>JBAIAC010000031.1:4450000-7055000 GCA_037349315.1 Chelydra serpentina | reverse complement strand
CGTTGATGCCACACTTGATAACTTCTGGTGGGATGCCATCCTTTCCTGGAGCCTTTCCTGTGGACAAGCTCTCAATGACTTTCTTCAATTCTTCCATGGTGGGCTTCTCGTCCAGCTCAATTTCAACGGGAAAACCATCCACGGTATTAAGGGCAGCTTCGGTGACGGTGTTTTGCCTGGAGTACACTTCAGAGTAGTGCTCCACCCATCTATCCATCTGCTTGCCCTTGTCCTGGATGTTTTCGCCTGTTGCAGACTTTAGTGACACTCTCCACTTCTTTGTGGGTCCCATGGCCTTCTTGATGCCATCATACATTCCCCTGATGTTTCCAGTGTCAGCAGATAGTTGAATGCTCTGGCAGAGCTGGAGCCAGTAATCATTTGCACACTGTCGAGCTAGTCTCTGTACTTTGCTCCTGGCAAATCAATACTCTTGTAGAGTCCTCTGACTGGGGGAACACTTGTACTCCAGGTGAACAGCGCGGCGTTCTTCAATGGCTGGAGTGAGTGTGGCGGAATTAGCCTCAAACCAGTCATTGTTCATGTTTCATTTCTTTCCAAAAACTTTCATGGCTGTGCTGTGTACTGCATCTCTGATGTGGCCCCATCTCTCTTTGGCGCAGCCACCGGGAGGCATACAGTTCAGCACCTCGGAGAACTCATGGGTGAATTTCTCTGCCTTGTCTGGGTGTGCGGTCTTGCTCACATCGATGCTGGGTTTGCCCTCTGGTCTAGAGTGGTGGATCTTCTTTGGCTGTAGCCTCATCTTGCTGCACACCAGCGAGTGATCACTGTCACAGTCAGCACTGTGGAAGGTGTGAGTAAGCAGGATGCACTTCAAGGCAGACTGCCTGATGATAATCAGGTCGAGTTGGTGCCAGTGCATGGCGCGAGGGTGTCTCCAGGACACTTTGTGTTGACACTTTGTCTGGAAGAATGAGTTGGTAATGCTGAGGTCATGGTACGAGCACAGTTCCAGAAGTCGTTGTCCATTCTCATTCATTTCTCCACCGCCAAACTTTCCAAGACAGGATGGCCAAAAGTCATGGTCAGCGCCCACTCTGGTGTTGAAGTCACCCAGTAGTATCAAGTACTCTTTTTTAGTGATACTCCTGATGATCGTGTCTAACTGGTCAGAGAACTCGTCCTTGGTATCCCTGGTGGCGCCGAGTGTTGGTGCATACATGCTGATCAGGTTGAAGGGTCCAGTGGATGTGTGGAGTCGGAGTGATAACAGTCTTTCAGTTCCTTGTTGACCAGGTTCCACCATCCCCAGTAAAGAATTTCTCACGGCAAATCCAACACCACACTCTGATTTCTTCAGCACTCTTCCCTTGCCAGAAGAACGTATAGTTCTTTTCCCTGAGTCCCAGCGTCTGGCAGCCGTGTCTCCTGCAAAGCGACTATGTCGATTTGGAGTTGTGCTAGCGCATCGTTGATGACTGCAGTCTTCCGAACATCGCTAACTGCCTGAAGATCTTGTGATAGGCCAGTTGACATGGTCCGTACGTTCCAGCATCCTAACTTGAGGGCTGGTTTCTTAAATGTTTTTGTTGTTGCCTGGTGCATGGTTCACAGTCCACTTGTTGGGTACTCACGTACACTAAGACCCACACACCCAGTGAAGCAGATGAACTGTGGCAGGACAACACCTTATTGGCTGGGGGCTGCCCAGCTTGAGGCGGGCGATAGTTATCCAGTGAGATGTGGTGATCCCTCCCACCATCAGAAGCAACCCCTGGCGCCAGCTCTACGTCAGTCGAGCAGGAGGCTTATAACCGGCAAACTGTTGCTTCCAGTGTTGTGTCAACGCTGGAGTGTTCTCTCCAGGGCGCAAGCCAGCGCAGGGTGATATGGAGGACCAGCTGTTGCCCATGCAGCAGAACCCCCCTCTCCACGCAACTGATGGATCCAAGGGAAAGACAATGTCGATACAACTTGGCACCAGTGGCGTCGCAGGAGTTGCCGGAATGACGTTGAAGACAATGTCAGACTGCCATCGGGACTCCGACACCGGATTTGGTTTCAGGGTTGACTCCCTTAGCCTTTCCCATGAGTGGGTATTGCCACAAGGCAGCGGACGTTTTAAATCAGAGTTTTCCTTCTCCTAGGTGGGCTGCCTTCCAGGGCTAACGAGCCCCACCTGCTTGTGTGTACACACATATATACTGTGATACAGGAGGGCCAGGGAGCAGCAGTAGTAGAGTGTGAGAGGGGAAATATATAAGCCCTAGGCTAATTAAGGCGTGGTTCCCTGGAGACTAGGGAGGGTGGCTACAGGTTAATTGGAGCACCTGCAGTCAGTTAAGGCCCTCTCAGGAACCTAATAAAACCCCCTGCTTCAGGCAGACAGGGGAGGAGGAGGAAGGAGTTGGAGCCGAGTGGTTTGGAGTGGAACAGAGAGCAGTTTGGAAGAGTTGGAGCTGAGTGGTTTGGTGGTGGAGCAGAGAGCAGTTTGGAGGAAAGCAGAGGAGAGTTTGGAGAAGTGCTGTGGCGGGCTAAGAAGACCAAGACCCTAGGTAAAGGGACACCTGGCTTGTGCAGAGGGAAGGCAGGAAGCCCCACAAGCAGGAGAGGGAAGGAGCCCAGGGGAAAGTATCACTAGTACAAGTGGTTTACCCACTAACCTAGGGCCCCTGGGCTGGGACCCGGAGTAGAGGGCGGGCCTGGGTCCCTCCCTCTCCATTCCCCTTCTCTTGGATACTAGTGGGATAGCTGATACCCCAGTTCAGGGGCAAGAAATGGCACCCTGAAACTCCCCCCCCACAAGAAGAGAAAGTGCGGGACCCTCATCGTAGTGCCAGCAATTTGCCACAATACACACAAGCACACACATATACCTATATAATTATATATGTGTATACCCTTACGCACATACACACACACACACCCCCCTATATATACACACACACACATAGCTTTATAAATATATACACACATATACATTTACACATATACACATATACACATATATAGATGTGTGTGTGTGTCTATGTAGATGTATGTATATGTGTGTGAATATATAGTGTATGTGTGTATACAAATTATATACATATATATATACACACACACACGTATATACACGCACACGTCTGTATACATATACGTACACACACATACATATACACATATGTATATATGTATATGTATACATACATACATCTACGTCTACATGTGTGTACACATATACACCTGTGTATACATGCATACATATGTCTACGTATCCACGTCTACGTATATGAGTATACTTCTATAAACATATACATTTTACACACACACACACACACACACACACACACACAGTGTTCCCCTTTAAGGCTTTATGGGGAGATGCTTATAAATGTATGTATGATCTAACTGGAATATGTTTTATGCTACATGTGCCATGTAACATGTCTCTGTAAAAGTTATGATCTACTGAATCTTTTCCTCCTGTTTGTATGCATGTATCATTGTTGTAGTTGAAGTTATGAATATTGGTTGTATTTCTTGAGAAAGGAATGTGCAGGTAAAGTGCCCAATCAAGAAGCCCTTGCGAGACAATAGAGCATGCAGACGCTAATCCACATTGGAGCTTCGCCAGGACTGTGGCTTGGCTCCTAAGGAACTGAGTGATGCGTGGACATGTGACTTTCCCATGTGACTCCAAAACTCCATTTGGAAACTGGATGCTACACAGAGAGGGGGTGGGGTCCACAGAGGGGAGAAAGTCTATTTAAATCCATAGGAGAACCCTCCATGTTGGCTTCAGCTGGCTAAAGAGAGCCTCTCCACCCCCCAATGACACACCTGAAAGAGACTGGAACAAAGGACAAGAACAATAGGGCGTGTGAGTGATTGCTGGGCCCAGACTAGAAGGACCATAGCCTGTAAAAGGAAGTTTACTGGAACTGGTGAGGTTTTTATCTGTATTCAGTATGTTTAGACATAGGCTTGTGTGTTTTGTTTTATTTTACTTAGTAATTCACTTTGTTCTGTCTGTTACTACTTGGAATCACTTAAATCCTACTTTCTGTACTTAATAAGTGAAAAGTTATTTTAATAACTAACCTAGAGTATGTGTTAGTACCTGGAGGGGGGCAAACAGCTGTGCATGCCTCTCTATCTATGAAATAGATGGCCAACTATTTATGAGTTTACCCTGTATAAGCTTTATACAGAGTAAAACGGATTTATTCAGGGTTTGAACCCCATTGGGAGTTGGGCACCTGGGTGTCAAAGGCAAGAGCACTTCCTAATCTGCTTCCAGGCAAGCCTACAGCTGTTAGAGGACGTGGCTCAGACCTGGGTCTGGGTTTGCAGCAGGCTAGCGGGTCTGGCTCAAAACAGACAGGATTCTGGAGTCCCAAGCTGGAAAAGGCAGGAAAGCAGGGGTAGAAGTAGTCTTGGCACACCAGGTGGCAGCTCCAAGTGGGTTTCTGTGATACCAACCCATCAAAACGTATATATACACACACGTATATATCCATCCATTCACACAATCATTCATTCAAGTTCTGTATAGTTGTTGTAGTTACCAGCTTAGAAGTTGCTCATGCCAAGTTACTGGCCAGGTATCTTGGGCACGAGGATGGAGCCGAGTCCTTGTCAGATGCATTAGATGCTCCTGGAGGGTGGCAGCAGAACCAGAGACTCAAAGTCCTCAGTCTTTAGAGTCCATTCTTATAGGAATTAATTCCTATGTTAGTCTATGGGAACTGTTTGATTCAGCAACAGCAGGATGAATCAGCAGATGGCACATTCCTGATAGCTCCATGCTGTCCGATGTTTGTTTTTCTCATCCTTCCAGGTGGTGGGGTGGATCCCAGTTTACCCGCCGTGGGGTTGTCTTGTAGTTTCCACTTGAAACTTTCTTCGGCCGATGGATACTGCATTCCTAGGCTGGCACCTCCCTGACCATTCATGTACACCAAGCATTCATCAGCATACGTTCTGTATTTTAATCACATTTTACTGTCTCCACCACATCCGATGAAGTGGGTATTAACCCACGAAAGCTTATGCTGAAATAAATTTGTTAGTCTCTAAGGTGCTACAAGTTTTTCTTTCTTATTTTCGTTTTGCTGACACAGACTAACACGGCTACTACAGTTAAACTTTTGGGGGGTGTACTAATTTCTTTGAGACTCCCTGCTCTTTAATCACAGAGGGTGGAGGTCTTTCTATGCTGTTTCTGGGTACAAAGCATACATAAAGAACAAAGTCAAAGTGTTTGCAAGTTTCTCATAGCAATTCAGTATCTTTCTGAGAACAGATACAATCAATGGTTTACACAGACAGTAGCTTGTAAGTTTAACAAGATACCCAAGAGATCTTTTATGCTATGAGGTTTAAATTGTGGGGGACAAATTATGGGGCGTTACTTTCACTTTCAGTACCTTCTTCAATATCCCTACACTTCCGTGAGACCTTCTTAAATGGGACACGCTTGTTTTGGTTTTCCTTTGCTTGGATCCTCTATGGTACAACACAGCAGCAAGACCAGGAGTAGCACATGGAAGGCCGAGAGGAGTTTTGGGGTTGAAGCTGGGTAGAGGGCTTTATATCCGTGATTTAAACCACTCCATGTGGATTTAAATCCAGTTGCGGCTTTGTAAAACAAACTTGAGCTATTGCAACTTCAGATGAAGATTTATAATTAACTAAATTATAAATGTAGTGTTTTAAACGCTACTACTAGTAAGGTGTCACTTAAATCTTTCAAACTCCCGTAGACAATACATAAATAATTGAATTGACAGTTAAAGCCCTGATCTGGCAAACAATTCTGCAGCTATGTAATTTTACTCATATGAATAATCCCATTTGAGTACATGGGGGCTACTTATGTGCTTAGAGATAAGCATGACTAAGTGTTTTTAGCACTGGGCCAAAATTGTATATTTATTAATACTTTTCTTAGTATCACAAAACCTTTGTCACTTCAAAACAAAAACAAACTTGACTTTTACTAGATATTTAATGGTATGAGGTGTTGCTGCACTCAGTTTATTGAGTAGATGGTCTTTAGGCTCTGAAGTGCCTAAATCACTTTTGAAAATGAGATTAGGCTTCTAAATCAGTTAAGCATTTGTGACAGACCCAGACGAATGGGGTACAGAAGTCTGGTAGAAGGCAAATATACTGGCCACTGGATTAATAGTTTTCTGTTCCCTGAGTGATCAGAGCAGGGGCTGCACTAGAGCAATCAGGATCCTGCTAGAACCAATTAAGAAAGCCAAGCTAATTAAGACACCTGGAGCCAATTAAGAAGAAACTGCTAAAATTAGGGCACCTGAGTTTAAAAAGGACCTCACTTCAGTTTGTGGCCTGCTTGTGAGGAGCTGGGAGCAAGAGGCACTAGGAGCCGAGAGTGAGAGGGCGTACTGCTGGAAGATCCTGTGGTGAGGATAAAGAAGGTGTTGGGAGGAGTTCATGGGGAAGTAGCCCAGGGAGTTGTAGCTGTCCTGCAGTTGTTTCAGGAGGCACTCTAAACAGCTGCAGTCCACAGGGCCCTGGGCTGGAACCCAGAGGGTGGGCCTGGGTTCCCCACAAACCTCCCAACTCCTGATCAGACACAGGAGGAGTTGACCTGGACTGTGGGTTCCACCAGAGGGGAAGATCTCTGAGGCGAGCAAAAATCCGCCAATAAGCGCAGGACCCACCGAGGTAGAGGAGGAACTCTCTCACACATTGCAATGCTGACCACATCAACACCTAAATACCTTTAAAAATCTGGGCTTTAATACATGAACAACATTATATTCTACACAGGCAAAACATTTCAGTGATAGGAACCTAAACTGGGACTCCTAAACCCATTGGGCAGGCCAGTGAAGGTGAGATTTTTCCAAAGCACTTCAGTGATTCAGAGTAAGGCAAGTTCGGGGTGTAATTCCCAGCTCAAGTAGATGTACCGCGCGAGCTTTGATTGAGCTAGCGTGCAAAGAATAGAATTATAGGTGTGGCAGCATGAGCATTGTGGGAGGTGATATATACCTAGCTGAAACGTCAGGCATGTACTCGGAGGGGCTAGCTCCTTGCTCCACAGCAGCTATCCTTCCTATTTTTAGCTGCTAGCTCAATCAGAGCTGGGGCTTTAAGGAAAAACAACAAAGATTGTGAAATGTGCTGTCAAAATCACAAGCGTTGATACGACTGCATTGCTAGATACCATGGAGTAGTTACCAAATCCAATTGTGCGCCCACTGCGTTCAGTGCATGTTTTGCCACTCACTTCAGTGGGAGCTGGATTAGGCCCAAACTTTGGTTTAGTGAAAATGGAATCATTAAAAATATTTATACATTGGGGAAATTAATCCCTGGTGTAACTAGACTGAAATCAATTCTGCTAAGAATGAATTAGGCCTATTATAGGTGATGTAAATGTTCTATGATTACTTTAACCTAACAAGTTTCTTTGGACTATTTAGTGGAATTATATGGGTTCTATGAACTGTCAAGGGCAGACAGAATTAGAGCATTTTCTATGTGATTTGAGGGTGGAAGTTAAGCAAGAGGACTAGAAAGAGAAAGTGAGGGGGGGCTGGTTTCCCAGCTAACCAGCACCACAAGCTCAGTACCCCGTTGGGTGTAAAGAATCCATGGTGTGAAGCTGAGAGAAATGGAGAATTGTCATTGGAGGATCTAGACTGACAGATCATGAGAGCAATGAAGGACTAAATTGTGATCCCTTTACTCACACAGAGCAGCCCCACTGATTACGCATAGAGTATGTCTACACTACCCGCCGGATTGGTGGGTAGCGATCGATCTAGACTAGACGCGATAAATCGACCCCCGAAAGATGTGATAAATCGATCCCCGAGCGCTCTCCCGTCGACTCTGGTACTCCACCGCTATGAGAGGTGCAGGCAGAGTCGAAGGGGAGCAGCAGCAGTCGACTCACCGCCGTGAAGATGCTGTGGTAAGTCAATCTAAATACGTCGACTTCAGCTATGCTATTTTCGTAGCTGAAGATGCGTATCTTAGGTCGATTCCACCCCCCCCCCCAGTGTAGACCAGGAGTGTAAGGTACTCTCCAACATTAGTAAGGGTATCTCAGTTTTGCCCCCAAAAGAAGCAAAGCATCTATGGGTAGTGGAGCAACAGACAAGCGTATTGGGGTGAATGCACATTGGAAAACAATCCAAACTATACATATAAAATGGGGTCTAAATTAGCTGTTACCACTCAAGAGAGAGATCTTGGGTAGTTCTCTAAAAACATCCACTCAATGTGCAGCGACAGTCAAAAAAGCGAAGAGAATGTTGGGAATAATTAAGAAAGGGATAGAGAATAAGACAGAAAATATCACATTGCCTCTATATAAACTCCTGGTATGCCCACATCTTGAATACTACATAAACCCCTGGTATGCTCCATCTCAAAAAGATATATTGGAATTGGAAAAGATTCAGAAAAGAGCAACAAAAATGATTAGAGGTATGGAACAGCTACCATATGAGGAGAGAATAAGAAGACTGGGACTTTTCAGCTTGAAAAAGAGACAACTAAGGGGGGATATGATAGAGGTCTGTAAAATCATGACTGGTATGGAGAAAGTAAATAAGGAAGTGTTTTTTACTCCTTCTCATAACACAAGAACTAGGGGTCACCAAATGAAATTAATAGGTAGCAGGTTTAAAACAAACAAGGAATATTTCTTCACATGACACACTGTCAACCTGTGGAGCTCTTTGCCAGAGGATGTTGTGAAAGCCAAGACTATAACAAGGTTAAAAAAAGAACTAGGTAAGTTCATGAAGGATAGGTCCATCAATGGCTATTAGCCAGGATGGGCAGGGATGGTGTCCCTAGCCTCTGTTTGCCAGAAGCTGGGAATGGGTGACAGGGGATGGATCACTTGATGATTACCTGTTCTGTTCATTCCCTCTGGGGCACCTGGCATTGGCCACTGTCAGAAGGCAGGATACTGGGCTAGATGGACCTTTGGTCTGACCCAGTATGGCCATTCTTATGTCCTGATGACTAAGAGCTAGTCCTTTCCTCAAACTGGCATGAGCTGGAACTAGATGTGCATCATGAGGAAGGTGAATCCCATGCTTTGCTTCATTAGTGCATAGCCTCAAATATAGATAAGGGTATGTGACAGAATGCTGAGAGCTGGTCGCTGACCCAGCACTCTGATCATTTAAGCATTAATTAGCTCCATGGAGAAAAGTACTCTCCTCCCCCATCGAGCCTAACTGCCTAAATAGACTGAGGATTGATGAGCCAAGGAACTAATTATCCCACCAGCTGGGGAGGCTTGTTAAAAGCATAGGAAGGAAGTGCAAAATGGAGGGAGGGTCTAGCAGAGCCCATGGGAAAGTAGGTCTCTGGCTGGTGAGAGTGTTTCCCCTTCCTTTCCCCGGAGACAAGGCTGAAGGACACTAACTAGAAGCACTGCATGAGATTGTGATGGGGTACTTGGTGGTGGTAACATTAAGGAAACTCACAGAGGTGTTGACAAGCAAGAGTTATCCAAGCGAGTGGGAGAGGAGCCTGCCCCCTCACAGAGGGGCAGAATAAAGTACTCAGGATCTAGCTTTACCCTAGAATAAGGGATGTACAGAATTTTAATCTGGAACTAACTACAAAAGATTAGTCTTCCACTGGTTATTAAAAAAAAAAGTTCATGCTTAAATTGCTGCCCTCCTTGTGTTGACTATTTGCTTTTAATTAGTGTAATAAGATATGCATGCTATTTCAGACACTAGGGTGAACATAATGAAAACAGAATACAATGTTAAATCACATACAAAGGCAAAAATATTTGTTTTTTAATAAAGTAACAGTTAAATCTGCTCTCACCTTCATCTGACCAAATTAAGTAATAATCCGTAGATGGCTCTTCAAAAGCATGTACCGCAAAAGACTCACCCTATGGCTCAGAAGTTTAGTTTATCATCCCCATAGAAACTTCAGCCTTCCTCCTGCTCTTGTCACTGCTTTTGCTGCTGTTATCTCTGCTCATTCTTGATGAAATAATAAATACTTATATTATGAGAGGGGTCATGTATTTGTATCACAATGTTGGTCACAAGTGTAAAAAATAATTAAAAGCCATGATAGATCATAGTGACTTGTCTTTCAGTCTGTTTAAATAATAATCGTGTAACACTATTTGCATAGTGTTGAAATTTTAAAACCACATCATCCGTATCAGCCACGCAGCTACATTATACTTGACACCAACGGAATTAGATTTTAAAGCTTACCTCCGCTTGTTTACTGTACACAACATACTTGATTATATTAATGATGCACAAGAATTTCCAGCCCTCCCTCTGGGCAAATCTCTAAGTGTTTGATTTTAAGGCATTATTAATGACTTATGGTGATAACTATTCACTCTGGGCCATATTCTCATCTCAGTTACACCTGTGTAAATCCAGAGAAGTCCCTTCAAAGTCAATGGTGTCACTGAATTTACCAGACAGCAGATTTCACCAAGTACTTGTATCATTATATAGTGTTACTAGTGCTCATTATTTTAAAATGTTTAATACTATGGATGGGCAAACCTTTAGGGCATTCATAGTGGGAGTGTAAGAAAATAGTAGAAACTAAATCTCTTTTATTCTATTTGAAATTTGCCATTTCAGTTTTAACCTCTTTTCTCTTTAGGATCTGCTTCCAATGCATCCTTATCCTATTTTTTCCTAATTTCCTACACAGCAAAAATACAGCGGGATGACAGAAGAGACTGAGAGCCCTGATCCTCATGTGTGCCTGAACCTCATCACTTTTGTATTCCCTTCATCCTCAGAGAAACTGAGGGCCAGTTCAACTTCCAGCATAATTCAGAGCAACCTCAAGGCTATTCTAATTTACGGCTGCCTACGGTGGCCGTTATGCTGACTGGCTGCACTCTGGCCAACGTCCCTTCAGACCTGGCCCCCATAGCAGGAATTGTATACCTCTCTGCCAGCCAAGGCTGAATTGTGTGACAGCCAAAATGACGGATACGAAATTATTTAGACAAGAAAGTTAAAAAGCTGTTGGATTTTGCCCCTTAGCGGACATGACTTTCAGTAAACTCGGTTTCATCATGCTTTTTAGAGGTGAATAATTTATCAAATGGGAGGGGAGCATTCTTTTAGACTGTAGGGAACTTTGAAAGTCAAGAATGATGTCTTTTGAAAGGAGGAGTATTCGAGAAGTATAAGCAGGGGGGGATAGAAGAGGATGATATAGAGCTGATAACACGTCTCCCAGGGATTTCCCCCATGTAGGGGGATCCTCAGCTGCCCTGTAGGGCATGGGCATAGCCACACTTCCGTCATCCGAGTAGCACAAAGGAGTCTTATCACATGCCATGGTCTGGCCCCTCTGTGTTTTTAGGCATACAGCTGATTGGAAAGCATTGAGCAAGAGGGGACAGCCAAATTCCAAAGGGAAATTCCTAATCCTACTTTCCCCAGTCAGACAAAAGCAGTGGAGAAAGCTGTGAAACTCCTTACAGACTAACCAATGAAGAGCTGACCGATGAGCCACTGTATTGTACAGTCCAAATTGTATTTAAAAGCAGCCTCTCTCTCTGAGCAGCTCTGCACAACACCATTGGGAAGTGAAAGGAGGGAAAACTATTCCGGGCTTGAGCTATCCTGTCTGAAAAGACGGTCATGCTTTCAGTTTGCAGCGTCAGGAGACTGTTTTTGGTGGTGAACCTACACTTCCCCTTTACTTCATCCCATTGCAAATGGCTCTGAGCCTTTGAACCACTCTAAATAACTGCTCGCCATCCTTAGTTTTACGTTCTTTAAATACTTGCAGCTCTTTACTCATATTCTGCCTTACTCCTCATTTAGTCCCACACTTTCTTAGCTCAGTCTTCCCCCACTCACCCCCTACCGTTTCTATTGCTCTTCACTCCCTTTCACCTGTTGAGGTTTCTCTCGTCTGGAGGTACCCACGTGTTTTGTCTTTTCCTCCCATTTCCTTTCATGTAAATGAGATGACGGTAAGGCTGATGCCACATTTCCGTGTTTCATGCTACGTGACGTAGGCATGACTACCAAAACGACCCTGACAGCTACAGGAGAATTACACTTGGAATACTGCGTTCAATTCCAGATGCCTCCACACCAGGCAAATGGATGAGAGTGCAGAGAAAGGGCAGCAGAAATGGTTAGGGGAATGCAGATAGTCCAGCTATACACAGTTCACACTGCAAGGCTAAGTGATGAACAAGGGAGAAAAAACGTAGGTGGTCAAGGGGGCCTGACTGGAAGTAATGGGATTACATTTTAAGGCGGGGAAAAGGTTCAACAATAAGATCTTCCTGTTGAGCAAGCTGTTAAATTGTGTAGTGAATTTGTGAGGAAAGTTGGCAGAAACCCCAGGGCTTGAAACATTAACAATTATATAGGATGTTTGCTAGTGCTTTTTTCCTACAAGGAACAATCCTGAATGGGTAGGGAAATAAACAGTAAAGCTGATTTTGCTTGAAACTCCACCTTTGGCCATTCATGGGATGTTGCCAGACATCCAAACAGTGATAGACTTTCCTATAAAAAGGTTACAGTGTCAAACAGAGTTCATGCAAGCAGCAGTAGCGTAGCCAGGGGGGAGCAGGGGGAGCGGCTGCTCCCCCTGTGAGCAGAAGCGGCGCCTTAAAAAGGAAGCGGCGCCTTTTTTTTTTTTAGCAGAGCTTCTTTTGCAGATCAGAGCTAAAAAAAGGCACCGCGTCTTTTTAAGCGCCACTTCTTGCACTCACCCAGCGGTGCTCCGGGTCTTCGGCGGCATTTCAGGGCGGGTACCACCGAAGACCCGGAGTGAGTGAGATCCTGCTGCCGAAGTGCCGCCAAAGACCCGGAGCGCCGCCGGGTGAGTACGGGTGGAGGCACCTTTTTATAGCGCCGCTCCCCCTGTGCTCCGGACCTAGCTGCGCTACTGGCAAGCAGTGCAAACACAGAAAAAAATGTCAGTAAAAGCAAGCCCAGCCCTTTGCATAATGACTTTCCGCCAGCTATTATGGATAGGAATTTGCCATTTCAGACCAGGAGGTGGCAATATAGGCTAAGAAATATATTCTTTTTTTTTTTTAATTGTATTCGTTTGTATTCGTGTGCATTTTTATCCAAGGAATTGTCAAAACTCCAATGTTTCTTTGACTGCACCTGTTTTCCATTTGTGTCGATAGATGTAGATTTGTGGTCGTGGGGGGATCAGGGTTTCCATACAGTAAGAAATTGGAAGGAGCTCTTTGTGTCTCCAGTAGATTTTGTCTTTCAGCATGTGTGCTGCTTGACAGTGCCTTGAATCCCTGTATTTGCTCCCCCTTTTCCACTGTATCAGGTTCAATCTGCTTTGCCTCTGGAGGCATGGGTGACAGCCTCTCTACCTGTCTTTCCTGCTGTCCTCTCTGTTCTGCCACCAATGCTAGCTTTGTGTACTTCTAACAAGTGTCTTTGCACCTTCTTTCCCAGGCTGTAGGCATGTAACATTCTCTGCACACTGATCTGCAAGGCTGCAACCTCAAACCTACGCTTTGAGGCCTACGAGGCCAATTAATAATTGAGAGGCCAGGGCAGCTGGATAGCTGTGGCACATCTAGCAAAGTATATGGTGCATATAAAAAACTGAGCACAGACTAGGATTCTATTAAGCCTCTGCCTTTTTATCTGTAATGTCCTGGACTGTAAGCTTTTTGGGGCAGGGGACTGAACCATCCTGTATGTAGCCTGCTCCTAGCACATTGCAATGGGGTGGCCTACTGCCTTCCTAGCAGAGAAAAGTTAGTGTTGTCACCAGAGGAAGACGGTCCTTCGCCCAGAGGGGATCATAAAGATGACAGGCAACAACTCTTGCAGGGGTATTGAAAGAGAAGAGGGTGGACTAATTCTCTCCAACCGCGTACATTTTTAATATTTAAAGCCCTTATTTGAAGGTTGTCGTGGACTCTCCATTGCTAGCACCTTTTAAATCAAGACTGGATGTTTTTCTAAAAGATATGCTCTAGTTCAGACAGGAATTATTGTGGGGAAGTCCTATGGCCTTTGTTATAGAGGTGGTCAGACAAGCTGATCATAATGGTCCCTTCCGGCCTTGGAATCTATTAAATGATCATAGAATGGGAAGGGCTGTAAAATGCTGGTAATAAAGAGAAACACAGAGAGGATGGGCACATATTCATGGTGCTCTCTCAGGGTTAGTGTGTTCCTGTTTGGATGGCAACTGATGGGGTCAGAATTTAACCCCTGACATTAGTGATTTCTTTCTGCTTGGATAGAGTAAAATTAGGAAGGATATTTGCAGCTTTCACTGTATCTGAATTTGACCCATTATATTGAAATTCCACTGAAGGAATTTCCTGTGTCCCTGCCTCCCATGGCATAGGCATATGGAGTGGAACTGGTCTGCAGACAAGGTATATGTTGCATATTAGAAAGATGAGTAACAAAGGGCTGGGGGAATTAGGAAGGTAGGATGCCTCCCCATGCTTCACCCTGAGCAGTTCAGCTCTGCATCACATCCAGCCATGGCCTATGTACTAAAGGAACAATAGAATCCAGCAGTTGCTAGGTAACAGTATTTTGCACTGGAAGGGGCATGTTTAATCAACTAGTGTTGGTTCAGATGATGTAATGCTTCTGATCCCGTATGTGCTAGAGAATTTGTAGGGGAGCTCTCTGTCTCCAACAGTATGTCTCTGCAGCTGAGACCACTATAGCTATCATGCTCACGAAACTGAGTTAAGCTCTGTTAATAAAGCGGGCATCTCTCATTTGCTTCTTGACTCCAAACAGAACAAGTAGGAAATCATGAAGCTGCTTACGATGCTACTAACCGCAAGTTGATGCTTGTTCTTGCATCCATTTTGCCGATATTGACTTGTGTTTTGAAGCCAAGAATAGTACAGCTAGTGTCATGGAAATTCTCCAAGAGTTAAATGGAAATCAAGGTGATGGAAACGAAAGCACCAATGATGGAAGAAACTCAGGGTCAAATACTCCATTAGCAATTGCCAGCGAGGCTGTCAACATCACTTAGCATTTTAGAAATTCATAATGAAATTGACAAGATCCAACTAATGCCAATTAGAAATGTGTTGAGACTCTGTCAGGAACTGACCTGAAGAAAAGGCAGATGAAAGTACTGAACTCAAATGGCATTAATCTAATGGAAATGGAGCACTTTGCAAGACATCAAATTTTACATTAATGAGCATCGAATCTGTGAGTCTGGTTGTCTTATTTCTTTAAATAGTATTTCTATGCAGAAATAACAGTGCACTACAGAATGCTTATTGCATACTATATTTTATTCAACACTACAAGAACACCATATTCTAAAACTAAAGTGGATTATTTATATAATCAGCTTTAAATATTGAATATTTGCTTCAGCTTGTTCGGTAAAGTAAATATTAACAAGCATGTTTCATAGTTGATACCTTAAACATATTAGAGGTCACAAAGAAAAATTACTATTCTGAGTCCATTGAATCTGCTGTCACAAGGTTTTTGACTCAAACTCTAAGATCGACCTATGGATAAATATATTTGGGATTGCTTGAGAATAAGGACACATTCTCAGGATATAGGACTGTCAACCATCCAAACTGTGAAAAACACTTCAGCTGCTATCTCTCTGCAGAACATGTGTGTTTTCATTTGCAGCAGATTCTGCTGCCCATGTGCTAGTAACACATTATTTCACAAATTGACTCAAGTTGGCCTGCTTGTGGCGTGAGAGTGGCAGAATCAGTCCCCTACTAACTGTGGGCCCAAACATAGATCTATAGACTAAGGCCAGAAGAGACCATTATGATATTAGACTCTGACTTACCTCTGCATAACACATGCCAAAGAACCTTACCCAATAACTTCGGGGATCAAGCCCATAACCTCCGTTTGAGCTATAGCATCTCTCTTCAGTGTTAACTACAAAAAAACTACAAAAGCTGGAGAATCCACCAAATCCCTAGTTGAATTGTGGTGCATAGCATGTGGCCAATGCGGGAAGGAATGCCACGAGTCAAGGACAGGAATCTCACAGGAGAACTGAAGAATGTGAACACAGCCGAGTTTGGCAGATTATTCTTTATGTATAATGAAAGGGTTGACTGGAGACAAGTCTGTGGGAGAGAGAACTGACGGGTTGGGGCCACAGAGACCTGCTTGGTGCTGCCACCTGGTGTGCCAAGGCTACTTCTGCCCCTGCTTCCAGGCCTTTTCCAGCTTGGGACTCCCGAATCCTGTCTGTTTTGAGCCAGATTCCACTGATCTGCTGCAAACACAGACCCAGGTCCGAACCAAGTCCACTCACCACTGTAAGGCCCCTGGAAGCGCTCTTGCCTTTGACACCCAGCTGCTCAACTCCAAGGAGGTTCAAACCCTTAATAAATCCGTTTTACCCTGTATAAAGCTTATACAGGGTAAACTCATAAATAGTTCGCCTTCTATTTCAAAGATAGAAAGATATGCACAACTGTTCACTTTCCCCAGGCACTAACTCGTACTCAAGGAAACTTAATAAGTAAAAAGTGATTTTAATAAGTACAGAAAATAGGATTTAAGTGAGTTCAATTAGTGACAGACAGAACAAAGCGAATTACTGAATAAAATAAAATAGAACACGCAGTTCTATGTCTAATCACCCTGTGTACAGATAAACCCCTCACTAGGTCCAGTAAACAGGCTATCTTCCTTCTAGCCTGGGTCCAGCAATCACTCACCCCCCTAATGTCTTTGTCCTTTGTTCAGTCTCTTTCAGGTCTCCTTGGGGGGTGGAGAGCTTCTTCCTTTAGCCAGCTGAAGACAAAATGGAGGGGTTTCCTCGGGGTTTAAATAGATTTTCTCCTCTGGGTGGACACCCCTCCCTCTCCCTGTGTAGCATCCAGTTACCAAATGGAGTTGGGGTCACATGGACCAGTCCCCTGTCCCTGCACAACTCCGTTCCAGACCAGCCACATTCCTGGCAAAGTTCAGATGTGGATTGGTGACTGCAAGTTCTATTGTCTGTTAAGTGCTTCTTGATTGGGCACTTAACCTGCACATTCCTTTCTCAAGAAATACAACCGATATTCATAACTTCAACTACAACAATGATACATGCATACAAACAGGAGGAATAAATTCAGTAGGTCATAACTTTCACAGAGATATGTTACATGGCACATGTAGCATAAAACATATTCTAGTTACATATATACATTTATAAACATCTCCCCATAAAGTTTTATGGGGAACACTGTCACAAGAACAACTTGGGGAACACTGTAAACGCCTTCTGTGATGGGAGGCTGGTTGAGATTTGATGGTCCTCATTTAAACAGATGGGTGCCAACCATCTGGGTTCAAAACTCTGGGGGCTTGTTAAATGGATGGGGGGGGCAGAGGGTTTTATGTTAAAGAATCTGAAATGCTTACAGTTAGAATGACAGAAAGACGATGTTCTGTAAAAGGTTAACTGTAACACTAAAAGTTACTATCTACTTAAGTGACTACAGAAAAAGGCAGTGAGTGTGGGGAAAGAACTTACAAGATATGCTAAAGGATGCAGAACGGAAAGTTGATGGGAGGCTTATCACAATGAGACTGTGTCAATGGAAACAAGCTACACAAGACAGACGAATGAAGGAAGAGGTTCAAGGGTGTTGCTATAGTTTCAAAGGTGTTTAACAGACTGACCCAGAGAGATACGATTTGATAATGAAGGGAGTTATGGGAGAAATACATCAGGTAAGGAAACATTTACAAAATTACAAATTATGGCATTAATCTTTTCCAAATCACCACTCGCCAACTCCAGTACTAGAAACGTTGGGGGGGGGGGGAAAGAGTCCAGTGAAGGAGATAATTGAGGATCAAAAAATGGATATTATGTACTTGTAACTGGAGGTTCTTCCAAATGTGTTGTCCCTCTGTGTATTCCACACATGGGTATACATGTCTTGAAAGCAGCATCCATTGGCCTGCACATGCACCGTAGCTCTCCTTGCACTCCCAACCGAGGGCATAAAAGATGGGGGGAACCAATGCCTCTCCAGTTTCCCATTCTGACTGCAGTGTAACAAATCTGCAGCAGAGAGCAGGCAGGTACTGGAATCTAGATAGGGACCACATCTCGAAGAACCTCCAGTGATAGGCAAGTAACCTTCATTTCTTCCTCCAGTGAGGATTCTTAGATGTATTCAACATATGGGAGATTAACAAGCAATGGTCAAATAAGTCCTGGGTGTGAGGACACAGAGGCGTTAGCTGACTGTAGTACTGCTGTCTCCACAGCTATAGCTGCACCGGCATGGACAAGGGAAGCAGGTAGTTGGACGTCTTAAGGTGCAAGTCTTCTGGCTGCTCTGATTTATGCTGAGGACCATACTCTTACTAGGACAGGTCCCATTTGTACCACCCCCATTCTCTGACCTGTTCACCGCACTCTGTGGGTGCAATCCAGGCAACACCTGAGTGTTTCTTATACTCAGTTCTTCCACAGTGGATGAGTTTCTCCTTTAGACACCGTCTACACCTAACCTGCAGTAGCTGAAGAAATATCAAGATGGATTCAATTAAGTTCTGAGCTGTTCAACTTTCAGTACTGTTCTGCCCTGAGAAAAGGCACCAGTGGTCAACAGGGCATCCTGCCCTTTAAAGTTGGGGCCTTCCTGTCCCAAGGGAAAAGCTGGTGGCCCACATATCCAGGGAGTCAACTAGAATGGCAGCCCTGGACCCAGGCAGCAGGTGGCTTTTCCCCCAAGCTAAGCTCTTGTCTCATCTCTAAGGAATGCCTCCTTTTGTCTTTGGAGCCTCAGCAAGCTGATGTGGGGGTCTCTTCCCATGGCATATAGAAGTGCTGCATGTTCATCCCAGGTGTATTTATGCCATTCAGGCAGGCGCGCAAGGAGGGATTTGCACAACACTTGGAGAAGAACGTTCATTATCCAGCTGACTCAAACGTAGTGAGGACTTATGCCAACATTGAAAGTCTTGCTGCAAGGCATGCGAAAAGGCTTGCAAACTTGCACTCTAGCTAATGTAACTCAGCCTGGTTTCATTATTCATCTAACGCTGCTTGGAAGGCAGCTAAGCTCTTGATTCTCACACTCCCCCAGAGAAGTAATTTTGCCCCAAAAGTTGGAAGTGGGGAACAGACAGTCCCCTGCAGCACTGCAGAACCATCCCTCCCAACACTCCCAGGAGATTTCAGAACCTCAGTGTGCTTTCTCCCCATTCACCTCCAATCCCCCAGCACTTACCTTGGTTTCCCTCTGGCTCTCATCCTACAATGTTTCAAGTAGAAGCGACAAAGAGTCCTGTGGCACCTTATAGACTAACAGATGTATTGGAGCATAAGATTGTGTGGGTGAATACCCACTTCATTGGATGCTTCAAGTGGCTCCCATCCTGTGCTTAACTGCGTATTTCAGGGAGCAGCTGGTTCATGTTTCTACCATTCCCCCAGCTCCACCTCCCCAGCATCCATCCTCTGTCCCCTCCTGATTCCTCAGTGTGAAACCCCACCAGGCTCCCCTGCTTTCCACAAACTCCTCCCACGTGTCCTCTCTCCCCACCCCAGCCCCACAATCTCTCCTCCCACTTTCCCCTAGCACATCTCTGTTGTACTGGGGTTCTTATCACAATGGTATCGACCTTCCCTCCCAAAGCCTCCAGCCACGTCCCTCTCCCAACTCCCTGCCAAACTTCTAATCCCCCCAGTCTCTTCTCCCTTTCCCAACCCCAGCTTGCTTTCTTCATGGCCTGCTCCTCCAGCGGTGTCCCTTCCTTGCCCCCTCACAGGTACTCTGGCATCCACTCCCCCTCCCCTTGGACCTCTGCCCCAAGTACCTTGCACCTCAAGTGTCTGGGGGAGGGGAGAAGGGAAGCTGCTGATTTCAGACAAGGCCTGGCTCCTGCTCCACAGACCCTTTGAGCCTGGAGGTGAGTGGTCAGAAGGCCAAGCAAAGTGGGAGCTGACTGCAGGTAGGAGTCACAGCTGCAGAAGCCAGACAGAGAAGCCCCAAGAGGCAGGAGATTTCAACATGGCTTCCCACCCGTGAGTAGTAACAGCTGAGGGGCGGGGGCGCAGCCAGGTGATAGGGGAAGCAGCCTCAGACCACTCTGACCCCCTCCTTTCACAGCCAACCAAGACCTGAGAGGAGTTACTCCTGTCCCTTCCAGCTGAGAGAACTCCCCCCCTCCAAGGATACCAGGTTCTCTGCTCCCTGCCTCACATGCTATAGGTCAGGAAGCTCTCTGGACCCTCCACATTCTGCTTCCCATTGGAGCATCTTTAAACTGGACCGTTGAAAACCCGTCTTCACATATCCACTCTGGGAACTCATTCATGTTCTTTGGAAATAGGCTTATGAGTGTAAATATGATGGAACGGGACTATGCTTCATGCAAATGGTCTCTTGTAAGGTAGCATTACAAAGCTTAGGATCTACTGAGTGTGTTCATCCTATTTGTTTGCATGCATTATTTTTATGTCTGGAGTTAGGAGAATAAGATAAACTTGTATTACTGATGTAAACATATTAAGTGGAAGCCATTTTGTGTATGTGTTGGCCAGCTCCTGGGTAATGAAGAATGAGGTCTTACACGGACATGTGATCATGCCACTTGAACTGGAATCCATCTTAAATCTGGTACTTTTCCATTTAGAAGGAGGCGTGGGGACCCAGAGAGAAAAAAGATTCCCGCCTTGTGCCAAAGCTATAAAAGGGGGTGGAGGACGACAAAGGGGTCCCAATCATGAGAAAGTCCCTGCTTTCCACCTAAGCTGCCTGCTGGAACTGACAAGGATTGTACCAGGGGAAAGAATTGGGCCCAGACTAGGAAGGAGTCTAGTCTGTGAAAGCAGCTTATTGGAACATCTCTGAAGATGAGATTTACCTGTAATCAGTTTCTTAATGTATTGGGCTTAGACTTGCGTGTTTTGTTTTATTTTGCTTGGTGACTTACTTTTTTCTGTCTATTACTTGAAACCACTTAAATACTATTTTGTATACTTAATAAAATCACTTTTGTTTATTAGCAAACCCAAAGTGATTAATACCTGGAGGAGCAAACAGCTGTGCCTCTCTCTGTGTTATAGAGGGCGGACAATTTATGAGTTTACCCTGTATAAGCTTTAAACAGAGTAAAATGGGTTTATTTGGGGTTTGGATCCCATTGGGAGCTGGGTGTCTGGCTGCTGGAGATAGGTGACCTGCTGAGCAGTTTTTGGTTAAAGTCTGCAGCTTTGGGGGCGTGGACCAGACCCCGGGTCTGTGTTGCAGCAGGCTAGCGTGTCTGGCTCAACAAGGCAGGGTTCTGGAGTCCCAAGCTGGCAGGGAAAACGGGCTCAGTGGTAATTTCAGCACATTAGGTGACAGTGCCAAGGGGGTCTCTGTGACCGAACCCGTCACACAGTCTACATAAGGGTGTAACTGAAAGTATGAGGCTTGCTTAATTGTAACCCACATTAATGGGGTGACCACTTGCCTGCCTAATGTAATACAGAAACATTTAAAGAGGCTTTGGAAATAAATTGAGGAAAAGTTAAGTTCTTTCCTCTTTTTAAATAAAGAAATAGGCAGAAATTGTGTTTGTTTTGTTTTAATTGATCATTGATTGAATCATGTCACATTTCAAAGTGTTTTGTTCAAAAACTTTGTGCCCAACATTAATAGCCCATTCATTTTTTGTTTACAAGGTTTAATCTTTCCTTTATATACATACACATGTATAGATTTTCATTTCACTAACAGCAAAATGACTGGATACATTACATTTCCTGATAAAGATGCCAAAAATAAGGTTCAAAACTTCCTTTGTCCTTCCACTAACCAAAAACAAAAAAACCCCTCAAATAAAAAGTACAATAGCAACTACATGAAATTACACAAAGTATCTCCAAGTGATTTAAACCTTCCTAATTTAGATGCTGATCGCTTCTAGAAGACTAAACTGCAAATACACAGTACATTCAATTAAAGAGAGGTTTCTAGATGCCTCTCAATCCTGTTTTGCAACACTTCATCAAAAAACTTCAATCAGAAAATGCATCCTTCATAGAACAGTTGCATTCATATTTTTGGAGTGTGTTTTAAAATGTGAGGCAGTACAACCATCAGTCTGGCAATAAACTTCTTAAGCAGGGGGTAAGCAAATTATACAAGATTCAAAGAGATTAGGATCATAGTCCATTTGTTAGTCTCTTAACTTAATACACAGATTTCAATATTCTATGACCATTGCTAAATATTTTGAATACACATCTCTGGTAGTTAAAAGATTTCTGCACTAAAAGCAGACTAAAGCAGTTGGAAAGTGACACATTCTTGTTAGCGATTTTGAAGGCTGATTACCTTCAACTCCAACAGAAAAATGTCTGATCCACAAAGAAAAGTGCAAGAGCAAAATGTTAAGGTTTTATTTTAACCTCATTCACAATATCAAAGTATCTGTGATAAAGAAATTCTTGGAAAACTAAGTGTAGACCTTATACAAGAGAATCACTTTGAAATCAATTAAACTCATAAGACACTGCAACTATTTTTCATAGGCAGCAAATGAAACTATTGGCTGTGACAACTTGGGCCTACATTGCCAGTGGCTGGAAAATTAAAGGCCTGATCTGGAGACGCTGAACATTCGTGAGTCCCAATGACTGAGAATTGCAAGTCCTCAGCACCTCCCAGGAGAGGCCTGTATTTGTGCAAATGCCCAGAACACAACTTTGAGAGAACCAACTCTGCTTGGAGAGGAACTCATTCTGCTCATGGCACAAAGTCTGCTCTTCTAGGAGGAAGTAAAAGAAACCCCAATTCAATCTAGTGAGTGTGAGCACTAAAGCAGCAGCAGTTCACTTTACACTGAGAAGTGCAAAGGGAAAGACTACTTGCCAGTTTTGTTGATGGATGAAGAAGGGCTGAAAGCATCCCTGCTATTGCCATATATACGTACATTCCTCCTGGCCAGTGTGGTTTAAGATGACAATTTCCGGTCCTGCCTACCTTTTTTGCTGGAGGAAAGAAGTGACAAAGTGGAAGGGCTATTTAATCAGACTATTCTTTCGGTGGCCTACTTAACTCCATAGTTAACACCCACTAGAGAGAAAAGACTTCTCTGTTAATGATTCTATATGGCAACCAACAGATGAAAATACCAAAATGCTCAATTCTGAATCACTATTCTATTCCTATTGGATATGTCCAACGAGTTCTCAAGGAAAAGTAGGGAAGGGCAGGCTTGGATTGCCCAGTGTTCTTACAGTTAAAGAAAAAGCAAGCGGATTTTATCACCACCCCACACACTTTCAGAAAGATATTGCCCTCTTCTTAGGTCATCTTTAAAGTACACTGAACCATTCCTAACCACACTTTCACTGTCAGTTCTCCTTTGGGTCAGAGCCATAGTTACAGCTCAATTGCCCTACCCTACAGAGCTGACAAATTCCCAGAAATAAAATTACTAGAACTGTCCCTCACTTTCACATTGTATATTCCCTTCCCTCGCTGCCCCGCCCCCCCAAAAGTAATGGTCCTTGCAGCCAAGCCTTGGTCCTGGACGTAACTGATTGCAGGCAGGCCGTGCTGCTCCAAAACCAGCTGGAGAACAGAGACCATAGACTATATAAGTCTTAGCCTCTGATTCTGCATTTGATGATGGTGCAAGGCATGAATAATTCCACTGCAGTCAATGGAGTAACAGTGACTTTTTTACACTGGAGTTTTAAGTGAGTTTGGAATCAGGCTGTTGACCTCTGCTCCTCCACAATGATTTATGCTACATCATTGTAAGTTTCCGCCTGCACTACAGCAGTGCTCACTTTGTCAAGGATTGCCTCCTTTGTGGCTGCAGTCATGAACTGATAATGCCCAAAGATGGTTGCTTTTCATTCACAGTAGGCCTGAAAGGACTCCAGATCCAGACCACAAAGCATTGCAGTTCAGTATACCAAATGTGGTCTTTAGAGGCTGCACTGCTTGTGGACTGAAATACAGTGGATAACCAGGCAGAACACCACCACTGCAAACACAGTAAGTGCAAAGTTTAAGACATAATACATTACTACCTCAACAGGCCGGCAATCTGTATGAACTTCAAATCATCTGTGATGGATATCAAATTAACTTCTCAGGGGACAATTGTTTGTTTCTAACTCTTAAGTGCACATTGTTACCTTCGGTTTTGCATTAGACTCTAAAATGCTCTAAATATTTTTTATGGAGTGTAATTGTAGCCGTGTGGTTCCCAGGGTATTGGAGAGACAGGGTGGGTGAGGTAATATCTTTTATTGGACTAACCTGAAGAGGAGCTCTGTGTGGCTTGAAAGCTCGTCTCTCTCACTAACAGAAGTTGGTCCAAAAAAAGATAGTCTCACCCACCTTGTCTCGCTAAATATTTTTGATGACAAGGCTCCACACGCTGAGTTACTAACAGAGCATATAAAATCAAGTTGTGATGGGTACTTGTTTTAATTTTAAAGACTTAACGTGCTTGGGTATGAGATGCTGAGAAGGAAGGGGAGAGAACAACCTAACCAGTAAGGGGTAGTCCAGTGAGAAGAGCTATAGTTTACATTTAAGTGAGCAGTTAACAAGTGAAAAGGTAAACACATCATTTCAATATGGTTGAAGGCATGCATCTGCCAGCAGGATTAGTTGGTACATCCAGCTGCATTGCATTTTGTAATGAATTGTAAGGGCTGCAGTTAAACTGAAAACTCCTTGTGGGTTTGCATTACCAGTGAGGTCCCAAGTATGAAGACAGGGGTTTACAGGGCACTGAGCTACAGATCACTGAGATTGAGTGGTGTCAGATGTCTACTTCTCCTCCAGCTGCAGAGGGAGCAAGGAGAGGTTCCTGCTGCCACTTCAATCTCATTAGGAGCAGAAGTTCACGGACCTGCTCTGTGTTGGATCTTATTTATTGTTCACTGTTTTTCATTTTCCATCCTCTCTCCATTAAACTCCTTACAAGCTTTCTGGGGAAGGGTTGTTTTGGTCTTGCTTCTCAAAGGCCTAGCATGCACTGTTGCTATTTAAATAAGAGTAGCTGTAGATCAGGCCTCAGCTAGGGGCAGAAGAGAGCAGTGTGACGTGGTTCTCTGCAACTCATCAGCACTACTCCTGCTCCCTAGTGCGAACTGCTTGTAAACCTCACTAACATGCTCAAACGCCTCCTCCCCCTTTGCAGGGGTGAGCCCCCAAAACTTCCTCTGGAGAGAATGGAAACTGGAACACCTAGAACCTCTGAAAAGCAAGACCCCAGTGAGGTTCTACAGTACGTCAAGTCTTTAACCAGGGTTAAACAATACAATTAGGAATAGCTTTTCCAAAGTTGTTTAAAAAAAAATTTTTTTTTTAAGAACAGTTTTTCCTAATTTAATCACCATTACTTCTTAATACAACTGTTAAATACCTAACTTATTCTGCTAATGCCATTCTAGGTAAAAGAAAAACAACACTGAACTCTGCAGTTCTTCTTGATGTGTACTCACTAGCCACTTACACACTCCATCCACAGCGTGTCTGGCTGTAGGAAAAGACTAACTAAAATGGCTGCATTATTTTAAATTAGGACATGTACTTGGATGTGTATCTTTTGGTCTGTGAGTGTGTCACCCATAATTGTTCCATCAAAGATTAATTTAATCACAACGTTCAACCAATAGAGTGTGTCCCCAGGGGGGGGGGGGGGGCGCAGGTGTCCCCACTGGCTTTTCTTTCAGTACAACTATTTCCTGGGTGACAATCGCGTGCATGCTGGTCACCTGGGCCAGTTACAGACCAAAGCCTCCCGACCTGTAACGGGTGCTTTGGGGGCCATTAGGGCTAAAAGTCAGTCTCGCCCCGACACTTCTTGACCTGCTGCTCATTATGGCAGATAAGCCTGAAAAGGCCCTGCCCACCTCACCCTAGTATAGCGGCGAGGGAAAGGAACGATGTCAGAATTAGAAGCGACACAGAACAGTCACCAGGTGGCTGCCCTTCCCAATACACCACTAATCACTATCGAATACTTAGCGTTGTCTAGCCTTTAATCATTACGTTGATGGCACTTCCTCTGAAGCTACTCTGCTGTTTACAGTCTCAGTTCAGAACACTAAAATGCTATAACTTCATCTGAACTTCCACACAGAAACCAGCAGGGAACAGGGATGTGTTTCATACACTGGTCTCAAATATTTAAGTCACCCTCCACCATCTGATTCGGAGATGGGGCAGCTCAGCTCTTCCTTTCGTTGAGGTGCATCATTTAAGTTCCCTGCAGTTTCCTGAGTTGAGGTATTTCTGCTGAAACACTAAAAAACAGAGGCTGGTGTTTTCAACTCAGGGTGCCTAAAGCTGGGCAGCTTAGTGAAAGGGATTAAGTGCTAATTACTCTTTTAACTTCCATAGGAACTGCAGGGGCTCAGCTACTTTGAAGATTAGGCCTCTTATTTCAGGTGCCTAACTTTAGGTACCCTTGTTTAAATACTGATGCCCAGAAGTCATGGCTGTGCTGTGTTGACGTGAAAAGGTCCCATGATAGGTTTTGTAAGATTAAGTACCGTGTGCAGTGGTGGCACTTCCTGTCCCCAGCCGTGGTGGAGATCTGCTGCTCCTTGTACTAGAAGCTGTGGCACTTCCACAGTGATTATGATCGTGATTTCTGAAAAACCACGAATGGAAACATGAACAGTTCTTTACTGAAACCCACTGTCTACTATATACATTCTTGTATCCAGTAATAAACAATTCTGTCAAAGACAATCAAGTGTCTCTAGCAAGATTTACTAATTACACATCCATACAGCATCTTCCATCCCCAAAGACTTCATACATTTATCACTTCACCCATTAATTAAATAGAGACAGCTGGGGTGAAAGGCGGGCAACTCATTCCTTACAGTACCCCACAACTGGTTAAGGGGGGAATCCTATGCTGTTTATTATTCATATCGCCTCTCTATACTTCATTACTTCACTAAGACTTCACCGTAACCGGCAGAATTACTCTCTTAAAAATCCACCACCACACTGCCCAGTTCTCCTAGACTTCAAAGGACACCATGCCGGAAACTGAGCCACATTTCAAACGGACTTGAGTTTCTGGTCCTGTACTTGTCCTTCCCTCACCTCACCAAATTTGTATTATTTTAAAATGGCTCCCTACTGCTGCCCCAAAACCCGCACAATGATGATACAAGAGAAGGAGTGAAAGTGACTGCACATAAGTGCTGTGAAATACACAAAGTAAACAGAAAACAAATAGTTCTCTAACCATTTCTGTGGCAGTAATCTTAGTTGCTATACTTGTAGCGAAGAAAAAAAAAAAAAAGCATGATTTTAAAATGGACAGCCTCCCTTTAAAAAGGATTGGTCCCTGAATGTCCTGGCCCAACAATGTGTAAAACTGCACAACTGCCTATTGGTCCAAACCCTCCCCCCACCATATACAACGTATATTGCTTTACATTTACAGATCTGTCTGGGGCAAGGTAAAGTCCTTATAATTTTAATACTTCAGCCGTCCCCAGAGGACCCTAAACTTCATGAAAATAGGCCTTGTATACACGAACTATGAAGGGCTCCAAACATGTAAAGTGTGTTGCTCATGTCCATTCCACTCTAGGTGTGTGCGTACCCACATGCACAGTTGTCAGAGATGTCTGCCTTAGCGGTGTTTGTAGGGTCGGCTGTGGCGCCCTCTGGAGTGCTGCGCTCAAGCGTCAGTAGATCAGGGACAGCGGCCTGGCGCCCTCTCACTTCCTTCTTGCCAACAACTCCAAAAAGAGAGGCAGAAGGGCAGGTAATGGAATGGACATGAGCAACACATCTCGAAGAGCAGTTGAGAAAAGGTAGGCAACCGTTTTTAATTCTTAGGCGTGCTTGCTCATGTCCATTCCATTCCAGGTGACTCACAAGCAGTATCCCTGGAGATGGTCCTGGAATTAACAGACGTGCGGCCTGTAATACCGCTCTACCGAAGCCAGCATCGTCTCGGGCTTGCTGGGTAAGTACAGTGAGACGTGAATGGATGACCAGGTGGCAGCCCTGCAGACGTTTGGAATTGGCACATGGGCCAAGAAGGCCGCCGCCAAGGCTTCTGCTCTAGTCAAGTGGGTGGTTACAAATTGCCGGTGGAGGCACTTTTGCCTGATGGTAGCAAAATCGGATGCAGGCGGTGATCCAAAATGAAATTCTCTGGGTGGACACTGGACGACCTTTCATCCTGTCGGGCACTGCGACGAACAACTGCGTCGACTTGCAGAATGGCTTGGTCCTCTCAATGTAGGCTTGCGGGGTGTGCAACCTATGTTTCTCCTCAGACTTATGAGGCTTCAGGAAGAAGACTGGCAAAAAATGTGTCCTGGCTCATGTGAAATTGCAAAACCACCTTGGGCAGGAAAGCCGGATGCGGGTGCAGCTGGACCTTGCCCATGGAAAAACCACCATACAGGGCAGGTCTGAGGTAAGTGCCCAAATATCAGAGACCCTTCAGGCAGAAGTTATCGCCACCAGGAATGGCACCTTGCAGGAGAGCAGAAGAAGGGAACAGGATGCCAAGGGCTTGAAGGGAGTGCTCATGAGCCTGGCAAGCACCAGATTCAGGTCTCACAGAGGGACTGGGTCCCAGACCTGGGCATAAAGTCACTCCAGACCTTTCAAGAACTGGACTGTCATGTTATGAGCGAAGACCGACCTGCCCTGGAACGGAGGGTGAATGGCTGATATGGCGGCCAAGTGGATCTTAACTGATGGAGCTTGAGATGCATAAGATAGTCCAGCAAGGCCTGCTCAGGCCTAACCCCTAGGGCTGAGGCCCAGCACGTGAATCGTTTCCATTTGGCCAGGTAGGTTGCTCTAGTGGAGGGCTTTTTACTATCCAGTAGGACCTGCTGGACGTGGGCTGATCACTCCTGTTCTTCAGCAGTTAACCATGCAGCAACCAAGCTGTCAGGTGCAGCACTGGTAGATGCAGAAGTCTGCTGTGATTCTGGGACAGAAGATCCAGCCAGAGGGGCAGCTGCAGCAGGGACATCACTGAGCTGCACCAGTGTTGCGAGGCCAAGCCGGGGCTATCAGGACAACCTGGGCCTTGTCCTGCTTGGTCTTCATGAGGCCGCTGTGAAGCAACGGCACTGGTGGGAAAGCGTATATTAAAGCCTCGACCATGGAAGTAAGAAGGCACCCGACAGGAAGCTCCTGTCGATCCCCCGAAATGAGTAGAACAGATGGCATTTTCTGTTTTTTCGAGTTGCGAACAAGTCCACCTGGGGAGAGCCCCACTTTCGGAAGATCCCGCTGATCACCTCGGGATGGAGTGACCATTCGTGGCGAGATAAAAAGGCTCTGCTGAGGCGAGCTGCTAACATGTTCCTGGTTCCAAGGAGGGGTGCTGCCACAAGATGAATGGCATGCTGCACACAGAAATCCCAGAGCCGGAGGACTTCCTGGCAGAGGGCTGATGACCTGGCTCCGCCTTGCTTTTGTTGATACAAAACATCGTGGCAATGTTGTCAGTCAGGACTTGAACCACTGGGAAGTGGGACCAAAAAGCCCGACAGGCCAAGCAAACTGCTCCGACTCCCTGACATTTATGTGGAGGGAGCGGTCAAACCCTGACCAGCAGCCTCGTGCACTGAGCTCACCCAGGTGGGCCCCCAGCCCAGGTCCGAGACGTCAGAAACCAGCGTTAGCAACTGGGATGGGGCCGCAAAGGGAACTCCCTGCAACACCAATGTGGGGTCCAACCACCATGCCAGTGATGACCAGATGTGGCCCGGCACCTTCACTATCAGATCGAGGTCATGCCTGTCAGGGATATAGACCAATGCCAACCAAGCCTGCAGCGTGTGGAGGTGGAGCTGGGCATGATGGACCACGTAATTACAGGCAGCCATGTGGCCTAGCAACCTTAGGCAAGTGCAGGCAGTGGTGAGCAGGTGGCCCCTTACACAGGAAAACACATCTGACATGTGGAGTTGAGGATTGCCCCAATAAACTCTATTCGCTGCACTGGTATGTCGATTTCTTTTTGTTCACTAATAGGCCCAGGTCGTGACAGGCGGAATGCACCAGATCAAGAGACTGTTCTGCACTTGATCCCATGACTTGCCCTTGATGAGCCAATCGTCGAGATAAGGATAGGCCTGGACCACCCTCTCCCCCTGACACCTCAGGTAAGCGGCTATTAGGGCCAGGCATTTTGTAAATACTCGCAATCCCGAGGAGAGGCCAAAGGGAAGCGCCATGAATTTGAACTAGAGCTGATGAGAGGATGGAAACCTCCTCCGTGCTGGCGATCTGTGGTGGTGAACCGGTGACCTGGACTGATGTGGAAACCAGGGATGCGGCGACAAGGAGCTCTGCCTCAGCTCCAGAAACCGGCGGCGTTCACTCACCTTCTGGGAGGCTTTCATGGCTGGCTTGCTCTTTTAGGGAGCCTTTGTCAGGACCATCGCCGCACGCGATGTCCTTTGCTTCCTCGGCGCTGCAAGCGGGGAAAGCGTTAACTCCACCGTAAGTCTAGGTCCCCCACGCTCCCTGGAATCAGTGGCAGATCCCTTTGGGGGTAGGAGGTCCCCTCAGGGACATGTCCCCCTGCGGCTCTGGCATGGACGGGCGGCCAAAACAGGGTCCTTTACCCAATGCCCCTTGGTCTGTCTTGCTTGGTGCTGGGGGTGCACTACGCACAGAGGCCGAAGTGCTGGGAGTTGCGTCCAGCCGGGACAGTTCGGAGGCTGGGCGGACAGCAGTCTCCATGAGGGGGGCCCTCAAACTAATGTAGTTTTCTTTCTGTGTCTTGGGATGAAAGTTTTTAAGTGGGATTCCCCCAGGCACCTCAGACAGCTGCCATGCAAGGTCACTAACAGGCAGGAGTTAAAACCCAGTGACCAGAGCATGCCCTGCCTTGGACAAAGTCCCCACCGGGATCCTTACTAACTGCAGTTCTTAACAGCTACTTACTAACTAATCTACAATAAACAAAACTATTTACAGCTGCAACGCAAAGGGAAAGGACCACTGACCACCTGTGAGGCACTCTGACCAACCAGCATAGGCGGAAAGAAAGAATTGAGAAGGCATAGGGCCGGTGGCCCCTGATATACCAATGCATGAGCGCGGCACTCCAGAGGGCGCCACAGCCAACCCTACGGATACCGCTAAGGCAAAAGTCTCTAACAACTGTGCACATGGGTGCACACACACCTAGAATGGAATCGACATGAGCAAACACTCGAAGAACCACCAATGAGATTAAGGCTAATTCAGTGCTGTGCCGGCATAAGCCCATATTTTGCATTTCAGATCAGAGTTCAATAATCCTCCTCCACTCTTTCAAAATTCACAGTGACCAAATATATGCACACACATTACATCCAGAGGTAACAGTTCAACTGTGCTGTATCGGAGTTTGGTGGGAGCCCATAAAGCGTACCCAGCATTCAAATAATCTCTTCTCCAACCCATTCACTGTGATGTCGATTTGGCAGTGGAAAGCCTCATTTCATGCAAGTTGTGGGATAACTGGAATAGAAAAATTAGAAGATGCCCATTGTAAGACAGCTACCTTGACGTCACTACAGCCCCTTTCGCAGTTAAGAATCCAAACTGGATGCAAAAGCAAATTGATTAAAAATACATCTTTTAAGCTACTTGGGTAGCAAAGCTGCAGTGCAAGTGACCGTCACTAAAATTTAAATCTCACTAACAAACATTTGCAAACTAGCCCCAGGAAATGGGATTTACCGTTTGGAGTTCTACAATACTGTACAATAGTCATTGGTAGTTAGTATTCAATTATCCATATACTTGTACATGTTTTGTGTTTCTTTTTTAAAGAGATGAGAAACAACAGTGCACACTGGGTTCTCAACTAGTCTTTCACTAGCCAATGCATGCAGTGTACATCAAGTATATGATGCCCTAACTATACACACTGGTTTGTTCTTTGCATACATAGCTGTGTGCGTGCATTCTTCTAAAAATCAAGTTCTCAGACATGCAGTGTAAGTATCCCACTGTCAGCATAAGCACAGGAAACACTTTCAAGAGGATACCTAACAATACAACACTGACTCAGTTAAAACAGACAAATCAAAGCAAAGTAAACTGTTTTGTGCTCACATTTCAAGTTTCAGAATAAATGACTGTCAACATTTTTTCTAGTATGGTATTTATAAAACCAATGGAAGGCACATTCCACTGGAAAAAAAATACAAGTAAAAGCGGAAATTCAGAGAGTAGGAAAATAAACACTAGTCATAGTGGTGGCTTCAAAAAGTTCATAATAAATAACAAAGTTAGAATGTGCAGTCCTTATATTAAAGCTAAGATTTGTTTCCAGGTTCATGATATGCATTAAAAAAAAAACACACAAAAAAAAAACAACACAAGAACAAACCTGGCTTACTTTCCCATAACTGGGAGCTTTTTGGCTAAGCAACTGTCAATTCATTGTAAGGAACACAGGTATTGTCAGAAAATATTTTAATTATTTACAGAATGATTATCAGAATGATTACACAAAATACAGATGAAAATGTACACCTCTTATAGATTCAACAAAAAGATATGCTGAGCAAATTCACTGCTGATAATATAACTAAAGCACTTAGAATAAGGCGACGGCACCAAACATCAAAATCAAATCATATAACTATTGAAAATATAAAGTACAAATTGAGGTTGTGTGTGTTTCTTTTAAAGAAAAACCAAAAATCAGTGGATTTGGAATGGCTCACGCTTTTGATACCATTATGCCAAAAATCAGTGGACATCATATTTAAACCCGAACGGAAAGATCTGTTCTCAGGCTAAGATTCTGAAGCATTGAGCAGTTGTTTTCTGAGTGCATCTGTGTATGTTTTGGATTCTACATCTTACAAAATGAATCACCCGCTTCTGAGTGTATGATTTCAAACTGTGCTGAAATCATGCAAAGATCTTTCCTAAATCCTAGAGATAAGAAATTCAGACTAACAATACACCACTCCATTTTGCTGCACATACATTTTGAAAATCCCGAAAAGATTAAGTTTTAGAAAAGGGATTTTGATCCCTGGTTTTCAAACTCTGACCATGCATCACTCAACTCCATGAAGATCATTTTGGCATACTGTTCATAAGGCTGTCCTGTGGCCTGTAAACAAACAGAGCAGGTATTAGAAGCTTACTGCAGAAGTCTAAAGAATGTAAAGAATGTCAGCAGGGCTTGAGAGAAAGCTGGATTTTACTAACAGTGAAATTCACAGCCTGTCTCTTGTTCAGCCCCTTTCTGTTTACCTTTATGTGTTATATACACTTACTTACCTGTAAGTGTGCATAGCTTTTTCATCCGAATACTGTAATTCCCTTTTCCCCAAGTCCCCATATATACTAAAAGTCATAGTTTAAATGGCACGGAGGAATTATAATTTGCCTGCATCGCTTCAAATTTTTAGTCTAATTTGCTCAATGTAACTGAAGTCATACTAAAGTTTCCATCTTGTATTAAAGGAGTTAATAGACATGGTCTTCATTTTTAGCAAGTGGCTCTTTAAAAATGCAATCAAAACCAATTTAGGTAGAAACTACTGCATGGCAGCTCTTACATTAGTACCCCACAATGCAACTGAAGAGCAATTTCCAAGACCGCTGTTAAATTCTTTTATACTAGAGTCCGAATTTCCGAGTTCAACATGCACTGCTGACTATGAACATTCCTAGACTTTTTAGCCTGAAACAAATACACCAAGTCATGGAGGAAGTTCAACTGTCACAGCACGGACCTCAATCTAAATTGGTCGGGGGAACCAGGGCGTACACAGCAATGCTGCAGATACACCACCTGCTCAATTTTAACTCCTCCTGGCTCAGATGGGCATAAACACGAGGCCCCGTATATTCTACAATGCCAGATGTTGCTGCGGGATTATGCTCTAGAATCTGAGTTTTCTTTTTTTTTAAATCCTTAATTCTTGCTCTTGTTAGAAAAGCATGAAAATTTGAACCAAGTGCACGAAATGCAATGTTATCTTCCTACATCTGTACACAGCCATGAACAGGAGCCCTGAAAGGCGTGAACTGCCCTAATACTTTTAAAGGGGTATTATTGCTGACACTACAGAGAATGTAGATATAATCACCATTTGCAGAGGGACTACTGTGTGTATTTTATTTTATTTTTTTAAATTGGAAGCTGCCACATAATTCCCACCAGGACCTTTCAGCAGATTTTATATCCAGTTTGCTGTGGATTACATGGGACCCTGCCTTCACTGAAATCTCTCTTGGGCCTAGGAGTTGGAGGACCGTCCAAGACCGATTCAAGAAGTAGAGATTAGGCACAGATTCCACTGATCTGCATTTTGGTTATCCAGAACCTACCAGAACTCTGCTCCAGTAACCGGGCTTTCCTCAGACTGATCCGAGTGGGACCCAGATATGCAGGAGTTCAGGTGAGGGACAGGGCTCAGCCCTGGCTGCTCTGACACCTCATTACTGTTATGGATGACAAGTGAGACTTGAGTATCCTGTACAGCGTGGTCTCATTGCTGCGCTAACTTCGGAAGACAACACAACAAATGGAAGGAAGGCAGAGCATGTGGCTGGCCAAGCACTCTTGTCGCTGGGTCCAGTAATGAATGATAATATGAGTGGTGGTAAAAGTGCTCCTCAACCTTTGTATCTGAAGGGAATCCACTCCATTTCATTCCTCCTTGACCAAACAGGGTAGACAGCACTAAGCACTACTGTCCAGCCCAGCCGCTGGAGACCCTCTTCTCTCCTTTCCCTGGAGAGCCTTATCTCCACAGTCTGATGCTGGCACATTGAAGTGCCAGAGTTCAACACAATAACTGTACAGCACAAAAGTGGACTGAAACAATGCCCAGCAGCTAGCCTATTGTCCCTGCCAATATTAAAACCCTTCCCCACCGAGCCTTGCTGTGATTGCATGAGCGTGTCTGTTCAAAAGCAGGAAGTTTAGCAGATTTTCCTTTTAGGACTGCCGAATTAATTTAGTAATACCAGTTTAATAAATAGCCTTTAACATACCCAAGAAAACTACACTCACCTTATCTGGATGAACCACAAGTACTGCCTTCCTGTAGTACTTCTTTACTTGTTCTGGGGTAACTAGGTCTGCCATGCCAATTGGCTTCCACTTGTTCTCCCCTTCCCAGAGCACAGTGTGAAGAGTGGATATTAATGCTCTTATATTTCTCTCTTTTCCTTCAATCCAATCTAGAATCTGAAACAAAATTAGAAAGATTCAAATTGAATGCAGTTGCCTTAAATGATGCTTCCAATTTGCTTGACGATACTTTCCTCTCCCATCCCTGAAACAAGACAAGTAGACTTTGGGCTTCAAAAGTTTTGAGAGCACATTGTAAATATGATCTTAATCATGCATCCGAATTCCACAGAGTGGACACCATGCTTAGCCTTGGAACCCAACAGTGATATATCAAGTCTGCTAGCGGAGGACCAGCATGCTTATATGCAGTTATTAATTTGGCGCTTACTTGGATTGATTCCTATCTAAGAGAACTGAATTATTAACAAGTTAAGTGTAAAAACTGTATAACAGATGACAAGAAGTGATCTCAACAAAGTAACCATGGCAGAATATTCATTTTAGTTACACTAATTAATCCGAGGGTAACACAGGATGTCCATTCCAATGCTAGAAATCTTGTTTTATTTGTACATTTCAGATAAGGGTCTTAAGCTGTTTTGAGACTTGTACACTCATATGATTTGCTTGAGTAAATTGAAGTTTTCTGTATTAGATTGCCCCTTGAACTACAATTGGCTAACAATTTATAGTATTTTACATTAAAAAAGCATTCTATCCAACCTATGGACACAAGTTAAAATATTTCATCAATAAACTGATTTCCTCCCTGAGATTATTTCTATTAATATTGTTCAGAACTACAGTAACTCCTCACTTATCTTTTTTTTCCACCAGACAAAAGACTATTTTATCACTCACACTCCCCCCCCCCCCCAAGTTTTAAACAAACAATTTAATACTGGTACACAGCAATAATGATTGTGAAGCTTGGCTGAGGTGGTGAAGTCAGAGGGTGGGATATTTCCCCAGGAATGCCTTACTGCTAAATGATGAACTAGCAATTGGCTGAGCTCTCAAGGGTTAATTCTCACACTCTACAAGGCATCAGGAAAGGAGGGAGGGGAGAGAGAGGGAGAGAGAGATTATGCACATTTCCCCTTTAAGAACACTGCCTTGTTAATTAGATCAGCAAACTGAGACTAGGAAGTTCCCTTCGAGACGGTCGTGTGTCCCCCCCTGCTCAGGAGTGGCAGGTTTGTAGAAATGTTGGTGGTGACCACACTGCGCCCTTGCCCAAACTCCATCCCCCACCAGTCCAAGGCTCTGGGAGGGAGTTTGGGTGGGGGAGGAGTAGGGGGACCAGATGTCCCGATTTTTCAGGGACAGTCCCGATAGTGGGGCCTTTTTCTTACATAGTTGCCTATTGCCCCCTACCCCCGTCCCGATTTTTCACATTTGCTATCTGGTCAACCTAGGGAGGAGGTCTGGGGTGCAGGCCCTGGGCTGGGGATTGGGGTGCAGGCTCTGGGAGGGAGTTTGGGGATGGGAGGGGGTGTGGAGGAAGGAGGTGCAGGCTCGGGGAGGGAGTTTGGGGGAGTGAAGGGGTGCATGGGATTAGTTTGGGGTGTGGCTGGGGATGAGGGGTTTGGGGTGTTGGAGGGGGCTCAGGGCTATGGCAGATGGTTGGGATGTGGGGTGAGGGCTGTGCGGTGGGGCTGGGGATGAGGGGTTCATGATGCAGGAGGGGGCTCAGGGTTGGGGCAGAGGGTTAGGGTGCGGGGGGGATGAAGGCTCTGTCTGGGGCTGGAGATGAGGGGATTGAGGTGTGGGAGGAGGCTAGGACTGGGGATAAGGTGTTTGCGGTGTTGGAGAGGCTCATGGCTAGGGCAGAGGTTTGGGGTGGGGGGCGGTGAAGGCTCTGGCTGGGGGTGTGAGCTCTGGGATGGAGCAGGGCTGGGGTTGAGTTTGGGGTGCAGGAAGGCTGCTCCGGGACTGGGGCCAGGGAGGACTCCCCCCCGCCCCCCAGCCCTTTCCCCGCCGGCAGCAACGAGTTTGGGGGAGAGGCCCCCTTTCTCCGCCCCCCCCCCCCAGCACGCTCACCCCCACCACTGTCACTGCACGTGCTCCTAGGGTCTCTCTCAGGTCCAAGAATCTCCCTTGCCTCCCCTGTGGTGGGTGCTGGGGAGAGAGGGGACGGGCTGCATGCTTCTCCCCTGCCGCTGCCCCTCACTGATACCCCAAATTGCCCACTGTATCTTGGTTACACTAACCAAATAGGATATACATTCATGCATTAAGACCAGTAGGTTCCTCCAAGTTATTCCGCACGTGGGTGGAAACACATGTAACATTTTATTATAAAACTTCTACCATCTTTGTACCCCTTCAGTTTCTCTTTTATACTTCACTGTATCCTCCCCCACTCGACCATCAATAGTTCCAAGTAACAGAATCATGTTTATATTTGAATCAAACCCACTGTTTTATTATTAAACATCAAACCTTTAATTTTAAGGGGTCCATGTCTTTAGACATTTCTTGCTTTCTCATCTCGGCAATTGTCTTGGTTCCTTTTTTGTCCGATTTAGCGGAAAATCCTTGATTAGATAATAGATCCTCAAAATCATTTTCTGAAACTTTTGGCTTTTGTCCTGTTAAAACAAAAAGAAAAGGAAAAATAACAGAAGAAAAATGGCAAAGGGTCCTGTGGCACCTTATAGACTAACAGAGGTATTGAAGCTACTGGTACATTATCATGACAGAGGTAACAAGTGTACCACATTATGTATATGTCTACGCTGCACTTTCACTGACGGCAGCATGTAGGGTGTGTGTAGCCACGTGCCACAGCAAAGAGCAGGCTGTATCCACTCAGAGGTGTGTAACTATACACAGCAGTGAAAGGCTCCAGCACTGGGGAGCTGCCAGAGCCTTTCCCCGCTGCCTCCCCGCGAAAGAGCCTTTCCCCACTGCTGGAGCTGTTCCTTGCGGCGGGGAAAGACTCCAGCAGTGGCACATGACACTGCTAAAAACGGCCGTATAGACAGGGGGAGGCATTACTGTGCAAGTAGAGAGTTGTGTAGAATCATAGAACTGGAAGGGATCTCGAGAGCTCATCTAGTCCAGTCCCCTACACTCTATCTACATCATCTCTGACAGGTGTTTATCTAACCTGCTCTTAATCTCCACAACTCCCTGACACCTCATTACTGTGTCCCTGGGCAATTTATTCCAGTGCCTAACTACCCTGACAGGAAGTTTTTCCTAATGTCCAATCTGAACTGCTCTTGCTGCAATTTAAGCCCATTGCTTCTTGTCCCATCCTCAGAGGTTAACAAAAACATTTTTTCTCCCTCCTCCTTGTAACAACCTTTTATGTACTTGAAAACTTTTATGTCCCCTCTTGGTCTTCTCTTCTCCAGACTAAACAAACCCAATTTTTCAATCTTCCCTCATAGGTCATGTTTTCTAGACCTTTAATCATTTTTGTTGCTCTTCTCTGGACTTTCTCCAATTTGTCCACATCTCTCCTGAAACGTGGCACCCACAACTGGACACAATACTCCAGCTGAGATCTAATCAGCGCGGAGTAGAGCGGAAGAATTATTTTTCGTGTCTTGCTTACAACTCTCCTGATAATACATCCCAGAATGATGTTTGCTTTTTTGAAACATTGTTACACTGTTGACTCATTTAGCTTGTGATCCATTATGACCCTCAGATCCCGTTCCACTGCACTCCTTCCTAGGCAGTCATTTCCCATTTTGTATGTGTGCAACTGATTGTTCCTTCCTAAGCCCAGGGCTACACTAGCGGAGGGGGGTCGATCTACGATACGCAGATTCAGCTACGTGAATAACGTAGCTGAAATCGGCGTATCGTAATCGGCTTACCTGACCATGAAGACGGCGGCGCGTCGATCACTGCAGCTCCCCCGTCGACTCCGCTTGCGCCGGTCGATGACGTGGTTTTACGGCGCCGACGGGGAGCGCGATCGGGGATCGATTAGGCGCGTCTTAACGAGACGCGAAAAATCGATCCCCGATAGATCGATTGCTACCCGCCGATCCGGCGGGTAGTGAAGACAAGCCCTAAGTGGAGTACTTTGCATTTGTCCATACTGAATTTCATCCTGTTTACTTCAGACCATTTCTCCAGTTTGTCCAGATCATTTTGAATTTTAGTCCTATCCTCCAAAGCACTTGCAACCCCTCCCAGCTTGGTATCGTCCACAAACTTAATGGCATAGAGAATACACTTATAATCTAAATAATTGATGAGGATATTGAACAGAACCGGGCCCAGAACTGATCCCTGTGGGACCCCACTCGTTATGCCCTTCCAGCATGACTGAACCACTGATTACTACTCTCTGAGAACAGTTTTCTAACCATTATGCAGCCACCTTATAGTAGCTCCATCTAGGTTGCATTTCCCTAGTTTATGAGGTGGTCATGCGGGACAGTATCAAAAGCCTTACTGAAGTGAAGAATACCACATTGACTGCTTGCCCCCCCATCCACGAGGCTTGTTACCCTGTCCAAGAAAGCTATCGGGTTGGTTGGACACGATTTGTTCTTGACAAATCCATGCTGACTGTTACTTATCACCTTATTATCTTCTAGGTGTTCGCAAACTGATGGATTAATTATTTGCTCCATTATCTTTCTGGTTGCTGAAGTTAAGCTGAAATGGCCTGTAATTCCCCTGGTTTTCCTTATTTCCCTTTTTATAGATGTGCACTATATTCACCCTTTTCCAGTCCTCTGTAATCTCTCCCGTCTTCCATGACTTTTTGAAGAGAATCACTAATGGCTCAGATATCTCCTCAGTCAGCTCCTTGAGTATTCTAGCATGTATTTCATTAAGCCCCGGTGACTTGAAGACATCTCATTTAAGTAATTTTTAACCTATTCTTTCCCTATTTTAGCCTCTGATCCTACCTCATTTTCACTGGCATTCACTATGTTAGACGTCCAACCACCACCAACCTTCTTGGTGAAAGCCGAAACAAAAAAATCATTTAGAACTTCTGCCATTTCCACATTTTCTATTATTGTTTTCTCCCTCTCATTGAGTAATGGGCCTACAGTGTCTTTGATCTTCCTCTTGCTTCTAATGTATTTGTAGAATATTTTCTTGTTTTATGTCTCTAGCTAGTTCAATCTCGTTTTGTGCCTTGGCCTTTCTAATTTTGTCCCTACATACCTGTGTTATTTGATTATATTCATCCTCTGTAATTTGACTTAGGGTCCACTTTTTGTAGGACTTTTTTTTTTTTTTTTTTTTTTTTGAGTTTCAGATCATTCAAAAAATCTCCTGGTTAAGCTAGGGTGGTCTTTTGCCATACTTCCTATCTTTCCTATGTAGTGAGATAGTTCGCTATTTTACCCTTAATAATGTCTCTTTGAAAAACTACCAGCTCTCTTAAAAACTTTTTCCCCCCAAGGCCATATCTACACTAGCAAGCTTACTGATGCAGGTGTGCTGATGTAAGATAGCTCATGTAGCTGTTCTATATCCACAGGAGAGAGCTCTCCCATAGACCTAATTAAACCACCTCCAACGAGCAGCAGTAGTTATGTCGGTGGGAGACCCTCTGTCCACATCGGTGCTTCTCTCGGTGTAACTTTATGTCGCTCAGAGGGGTGTTGCACATATCTCTAGGGACCATTTAAGGTTAAGTGGGTTATAGGGTTTTTTTCCCCTCCTTTCCCCCCCTCTATGTCTGAAGGGGTGTTAACAGGCCACTTAACACATTTCAAGGGACCATTCAAGGTTATCTACCACCTTGTATTTAGCTGTGACACTCTAGGCTTTTCTACACTTAATGAAGACTCTACCTACGCCAACGGGAGGAGTTCTTCCATCAGTGTAGGTAATCCACTTCCCTGAGAGGTGGTAACTAGGTTGATGGGAGAATTCTTCCGTTGATCTAGCGCTGTCTACACCAGGGATTAGGACCGTTTAACTGCATTGCTCAGGGGCAGGGATTTTTCACACCCCTGAGTGACATAATTATAACGGACCTAGTTTCCTAGTGTAAACCAGGCCTCTGCATACATTTCCCAGACCTGAAGAGCTCTGTGTAAGCTAAAAAGCTTGTGTCGCTCAACAACAGAAGTTGGTCCAATAAAAGATATTACCTCACCCACCTCGTGTCACTAATATCCTGGGACCAACACAGCTACAACAACAATGCATATGTCATGCTAATATCTATCAGGAACTGCTGGTGGACAATGAGAGATATCTGAGAAGTGGATCTTTATCTGAACGCAACTGCTTAAATGCCACTCATGTTATTGCTATTAGACCTCATTTAATAACAAAACAAAATATGAAGCCTTTAACATGACTAAAGTAAGTTCTTCAGAACCTTTCAGAGCTTCTGGTTTTCATAAAGCCCCAGAACCATGCTTGTAGAGGTCACAAGGACTTCATATACAATACGCCATTATAACTATAGTTCCAGGAAACAGAACTTACCAAAGCCTGGAGCTCGGATACCTCTCTCTTCTCGGCCACCAATAACACTGAAGTTCACAGTATAGTTGGGTTTATTCTGTGTGCTGGATTTAACTTGCTGTGGTTGAGCGTGGGACTGCCATGAAGTACCTGTATTTTGTGGTTTCTTTGTCTGCCACTGATTCCCTCCTTTCTGGGATGGAGCGGACTTCTGACCAAACCCACCAGCTGGGAATCCACCACCGGAAGGACCTGGACAGTAACAGTGCCTAATTTAGTTGTAATACATTTTAAAATATTTCAACTACTTAATACAGTCTCACCCAAGTTCTGGTCTGGATACCTACCCAAGTGATTTAGTAAGACACCCTTCAATTTAAAGGAAATCTAATGTAGAGTACATGGGTGTCTGAAAGCGAAACTTAATGAGAACAGTTTCAGCAAAGCTAGAGACAATATTGCAGTTCTAGCCTGGAACCCAAGACTATGCGTTGAGGTTATTCCACCTCAAACCTCAACCACTTACCTGTCATTTTGTGACAACTGCTAACCCTTGTCTGATCAGTCACCGCACAGTGCACTTTGGTGGATATATTCAAACACTGGAAAATGCATTCGGTTTTCACTGGCAACTATTTACATTTAAGTATTTACTAATTATTATGAGAAGGATGCTGGGATAATCCTCTCATACTCAAGAAAAAGTAGTGTGCTCTGAAGGCACTCCCAATAAAATCCATGCCCTCCAGCTTCCTTTTGTGTATTACTGTTTTTAAATAAAGAAGTCTTCACCGGATGGGGGAAATGGCTGTAAAGCCTTTTTAAAAAATCATTAGTAATGGGCTGTATACAAATACAGGGGAAAAAATGGGACGAGGTCTAACAGCAGAGAAATTGCTTTGAGAACAAACACTGAAGTACAATATATACACAAACCCAACACACTAAAATTATCTTGAATGATAAGCTAGCATTATCTCCCTAATTAAATCACAGTCTAGATTTCTCTAGTACCTCCCATCTCTGCCTGGAGAGTGGAAAATATATTAGCCCTCTGTAGCTTCACCAGCTTCAACTGAAGACCTGATCCTCCATTGGTGTAAGCCCAGTGCAATGGAATCCAGTTCTAAAGCTTTAGCTTCAGCCCTCAGTGCTTTGTTGCACTCAGCATGACAAGCCAGGGAATGATACTCCTAGCCAAGGCTCCACCCAGAGTGCCTTTATATGACTTTTTTCCTTCAGACACATTTCTAGAAAGCGAGTTTCCTTGGCAACTGGCATGTGGCCAACATAACACTTCCTGGCACAGGCCCATTCAACTGAAAAGCAGGTTGGCAGTTGAATTTAAATGCAGTATTATCGTCCAAATTCAGACTGGAAAGAGGAAGGTCTTTGGAGGGAAATTCCTTAAACCTGTTATACCTCCGTAAAGCAGATCTAAACCACTTCACACCGGAAAGAGGTGTAAGCCAAGCACAGATGGGCCTTAGACACCCAAACTCAGGCAGCAAGGCCCTTTACTTCACCATTTACTCCGCACCCCACCTCTATAGAAAGTCACAGTTGGGATGTTTTGAGAGAAAAAAAAAAAAATCAAAACCAGAAGGCCCTGCATGTATGGGTCTATTTGCAGCTTTCTATACTACACTTGAAAAATAAACACGGACATGCATATTTCCCTAAAAATGTTACAAGAATGGAAAAGAGCCCAAGAGTGGCAGCCACACTGGTTTCCAGTTTTAACAAAATCTAAGCTGGCCAGCTTTTTGGCAGGCTATAGGCCAATACCGTACATTCTTGTTTCTTTGTTACTAGTATCGTACATTGTGTTGTATGTTAGTGCTGGTCAGCCAGGAGTGAAGCTAAGCCAACTTCTCATTCCAATAATCCGTCAAAACCGGACATTTACAACTATTGCTGGACATTGATTGCTAGGAACAGAAGGAACCTACTAATCTGAGGTCTTGAGATAGGACTCAAAATCCTGCACTTACTTTATAATCAGTTCCAAGCCTGAGGGTGCCAAGAAGTTTAATGGATGCTTTATTCTCACCCTAGTATTATTTCAATGAGATAATGACATGGCCACTCCTAGTGGAATACATGTTTACCATTGAAAATGAGCCGAACAGGACACTACAGGCGCAATCCAAACTCCACTGGAGTCAATGGGAAACTTTCCATTGGTTTCAACAGGCACTGGATCTGAGGGTAGGTCTACACTTACCAGTCGCGTCGGAGGCGACGGATTGATGTTCTGGGTTCGATTTATCGCGTCTTGTCTAGACGCAATAAATCGAACCAGGAAGTGCTCCCCCGTCTCCTGCTCCACGAACGGAGCAGGCAGAGTCGACCGGGGAGCCTACGCGCCACGGTGTGGACCAGGGGTGAGTACTTTTAAGTTCGAAATAAGATACTTCGACTTCAGCTACGTTATTCACGTAGCTGAAGTCGCGTATCTTACTTCGAATTTCGGGGCTAGTGTAGACCAGCCCTGAGTCTACAATAGCAAGTTGCTGTACACGCCCTCGCAAAACCTGACTTGCACAGGGTCTTTTGTTAGGAGACTAAAGCAGGTTTTTTTTGCATCTGCACTGTCATGATAAGGTGGGTGAGCAGATATTTTATTGGGCAGCCTTACAAAAATTTATTGGAACAAGATTGGCACCTGAGTTTTGCACATATATAACTGAAAGGTTTGCAAATAACTTAACCTGAACAGGACCTTTGAGGCAAGGCAAACATTGTATTTTATCATTGTTTAAATTTGGTTAATTTTACTGACAGTACATTCAAGCATTGACAATATTCATAGTAAAGGCAATAGGAAAACACCTTGTTGCGAGAAGCTGTATATGGTATATGAACACGCAACAAGCTTCTAGTGACAGCCACGCAAATTACTTATATGGAATAATTTGACACTCTGCTCTGGTTGTCACAAATAATTATGAGCTTTAATTTCAAAAGTGCTGGACCAAGATATCTCCGACACTATCTCCCCACTCCGCCCCACTGTGGTGGTTACAAGTGGCTGGCCAGCTCTTGCAGTCTGATCCTGAAAGCTGTGCACAGAGGGGTGCAGAGGTATTTTCTGCATTTGCAGCTTGCTTCTGCATCTCTTCAGGTGATTGCCAATGAGAGGAAGGTGACAGAGGTGAAGGAGGGAGCTGATTTTGGTGGCTATACTGAATGGGCATTAGTAATGCTTGGTTTAGTTTTTATATTAAGGGCGAACAAGGCCCGGTGTGGTGGCGCGTGGCTGTAATCCCAGCTGCTTGGGAGGCTGTGGTTGGCGGATTGCTCAGGAGTTCTAGGCTGCTGTGCGCTATGTCAATCGGGTTTCCGGTGCTACTGACAGCCTGGCCAGCGGGTAGTTGGAGGACTGGCTAGAACACCACATCTGACGTGTTGTGATCGGCGCTTTCTCTGTGAGGGCTGATAGACCGATCGATGGCAGTGACAGTGATTAAGGGCGAAGTGCTAGCCCTGATTATGTTTCTTTGGGATGATCCTGTAGCGCAACGGGACACAGAAGTTCCCTAACCAGCTAGGCTGCAAATTCCCCCAGCATAGACCTAAAGCCTTGGGTAATACTGGGCTGGGCTCTCTCTATCGTGCCACATCTTCAGGCCGCAGCATAAGAGGTATGGCCAAAGCACTTCTACATCCTGTTGTAACTCCTCCACTGGACTGTGCGGCACACTGGCCTAGATTATGGTCCGACATACCCCAGTTTTACATTGGTGTAACTCCAGTGTAGCTGATGGAATTACATTGGTGTAAATGTATACGGGAGGACTGAATCAGGCCCACTAGGACATACTAAAGTGACAAAACTATTAAGATAAAGCCATGCATGAAGTTCACCATGTAATATTTGTTTGGCACATGGGTAACCTAATGGGGACCGTATACAATGAAAAACAAAGTGTTAGTTACATCAAAACTATTGAGATTATCTGGCAAAAATAAGGCCTCCACTGGTATGAAGTAAAGCAAAACAGAAGTGTTGGTACTTCTGCAGCATCTAGCGTCTCCCCTAGAGCTTTTACACCTGGCATATCAACATTTCCTCACCTCCGCAGCACGCAAGTGCCTTCAAATGTTTCTGCTCCTTTGTGCGTCTGTCTGCCTAGGACAACACCAATGAACCGCCGGGCGTAACAGATTGGTGCAACAGCTCGTTTTCCTACTGAAGCAGCATCACAACAGAAGCACCTTGAAGTTATCAGGTAAAAGGCTGTGGATCATCGGCTGAAGCAAAGACTTCATTGCCAACTGCGTGTGCTGCATGCAGCACAAGGACCAGGCTCCGATATCATGACCTCTGTGCCTGGCCTCCCCCCGGGCTTGCACTTGCAGTGGAGCAGAGTGAATTGAAATCTGCTCTTCATTGCTACAGAGACTGATTCCGTCCAGCTGCACTATCACAGTGTAGTTGTAACACAGCAGCAGAAGGAAGACAGACGGGAGGCGGGGAGAGGCAACAATTGGAGTGGGAGCCATGGAGAAAGATCAGAGTGAGCCAGCACTTCATGGTTCCATTAATTTCTGATTAATTTAAACAAAAATCATGTTTTAAGCTTAACACGTTTGTCCTGAACAAAAGGTCTCTCAACGTGAACCGCACTGAGGCTGCAGACAGGAAGCTACACATTCTAATAGGACGGCGTAGAAGCTTCCTTACTGATTCCAGCAAGAGTAAGAAATGGACAGACAGCCACAAAGACTCTCAAAAAATTCTGCTTTCTTGCTGAGTCCATGCTGGAGACTGACAATCCAGAAGATGAGGAAACTTGATGCCTCATACGGATTTTAATGCAAGGTAGAAAAGACCAGGCTTCTCTGATTAGGTTGGCACGTATTTTACTAGTGAGTAGGGGCCAGGGAATATACAGACAGACAATGTAGGGGAATGAAAGACCACACACCATATATAATTTGCCAAGTATCAGAGGTTTCTTGCTTACCCTCGACTTCCAACCCCTCTGCTCCCAGTGCCTGACCACCTCACCTCCTCATGCACACTCTCCCAACTCCAGCTCCTTTCCTTAGCATAAAAACTTGCACTAGAATCCTCACTTCTCAAGAGGCCAATCCTTAACCCCAACTACCTCTCCAACTCCTGGCTTCTCTCTGTTCCGCTGCACCTCCTGAACAAGCTGTTTATAGTCACTGCCTTGATTTCTTCTCCTCTAATCCATGGAGTTTCCCTACAGGGCAGCCTGTGAACTTCCCTACTCCACTGGATCAGCTCTCACTAGCTCTCCAGTTACCTCTTCTTGGCCAAGTCAAAGAACTGTCTTCACCCTCCCTGAGCTTTCTGCTGCTTCTGAGAGTGTCAATCACTTTCCCCTTCCTGGATTTTTATTGATGTGGGCTCTCCATTTTCTGCCTGCATCAGAGGGCTCTTTCAACATCTCCTGTAGCAACTTCTTCTCCTCCTTGCCTTCACTATTGGGAGTCCCTCAGGGCTCTGTCCTCAGTCCCCTCTTCTGAGTGAGATTTCATCGGCTCACAGCTACCACTTCTATGCTACCATTCAAACATGCTCCCTGACTCTGTCAGCTTCCCTCTGTCCCTTACACAATGTCTAAAGGTTTTTCCAAAGCATTGTCCTGGATGCACTTCCGCCACCACCAAAACCCAGTGGAGCTACTTCCAAAACATTTGCCACTTCCTGTTATCAGTATCTTTATCTTCTGTCACTCAGGCTCACAAGCGCAAGACCATTTTAGACTTCTCCCCCTTCCTCCCCTGCACATCCAAGATAGCACTAAATATCACAACATCTTGCCATTTATTCCATTCATAAACAGTTCCAAAATTGTTCCATTTCTTTCTGTCCTGTCATCATTGCCTGCCTTAGCTTTAATAACCGCCTATATAGCTCTATCACTTTAGTTTGTCACTCTCTGGTCTCCCTCAGCACCGACATCTTTCGTCTCAAGTCTGCTTCAAACTCAAACTTTAAACTTGTCCTTTCCTCCAAAGCCCTGTGCAACGTTGCCCTGAGCAAGTCTCAGATTTTCTCATTCATGTCACCCAGTCACACCACCCAATTTGTTTTCTTCTACTACAGAACCCTTGCTTTCCTCCAGGTTGCTCCATATGCACGGAATGATCTCTAGGTCAGTGTGCTAGTCCCCACCCCTTCCCAAAGACCTGCTGCTTTCATAAAGCCCACGAACTAACTCCTTCTCAAATGATTTCTACATCCCAGATTTAATGGGCAGTAGAAATCTGAATGGGTTTTTTAAATCGTTTTGAGATACCACCTCCTCCGAATCTCAGTGCATCTTGTCTCTTACGCCTGTCTTTTGGATAAAAAGCTTCTGGGGTAGGAACTAGCTATATATTTGAGTCTTGTACAGTTGCAAAGATATGATCAGTACATAAACATTAACTCATAACCAAGTAGTTGGTTATTCATTTTTTCTTGGCTGAATTTGCTGCAATATGGCATGTGTCTGTTGACAAAAGGAAGCGCTAATCAAGGTTTCTGAGGTTTCCTCTTTAACTCAATACTTGCTGCAAAATTATACAAAAACAGTGAAGTGAAAATAGCTAATTTGAACAGTACATATCAAGTCTGTAAAGTCGGGTATAAATTTATAGTGTGACTTTACAGATAACGATGTACACTGGGTGCAACTCAGGAAGTCAGACACTGAGATGGCAGGCGGATAAATACTGAAAAATTCTCTCCACTAAATAATGATTCATAAAATGATCAACCCTGTAATGAAACTCAGTGCAACACTGATCATGTGCGAGTACTGAGAGACAGTTTAACAAGGAAATTCTTGAAGTTCCTGTCCAGAGTCCTACCATAAACCAGTGGAGAGAGATTACAACCGGCCATGTATTCGGTTTCCTTTTTTAAGTTACCAATATAAAATAAAGAGCAGTTTAACATTTCTACTAATGGCAAAAGCAGTTTCAGAAGTTCTGCATTTCACAGCTGTCCTACGCCACAAAAAGTAGGGTCACAAGTAAAAAGGAATTGCCACATTGGCTCAGACCAATAATCCCATCCCTGACAGGTGACAGGACAGCATGCATCACAAGAAGGTGCAAGAAACCTCATGGTGGGCAATTATGGAATAACATGCTCATTCAGAAACGTTTTTCGAACCACTTCAGTTAGAGGCTGAAGCATTAAAGGGTTTATATTTCTTCCAAGCTATGTTTTCAAAACAATTTCCACCCCAGAGCCTCCTGCATGCCCCAAAGCAGCTGATCGTGAGGTGCAGGGAGGGAGGAGGCGGCGCTGATCAGTGGGGCTGCCAGCGGGTGGGAGGTGTGGGAGCTGATGGGGGCTGCTGATGTATTACTGTGGCTCTTTGGCAATGTACATTGGTAAATTCTGGCTCCTTTTAAGGCTCAAGTTGGCCACCCCGGTCTAATCTTTATTTGAACCCTGCTACGCTCTTGCTCTCAAGGATAGTGTGTGAAACTCACCATCACCAATTAACAATGTGTTGTATAAGAAGTGTTGCCTTTTATCAGCATTAAATTTACTGGAACAAAAAGAAAATAAAAGCCACTAGATGCATTCAGAACATCACAGAGCACTGGACTGGGACCTGGGTTTTCTTCCTGACTCCGCCACGAGCCTACCGGCTAACCTTAGACAGGTCATATCACCTCTTTGTCCCTCAGTTTCCCCATCTGTAAAATGGGGATAATGATACTGCTAGCAACCTCTTTTGTGAAGTGCCGAGAGATTGATGGATGAAAAGCGCTGTGTCAGAGGTAAGGGTTATTAGTTGCTTTGTTCTTTTAAGAAAACATACAAGATTACCTGGAAGACCAGATTTAAGGTTAGCAAGGTCAGCAAAGGGGTCGAAGTTCTGAGATTTTGCTTGGCTGAAAGACAAACCTGAAGGCACACTTGTTTGGCTTCCCGTAGTAAGAGCTTGGCCTGTGTGTCATAAAAAACAAATATGAAGTTATGTGCACGGCACAGATGGAAGGGGATGAATTTTTTTTTTTTTTTTTTAAAGATGTTGACAAAAACGTCTGCCTGATTCACATCAAATTGCTATCAATATTTTCTATGTTGATTCTTGTCTGAGGCCCCTGACTAATTTTCACAACCATCCACATCCACCCAAAAGCCTTTCTTCCAAAATTCTTGTTATATGTTACCCTGTTAGCTTTTACCATGTCTATAGCCATCAGTACTTTAAAGCTGAGTACTTTAATGTGACTGTATTTAATAAACTACACAAGAGCCGCATATGGTTGTTCCGTTGTTTTGGGTGGCTGAGATGACGGATATTTGTAGTGCACACATTTTCTTTAGCAACAGAAATACACAGTATATTTTTGTTGCATAATACCTTCAAGTGCAGGCTTCTTCGGCTGTTGTGATGCTAGGCTGGTAGGAGCTGGGGAATCTGCCCAAGAATCCCATCCGCTTAAAAGATCTGGGTGGCTTGCGGAGGAAGTCATTTTAGGTAGGTCTGGCGCCAAATTTCCTAGAAAAAAATTGCAAAAAAATTGTCAGCAAGAAACCCACAGTGGTAATTGCACTTTTTGGCACGAGTACTCAAGACTGCTATCCAGACTCCCAGCTGGGTCACTATTCCCTATATTAGTACCAATTATCAAAATTATATAGTGTTGCTACGTGTTCTTACACAGCTGCTGCGTTCCTAGAAGGGGTCTGCCATTGGGGTACTTGAGACATAGCTTTGATTTCTATTTTCAAACTTTGCTGAGCAGGCCAAAATAAAGTTACCTTCACTCACAGCCGCTGCTGTTAAATTAACACTTTAGCATTTCTAGACTAAGGGACCATGCCAGGGTCACTTACTTCATCTGTTTTTTTGTTTTCTTTTACAGTACAGCAGGTGGCTCCAAATCAGCCACACTTTAGCAATGGCGCTCTATGCCACTCAACAGCCCAGGAACGACCAAGCAGGACTGAGGGACACTTGCTCTCCTAAAATGGATTTACATGGGCTACGGGTAGTGTCAGTGGAGCTCCATGTGGGGCAAAGGTTTGTCCCTGGGTTCAATACCATAATGACCAGATAGGCAGCTGAGGAGCAGGGCACAGCAAGGGGTCTTCTGCTCCATCTTGGGGAAAATAATTTTAGGGACAAGTGAATCTTTTGCTCCAGGAAGAAAAGGTGGACAGTGAACCTTCAAGCCCTTCCCTCCATGCATGGAGCAAAAGAAGAGTCTGTCCTGATTCAAAATGCAGAAAGAAATGAGAACAAAGTTAGACTGAAAAGGGTTTGAGGGGACCGTCCCATTGACTGCCATTACTCGTGTCCCACCTTGAGTAGTAACTTAGAGATGCTTCTTCTCCACCTCAGCGATTTGTGCATTTCACTGATGGAATAAGCAACTTATCTCCATGATGCAAAATATTTGGTGTCCTTTCAGAGTCAGAAGTGCTACATACATTGGCATTTATTAGTAAATATTATTTTGCTCCTCCTGTTAGCTTTGAGCGTTCCCTCCAACAGTTTGATGAGAAACTAACACACAGGAATTATGCCATAGATTCAATCTTCGCTACCTCACCACTGATCATTTTAGCAGATTCCTCAAGCCAAAGTACTTCTCTGTTGCTGCATGTAACAGAAGACATCGGGATAGAGAACAGCTAGTTTCTGACAAAGGTTACAGGAGGCAAGTGAGCTAGGACATAATAGAGCTCCTAAGTGAATAGCCATCCTCTCTCTGAAGACATTAAAACTACTTGTTCAAACTAGTCCCTCCAACAGGTTATTCCCAATTGCAAATCACAGAAGGAGATGCTCAAGCCTACACTTGTTTAACTTCTAATTATGATCAACTGTTATAGCTCTTCCCTACAATCTAATGAGGTCTGGTGATTATTTACTGCCTATGAAACTTACTCATTCCTTGATTATTGAATTATACGCACCCATCACTGCTCTGACACTGAGTTCACTCCATCTCATTACTGTGGATTATTTTAATGAACCCTGACAATACTACTAATTCACTTTTTAATGAGTTTAAAATTGCTTCTCGATTCAAAATGACCCTAGCTGTGCTTGCGCCTTGCTCTACACATCACTGGTAGTGCTCTGGACATGGTCTCTGTCTCTCACTAAAGAAGTTGCTCTCCTTTGCACCTGCATTTGAGGTCACGGTACACCAGTCTGTGCTTCTTTTCACTCAGTGGGTTTCACCTCTTACCTTACAACACTCACTTAAATTAACAGCACTACAATTATTTTCCCATTCTCTAAATTTCTTATTAAAATAAATGCTACCTGACCACAAGGGGGGTAAAAGCCCAGAGATCCACTTCAGACAGCGTACTGAAGAGTTTTCATTCTGGAGGTAAATTTGAGAGATCCCCAACAGCAGCTCCCCTCCCCATATCTGCTGGGTTTTATGGAGCCTGTGTGACACCAGTTTGCTGCCAAAGGAAATCTGATGACAAATGCTAAACAATCTCACTAGTGAATCACTAAAGAGGAGAAAATGGGCTTTTCTGACTCTGAACGGACACCAAATATGTGGTGTCCTTTCAGAGTCAGAAGTGCTAGATACATTGGCATTTATCAGTAAATAATATTTAGCGCCTCATGTTAGCGTTGAGCGTTCCCTCCAACAGTTTGCTGAGAAACTAACACACAGGAACAACACACAATTTGCAAAACATTTGTGCTCTCTCTTTTCTTGACTGCTAGGGCAATGCGTGACAGGAGATACACAGACTGAAAGGAGGGATTCAAATTGTTCTATTTTCATGTGACACACAAGCTTTCAATTGTACAATTCCACTCAAGATACCCATTTCCTGGTTTGGGGGGTGTGGCGGGGTGATCACCCCACTCAGGCCTGAAGGGGTTAAAAACAGCCCTGAGCAAGGGCTGAGGCTGCGAGAGGCCTGCCGCTAGGGAAAGCAGCAAGCCTGGGCTGATTGGGGAAACAGCCACAGCTGCTGCCACGCCCCAGTCAGGGCCCAGCTAGCCTTTATAAGAGGGCAGTGGGCCAGGAGGGGACAGTCTCTCGCTGAATGTAGAGAGCGAAGGACCTGGCTGCCTGGAAGCTAAACAGGGACCTGAGGTGGGGCAGTGCCAGGGGAAGGCAAGAGGAGCTGGGGAGCTCCCGCCTGGAAACCTTCCATGCTACATGGTCTTGTGCGCGGCCCGAACAGGTTCTGGGGCTGTAAAGGGGCAGCCCGGGGCTAGGTAAAGGCAGCAGGTCCAAACCTCCCTTGCCTATGATGACTGGCTATTACAGACTGCAGTCTGCCCTAGGGAGTGAGGGCTTGATGATGACTGGCAGTAGCCCATAGGCTGAGGCAAGGTGGGGGTAGAGGTAGTGGGGGTTCCCCTGGGAGGGGAGACCCAGACTGAGAGGGTATTGCCAGGGGGCAACACCCCAGACAAAAGGGCACCGGGGTCCGGGAGGGGCACAGGGGGGCCAACAGTGAGCAGGACAGTGACCAGCAGAGGGTGCTCTGGGCTGGAAAAAGCTAATTCCCTGGACAGCCAGGAGGAGAAGCTGCATCGGTGAGTTGCACACCTCTACAGGGGGGAAGGGAGCACCTGAAACCTGTGGAGATTTATGTTTCAGTGAATGAGGATTTTAGAGCATGCCATGCGACAAGCACCATCCTTGCTGCCAGCCAGCCTTTAAGAAGCTCTCCGGTGACCTGAGGTTTAAGAAAACACTATTCAGTCCTGGGGAGGAGGGGGCATAACAGGGCCTCTCTCATCAAGAGCATAATTTAACCAAGGCATACTTACCTGGGCTGTACTGTAACCATTACAAAAGTATCTATCCGTAACAGCCACAAAAGAAGCATACAAAAATCCAATTGCAATTCACTCATCCATAGAGTAAAAGGCTCAGTACAAGTAATATTGGCTCAGCTTATGTATGGAACACCACACCTCAATGCTAAGCAACTTCCGCTGATTTTTTGAATCTATTAGTTATGTGGCAAAGAGGAAATTTCATAGAAAACGTTTCAGACATTGGGACATCATTAAACACGCACAACAGAGCAAATGCTACTGGGGGAATTGCAGCAAAAAGTTCAATTACTGCTCCCCCCACTAGCTGGGGCATCGCTTTGATGGGGTGGGAACATTGGAGACTCTTTCTGGGGCAGGAAAAGATCTGAATTGGAACAGCTGAGGCAGTGTTCCTTTTCTCCCCTCTACCTCCCTGCCTTCACTGAGTGGGGACAGCTATTTCTCTCTTCCCACCCCACGGTGCAAGGCCTAGGGGATGAAAAGGGGGGTCACATGCTGCATCTGGCCCTGTCGTGTCCACTGCTGTTGCCAATGGACACTTGAGGGGGTGCTGCGATCAGGTGATTGGCTCCTGTCTGTTTCTTGCTTGGGCGGTGCGGGAGGGGAATGTATACACTTCGTAGACTCCTCCTTTCAGCCACATCCTTCCCACCTTTAATCTAGTTGCTGGATCTCGGGGGTGCCAGGAGCTTGGTTTTATCACCGGTTTGGGAGTCTGAAAGGGATTTCGCCCATATGAAAAAATTGGTACATTGCTGTGTGGGCTTTTTCACCTTCCACTTGGCATCCAGGAGGGCTGGTTGGGGAATTTAGGTTACAACTGCTGCAAGACAGGCTCCTGTGAGGTTGGCGGATAGAGGGTCCAATACACACAACTCCCTCTTCACTCCAGTCTCAGGTCTGCAGAAAGCTGTGTCCATCACTCAGGCTTTTCCTGCTCACTTTCTGCATCCTCTGATCTCCTCTGAGCAGTTCACCTTGCAGGGTTAAGGACATCTTAAGGACATTCGGGGATTGGTCCTGCTTTGAGCAGGGGGTTGGACTAGATGACCTACTAAGGTCCCTTCCAACCCTGATATTCTATGATTCTATGATCTTTGGCCAAGCTTTCAAAAGGAGCTCAAATCCCATTTACTCGCCTACATGAAGCAGCCCCATTTTCAAGAGTGCTTATTATGCAATAGCTCCTATAGTACACATCGACACATCCCAAAGGTATTTTCTTGCCTAAATATCAATGAGGAGCATAAACCCAGAGAGGAGAAATAAGTTGGAAAGGGACTTAATGCTCTTACATCAAAAAATTCGCTGTCCATGTTTGCTGTATCACAGCACTGAGGTTCTGTAACAGAAGTAACAGCAGAAAAACAAAAAAAGGTGGCAATTAAGCAAGACACATACTTAGAGCCCTGTGCAGATACAAAATTTGTATCCACATTCAATCCGCAAAAATGGTCCACGGATATAAAGCGGATAGCTGCAGATTTTCAGGGCTCTACACATAAGACAAATAGAGACATTTCTCCTTGCAGATGAACTCAAGAAAAGGCTTTGAACCCATGCAACAAACAAAACAAGGCAGGCTATTTTACAGCAGTTACCAATATCGAACCAACTAAGGCCCATCTTCCATCTCTATTAGTGCAAGTGCCATTAAGAAGTTCAAGCCACCACAGTTGGTCAATAGCTTACACAAGGTGTACCTTGACTAAAAGAGTTTGTAAAAGCCTTTTACCCATTGTGCCCTCCTGACACTGGTGACCCAAACACACTAGCTGAAACTTGAACAGAACAACACCTTTAGAAACAGAGACATGGCTGGACCTTACTGTTTAGGGGACATGGCTAAACAAGGGCCAGGTCAAGACTCAGCCATCTAACATCCCACCTCCACCTATGAACAGCAGAAAAGCTCGTAAATGAACAGAGTTAACTGCATGAAAAGACAACCACTGAACGGGAAAGACTACCTTTTTACTGCCTTCACTGGCATCCTATTGCTTGCTCTCTCATTTCCCCCCATGCTGACACCATGGTTGATATCAGTTTTTACGTGGGTGAACTGTACTATATTTCTGTAAACACTATTTTGTATGATCTTTGGGGCAGGGAATGGTCTAACTAGGTAACTCGTTTTGTGAAACATCTTGTTAGTCTACAGTGAAAATTCAGAGATTTTTAATAATACTTTTTGCCCCTTTGCTTTGTTCCATCCTGCCTACATGACAAAGTGTAACTGTGTGGCTCAATTCCCCTACCTGAAGTGCATAAGGGCCATTAGGCATTGTCTAAACTACACAAATGGACATATTTTATCATGGTTAAACGGTTTCTAAATGGTTTCTTTTTGCCTATGCGGACAGAACATCTTGCAACCATGTTAAAATAGCCTTGTGATGAGGTATACAAGCCCACACTGGGACAGGAGGAGGAAAAGGATAATACTGGGCCCAGCTAGCCCCACCCCTCCAACTGGAAGCAGAGTTGAAAAGGGAGCAACTCAGCTCAGAAGTGGGGAGAAGTGCAGAGTTACCCTTGCGGGCTCCTGGAAAAGGGATTACAGACGCCTCACTGAAGCACCAGGATGGCATGCTGAGCCCAGTGAGGCTGACAGTTTATTTTCTGTTTCCTTATCTCGGACCAAAAGTGGAGGGAGCAGTGGTATCAAGGGACCCAAAGAGGGTAAAACAGAGGATTCACCATCCCCCTCCATGTTGCTGACACTTCGAGGGCCTTCGATTGGAGCCCGGTGGAGTGTGTGGACACGCTCTCTCCTACTACTACCCTTCTCCCCAAGATGAGTGGGTGCTAACCACTAGGCCATCTGGACCACCAAGGACGCTACTACAATCCTGTCATGTTTAGGCATATGTATCCATCAGGATTCAAGTGTCAGTAAGCCTGCAAGCACTTCACAAAGACAGCTTCATATTTGCTATTGTTATAACACCTAACATCACTGTAAATGAAAAGTCACATGTTCAACTTGTTTACCCTGACCCTACACAAAGTGCTGCCAACTGTACAAGTTGGCTATTCCCTTGAATTACCAGGTAGTTGGTTTCTCAACTGTCACAAAAACCCATATTAAACATTAGCATGGAGCAGAATGCCTTATTCCAGGAATTTCTTCATTTTTATTCTGGATATTATTTAAAAGGGCATTCTATTAGAATCTGGAGGAGGTTTTCGTTTAGTTTTTTAAAACTAGTCGATTTAGAATTCGGGTTGACAGTCCCTTCAAAACAATTCCCTAAAATGATTCTAACATGGCTTTTTCAAAACCAGGATTCATAACTGTGTTTTAATATGGTCAGCTCTGTAGTGTAGACAGAACTTCTGTGGCTCCAGATGAGCAGGTTTCCAACAAACTAAACTGAAAAATGTTGGTTTACTTTTTTGTTACAAAACAGGCTGGGACAGTAGGGTAGTGCAGTATACGTATGTTAGGACTATTGTAATTGTTCAGACACATTATATAATAGGCGAGCTAGTCTAGATCTGGATATGGGCTTGCTCTCAGTGACTGTGGCTCATGAATTTAGGCAACCATCACAACTCCACCAATTCCTTCGTTCATCAAACCAATGAATGATAGAGAAATACCCAGGAAGCTGGGAGAGACAGCCTCCGAGAGTTATACAGTGTAGGATTCCAAATCCACGCAAAGGCTTTCCCCCCTTCATCTGCTCTAATTTCCTACCAAAAAATTCCTCTTCTGAGGGACACTTGTTATCTAAGTAGATACTGAAACTTTCTACGCCATTATTTTCAGTTGCGCAAGTGAAGATACATCGTCAGACAGCCTTCATATTGATCAGTTATACAGCAGCTCAGCTGAGAATATGCAAATAGGCTTTACCATTGTGTAAAGAAACAAGAAAGTATTGAGATACGCCTTTAAGAGAAGAAAAAATTCTTCACTGCTTGGTATTAGTCAACAATCCCTGCACTTCTAGATTATCCCTAGTTTCAGATTTGATTAATGAAAATAAGTAACGTGTATATTCAGGTTTCCTGCATCATTAAATAATTGCACCTTGCCCTAAAGCATGAAAGAGTCCCCTACACACATAGCTAGCATCTGCTTCAACTTTGCAAAGGGAAAATCATTTTCAAGTAATATCTTGCTTTGAAATGAGTCCAGTGTGGGTAGTTTTATAAGCCTAGTGAGAGCATAACATGATAATTACACTGATTTACAATATAGACAAGGAATGCCCAGCCAGATACCTTTGAGCTCCTTTAGGGAATTAGCATCTCTGAAATTTCCATTAAGTGGAGTTTTAGAAAAGTATCCTTATGCCAGGGCCTCTCGTTACTCCTTGTGCAATTCATCATGGACATGTGGCATAACATTGGTTTGTTCTAGGTAGGAAATACAGCTTGAGCTCACTTTGTTTTTTGCCCATTATGATTAAAAGTATGTGCACAGAAATTTCTTGTATTTAGAAAAAACTGAGATCTATGTCCTTTATAAGGACGGCTAAGTTTCATTATCCTCATTTTACAGCTATGGAAACGGAAGGAGAGGGATTGCGAAGTTTTTACAGATCAGCAACACACCTAGAATAGAACTAAGATTTTCTGAATGGCAGTCCAGTGCCCTATCCAGGGACTACCTTCACAGAAAGATGTTCACATGCGGATATGGACTGTACTGTATTTTTTATGTGCTCCGTAATTCAGACGTGTTTCTAATACAGATTTCAGATTTTACAATTAAATTAAAATCTGAAGGTGTAAATTTGCCACAATAGTTACTGCATGACAGTTATACTTCTGAATCACATCTCATTGAATATTGAACAAAATTAAATTGAAAATCCACAAAGATTCATTTTAGCTTTATTCCAGAAATGTATTCAATGTATTTACTCAATTTAGTCCAGAAATTGAGAATTTAAAAGGTGACAGACTCTTTATCGCTTCTACAGAATTTCTTGTACCTTCAGTTTTTAATTAACAGGGATATACATTTTAAAATTTTTACAGTCCAAATCAAGTAACTTGTTTCTGTTTAGTAAAGCAACCGTGTAGTCTACAACTTCATTCGATAATATCGGCGTTAACTGACAAAATTAAATTGATGATTTAATCTTTAAATTACATACACAGTACTGGAAAACTGAAATTGCTTTTGATGAGTATATTGGTGAGTTGACATTGCGTGATAGTTTGTATTACTAGCTCTATCTGCATTTATGGAAAGTTAATCATTTTATGTATTTATTATTATAACTGACTTGGATATAACGCTCATTACAGCAATTCTAAAAACTCTCCCACAAACTCTTTTTACTGGAATTTTTTTTATGGTAAGTGTTAAAAGGAAGCACATGGAGAAAAGGGTTTTGCCTATGGCAGCCGGAAGAAAACACTGAAACAAATTAGATTATCTCCAAGTATTATATAAATGTAGCCTATAAATATATTTTAACAAAATTACTTCAGTACAAGCAGTTCCAACTAGCCTCAGTCTTGAAATGTTTAAAGGAAACATTCTTCTAACAGATCCTATTCCACAATCACTTGTATTCCTCTACTTTCCCTTTCCAAGACTGTAAGAAAGTAATTCAAACCTAAGTATGTAAATCACATTTAGTAATCTAGGTAATTTAATGATTGAAAATGCAACACTCTCTGTAACCTCAGTTCTACGTTGTCATCTCCCAGAAGAAAATTAAACACAGGATTAGCAAAAGGTTAGCAAACTTGGCAAAATAATTGTCCCAAGACTTACTACAATAACACTATGCAGGAAATACTACCAGCTGGACATGTTCATCTGCACACCAGGAACATGGAGCTTATTAAAATAGCAGTCACAACAAGTGGATCTGTTAGACACTAATCAACCTTGACTAAGCTGAGAGAGTAAAGAACTAAACCTGGGGAAAGCCACCGAAACCTTATACAAAAAAATATGCCAAAAGCACACTTACCTAAATGTAAGAAGTCTGAGCTGGAAGAAGGAGGTGGTGCACTTTGTGTGGAAGGAAATATACTAGATGTAGATGTTGCATTTGGATTAAGAAAGTCTCCAAAGAGATCAGGACCAGACAGAGTCGGCTTCTCAGATCCTGATGACATTGTGAATGGGTCAAATGGATCAGCTAAAGAAAGAGGCAGAAAACAAAGTTATCTTGAGGGCAGGCATTACTACAAATAACATCACAGGAAAAAACTTACTTACACCCTCTTGGGCAGGGGCAATAAGGTGAGGTCATGGGTGTCAACTGGCGAAGCCTTTTGAAGTTTCTCTTCTTTCCGGCAGGAGACAATCATCTGTCCCTGCCCTCCCCCCCCCCCCCGACATTAGTACTTACATGCTATTAGACAAGCAGAGCATTTCAGCCAATCAGAGCCAGGGAAAACAATTATCCCTTCAAACGTAAATCCTTACTGACACTGTATAAAAATTCAGCCACAACGCTAGTTTTCCTCTACACAAGCCGTTCCCTCCATCTTGAGTCATTCATTTCAGATCAACCCACATTTATCCAAAAATTCACATTAGTAGGGAGATCTAAAAAGAAGTCAGTGACAAGACAGGAATCCCAGAGCCCCAGATACATTAGCAAAAACAAAAACAGAACAGCCACAGTACCAGGAAGACATGACTAAAGGGGATTCAGGTACACACAGAGTGCTAACACAAGAGCTGGAGAAGGCAGCAGCACAGTGTCCAGGAGGGAGCTACTTCAGTGACCACTGTCAAGGAGAGAACTAAGTGGAACAGTATTTATACCCAGCAGGGGATGGCATGTGGTGGCCAACAGGAAGCATGGCTCAAGCTCTGCCCTGTACCTGTTGCCCTCAAGGGTCAATAAACTTCAAGAACTAAGGGACTTCTACCAGTCTGACTCCAAAAAACTAGAATCCAGGAGTGATAATCCGGCCCCGATGGATCTTTAGGTAACATGATTATATTGATTATGATGCTGTAACGCATGTTATTCTGATCACTGAATCCTCATGCAGATTCAGCCTGCCTTTTGCTTCAGCATGCAGGTACAGAATCTCAGACATCAATCTGACTTAAGAAGGTAATATGCAAGTTGAAAAAGCCAGTAGAAGCACCAGATATACTCATTCCTGTAATTCAACAAAATTACTATCTGACTCTTACTTTCTTTATATAATGTAACAATAGGCTGAGGTGCTTTTCTCAGTGCTTTCCCATGGCTAAGTTATCGTACAAGGAGCGCATAGTCAAAGGATAAACTACACTGACTATCTTTTATGGACTCTTGCCAATGAGAGAAAATGCTAAACCTAAATAATTTAATTTATTCAAACAACTCAGCAATAACAAAGCCATAAATAAATATTTCAGGGATCACATAAGTTATCTAGAATGCAGCAATGTAGCATGTAATTCTAGCCTTTTGTCCAAAATGCACAAAAATCATCCAATTAAGTCAGACCCCTTAACCAATTCCCAAAGAAAATGATGTCATTGTAAGAGATATTTTAGAATGACATGTACAGTGATGAAACTGGAAAAAAATTGGGTTGAAGGAACATTTAATACTACATTAAGCTTGAAGGAATTCTGCACTCTAGAACTAAGACTAGTTCTAAATCAGGAATAAACTGATGGATCTTAGGCCTCCTAATAAAGGAAAGCGGGACTTCTATTACATAAATCAAAATAATTTGCATTCTGAAAATCAGGCAGTTGGGCAAGGTTTTGCTTAATTGTATATTCTCCTTGCACTTTAGTCTTATGTAGGTGCGGATGCTGAATTATGTAAGGATCAAGACCTACCACTATCCCGGTCCTGTCCGCACATCGTCAAAGAATCAGACTAGTAACATCCATAGTTCTTTAATGATGTGTTAGTAACACTTCCTGGAGCTCCTGTCTTGTGACAGGGATAAATAACTGTCTACAAGTGCAAGACTCAGATAGTAATGATTGAGTTGCTGTCTTTCACTCAAAGCTGCTATCAATCTCTGGAAAACGGGAGAAAAAATGGGTCATTATCCTTTCCTGTCTTGGCAACGTAAGTTCTATGTACTTGGATCCAGAGAAGAACATAAAACAAATCAACACTTTTGCATGCAGGACAGTGTAAGGTTTTGCTTTTGCGTTTTTATTTTTATTAAACAAAGTGAGATGAATTTGTGTAAAAATCAGCTGAAGCTGTACTTCAAGGTCATGAAAACAGGGAAAAACTCAGCACTGCCAATGTCCTATTTTGAGCAAAGGTGGCTTTTTCAATGAAGGTAACAGTCCCCTTATTGTAAACTTGAACCATGTGAAAAGCTGCTAAGTGTTACGAAGCAATTATTCTGTCATATGAAACAGACAAAGTACATTGTAAAAAGTCTAAGTATTATGTGCCCCTTTCGCAGATTCTAATGACAGACTGTAACAGATCTTTTAGATATAGATCAAAACATGGTACTAACAGTGTACAAACAGAAAAACAGTAAAGCAGCTAATAATTATTGCCTCATTCAGTTATTCACACTATATCACAATTCCGAAGTAGAGAGAATTGAGTTACATACCAGCAGAAGACAATGTTGTGGGTGGAGATGTACTCTGGTTACTGGCTGAAGGCTGAGGTTGACTGCTGAAAAAGAAGTCTGCTCCTTCTCCTAGAAGGTCCCCAGTAGACTCTTCTGAAATCTGTGACGTGCTACCCACAAACAAATTGTTCAGTAAGTCTGCGTTGCTAGATGAGCTCTTCATCTCTGAGGCAGTTTGATTCTGCTCTGATGGAACATCGGAGTCTAGTCCCAATAAATCTACACGGTCTTCCAACTGAGGTTCTTGTGGTTGGGCAGATGGAATTTCAAAATTAGCTTCAAAAAATATATCTGCATCTTCTTCAGGCGGACTGGGTTTTTCTTTTTCTTCAACTATTTCTGTTCTTCCTTCACTAGGAAATGCAGCAAATTCTTCATCTGAGGGGTCACTTTCATCCCTGTCATCAATCAGTCCAGGATGATTATCTTTAGACAAGTGGTCCTCTGCTCCACTCTCTGGATCTTTTCCTTCTATCGAATGAATAAAAACAGATTTACCTTTTTATAACACCTTTAAGTTAACAGGATTCTCCTGCTCAACCAGGAGAAACCAGGTTCAACGTAAAGCTCCTTGCACAAGAAGGCTCAGGGGGTAGGCACAGAGAAGTGAATTGCCACTGGTTTGCCCTGCTCAGAAAAAAAAAAGGGGGGGTGGAGAGGAGAGAAGGGGAGAGAAGCTTGTTTTCCTGCAGGTTTATCCTCCAGCCACTAGAGGCCACGATTGCTGCTACTGAGCACTAGCTACAAATGCCTCAGTCCCCTCGTCCCCCTCCCCATAGACAAAGTCAAGGGAACAGAATGACTCTGACTGCCAGGAGCACATGGACCGGAAATGTGACTTAGTATATTCCGCCACCACTCAACATGTGCAATTACTATCGCTGCACAATAAAAGCAGACCCTTTGTGCTGGACAAGGAGATACGATCTGAGTTGGGGATAGGAGTGACACTGGGGAAGAGCCTTCAGTCTGACACTCCCCTTCGGGACACTGAGTAAATTATGGTTTAAAGTATTATACTGCTGCTCTAAAACCTGTAGTAACACTGTCACCAATGGCACCCCAGCAATTTTACTGTCAAGTGCCGGGGAAAGCCAGGAACAGCATGGACACACAAGGCTCTCTGAAAACACCAGAGCAGGCAGGCCATGTTTTCAGTCCAAACCTACTCAGTTCAGCCCATGCCAGAATTTCTTGGCCACTCCACCTGCTCGCCAGCCTCCATAAGGGGGAGGATACAGCCTTGCCTCAGTTTGATTTGTGAGCAGCAATGCATGACTATTACATAAGAATGGCCCTACTGGGTCAGACCAAGGGTCCATCTAGCCCAGTATCCTGTCTTCCGACAGTGGCCAGTGCCAGGTGCCCCAGAGGGAATGAACAGAAAAAGTAATCAAGTGTTCCATCCCCTATCACTCATTCCCAGATTCTGGCAAACACAGACTAGGGACACCATTCCTGCCCATCCTAGCTAATAGCCATTGATGGATCTATCCTCCATGAATTTATCTAGTTTTTTTTTAACCCTGTTATGGTCTTGGCCTTCACAACTTCTTCTGGCAAGGAGTTCCACAGGTTTACTGTGCGTTGTGTGATGAAATACTTCATTTGTTTTAAACCTGCTGCCTATTAATTTCATTTGGTGACCCCTAGTTCTTGTGTTATGAGAAGTAGTAAACAACAACAATTACCCTTACTTTATGCTGATTTGGAAATCCCAAATGAAGCTGGAGAGTGACAATTTGCAGACCTGAAAAGCTCACTCATTTTTAAATGGTTTTTACTTGCAATCCAATGAGGCAAAATACAAAATTGAAGTAATCATGATTTGTCCCTTTCCTTACACTATGGGCTGGTCCACACGCGGGGGGGGGGGGGGGGGGGGGAATCGATCTAAGATACTCAACTTATATCTTAGATCGATTTCAAAAGTACTTACCGCTGGTCCACACCGCAGCAGGCAGGCTCCCCCGTCGACTCCGCTTACTCCTCGCGCGGAGCTGGAGTTCCGGAGTCGACGGGGAGCGGCTCTGGGATTGATTTATCTTAGACGAGACACGATAAATCGATCCCAGAACATCGATCGCTACCCGCCGAATCGGGCGGGTAGTGTGGATGTAGCCTATGTAACAATGTGTCAACGCTGTAGCTATCCTTGCAGGTGAGGAAGAGACAGACAATTGATGTATTGCACAAGAGATTAGTCCTTTTGGTAAATAATTAGTAACTTCACCTACCTTCCCAATCCAGAGTATGGAAGAAGTTATTTGCATCAGTGCTGCTGCTCTGTGGAGAGTCCGGCTCAGTAGGTGCGCTTTCGGGAGACTGTTCCGATTTGGACTCTTCGGCTTCATACTGTGCTGTTGAACCTGGCTGTCTGGGCAGCTCAGGTTTACCTGTCAGATGGAATTTCAAGCCCAAAACCTTAGACTGACATTGAAAAATATTCAGGTTGTGTCAATCCTAACATGCAGCATGTGGTATCTTACTCAAAAACATATCAAAATGGCAGTCAGAAAGTAACTCTTGGTTGGATCTCATGAGCAAGCTGCTATTCCCTGTATAGGAAAAAGCCCATCCAGCTGTGAATTTAGGATGGAGTATTAACCCTGGTTTCAGCCACACACATAACAGCAGTGAAATTAAATTAAGGTATCAGACTTAATATTCTAGTAGAGTTTTGTGTCCTATATTTAAACTGATATGACTCTATTCAGGTCAGTTGCCTTCAGTTTCTGGTTCTTTCCTGCATACCTGTAACACTGAAGATATTACAAAATAGAACAAGGTGGACAGGAGGACTGTGAACAAAATTCAGCCATTTCAAAATACAGGACACAAAGATCCCTCGGTTTCCCTTCCCCCACAATACAACATTCAAAAAGAATAAGATCAATTAAACTCATAGAACGTACTTAAGTGTAAGGCAACAGTGTACCACTGTTACAAAGCTGTCAACCTCAATTTGGAAGCAGGTGAGTGACCGCACCCTGCTCATGCGGGAATTGGTCACTTTCCTTACTTCAATGTCAGGTGCTGGGCTGAGGAATATTGTAAGAAGTTAGGGAAGATTGCCTTATCAATGGCTCTGTAGTCTCAGACAAGAATAAGAGCTCTATGCCAAAATCAAAGAATGGACACCGAAGTGATGAGAGTTTTAGCATGGGAATTACTTCATTTTGGAAAGAATGGGGTGCATACATGGGAGTAAGCTGAATTATCAAACACAGAACATAAAATATTTAACTTGGCGAACACCCCACATCTGCTCTGCACACGGCAGTCGCTAAGGGTGCGTCTATACAAGGTGGAGGTGTAGTTTTCAGCTCAGTCTGATTGAACCACCATGCTAAAAAACAGAAGTTCAGCAGTAGCAGGGGGACAGGCTAGCCACCCCAGTACAATCCTGCTGAGGACCCTAAGCATGTACTCAGAGCAGCTAGCCCGCCCCACCGTAACTACATTCTTATTTTCAGTGCACCAGCTCAAAACTAGTGTGCATACGCTTACCCCAAAAGACAATTATGCTTCCAGCTCAAGTGTCGATATACCCTAATGCCAGCAATGTAGTGTCTGACTTACTGGAGTGCGGCAAAACCATCTTTGTTTAAAAATCAAAAGATTCACAAAAAATACAGTATGGGATATGCTAAACATTAAAGAGGTCCTGCCAACTCAGCTTTGCTCCCAAGTTTAAGTTTTGTGAAAATAAATTTAGGAAGATCTAAGGGGGGAGGGGAACCTATGACTTTATCTTAAGTTTCAATTTAAAAAGAAAAAATTCTCCCCTCCAGTTTCTGAAACCCAAACATTTCAGGGCTAAAGAATCTAAGTTAGAAAATCCTGGAAGTTGATTTTTCTCAAGATGAGGGAAATTCACAAAATAAAGAAGCATAGTAACCAAGTATTTTTTTTAAAATTCTCCCACTTTCAATACCAACACCTTAGATTAATGTGAACAAATTTTTTTGTTTTACAATATGATTTAGTTGAGTGTCCTAACTAGAATACAATATAAAAGGGAGGTTATGTACAGGAAAGAATTACAAGGCTTAATGCAAAATGCAAGCCTGGCAGAAATATACACTTTCTAAAAACATATGAAAAGGGAAAAAGTGACTAACTATGTTGGTTCAAGAGAAAAGTGAGGAAAAAAGCAAATACGTTGACTTTAAGAAGATAAAAGAAACAGAAAGACAATAAGTGAGGTCTCATTTATTCTCTAAATACAGCCATGTTAGAGAACATTAAAGAAAGGATGAAGGACTGAAACATGAAAGCTAATGAGTCCAAGAAAAAAGCAAACACTAAGTATGGCAATTCTGGCAAGAATTACTAAAAATATATCCAGAATGAGGAAGTTGGATAAACAGACAAGACACAATGTTAAAAACAAGTGAGATCCCTTCAAGAACAATGGATACTCACTAATGCGGGGGGAATCTTAAGAGAAACAAACCATAACTCTACTGGACTATACACAACATCTCAACAACAATATATTGTGACGGGGCAAGGCCAGAGGGCTATAGGAAAGTGGTAAGGAACCAGTATGTTAGCCCCAGGCTAAACAAATCCCTGATACCTTATGGCAGTTGCTCCAGGTTAATCAAGACACCTGGGGCCAATTAAGAACTTTCCAGAAGGCAGGGAGGTTGATTGAGACACCTGCAGCCAATCAGGGGCTGGCTGAAACTAGTCAAAAGCCTCCCAGTGAGGGGCGCATGTCAGGAGCTGTGGAAGGAGGTTGCGTGTGAGGAGCTGGGAGCAAGAGGCACTAGGAGCTGAGAGTAAGAGGGCGTACTGCTGGAAGATCCTGTGGTGAGGATAAAGAAGGTGTTGGGAGGAGTCCATGGGGAAGTAGCCCAGGGAGTTGTAGCTGTTGTGCAGTTGTTCCAGGAGGCACTCTAAACAGCTGCAGTCCACAGGGCCCTGGGCTGGAACCTGGAGTAGAGGGTGGGCCCGGGTTCCCCCCAAAACTCCCAACTCCTGATCAAGCACAGGAGGAGTTGATCTAGACTGTAGGTTCTATCAGAGGGGAAGATCTCTGAGGCAAACAAAAAAAATCCGCCAATAAGCGCAGGACCCACCGAGGTAGAGGAGGAACTTTGTCACAATATTTTGAACTATGGGTATGAAAGGCCATTTCTGGAGAATGCTAGAATACTTTGAACTGCGCTGATGAAAGTGTAACCTTAGCTAATCAGCGAAAGCTGAGGGAATTCTCCCCAGGCTTTGGAGGCAAAGGGCACAACTGTCAAGTATTTTTGTTTGATGCATCGCTCCAAATAGGGTCTCCAGAGCTCTGAGAAAAGGTGAAAACAGTGCCAATATAGATAAAAAGACTGGGCTAATTACAATCTAGTATTAAGGAAAAACTCCTTTTCCTTTATAACAGGCAAGGGTACTGCACAGCTATTCACAAGAAGTAAGTTTTCCCCTTTAAAGGTCTGTTTAAAATTTATGTCTGAAAACTAAACAAAATGAGTCCTGAACTAGAATGCTTTAAAAGGATAGGAAACAGGCTCAAGTTTCTAATTACTCCAAAGTTAAGCTTTACCAAATTTCGATAAAATCTCTTGTTGTTCCTCCCGACTGGAGAAAAGGATCTTGGGATTCAGTCCCTTTATGTTCAAGTTATCCCATGGCGCTCGTTCACTACAGGGTCTGTCTCTGGGCTCCACCTCCACTTCCAGATTCACTTGAAATAAGTCAGGATATTTCTCTTGAATGTCACAAGCATCCAGATCATACCTGTAATATGTTGATGTAATAAAATCACAAATCAAAAATCTTTCAAGGCAAATATTCAATCAGTCCATCAGGCTCACTGTCTTGGACTGCAGCAAGTTAAGTGACTAGTACTTCTAAGGAATTGGTGTGCAAAGCATAAAACTAATTGGATTTGGTAACTTTTTCCCTATTTAATCTCACAGGAATGATTTATTATGAAGAAATTTCAAGAAAACCCCTCATCAAGAGATGTTGAGTCAAAGGAAGTGTAGTCAATCAAAAGCCAGGACTCATTTTGTTAAAATGAAAGCTATCCATTTCCCACACTAATAAAACACATACTCCCCCCTAGATCTGTTGATCAGGCAAGTAAAATAATTTGAAAAAAAGTTTCTGCAAGTTGTGTTCAGCAAAATATTCACTTACTTAGCAAATTTCACTGTGGTGGCATTCCGGGGCACAAAACCTGTGTGGAACTGAATCTGGAACATCTTCATTGAAGCCATCTATAGGGAGGAGAAAATATAGGATAATTACATAATTCTGTGTAACAGAAGGTAAGGACACTGTATCTTACTTTCTTTTTGGTGGAAAGTGTTTTTGATATTCATTAAGGTATTCTGTTTCAGTTCAGCTACTCTAAACAGACAGTAGCTCCATATAGCATTTTTCTTGGGACTGCTGAATTGGCACTTGATGGTTTATTTCTATTTTTCAAGTAAGTTGCTAGTATCATTGAAGAAACACCATCAAAAATAAAGACACAAGGGACCTGATTCTAATCTCACTTACACCTGTACAAATTGGGAAAAGCTTCATCAAAAGCTAGTACCACACGCTCAAACTCAGGACAAGCAGTGGCAGATTAGCAATTCAGGGGCCCCGGCCAACCGACTTGCTCCACCCGGCTTCTTCGTTGAGTTGGAAGCAAGATTTTTCTGATCCGGCAAGAGTCCAATTAAAATTACACATGGAAAGCAAGTTTTCCAAATAGACGGTATGTCAGCCACAGGCTACATGTAAGACACTACACTTGCTGGAGCAATGGTCTGATCCAGTATGTTAAATCCTACCTATTCATACAAAGATCTCAGACTGTAAGGCCAGAAGGGACCATTGTGATCACCTAGTCCAGTGGTGCTCAACTGGTGGTCCATGGTGACTTTTTCAGTGGTCCCCACGAATATTGAGCAAAGTCAGATAGTGTGAGCAGGCTCCCCCATTAGGCTGTTTTATGCCATGTTCACAAGCACGCAGCGTGTCACCCATAGTGTCATCTAAAACTTGACCGCGTTGTGTTACCAGTAACTTCCGTCTAAGGCGCTGAGCATCAGTGTAGCTCCTGCCATCGTGCTGAGTGGTTGTCATGTCGTTAGTTCTGTGCTAAATGGGACATCTATGTGAGTGATTTATAATTACTATACATCTCCCAAAATAAATCGTCCATTTGAAAAATCTAAATTTCGTTGTAACCCCACAGATCTGAGATAACGGCGACGACAGGATGGAATATCAAGCACAAGTATTCGAAGCACAAGTACATCAAATTCAGCTTCACTTGTCAAGAAAAAGAAGGCGTGGATTTGCCACAATATGTTATTTGTTTCAAAGTCTTGGGGAATGACTCAATGAAGCTGGCTAAGCTGAAATTCCATCTTGGAAAGTGCCATCCAAAATTGTTGCAAAAGGATGAAGATTATTTTGAGCGGCGGCTATCAGGTCTGAAACGACAGTGCCTCGATTCAACAGGTGCATTCCACAAAAAGACAAGCAATGCAGTGACTGCTTCCTACATTGTTGCATACAAAGTTGCAAAGGCCAAAAAGCCTCATACCACTGCAGAGCAAATATAGAATTTGCATATCTTGTCGATATTTTTGGAATCCTGAACAAACAAAGCTTGGCTTGTTTAGTCTAACCAAATGAAGGCTAAGGGGAGATATGATTGCTCTCTATAAATTAGATCGAATTCATCTCGTAGCTTCCATAAATGATCGAGAATGTGTGTCCGAATTGCTTCCTTTTCCCTGAGCATGGCATCCACATATGGAAATTCCGTTTGTTCTGTTCTTTCTGGCTGCAAGTCCTCTTTTCTTCCTTTGACAAGATCAACGTAGGAGGATCTGAGTTGCTTAAATCCCTAATAATTGCATCTTCCAATCTCATTCTTGGTTAGCCTTGCACTCTACTTCTTTCAATCTTAGCTCTATAAAACTTCCATAAAAGCGTATCTTCTTCTGCACATTGGGCACGACCCCACCACTGAAGTCTTGTTCTCAGCTGGTACAAGACTGCAGCAAGCCAGGATCATTCAAGTACCTCGCTTGACAAAAACCAAACCAATCAATGTTAAGAATACACCGTAACTTCTGACACTGAAAAAGCTTTTAGTTTCCTCTTCTCAACTGGTTTTAATGGCCATGATTCTGTTCCACATAAGAGTTACCATGACTACCATATTGAACATTCATATCTCAGTTGTCACACAGGCATCTTGCCACCCAAACCGAGGCCTTGGAAGATGCTGAAACACCATTTATGCAAGACCAGCCTGATGCGTGACTTCTTTGGTAATAAAACCTCCTGCTGACAACTGAATACCCAGATAGATACAACTATTCACCCATTCAATGTCATTGCCATCTACATTCAACATGGGTAAATTGTTCATTTCCATTTTATAGTAGGCATGCATAGCTTTGATTTTATCACCACTGATCTTATGTCCCATAGATTCTGCAGTTTTTTACAGCATTAACTGTAGTTGGTCAGTAGTCTCTCCAAGTAAGACAGTATCAGCTGCATAACCAAGTTGCTCTAAAGATTAATCTTTAAAATTTCACACTTCCTACTTTGGCCTCAATCAGCTTTGTCTATTAGAACATTAAACACAGAAGAGAGAATGCATTCCTGGCATACCCCCGATTCTACTGAAAATCATCTGTAATAGAACCATTGACCCTCACACAACTAAATGTGTCATGGTATAGTTCCTCCACTAGGCACATTAAGTCCTCAAACATGCCATAATGGTATAGCAATATTCACAGTGCTGATGGATGCATTGAGTCAAAATCAGCTGTGAAGTCCATAAATATGATTTCAGTTTCCTTTGTCACTCTAGCTGCTCTTTAATAACATTCCATGGAGCATATATAGCTGGAGTGGCCAAACCACAGCATGTGAGCCACATGTAACTTTACAAGAGTTGAAGTGTGGCTCTCGGAGCCCCTCCTCCCCGTTCTCCGCCTACCAGAATGTTTGCGGGAGCTCAGGGCTTCTGCCCAGCAGGGGACGGAGGGGTGTATCAGGGTTTCCGTCCCATGGGAGGCACCTGCCGGGGCTTGGGGCTTGAGCAGGAGAGGGACTGAAGCCCCAAACCCCAGCAGGCGTGCCCTGGCTCTCGAACTTCTGAAGATTGTCATATACAGCTCGGAGGGTCAGTAAATCTGGCCATCCTTGATATATCGCATGGACTGTCGATTGATCTGGATGGACACTACATGGGTTCTCTCTCATTTTTAGGTTGAGACAGTATTTCAGTCAGTTCAGTAGTATGACCATAAGCACCTTCCCTGGGATTTACAGCAGTGTTATTCCTCTATAATGTGAGCAAACTGAATGGTCTCCCCGCCCTCCCGCCCCGCCCCCAACCTTCAAAAAAGGATGATATAGCCCCTTTTCCAATCTTCTGGAATGTGACCAGTTTCCCAAATTTTTAAGGCAACTAGGAAGCCAATGAACTAAACCACACACTTCAGCAGTTCTGATTACATATGGTCAATACCAGGTGATTTATTACTTTGTAACTGGTTGACTGCAAACATCTGGTTGACTGCAAACAGGGTGGTTAAACACTGGAATAAACTGCCCAGGGAGGTTGTGGAATCTCCATCTCTGGAGATATTTAAGAGTAGGTTAGATAAATGTCTAACAGGGATGGTCTAGACAGTAATTGGTCCTGCCATGAGGGCAGGGGGCTGGACTCGATGACCTCTCGAGGTCCCTTCCAGCCCTACAATCTATGAATCACTTCCTCTAATGTCACCCGCCTGTTTTCTGCTGGGTTCATTTGTTGATTAAGGACTCTGTTCTGACCTTCCAGTGCATCCATTCTGCACCATGCAGTGGCACAAGAGCCAGCACACAGAGCCGTAAACTGGGGAGTTTGAGGGGGAGTTTGAGGGGGAGTTCTGTTGGAGGAGAAGGTATTTGTATTTGGTTTTGTAATGTTCTGGTCTCACATGTTTAAGAAGGATGAATTCAAACTGGAACAGGTACAAAGAAGGGCCACTAGGATGATCCGAGGAATGGAAAACCTGTCGTATGAAAGGAGACTCAAGAAGCTTGGCTTGTTTAGCCTAACCAAAAGAAGGCTGAGGGGAGATATGATTGCTCTCTTTAAATATATCAAAGGGATAAATACCGGGGAGGGAGAGGAATTATTTCAGCTCAGTACCAATGTGGACACAAGAACAAATGGATATAAACTGGCCATCAGGAAGTTTAGACTTGAAATTAGACGAAGGTTTCTAAACATCAGAGGAGTGAAGTTCAGGAACAGCCTTCCAAGGGAAGTAGTGGGGACAAAAGACCTATCTGGCTTCAAGATTAAGCTAGATAAGTTTATGGAAGGGATGGTTTGATGGGATAACATGATCTTAGTCAAAGGTCAATTAATTGCCATCAGTGGTAAATAGGACCAATGGCCAGTGATGGGATGTTAGAAGTTACTACAGAGAACTTTTTCTTGGGTGTCTGGCTGGTGAGTCTTGCCCACATGCTCAGGGTTCATATTTGGACAGGGTTCAAATAAATTGCCACATTTGGGGTCAGGAAGGAATTTTCTTCCAGGGTAGATTGGCAGAGGCCCTGGAGGTTTTTCGCCTTCCTCTGCAGCATGGGGCACGGGTCACTTACTGGAGGATTCTCTGCATCTTGAAGTCTTTAAAGCATGATTTCAGGACTTCAATAGTTGAGACATAGGTGAGAGGATTATTCCAGGAGTGGGTGGGTGAGATTCTGTGGCCTGCATTGTGCAGGAGGTCAGACTAGATGATCATAAATGGTCCCTTCTGACCTTAAAGTCTATGAGGTTTTTTCCTCTCCCATAATTTGATGGCCTCCTCAGTAATCCAGTGCTGCTGCTTCATTCTCCTTAATCCCAGTTTTCCAGCAACCTGTGATAGAATCCTGAAATGAAGTCTACACTTTCGCCATGGTAGACAGCTGGTCATCCAATATAGAATATTGGTTGGAAATCGCTACTGTCTGACTATTGGCGATCACTTCACCATACCACTGGTTCTTTGTTCCAAGAGCTGGTCCCAATCTGGATAAAGTGGGAGGGCTGGGTGATGGCCTGGCAAGCCATCCACGTAAAACATCCCCAGCTGCACCAGTAGCAGAGCTGGAGCTATTTGATGTAAGTTATTGAACTGGATCCAGATCTGCTACAATTAAGACAAAGGACTTCAGAGATTTGACATCCAAACTCGCTGTGGCTCAGCTTTGATTAGTAAGAGAGTCAGTCCAGCCATGGACTACCTTCTATCTTTTGTAAACTTGTCACATGGAAGGCTGTCATTTAGCCTACCCACTATCTTGGATTTCTCCAATATGGAGACAATTTCTGCAGATTTCCTCAGAGAGGGAAATACAGCTAAGCTTGGCCTCTATGGTACTCAGAGGTTTCCCTGAGTATCACCGAGACAAAAGTTCCCATGGAAACCTAGCAAACCTAAATGCTTTTATCCATTATATTTGCATGCTAAAATATTGTTTTCAGAACCGCTGAGACACAATAATTCCTTGAATTCTGTAGGTAAGTAATCCTGAAATGTATAAATATTTTTAAACACTTCACATATGTATCTCCAGACTTCACTATGGCTATACCAAAGCAGAGAAAGCTAGAACTTTCAGTAATTTGGGTTGAGAGAAACTTCACATGCAAGCTTTGCTTTTATAGCCTGAAAAATGTTAGCGTTTTTAGTTGACAGAAAAATCATGAAGTAACAATATTCTGTTGTCTCCTGCAGAGTGAAGGATAGTACGGAAACTATGCACTGAGCAAACCACAGATGGAAGCAGGGCATTGGAATAGATGGACCTCCTAATCTGTGCGGGATGGAAATTCCTGGACTCCCACTTTGCTATTGGTCTAAATACCTATTCCAGTTGTGGTTTGTGTGTTCTGGATATTTAAAAACAAAAACAAACAAAAACTCACCATCATGCAAGTTAGCAAAGAGGTGTATTATTAGGGTGCCTCACCATGATCATGGCAAAGTATTTTATACCCCAGCTCTCTTGTGATGGAGAAAGAAAAGGAAGACAACCGTTGAATGTTAAATGTGCTAGGGTGCATGCTATCTAGTTTATGCAGCTGTCAGATGGCTGGACACTGCATGAATACAGTGAGGCAAGGCACCAAAATGGATTTTGGGACTGCGGGGAGAACATCCCTATTTTTAGAGATCTTGAGCATCCATAAAACATGCTGACTTCAATGGGAGCTACTCCGTGCTCGTCACTTAGGTTCCTAAGTGGCTTAATTTTTCGTAAATGGGCGCTCTGGATAGTAATTTTAGGTGCACACACTGAAAATCATAGTCCAAGTGGCTTCATTTCGTCTTAAGAAAAATCAGTGTTAATTCTAGCTAGAGTTAATCACTCTGAATCCTGAAGAATCAAACAGTGACATTTTACATCTAAAATTCAATCTCCTCAGAACTGGGAAGGATGGTGGTCTCTGTTTCAGTTAGAGTTCAGATAGTCCATACAAATTCAATCTGATACGATATCACAGAATAAGTCAAAAAACATCATTCTATTTTTAGTGGCATGACAATAGCAAGGGACTCCAAACAAACATTTTACACAAAACTAATCAGACAGCCAAGAAGGTAGCTGTTTAAGATTCTGTTTTAGTGATTTACTCTTGGCAATTGATGGGATTAGAGAGCCTGTATTATACTGTAGTTTGAACTTTTAGACACAAAAATGTAATCAAGCTTCCTTTTGGTGGGAAATAAAATTAACAGATCAAGATTCCTGGCTAAAACACGAAGTTCTGATTTTTTGCCACCTCTAAATAAGGAACTTCGGCAGAACTGCATGGAGAAGTAAGGGGCAGGAGCTCCAGGCATCAGACACTGGGGATAAGTAACACTTGTTGAAATGCTTGCTTATCAGAAAATGCTGCAAAAGGAGCAACTAAATGTACACTTCTTGTCAGAATGCTGACCAGAGGTTGCATGTCATGAAAGGACTGAAAGAGAAGGTTGAACTCCTAGCCACCTGAACACCTCAAACTCTTTTCTCAAAGACAGATGAGTGCAAAGGGGAACAATCAAACCACTTAAGTCAAACCACACAAACAAACACCACAGTAATCATGAGAGACCACACGGATTGTTCTGCATTGCAAAGAATAAACCCTGTAAAGATTCTATTAAGTATGTTGTTACCTTGGCTTGGAGTCTGCCTCCTAATGTTGACCTGGCATGATAGATCACAATGAGAACATCACCTTGGACTGTTATACCCAAAGGGATTACGGCTTTGCCATCCTCAGTTTTGAAGTCCCTGAAGAAAAAGCATAGCTTATGTTAAGTTTCAAGAAAAACAACTGCTTTGAAATTCATGCATTTTCACCTGTTCTGTCTGGTTATTCCAGGTCCCTCTAAGCAACCTAGAAATTCCAGATTTTTTTTTTACTGTGGAACTAGGACTTGATATTTCAGAAAGTAACATCTTTTTTAGAAATTGTCCCTCTCCCCACAGGAGACTGAGGCCCATCTAGACCAGCCTCCTATCTTGCACAGTGGCAAAGAATCAGATTGCTGTTACCACACTATTGAGCGGATTATAAAACTACTAAAGTATAAAATACTGCATGCATCATAGCAGTGAGACATTAGGTTTTCCTAATGCCCATTCCTACTGTTCTCCTTAGCTTATTACTCAGTTAGACAGATTCTCCTCCTTGAGGGGAGGGCATTGAGTGTGAAGCAAATTTGGGGGATAAACCACCTTTCCCAGCTTCTAACACAGTATGTAGCTCTGCCCCTTGAAAGGATCAATTTCACAGTTGCAGAGAGCTGTGGGTGAGGTCTGAGCAGGCATGTGAAACTTGTCAGGGGCACAATGACAGATCATCACGCTGGTAGCACAGATGCATCTGCACATGCTACGTTCCTGAAAGACCATCGGTGAGCTGTAGTCTTCCACCACTTTTCCATTTCATCTCTCTGGGAAGCTCTCCTAATCCAGTGTGTTTAGAAAGTGCAACCCCATTTTTATCCCCTATTTTTTCTCTGCTCCTCCTTACCACCAGAGTTTGGGATTTAAAATAGATGATTACAATAATATGCTGCTGGTACCAATTCTCTTCCTGCCTAGGTTCCAGACTCTCCCAGAAGCATAACCATGACACTTTCACATTCAAATTGCCAAGACCACAGAAATCCTGCTCAGCTCACTCTGCTCCTGGAAGAGCTGATGGGAACTGTTGGTGTGTAACAGTATGAATCCAGTTGGATTTAGGAAAAATAATTAAGGAGTCTTCGAATTAAGGGACTATGTGGGGAAAACACAGCCATCTTAAATCAAATCAGAGTTGCTGCTATTTCAATACTGTCTTTCCCCAGTTCAGATGCTGTTTTTATTCACTGAGCTGAAAACAAGTTGTTAATCTCTGTTGTGAGTTCCTGGTCATCTCATTTTAAATAGCCAAGTTTTAAGATGGGAACGTATAGAATTTCAGTAGGCACAACCTTAACACTGGTTATATCTGTCCCCTGCACAATACCACGGGTTTAAATGCAAGTCTGAATACCAACTATCCGTTGCTCTGAGACTGTGGATGGAGTTAGGCCTTCCAGACAGAACTTGGGTAGAGTATCACCAGGTCTGCCCTCAATGACCCCCAAGCAAAGGCAGAACAGACCTGTCCTTTCAGTGCAGGGTTTGTATAATAGGTGTATTCGTTGCACTGGCACAGTCCCTTCGGGGAGCAACGTTTCAGTATTAAAACAGCTCCAGAAAGAGTTCAAACTTACGTTTAGGAAACAACTTACAACCTGCACTTACTTCATTTTGTCATATTCCTGTGAGGTAGTGGTCACTCTTTCATCCCCAACATAAACTTCACAAAAAGGCCTACAACCATTTCGCAGCTTGCTGAACAGAGGAACTGGTGTCATGACAATTGATTTGATAAGGATTGGCTTGCTGTGAGGAATAATGGGTTCTTCTGCCATCATGTCACACATGTACTCTATGTACCTGTCAAAACAAGAGGTATTCATTCAGAAAAAAAAATACAGCCTAGAAATGCATGTGTGACTCCATATGTTTATGGAAATATGCTTATGAATGTAAATATAATGTAACTGGAATATGCTTTATGCAAACGGTCTCTTGTAAGGTATCAATACAAAGTTTATAATCTACTGAGTGTGTTCATCCTATTTGTATGAATGTATCATTCTTGTATCTGAAGCTAGAAATATGAAGTGTTACTCTGAACTCCTATTGCAAAGTGTGGGCCATTAATGGTGGCTTGGAATCTTGATGGCTCCCATCAACTAGGACAATTGGTGGTAAATTACTGTTTCCTTGCAAGCCTCCACTGCATACATGTGGGCCAGTCCTGGAGGAATGGAGGGGGCTCACAGGACATGTGACTATGTCACCTGGTACTGGAATCCATCTTTAACCTGGTGCTTTTCCATTTAGAAGGAGGGGTGGGAACCCAGAGAGAGAAAGCATTTCCGCCTTGTGCCAAAGCTATAAAAGGGGGTGGAACAGAACAAAGGGGGCTGCAGTTATGAGAAATCCCCTAGCTATCACCTGAGCTGGAACAAGAACTGTACCGGGGAAAGGATTGGGCCCAGACTAGAAAGGAGTCTAATCTGTGAAAGAAGCTTATTGGAACATCTCGGAGGGTGAGATTTACCTTTATTCAGTTGCTTAAATGCATTAGGCTTAGACTTGCATGTTTTGTTTTATTTTGCTTGGTAACTTACTTTGTTCTGTCTGTTATTACTTGGAACCACTTAAATCCTACTTTTTATACTTAATAAAACTTTCTTATTAATTAACCCCGAGTAAGCAATTAATACATGGGGGAGCAAACAGCTGTGCATCTCTCTCTATATATATATTATACAGGGCAAACTCAAATTGTACACCCTCTATACGTTTTATACAGAGTAAAAACAGATTTATTTGGGGTTTGGATCCCATTGGGAGCTTGGTGTCTGGGTGCTGGAGACAGGAGCACTTGCTAAGCTGTTTTCAGTTAAGTCTGCAGCTTTGGGAGCGTGGTTCAGACTCTGGGTCTGTGTTGCAGCAGGTTTATGTGTCTGGCTCAACAAGGCAGGGTTCTGGAAGTCCCAAGCTGGCAGAGAAAACGGGCTCAAAAGGTAGTCTCAGCACTTCAGGTGACAGTCCCAAGGGGGTTTCTGTGACCGAACCCGTCACACCATGATTCAAAACTTACCGTGTCATTGTAAATATTTGGTTCAATGGTGTTGCATGACACCATTACTCATAAGCTCAAGGGAGTACATTTAACAGCACATTAGGAAACTTAAGTCTGATTTATCTATTTCAAAAAGTAAACCTTGCATGGAAAGAATGAAACCGAGAAAAGGGGAAAACAGTCTAAATGTGTATGTCTAAACACATTTTGCCCATGGCCAAAGGAGCTGTATCCATGCACAAACTCCCATACTATTCTTACTTAAGCACCTATATGCTTTCCCCTCCCCCCCACCCCACCATCAGCACAGTAGTTGAGTGCCTCAATCTTTAAAGCATTTCTCCTCCCAACACTCCTGTGAGGTGGTGGAATTGCTAATATCCCCATTGTACAGATGGGGAACTGAAGCACAGAGGGACCAATGAGCTGTTGAAAGGTCACACAGGAAGTCTATGGTGGAGAAAGGAATTTTGCCCAGCTGTGTCAAATCCCAGACAAGCATTCGAATCTCCAGACCATGCTTGGATTCATCCTTGGTAGAATGCACCGACTATTTCAGTAGTGGGGCTTTTAAAAAATTAGCCAATTTTAACCAAAGCCATATCGAATTAACATATTTCTAAATGGTAGTGTACAATTTTGCTCCTCTGCAGTTTGATAATCCACACACCTCTTTTTCAAAAATCTCTTTATTCTGAGGGGCAAAGATTTATTGGCAGATGCTCTAGTGAAGTCACTTGTTACTTAGATCTCAGTATTTTTACAAAATCTAAATACAGTCCACCTGAAAAACTCAAGTTACATTACAGTTGCCAAAATAGAGGACACAATGCATCAAAAATATGTATTTACTCTTTTTAAAGTAGTATATATCCCCTTATTCACTAAATATGCAATGAACTGACTTCAAGTACGTACTTGTTAAACTTTTGGATTCTGTAAAGTCCTTCTTAAACTTTTGGATTCTGTCAAGTCTGAAGAGTGTTCAGACAGTTAGAACTTACATCCACACTGAACAAGCTATACTTTTTGTCTCTTCCACATTTGAGAATATAGGTTTTACTTTGCTTTGTAGAGAAGTATTTAGGACAGTTTTCACTTCAAGCATTTTACAACCTCAGCTTTCATTCTTAATGTAGTTCCAACACACATCATGTTGATTTGTTCAGTAACTAGGGTCACATGAATAATATAAAAATCTTGCAGAATTCAAAATTTCCCCAGCTCTATAGGTGACTCATTTGGTTTTGCAAATGTTTTATCGTTCTAACAGGCTAATTCCTAAATCAACTACCTTGTCTTACAAATCGGTGTGCTAATTATTATTTTTTTTATAGTACATGTTCATAAGTAGATTTGCGTCAACAATGTTTTGAAAAGAGATTGATACTGTACCTTTTATGAGAAGGCCAAATGCCAGGTGGACAGCGTTTCATACTGAACATATAAACCGCAGCCTCCGCAGTAGTGAAGAGACGGCAAAAACATAAAAAAGAGCAAACTACAACAGCAGATGCTGCTCTTCCATCCTACAAAAAATTGTGACCTAAAGTTATTAAACCTAGTTAAAAACGTTAAGAAAATTACTGAAGAACATGTCTGTCTACACAAGAAGCCAAGTTCATATCCTTTATTTCAAGTTATGAACTAGGCATAATTTAAGTTAACAATGGCTGGTTTTTGAACCACAGTTTAAGTAATAAAGCCTTAATGTTGTGGGATCAGTAGCAAATTTCTTTAATAATTAAAATTAAATGTTTTAAAAGATGAAACACAAAAGCTAAGCAGAAAATAAACTGAAGTAAGTGCTCATTTGAATGCTATCAATTACTGAGTAATTACTAACTTTAGCTTTATATTATCTCAGAGTTCTGAGTGTTCGTTTTCTTAGCATCGGTACCCTATGTTTTAACCACATTGTCTGGCTGCTGAATGGGAGATCCATTTTAGGCACTTCTGCTGACAAGCTAATTCTGCCTGGCAATACATCTTTGGTAATCACTCATATTTAGAGAAACACAAAGGGAAGTTTGACACATTAAAGACAAATTCTTGAGCAAAAATCTCATTTTGACAGGGCAGAACATTCAGGAAATGCAACACGATTAAGACCACATAAGAGAAAGAAATAGTTAATTGGTAAATAAGTCTGAGGACAGCGCTTTGCACTTCATACAGAAGCCTGATAATTTACAGAATGCAAACAGGAGAAACGTCAATATAAGGGGGATGTGGAAAAGAAAAGCATGGACTTCAGTTAATTTCTCCCACCACATTTTGATGGGAGGGTGGCGACTGGGTATAGTAACAAAGCTAGTGCTTGGATCAGAACAGTCATTAAGAGAGTAATCCAATGCAAAAAACTCTGAGACTGCTGAACTCTGAAGATTTCCCCCCCAAACAGCCTCAAAGCAAGTTAACAGATTATGGCTACATTATTTCACAGTAGGAGTGCAACCTTCTTAAAATACTATGTACACCAGCAAAATATGAATTTCAGCAGCGTAGGTCACATACAGCTATTTGGTGAACTACTTAAACTGGAAGGCTTATTTACATGAAATCACTGTAGTTTTATCATCAAGTTCTACACGTGATTATTCATTAAGGATGACTATCATTTTGTCTGCATAAACCCCAAGTTATTAGGCTTCACTGCAGGTAAAACAGGTAAGGGAGGGGGTATAACGGTGCAGTGCAGCCTCCTGGCAGCCTCTTCATTCTATGGGCTAGAATGGCAGCTTCTGCACCAATTGTGAAGGAATGGTAGGGCCATTGGATGTGGTATTAGCGATCCCAGAGCCCCTCTAAGTCCAGAAGACCCTCCGTTAAATGCAGCTTACGTGGAGCAAAAAGCTTAACTTGAGGTCTCCACATAAAGATTACTAACTTCTAAAGTAGCAGGGCTTATATTATGAAATACAGTATTACTGGTTCATTCAGGGGAGGCCTCGCACAAATACACGGGTAAAGAAAAACTTTAAATCTTTTACATTAATCCTTAATTTTGTTTTTCCAGCTCCTTGCATGCTGTTTCACCTCTATGGGGAAATATCAACAGAACTATGATCATCATTTGGACACAATCGAGTTCTCTGGAGCTTGTTTAGCTCCTGGATCACATCTTCAGAATGGAAGACACTTAAGGCTTATGCAGTTACTTAGAAAATTCACTGCATCTTCTCTGAACTAGTGGTTTTAATTAGACTGATTCTGTTTTTCTGGTTTCTAAACAGATGACCTTCTAGTAAGAAGCATCTGAGATCTGCATATGGCAGGTATGGCTCATTTCTATTAAAGTAGAAGAATTTATGCCAGTACTATGTGGAGTGCCTGGCCTGCAGCCATACATCACTCAAGCTTTCCATCATGTCACATCTCAAACAGGGCTGAACCATGTACGTGCATTAAAGAGAGATCTCCATAGACTAGTGCAAGAAATGGTGTTAATTCCTGAGATATCGCTCCTGAATCTGGACTGAAACAGTGCCTCTCGCATGGTATTTAGAAACACTATACTGGTGGAGGTACCATCTTAGATGTCAACTGGATCATAGAATCATAGAATCTCAGGGTTGGAAGGGACCTTAGGAGGTCATCTAGTCCAACCCCCTGCTCAAAGCAGGACCAATCCCCAATTTTTGCCCCAGATCCCTTGATGGCCCCCTCAAGGATTGAACTTTCAACCTTGGGTTTAGCAGGCCAATGCTCAAACCACTGAGCCATCCCTCCCCCCAAACACACATGGAATTCCTAAACACACATGGAATTTTAATGATCACAGCTTTTCTTGTGAGAGCTGTGCATTAACTACAGTTGTGCTAGGAAGTAAAAAGGGAATGTATTTAACTTTTCTTCTTCTTGATCTATTGAACAGCAAATTGGTGCAAGTTACACTATTTTACCACATAGGCTCCTTTTCTTTAAAAAAGTAGACCGCTACAGAATTGGCTTAAGACGGTCAAAATCAAGGCTACTTATACACAAGAGCTGATTGATACGGCAATCCTCACGGTCACCAAAAGCTGGACTAGATGAAAAAGTTCAGATATACCTACTACTTACAAGGCAGTGTACAATGCAAACTTTTTTGTGATCTTGCTTTAGCCATAAATGCATGTTCTTGCAAATGCTGTAAAGGTTTTGAAGATTTGGTGCACGTCTTGCTGGCCAACCACATTCAGAAACCTGGGTTGGGGAATGGGGCAAGAGGTAAGAAAATAAAAGTGAGTGACTACTACAACACTTATATAAGCAGTAACAACAACAAATTGGCAGTTCTGTATGTAAATATTAAATCCAAGAACAAATTAAACAGGAGCAGTCTCAAATAAGATCTCAATTTGGATAAGTTCTTCACAATATTCAGCCCAAAAGGTCTTTAATCCTGAGTGTTGTCTCTGGGTGCTACAGCAATACAAATAACTAACTACAACATGAAGAACTAACAGCCACTATTAGATAATGATGCAAAACAGCTCCATTCTAGCTTATATTCATAAGCTCACAACTTTCTTAAACGTTCACCTTTTGGGCTGAATTTTCTTATGCTTGGTCTCTGCTCAATAAAAAAAAAAACGTAATTGAGAAAAATCCTTTCAGCAATTTCTGAGTTACAGATTATAAACAACCTTCCACTGGTTTAAAAAATAATAAAAAAAAAAGTCCACATTTTAAAACAGGATTATAAAATGGGGCAAAGTATGAAATGATGCTTTGTGATAACAAGCAGATGCAAATAGAGGTTTAAATTGTTCCTCTGAACCCAACAAAGTAAGTTTTATTTTAGACCACTGAGCGTGCTCAGTGATGGATTGATTTGGTTTTCACAGACTGGATTGAACTTTGCTTCATCACAGCACATTTTCTTGCCCAGGCTGACAGGTGCAAGGGCGGCTGGTGGGACAAGTTGCACAAGGCTGTTTAAGTATCAGGGGGTAAGTCTACATTACAATAAAAACCCCACTGCACCGAGTCTCAGAGGCTGGGTCAGCTGGCTCAGGTGGAGGTGGGGGGGGGCTGTAAAATTGTAGTGTATGCATCTGAGCTTGGGCTGGAGCATGGGCTCCGAGACCACCCACATCATGGGGTCTCAGACCCCAGGCTCCAGTCTGAGCCTGAACATCTACACTGCAGCCTGAGTGCCGTGAACCTGAGAGTCAGCTGACACAGCCCAGCTGCGGCTGTACTGTGGGTCTTTTATTGAAGCACAGACAGAACCCCAAACACACTATGTAATCCTCCAAAAGAGAATCAATCAACGTCAGGGTCAGAAGAAAAAAAAAAACAAAAACAAAAATCGGCAGAACAGAGTTCTGCTGACTTAGGCAGGTTCTGGGCACCCAGAAACTATTATATTAGAATGGGAGACGCTATTACATTAGAACGGGAGTCAAAATAAGCCAGGAGAGGATTCAAAACTAGCATTAACTTCAACTGTAACTAACGCAAAAGACAAGAAAGTTCTAAGAAAGTCTTGTATTGATGGATGAGCATAGGAGTGAGAATTTAAGCATGAGTTAGAGAAATAGCTCCCTGCCAGGCCTAGAGTATCCACAGATGAGGAAACTTCCATTTTGCAATGGCTAGTAAGCAGAGTATTGAAGCATGTTGTGTTCCTCTGTGACTGTAACATCAGAAGGAGTCTCAAAGGTGAGCCTTTATGGACACTGAATGTATGTTAGTTTCTGACATGGCTGCTTTCATGCAGCAGGATACTCTAAATTTAGAAACTGTCTTCTTTCTGTGACCACAATGCATTAATGAGTCCAATTTGTAGCATGACTATATTGTGGAGACAAAATTTTTGCCCTGCTAACGTCCAGAGAATTAAGTAGCATGTCCTTCAGGTGTGTGAGGTTCAAACAAAGATGAAAAGGGAAAGCTTCCTGATGCAAGTGAAATGAAGAGCTTATTTTCCAGGACAAATTTCTGGTGTGTGAAGGAAACCTTGTTTTTGTAGGTCCTCAGATACCTCTGGCCATTGATGGGAGCCTAATCAAGATCAGTTTGAGCAACAGCATTTGACAAGTGCAGATCCACAGTTACCTTTGGACTACAATGGAACAAGGAAGGAACGTGTCACTGACAGGACAAACTTCAGGGGGTCACTGAATGCTTTGGATGTGCCAATTTCAACAGTGCCTTCACCCATGCCAAGGAGGCTCGGGCTGTTACTGCATGAGCAACAAACACTTTAAATGTGCCTGCTAAGGAACTGTATATCTTATGGGTAGACTTGAGTTTTCTGTCCAGAGAATGAGATTTCCATAAACTGCAAATGTGATTTGAATTGGAAACTCTGGATAAAGTCAGGTTTTTTAGGAAAAGTGGTGCATTTGGAGGACCTTTCTAAAAATGTTTAGTTCGTACTTCCAGAATTTTTCTGTTCCAAATGCATTATGGGTCACAATAATCTTGGCATTAACACTGTGCACCCCAAACACAATTAGGCTAAGACCCTAAGGATCCCTCAATCTTAGTCACTTTCCAGGCAGCTTTAGGCAAACAGCTCCTCCTCCCCATCTGAATTCCAATCCTCAGGCTCCCATTCGGAGACCGAGGGAATTCTCTTTTAGGTCTAAGGTGCTACCTCGTGTTCTTCTATGGCGAGGAGGGGACTTGTGGGAGGAAGGGGTAAATGGCAAGGAAAGTAGGCCAATGGAATGCACAGTGCTGGGCAGACAGATGATTTTGGGGGGAGAATGGGGCAGTTATATGGATGAAGAAGGGATGTTAATGGGGAGATCCCACCTTACAGGCTAAGGTCCAAGAGGGGACCTGGAATAGATGAGACTTCTAGACTATTCAATACTAATACCTCTCTGGGGTGAGATCTCCCCGAGGTGCATGGACGCCTAGCTCTATAAAGCTCAAACCAAAGCCTGAAATGTATAGTACAAGAAGAACTGGGGACAGAACTGGGGCATGGTTCTGCTAGAGGCCTGAGTTATGTCAACCTGAGACTTTGCTGTTGAGCCAGTCAGACTGGTTGAGAGACAGGAGTCAAAAGAGGAGCAAAGAAGTGTTCACTGATACTTTACAGCCTACCTAGCTGGTATCTTCTAACCGGTTATGGAGTAAGTTATGTCCTCACCCCAACCCCTTTCTAGGTTCTGCACAACTGGACAGGAAGGGCAAGCTAGGCTATGCTGCACCCACCATTTCAGGAAGCAGCAAGGAGTAGGCATGGCTAGATAGCTCACTTGAGCAAGGGTGTCATTCGTGGGCTGGGTCCAGATGAAAGTCAAGAATAAGGAAGAGAAAGATGGGGGGCGGGGGGAGAGAAATCCCAGTAGTGAAGCCATCATAAGTAGTCCCCACGGCAGGGAGGTTCAGGAACAAACCTGTGTTCCACGTTTACCATATGTAGAGGAGCATTCTGGGTGCCTATACGTTTCTTCAGCAAAGCTGCACCATTCCAGTAAGTGGACAAATCCTTCCTATTAGCAAGTCTGAACTGGTGGTAAAAGCATGGCAGAGGTAATGTTGCCATGAGACCTTTAACTTTTGTAATTGCTCATTTATCTTTTTTAATTATGCATCCTAAACACTGGCTTGCAGAAGATGTTCGTGTGTAATACAACAAGAAGTGGTAGGTCCACTCAATTTATTGTGTTGAAAGACCTACTAAAGGAAAAAATCAATATGCAAGAAACACACATACACACCCTGTTATGAAATCTTGAAGACCTGTATGTTCTTGGAGATAGATTGTAAACAGCATAGTGTCCAGGGTGTTTTGAGTCTAAAAATAACCGCACATCTTCTATGTTATTTTTGATGGCAGATTCTACACCTTCTGCTGGAAAGGACATCACTGAAAACAGAATATCACCAATGTTTGAAGTATCAACTTTTAAAAAACCACAGTTAAAAAAAACAATGATTAAGAAAGATGAAGCTATCATACCAGCAATTCTGGAAGTGATATATGAGATATCCAAATCTCCCTTTGCATAACTGAAATAAAAAAAAGTCTACATTAATATAATTTAAAAATGAATTCATTCAAATGCAATAGAAATGTCGGAAGCAGTCGTTTATTCTATTAATGAGCTAGTATGGAGATCATTTTTCCATTTGGATCATCATCAGCCCAACCTGATCCCCTGACTGCCACGCTGGTGTTTCACCTACAAGAACAAAATTCCTCTCAAAATAGCTTGGATATACAAGGCGCACAGACAGATAAAAATGGAAATCTAATTTTCTATAGGTAAATAAGGTAATGAAGGCACAGATCTATGGGTATGGTACAGGCCAGTCAAGTCAGACTCCACTAGACAACACTTGATTTATCACTTTACTGAATGCCTGCTCTAGATGAACAAGCAGTGTTCATTTGACCTTTAACGTGGATCAATTCACCCATGTGCTGAAAGGGGACGTGTTCTAGCCATATCAATATTTATGCCTGTTTTTGGTGGAAGTAGCTCACTTGTCAGCCCTCAGGTATAGTGGGAAACCTAACAGGAAATGAAGAGATGAATTCTTATTTAGTTTTGTAAAGGTATTTAAACAAAACCAGACACTTTAGCTACATGTTCAACAGAAAGTTCACCTATACAAATGAAGGCTCGTTTTATCAATGGGCTTTGACAAACAGTGGCTAGATTTATAATTTGCTTAGTAGTAAACTGGCTTGGGGGGTGGGGGAAAAAAAAAAATCACACAATGGTCAGCTAAAATTAGCAACTACATTCACAAAACAAGCTGGTTAATACACTTGTTACTAATATAAACTATACCTAATTACCTTGGACTGCTAACTGACACAGGTGTGAAATGAAGAAAAGTTAACCAAGAAAAAAAATGGTCAAAGGAAATCAGCACAAGATATCAAGAAATCATAGCAAATGATTTTGAATGACAATCACATATTCATTCAATTCATGTGCTAAAGCTTGAAAGTACCTTCCTTTTACAGGTTTGCCAATTCTTAAAGCAATGAACATTACCAAGTATAGGATGCCACTGCTTGCATCCGACGAAGTGGGTATTCACCCACGAAAGCTTATGCTCCAATACCTCTGTTAGTCTATAAGGTGCCACAGGACGCTTTGTCGCTTCTACAGATCCAGACTAACACGGCTACCCCTCTGATACTTATTACCAAGTATGCAGTTTATGTTGCAATTTATGATCTAAAAGGAGTCAGGAAGGAATGTAGTCCTCAAATTCACACCAATCCTGTATGATTTAGCCTTGTTTCATAAAGCAGAATTAATAATCAAGCCATTTAGTGCCATACCAAAGTTCCATGCACTGAAACAAGCCAAAGCCAATTTCTGAATTGAGCCAAGAAACAAAATTACACTAGTAAAGAAATTATCCAGCAATAAAAGGCACCTAATTGTTGCCTGAACTCCTAGGCTGTAAACTCTTTAGAGCAAGGATCATGCTTCCCTTTCCATTGTGCACCAACTAGCAAAACAGGACCCAGATCCTAACTGGGGACTCTGTTACCATAAACACACACTAGTGGAAATTAGCAAGTTACACAGTTTACCTTCTGGCAAGTACGTAACCCACACTTGCCAGAGACTATACAACAAGAACAATACTTATTAGTCTCAAATATTACAACACTGTTAACACTTTTGATCTACCAAGCTTGAATCAATATTTACTGTACATGAAAAGAGGAGACTGAAGACTGTCTGGCATTTTAGAGTTCAACCCATTTAAGAGAGGAGTTGTCTAAAGCTAGGTTTGAAGCTTATGTGCATTTTATAAAGATTATAGGTTGTGAAAGCTGTAAAATGTATTTAACCATCTCAAGTACTACATATGTATTCGTTACGCTCAGCTTAATGCAATATAAAATAAGACTAATTAAAATAAATCCTATTTTAAAAGTGTTAGAATTAAAATACTGACATGGAGTAATCTTAAATCAAGCACACAGGATAGTAAGGCAAAGCTGCAGATTTGAGGGCCACCAGGAGTATGGTTGAAGTGACTAAGAATAGATGAACAGGTTATGGAAACAGTACAGGACGAAACAAGCTCATTCATTGCCACCTTGGATACTGGCTGAATGTCATCTGGGGCAGTCAAAGGTATTGAAATCCACTAGTTTTTACAAGGCCAAAACCAAAGCAGATTCCATACAAAATTGTGACGAAGTCAGAGGCGACCTTCTGGGCAATACCTGTGCTCACAACAGCTGTGTGGTAGGATCATTCCATCACCCTCCCAAATCCAATATGGTACATTCAATCACAAAAAGTACTTAACATAATAAAATGGTGGAGTGGGCTGGACCAAGAACCTTATGGGCTCAAATGTTCTCTATTAATGAAAGTCAAAGAAGCAAAGTTCGCCTTGCCCAGCGAAGTCCCATTCCAACCAACCTGACTCAACCATCTGAGTGAGACAACCCTGAGAAGCAGCTCAGAGCTAGCATTTTCTCCCATAATGTAAGAAAAAGTGACAGCTTAGCCTATGCAATCTACCAACAATAACTCTTGACATGTTTACACAGCCCCTACACCCTAATGACTCATTTCAACCAGTAGAACGGCAACACACAAGGTAGCTTGGGATGAAGGGTCATGATAGCTGGAAAAGCAGAAAAGGAGTTTTAAGTGCTGCACGTTACATGGACTGACGATAAGCAAGTCAGGAGGTTAAATATGAGAACCAAGGGGTAGCCATAGCTTTGCAGTTGGTGAATCTGAGGAAGGGGAAAATTTTAACAGATATATTGTAACAGGAGAAACAAGATTTGGAAAAGGCCTCAATGGGAGGACAGAAGGCAAGGGAACTATCACAAGTAGCTCCAAAACTGTGAACATGAATGATGGGGGAAGATGGTGCAGCTGTTGAACATAGCAAAAGAATGAAAGGAAGACTGTTTAAGGAGTAAGAAAAAAGGTTCAGTTTTCACTGTTTAAGACAGTGGCTCTCAACCCGCCGCCCATGGGCTGCTTGTGGCCCAATCAGCTCACAGCTGCGGCCCATGTGATATCCTCAGGGCCATACAAAGTTGTATATATAGTGTGGATGCGGCCCACAGAACACAGAGTTGCATACGCAGCCCACAATGGTAACTGGTTGAGAGCCACTAGTTTAAAGAGAATGATGGAGAAGCCATCAGGAAAAGAACAGGAAGAACCTGAACAAAGAGGAGTGGAAGTTCTGAGAGTCATGTGACACCACAGACGGGATTAAGACCACTGACAGGAATAAGAGGCGATAATGGACAGACACTTCTAGAGCACCAGAAAGGATCCAATGACAGTATTGCTGATGGAGCAGGTAGCAAGGCCAAGAGAGAATGAGGATAGTGGAGATATAGAAGCCCAAGAACCTGTGTCTCTAATAAAAGGTTGTCAAATTCGTCAAAGGCACCACAAATACTGAAAGGAATAAATACAGGGGAAAAAGTCCTTTAGATTAGGGCTCGTTAGTTACTTGCCAGGATAGTAAAAATCAGATAAAAGAAGACTCAAGATGTTGAATATGGAAGTCAACGCCATGTGAACAGACCGCTCTCTCAAGGAACCAAGGAAGAGATGATAGAACCCCCCTTTCCCAATTTGGTCTCCCCAACTCTTTCTTCCTCCACCCTCACTCCCACCCAGAGCTATCATGGCTCAAAAAGGCTGCTTCCCACCTAGCTATGTATGCCAGGATCAACCTAATTGGGACTTCAGAATCAGTGCAGCCATATAACAACTCCTTCCCTGGCAGCTGCCATGCAGATGTTAAGCAGGAAGCAGATATTTCCACTCACATTCAACAGTTGACTGACACCCAAAAGGAAAGGAAGGGGATTTACGTTAGCAGCATTGCCCTCCACAAACTAGTCAAGAAGATGAATGCCGTCTTCTGTAACCCAGGCTATGAGATACCACAACTTTGAAAATTTGCTACTCAGTTGCAATATCTTCATCACCAACAGCTTTAATTCTCCTGCTTCCAAACGTTGTTTTCCCCCAACTCAACACAGATTCCTCAGTGAGGAAAACAAATGGCAATTCTGGTGCTTCAATTTCATGCATCTGAATTATCAAAGGAAGTATTAAGAGCAAACACACCTCAACAAAAACAGCACAAAAACAGATGCAGTGATTCTCTTCAAAACAATAATTGGCTTTGCAGCTGAAGCCAGACATGAGAGGTTTCAACTTGAATGGAGAATTGAGAAAGTTGTGAGCATCTGAAAATAGGGTTTCACCCTGACCACATCAGCTGCAAAAACGTGGCTATAACAACGTTGGAACTGGGCGTAAGGGAGGTACAGGAGGAATGGGTGTTTGGAGGATGTAAAAAACTAGAATGTAGAGGAGTGGCGTGGAGTTATTTAGGGGAGCACATTAAGAGGTGCAAGGATCTGAGGACCTGAACTCAGGTCTGATATTCTCAACATGCCACCAGAAGGCCATGCAGAAATACAGCCAAGGAGCACTCTGGAAAGGAGGTGCTGCAGGTCTCTGATCCAGGCCTGACTCTGACCCGGACTCTTGCTTACGGAACCTAGCTCTTGCGACTCCTCCAACTGCTGCCCAGAGACTACAGTCCTTGATGGGCAGACCTCAGCCTAGCTGTGACCGCTAGACCACACTGACTATGCCCCGTCCCTTACAACAGGATGAAAATGAGCCAAGGAAATGTATGTTGCATATCAGGAAAGTTTTCCAAACCCTAAAACCAATTATACCATGGCTTCATATCTGGAATTATTGAAACTAACAAACTATTTAAGATTTTGCTCAGACCACAGTATTTGCCAGTGATCTGATAAATCTTTTTGCTTCCTAAAATTATATGGAGTGTTTGACAACAAAAATGATTCTTTATCGTATTGATAATGCAAGATTATTCATTAATGACTTAATAGGTCTTTCCTAGAATTCCATGACATGTTGGTCCAATAAAAGATATTACCTCACCCACCTTGTCTCTAGGACATGCAACATCATTTTTAATATACAGCAAATGCAATGTACAGTAGAATACTTATCCTGCTTCTTGCCTGACATACACAGTACAATGCAGTTATAAACTTCAAGCATTCATGAAGAAACTCTAAAGTGAAAATATGCTTGGTAATACTGACTTAATCAGAGTAGACAGAAGTGCTGTTTAAATGTGAGATCCTGAAAAAGATCATCCATTTAATTTTAACTTTGTTTTATTCCTTTATAACTAGTGAAAGCACATGATTATTTTCTTAATCAAAAACACCTTTACAATTTTAGATAATCTGTGGAAAAAGGAAACAGATGCAAAACCTAAGGAAATTAAGTGTAATGAAATCTCAAAGATAATTCATATGGGCTTGGACAAAGGTACTTTTACCTGGGCAGAAAACTTACTGAAAGACTCTGAACAATAGACAATGATCTACACCAATGTTCCAGGCCAAGTTGGGAAAGTTATCTAGAATGATCCTGCAGGGATCTCTTTTTGGCCTGGTGTTATTCAACCTTTCAATTAACGGGACAAGACAAAGAAGAGAACATACTTAAATTCCTATGCACCCACTGTTTTGGGCGGATTTGGATAGAGCACATTTATTAATAATGAATTTTAAATTTCATTTTCAAGTCATACACAAACTATTTTGGGCCAAAGCCACCTAACAGTGTCCTTTGAAAGGTGAACTGCAAAGCAAAATCTCAACATGGCTTGTGCATCTTACTGCTCCGTGATGTACACAACATTAAACTTTTTAACAACAAGTACTGTTGCTAATATCTTCTTCGCTGTACTATCTCAGTGCATGACGTACTTTGCAACACACGGAGGCAGGAAAATATCCCCATTTACAGCTGGGGAACTGAGGCACAAACTTCAGACCAAAATTTTCAAAAATGGGGGACTAGAGTTAAACTTGGATTTAGAAGCCTACATTTAGGCACTGCTTTTTGAAAAAAAATCTTCTCCTACATGACTTGTCCAGAGTCAAACAGAAGTCTGTGGCAGAGCCAGAACTTGAACCTATATCTCCTGCATCTATTGATCCAGTGCCTTAACACAGCTGTCCTTCCTCCCAGTCCTGTGTCACCTCTTTCCTGAAGCACTCAGCGCACTTGGAAGATCGAAATACTGATGTTGCACTCAGCATTCATGGGCGGACATTAGCAACATTAGAGAATCCCAGGAGTGAGGTCACACAAGGCTGCTCCAGCAATCTCTTCTCCCCTTCTTCTGAAATAGCCTGACCCTGGTGACTTTTAGGGCCCACTACAAAGCTTATCTTCCCTCCCCGACCTTTAGGGATAAGGGAAATTGTGAGTTTCTGTACTGCTGGGGGCTTAAATGCTCCCTGCCCCCCCGCTTCTGAGTTGTTTCCTGGAGAGTGACCGAGAAAGTATTTTATTTGTTTAATAAACAATTGTGCAGGCACTCCCAAGACACAGACGGATCCTCTTTATTGCTGGTTCAGAAACTGGACAAAAATACAACTGATTAAAGAGGCTTTATCAGCTGGAGCCAGAGCTCAGATTACAGCTGCATGTGACCTCACTATCTAGATCCCCCAACAGTAGGACAGGAGGACCTGATTTCTAATACAGCATCACTTTTTTAAACAAAATTGAACATCTGTACATCAAAGAAACAGTAAACGGGTATTTTCTACTTTGAAGCCAACCCTTCAAGTTCAGCAAGTATTGAGACAAGGTGGTGTTGCCAACACCAAAAGTAGAAAAAGGGACCCAAATAAACTGCAAATACAGCAAGTAAACAATGAGATTCAACCTGGCTAATAATGTTAGAGGGTAAATAAGCACAGATAGCTGTTTGACAGGAAGGAGATTCTCTCAAAACACTAATGCTGAGTACCTGAGAAAGTACCGGCAAATAAATTTCATGTGCTCTTGTAATGAAATATGGCAGAAAGAATTATTGGAACATTGGACTTTCTTTCCATGATTTAGATGCCTCTGTGTGGGCCATTTTCACACCTTTGTGACACCACATCTAATGTATTTGTGTTCTGATCATCCCTGTACCACAAAGAGAGAGACATTGAAAGAAATTCTGAAAAATCAACAAAATGGGAATGGGTTTGAAAGAAATGAGTTAGAAAATACAAAATATATAAGTATAGCTTGACCAAACCACCAAGAGGGAGTACACTGTGTTTAAGTATCTGAAGAGTGCATACACTGAAGAGGGAGAGAATTTTGTTTAGCCAGAAATAAGGGGAAACTGAGTGAAAAGGGTATCTTTTCCTGATATCTAGTCTTAATTTTCCCTACCAGCAAGCTCCAGACACTTGAGTCATCTTCAGGAATGATGGAACACTTAAGAAACTTAACACTACACTAGGTAGACAAGACTATCAATATTTCCTCTAGCTTCTTTTTCTTTGTGTGGTACTAGTGACTCCCAGAATCCTGGAGGCTCTTCCTATGCTGAGGCTGGCTGGCTGGCTGCACAGGAAATGCTAGAGTACGCGAGCTCGGCTTATCAGTAATGGGCAAAGCAAGGAGGCTGTCTGTCCAGGTGCCCTACTTGGGGGAATTCTGCTATATATTGCAGGAAACCATTCTACAGTGACTTAAAGATTCATTACATTTAAAATGCTCTTTTCCAATTCTAACGCCTATGACACAGTTACCAGAGTGATTTTTACGTTAGTTCATAGTGATGAAATTTTAAATGAGACCAAATATGCCAGTACTTAGTGTTCCATTTCAGCACCAGCAGGATGCGTTTTGTAGTTTCAATGGGATACTTCTGACCTTCCCCTTTAGAAATTATCAACACAGATGTTCCTCCTACTTACTTGGCCACAGACTGGATAACTTTAGAAGAAGTATCTTTGATGTTTGTGAAAAATCTTTCTGTTCCACCTTTGAGAATATCAAAGAACCCTCCATAAGACTGGTCAAGTTCCGCAACCGTCAGGCCTAGAATTAAAAAGCAAATCTAAAAGTTACAATTTAAAATAAAACAAGGAATGTAATGGAACTGTGCTCCAATTTCTTTTCACATGGCAAAATCAAACTGAACTGCCAACAACTTAAGCTGTACAAAAATAGGATCAGCCTTCATGTCATGCTCAGTCCCAGAACGAAGTTTCAACTTCTGAGGAATAAACTGCACAACAATATTTTTCTATGTTTCCAACGTACTATGGTGGTAAACCAGAATAGTTTACAGGTATTATATTTATAAAACATGTAACAAACCATTTTACATCTCTTTATGAAGAAAAGACAGACCACCAAGTGCCAGCTGTATGCATTTCTGTCATACCACTGTTTAAATTGGGGCACACTACCTTTCTATTTAGTGCCATCATCCTGATATGCAGTATACTGCGGTCATGCTTACTTGACTGTATGTAGTACATTTTACAGCCATTTCTAGTTTTATCTTGGAAAGTTAAATTTGTTACCAGGACTACTAACATTTCCTTTTCCCATCATCTGCTGGACAACATCCTGTTAATATTATTGTGTAATACATAAAATAGTCCTCTTTGACCCTCCATGAACCAGACGGCCAGACAAGCTTTTGAAAACACAATCCTGTTATGAAGGAAGATTCATCCCACAGAGAATAAAGTGTGGACAATATTACTAAAGTATTTTTTTTTATTTTTTATTAGTAGTATAAATTTACCTCATTTTACAGTTCTCCCTTCAGGTAAACTAATATTTGAATATATACTTTTCCCTCATGAGCTGCACAGAAGGCATGAATAAAATAACAAATCAAGGAGGAGAAAAAATTGCATGCAGTAGAATTATTAACGTTTCCAGTCTTTCATTTTAGGTGAAATATATCCAGTTTCTTGAAGCATTTATGCTCATGAAGTTACAGTTTAATATTTAGCTGTGAAATGACAGGACAAAAACCTCAAGTTTCAGAGTAGCAGCCGTGTTAGTCTCTGTCAGCAAAAAGAACAGGAGTACTTGTGGTACCTTAGAGACTAACAAATTTATTTCAGCATAAGCTTTCGTGGGTTACAGTCCAGTTCATCAGATGCATAGAATGGAACTGTTATTTCAGTTAGCAAGATTATACACATTAGACACAAAAAAGGATATTTTGACGAAGACCAATTAATAGATTACTTGGAAGAACTGAAGTTCAACCAAAGTAGGCTATCATCTGTTTTTAGCATAATATATTTCTATAAGTGGAGGTTTCTATTTGAGTTTGTTTTTTGGAAAAATTACATTTCTGATCCTTAACCAATCTATTTTTATGTCTTTATAGAAGATTCATATAATATTTGGAACACGCTAAGTGCTGCCTTTTCCTTAGCTGCACTTATAAACGGATAGTCATTGTGCAGATAAGTCATTTTCATCTAAGTGTTTCATTTAATTGTTGTATTCCACACGTTAACAATGCCATTTGGTATCAACTGTTGCACTTTAGCAAACAGACTTTTCTCTCTTCTTGTGAAAAGAATGTGGGGAGTAAATTTTTAAATTTGCATGTATAAACATGAAGTCTATTCTGAAGAAGGTGGAACCAATCTACAAATGTGAAGTCCTTCATAAGAAATATATACGCTTGCTTAGTGATAATCATTTACTTAACCTAAGTGGTTTTCATAAAACAAGATACTTAATAGCAGAATAACTCAGGAGAAATTAACATTTCTGCTAAATAAGTTCATTTAAAATTTCAAGCCCACCCAGAAGTTTTCACATACCATAAACATAACTAGTTGGTATTTAGATGGTGTGTGCAGAGATGACTATCACTGTACATACCTGCATTGTACATATTGTTGAGCTGTCCTGCAGGCTTGGAGCCCTGTGGCACCAAACTTGTAGACATTCTAGGCACAGCGTTGTTTCCATAGCCTCCATTTTGTTCCAGGAGCTGCAGAGAGTCATATCCATCAGGAGACATTTTTTTTAAGTTTGTATATAAACTCCACATTGGCAAAGGACAATTAAAAACATAAGTTGCCCGGTCCTCATTGTTTAGCCCTGAATGGCTGTTTAAACTACTGAAAGACAAAAAGTTTCACTAGTTTTGTTTCAGTGCATTAGGCACCATGAGAAGCAGAAGGACTATTCTTTAGTTCGGCTCTCAGTCCAGGTTTTTCTGGGTGCATGCATCACCTTTCTAGCTGCTCTGGTACATTGTTATTGCTCAAAGTCAGTAGTAAAACTTGAGGCTGAATGAGAAGAAAATCTCCCAGCTGAGCTGCTGAAATACGGATACCAAGAACTCAACATGTTAGCAATAAAGGTGGCTGCCTTGCAAACTTATCCCTAATTTTTCTAAACCAGAGCTAACTTTTACCCTTAAGGACTCAACTTTCTTCTACAACACAGATGAAAAAGGAAAGGCTAATAGAGATGGCCCAGCTTTAGAAGAGTGATATGGCAGTGATACTCCAGAGCAGTGATACTGAGACCTCAGTGGTTCAGGAGACAAATTACGATCAACATTCCCCAAAAGAGCCACGGGAGTGTGAATTCATTGTTTCATTTACTATTTTTATATACATTCCACAGCAAACTGACGGACCAAGTATTCTACAATTGATTAACATAGAAAAAGCATCTTGGTTAGTTAATAACTTAGAGTGGTTAATAATTAAATCACTCAGTCTTTCAATATCACATGCTGCAAAGAGCCACAGGAGATGCAATAAGGAGCCATTTGCGGCTCCCGAGCCTCAGTCTGAGTATCACTGCTTCAGAGCAAAGGACAGGCAACGAATGGGACAGCCATGAATTGGGTCACTTGAGCAGAATCCTACTCCCATTTCCAGAAAAGTCTTTACAAGTGTGCAGAAACTTCCAGAGCTTCCTTCTCTCCCACTTCCCCTAAAGCAAGAAACACTCCTAATGAAAGAAGTGTAACCACCAAGTAGTAGACAAAAAAGCAGCAAGAGTTATCTAGCAAGACAAGCTTCTGTATCTCTCATTACATGTTTCATTTAGATTGCTGCACCTCAAGGAGGAACACGGACAGAAATGTACCCTAGACCAGGGATCTCAAACTCAAATCACCACGAGGGCCACATGAGAACTAGAAAATTGGCCCAAGAGCCGCATCACTGAAACCTTTTCATACAAGGATACAAAAGTATAGACAAAAATGAAAAAAATGAAGAGTAATATAGTATTCTATTAAAAGTCAATGTATTAACTTTTTTAAAGCTGTAATGCAGAGGGGTTTTAATAAAATATAAACACTCAGTAATGTTTGGAGCTTGGCTGCCAGTGGAGTCGGCGCCTATGGTGGGCCGCAGGAAATAACTCAGCGGGCTGCATGTGGCCCGTGGGCTTGAGACCCCTGCCCTAGACAGCCACTATACTACTGAGTTTCAGAGTTGGCATGAAGGATAATTTGAACTCCAGGAAACAAGACACTTATATTGCAATGTTTGGGGACACATGCCTAAAGTCCAAATTACACTTGGATGAGCCATTCACCTAGGCAGAAATAGAGGGGGACCACATGAATGCAAATATGGCCAAAGACACCAAAGGAGACGACTTAAAAACTGAAAATGGGAAAAGGACATAACGTTGAAAATAACAAGCACTACCCAAAGAAGGAGAATCACCAGAGGAAGCACAAACAGGTAGACTGGTCTGCACACAGTCTCCTTGGCAGGAAATGGGAAGCATAACACACAGTTACCAAGGGCAGAAATCTGAACCCATATGCGGCTGCTACATTACACTATTTTGGATCCAACCCATAACTTACCAAGTGTAACCTTGCAAACAGGAATGTAACCGTAGCTGGTAAACAGATTTTTCTTGGGAAAGCTAACCCCAAAGCTTGGGAGACCGAAGAGGGCTCACCAACAAAGAGCTAAGGACCAACAGCAGCTTCTACTGCAGAATCCCATTCTTACAGAACAAGCAGTGGCAGGTCTACACTACTGCTTAAGACGATCTAACTTACGTTGCCGCGGGGATGTGAAAAAGACACCCTCTGAGCGATGCAAGTTACAGCGAAACTCAGCACTGTCCATACTGGTGCTATGTCGGCAGGAGACCCTCTCCCACCAACATAGTTTCCACCTAGCAATTATACCAACAGGAGAGCACTCCCATTGGCACAGAGCGTCTTCCCCATATGCACTGCAGCTGTACCAATGTAGCACTTCTAGTGGAGACCTGCCCTTGGTTAAACCAATATAGTAAAACTGTCTGTGTGGACTCTTACTTTAGTTCTGCAAGTTTAAGGTTTTGTTTCTTTTACAGACAGCAGCAAAAATCACAACCGTTCGAAAGGCTAGTCTGCTTGCAGAGTTGCACCAGTTCAACTGAAGGTAAGATTTTAAATCTATTTATTTAAATCTGTGCAAAAGGACCCACAAGTCAATTAGGACCAGGTTGAAGAAACTGAAATAAGCAACCCTTAAACCACAGTAAAAGTCCACACAGGCATTTGCATTAACGGTACCAGTTTAACTAAGCTGTTGTGAATGTAGGCCTAAATTCCCTGTCACAGATTTAACTTCCCCCCACACCCTCACAACCCCACACCCTCACCTCTCAGGTCAATTTCAGTCAAATCTGACATGTGTCACTGAAGACCTACTTCCAGAAGGAATGCTGTTGAGAGGAAGATGCTTCCAAGAGTCTGACAATACGAAGGAAGAACTATTACTGTTGGTTTCCTTTTAACATATTCGGATGAGAAAGAGCTTTGAGGGTGGGATTTTCAAACCATTAGTTATGCACCCAAATCCCATTGAATTTCTATTGAAATTAGGCACCTAAATCTCTTAAACTCATTTGAAAATCTCACTGCAACCATTTTGACAGCTGTTTCAAAGTTCCTATTGATTGAACATGGGGAAAAGAAGGATTATACTCTTTGTAGCACCCCCGTACCTCTGTGATAGGAGATTTAGGATTCACGTTCCTGGCAGCCGCAATCTCTTGCAGCCGATTCACAAGTTCAGTGATTGACAACCTCTCCTCTGGGTTCACCTTCAAAGTGGAACCTAACAAAAAAAAAGATAATTTAGACATTACAATAGTCCTTTTTTGATTGCATAAATCTGTACTTTACTCAGTGGATTCAAGTGCAGCATGATCATCAATAGTGAAGCATGCAGAAAAACCAGGGAAACAGTAAATGTGTACCCAAGTATAACTGGCCTTTAACAGGTATCTCTGTATTAAGAATAAGGATTTTAAGTGATGAATCAAGATGACACTTTAAGAAAATACTACAAGAGCATCAAACTTGAAGAAATGTTTAAAGGCAACTTAGAACCCACCCCATTTCATTAGAATTTTATCAACTGTAGTAGTTCAACTCTCTTTTCAACTTTAGTAAAATATGTTCTTAAACAAATTCAGTGAATCAGAGCCAAAACGCAAAGTATTTCCAGCCAATTTATCAAAATCCTAAACAAGATTAAGTTTTTAAAATCAGTGAAAAACCAGAAGGTTTACACTCAAAAATTTAGTTCTTAACGGCATATAGAAAAGTTGGAAAGTTGTTCATATTGATGTCAAATAGCTAAAAATAAACTAATCGCTGTCATACAGTTTATGATGGCACAGTCAATGGAACTGGAAATTCTGATTGGGATTAATCCCATTGTGCCTAAAGTTTTTAATGATGAAAGATGTACGGTCCACAAAAGCATCCGAACAAACAAACAAGATTTTAAACTTACGAATGAGATCATGGAACACAGTATATCGAGTGTCATTCTGAGGAATAGAGTATTTCCCATTGACTATGCGAAGCTTAGCCCCATCTTCAAATGGATGTTGCCTAAAGCACAATAAATACAGGATACAGCCCAAGGCCTACACAGAAATAAAAAGCAAACATTACAGAACAGTCAGTAATTCAGGCACCGAAAACCTTTTAAAGTTGAATTTTAGATATGAAACTGATTAGGTACTGGAACAACTCTGACCAAGCTCAAATCTAAAATAACTTTGCTATATTAAATGCAAATTGCTTAGACATGGAACCCTACACTATTAACAGGGTTTCAGCTGCATACCCTCCCTCCTTTGTAAAATAACTAAACCCTTCAAGTTTCATTCTTTAGGATCAAAGATTAACAACAAGCCTAGTCTACACAGATTAAAGGTTTCTAGCAGCATGAAGACTGTGGTACAATTTTGCCAGTATGATTAAAGGTCTGCTAGTTTCCTCAGTCTCAGGGATTTTTTATTTTATTTTAAAATTCTCTCCAGGTTGGAGGATTTATATTATAGTATAACATATAGGCATATAGGTATCAGCACCTTTATTATATATGTAGCAAAGTGTAGCACAATGGTTTTTAAAGCAGGTCTTCCAAAGAGACGTTCTATTTTTATGGGCCAAATCCTACATTCATAGTTTCTGTGTAAGTCACTCCTACTTAAAGGATTTGGTCCTCTCTTTGTACTCCTAATTCAAACTCATTCTATTACTAAGTACATAACTGGGTAGGTTGTCAAAGCGCAAATCACTTCATTCAAACAGTATCCCATGCAAAGGCCCATTTAATTCTTTAAATTTTTTACAAACGATTCCAGAAAAGAGAATTGAAATCTCAATAAAACAACCATACACTGAGGCCAATGAGTTTGGGGGACTCAGTTCCATAACTGAAAATAGATACCACACAATTTGCCCTGGGAAATAGCACATGTGCCTAAAGTCAGGATTGAGTTCTACTGTTGCAAGAATCCAAGAATAATGGGATGAGTCAAGGAGAACATTTTACTTAATGTTTTCAGGTAAATTTGGATACTTTGATTAACATTAGGTACAAAAAAACCAAACAGAAGTGGTGTTCCTATACTGGAACCAGTGGTCCATCTAGTGTAGTAAGAGGTCTTAGGGGAAAAAAGGGTGCCCGGTAACAAATGCTTCAGAGGACAGCAAGATTTTCAGAATACTTCTGGAAAATTGTGCAAAATCCCCCTGGAGGAAATTTTTTTCTTAACCCTGCTAGCAATCATCTCATATACCGAGTCATGGTGGCTACTTGCACCAACAGAAGTAAGACAAGCATCTGAAGAGAGTGGCTAAAATAGTGACTCAGCTCCTTCTGTCTCAATCCTATCTTATCCCAACAACTCACAAATTATCACTTTATATTCTGTATAATTTTAGTGCTGTTTAAACTCTAGCGTCACCTTTTTCTGGAAAGGGTGAAAAGTATCACTCAACCGGCCATTACTTTATATGAGTACCTTAATCATATCCCATTTTGTTTTACCAGATTAAGTTCCAGTGTTGTTTTGTTCTCTATATGAAAACTTCACATTCTCCTGATTATTTCTGCTGCCATTCTTTGGACAGTTTCAGCTACCTCCTTTTCAAGGGGGTGAGCAAACTGCAGCATTCAAAACCAATGTGTATCATTGATCTGTAGAACACTTATGTAATGGTGTTCATTATTCTCTTTAAAATGCAGCCTAATATCGTGTTAGTTATTCTGATGGGTGCTGTACATTGAGCAGGCTGCCTTCCTTCACCTGTCCATAATGACACCTCAACGTACTTTCTAAGGTCTCAATCATTCAGAACCCATAAGTGTATATGGTTTATTTAAGTTATTGGGGGGGGGGGGGGGGGCGGGGAAAGAGTATAGCTCTGTGATTTGAGCATTGGCCGACTAAACCCAGGATTGAGTGTTCAATCCTTGAGAGGGCCATTTAGGGATCTGGGGCAAAAATCTGTCAGGGGACAGTACTTGGTCCTGCTAGTGAAGGCAGGGGACTGGACTCAATGACCTTCCAAGGTCCTTCCAGTTCTATGAGATAATATATGGAGATATGCCTGTTCCTTCCAAAGTGCTTTAACTTACAGATATTTACTTTGATAGCTATCTGTCACTTTGCTGGCCATCTACTCAGCACATCTACTTCTGTTACACTAGTTAAGTTCTGGGTGCCTTCACAATTTTCACTATTTTCTGAATTGTGTGCATAGTAAATTTTGTCGAGTTATATATTAACCAAACAGTCTCACTAAAGGTCTCCTAAAAATCTTGATATAAATCATTTTTCCACAATGAAAAAATAGCTTTTCATTTCTACACTTGCTTGCTCTCTTACCCGGTTTTTAAAACCCAAGATGCAACACTTCACCACCCTGTGGTTTCCAAGTTCCCTTAATAGCCTCTTCCTTTGAAAAAGTCCTTTGTCCATCTACATCAGGGGTCTCAAACACGTGGCTACATGCGGCACACGGAGTTATTTCCTGTGGCCCGCCATAAGCTCCACTGGCAAAAAAACTGGCCAAAAAAACCACAAACTTCTAATGTATTCCTGATCTGCAAAAGCATTTCTGGAAGCTTTGTGGTTAACAGGAGTTTCAACTTCAATGTGGATCAAAAATGTGACTTTTTTTATGGCCTGAGCAGCAGCACTACAAATTCATCTAAACAGTATGGTGACAAGCACCTAGAATAGAGAGGTGGAGGATACTGAACTCTCTGGGAGAAAGTGAAGTACAACCATTCACCCAAATCACAAACTAAAACCACTTATGCCCCTTGCAGTTGTGCAGTACGGCATGTGCACCTCTGATTTCCCTGACCCCAGACCATCGGACAGGAGATGAGGCAGCTTAGCAGAATGCCAGGCTCTCTATGAGCTCCAGTAGTCGGAACGTGGCCCTTTTAAACAACAGAGAGGTATGTGACAACAGCTGACATACTGTTAAATAGGAGGAGTCAGCCACAACAGTAAATACCTGGGTTATCTTAACCCAAAAGATTTCAATTGTCCAAGTCCTTTGAATAAATGGAGCTCTACCTTTCCTGTTTTAGCAAAGTGGATGCAATTGTGCTCCAACTTGCATGGATTTAATCGGATACATGATTAAAGTGTTTAAGAACTATATTACCCTGGGTTTACTCTCACACCCTTCACTCCAAAAATTCAATATGAAGACTGACAACTACAGAGGCACAACACAAGAAGCTCAAATTAATTTGAAAAACGTATTGTTTAAAAGGTTTAGACAAGAACTGAGATTCCAATAGCCCTGAACAGCCATCATGAATTTTAATGTTCAAGTGTCTATTCTGCATTTGAAATTAAAATACACATTTAAAAAAAAAAAAAAAGTCATACAGACTTGTTTACCAACACTGGTACAATTTTTAGAAGTTAAGCATGTACATTCATAAAAATATCCAATACTCTGAAAAATACATGTGTAACATCACCAAAAAGAATGCAAAAGGACTCATCACTAACACTGTTAACTGAAGATGCACTGGGAGTTTAAATACTTCTCTTCAAATGCAACCATAATCCTTTCAGTGAAGGTTACTCATTTGCCACTGCCCTTTTGCCATCCCACTTAGATCCAAACAGAAACATATGTGATTTCCACACAAACAAGAGTTTAGAAAAGGAGCGGGCAAACTACGGCCCGTCAGGGCTTTGGATCTGGCCATTGGGATTGCCACCCTGTGGCGCCGCGGGCCCCGCACCGCTCCCAGAACCGGCCGGCACCACGTCCCTGTGACCCCTGAGGAAGAGGGGGGCAGAGGGTTCCGTGCACTGCCCTCGCCTGCAGGCACCGCCCCCTGCAGCTCCCATTGGCCAGGAATGGGAAACCACGGCCAATGGGAGCTTCGAGGGAGGTACCCACAGGCGAGGGCAGCACACAGAGCCCTCTGCTCTCCCTCCCCCAGGGGCCGCAGGAACATGGTGCAGGTTGCTTCCGGGAGCAGTGCGGGGGCAGGGCAGGAGTAAGCTGGAGCCTGCACCCCAAACCCCTCCTGCACCCCAACTCCCTGCCCTGAGACCCCTGCTGCACCTCACACCACTCCTGCACCCCAACCCCCTGCCACACCCTTTCTGCACCCCAACCCCCTGCCCCAGCTCTACATTCACGGCCCTGCATGCAATTTCCCCACCCAGATGTGGCCCTCGGGTCTAAAAGTTTGCTCACCCCTGGTTTAGAAGTACTAATGTTTAGGTTGGTCCTGCATTTCATACTCTGCACTACCCTGAGACTAGGATTTGTGAATGAGCAAAGTCAGAGTTTTGTGTCTTGACAACCTCTGTCTAATCACGTAGTAGTGATCATGGGCTCCAAGAGAGCCCTGTTCTGATCTCCACAGAGGAAGCAAAGTTGCTGCAACACAGGCACTTCACTCAAGGAATTGAAGGAGCTGGGACAAAGCCCCCAAGGTCTATGCCTCAGGTCAGCCCAAACTGAGATTTAAAATTCATACCAATTAAGCTTATTTTGCCTGAAATGTATCAGATACAGATGGCTGAGGTTTTAATTTAATATCAAACAATGCAATCAATCCAGACTGCATCTTATATTCAGACAGCAGCAAATGTGCAATTAGTTTAAACATCACAAATATAATAAAATACAGGAACTATTTAACTATGATATCTAACAGACATCATTACATACAAAGAGAAACAGAAGTTCCTACCCATATATCCTGTTTTTCACCGATTGGAAAGTTTGAATACAAGTCTATCATTTCTGGAGTCCTATACATTGGTGTTGTGTTTCTTGTAATCTGCAGAAACAAAAGTAAAAGTTCATGAAGCAGAGACCTGAACAATGCTATGTTCAGTCTCAGGAAACAGCTTTCCAAAAATGTTCTCCTTAAAAGAAAGCAATTCTGACTTCAAAAGCTAGTTTGGGGTACATTAGTCAAGGTGTAAGTCCTTGGTTCAGTATCAAAATACAGTTATGAGGGAAGTATCTCTATGTAAAACCTACAGGAATGACATTTTAACTGTAATTTAAAAGTACCTGCTGCAGTAGACCCTTCAAGCCACACAGCAAGCAAAACCACACTACCGGCTCTCAACTGGGGAGAGTGACACTGAGAAACAAGGAACAGTTATATCATGCCCTTAGGATGCATCTGGAGGAAGGACCCTGCTTTGTGCCTTTTTTCCTTCACCCCATGTGAGAAGTTGGCCAACTGCATGGCACCACCTTCCCAGAGAGCCAGAAGACAATTCTCCATGAGTTCAGGTTCCAAAAAGGAGAAGAGAACCAGAAGCAAGCAGGCATCATTCTTCTAGTACTAAGGATCTCCCCCCCCCCCCCCCCAAAAAAAAAGAGGTTGATGCTGTGAGAGTTTGCACACTCATTGACAAATTCATGGATTTTGTTTGAGTCTCATTATTGATCTTCGATAGATTTAGAAGAGTTCGAGAAATCACAAATCAAATCCATCTTTATGCACTACATTAGGATGTGTCAGCATTACTAGTACTTAGTTAGATCTATGGACAAATTGCATTTTGAAAGAAAGGGGGAACATGCCAACATTGTTACAGCTGTCCTAAGAGGACAGCAATACTGTCTAGTCCAAGATCTGTCAAACAGACCTACTACTTCATCACATGCCACCCAATTCAGTTTTAGAAGCCATGTTTGATTAGATTTGATCCGAGTCACTGGGGTACAACCGACTTTTTACTTTTCTGCAGATGGTGAAAATTCACGTACTAACAGACAATAGCAGTCGATTCCTTACGCCTCTCCCTTTTTATTAAAAGGGTCATTAAAAGCTACACTACCAATTGTGTCAAGTTTCAATTTCTGTTTTATATTTTATTTCTCCCCATCAGAGAGTGGCAGGCATTGATCAGGATGGGTGCTCAGGAATGTAGTTTAAAAACACAAGCTGTTTTGTTGTAATGGCAGATAGCATTTGAACAATGTAGCAGCAGCTGACTCGAAAAATAAGTCCCTGTAATCCATTTCACAACTGAAAGGGCTTCAATTGTCTTTGAACAGTCATAAATGAGGTAAACTTGGGGGTTAAGGCCAACAGTGCAGCACTAATCGAATGAATTTAATATCTTATCATTAACTGCATGCCAAAGTGTCTCACCTCCTCTTCAACTATTGCTCTCTTTTGTGCAGACCAGCTGTAATCAGGATAATGTGCTATAGTTGTAGCACTGCCAAAGTCGCACAGTTTAATTGTCCCTTGGTTACTAATCAGCATGTTCTCCACCTGCACATGGAGGTAAGTTAACAAATTGAAAAAGTTACACACGTTTATGAAGGCTGTAGCTCATGCACACTATTAAAATCATGCCCAGGAAGTATACAAATATTCATTAAATAAAATGAACCAATACTTAGTATTTTACTGCACATGGTATCCCACGTTAGAAGGGACACTTGAGACTAAGAATAAGTGACAGGTTTAAGGTCCAAGCCGTAGGCAAAACAGGTAGTAAGCCCAGGAAGTCCAGCTCTCCCACTTACTCTAACCACTAGACAGCTTGCCCTGAATGACATGTACTATTCCACAAAATAGTTCATCTTTATTTCTAACTGAAATTCAACTCGAAGGACCTAGTATTTTATTTAATCCATGTCCCTCCATATGTTGGTTTTGCAGGACATTTTCCAGTGCTTTAAGTTTGAAAAGACATGCAAGGAGTCTTTCACAAATTGCCCTGCAAGATTAATGAGTAGTTTAAAACCTTACCAGGAGCACCAGTTAATAGCTTGGGGGAGAGGGGGGAGGAGAAAGTCCTCTCCAGGAGAATTCTGAGCTGATTGTGAGGCCCACAAATGAAAAACATAAAATTAAATTAAAAGTTTATTCAAAAAATTAAACTGTTTTCAATAGATCTCCCCCACTGTGTCTCATCTGTTAGCCTTAGATTGTGATAGCCTCAGAGCATGGAATATCTTTATCGTATCTTGCACATTGTATCTTTATCATTGTATCTTGACGCTGCATTTCCTAGACCCACCCCGATACTTGACTCTTCCATTTAGCGGTTCCTATTCTGTTAGTACACTCTTTAGTGCTCTCCTGTATGTGCCAGGTCTGGCAAGGTGGACAGAGCAACAACTAAATACAATCAGCACGCACGAATAGCATAGAAACAGTGGTCACTACCTTCCTAAGAATTTCAGTAGGGTGTTCATATTTTAAGGGGGTCTTTACCTGTGTCTTCCAAAACCAGTCTACAGGGAACTTTAAAAATCCAAAATTAATTCTGAAGAAAATGCCTCCCCATGCTACAAAATGACTTGTTTTGTTCCACATGGCAACTACTCACGGGGACAAACTAATTCAGATCATTTCAAGTATGAAAGCCACGGGACTATTTTCAAAATACCCCATAAGTAATGTGGAATTTAAACAAGAGGCACCAGTTCTTACCATGCTGCATGCATGTAAATTGCATTAACATTAGCCATTCTCAAAAAGATTCAGGGGAAAGCAAATGAAGGAGAGCGGGCCACACCAACAAACAAAGGAATGAAGTAACGGAAAGTCTGCAGTGGAGATCACTGCATGAATCTTAACCCATTTAAAGCTGCATTATATCAGAGTAATTTCAGAGATCCTAATATCTTTAAGCAAAAGAATTTCAAATATTACAAAACCTTTGATGATACTGAGCCCAATCACACGTTTTCCCACACAACCAATACCAGAATCATTCACTTTAAGACCAAATAAAGATAAGATATTTATATTTGTAAACGGTTATTAAAGCAAAAACATTTTCGCTTAAAAGATGCAGAGACTGTTTGATGCAGGTTTTCTCCTCCATCTACCTAAACTCATTTTTCTGGGAACAGCAGTGCAAACACACCTCCCCGCATCATTTTAGTGAAGCCACTGTCTATCGCAGCACAAAGATCAAGATCTTGCCCCGTATTTTCCTGTAAAAGCCCTCTCCCTGTGCAGCTACTGTAGTATAAAGCCAACTTTTGCACCTCCTCCCGCCCATCGCTTTGAGTCTCTGCCAGGGACAGGTTTTCTTAATGGGCCCTGGAATAGTAACAGAAGAAATCAATACTATAATTTTTATTTAACTCTGTAAAATTATCTATTATACTAGCACCCTAAACAGGGCCCGCACTGAGCTGAGCAGTGCTGAGCAGAACATCAGCCCCATACCTTGAACTAGTGTCTCAGGAAAAATTGCAAGTTTTAAAAAATGCTAACCCTTGGCAACTGCATAGTTACTCCCAACAGGATGGCACTGGCTACAATTTTACCTCAGAACTTCAAGCCTTCCATACCATTTATAAAGGACTGACAAAGGATGAAAGGTCTTAAAATAACCAATCCAGAAATAAGTGGCCCCCTTGATTAATATTAGTTCAAAAGTCAACGTGCTCAAAAACCAAGCACTACAACAAAAGGCAGATTTTAGGGCCTTTTGAAAACTACAGCCACCCCAATACTACACACTCCCTGCAGCTGGTCGCTAGGTTCAAAAGAGAAGCAGCATTTCAGTAGCACGCTGACATTATGCTCCGCTTCCTTTCACAGCTTTATGTTTTTGTTGTTAAAAAATTCTTACCACCAAAATGTGTGGGGCTTCCAGTCACGAGCATACTTACCAACAAATAGGAACTATTTTTCAGATTAAAGTAAGAGTAAGACTACATGGTTTCAGTTTGAGCTCTGAAATTTAATTAACAGGATATTCAACAAGTATTTCCAACACCAAAAATATAGGTAAAGGATGTGGTCTAAAGACTAAGCCATGTAGTGGTGTCCTTCACTTCCAGCCAGCAATCCCAACAAGATGGCTATTTACTCATACCATCATTTGAAATGCTGCATATTCAAGTTTCTCAATTTCATTAGTTCTACAGCATCAACTTTGTAGTTCCCCTGGAAGTCTGCTTTTACACTTCATTTCAAATGTTGCCGTCACTTAAATTGTATACTATACCTTTAAATCTCTATGAATGATAGGTGGTTTCTGTTTATGCATATGCTGCACTGCTCTGCAGGTCTGATAAAATATCTTCAAAACTGTATCACACGAGAGGGGCCCTTTGGATTCAACTTTCTTTAAGAATTCCACCAGTTGCCCTAAAGGAGATGAACCAATTCATGTTAGTATACAAATACTTCAAGTTTCGGAAACGTGACATTAAGTATATTAGATAAGTCTAAACGTGACACACACCTGTCCTGATCAAGAAGCATTTAATCCACTGAATTTGACAAGAGATTTGATCAAAGACTATTTTGACAATAAAGAAACTCCAGGAACATTTTTGACAAAGGCCTAAGCACTAAGAAGATGATGATGTCATGACAGACAGACCAGACACTCTTACTTCCAATGATCCATAGTTTTAAAGCATTCATAGCCTCCATCCCATTAGGATGAAAATACTGCCACTTCATTTCAAACAACTATGCCAGCAAATACCCACTGAACATTTTATTGCCCAATATTAGCTACCAGGGAACAGCATAGGGTTTATAACAAGGAATCAATGACTAAACTAGCCATGAATCATTTTAAAGGGGCCTTTCACTATACCAGCTGACATTCTTAATCACAGATGCAGTATGCTCTTTCCCCTCCTCTCTACTCCTGCCAGGGCGTGAGTCAGAAACCACCCTTCCAGCTGAGAAAAACTGGACAACACCCTTAGCCAGGAAGTGCTGCTCCTAAACAAGCAACTAATGGAAGTCTGAATGCTTCAAGTCATTAGTCTAACCCATGGTAGTTAAAGGTGTGGTGGGGTTTACAAACAATTCGAGATTGCAAACATTGGCTTGTTTAACCTTGAAAGGAGAAGAGTTAGAGGGAATTTATGAGAAGTACTGTAGATTATGAAGGAGACAGTAAAACTAATCACCTTGCTCCTTTTCAGAATGGCCCATAAATATGAAAAATAGGCCAGTTAACAGCAGGTAAATTGCTGTCTTGCTAGATAAGGTTTAGCTATTCTCCATGTAGTAAAACTGTGCACTTTTCCAGTTCAAGATCTATGTATTCATTTGGAAGAAAACACTCCGTTCCTAAAACAAGCCACACCACTCTCAAACAAAAATAGGTTTTACCTTTACAAAGCTCGGTGAGCAGAAGAAACTCGCCCTGCCCAGTGTCAGATTCTTCTTTTCCTATTGATGCAGCAGAGCAGAACTGGACAATATTAGGATGACCTGAAAGCTTTTTCTGGGGATTTGTTCAAGGAAAAACTTTAAGCGTGTCAGAGATTTTCTTCATTACTATCAAACACAACCAGCTCACATACACATCTAATTGGATGTGTTTAATATACACAACAATGGTGTCTCATTTGAACAGAATGAGAACTAAAGGCAAAGTCACCAAGAGTAAAAAACTCAATACCTGTTAATAAGGCTCTGGAAGATGCAGATTCTGATCTAGATACAGCTTGGTCTCTCTTGACAATGAGTGCAATGCAACAATGTAGGTATTTGTAAAAGACATCTCCAGCAACTAGACAATCACGGATATCTGCTAACATTCTGGCTGTGTGACCAAGACAGGGCCACTGTGCCCTCCACAGGTCTATACACTAGCCAGGGTGCTCGGTTATGGTTTTCCTTCAGCTAGGTAGAAAAAAGGTCTCAAAAATCAGAGCCAAAAAGCTTTGTTATAAGCAAGATTATAAAAAAGGAAAATCAAAAACTTTATACTATAAAATGCTTTTTAAAATTTCACTTTCAATTGAAAAGAGGATTATGGCTCCTAATTCTGGTGGGGAGAGGAAGAGAGAGAAGTAATCCTAAATGACCTTAGTCATTGGCTGAGGAGCTTACAATGTATCAGGTTATGTGTTTATACAGAAACTAGAACAGTTGGACCCTAGTCTAAAATTGGGGTCCACAGGTGTATTGAACCATGAATGCATGAAGCCAATCTGCTTAAAAAAGGGTATTGGCCAAGAGTTGTGAGTAGTGTTGTGACTATCGGGCCTACAAAGCGTGCCCCTCTTGTGAACTCAAATGTAAAAAGTATGTCAAAGTTCATAAGATGTTACAATAACCATGAAAAATTGGTCAAAGTTGCTTACAAAGTTGAATGTTGTAACAAGTGCATGAGAACTAGACAAAGAAATTGGATTAGTCTAAACCAAAAAGGCCATGCTGATATAATCCAAGGACTGTTGAAATGATGCTAGTTAAAAAAAGGATGTGGAACCAGAAGATAACAGATCAAAATTGGTGTACCGGATATTAGGCCTAATTAATGGACAAAATAATGAGGGGGGGGGGGGAGATGAACTATGCTGCCCAGTTTTTTCCCCTTTTGGAGTTACTTAAAAAAAGAGAGACATGCAAGGTAGGGGAAAGATCAGTTCAGTTCTCCCTCTTATCTCCTATCCCACCTTGCATCCCAGCTCACCCTCCAACCTGCCAGCACTGCAACTCATCTAAGGGACTTTCTTCCTGAAGGGAAGGCTGGCTGGCCTTGCTCTTGTTTAAGGAACTTGGTTTTCACCTGTGAGTGCTGAAAGTCATCACCTCATCATGACAGCCAGTCCTCAGCCTGCCAGTGGGGAGACCTAATTACCAGCACCACGAAGACATGCAAGATCCTGTACTGTATTTCCTTCTCTTATGTCATCTTCTGCCCCACGGCTTTTCTTTCTTTCTAGCCTATCTCACTACTGACTTTTCATCGAATCCTGAAGTCAACTATACTGCAGTCATCCAAGCCTGCCTTGTCTAAGGAGAAAGTATCCAACCAAATGACAGCCCTGACCAGATTGTAACTAACCAGGGTCAAAGCAGTAGACGTCTTGGTCGACTAGCCAGCCAAAGCATCCACTTGTAACTAACCAGAGATCCAGTGTTCAAAAAACATCAACAAAAGCCATATTTCACCCATCTATTTATCCAGCCTCTCCCTCCACCTTTAGTCTGCCTGTTTGCTAAGAACAGGACAAGCAGAGTAAAATTAACCTTTGCCTTTTCATCAAAGAAAGGTCTGTTCTGAAAATGAGACTGAGATTGACACCAAAAGGAGAGAGACTTTGATAAGGTCTAACTAAGTCTGTTTTGCAGAATCACTCAACCACAGTTTCAAAATAAACACTTTTTAATTTCCTGTTCTTTCTTGTGTTTAACCAATAAACTTTCAAATTAAATGAATGCTTTGAGGTGTTTCCCAAATAATCAAGTAAAACCAAGGGCTCTATTTAAAAATAATTCCAAATCTATCACTGTTTAATGTTGGACAGGGAGTGACTTTATAAAACCTGTAACGCTTCAGGCCATTGAGCCCAATATCCATACAACAGTAGGGAAAGAAAGGAAACAAGAGTTGTTCAACTCAACGAGGAGAGTAGAAAGTTTAAACAAGTCTTTATCTAACCGGGAAATGACATTTTCTGAATTAACCCTCCGAAATTACAGACCAAACCACTCTCTCACATTCCATGCATCACATTACAGCGGTTTACTTTAGTACTGTGGAAACATCCTTTGACTTCACAAATTATGGCTTGGCAATTAATGACCTCTAGCCTATGATTGGTCACTGAAGGAAGGAGTAAATAGCAGGTGCAATAATTTATTTTAAAAGGAAGTTTGATACCCATAACTCTTTATGATGTACAGTTATTTTGGCATCAGTGTTCCAGAGTTCAATTTTATGGATGACACTAAAATGTTAGCTAAACATCTGAATAGATGACCAAAAAAAAAAAAAGGTGCTGAATAACTCAGGGGACTGATGTGACTGAAAGCCTTTTATCCTGTAACTTGTTGGTCTGTACCAAGCCCAGGGTTACAAAGATTTTTTTCACTGGAGGAATACTTTAAAAATACTTTCAGTGTCAATATGGATCATGAAGAACAGAAGCTTTCTATGTCTTCGGGATGTTCATTTCTTTATGCTAAATATTGAATTTTGACCCAAAAAGGATACCATAAAACAAACTTCTTGAATGATGGCTCTGTTCTTCTCCTCTTCATTAGACAATAACCTCTGAATCAGAAAAAAAGAATATTGAAAAGGGGTATACCATTTTGAAGTATTATAAACTTATAAAAACACATACATGGGAAAAATTAGAGCTAACAAAATCGTCAACTCAAGATCAGGGAGCAAGAGTCAAAGCTGGCTTGATCCCGCTTGGACATGTTGTCACCACCACAACAACCAGGTTTCAAGTCACCTCTCCTTCTGTTCATCTACATCCGTGGTTTTCAACCTTTCCAGACTCATTTCAGGCGTCTGATGCTCAAGCCCCACCACCCAGGGATGAGGCATGTAACTTAGCTTCATGGGTCCCCCAGGCAATTACCCTGCTTGCCACCTTCTAACACCAACCCTGCACTTCCGACCCCCCTAAATCCATTCCATGGCCCCTGTGGGGTTCACGACCCCCAGGTTGAGAAACAGTGCTCTAGATGAATTGATGTACCCCCTGAAAGACCTCTGTGTACCCCCAGGGGTACACATACCACTGGTTGAAAACCACTTATCTAGATCCTCTCTCTCTCTGAGAGAACAGTCTCTAGAATCATGCTTGCACTACTGCACAAGGCAATTCTCCACACTCAAACCCCATGCATTATGGAGCCCACTGGAAGTTAGTTCTGCAGCAGTCTTCTGGACTTCTGTGAGGTTTTGCTACAGCAAACAAATTTGTGCAGCAGATTCAAGGGAATTTTTAATGGAATTAAATATGACCATCACTACACATCTTCCCTGTTTTATTGATGTGGATGTTAAATATAGTGTCCCTCACACTTCCAATTTGCTACTGATTTATGCATCAACTCCGTTCTGGTGGCAGAGGGAGGAGAGAGACTGGAGATTTGGGTAGTTGTAACTTTTGACACCTACAGAGTGGCTGGGGTTTTCTGACAACAGTGCCTCTCTCTCTTGTCTTAGGTGAAACAGAGATGGATAGGGAGAGAGAACATGGGTTTTCTTGCCACTCACTTGATAGTCCAGATCCAGTCCACAAAAGCTTATGCTGAAATAAATTTGTTAGTCTCTAAGGTGCCACAAGTATTTCTCTTATTTTCTTTTTGCTGACACAGACTAACACGGCTACTACACTGAAACCTTTTCCTGAGGGCTACCCCTAGAGAAAGTTCATTCCCGTTGTGAGGTTGGAGTCGTGCAGTCTCATGGTGTAAGAGGTTTCATGCTGTTGTCTGCTAAGGGCTGGTCTACACTACCACTTAAATCAATCTAACTTATGTCACTCGGGGGTATGAAAAAGACATCCCCCTGAGCAACGCAAGTTACTGCGACCGAAGAAGTACTGTCCAGACCAGCACTATGTCAGTGGGAGACACTCTCCTACTGATATAGCCTCCACTTCTCGCGGAGGTGGAATAATTATGCCGACAGAAGATCGCTCTCCCATCAGCGTAGAGCGGCTTCATCAGACGTGCTACAGCAGCGCAGCTGTAGTGCTTCTAGTGTAGACAGACCTGCCCTCGGATGAAGATCTGTTTGTTCCTGCCCCCGTTCCTTGCCAAAGAACGGTCACTTGGTAGGTGATGGCCCATCAACTTTGATGACACCTGGCTAGACGTGTCAGCTTGTTTGACTTTGAGAAATTGGTTTACACATTCCCCAGACATGTCTGGTAAACACACTTCAGTCATGATTTCAGCATATATTTATGTACGGTACTAGTATCCCGCAGACTCTATCGGACCACCAATACATAACAATGGATCAGCTCAGCGAACGGCGGGACTTTCTGTTCTTCCCTAGGCCAGACAAAGATATATCTTTATACCCCGAAACAAACAAGTTAATACTGCCCGTGAGACATAGTTAGTTACTGCCCCTTGATGTGGCTCGTTATCACCCATCACCTTGTACATGTTGGTTTTGACAAAGTGAAGTATTTTCTGTGTCCATTTACACAGTAGAGGAAAGTGCATATGTGAATCATCTGGAGTGGTACAGTAAGCAACGGGAAAAATCCTACAGTTCTGACTTTTGTTTTGTATGCACACACGTACTACAGTGACCATCATGCTAATGCACTGAGTCAAGAGACACATTTCAATCTTTAAAGTGATTTAAACACACATTACCTTTAAAGCGTAATCTTTGCCACTTCCAAGATCTTGAGCTTCATATACAAAAGCAAACCCACCTATGACATTAAGAAAAGTCAATTATACATTTAATGAATGTCTCTACCAGGTAATTGGATTAGCTTTATTTTAAACAACTATAAATAGAAAAAATTCAGTTAATATTAGAAGCGCCTCTAAATACAGTGAGTTTATTAGATTATTTTTCAATTCCTAATCAGCAACGTTAAGAATACCATAAATTTATTGGACAGTTGGAATGGACTTCTGCTAAGATTTAGAGGGATGGATTAGGACTAATTCATTAGCCCTCTACAATTTGCCCCTTGCGTTAGCAGGTCCCTCCCATACGCAAAAATATGGGTGGGCCTGCAGCCCTAATACAGAGGTAAGAAAAAAAGCATCCTTGACATGCTGTCCACTCTGCTCAGGTTTTTTTTGGTGGTTCATTTATGGCCTGGACACAAAAAACACCTCCCAAAATTCAAAGACCTAAGGTGTTGCACTGTAGGACACAGCTCTGCAAAGAAAGTACCCAAAAAGCGAAGTGGCTAATGACGTTCACTGAAGTGAATGATTTCAGCGCCTACAAATGTGTGTATCTTCTTATGAGAACCTTTTTGTTCTTTACTAGCGTAATTAATGGCCTAACACAATAACTCTCTCAGGATGCTAGCCAATCCCTAATCTTCACTCCTTTTTTGGAGGGCTCCATGCCTGGACACCCATTTAAGTTGCCTGGTACACGCTCAGGAGTAGTTCCCACATCACATTCTTTTTATCTGTTGTTGTTCTCATTTTGTCTAGTCTCTTATTTGCAGGTTCTACTTTCTTTCTTCACCCTTTTATTTTCACTGCTCTGCTCCCCTACTGTGTGAAGCGCACAAATTCACAGCTGCTCTCGCTGTTCACTTCCCCAATTCTCAGTAACAGCAGGTCCCCCACTGCTTTGCTCTCTGATCTCTGCTGGCCTCTTTGGGTATATGCCCACCTTGCACAGTCTCAGAGCCCTATCACAGACAGGGGCAGGGAAATGGCAGCTTTTGGAGCTCAGAGCCTCCCTTTATTCCACCATTGCTTCAGACAGCACTGCTTACACCACCATGCTCCACCTGGGAAGTTTGATTTCACTATGTGAGGGCATGCCACACAAACTCTGAACCAGGGGTCAGCAACCTTTCAGAAGTGGTGTGCCGAGTCTTCATTTATTCTGTCTAATTTAAGGTTTCATGTGCCAGCAATACATTTTAACATTTTAGAAGGTCTCTTTCTAGAAGTTGGTAATGTATAACTAACTACATTAAAATGCAGAGCCTCCCAGACCGGTGGCCAGGACCCAGGCAGTGTGAGTGCCACTGAAAATCAGCTCTTTGGCCTACCCCTGCTCTGAACCATCAACCTAACCACTGCACTTTAAGTTTTAACTGGCTTTGTTCAAATGTCTTTACCACCCTCTTCACCTAACAAATCATTCATGGGTCAAGTTTACCTCCGACAGGGAGAAAAGAGACAATATCTGGGTCTCAATACGCCTTCTGCTAAGCCTTTTTCCACTTGCAGAAGGGCTTAGTGGAAGAGCTGTAACTGTTGCCCCTTTAGGAGACAGAAGTGAAAGGAATGCATTTAGACTCCATATCCAAAGAGATACTGAGACAGAAAAGAAGCCCAAACTGGGGAGGGTCTCTGTTTTCTTTGTTATACCCACACCGCAGCTTGAGAAAAAGGCCAGACTGGCTGAGGTTTCCCTGTCAAGATATTCTGTCAATTTACATATTTGTTACTTTTCACACATTTCATTTGATTAAGGGCTTGTCTACATGCACAGCGCCACCGATACGGCAGCACCGTGCAGCGTAGCTGGTGAACACGCCCTTTGCCACCAGGAGTGAGCTCCCTGTCAGCATAATAAAACCACCTCTGAGAGCGGCACACAATATGTCGGCGGGAGAGCTTCTCCTTCCGACACAGTGATGTGCACAGCAGCGCTTGTGTTGGCATAACTTATGTCACAAGGGGGTGGTTTATTTATAACACATGTTATGTCAACATAAGCTCTAGTGTAGACACAGCCCCAATTTAGGTCTTAAAGCCCAGATTTCAACACGGCAAAGGCTAAATGTAATAAATGTTCAAGGTTATTCTGACTAATTCACCTCATGACTGGGTACTTATTTTGCACTGCTTCCATCTGGCTTCAAAGGGAATCTCAATGATATTTCAAGTACAGAGAGAGAAATTGCTTGTTTGGGTTTTCTTAGCTACATTTTATCATCATTTATGATGATTGGAGTTGTGTATAAAGTGGAGTCATTTTCAAAACATACATGGACTTTCTAGCATCAGTCTACTATTAAAAGCATTATGGTTTTTTGAAGTAGCAAAACATTTAGGTACTTTCATGAACTAAGTGGGATGGTTTGTTTGTTACCAAGCTGCCATTTGTTATTGGCAATAAACATAGTATACACTCTCAACTTCTTTTCACAATGCCTACCTGGTAACTAGTTAGGAAATTGGTTCGGAGCGCTGACCACAAAACAAAGCCTCCTACTTAATGGGAAGTGAGTGACACAGGAGTGAGTCATGGGCCAGGCTATTTTCCTTATTTATTAGCCACTTTTAATTTAATACAATGTTCAGCTGTCTGTAAGTATACACCAATAGCAAACTATTTGTACGGTTCTAATCCATTTTGGAAGTGATTTCAATTTCTTTAATTTGTGGATATGCATGACAGCCAAAACTACAAATCTATGATTTATTTGGCTGCAGTTTTTCTTCTACTGTTGAAGCATTTGCCCTGTAAGATTATAGCAAACTGAGGAAGAGCGGATAACAAAATGAGAAGGTGGTGGGAAACCAATCATACCTCTAACGGGATCTTATCCTAGTCCCACTAAACAATGATATTCTCAGAGTTTTATATCAGAAAGAAGAGAAGGAAGAGAACTCAGATGTCATAAGACTGAAATGTTTCATAATTCAATGACAAGAAAGGGAGGACAGAGCAGGTCTAAGGAAGAGCTGTGCAGGATGACCTGCTATCCCCTTTGACTAAGGGAACAAGATGCCAATATCTCCAGCCCAACCACCTTACATATGCTTAAACAACTGCTTTGTGGATGAGGACCACTGCCCAAGTAAGGCAGGAGGATGAATGCATACATTTGCTTCATGAGCAGTCCAAACAGCTACAGTAGTAGGCTTTTCAGAGAGCTGGCACTCAGAACCCTTTTGTAGGATTGTGTGTGATCACTACAGTCCCACACAGTAACACCTAACCAGCAAGAGACTCCCACAGAGGATCCACTCATCTTGTTTTTCCAATAGTGCCAACAACAGAAAGAATGAAATTACAAGAACTCCTTGACTCTCCCTCTGCTGTTGGTATCCTTAGGGAACTACTATATACAGGGGAAACACGGGCAAAATCCTGGGGGCATGAGGTGGAAGGAAAGGAACGGGGAGATGAGCAGAGGGGCTAGGGAAAAAGTCAGACAGACCAAAAGAGGGAAACACCGGAGGAGACAGACTAAGGCCTGGTCTACACTGGGAAGGGGCGGGGGGGGGAGAAATCAATCTTAGCCCAGGTCTACACTAACCCCCCCTGTCGAACTAAGGTAAGCAACTTCAGCTACGTGAATAATGTAGCTGAAGTCGAAGTACCTTAGTTCGAATGAAAAAGCACTTACCCGGGGTCCACACGCAGCGCGCAGGCTCCCCCGTCGACTCCGCCTACTCCGTTCGTCGAGCTGGATTACCAGCGTCGACGACGGAGCACTTCCTGGTTCGATTTATCGCGTCTTGACAAGACGCGATAAATCGAACCCAGAACATCGATCGCACGCCTCTGACCGGACGCGTAAGTATAGACCTACCCTAAGTTATGCAACTTCAGCTACGTCAATAACGTAGCTGAAGTCAATGTACTTAGATCTACTTACCGCGGTGTCTTCACTGCGGTAAGTCGACGGCTGACGCTCCCCCGTCGACTCCACCTGCGCCACTTGCTCTGGTGGAGTACCGGAGTCGACGGGAGAGCGCTCGGCGGTTGATTTATCGCATCTTCACTAGACGCGATAAATCAACCCCTGCTGGATTGATTGCTCCGGAGGTAAATGTAGACATGCCCTTTCTAGTAGGGCACAGAAGATATCTCAGCTGAGAATATAAAAGAAGGGCGACAGACATAAGTGTTACCCGTAAAGCAGCTTATTCATACCCCACTATGTGCACTTGTACTGGGTCTTTCAGTGGATATAGATTCCAAGTTAGAAAGTAAAATTAGAAAGTAAATCACAAGCATGCAGCACTAGCACATCAGACTCAAGCGGATCAGGAATACTCCACTTCCTCTAAATGCCAAAAGGGGAAAAGGGTGACAGCAGAACCAAAAGGAAGTGACAAGTTTGTTCTCTGCAGGTTTTCCTGTTTACCCATTTATGCCTCACTTTTTAACTCCAGGTTCTGTACCCTCTGAACAGAGCCCACAGTGTTTGTAGAGTGCTCTGTGAGTAGGCACTATAGTGATAAAAAACAAAACCACCACCACCAGTAACTTAAATCCTTAATAGGCCCTGACAATTCTGGTGGGTGGGCAGGAGGAAAGGGCCCTGTTCCCACCATCATGTGCAGAGGATATGAAGTATCAACTGGGGCCAGTTAGTCTCTTCCTGCATGGGTAATGGAACAAGACATGAAAAATTATAGCATGCCCAATGAATGCTTTTGCTGATCAGTTGGAGAGACACAGTTGGTGCCAGCTGGCAAAAGGTTCACTATTCTGTAACAGCTACTCCTAACAGGCCTGACACGTAGAGCCCTGTAAATCTGCGGATATCCGCTTTACACCTGCGGATAGGATGAGGATACAAATTTTGTATCCACTCCGGGTTCTACTGACAAGCTCACTACACCTAGGACCATTTCATAGTATTTATCCATAAAGAACATCATGTGAGGTCCCCAATATAAGCTTATGTCATACTCATCCGTATGCACATCACGCAGTGATTGATTGTGAGGATGATATTAAAGGAGGAGTGTATATGTACTGAAAAGATGTTTAAAGTGCGTCCAAGGCAGAGCTCACCAGCAAGCGTTGGCCAGACAAAGGATGATGATTCACCGGTCTCTGTTGACCGTAGGGTGGATAAAAATCAATGCTTTTTTATTTAAAATATCGGATTTTTTTTTTTTATAAAATGCTTTTTGAGGAACTTTGAGTTCCAATAGTTCATGGATTAAGAATCCAATTTTATGAGGTTCCAGGAGCTTCTGTATAGATTATTTAGGTTAATCTATCTACCCAATGGGACTCAGTGCCAAATCTAGAACAGTGGTTCCCAAACTTTAACCACCTGTGAATTCCTTTCACTAAAATGTCAAGTCTTGTGAACCCCCTCCTAAAAATGAATATTTCCAGGGATTTTCTCCTTTACCTGAGTATAAATTATAAAAGCAGTGATCTTGGAAATATAACATTTGTTTTTATGACTACTTATTACACACTATTTATTATTATTAATCATTACAGTATTTGTAGTACATTATGAAAACGGGAACACTCTTCCAAGATCTCACTTTCATAGCTTGTACCATTTTGAATAAACCTGTTATAAGACAAGGCTCCTATGTTTCATCAAGGAGTATCAGATGTGAAACAACATGAAGGTATTTAAGAAGCCAGCTGAAAGAGTTCCTCCTACACAAGCATTCAGGTCTTGAGCAGTCCAGGCAAACAACGCACGTTACAACAAAGCTTAAACTTGTTCTTCATAATAATTTTAAACAATACTAGCTGCCTATTTCATTTTAAAAACAGCAAAAAATATCCACCTCCCTTTCTATTTCTTATAAGGAGTCTTGAAGTTTAAATCTCAGTGTGATAGATATGCTTGCTTTGATCTGCTTAGCTCTTGGAAGTCCAGGGACTCTGGGCTGCTGGCCCCGGGCTGCCCCCGGGGTTCCTAGGGACAGCTCTGTCCACCATTAGGGGGATTTTTTTCCCCTGAGAACCCTCTGTAACATTTCACGAACCCCAGTTTGGGAACCACTGCTCTAGAAGATACCATCAAAGATGCTGAGCTTTGCAGTTCTCAAACTGTGGATTTGTGTCTCTAGAGGTAACATGCTTGTTACCTGCAAAAAATGTTTTAATAAATAAATAAATAAATAATATATAGAGGTGAGAAATATATTGTCCCTCTGCAAATTTGTGTACACAGAGTCAATCCCTTTCCTCTCTCTAAAAGTGCAAAGTTTCAAAAAGTTCAATGAAGAGAAGATTGTTGGGGGCGAAATAGATCTGGACAAGGAGAAGAAGTCTGGAGATAAATGTGAGAAGTGAGGGACAGATGCTTGTTTTGTTAAAATATTATATGTTTGCTGTTGAAGAAAAAAATACAGAATACTTAATGTTGTTGTTTTAGTTAAAACAAAACAATTTAAATGTCTGTCTGGTGATGTTCTCCTCCTAAAACAGCATGGCAAGAAAATCCTCCAAATACTAATGATTAACCTGTTGAATTGGCGATAGTTCACCTCCCAATGACTTCATAAATATCTGCTTCAATTACCTTTGGTAAATAAAATAACTAATCATTCATTTTCTGATACAGCTGTAAAACTAATCTGAAAAGTTTTCAAAATAAATCACTGTTTAAAAATGTATAGTGTGTACTTTCTAAAAATGAAACCTACATCTATCTCTGAGTTGTGAAAAATATGTATTAAGGTTATAACAATTAACAAGAATGCACTTTTATGTAGAAAGCCATGATTAAATCAAGTCTTCCTGACTAGTGATTTAAATCAAATCTACCCTGGTTGACCGTGTAGATTAAGGAGTGTAAGCCAACACAATAGAAGCCCTATTTACATACAGTGTCAACAGGAAAGGAGCACACAGAAAAAAAACACAAGCCATGAAGGTTAACCTGGCTATGTGCAAAGGAAATGAACTGGGCGGGGTGGGGTGGGAGGGAGGGACAGAAGGAGTATTTTTTGTGTTATATGTAACCATTTCTGTTTCCATTATCCTTACTCGCTACCTATTAAATCTTATGTGGTAGGGTACCTCATTCGTCTTGTTGGCCTCAGCATCTCTCTTTATGGAACAACTCCCCTCTCTACATCCTAATAGCCCGCTGTAACTGAAGCGAGTACTGTGAAGGCCCCTTCACCGAAGCAGCCCATTAGACCTAAATTATGCATTACGAGTTCACAATTTATGCAACAGTATAATAATTATCTTTCCCCCGAGACAAATATTGTAAAAATGGTGTTGAGAGTACATGAGTAAATTGGGGGCCAACATCTTTACAAGAATATTGTAGTTATAAAAAACCTCAAGCATTAGAAACAGAAAACTCAGGGTTGGGAATAGAACTTTAAAGAAACCCAAACATCAAACACCGTAGAAAAGTCAAGTTGCCACAGCATGGCTGGTGTCATCTTCAATTTGGAAGCATCACTATCACCAGTCTGGTACAACGACTGCACCACTGCCATTATTTTGTCTTATCTTCAATATATTTTCATAAGGAGTTTAAAAATCTGCTGCAGCTGTGGACTAAGTACCAATTGTAAGTATATTTTCCCACCACAGTAAGCTTTTCTCTTTTCAATTCAGAAGCATGATTTAGTTATCTGGGACTAAAAGGTTCCTTTATACTAGTTCTCTATTCAACAATATTCTATAACTGGTACTACATGAAGTCCCACTAAAGAATGGAGAAAGATGCCATTTATCTCATCAGCAATTTTGAACAGTAGGTCTCTCTATAAACAGTGCGTGGCTGTAATGGCCACTAAAGTTTTAAACATAATTAAAAGGGAGGAAGCATTTGGGGGAGGGGGTGTCATGGACTAAATGAAACTTATGGATGGAAAGATTGTCTCAATGTATTTTACTTCTTGTCTGGAAATTTACTGGTAAAAAACTATGCAATTTAGCACCTGGAAGCAAAAAGGCACCAACATATGCGTAGCTGGAGAACCACTAGGTTTAGTAAACTAGAGTTTAGTAAGGAAAGACTTGGTGCGTTATATTTTGGGGATTCAGCCCACAGGGTCTGAAAGAGACAATGAGTTTGAGTTTGCCCATTTCTTTAGCCTTGCTAGGTGAGAGGCTGCGGCCATATTGCTAATCTTCTTCATGTGCAGGTGGAATTCATAAAGGAAGAGGTTTATCTGGGAGGAGAGTACCACTAAGGCAGCACTAACTAAAGCACAAATGGTTCAGTGTCTACCCTAGCTGTGCTGTCTCACTTTTTGAAAAACTGCGATACTGTCACATATCCACACTGTTCTGAACCACTGCCACTACAGCAATTGCTGGGGAGGGATAGCTCAGTGGTTTGAGCATTGGCCTGCTAAACCCAGGGTTGTGAGTTCAATCCTTGAGGGGGCCATTTAGGGATCTGGGGCAAAAATCTGTCAGGGGATAGTACTTGGTCCTGCTAGTGAAGGCAGGGGACTGGACTCGATGACCTTTCGAGGTCCTTCCAGCTCTATGAGATAATATATATTGAGATATGCCTATTTAATTCCCACCACCACTCTGCAGTGTAGGGTAGGACAATGCTCTGGACCCATCTCAGTCTAAACCATTTCAGTGCTGTCCACACTGTACAAGCTTTCCTTGCTTCATTCCAAGTAATACTGATGCCCCTTCTGCATCTCATACAGCTGCATATCCTCTGCTTCCCCACTTCCCAGCCACTCTGTCCCTTTATTAAGGAGTCCTAAAATGATGGTCAGAAAAAAATGGAGACAGAAAATTGTAGAAAAACTGCTTCCCACCTTCCCTTCCCCCCCCCCTCCCCTTTCATGTGGATACAAACAAGTATTATGTGGTCCATGGCAAAAAGGTGCATTATAAAGCCAACGCATACCCAGTGTCACAATATCTACCAAAGCAGCTATAGCCCAGGGAGAGAAACAAAGACAGGGTCTTGCAAGTCCTGTGTCCCAGACCAGACATACTTGCCCAGGGCACCAGGCTCAGCAACCTTATCTCTATATGGGGAACAAAAGCAGCAGCTATAAGAAGCTTGTCAGGGTTCCCTCCCCACTCTAAACTCTAGGGTAAAGATGTGGGGACCCGCATGAAGAGCCCCTAAGCTTATTTTTACCAGCTTAGGTTAAAACCCCCAAGGTACAAAATTCCCTGCACCCTGAGAAATGCTTCTCCCACTGCCACCATCAAGTGCTCTAAACAGGAATCCAGGAAAGGAAACCACTTGAAGTTTATCTTTCCCCCCAAAATATCCTCTCAAGCCCATACCCCCCTGTCCTGGGAAGCCTGAGAATAATCTAACCAATTGGTTACACAGTGATCTAAAAACCCACCCCCTGGGTTTTTAAAAACCATAGAAAAGTCAGCTTCTTAAAAGAAGGATTTTATTAAAACAAAGAAGGTAAAATCAGCTCTGTAAAATCAGGATGGTAACTATTTTACAAGATACTCAATTTCCAAACTCAGAGGGATTCCCCCCTCTGGACAAACCCTTAAAGTTACAGAAAAAGAAAAAGGAATAGGAAAAAGGTTCCCTTCCCTTTAACACAGGGAACACACACCAAGCAAAATGAACAGAAATCTATTCGCTATGCTGACTAGACTTACTTTAGAAAAGTGAGGATTTGATGAAAAGATTACTGATTCCTTTTTACTCCAAGATCACTCCGTGTCTGACAAAAAGCCACACACAAAGCTTTCCCCCTCCCAAGATTTGAAAGTATCTTGTCCCCTTATTGGTCAGATGCCAGCCAGGTCAGGTGTCAGTCTGGCTACCTGCATTTCTTAACCCTTTACTGGTAAGAGGATTTTATCTGCATCAGACCCTCTCCCCTTTCCCTTTATATTTATGACAAAGCCTTTAAAGTTCCATCACATCCTTCAGCTCTGGAACTGGACTTTCCTCATTTGCTAAACTAGTTATAAGTCTCTCTGTATCCCATTCTTCTACCACTGCATCCCTTCAGCAACCCAAGTTCAAGCTCCCTGCCAGTTTTGCTTCTAAGCTTCATCCGCTCCCATTAAAACTCTCCTCCCCTTTTAACCTAACACTGTGTCCCCCACACATACATTCCAACACCAAGTATGCCCTTAAAAAAAAAAAGTGAAAGTAACACACATATATATACACACATATATATATATATATATACATACACACACACACATGCTATATTAGCTGTCTCACAGCAGAAGTGCTGAAAACATTTTTGAAAATTAAAATTATTCTTCGCTTCTGATGGAGATTCTACTTTTCATTCTGTACAACACTGAAGGAACTTCACAAACAAAGATACTCCTGTCTGAAAAACGTGTGCTCTTGTTACATCACCTAAGATCACTGTAACCGAAGAAAGAATGTTCCAGCTTGTTTGTTCTGTGTATTTGAGAGCACTCTGTGTTTAGTTTGTTTTCCATGGTATTTCTCTCACACAATGGGAGAGGAGAATTTTTTAAAACAGATACATATGGATGAAGAAGAACTACCAAGTTTTCAGGGGATTCAAAGATAGTTGCACCTAAAAATATTTTAATGTATTTCCCTAAAATTGTCTGGATTTCATGTTTACAGCATATTTTAGCAATTAATCAACATATAAAACCATTGTTTTTATAGAACAAAGCAATCGGAAACGTCAGATTAAAAGCTGCGTTCATGAAACTGTGCCCTTACATACGGTGCGAATATTTTACATGATTTAAAAACTAAAAAACTAACAAAAAAGCAAAAGCTTTGGTTTTTTTTAAATCTTGAACAAGAAAGCCTATTAGTATCACTTTCTCTTTCTGTGTTTAGAATGCAAACATTGCAAGAGAACATTAAAAACCAACTAGATGGAATGGGTTTACTCACGCCTTTTTAAGATGGGAAAACATTAAGGTTTCAAGAACCTGTGTAAAAAAATTACACTCTCACACTCTAAAATTTTCGGCTGACAGTGTCCTTTAAATTTACTGTGTATTGGAATGTTTCATTAGATTTCATAATTCTTCCAATTGAAGAACTACAGCAGCCAGGATATCCCAAGTAAAGGACGCTTCCCCTTGCAAATTGTACAATTAAGTTTTAAACACTAACATCTGCAATTACTTCTTAAAACTAAGGCACTGCAAATATTCTTTAAATTGCTTGGAATTTCTTTTCATGTATGCATTATAAAATGGAGGTAGTACAATACCTCCTTCCCAAAGGGAAAATTGCACTAAGATTTGCACATAAAGCAATTCAACATGCTGTACGACTATAACAAGTTCCCCCCAAACTCATCTAACTTAATCTGCCCTGGTCTAGGTTAGCAACAGTGATACAAGCATAAAGAAGGCTTCTGTGAACACTGGCATTTTTCAAGTCCTTGCATGAGCTTAAAGTGAGATTTAAAAAACCACCACCAGCCTCCAGAACTTAATTTACACTAGCACCCCCACGACTGCTACCACTGGTGGAGATGCACCAGTAAAAATCTTTTTATGAAATTCCCTAGTGCGAACAACACCTCGGTACAAAACAAAGTTATGAGAGTTAACAAGTCAGTCTGCTAGTTTACAGATCAAACACCATGTTGTGGGCTATTTTAAGTGCATTCATGTGTTTTCTTGTAACAGTGTATCACACAAGAGATGCTCAATGATGCAAGAACTTGAAGTCCATTTCTAAACTTCATGTTTGTGAACAAATATCGTAAACACACAAGTTTAACCCAGTGACATCATTGTTCCTGAGCTGCAGAGAGCATGAAACGGTCATTCATATGGATCAACTGCTCCGCCATAGGGTGAGAATGCAAACCTAAAAATGACCACCATTTAGTGTCAACATCAGCCACCTCACTGAGGATCATTTTAGCAGACATCCAACTAACACAAGAAATAGACTGGATTACTAGTCTGCACTTAAAGTTGGAATTCAATCTTTTTTTTTTAATGCATGACTAATACAGCGTATCCCCTCTAAATTCTCACACCTTCCAAATACAGAATGCATTTTCTGGGAATTGTAGTGAAATGTTATGTATTGTAAGGCCAGGTCTACACTAAAAACGTACAATGATAACTACATCGCTCAGGGGGATGAAAACTCCACACCCCTGAGCAACACAGTTATACTGATGTAACCCCCGGTGTAGACAATGCTATGTTGACAGGAGGGTTTTTCCCATTGACAAACTACCGCCTCTTGCGGAGATGGATTAGCTATGCTGACGGGAGACGGTCTCCCTTCAGCGTACTATCAAGCGCTAAGCAACTGAACCCTTCTGAACTCCTTGCTGGCAAATTAACTTTTTGTAGATCCATTGACTCACTTGTAGATTACTCTGCAAACTATTTCAGACAACTGACCTGCCAATTTGATTTGCAAATACCTACTCATAACATTTCTATTTGTGATGCAGTATTTGTTGTGTTTTTTCATATGAAGTATCTTACAACAGGATGTATAAAACTGATTTTAAAAAAGATATTTTTAAACACCAGATTTTTTTTTAATTGAAAAATGTCTTTAATTTAAATACAGGTTTATTTTATTTAAAAATTAATCAAATTAAATTTTAGAGTGACAGCCTATATTAAGGCCTCATGAGAATTTATTAAAATCATTTAAATTACACAAAAAATAATATTAAGCTGTACATGTTTGCTGCCAAGTTTTAAAAGAAAGTCAAAACACTGAATTGGTGGAAGTCACTGGCTAAGCGCTTGGAGCCCGAGTTTGATGACATACCAAACCAGATTTAAAACAGCAAAAGCTTCAACAGGTGCCAAGAAAATATTTTCTTCATTTCATTCAACTAATTAAATTCAATGACTACTTCATCCAAAGTTAAGAAACCAATTGAGAATTTAAAAAAAAATAAAAAATAAAAATCAGGAAGGCTTGTTTTATTCTACCAATCTATGAATAAAACTAGGTGTGAGAAGACAAGATCTACTAGCTCTAAAGTCTTGAAGGTTGCAGTGACCAAAGGAAATACTTGTAATAAATGAATTTAGCAAATACTTTCTTTGTTTAAAAAAAATCAGTTAGTTTTAAAGGCAAAAGATGTTTTGATAAGGAAGAAAGTTTATGTATCCACCACATTTAAGGCAGTTTTATTTAAAATGCCATTTGTGTATTTTAAATTGAATTTCAAATTTCAATCCAGTTCGAGCTTGATACAAATTTCAAGTAAAAAAATTAATCACCTAATAGAAAATGAATTAAAAATGTAAAATTTAATATTTTAAATAAATCTGAGTTAAACTATGTAGCTGCTTAAATAAATGTATCCAGATATAGTGTATCTTGGTAAGCAAAAAGAAGCAAACACATTTGGTGTAAAGGCTCTGTTTATTTGCAAACATGTTTTAATGGTTGCTAAGTAATAAGAATCATCCTCTCTTTAGGAAAATAACTAAAGTAAAAGAACACAATTTAAATGGATTTAAATCAGTCTACCCTGTCTTATTAATCATTGTACACCATACAACTGATCCTGCTTCAAGAGCTTTCAATGGAGAATGGGATGTACACCACACATTGGCACAGTAAGCTTCCTAGTGGGAACCCAATGGAGGACAGATGTACACTTTAAAAGCTGCAGCAGTGCAGCTGTACCACTGTAGCGCTTTAGTGAAGATGCTACTGTGCCGACAGGACAGCGTCTCCTGTTGTCATAGTTAATCCATCTCCATGAGAGGAGGCAGCTGTGGGCAGGTCTACACTAGAAGCGCTACATTGGCACAGCTGCATTGCTGTGATGCATCTGGTGAAGATGCTCTATACTGACGGGAGAATGCTCTCCTGTCTGCATAATTACTCCACCTCTGTTGGTAGGTCGGTATAACCGCGTCGCTCAAGGGTGTGGATTTTTCATACCCCTGAGCGACATAGTTACACCAATGTAAGTTTGCAGTACAAACCTGGCCTGAGAAAGGAATTTAAACACCTGGAGGCATATGATTCTGTATTTGTTGGCCAAACTATAAACAAGGACCCACTCCTAGAACTCATCTCAAGTCCCTTCTATAGATTTCCTATGGTCTGCACCCTCACTACACAGAGGAACAATGGTAACTCAAACCCTCCAATACTATATTACTAATATAGTAACAGGTCTATTAAGGTATCTCAGCACCTGCTCATGCTATACACCAGACACACCAAGATAATCAGGACTAGGGACCTACAGGTAGGCTTTTAAGTCTGTAATTATGCAACTGCCAGATTTTCAAGAATGAAGAATATCTAATACCTCCCACTGACCTCAATGGGACTTCAAACAATTACAATCTGAAAGTCAATGCTGGAATGTCCATACGAAATTTCAACTTTCTTGACCTCCCTTTTTGCTGGAAAAGCATGACATTTGTTAACATGCGTTTCTTTGTACATGAGAAGAACGCTGTAAGTACAGGAATGTTGTGCCTCACAACATAGCCTTCCCAGCCCACAACATGAGGAGCTGGATAAACAAATTTTTGAAACAAAGCTGGCAAGTAAACAATCCTGTTTATAAACTGTTTTCTACAATAGTACTAATCCTTCAGATTTTCATGAAGGCAGGGCCTCAGATTCCACTATCATAAAAATGCCTTTATTCTTTTGTCACCCTCCCACTCCTACAGTATTGTATTGCCACTAAGAAAAAAAACCAAAGGTCCCACAGATTTCCTGTTTCCCCTCAGTCTGATTAGCTCTGTCCAGATATATTTATTTCCCTGCCTTGGTCTCTGCTCCACTCCTTTAAATACTACACCTAACAGTACTTCAGAGACCAGGGTTCTAACATAGGTCTCTTTGCTACCCACACACTGAATGGAGCTAGAAAAAGCAAAGCAAGTAATAGGGTTTCACAGGAGTAAGCCTCTAGACCAGATATATCAGGAACCCAAAGATCATGTGGTCCTTACAGAACAAGCTGTCAATATGCCCTTCACTATGAGTATGGTCACCATGAAGTTAAAAATCTAGACTGTAAACTAATAGGCAAAAGACCATAGCACCCTAGTTATCACCAGGTCCACCATTAATGATGAGCATTTTTTTTATATGTTTGTGCATCTGGAGGGAATCTAGACCCTCCAGGTTACATTACTCCTTTTAACAGTCACCAAGACATGAGCGGTGTACACTAGGAGCAGGCCATGAAGAGAGGTATACACAATCTGGTCATCTTGCAAGGCTATTTAACACAAAGTAGGAGTATCCTTGCTGCCATAGCCCAGGTCTACACTAACCCCCCCTGTCGAACTAAGATACGCAACTTCAGCTATGTTAATAACGTAGCTGAAGTCGAAGTACCTTAGTTCGAACTTACCTGTGGTCCAGACGCGGCGCGCAGGCTCCCCCGTCGACTCCGCCTACTCCACTCGTCGAGCTGGATTACCAGCGTCGACGAGGGAGCACTTCCTGGTTCGATTTATTGACAAGACGCGATAAATCGAACCCAGAACATCGATCCCGCGCCTCCGATGCGACGGGTAAGTATAGACATACCCATACAAGCATTTTCCCTGAGACGAAACATTCACAGAATTCATGGAAGGTGAACCTGTATTGAAAATGCCAGTATTCCATTTCACACAGAAGCTTTAATGATTCAAGTCTGTACTTCCTAGACTTCTTTTTTTTAAATTAACAGTGGAGCCAATTTTAACCTTACATTATTATACATTTGGAATGTTAAGTACTGCTCAATTGGCCATTTGCCTATGATGGAAAAGAGTTTTCTTTTCGCTGACACAGACTAACCCGGCTGCTACTCTGAAACCTGTTTAATAAATATTACTAGATGTATTATTAAAAACTAATGGTGTCCAGGTCTATAATAATAAATAATAGTAATAATAATAATGAAACAACATACAGGTTAATTTCATAGTTATTCAAATGGACCTGAAACTTGCCTAGCTTGGTAGAATGAAGTGGCCAGCTTTAGGATCTGGTGGATAAGATAAGGAATTGCTACAGAATCCATACACTCAAGTCAAGTCTCATATTTATACTCAAAATCATCATAATTTAAAGTAAGCTATCCAAATGGTAAAATGGAAAATACTGGGGCCAATCCCTCAAGGGTTCTCAGCCCTTTCCTCAAGGTACTTGGTGCTCTCAATTCCTACTTAATGCAAACAGGAGGAACCATAAACTCTAACAAAAAAGTACCTAAACTAACTGCCACTGAACAAAGTTAGCCTGGTGATCCGTGATTTAAAAATCAAATGCAGGCAGGGGGCACTTAGATGTTAGGAGTCTCAATAGGGAATAATACAAGATAAGAGGACTTGGTTAAAAAAAAAAAGAGTCAGGAACCTTATTTGTAAGTACTGAAGAGAAAGCTAATTGGCCACAGTTATGTTTGTTCTTACCAGGAGGCCTCAAAAACAATCTGAGAGCTGAGATCAATCCTGCTTTAGGCAATGAAACAGGAGAAAGTTCAAAGGACAGAAAATAATTCCTGATTTAAGTGTGGTAACAGCAGGAGGAGGAAAACGCTTACAACCATCAAAGCATTTACAAGAGAGTATATTCCAGCAGCAACACTTTACACAGCAGAAATCTGTGTGCTCTGCAAAGAAAGGGCAAATGTCTTCTGGGATGTGTGGCAGCCAGTTGGCTCTTGGACAAGTTTAGAAAAGACCAAGTAAGAGTTTCCTAAAATAATTTTGGAATTAAAAATGACTCCGAGGCAGACCTCTTTTTGAAGCCCACTTAAGGCACGTCTACACTTAAAACTATACATATAAAATGATTGGGTCTAAATCAGCTGTTACCACTCAAGAGAGAGATCTTGGAGTCATTGTAGATAGTTCTCTGAAAACATTCACTCAAATGTGCAGCAGCAGTCAAAAAAGTGACCAGAATGTTGGAAATCCTTAGGAAAGGGATAGATAATAAGACAGAAAATATCATATTGCCTCTATATAAATCCATGGTACGCCCACATCTTGAATTCTGCATGCAGATGTTATTGCCCCATCTCAAAAAAAAGATATATTGGAATTGGAAAAGGGTCAGAAAAGGGGCAACAAAAATGATTAGGAGTATGGAACAGCTTCTGTATGAGGAGAGATTAATAAAATTGGGACTTTTCAGCTTGGAAAAACGAGACGATTAAGGGGGGATATGATAAAGGTCTATAAAATCATGACTGGTGTGAAGAAAGTAAATAAGGAAGTGTTATTTACTCCTCCTCATTATACAAAAACTAGGGGCCACCAAATGAAATTAATAGGCAGCAGCTTTAAAAAAAACAAAACCAAGTATTTCTTCACACAACACCCAGTCAACCTGTGGAACTCTTTGCCAGAGGATGTTGTGAGGGCCAAGACTATAACAGGGTTGGTTTTTTTAAAAAAAAGAACTAGATAAGTTCAAGGAGGATAGGTCCATCAATGGCTATTGGCCAGTGTGGGCTGGGCAGGGATGGTGTCCCTAGCCTCTGTTTGTCAGAAGCTGGGAATGAGGGATGATTACCTGTTCGGTTCATTCCCTCAGACGCACCGGGCATTGACCACTGTCGGAAGACAGGATACTGGGCTAGACAGACCTTTGGTTTGACCAAGTATGGCCGTTCTTATGTTCTCTTGCAAGTGTCTTTCTTCCTTTAATTCTCCTGTTTTGTTCCATGCAAACTGATGAGTTTATCCCCAATTAAAACTACACATCAGCCATCACAACTCGATAGTCTGATGCTCAGTGAGGGCTCACTGAACATCATATTTATGTTGCACTCTGACAAATAATCATGACAACACTGCTTGACAAGAAGTAGCAAAGATTTACTTAAGGTTGAATTGGAGCTTACACTTTAGCCCAGTTTTCAGATGTCCATCATCACTTCCTCAAAAATTCTTCTTTTCCACTGTATTTTCCATGTTTGGGCTAAGGCCAAAAGTGATTTGAAAATTAGAATAGGATCTAATTTGCCAATTTGAGTAATAAGGTGGTGGAGGAAGACAACTTTCAGCTATAGGAAATTATTCTATCTATACTTGCACACACAACTAAAACAGTCACCTTGGAAAGCTACAACGGTCTACCACAAAGATCCATAACAATTATAACAGTGCAAACCTATACTTTAGGAACGTTTTCACTGAAAATGGGGCTTCTGGGCACTACTGTCATACACACTATCAGCAGCAGCAACCTGCATAAACTTATCGAGCAGATTTAAAAATATATCATGAAGTTAGAAGACAGATTAGCATTTTACTCTTTTCTTCCAACAGAAAACATGAAAGTTTGTATGATGTTAACATTACAATTTTTATCCTTCAGAACTTTCTCTGAGATATCTTATCTCCTCCACACTACATATATGGAACATTATAGTGTTAAATGTAAAAAAAAATAAAAATTAATAAAACAGGTACATTTCAGCCACGTACAATTTCCACTGACTCCAATGAAAACTGCACAAATATATGCAACAGCAATGATGAGTCCTATGTGTGCATTGTAGACAAGTTAACTCCTAGAACCAAATCATATATCCTGACTTGAATGTTTAAAATCAGTGCAAAAAAAAAAAGTATACTAATGTAACTAAACAGTTTAACAAGTAATAAGGTATAGAACAGTCTAGCTTATAGTCTTGGTGCAATTTTTTGTTAGATGTGTAAATATGAATATTTCTTTCCATTCCTGATTACACCACTAGATTTAATAAATATTTTAGAATACTTCTACTGTGTAACAAGATACACACTTGCAGATTAGATGTAGAGCAGCTAAAATAGTTTGTACCAAAAGCGACACGCTCATTTCTCCAGGTCAGGGTCTCAAACGTTTTTATATTGTGAACCACTTCTTTACATATATTCTTCCTATTAGATCGGTCTCTCTCAAGAACCTCTCATCCCATTTGCATCCCATAACATCCCTGCTACCACAACAGCAAATACTTGTATAGAAATGAAATGTCAGAGAAGCATTTTAACATATTTTAGCAATCATATGGGAGAAAAGAAATATCATGACACCAGATAATTCTGCAGACCACTAGCAATCAGTTAACGGCCCACACGAGGGCTTCAGGTCAGAAGATAGCTCCACATTTCACCCCGGCCCCACAAATCTAAGGGTATATCCCTAAGCCACCCTCCACCCGGCTGATGTGGGGGTTAGGGAAGAGACAGTATTAACTGCAATATGCCAAAGGCAAAACTTGGAAACGGAGCCAGCCCTCATTCTGGAAGAGGAAGGGCCCGGGGGAAGTAGGGCAGGAGGACGGGAAAGGGGTTATTTGTGAGGGCGAGTCCCGGCTCTATCACCTGGCACGGACTTGGGAGGGGTTCAGCGGAGTCTCTAGCAATGCTGGGTACAGAGGGGATCGCTTATTTCGCGGTTTGCTCCTCCATAAGCCTGACCCAGCCGAACCCGGAACCGGGCCGGCCTGACCCGGAGAGCTCGGGGGGGCGTGGATGTGCAGCGCCCAGCACACGGGGCCGGCCCCGACCGGGCCGGGATGCAGCGCCCGGGGCAGCGGAGCCGGCCTACACCCGGGGGGGGGGGGCGGCGCCCGGCCCCGATCCCCGCCTACTCCCTGTCGCGCAGAGCTAGAGCCTGGCCAGGCTCGCACCCCAGTCCCGAGCTGCCCCGGACCCGTTGGCGACGCCCCGCTCCCCGCGGCCGGGAGCTCCCCCCGGACCCGACTCGGCCCCTTCAGCCGGGCTCCTTCCCGGCGCCGGGCGGGCGGCATAGGCCCCGCAGGACGGCCCGGCCCCCCTCACCTTCGGCGATGACCCGCCTGATCCGCAGCTTCATGTCCCCCAGCTCCACCGTCTGCCCCACGAAGTCGTTGTGGTCGCGGCTGGCGGCCCCCAGGGAGCCGGGGCCCGCCAGGAAGTCCCAGGCCGACTGCAGCAGCGACATGGTCCCGCCGGGCTAATGGGGGAGCCAGGGCCAGCTCCGGCTACCACCTGCGCCGCGAAACGACAACACCCGGGTCCGTCCCGCCCGGCCACCGTACACCCCGCCGGGACCACTTCCGCGAATGTTGCGTCAGGTATGACCTCACCGCAGCGCCTCCATTGTGCCCGCCCAGCGGCGGCCACCCTAGCCACGCCCCTTTGCCGGAGCCACGCCCCCGGCCCCGAACGTCCGGCGGCCGGGGCGGGAGGGGGTGGGGCTGGTGTCTCGTTACCTGCCACCCACTCCCCGGGGGACTCTCCTCCTGGGGGGGTGCACTTACCTGGGCGGGGGGACCCACGGCGGAGGCATGTGCACACTGGTGTGGGGGGGGGATGTGCACACTCGGGGGGCGGGAGGGGGGAGACCCACACCTGGGGTGAACTAGTGCACACGGGGGTGTAGGGGGGATACGCGCGCACACACCACCACCACCCCCACACCGGGAAGGGGGAGGGAGAACCCACGCGGGGAGGCACATGCACACCGCATGTGTGTTTGTGGGTGACCCACTCCTGAGGGATCAATGCGCCTGAAGGGTGGGAGGAGACCCCCCGCCTCGCCTTGGGTTGTGTAGGGCAGAACCATAGGTGCCGACTCCGTGGGTGCAGGGAAAAATTGGTGGGTGCTCAGCTCCCCGCCAGCCCCCCCGCACACCCAGCTCACCTCTCCTCCTCAGCCTTCCGAGGCTCCACGGGACACGAAGCAGCAGCCGCTTTTCTTGGCTCCCTCCAGCTGGTCGGCAGCGCCTCAGGGGAGGGTCTGGGCGGAGGTGGAGCCAGGCTCTCCGCCTCCTCCCCATACCCCTACCCAGAGGTGCTGCCGACCAGCTGTAGGAGCCAGGAAAAGCGGCTGCCCCTTCACGTCCGGCGTAGCCTCGGAGAGGTGAGCTGGGGGCGGGGGGGCTGCCGGGCCCAGTGGGTGCTCTCCTGCTTCTCCTTCCCCCCCCCCCCCCCGCCCCGGCTTGCAAGCCGGGCGGGGTGGGAGATGCAGTGCGCCCGGGGGAGGAGGCGGGGGTGGGGATTTGGGGAAGGGGCGGGGCCAGGGGTGGAGTTGGGGCGGGGCCAGGGGCACGAGCACCCACCGGCGCCAACAAAAGTTGGTGCCTATGGGCAGAACCCTCTTACCTGTGGGTGCACTCATGGTGGGGGGGGGGGTGCACTTACGGGGGGGTACACTCAGGGAGGTTTGCACTGAGTGTGTGGGAGGGGACTCGGTCATCTCAGGATAGAAGCGGGGGGCGGGGAGAAGGAACACATTCAGAGCTGTAGGAGAACCGGAATTTGTATCTTTGACGCTGGCAGACAAGGTGCCAGCTCATGCCAAGGCCCCAGGCCTTACTGAACAATGACAAATGCATAGCTGGAAACCAGTCTGGTTTAAGTGTATGTTAGTTTCATTTAAATAGACATTAGAGTGTGTTTAGACTTTATGGAATGCTTACAGGATGCTGCGTGTATTAATCCTACTTATTATATCTGTGTCCCATGTTATAGGGTCATGTTTAAATGTTTACTCTTCCCAAATGCTTCCTGCCCCCATCACTCCTCAGGAATTTGGGGAGGGGTCACTGTACAGGGAGCTGCTCCCCCATCCGTCCAATCCCTGTGCATCTGGACCTCCCATACCCAGACACCCCCACCAAGCCTCACGCGGTACGCCCAGAATCCCCCTAGCCCTCCATACCCAAACCCCACCCCACTGAACCTCAACCCCTACAGCTGGAGCCCCCCAGCACACAGACTCCCTGCTTCTGGACCCCCACCTCTGCACCCAGACCACTCCCCACTGAGCTCCCTGCACTCAAACCCCAACTCTGATGAGCCCCACCCCCCTGCACCACCCTGTGCCCCCACATCCAAATCCCCATGCCACTGACCCCCAACTAACTGCACCCAGACATACACCGCACCAAGCCCCACTTCCCTGGCACCCAGCCCCCTCTGCTAAGCCCCAACCACCTTCACATGGAAGCCCCTGCAGAGTCCCATGGGACCTGGAACCCACCCTCAACAAGCCTCTCTGCATCCAGATCCCCCCCACACCTAGACCCCACCCCACTGAGCTGCCTGCACCCAGATTGTCCCACACAGAATCCTCTCAGCCCACACCTGAATCCCCTCACACTGAGCCCCTCCACACTTGGATCCTGCCTGGTTGAGCCTGCATCCCAGCACTCAATAGGACCTGGGGCAGAGAGGCAGGGCTTCAGGGTGTTTTCGGGGCAGGCCCAGGCCTTGTGCTGTGTCAGGGTCAGGTGCAACCTCACCTTTGTTTAATCCTAAATTGACAAAGACTGTGAATGGCTAGCCAACTACAAAAGCAGTTTCTCCTCTCTTGGTGTTCACATCATAGGCGCCGACTCCATGGGTGCTCCGGGGCTGGAGCACCCACGGGGAAAAACTGGTGGGTGCTCAGCACCCACTGGCAGCTCCCCGCCAACCCCGGGGCCCGCGCCCAGCTCCCCGCCAGCCCCAGGACCCACGGCAAGCTCACCTCAGCACCGGGAGACGTTGCGGGGACCTGCCCCCGACGCTGGGCGACGTTACGTCGGGGGCGGGGCCCCACAACGTCACCCGGCGTCGGGGGCGGGGCCCCGCAACGTCACCCGGCGTCGGGGGTGGGGCCTGGCGTCGGGGGCAGGGCCTCGCCCCCGATGCCGGGTGTCAGCCCCCACCGGCGCCACCGGAAATTGGCGCCTGTGGTTCACACCTCCAGATCAGCTGCTGGAAGTGGGCCTCATCCTCCCTGATTGAATTAACCTTGTTATCTCAAACCTGATTCTTGCCTGCATATTTATGCCTGCCTCTGGAAATTTCCACCACTTGCATCTGACGAAGTGGGTCTTCGCCCACGAAAGCTTATGCTCCAATATATCTGTTAGTCTATAAGGTGCTACAGGACTCTTTGTCGCATAATAAGACTGTTATAGGGCATTAGGAGTTCACATTTGTTACCGGGTTGGTATAGGAAACACAACAGTTGGAAAAAAAGAACAGGATTACTTGTGGCACATTAGAGACTAACATATTTATTTCAGCATAAGCTTTTCGTGGGCTACAGCTCACTTCATCAGTCTGCCCTGAGGTTGGCACTCAGGGTCATGAGCCACTCCAGACAGTGTGACACCATCCCACAGAAAAATTCACATCTCCCCCCCCGCCCGCAAAAAAAAAAAAGGTTTCCCAATTGGAATGCAGTGAGCAAGGCAGACTGACCAGCTGGTTTTCCATCAGATGCTTTGATGGAAGTGATGTGTTGGCCCAGCACTTTTCAGTTGTTTCAAAGCAATATTTTCTGACAGAAAACTAGGCCAGCGGGATACTTTCAAGTAGCTCTAGCACCAGTCACCTCAAGATAGGGTGATCAGACATCCCGATAAAATCGGGACCGTCCCAATTTTTGACCATTTGTCCCGCGTCCCGACCGATGGTCGGTCGGGATGCCTTTTGTCCCGATTTTCAGTCTTCTTCCATTTTTTTTTCCTCAACAGTTTCCAGTGGCAGAGGCTTTTCCGTTTTTTTTTTTTTTGCTCAACAACTTCGGCGGCAGAGGCTCTTCCGTTGTTGTTTTTTTGGGGTGGGAAGTCCTGATTTTCGGGTCTTCTCATCTGGCCGCCCTACCTCAAGAAGCATGCGGTAAAGACCACAGTCCCCCTGAAACCAAACTCATGTAACCCATGACATAGCAGGAGTGTGAGGTGCTACCCCTGAGGGGAATGCACTGCTGGATGGGGCTGGGAGAATGGTGCAGGAGACAGGTGTAGAATCAGGCTGCAGTAACTGCCAGTGGATGGGTAGGAGGAAAAGGCCCCATGACTGTGATGGTGTGGGTAGGAGCTGTATGCATAAATAGCAGCAGGAAGCAGGCATGCTTAACATTGCTCAGCAGTGACAGAACTCATTAAGCAACAATTGCCTTGTTTACTTCTTATCTCTGGCTAGTATCAGCTGTTCCAAGTTACTGCTTGCTGCACCACTACTGTGGGAATACCTGGGTCCTTCTTTTTGTCTTTATCCATGGGGGTCCCGTTGATAATGCACATACACCTCCCGCATGCAACGATTGCAGTCTTTTCTCCACTCGTGCATTGGAGCTGCCTCCCAACATGAGGGCAGAATGGCCTCAAGCATCTCTCCATTCCCTCTGCTTGCCCATGGCAGGAGGTCAGAACTTGGCAGTGTCCGCTTGTTACCCTGGAGTGCCCTTGCATCTCATCAGTTTTGAAGATGTTATAATTATTGTAATATTAGTTATTCCTATAATTAATTAAGATTGATCTGATTTAGGCAAAAAAGCCAACTCCTGGGCATCTGTATAACGGCAAATAGTAAGATTTATTTGCGAAATATGACAGAGCTGTGAGATACAGTATTACCATTCATTGACAAGCTCTCCGGAAGTGAGCTGACTTGCAATCTACCATCCTGGAGGGACAATTAGTAGCCAGAATTTCCCCCAGAGAGCCCTGAACACCTCTGATACAGCATCCACATCAATGTCTATAGCCATCACCATGTGATGTGAAACTTGAGGGATTCCCAGAGCAGTCCAAATGACTACAGAAGATTTCCCGTTCAAAGGTTGAGGTCATGGTGAAATGTTATCCAAGCGATTATTAGAAAGGAAGTGAAATCTTAACTCTCTCTATATATACTGAAGATGTATAGTTTAGACTTCCACCATAATTGTTTTCAAAAGGATACCATACTGATTTGTTTAACAATGCAAATGCAAAAATAGTAAGAGGTCGTTCTCATCATGAACTAGCTGTGAAATATTAAATTTTACCTCATTTCTCAGCGTATAATTAAAAAATTACTAATACAACAGTAGCATGCATATTGGCAGCACAGGATTGTAAGCCCGGCCGAAAACACTTCAGAAGTACAGTTCATAAGGAAGACAAACCAGTCCCTGGGGTTTGGATTTCTTTTGTTGCTCTTCTGACTCATGCTAAAAGCATGAAGTCACCAGAGCAAACAGAACTGGTTCTAACTGTTTTTAATCTTAGTATCCTGGTTCTATATACTGAAAGCCTCTCTCCCTTTGGAGGCCAGACAGGTCCCTTATTCCCAGAATAGATTTGACAACATAGGGGAAGGCACTTACTTTGCTTGGCTGACACTTCTGCTTCCGTCATTTTCTCCCTAACCTGGACAAATCAAATAAGAAAAGAAATTGTGCCCTTCTGCGTCAAGAACCTCCCACTACCCAGTAAGAAGCATGTGGTTTTGAAAGCACCAATCGCAGTCCCCGGGCTGAAATAGCTGATTTCTAGCTCCATTGCTTATTCCTGGATATATCCCACTGTCTTGTAGACAGAGAGATGTTTTTATTGTAAAGAGGTGTTTTTTTAACTATAGAATTTTCTTCTGGTAATTGCCAGAGTACACCTCCCCACAGGGTGAAGTCTCAAAATAAAATGCCTAGGCTATAATTTGCTCCTAGTCTGATTTGTGATTATAGTTTAGTATTTTTTATACATAAGAAAGGTTAAAAGCCATTATGTTTACTGTATGTGGTTTTATATAAAAAGCTTAAGTATCTCTTTTCAGAAAATGCCGGTTCTGATAGAGGCCAAGTATATAAAATTGCAGCTGCTCAGTTTTGCTAAAGTAAATGTTTTTTCACTGGTACCTATGTAGATAACGAATATTATATGCCATGGTAGCAGCAGCTCCTATAGTTAAAGTTGCCCAACACTTTACAGTATAAGGTTCCATTTTAATTGCTTGTAATGTAGTCAAATCTTTAGCCAGTTATGCTGAAGATTTATATACACCAGGTGTCTCCTTCAGGCCAACAATTTTTGGAGGCAAGTTTCCATTAAACTGATTGAGCCATTTTCACAAAGCAACTTAAGGAAAATTATGCCATTTTGCCCATGGTAAGAAGAATCTTTAAATGGTTTTGCAGAGAAGGTCTAGTACTTCGAGACTTTGCAACAGAACTTGAAATTTGGCAGGAGGAGGCTGTGATGGAGTGCTGGGAGCTAGCACCTATTGAAATCCCAGGAGTAGGCAGCCCCATCAGAAGGCTCTTCCCCCAGCCAAAGGGGAGGAGGCACTAAAACCAGGGTTCAAATAAAGTCAGGGGATAACAAATGACAAAGCAGGAATGGGAGTGTGGGTTACAGAGTCAAAAGCAGGGAGCCAGAAAGGGACACTGAATAGAGAACCACGGACAGCAGCCACTGCTCCTCAAAAGCATCCAGGGAGCCAGCGGACGCGGCCCAGAGGAACTCTGTTTAGATACATGATCTAAGAGAGGAGTGGAAATAGGCCCCACTGTCGCAAAGCACCTCCCCATCCAGCACCCTCCTCCTGGTACAGTGGATGGTGACGTCACGGGGCCACACATGGGGTGTGCGTAAATCAAAAGGTGTGATGAAAAGTGCAGCCAGAACCTAAGGAGAAGGTTCTGGAGGAGCTGCAACCTGGTGAAGAGGCTACTTGTGAGTATTAGAAGGCAGATCCAAGAAGAGCACCTTGCACTTGGAGTGGAAGGTGGTGAGGTTTGCAGTGGTTGCTAGTTACCGTGGGAGTTTATTCCACAGTCTCAGACCAGTCTCAGACAAAGCTCTGTCTCCTGCACAGATGAGCTCTACCGTTAGGGTAAAAAGGTTGATTGTGCCACAGTTGTTGCCCATGGTCTTCAAGGCAAAACTTTGGGCAATCATTTAAAATGTACCAGCGTATCAGCGGGGTCGCCGTGTTAGTCTGTATCCACAAAAACAATGAGGAGTCCGGTGGCACCTTAAAGACTAACAGATTTATTGGGCATGGGTCAATGTACTGGGTCAAGACAGTTTACTGCCTTGAAAATGCGGCCCAATACCTTGAATTTGATTAGTCCTTAGAAAGCCAGTGGAGAGCACAGAGGACAGGCCTGATGTGTTTGCAATAGCCGGTATTGCTGAGGAGGTGTATAGCAGTGTTCTCTATAAGCTGGAGTTTTGCATGGGCTGATAGCTTCATGGCCAGGTATATTGCATTATTGTAATCCACACAGGAGCTGACAAGTATGTAAAACTGAGGCATGGTCATTATTTACCAGGATGGGATGGAGTTGCCTAGCCAGGAACACTCCTTAACTCATGTCCATTAAATAAGGCCTGGGACAACACACAGGACGATGGAAGTAAAACAAAGTATTCAGGGAACACATTATATTCTCTACACTAAATAAGGCAGCAGTCCTGTGGAAAAGCTAGTACAGTAACTCCTTACTTAAAGTCGTCCCGGTTAATGTTGTTTTGTTGTTACGTTCCTGATCAATTAGGGAACATGCTCATTTAACGTTGAGTAATGCTCCACTCTTACGTCGTTTGGCTGCCTGCTTTCTCCACAGCTGGCAGCCTCCCTATGCCCCCTCTCCTCCCCATACCCCTCCCCCTGAGGTGCCACCACTGCACTCACCCCCGCCCCAGGCTTGCCGTGCGCCAAACAGCTGGTGCGCGGCAAGCCTGTGAGCGAGGAAAAGCGGCGTGGCGGCGCCTCGCAGGAGGCCGAGGCGGAGGTTAGCTGGGCGCGGGGGGGGGGGGGGTGGTGGCGGGGAGCTGCCGGTAGGTGCTCTGCACCCACCAGTTTTTCCCCGTGGGTGCTCCAGCCTCGGAGCACCCATGGAGTCGGCGCCTATGGAGGAAACAGCTGATAGGTGGGGACTTCCCGCCAAACAGCTGATTGCCGCAGTCACAAACTATAAAGTTACAGTGGGAGTACATCAAACGGCACTACAGAATTTATAGTGTGTGGAAGCTGGGCCCACATGGCCAAGCCCTGGGTGTTTACACTGAAACACACACCAACTGTCACAAAAGTATACACATAAAGTTTTAACTCATGTTAAAGCAAACTTAAATCAATGTTCTCTCACAGCTAAGGCATATACCGGTTATAATATGTAATATCCCATAATAGGTGAGTATTTTCACTAACTCACTTGGATCTCTACAACAGAGACTAAAGGTTGTAAGTCACTTGAGTCCTTTCTGAAGAAATAAATGAAGAGACGCTAGGTTTCACATATGTGTATTTAAAATGTAAAGCCAGCATAAAAGTTACATTGCTTATAATTGTTAGTACCTAGTTCGGTTATAAGAATGTCATTTATTAGATTTTAAAAAGATTCTTTTCCCCTCTGACAGTTTAGATGTCATACCTGCTCATTAAAAAGATTCTCCATTACAAGAGACAGATTTGGAAAAGCTTAATACACAAGCTTCTTTGGTATTTCCCATGTAAATTCTTCTCTTCCAAAGTGCCCATAACATGCAGTCTGTTGATATATTGGTCTCTTCAAATCCAGTTCCCTGAATAAAAGGAAACAGAAGTATTTTTTTAAGTCTACCACAGCAAGAGAAGATGCAAGTATATTTGCATCAAGATACCCTGATGCCCTCCTCATACAAACAAGGGGAGTGATTTTAACTGACAGTGCAAACTATAATCTCTCCTCCATTAAATCATCCAAATTTGCAAAGGGAACAGCAGCCACAGAATGGATTCATGGTCCGTTTATAGCACCTGAAAACCAACAGCAGAGTGCCTGAAAGTCTAACTATCAGAGGCAATATCAGTATGCAGTTAGTAGCAGAAACATACATAAATACCTGATGTCAGCTAAGAATGTATCATCTGCCAGAAGGTTATACTCACCTAGCTCAGTCACAATGTTCACAAAATGTGCCTATGGACTTGAAATGTTTTTCTCCTATGCCTGTGCAAGTCTGTGGAAGGACCCTTTGTTCATTTTAAATGTAACATAGGGTATATTCAAATGTAGCCATAACACAGTCAAAGAGAGGTCATATCCTCATGTAGGAAACATCCAGAAAAGGACCTATGAAGGACAGTACTTCCACATTAGTAAGTCTAAACACTAAATACCAATTTTCACAATGAACATGGGGTTCTGCCAGATGAATATTTTCCAAGTCAGCTAGTTTTTGTCTACACTAGGGTTTTGACCTGATAACAGCCATCAGTGGATAGATGCCAGTGTACCTGCACTGGTGCAAGACGCTACAGTGACAAGCAAAGCAGCTTTTTGCATGGGTGGAGCTTAACCCTGCTTGCAACCTGGGTAAATTGCACTAACGCAAGTCTAGTGTAATAAGGGTTTAGCGTGCCTACACTTGGGATTTACAGCTACTGTAATGGTCAATCTTTGATGTAAAATTTTTATTAAAGCTGATGTTAAAAATGTTATATAATACATAGGTTGGGGAAAGAGTGTTTGTACAGGAACTCCTCACTTAACGTTGTAGTTATGTTCCTGAAAAATGCGACTTTAAGCGAAACGATGTTAAGCGAATCCAATTTCCCCATAAGAATTAATGTAAATGAGGGGGTTAGGTTCCAGAGAAATGTTTCTCTCTCTCTCTCTCTCTCTCTCACACACACACAGTTTTAAACAAACAATTTAATACTGGTACACAGCAATGATGATTGTGAAGCTTCGTTGAGGTGGTGAAGTCAGAGGGTGGGATATTTCCCAAGGAATGCCTTACTGCTAAATGATGTCCATTCCAATGCTAGAAATCTTGTTTTACTTGTAAATTTCAGATAAGTGTCTTAAGCTGTTTTGAGACTTGTACACTCATATGGTTTGCTTGCGTAAATTGAAGTTTTCTGTAGTAGATTGCCCCTTGAACTACAATTGGCTAACAATTTATAGTATTTTACATAAAAAAAGCATTCAATCTAACCTATGGACACAAGTTAAAATATTCCATCAATAAGCTGATTTTCCCAATTCCTCCCTGAGATTATTTCTATTAATATTGTTCAGAACTACAGTAACTCCTCACTTAACGTTGTAGTTATGTTCCTGAAAAATGCAACTTTAAGCAAAACGATGTTAAGCTAATCCAATTTCCCCATAAGAATTAATGTAAATGGGGGGGAGGGGGTTAGGTTCCAGGGACATTTTTTTCACCAGACAAAAGACTATTTTAGATAGATAGATATAAATATAAATAAAACACACACACCCACCACACAGAGTACAAGTTTTAAACAAACAATTTAATACTGGTACACAGCAATGATGATTGTGAAGCTTGGTTAAGGTGGTGAAGTCAGAGGGTGGGATATTTCCCAAGGAATGCCTTACTGCTAAATGATGAACTAGCAATTGGCTGAGCCCTCAAGGGTTAACTCTCACACTCTACAAGGCAGCAGGAAAGGAGGGAGGGCAGACAGAGAGAGCTTATGCACATTTCCCCTTTAAGTACACTGCCTTGTTAATTAGATCAGCAAGCTGAGACCAGGAAGATCCCTCAGAGACTGTCATGTGTCCCCCCTGCTCAGGGGTGGCAGGTTTGTAGAAATTTTGGTGGTGCCCAAACTCCATCCCCCACCAGTCCAAGGCTCTGGGAGGGAGTTTGGGTGGGGGAGGAGTAGGGTGACCAGATGTCCCAATTTTTTAGGGACAGTCCCGATATTCAGGGCTTTTTCTTATATAGTCGCCTATTACCCCCCACCCCCATCCTGATTTTTCACATTTGCTATCCAGTCAACCTAGGGAGAAGGTCTGGGGTGCATGCCCTGGGCTGGGGATTGGTGTGCAGGAGGGGCGCAGGGTGCAGGCTCTGGGAGGGAGTTTGGGGATGGGACGGGGTGTGGAGGAAGGGGGTGCAGGCTCGGGGAGTTTGGGGGAGTGAGGGGGTGCAGGGGTGTGGCTGGGGATGAGGGGTTTGGGGTGTTGGAGGGGGCTCAGGGCTATGGCAAAGGGTTGGGATGTGGGATGAGGGCTGTGGGGTGGGGCTGGGGGATGAGGGGTTCATGATGCAGGAGGGGGCTCAGGGCTGGGGCAGAGGGTTAGGGTGCGGGGGGATGAGGGCTCTGGCTGGGACTGGGGATAAGGGGATTGAGGTGTGGGAGGGGGCTCAGAGCTAGGGCAGAGGGTTGGGGTGCGGGGGGATGAGGGCTCTGTCTGGGGCTGGAGATGAGGGGATCGAGGTGTGGGAGGGGGCTCAGAGCTAGGGCAGAGGGTTGGAGTGCGGGGGGATGAGGGCTCTGTCTGGGGCTGGAGATGAGGGGATCGAGGTGTGGGAGGGGGCTCAGAGCTAGGGCAGAGGGTTGGGGTGCGGGGGGATGAGGGCTCTGTCTGGGGCTGGAGATGAGGGGATTGAGGTGTGGGAGGAGGCTAGGACTGGGGATAAGGTGTTTGGGGTGTTGGAGAGGCTCAGGGTTAGGGCAGAAGGTTGGAGTGCGGGGGGTGAGGGCTCTGGCTGGGGGTGTGGGCTGTGGCAGGGCTGAGGATGAGTTTGGGATTCAGGCAGGCTGCCCCGGGACTGGGGCCAGAGAGGACTCCCCCCAGCCCTTTCCCCACCGGCAGCAATGAGCTCTGGGGGAGGTCTCTCCCTCTTCCCCCCGCAGCACGCTCACCCCCACCACTGTCACTGCTCGTGCTCCTAGGGTCCCTCTCAAGTCCAAGAATCTCCCTCGCCTCCCCTGTGGTGGGTGCCGGGGGGGGGGGCAGGCTGCATGCTTCTCCTCCCCTGCTGCTGCCCCTCACTGGAGGTGGGAAATGGGACTGCCCCTTGCCCAGTGTGGGGCAGGAGCGGTGACTGTGGGGGGGGGGGGGGGCATGGCTGGAGGGTCCTGCCGGAAAATGAAAGGTTCTGAGGGGGAAGGGCAGGGTCAGTCTGGATGGGGGGCACTAGGACCCAGCCACGGCAGTTGATGCAGGGAGGCAGCATGGAGCTGCAAGGCAGAGGCAGGGACACTCTCCTCCGGGGCCCAGAGAGATGCGCGGGGGGCAGCAAAGGGGGACCAGGGGACACTTGGGGGAAGCGTGGTGGGGGGGCAGCAGGTGGGGCCTGACATTAGCCCACCTCTCCTCTTCCGCACCCCTTTTACTTCCCCCGCACAGTAAGCAGGAGGCTTGGGAGCAGCTCCAAGGCAGAGGGCAGGAGCAGCACATGGCAGTGGGGGAGGGACATCTGAACTGCCGGCAATTGATTGCCTGCTGAGAAGCTGCAGCACAGGGAACTTAGGGGAGCTGGGAGCTGATAGGGGGGCTGCCTGTCCACCCTGGTTCCAAGCCCCCACTAGCTGGCTGCAATGGGCTGCTCTTCCTGCAAGCAGTGGGCAAAGGAGGTGGCTGGCAAACGATGTTAGAAGGGAGCATTGCACAACTTTAAACAAGCATGTTCCCTAATTGATCAGCAACGTAACAACGAAACAATGTTAACTGGGACGACTTTAAGTGAGGAGTTACTGTATAGACAAGTTTTATGGGCAGGATGTTTTAAACCATTCTACAGGGAGGACCCAACTTGATGACTGGTTTTAGGCCTCCGAGTGGAGCCGTTTGTGTAAAGGAGAGGACACAAAGATGGCGCTAATGGGTATTTTAATGATTATAAATTATTTCAGAGTCAGGAGTATAGGGACAAAACATTTGAATTAAAATTGTTCAACTGTCTATTATACTAGAGTGAACCGTCAATGTGTGTAAGTTCTCCAGTGGGAGACAAACCTTATAATGACTCCAAGGCGTAGATCAAAGTTTTTCTGTACAATTTCAAGCAGCTCTTCTTCTGATCTATCTGAAGTCCCATAGTGGAACACGGAAATGGCTAGAGGATGGCTCAGACCAATAGCATAAGACAGCTGTAGGATACACACATCAAACCAAGTTAGAAATTGCAGTTCAATTCAGCACCCTTCTGCTTTACAAAAATAGAGACCTACCTAGTTTTAAGATTCCCTGCAGTACAGATAAGGTATTCCCTTTAGGACCTGTTTTTAGTATTCCATTCCAGCATGCTCCTGCTATATTGCGGTCTGGAACCTTCCTCCAGCCAAAACAGCTAGTATTGTGCCAGTGTTGTTGGGGTCCGTAGGAACTACCATCTTACAATGAAAATAAGCCATACTCAGGAACCAGGACTTGGAAGGGGCTCTACCATGGGGAAAATGGGTGCGCCTTTCTGCTTCCTTATGGTGTATATGTGAAGCTGGGAAGATTTGTTGTTTCTGTTTGTTTACATTAGAAATTTAACTCAGCTATCCTGTTTGATTGGAAGACTATGCTTGATTGGGCAAATATTTGACAGAAATGCTATGCAGGTGAAACCAGAAAAATTAAGAGGGGAAGTGCTTTCTACTCAGCCTATCATAATCCTTCTGACTGACTTATAGACTTTAAGGTCAGAAGGGACCATTATGATCATCTAGTCTGACCTGCACAATGCAGGCCACAGAATCTCACCCACCCATTCCTTGTAATAAACCTCTAACCTATGTCTGAGCTATTGAAGTCCTCAAATCATGCTTTAAAGACTTCAAGGTGCAGAGAATCCTCCAGCAAGTGACCCATGCCCCATGCTGCAGAGGAAGGTGAAAAACCCCCAGGGCCTCTGCCAATCTGCCCTGGCAGAAAATTCCTTCCTGACCCCAAATATGGCGATCATCTAAACCCTGAGCATGTGGGCAAGATTCATCAGCCAGATACCCAGGAAAGAATTCTCTGTAGTAACTCAGATCTCACCCCATCTAACATCCTATCACAGGCCATTAGGCATATTTACTGCTGATAGTCAAAAATCAATTAATTGCCCATCGTACTATCTTCTCCATAAACTTATCAAGCTTAGTCTTGAAGCTAGATATGTCTTTTGGCCCCACTGCTTCTCTTGGAAGGCTGTTCCAGAAATTCACTCCTCTGATGGTTAGAAACCTTCATGTAATTTCAAGTCTAAACTTCCTGATGGCCAGTTTATATCCATTTGTTCTTGTGTCCACATTGGTACTGAGCTTAAATAATTCCTCTCCCTCCCTGGTATTTATCCCTCTGATATATTTATAGAGAGCAATCATATCTCCCCTCAGCCTTCTTTTGGTTAAGGTAAACAAACCAAGCTCCTTGAATCTCCTTTCATAAGACAGATTTTCCATTCCTCAGATCATCCTAGTAGCTCTTCTCTGTACCTGTTCCAGTTTGAATTCATCCTTCTTCAACATGGGAGACCAGAACTGCACACAGTATTCCAGATGAGGTCTCACCAGTGCCTTGTATAACGGTACTAACACCTCCTTATCTCTACTGGAAATACCCGGCCTGATGCATCCCAAGACCGCATTAGCTTTTTTCACGGCCATATCACATTGGTGGCTCATAGTCATCCTGTGGTCAACCAATACTTCGAGGTCCTTCTCCTCCTCTGTTACTTCCAATTGATGCGTCCCCAGTTTATAACTAAAATTCTTGTTATTAATCCCTAAAGGCAAGACCTTGCACTTTCCACTATTAAATTTCATCCTATTACTATTACTCCAGTTTACAAGGTCATCCAGATCTTCCTGTATGATATCCCAATCCTTTCTGAATTGGCAATACCTCCCAACTTTGTGTCATCCACAAACTTTATTAGCACACTCCCACTTTTTGTGCTGAGGTCAGTAATAAAAAGATGAAATAAGACTGGTCCCAAAACCGATCCCTGAGGAATTCTACTAGTAACCTCCCTCCAGCCTGACAGTTCACCTTTCAGTATGACCCGCTATAGTCTCCCCTTTAGCCAGTTCCTTATCCACCTTTCAATTTTCATATTGATCCCCATCTTTTCCAATTTAACTAATAATTCCCCATGTGGTACTGTATCAAATGCCTTACTGAAATCAAGGTAAATTAGATCCACTGCGTTTCCTTTGTCTAAAAAATCTGTTACCTTCTCAATGAAGGAGATAAGGTTGGTTTGGCACGATCTACCTTTTGTAACGCCATGTTGTATTTTATCCCAATTACCATTGACCTCAATGTCCTTAACTACTTTCTCCTTCAAAAATTTTTCCAAGACCTTGCATACTACAGAGTCAAACTAACAGGCCTGTAGTTACCTGGATCACTTTTTTTTCCCTTTCTTAAAAATAGGAACTATGTTAGCAATTCTCCAGTCATACAGTAGAACCCCTGAGTTTACAGATTCATTGAAAATTCTTGCTAACTCAAACACTTCCAAGGATAGCCCTTCTGCTGAAGAGTCAACACCTCCTTCCCTGAGAGAGCTCAAAACTCAATTCTCTGGGTCCCGAGAGAAAAACCACCAATAAAGCAGGAAAAACTGATGTGACATTCCTGATACTTTGTAAGTAAAAAAGCAAGGCAAAAAGGCAACCTTGAGTTTGGCAGTTTCTCACTTTTGGTGCTTTACTTTCCCATGATAACATTTTTTTATTGTAACCTTGTCATAAACATACAGCTAAGGGGTTAAAATTCCTCCTTACCTGTAAAGGGTTAAGAAGCTCAGGTAACCTGGCTGGCATCTGACCAATAAGGGGACAAAATACTTTCAAATCTTGAGAGGGGGGAAGGTTTTGTGTGTTCTTTGTCTGGGTTTGTGTTATCTCTTGGGACTTGAAAGAGGAACCAGACAAAAATCAATCTCCTCCAACCCAGCCTCCACCAACTCTCCAATATTACAATGTAAATTAGTCAGGCATTGCAAATAAATTTTGTTTTGTTTTGCTTGTAAAGTTTTCCCTGTGCTAAAAGGGAGGTTTATTCCTGTTTTCTGTAGCTTAAACTTTCTCTGTGTTAGAGGGAGAGGGTATTCCTGTTTTTCTGTAACTTTAAGGTTTTGTCCAGAGGGGAAATCCCTCTAAGTTTCAAAACTGAGTACCCTGTAAAATATTTACCATCCTAATTTTACAAAAATGATTTTTACCTTCCTTGCTTTAATAAAATCCTTCTTTTAAAAACCTGACTGTTCTTCTTCGAGTGCTTGCTCATATGTATTCCAGTTAGGTGTGTGCGCGCGGCGTGCACGATCGTCGGAAGATTTTTACCCTAGCAACACTCGGTGGGCCGGCTGGCGCCCCCTGGAGTGGCGCCGTTAGGTGCCCCGATATATACAGCAGCCGGCCCATCGCCCTCTCAGTTCCTTCTTACCGCCCGTGTCGGTCGTTGGAACAGTGGAGAGCAGCTCGCTGAACTCCACAGCCCTAGCTTCATTAGCACTCGTTTATCTTTTAGATAGTTTAAGTACTGTTAATTAGTTGTTAATAGTTGTTGATAGTAGTTATCTTTCTCAGTGACAATAGTAGCTGGAGATAAGGGGCTCCCCCCCTTATCCCCACCCCGGTGCCGGGCCAATGCCTGGCTCTCCGGGATTCAAGCCTTGCTCGGCATGCCAGAAGCCGATGCCTACAGGAGATCCGCACGCCTCCTGTCTCAAGTGCCTCGGGGAGTCCCACCTTCCGGACAAGTGCCGCATTTGTAAGTCCTTCAAGCCGCGGACCAAAAAGGAGCGGGACATTTGCTTAAAGCAGCTCCTTTTAGAGGCGTCTCTTAGCCCGATGTCGGCGCCGCATCGTACCCCGGCACCGACCCCGGCAGCCTCAACGTCTGCGGCACCGGAACGCCCGAGCTCCGGAAAAGAACCCCGGCACCGTCCTTCTCTACCTGGGACCTCGCAGAGCCACCCTCTGTCCCCGAGAGCCAAGAAGTCGGGAGGACCGACTAAGGCGCCACTGCGTGCGCAGCCAGCTCCAGATCTGCCTAGGTCTGTTGAGGCGCCCGCACCGCCAGCTCCGGTACCGCAAGGACCGTTGAGTTCGGTGCCAGTGGTCTCCGTGCCACTTACTCCGGCCCACCATAGGCCGTTGAGTCCGGCGCCGCCGGCAACACCGGCGCCGGCCCTGCCAACTCCGGCACCCGAGAGGCCGTTGAGTGCAGGTCAGCCTCTGCAGGCTCCGGTACCGACGACTCCGGTCCCGCGAGGGCCGTTGAGCTCGGTAGCCGCCAGCTCCCCGGCACGCTCCGTGGTTGAGCTTCCGCTGCCGTCCACGCCGGACACCTTCGCAGCGGCGCGGGACCTGATCCAGATGACCGCTCCGGCACCGACCCCATCTACGGTACCGCCGGTGCGGATCATCACTTCACGCGGCAAACCGGCCATCTTCCACCCGGTGCCGCAGGCGGAGACCAGCCAGCAGCAACCACCTGCGTCTCCAAGGTACCGCTCGCAGTCCCGGCACCGATCTCAATCCCGGCGCCGTTCGTACTCGCGGTACCGCTCCAGGTCCCCCTCCATGCGGAGGTACCCTGACTCTCGACGCCGCTCCCGGTCCCGCGGCCGGTCGACGCGCAGATCGCCGAGACGATCCAGGTCCAGATCTGTGTCACGGTACCGAGATCATCGCCGGTACCGCTCCAGGTCCCGCCTCCGATCCGACTCTCGACGCCGGTCTCCATCCCGGCGCCGATCCAGCTCTCGACGCCGATCCGGCTCCCGGCACTGGACACCATCCCGGTACCGATCCGGCTCCCGGCACCGGACATCATCCCGGCACCGATCAGGTTCCCGGTACTGGATACCATCCCGGCACTGGACCCCACCAAGGAGGCAGACCCTGGCCACGCAGACGTCACTGCATGGCTACTCTGCCCCACCCTGGCCTTCGCGCTCTGGATCCCGCTCTTCCAGAGCTGGCAGCGACCTCTATGCTGAGGACCGCACCATCAGTGACCAGGGCCACCTGCCAGAGACCGGGCAGGTTCAGGAGCGGTGGCCATTTTGGACCCCTATGGCCTACTACGAAGCCCAGAGGGTACCACCAAGAGCTCCTACCTCGACCACGTTGGAGCGTAGAGCGCCAGAGGCTACAGTCTCCCGACCTCCAGAGGCTACAGTCTCCAGGCCTCCGCCAGAGGTAGAGCAGACAGAACCGGAGCCCCCAGCCCTGGGCTCCGAAGCGGTACCCGTCGAGGACCCGCTCGCCCAAGGCCTGTCCTCCTCCTCCTCTCCTGACGAGGCAGTGGCTGGAGCATCATCATCCGGCCCCCCTCCCATTGATCTCAGGGACCATCAAGACCTGCTACGCAGATTGGCCCTCAACATGGACCTCCAGATAGAGGAGGTCCCTGAACGGGAGGACCCCGTGGTGGACATCTTGACGACCGATGCCCCCACTAGGGTTGCCTTACCCTTTGTGCGTACCATCCTGGCCAACGCCACATCCATCTGGCAGACGCCAGCCTCAATACCCCCCACTGCCAGGGGGGTAGAGAGAAAGTACATGGCCCCCCCGAGAGACTTTCAATACCTATACACGCACCCCCCTCCGTGTTCACTGGTAGTCCAATCCGTCAACGAGAGGGAGAGGAACGGCCAACAGGCCCCAGCCCCAAAGTCGAAGGACGCCAAGCGCCTAGACTTGTTTGGCAGGAAGATCTACTCAGGGGGGGGCCTACAGCTTCGTGCGGCGAACCAACAGGCACTCCTGAGCCGCTATGGTTATAACACCTGGGTCTCGATGGAGAAATTCAAAGAACTTATACCTCCAGAGTCCAGGCAGGAGTACAAAGCTTTCGTGGAGGAGGGCAAAAAGCTGGCCAGGACGTCGTTGCGTGCCTCCTTGGACATTGCCGACTCCGCTGCCAGGACTATCGCCTCGGGAGTTGCCATGCGGCGCATCTCCTGGTTGCAATCCTCCACCCTCCCAGCAGAGGTCCAGCATACTATCCAGGACCTACCCTTTGACGGGCAGGGCCTGTTTTCTGAGAAAACAGACCCAAAGCTGCAGACCCTGAAAGACGGTCATACCATCATTCGCACGCTGGGGATGCATACCCCCGCGACGCAGCGCAGGCCCTTCCGGCCGTTCGTGCGACGCACCTACTTCCCTCCCGCACCACGACAGGACTTTTACAGGAGGCCGCGTGGCCGAGGGGGTAGGAGACAGCAGCCTGGCCGACAGACAGGCCAGAGGCAGGGCCCCCACAAGCCATCGTCGGGGCCCAAACAAAATTTTTGAAGGGGCGCTCGAGGCCGGAGTACCAGTCCCAACCGATCCTGCCCTCCTGTTCCTGAACCGCCTCTCCCCCTTCTCCCCGGTGTGGTCAAATATCACCACGGACCGTTGGGTCTTACATACCGTCCAGGGGGGATACCGACTGCAGTTCGTCTCCCCGCCTTCATCCCACCCTCCCACCCCGTCCCTCTTCAGGGACCCTTCTCACGAGCAACTCCTTATCCAGGAGGTGCACGAACTCCTTACTGTAGGAGCGGTGGAGGAGGTCCCAAGGGATCTCAGAGGCAAGGGATTCTACTCCCGTTATTTCCTAATCCCAAAGGCAAAGGGGGGGCTACGTCCTATCCTGGACTTACGGAATTTCAACTTTACCATAAACTTGTTGAGACCCCGTATGCTCTCCCTGGGCACTATTATCCCCTCTATGGATCAGGGAGACTGGTACGCCGCCCTCGACATGAAGGACGCGTATTTCCATATTGCCATCTACCCACCTCACAGACGCTTCCTGCGCTTCGTAGTGGGCCAGAGACACTTCCAGTTCGCAGTCCTGCCATTCGGCCTCTCAACAGCACCGAGAGTCTTTACAAAATGCATGGCAGTGGTAGCAGCCGCCCTTCGGCGTCAAACAGTTCAGGTATTCCCCTATCTCGACGACTGGCTTATCCGTGGCAACTCCGCCAACCAGGTCCAGTCTCACATTCGCAAGGCCATGGACATGTTCAACCGTCTGGGCCTCCTACTGAACGTAGAAAAGTCCACTTTGGTGCCAACACAGAGAATAGACTTCATAGGGGCAATACTGGACTCTACCCTTGCCAGGGCGTTCCTCCCAGAGGCTCGCTTTCAAACGCTTGCAGCCGCCATACGCAGCCTCCAAGCCTTCCCAACGTCAACGGCCCGCTGCTGCCTCAGCCTCATGGGTCATATGGCATCATGCACCTTCGTGACAGCTCACGCCAGGTTACGCCTACGGCCCCTCCAAGCATGGCTGGCCTCCGCATACCGGCCACACAGGGACAACCTCGATATGATTCTGACGGTCCCACCGCAAGTCCTAGCCTCCCTCAACTGGTGGCTGGACCCCGCACATGTGATGTCAGGTGTTCCCTTTCATCCACCACAGCCTTCCCGTACCTTGACTACGGATGCGTCATCCCTCGGCTGGGGGGCTCACCTGCAGAACTTCCAAACGCAGGGCCTGTGGTCAGAACAGGAGCTGACATTACACATCAATGTCAGAGAACTCCGAGCGGTACGTCTTGCCTGCCAAGCCTTCGCTCAACACTTACAGGGCCGCTGTGTCTCCATCCTTACAGACAACACGACGGCCATGCATTACATCAACAGACAGGGAGGGGCACACTCCCTTCCCCTCTGCCGAGAGGCAACTCAGCTCTGGGACTTTTGCATAGCCCGTTCCATTCACCCCGTGGCCTCGTTTCTCCCAGGAGTCCAGAACACCTTGGCGGACCGCCTGAGCAGGTCCTTTCAAACTCACGAGTGGTCCATTCAACCAGACGTCATCCACTCTGTCTTCCAGAAGTGGGGGTTTCCCCAGATAGATCTCTTCGCGACTCACGAGAACAGGAAATGCCACGTGTTCTGCTCATTCCAAGGTCGCTCCCCAGGCTCCCTGACAGACGCTTTTCTCCATCCTTGGACGGACAACCTGGCCTATGCCTTCCCACCAGTTCCACTGGTCCACAGAGTCCTGCTCAAACTACGCAGGGACAAGGCCAGAGTAATCCTGATTGCTCCAGCGTGGCCCAGGCAACACTGGTATACCACGCTCCTGGAGCTGTCCGTGACAGACCCGATTCCTCTACCGCGATGGCCGGACCTGATCACGCAGCAGCACGGCAGGCTCCATCATCCCAACCTGCAGTCCCTTCACCTCACGGCGTGGCTGCTGCATGGCTGAACCCGTCGGAGCTACGATGTTCCAGCCCGGTCCAGCACGTTCTGCTGAGCAGTAGGAAACCCTCCACCAGGTCCACCTACTCAGCTAAGTGGAAACGTTTTTCCCTGTGGTGTGGCACTCGGGGTCTCAACCCCCTGCAGGTGCCGATTCACACCATACTGGACTACCTCCTCTCACTAAAGGAGCAGGGTCTGGCTCTCTCGTCGCTAAAAGTCCACCTAGCGGCAATTTCAGCTTTTCACCCCTGGGACGGGGCGGGTTCTGTTTTCTCCAACCCCATGGTTACCAGGTTCCTTAAGGGGTTAGAACGGCTACACCCGCTGGTACGCCGCCCGGTCCCTACATGGGACCTCAACCTAGTCATTACCAGGCTCATGGGTGCCCCATTCGAGCCCATGGCCACTTGCTCCATGCTGTATCTCTCATGGAAAACGGCCTTTCTAGTAGCCATCACCTCGGCTAGACGCGTCTCTGAGCTCAGAGCGCTTACTTCGGAACCACCTTATACGGTGTTCCATAGGGATAAAGTACAGCTCAGGCCACACCCGGCCTTCCTGCCCAAGGTAGTGTCGGCCTTCCATATTAACCAAGACATTTTTCTACCTGTCTTTTATCCTAAGCCCCATGCCTCTAGGAAGGAGCAGCAACTCCATTCCTTGGATGTCCGGAGAGCCCTCGCCTTCTACATCGAGAGGACGAAGCCGTTCCGGAAATCGACCCAGCTGTTCATCGCCGTGGCGGACCGGATGAAAGGCCTTCCCGTCTCTTCTCAGCGCATCTCGTCATGGATCACCTCGTGCATCCGCGCATGCTATGACTTGGCAGGTGTCCCCACCATGCACACTACGGCCCACTCTACCCGAGCTCAGGCCTCGTCTTCTGCCTTCCTGGCACACATACCTATACAAGACATTTGTAGGGCCGCGACATGGTCGTCAGTACACACTTTTGCCTCACACTATGCCATAGTGCAACATTCTAGAGACGCCGCCGCTTTTGGTTCGGCGGTCCTAAACTCTGCTGTATCACAATCCGACCCCGCCTCCTAGGAATGGCTTGGGAGTCACCTAACTGGAATACATATGAGCAAGCACTCGAAGAAGAAAAGACGGTTACTCACCGTAGTAACTGGTGTTCTTCGAGATGTGTTGCTCATATGTATTCCAAACCCGCCCTCCTTCCCCACTGTCGGAATAGCCGGCAAGAAGGAACTGAGAGGGCGATGGGCCGGCTGCTGTATATATCGGGGCACCTAACGGCGCCACTCCAGGGGGCGCCAGCCGGCCCACCGAGTGTTGCTAGGGTAAAAATCTTCCGACGATCGTGCACGCCGCGCGCGCACACCTAACTGGAATACATATGAGCAACACATCTCGAAGAACACCAGTTACTATGGTGAGTAACCGTCTTTTTTTCATTGTTCTAAGACCCAGGGGTTGGGTCTTTGATCACTTTGTAACCAATTGGTTAGAAAATTATTCTCAAAGCCTCCCCAGGAAAGGGAGTGTACGGGCTTAAGGGGATATTTTGGGGAGAAGGGGAACGTCAAGTCGTCCTTTTCCCTGGTTCTCGATTAAATCACTTAATGGTGGCAGCAATTACCTTTTCTCAGGGTACAGGGAAGATTTTGTACCTTGGGGGGTTTTTAACCTAAGCTGGTAAAAATAAGCTTAGGGGATCTTTCATGCGGGTCCCCACGACTGTACCCTAGAGTTCAAAGTGGGGAGGGAACCCTAACAAACCTACAAAAATATTAGATCTTTGTATACCTATATAATTGCACCTTTATATATTCCTGTACATGGAATTTCTGTCTAGCATGAGCCTTCTATCATGTTATGTGTTTGTGATGCACCTGCTGCAGCTATTGTGTCTGGAATTATGGGATAGTTGTCACAGATAGAGCAATAGTTAAGTGTACTTTGTCTCTATACATTACACTGATTTTCCACAAAAGTTGGTTAGCATGGAAATAATTTCCAGAGCAGAGTCAGTTCAGCAGAGGATGGCAGCCTCTTACTACAACACTCAGCAGCCCCATGACAGTGATAACACTCATTTCAGTGTCTATTGATAATTTCCTTCCTCTGATTGACTGTTTGCACCAACTACCCACTACTTCACAAGACCTTAGTTGTCAGTTGTACTTCTGTGCTCTTCTCCATCCTCTCTTCCTGTTGCCATCCCTTACCTCTACTGTTAATATCTGCTGTCTCCCTAGTTTCCGATGTACTAATCCCCTCTTGCCGCTCCTCCTGCCCCGTCACCTGTCTCACTGAGGGTGGCTTTTTCAAATGCACATAGCATTGACCTTCTACACTCCCACTAAAGTGAAGAATGTTAGGCCAATGCTGCATTCTTTCCCCTCTCGCCACCTTTTACCTGTCTTGTCTATTTAGATTTTAAGCTCTGCAGCGCAGGGACCATCACGTTTGTACAATGCCTAGCACAATAGGTGCTGTGCCATTATTAGTCATTATCAGGTCATTGCAGGAACCAAGGGTGCTATGAAACCTTAGCTCAAGTGTTTAACTGTGGAACAGCTCTGCCCTCTAATGTACAGAAGGCTGTAGTGTGCTGAATGAAAGCTGATACACAGCAGCCACCCAGAACAATTAGGCATACTTGCTGGTATTGCATGCTGCCTAGACAATCATCATGTTTTATTTGTTTTGCATCCTTATATGGCAATATCTGTATGAGGGTCAGGCAACACAACATAGCACCACCCAAAAGCTACAGACGCCAAGGATTTATGCATAAGGAAGGAAAACAAAATTTAATGTAACAGTACAGCAGGCCTGCACAACATACGGCCCGCGGGCCACGTGCGGCCCGCGCAGGCTCACTGTGCGGCCCACGGGGGGGTGGAGCGGATCTGATGTACTGAGCATGCTCAGTACAGCCCAGCTCCAGGAAGCGTGGCCACGTCCCTCTGCTCCGGGAATTAGGTGAGCGGGGGGGCGGGGGTGGGTGGAGGGGACCGAGCGGGTGGGCAGGGCCGGCAGGAGCGCCGGGGGGAGGGTGGGATGCCCCGCTCTCCCCCGGCGGCAGGAGCGCCGGGTGGAGGGCGACATGCCCCGCTCTCCCAGCAGGAGCACCGGGGGGAGGGTGACATGCCCCGCTCTCCCCCGGCGGCAGATTGATTGTCCCACGATTCTTCTTCTTTTGTCCCGCGTCCCGACCAATGCTTGTCCCGATTTCCAGTCTTCCTCTGTTTTTGTTTTCCCTCAACAACTTCGGCGGCGGAAGAGGGTTTTTTTTTTTGCTCAACAACTTTCCTCACATCTGGTCACCCTAGTTTCGGCCCTCGGCTGTTTTCTTTGGAGTAATGTGGCCCTCGCTGCTTTACGAGCTGTGCCGGCCTGCTGTACAGAAATGAGGCAAGGCATGCAATAAGAGAAGGTGCAGGGAATGAGACCGAGCTCTTGCCTCTGAGTGCATATATTTTTCTCTGCACTCATTCAACTCATGGTTTTGTCCCCTCCGTATAACAATGCAGTGTTACTACTGCAATAGAGTTCTATTGTATACAAAACACATCTGAAGTGATGATTGCAAAGTCAAGCATGTACAAGTTAGGAAATGCCCATGCAACCTTAATTCAGCCCCCCCTGGGCACATGCATTAGGATATTCTTTAATTACGTGATCACTTATGATTTTTGCCCCAGGACCCCTGCCCAATAAAGTGCACAGGATGGATGGCGCTCACTTAGTGAATAATCTTTTGTCCTCATCTTTCTATGTACACCCGCCCCCCTCCTCATTATTTATTGCTAAAGTTAAGATTTTGTAATGGTTATTTTTAGTAAAAGTCAGGGACAGGTCACGGGCAATAAAACCAAAAATCAAAGACACCCATGACCAGTCTCTGACTTTTGCTAAAAATAACAGAGACAAAATGGGGGCAGACTTGGGGGAGTGGGGGAGAGAAGAGGACCAACGCCCGAGCAGGGAGGGATGAGAGTTTAGACCCACTGTGGAAGGGCGGGTCCAGCACCCATTGCCAGTGGTGACTGGGAGCTGCAGGGGGCCTTCTCTACCACCTGTAACAGCAGAGAGCTCCAGGGTCCCCCCACCGCCCTTGGTGGCTCAGAGCTCCAGGGCCCCCATCGGCTGACCACCCTGAGGCTGGAAAATGTTACAGAGGTCTCCGAAAGTCACGTAATCCATGACTTCCATGACATAATCTTACTCTTATTTATTGCACACCCTCCAAAGCCTGCACTAAGTTACACAATCATAAGTTTACTCGCTGAAGTATCTGAGTGCTTCACCAACTTATATAAATACATTTATCTTCACAACACTCTCCGAGATAAAATGGTGCTGTTCCCATTTTACAGAGGAGAAACTGGGATGGATTAAGGCCAACATTATCAATGTTTACTAATGTTGGGTACCCAGCTACAGATGCTTAAGGGCAAATTTTTCAGAGCAGAACTCATTGACTTCTGTTGCAGTAGTAGATTCTAGAGTGGGGCAATCAAGAAATGTGGAAGATAATTAGTGGCCACCTGTGAATGGTTTGGTTGAAGTGACTTGTCCAGCACCACAGGAATTCTTTAGAGGGGCAGGGATAGAATCCGATTCTTCAGGACAGCATTTGATTGTCTTTGCCATAAGACCATCTTTCCTCTGCCGATAATTCTTTACCTCATTCACTACATATCTTCCAACTTCTGAAACAAATGAGCCCAAAATCCTAAGGACAAAAGCCTTATTAATTACACAGCCTGATTAATTTCCTAAACACCATCTATCCTTTGTACTGATGGAGGTAGGGGGTCCAGTGGAAAATATTTAAATTACATGAATACATACTAGAGAAACAAGGTGGATGAAGTAATATCTTTTATTGCATCAACTTCTGTCACCACAGAAGTTGGTCCAATAAAAGATATTACTTCACCCACCTTGTCTCTCTAATATCCTGGGGCCAACATAGCTACAACAACATTGCAAACACCATCACATAATATCATAATAATGCATATGACCAAGGAAACCAAATAAGGTTGCACAGGCAGCCCTCATTCTGGCATTTCCTAATTTTGGAATGCTTGACTTTGCAACCTTAACGTTCTTTTCATTTCATTTTTGGGGATGTAATTTTGTATTTTCATGAAAAGCAATCTGAAAAAAAAGTTATCATGTGGAACCATATTGACTCTCATATCGGTCATGAGCAGGGCTGAGACATTTAGACTTTTGCCATTTGCGGTAATGCGTAGAGAAGCACAGCCTAGTAATCCTATGTGGACCAGCCACTGGAAGGTGGGGGGCGAGGATGAGACATTGTGCCAGTGGGGTTCACAGTTATTTGCTAGAGAATCAGCAACCCTGGGTTCAGTTACAGATTCTGGGGGTAGGATGTCCTCTCTAGTGGTCAGACTCTTTGTCCCTGTGCCCCCAACATGCTGACTGTCCCCCTTTTCTTCATCTCCTGTTCCAGAGCTGGTTTTCTACTATTTCAGCCCCCATCCCACAGCTTTTGTTGCTTTCAGCCTTCCTGTCCTCCCTCTGCTCCTCATCCTTTTGCACTGTAATCAGGCTGCCTCCCCCAAGTTTCTGGGTGGCAATAGAGGGCATTAAGAACATAGAAAGAGAGTCTCCTTACTCAGTTCCAATACCTGCCACCACCGTGGTCTCAAGCAGCCAAGAAAAGCCATTGCAAACTAAATCCTGCTCAGCCACTATGTCCCTGGAATGGAGCATGCTCGGGCACTGGGGATGGCACATATACAGTCCAGTCAGCATGCAGGAGCTATGTGGGGATAGAGCATGCTCAGTACAGATAGAATCCCCATAAAATGTAGCTGCAAGCCTCTAACATCTCTACTGAGGATGTGCAAACAGTGATTTTTCAGAGGCTTGTAACTTGTCCAAATTTGGGTTTTCACAGGGACCACAAGGGGCACACTGACACCAGGGTGACCACCACCAAATTTCAAGTCCTTTCTCCAAATCATTGAGGTGCCAGAGTTTCTCGTTAAAGCTAAGCTTTTAAAATGGGCAAAACAGTATTCTTATTCACCCTCATTCTTGGCAATAATGGAAATTTTTTTTGCTGAAACTTGCCCAAAAAATCCAGTCTGAAACCTAAACCCAGCATGAAAAACTTCAACCCAAATGGTTTAACTCTGGCAAAAGTATAAGCAACTGAAAACATGGTCTCATAATTAAAAGTATTAGGCAGCCTTAAATATAGAGATTGCTAAGAGCAGTACCTATAATGTGTTTATTAGGGCATACGGCTCTTAATTTTGCCCTTCTTACCTGGATCAATACTCTTCTACAGAGACCAGCTTTCACTAGGGATTTTGCAACCCAGCGAGCTGCATATGCTGCTGAGCGATCAGCTTTGGAAGGATCTTTCCCAGAGAAAGCACCTCCTCCATGGGCTCCCCAGCCTCCGTAAGTATCAACGATGATCTTTCGGCCAGTCAGTCCAGCATCACTCTGTAGGGCAAACAATTACACGTTGACTTGACAAACCAAGGCTCTGTGTATAAATTCATTCCAACACCACTATGCATTAATTGCTTGTATTTATGTCAGAAACAAAATAAGCCCGATCAATGGGTTGCTATGCGTCTCTTTGTAGGCAGTTATTTGATTCAGCCCATGTAAGTAAGGTGGAATTTTACGTAGGATGTGCCGCAGTTTGTACTGTAGTAACTAGGCTGACCATACGTACCGTTTTAAACGGGACAGTACCGTTTTTTTCATATTTCCCGACCGTCCCGTCGTTTTAATATAAATGTCAATTTTGTCCCGTTTTTAATAAACTATATATAGTTTTTATTTTTTTGTAAAAAACTGAACGCTGGCTTGTTGTGGCTGCCCCTGGTCTCCCCGCCGAGCTGCTGAGCGGGGAGTCGAGGGGCGGCTTGTTGCGGCTGCCCCTGGTCTCCCCGCCGAGCAGCTGAGCGGGGAGACGAGGGGCAGCTTGTTGCGGCTGCCTCTGGTCTCCCCGCCGAGCTGCTGAGCGGGGAGACGAGGGGCGGCTTGTTGTGGCTGCCCCTGGTCTCCCCGCCGAGAAGCTGAGCGGGGAGACGAGGGGCGGCTTGTTGCGGCTGCCCCTGGTCTCCCCGCCGAGCTGCTGAGCGGGGAGACAAGGGGCAGCTTGTTGCGGCTGCCCCTTGTCTCCCCGTCCCGTTTTTGCCATCCCAATGTCCCGTTTTTGTCTCAAGGAAATATGGTCAGCCTAGTAGTAACTCTAAAAGATTGATACGAACACAGCCCCTTTTTGAAAGACACAGTAAAACCTAGTCCCTTTGTCATTTGCCCCGTCCAGCATGGATCATAATGTTGGAACTGCTGGCCACTGAACATGTTTAGTGCCACTTGGTGGGATTTGTCACCCTTTCAAGGGAAAAGAGGAGTGGTTTACAGTAAAACTCAACTTCACTAAATAAGGCAAAAGGCTAGTCAGGATTTGCCTTTATTTATCTAGTGAAATCTGTACACAATTGACTAGATTGTACCTTGTAGGCACTACCCCAGTGAGGAACTGCACCACTCCAGCACAGGTCATCTGACTCCCAGGGACAATGCCATCCAGTGCACAGGGGGGTGCATGAACTTCAACCCCCCGTTTAAGAGGTGCACATAGTCCCCACCTATGTAGCAAGATGCCTAGAGAAAAGGGGGAAGGAACAATGGCATTATTTACTCCCCAACCCCTCTGGGGAATTGTTATCACTGTGGGGAGTTCTCTATGGCAGTCCGGTACTCTCTTGAATTTGGCCATTTGTTACACCACTTGTATAACGTAGGGAAAAGATTTTTTATTTTCTTCTCCCTACTGCACACCCAGGTAAGGGCCAACCACAATCTTGCTCAGTGTGGGTAACTGAAACAGTGAACAAATTCCAGGTTCTGATGTACGGTGAGGATTAATACATTGTGTCTCAATCTTAAATTGCATAGCCATCCGGATAGCATTAACCATACAAATTACTCTAAGTGCTAAGCATTATAGGTGTTGTGAAATCAACTCAAGTGCTACAAGTCAAGGATTTTAGCAAGTAATTTCAGAGCCAGTTTGTTTAACATAATGTTTAACTTTCTGTAATGACTGAAGTATATTTTGTCATTGATAAAGATTCAAGAATCTCTACATATCCATTCTTGATTGGCCAAACAATTATGGGATCAATTTGGATGCTAGCTTCCTCACATCCTCCTGATGACTGAATATAAGCAGAAGTGACCACGTTTCCTTAAAAATGTAGTTGAGACTTGTCTTGTTTCACTAAAACAGTACATTTAATTGTTTTGAGGGAGAACGTTTAGAAAGGACATTGCAGAATGTAATCTCAGTCTATTTATGTTTAAAATCTTTCAAAGTACCATACCTTAGGACCACCTTCTATAAACACTTCGCTTGGAAGGAGATGATAGATTGTGTTCTCATCTAGATAGTTTGCTGGAATAACTTCTTTGACAACTTTTTCCATTAGTTCTTTCCGCATTTGTTGTACAGGCATATTGGGTGCATGGTGTACAGAGATCACCAATGTGTGTACACGGATGGGCTCCACTGCTCCATTGTTTTCCTTGTATTCCATTGTGACCTGAAAATCAGCCATGAAAATTCAAATCCAATATTCCCTGGCCAGGAGGGGCATCAAACCCAAATGTACAATTAAAACAACTTCATATTTCCCTCTAATAGCAGAAGGAATCAAATTTGGTGAAATCTGATTAGAAAAAGGACTGGATGCTAGATTATTACTGGTGACACTGATGACTGATGGGAATACAGACCTCAAAGAGGCCAAAAATAACCACTATCTCATTAAAATAAAGAAGGACCACTACTGAAGCATATGCTCATCTCTAGTTGCTACAAAGAAACAAAGTAATTGTAATGAAAAACAAGAGCTTGAGATCCCAGCCGACAAGCATTAAGGGCATTCATAGATGGGGCAGGTTAAAGTGTGGAAGGAAAGGAATTTAAAATACTGAAGCTCCAGCTATGGTTAAGCGACAGTCTATAAGGTGCCAGAGGACTCTTTGTCGCTTCTACAGATCCAGACTAACACGGCTACCCCTCTGATACTTGACAGCTGTGGTTTAGTTGCAGATGCTTAGCACCTCTTGGAATTTGGCCTACATCTCTGCTTTGCCTTACTTCCACTGCTTCTTCCTAGTTACAGTTTGTAGACTCTAATCATTGGTGATATATGGCAGTGATCCAGTGTGACCCGATTCAAATTTAGGGATAGGTGCTGGAGTTCGTGGCTACTGACTCCTGCCTTGTGACAGTGGAATAAGACTAAGGCTGTTGATTAATTGCAGTTAACTAAAAAAAAATTAATTGCGATTAAAAAAATGAATCACGATTAATCACAGTTTTAATCCCACTGTTAAATAATAGGATACCAATTGAAATGTATTAACTGTTCTTGGATATTTTTCTACATTAAATTACAACACAGAATACAAAGTGTACAGTGCTCACTTTATATTATTATTTTTATTACAAATATTGTCACTGAAAAAATGATAAACAAAAGAAATAATATTTTTCAATTCACCTAATTCACCTAACTCTTTATTGTGAAAATGCAACTTACAAATGTAGATTTTTTTGTTACATAATTGCACTCAAAAACAAAACAATGTAAAACTTCACAGCCTAAAAGTCCACTCAGTCCTACTTCTTATTCAGCCAATCACTAAGACAAATAAGTTTATTTACATTTACAGGAGATAATGCTGCCAGCTTCTTATTTACAATGTCACCTGAAAGTGAGAACAGGCGTTTGCATGACACTTTTGTAGCAGGCGGTGCAAGGTATTTATATGACAGATATGCTAAACATTCGTAAAACCCTTCATGCTTCGGCCACCATTCCAGAGGACATGCTTCCATACTGATGTTGCTCGTAAAACAAATAATGCGTTAATTACATTTTGAATGAACTCCTTGAGGGAGAATAGTATGTCTCCTGCTCTGTTTTACTTGCATTCTGCCATGTATTTCATATTATAGCAGTCTCGGATGACCAAGCACATGTTCATTTTAAGAACACTTTCACTGCGGATTTGACAAAACACAAAGGTACCGATGTGAGATTTTCTAAATATAGCTACAGCACTCAACCAAAGATGTAAGAATCTGAAGCATCTTCCAAGATCTGAGAGGGACAAAGTGTGGAGCATACTTTCAGAAGTCTTAAAAGAGCAACACTCTGATGCAGAAACTACAGAACCCAAACCACCAAAAAAGAAAATCAACCTTCTGCTGGTGGCATCTGACTCAGATGATAAAAGTGAACATGCGTTGGTCTGCTCTGCTTTGGATCGTTATCGAGCAGAACCCATCATCAGCATGGACGCATGTCCTATGGAATGGTGGTTGAAGATGAAGGGATATATGAATCTTTAGCGCATCTGGCATGTAAATATCTTGCAATGCCGGCTACAACAGTGCCATGAGAATGTCACGTTCAGGTGACACTGTAAACAAGAACATTAACTCCTGCAAATGTAAACAAACTTGTTGGTCTGAGTGATTGGCTGAACAAGAAGTAGGACTGAGTGGGCTTGTAGGCTCTAAAGTTTTACATTGTTTTATTTTTGAACGCAGTTTTTTTTGTACATAATTCTACATTTGTAAGTTCAACTTTCATGATAAAGAGATTGCATTAAAGTACTTGTATAAAGTGAATTGAAAAAATACCATTACTTTTGTTTTTTACAACACAAATATTTGTAATAAAAAATAAATATAAAGTGAGCACTGTACACTTTGTATTCTGCGTAGTAATTGAAATCAATATATTTTAAAATGTAGAAAAGATCAAAACATATTTAATATTTATTTAATGGTATTGTTTAACAGCGTGATTATTTGCACAGTTAATCACAATTAATTTTTTTAATTTCTTGACAGCCATAAATGAGACATTAGTGAAACCCTGACCTAAGTCATGTGATTGCTCAGGAAATAAAGACCAGTCTCTTACCAAAATTCCTTTGTCATTTATTACCTGTATCCTTCCCTTACCTGCTGTTTGCATGTATATGAGTGCCTCCATGCCAACACTTTCTTATAACATGAAAGAAACCTCCCCAAACAGTTTTTGGATTGATTCAAGCGCTAAAAAGGTCATGTACCCATATGATTTTCTTAGCACTTGATAACAATACATCCCCAGTAATATCCCAAAGTGCAGTAGCACAATGCAACTTAACTTACCACCACTGAACCAGTGAAGTTAAACATAAACCGCCCTCTCCTCCAACAAGTCCCCACATTTCCAATTCCCACCCCTCATTCAGTTCTCCTCTGCCTTCTGAGAACATATGTACGTTAACTGTCTTACTAGGGAGAAAATGTAACTCTAACCATTCAGTTAACAAACCCACTCATGACAGTACTAAGGGGATGACTAACCAGATATGCAGCCTGTTACTTCTAGATCATTGCTTCAAATGTAGCCTATGGCAGCACTGACTAAAAGATCTGGGGGCCTGAGAGAAGTGAGTAGGTTGTTCCAGTCCAGTTGCCTCACAAAATGTGTCCATATCACAAAAAGCACCATCCTAGCTGGTACTAACTGATCATGTTAGTGTCCAAGGAGACACATATGTTCCTCTCACTCCTTGTATTGATCCCAAGAGTCATAACCGAGGCACTGGCAGGACAGTGTGGATCAGGCCATATGTGCAGTGGATATGAAAATGCCATCTCCTAGCCTGTCTAATCTACTCCAGTCAAGCACATAGAATTCATGCCACTGCCACACCAGCTGTTCGTTCATTTCATGAAGAACGTGAATCAAGTCTAAATCGTGCAAGTTAAAGGGCACAGCCCTTTTAAAATCTGATTTATAATCCATGTTATTTACTGACCTGTGTTTTCCCATCTGGTCTAACCCAGGGCCATGTTCCATTCCTCTCCAGGGCTTTTATCTTTGCATTAAGTTTGTGTGCAAGTAGGATTGTTAGAGGCATGCATTCCTCAGTTTCATCAGTGGCATAACCAAACATCAAACCCTGCATTGAGGCAATAGAAAATAAAACATAATTCCATTTTCTTATTTCCATTTTCTGTTCATGGGAAGAGGCATCTGTGGCATGCTGTGTGTAGTGTCACTTGCTTCTTTATACATACACCGGTTTTGAAATCAAACAGCCAACCAGCGTAATCCCTTCTTCCAGGAATCTCAGACCAACAGCATTGCCTAGTTCCCAAGAAATACCTCCATCTCATCAAGAACCCACTCTAATCAGAGTCAAAGCTTACTCCTGTTGTTTGCACAGCTCCGCCCCGCTCCCAAAGCTACCTGTACACACAGCCATCCATAACTCAAAACACCATAACATGTCTTTTTAAGACTCAACATTTGCTCACACTAACAACTTGAAAGACTAACACAGCGCCACCTGATGACACCAGCCATAACAAAAAGTTTAGTTGTAGCTTTAGCCTTTAGAGCCGTTGGATATGTGCAGGCAGCACTTGTTGAAACCAATGCATGCCAGGTTTTCTTGGCCTTGTTATTAATCATGTACACAATATTTAGTTCAAACCCACATGCTATAATTGTCTACCATGTATACTGTATAGTCTTTTTTTTTTTAAACAAAGAGTATGATCCAATGCAAATTAACTGAGTTTGCAATGTATATTGGACTGGGATCTAAATGCTTAAAATAAAGACACTTTACCTGATCCCCAGCTCCAAAGTCATCTTCACTCTTGCCATGGGAGACAGCATGTTTGATTTCTTTACACTGTTGTTCTAGAGCTACCAGCACTGTACAAGTCTTATAGTCTAATCCTGGTGAAGAGAAGTGGAAGTGAATGATAAACAAAAGAAGAATATTGTGGTGTTTTCAGAAATACGCCAGCTATAAAAGCTTCACTTCATGGCTAGTTCAAAAAAGGTTGGATGAAGATTTGAGGTATTTAGGTTACAAACACAAAGTGTAGGAACTAACCTTATGACAGCAGTTTGGCTTTGTCTCCCTCTAGTGGGTAGGCCATGTATAAACATTTGCATATTACAGTCTGCAAGCTAGTCTGGTCTTTTAGGCTAATTAGGCTCATGCTTTTCATGAGGTGTTAGATTCTATCCCATAGGTCACGCAACCAGAGACATTGTCCATATTCTGTTATTGGTGGACAAATGCCAATGCCGAAAGTTATTTAAGTAGGAAAGTTTGAAGAGTGTTGTGAAAGGGAGCAGGGCTTTTATTCATTGTCTCCTGTAAAGGGCACTTGAAGAAACTAGACAGAAGTATATCTGAGACAAATACAGGGAAATGCTGACATAGAATAGTCACGTAGGGGATTCACTGCTGCAGGAACCCATTGTAGCAACTACATTAGTAGGAATACTGAAGAATTCCCTTGAGCATAAACTTCAAGTCTCAAAGTCTACTCAAACCTAAATACAAGGAAGACCAGTTCTCCTGTTTTTATAATAAGCCATTTGCCTGCAGACAAGTCATATGCCATGCTTAATCATCCTGTCATTTGTGCATGCTCCGAATTGGAGCATGGGAATGATGGGTATTCAGCACTTCTAACAATCAATTTCTGAGTGACATGTCGACTCAAGGCCACATCCAATACACATTCATATTTATATTATCTTTTTTCCTCCTGCAGGATCAGAGTCATCCATGATGTTATTTCACTAAGCACTGTTACAGAGGAATTTGACTGCACGTAATCAGAACTGACTATGAACCAGGAAGCAAGTACATAACTCACCTTTTGAAGAGTCATCATAGCCTATCCTCTTGAGGGTCTCTCGCACAATTTGCTGGTAATCCACTACAGCTTTGGAAGTGATCTCTCCACAGAGCAAGATCATCCCCGTTTTGGCCACACATTCTGTAACAGTTGAAATAACATTACAGTAAAATGAAAGTTCTAGCTATGTGTATAGGCTTTTGAAAGAGTATTTGGTCCTAGAAGCAACTGTGTAGTACAGTTTGAGGCTGATTGGACAGAACACATTGTGGAATTGCTTCAGTAAATAGGTCTTAAGCGTGGCCTAATTTTTAAACCTGTCTTGATACCAATCACAGACTCTTGTCCTTTGCAACAGTGTGGGATGGATTCTTCTGTCTACTCCAGTTGCTTTATACTGTTCTGGCCACCTGAGATTCCCTTAGTGAAACTGAATCCCCTGGTGGTGCAAAGCTAACAAGACAGATCCTCCTGGCCCTGGACATGGGGAGAGTTCTCAGTAAAGAGCGAGCATCATCCGAATGGCTCCGTACTCCATCAAGTGCCAGTTGCCATGACGTCTGGCTGTCCAGTAGACCAAGGAGGCAATTTATAGCACTTGGAAGTGTGACCCTGTGATCCTGTGACTGTTCTGTTCCAATTGCCTGTTGCACCCACTTGATGCCTCAGGAATAGTCTTAGGCCCAGATTTCTAATGGTATTTAGCCATTTCTGTGCAGAATGTTGCAATGCCTGGACACTTAGGAGCCAAAATACCATTGAAAGTCTATGGGAATTAGGCTCCCAAGTGCTTAAATCCCTTTTGAAAAGAGGATTTAGGCTCCTAAATCAATTAGACATTGTAGCGCTGATTGCAGCAACACCTAAATACCCATAAAAATATGGACCTTAGTGTCTACCGTACCAAGCTCAGCAAGCTCAGATTTTAAGTGAGACCCCCCCGCCCCCACCCAGTGTATTGCTACTACAATACAGTCTCTCAGTTTACAGTAGGTACAACAAAGTGGCTGTCCTGAGCTGCAGGCACCTTTGTCTAAAGTTAAAACACAATCAAATGAAAGCCAGCAGCTGCTCCTCGACCTCAAAACAAAAAATCAACCAACCAAAATCATTGAGTCCAAACAATACCTCTGCCCACAGACTGTTAGTGCTTATTGGGCGTGGGGCTGGACACCACCTATGCTAAGTCCAAGGTGGGTCACAACCTGCTATCATAAATGTCCGAGGCACCCCTGTACTCACACCCTTTGCACTACTGCAATAATATGTGTACAAAATAAGCCTTGTGAGGGAATCATATGAAAGCTAGTAAGATGCTGTTATTAATATCAATGCAAAATGCATGTGTTAACGTTATATGTGCAATTATGAATTCCCTCAGTATGATGTTATAGCCAGACAGCCTAGCCCAGGTGATAAACAGGTCTGTCCTAGACAAAGGAATGTGGGTTTACCTTAATTTCCATATTAGCAATACACAGAACCATCAAGCTAAACCAGCAGGGTTTATTCTGATCCTGAACTGGAGAGACAGAGGATTAATATGGCTCCTGCACCCCAGAGAGACACTGGAGACTGAATCCTCAGCAGGCCGTTCTGACTTGTAAGACTAAGGGTATGTCTATACTTACCCGTCGCGTCGGAGGCGCGGGATCGATGTTCTGGGTTCGATTTATCACGTCTTGTCTAAACGCGATAAATCGAACCAGGAAGTGCTCCGCCGTCGACACTGGTAATCCAGCTCGACGAGTGGAGTAGGCGGAGTCGACGGGGGAGCCTGCGCGCCGCGTCTGGACCACAGGTAAGTTCGAACTAAGGTACTTCGACTTCAGCTACGTTATTAACGTAGCTGAAGTTGCGTATCTTAGTTCGACAGGGGGGGTTAGTGTAGACCTGGGCTAAGACATTCCTTCAGCGATATAAGGAACAGAGAGAGATTCCATCTTTATCCTTTACCTTAGGAGACAAAGACACCACATGATTTGATCTCTGTGATGAGTCCTGGCCAGCAAAAGCCGGAAAGGCGACTGTGGATGAAAGAAACTGCCTTGAACAAAGACTGTGTATCTTGCTAGATTAAGTTTTAGACTTTTAGATTCGTATTTTCACTTTTATTTGCTTGTAACCAGCTCTACCTTTATCTTGTTTATTTGGTATCACTTAATCCATGTTCTTTGGCTAATAAACTTGCTTTGCTTTCATTATAAATCATTACTGCTGTGTAAGTTCAGTAAAGTGTGTGCTTCTAGCAAGCTAGCAAGTTGGAGTGTTTTACTGTCTCTGTAAAGGCCGCAGACAACACTTTCTCTATGAGGGTCCCTGCAGTAGGACAATTTTGGGGTGAATTCAGGGCTGGAAAGATACTAAGATCAGTATGCAAGGAGTTATCAGGTTGGGCAAAACCAGGGTGAAGCTGACTGGATCCCTGGGGTACAACCTGGAACTGTGAGACCGCTGTGCCCCCTTAACTCTCCAGCCTGGGCTGTCTCTTTCAATGCTTTGTTAGTGAGAAGCAGCAAACCTCTTCAGGTGCTGTGGTCACTTAGTTAAAAGCACGCAGGGAAACACCCAGCTAAATTACACGAATGCTCTGTAAACCACTCATGAACCATACACAGAGACACAAGCAAATCCCTCCAGCCTTGCACCCCAAAAATGAACCGTTTTACATTGTTCAAGACCTTCTCTTGAACAACACAGGTTCATTAATTAGTTTGCCATTTCATCAAAGAATAGTGGATGTGCACCAGCCTTTGTAATCTGAGCAGATTCCCCATGAACGTTAGACAAACTTACTGGTGAAGATAAAACGTTAAAATAAGTTTATTAACTAGAGCAAGACAGATTTTAAGGGAGTATAAGTGGTAGGCATAAAGGTCAAAGAGAGTTACCTAAGAAATAAAAAGTAAAATTGCAGTCTAAGTCTAATAGAGTTTAGGATTAAGGAAGATTTGAACAAACAGCTTTTCCCAACCCACTGGATGTCACAAGCAGGTTGCATATCTTTATACACAAGCTGAATTTCCTTCTCAGCCTGAGACCAGTCTCCTTAGTTTGAAGTCTTTGTCTTCCCATCATTATTGTTGCCTTCAGTATAGGTGGGGGAGGAGAGAAGTGGTCTCACGATGCCACTGTCCCTTATTTTATACTCTCAATTCATGTCCCACAAAAGATACTGGCCCAGACATGTCCTGATGGGCCTTGCTGAGTCAGAGTTGAGCAATCTCCATTGTGTGGTGTTTGTGCAACTGTCTCCTACAGAATTGTAAATCTCTTCTTTACAATTCCCCTGCTGGTCAATGGCTCATGATGGTAGCATAATGCCCATTTGGGTGTGGGTCACTTCCTTTGTTGCCACTGGAGAATTAGCAGTGGGCGATTCCGAGACTCAAGGCAGATGGTGACCAAACCCCTTAGTGGCCTGGGTGAACCCCAAAACGACAGAGGTTTTGCACAATTGTATCAGAGGTGTTGTCTACACAGATGTTTCAGACTCCCAAGGAGAGTCTCGTGAACTTCAGTGTCAGACAGTATCTCTTGGATTCTCTGGGAAGCCTTAGCTGTCTAGAGGTTTATAGATTAGCCGCACACTCCAGTGATTCTCATCTCCAATTTGTGATTAAATGGATGCCCTAAAATTATTTTGATTCAAGTGAGCTTTTGCTGCACTTGAACCCAGAAAAAATTAGTAGATTTATCCCCCTTGGATCTGTGGAGCATCTTCTGTCTGGATTTACTGCTACCACTGTGTCATCAGTACTTTGATGAAGCAGATGTATGTCTCAGATTAAGGTGATGCGGGAAGACAATTTCAGAACCCATTTGCAAAAAGAATTGGCCTACGAAATTTCATGGAAAGTGAAATTGAGGCCTCCAAAACTACATTTTCACACAGTAACTTTTCACCTTTATAGCTAGCTTAAACAGATTTGTAAAATGAAGTTAATAGCTGTGTAACAGGGATGTTAAGGTTAACTTGTTTCAGAATAGCAGCCGTGTTAGTCTGTGTCAGAAAAAAGAACAAGAGTACTTGTGCCACTTTAGAGACTAATACATTTATTTCAGCATAAGCTTTTGTGGGCTACAGTCCACTTCATCGGATGCATAGAATGGAACATACAGTGAGAAAATATTTATACATTCAGAGAAACATGAAAAGTACCTATACCAACTGTAAGAGGCTAATTAATTATGAGGAACTATTATCAGCAGGGGAAAAAAACTTTTGAAGTGATAATCACGATGGCCCATTTCAGACAGTTGACACAAAGGTGTGAGGATAGTTAACTAATATAAATATAAATATAATACTTCAGTTAGTGAGGTGCATGCGAGGAGCTGGAAGCAAGAGGCACACAAGGAGCTGAGAGTGAGAAGGTGTACCGCTAGAGGACTGAGGAATACAAGCGTCATCAGGAGGAAGGTCCTGCGGTGAGGATAAAGAAGGGGTTTGGCGGAGGCCATGGGGAAGTAGCCCAGGGAGGTGTAGCTGTCACCCATTACAGGAAACCCTGTAGACAGCTGCGATCCACAGGGCCCTGAGCTGGAACCCAGAATAGAGGGTGGGCCCGGGTTCCCCCCATCCCCCAACTCCCTATTTTGATAGGAGTGGAGTTGACCTGGACTGTGAGTCCCACCAGAGGGAAAGGTCCCTGGCCTGTCCCCCAACCTACTAGGTGGGTCAGCAGAGACTGCAGGGATTGTTCTCCTCCCTTTCCCCATGCTGGCCAGTGATGAGGTTCGTTGAGTGATGGTAGATTTGAGCCACTAGCAAAAGTAGCCAAACTGAGGGCTGCCGTGAATCTCTGAGGCGAGCAAATTCGCCAATAAGTGCAGGACCCACCAAGGCAGAGAAGGAACCTTGTCATACCTCCTATACCTCACAGGCCATTAAATGTCACCCATTTACCCTATAGTGAGCCCAGTAACTTGTGCCTGGCTAAAGTATAGTTTCCAGAAAGGCACCCAGTCTTGATTTCAAGACATCAAGAGATGGAGAATCCACCACTTCCCTTGGTAGTTTGTTCTCGTGGTTAATTACCCTCTCTGTTAAAACACTGTACCTGATTTCTAATGTGAATTTGTCTGGCTTCAGCTTTCAGCTACTGGTTCTTATTATGCCTCTCTTTTCTAGATTAAAGAGTCTTGTAGTCAGTGGCGTAGCCAGGTTTAGAGCACAGGGGGAGAGGAGCTAAAAAAAGGCGCCGGGAGCAAAAAGGCGTCGGGAGCAAAAAAAAAAAAAAAAAAAAGCTCCACTCCGGCTGCAGCGCAGGAGCAAAAAGCGTCGGAGCACAAAAAAGGCGCCGCTTCTGCTCAGTGGGGGAGCGGCCGCTGCCTCTGCTCCCACCCTGACTACGCTATTGCTTGTAGTACCTGGGATTTTCTCCCCTGTGCAGGGGGATCCCCTCTTTACTGAACTTACATATACTGTAATCAAGTCATATCTCAATCTTATTTCTGATGAGCAAAATAGAGTTCCTTAAGTTTGTTAAGCATTTTCCCCAGCCCTCAGTTCATTTTGTGGCTTCTCTGCACCCTCTCCAATTTTGCAATATCCTTTTTAATTTGTTGACACCAGAACCGTGTGCAGTATTCTCATATTGGTCTCACAAATGCTGTATACAGAGGTAAAATCAACTCCCAACTGAGTACTCTCCTGTTTATACCACTGCATTAGCCCCTTTAGCCACAGCATCACACGCAGAGCTCCTGTTGAGTTGCTTGTCCACTATGACCCCTGCATTCTTTTTAAAGTCACTTATGTCCAAGATACACTCCCCCTTCTATAGGTATGGCCGGCATTCCTTCTTCCTAGATATATATCCTGGCATTTGTCTGTATTAAAACAAATTATGTTTGAATCAGCAGTGATTTTAAACTTACTTCTAGATCACTGATTCAAAGTTTGAATAGCCTCAGGTCTAGAACAGATGCAGAACTGCACAAGAAACACCTCCATTCACAGATTCCTTTTTTACAACTACTTTGAGATCTATCAGTTAGCCAGTTTTTAATCCATATAATGTACTCTCTATTGATACTGTATAATACTAACATTGAATCAGAATATCATGCAGAACTAAGTCAAATGTCTGATCAAAAAACCCCACTACATTTGTTACATCCACAAAGTTACCTTTATCAACCAAACTTTTAATCTCAAAGAATAAAACCGAGTTTGTTTGACAAGACTTATTTTCCATAAAACCACATTGACTAGCACTAATTATACTCAAGTATCAGAGGGGTAGCCGTGTTAGTCTGGATCTGCAGAAGCAACAAAGGGTCCTGTGGCACCTTATAGACTAACAGAGGTATTGAAGCATAAGCTTTCGTGGGTCAATACCCACTTCTTCGGATGCAAGCAGTGGAAATGTTTATACTGTTATCCTTTAATTCTTCACTGATTCCTGTATCAGGTTTTCCATTATTTTCCCCAGGATTGATGTCAGGGTAATCAGCCTGGGACACCTTGAAACATCCTGCTTGCCCTTTTTGAATAGTGGCACATCAGTACTCCTCCAGTCTACTGGAATTTATTAGGTATTCCAATATTTATTAAAAATTAACACCATCGAGCCAGGGATCTCCTCATCCAATTCTTTTAGGACTTGTAGGTGCAAGTTATCTGGGCCTGCTGATTTTAAAATATTTATCTCTAGCAGATGTTGTCTAATGTCATCCTCAGTTACTAATAGACTGGAAAATACTTCATCATCCTCATGTGATACAAGTATATCATCATAGTTCTTTCCAAAAACAGAACAGAAATATTTATTGAACACATCTACTTTTCTCCCCATCTCCCATATACTTCAACTCTTTACTGTCCTTAGTCCTGCCAGCTTTGGATTTTTCTTTGGTTTCTTTAGCTTCCTTTATCAAAGTTTTGCACTTCAGAATTTCTACTTTATATCCATTGCTATTTCCCTTTCTCCATTTGGTATATATTCCTTCCCCCCCCCCCCCCCCAACTACTGCTTTCACTTAACACTGAACCAGTTTGGGCTTTTAGCCAAAGTTGTCTTCTTTCTTGATTGTGGACTCGTGGCTTTTTGGCCATCTAATAAACTTGAATGCAAAGCTATACAAATGCAGAGTATTATTTATTTTACTTTTTTTAATTTATTTTTTCTTAATCAGCAAAGAGTACTTACCACAAGCAACCTTCGCATCTGGATCAACTTTGATATGGGCATCAAGGACAGCATCGCTGATCTGATCACACATTTTATCTAGACAAAAAGTAATATATTATTTAGTTGTTCCCTGTAATAAATATTTTTAAAACATAATACAAACATGATCTCCAGAAATATGCCATGTACTAAGAGCATCAGGTAGGCACCATAAAGAAGGAGATGCACAAACAGAATTTCTTTCCCAATGGAAATGAGAGTTCTAGTTTTTAAGTACCTGCCTAGATGCAAGTTTGGCAACTAAATATACAGAAATGGATCTATGCCTTTACTTTCTCCTCCCCCTCCAGTCCACAACAGCAGACACATCCCTGCCATCTCCCAGTACCCAGGCCCCCCAAGTTATAATGAATCATCAGGAGGGAAAATAGCCTTCTGTTAAAATGGTCTGAAAACTTAGTTTCAGGGAAAAACTCCACAACCACTGAAAAAGGTATTGAATCAAATGGTAGCTAAGCTTTGGGACATGGACTACATTTTACTTTGTACAGTGTCTAGTACTCTAGGGATACCCAATGCTGACTGGAGATTAACTTCTAGGCATTATCACTGTACAAATAACCTGGACAAAAAGGTGAGCTGTAAATAGATCAGAACTAGAAGAAAACATTAAAGAAAAATACTATACTAGATTGTTTATAAATATGTAATTTATCAGAGCAGTGCATTGAGCATATGGAAAGACATATTAGATCCAAAAATCTGTACTGTGTGTCAGCAGAGACCTGATCCAATTAAGTTTGTTGAAAATGTTATTTTCAAACCTCCATTTAATGTGAAAAATAATTCCTCTCTTTTCAGAGCTCCACTAAGGCAAGCAAATGTGGAATCTGAAGAGAAGATAAACAGACTGTGATGTGATTATAACCAGGTGTTGAGGTAAGCAGGACTTAATATTCATAAGATAAAATTATTTTCTTCCTGTCTTCATCTGCAAACAGGGCATGGATTTAAGGAAATTAATTTCAACCACAGGGTTTATGTGCCCCTAATATTTGGAGCAAAGCTAACAATTATGCACAGTGACAGTATTTTTTTCTGTGACAGTAAAGCAATGACTTAAGATTCAGAGGGTGAGCCCAACCTGCACCAAAGACTTAAAGTCAGGAGGCATTTGGACAGAATACTGTGCAAACAAAGAAGTATGTATTTATGCTGAAAAATCTCAACTTGACGTTTTAATGTTAACTTCTGGCTTTACCTGAATTACTAGAAACATAGGGCCAGGTTTTTAAAGGTATTTAGATGCCTAAAAATGCAGATAGATGAGCAGTGGGGTTCCTCCAAAGTACCTAGGCACCCAAAGTCTATTGATGCTTCTGAAAAATCTCATTAGGAACCTACCTGCATCTTTAAGCATCTAAATAGCTTTAAAAACCTGGGCCTTAATGCTTATCACCATTATTCCCACACTCAAGTTCAAATTAAGAACAGACCAAAACGAAAAGGAAGAGCACCAAAAATTCGTGAACCACATAAATATAGCGAAGCTTTGGTGTATAATTTTTATGTCGGCACTCACAGGCTTGTTATGTTGGTGCACATGAAGTACAACTACATTTCAGTTCAGTGAACAACAGTTCTGTGGTTGAGAATTCACATTCTGTAGCTGCAACAGGAAAGTGAATTTCAGTGCTAGTGTATTTTGATCTTTTCATATTTGCTTTCCATGAATGATCTTGTGCTAACGCTTTAACAATGCAAATACTCATGAAAATCAAGTATGTGTGACAATTGATCAAAGGCTAATTATTTTCCTTTGCTAATCAGTTGTAAAACTTACAATTTGCTATTTCCTGCAAGGAAGTACACTGGCATGGACTTCTGCACCTGTTCAGAGTCTTATTCAGACTCCATGCTAGTGTACTTACTTGTAGGATCAGAACCTTTGTCAGTTACTTAAGTCAATCAGCCAGGGTGAGCGGGCAGACAAGAGATCATCACTAAGAAGTTAATGAAGATAGGACCAAGTTTGAAAATGTTGTTATCTGACATCAATATGTGAAGGTGAAATTCACTCTATGAATTATTTGCTTCTTATCTGAAGAGATGAAAGAATGTTTTCTGACTAGCAGCGGACTTTGTTCTTTCAGTATGTTCGATATCCTAAGATGCATTCTACATTGCTATGGAATGAAACAAGACAGACAGCAAGGCCACCAAAAACTCTGGGGACCTCATGTTCCCCTCTCTTTATGCAGGAGGAGAGGAGCCAATAGAGAAAGCAGACTATAGGGAGCAGTGTTTCATGTCTTTCTCCGCATAGAAGTCCTCCTAAACCACATGTTTGTCTAGCTGTTCCCCCTACTTGAATGTACTGTACACTAAAAGCAGCACCTGCCACATAAAGGTGCCACCCTCCAGTGGTTTCCAGGGCTCCCTTTTCCAAGCTAGAGCCCTGTGCGGCATTATTTTTTTTAATCTCGCTCCAATCCTGCCCCGCAATACCCACTCCCACCTGATCCCACATTGTTTCTTGCATTTTTAAGCTGTAAAACCCTTAGATCCCGCAAATCCCACAAGAGAGACAGATTCCCCCATGCTATTAAAAAAAAAAAAAGTCAGTGAATGTATTAATGGTATTCAAACACAATTTTTACAACAAAAAGAATAAAACAAATCGTGCTTACGCCATGTAAAAAATACTTTAAAACCCTGTTATAATAGACATCAAATCTCTTTCTAGCCCTCACTTAAACGTAAGTATTAAAAACCTTTACTACAAAAAAGGAACACTTGCTTTACATTGCTGAAATGCTATTTATGACAAACTGTCGAGAAATTTTATGTTTTCCCACAAATTACCGCTGTCTGGTTTTATTTTTGCCCACCCAATCCTGCCCACAAAAAAAGTACAGTCTACCCTGCCTTACATTCTGTTACAAAAGGCAGCAGACATCGTTCATGGGATTATCACAGCCTTAGCTTTGAGTTTTCTCATCCAAGCGTTCAAAAATATAATGCTGCTTTACAGCCAATCTAAGGGACCAAGACTCCCATTAAAGACTCAGACTTCCTTGATAAACAATAGGAGCCTCTCTCCCATTAATGAGTCAAGCTCACTTAAGAAGGCTTCCAAATAAATCTGTAGGGGAAAAAAAGCTGTGTGAAAAGCAGTTGAACTTAATAAACAGCAAGTACTGACAACATTTTGCCCTTCAACTGGAGCCTTACTAAGAGGTTAGGATTAGCCTATATGGCTCAAGGCAAGTACGGACTTGTCTTAAGGGGATCAGCTTGAGGCATTCAGTAACAGTGTCTGAAATACAGCTCCAATGGGCATTGCTGCTCATCACCTGTGCACTGAATAATTCAGAAGTCCTGGTGCACTGGGCAATTGCTGAAGGTATTGCTAATGTGAAAATCAGTAACTTCTAGTCTTCTAAGAACACCACATAGAAAATGCTTTCCCCCCTCCCCCGCCCAGATAAGTCTTGAAAATGAGATTCTATTCAATTTTGATCAAACCTATATTAATTATAGAGAATGCTAAACAGAAAGAAGACAAACTTTTCCCAACTGAGAAAACCATTTGCTGTGAATGACTAAATATACACCGTGGCTGCTTCTTGTTTCTCTCTACTTGGTCAGAAAACCAAACCCGATCAAGTTGTAGAACATGTTCGTCCATGCATCTAGCTGATAAAAGGAAAGACTTGACATTTTTACTTACCAGAATGTCCTTCTGCAACAGACTCTGAGGTAAAGAGAAATATTTTCTCTTTTTTTGAAGTGTTGCTTGACATGGTTTAGTATCTTTAGAGAGTCTGCAGGCAAGGAAAAACTGCAGCAAACTAGATTTCAGAGGAAGCACAAAGAGAAAGCTGTGGGGAAAAGGTTAACTTATCTATGCAAAGAGCTGATGTAACTGTTTCTGTGTGGTCACTAGTCAGAAGTTCAATAGATTTAGATTGCTCCTAGAGGAAGTTACAGAGAACTGCTTCTGACAACCAGGAGAGGATTTTCAAAAGCCTTTTGTGTTTGATGCACTCTTCTCCCACTGACTTCAACGGGAGTTTTAGCAATAACTTCAGTAGGAACAGAGGTAGGCCAGTGCTGGGTGCTTTTGCACATCCCTACCCCAACTTTAAGTCCTATTCTTTCCTCTAAAATGGGCACAAGTGATATTAAGTGAAACATTTGGAGATTGTAAAGAGGCAGCATGCAGATTTTTTTTGCCATGTAAGCATGAGGGGAAAATAGACTTTTCTCTTTGAGCAATATAGTGTCCAAACGCTGTATTTTGCTTCAATGATGAATTTTATAGAACAATATTCTGTATTTGGGAGAAAAAAACCAACCTTTTAAAATTATAAACACAGTTTTATTCTTCTTCTAATAACCTACAGATGGTAAGTGATGCCCCTCTTACCAGTATTGTATTTGAGTCACTGGCTGAGTGAGAAATGAGATAATGAAAAGGTGACAATATACTAGGTTATTTTGGGGTCATTAGGAAAGACAACTAGCTGAGTATCAGCAATCCCTCAACAATGGGACTATAACAAAGTAGGGCTTTCCCCTTGTTATGTTGTATGTGAGTCTTACTGTTGAGCCTCTCTGATTTTTACTGTTTTTCATGAATACTGTGTGTGCCTCAGTTTCCCTGTGTGCTGCACCAATGCCTAGGCAGTGGGATAAGGGTGTGTGACTGGCTGAGACCCTCAGGGGCAGGTAAGGCTGCTCCGACTGCCTGCACGTAGGCTATGGCCAGTGCCCTTCGTAACCTGAGACCCAGGAGGGGGATGCAACCAGGTGACACTTTGCCTGGGAAGCGAAACAAAGACCAAGAGGAGGAGCAACGGGGGTATCTAAGGTCCGGTCACTGGAAGCTGGGCAGTCTGCTTGGGGGCGGGACTGGAACGGGAAGTCCAAGGTGTCTGGCCCGGGATTCCCCCAAGATGGACTTGGCTGAAGGTCACTGATTTCTGGGCTAACAAGTTCTGTTGTACGCTGTGTTCCTGTCGACTAATACACCTTCCGTTTTAAGCTGGTTGAGAGTCACTGCTGACTGCGGCGTTGGAGTGCAGGGCCCGCTGGCTTTCCCAGAAGCCCTGCTCGGGCGGACTCGCTGCAGGAAGCGCACAGGGTGGAAGGGGATGCTGAATGCTCCGAGGTCAGACCCAGGAAGGTCGAAGCTGTGTAAGCTTTTTGCCCTGGTGACAGTATGCTCAGAGGGAGGAGTCATGCTACTTCAGAGTTCTGACTGGCTTCATACAGAGCAGTTCCAGACCATCGGACATGTGACTCCGTAACAGGGACTAAAAGCGATGCCCTGCCTCAGAGGTTCTTAAACTTGTTGATGTTTAGGCCACATCTGAAAAGGTGTCTGGTAGACACTCTCTCCTCCCATTCTGACCATGCAGACCGAGACCACCACCTTCCTTCCTACTTGCAATCCTACAATACCCCTCTACCAATTTCAGCAATTGTTTATATAGACAAATACTATTTGGAAAGCATAGCATTAAAGATAATTAAGGTGACTGAATAAGCTCAGTCCTTTTTGAAACGGTGACTGTACTTTGGCTAATTTCATTATGTGTATTGTATTGTAACACCTCAGGGCCCAACATGGTAGGTGCTGCGCACCTGGAATAAAAGTGAGTCCATGCCCCAAAGAGCTTAGCAATAAGATTTTCAAGAATTACTAGTGACTTTTGGTGCCCCGATTTTTGGGTGCTCTGCCTGAGACACTTTAAAGGGACCTGTTTTAGACAGCAGGTGCTCACTGCCTGAAACACAAACCTGTAAGGTGTCTCAAGCAGTGCACCCACAAATGGAGGCACCAAAAATGACTGAAAATGTTGGTCTATTGTTGGAGCTGGGGGAGGGGGGGTACACACAAACGAGGAAGGACAAACAGTGAACGGATTGCTCCTTAAAATACTAAACCATTGCAGCACACCAGTTGCCTCTCCATTGTCAAGTGTTTCATATACATCGCTGCAGAGCTGACCTGAGGAATGTTCACCTTCCCTCTCCCCTCAGTTCTGTCTCAGGCTAGGTTGTCACTGCAGAGTTAACTCTGGTTATCTACACTTCAGTTAACTCCTCAAGTGAGGGCAGAACATTTGTGCCACACAGAGTGATAGGATTAGCAGCTCACTAGTTGTGCTAGCTAGGAAGAAAGGAGAGCAGCAGAATACGGACCCTGCACTTCAGAGAAGCTGATGTTGACTCCCTCAGGGAACTGATGGGCAGGATCCCCTGGGAGGCTAATATGAGGGGGAAAGGAGTCCAGGAGAGCTGGCTATATTTTAAAGAAGCCTTATTGAGGGCGCAGGAACAAACCATCCCAATGTGCAGAAAGAATAGCAAGTATGGCAGGCGACCAGCTTGGCTTATCAGAGATATCTTCGGTGAGCTTAAACACAAAAAGGAAGCTTACAGGAAGTGTAAACTTGGACAGATGACTAGGGAAGCGTATAAAACTATTGCTCGAGCATGCAGGGATGTAATCAGGAAGGCCAGAGCTCAATTGGAATTGCAGCTAGCAAGGGATGTAAAGGGTAACAAGAAGGGTTTCTACAGGTATGTTAACAACAATAAGGTGTCAAGGTTCCCTCCCCACTCTAAACTCTAGGGTAAAGACGTGGGGACCCGCATGAAGAGCTCCTAAGCTTATTTCTACCAGCTTAGGTTAAAACCCCACAAGGTACAAAATTCCCTGCACCCTGAGAAATGCTTCTCTCACTGCCACCATCAAGTGTTTTAAACAGGAATCCGGGAAAGGAACCACTTGAAGTTCCCCTACCCCACAAAATACCCTCTCAAGCCCGTATACCCCCTTTCCTGGGAAGCTTGAGAACAATCTCCTAACCAATTGGTTACACAGTGATCTAAAAACCCACCCCCAGGGTTTTAAAACCATAGAAAACAGTCAGCTTCTTAAAAGAAGGATTTTATTAAAACAAAGAAGGTGAAATCATCTCTGTAAAATCAGGATGGTAACTATTTTACAGGGTACTCAATTTCCAAACTCAGAGGGATTCCCCCTCTAGACAAAACCTTAAAGTTACAGAAAAAACAGGAATAACCCCTCCCACTAACACAGGGAAAGCTCACCAAGTAAAACAAACAGAAACCTACTCGCTATGCTGACTAAACTTACTTTAGAAAAGTGAAGTTTGGTGAGAAGATGACTGGTTGAGGAGATTGATTTTCTGCAGGTACTTCTTATCTTCCAAGATCACTCTGACTCAGACAAAGAGCCACACACAAAGCCTTCCCCCATCCCAAGATTTGAAAGTATCTTGTCCCCTCATTGGTCAGATGCCAGCCAGGTCAGGTGTCAGTCTGGCTACCTGCATTTCTTAACCCTTTACTGGTAAGAGGATTTTATAGCACTGCATCTGACCCTCTCCCCCTTCCCTTTATTTTTATGACATAAGGTCAGGAAAAGTGTGGGTCCCTTACTGAATGGGGGAGGCAACCTAGTGACAGATGATGTGGAAAAAGATGAAGTACTCAATGCTTTTTTTGCTTCAGTCTTCACAGACAAGGTCAGCTCCCACACACGGCTGCACTGAGAAACACAGTATGGTGATAGGTTTCAGTGTAGTAGCCGTGTTAGTCTGTGTCAGCAAAACGAAAATAAGAAAGAAAAACTTGTAGCACCTTAGAAGACTAACAAATTTATTTCAGCATAAGCTTTCGTGGGTTAGAACCCACTTCATCGGATGCATGTATGGTGAGCAGGTGTGCCGCCCTCAGTGGTGAAAGAACAGTTAAGGACTATTTAGAAAAACTGGACATGCACAAGTCCATGGGGCTGGATGGAATGCATCCGAGGATGCTGAGGGAGTTGGCTGATGTGATTGCAGCGCCATTGGCCATTATCTTTGAAAACTTGTGGCAATCAGGGGAGGTCCCAGATGATTGGAAAAAGGCAAATACAGAGCCCATCTTTAAAAAAGGGAAGAAGGAGAATCCGGGGAACTACAGCCTCACCTCAGTCCCTGGAAAAATCATGGAGCAGGTCCTCAAATAATCCATTTTGAAGCACTTGGAGGAGAGGAAGGTGATCAGGGACAGTCAACATGGATTCACCAAGGGCAAGTCATGCCTGACCAACCTGATTGCCTTCTATGATGAGATAACTGGCTCTGTGGATATGGGGAAAGTGGTGGACATGATATATCTTGACTTTAGCAAAGCTTTTGATACGGTCTCCCACAATATTCTTGCCAGCAAGTTAAAGAAGTATGAATTGGATGAATGGACTATAAGGTGGATAGAAAGCTAGCTAGATTGTCAGGCTCAACGGGCAGTGATCAGCAGCTCGATGTCTAGTTGGCAGCTGGTATCAAGCAGAGTGCCCCAAGGGTGGGTCCTGGGGCCAGTTTTGTTCAACATCTTCATTAATGATCTGGATGATGGGATGGATTGCACCCTCAGCAAGTTTGCGGATGACACTCAGCTGGAGGGAGAGGTAGATACGCTGGAGGGTAGGGATAGGGTCCAGAGGGACCTAGACAAATTGGAGGATTGGGCCAAAAGAAATTTGATGAGGTTCAACAAGGACAAGTGCGGAGTCCTGCACTTAGGACAGAAGAATCCCATACACTGCTACAGGCTGGGGACCACCTGGCTAAGCGGCAGTTCTGCAGAAAAGGACCTGGGGATTACAGTGGATGAGAAGCTGGATACGAGTCAACAGTGTGCCCTTGTTGCCAAGAAGGCTAACGGCATATTGGGCTGCATTAGTAGGAGCGTTGCCAGCAGATCAAGGGAAGTGATTATTCCCCTCTGTTTGGCACTGGTGAGGCCACATCTGGAGTACTGCGTCCATTTCTGGGGCCCCCACTACAGAAAGAATGTGGACAAATTGGAGAGTCCAGCAGAGGGCAACAAAAATTATTAGAGGGCTGTGGCATATGACTTATGAGGAGAGGCTGAGGGAACTGGGCTTATTTAGTCTGCGGAAGAGAAGAGTGAAGGGGGATTTGATAGTCACAGTTTAAATACTCTAGATATATGATTATTGAAGGAGGGGGGGGTAGCTCCCTTTTAGCTCAGTGGTTTGAGCATTGGTCTGCTAAACCCAGGGTTGTGAATTCAATCCTTGAGGGGGCCATTGAGGGATCTGGGGCAAAAATTGGGGATTGGTCCTGCTTTGAGCAGGGGGTTGGACTAGATGACCAATCCTGATATTCTATGATTCTATGGACACCCAGCCAGCCAGTTATCTACAAAACCCCTGTTAGTAGCTATTCTCTACTTGCTTTACCTGTAAAGGGTTAAAGGCCATAGGTAAAAGGAAGGGATTGGGCACCTGACCAAAAGAGTCAATGGGAGGGCTAGAACTTTTTAAAATTGGGGGAAAAAACTTTCCCTTTGTCTGTCTCTTGGGCCTGGTCTACACTAAGAGTTTATGTCGAATTTAGCAGCGTTAAATCGAATTAACCCTGCACCCATCCACACAACGAAGCCATTTATTTCGACATAAAGGGCTCTTAAAATCGATTTCTGTACTCCTCCCCAACGAGGGGATTAGTGCTAAAATCGATATGGCCGTGTCGAATTAGGGTTAGTGTGGACGGAATTCGACGGTATTGGTCTCCGGGAGCTATCCCGCAGTGCACCACTGTGACCTCTCTGGACAGCAGTCCAAGCTTGGATGCTCTGCCCAGTTACACAGGAAAAACCCCAGGAACATTTGAATTTCATTTCCTGTTTGGCCAGTTTGAATTTCATTTCCTGTTTGGATATCGTGGTGAGCTCAGCAGCACTGGTAACAATGCAGAGCTCTTCAGCAGAGGTGACCATGCAATCCCAGAATCGAAAGAGGGCTCCAGCATGGACAGAACGGGAGGTGTTAGATCTGATAGCATGGATTCATCTCCCCATACAGCTATCAGAACTATGTTTGAAAAAACGGAATGCAAAAATCTACGAAAAAATCTCCAAGGCCATGACAGACAGAGGATACAGCAGGGATGCAATGCAGTGCCGCGTGAAAATTAAGGAGCTAAGACAAGCGTACCAGAAGACCAAAGAGTCAAACGGACACTCCGGGTCACAGCCCCAGACATGCCGCTTCTATGCTGCGCTATATGCCATCCTAGGCGGGGCCGCCACCACTACCCCACCCCTGTCCGTGGACTCCGAAGATGGGGTATTCTCATCAGTCGCTTCATCTGATGTTTTTGTGGAAGGGGAAGATCATAGAATCATAGAATATCAGGGTTGGAAGGGACCTTAGGAGGTTCTGCAGGAACGGAAGCAGGATGACAGACCGCCACTGCAGCCCATCTGTAACCACCCTCACCCTTCCCCAAGTCCCCTAGCCTCCTCACCCAGAGTCCCAAAAACGCGGGGGGGGGGGGCGCCGTGCAACCAACTACTCCACCCCGGCGGATTGCCCAAGCAGCAGAAGGCTGGCATTCCCCAAGTTTTGAAGCGGCCTTTTCCTTCCCTCCTCCCCTCCGCCCACACTCCAACCTGGCCACCTTCCCAGTTCTCTCCCTTTGTTAATAAATGTTGAATAAAGAATACTTGGTTGTTAAACAATGGTGCCTTTATTTCCTTTCAAACCAAGGTATGCTCTAAGGGCGGGGGAGGGCGGGTGTTAATTAGAGAGGATAGGCAATATAAACAGAGTAAACAAAGGGGGCAGGTTCTCATCAAGGAGAAACAAACGTAAGAGTCACTCGGTACCCTGGCCAGTCATGAAGCTAGTTTTCAAAGCTTCCCCTGATGCGCAGCGTGTCCTGCTGTGCTCTTTTAATCGCCCGGGTGTCTGGCTGCACGTAAGCTGCGGCCAGGCGATTTGCCTCAACCTCCCACCCCGCCATAAACGTCTCCCCCTTACTCTCACAGAGATTGTGGAGCACACAGCAAGCAGCAATAACAATGGGTGTATTGGTTTCGCTGAGGTCTGAACGAGTCAGTAAGCTGCGCCAGCGCCCTTTCAAATGCCCAAATGCACACTCCACCACCATTCTGCACTTGCTCAGCCTATAGTTGAACAGCTCCTTACTACTGTCCAGGGCGACTGTGTACGGCTTCATGAGCCAGGGCATTAGTGGGTAGGCTGGGTCCACAAGGATCACTATAGGCATTTCAACATCCCCAACAGTTATTTTCTGGTCTGGGAAGTAAATACCTTCCTGCAGCCGTCTAAACAGACCAGAGTTCCTGAAGACGCGAGCGTCATGAACCTTCACCGGCCATCCCACGTTGATGTTGGTGAAATGTCCCTTGTGATCCACCAGTGCTTGCAGCACCATTGAGAAGTACCCCTTGCGGTTAATGTACTGGCTGCCCTGGTGCTCCGGTCCCAGGATAGAGATATGCATTCCATCTATAGCCCCACCACACTTAGGGAATCCCATCGCAGCGAAGCCATCTACTATCGCCTGCACATTTCCTAGGGTCACTACCTTTGACAGCAGCAGCTCAACGATTGCGTTGGCTACTTGCATCACAGCAACCTGCGCAGTAGATTTGCCCACTCCAAATTGATTCGCGACTGGCCGGTAGCTGTCAGACGTTGCAAGCTTCCAGAGGGCTAGTGCCACTCGCTTCTCAACTGTGAGGGCTGCTCTCATCCTGGTGTTCTGGCGCTTCAGGGCAGGGGACAGCAAGTCACAAAGTTCCAGGAAAGTGCCCTTACGCATGCGAACGTTTCACAGCCACTGGGATTCATCCCAGACCTGCAACACTATGCGGTCCCACCAGTCTGTGCTCATTTCCCGGGCCCGGAATCGGCGTTCCATGGCATGAGCCTGCCCCATTACCACCAGGATGTCCAATTTGCGGGGTTCTGTTCTTTGAGAGAGGTCTGTGTCCATGTCCTCATCACTGTCATCACCGCGCTGCCGTAGCCTCCTCGCCTGCTTTCTCAAGTTCACGTTATGCATAACGTGCACGATAAGGCACGAGGTGTTGACAACAGCCATCACTGCTGCAATGATCTCACCGGGCTCCATGCTCGTCGCACTATGGCGTCTGCGCTTGCAATCCAGGGAAAAGGGCGCAAAATGATTGTCTGCTGTTGCTTTCACGGAGGGAGGGGGGGAGTGAGGGTTGAATGACAACATTTACCCATAACCACCCGCAACAAATTTCTTGCCCCATCAGGCATTGGGAGCACAACCCAGAATTCAAATGGGCAGCGGGGATGCGGGAACTGTGGGATAGCTACCCACAGTGCACCGCTTGGAATGTCGACGCTTGCCCCTGTACTGTGGACTCACACCGCCGAATTAATGTGCTTAGTGTGGACACACACGTTTGACTTTATACTATCGGTTCCCAAAAATCGGTTTTGGTAAAATCAGACTACTGTCGTAGTGTAGACATACCTTTGGTGTTCTCCGGAGAGAGGGGACAGAGCAAAAACAGGGCTGAAACTATGCTGTAAAAAGCCGTGAATCAGGTATGAAAATCACCAGATCATACCTAAAAACTACAATTTGAAACCCCAGATATGTAAGTACATCAGGAAATGTCTAGAAAGACGCGATTAGGTTTCTCGCTTTTATTTCTGTAAGGCTTGTGGACTCCTCTGTGCTAATCCCCAAATGCTTTTGTTTTGCTTGTAACTTTAAGCTGGACCTCAAGAAAACCATTCTTGATGCTTAATTATTATATTTTCTCTTTCTAAATCTAGCAATAGCCTAAGTTCCATATGTGGGGTTTTTTTTAAATAAAATTTACCTTTTTAAAGAACAGGATTAGGTTATTTGTGTCCTAAGAGGTTTGTGCATATGTTGTTTAATTAGCTGGTGGCAACAGCTGATTTCCTTTGTTTTCTTTCTCAGCTCTTCCCCAGAGGGGGGGGATGTGAAAGGGCTTGAGGATACCCCACAGGGAGGAATTCCCAAGTGCGCCTTCCTGGGTCCGAAGGGGTTTTTTTTGCATTTGGGTGGTGGCAGCATCTACCCATCCAAGATCAAAGAAAAGCTGGAACCTTGGGAGTTTAATACCAGCCTGGAGTGGCCAGAATTCATTTTTAGAATCCTTAAGGGCCCCCACCTTCTGCACTCAGAGTGCCAGAGTGGGGAATCAGCCTGGTCAAGATAGCATTGCATGCAAATAGGTAAAGAAATGTTTACATAGTGAAGCACTCAAAACTTTGTAAATACACATTATGATGCACTCCATTTCATGAAGCTTTACCTCATTCCATAAACACCTTCAGTTTATGCTCCACTGCTTCGCCTATGGATACATACACTGCATTAATACGGCACCAGGAGATTGTTACTAGTACATCCCTGCTACCTTATGATTAAAAACCACTGTATGTGTGAAGTACGTTGAAACTATTATAAATTACAAAAATCCAAGTGGATTGTCACCATACCACAAGACACATCTGCAACCAGGTGATGTTTAAAAAAATATTTTGCTTAATAGCAAGATCTTTCCCCCATCCCTTTTTCCTGCCGAAGAACAGCTGAACTTTTTCTTGCTCAACCTTAAAAAAAATACTTTCAATCTGGGGACCAGTGCCAAAAAGCAGTATTTTGGTAGGTGAACGTTTGAGTGTTATATAAGCAACTGGCAGACCTTTTAGATTGGAAACAATCCAGCAATGATAACTTTAGATGTAGCTACACACTGCAGCTATACCAACACCAAACCAAAAGGCCCTTTTTTGTCTTTAACAATTACATTTTCAGCTCCAATCCAGAGGTCTGCACCTGTTCCAGCTCAAGTAATGCAATATCTGCCAATATTTATCACATCATTTAAGAGCTCAGCCCAAGAGCACTTTATTAAAAATAACAAATGTAATTGAATCTTTGCCACAGTTCCTCTCTCCTCTATTTTCCATGTGTGATGAGGTAGTCAGTCCCCTTAAGGATAGGAGGGCCTAGGGTTCATTCAATCTGCTCCCCCCCTTCCTGGGGCCTGGCTCTTAAATGGTTTGGGATACCTGATGTACCTAAGGCCCCCCTCTCTCCCAGCCAGTTGGGATGAGCATTTGGAAGGGGACCAGCATATATACTGCCTCCTCCCTCACAGTAGTGGAGACAATAGCAGGAGAAAGTCTGCTTGCTGAATCCTAGTCTGAAAGCAAAAGGATTGACTGGGAGAAAAGAGTCAATGGGAGGAAAAGCTGGTTGAGACCCTACAACTGACCTGAATTCCACCCAGCTCCCAGGAGGAGAGATGGGGATTCCTGGTTTCAAGAGAGAAAGGGACAGGCTGAAGTATAGTCCAGCAGCGGGAGGAGGGTTGGGGTCTCATGAACATGGGAAAAGGAAGCCTACTTGGTCTCTTGTATGGGCCCAGAGTGGGAGTGAACTCAGGATACTAAAAAAGTGGTTTGTGCTCTGTAAAAAGAGCTAGTAAACCAGACCCCACGAAGGAGGTATTTTGTCTGAAGTAATGTGGTCTGGGTAATTGAAAATACCCAAGCCGGCACTGAGGCACTGTCCCTGCCTGGCCACAAGAGGGTGTGCTGGACAGCAGCAGACATTTACACCTGTTTGAAGGAAGGTTCTATTCTGAGAAATTACCGTAGAAATGGTTCTGTTAGGGTTGGCAACTTTCTCATCACACAAAACCGAACATCCTAACCCCACCCCTTCCCCAAGGCCTCACCCCCCCTCACTACGTTCCCCCTCCCTCAGTGGCTTGCTCTCCCCACACTCACTCTGGGCTGGGGCAGGAGCTTAGAGTGCAGGAGGAGCTGAGGGCTCTAACTGGGGGTGCGGGCTCCAGGGTGGGGCCAGAAATGAGGGGTTTAGGGTGCAGGTGGGGGCTCTGGGCTGGGGCAGGGAGTTGGGGTGCAGGAGGGGGTGAGGCTGAGGTGGGCCAACTTTTTGGCCTGAGGGCCACATCTGAGAATAGAAATTGTATGGCAGGCCGTGAACGCTCAGAAAATTGGGTTTGGGGTGTGGGAGCGGGTGAGGGCTCTGGGGTGGGGCCAAAAATGATGAGTTCAGAGTGCGGGAGGGGGCTCCAGGTGGGGGAGTGGGAGTGGGGTGCGGGGAGGGCTCCGGCTGGGGGTGCAGACTCTGGGGTGGTACTGAGGATGAGGAGTTTGGAGTGTAGGAGGGTGCTCTGGGCTGGGACCGAGGGGTTTGGCGGGCAGGAGGGAGATCAGGGCTGGGCAAGAGTGTTGGGGTGCGGGAAGGGGTGCAGGCTCCAGCTGGGGTTGCGGGCTCTGGGGTGTAGCTGGGGATGAGGAGTTTGGGATGCAGGAAGGTGATCCGGGCCAGGATCAAGGGGTTCAGAGGGCGGGAAGGGGATCAGGGCTGGGGCAGGAGTTTGGGGCATGGGGAAGAGGCTCAGGGGTGCAAGTTCCGGGCAGTGCTTACCTAAAGTGGCTCCCGGAAGCAGTGGCATGTCCCTTCTCTGGCTCCTACGTGGAGGTGCAGCCAGATGGCTCTGCATGCTGCCCCGTCCTCAGGTACTGCCCCTGCAGCTCCCATGCTGGAGGGGGACCATGCTGGAGCGGGGCAAACCCCAGAACCTGCTCCCCAGTGGGAGCTCGAGGGCTGGCTTCAAATGGCTGGCAGGCCGGATTTGGCCTGCGGGCCATAGTTTGCCCACCTGTGGGGTGAGGGCTCTAGCTGGGGGTGCGAGCTCTGGGGTGGGGCTGGGGATGAGGGTTTGGGGTCCAGGAAGGGGCTCCAGGCGGGGGCCGAGGGATTCGGGGTGTGGGAGGGGGCTGCGAATTGAAGCAGAGGGTTGGGGTGCAGGAGGGGGTATGGGCTCTGAGCTGGGGCCGAGGATGAGGGCTTTGGGGTGCAGGAGGGGGCTCTGGGTTTTGGGGGCCTCAGTGGGGCTAAGGTAGGCTCCCTGCCTGTCCTAGCACTGTGCTGTGAGGCTGCCCAAAAGCGGCTAGCAGGTCTGGCTCTTAGGTGCGGGGGCGGGGGACCCTATTCTTTGTTTGTCTCAGTAATTTCCATATCACGTTAGCTCAGTTGACACCTGTTCTCCAATTCATCTCTGCAAGATCAGTCTAATGAAGTGAAAGATTATTTTCTTCATCCATCACCACCAGCAACAGATTCTGCAGAGAAAATGTTGCCTTCAATAATACCTGTGTAATCCTATAGCTTTAAGTGGGGTGGCAAAGAAATAATGAAGATAGCGTAAGAACCCACTTCATTTTGCTAGAACTGTGTTTCACAGGAGTAAAAAGTAGTCTGATTTTATGTGCATTAAATAGAATAGTTATGACTGAATCCACCGAGGCAGCACTGAAAATGCACCTTTTTATACTCTCATTTCTCAGATTAGAACTATTCCATACTTATGGTTGAAGCTAACTCCCCAAACATAAACCTAGTTTTCAACTTCCCCACCAAAATAGATAGTAGTAGCCTTTAGATAGTATTTGTGTTTCATTCTACTCAGTGTACACTACCCCAGCCTCAATTCTGAGGCATAACATTTGCAGAAATATATATTTATAGTTTTAAAACAGCTTATAATTTTATTCAAGTGACCACTTTCCAGTCTTGTAGAACATTAACATATAATATAATTTTTCAGTACAAAGAGCCACATATTATTGCTACACAAGAGTTAAACACACGCTTACAAGAGCTACAGCCATTTACATAAACCTGCAACACCATACAAACAAGTCTTATAGTACCCAGCAACTCATCCAATTATAAAAATTCTACTCCAGCACACCATAACAAAAAGTTTAAATATATTACCAGTATTATGGCCATCCCAAAGACCCCCCAGTCAGGACTGGACCCTACCGCACACCGTACAGAGTTGACATTTCTAATTTAAAAGAAAGATGCAACAAAGGGAACAATGGAAGGGAGAATAAAGATTCACTAGGCTAGTTATGTGCATAACTTCTTATTTCTGACATGATGTTAAGAAACTACTGCTTTAATGCTGAAGGAGACACTCCTTCAAAGTGAGAATACCAGCTGCAACTTGGTTCATCCCTAGTCTCTGGCCTTTTCTAGGCCTCTGGACACAGTCCATCCCTGGCTCCTTTCCCAGCCCTCTTCCCTAGAGGACTGAAGAAACTCCCAGGCACACCGCTCCGTGGCTGTCTCTGTTCTATGCACCAGGCTTCACTTATAACCTGTCCCCCTTCCCAACAGGCCTTGCTTGCTCGGTCTCCTGACCTCTAGGAACTAAAGTTCTCAGGGTCAGAACTGGGGAGGGATAGCTCAGTGGTTTGAGCATTGGCCTGCTAAACCCAGGGTTGTGAGCGCAATCCTTGAGGGGGCCATTTAGGGATCTGGGGCAAAAATCTGTCAGGGGACAGTACTTAGTCCTGCTAGTGAAGGCAGGGGACTGGACTCAATGACCTTTCAAGGTCCTTCCAGCTCTATGAGATAGGCATATCTCCTTATTAACAAACAAAAAAAAACTTGGAGCAGGGTTGTGCTGTCCCAGGATTATCCTTAAAGGGTCTGTATACCATGGGACTATTAGCCTGACCATGGTGCATCTATTCAGTATTTTGTATTCTTGAATTTTAGAGACTTCTAACATGCTTCATATACTCAGAGACTATACTTTCCAAAATCTTCCCCTACAGGCTCCGGAATACCTACAGTACACATCCAACTGCAGAATTCCTTTTGACTTCTTTACTTCAGGTAACAGGTTCGTGTGGAAAACTGATGAGGACAGTTGCTCACTAATCAGAATTGATGGTTAATTTACTTGAAGTGTTTTCCAGTACTGCAAGAAAAGGCAAAGAGTAAGCTTCAATTCCTATGTATCTTCACTCCCCCTTTGAGAAGCCTTTTGTTAATCCAATATTCAGAGGCTGGACTTTCTAGAAAAAGATTAAAGGACAGTGTCAAATTCATCCCAAAATGTAGGATTTTAAAGATATTACATTTTTTAAAGTTCCCACATTTTTTTTAACATTCATACATTACCCTATAGTGTTTAAAGCATAAGCTTTGCAGATCTGTTCTAGTGCACAAGTGTTCAAGTGAAACTGACTGGAAACTAACTGAATGCCCAAGTGAAACTGACAACACGTTCATGGTCCAATGCAAAAAAAAAAAAAAAAAAAGGCAAACAGTGATATGAAATGTGGCATGCACGTGAGGTGCTTTTTTGCAGCATACCTATTAGTTTTAAAATACTGAAGTATTAACCAGAGTTGCTTGAGAGCTGCTCACTAGGACCAGTGCTAATTGAAACTTCTGTGTAAACTCCGGCTGAAGTATTAGCCAACTCATTCCTCACTTGCCTAGCTTAGCCTCCAGCCTTTCCAATTTAGACTAGAGAAGGAACTCTGTGAAGCTACTTAAATGTTTAATGAGGCATATCTGCTTACGTGGGAAACTGATGAGACTTTACAATGTAAGCATTAGCTGCAGGAAGCTTTGATGGTGGTGGGTGCCCCTAAATGGAATGACTTCAGTAAGCTATTCATTATAGTCTGCAATACTTCTCACCTCAGCTTACTGGTTATCACACCTATCTGCCTGTATCGACCCCCCCCCCCCGCTCCCAGCTCTGCCTGTATCGACCCCCCGCCCCCCCCCACTCCCGGCTCTGCCTGTATCGACCCCCACCCCTCAGAGCCCCCACTCCCGGCTCTGCCTGTATCGAGCCCCCCCCCACTCCCGGCTCTGCCTGTATCGAGCCCCCCCCCCACTCCCGGCTCTGCCTGTATCGAGCCCCCACTCCCGGCTCTGCCTGTATCGAGCCCCCCCCCACTCCCGGCTCTGCCTGTATCGAGCCCCGCCCCTCAGAGCCCCCACTCCCGGCTCTGCCTGTATCGAGCCCCCCCGGCTCTGCCTGTATCGAGCCCCGCCCCTCAGAGCCCCCACTCCCGGCTCTGCCTGTATCGACCCCCCCGCCCCTCAGACCCCGCCCCGGCTCTGCCTGTATCGAGCCCCGCCCCTCAGAGCCCCCACTCCCGGCTCTGCCTGTATCGACCCCCCCGCCCCTCAGACCCCCCCCCGGCTCTGCCTGTATCGAGCCCCGCCCCTCAGAGCCCCCCCCCCCCGGCTCTGCCTGTATCGACCCCCGCCTCTCAGACCTAGCTCTGACCTCTCGTCCCTTCCCTTGCTCGCGCTCTGCGCATGAGCCCGCGGAGCAGGGGCGGGCGATCCCCGCGGGGGGGGGCGGTCACGCCGCCATGAGGGGCCGGGCTTCTCCCACGCCCCTCCCCGCTCTCCCGGTGGCGGCAGGACGCGGCGCCGCCCGGTGCCCCCATGTCCGCGCCGCGGCCCCAGGCGCAGGGGGAGGCGGCCCCGGGCCCCCCGCGGCACAGCGAGGAGCTGGGCAGCACGCAGGCCTCGCACCGGCTCCTGGCCTATAGCGACGCGCTGCTCTCCATCATCGCCACCGTCATGGTGCGTGAGTGCGGCCGGGGCCCCCCGCCCCCTCCCGGAGTGACCCCCGGCCCGGCCCCGCTCTCGGAGTGCCCCCCCCCCGGGCCCCCCTCTCCCGGAGTGACCCCCGCTCTCGGAGTGCCCCCCCCCGAGGGCCCCCGTCTCCACCTCCCTCTGCCCCCCTCTCCCGGAGTGACCCCCGCTCTCGGAGTGCCCCCCCCCCCGTTCTCTCTAGGAGTGCCCCCCCCGAGGGCCCCCGTCTCCACCTCCCTCTGCCCCCCTCTCCCGGAGTGACCCCCGCCCTCGGAGTGCCCCCCCCCGAGGGCCCCCGTCTCCACCTCCCTCTGCCCCCCTCTCCCGGAGTGACCCCTGCTCTCGGAGTGCCTCCCCCCCCCCCGTCCTCTCTAGGAGTGCCCCCCCCCGAGGGCCCCCGTCTCCACCTCCCTCTGCCCCCCTCTCCCGGAGTGACCCCCGCCCTCGGAGTGCCCCCCCCCGAGGGCCCCCGTCTCCACCTCCCTCTGCCCCCCTCTCCCGGAGTGACCCCTGCTCTCGGAGTGCCTCCCCCCCCCCCCCCCGTTCTCTCTAGGAGTGCCCCCCCGAGGGCCCCCGTCTCCACCTCCCTCTGCCCCCTCTCCCGGAGTGACCCCCGCCCCCGCTCTTGGAGTGCCCCCCCCCCCGAGGGCCCCCGTCTCCACCTCCCTCTGCCCCCCTCTCCCGGAGTGACCCCCGCTCTCGGAGTGCCTCCCCCACCCCCGTCTTCTCTAGGAGTGCCCCCCCCCCGAGGGCCCCCGTCTCCACCTCCCTCTGCCCCCCTCTCCCGGAGTGACCCCTGCTCTCGGAGTGCCTCCCCCCCCCATTCTCTCTAGGAGTGCCCCCCCCCGAGGGCCCCCGTCTCCACCTCCCTCTGCCCCCCTCTCCCGGAGACTGTCCCGAGTGCCCCCTCCACCTCGCCCCCACCCCTACTCCGCACCCCCGGAGTGTCCCCGCTGCCTGACTCCTCCGCCCCTTCTCCCAGAGCGCCCCCAGGGTCTGCTCCCCTTTGCCCCACCGCTGCAGACTACCCTTGCCCCCTCCTCTTTGCCCCCACCCCTTTGCTCCCCTATCTCCGGGGATCCTCTCCCTTATTTGGCCTCAGCCCCTTGGACCCTCACCTTGTTTCGCTGCCCCCTCTATGTTCTTACCTATCCCCACTCCATCCCTTATCTCCCCCCACCCATCTTTCACCCTCTCCATTGTTCTCTAGGAAGGAGCAGCTTCAGAACCACCCCATTTTGAAGAGTGTCCCTGTTTAAGCCACTGTCCAGGTGTGGGTTTAGAGCAAAAAGAGGCCCCCCCAGCTCTTCACCGTGTATTATTTGTATTGCATTAGCACTGCTGTCCGGATTGGAGCCCCATTGTGCTGAGTGCTGTTCAGATATACAGGCAGCCACGGTCTCTGCCCCAAAGTGATTACATTTTAAGGCAACAGGTGTGAGGGAGAGACTCCCTGTAAGCAAGTTACATATACATGTGTAATACAATTAGGAAAATATGTAATCTCCAGTGGCCCAAGCTTATCAGTCATTTGTTGGTTGATTGTCACTTGGTTGTTTCAGGTTCTTTTCAAAATCCCTGCAGGACACTGCTTAGCAAAGGTGCCCAGGTATCACAATGCTAGGGGAGACTGGACATAATGGATGATGTCTGTACAGAACTTTGAAGATAAAAGCCACCTGTATATGTGCAAAGTGTTATCTAGCATGGTCCAGTGCACAGACATCCAGTGTTCCTGGGAGAAAGCAGTCCAGGAGATAGGCAAGAGTTTTCACCAGCACCACATTTCAAAAGTTTCAATTTTCTTCTTGAAGAAGCGACAAAGAGTGCTGTGGCACCTTATAGATCAGGGCTTGGCCACCTTTCAGAAGTATCAAGTATCAGAGGGGTAGCCGTGTTAATCTGGATCTGTAGAAGCGACGAGTTCTGTGGCACCTTATAGACTAACCGACGTATTGGAGCATAAGCTTTCATGGGTGAATACCCACTTCGTCAGACGCATGCAGTGGAAATGTCCAGGGGCAGGTATAAATAAGCAGGGAAGAGTCAGGCTAGAGATAACGAGGTTAGTTCAATCAGGGAGGATGAGGCCCTCTTTTAGCAGTTGAGGTGTGAACACCAAGGGAGAAGAAACTGCTTTTGTAGTTGGCTAGCCATTCATAGTCTTTGTTTAATCCTGAGCTGATGGTGTCAAATTTGCAAATGAACTGAAGCTCGGCAGTTTCTCTTTGAAGTCTGCTCCTGAAGTTTTTTTGCTGCAGGATGCCTACCTTCAAATCTGCTATTGTGTGTCCAGGGAGATTGAAGTGTTCTCCTACAGGTTTTTGTATATTGCCATTCTTAATATCTGATTTGTGTCCATTTATCCTTTTGCGTAAGGACTGTCCAGTTTGGCCGATGTACATAGCAGTGGGGCATTGCTGGCACATGATGGCAAATATTACATTGGTGGACGTGCAGGTGAATGAACTGGTGATGGTGTGGCTGATCTGGTTAGGTCCTATGATGGTGTCCCTGGTGTAGATATGTGGGCAGAGTTGGCATCGAGGTTTGTTTTGCATGGATTGTTTTCTGAGTTAGAGTTACTATGGTGCTGTGTGTAGTTGCTGGTGAGAATATGCTTCAGGTTGGCGGGTTGTCTGGGCGAGGACTGACCTGCCTCCCAAGGCTCGTGAAAGTGAGGGATCGTTGTTCAGGATGGGTTGTAGATCACTGATGATGCGTTGGAGAGGTTTTAGCTGAGGACTGTAAGTGATGGCAAGTGGAGTTCTGTTGGTTTCTTTCTTGGGCTTGTCTTGCAGCAGGAGGCTTCTGGATACACGTCTGGCCCTGTCAGCAGCATTAACTTCCCATCATTCCCATCCCTAAATCTATATGGAAAAAAATTAGGCTTTTCACCAGTCGCCCCTTGGCACATTCCAAGATGCCACAGTTTTGCCACACTTTTTTAAGGGAGGCCATAAATGAGTGAGCCATCCCTAGTCTGATTTTTCTGGAGCAGTCTCCTTGGTTGTATATATGTGATTCCAGGTTATTATATTAATCTACCGACTCTACAGCTTGTCCATTATTGTGGTGTTCGGTTGCATCCCACTTTTGGTAATCATGTCAACGAACATGCTGTGTGTTTTCATTGCATTCAGAAATAGTCCATATTCCTCACCAACTGTTTTCATAGAATCCAACATTTGTTGCATTGCATCGGTGATTGTAGAGGAGAGTGTTGTGTCTCCTTCATATCTGAGGTTGGTTGAGAGGAGTCTGCTAATGCAATCCCAGCTCCTTCCACTTTGTCAAAACTATCCAAGACTTCCCTTGTAATAAATTCTGCATATATGTTAGAGGCTTGGAGACAAAAATACATACTTCTCTCAATGGAAAACCACTCATTCTTGCCTGTTCCACTGTGGTCTGTTGGTGGTGGTAGAAACCATTCTCTGTCACCTGCCAGTGTCTTCCAAAGACTGTCATATTGGATCAAATATGTCAAAGTATCAAATGCTTTTCTGTTGTTCTGCATTATAGTGGGTCTGGTGAGGCATTCAGTTTGGCACAGTAGTCTTTCCACCTGCATTTAATACCATCACCCTGAGTGAGGACTCTGTCATCATGATCTTTTTCTATGTTTGATTGCAGGACAAATATTTTGATAAGAAGTCTGACCACTGTGAACGAAACTTTTGTATTATTACTTTTTTTTATAGTTCTCATGTTCCTTACATTTTGCTCTTATATATTCCCTCTTTTCTCGTCTAGTCTGCCTTTGAATCTTTCTGCTCAGTTCCTTGTATTTTCTCCTATGTTCTTTCATTTCCAACCTATTCTCTTTTACTATGCGTTGTTTTTCCACCAGCTCAAACACCTTCTTTGTTAACAATGGTGCGCTCCAATGTTGACTTTTTGGAGTGTGTACTTTGGTAGTTTTGAGCATAATAGTTTTCATTTTATTCCAGAGTTCGTTGAGGTTGTTCTCCTCTTCCACTTGTGCCAGTGCCTCAAAACCATTCTGGACAGAAGTTGGATAATTTTTGTTGATTTTGGTCAAGTCTAAATGCATTGGACCTAATGAACATCCTATCTTTTTAATTTTTAATTTTATGTTTGAGGCTAACCGTTGATGGTTTGACCTGCAGTCAGGAAAGTCTTTGTCCATTAGAGACTCAATCTCCAGCATCACTTTATCATTACATAGTCAGTTTGGTTCTTTGTCACACCATCAGGTGACCTCCATGTATATAAACATTTAGGACATAGACTGACGATGGTGTTTGTAATGACTAGACGATTAGAGCAACAGAATTAAGTAAACACCACCTTTTCTCATTTTGTGAACCCAGATTATTGTTTTCCATTATGAGAATGCTGAGTGGGTGCCACTATAATACAAATAACTTTCAACTTTTTGTATTATTGTCTTTCTGTTAGAGATTGAAAGCAACACATCAGGTCAGTTCATGGTGTTGCAATATTAATACCAGTATTGGAATTTTTAAATACCAGTAGTGCTTATAGGCATTTGGATTTAAAGTGCTGTGGTATTCAGTTTTAATTTTTTTAAAAAATGTTTGTATTAATACAAAATGTTTTACATTTCACTGGAAGTAGGATTGATTAAAATAATAACAGTATCTAGGCACCACCCTGAATTTTAATAGCCCCTTAAATGTCTTAGACATCACATCCATTTCAAACCTTACCACTTTTAGTGAGACATATAATGAGACTTCATTGAAACCTGAAGTATTGGAATTAAATCCAGCAACTTAAAAGTTATGCACTTTTTTTTTTAACATCCACAAATTCAAGTAATAGTTGCTTTATGAAGACAAGTGAGCTTTATCCCTACTTTGCAGGAAATAAATATATGTATTCCATCAGCAGTCAGTAAATCACTCATCTTGCAAGTCATTATTTCATATGAACATCTTTTATTTGTTGTTTTAAATATTTTTTGGTATGATGAAGCTCACTTTATAGTAGAGTAGAATGAGAGGCTTATATATTCCATCCAATAATGGGATTTTCTGATTTCAGATTTTGCCTGTGGCCCACACAAAGATACATCCAGATCAGGTATTGTATATTTAGTATTTTGTTACATATTTATTCTGTCTCCGTGAGTGTTAGGATGACATTGCAATTTTACTTCCAGGTTCTCGGTTTTTTCCCAGGTAAGACGTTACAAAACCTTAAATAAAACTGAAACCAATAGTTCATTCTCTAATGGGTGAACTATTGATCTGGCGCTGAAGGGACTGAAGTACTAAAGACTTGGTTCATTAGAAAAAAACTTTATTGCTTTATAGATTAGTATATTTCAAGGCCAGAAAGAACCATTTGATTATCTAGTCTGGCCTCCTGTATAACACAGGCCATAGAATTTCACTTTGTTACCTCTGTATTGAGCCCAATAACTTGTCTGACTAAAACCTCTTCCAGAAAGACATCCAGTCTTGCTTTGAAGACATTAAAAGATGGAGAATCTGCCTGTACAGTAACTCCTCACTTAACGTTGTAATGATGTTCCTGAAAAACGTGACTTTGAGCGAAACGATGTTAAGCAAATCCAATTTCTGCATAAGAATTAATGTAAATGGGGGGTTAGGTTCCAGGGAATTTTTTTTCATATATACACACATAGTATAAGTTTTAAACAAACAATTTAATACTGGTACACAGCGATGATGATTGTGAAGCTTGGTTGAGGTGATGAAGTCAGAGGGTGGGATATTTCCCAGGGAATGCCTTACTGCTAAATGATGAACTAGCAATTGGCTGAGCCCTCAAGGGTTAACTCGTTGTTAATGTAGCCTCACACTCTACAAGGCAGCACCAATGGAGGGAAGGGAGACAGCATGGCAGACAGAGACACACACACCCTGTGTGTGGGAGAGAGACTCACATTGCCCCTTTAAGTACGCTGACCTCACTCTTAAGTACACTGCCTTGTTAAGTAGATCAGCAAGTTGAGACCTCAGCTGCTGCCAGGAAGCCCCCTCCATCCTGAGCCCTGTCGTGTGACCCCCCTGCTCTATGGAAGACGGGGTAAGCGGGGTGCAGGAGCAGGGGGGAGGGGGACACCCTGACATTAGCTCCCCTCTTCCCCCCCGCACAGCAAGCAGGAGGCTCAGGGAGCAGCTCCAAGGCAGAGGGCAGGAGCAGCACATGGCAGTGCATGGAGGGACAGCTGAACTGCCAGCAATTGATAGCCTGCTGGGCAGCTGCTGCACAGGGAACGTAGGGGAGCTGATGGGGGGGCTGCCGGCCCACCCTGGTTCCAAGCCCCCACTAGCTAGTTGCAACGGGCTGCTCTTCCTGCAAGCAGTGGACAAAGCAGGCGGCTGCCAAACAACATTAGAAGGGAGCATTGCACAACTTTAAACGAGCATGTTCCCTAATTGATCAGCAACGTAACAACGTTAACTGGGATGACTTTAAGTGAGGAGTTACTGTATTTGCATTAAAGAAAAGGTCAACTATATTATTTCCATAGAAGTTAAGATCATTTAATGGGAGGGATTCTGACACTGACGTCCCAAGGTAAAGTGCAGTGTCTGTCACTGAGTTTGATTGATTGTGTACCTGTTCAGCTCAGTGGGAGGGTTGCCATTGAATTCAGCATGCTCGGGATTAGACCCATAATTACAAGTAGGACAGGGCCATTGATGAGAAAGCACATGACAGGGCAACTAACATGTCAAAGGGTACTTTGTTTGCTGGAGGGGTTAGTAAAGTTAGCTATAGAAATCGCCACTTAAAAGAAAGGGAGAGAATACAGGTGTATGTTTATCAAAAGGATGGGTTAAAGACATTACATTATGTAAAATAATGGGAATGCAGAGTAACAGAATAGAATAGCTACTAATGCAGAAAAAATGGACTTAATCAATAGAGGCAGTTGTCAAAGTGGCTGGAAAAGGAACTACTGCAATTGTAAAGCCTTAAAATTCCCAAGTGAAAGTTCTCCTCCCCTCCCACAGGATGGTACTATCCTTTAAGACAGGAAGAATTTTAAGGCTCCAGGACTGCAAAAGAGTCAGCTGTAGATCAAAAGGCCCAAATTTCTCCCCTTCACTTATGTAAATATCAATAAACTGTTAGGTCAACGGAGCTCTGCCAGATTTACAGAATTGTAACTAAGAGTAATATTTGGCCTTAAGTGTAAGTAGAAGGAAACCAAGTTTTAGTTGTTTGGGGAAGTAGAGATATAGCTGCTAAATCAGTTCTTGGACTTTGAATACTAGAGTTTAGGGTGTTAATTAACATTTCCTTGGCTTAGAAAATGATTTGCCCTTACATCAGATGGTTAGGTCTTCTGTTCTCCTGTACAGAGCAGTGAGAAAATGAGGCCTAGCAATTCAGATTGCAAAGACTTTTTTAGTGTTTTATTGTATTTAGATTAGAGAGCTCAAAATTGAACCATAATGAAAACAGACCACCTGTGTAGTGTCAGCATCCTCAAACTTTTATAGCAAGAACCACATTTTAGTAAATATTGTCTTATGACACTTCCCCTCCCACTCAGCCACACTATATTCCTTAGGCAACTGCAGCAAATTACTTCTATTGAAGATGCATCAAATAATTAACTGGCTAAATATATGTCAACAGTAGGAAATAAGATAGAGGAACCAGCAATACATTACCAGCAGGTTTTGGGGTCCACATTTGACAGTTTGGGGCCCTTTGGCCTCTTGCATCCCTACCTCATCTTCCTTCACATACTGGAATCGAGTCACTGAAAGCAAACATGTCTGAGGCTTCTGAAGAATTCCTGCCCCAAATTCTAGCTTTGTGAAGTTTTGAATGGGGACCTTTGTTGGTTAAGACCTCTCAGAAATGAAGTGTCATGTCACAGTGACCAGAGGCATTGTGGTTTAGTGAATCAGATGTTAGGCTGGAAGTCAGGAGACCTAGAACCTATTCTCAGTTCTGTTACTGTCCTTGGGCAAGTTACTCCACCTCCATGCCTGTCTCCTTTCCTACCCTTTATCTTGTCTATTTAGACTGTAACGCTGCCAGAGGCTGTCTCACTATGTCTCCACACAGTGCCTAGTGTACTGACACCATAAGGATTACTGAAATAATGATGGCAGTATGTGCAGTTGAAGGGCCTGCAGTAGTTAAGAAATTGGTGGATATAAGGATCAATCCATGTCTTTTCACACAATGTCACAGAGGTCATGATGATATAGCAACAAGTAAAGTGACAAGTCGTTGCCATGCAAAGCTGGTGTTCCAAGTTAGACACAAAGTTTATAACAGCAGAGAGATGCTTATCAGTATGTATCCATCCTATTAGTTATCTTTCATCATCATCATCATCATGTTCCTATTATGCCGCTGGCATTTAGGGCAGCGACAAAGCTCCTCCACTCCTGTCTGTTTCTGCCAAGTCTTTCAATGGTTCCCCAGCTGTGTCCCAGGTTTTTCAGCTCGGCTTCCACAGCTCTTTGCCATGTTGTTTTTGGACAACCTCATTTTCGTTTGCCTTCACGTGTCCATCTTATTGCTACTCTGGTGATGGAATCAGTTTCCATCTGAAGCACATGACTGATCCATCTCCAACGCCTCCTGGCAATGATGGTGCTCAGATCCTCTTAGCTTCACTGTGTCAATAGATCTTGATTTGAGATTGTTCTGGGCCAGAAGATATGGGGGATTTTTCTGAGCGAGGTTGCATGGAATGAAGACAGTTTGGACATGTCATACTTTCTCATTCCCCAACGTTCTGCACTATAAAGTAGTGTTGAAAGTATGCAGCTCTGATAAATCTTGAGTTTGGTTTTGGTGTTGTATTTTGATGATTTCCAGACAGTTATCTTTCAGGGTTTTTTAAAACGCTAATCCTATACATTAAGATATGGTAGCAATGTCCAGAATGACAGGTTAGATGTCAGTAAAACAAGCCATTCCTATAGCTCTTTACAGTTTCACTGCACTCAGAAACTGTAATCTAAGTAATTCCCCAAACCCTAATGATATCTTCAATTCAGCTAACAAATATCAGTTTCATTAAATCAGTGTAGGGTCATCCTAGCACAGGTAATAATACCAGGCTCTTGTATAGCACTTTTCACCAGCAGAACTCAAAGTGCTTTATGAAAATAATTATCATTGTCCCCCCCTTCACGTTTGTTTAGCAATGGTTCCTATTTTTATTTGGCATACCACAGCCTGGCACATCTTATGCAGTCATCTAGGTAATTGGCGCAGATATTCCAGAAGGCTTACAAGGGTCGCTACTCTGTTTTATGGTACTGTATAATAAATCAGAAAATGGAAATGGTTGGAAGAAATCTATATTTTAGCAGGCAAGACGTTCTCAAAAATTTATTCTGCTCTGTGAAGCTATGACTTGTTTACAGATATTGCTACCGATTTTAGAGTATAACATTTCTCACGTCTATATTTTGCAATGATGTGCTTTTTCTATTAATAACACTGTATTTTATTTCAGAAACTAGGTGAAAGTATTCAACAGCTTCTACTAACGAAAATTGCAGTCTACCTGATGACTTTTTTAATAGTAACAGTGGCTTGGGCAGCACATGTAAGGTATGAAAAGGGGGAAAAAAAATTTTTGTCTAATTCCTTCTAGGAAGTTAAAGCAAGATTAGTTTAGTGTAAGTGAGTGACCAGAGATGCTATGTCATGTTTTTCTGGACATTTTCCCTGAGAGTCCTGATAGAAAGAATGTTTTGATTATAGCTAAAGAGGATTACAATATTTGATATTAAGCCATCTTTTTGTAATGGTTTTTAAAGCTACAGAAAACATAAGATAAAAGAGATGTTTGGGAAATTTCGTTTAGATAATATTGGCAGAAGGTACAAAAATTCCTTGTACAATATCACCAGCAGGTGACCCACCACAGTAGTAGCAAAGTCAAGGAAAATAAATACTGTATCTTTAAACTCAAGTTATTTTAGGTTTGTAGACTGTAAAATATACAAGTTGTTCCATTACAAATATAATTTCTAGCATATCTAGTTAGAGGAATTCAAACAGCAGAATTGGTCTAGAGCTTACATTTGTCCTTTCCAATGCATACAACATCACTTCTCTCCCGAACAGCATTTTTTTTTAAACTGAGTGAGAGATTGGTGAATCTGCATTTTATAGGAGGTACAGACTGTGCTCCTTCCCAGCATGCTTTGTTAAAAGGAAATTGAAAAGGAAGTCTTTCCTTTGTCTTCTCTTTCTTCTCTCTTCCACTCCAACCATCTGAGCTTCTTTTCTAATTGAGGGCAGGTTAGCTGGAGTTTATTTCCTAATTTGTCTAAACAAAACCAGTTTGCCTTGATTTGGCACTGCTCAAGATAAAGAAGAACCATAACCCACTCTTTTTTTTCCTTTTTTTCCCCCCAAGGCTCGAACAGATTGGGAGGGGAATATAACTACATTTTGTCCTATTTTTCCCTGAGGCTTTTTCCTAATTTCTCAGTGATGTACTGTAAATATGTACAGTAACTAAGTAGCAGTGAAAATAACTTGATTCAACTGCTTGTTTTTCTAGTGATATTAGCTTAGTGAAATAACTGCAGTTTGTCTTACCTGAGGCTTTGATACCATCATCATTGGCACTTTTTCAATGCGTATAAAAAGTTTAACTTATTAACTAAACCTCTTTAAATTATCATCTTTTTAGGAAGGCTACAAAATGAATAATATGTGGGTGAAGAAAACATGGGTTGAATAAATACCTAATTTCTCAAATTATGCGATGCTAAAATCTTCCCTTTCAAATAGAGAAATTTAACAAGATTTGATTTCCTGTGGCTCATCTGTAATACTTTGCCTATAAAATGACTACAACTACAGAATGCTTGGTTGGGCATTTTTTCCAATGCCATATCTTTATTTAAACCAGTCATTTCAATCTAGTGATGAGAAATGTATGCAAGGTCTTGGAACAAATTTTGAAAGAGAACATATTTAAGGACATAGAGGTAGATGGTAATTTGGGATAAACTATAAAATAGTTTACAAAAGGTAGATTGTGCCAGACCAACCTGATCTTTTTTTTTTGAGAAGATAACTGGTTTTTAGACAAAGGAAATCTAATCTTCCTGATTTCAGTAAGTCATTTGATACAGTTCCACACAAAAAAATATTAGTTAAATTGGAGAATATGGGGATTAATATGAGAATTAAAAGGTGGGTGAGGTGCTGGTTAAAGGGTAGACTACAGTGGGTAATACTGAAAGGTGAGCTGTCACACTGGAGGGAGGTTACTAGTGGAGTTCCTCAGGGATCGGTCTTGGAACCAGTCTTATTTAACATTTTTATTACTGACCTTGGCACATAAAGTGGGATTGTGCTAATAAAATTTGTGGATTACATAAAGTTGGGAGGTATTGCCAATACAGAGGAGGACCTGAATATCATACAATAAGATTTGGATGACCTTGAAAACTGAAGTGATGGAAATGGGATGAAATGTTATAGTTCAAAGTGCAAGGTCATGCATTTAGGGACTAACAACAAGAATTTTTGCTATAAACTGGAAATTTACCAGTTGGAAACGACAGAGGAGGAGAAAGACCTGGGTGTTTTGGTTGATCACCGGATGACTCTGAGCCGCCACTGTGATGCGGCTGTGAAAAAGGATTATGCGGTCCTCGGACACATCAGGCAAGGTATTTCCAGTAGAGACAGAGAAGTGTTAGTAACATTATACCAGGCACTGATGAGACCTAACCTGGAATGTTTTGGGCAATTCTGGTCTCCCGTGTTTAAGAAAGATGAATTCAAACTGTAACAGGTGCAGAGAAGGGCTACTAGGATGATCAGAGGAATAGAGAACCTGCCTTACGTGAGGAGACTTAAGGGGCGTGGCTTGTTTAGCCTAACCAAACTAAGGCTGACGGAAGATATGATTGCTCTCTATAAATACATCAGAGAGGGAGAGGAGTTATTTAAGTTAAGGGCCAATGCTGGCACAAGAACAAATGGCTATAAACTGGCCATCAGCAAGTTTAGACTTGAAATTAGACAAAGGTTTCTAACCATCAGAGGAGTGAAGTTCTGGAACAGCCTTCCAAGGGGAACAGTGGGGGAAAAAACCTAACTGGTTTCAAGACTGAGTTTTATGGACGGGATAGTATGGTATGATGAGGTTGCCTACTGTGGCATGTGGCCCATCTGCTAGTAGCAAAAATCCCCAACACCTGGAGATGGGATACGAGATGGGGAGGGCTCTGAGTTACTGCAGTGAATTCTTTCCCAGGAGTCTGGCTGATGGGTCTTTCTCACATGCTCAGGGTCTAACTGATCGCTGTATTTGGGGTCCAGAAGGAATTTTCCCCCAGGTCAGACTGGTAGCGATCCTGTTTTTTTGGGGTTTTTTTGTTTTTGTTTTTTTGCATTTCTCTGCAGTGTGGGGCATGGGTCACCTGCTGATATGAACTAGAGTAAATGGTGGATTCTCTGTCACTGGAAGTTTTTAAATCATCATTTGAGGACTTCAGTAGCTCAGCTAGAGGTTAGGGGTCTATTACAAGAGTGGGGCTGTAGCCTGCCATGAGCAGGAGATCAGACTAGATGACCATGATGGTCCCTTCTGGCCTTTAAGTCTATGAGTCTATAATAGCGACAGAGTCCTGTGACACCTTATAGACTAACAGACGTATTGGAGCATAAGCTTTATTTTGGAATATGTATATCAGTCTGGCTTTTTTCTGGTTTGTGCATCACCAGTAAACAAAGTTTCTATTGGGGAAAATTTGCCTGTGTTCACACTTGAGCAACACCGTTGTCTGCAGTGGAATTTCACAAGTTTAAATGAGTACAGACTATGACTGTCTGCAGTCAGAGTTTTAGGGCCACTTAAGCACATGAGTGGATCCATTGACTTCAGTGGGGTTACTCACATGTTTGCACGATCATGGCCTCGGTTAATCATTTTGTTGATGAGAGAGTCAATAAAGTTCAGGTCACTTTTTCACATCTGTATTGGCTCTGCAGCAGTAGTGAAAATATATTTCAATAAACAAATATGACTCAGAATGACATAAACATGTGTAGAGTAAGAAAATACCCATTTTACATGGTCTCTTTTCTGACCCCAACTGCCCTTTACAAATTAGAAAGAGATGATTCACTAATAACCACCCCTTCAGCAATTGAATTTGGATTTCCTTATCTAGCATTTTTATTTTCTTAATAAACGTTTTTATGTTTCAGATCATCAGATACTTCTGTTTTCAGTCAGATAGATATTTATTGCTAGCTACCAGGGCTGCTTATTATATAAATTGCTGAACACTGGAAATGTGTTTACGATATAATGTTATCAATGCCTATTTTTACTAAGTAGGTTGGTTCATGGTTTTTTGTCTTGTTTTTGCAGACTGTTTCAGGTGATAGAACTTATAGACGATGTTCTTGCCCTTCTAAATTTGGTGAGTCTCTATCAATCATAGTTGAACCAGCAAATGCAGGTTATGATGTATAAAGGCCAATCGAGCTACACTTTTTGTTATATTTGAATCCAGATACTATCAACAAAGGTCTTTTAATCTGCGTAGTTTAAATTGGCTGAATAGGAAAACAGGCAGAATCATGCAGCTTAATTTCCCTTTTCTGTAAGGCAGGGAAGGGCAAACTACAGCCCGTGGGCCGGATCTGGCCCACCAGGGCTTTCAATCCGGCCTGGAGGATTGGCAGCCCCATGGCGCAGCGGGGCTAAGGCAGGCTCCCTGTCTGCCCTGGCCCTGCGCCGCTTCCGGAAGCGGCTGGCACCACATCCCTGCGGCCCCGGGAGGAGGAGGGGCAGAGGGCTCCGTGCTCTGCCCTCACCTGCGGGCACCGCCCCCTCAGCTCCCATTGGCCAGGAAGGGGGAACCGTGGCCAATGGGAGCTTCGGCGGTGGTACCCGCAGGCGAAGGCAGCACGTGGCGGAGCTGCCTGCCCCACCCCACCCCCAGGAGCCACTGCTGGACATGCTGGCCACTTCCAGGAGCAGCGTGGGGCCAGGGCAGGCAGGGAGCCTGCCTTAGCCCCGCTGTACGCCACTGCCACCCTGGATCCACTTGAGGTAAGGGGCACTGGGCCGAAGCCTGCACCCCTCCTCCACCCCGCACCCCAACCCCCCTGCCCTGAGCCCCCATACTCCCTGCCTTGAGCTCCCTGCTGCACCCTTCCTACACCCCAACCCCCTGCCCTGAGTCCCCTGCTGCACCCCTCACTCCTCCTGCACCTCAACCCCTGCCCTGAGCCCCCTCCTGCATCCCGCACCCTTCCTGCACCTCAGTCCCCTGCCCTGAGTCCCCTCCTACACCCCGCACTCCCCCCACACACCCCGCACTCCTTCCGCACCCCAACCCCCCTGCCCTGAGCCCCCATACTCCCTGCCTTGAGCTCCCTGCTGCACCCTTCCTACACCCCAACCCCCTGCCCTGAGTCCCCTGCTGCACCCCTCACTCCTCCTGCACCTCAACCCCTGCCCTGAGCCCCCTCCTGCATCCCGCACCCTTCCTGCACCTCAGTCCCCTGCCCTGAGTCCCCTCCTACACCCCGCACTCCCCCCACACACCCCGCACTCCTTCCGCACCCCCAACCCCCCTGCCCCAGCCCTGCATGCATGGCCCTGCATACAATCTCCCCACCCAGACATGGTCCTTGGGCCAAAAAGTTTATCCACCCCTGCAATAAGGGAAACTGAAATTGCCTAGAGAAATTCAGCCCTGAGCTGAAGAAATGTTTAGTAGCAAGTTAGTCTGGAGTGCATGTGAGGTAAGTCGAGAGGGGAATTCTGAAGGAAGCTCTTGTCTCTAATGGTCTATATGCTGGCTGGGCTCCTATCTCTGGATAAAAGAAATGAGCCCAAACTGCAGAAGTCAGGATTTCACCTTATCCAATGCCTTGAGAGTGGGCTTAGATCACAGGTAATGGCTTGGAGCCTATTTCTGTTTAGTTTTTTTCAAAAACTAATATTTAAATATGAATATTTGAAGTACAGGATTAATTGTAGGGTTTTTTTAAAGCTGTCTACTACTGAGTGACCACTTGGGTTCTTGAACCACTTTAATGAGCTTTACATTTATCCTAAATCTTTTTTTAGTTTAAAAATAATACCTTAAAAGTTATTGGTTTACTTGTTAGCATGCTTGGAGAGTTTTCTTTAATGAATAACACTGTATTAGCTGTATTATTATTGTGGGGATGCTGCCCCCTAGTGGGAGGAGTGGTGAATTTATCCTGGGTCTCCTGACACTTTATTCCAGTGTCAGAGGGGTAGCCGTGTTAGTCTGGATCTGTAGAAGCGACAAAGGGTCCTGTGGCACCTTATAGACTAACAGAGGTATTGAAGCATAAGCTTTTGTGGGTGAATACCCACTTCTTCGGATGCAAGCAGTGGAAATGTCCAGGGGTAGAGATATCTCTGCTAGTCTATAAGGTGCCACAGGACCCTTTGTCGCTTTTATTCCAGTGGTCACCAACCCGTCGATCGTGATTAACTGGTCGATCCTGGAGCCTCTGCCAGTCGATTGCAATCTCTGGGCTGCTAAAAGTCCGGCGGCGCAACGGGGCTCAGGCAGGCAGGCTGCCTGCCTGCCTACCCTGCCCCATGCCGCTCCCAGAAGCAACTGGCTGCTGGCACGGCTCTGCGCGTTACCCCAGCTCCCAGCACCATCCCTGCGGTTCCTGGCCAATGGGAGCTGCGGAGGCGGTGCTAGCTGGTGCAGGAGCACACGGAGACCCAATGTACCCCTTCCCCAGGGGCTGCAGAGACGTGCCAGCAGTCTGCCTGAGCCCCGCTGTGCTGCCAGCCGGGAACCGCCTGTGGTAAGCGCCTCCCAGCCAGAGCCTGCACCCCTTACCCTCTCCTGCACCCCAACCCCCTGCACCAGCCCGGAGCCCACTGTGGGAAAATATCAAATTCCTCCATGACTACTTTAGAAGGCCTAAGAAGTGAAATAAGATCATAAATTAAATATAGACCTGCTATAAAAACAAGATATATATCTGTATAAGACTAGAGTAGTGATGAAAGACATTCTAATACTGCTAAAATAAGCCTGGAGTTGAAGTATCAAGGCCAAAAGGTCAGCTCTGTTGAATACTCACTTAGGACAAGTTTACAGTTAAAGCACTTCAGTGAAGGCCAGGTCTGCACAACATGCGGCCCGGGGGCCGCATGCGGCCCACGTGGGCTCACTGTGCGGCCCGCGGGGGGGGGGGGGTGTGAGTAGGCAAGCGGTGAGGTGGGGCAAGCTAATGGCCGGGCGGGTGGGCTGGTAATGAGGCCAGTGGCAGGCTGGGGAGTGAGGGCGAGCCAGGGGCAGGGGGAGGGGGCTGCGGCAGAAGGTAAGAGGCCAGCAGCGGGCAGGCAGGTGAGCTGGCGGCGGGGGGACTGAGGAGGCGAGCGGGTGGCGGGGGGAGTGAGGAGGCGAGCCGGGCGGGCAGTGGCAGGGCGGCAGGTGAGCCAGCGGCGGCGTGGGGGAAGGGGGCGAGGAGGTGAGCGGGCGCCAGGGGGTGCTAAGGAGGCGAGCTGGGGCGGTGGAGGGCCAAGCTGGGGGTGAAGAGGGATGTGATGGTGGGGCAGAGCGGGGAGGGGGCGGGTCCTATTTTACTGCTGTGATCTGGTCACCCTATGTGCGCTGTTTCTTTGCCCCTCCACAGGCTTCCACACCCCAGCGGTGGGGAAGTAGGGGTTGTTTCCACGGGGCGGGCGGCGCGGGGGGTGTTTCCGCGGGGCCGGGGGGTGTCGGCCCTCAGCTGTTTTCTTTGGAGTAATATGGCCCTCGCCGCTTTACGAGTTGTGCAGGCCTGGTGAAGGCACTGTTAGGTTGATGAGAGAGCTTCTCCGGTTGGCTTAGTTAATCCACCTCCATGAGAGGTGGTAGCTCTGTCAATAGGAGAAGCCCTTCCGTCAGCACAGCGCTGTCTACATCACGGATGAGGTCAATATAACTGCATCACTCAGAGGTGTGGATTTATCATACCCCTGAGCAACGTCGTTACACCAATGTAAATTTATAATGTAGACTTGGCCTAAGAAAACCCTTAAATCTGCTCCATAGTGATCCATTCCCTGCAGGCTTCAGGTAGCAACTTCAGGAAAAAATGATTTTTCTTGAGGCAATGCCTGCATTAGCGATTGGAATTATTTATTTGTTGGTATAATCCATAACCATGATGGACTCCCAGGACTTAGTCAAGCTTGTGTTTCAAACATGCTTTTTTACCCTTTCCTTCTAGGCATGTATGATGCTCATAACTTTCTTGCCATACACGGTAAGTAAGCTTTACATTTTCATTCATGTTTAATATGGCTGCTTTAACTCTAAAAAATACCTAATCAAAGCATTCAGAAACCCTAGAGAGCATTATTATGACACCTGAATGCCATTGCAATGCATATGTATTATTTTTCTGAAAATCCTAAAAACTGAACACATTAAAACATGATTAGGGCTTCTTGTTTTGAGTTTATTAATTTCATTTTGGGGGTTTATTTTTAAGAATTTTTTTGCTTAATGTAGATGTCCAAAATTGGGGTTTTGGGGGGCTTTCTCTTTGTGTATACTGTAATGAGTTGTGTGTGTATGTATGTATATATTTGTACACACACACACAAGCTCTATATGTCCTATGTAAATAGTGGTGTCCCCCAGGGATCTGTACTGGGCCCAGTCCTATTTAACATATTCATAAATGATCTGGAAAAAGGGATAAACAGTGAGGTGCCAAAATTTGCAGATGATACAAAACTACTCAAGATAGTTAAGTCCCAGGCAGACTGCGAAGAGCTACAAAAGGATCTCTCAAAACTGGGTGACTGGGCAACAAAATGACAGATGAAATTCAATGTTGATAAATGCAAAATAATGCACATTGGAAAACATAATCTCAACAGTACATATAAAATGATGTGATCTAAATTAGCTGTTACCACTCAAGAAAGTGATCTTGGAGTCATTGTGGATAGTTCTCTGAAAACATCCACTCAGTGTGCAGCGGCAGTCAAAAAAGCAAACAGGATGTTGGGAATCATTAAGAAAGGGATAGATAATAAGACAGAAAATATCATATTGCCTCTATATAAATCCATAGTATGCTCAATATTGTGTGCAAATGTGGTCACCCCATCTCAAAAAAGATATATTGAAATTGGAAAAGATTCAGAAAAGGGCAACAAAAATGATTAGGGGTATGGAATAGCTGCCGTATGAGGAGAGATTAATAAGACTGAGACTCTTCAGCTTGGAAAAGAGATGACTAAGGGGGGATATGATAGTGGTCTATAAAATCATGACTGGTGTAGAGAAAGTAAATAAGGAAGTATTATTTACTCCTTCTCATAACACAAGAACTAGGGGCCACCAAATAAAATTAATAGGCAGCAGGTTTAAAACAAACAAAAGGAAGTATTTTTTCACACAACGCACAGTCAACCCGTGGAACTTCTTGCCAGAGGATGTTGTGAAGGCCAAGACTATAAGAGGGTTCAAAAAAGAACTAGATACATTCATGGAGGGTAGTTCCATCAATAGCTATTAGTCAGGATGGGCAGGGATGATGTCCCTAGCCTTTGTTTGCCAGAAGCTGGGAATGGGCGACAGGGAATGGGGCACTTGATGATTACCTGTTCTGTTCATTCCCTCTGGGGCACTTGGCACTGGCCACTGTCAGAAGACAGGATACTGGGCTAGATGGACCTTTGGTCTGACCCAATATGGCTGTTCTGTTCTTTATGGCTAACTCAAGCTGAACAACTGGGTACCCCTTGCTTATGCTTAGAAAATCAGGGGTGGCCACCTGAGCCTGAGAAGGAGCCAGAATTTACCAATGAACATTGCCAAAGAGCCACAGTAAGATGTCAGCAGCCCCCGATCCGCTACCCCCCTCCAGCCCCCAGCGCTTCCCGCCCCCAGCGCTTCCCGCCCACTGGCAGCCCCACCAATCAGAGCCTCCCCCTCCCTCCCCACGCCTCCCGCCTGCCGCAATCAGCTATTTTGCAGTGCGCAGGAGACTTTGGTGGGGAGGGCGGAGGAGCGAGGGCGTGGCAGGCTCGGGGGAACGGGTAGGGGCCTTGGGGGAAGGGGTGGAGTGGTGGCAGGACCTGGAGCAGAGCAGGGGGTTGAGCAGTGAGTTTAGGCGCCAACTTCTGCTGGCGCTGGAGGGTGCTCGAGTCCCCTCTTCCCCTGGACCCGCCCCAACACCGCCCCCTCCCTGCCCCTATTCCAACCCCATCCCCAAATCCCTGCCCCGGCCCCGCCTCTTCCCTGCCTCCTTCCCTGAGTGCGTCGCGTTCCTGCTCCTCCCCCTCCCTCCCGGAGCTTGTTATGCTTTGAAAAAGCTGTTTTGCGGTGGCAAGCGCTGGGAGGTAGGTGGAGAAGTGGGGACGCGGGTGCTCAGGGGAGGAGGTGGAGGTGAGGTGAGGGTGGGGAGGGGAGCTTGGCTGCCGTTGGGTGCAGAGCACCCTTCAATTTTTCCCTGTGGATGCTCCAGCCCTGGAGCACCCACAGAGTCGGTGCCTATGGCAGTGAGCACCCCACAGCACACTGGAAAGTTAGCATGAGTCAGCGCCTATGCAAGGAGATGCATATTAACCTCTGAAGAGCCGCATGCGGCGCTGTAGCCACAGGTTCACCACCCCATTAGAGATGTTTTCCCCTCAGAGTTCAAGCAGCATAGGGATAGCAGCTTCTCTTGAACAGGATTTTTATTCCCTTCCCCCAGCGTTCAAGCTGTAATGGGATGCTGGCTTGTGCACCCTCTTCAGGGGAGTGGGGGAAGCAATCAAAAAAGTCTTTTGTCCACCGATGTTCCACAATGACTTGTCTGGTGTCTATGGGCCATCTTTTGTTAGGGAGGAGATGACACCTCTTGTGATAAACTGGTATTTCACACTTGGTAATGCTTCTCTCCTGACTGCGGGGGTTTACAGTCTTAGCAAATATTTTTATAGTGATAGAGCAAACACTTAAATATTACCTTGTAACATGGGATACAGACATTAGAAGTAAGATTAATACATGCAGCATCCTACAAGCATTCCATAACATCTAAACACTGAAACATGTTCTTATAACTCTAACGCTAACACACAGGCGAGCCAGACTGGTTTCCAGCTATGCTTTTGTCGGCGTTCAGTGAGGCCCAGTGGCCTTGGCATGAGCTGGCACCTGATCTGCCAGCATCACAGAGATCTAAGGTGGGAGACAGATTATTCCATAGTTGCTCCCAAGGGGTTGTTACACCTTCCTCTGAAGCTTCTGGTGCTGGCCACTGTCAGAGACAGGGTACTGGACTCAGGTCTGATGTAGTATGGCAGTCCCTAAATTCCGATTATAAGCGCAGTAGAAAATCCCTTAAGGGAATCGAGTCTCTTTTCAGTGCAGGGCTTGGGTGATGTGCAGTAAATGCTTAGGGCCGCACATTGGATCATGAGGATAAAAGGAAATATTGGATAACTCCCCGTTCACTGAGCACCATTCGTCTTGTGCGCTGAACAAGGCAGAGGTTTTGTGGCAAAAAGTATTGGATCAGGTAACTAAAGACTGTGTTATAACGGATACGCACAAGGGGACTGAATTCAGGTTGCACAGGCAGACTTATTTCTGGCATTTCCCAACTTTGGGGAGCTGGATTTAGCAATCTCCCCACCCTTCTAATGTACTATTTGTAACATTTGTATATGCAGCAGGCTCAGCCTAAAGCAGCTGACATAGTGGTCATGGTGAGGACCATAGCCGCTGAGACCCCAGTCCTGCAGTGAGTACGGATTGCAGGATGGGGCCCAAAGCTGGTATGAAGGAGTTCAGGGTTAGTCAGTTGCTTTGGGCCTGTCTCTAGCATTTAACAACTCCTGCAACACCAAATCTATGAACACCCCAGTGACCGTGGAAGCCCTGTATTGCATCAGTTGGGCATACTTGTAGCTTACTATCAGTGGAGTTATGCCCAGGAGGACTTTGTCTTGTTTGGATTGTTCAAGTTTTACGGTTAAATGAAAGTAGAACTAGTAAATTCCTCATCTCTGCTGCTCTCCTTTATTACATCTTGAGAAAGTGTTTAACCTGTTTACATTTTTCTTGTAGTTTTCCTTAATGGCCTCCTTTCCAGGTGTACCTTTTGGTATTTTCATGTTTAGCACTTGCGCTATTGTCATCGGCCTTATCCAGGTATGGGTGTCGCTCATTTACTTTTTCCATTCATTATTAGATGGAAGTACATTTAGCTTTATTAATAGTGGATCTAGAGCATTTGGAAAGCTTCATATCAAATGTTATGATATTGCTGTTATTAGTGTATGGTTTTTGTGATAGTGTAAGATTGGTAACTCAGAGAAGTGCCAAATCATGTGGTGACTGTTTTCACTATCCCGAGTCAAGCTGGTTATCTTGTAGTATGAAAAAAGTAAAGCACTTGAAATGCCAATAAAGACACAGATGCAACCAAACCAGGAAGTTCAAAACCCAATTGAATCATGACAAATTTGTTCTAAAAAGGAACTCGAAAAGTAGCAGTTGATGGACTGTATGATGATGATTGATTTCCCCCCCTCTTGCTGGAGTTCTGAACGGCTGCTCAATATTTAGTTCTGCGAGCTTTTTAATACAGGTACAAGGGCTCCACCTTATTTTTAACCATGAAGTATAAGGGAACAGCAAATCTTAATGAAATAGTTCCCTTTATCGACAGGATTGAAAATTACACTAGTGACCGGACCATGACTTCATGTATTAAGTCCAGGATTATACTGGACTGCATTGAGGCAATGCTTGTGATTTAAATCTGTCACTTGTCTCTCACAATATTTTATGAATCACCAGAGCTAGAAATAAGCTCGCTATGTACTTGGAAGTATGAGAACTCCAATTCTCAAGTAAAATACATACATTCTAGCCCAGGTAGGTTTCAAGAGTGAACTTCACAATCATCACTATCACTGTACTATATCTTTCCATTTGAACCCCAGTATGATTTTACTTGCCGCTCTGTTGAACTGCTACAGCTTGAACCAAGTGCTTTATATTGGCTGAGAGTTTTGAACTCCAGATTTTAACTGATGTATAAAACATTAGCAGCCTTGAGGTTTTTGGGGAGAGGACTTGCTTTCTGAAGGGAAAATGCAACCCCAGTTCAGCGGTGCTGAGCCATTGAACCAAACTGCAAACCACTATGATGGAAACCACTTCAAGCCAGGGGGTGCAGCACCACCACCTATGCCCCAGTTACTAAAATCTTTGCAACCTTTTTGTAATGTCTACTCTGTGAAGCCTCTCCGTAGTCTCACAAATCTGAGTGTGCTAAATTCAACCCGAAGTTTACATCTGCTTCTGCTGCTCCGGACCCTGGTAAGACTCCAGTGATGCAAGGCAACTGTTATCTCCTTGTCACTGGTGGTGTCAGAGCCAGCACTGCCTGAAAAGTAAGCAGCCCTTGCCATTGAGTGGGTGTGGCTAGAAGATGCACTGATGAGTGCATTCCCTCCTAGTGATTTACTGGTGGAAATCAAATCAGTCTTCACCAGGCAAAAACACCAAGTGGGAGAAGCTGGTGGTTCCAGCCTCCCTCGGAATGAGTTTCCTCCTGGAGAGTTAGGTGACAATTTACACATCCTGTCATCTAGCTGGATGAATGTAGTCCAGCATCTCTTACCTCTGCAATGGCTCCCTTTCAGCCGGACCTGAGACCGAGTTCTGTGCTGCTAGATTGTCAGGCATTTTTAACATCTATACCAGCCTCTGAACTTATTTTGCGCAAGGAGCCTCGCTCATGGAGCAGGACCCCATTGTGCTAGGCGCAGTGCAAACACAGCACAAAAATATCATATGGGGTGTGGTGGTGGTGGGAGAATACAAAATCTCTGCATAACTAGGTGTTATAACGAGGTACAACGATGAGTCGGTGGCAGAGGCTGAAAAAAACCCAGCCTTCTGACTCTCAGTCCCTCTCAAACCACTAGCCCCTCTCCCTGATTTAGTAAGTACCATAGCTCATGGCCTGCCATGGCTAGGAACCAGTTAACATGGTTTCTGGTCCTGAAAGCGTTTCTAAGCACCTGGTCCTGCAGTAGTTATCCGAAGGGGGAAAAAAATGGATTCCTGACTTCACACAACCTTTCCAGCCTCCATTGGCATGAAGAGCATGGAAAGCGGTTGGCACAGCTTGGCCAGGCTATTCGTTTTTACTGTTGATTTGTTTGCCAAACCAGATGCTTTCTTCAGTAATTGCAAATCCATTGACGGGTGAAATCTTGCCATTTGCACAAGCAAACAGATTTCAATGAGTAAAAATGATGAAATTCTTCTCTCCGGATAAAATGATAAATGTTTCTTTGTCCATGTGGGGCAGAAATACCGTCTGAAAGATCCCGTCACTTTCTTACCAAAGTGGGGTGACCTTGGGCCAGCGGGTGTGGGCACTGGAATGTTCATATGTGTGCGTTTAAATGATTTGGTGAACAGGTTAAAGATTAAAAGAGATTCATTAGATTGTAAGCTGGGGGGCAGGGACCATGCTTTTGTTTTGAGTTTGTACAGCGCCTTGCACAGTGGAGTCCTAGGCACAATCTAATGTCAGACTCCCACTAGCTCCGTTCAGGTTATCCACACTGCTGTTTCTGATGTGCTATAGGGGCACAGGCAGTGGCGCAGGCTAACCGCCCAAGTCCAAGCCCGCCTGACTCCCTGGGTCTGAGCTCAGGTGGCTATCCTGAGCCGCAGCCTGTGCCACAGAGTCCATGCTGCTTATTCACCGGCTTCAGCAAAGCTAGAGCAAGTCTGTCTGGCCAGGCTGGGAGGCTCATTCCCAGCAGCAGTGCAGATGTACCCTTAGTGTTACTCAGTGCCAGTAAGAGATTGTGAGATTCCCCTCTCCATTCCTGTCAGATCAGCCCTTCTCAGGAGAGCAGAGAGTAGCAGTTAGCATTCTCTGGGGCTTGTTGTATTAGAGGTTTTCTATTGCTTGGGTCCCAATTTAGAATTACAGCTTTGACTTGTCTAAATATCCACGGTAAACCAGTATTAATAATTTTCTCATCTCTGCAGGCAGTTATAGTAGCCTATGGCTTCTATCATCCCTACTTGCTGAATCACCAGATACAGGTGTCTGAAAACCAGGCCTTCTACAAACATCATATCTTACAGATCATTCTAAGAGGACCAGTACTCTGCTTTTTCGCTGCCATCTTCTCCTTTTTCTTTATCCCAATGGTAAGTTCTTTAAACAACCATTGTTCTAAAAAACACGTTGTACTGGTTGAAAGTGTGACCTGACAAACTTCATCAGTCATATTCAGTATTCTGCCTAATAAAGTATCCTACTAATCATAGAATATCAGGGTTGGAAGGGACCTTAGGAGGTCATCTAGTCCAACCCCCTGCTCAAAGCAGGACCAATCCCCAATATTTTGCCCCAGATTCCTAAATAGCCCTCTCAAGGATTGAACTCACAACCCTGGGTTTAGCAGGCCAATGCTCAAACCACTGAGTATCCCCCCCATACACACAACCTGTAACCTTGTATAATTCAGCAGTTGAAGCCCCACCACTGAGCAGATTGAAAGCACATCTGCACAAAGCGCTAGATATTATAATGGGACGCTGTGACACCAGCTGACGAGTGGATTAGGTCAATGGTTCTTGCTCCCTTCCATATCATTACAACTGAAAAGACGGTTGCGTCATGACTCCCATCTAGGTCGCAACTCCCTAGGTCTGACTGAAACCCCCCATAGAGTCAGTGATCTAAAGTCTTTTCCGTGTCAAATTTCTGAGCCACAGAATTTCCAGAACACTGATTAGTTTCTCGGTTACCTGCCATCACGTGGCTTAATCAGAACCACTGTCGTGCTGTGAAGGCTTTTAGATCACAGGAAGCAGTATGATGATGTGGCACGGACATCAGAAAAATGCTCTGCTGCTGTCCTTGCCTATTTGTTTTAGCTTCTCAGGTCTGGACACACTCTTGTAATGCCACTTCAGAGGAAGATCTTCCAGGCTAACAGTAACTTTAAGGCAGCAGGTTGCTGATCATAAACAGATGAAACAAAATTAATGTATGAGGGTATGTAAAATAAACATCAGATTACATAAGAAACTGGCTAAAAAGCCTGACAAATATAGATCCAGTCATTAACACGGCACAAGAATAGATAGAATAAGTAGATCAGTCAGCAGCTAATTATCAGACTTGCCATCCCAAAACAAACTCCTCTGGCTGAATTCCACGCACTTACAGCCAACTCCTATTCCATCATCATTAAATGGAAACCAATGACCAGTTCAGCTCCCTCCAGCTCTCTGCGTCCACAGACTGAGTCCTCTAAACAAAGTCTCTTTATGGAGCTCTTCCTGAGTTACCCTGCTTCTGCTTGCTGCCCCTTCAGGCATTTTGTACTACTTTCATTTGCCTCTTTCTTGAGACTTTTCCACAGACTGCATCAACCTTTTGATATATTCACAGGGTTGAGATGACTCGTCTTCATAATAGTAACCTTGAATTACAAAGCCAGAGTATGCAAAAACTTGAGAGCTTAATTTAAAATAAGCATAACCTGTTTTCCCCTTCTCTGACCCCCCCCACACGCCCCTATATCCACTATATGTCCACTATACGCAATCCAGAATGAGTCATTCACCAATTTACTCCTGTGAAAGGGGCTAGCCCACATCCAGGGCTCTTTTAGGCACTATTTGGCGGCAGTGGCGGATTTAGAGTTAGTGGGGCCATGTGCTCAGCTTTATTTTTGGGGCCCCTCCTTGGGACCCAGCCAAGAAAAAAAAAATTCTCTCTCCTCTCCGCCCCCCGCCCCTGTTTTTCATTCTTTTTTTTTTTCTTCATCCTCCTCCTGTAAGTAATGGGAAGTACATGAAAATAAAGTGAGGTACCTTGATTGTTTTTGGAGTCTAACTTATTTTTCCACAGACCACTTGAAAATCGCTGAGGATCTCGGCGGACCACTTAATTATCTTTCCAAATATTGTTAGCTAATGGTGCAAACTATTGTAAAGTGCTTTGGATAAGAGCGCTTTACACACAAAAAAATGTAAAAAAATGTTGGGGTGCGGGGGCTGGCCAGGACTTAGGGTGTGGAAGGAGGCTCAGGTCTGGGGGTGCAGGGTCTGGGAGGGAGTTAGGGTGCAGGAGCAGGCTGGGGGTCTGGCCAGGAGTTAGTATGAGGGAGGGGGCTCAGGGCTGGGGCAGGAGGTTGGGGTGTGGAGTGCTTACCTGGGGCAGCTCCCATTTGGTGCAAGGGGTGCAGGTGGGAATGTGGCGGGGGTGGGGGGTAGGAGTCAGGGAGGGCAGGTGGCTGGGTGTGTGTGTGAGGGGGTGCAGGAGTCAGGGCTGGGGGTGCAGGGTTTGGGAGGGAGTTAGGGTGCAGGAGTGGGCTAGGGGTTGGGGTGTAGGGTCTGGCCAGGAGTTAGGATGCAGGAGGGGGCTCAGGGTTGGGGCAGAAGGCTGGAGTGTGGAGCGCTTACCTGGGGCATCTCCCATTTGGTGCGAAGGGTACAGGTGGCAGGGGCAGCTCTAATAATTTTGCCGCCCCAAGCAGTCGCCGTGGCAATTTGGCGGCAGGTCCGCCGCTCTTCCCGCCGCCGAATTGCCGCTGCGGCAGGCGAAAATGCGGCAGCAGTCTGAGTCCCGCGGTGGCAATTCAGCGGCAGGCGAGAATGGGGCAGGAGTCCGAGTCCCGCAGCGGGAAGAGCAGCGGACCTGCCACCGGATTGCCACCGCGGGACTCGAACTGCCGCCCCATTCTCGATGCCGCCCCAAGCACCCGCTTGGAAAGCTGGTGCCTGGAGCCGGCCCTGACAGGTGGGAATGTGTGGGGGGTGCGGGAGCTCCCGTTTGGTGCTCAGGGTGGAGGGGGGCAGGAGTCAGGGCATGGGGTGTGAGGTGACTGGGTATGTGGGGGGAGTGCAGGAGTCAGGGCAGGGGGCTGGGATTGTGGGGGTGCCCCCTGCCGTGAGTGGCTCACAGCAGGAGGCTGGGGGGCGGTATGCATAGGGGGCGTGCAGGGGCCCCCCTTTGCTCTGCCCTGCCCCGATTCCACCCTCTTCCCCAAGGCCCCGCACCTGCCTCTTCCCTGCCTCCTCCCTCCCAGAGTGTGGCAAACAGCTGCCTCAGGGCAAAAAAACAGGACACACAGCCCAAAGTGGATTTCACCAAGCCAGTGACAAATGTGAACTCCTGGATCACTATACCAGTCTTACCATGGTGTCACAGACAGTCCCCTTAGACCAGCGGGTAGTCAATAGGCGGACTGGGGGCCAAATCCAGACCGCCCGATGCTTTTGAATGGATCGCAAAATATTTTTATTTACTTATCATTATTGTTGTTGTTTTTGTATGATTTTCTCTGGATCTTGACTATACCTTGGTCAGGAAAGTTGGACCTTGACAAAAAATAATTGATTACCCCTGCTAGACTCTCCAGTCTTTCTTACCACCGAGACAAACTGAACTTTGTGATAAAAGGTCACTCAACCCAAAAATCACACCACATCAGGTTGCTCCCAGTCCCAAGGGACCAGTCACTTACCCCAGATCAATTGGTGCTCTGGATCTTACACCAAAGACAACACCGGTAGCCAATTCTCTAGTAAACTAACTAAAGGTTTATTAGCTAAGAAAAGGAAATGAGAGTTATTGAAAGATTAAAGCAGGTAAAATATATGCACAGGTGAGTCATAGTTTGTAAATCTAAATTGGGGGCAGTGATGTAACAAACTGCCAGTTTCCCAGAAGCTGTCTGGGGATCTCCACTTTGCATCTGGTACAGTTCACTGTCAGAATCCAAACAGTCTAGCGATGCAGGATCTTTCTTTGAATCCATATTTGTAGTCCCTTCTTAGAGAAAAACAAGCTGACAGTGTGTCTATCCAGGCGGACTTTTCATTGTATGACAGTGAGGAATGTATTTGGAGTGAGTACGTCCCTTTCGAGAGGGAGGGAGAGAGAGAGAGAGAGAGAGAGACAGACACACACACACACTTCGTCATTTGCATTTCACAGGGCGTAGTAGTTTGATGGGCCATTTAGATACAGGGTGTACATAATTTGAATGATTGCTATTACTTGTATTGTTCCTGTTGTAATGTAACATTCCATTAGTTTTCATTAAGTTTAAACATTTGAATAAACACTTCTACATATAACAGTCACTTTGATCTATGCTAATATGGTTTAAACACCAAACATACTCATACATTTAACAATTGCTTTGATCTACACTGATACACAAGTGAATTGACCTGTCTCTGATATGATCTGCCAGTGTCACACTGGTCTTCTACATCAGTGGTTCCCAAACTTTAACAACCTGTGAACCCCTTTCACTAAAATGTCAAGTCTCACGAACCCCCTCCTAAAAATGAATATATCCAGGGATTTTCCTTTTTACCAGAGTATAAATTATAAAAGCAGTGATATTGGAAATATAACATTTGTTTTTATGACATGCTTATTACACACTATTTATTATTAATTATTATTGATCATTACAGTATTTTTATTACATTATGAAAACAGCAACACTCTTCCAGGATCTCACTTTCGTAGCTTGTATCACTTTGAATAAGCCTGTTATAAGACAAGGCTCCTATGTTTCATCAAGGAGTATCAGATGTGAAACAGTATGAAGATATTTAAGAAGCCAACTCAGAGTTCCTTCTACACAAGCATTCATGAAGGTCTTGAGCAGTCCAGGCAAACAACGCACGTTACAACGAAGCTTAAACTTGTTCTTCATAATAATTTTAACAACAATACTAGCTGCCTATTTAATTTTAAAAACAGTAAAAAATATCCACCTCCCTTTCCATTTCTTATAAGGAGTCTTGAAGTTTAAATCTCCTCAGTGTGATAGAGATGCTGGCTTTGATCTGCTTAGCTCTTGGAAGTCCAGAGGCTCCCGGGCTGCTGGCCCTGTGCTGCCTGGCGTCCCTAGGGACAGCTCTGTCCGCCGTTAGGGAATTTTTTCCCAAGAACCCCCTGTAACATTTCACAAACCCCCAGGTGTTCACGAACCCCAGTTTGGGAACCACTGTTCTACATGGATGAATTTACTCTAAGGACTGGAAATATTAGGGCTCAGAAGCAGTGAAATTTTCTAAAACACAATTGTGCAGACAGGTATTCTGTGTTAGGAATGTGTCGTTTTGGTTAAACCTGTGCAGAGGTAGTCCAATTTAAACTGAAATCAAAATGTAAATGTGGTGAATTTTTCTCCCCGGCAAAACATTACAAGACTTTTTAACATATCTGCTTCAATGCAATTGATTGATTGCTCTAAAGGAACCAGTAGAGTTTCATGTATGTTTTATAAAGTTTGTAACTGAGAAAGTAAGCATAACAAACAGCATTGTCTCCTTTGATGTGATACCTGAGACACTGTAGACTTTGAATGGCAAATGACAAGTAGCACAGGGACCCATGGGCTCACAAGTCCACTAAAAGTTCAATACAAATGATAACTACATTTTTGTGTCATAGGCTTAGCAGAATTTTATATTCCTTCCAGTCTCAGTATCTTCCAATTACAGATGCTGAACTTGGTACAGGAAGTGGAGGAAGCAAATATTCAAGTGTGCTCATAATATTCAAAATGAAGATTAATCTTGAGAAACTCCATGTGAGCTACTGACATTGTAGTGTTCATGTATTTGTTGGATAAATGTGTTAATGTAGTGATTGTTCAGTTCAATCACTGTCATAAAATGTATACTTTCTGCTACAGTCAGGGTATTTCAATGTTGCAAATTCACAAGTTGCATATTAAATCAACATGTTCATGAAGGATAAAAATAATAATTTTTTAACTTAGAACAGAATATTTGTATTTATCTTGCAATAACTGAAAACTAAAACTGTTTTCATTCCTTTCTGTAGTCTTACGTTCTGCTTGGGCTTGTTATCTTTCTTCCACACATCACTCGGTTAATTATTTGGTGTAAAAACAAGACTGTTGGTAAGTAACAGTATCCATACGGAGTGCATTTAATTGTAGATAGTCCACTATATTGTTAAGTTTATATATTAAAATATGTATTTCACAGTCCCCTTTGTTGTCACAAATTTGAATGAAGCTGTTTTAAAAGATCTAAGGTGCAGTAGAATCCACAGCAAATTTGTTAGTAATTCTAGTTCCACTGTTTGTATTAGGGACACACCGATAAACTTTTAGTTCTGTCCTTTCATTCTATTTCTTTCTGGGAACCTTTTTCGTGGCTTTACCTAATTTGGGCTATACCTGAAGAACATACACACATCAAGCGTCTCCTCTGACCCCTTTGGAAAGGAGCATAGTAACTGAATAATTTCAGAAGTGAGATCTCTGTCTGATCACTGGCTCTGGCCCCAGTAGTAGTATCTTCCCCCTCCCCAAATTCATATTTAAACAATATCACAGTATCTGTTGTATATAGAACAGCTACAAGCAAAGAATTCCAGGGGGCAGTGTTGGCTACTTGGAGAGGAGAAACATTGGTGATAGACAAGTACTGTATTATTATTCTTCATGTTTATTATGGTCGTCCCTAAGGACCATCCAAGAATGGGGCCCTACTGTGGTAGGCCCTGTATAAACATAGGGTAGTACATGGTCACTTCCCCCAAGAGTCTATATTAGATATAGATCAGACAGAGACAGGTGGGGGAAGGGGTATAACATACAAGCAGAGTGAGCAATGTGATAGCAGCTAATGGCATGCTATTCCACTACTTTGTGTGTGCGAGAGAGAGAATTTAGTTAGGAAGGGATCAGCTAAGTGGAAGGAAGAGGAAAGGGAAGGAGGGTGGAGGGGGACAAGACGGGCGAAGAGGGTCAGAGGGCTGCATGTGGTATAAAGCCAAGGTGAAGAGAAACGGGAGAACGTATTGGAAAACAGGATTGCCATAAAGAGCGAGATCGTTGTTTCACAAATGCTGGGGTTTTGCCTCTGCCAGTTGCCAACACCTAATGCTTCAGAGGAAGCTAAAAGTTTTCCATAGTGCACTGTGAGTTGGGCCAAGGCAGATATTTTTCTCTCGCTGGTAGCAATCCTTTAATGCCTTGAAGTATGAGATTTGCTTACCCTTATTCTTAATACGCCCTTCTGTTGTCCTTTCGGTTCCCTCACCCTGTCCTTGGTCGGGGTGCGCTCGTCTAAGGCTCTACATTCCCTGTTCCTCTCCCAGAGCTGGCTGCCGAGCATAGAGTCCAGCCTTGTGGGAAGAGCTGGGAGCTTACTTCTTGCAAAGCCCAAGCACCCCTTCTCCTGACCAAAGACTGGATTTGGGGGGAAGAAGGCAGCTTCCCCAGTTGCTGCAGACAAACTCTAGGACAGGATTGAAGGCCTCCACTGAGCACACGGGACTCCTTCCTCCCCATATGAGTGGCAGCTGACTTGGGAGAGCTATTGGGCTCCCAGGGGGCTGAGTGGATGAAGAGCTTGACCCCAGCTCAGTAAGCACTCAGACTTCCTGTGCAGCAGAGTAAAATTCTCCCACCCCGGCAAAGGAAGAGTGCAGGCAGGGCTGCTGGTGCGTGCTCCCCACCGCAAGGCACCAAAAAGCCTTTACATGGAAGCCTGGCCTGCAGAAAGAGTTTGTATTGGGCTCACGATCTGTTCGGGTGTGAGATTGTTATTGTGTCCATTCATTTATTGTTTATTCCAAGAACTAAACCCTGAGGGTACATCTACGGTATGAAATTAGGTCGAATTTATAGAAGTAGATTTTTCTGAAGAGCTTTTATACAGTCGATTGTGCGTGTCCCCGCTAAGTGCGTTAAGTCGGCGGAGTGCGTCCACAGTACTGTGGTTAGCATTGACTCTCAGAGCGGTGCACTGTGGGTAGCCATCCCGCAGTCTCCTCTGCCCATTGGTATTCTGTTTTTTTGAACTGAGTTCTGCCTGCAGAGATTTTCTCCCCATACTATGATCAGATCCAGTACTTCCCGTTCGGAGCTCTTTTGCGATTCTGGGACTGCAGGAAATGCAATTCAAAAGTTCCCGGGGCTTTTCCTGATTACATGACTAGTGCATCTGAGTTGAAAGTGCTGTCCAGAGCAGTCACAATGGAGCATTCTGGGATACCTCCCGGAGGCCAATACCGTTGAATTGTGTCCACAGTACCTCAAATCCGGAACAGCGATGTCGATTTTAGCGCTATTCCCTTTGCCGAGGTGGAGTACAGAAGAGCCCTTTTAAGAGCACTTTAAGACGACAAAACCGGGTTGGTTGTGTGGACGGATTTAGTTTTAAATCGCTATAATGCGGCTAATTCCGATATAATCGCGTACTGTAGACCAGGCCTTAGTGTGGACCTAGTTATACCTGTATAAAGGTGCCTTATCTGGGGATAGCTTATTCCTTTTGCTGTGCAGAAATAGTTATTCTGGTATAAGTCCCTTTATACTAATATAACTGCAGCCACACTATAATGCTTTCCCTATACCAGTTATAGACACTGCGGTATGCCTTCTGTGTGTCGACATGCCCCATGCATTTCCAGAGGAGGCTGTTTGCTGAGCTGGGGCTAGGAGAAGGGGAGGTCCATTGTGCAATGGAAAGGAATGAACCACAGGAAATGGGTGAAGTCCTTGGCAGAGGAGTGAGTGCGTGCTGAGTGTCCCATGGAGTGAAGTCACTGGAGTGGTTCCTGCAAAGCAGCTATGTCATGGGGATTGATACAGGATACCCCTCCCCTGAGGGCTGTTCATGGGTGAGACTAGACTCAGATGAGGAAGTGTACATATGGGAGGTGTTGCCTTAGGCCAAGTCTACACTACCTGCCCGATTCGGCGAGTAGCGATCGATCTTTTGGGGATCGATTTTTCGTGTCTCATGTAGACGCAATAAATCGATCCCAGAAGCGCTCTCCGTTGACTCCGGTAATCCACCCCGACGCGAGGCGGAAGCGGAGTCGACGGGGGAGCGGCAGCCTTCGACATTGCAGCGTCCTCACGGTGAGGTAAGTCCACGTAGCTGAAGTTGCGTAACTTACATCGACCCCCCCACCCCCACCCCGTAGTGTAGACCAGCCCTAAATGGGTGCCTGTAGGTTGGGAGCACGTGGGGTGGTTGTGTGTGGAGATGTAGACATGGGCTCTTGCTTTCTTTGGTTTGAAGATATAGGCGACGGGTCGGCAGCCTTTCAGAAGTGGTGTGCCGAGTTTTCATTTATTCACTCTAATTTAAGGTTTCGTGTGCCAGTAATACATTTTAACGTTTTTAGAAGGTCTCTTTCTATAAGTCTTTAATATATAACTAAACTATTGTTATATGTAAAGTACATAAGGTTTTTAAAATTAAATTAAAATGCAGAGCCCTCCGGACCGGTGGCCAGGACCCGGGCAGTGAGAGTGCCACTGAAAACCAGCTCGTGTGCCGCCTTCAGCACGCTTGCCATAGGTTGCCTACCCCTGATATAGGCCATTAGCAGCCTTCCCCTATCCCCCCCTTCCCAATCATGCCAAAAGAGCTTGCTGCTCTAGAGATGGGGACCTAGGGTAGCTTTCCTGCAAGATTTAGGCTGGGATTTTAAAGACATTTAACGCCCATTGAATCTCAGTGAGATTTGGGCACCTAATTAGTTTAGGCTACTTTGAAAATCCAGCTTTATTGCATATTTTTCACTAGCTATATCCCTCAGTTTATATGGTTACCCTCTTTCTTGCTCATATCAAAATGACATATAATAAAACACTTAATACAACTGTAAAGACTAAGGAAAAAGAAGATATTGTTTGTATGCACTTTTTCTTTACGGCATTATGGTAACTTTCGTTGTGTGCAGTATGATGCTTTGACGTATTATCACAGTAGAAGCAGATGCTTGGGCGTGAGAGGGACTATAAAGAGATGAGATGTTGATGTTTGACTCATTTAGCTTTCAAATACGCGTTTTCCTTTGATTCCTGGAAATGCCTGATTACGTCTCTGAATTTGGAAGTTTTTATTTATATAGGTAGCTCTTCTGTATTTAGTGCACCTGGGACTAAATACTTAACTGACCATCGAATCTGGAGTAGCACTAGAGTTCTATCTTCCAAAGACAGAGAAAGGGCTAATAAAAAATGACTACTGGAAGTCCTCCACTCAAACCAGAGCCCCAAGATCCATTCGAGCTTCCTGAGCTGTAACAGGGTTTCTCTCTTGTGAGTTATCAAAATATTAAATTAAAACACTAACGTTCACCTAGTGCCAACAGTGTGTGAGGTGCTTCTAAGATGAGTCCCCTGCCCTAAAGGCCTTCTTATTGAAGCAGGCAACATAAGCCTCCGGAAAGGGATGGCTGCAGTGGAAAGCAGCGTGATTGAATTGTCAGGTTGAGCAGTGCCTTGTTACTTCCACAAGTTTGAGATTTGAGAGAGCAGGGGTATCAGACTAGACTGTTGAAATTCTAGTGTAATGCTTGTTGTTGAATGTTTTGATTTATACGGAACACAAACTAAACTCATGAATTATGATTGGCAGGCCCAAAAGAGGAGGAGGAGCCTCGTCGCTTAGAGGCCTTCACTTTTTACCTCAATGAACCTTTGAGTAAGGAACGAGTGGAGGCGTTCAGTGACGGCGTGTATGCTATTGTAGCAACCCTGCTCATTTTGGATATATGGTAAAGCTTTGTGCTGACTGACACACCCTGAATTGTCTGATATAAATGTAATGGTAATAGTAATACCTACCTCTTACATAGCGCTTTTCATCAATACATCTCAAATGCTTCACAATCTTGAATATATTTATCTCTCAGCCCCCCCCCCCCCCCCCCCCTGTGAAGTAGCACAGGGTTGTTATCCCCATTGTACAGATGAGAACTGAAGCACAGAGAGGCTAATGATTTGCCCACAGTCACACAGGTTGTCTGTGGCGAAGCAGGGAATTGAACCGGGGTCTTCCAAGTCCTCATGGGGCTGTAAGTGGGTACTTACATTGTCAGGTGTTGAAAGAGAATGGAATTTATTTTATTTTAACTTATACAAACAGTTGCACCAATCCTCTTATCCTAGTTACCCTAATGTAAACAAATCATACAGACAAACTATTAACAAAGAACTCTTCTCACCTCTCCATGTGTGAATCAATAAACCCTACCCCTCTTTAATGCAGTTATACTAGGCTTCACATACTCCATTCTCAGAAGTTTGGAAAAGCCGATCTTGCCACATATTTAGAAAGTCAGATGCTGGCTCTGTCAGGCAAAGGGTTCCTGTTCTGGTTCTTATATCATCAACAAAAATGATAACTAAGCTCTGCTGGAGAACTTTGTTATTGATTTTACGTGATCCAGGAAGCTTTCAGATCCTAGGATGAATTTACAGAGCAGTCAATTATAAGAATTGCATTTTAACTTGTAAACTGGGGGATCACTGAAACACAATAAACCGGGAAGCCTATGATGCTATTCATAGTTACCCTTCACAGTGGAACCACATGCTTACTGCTCTCAGATTGTACCATTATACCACTAATATGCAAACTAAAATAATTTTTTTTCAACAGTGAGGACAATGTCCCTGATTCCAAAGAAGTTAAAGACAAATTCCATGACCGCCTCATTGAAGCTTTAAGTGAATATGGACCAAACTTCCTTGCCTACTTTGCCTCCTTTGTAACAACTGGTCTTCTCTGGTTTGTCCACCACTCGCTCTTTCTTTACATAACAAAAGCAACTCGATTTATGGGACTACTCAACACATTTTCATTGGCTTTCGTTGGAGGGCTTCCTCTCGCTTACCAGCTGACCAGTGAATTTGCAGAGAAGTCTCACAATGAAATAGAAGCTATTCAGGTCAGCTGTGTAATCACTTTCTTTGCCAGCATCTTTCAGTTTGCTATATGGATCACAGCTCTGTTCCACGAAAGGGAAACCTTGCATCCTTTGGCTAGGTATGGTGGCAAGGAACATGCTTTTATGTTTGCTAAGCTTGCTCTCTACCCTTGTGTCAGCCTTGGGGCCTTCTTTCTAACCTGCTTGTTAAGTAAGTTCAGCACAGCGATTTTTCACATCATGCTGATTGTAGTCCCATTTGCTTTCCTTGCCCTGCGTATCCTTGTCAGGATTTCTTTGGCAATTATGAAGTCAATGTTGTCTCTCTCCAGACGAAAGGACGTAGTGTTAGATGAAGAGGAAACATGTTTGTCTCCTGCTGAAACACTCTCGTAGATTTCCATGCAGTGCATGTGAAATTGTAACATTATTTGTAATTCCCACTTGTGTTGTTCTAACATAGTAGATGACTGGTCTATACTAAAGTTGGCCATAACTGGAGCATCTTTAATGTTTAGCTAAAGGATCTCATGTCCCTTTCTGTAGAAATACAAGTATTTCTATAACTTGGGTGAGTGGAGGAGCCAAAGAACAGTATGATCTCCCTCCTTAACAGACTACCCACGAGGAAAAAATACTGCTTGAAGCATTACTGCAGTGATAATATACTAGAAACGCATCAGAAGATAAGCAGCATTAACCTGTTGCTCTGACATACATTATGAAAGTCAGCAACGTGGCAACCACGAGCAGAATGGTTGGAAGCTGATTGAGCTGCTATTGAAGGCGGAGGGAGGGGCTGGAAATTGTGAAGGCGACTCCCTCTCGGCATACAGGCGGGGGAATCCTCAAAAAACCTTTGTCCTACCCATGTAGAATGCTAACCTCCCTTTATTTTCCTCCCTTGGCCCTTCCGCAAAGTCCCCAATCCTGTGGCTGCACTTCAAAAGTTGCTTGTCTTTTGGGTTGCTCTGCTGAGCTTGTGCAGGCTGGAGGGGGATGTGTGGCCCATACACAAAATTTCCAGACTACCCTAACACAAACACAAAGTCAATCATATGTTGTTTTTTAAAAATATTTCTTAACATGACAGGATTCATGTGAATAGTCATTTCAGGGATTGAATCAGCCACATTCACCTCCTTCTGGGAAGAATGTCAAGAGCTGTGGGACCTGAAGTAGCTTTGTCTTCAGCTCTGAAACAAAGCTGCCAGCCAGAGATGAAAGAAGTTTCTGCATTGCTCTCCCTTATCCTATTAGCCCCCAGGGGAAACTCCCTGACAACAATCTGCAGCTGGAAACATGATTTAGGGGACACTGGGAGCATGCAGCTGCTGTTCTTAACCTAATTCCTAGGTATGTGCAAGAGTTTGACCCTTTCCCTATCTAGAGGCTGCCCAGGGAGTTGATATGGTAACTCCCATAGGCTGCACAGCTCTAGGAGAGAACAAAGGGAACTGACCCAGCAGGATGAGTTACAGTGCCTAGGTGGAAGGGAACTCCTTTCTGTTAGTTCCCCCACCCTCTTCTATGTGTGGAACTAAGTTGTTACTTTGGGCCATGTGCAGCAGGTACACCTTTCCCCTGAAGAAGTCTGCAGGCTACATATTTCTATTGGATAGTCATTAGCTTGCATTGTGCAATGTCTGTGCCTGATACTTCTGCTCTATTTAAAACCATGTGAAGAATCATGTTTACTCTTAAAAAAACCCACTATAGCAAATAAGTAGAATAAATCTTATTGAAAACTGCTTTTAAAAGTTAGTCCACTTCAAATTGCCTTGAGAGCACTTCTCCTTTTAGTACGGTGCATTTTAGTACCAAAATGTAGCAGTTGGTATTATGCACCCTATTCTGAAGGGTTGTGTCTTAGGGAATATCAGTTTGTTGCGGATTTTTGTTTGGGGGTTTTTGTACCTGGTTTATGGTGAATGGCTTACAGTAGGGTTGTGTATTATGTTGTATATTGCTGTTCAGTGTGAGATCTGATAAAAGCAGTTTTGGTTCTGTTTGCTCTCATTGGTTTTAATGCTGCTATGCAATTGATATATTTGTATTTGTAATGATTTCAGATCAGTTAAAAATCAAAGCATCTAATGTATTTCTGTTCAGATTAAACCAAAACCTGATGATTGTCTATTTATTTTCTTGAAAAATATTATTGTTCCATTTTTAACTTTAGCATCTTTGGACTGGAGTCTTAATTCATGTAATGGGATAAATCTACTTAGAACACGGATGTGTTTTGGCCAGAGGGTGAATCTGTAGGGTGCTTTTTATATTCCTTTAACCATTCTTTTCCCACTTCAGCCAACTATCTCTAGTCACCAATGATGTTAAATAAATTGGAGCCATGTACTCCTACATGTTTGTGAACTCATGGACTTAAGTGAGAAGTCTACTACTTAGGCATTAGAGGGAGAGTTTGGTCTAAGAAGATGAGGAAGCAGGGCATACAAACCTGGTCTAATGCAGAAAATATTTGTGTTCAGTAAACCTTTGATGCTAACATCATTATCGCTAAATTTGAAGAAATCCTGACTCTCTTGAGGCTAGATTTAGTAGTTTGAGACTAAACCATTTTATTTTTATAGGTTCATAGACTTTCAGCCCAGAAGGGACCATCATGATCGTCTAATATGACCTCCTGCCCATTGCAGGCCACAGAACCTCACCCACCCACTCCTGGAATAGACCCCTAACCTCTGGCTGTTACTGAAAGATTAGTATGAAAAATAAGCAGTTGCACTCCAGTGCGGCATGTCATACAAATAGTTTTTGTTCCTGCTCTGAAAGAGCAGTGAATTATACTAGATAAACTCACTGCCGCACATAATCATGTTAATTAAATAACACCTTTGTTTTGAAGCCCAATTATATTGGAAGAGTAGTGGCTAGCAAAGATTTAAGAGTCCCTTCCACAGAGAGCATTTTTCTACTTATAACCCAGTTTACAATACTCAATTCAAATTAGCCATTCGGATATGGTTCAACTTAATTTTCCAAACCCCTACATTTGGGGACAGACTTGACGTGAAAGTTCCTTTAAGAGAGAAGACAGTTGGCTTTAGATTGGTCTGACATGTCTTTTTTTGTAAGTTCTGATTAAACAACTACATTTTCAAATGAACAGGAACTGTGGATGTCATGACTGTCAAGCAGATGGGATAGTTTAAACCCCACCTTTTTACAGCAGGCTTCTACCCAAAACCAGTAAGGATTACAGCTCTCTTTTTTGACTCTTAACTATTTTTATAAATGTTGCTTTTGCTCTAATGAAAATTGACAACTCAGAATTAAAGATTGTATCAAACAATGTTATCCATTTTTAATCCATATAAAAACAAGTCGTTATTTCTTGGAAGTGAAAATGTTTACGAGAAGGATTGTGTGTTCGTTTCCAGGGAAGATGCAAGTTGTGGCTCTGGCAATACTGACTGCTTCAGAGAACATAATTTGCCCTTAAAGTAGAATAGTCAGCCTGGAACAAGCAAATGTATGATTGACCTCTGCAAATGTTCTCTCTCTCTCCTGCGTAATGCAACTGTGATCCCACAACGATGGCCACTTTTATAATTACCTATCACAGTGTACAAAGAGAGAGATGCCATTAATAGCTACCTGTTCATAGGTTCTTAGAAAATGCAAACAATCTGCTAGCACATCTTTCTCAGTTTTATTTTGCCTGGCATAACTTTGAAATTAAATGTCCCTGCAGTGGGCTAAGGAGAATGGAGTTAGCAACAGTTTTATTTTTGAGCTATGAAAAAGCATGGTAAAAGATGCAGTTTTCACCAGGGGCCCTTCAAAGTAATAGAGACTAGGACATAGCTATTTTTAAATTGCATGAGCAATGGGTAATGGAGTCATCACTACAGCTGGGTAAAAAAAAGTTAGTTCAATTTTTATTTATTAACCCAATGTGAGAATGTAGTGCAACTAACAAGTGTGCGCTCTTTATTCTTCCTTTTCCTCTCCATGTGTGATAGTGTAGCAGAATGACTTATAATCCAAGTTTCCTGCTGCATCAATAGGGGAACACTTGAACATCTGGTCTATCTGTATACCATGAAAAGAAAAGAACAATGTTATGGTTTTCCAAAGCAGTGTTTTAGCAACTTCCAGCATGGAAGCAAGTATTGGCAGCCACTTACTCATTCTTATTTCTGAATTATTTTGGAAAATTAATGGAGAGCATTTAACAACTTGAAACAGATGATGCTCTGTTAGCTAGTAAGTCAGGAGGCGTCTGTAATGTAAATGTTGTAACAATGGGTTAGTGGTAATTCCTAAAGCCACTGAGTAAAAGGATTTCAAAACACTCATTTCCCTTATCCAAGAGAGGTTATTTTAAACCTATAAGAATAGTCTTGCTGCCTTTTTAGGAAGCAACTGTCATTATATACCAACATGCATTTGAGTGACAGATACAGTAGTATACAAACCTCTTCAGCAGTGAATTTGTCAGCCTGCATCATCATCATGCGTTTTAAGCTAGTTAAAACAAACAGAGAGAGAAGATTAGTGAGATGACTAAGTCAGAGTAAGGATAGCACAATCACAGTGCCCCACAATGAAATAATTCTAGAATACTTTGTTTTGCAACCTTGTCTTTGGAATATTTTAAGTTATAGGGAAAAAAACCTCCACTACCATTCTATTTACTGTGTAGTTAAATTGTTTCCCCCTAGACAGCTGGCTAGTTCCCAACTAGATAACACCTGCACACTGTTCAGTTGTGGTTAGAGCTCAGTAAATACCAGTTGGGAAGGGCCGTGAGTGTCCTTTAAGCAGAAAGTAGGGTAGGACTCTTGCCTAGAGTGAGTCCTAACACTCCACATCAGCTGTTCTCTACTCATTCCTTAGGTTTGGAGTTAGGTCCAATCTACATACAAAGCTGTAGTGGTTTAACTAATGGTGGAATTTAATTAAAACAGTACAACTTTGTGTGGCTATTCCTAGACTGGTTTAAACCTGGCTAATATTGGTTTAGCTTGTGCCTGTAAATTTACCTGATACAAACACTTAAGCATGCAGCGATAGCAATTTGTATCGGGGTTGTACCCCAAAACTGTGTGCAGTCGAGCCCTAGCAGGGATAAGGCAGGACCACCTGTATGTTGGAACAAGAAGAAAACTGTTGCATCTGGCTGGAAAGCATCCCTAGACAAGTCATGCAACTGCCCTTTGCAGAATTAAGAAGGATTTAAAGGAAGATATGGATCTGGTGGGGAGTGGGGGAGAGACGGAGGAGTTCACTTGTCTCAGGTTTAGACACCACAAAGTCCACTATCAGTAAAAAAAAGTTCAAGATGTTTCTTATGCAAACAGCTTAAACATGCAGGCTAATATTTAAAAAAAACAAAAAATGTCTCTGGTATGCTCCCTAGAGAGGAGAATGGAAAGTACACTTACCACGCTTTATCCCTGCAGGAAAACTATTTTAATAGTTTTATTGTCACGGAATATAGAACAGTTTTATTCAATGTTGTCCACTTGTACAAATGTATGGAGAACACTACTTTCTGACAAATATAAGGTTTTTCAATGGTATCTGGTTTGCTTAGTGGGGAAAAGCACCAGTAATTATTTTCCTGGGCATTATTACAAAGTCACTCATTTGCTCTGGTCTTGCATTCTGTTCCTGTGCTTTATTTATTTAACAATATGTACTAATTTGAAAATTATAACGCTAGTGCGCTGAAAAAAGGAAGGAATAAACCTGTTAATGTATCAGTTAATACTCAACATAATCCAAAATACTTAGATCTCAACTGCCTACTATAATGTGACTATCATGATTCGTGATAAGCTTGATAATAAACACAGAAGTAAACTTACTAGTCTTTGTGAATGTGTCCTTTACCATCTGGATCAAACATTCTGAATGCACTTAGTATGGTCTCTTCCCCATCCATACCTGCAGAAAATAACAGATGCCAGTGTGACTCAGCTGATAACACACTTCCCACTGGTTGGACTCTTTCACAAGAACTGTACTCAGGCCCAGTAGTACAATGGTTCTATGATACTGTCTCTCCACATAACAGCATTTGAAAGCTATAGAGGTGTACTTGGGGAGGAGGGATAGCTCAGTGGTTTGTGCATTGGCCTGCTAAACCCAGGGTTGTGAGTTCAATCCTTGAGGGGGCCATTTAGGGATCTGGGGCAAAAATTGGGGATTGGTCCTGCTTTGAGCAGGGGGTTGGACTAGATGACCTACTAAGGTTCCTTCCAACCCTGAGATTCTATGATTCTATTCTATGAAAAAATGAGAGAACATATTTGGATTCTGTTAGAATAAATGGAGCTGACTGAGCAATTTTAAGGGGGAGTGAAAATTTTAAGACTTTTTTAAAAGGCGGGAGGAGACTGCCTCTTCTGAATAGTAGGTGTGTATACATCCTCTTTGAGACATCAAATGGAGGTCACCTTTTTATTTCTGGTGTCTGCTCAGATGTAAATTAGTCTATGGTCCTTTCAGAAATGACATGTTTACTGGTCAATATGACTTGACTGAATTATAGCAGGCTCTGTAATATCAGGCAGTAGTATAATTTGCATATAGTCAGGGAACAATATACTTACATTATTTTGAAAATCAGTCTGATATTCTAAGAAATATGAGCAAATTCTATTGTGTAAATTAATAATAAGAATAAAAATTAGAGTTGCAAGGCCAAAAAAATGTTTAAAAATAAGTAGCTAAAAATAGCCTCAAGTCCATCGTTAGTTGTCTAAATAATTGGTTAGATATTTCAAAGTGCTGAGACCCCAGCTGCTGTTATATATTTATGTATAGCTGTTGTATTTGTGTAAAGTGTAGTGGGGGTGGGACTGACGGGCTTTATGAAGTCCCCAGAGAATACAGGTGGATGGCTATAGTAGCGGAGTGGCAGTCAAGAAACAACAATGGGGATAGATGTCTGCTCTGGAGAGTGTGTTGCATGGCAAGAGAGGTTAGGGAGAAATTAGATCCATCCCTATAGGTGGGCAAGCTCTGCCAGGGCATTACGAGTTTCACAGAGATTTGACTGTAAGCAGTTTAAAAACGTAAAACCTTAAAGAATTACCAGGCAAAAACTGGACCTCATGTTAGAACACTCTCTCTAGGAGATGTCAGCTGGACCAAGTCAATGTTAATCACTAATGTCATTTTCAAATGCATGTCATAATTGCCATGGACTAAGGACTTACTCTTGCTACATGCCTAGACGTTTTAATTGAAAAATACCTATTGATGTCTCTGATGCAGATGAGCATTGACTATCATTCAGAATTACCAACCTTAAGAATGTTCTATGAGCAGTAAAGTTGAAGTAAATTATTAAAGTCTCTTCAAAAAGGAACTGGACATAGAGGGAGGTTCAGATTAAGGCTTGGTCTACACTACACAGTTCGGTTGACGTAAGGCAGCTTACGTCGCCCTCATTCCGTCAGTGTACATATTACAGCCTTGTCCCGCCGATATAAGTGCCCTACTACACTGCCATAACTCCACTAAAGGCATAGGGCTCATGTCGGTGTAGTTACACTGTGCCTTACTTACATGAGCTGTTAGCTGTCTTGTCAATTTCATGGCTCCATGGAGCCATGAAATTGACAAGAAAGCGGGGTAGCTATAGCCCAGCTGCTCCCAGCTGGCTGTGCCTGCCCATCTCCCTGCTCAGGGAGCTGCCCCTGTTCCCGATGGGGAGGCGAGAAGCCCAGGCAGCTGCCCCCGTTCCCAGATGGAAGTGGGGAGCTGAGAGCCCGAGGGACAGCTGGACTCCTGTCGGGGAGCTGTGCAGAGCTGAGCCCTGGCTCTCAGCTCCCCACACTGCCCCTCTTCTGACGGTAGAAGTGCTCCTGGTGAGGATGTGGCTGTAAGTCTACCTGAGATTGACATAAGTCTGTATTATACACATGCCCTAAGGAATTTCTGAATAACAGTCTACATAGACCCGGGGTGGGAAAACTACAGCCCATGAGCTCCTGCCTGGGAGCGGGGTCTGGGGCTTGCCCCACTCCAGCCGGGGCGCTGGGTCGGGGGGCTGCACCACACAGCTCCTGGAAACTGCGGCATGTCCTTGTACTGGCTCCTACGCGCTCCAATGGCCCCCTTTGGCGCTCCAATGGGAGCTGCAGGGGCGGTGCCTGTGGACGGGGCAGCGTGCAGAGCCGCCTGGCCGCACCTCTGTGTAGGAGCTGGAGAGGGAAATGCCACTGCTTCCGGGAGCCGCTTGAGGTGAGCGCCACCCGGAGCCTGCACCCCTGAGCCTTTCCCCATGCCCCAACCCACTGCCCCAGCCCTGATCCCCCCCTCCCACTCTCGAAACCTCTCAATCCCAGCCCAGAGCACCCTCCTGCACCCCAAACCTCTCCCCAGCTCCAACCAGAACCTGCACCCCTGCCCCAGCCGATCCCCCTCCCACCCTCCAAATCCCTCAGTCCCAGCCCTGAGCACCCTCCTACACCCCAAACTCCTCATCGCCAGCCCCACCCCAGAGCCTGCACCCCTAACCAGAGCCCTCACCCCCTCCCGCACCCCAAGCCCAATTTTGGGAGCATTCATGGCCCCTCATACAATTTCTATTCCGAGATGTGGCCCTCAGGCCAAAACATTTGCCCACCCCTATACAGACGGTATTAAACTCACCAAGTAACTTTGCTCCAAAGAGATTCAAAAACATTGTGAAATTAATGGGTCCAGTGGCTTCCTTGAGCATGGATTCTAGCTCCTCATCTTTTACATTTGTTTTACCTGAATTAAAGGAAAAGGTCTTTCAGTGTATAAATACCCATGCTATTTAGAGTTATACTAGACAAAGCACCTATCTTTGGTTCTAGGCACCTTTACCAACATGTACTAGCTGTATGATTGCCCCCCAAAATACTTTAACCATTTCAAGACAGCTTTCCACTTATTTTCTTTATGTTGCTTTGTAAGTTTCTACAATTCTTTAAATTGAATCCCCTCATTAAATGACTTTTAGTACCATAGCACTTCCAATGCTCTACAAAGGCAGCCTTGGCCAAATGTGGGGAATCTCTTTGTAGTGGGTGGGGGATGGAGTTCAATAGTTGTAATTGGCTTCTGAAAACAAGATCTGCAAAAATCTGTCAAAAGGAGTTGATAAAGCTGCATGGCTGTACAAATCACTCCTTCCGATTACAGGATAATTATGGGGAAAACGTATACACGAGGCACCGCTAATGGAGACGTGACCACCAATCAGACCTGCAGGTGTAAACTAGAAAAAACAAGAGGCTCAAAGAGAGAGTATGCAAAGGGAGAGTATGGCCTGGGTTTAGGTAATACATGCTTGCAAGTTGCATAAGACTTTCCTTCTTACAGTCGACGGCTCTTTAATCTAGCAGAAATATTGTTGGAAACTGAAGCTAGACAAATTGAGAAGATGCAAATTTTTTTGCCAGTGAGGGTAATTACCCATTGGAGCAACTTAGGTAGTGATAAAGTGGATTCTCCATCACTTGCAGTCTTCAAATCAAGATTGTATAACTTTCTAGAAGAGATGATATAGCTCAACCAGAATTTATGGGCTTTATGTGAGGTTCTGTAGCCTGTGTCATGCAAGAAATCAGACCAGATGATCATAGCTGTCCCTTCTGGCCGTAAAATATATTAATTTACTCTTTTTTAAAGGGGGGGTTTCTAAGGTTGGGTTAGTGGAGCTCAACTATTATGGAAAATGTGGGAGTTATAGTCCTAAAATACTTCAACAATTTAAAAAGAAACCTTCGATTTTCTGCACTAACAGTGTGACACTTTCATAATCCTGATACAGTGTTTGGAGAAATTACTTTAGAATACTGTACTGTATTTTTATCTGGAAAAATACCATGTGCCATTTGCATCAGGTTGCTTCCCTACTATTTACTGTCTAAAAGATCTCATATTGATAGAAGGCCTGGATCTCGACTTTAAAACCCTATATTTCAAGGTTGTTTGAGTTCTGGGGGGCTGCTTTGGCCTAATAGAGACAGGAGCAAACTGAGAAATTGGAATTCAGTTTGCAATCCCACCTGCTTCCAAAGTTAAAAGGTGTTGGGTCTCTGGAGCTCTGGGTATGTTCTATCAGGTCTACACATTCAAATATTTGCAGTGTTAAATAATCCACCACTTGGCACTTACAACTACGAGTTTAAAGTGAGTAAGTGTACATTAGCAAAGTAGATCTCTGCTCTAGTATACTTACCCAAAGAAGCATAGATGTCTTTCAAGTCTTCTTTATCTATGAATCCATCTCTGTTCTGATCAATTAATGTGAAAGCCTACATGACAGAATGAATATACACATAATATATTCATGTTTTTATCAGTTGTAGCTTTAGAAAAGCTTCATGTGTACCTGTGTTCAATACGAGTTTGAACTGAGAGGGAACTCTATTTCCTTATTATTTTTTACAGGAAATACATATTCTTTAGTAAAAAATTACATGAAAAATGTGAAAGCCCAGCCTGCTAAGCTTTTACTGGTCATATTTCAGTTTTTCATTTCATTACTTACTAAAAAGTGATGGTTTGGTTTTGTCTCTTACTCATACTTTAAACTGCAAATCCCTCTCTTTTAATAAGTGTAAAGTGAATATGAATTATTTTTAAAACAACTCTTATGCCAGGGTGCAGAATATTTTCCTGAACAATATTACTCAACTTTGAATTGCTGGAGAGCCACTTGATCATTGAACAGACTCTGAGAACCAGAAGACAGTCACACTGATGTTTAGACATTGTGTTTTGTTGTTGCATCTCAACATCATTGCATAGTAATACAACAATGTGACACAAATATTATATTCTGAGTGTGTTCACTCAGATTATATTGTGGCGATGACTCTATTTAACACTCTTTCCTGTTCCTTAACTTTTTCTTGTTGCTGGCAGTGAGGAAGTGCATGCGACACCTGTTTCTTGGCTCGTCTGCCTTTCCCCACTCCATATTTGCTTGCTGAGCACTGTGTGTACCATGTCAGGTACCATGTGTCATGGCACCATGGAAAATCCTTTGTGACTGATCTGTGCTCTGGTGGTTCTGGTGGAGATAAGACAGTACAAGACTACTCCCAACCAAGAGCTAAGTGCATTGCTGAAGCCATAGGTTAAGTACCACTGCACACGATATGAATTGTTGCTTTGGCAGAGACAAAGACACAGAATATCTTCATATTATGTGGAGAGGGGTCTGAACCAAAGGCCCAGATCAGAATCCATCCCACCCTGTTTAAGTCAGTTCATGAATGTCCTTTATATAACAAGCTGGTTAGAACCCCATTTCTGAACATGTACAACCTTTGAGAAGTTCAGGTCCCAATTCTGTACCTGTGACCTGTCCCTAATTATATGTAACCAACTATATATATGCACACAGAAAGAGAGAGAGAGCTCCTATGTGGTCCCAACTCTGTACCTGTGACCTGTATATATATGCGCCTCCTATATTGTCTTACTTCCTTAAATTCTTGGATCTGTGTCTGCTCGAAGTTGGAGAAGACATTAGAGGATGCTCTCTGAGCACGTTTGGCACCACCTTCCTTCTTTTTGGTTTTTCTGCTAGCCTGAAAAGAGATGAAAGAATAACTTTGACCTACACTTGGAAAGAATAAACGTATCATTGACTCCATTGTTCTTCTGAAATACACACTCCAATTAATACTCGAAGATCAGCAAAACATAAGTTAAACTTTCTTTCTTTGCTAAGATACGACTCTTAAACATTCATACTTTAGATTTCAAAATTACTGCAAACACAATGCACTCCTTCAAACCATAGTCCTTTTCCTAGGAGTATCATGCAGAGAAATGCCCTGGTCTCCCACCAGAACCATGGTTTCGCACAAGGGTTGAACTTACCATTGTTACTGGAGAGAGCTGCTGTGCCTTGCTGTCTTTGGGAATCTTACTTTATAAAGTGCCTCTCCTAGGGAGGGGCGGGGCTCATCTTCGCAGCTAGCATGTCCCAAAGGAGATGTCAAACTTCTGGCTCACAAGACCTGCTCCATACATGGACAGACTTCCAACATATCCCCTGGTCTCTAGTGGATAAACAACTGTTGCTTATACTTGAAACCTCCTTAAGTGATCTGCTGTCTAGATTACTGGTGATGAGCTAAAATAGTGATGGTAGCACACTATGATGTTACTATACATAACACTGCATAGCAGCTGTACTCAGTAATGGTAAATTTCTCTGGATTCTCCTAAATGTATGTCTCTCTTAACTGCAGAGATATGGGATTTAAAAGACTTTAAAAATAATTATTTTGGAAAAATGTTATCTTTTCCCTCCTTCAGCTCTGTTTCATTCCTTATCTTTTGAATGGTTTATTTACATTCCTATTTATAAAAATATCAAATCTTTTAAAAATGTTGTTGCAACAATATTGACAGAGGGTTTCACGGCTTAATTCTACATTATGTGTAGCAGTCGTTCCTTTTATCCGTTCTACATTATGTGTAGCAGTCATGAAAAATAAAAGGATCATGACTGCAACTGAACTGATCCTTTCATCAAAGATCAATGCAATTCACATTTCCAAGGTTTTTGAGTGAACTCCGCCTAGTGTGAAATTACCTGTGAAATGTCAGTTAATTAAATGAATTTCATTTTATATTATCATTAGTTAGCATTCACAATACACTCTAGAACTCAAAATAGTGCATCAACTCTATGCATTCAAATATCTAAAATTGAGGGAAATAATTGAATTACTGGTTAGAGTTATCCATGTCTTCTCACTACAGTGGGTGCTTTGGGGGATATTTTTATACATAACTTGACCTTTGCTTAATTTTGCCAGTAACTTTATTTTTACTGGAAACTTAGTATTGATATTTATTGGGGAAAAAAGAATAGTGCTCTGTTCTCAAGATATCAGTAAAGCTACATAGATCCTGACTATTAAGTATTTTGTCAGTAGGTTTTAAAAGCAGTACTGTGAATACTAGTATTTCTCATGTTCTGCGAGGAGTGAATCAGGCCCCTGCCTCTGCGGCAGTGCAGTTCCATTGTTCCATAGAGGGGGTGGATTCTAAAGCCCATGGATCTCTCTTGTGGAATTGAGTCAGCTAGAGGCTTCATGTGCATGATCACTCAGGGTGGGATGTGTGAGGGCGGTGGGGTGACAGGATTGGTTTCAGTGTGTATACTCCACTGCTCTTGTCTAGAGTAGGGCTGATGTAGTCTCCCCTGAGCAGCTCTACAGACTTGTGACAGGGAAAAGCTCCCCTTTCCCCCACATGACTCCCCTGCAGCCAGCCCAGCTATTCAGGATGGTTCATGGACTGAGGATTGCCTCCCAAGAGCATAGGAGAAAAACAAAAGTTGAATTATACCAAAGTTGCAGTACATCCAGGGTAAAGTTTATAACAGGACATTCTAAGCTGTGTACATTGTGAAGAACATAAGTATTGCCATACAGTAACAGATCAATTGTCCATCTAGCCCATTATTTTTCAGTGATTTATGGCAGAGCTTCAGAGAAAGATGTGGTGGTGTACTTTCATCTAACTACATAATCTATTCCACAGGGGGGAATATTTCTTCTTGAACCTAACTAGTGACCAGTTTATGCCTTGATTCATTGAGAGCTCTTTGATTTGATAATCTAGTGTATATATCTGCAGATGCCATTCCTATTTATAAAAATATCAAATCTTTTAAAAATGTTGCAACAATATTGACAGAGGGTTTCACGGCTTAATTCTACATTATGTGTAGCAGTCGTTCCTTTTATCCGTTCTAAACTTGATGTGCTTTAATTTCATCAAGTACCATTTTGTTCTTGTTTTATGGGACAGAAGTAGGAAATTCTGAGCCTGATTCTCTATTGTCCTGAACCTGTTTGTCATCTAAACCAGTGCTTCATGAAAATAACTACACAAGGGTGCAGTACAATAGAAAATCAGGTCTGGTGCCATCACCATGGGAAAATTCAGCTGCTCCCTTGAGGTTTTGCTCCAATTTGAAGTATCTTCAAAAGTGAGCAGGGAACTATGTAAATAACTTACATTGCCCCCAACACACACAAATAGGTTGCAAATTTCCATTATGCAAAAATGTGATTTGACACCTCCATTTTAAACTCATGTTAGTTTATCTAAACATAAGTAAAAAAAAGTTTAGAAAAAACAACTTAAACTTCCAGCCAGGTTGAAGACATAACATTTCTTTCCCTTCGTAAGTTTATGTGTGGTATGGTTAACTTGTGCTGTATTGAAGATGGGAACTCTAATTGGCAGGACTCCAATAGTGCCTCATAGCAAAGGGTTAATTCATTCTTATTCTGTTTAATTGACTTTCACAACCCACTGCACAGAAAATATTAAAATGATTTTAGCCGTGGTCTGAAAAAGGCAAACAAAAAGGCATCAAGAGGATTTTAAAATATAATTCCAGCATGCATTAGAGCCTCTTGAAACAATCTGGAATTAAGTTGTAGATATAAATGTATAATTGTAGGGGTTTTGTATATTTTAATATAGCTATCTGAACATTTCCCTAGAAATCACAGGATAAAGCTTTTTAAAATGCAAATATAAACTATCCAAAGTAACAGTTAATGAGAGACATTTTGCTTTTATCTGTTCTTAATTAACATAATTAGTATGAAATTGTGCAAGGAACTATGAATCAGGCTAGCTTTCCCTCAAGCTATTCTAAGAATGTATAGTGAGATGATTTTTAAGAGGCCTTTATTTAAAAATAGTTTCTTACATTGGATCAGCAGGAAGCATGGAACGGCAAAATCTAAAGATAACACACCAGTCCTTAAACTAGGGCCCTCAGAGAATATCAGAATACAGCATCACTAGCAAATGTTGGGCTTGCAGCTGCCTCTGCTACTAAGAGATGAGATGAGAGAGACTACTTCTTTCACAGATAATGTGGAGTGCTAGACTAACACACAAAAAAGTTTCTAATATACTACGGTTTCTTATAATACACATGTGCCTTCCACCATATGTAAGTTAAGACTTCAATTCTGCAATGGACTCCAGTACCACAGGTGTTTAATTCTTGAGGAATCCCATTAACCTGAATGATATCCTGTACGGCCATGCTTGTCTGTGTTAGTAGTTCACAATGCAGGAGTAGGCACCAAAGGGAAACACTTGTAAACATGTTTTGTCATTTAAATGCAGATGTCGGTAGATGGATTTCATACAGTATTTCTTCAAGTTGGAGACAACACATTCAGTTTCATTCTTCTCTGATTTTCTCACTCATCTGCACCTCTAGATGCAATGGCATTTGGAATAGAGCTTAACTGTTTTAGCCTGTTATCACACCTTTGGTAATTCAAGCTAAGAGAGCTGCTGCAGGAACAGGTTTTATATATTTCTTTTTTTTTTTTTAAAGTCACCTAGAATTTCTTTCATATGGAATAAAAGGAGTAAATAGAAATAAATGAATTTAAAAACCATGCTGGTTGTTACTACATGGGTAATGTAATGTAATTTCTCAGCCATTTTGCAGGCGCAGTTCTGGGAATCTAGTGATTTTATGTGACACGATACCCTTCTGTGTATATGTGATTAATATACCTTTCCTTATTTGCATGCATCCCGAAGTGAGCGGGTTGAAACCCACACAGGGTTCAGGACCCTGCACTCTGTGTCCTTGGTGCACACCCCCCCTCTGTCAGATGCAAGTCCTCTGTTGTTTTCCCTGCACAGAAGAGGTGCCCAGGGGAGTGACTGATAAGCAGTGCAGAGGTGGTCACTGCCGCCATGGGATTCAGAGCCTGGGTAAAATGTGCTGAACAGCGGAAATGTCTGCAATGCCAGTGCTCAAAACTGCTGTGACACATATGTGGAGGCGTGAGAGGTCTTGTGTGTGTGTGTGTGTGTGCGCAAGCGTCGGTGCGGGGGTGTTGGGGTGGGACTCTGGTGTGCGTGTGTCAGGGTTCCCTATCCCTCCCCTCTCTGAACTTTAGGGTACAGACGTAGGGATCCGCATGAAAGACCCCCCCCAAACGTATTTCTACCATCTTAGATTAAAAACTCCCCAAAGTACAAAATCTCCCCTGTACCCTGAGAAAAGGTCATCGCTGCCACCGCCAAGTGATTTAAACAAGAACCAGGGAAAAGGACCACTTGGAGTTCCCCTTCCCCCCAAAATATCCCCTCAAGCCCTTACACCCCTTTTCCTGGGGAGGCGTGAGGAAAATCTCCTAACCAATTAGTTAGGAGTGATCAAAGACCCAATCCCTGGGTTTTAGAACAACGGAAAAGCAGTCAGGTTCTTAAAAGAAGGATTTTATTAAAAAAGAAAGGTAAAAATCATCTCTCTAAAACCAGGATGGTAAATCCCTTTACAGTGTACTCAATTTCCAAACTCAGAGGGATTCCCCCTCTGGGCAAAACCTTAAAAGTGACAGAAAACAGGAATAAGCCTCCCTTTTAGCCCGGGGAGACCTTCCCAAGCAAACCGAAAGGAAATCTAACACGCGCTGTCTACCTCACTTGTTGTAATATTGGAGATTTGGTGGCGGCCGGGTTAGAGGAGATAATTTCTTGCCTGGTCCCTCTCCCAGACCCAGGCAGAGCCACACACCAAAGCTCCCCCTCGCCCCCCCCAAGAGCTGAAAGTCTCTTGCGCCCTTGTGGGGCGGATGCCAGCCCGGCTACCTGCGCTTCTTAACCCTTTCCAGGTGAGGGGGGATGTAACCCCTCCGCTGTATGTTTGGGACAGGTGTGTGTGTGTGTGTGTGTGTGAGCGTGTGGGTGTGTCAGGGTGGGGTGTCGGGTGACGTGGGAGGTCGGGGGCGTGGCCGCACCTTTAGCGCAGGCGCTGGGCTAACGGCTCTGCCCCCGGGGCGGGGCGCTCCCCCTGTCACGCTGCCATCGCCACCGCTCTGGGCGGCTCTACCCGGGAAGCGCCGGGGAAGGGGCGGGGCGGTTCCCGCCTCGTTGTGAGACGTCGGGGGGGCGGGGCTAGGCGTTGCCCCACCTTCTCGCTCCCAGCAGCCCCTGCGGCACCAGAGCGTGCGATATGGAGCCGCGGGATCGCCGCTACCTACACGCGCACGCGCACGCGCACGCCTCCGCGTTCCCATAATTCCACGTGGGGGTGGCGCTCTCTCTCGCGCGTCATTTCCGGCTCGCTGCGGTGTCGCCGAGATGGTTCCCCCGGTGCAGGTGTCGCCGCTCATCAAGGTAACGGGGCTGGGGGCGTTGGTCGGAGCTGCCGGCGCTCGAGCCGGCTCCCTCGGGCCCGCCAGCCCCCGGGGCGGAGCCGGGCCGGGCGGGGCCGGGGAAGGTGACCCCGCGGGAAGTCAGAGCCGGGCCGGGCGGGGGAAGGTGACCCCGTGGGAGGTCAGAGCCGGGCCGGGCGGGGGATCGGCCCAGGCCGGGCTGTGCCGGCCCCTCCCCCCGCTGATTTAGCTCGTGTCTGACCCGCTTCCCGGCCGGCGCTGGGCGCCTCTGAAATCCGGGAAAACGGGCCGCGGCCCCTTCGTCCGTTAGCGGGCGGGGGCCGCTCTGCGTCGCGCCCCAGGGCCGGGCGCTGCGAGCTCGGGGTCGGTGTCCCGGCTGGGCTGGAGCAAACCCTCCCGAGCCGCGCAGCAAGGCGGGGGCCAGCCCTGGGCTGGTGCTTGTTCCTCCTCCCAATGGTGGGTGGGGCCTGGGATCTCAGCATCTGGGACTCCCCAGGTACCGTCCAGGCAGTCTGAAAACCAGCCTTCCTCCCTGTATCCAAAGTCAAGTCTTTCCTCCCGTCCGCAGTTCACCAGGTATTCAGCCCTGCTGGTTGGGATGCTCTACGGGAAGACGAGATATGGTAAGTGCCGAAACTGCATTTATCGCTGCAGGAGAAACTATTCAATTTAACTTACTGGCCATTAATATCTAAGACCCTGCTATATTCTGGTGGCCTGTGACGTGTAGGAGGTCAGGCTAGACGATAAGTATCAGAGGGGTAGCCGTGATAGTCTGGATCTGTAGAAGAGACAAGGAGTCCTTTGGCACCTTGTAGACTAACAGACGTATTGGAGCGTAAACTTTCGTGGGTGAATACCCACTTCTTCAGATGCAGAAGTGGGTATTCACCCACGAAAGCTTATGCTCCAATACGTCTGTTAGGCTAGATAATGTGGTAGTCCCTTCTGGCCTTAAACTCTGTGACTGTCTGTTTTGACCAATCAGTTCCTAGTGTAATTAGCAGAATAAGACAGAAGTCTGTGTTCTCATTTCTTTGCAGTGTTGTAATTGTGTTCTCAGACAAGACAGACAAGATGGGTAAGATAATATATTTTATTGGACCAATTCCTGTTGGTAAAATAGAGAAGCTTTTGAGCTACACAGAACTCTCTTTCAGTGACCTGAAGTTGGTCCAATAAAAGAGATGACTTCATCCACCTTTTCTTTTTAGCTTGAATATAAAAACAGTTTATTGCCACTATTTTTATTAGAGTATAAACTTTCAAATTAGATAAATTATCAGTCGGAAGTTTATTAGTCTTCATTGAAGCTGGTGTATTTGGGTTTATGTTTGCTAAATCCAGTCAACAGAAAAAGGATTAGGTAGAATTAAACATTTGTTGGTGATTTGTCTACTTCGTTTGATGTCTTGAATAGTAAAGTGAGCATACATGAGGATATGCAAAAAATAAGCTTTTAATTATATATTTTGTGTGGCACCTTGAAATTGGTAAGCATGTTGTCTGGTATGTATATAAAGTTCTTGTTAGTACTGTATTAAATTTAGGGTCCAAGGTTTGCATTATCTGAACACAGACACCTGAGGTATGCACTGTCATGGTACTCTGTGCCGATTTGAGTTTGCGATGTGTATTGCTGAAGAATGACCTGTCTGAAGGTCAGGCAGTAGTTCAAGTATTTGAAGGTCATATCGGTCTGCTTTGACTAAAAGCAAGAACAGGGATTTGTCTACCCACTGATTTAACTAAATAGGGTTTGTTTTTTTTAAATTGATTTAGTGAGATCTGTGCAATCTCTTGGGATGGGCACAGTTACCCTAGTATGAAAGTGTGCGTATTGGTATAGCTTATTTTGGTAAAAAAAATCTTTGCATTATCGTAGCGCTTAGTAACAAGATCCAATGGCTGGAAGCTGAAGCTAGACAAACCCAGAATAAAAGATGGTTCCTGCCCACAGGAGCTTACAATTTAAGTATAAAATATTCTACAGCAGATTAATATACACACAGGTGGGGGGAGTAGGAGGAAACAATGAGACAGTATTGGCCAGCTTGATAGGCATTGGTTTCAGCACAGCAAGCTTCAGGCTCCTCTTTGCCATGTCTACAAGAAGTTGGAATGTAAGGTAGCTTTGAAGATGTTTTTCAGGAAGCTTCTCTCAAGGGCAGCATAGGAGAATAGCACAAAGGTGCTTGTTTGAAAACATAACTGGTGAAGGAGGCTGTTATCACTGGCTTATCAGAGATTGGCATTTGAGTAACGTATGCAAAGCTGTCTGAAATAGGGGATTGAACCACTTTGACTAAATCAGTTTATCTTGGTTAAGTCACTGTTTTACCACCACCACCAACAAAAATACTGTAGAGAGGAGCCATAAGTCCTCAACAGCACTGGCGTCTATGGCTTTGTGCGCTCTAAGTCTCAAACTTTGGGTTGGGACCCCAAAGTGGGTCACGACCCCTTTTTAATGGGGTTGCCAGGACTGGCATTAGGCTTGCCTGAGGGCTTCAGCCTGGACAGCAGCGCTCAGGTTACGCCCGGGGCTCCTCCCTCTCTCCCCCGCCCCCACCCTCCTCAGAATGGTGGGACTTGGGTGGGCTCAGGCTTTGGTTCCTCTCCTGGGGTTGTATAGTAATTCTTGTTGTCAGAAGGGTGTCGTGGTGCAATGAGGTTTGAAAACTGTCGCCCTAAGTGAGTTTGTTGCACCAGTATAGCTGCCCCAGTATAAACTCCTAGTGTACATATGCTGCACTGGTGTAAAGCATTAATGCACTTTTACACCAATGTACTATGTCTACACAAGATTTTTGCACTGCTGCATTCACGTTGGTGCAAAAAAGTACACAAGGTCAAAGTCGTGCAGTCTTGGGATGACGAGTTTGCATTAAATGCCTTGGGTAGAACTGAAATACTTGCTTCCTAAGCTCTTGTTAATTCGCTTGCAAAAAGAGTTTGCACTTGTGGAAGATGAAATATATTTCTTCACTTGTGGAAGATGAAATATATTTCTTCACTGATTTGAATATGCAAAATTCTAAAGTGTTTACCGATAATTAACTTAAAACTGGAGCCAGTTGTATGCAAATTTTCCAAGTCCCGCTGGCCAAGTGAGATTTTGTTTTCTTCCCGTTGAGCAGGTAGTTTCCAAGTCTTTTGTGCCTTAGATAATAGGTTATGGATACATAACATTTTTGTTCAATGACAGACTATCTAAAGCCTGTTGCTGAAGAGGAAAGGAGAATAGAAAGTGAAGAGAAAAAGAAGCGTGAAGAATTGGAACGAATTGCAAAAGAACTGGCAGAAGGTATTTTTTTAAATATTAGCATACCCATTCTATACTCTAAAACTACATCAAAAAACAGTGTTTGAAGGTATACGCTTTTTACAAAAAAATAAAGGGACACTGTCAAGTGGCTTAGATAAACATGGATGAAAATGTTTTCATCCATGCTTTTCATTGAAATGTCTTTATTAAAACGAATACCAGCATGGTGGAAAATACAGACATCGTTGTGTTAGTGCATGATTACCAGAAAATAAAACTATATATAAACTATTTTATTAATATAGTTGACCAAGCTGAAACACAGTACAAACACTGTACACAGTACAATCCTAAACAGGAGAAATGGTGACAAACTAGTTATTTTCATGTACTAGTAAGTCTTTATATTACAGACAAATAGTTTTATAAATCCCATTTAATTTATTTAAAGTAAGGAGAATAAAATATTCAAACTTTGAGTCTTTTCATTGGAAGAAGAGTCTTTGGGAAGATTTTTATTAGAGGACAGGCTGAACTAGATGACGATGGCAAGATCCTTCTCATTCTGTGTCTGTTTTCACTTCATCTTAAATCTGTACTAATAAGCACCAGATAATAAGTATCAGCTGAAATTTTGCCCACAAGACTTAACTGTCTTCTCACATCTATATTATGCTAGGTGAGAATGGGCACTAAATATTAGGAAGAAGCTGCTAGGTCAGTTTTGACTTATTGGTGTAATAACACAAATTACTTCTCAAATTCTGGATGTAGAGACAATAATGGAATGGCTACATAAAATTATTTTTAACACTTGCAGACTCTGTTGGGTGGCCTTGGCTGTGGAACAGCCTACTTAAAAATTAAATTAATGGGACTTGTATCGAATTTTAGGTACACTAAACTTAAATTTGGTTAAAGTGTGTTCCTGGGACTTTTTTCTTAGGGTAGGGTCCTTCATTTTCATAAAGTATATCATGGATTACATAATTGAGAATGGGAAGATAAACTGCTTGCTTCCCATTAACAATTGCCTAACATCCCTGTGGTAAGTAGAGCTTAAATACTTAAATATTACTTTTCCATCTATTAGCTTCACTGAATGGGGGTTAGCTACTAGAAGTGAAGAGAGTCAGCAGCATGTGGCCCAATTTGCTATGCACAGACTACAGTTTGGAAATGTCTATATTTGAAACATTGAAACTTTAAACCAAACAGCTGTGGAATGAGCACAGGGAAAATGCAAAATCATTTGCTAAAAGCTGGTTAGGGAGAACTGGCAATTTTCAAAGATTTTTTTTTTTTTCTTTTCTTTCAAGAGGTTCATCTTTTTCTTCACTGAGGCTTTGATATATTTGTGATGTGTTTGCATTATAGAGCAGCGAGCTAACCTGACTCTCTTTATTCCCTTTCAGCCAGTGAAGATTCGATACTGAAATGAACAAATTGCATTGGACCTCATTTTCATCTTTAGCAGAATCTGAAGCCTTGAATTAGCTATGTTAAATTCATTTAAACACCATATTTACTGCTTCCATCAATAAATACTTGTGAACAATATTAATTCATTGTTTTTGCATATACTATAGAAAGTACAAGTAAGAGGAATTGATGTAACGTGGGAAGAAGCAGATATTCCCTTATGTATCTGGTAACGAATCAATAACATCCCTCATGCTAAAATGGGTTAAAATCATTGCTACAGCATAAGCCTACAACTCCTGTATTTAACCATGTATTCAAATTCAGAACTGCCTTTCCAGTGTCAAACATCAGATTGGACTGCTTGTACTCAGTTCTCATTATGTTACTGAGTGATGGGTGTTTCTAAAACTATCTTGAATGGATTAAATGTTTAGCCTAGTGTATAAAGTGCTTAATATTTTCAAGAACGCTACCTTTTTTTAGTACAACCATATCAGGATTTGAACTAACTTATGGCTATCAGTGTAATTACCTGTCTCTTAAAGTAAACATCTGATGTTAAACACTTCTCATGTCAAAAGTTCACCCATATAAAGATTGGGGGGGAGGGGGCGGGGAAACAGCTGAAAGTACTTGCCATTTACACCTCAAATCAATTGACATTTAATACTAATTTACTTTCTGAAAAAGACAAGGCTACACTTGCAGCTGTACAGTGCTGTGAGTTTAAACCCACCTTCGTACAGCCGAGTAGGGAAAGCGCTGCAGTCTGTCCACACTGGCAGCTGCTGTTGCACTGTCGTGGCCACAATTGCGGCACTTGCAGCAGCATTGAGAGTGGTGCATTATGGGTAGGTATCCCACAGAGCACCTCTTCCCATTCTGGCATCGTGGGTTGTGGGAAGGGGGTGCGGGGCATTCTGGGTCCTGTCCCAATGCCCCGTGATGCATCACTTCGTATCTCAGCAATCCCTGTATTTCCGTCCTCATTTGGTGCCATCTTTCAATGGTTTCTGTGCAGCGCGATCTGTGTTCCGTTTCAGTCAGTGGGAAAGGGAGCCTGAACTGCTGAGGAAAATGCTGACGAGTCTCGCCAGCACATCACGTTTGGCAGTCGAGCTATTCCTTAAGATCCAAACTGACAGCGAGGAGTACGACGATGATATCGAGTCGCGTAACGCATAAGACACGAACTTGCTTGTGGCATTCACGGACATGCTGTGCACTGTGGAACGCCACTTTTGGGCTCGGGAAAATTTTCACTGATAACTTGGATAATGAAGTGGAGAGTGTGCTTATAATATGTATAGGTGGTACCAAGAAGAGAGGGGTTCCTAGCACTTTGGAGAGCACGAATAGACTGCAAAAGGATCTAGGCCAAATTAGAGAACTGGCCTGAAATCAACAAGATGAAATTAAATAAAGATAAGTGCAAAGAACTACACTTAGGAAGGAAAAATTAAATACACAACAACAAAATGGAGAATAACTGACTAGGTGGTGGTAGTACTGAAAGGGATCTGGGGCTTATAGTGGATCTAAAATTAAATGAGTGAACAATGTGAAGCAGTTGTAAAAAAGGTTAATGTCATTCTGGGGCCTATTAACAGGAATATTACACAAAAGACACAGTAATTGTCCTGTTCTATTCTGCGCTGGTGAGGCCTCAGGTGAGATACCAATTCTGGGCACCACAGGAAAGATGTGGATAAATTGGAGAGAGTCCAGAGGGGAGCAACAAAAATAATAAAAGGTTTACAAAACAAGACTTATGGGGAAAGGTTAAAAAAAAACTGGGCATGTTTAGCTTTGAGAAAAGAAGATTGAGTGGGGGACCTGTTATCAGACTTTAAATATTCTAAGGGTTGTAATAAATAGGACGGTGATCAATAGTTCTCCATGTCCTCTAAAGATAGGACAAGAAGTAATGGGCTTAATCTGCAGCCAGGGAGATTTAGGTTAGATATTAGAACACTTTTTCTAACTATAAGGATAGTTAAGTTCTGGAACAGGCTTCTAAGGGAGGTTGTGTAATCCCCATCACTGTGGAGGGTTTTAAGAACAGGTTGGACAAACATAAATGCTAGCTAGAAATGCCTGAATGGACAGTGCTGTGAAAATGTCTGATTTTGCCAGTTAGGGAATGTTGTGCAACTGAACCACACAGGTTAGAGGCTACCTATTCTATATAGATCCTTACACTGCCATCATCACTGCAGTATCTGAGCACCTTCCAACAGTGCATTAAGACTTAAGTGATGTAGCTAACATCTGTCACCTGTGATTCATTCTTTCCCCTGGAGGAGAATTGTGTGTGCAGTGTAGAGTTTTGCTTTGATTTGGGATTTTTTTTATGGGTGTGTGTGTGCATTTATGTATTTTAATCTGGGTGCTGCTCTATGTTTATATTAGAGAAGGCAGGTTGAAGAACACCTGGCACCTGGAGTGGAAGGTGGTGAAGTTTGTGATGGTCCTTTGTTCCTATGGATATTCATGCCACAGTGTCAAACCCACCCACAAGAAAGTTCTGTCTCCTGCACAGACAAGCTATCTGCTTATGTGTCAGAGGGTTAGCCGTGTTAGTCTGGATCTGTAGAAGCGACAAAGGGTCCTGTGGCACCTTATAGACTAACAGAGGTATTGAAGCATAAGCTTTCGTGGGTGAATGCCCACTTCTTTGGATGCAAGCAATGGAAATGTCTAGGGGCAGATATAAATGTGCAGGGAAGATTCAGGCTAGAGATAACGAGGTAAGCTTAATCAGGGAGGGTGAGGCCCTCTTCTAGCAGTTGAGGTGTGAACACCAAGGGAGGAGAAACTGCTTTTGTAGTTGGCTAGCCATTCATAGTCTTTGTTTAGTCCTGAGCTGATGGTGTCAAATTTGCAAATGAACTGAAGCTCTATAGTTTCTCTTTGGAGTCTGGTCCTGAAGTTTTTTTGCTGCAGGATGGCTACCTTTAAGTCTGCAATTGTGTGCCCAGGGAGGTTGAAGTGTTCTACAGGCTTTTGTATATTGCCATTCCTTATATCTGATTTGTGTCCATTTATCCTTTTGCGTAAGGACTGTCCAGTTTGACCGATGTACATAGCAGAGGGGCATTGCTGGCATATTATGGCGTATATTACATTGGTGGATGTGCAGGTGAATGAACCGGTGATGGTGTGGCTGATCTGGTTAGGTTCTGTGATGGTGTTCCTGGTGTAGATATGTGGGCAAAGTTGGCATCGAGGTTTGTTGCATGGATTGGTTCCTGAGTTAGAGTTGTTATGATGCAGTGTGTAGTTGCTGGTGAGAATATGCTTCAGGTTGTCTGTGGGCGAGGACTGGCCTGCCTCCCAAGGCCTGTGAAAGTGAGGGATCGTTGTTCAAGATGGGTTGTAGACATTTCCACTCCTTGCATCCCAAGAAGTGGATATTCACCCACGAAAGCTTATGCTTCAATACCTCTGTTAGTTTATAAGGTGCCACAGGACCCTTTGTCGCTTCTGCTTATGTGATTACTTCAGTGGGAGCTGAGGATTCTCAGTACCCTCATGGGATGGCAGAATGTAACTACCACAATGAGATTTGGGAGGCAGATGGTAATTACATGAATTGGAATTTCTCTAGCACATAAGTGTTAACATCCTTATTCTAACATAAAGTGCCACATGGTCTTTAAGAGATCTGCCTACTATATAACAGAAATTAAAAAAGTGTCTCTGTCCTCTGAATGCAATATAGACTGTATTATAATCACATTATACTGAACAATGATATACTCTCTTTAAGAAAGGCATATAACTCAGACTGAAAAGGTCCAAAGAACGTCAGTGAAGATGGGTTCAGTGGGACTTTGACATGCGGCACTGCAAAAACTAGGATTAGTTAGCTTTGAACGAAGAAGAGGTAGAGGACATCACTGAAATACAGTATTTATGATTATGAAAGATACAGGAAAAACTGATCAGCCCCCTCATTCTTATATGATCCCATAATAAGAAAAAAAAAAAGTTTGGTTCTTAATGAAGTTAGTGGCAAAACAGTTCAAAACAAAAAAATATTTCTTTATATATCATATGATCAGCTGATGGAATTTGCCATTGCAAGAAATGACAGAGTGAAATGCTATAGCTGGATTTTAACAAAGGCTGGATAATGTTATGGCCATTAATAACATGCATGATAAAATAAGGATAATCAAAATTCAAGCCCTGGTGGCTAGGTATGCTGTACGGATTGAGGTTTGTCTTCCGCTGAAATAATAGGCATAGGCCCGAAAGAGAGAGGAACTAGATTTAAAAATCAAATAACTCAATTTTCTCTGTCAAATCCTATATTCCAGTTACCTGCAGTAATATTAGCACTTTCATGTTCAATTCCCTGCAGAAACATTAATTAACCCTCACAACATTCTTGTCATGTTTGTTAATGCATCACTGTGGATGGGCACAGAGAGGTGAACTAATTTACCCGTCACAGAACAAGTGTAGGCTGGTCTTGTTTCCTATTGTTGTCCTCTGGCCCCTGCTCATTTGCTTCGCAAATTGTCAACATGCAGGTTTGAGCTTTCATCTGAAAGGCAGCATCTCTAAGGATGCAGTGCCTGCTAGCACCATGCTGGCCCATTGCTTCAGTACTGACTCAGAGGGCAGTCTGCCACCTGCCGAATTATATTGCACAATGCCATATAATTTCCCCACAATCAATGGTAAAAGAAATGCGCTGCCCTCAAATGAACCACACAGTTATAACCCTCTCTCCTTGCCTTGGTTTGGCTACCACACAGCTGCAGGGGCTGGTGACTATGGAGGGCTATGGAGCAGGAGGGACATAGACCAAGATTCTCCAAGGCATTTAGCCTCCTCACTTCCACTGATTTCAACGGAAGTGAGGCGTCTAAATGCATTATTAGAGGACCTGCGCCATGGGGTCAAACCTCACCCCATTCTTCCGATCTCCTGCTCTGGAGCCCCTCCCTTGCCCCATTCACTGCTTTGTGCTTTTACTCGTTCCCCTCAGCTCAGCCACTTCCTCCTGCCCAGAGGCAGGGCTGGAGCAACCATTGACCTGCAGGGCACTCTGACGTCACACACCTAGACCCCAGTGAGGGATGGAATCCATGGCAAGTAAGGGCAGAATGGCTTCCAAGCCTATAGAAGGAAGGCAAAGGGCGATGGCAGCCATGTTTACTAAGGGCAGCCTGGCTTCCTAGCCTGCGGCCGGGAAAGGGCGATGGAAGCCATGTTTACTAAGGGCAGCCTGGCTTCCTAACCTATGGACGGGAATGGGCGATGGCAGTCATGTTTACTAAGGGCAGCCTGGCTTCCTAGCCTATGGACGGGAATGGGCGATGGCAGTCATGTTTACTAAGGGCAGCCTGGCTTCCTAGCCTATGGACGGGAATGGGCGATGGCAGCCATGTTTACTAAGGGCAGCCTGGCTGCCTAGTCTGCGGCCAGGAATGGGCGATGGTAGCCATGTTTACTAAGGGCAGCCTGGCTTCCTAGCCTGTGGACAGGGACGGGAGACGGCAGCCATGTTTATTGAGGGCGACAAAGTGCGTGAGAAGCTGGCGGGGATTGGCTGAGCGGCTGTCACCGACCGCTTCCTGCGGGGTCAGGGGTGGGAGGCCGGAGGTGAGGCGCAGTGGCTGGGCCGGGGGTGAGTGAGTCTCAGGGCCGGGGAGGGGGACAGCTGGGTCCCGGGGTGCCTGGGCTGGGGGTAGCAGCTCGGTGGGGAGCTCGGCCCCTGGGGTGCGGGGTGGGGGAGTGTCGGGGGGAGCTCGGCCCCTGGGGTGCGGGGTGGGGGAGTGTCGGGGGGAGGGGGGGGAGCTCGGCCCCTGGGGTGCGGGGTGGGGGAGTGTCGGGGGGAGGGGGGGGGGCTCGGCCCCTGGGGTGCGGGGGAGTGTCGGGGGGAGCTCGGCCCCTGGGGTGCGGGGGAGTGTCGGGGGGAGCTCGGCCCCTGGGGTGCGGGGTGGGGGAGTGTCGGGGGGAGGGGGGGGGGGCTCGGCCCCTGGGGTGCGGGGTGGGGGAGTGTCGGGGGGAGGGGGGAGCTCGGCCCCTGGGGTGCCGGGTGGGGGAGTGTCGGGGGGAGGGGGGGGGGCTCGGCCCCTGGGGTGCGGGGTGGGGGAGTGTCGGGGGGAGCTCGGCCCCTGGGGTGCGGGGTGGGGGAGTGTCGGGGGGAGCTCGGCCCCTGGGGTGCGGGGTGGGGGAGTGTCGGGGGGAGGGGGGGGGCTCGGCCCCTGGGGTGCGGGGTGGGGGAGTGTCGGGGGGAGGGGGGAGCTCGGCCCCTGGGGTGCCGGGTGGGGGAGTGTCGGGGGGAGCTCGGCCCCTGGGGTGCCGGGTGGTGGAGTGTCGGGGGGAGCTCGGCCCCTGGGGTGCGGGGTGGGGGAGTGTCGGGGGGAGGGGGGGGGGCTCGGCCCCTGGGGTGCGGGGGAGTGTCGGGGGGAGCTCGGCCCCTGGGGTGCGGGGGAGTGTCGGGGGGAGCTCGGCCCCTGGGGTGCGGGGTGGGGGAGTGTCGGGGGGAGGGGGGGGGGCTCGGCCCCTGGGGTGCGGGGTGGGGGAGTGTCGGGGGGAGGGGGGAGCTCGGCCCCTGGGGTGCCGGGTGGGGGAGTGTCGGGGGGAGGGGGGGGGGCTCGGCCCCTGGGGTGCGGGGTGGGGGAGTGTCGGGGGGAGCTCGGCCCCTGGGGTGCGGGGTGGGGGAGTGTCGGGGGGAGCTCGGCCCCTGGGGTGCGGGGTGGGGGAGTGTCGGGGGGAGGGGGGGGCTCGGCCCCTGGGGTGCGGGGTGGGGGAGTGTCGGGGGGAGGGGGGAGCTCGGCCCCTGGGGTGCCGGGTGGGGGAGTGTCGGGGGGAGCTCGGCCCCTGGGGTGCCGGGTGGTGGAGTGTCGGGGGGAGCTCGGCCCCTGGGGTGCGGGGTGGGGGAGTGTCGGGGGGAGGGGGGGGAGCTCGGCCCCTGGGGTGCGGGGTGGGGGAGTGTCGGGGGGAGGGGGGGGGCTCGGCCCCTGGGGTGCGGGGTGGGGGAGTGTCGGGGGGAGCTCGGCCCCTGGGGTGCGGGGTGGGGGAGTGTCGAGGGGAGGGGGGGGCTCGGCCCCTGGGGTGCGGGGTGGGGGAGTGTCAGGGGGAGGGGGGATTTGGCCCCTGAGCTGGGGCGTGGGGGAGTGTCGAGTGTCGGGGGCCGGGGGGATTCCGCCCTTGGGTGGGGGTTGCAGGGTGGGGGAGGGTCGGGGAGAGGAGGGGGAGCTTGGTCCCTGGGCTTGGGCGTGGGTGAGTGTCGGGGGGACTGGGGAGCTGGGCCCCTGGGCTGGGGCATGGGGGAGTGTCAGGGGGATTTGGCCCCTGGGCTGGGGGAGTGTCGGGGGGATTTGGCCCCTGGGCTGGGGCATGTGGGAGTGTCGGGGATTTGGCCCTGTGGGGGAGTGTCAGGGGGATTTGGCCCCTGGGCTGGGGCATGGGGGAGTGTCAGGGGGATTTGGCCCCTGGGCTGGGGCATGGGGGAGTGTCGGGGATTTGGCCCCTGGGCTGGGGCATGGGGGAGTGTCGGGGATTTGGCCCCTGGTATGGGGGAGTGTCAGGGAGATTTGGCCCCTGGTATGGGGGAGTGTCAGGGAGATTTGGCCCCTGGGCTGGGGCATGGGGGAGTGTCGGGGGGATTTGTCCCCTGGGCTGGGGCGTGGGGGAGTGTCAGGGGGAGGGGGGATTTGTCCCCTGGGCTGGGGTGTGGGGGAGTGTCAGGGGGAGGGGGGATTTGTCCCCTGGGCTGGGGTGTGGGGGAGTGTCAGGGGGAGGGGCGATTTGGCCCCTGGGCTGGGGCGTGGGGGAGTGTCAGGGGGAGGGGGGAGCTTGGCCCCTGGGTGTGGTTTTCAAGGAGGGGAAGTGTAAGGGGAAGGGGGACTTGGCATCTGTGCTGGTGTGTGTGTGTGTGGGAGGGGGAGTGTTAGAGAGAGGAGGTGGGAGACTTGCCCTTGCAAGGGGGAGAGGATTAGTTCATTGGAGTGTGTAGGGATCAGCCCCTGGTCTCTGTATGCTGGGGGGTGAGTGTCAGCTCTGTCCCTGGTCTGAGTGGGTGGGGTGACTTGAGCAGTGGCGTTTCTGGGGTGTCAGTCCCCTATCTATGTGTGGTGGTGGGGATATCACCTCTGAGGGTAGAAGGTCACGCACAGATATTTTCTGAGAGTGTTTTTTTTTCCTGTCAGCCTGTTGGTTCTGGTTTCTTGTTAGCAATGCTCTCTGTGGAAAAATGATCACCCAAATAAAAGCATGTTCTGCTGAAAAGGGGGGAAATCTTCCTTCAGTCAAATTTTAGAGAGCAAAAGGAGTGGGAGAGGGAGAGACTTGAACTTATAGATGTTGGACATTTCAAGGCTCTGTATAAAGACATTTCAGGGACTGTGTGGACCTGCTGTAACAATCTGTATGATGGTGACTTCAAAACCTGAGACACTTGAAAGGGTCATTTTAAAAAGCACATATTGCAAAATAAGGCTCTGAGCAAAGCACTTAATGTAGTGGCTCTCAACCTTTCCAGACTGTCTACTCCTTTCAGGAGTCTGATTAGTCTTGCGTACCCCCAAGTTTTACCTCACTTCAAAACTACTCACTTACAAAATCAGACATAAAAATACAAAAGTGTCACAGCCCATTACTACTGAAAAAACTTTTTACTTTCTCATTTTTACTATATAATTATAAAATAAATCGATTGGAATATAAATATTATACTTGCGTTTCAGTGTATAGAGCAGTATAAACGAATAATTTTCCGTTTGAAATTTTAGTCTGTACTGACATCGCTAATGCTTTTTATGTAGTCTGTTGTAAAATTAGACAAATATCTAGATGAACTGATATACGCCCTGGAAGACCTCTGCGTATCCCCAGGGGTACATGTGCCCCTGGTTGAGAACCACTGATTTAATGCACATGCCAAATTACTTTACTCACATATGCTTGCAAATCAAGTGTTTGCAGGTTTGGAACCTAATCCCTTAGCTGTATTAGAAATATCACCGTAAATGATTAAAATGGAAAGAAGTTTCAAAACTATATTTGTTTATGCTATGCGTTTTATTTACCTTTTCCTTTTGTTCAGCTTGTAGGTAGAGGCACATATTCAGCTCCTGTGAATGGGCTCAGCATCAGAGAGGTCAGTTGAACTGTGTCCATTTACATCATCTGAGGATCTGGCCCTGAAAATGAACTAGTCTGTTTCATGCAGGTTCTCCTGCACTAGTACAGTGCTGCAATATTTGGGTTTAAAACATTTCCAGGAAATGTTTATTGGTTGGTTGGTTTGTTTGTTGTTTTTTTAATTCCATTTTCATTTAATTTTTTAATTTTAATTAATTTTTTAATTCCTGTAATAGAAATGGTGGTCTTGAATTTTTGCAGATTTTTATTTTTAAAATTATTTTGGGGCCAAATTAAAACGGAGAGTGGCCCTTTAAACATATTGTTGAAACACCCACAGCAAAATTCTTCATAAGATGGACAAACTGTAAAAACCTGCTCTTAGAATCTCCTTTCAATTCAGTGGGACTTGTAGGGCCTCTACCTGTGTTTATATCAAGTGGCCAGCATCCTCAACTCCTGCTGACTTCAGTGGGCATTGGATCTGACCATGGTGGGAGAAATTTGGTCAATAAGAATTGTTATGGTGCCACTTCCCTGATGTAATCTCGTAGGCTTGTCTAACAATTCTCTTAAAAATGCAACTGAGGGTCATTTTCTATAAGCAATAAGATTTGGGGAGGCCAAGGACTGAGCAGGCACAGAGGCTGACCTATGCTTTCTTGGATCTGGATGTGGTCCCACCAGTTTAGAGGTTGGACAGTGTGGGGAAACATGCTGCTGCTTTCTTCATTTACTGGAGGATTTCAGTCTTCACGATCATCAAGCTAATGCCTTTCACTAGCTCTAGGTTAGTGGTTCTCTAACTTTTGTACTGGTGACTCCTTTCACATAGTAAGCCTCTGAGTGCGAGCCCCCATATAAAGTAAAAACCCTTTGAAATATATTTTACACCATTATAAATGCTGGAGGCAAAGCAAGGTTTGGGGTGGAGGCTGACAGCTTGTGACCCCTCCCCCCCATGTAATAACCTCGTGACCCCCTGAGGTTTGAGAACCCCTGCACTAGGTTCAAATGGCCGCTACCCTATTCACATGCACTTCTTTTAAAAACAGTAAGATATAGGGAAACTCTGTGATTACACAAGTTACTTCAACCAAGTTATGGTGTGTTTGCTGCAGGAAGTCTCCACTCCTTCCTTTCTCAATATATAGGTCAAGGAGTATTAATAAGCTTGTAAAAAACAGTAGGTTTCAGTGGAATTAAAAGGAATATCCTCAGACTTTCTCTCCAGTGTTCCTATTTATAGCCTTCAGATGGTGTCAGATATGACAAGATCTGCTGCTGAGCTTTGCCAGTGCACTTCAGCCCTGAGCCACAGCATTTCCTTCTAGCACAGTTTTAATAGAGTCCGACTGTGCGGTAGACATATGGGGTATACGCAGGGCTTTGGAGCGGAGCCCGGAGCTGGAGCGCGGAGCAGCTCCGGAGCAGTAGAGCTGCAGGTTTTTGCCTGGAGCTGGAGCAGAGCCGGAGCACAGCTCCAAAGCCCTGGGTATCAGGAGGAGTGTTACCAAACCCTTTAGTCATGAGTCCGGTCAGAATTAGAATGTGAGACTCCTGATGGGGGGAGGGATAGCTCAGTGGTTTGAGCATTGGCCTGCTAAACCCAGGGTTGAGAGTTCAATCCTTGAGGGGGCCATTTAGGGATCTGGGGCAAAAATTGGGGATTGGTCCTGCTTTGAGCAGGGGGTTGGACTAGATGACCTCTTAAGGTCCCTTCCAACCCTGATATTCTATGATTCTATGGGGAACATTGTACCAATCCCCTGCCACATCTGTTTCTTTTGTAAGGTGCAGTTCTGTCCCCGTTCTTGTTGTTTGTTGGTATTTTTTATGATTGGTGCATTTTTTAAGGCTTTTATTTAAGATCTATTAAAATAAAAATGGAGCGAAACAAGTAAAATACATTTGTATATGAGAAATTAACATTTAAATATCTATATTGTAGTAGGTCATTCAAGACAGGACCCCCATTTTTCTGAGCACTGTACAAACATGTAAGATGCAATCCTTGCCCAAAGAGCTTCTATTATAAGAAATATTCAGGTCTTGACAGTGGTCTCAGCCCCTATTCTGAAAAGCTTACAGTTAAAATAAAACATAAATAATATGTAGCTCTCTTATATCGCTTTTGAGCAGTAGATCTCAAAGCATTTTAAAAAGTATTCTTAGATTCCTTTGCATGTACATATCAAAGTTAGATGACCATATCCTCTTGTAAAGCTCTAATTTACTTCTAATGTTCTAGGATATTCTCTCCAGGAGCCTGATCCCAAAGACCATTGAAGGCAATAGGAGTCTTTTGTTAAGGCACTAACAGGGTTCAAGGATTTGTTCTGAACTTGTTGGAGTAATATCTTTTTATCGTAGTATCTCATCATACGTTGTTCTGACATTCATAATACTAGCCCATCCAATTTCTTGTAATGCTTACTTTAAATCCTTTATGGGGGTCTATTTCTGGTGTATACAATTTGCTGTTGTGTTTTGTGTTCCTGTGGTGTGTAGGGCATGCAAATACCATAGTGATGGGCATGTTAGACATTCCTAAAATAGTACTGGTTAGATGGTAGATGTTTATTAAATATGTTCTTTGTGTTTCAGGAAGAGCTGGGAATCTCTACTCTTTACCCACAATGTCTGGGATCGGCAACAAGCGGGCGGCGGCAGAGCCTGGCCCCTCTGGGCCCCCAGAGAAAAAGGCAGGGGTCGAAGACTCAGGAACCACAGTGGAGACCATTAAGTTAGGAGGTGTTTCCTCAACGGTATGTATATCTACGGCTCCCCATTCAACCTCTTCCTTAATGAACCCCCAACTCATTGATCCCAGCCATGTCCTTCAAGTAATACAACTGACCTCCTCGCCTTCACCATGTTATTTTGTTTTCATCCTCACCCAAGCCCCCAAGATCTTGCTCAAAGGCCCTTTTATAGAAAAGGGCAGAACAGGCCCGTGCTGCATTAATTGTACTGATGTGATTCTCACCTCTGCACAGGAGGAGCTGGATATCCGGACGCTGCAGACTAAGAACCGAAAGCTGGCGGAGATGTTGGACCAGCGGCAGGCCATTGAGGATGAGCTACGTGAGCACATTGAGAAGCTGGAGCGGCGGCAGGCCACGGATGATGCCTCTCTGCTGATTGTGAACCGCTACTGGAGTCAGGTCCGCAGCATGCTCAGTCGAGCTGCCTTGTTCTCTCTGTTGTCCTGTCTCATTCACTCTGATGCCGTGCAAATTATGTATCTTCTCATTTGTCCCATCTTCCAGTTTGATGAAAATATCCGCATCATTCTTAAACGCTATGACCTGGAGCAAGGTCTTGGAGACCTTCTGTCTGAACGAAAAGCCTTGGTGGTGCCAGAACCAGAACCAGACTCAGACAGCAATCAGGAACGTAAGGATGAGAGGGAGCGAGGTGAGGCCTTGTGCCAAGTAGTATGTTGTCTTTGACAGGTTGGGAAGATGGACTTCATGGAGGGAAGTGTTGATGTTCTGTGCCCTCTGGGAAAATGAATGGTTTGCAGATACTAGTGACGACTTCTCCCACTACACACAAATGTACACTCGTCCATTTCCTTCATCTGTCTCCCAGGGGAAGGGCTGGAGCCAGCATTCTCCTTCCTAGCCACCCTGGCCAGCAGTACCAGCGAGGAAATGGAGTCTCAGCTGCAGGAACGTGTGGAGTCCTCCCGCCGAGCTGTCGCCCAAATTGTGGCAAAGTATGACAAGCTTCAGGAGAAGATGGACATGCTGTCCCACAAGCTAAATAGTGGAGGTATGACAGAGCCGGTTGACTGTGAGGGCCTATGCTCGCAAAGTGCAACTTTAACACATCGAGTTAGGGATGAACCAGTCCCTGCCATGTAAGTGGTAAGGGCCAGATTTTCCCTCTCAGATTTAAGCATCAAAATGGAATGCCCAGGTTTTCCAAAGAACTCAGCACCCATCCGCTCCTATTTGAGAACAGTGGGGTCTGTTGGCTTCTGAGCTCTGTTGAAAATCTGCCCCTCAGTGCTAAAGTCCTTCTACAGATAGTTAAACTACTTGAATGCTGAAAACTGTGCCTTGTATGTGGGGTCTAGGTGGTGGGCACCTCCAGTGCTGAATCACCTGTTTATCCACTTGGAAATACTTAAGTCCCAGTGGAACCTTCTAACCCTGACGTAATGTGTGACTACACAAAAGCTGCTGCCAAGAGCATTAGTGTGGAAATTTATATCCAAAGTGGGAATGATGGAAACTGGTACCAGCCTCCTTCCTTTCACAATTCACCAGCAACGTGGGCTGTCGGAGGACAGTTCTTGGATTCCTTGTGGTTTGAGGCAATAATTCACCTGGACAAGATTTTAGCTGTCTGATTCCTTGGGTATGTTACTATTTGACACAGAGATGTATGGTAACCACATAGCGCTGAGGGAAGATGGCAAATTCCAAACGGGCTAATTGCTTGAAAAAGGTTCTTTGTGTAAGGTTCAAATGAACTCAAGAAAAAATTCTGCAAAAGCAGCTGAAATTTCCATGTATTTCACCTCAAAATAAAAAAGGCCTCAGGTTCACTTAATTCCCAGGCTCAGTTCCCTGAAAAGTCTGTGAAGCTGGCTTGAGTTTTGAGTTTGTATGCTTAGGAAAGCCTCACTCAGCTCTGCACAACAGACACTGAATTCTTGCTCTGTCCATAATTTTCCCCACTGCCCAGATGTGCCTAAATGTTGCAGTGCGCATGGTATTTGGGAGCCTGCTAATTGAAATGGCATAATAGATAAGTACTAAGGGTTGAGCAACTGTCTTTGTTCAGATTCTCCTCCCCTTTTCTCTTTCCACCATCCTAAATAGATTTATTATGTTGTTTCCCCTTCCCCTTTGCTTGCTGATTGCTGTATTGAAGACACTCATGACTCCCCTTTCATTCCTCCCCTCCCACTTCTTTCAGATGCGTCACTGGTGGATGAAGCTGTCCAGGAACTAAATTCCTACCTTGCACATGAAAATGGGCGGCTGCAGGAACTGGCTGATCTACTCCAGGAAAAGCACCGAATCATGTCTCAAGAGGTACGAGAGAGAAAAAATGAATCTGTCTCTGTGTTTGTGCTTATTTGATCCCTGTCTGGAATACTGAATGATTCTGGTTACTGTCGCACAGGAAGGATGTTATTGCCACGGAGAGGGTGAACTGTAGAGCACCAGGGATGATTAGGTCTGAAGAATTCAAGTTCTGAGCAAAGGTTAAGGGAGGAGTAATTAGTTTTTGGAGAACTGTAATGTGCACTGTACTTCTATGTGATTCTGAAGCAGATTTGACTGGCAGATTTGACTGGAGCAATAAACTGATAAACTAAATCCAAGTGTTAGAGGGACACCTGGTTTTATTGCTAGAGGAAAAGGAGATTGAGGGCATAGTGGGGGGGAAAGAAAGCAGGGAGGTGCTACTAAGATGCTCTTAAAAACATCTGGCAGGTTGGAGCTGACATGCTTCTTCTATTCTGGTGGTTATTTGAGGTGTAAGAGCCTTCATTACAAAATGATTCTGCCTTCAAGGAGTATGAACTACTAGCCAGGTTTTCCTTCGGCAATTTCAGCTCTTGAAATTCCAGTTCTGGTTAACCATTTAGAAAGCTGGCCTGTCAGATGAACACTCAAAGGATGTGTGTAAGAAACAATTACAAATATTTAAATGCAGCACTCAGTGCCCCATGTATAATGCATTTAGGCAGCTGCCACCTAACTTCACCAAAAGCCGCAAGCTTCTCGAGTTCTTCACTTCCCATTTTTTCCTTCACGGCCCTGCACTGGGGTTGGCTGGCCTGAAATTTTGAACCGCTGTCAGTGCCATCCTGCCCCTTTTCTCAGAGTGACTCCTGAGCAAAATATAGATACCATGGTAATGAGCACTGTAGAATTGCCAAAGACTAAAAGTAAATGGAGTCCGGCAAGACTGAAATTAGCGCTGGGCAATCCTGGAAGGCTGTGAATCAGGCTGCTTATCCTAACCCATGCTCCCCTTTGTCCCTTGGCTGCAGTTCTCCAAGTTGCAGGAGAAAGTAGAGATGGCAGAGTCGCGGGTGTGTGTGCTGGAGACCATGATCGACGACCTTCAGTGGGATATTGACAAGATCCGCAAGAGAGAGCAGCGGCTCAACCGGCACCTGGCTGATGTGCTGGAACGGGTAATCACCAAGCCCTTTGAAAGGAGAGCCAGGGCTAGAGCAGTTTGGAGTTCAGCAACACCTGTTAACATCTTCAGAGGGAATGTTGCTGAGAGAAAGAGGGGGGAATCTTTATGGAGCTTTCCTCTACCTTGCTAAACCACTGCTAATTGGAATGGCATCATAGATGTGAGCTAAGGATGGAGAGGCTGTCTTCTGTTTGCGCGAATGATTTAGGAAGTGGGGCAGGATTCAAGCACTACACACTTTTGTTACAAAATCTTCATCCTCATTGCAGGTGAATTCGAAAGGTTACAAGGTATATGGAGCTGGGAGCAGCCTCTACGGGGGTACGATCACCATCAATGCTCGCAAGGTAAAACCTAAGGCCGTGGGGTTGGCGGAATGAGGGGAAGCTTTGATGGGTGAGGGAGAAGAAGGATGGTTCAGTGGTTAGGGCAGTAGTCTAGGGCTGAGGAGACCTGAGTTTGAGTCCCTGCTGTGCCATAGACTTCCTGTGTGACCTCAGGCAAGTCACTTAGCTTCTCTGGGCATCTGTTCCCAATCTCCTAAAGCAAGGATAATAGCACTGCCCTGTATATGTCACAGGATTTATGAGGATATAAACACTAAAGACTGTGAGGTGCTCTGATACTATGGTATTTTGGGTCATATGAGTACTGTAGATAGATGCAAAATGGTTTTTTTTCAATACATTTGGAAAAAACGCTTGTTTCTTCTTCAGTTTGAGGAAATGAATGCTGAGCTGGAGGAGAACAAGGAGCTGGCTGGGAATCGCCACAGTGAGCTGGAAAAATTGCGCCAGGATCTTGAGGAGGTGACGACACAGAATGAGAAACTGAAGGTAGGAGCAAAATTCTCTGGGTAGCGTGAAGATGGATGGATGTGATTGGCTCCTCTCTATTTCACTCTGTTGAATCTGTGTAAAATCTCTTTAGTTCCTTCTGTGAAGCTAGATTTTCTGGTCAGTCTCTGTCTCTGTTTCAGGCACATTCTCTGTGCTTGGGTGATGTTTTATATGCAATAGGCCGGGATGCTGATGGGAACCTGGGATTCCTGGTATAATGGTGACACCATGTGGTCAATAAAGGGAATCGTAACTGTCTGTTTCCTGTTGTGTGTGTTGGTTTCATCGATTCACTACATCTTCAATGACCACCTGTCAACACTAATAACTGCCCAGAAAGTCAGGAGTTTCTTCCCCAGCTCATAGTCTGATTGTGGGGAACTAATGCAGAGCGTGTGTGTGTGAGAGAGACTGTTTGCTGAATGGCAATGGGTGGAACAAACTGACTCGTAGAACTGTTCCAACTTGATGCTACTACATTTTTAAGACCTATTTTGTTTGTTTGTTTTCAAAATGGCTTGCAATGCTGCCTCTGTGAAATGAATTGTTGATTTCAGTCTAGTTCTTGGTAGTCCACATTATAGAAATCATCTCCCCCCCCCCCCCCCCCCCCCGCCAACTGACAGCTTGGCTGACAGGAAGGTTGAATGAGCCAGGAGAATGAGTTATCTCACTCCTAGAGCTGGCTGGTCCAGGTCCAGGGCAGGCATGCTAGCTGTGTGGTGAAGGGAAGTTTTTATCATGCTGCTGTCTGTGCGGTGTCTCTGGACTCCAGGCTGGTAATCCAGTAATTTTAATAAGTACTGAATTCATACAGATTTAAAAACTCCTGCAATGGGATAGTTCACAAAGCCATTACCTTGCCCTGTGGAAATTCTATCTAGTGAAAGGAAGGATGTGGAAGGAGAATGGGCTTTGGGGTTCTGTTATCTCCCTGTGTTTGGCATCCACTCTGAGGTAACATTTCTTTCCTCTCTGCTTCCCTCCTTTTCTTCATGGGACTGTATGTCTCTGCCCAGGTGGAGTTGCGGAGGGCGGTGGAAGAGGCTGTGAAGGAGACTCCTGAGTACCGCTGCATGCAGTCCCAGTTCTCGGTCCTGTATAATGAGAGTCTCCAGCTGAAGGCACATCTGGATGAGGCACGCACTCTGCTTCACGGCACTCGAAGCACACACCAGCGCCAGGTGGAACTCATCGAGGTAACCACCTCATTCCTCCATCTTCTCCTCTTCAAGATCTCCCACTCTGCCCTAGTCCTCTGACTGGCCTTGGAGTGGACCAAGCACTCTGCTGTGGTCTTTGCAGGTTCAGTTGTTCTTCTGTTTTTCAGTAATCCTCTGCTCTTTTATAAAAGCAAGTTGAGGAAATGTGAGACACCTAGATCATAGCACTAATCTCTCTCTCTCTGTGTCCCCTCTTACTCCCCAGCGGGATGAGGTCGGCCTCCACAAGAAGCTGCGCACAGAGGTAATCCAGCTAGAGGACACTCTGGCACAGGTCCGCAAGGAGTATGAAATGCTGAGGATAGAGTTTGAACAGACACTTGCTGCCAATGAACAAGCAGGTACCAAGTTTTGTTTGTAAACAGAGGTTGCATTTCAGAAAGCTAAGGCACAAAATGAGTCATGACTAGCAAGGGACACAAACAATAAGAGGAGGTTCTAAAAATATATTAGAAGTAAGAGAATGATGGAGGAAAGTGTTAGTCCACGACTTAATGAGGAAGGAGAGCAAATAATGGATGACACAGAGAAGGCTGAAGTGTTTACTTCCAGTCTTCACTTTAACTGTGACCAAATGCTTAACATCATTAGTATTAACAAAGGCTAAGGATCTTTGGTAAGAATATGCAGAGAACAAATGAAAAAAATCATAGATATTTTACATGTATCCAAATTAGCCAGGCCTGGTTAAATTCGTACTTAATCTCTGAATGTTTAGTGATTATCTTCAAGAACTCCCAGAGAATGGGTGAGGTCCCAGAAGCCTGCAGAAGAACAAACATAGTACCTGTCTTCAAATAAGGGAAAAAGGAAGATCTGGGGAATTATAGACTAATCACCCAAACTTTGATACCTGGAAAGATACTGAAACAAATTATTAAACAATATGTCCAAACCTGCTGGGTAATAAGGTGAAAAGTAATCGGCTATGTGGATTTGTCAAGAACAAATCATGCCAAACCCATCTGATTTCCTTCTTTGACAGGGTAGTGGATTGGGGGGGAAGCAGTAGATGTGATCTATATGGACTTCTGTAAGGTTTTTGACATGGTCCCAAATAACATTCTCATAAATAACCTATGGAAATATGGTCTAGATGAAATTACAATACAGTGGTTGCACAAATGATTGAAAGACCACAATCAAAGAGTAGTTATCTATAAAGCTACAAATCTGTCATGGATTCCGTGATTTTACGAGACCTCTTTGACTTCTTGAAAATTGCAATAATTCAGCCCCGGGCGGTGGGGTTTGGGCTTTGGTCCTGGGTAGTGGAGCTTGGGCTTCAGTAAATCTGTGATTTATTGTTTGTTTGCCTGTATCCTGTCTGTGATTTTTAATTAATACCTGTGCCAAAATCATAGCCTTAGTTATCAATGGCTCACTGACAAATTGGGAGGATGTATATACCAGGCTCCCACTTCTGTCTGTCTTGGGTCCAGTACTATTCAATATTTTCATTAATGATAGAGTGGGAGGTCAGGATTAGAATTGAGAATGATCTTGATAAACTGGAGAATTTGGTTTGAAATCAACAAGATGAAAATCAGCAAAGACAAAGTACTACACTTGGAATGGAAAAATGAAATGCACACATACAAAATGGGGACTAACTGGCTAGGTGGTAGTACCGCTGGAAAGGGTCTGGAGTTCTAGTAGATCAGACTGAATATGAGTCAAGAGTGCTATGCTGTTGCAAAAAAGCCAAATGTCATTCTGGGATATATTATCAGGCGTGCCAGGTGTAAGATACAAGGGATCATTGTTCTACTTGGCACTATGAGGCCTCAGCGGTAGTACTGTGCCTAGTTTTGGGCACCACACTTTAAGAAAGATGTGAACAAACTGGAGAGAGCCCAGAGGAGAGCAACAAAAGTAAGAGGTTTACAAAACATGGCATATGAGGAAAGGTTGAAATAATTGGGAAGGTTTAATCTAGAGAAGAGAAGGCTGATGGGGGGGATGTCACACTCTTCAAATATGTAAACGGTTGTTATAAAGAGGAAATGATCCGGTGTTCTCCATGTCCACCGAGGGTAGGACAAGAAGCAATTGGCTTAGTTTGCAGCAAGGGAGATTCAGGTTAGATATTAGGGAAAACTTTCTAGCTATAGGGATAGTTAAGCAGTGGAACAGGTTACCTAAGGAGGCTGTGGGATCCCTGTTATTGGTGGCTTGTAAGAACAGGTTGGTGTGACATTATGCTCAGTTCATGCAGAACTGTGAGCCACTGCGTTACCACTCTGCCTTAGCAAGAGTGTGAGCTTTGCTCCTGCTAAGTTGTGTGTCAGTTCCCTGACACTCCAGCCTGTCTGCCTTGCCAGCAAACTCCTCAAGTCTCTGCCAGTCTAAACCTTGCCTGGCAGGTAACAATCAGTGAACCCCAGTTCCCCCAAGGTGTCTCCCGGTAGTGTCCAGTCCCTCTCATGGGACACTCACAGCAATTAAGTTTGCTGCCTCCAAAGAGACGGAGCACACACCAACATGTTAGATTAGCTGAGGACTCACACTTCACTTTAATACACAACCTTGAGATGGTTTTGTATTAAAACAAGAATAAGTTTATTAACAAAGAGCAGAGATTTAAGTTATACTAAGCAAGAAGAAAAGAGACAAATATGGTTACAAATAAAACAAAACCAAACCTGCTTTCTAGTGACTAAAACTTAATTGTAGCAAGTTACAATCTTCGTCTAAGCCATTTTCTTTCTTACATCAAGCTCTCAGCATCCCTAACCCTCCATGCTAGGGGATCCAGCTTCCACAGGGGTGCTGTACCCAATGTCCCCTCAGTGGTGGATAACTAAAAGATCTTTTTGCTCCCCTTATATTACTCAAAGTCCATTGTCTCTGACTCAGGAGCCAGGAAGGCTTTCTAGGCTGCAGATTCTGTCACCCAGCATGATTGTTAAAAGGTTTTCTCCTCCGCTTGTTTAGCTTGATGGGTTTATTTACCTTGGATGCAAAGGTTCTCATTGTCTTCTGCCTGTAACCAAGCCAGTCAGACAAGCGGATACACATTTCTTTGTCTAGAGCAGGCTGGGTTCGTGCGATGCCTCCCAAACACATTTTAAAAACGTATTTTCAGTGCACCTCTGTAGATCTTTGTACATAGGCTGTACATACACAGATTTCTGGGACCAGTGTGTCACCAGTTTACATATGATACATTACATGACACCTTTGTACATTAAGACAACTGTGTGTTGGGGCAATGTGTCAGGCCTGATGTGAGTTACTTTATTGCAGGGGACACTCTACCAGTTGGCATTTAGGGGCTCCTGGAGTCACAGTTGGACTAACACCTGTCGGGGTGCTTCAGGCAGGGGGATGGACTAGATGACCTCTTGAGGCCCTTTCTGCCCAACATTTCTATGATTTCAGCAGAATGCCTTCTTTGTAGCTTTCTCTGCTCTTGTTAAATACTTGTTTGCACTGTTCTGTCTCAGAAAAAAGCTCCTTAGACATAACTTGACACCAGTTTGTCTTATATCTTCTGTCTTTCTGACTGGCCAAATGTTCTTACAAGGATTTCCAGTATGTTTGGGAATTAGTGGGTTATTGACAGTGGAGAGATTGTGTAGGGATAATAGCTCTCTTACACTATTGGAAGCTCTTTTTCTGAGAGAAGGGATTTTGTCTAGGAAATTGGTCTTATATTCCAGAACCCTGGCATATTTAACTTCCACCAGAGAAGGGCAAAAAGGTATTTTTAAATAGCATTTAAATGATAAGAGACTTCTGATGGGGTAGCACTGCCTTCCCATACTCAGATTCTCAATGGGAAGAAGAAATCTGTGAAGCAGTAATGCTGAGAGAGACCTACGGTGATGATTTGCAAGAAGATATGGTGGCAAATAGGACCAATACAGTTGTCCAAGCCACCATGTCATGGAGCAGGGAGATAAGTCTTTCTCTGTGACTATGCCTGTCCCTGGCGCATTTCATTCACTTCTGGGTACATCATGACCAGATACAATGGAAGGACTTTTCAAAAGACCAACAAAAATACTCTGAGGTCTGGCGGACAGAGCTGATTGTGGCCTGTGGTAACTAAACTGTGTCTGTGTGTGTGTTTTTTAAAGGTCCGATAAATCGGGAGATGCGTCACCTCATCAGCAGCCTCCAGAATCACAACCACCAGCTGAAGGGGGAGGTGCTGAGATACAAGCGCAAGCTGAGGGAGGCCCAGTCCGACCTGAGCAAGGTACCGTAGCTGGAGATGCTGGGAGAGAATGGGGACGATGGAGAGGGAGGAAAAACCTGCTACAGCAAAGCATAAGCTACCCGTCTGTGTCATAGTTTGCCTGTGTAAATGTCTCTCTGTTGCCACAGGCTTTGGGAGAAGCATAGCAGGCCCCAGGGGATAAACTGCACTGTTTTCCACTGGGCTCTACGCAGAAGCCTCTTCTTGGATTTACACCTCCCACAGAGCGGATCTCCCTCCATGGCTGCGTTCTGCTCTGTAAAAGCATTGGCAATAGCATCTGTGAGGGAAACCTGCAAGGGAATCCTACAGGGTTGGCAGTGAGAAATGTGTTCTGGCTAAGAACTTCTCCCATTCACTTGATTTGTTTCCCTTTGTTTCTTCCCCACTGCTCCCCTCTCCCCCCCAGACTCGCTCCCGCAGTGGGAGTGCCCTCCTGCAGTCCCAGTCCAGCACTGAAGAGACCAAGGAGGAACCACCGGAGATCAAACAGGAGCCTGATGATTCCTCAGCCCAGGCGTCTGTGCCCAAGGCTGCCCCCGAGGATGCCAGTGATGCCAAGGCCAAGCGAGATGAAGAGGAGAGGGAGCGCGAGAGACGGGAGAAGGAGCGGGAGCGTGAGAAGGAGAAAGAGAAGGAGAGAGAGCGGGAAAAGGAGAAGGAAAAAGAACGGGAGCGGGAGAAGCAGAAGCAGAAGGAGTCAGAGAAGGAGAGAGAGTCCACCAAGGAGAAGGGGAAGCATGAGGATGGGAGGAAGAAAGAGGCTGAAGTGATCAAGCAGCTGAAGGCTGATCTCAAGTAAGAAGAACAATGAACTTCTTGTTTCCATTTTCCAGCATCGTGCCCTAATCTGGGGTGTCCAGGGAGCATAGCTAGAAGCCCCTGATTACCAGAATTAAGACACTAGCTTTTGGAGTTAAAGGTAACTCTTTCCTTGGGTCACTGGTGTTATGATTGTGCCCAAGGGACACATAGTGGAGGTGGAATTTAGGTCCTCCTCAATCAACAAACCTTATTGGTTGCAGATATCTGTAAGGGGTAGGGCTTGTCAGGTGCATATTTCCAACCAAAAGCCATTCTCCGCCTTGTCTTGGATCAGTGACTGAGAAAGTCTAGAGTTTACTACCAAGGTAAACTCCTCTGCTGCTCTCTTTCCTTCTTAGTCTGAATCCACCTTAGCATCTCTGCTCATCCTCCGATGTATATTTCTGCATTGTTCCATGTACAGTATGTACATGTGCTGAGGGTAAAATGAGCCCAGTAGTCACACACAAGCCTACATTGGTGGATGCTGAGAGAATGTTGTTCGTGCTTTCAGGCAGACAGCATCACACCATAGCATTTCTCCCAAATATTCAAATTGGTGTTTTTCTTTCACGGTTGCCAGGAAAGCCCAGGAGAGCCAGAAGGAGATGAAGTTGCTGTTAGACATGTACCGCTCGGCCCCAAAGGAGCAGAGAGACAAAGTTCAGCTCATGGCAGCCGAGAAGAAGTCCAAAGCTGAGGTAACAATGTCCAATTTCTGTCCTTCCTTCTTCTCTTGCCCCTCACCATCTAACAGTTGTTCTTGAAATACCCTCCTCAAGCTTGTTGTAGGGCTGTTGTTTCCTCTTCCTGACTCCAGAATGTCCCTCCCTTTCTTCCTCTGTTAGACAGCTTATGTCTGGGACAAACTGGGGGGTCCAGGCAGAGGACTGGTCTTAGAATGGTCCTTCATCATTGAGGTTGTGAGGTGTCCATCTGGCTGATGATTCACTCATCTACCTTTTTGGCAAAGTAATGTTACTATCCAGCATGATGATGTGCATCTTATTGGCTCTCTGGTGTGTGTAAAAGTAACAGAGTGGTTTGAACAGCAAGGGGAAAAAGGCTCCCTGAAGGCGTAGAACTGGGAGTAGTGGGATGAAAATTAAACTTGAATGATTAGGGAGACATTTATTTTAGTGCAGTTTGACTGTGGAATAATAATCTTCCAAGGGAAAAGGTACAAGCCCCATCTCTTGAGGTATTTAAAACTAAACTAAATAATCAGACCAAGATTTGTGATGAAAAGTGAAGGATACTATATCCCAATGACACGGCAGAGGGAATTTAGATAGGCAGAGTGTAATTATCTGTGCAGGATTAACCAGGAGAGTAGGGTTAATGGATTTACTCTTCTTAAAAAGAAAGTTCCATGGAATCTTTAACCGTGATGTTGGTCAAGAATTCAGTTGATATCTCATCCTATAGATGGAATAAATGGGCCCAAAGAGTTAAAGGTGTTAACATGACCCTGTCACTGTTCAACATCACACATTTTGAAAAAAGGTTTGGTATACAGAGACCTCAGCCTGCCTAGTGCCATGGCAAGCACACCCTTTTTTTAACCTTTTATTAAAGATACAGGGAAAAAGGGAAAGCATTTGAAATGTAAAGTATTAAGTAAGGCTTTTATTTTAACATAGCTTGTTCCTTTTCCCCTTCCCTAGAGAGAGTTTTTAGATGGTATTAAAGATAGCAGTAACTGTTCGTTTGGGGAAAAGAGAAGAAGTTAGTTGAGATGGGCTGGAGCTGTTAAAGTTCAGTCCATTTTCTAAAAGACAAGACGAACAAGGGGGTGAGGAGAACAGCAATGATCAAAACCAGAAGCTGCATTTTCTGTAGTGAGTTTTTCCAGCAACAAGACTGCAAGTAAAACAGGTACAGCAGGTCTTATTAACCACTTAGGGATCTGGCAGATTTGTTCTAGTATCAGACTGTTTAGGGCAGTGGTTCTCAAACTTTTTTTTTCGCGGACCACTTGAAAATTGCTGAGGTTCTCGGCAGACCACTTAATGATCTTTCCAAATGTTGTTTGTACCATTAGCTAACTATTGTAAAGCGCCTTGGATAAAAGCACTATATTAAAAAAAACCTTTAATAATAACTAACGTTTTTTTGTTCTACAAATAAAAGCACACAACTTATATTTTAGTATCAGTAGTCTGACCTTTCTAATGCGATGGATGTGCCCTCCCTCCCCCACCACGTCAGCCTGTGAGCTGGGGCTGGGAAGGAGAGGGGTCTCTCCCCCGCCACAGCAGCCACAGAGCTGAGGGTGGGAAGGAGGCCATCTCTCCCTGGCAGCTGCAGCCCTGGAGCTGGGGAGCGTCGCCTCTTTCTTTGGCCGCCGCAGCCCTGCACGTCCCAAATTTCCCCCACCCCCTCTTCTCACCCCACTGCCCCCTCCCATCTACCCCCTATTTCCCCCCAAGGCCACCACCTCACCTGCCAAGTGTGTCTTCTCCAGGATCCAGGCACCTAATTAGTGGAGCCAGGCCTGCACAGTTCCACTAATTAGGTGGGTGGCCCTTCATTCTCTCATGTGCGGCCGCCCATGAGCGCACCTTAGAGGGAACTATCTGCGGACCACCTGAATTGAGCTCGCGGACCACTGGTGGTCCACGGACCACAGTTTGAGAACCTCTCATTTAGGGCATTGCTTTTAGTTGCCCCTCTGGTCATAGGCTCACAGCACTGTTGCAAAATATGCACTCTTGGCCGGCTAAGCCAGACTCTTGTCAGACAGAAGGAAAACAAGAGGGATAGGAAAGCAAAGAAATAAGGTGGGGAAGGAAAAGGACATGTGTGAGAGACAGACAATCTTATATCTCAGGTAGTGTTTGGGATTTAGCTAGAGCCAGTGGAGGTGGCGATGTCATTTGCATTCCTTTCTTGGCCTGGTCTGGTCAGGGCATCTCTTGCGATTAGGTCGATGAAGGCCCAGTGGTATTGCAATAGATCCTTGGGTCCTAGGAGATACTAGGGGTGGCAGCTTTGGTGGAGAAGCTTTCTCCTTCTTCTTTCAGTTAGCAATTGTCCCCCTTTGCTTTGCCTTTGCTAATTTTTATCCCCCAAAGCCTTTTTGAGGACCCCAAAGGGAGTGATGGGTGGAATTAGCCCATCCCCTCGTTATTTTGCCTTCAGTTAGGCCTAATTTCCAACACACCAATTTTGGACCATTGATTTCCAGTCCCAAACTTTTCTTGTTTACCAGGCACGATTTTAAAACAGTCCTTGAATTATATCAATTGGCCTTTTTGTTTGGATTAATTTAATCTATTTCCCCTTTGCACCTTTTTCCAGCTACATTGATTGTTCTAGGTTATGGTGACATCTAATGAGCTCTCACTCCTCACAGTTAAGCTTACAGTTAGGATAAATTTGTGGGCCAGTTATTTCAGCAACGCCTTGAATAGCATGGTACCTCCTAACACCATGCTGGGGAATTGGACTAGATGAGAAAATGAGTCCTTTTTCCTCTTTTTTTTTTTTTTTTTAAAAGAAAGGTTTCTCTGTGGTTTTGGAAAATTGTGGGGAAGGTTGATTCCTTAGCAGAGTCATTCTTGCTGTTCTATTCCCTGCCTGGTCTCAGAGCTTTCTCTCTTCCCCCACCCCAATCTCATCCCTTTTTTTCCTTGCTGTAGCTGGATGAGCTAAGGCAGAGGGTGAAGGACCTGGAGGACAAGGAGAAAAAGGAAAGTAAAAAAATGGCAGATGAGGATGCCCTACGCAAGATTCGGGCAGTGGAGGAGCAGATCGAGTATCTGCAGAAGAAACTAGCCATGGCCAAGCAGGTGAGAGGAACTTATTGAAATGCCCTCTTAGTAAGGCCTTCTTGTGATGCAAACCTTATCAGGAAATGGCTGGAATTAATCAAGAGAGAGCACTTCTATCCCACATCCACCACCTCCATCAGGTGATATTCCAACTCTGCCCATGGCCATGTAAGGCAATATATTCATGGTATAACTGGGACAGTGTGAGGAAAGAGTTAATTTCTATACACACACACACACATCGGTCTAGAGTAACACTGCTGAGGCGAGTAATGCCTGGGGTGAGGGAGGAGATGGGAGGGTCAGTCTGCGGTGAGGTAAGATGGTGTTTCATTTTTAAAATACACTCTATTTATACAGAGCTTGGCCAAACAGGGACACTCAGGAAAATTAATCCAAATTAACTAAAGTTATGAATGCATAGTGGATTAGTAAACTGCATTAAACTCCTGTGTGCCCACTCTTATTCAGAATTAAAGTGGCCTTCATTTGGTTTATCTTAATTCACTTTGGAATTAAGACAAGCCCACTGTTTCTATGATTCAGAAATTGCAACAATTGGTGTAGCGTGGGGATCAGCAACCTTTGGCACGCAGCCCATCAGGGAAAGCCCCTGGTGGGCCGGACTGGTTTGTTTACCTGCCGCGCCTGTAAGTTCGGCCAATCGCGGCTCCCACTGACTGCGGTTCGCCGCTCGAGGGCTGCAGGAAGGGCGGCCAGCACATCCCTCGGCCCGCGCCGCTTCCTGCAGCCCCCATTGGCCTGGAACGGAGAACCGCAGCCGGTGGGAGCTGCAATCGGCCGAACCTGTGGACGCGGCAGGTAAACAAACCGGCCCAGCCTGACGGGCTTACCCTGACGGGCCGCGTGCCAAAGGTTGCCGATTCCTGGTGTAGTGTATATAACACAAGTACCAATGTATAAGGAACAGATACTTTGGTTGATGGGGAAAATCCTGCATTACGAAGGCAGGATTGTATGAGGGTGAATAGAGCACCAGTACTTGGGGCATTTTCTTGTTCCTTATCAGTTAATAGTGGAGATCTTTAATCCCACCTTGCCTGTTTCCTTTGTGAATTTTAAGACAGAATTTGTTAAGGGGGCTGGATGGCTCAGGGGAGTAGTAATGAGCTATGGAGCTCCATTGACTTTTAGATTAATTGACCTAAATTCAAATTCAGCCCAAAGATGTTACCATCTGCTGGCTGTTCATCAACTAATTTTAAACTGGTCACTGGTCTCTGTCTAGTTCCTAGTGGAGAGGTGGGGTGGCCATATAACAGTTAGAGCCAACTTTCACCTTTGGTTTTCCTAGCACAGAGATCAAGACTGAATGCCTATGGAGACTGAGCTACTATCTGTCCCCTAGTGGAGCATCCTTCAGTTCAGTGTTGTTACCTGTTGTTTGGGTAAAGGGAGGTTATCAGTCTCCAGGATGTTGATCTGCATCTTTCACCAACACTACATTCTGTTTCTTAAAATAAAGAATAGGGGGTATTAGTGTTTCAGCACCCTAGAGTGGAGGGGAAAAGAGATTCCAATTACAGTGTGTTTCCGTCTCTGTTCTAGGAAGAAGAGGCCCTGCTTTCAGAAATGGATGTCACCGGACAAGCCTTCGAGGATATGCAAGAGCAGAACATTCGCCTTATGCAGCAGTTACGGGAGAAGGATGATGCCAACTTCAAGCTGATGTCAGAACGCATCAAGTCAAACCAGATCCATAAACTACTGAAGGAGGAGAAGGAGGAGCTGGCAGACCAGGTCCTGACCCTGAAGACACAGGTAACCAGAAGAGGGGTGATGGGAAAACAGGATGGGTAGGGCCAGAACAGAGCTGGGGGTGGGGTGAAGCTGGGTGGCATTCCCTCCCTGCCCCTTGTGGGGGCCAGCCTGGGCTCCACTGCACCCCCCCTGAATGTTCCTCTGTGCCCCTCCTGGGGGTTCACCCCACTGTTTGGGGGGCTTCTGACCTATGCAATGAGAGATTGTGTGTAAATGTGAAATTTCGTAGGGAGAGGTTCACCACTACATAGGGCTGGGAGAAGGAAAAGGTGAGGGATTTTTTGATCACATCAGAAAAAGTGCTTGTAGGTGGTGTCCCCTCCCACAGCCCTGTTCTTGGAGCCCACGTGGAAATGTCCATTGCTTTTGAATGATTCCACTAAGTGCTCTTCCAAAGGAGAGGGAGAGAGATGTTTAACAACCAGTTATGGGTGTTTGATTGCTGGGTTTAGAAAGGTTCACCTCGGAGCTGTGGGAAGATGTCCCCTTGGTTGAATGTATAGTTTGACCTCTGTTGATTATCCATGTGTCTGCATCCTGAGAGAGAGAAGTGGGGTTGTAGGAGTGGGAGGAGAGAAAACACAGTGACAGGGAAATGTGATGGTTGCAGCATATAGTTGTGGGAGTTGTGACCTGGGAAGGAGGAGAAAATTCAAAGACAAAATATCAGTAGCACACGTTCTAAATGTTTCTCTCCCTGCCGCCACCCTTCCCGTTTGGAAGGTGGATGCTCAGTTACAGGTCGTGCGGAAGCTGGAGGAAAAGGAACACCTGCTACAAAGCAACATAGGCACTGGAGAGAAAGAGCTAGGCCTCCGAACCCAGGCGCTGGAGATGAACAAACGCAAGGTGAGCATGAATATTTGGCTCACAAGGTTGAGTTTTCTTCATCTTGTGGAAGGTGTGCAAGGCTGCTAGCACTGGATTTCTCTGACGGATTTGGTATTCCATGTCATTACACCATTGTGGCAGAAGACAAAGGAATACCAAATAATGTTCTAATTAAGGCACAATAGACCGATAAAGAATGCAAGGAACAAGAGCGATCAAAGTGGTTTCATGAAAGACTGAGAGGAGAGCTGAGGATAAAAGGAAAACTATACTGCAAATGGAAAAAGAGGAGGCAGCCAAATGAATATGATCAGGGTCTGTTAAGGCCTATAGAGAAAAGATAAAGACAGTAAAAGAGTATAATGACGCCAGAGGAATGAGAGAGGTTTTAACTAATATATTTAGGGGTAATGAGAAAAAAAAAAAAGGTCTGTTAATAAGGAGTGGAATTAGGTGGACTGGTATCACTGATTCTACCCTCCTTTCTAAATCTCATGTCAAGAAAAATGTTGGAAAGAAATCTGAACAACTATTAAGGAAGGAAGATAAAAGTATCCATTTGTAACCAAGTCAGCTGTTCTAGATGTCACATCCTAGGGTATGAAGGGAATTTAGCTAAATGATTTACTGGTCCACTGACAAAAAAAAAATCATGAACAGTTAGTGGGGTGCTGGAAGACTAGAGCAAAGAAAATGAGGTACTGGTCTTCATAAAAGGAAAAAGAGTGTGGTAGTTCTCTGTCTGGTTTAAATAACAGAACAGTTGCAAAATATCTACACGGTAATAGAGCCAGGAGCAACAGGACCATGGGGACATAAGGCTACAGATATTTGAAAGGTATAAACACCAAGGATGGGCATTAGTCCTGCTCTGTGTATCTCACTAAAGAATTAAACTTAGGGTAGGTCTACACTTACCCGTCGCGTCGGAGGCGTCAGATCGATGTTCTGGGTTTGATTTATCGCGTCTTGTCTAGACGCGATAAATCGAACCAGGAAGTGCTCCCCCGTCGATGCTGGTAATCCTGCTCCACGAACGGAGTAGGCGGAGTCGACGGGGGAGCCTGCGCGCCGCGTGTGGACCCCGGGTAAGTACCTTTTCATTCGAACTAAGATAGTTCGACTTCAGCTACATTATTCACATAGCTGAAGTTGCGTATCTTAGTTTGAATTGGGGGGTTAGTGTAGACCAGCCCTAAGAAAGGGAAAGTTTAGGCTGACTGTCAAGAACTTGTTGACAATGAAATCTTCGATTGTTGAGCAGGCCCTCAAGGGAAGTACTGTAAATCGCTTTGCTTGGATCTTCTAAAACTAGACGGGAGGGAAAACCCTGAAAGTGCTGTAGGGCACAGTCTTGGGTGGGCCAGGATTGTGGCTGGAAGATTTCTCTAGGTTTTTTCCATCTCCAATATCTATGGTCCCATGGCCATCTCCTTCGACAGGCCATGGATGCAGCCCAGCTTGCAGATGATCTCAAAGCACAGTTAGAGCTGGCTCAGAAGAAGCTCCATGACTTTCAGGATGAGATTGTGGAGAACAGTGTGACTAAAGAGAAGGATATGTTCAACTTCAAACGGGCTCAGGTAAGTGCCATATACCACAGTCCCTCACTCTCCATCTCTGGTCCGTCTGCCTCTGCCTGCCAGAGTGAAACTTCAGAAGGGTCCAAACTCCATATCATACTGCCCTCTCTCTCTCTCTCTCTCTCTCTCTCTCTGCTCTGCTCTCCAGGTGTTTCTAGCTCCATCCATACGTCATTTTGGCCCCTGCCTGTCTCTCTTTCTCACTTTCCCTATCTTCTGCACTCAGCCCCTGTGGCTTGGCCCAGTTTGAGATCTGACAACATTCCAGTACAGATCTAATCTAATCGCGTTCTTCTTGCGAAAGGCTGTTCTACAGTGCACTGGGAAGAGAGGGATGGACGCACAGCATTGGCGTATTTTACTATGCACTTTAAGGGCCTCAGTTCTGTGCCCCTGAAGCACAAGCTCTCTGGAGAAATGGAGCCAATAATTTATTTGTTGGTCTCTCATCCTCCTTCAGGAGGACATCTCCAGGTTGCGTAGGAAGTTGGAGACCACAAAGAAACCTGATATGGTGCCCAACTGTGATGAGATCTTGATGGAGGAGATCAAGGATTACAAGGTGAGAAACTCTGTCCCTCTCCCCTGTTAGCTCTTTCCTAGCCAAAGGGTTTAGTCTTCATATTCATTCAGTACTGGCCTTCCCTAGCTGTGTTCTCTCAGTGAAGGCCAGCTCTGAGGTGGAGGAACCACCTTCTCCTTGGGCAGAAGGTAAAGTCTGCTTCCCATGGTGGTGTATTTTCTGCTTGGGGCACCTGAACGCTCTGCAGAGGCCTGTCCCGTGTGATAGTTCAGACTCTCACCGCAGCTTTTTTTCTCCTGCAGGCGCGTCTGACCTGTCCGTGCTGCAACATGCGTAAGAAGGACGCGGTGCTCACCAAGTGCTTTCACGTCTTCTGCTTTGAGTGTGTGAAGACGCGCTACGACACCCGGCAGCGCAAGTGCCCCAAGTGTAATGCTGCCTTTGGTGCCAACGACTTCCACCGGATCTACATCGGCTGAGTCTCGCCACGGAGAGACAGAGGCGTCTCTTCCGCCGACCACCCAGCCCCTTCCTCTGATTGTCTGTCTGTCACCAGCAGGACAGTCACTGCTTCTCCACCAACCCACGTTCTGTTCCAGAACAAGTGGCCCTGTTTTGGGGTGGGGGAGAGGCAGGTTTGGGATCTCTGCTCATCTTCTCTTCCTTTCTGCCTTTCCCTTTAATCTTTATGGGACCTCCACCCCACAGTGGTCATTCCCTCCCACCCCCTCCACGTTGCTGAGTCGGGGTTGCTGCGGTGGAGTAATAAAGCTGAACTGAACCCTAATCCCAGGGGTGATGGGAATTGCCCATGGCAGAATAGAGATGAGCCTGAGGCCTTGAATTAGCAAATCAGCTTTGGGTATTAAACGGACAATGTTAGGGTCATATTTTTTTCTATTAAAACCTTTTCCCCTGCTTACAACAAACCCCTTGGAAGGTGGGAAACTTGTGTCCTTCCTAGAAAAGTCCTTCTCTGTGTGTTTGTGTGCTGGTGATTGTTTTTGTAGGAGTGCTTGTGAGGGCTGGCAGCACGCCTAGCTTTTTTTTTATTCTTGTAGGCTTGTTCAACGTGAATAGCCTACCAGTTAAAGGCCCTGATGCAGGAGGGAACTTAAGCCCACGTACTGTTGACTTCAGTGGGAAGACTCGGATGCTTAAAGTTAGGCACGTGGTTAAGTAGGGCCAGAATCTGCAAGGAGAGCCATAGAAGAAGCTGGGGCAGCTGAGAACATGATGCCTTCCCAACCTAAAGGCATGCATATACCTTAATATCAGGAAGGAGAGAGAGAAGTACAGGAGAATCCTCGAGAATAGCATTCCATTGATGAGCCCCGTTTGGTCTGGCTGAAATATGGACACTTTTCTGTCCCCTCCCACCTGGCTGGGGCCTCACTAGCATTGTCCTTATTTTCCAGAAGATGATTTGTAGAGGTTACTTTGGTACAGCTTTGCCACAAGGACTATTCTTGTACTACACAAACTCCAATAAAAACCGTGGTTCCATTTGTTTTGCTGTTTTTCTTGCCTGTGAGTAGATTTTAATTCTTGCTCCCTGTGCAAGATGAACTTTAAAAAGCCCTAATCCAGTCACTGAAACCACTTCTTTTAAAAAAGCTCTTGGCTTCCACAGCAGAAAGAGCAGTTCTTTCTCCTCTAGTTACCTTTTCCAGTGCCCCCTCACTCCTATCCTGTTACCCTGGAGCCAGGGCTTCCTTCAGCAGGGATAGTCTGGCGAGCTAACTTGAGCAGGAATTTTGCTAAGGTGTGATCACCTTACTCTTGTTTTACCACTGACCCCCAAAGTTAGCATTTGAACCCCATGTTTTTGGGAGTGATAGGGTGGTTCCTTAATTCACTTCACTTCTTAATATAGTTAGTGAGGGGGTGTAAGCCCCACACTGGTACTGAGAGCTGTACCAGGGCCCTGAGAGCTCAATTATCCCATCTGCTGGCACCTGGAGGGGAGTTAAGTGGGTCATTTATCAGGTCCACCTGGAAAGGAGTCGGGTTGCTTTACAAGGATTGAGAAAGCTCAGTTAGGGTCGGGCCCAGCAGAGAAGAGGCTGTGAGTTCCTGCTTTTGCAAATAGGCTGCTTGAAATGAGGGGAGAGAGTTATTGGGAAAAGCTACACAAAGAGGGGATTTAGCTCCTCTGGTGATTTTCAAAACAGACTGTAGGGAGACAACCCTGGGGTTCAGCTGTGGAGCAGAGTTTTTGGGAAAACTTGCGAAGGGCTGAAGGTCCAGCCTGAGGAGGGTGGAAGTGATTTAAGTTTATAGTTTTGGTTTGGGATTTGTTGGAGAACTCCATAGAGGAATCCTGCACATGGTCCTGCAGGCAGCCTGAGAGGACTATAGATTCACAGTGAACCCATGAAGGGGCTGGTGGGGAAGCCTGCAGATGAAGTTACCCAGGAAGGAAACAGAGTAGCCAGACGGTACTGGCTTAATACAGGGTCCCTGGTCTGAAACCCAGAGAGGAGGCTGGCTGGGTTCTCCTACCAGTTCACAGCAAAGACCCCAGACACCAGGGCTGGAAGGACTAATGAGTCAGGAGTCACGCCAAAGCCTCGGCTTGAGACTGCGGGACTATGTTTTGTTGTATTTGCTGTTACCCCGGGAGTGCTGATACTTCAGTGACCCGACCAGAGGGCTGACTCATCGGAAGGGGCAGACTCCTACAGCGTTGGAGCAGCTGCCAGCAGGCGGCACTGGAGAAGGACCCTACTACACCATGCCCAGACACCGGGGGCACGCCAGTGGTGAGTCTACTCTTCTACAGGCTCATAGACCATTATTTTGCAGCTTTAGGCTTCTTGAAAGGTGCTGGAATGACAGCCGGAGCATCTGACGTCCTCTGTGTTTGCACAGACTAGTTAAATCATTAGCTGGGGGCAGTGTAAGCATCCCACGTTTACTCCACCATTGTATATCAATCTTGATGTGAGGGTTCTTAATGCACCTTTGTATTTCTATAGCCGCATCCATCCCAAAGCACTTACAAATGTTCATGAATGAAATCTCATAACTTTATTAGTAGGGAAGGAAAGTGTCAAAGGGGGCAGCAAAGGGAGGTAACTGAGGCAGTGACTTGCTTAAGCTCGCACAGTCTGCGGCAGAGATGAAAAGCTGCTGTGCTCCAAACCACAGGTAGTTGTTTATTTGTATTATAGCGCGTAGGAGGCGCAGTCGTGGCCCCATTAGGTGCTGTACAAACACTGAACAAAAAGCTGGTACCTGCCCCAAGGAGCTTACATTCGAAGTCCAACCTTCCTTCCCTACGCCATTCTCTGCCTAGACCATGCCTGGCTTCTGTGCTGAGACTTGCAGAAGAGGATGCTTAGGAGTATCAGTTATGAAAGTGTTTTTTGTAATGCAGACTCCTGGGCTGAAATCACCAATGGTCTCTGTGTATTTTATTGAATAACTAGCAACAAACTTACTGTCACAACCAGGGGAGGACGGATTTGACCTGAACACAGAGCTGTAAAGCTCCCAGTCCCAATCTCTTGAGCCATGTCATTTTTTAAAGTTTAGTTGGGTTTTAAAAATCACTGTGTAGGAGTTGCTGATGCTGGTAGCTTCTGACTCTGATGATAGTTTCAAATATGCTGCTTTGTTCCTATCAGGGTTTGTTTCACTCTAAAGGTTTTGAAACTTTCCCTCGGGGAGATTAACATTTTCAAAGTGAGGTTTAAAAAAATCTGTTTGTGAAGTCGAGTTTTGATGCAAGTAAAAGTGTTTAGAGTTAAGTTGGAGTTATGGAAGTGATTGAAAAATGTCCTGGTGGGTGTGTGTATTTAGTCTAGTCTTGCTTTTGTGGCTTCTGTGTCAAAATTGTTCTGCTTCCAAGTCAACTGATGATCTTTCTAAGACCCAGCACTACAAACTCAATCTGGGATCTGACCGCTGAGCTGTGTTCTTAGATCTGTCTGCAAATACTTTCTCACTCATGCTGAAGTTAGATATAATGCGTACGACACAGTAGACTCCGTTTGTATGAAAGGTGGCTCTGCAGTGCTCCAGAGGTAAAGTAAGAAAATATGGCTCAAGGACTCAAAGGGAACATGTATGTTATTTTGGTGCAGTCATTTTTCTGACCCTCCCCACCCGCAGTTTAAAGGAGACTGGAAAGCTACACTATAGTGATCAAGAAAGATAATAGCTCCTATTTAGGGCTTTTCATCAGTAAATCTCAACGCGTTTTACAAAGGAGGTAAGTATCATTAACCCCATTTTACAGATGGGGAAACTGAGGCACAGAGAGGGAAAATGATTTGCCCACATCACCCGGCAGTGCTTCAGGTCCCCTGAGTCCCAGTCCAGCACTCTATCCACTAGACCATACTGCCTTCTAGTAAAGGTACCTGTAAATATGTTAAACATATACATGCCTGGGGTGTAGGGTGTGTGTGGTCACAACACAATATTTTTACTGTTTGAAAAACAGCCATTTTTGGTCAGAAGTTTTGAAAAATAATTTTTTAAAAAGTGAGCGAAATAATTGGCATTTTCTGACCAGCTTTAATAATGATATTTTAAATAAGATCCCCCTTTTCCCGCCTTTCATTAGGATCATGTCCTTGTTAGCTAGAGAAGAAATTGACTAGGCCTGTTTCTATGGTACTTGTATGCCTCCCCCCGTTACCATAGTGTCAAAGCACCTCACACTCTTTAATATATTCATCCTCCGGCCCCTGTGTGAAGTAGGGCAGTCTTGCTTCACAGGTGAGCAGCTCAGGCGCAGATGGACTAAGTGCCTTGCTCAAGGTCACATGGGAAATCTGTAGCTGAGCAGATCTCCTGAGTCCCATACTAGCACCCTGACTACTAGCCCATCTTGCTTCTCCTGCTGCTACCCCATCTTTTCTCCTACTAAGCCTAGGCTGCTATTTTGGTATCAAATTTAATGATTCTATGCGGCAACTGTGTCTCTCTGCAAAATGTGGAGAAGGGCACATCTTAGTCCTACAGACTCCAGCCAATGGGCAGAAAGTCAGTTCACGGGGAGTGAGATTTTTCTTTTTGTTTAACACTGGAGCCTGGAGCCAACAGCCCTGCACTCAGATCCGCAGACTAGATCTCCCCTCTCCTGTTTTTCTCTGCCTGTTTTGCTAGCCGCAGGAGTTCTGTCCATGCAGGGCGAGCCAGATATCGGCTCCTAAACAGCCCGTGAACAGCTGAAAGGAGGCTTACGTTCTGCTGCCGACACCTTAGAAAACATGAGGTTTGTGTTTGGAAATAAATGCTGCTTTGCACCAACTGTGTGTTGACTTGTGGAGCTTCTGCACCCTGAGGCAAACAGCTTCCCAAGATTTAAAAGCTTCCCGATTAGAAATTTCTATCTATGAATAATAATAGCTGTATGTAGTAACACCAGCTCGGATAACTTTCTATGCCCTAATAACTCGGATGCTTCAGGGCACTATGGTGATCACCAGGCTGGGTCACAAAGAATCCCCCTCCCAACTCCCTAAAGAAAAATATAATGATGCACAATTAGCTACATCAGAGTTTTTAGTTAAAACCCTTTATGAATAATCCAGTACTGGCCGTTGGCAGAGGCAGGGTCTTAGATTAACTGGACTATTGGTCTGTGCTGTGAGGGTAAACCCTTGGTTTATGCATTTGTTATGTACAGAGAGATGCTCAGAGGAGACGTGTCTCCCCATTTCTGTTGTAATCATTTAATAAACTCACTGGGCAATGAGGAACAGATTGATCTTTCAGTAGAGAGCTTTACAGAGCGGCTCTGTGGCAGATAATGCAAGCTGCTGCAATGTCTTTGGGGACCATGGTGTATTCAGCATATGAACTGTTTATATATCACCATGAGACAGGGATTGTATGCAACCACAGGGCGGACGTTTACCACAGCCCCTCAACCAAAAACAGTCGAGGGGGAGGTTAAAGTGAATCACTTCCAGAGAAGTACCGTCCACAGGGGAGGCTTGTATATACTAGTTCAAACTGGGTTTTCCAACAGACACGGAAAAGGCTTTTGGTGTAAAAAGGCTTGGTTTAAACTAAATCAGGGCCTTCTTTGTGATCCAGCGACAGCCAGGACCTTCTGTCCAAGGGGTTGGGAGCCCAACCCTTATAGAGTGGTTGGAAAGACTTTGGCTTACTAAAACCCCATAAGACGACTCCTGGTATCTTTCGTGTGCGTTTAAATTTGTTCGGTTTTTTTTGTTTTTTTCTGTAATGCTTTTACTTTAAGAATAAACCTGCTTTCTTAGAAAGAGCTGTGGTACCTTGTGACTGCTGGCAATAGACTGTTCATAGACTTCAGAGAGAAAACAAAGCACAGTGCTGGCTTTTTTAGGCAGATTTGCTTGCTGGGGGTATCCCAATACAAGATGGGGGGCTGGACAGCTTTTATACCCCCGTCAGGAGGGAGAGAGACGTGGGTCTCTGGCTAAGAGAGATGACAGCTGGGAGCCTGAAACCCTAAAGTGGGTGCCCTCAAGGGAGCATGTTAACTGAATATAGGTTCAGTTAACCCAGAAATTGTGACACCCTTTAATCAAAGCTGTCACTTCTACTCCCTTCTTGCTCCGAGGGTTAGACTAAAATGGTTTCAGCATCTCATGTCCTTTCTCCCAAGTGCTCCCGTCTGCATTCGAAACACAGGCCCCAGCGAAGGGATTGTCATTCTGACCACCTCTTGCCTGTGCATTCAGAGTGGCTGAAATTTTCAAACCCTGGGAATGCTGAGCCATATAGAGTCCTGATCTGCCTTTGAGCCCTAGCCGCGTTTATCGCTGCAGGCACCAGTCAGCTGCCTGGAATCATTTTGGGGGGGAAAATGCCCTGAGATGAATTTTTCAATCTCTATTGGGGAAAATACGCCTCTCCCACCTCAAGGACAATGGCCCAAGTAATCCAAGTGGGGGAAGAAGCAGTTTAATTAGACTCAGCTGCCCCCTTTCTTCTCTCCCTTATGATCCCCTCGTTCCAAACTCACTCTTAAAGGGACACTGACAGTTTAGTGCTAATATATATGTCTGAGACACCGCCTAATATTATGAATTACAGGTGGGATTTTCAAATGTGCTCTGCATTGGCCTAACTGCTCCCATTCAATTGGAGTGTTACCATTGGCTTCAGCAGTAGCAGGATCTGGGTCTTAATGATTTCAGGGTAAACTGGGGCTTTGCCATAAGCCCTGAGTAAAGTTCAGTTGCACTGAACAGTCCAGGAACCAGACTTGGCTAAACATTGGCTAAAGCACCCCCCTGGCTTAGGTTCCTAAGTCCCACATTTAGAATTGACTTAGAAGTCTAATTCTCATTGACTTTCATTGAGCAGTAGGTGCCTAAGTCTCTTTTGGAAATGGGACTTAGGCTCCTAACTTACTTAGGCGCTTCTGAAAATTTTACTCCGTGACTGTAAAAGTCGCAGTCTGGTCCCTGGTTCTCCCCTTGTGGGGCAGTAACTTGCGCCATCTCTATACCTCATGCAGAGTACTTCCTTCTGTTTGCTGACAGCCACCCGGGCTAGCATCTTGGAGCGGTGGGAAAAAGCCAAGGCTCCACCCACTGCCCACCCATCCCTGCGGCTGGGTAAGGAGTAGATTCACAGGAGCTGTTCCTTTCCTGTGCGATCACCTGCAATATGAGCACCTCTCCCGGGAGTAAGAATCTGTGTGAGATTCTAGTCAGGATCTCATGCTGGCTCTTGGCAATTTAAATAGCATTCAGGATGCAATTATTTCAAAAGCATTTCAGTTCACCTCGGTTTTTTCCCTATTAATGTTTTTAAAAATGTCTAAATGTTTCTCTAATAGAACTGGTTGGAAAATGAGGGCCTTTTCTATAGAAAATTGTGCAAGTTTTGTTTCGTTCTTTGGTGGAAAAACTGACAACCAAAAGCTTTATTTTGGAAATGCCATCATGATCTCTCCTAGGGGGAGTTGTTTAGGGCCTCGTTACCATTCTCCTCTAGGGATGGGGTCCCTGGCCAGACTACATGTACCATGATGCACCAGGATGTTACCTCTTGCTGAGCCACTGCAGAGCATCATGGGAGATACAATCTGTCAGGGTGACCTGGCCCATAGAGGAGAATGAGCACTTGAAGTACAAATCCCAGGAGCATTTCCAAATAAAGTTTTTTCAGGTTTTGGCTGAAACATCAGGTTTGCATGCATGTATAGATGTGTGTTGTTTTGCACAAATGTGAAGTTTACATCAGAAAGCAGACTCTTTCTCCCCCCCCCCCAAACAGATTTTGTTTAATTGAAAGATAGTTTTCTGTCAAAACAGCCCTGATGGAATCCTTCAGCCAGCCTGCATTACTGTAAACCCAAAGATTTTCAGCAGTGTACTATTGTGTAAGAACTAGAAAGACAAACTGACCGCTATTGGAGCTGATGGATGTGCAAACACTAACCTACATAGTTTTAGTGGTGAAAGTAAACAAGGCTCTGATCCTACACCCACTGACAGCTTCACTGTGCACACTCAATTAAAATATTCCTATTCACTAGCCGAGGTGGAACAAAATTCTCCTCATGTTGCCATGATGGCTTCTAGCCTTCCTTTGCCAGTTTTCTTTTGCAAAATAAGGAAACAGTGTGGGTTGCTTAAAAGGTAAGACCAAGTGACACATGCAGTGATGTGTGATAAATCACTTCAGTCGCTTCGCTTGCCTCCTTTCCTCCATCCCTCATTTGTTTTTATGTATGTAAGGCCTGATTTTCAGAGCCGTTGGTTACCTGCATCTCCCACTTCCTACAGTTGGAGATGTGCCATAGGCGCCGACTCCGTGGGTGCTCTGGGACTGGAACACCCATGGGGAAAAATTAGTGGATGCTCTGCACCCACCGGCAGCTAAGCTCCCCTCAACCCCCTTCCTCCCCCGGGTGCTCCTCCGCCTACCTCCCAGAGTTTCCTGCCTGGCGACCACCAAACAGCTGTTTGGCAGCGTTAGCATGCTCCGGTGGGGGTGAGGGGTGCGGGTGGGAATGTGGCGTGCTCAGGGGAGGAGGTGGGGAAGAGGCGGTGCTGGGACGGGGATTTGGGAAGGAGTTGGAATATTGGCAGGGAGGGGGTGGAGTTGGGGCGGGGACTTTGGGGAAGGGGTTGGAAAGGGGGTGGGGAAGAGGTAGGAAGAGGCAGGACCTCATGGAAGGGGTGGAGTGGGGGCGGGGCTGGGGGAAGATGGGGGCGGGAGGGGGTCGAGCACCCACAGGAAAGAGGTGAAGTCGGCACCTATGGTTGTGGCTGCTAAGCAGTTCCAGAAATCACACCCTTTGAGAAGTCAGTTCTTCAGGACAGGAACTTTGTCTTCTACAGTGGGATTTTTCAAAAGCAGTTGGCTTAACTCTGCTCACACTGAAGTCAATGGTCAAACTGACTGATTTACCCGCATTGACTTGAGTGGGGACAGCTGAGCTGTCACTGAGGGCTTTTCAGAATCCCTCCTTGCATGTCTAAAGCACTCCGCCTGCATGAGGAGCCCTGTGAAAGTCGCAGTTCTGGGCAGATGAAGGGTCTTCCCCTAAAGAGACCATTGCAGGATCAGGGCCAGTGGGCCTGATTCTCTATGGCCGGGCACCCTGAGCCAAGTGCGTGTAAGCACTGCTACTCTGAAACAACGGCAGCTGACTAAACAGCAGAAAATCAGGCCTAATTTAAAGGTTAAATATAATATCAGCCACTGGCTTGATTGACTGTAGGCACATCAACTTGAGTTCAACCCACCAAAGCAGCATCTCAATCAAGGACCTCCCCACCCCCACTGCCTCCCCAAATACCTGTCATTCAAAGAAAGGCTTTGGAAAAGCACACTTAGATTAAGATCTGTAATTGCAGCTTACTTTGCAAAAAGATTGAATGCTAGCCAGGTATGAGATGATGAGAATCCATCCACTCCTGGATGTGCTGTGCACTGGGAATAATCTATCGGTTCTTGGGCTGCTATGGCCTATGCTAAATAAGACATTAAAAACATTGTCTACATTACACAGGCTGTTGACCCACAGGGTGTGTTAAGCATTATTTAAAAGTTAATAGAAATCCTGTTTAGATAAAGATGATTTAATGGCACTATCATAGGCTGACGTACTATCTATTTAGCTGCTGAATAGCTTAAACTTCTGCTCCCCATCTTCAATATCCAAGAGGCAAATCATTTCAGAGAGATGCATTCATAATAAATTTCCTTAAAATGACAGGTCTGATTCTCTCTTGCGCTAAGGTCCCTTGATGCTGCTCTGGCACTCACCGGGGCCTTATTATAAACGGGCATCAGGTCCTTTGTCACTTACTACACACACACACGTCCCGATTTTATAGGGACAGTCCTGATTTTTGGGTCTTTTTCTTATATAGGCTCTTATTACCCTCCACCCCCGTCCCGATTTTTCACACTTGCTGTCTGGTCACCCTTACACACACACACAACAAACAAGGGACACAAGCTGCTGACCATTTTAGAATTTTTTTAATTAATGCACAGAAAGGGCTAAAAAGTGGAAACTTTTAGTGCCATGTGAAGGAAACCGGACTGGTGCGGTCTGGATGCTCGCAGCTCGTCTCGTGCGAGGCTACCCCTTTAGATGTTCACGGAACGAATGAGAGAGTCATTCTTATGAAAGAACCAGAACCCTTCTAGGAACCAGGAATACGTTTCCTGCTTCTGTTGCAGTGTCTGCTTTGCGGGATGGAGGTTTTATGAAGAGCATGTTGCTCTTTTTATTCCCATGCCTCTTTTCTGGCTTTACAAAAGTGCATTTGCAAATTGTACAGGGGGCCTGAGGTGTGGCGGCCTAGGGCTCTGCAGTCCTGTTTGTCCTCTGATACTCTTCCAGCTCCGTTTTTCTCTTCATGGCTAGCTGCAACTCCTGCTTGATCGCTTGAATCTGCTTCTCTAATTCAGTAAGCTCTTGGATCACTGAGGTCCTAGCAATATTCGGGGGATCTGCTTTCCCATTCGTTGTCAGGGGTGCTGGAGTCTCTCCCCTCAGTTGGGGTAGGGGTATGTCTTGGTGCTGTCTGAGGGCCACTTCGTTTTGCCCTTCCTCGCTGCAGATGTATTTTCTCCGGTGACAGTTGCCAGGATTGGCCGTGTTCCACACCGCATGCTGGCTGTTGCCCGTGTTGGACCTGCACAAAGAATCACTCTTTAAAATGAAACCATAACAGTTGCAGAGAGGGCTTATCACGGAGTCCTGCCCAACATTTCCCGAGCATGCAATATCCACCATTAAACATCTGAGCTGCATTTCCGACCTCACCGACATTTCGATTTATTTCCCCAAAAATGGTTTTACAGAAGGGCTTTGACTCCAAAAAGCTCAGCCGACCTGCTTGAATTTGGATTAACCTTCTGGCCGGCACAAATCATTTGGGCAGAAGAGGGAAAAATCTGAACATGCAGTAATTTATATAGCACTTTGCATCTTCAAAGGGCTTAAAAACAATGATGGAATAATCCTCCCCTGGCTGCAGTGACGTAGGTAAATACCATCATGTCCCGTTTACAGACACCATTTTACAGATGATGAAGAGGTTCATTTGCTCAAGGCCATACTGAATGTCAGGGCAATGACTAGATCTCAAGAAGGCCTGGTGCCTGTGCCCCTTTTCAGATCACTAAATCCTATACTATGCCTCTTAGCAGCTTAGGAATCAAGTTCACCTAAGTAGACAGATAAGGAACTTTTAATATGTGGCTCCCACTGGCAGAGCTGCAAGAAATTTGCAGTGACGCTGCGTCCTAGATGCTCACACAGGGTGTCACAAATGATCAGATGAAGCCAATCTGCCAGACTCGCTAACTGCCTGGAAACCAGTCTGGCACAACTACTAGAGAACTTCAGTGATTCCATGCTACCAAAGATGCCTGCTGTGAGAAAGACACTGACCTATTTAACACATGAAATTTCCCTGAGCACCCAAATAACTTGCTATAACAGGAGAAGTGGAAGGGTAAATCATTCTTATTAGGGATGGACCCAAACTGAAACCCAAGGTCCCCCAAATCCCCAAACATTGGGCGTTTCTTAGATCCAGATCTGGATTTGGATAGACTTTTACAGCTGGCTCCTAATTCTGGTAATGGACTGAACCAAAACCCTGCATCTGAACACTCCTGGCTGTTGAGACATTAGAAATCTGGAGCCAGATTGCAATTTGGTGATTTGGGCTCATCTTCAATCTCAATAAAACCAGAGCCAGTGAAAATCAGGAATACGAAAAAGCGGAGTATGTCGCACTGATCTCTTATGGGATCAAAGCTGAGGAGGGCTGACAGGGATTGTCTAACTAGCCTGCTTTTAAAAGGAAAACTGGCGATGGATCTGAGATATCCGCTTGAGTGGAAAGTTAAAAGCATTTCCTAAGTTTATTTCAGTTCATTAAAACCTGCTCATCCTAATGCTCTAGGTGTACATACAAACCTTTTCCCAACTGCAATGTGACAAAGAGTCTGAGCGCAACAACCTTCGCAAATCCCCTTAAACTTAAACCCTCCCGTCACCGTCAGCCATCCCTCCCTCTGCCAGGAAAAGCCAAGAAGAACAGGGTGAGCTGCATGTGGGGTGACAGGAAGGTGACCAATCTCAGGCTGTGGGGAATAAATGGGAAATGGGCTTATTGTGGCGGACATCTCACTGATGGCATCCCGCCTCCACTACATTCACCATCCAATCAGGAACTGTTCTCTGGGAGCTTCGCTTTCCCTCCACTGGCGCAGTATTAGATGGGAAAAGAAGTGGTCCCAACCCATTTCAGGCTTTAAACCACAGCCTGACTCCGTTACTTCAGATTACACCCAGAAATCAAGGGGCAGCTGGTTGGTGCAGGCGATGGAGCCCTCCTCCTCAGGAATGCCCCAGAGGAAGCAGGTAGCCTTGCCCTGCATTTTGGGCGTGTTTAGGAATAGGCCTCATGAGTGACCACCTCTCTCTTTCCTGCCTCTTCTAACCCAACACAAAAGGAGCCTTCACAGGGCTCGCCTGCTGCGGCTCCTGGTGGCGGCGGGGAGTGTGAAGATGGGACGGAGGCAATCGCCTGCCATGGGCTCACCCATTTAGAGTTGGAGGTAAGTGGGTGTTATGCTAGAAGCCCGTGTAAATGGAACCCCTTCCAGTTCAGAGAGCGAGAATGTGCCGGGCTGCAGGCAGTGTGTTAAAAGAGCCTTTCGGAAAGTGATGACTGAAGAAGATATCAGAGGACCCATCTCGAGGGAAATAACACAACACAACACGAGTTCATTCCATCACTTCTCCCTGTCTGGCCATTTTAAAGATCACCGCCTCCTGGAGGAATAAGCGAGTGTTCTCATCTAATGAATTGGGGAGCACAGCACTGTCCCTTCCAATATTAGGACTCATTACAGCGCTGTTCCAGGTTACTGGGAGCCTTGAATTTAATTCACCAGGGTCCCGTCCACAGTGCAGTTAAAGGCATGATCAGCACATGTGTTTTTGGACAGGCTTGTTGCTAACGGGGTTCTAATTAGAGATGGTAAAAGTGCCTTTATATAAAAAAGCAACTTTTGTGACATTTCCCCTGCCCCTTTAATCATGCGGTGTGGGAGTCAGGGCCTTGGCAGTGTGAGAAGCACAGCGTTTATTTTGCACCAGTCGGCTTCTGAAAGCCACTTTTGCCTCACAGTGTTGTGATTTTGAATTTATGAAGCTGCTGTGGGGTCAAACCAGGCTTGTTATGGGGAGAAGACAGAGGAAGAATCCCATGCACTGCTACAGACTAGGGACCGAATGGCTGGGCAGCAGTTCTGCAGAAAAGCACCTAGGGGTTACAGTGGACGAAAAGCTGAATATGAGTCAACAGTGTGCCCTTGTTGCCAAGAAGGCTAACGGCATTTTGGGCTGTATAAGTAGGGGCATTTCCAGCAGATCGAGGGACGTGATTATTCCCCTCTATTCGGCACTGGTGAGGCCTCATTTGGAGTACTGTGTCCAGTTTTGGGCCCCACACTACAAGAAGGATGTGGATACATTGGAAAGAGTCCAACGGAGGGCAACCAAAATGATTAGGGGGCTGGAGCACATAACTTATGAGGAGAGGCTGAGGGAACTGGGATTGTTTAGCCTGCAGAAGAGAAGAGTGAGGGGGGATTTGATAGCTGCTTTCAACTACCTAAAAGGGGGGTTCCAAAGAGGAGGGTTCTAGACTGTTCTCAGTGGTAGAAGATGACAGAACAAGGAGTAATGGTCTCAAGTTGCAGAGGGGGAGGTTTAGGTTGGATATTAGGAAAAACGTTTTCACTAGTAGGGTGGTGAAGCACTGGAATTGGTTACCTAGGGAGGTGGTGGAATCTCCTTCCTTAGAGGTTTTTAAGGTCAGGCTTGACAAAGCCCTGTCTGGGATGATCTAGTTGGGGTTGGTCCTGCTTTGAGCAGGGGGTTGGACTAGATGACCTCCTGAGGTCCCTTCCAACCCTGAGATTCTATGATTCTATGAAGGGTGTGGCCAGAGAGAGAGCTACTGGCTGGCTCTTTCAGGGGAGTTGGGCAAGCTTGCCTGGGGTGGATCAGGTAGCCCTGCAGCTGATCCTGATCAGATGGCTGAAGTCAATTATCAGACCCCCCCCTGAGAAGGAGTTGGGTGATTTTCATGAAGGACTGGGAGAGTTCTGGTGGGAAGGAAAGTACAGCAGGGACAGGAGGCAGCTCCTGTAGTAGACCCTGGAGAGAGTCAAACCCCAGGTAGAAAGTCTGGAGGTACACTGGGAATACGGATCCAGCCTGTGGAGTCCCAGAGGGAAGGGGAAGGACTCCAGTGAGGAAGCCCTGAGGCTCAGCAGCTTGGACAGGGCCTCCAAGGAGAAAGTCTGGAGGGTCATTGCTGTACGAGAGGGAAGGGGAGCCCAGGAGGAGCGAAGGACCTTTTTGTTCTGTTTCCTTTGGGATTATTGTCAGTTTGTTATTAGTGGCCTGCCTGCCCGGGGGTGCTGAGGAGGCCAGATGTGGGGTGTTGTGGAGGTTGACCCTCTCTCATCCGTCAATCAACCAACTCTTTTTTCCTGGTGTCATTTCAGTGGCACCAAAATTTAACAAAACCCATGCGTAAGTGCCTGGATCGTGGCCACAGAGAGGAACTTTCCCGGACGCAACTCATGGAGATTTTAGCTGTAAGTGGCCAGGGTGCTATCTTGACCTCTCTGTGCATCTGGACTCCTCTATAGGGAAGCAATGCGGCCATCTAGAGCTCATTTCCTAGCAGTACCATGTCAAAAAGATGGTATTGTTATGGCTGGTGTCACTAGGTGGTGCTGTTGCACTAAGGATATGTGTATACCACAAATGAAGGTGTGAATGTAACACAGGAGCCATATCCTTGCTAGCTTTAATCTAGCAAGGGTGGATTAAAAAAAAAAAGTAGTGAAGAAATGGTGGCACGGGATAGTCCCGTCATTATGAGCCCACTAGGGACTTTAGGTTGCTGCCCATGGCAGGGTCCTTGTGCTAAATCTTCACTACTCTTGTTACCTAGATTAAAGCTAGCGCGTGTATGCCTGCCCATGCTACAGTCACACCTTCATTTGTGGTATAGCTGTACCATAGTCTTTCAAAGTCTTTTTCTTAGTGTGTGAGCAAGTGTTTAGTCTTAGGAAGATGTGCTGTCGTATTGTCTTTGGTTATGCAAGGTTCTGTGTAGACACAGCTTCTGGAGACAGGCAGCTGTGCAAAAAGGAGGGGAGTTTGCTCTCTGAGTAGGTCTCTAATTAGAGGCAATGCCTGAGGTGGAGTTGCTCCCTGTGACCTGGGCTGAGCTGAGATTCCTGGGAGAAGGGATTCCTGCATGCTATTTGATCCTTTTAGGGCTGCTGTATATCTGTGGCTAGAACAAGTTACACTTAAGGTATACCTAGATTCACAGCTGGCAATGAGCATGGGGGCTGGTATTGGGTTTTGGATTTATTATTGCAGTGTGGATAAAATATACTAGGGAATCTAGGTAAATATCCATTTTCTGCTTCTCTTTGGGCATCTAAAGAACTGCAGCCTATAACAATATTACTAGCTAGTAGTCAAAGTACCATTTTTCTCTCTTGATTTATCTTGATCTCTGGGAGACGCTTAAGTTCATGGTCAGATATCCAGTTCCAACAGATCTAGTTCCAAAATAAGCCTTTTTTTAAAAAAAAGGCGCACACAGCTTACCTCTTTTCTACTCGTTTTGTCTTGGGTTGGTGTTTGTCCTCAGTGAATGAACTGTTTAACGCGCGATGCAATCTCTAGAAGAAGTGAAACAGAGGAGTAATTAAACACAAGAAAAAAGAGCCCCCACCACAAACAACTGTCTTTGTGTGGGATCCACCTGAATGTAGCTTCTTATTTTGCACATTCAGGGATACAATGCCCAGCTCATATTCATTGTCATAAAGGTCTCCTATTTCTGGAGCAAGAGTGGTTGATTTCCTCATGTCCACTTTTTTAAAGACCTTTTACCAGAAAGTAATGTATCCATTAGATAAGATACCAGAAGGCAGAAAAATAAATATATTTTCCCCACTTTGTTACAAGCACAGTGCCAAAGGAGGTGAACCCACATTTTTATAGATGCATAGAAAGCTTGGGAACCAATATACTGATAAACAAGATATTACTTAGAATTCATGCTAGTTTGTAGCATGTTAAAATTCAAACTGTCCCAAAGCTCAAGGGGGTTTGGTTCAGGCTTTTTACACAAACTAGTTGTGTGTCTTTAAAAAAACAAACACGCACTGAAGAACAACAATCCACCCCCCTCTCTTTTTTCATATTCTAGTATTTATAGATAGATGGTTGTCTTTGCTTAATTTGGACCTTCCAACAATAACTCAGTCCTCAGACAACCAAATGAGGTCTTCCTCGAAATGCTTTCACCTGACTAGCGATGTACAAGATACAAAGGTTCACAGCCATTCTCCTTTATAACTTGTTCTGTGCTACTGACAAAATTCAACTTGTTGCCGGAGTCGGTCTCTCACTGGACTTCTAGCAGGTCACTCTAGGCAAGATCCTCAGTTGGTGTAAGCTGACTTAGCTCAGTTAAGGTCAATGATAGTGCATGGTGATACGTCAGCAGCTGAGGCCCTGATAGAATTGAGAGAGGCAATCTCTATGTTTCAGCAAATGCTGCCTTCGCTCAGTTGTATACAGAAATACAGCCCAGGAGTTTCCACGATGGCTCCCATGATCACCTCTAGAATGTGGTAGGGCTAGAGATGCCATCTTCCTCTGGCATATGGCAAAATAAGATCCAAACATTCATTGGGGAGAGAGGGGGGGAAATACCCCAAGACTGACACTGCTTCCCTTGGGAAAGGCAGTCTCACAATGCAGCTAGCACAGAAAGCCAACTGCACAGGGTTTGGGTTATAAAACAGCGGCGACAGAGAAGCAAAAAGAAGGGGAGGGGGGGTTCAGTTTACACTATGTACTTCGTTAGTGCGAATACTTCAAGTCCCCTCTGATGCTTCTCTTTTCAATGTTAAATAATCTTGATCTCAAACTCCCATATGTATCCTTCTAACTCTAACCATCATTGACCTTCTCTGCACCTCTTCTGTAACTTCCTGACCGTGGCAGGATCAAATTAAACACAAACTCCAGATAAAATTGTACCATTATGTAATAGCTACAGTAGTGTTGTTGTATAATTTCCTATGTTGTTTTCTATCTCATTTTTAGCTAGATTCTTATATACACTAAGGCCTCTTTACACTACTAAGGGGCCTTAATGTAAATGAAAATAAGGGTTCCCATTTTCAGAGCTGCTGTATATGAGCAGCGTATGTGGAAGTCTAGACTTCTCTTGCCAATGTGCATCACCATCATCACTCCTCTGAGCCACCTAGCCTGCTTGGAGGCTACTTTGAAAACTTCACTGGGAGTGCCATGAGTAAATGTTCCCATCCCAGTGTCTACTTCCTCCCCCTCATCATTAAAGAGTGATTGACTAGTCTGAGAAATAACATTGATGTATCTTTAATCGGTTCCCCTGATAGTCAATAACAGAAGGGGTGCTAGAGACACTGCACCTGCTCCAACCAAAGTAATGGTAAAATTTGCAACAATCTCAACTGCAACAGGTTCTGTTAGAACTGCAAAGCTACTACTAATCTAGGCCAGAGTCAATGCCCATTGAAACCAATGGTAGTCTTTCCATTGACGTCAATGGCTTTGGATCAGGCTTTTACTGAACAGCTCTGGAAGCATTTGATGGAATTCCCAGTGAGCCTCTCAAATACATACCTGGCTTGTATGGAGCCAGTATTTCAGCTTGGATTTCTTTTTGATGCGTGGTAGGACCAGTCTGTGTACTACATGTTCTCCAATGGTGGTGAGAATGGACAAGACAAATCCAATGCATAACATCACAAAGAGTCCGGAGAAGTGCTTAATGCCCATTTGCAGTGTCTGTGCAAAATAAAAATGAAATGCCCTCTGGGTGGATTTTAATATACATAGTATACATTGCATTTTCAAATGCGGAAATATCGTCTCAATGTGCATGCATTAGCCGAATCATAACAGGTGCATAGTGGATTGATTCTCATTCACACTCCGGCTCCTTTATACCACCTTGGCTTCCTTAAGGTTCTTTGCACTGTCAGAGTGGTGAAGAAGGACCTTGGTGTAAATGTGAATCTGCGCCACTGATGTTTTTTTCCTGGGAAAATTAGATTAGTGGCACATATGTGAATCCTATACCAGTGGTAGCTATGCTATAATCTGGAACTACTAGTACTGCTTGGCCGAATATCATCAAAGGATCGAGGACCAAGGCTTTAGTCAGCAGAGAGTCAAGAGTGATCGTTAGTGGGGGTTTTTTTTTTAAGGCAACGGTAATGATTTCCTGTTCCTAGCTAAGTGCAAAAGAGAGAAGTAATCAAGGAGACACTGCAAAGTAGATGTCACATTCATGGCAGCCTCAGCTCCCTTAATTAACTAAGCTGCAAATCCGTCCTCATTTCATAGTCATGAATGTTGACTGAAGCTAAAGAAAAGGGGAACAATTTTCTCCCCCACTCTGTTGTTTACAGGAAATGGGTAGAATCCCTTTAAATACTTTGTGAGCCCTCTAGTGCTGTGTTCTAAGTTTTAGAAACCAAGGAGAGAGAGTGAGAGTGAGTGAGTGTGTGGTGGGGAAGGGGGCTAGGCCTTGCACGTTGGGTATATCCAGTATTATATAGTCTTTGCGTAATAGGGAATATTGTGTCTGTTGTTCTTTAATCATTGCCCCCAAACCAGCTGAGGAATATTGCCAAGAATAAAAATCAGTCCCCATCCATTAAAAACAGATTCCCTATGGCTGTAAACAGAATACACAGCTTGGCTAACTCTGGATTTCTACTAGAGAGGCAGGACTGTGCGTCTTTAATTCACACTCTTTTGGGGATATTATATAACCCCGGAGTGTTAGGCCCTGTCTATGCTGGGGTGTTTCGCATTGCTATAACTACATCCAAGTGCAAATTTCTCTTGTCTGGACAAGTCACTAAATTCATATTTGGATACATTCTTGGGGTTTCCTTTAGGGTTACAATGACATTTCCAAAGCAGTAGTGGATTAGTGCCAAATCCACTGATGCTTTGTGCTGGAGGGTCTCCCCCGGCATTTTGTTTCCGGAGATTTGTAATGGAGTCTTTCCTTTTTCAGTGTCTTGAAGCACAATGATACAAGGTCAGCAGTGGTTCGGACTTTAACAACAGCTCCAGCCCATCTCAATTAACCTCTTCTCTTTCCCCATCTTTGATGCCATCTAAGAGACTGTCAAACAAGGGGGCGGGGGTTGTTCCTTCTAAAAAAACCACTCCCGCTCAAGGGAAAGGGAACATGCCCCTTTTCGGTGGCTTTATGTGAAGTGTCAAGTATCAGAGGGGTAGCCGTGTTAATCTGGATCTGTAGAAGCGACAAAGAGTCCTGTGGCACCTTATAGACTAACAGACGTATTGGAGCATAAGCTTTCTGAAGAAGTGGGTATTCACCCACGAAAGCTTATGCTCCGGGGGGAGGGATAGCTCAGTGGTTTGAGCATTGGCCTGCTAAACCCAGGGTTGTGAGTTCAATCCTTGAGGGGGCCATTTGGGGATCTGGGGCAAAAATTGGGGATTGGTCCTGCTTTGAGCAGGGGGTTGGACTAGATGACCTCCTAAGGTCCCTTCCAACTCTGATATTCTATGATGCTATGAATATGTCTGTTAGTCTATGATTCTATAAGGTGCCACAGGACTCTTTGTCACTTATGTGAAGTGGTGTAGGTGTCCATGGCCATATATGAAGTGGAGCGGCAGCCTGTAGGCAGCAGAGATCCTTCAGTGGCCTGATTTGCTGGCTTTGTGGCTGCTTTAGGCTGCCAAGTCACACCTGACAATCCAGGCTAGGGCTTGCAAGATGGAATAATAAAACCCTGGCAAACAAAGACCCAAACCTGTGAATAAATCACAGTCCTAATGTCAACCGCCGCCAGACAACTGGAGGGTCCAGAATGTTCATCCTTGATCTTGTGCCATTTCAACACCCTTGAGACTGAGGTGCAGCAAAAATAGACCAGGCCACATCCACAGCTGGCATAAATCAGTGTGGCTCCATTGTCTTCAACAGAAAGTGATTGGCACCACTGAGGGTCTGTCCCACTATTTTGTCAGCCCTACCGAACTCATTCGCAGCTTAGCTGGGTATAGGCTAAAGAAATCTCAGCAACGGTGTCTCCGATGTATTGTTATTTGTTGTGTATGGTTCTTTAAATTGCCCCAAACAAGCCATCTTTCTCTATTAGCCCATGAAATGCCAAAGCAAGCATGAAAAATCCTTCATCCGGCGATAAAAAGAAGACAAGCACAATGAAGCAGCCACCCATCAAAGGCCACGCTTTAGAGAGACATTTCAGGAATAAGTTAAACAGGATAAGTAGGAGGGGGAGAAAATAATTACCACACCACGTCTCGGAGCGCATGAAATGATTCAACACAATAACGGGTGTATGAACCATTAGAAATTGCTAATTTTCTTAGCTGTTTATGCTGCATAACACATACATCAAGAGAAGAGATACAGTACATCATCTTATACGGTTGCTGTCTCGTTTTACATCACTGCACTTCAGAATGCCAATAGTCACTGTGTAGAATGCATGCATGTTCGGCTATATTTTCAGACCAAACAGACAGAATTGAATAAACTGGTTTCTCTATATCACATCTGTCTTCTGAGCAGGATTGACATGTACAACTGTGTGTCATAGATTCTATACTGCCAGCAGAAATTCCCATATTTTTATGTGTATCATGTTTGTCTTGCAGTAGCACCTAGAAGCCACAGATCTAGCCCAGGACCCAATGGGCTAGGTACTGTACATCCACAGAACAAAAAGACAATCTCTGCCTCAAACCCAAGTTCAAGTGGTAGTCGCTGTGTTTTGGGAGCAAGAGGTTCTGAAATCTATCCCTGCTGTGACTATGACGTTCTGCGCAACCCTGGTGGGCACGCAAGCGACAACTCTGGCCAAAAGATGGCCATGGAGTTATGATGATATTTATTACTCTCTCCAAACTGTTTGCTGCTAACTAATGGGAAAAACAGCAGTTAGAAAGGCGTAGAAATGCAAGAATTAGGAAAGTCTGTGTCCACCCATTTATACATCCTTGGAGATGTGGGGGCTTGGGCTGGAGTCCAGGGTCTGAGACCTGATGAGTGGGGTGGCTCCAGCCAAGGCCCCCCCATCTACAGTGCAATGTTTAGCCCCACAGCCCAAACCCTGCAAGCCTGAGATTTGGTGCCATGGGCTTTTTATTGTATTGTAGACATAATCTCCGTGTCAGCCTGTTTTTCAGACAGCTGCTCACCATGGGGGTCCATGTATCTCTCCATAACCTTAATCTGAAGTGACCATCTCTCAGGATCCCAGGGGACAAGAAGTTTCAACTATTCAATCTTTGTCCTTCCTTCCAACTAGAGGGATTGTTTGGTGACATTGACACCTGTCTAGGAGTAGCAGGACTGAGAGTACTAACCTACTTTACATAGGCCACCAAACAGACTGTAGAAAGAAATACCCTTCCATCACTCCTAAGCTTGAGTTGAACTGATTTCCTAGAGAAGAAAGGCTCTAAAGCTCATTACTATGCTCTTGAGACATCCACACTCCTCCTTCAATGGCACATTCAATAATTACTTCATGTAAAAATACAGCCAATGCAAACTGTGTCCTATAAACCAGGATGAGATTTTTGGATAATCAAATCGAGGTAAATTTAAGGAGGGAAATCAAGTCCAGCATTCAATTAAAAAAAAGAGAGCCTCCCAAGAAATTATTCAAATGGAAGGAAACCATGCAACTAACAAGAGATTCATGCAGAGAAAACACTTGCTATCCAACCCCAAGTATCCTAGTCCTAAAAGAATGCCACAGGAAAGAGAGAGAACAAACCAAACTCTCAAGGGAGTATAAACTAGCCCTTTGTCTGCAATAGGGCTTCCATTGTTGGTCCCACCGCTGAATGGTATCCGTGTTTGCAATGATGAGACATTTGAGGGCAAAAGCGTAGTGTAAACAAGGGCAATGAGTCTCGCTGCAATGGTTAGAACCAGGAATTACGTGCAGATATTTTGCAGGCTCTGTCACATAGCTCTACAAATGCAGCTGAGTCCTGATCATTATGAATCCTTCCAGTTCCAACCTAGTCTTTGTTCTACCCTCGGCAGAGACTCGATGTTTTCCGGTATAGAAAAATTCATTCAAGGTTAGAATGGGACTCTCAAGCTTAATTTAATTGCGGTCTATGCCAATTTGGACCTCATAGACTTTAAGGTCATAAGGGACCATTATGATCATCTAGTCTGACCTCCTGCACAATGCAGGCCACAGAATCTCACCCACCCACTGCTGGAATAATCCTCTCACCTGTGTCTCAGCTATTAAAGTCCTCAAATCATGGTTTAAAGACTTCAAGATGCAGAGAATCCTCCAGTAAGTGACCCGTGCCCCATGCTGCAGAGGAAGGCAAAAAACCTCCAGGGCCTCTGCCAATCTACCCTGGAGGAAAATTCCTTCCCGACCCCAAATATGGTGATCAGCTGAACCCCAAGCATGTGGGCAAGACTCACCAGCCAGACACCCAGGAAAAAGTTCTCTGTAGTAACTTCTAACATCCCATCATTGACCATTGGTCCTATTTACCACTGATGGCAATTACACTTATATTTCACTCATGTATATTCCATTTTATGCTACTATTCTTAATTGACATGTGCAATGTGTAGCTGCCCAAATATTCATCCAAAAGCAATAAAAATACAAAGTCATTCACTGTCTAGGTCTCAATGTTGACTATACATGATGATTAACATCCTATTAATTAAAGATCACCCTCTTTCAGCCAGAATAGGCTGCACAGGGGCTAGCTGAATTCACAGTATGGGAATGGAGAATTATTTGGGGCACTGTCTGGTGGGCCATGCAGAAGGGTTACCAGTTCTCTGACTCCCTGAACGCTGCTGTTTCTCTGATAAGCTCTGATAAGCTTGGGCCATTGTGCACTCTTAAGAGAAAGAGGAACAATTCTGAATCTTCACATGTTCCTGTTCTTTATAAACCACTCCTGGTTTTGGTTTGCCTCACTTACCCCATACACAGGGGGGCCATAGTTAGAACCACATGAAACCCATCCGTTTCCATTTACAGTGGTTCACGCAAACAGGTTCTTTTATGTTGATCCAAGTGAATTGCCCACCTCATGATAACCTGGGGAAATGTTATAGCCACTAGATGTTTCTATTCAGGTAATTATGTGCTGTAGATTAATGTCTTGATCTATCCAGGCATGTTTACAGTGGGCAAGAGAAAAGACCAACATGACCCCTCTTAACTGGCACCCTCCCGCCTTTAAAAAAAAAAAAAAAGACATCAAATAAATTATTTTATGTCATCGCTTAAATGAATCCAGAAAATAGCAAGGCTCAAGGAGTATCTTCTCTGCAGCTTGCCTGGGCAGGTCCTATCCATCTTTCCCTCTTCTAATCTATTCACTGTTAGTCTTACGGTGGCACAGCCAAAAGTCCTGAGATTTTAGAGACAATCTTGAGGGCCTGAGAAATGCTCCCCAAACAAGAGCCTCTTGTCAAAAGTAGAAAGAAACTGCGGCCATAATTGCAGAACTGACTAATGTTGGGGCTGCCTAAAATCTGGATCTGAAGTCTATCTCTAGACAAAAGTCTGATTCTGGTATTCAGTTGGCTCAATGAGATACTGATGCTAAAGATAAGGTTCCTTACATCCCCACTCTCTCTCCACACCCTACACATGCAAATAAAATGCTCTATGTAGGGTGTGGTGCAAATCTTACATCTTTGGGTCTCAGGTAGTTTCTGCTTTTGTATGTACCTGTCTTAATATATTCATCCAAAAATTGTCTGGATCACTAAAAACTTTGGGAGGTTTTTGTTGTTGTTTTTGGATGGGTGTGAAATGCTGTGATGGGCTGACTTGCAGAGGAGAAAACACGTAGCAACATTTCTCACTCCTGAGATCTATTCTGCCTGACACTAAAGAATAGGTTATGTGGCTGTACTATTGTTTCAAAAGTCAAAGTTAATATAGAAATATAATTTCTCCAGAGGCTCCTGATAACCAGGCATGTCTCCAGACCTGTCTCTTGCCCACTAGAACCCCACTTCTCAGTATGATGGTGGGTCCCTTGCCCACCTACATCATTTAAGATTTCAAAATGAACAAGGGGGGGTTAATGACTACAGTCTTCCAGACATCTGTCAGTCAGTCTGTGAGAGTCGCATTGCCATCAGAACGCCAGTGGACTCTGATTCTATTCTGTTCACTTTCATGAAGAGATCTGGCCATGCCCCATGTAGTGCAAGGTCTGGACAGCCTCCTGGGGCTGCATGTAAATGCGTATTTGTGGGTGAAAATGGAAAGAAGGAGGGAAAATTCCACGTTCAGCAGTACCAGTGTATGTTTAACAGCAGAGATGAGAGTTGTGATCTGTATGGCACATTGCCAGCTGGGTCTCTAATAGGAAGTAGGAGAGAGTCTCTAATAGGTCTCTAAGAGAAGTCTAAGGTCTCTAATAGGAAGTAGGAGAGAGAGAGATGGAGACAGATGGAGGTTTAGGGGCTCTGTGAATCAGACACCAAAGTCATTCAGTTCATCCATTTTGTTGTCAATGTAACTGGGGGAGAGGCAAAGGAGCATCTCACTGAAACTTGTGCTTCCCTGTTCCGTGGGGAGTTCTATACTCAGGCTTCTGGGTACTATGTTAAGAAACCCCCACTGCTAACAACCACAGAGCTACAGTTTTGTACGATTAAATCCCATGATCAGAAACTCTAAAATTCAGTTTAATGAAGCTCCCTTATTGTGGTCCCATGCTCAATGCAGTTCTATACTGGAGTTGAAAACAAACATTGTCCTGCTTCCATGGCAAAGCTTCCAAAGGACTCTTTAAAAAGAGACTTGTCAAATGTATTTGAGACTTGACTGCCCTCTTTAAAATGCAAAAGCTTAACAAGTCAATTCAACGTTTCATAGAGAAGCACTCAAAAGTCGAGTTTGTCCCTGCCAGACAAGGGTTTCAATTTTAAGCAACTTGTGCTAATTAATTGCCATTGCCTATTGGCAATCTTGATCAGGTTTAATTCAAGAGATTTGTTTTCAAATGTAAAATAACAGGAGGTCACAGAACGAACAGGCTGTCAAGAGGAGATATGCCGCATTAAAAGCCTGGCCTTTCCCCAAGAACATTTCCCTTTGGATATTAATATAGTCTCCAGATAAAAGGGATCAGAAATTGCCTGGAATAAGCTTTCCCCCTTCCCCCCGTGAAATTTATTTTCCTGGAATTTGGCTGAACATTAGAGACACAAAAGTATGATAAGTTAGTGATGGATAAACCTCCAATAGCTTTAGTGGTTTAGTTAGACCAAGGAATTTAGATGCTCATCGGAATCTTTTGGGCCTGGGCAGAACTAGAGAAATGGAAATCCCACAAAATCAGGCTCGTGTGTGGAATTATCGTTCACTCTTCCAGATCCCCAGGTAACCCTGAGGGTTGGGGTAGGGTGGGGCCGAATCAGCTGAGGAAAGGACAGTGGATCCATGACTGTGTACTTCATATGAGCAGGACTAGATAGCTTGTGTCAGGGTACAGCACTTTGGAATAAAATGTACTGTGACAGACCCGGACCAGTTGGGTGCAGGAGTCTGGTCGAAGGCAAATATACTGGTCACCAGGGGCGCCGACTCCGTGGGTACTCCGGTGCTGGAGCACCCACGGAGAAAAATTGGTGGGTGCTCCGCACCCACCGGCAACTCCCCGCCCGCCCCGGACCCGCGGCAAACTTACCGGGCACCGGGAGATGTTGCGGGGCCCCGCCCCCGACGCTGGGCAACGTGGTGTCGGGGGCGGGGCCCCGCAATGTTGCCCGGCGTCAGGGGCGGGGCCCGGCGTCGGGCGGGGCCCCGCCCCCGACGCCGGGTGACAGCACCCACGGGTGGGGCCGGAAGTCAGCCCCTGTGCTGGTCACTGGATGAATAGTTTTCTGTTCCCTGAGTGACCAGAGTAGGGGCTGCCCTAGAGCAATCAGGAACCTGCTAGAACCAATTAAGACAGGCAAGCTAATTAAGACACTTGGAGCCAATTAAGAACTTACTAGAATTAATTATGGCAGGCAGGCTAATCAGGACACCCGGTTTAAAAAAGGAGTTCCCATCAGTTAGTGGAGAGCGTGCAAGGAGCAGGGAGTGAGAAGGTGTGCTGCTGGAGGACTGAGGAGTACAAGCGTGATCAGGCTTCAGGAGGAAGATCCTGCGGAGAGGATAAAGAAGGTGCTGGGGGGAGGCCATGGGGAAGTAGCCCAGGGAGTTGTAGCTGTCACAGATGTTGTAGACAGCTGCTATCCACAGGGCCCTGGGCTGGAACCCGGTGTAGCGGGCGGGCCCGGGTTCTCCCCATGCCCCCAACTCCCTGTCTGACACAGGAGTTGACCTGATATGTGAGCAACGGCAGAAGGGAAGGTCTAATTTGGAAAGGGATCTGGCCTGTCCCCGACCCTCTAGGTGGGATAACAGAGACTGCAGAGATTGCTCTCCATTTCCTTTATGCTGGCCAGGGATGAGGTTAGCTGAGTGAACGGCAGGTTTGAGCCTCTAGCAGACGCGGCCAAACTGAGGGCTGCCGTGAACCTCTGAGGTGAGCAAATCTGCCAGAAAGCGCAAGACCCACCAAGGCAGATTTGGAACTTTGTCAAAGTACGTAACATCATAACTTCTAAGTTACAAGCTCTTTTTAGGTTCTTCAAGACTTGGATTTTTTTTTAATAAACTTTTAAATCTTTTAACTCTTAAATTCTCCCAAGCAGAGTACCTCTCTTCTCATTCAGATTAGATGACTTTTTATTCTACAATGGACCATATTCTCAGCTGCTATAAATTGGCTTAGATCCGTTGACTTCAGTGGAGTCACACCAGCTTACTCCAGCTGAAGATTGGCCTTTTTTATACTTCAGCTTTGCTAAGTTATTAAATATGCATCTACTTTGTTATCCTTGTAGCAAAAGGTACCCTCTGAGTTATACAGTAGGCACAGTTATTTTAATAGAATAGCTCAGATTCCCTCTGTTTGTTCTTTTTCCTGTGATATTCCTGCTGCCAACTATTTCAGAGAGTGACCTATGTGAAATTAAAACTAGTCAGAGCGACAAAGAGTCTTGTAACACCTTATAGACTAACAGATATAGAGGAGCATAAGCTTTCGTGGGCGAAGACCCACATGCGTCTGACGAAGTGGGTCTTTGCCCATGAAAGCTTATGCTCCTATACATAGGCGCCGACTTCGTGGGTGCTCCGGGGCTGGAGCACCCACGGGGAAAAATTGGTGGGTGCTCCGCACCCACCGGCAGCTCCCCGCCATCCCCGGGACCCGCGGCCAGCTCCCCGCCAACCCCGGGGCCCGCCGCCATCTTACCTTAGCACCGGGAGACGTTGCGGGGCCCCGCCCCCGATGCTGGGCGACGTTGCGTCGGCGTCGGGGGCGGAGCCCCGCAACATCACCCGGCGTCGGGGGCGGGGCCCGGCGTCGGGAGCGGGGCCCCGCCCCCGACGCTGGGCGTGAGCTCCCACCGGCGCCAGAGAAAGTCGGTGCCTGTGCTCCTATATATCTGTTAGTCTATAAGGTGCTACATGACTCTGTCGCTCCTGCAGATCCAGACTGACACGGCTCCCCCTCTGATACTTAAAACTAGTCACTGTACAACTACACTAAACTGATTCCACTTAACATGTACCTGTATCCACAAAATCTGCCCAAATCTGCTTTTCTAACCACATGATGCAACATTGCACATTGTATTCTGCTCTAACACACATACAGACCCTATGTGGTGCAAGCATCACCCTCCAATGCAACCATGCAGTCTTACTCCTGTTATCCCCGTGCTCCGCTCCCTACCACCCTGGTGTATTAGTAGTCATAGCTCTACCACTTCAAGCCTTGGATTGTAATCTCTTCCAGCCAGAGACTCTGGTCTGTTTATGTGTCATGAACCTTCCAAATAATTAGCAGTCAGCGCAAACCCCAGACACGGTCATTTCTATGACCACTACGTGGATTGCTTACCTCGGTGACAGCAAAACTTCTTTTCCCACATGGTACTACCTTGTACCACTTGTCATGCAGCACGTCCATGAAGCCATGCGACTTGTATTGGCTTATCAGCTCAGATATATTTGAGGTCAGTGGAGAATTTGGGGGAAGGCCAATGCCATATCCTAGGAGAAAATACAAATACAATGTTTTTTAGTTTGTTTGGTTTTGGTTGTCTATGAGTAGTTGGTATCAACACATCCTTTTCAGGGATCTGTGTGGCACAGCTAGGCACTGTGCTTTGCTCTAGGGTCCAAAAAATAGGTCCAAGGCCGTGTATTGGCTCATCTATAGTGTGAAGGGGCCCAAACCCAAATGAGATTTCACAATGCAAAACAGGGTCATGCAAACAGCATTTGTGCACACAAAATTACTCATGCAAATGACTAGGCTTGCAAACACAAATGTGCACAATTAGAAGCCAAAGGCGTTCGACACAGTGATACTGCAACATGCATGTGACCGTTTTCTGAATGCCTTCATTTCAGAAACACAGCCTCTTCTATGCATTTGCTCTGGGCCTCAGTCTCATTTATGCCAAGACCTCTTTACATCACTCTGGCAATGTAAAAGGGCTTTCAAGTGGGGGTAAATTCCAAGCCGGGCTGGCATGATGTGTACCAAAGGTGGTTTTCTACCAGGTAAAATCATTGTTTTTACTATCCTGGGAAAAAATAGTTAGTCCCAGTGTAAGGCATTTCTATTTTAAGAACTGTTTTGTTAATGCAAACCACTTTACACTTAGTTTTAGTTATATATTCAAATTGTGGTTACATAAGGCAATATATTCAGAGATTAGTTTAGGGCTGTACAAATAAAAAATAAAACTGCATTGGGCGTAATGCTAATATATAGAATTATAATATTGAACAACGGAATGTCTGTGTATGTTTTGGTTTGGTATTTTCTCAAGGAAGTCATACATGTCTTGACTCAAATTTCAGTTTCCACTCACCTATAAACAAAAGTCAAAAAACCATTTGCTTATATGAAAATGACAGCAATACAGAGCTGTAGGCTTGAAGCATTAAGCAATCAGAAGCCTGTGAGAGTTGCAGACTGGATCATTTCGTCACAAAGCGCTCTGTAGCAGACGACTGATTTTGATGTCGTGGCTAGACCGAGACTATTCCTCAGTTTTGAATGGAGGTATCCGGAGTTTGAAAAGATTTGTTCTATGCTTGCTGAACTTGATGGACACTGATGCAATTATTTTTCCTGATTTAAGCCAGTATTTCCCACTGCCCCTTCTTAAACTCGTTTTTCCATTGCTCTCTCTGACTCCAACTGCTTTGAAGCCACTTCATCGTGCCAGAGCAGCGCAAGGCAGCCTTAGTGTAAATTGGAATCTGGCCCTATATTTCTTGATTAGGAGGCATATATTACAGGTGCCGACATGTATTTGGACTCTGCAATGGAGAATCATGTAGTAGTTACTGAATTATTTTAAAAATGTACTGAGATATTGTGAGATTTTATTGCAATAATATGTATTGCTGTACCTCACAATAGCTCAATACCCAGTGGGCCCTATTCGCCGTCACACTGACTAAGGCAATGTCTACACCCACAGCTGGGGTAGACATACAGATGCTAGCTCTCAATACCTCTGTTAGTCTATAAGGTGCCACAGGACCCTTTGTCACCTCCTAGCTCCACTGTAGATGGAGCCTAAAATTCTTTTATGCTGCTCTGGCAGTGTAAAGGGACTTTAACCAGGCACCCGTGTATTTTATATCCACTTGAAGGTCCTTTTACACTTCCAGGGTGCTGTAAAAAATCCTTGGTGCAAATGAGAAACAGACTCAATAATTCTATTTACTGAATGCCACATTTTAGAAAAAACCAACCCTGTTTTCTTAGGGCTGGTCTACACTGGAAGGGGGGGGATCAATCTAAGCTACGAGAATAGCGTAGCTGAAGTCAACGTATCTTAGATCGAATTAAATTTACTTACTTCGGGTCCACGCGGCGCAGGATCGCTCCCCCGTCGAGTCCGTTTACTCCTCGCGCCGAGCTGGATTACTGGAGTCGAGGGGGAGCACTTCTGGGATCGATTTATCGGGCGGGTAGTGTAGACTAGCCTAATTTGTGCACATGAAGCATGCACTTGTGCACATTAAACAAGTAACTGTATACACACCTTGTAATTTGCCAGCGGGAAATTATCAATTGCCTGTACAGCTACTCTGATGACAGATATACGGCTCTGTGGTTTTTGGTTCGCAGCTTAGATGCACACTTTTTTTAAAGTGTAGCCTCGTCTCACAAATACTGTACCGAAAGTATTTTGTGGACAGAGATGGAGATACAAACTGAACACCAGCAGGAAGTCTGCAGCCCCAATGGCTTGCTACACAATGAAGCAAGGTAGCATTGTGATGGGTATATAGCTGTCAAATGATGGCACCTTTGTTATCTGTGTATTACACCTTACATTTCTAAAAACTTTGGTATGCACATGATGGAGCACTCCACTGGGACTCGGAAGACTTGAGTTCTTTTCCTGGCTATGCCATTGGCCTGATAGGTGACCTTGGTCAAGTCACTTTGCCGCTCTGTGCCTCAATTTTCCCATCTCTAAAATGGGAATAATGATACTGACCTCCAATTATAAAATGCTTTGCGATCTACTGATGAAAAGTACTCTATAAGAGGTTGTTTGTTTGTTTGTTTGTTCTCCAAGTTCCTGCAGCCTGTATAACTAGCTGTACAGAGGAGATGTACACGTTGTTCCAGGGTGGAAAATTTACTTGTGTTCTTTTGAAGCGACAAAGAGTCCTGTGGCACCTTATAGACTAACAGACGTATTGGAGCATAAGCTTTCGTGGGTGAATACCCACTTCTTCAGATGTATTCACCCACGAAATCTTATGCTCCAATACGTCTGTTAGTCTATAAGGTGCCACAGGACTCTTAGTCTGGATCTGTAGAAGCGACAAACACGGCTACCCCTCTGATACTTGTGTTCTTTTGTTTTCCTTAATCTTAAAGATAAATAGTTCAGACTGGAAGTATGTGTCTACTCTGTGTGTGTGGGAAAAACACAAAGGACAGCACAAAATAACAAGTACAATATGCATAGGGTGACCAGATGTCCCAATTTTATAGGGACAGTCCCGATTTTTGGATCTTTTTCTTATATAGCCGCCTATTACCACCCACCCCCTGTCCCGATTTGTCACATTTGCTGTCTGGTCACCCTAAATATGCATCATAAATATGTGGCAGTTTGATGCTAGAAGATGTAGTTCCTGATTTTATTATTTGTTGTTTTTACTGTTCCTGACTTCAGTGGATTCGAAGTTTTGTGCTTTTGTCGATATCTCCATAAAACTAGTCATTCTCACATGTACACTTAATTAGGTGTAAACCTCACTGCTGATGGATAGACAGATTTATGACCATTATAACCCCTGGTGGGAAATAAAAATGGATTGCTTTTTAATGTCCTAGTGTGCTATAAAATGGCAACAACTTAGTGTCACTGTTCAATTCCAGCTAGGGTGACCAGACAGCAAATGTGAAAAATCAGGACAGGGGGTGGAAGGTAATAGGAGCCTATATAAGAAAAAGACCCAAAAATCGGGACTGTCCCTATAAAATCGGGACATCTGGTTACCCTAATTCCAGCAAAAGGGATTTGCTATATGGTTGGCATCTTTGGTGCCTCTAGATTGAATGATTAAACTATTCCGCTTCCATCAGCTCATTTCCTGTGTTACATTTCTGAATTTGTTTAGGTTCTGGGAGAGGTCGCCTTGCCTTGGGATGGTGCAACTGGATTGATTGTTCTTGGAAGGAGCGGGGAAAAATCATTTCCATGGACCATCCATCACAAAAATGAAGCCTGGAGTCTAATAGCTGCTAATGTGTTTTGCAGGGCTGGAGCCCCTCAGTGATAAGTTTTGCTTTCAGGCTGCATTGTGAAGCTGTCTAGGTGTCACTGTTAATATACTGGCATTTTCAGAGGTCAGGTAACTGGAGAGGGTGAATTAGTTATTTTAAATTAAGCTCCAGCCCTTGCTGAACAATCAAGCTGACTGTTTGAAAGGGGGATTATGGGAATCCATTCTGGAGGGTGAGTGGGCCTAAAGAGGGGGAATGGAGTTTTTGAATTTGCCAGTAACTATTATGGGTGAAAAGTCTTTTAGTAGCTATGTTATTCCATCCTGAACTGTGACAATGAGTCTCCCCTGTCTGACCGTGGTACAGGCAGGGACGGCGCACCCACTAGGCAACCCTAGGCGGTCGCCTAGGGCGCAGGGAGCCGGGGGGGGGGCGGCGGGCGGCTGCCTCCCAGCTCCGTGGCTGAGCCGGGAGCCAGGGGTGTGGGGGCGGCTGGCCGCGGCTGCCTGCTGCCCTCCCGGTTCTGCGGCTGAGCCGGGAGCTGGGTGGGGGGGGGGGGCGCCGCAGGCGGGGGGCTGAGCTGCTGACCCATGGGGGGTGGGAGCTGCCGTGGGGGGGACTGGATGCTTCGGGGGGGGGGGCGGTGCGGTGTTAGCTGGGCGGGGGGTGCAGGGCCGGTGCAAGGAAATTTCACCTAGGGCACGAAACTTCCTTGCACCGGCCCTGAGTACAGGTATAATTAGATACTGCTTTTTCCAAGTATAGGGTCAATTTCTGTTCCCTGAGGGAAGACTGCGTACACGGGCTTGGTGCAGGGTGATCCAGTGTGGATGTGGTAGAAATACTACCACCAAGCACTTATCACAGCTTCAGGGCTGCAGTAGTTCTTCAGTGCAAGGGGACATGGCCAGTGGACCTATCTAGCCATTGACCATCAAACTATCTTCCTCTCCCTTGCAGCAATGAAAAAGTAGTCCTTGGGGCTCACAGCTCTATGGGCAAGACATCCACATCCCGTTTGCACCAGTCCTCCGGCATCCTATGTCCTGAGCGCAGTCATGGATAGGTTCTGATGCCTTCAAGGCTTTCCGTTCCCACACAGGAGCAAGCAGGATTAGCCCCATAGGCACAGATGAATCCCAGTGGGGATGCTGTCCTTATAAAGAAATACCACCCCATTCTATAGCAATAGACTAAACCACTTACCATAGAGTTACTTTAATGTTTGGGCAATTACTGTAGAGCATGTCTAAGCATTTTGTTTTATAAGGGCCACTCCCCTAATCACAAAGCACCCTTTCAGCATGCTATATTCTCCTATTTAGCCTACATAGGACTAGCCTGAGATTAAATACTTAGATGGCAAGCTCTTTGAGAGAGACTTTTGTTCTATGTGTGTACAGCGCCTAACATAATGGGGTTCCCTGAGTGGGGCTCGTAGGTGCTACAACAATAATCAATAACAGTGAGACAGAGAACATACAGTAATGTAATAGGCAAGTGATTTGAAAGCTGAAATGAAAACATTGAAAGACAACTAAGGGGAAATCCTGGCTTCACTGAAGATGATGGGAGTTTTGCTATGACTTCAGTGGGGTCAGGATCTGGCCGCTATTCTTTAATTCTGATTCTGCATTCCATGTTGGCAGGCAGAATGTATCAGAAAGAGAAGGATAGTGTCTGAAATACCTTCAATGGCAAACGGTTTCCCCACCGTCAAAAGTTTGCAGTCAGCATCTATTGACACTTCATAATCTAGGAGTGCTTTATCCATGATGAAGGCATCTAGTTTCTCTGGATCATGCCTGTATTCAAGATCAAAGTAAGAAAATAGAATCAATACGAGAAGTTGTACAGTTGTGTTCATTGATATAGAAGATATTGTTTCAGGGCTGGAAACCAGGAATATATTTGATCTAGTTCTTAGGAAGCTTCTGAGATAAACCCAACTCGAAACCAAGCCAAAACCTAATTTATAAGCCCAATAAAGATGAGGATGAGGGGTTATTGATATAAACACAGAATTGAGTTAAATATCAAAGACTGAAGGGTTCATGTGCAGAGAGGTTGATCTGGGTAGCAGAATATCGTATAAGGACCAGTTCTGTTCACTTGACATATCAGTGACCTGGAGGAAGGAAAGTGCACCAGGGTGAGAATCAAATTGAGTTCCTTGCACAGTAGCACAAAGACCACAAGGGAGGAAACCAAAAATCTCTAAGGCTGTCACTCAGGCTTGGTTTCCTTATGCTGCTTCTAACATTGATCTACACTATCGTAAAAATTAGAGCTGGGCAAACCCTACGAAAGGTTTTCCATGAATCCATGCTGCTATTTTAAAATGAAGGTCCTTCATCCAGGCTTGCTTTTCTCGTATTCATGGTCCATGAACATTCAGATGACCGAGTTTCACTGGTATGAATGTTTTATGGAAAGCAAATTTGAAAGCATTGAAAGCACTGAGAGCATGTGTGGAAATGTGCCCCATGTGTTCCCATTCAATCAAGGAAAAAAACAAGTGCCCAAATCCCCAACTGGCAGAGATCCACTGGCTTCCATGGAACTATACTGAATTACACCCACTGAGGAAATGGCAGTGTCTTAGGAGTTAATCATGAAAACCAATCAGGGCACCATAAAAATTATTTAAAAAAAATATAATCACAGGCATTTTGTTATACAGATAGGATGACCAGATGTCCTGTTTTTATAGGGACAGTCCCGATATTCAGGGATTTTTCTTATATAGGCGCCTATTACCCCCCACCCCCGTCCCGATTTTTCACATTTGCTATCTGGTCTCCCTATATACAGATCACTATGGGATCTAAACTGTGGGTAATGATGACCATGATTGCAGCCTCCTATCTTGTAATGTATGTAATCCATTGCAAAACATTGTGAGGGAAACGTATTTGAAAGCACACTCCTTTCTGGAAGCATGAGGACTGATGGTGGACAATTATGAGAATGATCTAGTGTCACTAATGTTCTTATTTAAATGAGTGGCTAATTCTTTTATAAATCTTTCTAAGGAATCTCTGTTTGGGGCAATCCACTTATTGCTATTGTGTGGGAGGCACTGAGATTTCGAATGTTTGTTTTTATCAGTACTTTGCACCTGCCTCCTGGATAGTGCCAACCGCCTAATGACTCTCTTCCAAGCACTGACACCTGCCAGGATTTATTTTGCCACCAGTTAGCAGCAGAAGGGTCATCTTGGCACTATAGTTGCAATGGAAAGAGCTGCTTTGCCTGAGGACAGTGATCGCCTCTCTGTGCTATCCATGCTGTCACTGTTACATTGGCACTGCTCCAGTCTAGTGATGGAGAATGAGCTTGTGCCTTCTCCACCGTCTCTGCCATGCCAGCGCAACGCTGCTGATGCCTTTGAAAATGGAAAATTGGATATGATCCAGGCAAGCAAAGTTTGTTACTCTTTAAAAAAATATACAACGCAAGCTGAATCTAGAAAGCATGTACAGAGGACACTTAGAATAGCTAAGACCCATTGAAGGGGGGAGGGATAGCTCAGTGGTTCGAGCATTGGCCTGCTAAACCCAGGGTTGTGAGTTCAATCCTTGAGGGGGCCATTTAGGGATCTGGGGCAAAAATTGGGGATTGGTCCTGCTTTGAGCAGGGGGTTGGACTAGATGACCTCCTAAGGTCCCTTCCAATTCTGATATTCTATGATTCTATGAAGTATTTGGAAATATGTCCATTAGCTTCAGGGAGCTTTGGACTGGGGCCTTGGTGCAGCCCAGGACTTTGAAATGAATTGCTCTTTGATCAGCCTGTTATCACATGAAGATAGCATGCAGAGACTCACTTCAGGTGCTCCACTCCATCAGGAGTTGCAGGTACATTGTACCGTCTCATGTACTCGTGCATCTCTGGGAAGCTCTGCCTGACATAATCTTCAGCGCTGCTTTCTCGCACAGTTCCAAAGCGGAATCCCTGGGAAGGGTGGTGGAGCTAAGAAATAGGAAAAGAAAGACCAGCACAGTAATTTGTCTCACTCACGTTGAGTACCCTTCATTCCAGGCCCACTCTTCTGTGCTCTAAAGACAGCTACACAGATTTTACAGATGTGTTTTAATGGGATCATAGACATCATCACAGAGATGCGTACCCTCTTCAGGACCAGTTAATGTCAGCTTAACCAGTTACCTACTCTTAGGATCTGCTCTAGGGTTGTGAAAAAATTTCCCCTTGAGCCAGAGATCTCCCCATATCCAGGTGGCATTCAGGTCTGTTCTCTACATGAAGCCCAGCCTAGGTTTGAGAAGTGTCATGAGATTAATGTAAAGAGAAGGTTGAGGGGTGACTTGATTACTGTGACTGCATGAAGTGGAAAGGGAAACAGAGCAGAGCTGTGTGAACCCTGTGGAAGTTGTGGGGTGTTTGGAGGGGGAACGTTCATAGAGATTTTTAGATTTCAAAACCAGAAGGGACCATTGTGATCTAGTCTAACCTTCTGTATAACACTAGGCCCTAGAACTGCCTCAGACTAATTCCTAGAGCGGATCTTTTGGAAAAACCTACAATCGTCATTTAAAAATTACCGGTGCTGGACAATCCACTATGAAGCTTGGTAACTCGTTCTAGTGGTTAATTGCTATTTAAAAATGTAAGCCTGTGTGTACCTATGTGGGGAATAAATACTTGCTAATGGGCTCTTCAATCTAGCAGAGAAAGGGGTAACATGATCTAATGTCTGGAAGTTGAAACTAGACAAATTCAGACGGGAAAGAAGGCTTAAAATCTTAAATGAATCAAGCTGTACCATAGACTCTTTATGGATAGAAATTCCATGACTAATGACTAACGAGTATAGCAGTAGGAATATGCGACCGACTACCTGACCAGGATGATGATGGTAATTGTGAAATGCTCAGGGAGATTAGAGAGGTGACAAAAAACAGAAGACCCAACAATAATGAGGGATTTCAGCTATCCTCATATTGACTCGGTACATGTCACCTCCGGATAAGATGCAGAAATAAAATGTTCTAGACACCGTTAATGACTGCTTCTTGGAGCAGCTAGTCCTGGAACCCACAAGGGGAGAGGCAATTCTTGATTTAGATCTAAATGGAGCACAGGATCTGGTCCAAAGAGATGAATATAGCTGAATTGCTTGGTAATAATTACCATAGTGTAATTTAAATTTAAACATCCTTGTAGGGGGGAAAGTACCAAAGAAATCCACCATAGTAGTATTTAGCTTCAAAAAGGGGAACTACACAACAATGAGGAAGCTAGTTAAATGGAAATTAAAAGGAACAGTCACAAGAGTGATATGCCGGCAAGCTGCATGGAAACTATTTAAAAACACCATAATAGAGGGTCAAACTAAATGTGTACCCCAAATAACCCCTCCCCCCCCCACACAGTAAGAGGACCTAAAAATGTCACAATGGCTAAAAAGCATAGTAAATGAGGCAGTTAAAGGCAAATCCTACTGAGGAAAATAGAAAGGAGCATAAACTCCGGCAAATCAAGTGTGAAAGTATAATTAGGCAGGCCAATAAAGAATTTGAAGAGCAATTAACAAAAGACACACAAACACAGGACATTTCCCCCCACCCCGCTTCATATAACACAAGAACCAGGGGTCACCCAATGAAGTTAACAGGCCGCAAGTTTAAAAGAAACGTAAGGAAGTACTTCTTCACACAATGCACAGTCAATCTGTAGAACTCATTGCCAGGGGATGTTGTGTAGGCCAAAAGTATAACTAGGTTCTAAAAAGAATTAGATAAGTTCCTGTAGGACAGATCCATCAATGGCTATTAGCCAAGATGGTCCAGGATGCAATCCCATGCTCTGGGTGTCTCTAAACCTCTAACTGCCAGAAGCTGGGACTGGACAACAGGGGATGGATCACTCAAAAATTGCCCTGTTCTGTCCTTTCACTCTAAAGCATCCATCATTGACCACTGTCGAAAGACAGAATGCTCGGCTAGATGGACCATTTTGGTCTGACCCAGAATGACCATTCTTATGTTCTTATGACTCAGTAGAAAGATGGACTGAATGATTATGGAAATTAAGCAAGGATTGAAACAAACTGGTAGGGCACTATGGGGAAGGTTGCCGTGCTGTACATGTTCTGAGCATAACCAAGATGTCAGCCTCCAGGGCTGTCAGCCCAGTACCTTTCAGATGCACTAAATTCACACACAAACTCGGTAATTTTTTAATTGTGTTGTGTGGGCTCTGATTATAACTGGGTTCATTTCACTGTTACTGCCCTTGGTTGCTCCTTGAACTATTAGGAGGTTCAGGGAGTTGACCTTGATAAGGTTCCAGTGCACATCAATTGCTAAATACTTGGAGTGGAATAATGAGAAACACCTAGCTTATTGTAGAATACAGTCAAGGCTCAATCCTGCAGGGTGCTGAGCACTCTTGTGGGGAGCTGAATGTCCCCCAGCTCCCGTGGAAGTCAGAAGGAGTTGAGTGCTCTCATCACCTTACCGCAGTGCACAGGATCCAGACTATCGCGCAAAGGAAATCAAATGATGCTAAGGCTCGGCGAACAGTTTCCTACTCGCTTCCCCAGGAATCTCAGCAAGAGCTTTGCAAAAAACACTACGCAAGAAAGCACATGTCAGTCTAAACAGTCCTGCTCATTGTGGAGAAGAGCATGCCAAGAAATCACCTGCCTGGCACATGCGTGTCTAGTGTTAGAATCATAGAATATCAGGATTGGAAGGGACCATAGGAGGTCATCTAGTCCAACCCCCTGCTCAAAGCAGGACCAATCCCCAATTTTTGCCCCAGCTCCCTAAATGGCCCCCTCAAGGATTGAACTCACAACCCTGGATTTAGCAGGCCAATGCTCGAACCACTGAGCAAGAGCAAGCTGGGATCCAGGGGGAAGGATGCTCTTGCTCTAGCGCAGGGGCTCAGATATTGCCTATATAGAATAGAATATGGCCTGGGCGATTAGTCCAGAAGTTTCTTTCCACCCCTCATCAATGATCCCATGGCTAAAAACGTATCACTATCCGTTGAACATAAGAGCTAGCCCACTGGATCAGGCCACTGGCCTTTTCTAGTTCAGTATCCTGACCCTGACAGGGCATGTCTACGCTGCGTCTGGGGGTGAGCCTTCCAGCACGGGCCTGCCGACGTGTGCTAATAGGGTCCGTGCTCGCTCTCAAAAGAGCGGGGTAGATGTTGCTTTGACATAGCGGGGCAGGCTGGAGTTCGGGTTCTCAAGCCCTCCCTCCCTCCTCCTGCACGTCCACCCCGGGTTCAGAGCCCAAGCTCCCGCCCAAGCCGCAGCATCTACACAGCGACCTTTAGAGCACTAGCATAAACCCTGTCGGCATGAGTCCGTCTGCCTGGACTCGGCAGGTCGCCCCTGCATGCGGTGTTGTCATAAATATGAAGGGAAGCGGGAGAGGGTCTGATGCAGTGCTATAAAATCCTCTTTCCAGTAAAGGGTTAAGAAATGCAGGTAGCCAGACTGACACCTGACCTGGCTGGCATCTGACCAATAAGGGGACAAGATACTTTCAAACTTTGGGAGGGGGGAAGGTTTTTTGTGTGTGTCTTTGTCTGGGTCAGAGTGATCTTGGAAGACAGAAGGAACCTGCAGAAAATCAAACCTCCCTTTTCTGAAGTAAGTTTAGATAGCATGGCGTATAGATTTCTGTTTAATTTCGGCTTGGTGTATTCCCTGTGTTAGAAGGGGGAGTGGGTGTTATTCATGGTTTTCTGTAACGTTAAGGTTTTGTCCAGAGGGGGAAATCTCTCTGAGTTTGGAAATATAGTGCCCTGTGAAATAGTTACCATCCTGATTTTACAGAGATGATTTTACCTTCTTTATTTTAATAAAATCCTTCTTTTAAGAAGTTGACTGTTTTCTATGGTGTTAAAACCCAGGGGGTGGGTTTTTAGATCACTGTGTAACCAATTGGTTGGGAGATTGTTCTCAAGCTTCCCCAGGAAAGGGGGTGTACGGCTTGAGGGGGTATTTTGGGGGGGAGGGAAGTTCAAGTGATTCCTTTCCCGGATTCCTGTTAGATACTTGATGGTGGCAGCGAGAAGCATTTCTCAGGGTGCAGGGAATTTTGTACCTTGGGGGATTTAACCTAAGCTGGTAAAAATAAGCTTAGGGGCTCTGAATGCGGGTCCCCACGTCTTTACCCTAGAGTTTAGAGTGGGGAGGGAACCCTGACAGGTGTAGATAGGCCCAGTGGCTGGTACCAGCTGCCCTGGTCTGTATTCTGCTGCTGTGGGGGTCTCCGAACACCTCATGGTTTTGGTAATTTTATAAAGTGCCAAAAGGCACGAAGGGCCAGGATGGGTTGGGCTGGTGGTTTGGTAATACGTTAGGGAACCGAGTGTTGCCAGTTCAACTCCAGCTCAAGTCATGAGTAGGTAACTGATGACTCTTTATGAAACGCGTTAGAGGGCTCACTCCGTTTCCAAGCAGACAGGTGTCCACGTTCCATTAACCGATCACCACAGGGAGCCCTGATTGGTGACCTCTTTTGGCATGGTATAGGGGTCGAGGATGGGCACAAAGACCGGACTACTCTCCAGTCCTTCAAGGAAGAGTTGAGGTATTTGGTGGGTTTTACGCAGAAGATTGTACTGCTGCAGCTCCTGCAGTATCTGCTCCGTGGATGAACTCAGGGTGTCTGTCGCCAGACCTCTCGGTGTGGATATCCTTCACATGCACGCTGTCATCAGGGTCTGCTTTTTAAAAAAATTCATATGTGAATTCAAAGTAAAATGAGTGTCATTCAGCCCCATGCAGAGACTCAGTCCAAGGCCCTATCTTGCGGATCAGTGGGACTTCACTGGTGCATAGGGCTTGTGCTGACTCCGTACATGGCTGAATTTCACCCAGTGTGAATAAAGCTTTTCTACACCTCTTTTCTTGGACTAATGCTCCTAGCTAATACTTTTCATCTGCTAAGTGTCTGGCAACAATTAAGTTTCATAACACCTGTGAGACAGGTAAGTCAGTCACCCCATTTTACGGGTGGGGAAACTCAGACTGAGAGACTGAGAGTTTGATTTGCAGAGTACCTAAAACTTTCACCTCTGTTAGGGTAGGTCTACACTTACCCGTCGCGTCGGATCGATGTTCTGGGTTCGACTTATCGCGTCTTGTCTAGACGCGATAAATCGAACCAGGAAGTGCTCCCCCGTCGACGCTGATAATCCAGCTCGACGAACGGAGTAGGCGGAGTCGACGGGGGAGCCTGCGCGCCGCGTGTGGACCCCAAGTAAGTACCTTTTCATTCGAACTAAGATAGTTCAACTTCAGCTACATATCTTAGTTCGAATTGGGGGGTTAGTGTAGACCAGCCCTTAGTCTATAAGGTGCCACAGGACCCTTGGTCACTAAAACTTTCAGGGAAGTCAAATGAAGTTGTGTGTATGGAGGTGGGAGGACTGTCTTCTCTGTTTCTTCAGGTACTGCCTGACTCCAGGAAGAGGGAGCTCCCTCAGCCCTCCCGCCACCCCGCTCTCTGCCTTCTTCAGAGGTTCAGGGAAGAGAATACTGCTAACTCAAAGTAAGAGTCAACAGCAGCTCTCTTGCAATTTCTAGTAAAGAACCTTATGTGAGGCTTTGGGAAGAGTGCACCCATGAATTCCTCCTCCACATAAGGGAGGTTTCATTAAATATAAAATAAATAATATATGGAGATATGCCTATCTCATAGAACTGGAAGGACCATTGAAAGGTCATCGAGTCCAGTTCCCTGCCTTCACTAGCAGGACCAAATACTGTCTCCTGACAGATTTTTGCCCCAGATCCCTAAATGGCCCCCTCAAGGATTGAACTCACAACTCTGGGTTTAGCAGGCCAATACTCAAACCCCTGAGCTATCCCTCCCCCATTGTACTTATGTATGAGACATTAAGTGTAGCTGATTTCAGCAGAACTGGACTCTGCACAAAGTGCTGTCACATGCACCAAATTAACTTGGAAAAAAATAGAGACAAATGTTGTTTTTCTCTAATCTCCTTCAGGCACAAGAATGTTAAGAGATTTGTGTCTCAAAAGTAGGTACAAAACCGTTGGATGAAAATCTGATTTTTTTTCAAGTTGAGAGTAAACCTTTAATATTTTCTTTTAGTCTTCTCTTGAGAAAACTGTGCCCCTTCAAAGTATCTTTATATTTGTTGCAAACTCTTGAGATTTTATTATGGCTCTCAGAAGATTTTATTATGGCTCTCAGGGCGTTTCTTAAAGCCCCACCTGCTAGAGTCATGTGATGAGAGAATCTCAGCTTTCATTTAAAAAAAAGTTTCTAGCATTGATGGTTTCAGAGAGAGGCTAGAAAATATGACCTTTAGGGATTCAAAAAACCATATGGCAAATAAAAATAACCCAAAATATAGTATTTTTTTTAAAAAACTCATGATTTTTTGGGCCTGATTCATTAATTTTGAATCCTTGGTGTTGGCAATAGCATGTAAGATAACTGGTTTATCTAAAGGAAATTGCTGTAGGGAACTTAAAGTTGTATGTATTGCTAGTGTAACCAAAGGATACACTTTATTCCATTTTATTTGTAATGTGAAGTCTAACCAAACTGAAAGGTGAATAATTAGGATGGGGGGGAGGGGGAGGGGGACTGGTATCTACATTTACCCTGTGCTGTACAGTCACCGTATCTTGGAGTCGTGGCTAGAAAAGCTTTTACTGCAGACCTGCCTTCAATGATTCAAGTCTGATTACATCTAAATGAACTAAAATGCTGCAGATTCAGCTCCAGGCTGCTGACATGAGCTTTCTGGCAAAAGTGGTTAGGGTTAATAAGCCTCCTATCCAGTTAGATGCATTATTGTCTAATGCTGTAAGAAATCAAAGGGAATGAAGCTTTGTACTAAGTTAGGGACAACCTTTGATGTACCAGCACTTCAGAAATCCCTGAGCACCAATTCTGTAAATAAGCTACATGGGTAGCTCCAGATGGATATAATACAGATGGGTAGCTCCAGATCTGGGTATGACACAGCCCTGTTTGTTCATCTCAGAAGCTGCTAGTCCTCCCTTTGAAGGCCTGAGAGTAGAAGTCATTAATGAAGAGGTACTCACTTCTCAATGAAATACCAGTTCAATTATTGCACGGTCTCTCTTGATACTGTGTCCTCCCTAACAGCTCCTTGCAGCGATATTGTAACCAGGCACATGGGGATGCTATGGGCGGGGGACTCGCTAAGTATGGAGAATACTAATGAGAACTGTTTGAATGGCAGCCAGCCAAGGTAGACTTTTTTGAGTAGGCAGTTTCCACTTGAGCAATTTCCCCTTGCTGGAACTCTGAAGTGGAGCATGCGTCTCGAAAGATGAAGAGGGGACATGCAGCTCAAAGCTTACTAGTCAATCAGCAAAAAGGAATGAACAAACAGAAATGGCTGTAGAGTTCAGTCAGGTAATTCCCTTGGGGAGCCACACAGTTCTTTAAAAATGGGCCAGATTTTGAGGTCCCAGTGTCATCACTTACAAAGAAAATAAAGACACCTAACTGAGTTTATTTGCAAATTTTAAACTGCTATTTAACATTCCTGATGTCTACTCTAAACATACACTTTGCACTGCAAAATGCTGTGGTCTGGCCAGAGGCTTAAAAAGAACACCTGTGCGGGTGAAATAAGGGTCAGGCGTGTGCAGTGTGATGGTTGCTGTGTGTAAGTACATGTATCCTGGATAGAAGGTCGGTCCTTCTCAAGCGTTTATGAAGCTATCACCGTCTGGCTTTCCCAAAGGAAGGGTATAAGCTCTAGCACTCCAGAGGTATGAAAAAATGCATAAGACCACAAATGTGACATCATAACACTAACACAAAGGTCGGAACAAGTGTAACTAGGCCACACTGCTAGCCACTCCAAGTGCAAACCTGCCTGAACCCTCCGGGTACGTATTCAGGGCAGCTAGCCCATGCCACTACTGCTCCCCGTGCTACCAAGGTGACCCTACTGTTTTTAGTGTGCTAGCTCAGATGAGAGTTAGAACAAGTACGTCTAAGTGACCTGGGAATTACATCCCTAGCTTGCAGTCTAGAGGTAGCCTAAATGTGACAGGGAACTAAATGGCCTAGCACATTGTAACATAAATCCTAAAATGAGAGGTTATTCTGGACTCACGTTGTGTGTCTGTTGCATCAAATGCCATCAGTCTGGTAGAGGACATGGTAGGCCCAGATTTTAACAGCCATAAGGGCAGAAGTGTGAGTGTCTGACTCGTGTTCTCATCATACATGCTGTGCATGCACGCGCTGGAATCTTGACTTGCACCAGTGCATCAGGTATTGCACAAGAGCAAATTTGGCACACGCAAACTTATGTACTCAGCTTGGCCGATTGGCCAAGTTCACATTCTGCTTAGGAATTTGCGGCTTTCTGATGATCACATGCACTCTATGCCTATTATGCTAAATGAGAATCGAGGGGAGAAATATAACAAAGACATCCAGTGAGGTCTGGGGGCAGAGAGAGGACACTTTCTAGTAGAACCTCTGTGGAGAGAGGGGTTCACTGGTTGCATGGGGCACCAACCTAGTGCCCTCTGGTGGACCCTTCAGGTATCTAACAGGAAGTAGGTTAGGGAGGGATATGGAGTCTGAGATTTAGAGACTCTCTTGAGTGAGAAACTAAATCCAGTTCTATCCATGATGTTCATGACGTAATAGTTTAATAAAAGCACTTCTCTGGAACCTGAGATTCCCTGCTTCCTCATGGTTACTGCAGGCATTGTGCATAAAGGACATGGCCAACCATGAGTCAGGCTGGTGGATCTTGTCCTTTTACCACAGCCATTTTAAACCCAGAGGAAAGTTTTATGTTGTGAAGTGCTCAGCTAGGTTATAAATCAATTGCTTACATGTAAATTACAGTTAATTACAAAGCAATGAGATTAACTTACTCTTTAGCTATTTAAGTTTAGCAAATGCTTTAACAATATTTGATTAATGGGATGCAATAACTGCCTCACTGAGTCTGGGTAAGATGTTATGCATCTTACTACTTTTTCAAATCCACATTTTTAGCACTGTGTGGTTTTTAATCTGCTGTTAAAACTATGTAAAATTATTTCATGAGCCTTTTATTTCCAAAAAAATTGCTTAAACTTCTATCTGTGCCACCCATTGTACAGTGACAGAAATGAGGTATACAAAAAAGGGGTTACCTGCCATATAGTAGAGCAGGGGTTCTCAACTTTTCTTTCTGAGGCCTGTCCCCCACCCCGCAACTTACTTCGTGGCCCACCTGTGCCACAGCAACTGTTTTTTCTGCATCACCAGTAGATTAAAAGTGAGGGCTGGCATTAGGGGGTAGCAAGCCGGGCAATTGCCCCGCAAAGCTAAGTTGCTCGGCCTTTGGCGTCAGCCCCACATGACGGGGCTCGGGTTTTGGCTTTCTTCCCTGGGCCCCAGCAACTCTCATGCCAGCCCTGCTCTGTAGTTTATTTGGGCGGACCCCCTGCAACCTGATTGTGGCCCCCCACGGGGCCTCGGACCCCTGTGGGAACCGCTGTCATAGTGCACAGTGGTCATCATTACATCCTGCAGTGACAGATGCTGAGATAGGGTAGCTTCACCTTTTAGCAGATCATAGAACACTACGTTCAGTTCAAGTTGGTTGAGGAAAAACAGGAAAAAACGGAGAAATGTCCCAATTTTTCCATCAAACTTGGAACTTTTGACAAAAGATATCATGGAAATTTAGAAATTTGAAAAATTTCCACCCGCTCTGCTTCCAGATGTATCAGTCTCTGCCTGGAATCTGGTGTTATGGCCACTTCATGCATAGGCAGAATATCCTGTAGATTCCTACAGGACATCTGCCATGAGGGGGCTGCATGTCTTGAACAAACTTTCCTCAGTAGTTGTTAAATCTCAGCTCCTGTTCTGTGCTTCTAACCCTCTGCAGCTGTAGCATGTGGCGTACTGTGATGTATCAACATTTTATTAGAACACTGGCATTTCAAAGTGGATACACTGTACCTGAAAACCGGGGCAGCCGTGGAGGTGACTGAGTGGTTTGCCTCATACAATAGACACATTAACAGGTTGAGTGCTGCCGAGACCAGGGCCAATCCTATTACCTGTGAAAAATCTAATAGCATGGGGCTTTGTATTCTCTGCTACTATTATAGCAAATGCTGTCTCTCTTCTGTGCGGGTACTAGTGCTGGGGAAAATGGTGGAGAAAAATATTGTGGAAATCTAGGCAAGTTTTTACTGATCAGTTTACCATCATTTTACATGTTTTGAGTTGTGTGATTGGGGGCGGGGGGAGAGGACAGCAACTTATTCACAATGAAGCACATGAACATTTTGAAAGATTCCATGCTCATGAATTGTAGAGGTGGAGAACCATGAAGAGTCCCCATGTTTAGGTCACAGTGTAGGCGTGGCAATGGCTCAGGAAGTGTCTCATTGGTCCGGTACAGGGTTTGAATTAAAGGATCATCTTCACTCCCTTAGCAAAACAGGTGCTGGTGGAGCGGAGTTTCAGATGGAGGAGGCAGCCTTGCCTCGGCAAGAGAGTTGTTAAACTTCTGTGTACCCAGAAGCCTCCTGCTGCAAGACAAACCGAAGAAAGAAACCAGGGGGGAGGGATAGCTCAGTGGTTTGAGCATTGGCCTGCTAAACCCAGGGTTGTGAGTTCAATCCTTGAGGGGGCCATTTGGGGATATGGGGCAAAAATTGGGGATTGGTCCTGCTTTGAACAGGGGGTTGGACTAGATGACCTCCTAAGGTCCCTTCCAACCCTGAGATTCTATGATTCTATGAACAGAACTCCTCTGGCCATCACTTACAGTCCTCAGCTAAAACCTCTCCAACACATCATCAGTGATCTACAACCCATCCTGAACAACGATCCCTCACTTTCACAGGCCTTGGGAGGCAGGCCAGTCCTTGCCCACAGACAGCCCGCCAACCTGAAGCATATTCTCACCAGCAACTACACACCACACCACAATAACTCTAACTCAGGAACCAATCCATGCAACAAACCTCGATGCCAACTTTGCCCACATATCTACACCAGGGACACCATCACAGGACCTAACCAGATCAGCCACACCATCACCAGTTCATTCACCTTCACATCCACCAATGTAATATATGCCATAATATGCCAGCAATGCCCCTCTGCTATGTACATTGGTCAAACTGGACAGTCCTTACGCAAAAGGATAAATGGACACAAATCAGATATAAGGAATGGCAATATACAAAAGCCTGTAGGAGAACACTTCAACCTCCCTGGACGCACAGTTGCAGACCTAAAGGTAGCCATCCTGCAGCAAAAAAACTTCAGGACCAGACTCCAAAGAGAAACTGTAGAGCTTCAGTTCATTTGCAAATTTGACACCATCAGCTCAGGACTAAACAGAGACTATGAATGGCTAGCCAACTACAAAAGCAGTTTCTCCTCCCTTGGTGTTCACACCTCAACTGCTAGAAGAGGGCCTCACCCTCCCTGATTAAGCTTACCTCGTTATCTCTAGCCTGAATCTTCCCTGCACATTTATATCTGCCCCTGGACATTTCCACTGCTTGCATCCGAAGAAGTGGGTATTCACCCACGAAAGCTTATGCTTCAATACCTCTGTTAGTCTATAAGGTGCCACAGGACCCTTTGTCGCTTCTACAGATCCAGACTAACACGGCTACCCCTCTGATACTTTTTAAACTTTAGTACGTTTCACTTATTTTGGAATCTGCACCAGCCAGATCCTTGGCTGGTATAAATCTGCACAGCAACATTGAGTTCAATGTGCAGTTATACCCAGGGCTTGTCTGCATGGCCAGTTAGTGCTTGGCAAGCTAGTGGGCTGTAGATTCACGCCTCCGACTGGAGCATGCATGTAAGGAGGGCAGAGTTTGTCATAGAATCATAGAATCTCAGGGTTGGAAGGGACCTCAGGAGGTCATCTAGTCCAACCCCCTGCTCAAAGCAGGACCAACCCCAACTAGATCATCCCAGCCAGGGCTTTGTCAAGCCTGACCTTAAAAACCTCTAAGGAAGGAGATTCCACCACCTCCCTAGGTAACCCATTCCAGTGCTTCACCACCCTACTAGTGAAAAAGTTTTTCCTAATATCCAACCTAAACCTCCCCCTCTGCAACTTGAGACCGTTACTCCTTGTTCTGTCATCTTCTACCACTGAGAACAGTCTAGATCCAGCCTCTTTGGAACCCCCTTTTAGGTAGTTGAAAGCAGCTATCAAATCCCCCCTCACTCTTCTCTTCTGCAGGCTAAACAATCTCAGTTCCCACAGCCTCTCCTCATAAGTCATGTGCTCCAGCCCCCTAATCATTTTTGTTGCCCTCCGTTGGACTCTTTCCAATTTATCCACATCCTTCTTGTAGTGTGGGGCCCAAAACTGGACACAGTACTCCAAATGAGGCCTCACCAGTGCCGAATAGAGGGGAATAATCACGTCCCTCGATCTGCTGGAAATGCCCCTGCTTATACAGCCCAAAATGCCGTTAGCCTTCTTGGCAACAAGGGCACACTGTTGACTCATATTCAGCTTTTCGTCCACTGTAACCCCTAGGTCCTTTTCTGCAGAACTGCTGCCCAGCCATTCAGTCCCTAGTCTGTAGCAGTGCATGGGATTCTTACCATACAAATCCTGCCACTTTAATTATACACTCCTCTCTGTGTCCAGTGCTGCAGGGACAATGCAGCTAGGAGAGGGAGGCTGAGGAATCAGTTCCTGACCTGACCCATCAGTGGAAAAGAGCGGGATGTGATACAGCAGTGGGACACTAATAGCAGCAAGCAGCTGATGTTAACATTGCAGCTCGGTGATTATGGAAACATAATATCAGCATGATGAGCTTGGTCTTATTCTGCTGCATTGCAGGGCTGGAAAGGGCAAGCACTTAAATGCAAGCGCTTAGAAAAAAGAATAAAGAGGAAATATTTTGTTACTTCCAATGGACCATATTCCTGGCTCCAACAACACCTCGGTAGCACAAAGCACCGTGGTCAAGCTGCCTTAAATAGGCATCAGACTGGGACTCAAGCCACTTATTCTACCCTGTGGCTCATCTCCCCATTGGTGAAATGGGGACGGTATGATTTGCTCTCTCCCACCCTTCATCTGCCTTGCACAGTGAACTCTTCAGGCAGTGATGGTTTCTTACGCTGTTTCTTACGCACAATGGGGCCCCAATCTCAGTTGGGGTGTCTGGCTTTCTGTCCCACAGATCAGGATGACAGTAAGGTGCCTTATCAAAACTGGAAATGGCTAGCCCTTAGTGCAGAATAACATACCATGGAAGTCAGTCAAACGTTCTAAAATCCTGATGCTGGGACACATGTGCCTTGCAGTGCCAATGAAGGGAATAAACAGTGCTTCACATTGCTACTAGACCAATGACCATTTGGCTGAAAATAAAGCCGTCAGCTTCTAGCCATCAGTGACCTGAGAGTTCCCCATTGCTGACAGCAGAACATGGCATGCTTGAGAAATCAGTGCTGCAATGGAAGAATTTGCAATTTAGTTTTTGACCTGAAGTTGGTTACACTGAATGTATATCATGGAAGTTTGCCTTATTGATGATTTGCTGCTGATACAGTGGAGGGTTCAGTCCTGGAACTGAATGTCCTCTCTTTCCGAAGGCCTAGTTTGAAACGAGGCCTATCTAAATTAGGTTCCCAAATCCCACACACAGGCACCAAATAAGAATGTAGGCACCCAAATGAAAAAAGAAAGGCCCAACTTTTCAAATGTGTTCAGCACTCAGCAGGTCTCATTATTCTCCGTGGGCAGGGCCGGCGCGCCCACTAGGCGGTCTCCTAGGGCGGCGGGAGCCGGTGGGGAGGGGGCGGCTGGCCGCAGCTGCCTCCCACCCTCCCGGCTCCACGGCTGAGCTGGGACCGGGGGGAGGCTGGCCGTGGCTGCCTCCCGCCTTCCCGGCTTCGCGGCTGAGCTGAGGGAAGGACAAAAACACATGGACCACTGCTGCTGTGGAAACAGCAATGACTAACCAGCCACTATGGTCTAAGCCAAAGCTCAGTGAAGACAATAGGAGGCTTTCCAATGACTTCAGTGTGCTTTGCATCAAACCACTTGCAAGGCAGAGAAATAGCTGCCAGCGTGGTAGGTGACTATAAAAACCAAGTTGCAGATGAAGCACTAGAGCAGGGGTCTCAAACATGTGGCCTGCGGGCCACATGCGGCCCGTGGAGTTATTTCCTGCAGCCCGCCATAGGTGCTGACTCCCCTGGCAGCCAAGCTCCAAACATTACTGAGTGTTTATATTTTATTAAAACCCCTCTTTGCATTACAGTTTTTTAAAAGTTCATACATTGACTTTTAATAGAATATTATATTACTCTTCAATTTTTTAATTTTTGACTATACTTTTGTATCATTGTATGAAAAGGTTTCAGTGATGCGGCCCTTGGGCCAATTTACTAGTTCTCATGTGGCCCTCGAGGTGATTTGAGTTTGAGATCCCTGCACTAGAGCAATAGGGAAAAGCGTTACAAGGGTTACAATGCACTAAAAGAAGAGCTGAGGGAATGGAAAAGAGAAGGGGGAGGGCTGGGGGACAGGACCAGCTGTGGCAGTAGCAAGGATGCAGGAGGGAGGGAGGGAGTAGACTTTGGAGCAGTGTGCAGTGCACAGATCAGGGACTTGGATGCAAGAAATCTGCACCGAAATCAGGCAAATTTTGAACTATGGGGCTTAATCTCCACCAGGAGGTTCTAGTGACTTCATAAGCCTGTCTAATCGTTCACAATGTCCCCAGTACCCCACAATGGAATAGCAGCTCTAAGTCACGGTTGCCTTTTATTTTCTTTCTGCATGAGAGACCTAGTGAAATCGAAGCCACATAACATGGACCATGTTTGGCACTTAGTACTTTAACTTTCCAGTATTCTGTCCAAACTGCAAGACATTGAAGTCCTTTTGGGTTCAGGTTCTTCAGTAAATCACCAGAAGTCAGCTGTGCACTGCACACTAACGAAACACACATGCCATGAATTATCACCTTGCAGCTTCTGACAAATTCCTGCAGTGAAAAATGTGTCCTTGAGGAATCCTTTTGCAGCTGTGAAAATGGAAAACCTCTGCTCTCTTACTTAGTGATCTAAAGCCTACTGACGTCAATGGAAGACTTTCAGTTGCCTTCATGGGCTTTGGGTCAGGCTCTCTCATGCCCCTGCTCATAACAAAGCATGTATTACATGCTTGTCACAGCAGCAGTGCACATGACTTTTTATTGGATCAACAATAGCCAGTACGTGAAAGGTCCATGACTTCCACATTTCTAAATTTAGCACCGTGTTTTCAACTGCTAAGTGCTTTTCAAAGACTAATTAATTTGCCAGCACTCTTGTATCATAAGGAAGAAAATAATATGTCCGTAAGTTTCACGGGGGTTCATGGGCCTGATCCAAAGCTCTCTGAACTCAATGTAAAGAGTCCCTTTAACGTCGATGGTCTTGACTCTGGCCCTGCATTGTCTGATGTTTCCCCTTCCTTTAGGAAAAGAGAAAGTTAAAAGGCAGTGCAACTGCAAGGACAAAGAAGAGATCTAATTTCCAGTCATAAACGAGGTTTGGTTTTGTCTGTCTTTTAAGATGGTAGAAGACCTGTCACAAAGCTTGGTGGAAACCTGCAGGTGGGCGGAAGCCAAGGAAAGGCTACAGTCCATGAAAACACTTCCCCCCCGCCCCATTAAGTGACATGGTTCAAGGCATTGCTAAGGAGCTGGTGGCATCTCTGAGCCCATAGCAGTCAGTGGAGGTACTGCAGAAGTGAATTGACAGCCTGTCCTGCTCCTGCAGTATAGGGAGGTGACTGACATCCAGGGCAGGCAGTCCTCTAGTGCCCTGCTTAATTAATAAGAAGTTCTTCGTTCCTTCCTCACTAGTCTTTCCCCCATGCTTCCAGGACTGGATTTCAATGGTAGCAGGTGATTCTCTACACGTTCCCTAAAGATGGCTGGGGGCAGTGGCTACTCACGACCTTCTGAAATGATATATGAAAGACAAGGACTATACAAAGGAGGCTGGGGTGCAGTCTTCTGGAGATGCCCTAGAAGGCACCAAAAGAAAGGGGGCTCATAGGCCTGGTGGAGGAAGAGGGAGTTCATATTACACCTATCACCCACTTCTGGAAATGACTTTCCAATGATCTCAAGCTTTCATCCAGAAGGAACCCAAAGCCATTGACATGCTTAGGCCCTGATTCACAAAGATACCTAAGCATGCTTAAGTTTAAGCATGTGAGTTGCCTCACTGAAGTTTAAGTTAGGGATGTACTTAAGTGACTTGTTAACTGGGGCCTCAGTGAAAAGGTATTGGTCAAATTCTGGATGCTTCCAGCACTTCCATTAAAGATGCTCCACAAAAGTATCAGAGGATAGAATTTGGCCCCAAAGGTATAGGAAGTGATGATGGCATACTCTCAGGGCCATGAATTCCCTTGCTACATGGTATGGCATCACTGACGTTAACCTGCAGTCTTCTTTAACTCAGTGATATTTTTATACTGCATTTAATAATCACAAGAGGTACATTATAACTGTCTAGACTTAGATATAGTTCCAAGACCTGGCTTGGGGTTTTCAGGCTAATTGTGAGACTGCATAACTCTGAAGGGAAGGTTCAAGTTTTAACATTGCTGAGACCAGCCTATCAGGATGACCTGCAAGCTTAGAAACTAAATTCTGGGATTGCAAAATGAATCTACAGAGGAGCAAAGCATGAGCAAGAAGCAGGGGGTTGGACTAGATGACCTCCTGAGGTCCCTTCCAACCTGAGATTCTATGATTCTATGAAACCACAAAAGGCTTGGAGGTTTGATTCTGATGAGTAAATCTGAAGTATCCAAATCTATTGGGTTTGCAAATTTGGGCTAGATATCTCATAAGAGCAGGCTTCCCTGGTGCATATCTGGCAGGTTCTGTTTCAGTCAGGGTGGAAGGGAAGTAACCTGAGTATAACTTTTCCTTAATCAAGAATTTGATATATTTCAAATAACTTTCCAAACTCATTTAAGCCTGTTAGAGGAGATTTGCAATGAGGAATCAGAAACTTAATTCTCCAAAATCCTGATCCAAAGCTCACTGAAGTAGATTGACAGAACAAGGAGTAATGGTCTCAAATTGCAGTGGGGGAGGTTTAGGTCATAGGCGCTGACTCCGTGGGTGCTCCGGTGCTGGAGCACCCACGGAGAAAAATTGGTGGGTGCTCTGCACCCACCGGCAACTCCCCACCCACCCCGGACCCGCGGCAAACTTACCGGGAACTGGGAGATGTTGCGGGGCCCCGCCCCCGACGCTGGGCAACGTGGCGTCGGGGGCGGGGCCCCGCAACGTCACCCGGCGTCGGGGGTGGGGCCTGGCGTCGGGCGGGGCCCTGCCCCCGACGCCGGGTGACAGCACCCACGGGCGGGGCCGGACGTCAGCCCCTGTGGTTTAGGTTGGATATTAGGAAAACCTTTTTCACTAGGAGGGTGGTGACGCACTGGAATGGGTTACCGAGGGCAGTCAGGCTTGACAAAGCCCTGGCTGGGATGATTTAGTTGGGGATTGGTCCTGCTTTGAGCAGGGGGTTGGACTAGATGACCTCCTGAGGTCCCTTCCAACCCTGAGATTCTATGATTCTATGAAAGACAACCATTGACTTCAATGGACTTTGGATTATATTGCAATTCCCATGTCTTTTGATTAAATGAATCTCAACGTTTCTGGCCAATAAATATGTCTGTTCTTGTGAAAAATACACTTTAGAAGGCAGCTGTGGCATTCTTGAGACGTGCTTTGATTTCTTTCTTGGCTGCTAAGAAGGAATATTTGAATGCAGCCCAAGATAAATTAATTAGAAGGGCTGCTGAACTGGATTGTAGTGCAGGCAAAGGGAAACTGATGACTGTCAAATCAACATTATAATAAGCTTTTCACGTCTTATGATACTTTCTTATTGAAACATCATTCATATGAGTGGGGGAAAGAAAGGGCAGGTATCTACCTGCCTGTTGGGAAGACTTTTCAGAGTTTATACTTTGTCTGATGTACCAGTCACTAAGGGAGCATACTTGAAACATCCCTTTTAGTCCTCTGGGTTTCTGTGAAATTTTGTTGCTTCAAAGTAGTATGGACTGTGGTAGATCTGCTTATTATAAATTATTTTCTATAACTCCTAAAACGGTGGCATGCTTTTGAATGACAAGTATAAAGACAAGGTTTCTGCTTCAAGGAACATTCAATCTAAAGCTCTGATCTATTGGGAGATGATCATTTGACTTCAATTGGATTACTCCTGGGCTAAAAGTAAAGTGGGTGTTTACTGTAAGTGCTTTGCTGGATCAGGGTCTTAAATTGCACTCTCTTTTGGGCAAGGATGAGAAAAACACTTCCTTCACTTTGAGCATGTGACTAATCAATGGGATTACTCATGCACTTAAAGTTAATCACATGAATAAGAGCTATGCTGGGTTGGGGCCTAAATCACTGCTGTTGTACAGACACATTGTGTCAACGTCTGTAAAACTACACGGGGAAACTAAACAAGGAAGGAAACATTTTGAGATTTCTGTGCTTAAAACGGAAATACTACGAAGTCTACAGACTTATTACTTTTCTGGTCACAGCACTGTCATGCTAGCTCCATGGAACGTAACTTGGCAAAGTATGCTCCTGTTTCATCTTCTCACTCCAGGAACTTCTACCTCTCCATTCTTCTGTTGTTCTTGTTGGTTCCTTTATTCGTCTAGCCTTCCCTTTGTAAAAACATCTGTCATCCATGGCAGAGAGCTCACGTTCTGGAGAGTGGTTTATTTAATTCTTGACTGAGCAGAGAGTTACTGCAAAGGCACTGCGGATATGTCTGCACAGCTGTGGCAGTGAGCGACCCATTCTGGGTCAACAGACTTGGGCTTGTGCTAAAAACAGCTGTGTAGATGTTGCTGCTTGGGCTGGCGGCCGGGCTCTGAATCCTAGGGTAGGGTGTGGGCTTGAGAGTGTGAGCGTCGGCTCAAGCCACATCTTCAAAGCGTTGTCTACACAGCTGTGTTTAGCACGGTAGCACAAGCCCCGTCTATTGACCTGGACTGGGAGGCTTGATGCCATGGGCTATGTAGACCTATCCTATGAAGCTTAAGAGTACTCAAACTTCCCAGCTAGAGAACATTTTAATATAACATCATTTCTTACTTAGGAGTGAGTGCAGCTCTTCTTCTCCCAATTTAAAAACAACCACAGAGAAACAGTGTGATTCTGAGTGATTACATGGGGAAACACGGACTGGGTGCAGTTAAAGCCATAAAACGAAAGACAAAGTTTGTGGAATATACTGTCCTGTTTTCTCCTATATATTCAGGGCCAGACTTTTTAAAAAGAGCCCCGCATGCAACAGCTGCCATTTAGACATGCAAATAGGGGCCTAGATTTTCAGTGTAGGCATCTCAATGCATCCTAATTACTAGAGCTGGGCAGAAGACGGAAGCCCTGTTTCATGAAGGATTTTGATTTTTGAAATTTGTCTTTATTCCAAATGGGAACAAAACCTCCAAATTTTGAAACCCTCCAAAGGAAAATTCCGTTTGGGGTTGACTTCCACTTTTTGTTCTGTATTACATTTGAACATACAATTAAAAATATCCAAAACCGTTACTCCTTGTTCTGTCATCTTCTACCACTGAGAACAGTCTAGATCCAGCCTCTTTGGAACCCCCTTTTAGGTAGTTGAAAGCAGCTATCAAATCCCCCCTCACTCTTCTCTTCTGCAGGCTAAACAATCTCAGTTCCCACAGCCTCTCCTCATAAGTCATGTGCTCCAGCCCCCTAATCATTTTTGTTGCCCTCCGTTGGACTCTTTCCAATTTATCCACATCCTTCTTGTAGTGTGGGGCCCAAAACTGGACACAGTACTCCAAATGAGGCCTCACCAGTGCCGAATAGAGGGGAATAATCACGTCCCTCGATCTGCTGGAAATGCCCCTGCTTATACAGCCCAAAATGCCGTTAGCCTTCTTGGCAACAAGGGCACACTGTTGACTCATATTCAGCTTTTCGTCCACTGTAACCCCTAGGTCCTTTTCTGCAGAACTGCTGCCCAGCCATTCAGTCCCTAGTCTGTAGCAGTGCATGGGATTCTTACCATACAAATCCTGCCACTTTAATTATACACTCCTCTCTGTGTCCAGTGCTGCAGGGACAATGCAGCTAGGAGAGGGAGGCTGAGGAATCAGTTCCTGACCTGACCCATCAGTGGAAAAGAGCGGGATGTGATACAGCAGTGGGACACTAATAGCAGCAAGCAGCTGATGTTAACATTGCAGCTCGGTGATTATGGAAACATAATATCAGCATGATGAGCTTGGTCTTATTCTGCTGCATTGCAGGGCTGGAAAGGGCAAGCACTTAAATGCAAGCGCTTAGAAAAAAGAATAAAGAGGAAATATTTTGTTACTTCCAATGGACCATATTCCTGGCTCCAACAACACCTCGGTAGCACAAAGCACCGTGGTCAAGCTGCCTTAAATAGGCATCAGACTGGGACTCAAGCCACTTATTCTACCCTGTGGCTCATCTCCCCATTGGTGAAATGGGGACGGTATGATTTGCTCTCTCCCACCCTTCATCTGCCTTGCACAGTGAACTCTTCAGGCAGTGATGGTTTCTTACGCTGTTTCTTACGCACAATGGGGCCCCAATCTCAGTTGGGGTGTCTGGCTTTCTGTCCCACAGATCAGGATGACAGTAAGGTGCCTTATCAAAACTGGAAATGGCTAGCCCTTAGTGCAGAATAACATACCATGGAAGTCAGTCAAACGTTCTAAAATCCTGATGCTGGGACACATGTGCCTTGCAGTGCCAATGAAGGGAATAAACAGTGCTTCACATTGCTACTAGACCAATGACCATTTGGCTGAAAATAAAGCCGTCAGCTTCTAGCCATCAGTGACCTGAGAGTTCCCCATTGCTGACAGCAGAACATGGCATGCTTGAGAAATCAGTGCTGCAATGGAAGAATTTGCAATTTAGTTTTTGACCTGAAGTTGGTTACACTGAATGTATATCATGGAAGTTTGCCTTATTGATGATTTGCTGCTGATACAGTGGAGGGTTCAGTCCTGGAACTGAATGTCCTCTCTTTCCGAAGGCCTAGTTTGAAACGAGGCCTATCTAAATTAGGTTCCCAAATCCCACACACAGGCACCAAATAAGAATGTAGGCACCCAAATGAAAAAAGAAAGGCCCAACTTTTCAAATGTGTTCAGCACTCAGCAGGTCTCATTATTCTCCGTGGGCAGGGCCGGCGCGCCCACTAGGCGGTCTCCTAGGGCGGCGGGAGCCGGTGGGGAGGGGGCGGCTGGCCGCAGCTGCCTCCCACCCTCCCGGCTCCACGGCTGAGCTGGGACCGGGGGGAGGCTGGCCGTGGCTGCCTCCCGCCTTCCCGGCTTCGCGGCTGAGCTGAGGGAAGGACAAAAACACATGGACCACTGCTGCTGTGGAAACAGCAATGACTAACCAGCCACTATGGTCTAAGCCAAAGCTCAGTGAAGACAATAGGAGGCTTTCCAATGACTTCAGTGTGCTTTGCATCAAACCACTTGCAAGGCAGAGAAATAGCTGCCAGCGTGGTAGGTGACTATAAAAACCAAGTTGCAGATGAAGCACTAGAGCAGGGGTCTCAAACATGTGGCCTGCGGGCCACATGCGGCCCGTGGAGTTATTTCCTGCAGCCCGCCATAGGTGCTGACTCCCCTGGCAGCCAAGCTCCAAACATTACTGAGTGTTTATATTTTATTAAAACCCCTCTTTGCATTACAGTTTTTTAAAAGTTCATACATTGACTTTTAATAGAATATTATATTACTCTTCAATTTTTTAATTTTTGACTATACTTTTGTATCATTGTATGAAAAGGTTTCAGTGATGCGGCCCTTGGGCCAATTTACTAGTTCTCATGTGGCCCTCGAGGTGATTTGAGTTTGAGATCCCTGCACTAGAGCAATAGGGAAAAGCGTTACAAGGGTTACAATGCACTAAAAGAAGAGCTGAGGGAATGGAAAAGAGAAGGGGGAGGGCTGGGGGACAGGACCAGCTGTGGCAGTAGCAAGGATGCAGGAGGGAGGGAGGGAGTAGACTTTGGAGCAGTGTGCAGTGCACAGATCAGGGACTTGGATGCAAGAAATCTGCACCGAAATCAGGCAAATTTTGAACTATGGGGCTTAATCTCCACCAGGAGGTTCTAGTGACTTCATAAGCCTGTCTAATCGTTCACAATGTCCCCAGTACCCCACAATGGAATAGCAGCTCTAAGTCACGGTTGCCTTTTATTTTCTTTCTGCATGAGAGACCTAGTGAAATCGAAGCCACATAACATGGACCATGTTTGGCACTTAGTACTTTAACTTTCCAGTATTCTGTCCAAACTGCAAGACATTGAAGTCCTTTTGGGTTCAGGTTCTTCAGTAAATCACCAGAAGTCAGCTGTGCACTGCACACTAACGAAACACACATGCCATGAATTATCACCTTGCAGCTTCTGACAAATTCCTGCAGTGAAAAATGTGTCCTTGAGGAATCCTTTTGCAGCTGTGAAAATGGAAAACCTCTGCTCTCTTACTTAGTGATCTAAAGCCTACTGACGTCAATGGAAGACTTTCAGTTGCCTTCATGGGCTTTGGGTCAGGCTCTCTCATGCCCCTGCTCATAACAAAGCATGTATTACATGCTTGTCACAGCAGCAGTGCACATGACTTTTTATTGGATCAACAATAGCCAGTACGTGAAAGGTCCATGACTTCCACATTTCTAAATTTAGCACCGTGTTTTCAACTGCTAAGTGCTTTTCAAAGACTAATTAATTTGCCAGCACTCTTGTATCATAAGGAAGAAAATAATATGTCCGTAAGTTTCACGGGGGTTCATGGGCCTGATCCAAAGCTCTCTGAACTCAATGTAAAGAGTCCCTTTAACGTCGATGGTCTTGACTCTGGCCCTGCATTGTCTGATGTTTCCCCTTCCTTTAGGAAAAGAGAAAGTTAAAAGGCAGTGCAACTGCAAGGACAAAGAAGAGATCTAATTTCCAGTCATAAACGAGGTTTGGTTTTGTCTGTCTTTTAAGATGGTAGAAGACCTGTCACAAAGCTTGGTGGAAACCTGCAGGTGGGCGGAAGCCAAGGAAAGGCTACAGTCCATGAAAACACTTCCCCCCCGCCCCATTAAGTGACATGGTTCAAGGCATTGCTAAGGAGCTGGTGGCATCTCTGAGCCCATAGCAGTCAGTGGAGGTACTGCAGAAGTGAATTGACAGCCTGTCCTGCTCCTGCAGTATAGGGAGGTGACTGACATCCAGGGCAGGCAGTCCTCTAGTGCCCTGCTTAATTAATAAGAAGTTCTTCGTTCCTTCCTCACTAGTCTTTCCCCCATGCTTCCAGGACTGGATTTCAATGGTAGCAGGTGATTCTCTACACGTTCCCTAAAGATGGCTGGGGGCAGTGGCTACTCATGACCTTCTGAAATGATATATGAAAGACAAGGACTATACAAAGGAGGCTGGGGTGCAGTCTTCTGGAGATGCCCTAGAAGGCACCAAAAGAAAGGGGGCTCATAGGCCTGGTGGAGGAAGAGGGAGTTCATATTACACCTATCACCCACTTCTGGAAATGACTTTCCAATGATCTCAAGCTTTCATCCAGAAGGAACCCAAAGCCATTGACATGCTTAGGCCCTGATTCACAAAGATACCTAAGCATGCTTAAGTTTAAGCATGTGAGTTGCCTCACTGAAGTTTAAGTTAGGGATGTACTTAAGTGACTTGTTAACTGGGGCCTCAGTGAAAAGGTATTGGTCAAATTCTGGATGCTTCCAGCACTTCCATTAAAGATGCTCCACAAAAGTATCAGAGGATAGAATTTGGCCCCAAAGGTATAGGAAGTGATGATGGCATACTCTCAGGGCCATGAATTCCCTTGCTACATGGTATGGCATCACTGACGTTAACCTGCAGTCTTCTTTAACTCAGTGATATTTTTATACTGCATTTAATAATCACAAGAGGTACATTATAACTGTCTAGACTTAGATATAGTTCCAAGACCTGGCTTGGGGTTTTCAGGCTAATTGTGAGACTGCATAACTCTGAAGGGAAGGTTCAAGTTTTAACATTGCTGAGACCAGCCTATCAGGATGACCTGCAAGCTTAGAAACTAAATTCTGGGATTGCAAAATGAATCTACAGAGGAGCAAAGCATGAGCAAGAAGCAGGGGGTTGGACTAGATGACCTCCTGAGGTCCCTTCCAACCTGAGATTCTATGATTCTATGAAACCACAAAAGGCTTGGAGGTTTGATTCTGATGAGTAAATCTGAAGTATCCAAATCTATTGGGTTTGCAAATTTGGGCTAGATATCTCATAAGAGCAGGCTTCCCTGGTGCATATCTGGCAGGTTCTGTTTCAGTCAGGGTGGAAGGGAAGTAACCTGAGTATAACTTTTCCTTAATCAAGAATTTGATATATTTCAAATAACTTTCCAAACTCATTTAAGCCTGTTAGAGGAGATTTGCAATGAGGAATCAGAAACTTAATTCTCCAAAATCCTGATCCAAAGCTCACTGAAGTAGATTGACAGAACAAGGAGTAATGGTCTCAAATTGCAGTGGGGGAGGTTTAGGTCATAGGCGCTGACTCCGTGGGTGCTCCGGTGCTGGAGCACCCACGGAGAAAAATTGGTGGGTGCTCTGCACCCACCGGCAACTCCCCACCCACCCCGGACCCGCGGCAAACTTACCGGGAACTGGGAGATGTTGCGGGGCCCCGCCCCCGACGCTGGGCAACGTGGCGTCGGGGGCGGGGCCCCGCAACGTCACCCGGCGTCGGGGGTGGGGCCTGGCGTCGGGCGGGGCCCTGCCCCCGACGCCGGGTGACAGCACCCACGGGCGGGGCCGGACGTCAGCCCCTGTGGTTTAGGTTGGATATTAGGAAAACCTTTTTCACTAGGAGGGTGGTGACGCACTGGAATGGGTTACCGAGGGCAGTCAGGCTTGACAAAGCCCTGGCTGGGATGATTTAGTTGGGGATTGGTCCTGCTTTGAGCAGGGGGTTGGACTAGATGACCTCCTGAGGTCCCTTCCAACCCTGAGATTCTATGATTCTATGAAAGACAACCATTGACTTCAATGGACTTTGGATTATATTGCAATTCCCATGTCTTTTGATTAAATGAATCTCAACGTTTCTGGCCAATAAATATGTCTGTTCTTGTGAAAAATACACTTTAGAAGGCAGCTGTGGCATTCTTGAGACGTGCTTTGATTTCTTTCTTGGCTGCTAAGAAGGAATATTTGAATGCAGCCCAAGATAAATTAATTAGAAGGGCTGCTGAACTGGATTGTAGTGCAGGCAAAGGGAAACTGATGACTGTCAAATCAACATTATAATAAGCTTTTCACGTCTTATGATACTTTCTTATTGAAACATCATTCATATGAGTGGGGGAAAGAAAGGGCAGGTATCTACCTGCCTGTTGGGAAGACTTTTCAGAGTTTATACTTTGTCTGATGTACCAGTCACTAAGGGAGCATACTTGAAACATCCCTTTTAGTCCTCTGGGTTTCTGTGAAATTTTGTTGCTTCAAAGTAGTATGGACTGTGGTAGATCTGCTTATTATAAATTATTTTCTATAACTCCTAAAACGGTGGCATGCTTTTGAATGACAAGTATAAAGACAAGGTTTCTGCTTCAAGGAACATTCAATCTAAAGCTCTGATCTATTGGGAGATGATCATTTGACTTCAATTGGATTACTCCTGGGCTAAAAGTAAAGTGGGTGTTTACTGTAAGTGCTTTGCTGGATCAGGGTCTTAAATTGCACTCTCTTTTGGGCAAGGATGAGAAAAACACTTCCTTCACTTTGAGCATGTGACTAATCAATGGGATTACTCATGCACTTAAAGTTAATCACATGAATAAGAGCTATGCTGGGTTGGGGCCTAAATCACTGCTGTTGTACAGACACATTGTGTCAACGTCTGTAAAACTACACGGGGAAACTAAACAAGGAAGGAAACATTTTGAGATTTCTGTGCTTAAAACGGAAATACTACGAAGTCTACAGACTTATTACTTTTCTGGTCACAGCACTGTCATGCTAGCTCCATGGAACGTAACTTGGCAAAGTATGCTCCTGTTTCATCTTCTCACTCCAGGAACTTCTACCTCTCCATTCTTCTGTTGTTCTTGTTGGTTCCTTTATTCGTCTAGCCTTCCCTTTGTAAAAACATCTGTCATCCATGGCAGAGAGCTCACGTTCTGGAGAGTGGTTTATTTAATTCTTGACTGAGCAGAGAGTTACTGCAAAGGCACTGCGGATATGTCTGCACAGCTGTGGCAGTGAGCGACCCATTCTGGGTCAACAGACTTGGGCTTGTGCTAAAAACAGCTGTGTAGATGTTGCTGCTTGGGCTGGCGGCCGGGCTCTGAATCCTAGGGTAGGGTGTGGGCTTGAGAGTGTGAGCGTCGGCTCAAGCCACATCTTCAAAGCGTTGTCTACACAGCTGTGTTTAGCACGGTAGCACAAGCCCCGTCTATTGACCTGGACTGGGAGGCTTGATGCCATGGGCTATGTAGACCTATCCTATGAAGCTTAAGAGTACTCAAACTTCCCAGCTAGAGAACATTTTAATATAACATCATTTCTTACTTAGGAGTGAGTGCAGCTCTTCTTCTCCCAATTTAAAAACAACCACAGAGAAACAGTGTGATTCTGAGTGATTACATGGGGAAACACGGACTGGGTGCAGTTAAAGCCATAAAACGAAAGACAAAGTTTGTGGAATATACTGTCCTGTTTTCTCCTATATATTCAGGGCCAGACTTTTTAAAAAGAGCCCCGCATGCAACAGCTGCCATTTAGACATGCAAATAGGGGCCTAGATTTTCAGTGTAGGCATCTCAATGCATCCTAATTACTAGAGCTGGGCAGAAGACGGAAGCCCTGTTTCATGAAGGATTTTGATTTTTGAAATTTGTCTTTATTCCAAATGGGAACAAAACCTCCAAATTTTGAAACCCTCCAAAGGAAAATTCCGTTTGGGGTTGACTTCCACTTTTTGTTCTGTATTACATTTGAACATACAATTAAAAATATCCAAAACAAAAGGTAATTTCAAAATAAAAAATCAAACTGATTTATTTTGAAAAATGTCAAAATCAGATGTTTCAGTGTCGTGGGCAACGTTTTCCCAGTTCTTTTCCAAAACCAAATTCCAGAAAAATCATCTCAGTTTCACAAAGCCATTTCAATTTTGACAGAACCGCATATTTCAACAGAATATGGTTTCATTTACATTTCTCTGGCCAACTGTACTGTGGTTAACATCTGATTTAGATCTATTCTATTCTGCTCAGGTTTTTATACCATCATATCACTAGTTTTGCTGGAGCAAAATGCTATCCAGGGTGAAGACTTTGTGTATGTGTGTGTGTGTGTGTGTGTGTGTGTGTGTTTTCATTTTTTGGTCAAAGCATAACTAACATAATCAGCACACCTCCTCTAACAAAGAAGGAGCACCAGAGACATTAACTGGTGCCCACAAGCTTCTGGGATTCAGATGAGCAATGCAGGGGGATTTAGTATGATCCAAGTGAATTACGAAACATTTTCCTCACAATTTTCTCACACCTGTAAAGAAGCACCTTTGCTGTTAAGTGTAGAGCAGTCTCCTGGTCTGACTGAGGAAATTACGTGATCTCTGTACATCTCTTGTCAGTATTTCATGCAAATTGCATATTGATTTTATGCAGCTCCTTTAAGTAGCATTAAGATTTTCAGCCAATCTTATCATGATTAAACAACAGTCTGAATGCCCTCAAAGAGATGATCTCCCCCCCCCCCCCCCCCCCCCGGAGCAGACAGTGATAACAGTCTACACCGGAAAAGGATTATGGATTCACAGATGCAAGAACACACAGGAATAACAAAGATAGGAATGATGGGCTATATTTGCTTGTAGCAGAGAATAATTCTTGTAAATGGCTGTGCCTTTCTTTAATGTTGCTGGGACTTCTCACCAGCCAGGAGTGTTCCTCCAGTACTGTATGCTTGTAATATTTGCTATTTCACTATACTACTTAGATGCGAACAACCTATTTTTCATTTCATTTTAAAAGTTGCCAGATAGAAAAGTGATGTAAACACTAGATGGCCTCCTGAGGTCCCTTCCAACCCTGAGATTCTATGATTCTATTGAACAAAACATTTAGTTTGACGTAAAACTAACTATTTAGTGTTGTTTTCAGGTAGTTATCCCCCCCCCCCTTTTAATTTTTTTAAATTACATCTAGCAAAAATTTCAAAATGACACATTATTTCAATATGAAAAGTTGAAACGCTTCATTTTGAAAATGTCAAAATGTTTTCTTTTGACTCTTTTTTGCATTTTTTCCCTCTTTTTTTTTTTACTGGCTGAAACTATTTGACCAAAATCTTGCAAAATTTTGTTGACCTAAAACTGCATTTTTCAACAAATAAACTAACAAATATTAAACAATTCATCCAGGGCCGGTGCAAGGATATTTTGCACCCTGGGCGAAACTTCCACTTTGTGTCCCCCCTCCCCTTCCCCCTATCCACTCTCTCCCACTTCCTGCCCCCCAAAGAACCCCCAACCCATCCAACCCCCCCTGCTCCTTGTCCCCTGATCACCCCCTCCCGGGACCCCTGCCCCTAACCGCCCCCTGGGACCACACCTCCTATCTAAGCTTCCCTTCTCCTTGTCCCCGACTGCCCCCTCCTGAGACCCCCCCACGCTAACTGCTCCCCTAGAACTCCATCCCCTACCTGTCCCCTGACTGCCCTGACCCCTCTCCACACCCCCGCCCCCTGACAGACCCCCAGGACTCCCACACCTATCCAACTGCTGCCTGTCCCCTGACTGCCCCCCAGTACCCCCCGACCCATATAACCCCCCTTCTCCCTGCCCCTGACCCCTCTCCACACCCCCGCCCCATGACAGACCCCTGGGACTCCCACACCTATCCAACTGCTGCCTGTCCCCTGACTGCCCCCTGCAGAATCCCCCAACCCATCCAATCCCCCCTGCTCCCTGTCCCTTGACTGCCCCAACCCCTCTCCACACCCCCGTCCCCTGACAGACCCCCGGGACTCCCACACCTATTCAACTGCTGCCTGTCCCCTGACTGCCCCCCCAGAACCCCCTGACCCATCTAAACCCCCTGGTTCCCTGCCCCTGACTGCCCTGACCCCTCTCCACACCCCCATCCCCTGACAGACCCCCAGGACTCCCACACCTATCCAACTGCTGCCTGGCCCCTGACTGCCCCCTCCAGAACCCCCTGACCCATGTAACCCCCCCTGCTCCCTGCCCCTGACTGCCCCGACCCCTCTCCACACTCCTCCCCCTGACAGACCCTCCTCGACCCTTCCAACCCCCCTGCTCCCTGACTGCCCCCTCCAGAGACTCACTGCCCCTTCTCCAACCGCCCGGCACGCTATCGTAGACATGTTGCCGGCTGTGCGCTCCCCTGCCGTACTGGAATGCAGGGGAGGGGGAAGCAGGGCAGGGGAGGAGGAGGGGCGGAGCTCTAGAGTTGCCGGAGGCCCCGATGCCAGCGGCCGGCTGGCGATCTGGGCTGTGGGGGCCACGGCTGCTCCCCACTAGCAGCGCCACTGCTTTTGCAGGACTGCTGTGCACGCCGCTCCGGCTCCTCCACGGCTGGGGCTCACCGCTGCTGCAAGCACGATGCTCCAGCTCTTAGCGCCCTGGGCAGGGGGTGGGGAGGCCGGGACCAGCCCCCAGGGCAGGGCGCCACTTTTTGGTGCCCCCCAAATCTTGGCGCCCTAGGCAACCGCCTGGGTCACATAGTGGTTGCACCAGCCCTGAATTCATCCCAAAAATGTCACCCAACCCTAGTTGTACCGATGTTCATTTCTTTGTGCAACTACTGGAATTCCTGCACAGTTTAACAAGACAGCTCCACACATCCCCTCTTGCCCTCTAGAACCTTACCGATCAACGCATAAAACGACACACATCTCAATCCATTAAACAGCACTATGACAACATATATCTTCATGGAAAGGCGGTTACGTCTATTTATTTATGTTTACATCTACTTTCATGGGGGCATGGATGTTCTTTGGCAGCATCGACTTTGGATGTTAAGTTTTTTAATGTCCTTCTCAGAGCAGACAGTCTCTTTAATTTTTCAATATTTGCTGTCTACTTGCTTGAGAGCTCAGAAGGGATTTAGTTTCTCTGGCAGACCTGCCAGCTTCCAGCACAGAAATGATAGTTGTCATCCACCACCTTGAAAAGGTTGGTTTTCTTTAAACATTTCAAAAGCACAGTTCTCCGGGGGCACTGTCAATGGAGGAGGAGAAGAAAGTGTTTGTGAATCTAGAAATAAATATTAACTCATTCATCACCTGTTTGAAATGATTATTCCAACCACAACAAGGAAAAGGCTTGTACTCTAAGAGGCCTTTTTACTAGGTACTTTTATGATTTGGGGAAGCTATGTTGTTGCCCTGCAAGAGTGGAATTAGGCCAGGTGGGCCGAATCAGCTAATTAGGCTGCAAACATGGGAGCTTTAGGGTGGAGGCAGCTAATTAGAGAGAGGCTCACCTGTGCAGGAAAAGGTAGGGCCTATGAAGTCAGGTAGCAGGCTACAGACAGGGCTACTGGAAAAGGCTGCAGGAAGGCCGGCAGGCAGTTGGCACTCCCTGGGACGAGGGTTCCTGGAGATGGTACACCCAGAGAGAGAAGGGGAACCAGAGAGTAGTAAGCAGTCCAGGGAAGGAGTAGTGAGGATAGAGAGAGGAGCCCAGAACTGCTGAGTGAGGGTCCCTGGACTGGAATCTGGAGAAGAGGGTGGGCCTGGGTTCCCTTAGTAGGCACTGAGGGAGTGGCACCAGGCAGTGAGAGGGGAAACTGCCTAGGACTGCTAGAGAGAAGGGACTTTGCTACTCCTGAAAGGGGGAACGCTGAGTGACCTAGCTGGAGGGCTAAATCCTGAAGAAGATGCTGTGGTTCTTGGGGCTGAAGACCAGAGGGAGAGACAGTGTGCAAAACTGTGGATGGGGGCATCAGCCTCGAGAGTTAATCCCCAGAGTGAACAAGAGGAGGTGCCAGACCAGCAGTGAGCGGTGCACCCTGTGACTAACATCCATAAATGAAAAAATGAGGGAGTGCAGGCGTAGATGGTTTTGGTCATATAAATTGCAGACCTGACAGCTTCATGGGTGAGAGGGTCTAGCAGATCGAGACTGAAGGAAAAAGACGAAGAGGCCAGCCCAAGAAGAAGTGGCGGGCTGTCATTAAGGAAGTCATGTTAGCATGTGGTGTGATAGAGGCTATGGCATTGAATAGAGCATTTGGGAGGGAGAGAACTTGTAGAACAGACCCTATCTGATTGGATTAATGCCAGGAAGAAGCATTATTCTGAGGTAAATGTAGGGAATGATACCCAGGAAACTGTCCTGTTGGCTTTCACCTGGATATTCCTGAAATGAGTGTCACGGTGGCAATGCCTATAGGCTTTGTCCTGCAGACACTATTGAGAATATTGCTCATGACTCAGAATAACCCTGTTGATTTCAGTTGGACCATTCAGGGTAGTAAGCTCTAAACTCAAGTCCGCATTCAGCCTGTGCAGGATAGGGTCTTCTGTTTGTAATACCTCATTTTCTTCCTTCAGCATTCTGTGCCAGGTTTTGCATCTTGGCAGAGACAGTACCTAGAATCTGTAATTTACCTGGCACTATAGACAGTCCTAAGCCACTCTCTACATTAAGGAAATTCACACTGGTCTAACTACACGGAGGGAACTACAGGTGGGGGCGGGAAGCAGCTTAGCTTTGGTCTAGCAGGAGATGCCCAGGGCTGGAATAACCAGGTCCAAGGGGCATGGGGGGAGCTGAATTGGGAAACTGGAAGGATGCTTGTTTGCACGGGAGATGTATGTGGATCTTGGGACGTTCAGGCTGAAGCTGCTGTGACTTCGCTAAAATGCTCCTTTTACAGCTTCACAATAGATTCCGACCAATTTAAGATTTCTTAAAAAACTGATTTTAGAATATACTTTATTTCAGCCGATCCTGGAATTTATGCTGCCCACTGACTTCCCAGCGAATAATAAACTGCAGGTCATCCATTCGCTGAAGAGAACTCATTAGTAAAGCAGCACATGCCAACATACTGCTAATGACTTACTTTTTGACTAAGGAGCATTCCCAGATTAATGTGGTTTATTACAATGATTCTCCAAGACCCAGAGTATAATTTATCATACTCTTTACTAAAAATATTTCTAATGATACAAAAACTAAGCCGTTTAGGATGGTTAGCCAGTAATTATCCACACACACTTGTCATTGATAGCTATTCTTTAGTAACCATCAGATATGTTTTGGTCAGTATTATATGTTTTCATGTTAATTAAGACAAATTGGTCTTAATGTAGAAATAGCTCTGAGCCAAAACTGAAGCACCTAACATATCTGAACTTCCGGGAAAGTTCAAATTCGGATCTAGCAGTTTACAGACGGTGGCCTGTGGTAGAAGAGCAGAGGGTTTTAGTGGATATGGGAAGATGGTGAAAATAGTATTAATAGAGCTAAGTAGGTGAGTGGGCAGGGAACATTGGAGAAGTCCACTGCAGATGTCAGAAAAAGGCAAGTATTGGAAAGAAGCCCCATTCTATTAAAAATTAGGATTTTAGGTTTCAATCCTGCAAACATTTCCACATATGCTTAACTTTACTGCCATGAGTAACTCCCATTGGGACTGCTCATAGCAGTAAAGTTAATCCCCTATGTGTTTGCAAGATCAAGGCCTTAATTATTTAGATCTAAGCCAGAGACAAAACCTTAGGCCTGGTCTACACTAGAGGGTGTGGGGGGGAATCGATCTAAGATACGCAACTTCAGCTATGCTATTCTCATAGCTGAAGTTGCGTATCTTAGATCGAAGTAATTTTACTTACTTCGGGTCCACGCGGTGCAGGCTCGCTCCCCCGTCGACTCCGCTTCCGCCTCTCACTGTGGTGGAGTTCCGGAGTCGACGGGGAGCGCTTCTGGGATCGATTTATCGTGTCTAGATGAGACACGATAAATCGATCCCCAGTAGATCGATTACTACCCGCCAATCTGGCGGGTAGTATAGACGTACCCTGTCAGGGCTCCCTCCCCACTCTGAACTCTAGGGTAAAGACGTGGGGACCCGCATGAAGAGCTCCTAAACTTATTTCTACCAAATTAGGTTAAAACCCCCAAGGTACAAAATTCCCTGCACCCTGAGAAATGCTTCTCTCACTGCCACCATCAAGTGTTTTAAACAGGAATCCAGGAAAGGAACCACTTGAAGTTCCCCTTCCCCCCAAAATACCCTCTCAAGCCCGTACACCCCCTTTCCTGGGAAGCTTGAGAACAATCTCCTAACCAATTGGTTACACAGTGATCTAAAAACCCACCCCCTGGGTTTTAAAACCATAGAAAACAGTCAGCTTCTTAAAAGAAGGATTTTATTAAAACAAAGAAGGTAAAATCATCTCTGTAAAATCAGGATGGTAACTATTTACAGGGTACTCAATTTCCAAACTTAGAGGGATTCCCCCTTTGGACAAAACCTTAAAGTTACAGAAAAAAACAGGAATAACCCCTCCCTCTAACACAGGGAAAGCTCACCAAGCAAAACAAACAGAAAACTACTTGCTATGCTGACTAAACTTACTTTAGAAAAGTGAGGTTTGGTGAGAAGATGACTGGTTGAGGAGATTGATTTTCTGCAGGTACTTCTTGTCTTCCAAGATCACTCTGACTCAGACGAAGAGCCACACACACCTTCCCCCCTCCCAAGATTTGAAAGTATCTTGTCCCCTTATTGGTCAGATGCCAGCCAGGTCAGGTGTCAGTCTGGCTACCTGCATTTCTTAACCCTTTACTGGTAAGAGGATTTTATAGCACTGCATCTGACCCTCTCCCCCTTCCATTTATATTTATGACATACCCTTAGATCCAAATGTGCCTTTTTTTCCATGAGAGAAACCAAAAATCCAGGATTCTAACATTTTTGAACATTTTGGTGTTTGAAACCTAGACTGGAATTTTGATGTTTGGGCCATTCTCTAATATACTTCCTTAAACACCTAAGCTTCTTAGGTCTACTACAGACATTTCAGTGGTATTCAGCAACACCAACAGAGTGAACAGCATATGGCAACCCCAAAACATAAGTAGGAATGGGATAGATCAAAGCAGCCAAACCACATCTTGGTTTTCTCCCTTGGAAAGCAAAGCCGCCGATTTGGATTTGGTACAAAGGGGCAAGAATTTAATGCCAACTGCTTTGGAAATTAAAAAAATAAGATGTATACAGTATGAGGAACCAAACTTTTGGGCTAGCCTGATGGTCTAGTTGAAGAATTTTATTTTGTGTTCCTGATATTATTGTAAGAGGCTAGCAGATTTGGTGATGAGGCAGCTATGGAAAGCTAGCTAACTGCCTGTTGGATTAATAGCTTTTGGGGGCTTGTTTCATTAACTGGAGAGCCTTTGCGTTACCACCAATCTGCATTAGCTGGTTATGGCAAATCCATTCTATCTTCTCTTTGCAGCGTCCACTCTAACTCTAGTGAGTAGGGACACTTTCATTGATAGGAATTAAGGCAAAGCATGGATAGAAATCAACCAAAACCCTGGCTGCCCCCAATTTCAATGTTAAGCTATATTCCAGTCTTTATGGTGCTCCTGTCTACTGAGCAAGCAATAGAGTAAAGGAACAATATGCAAATTCACCGTTAGATGTGCCCAAACAAAACCCACAGATCTGAACATCCCAAACTTTGGCAGCGGTTCGAAATGCAAACTTGGATCCAGATCTGAATTCCTTGGCTAGCCCATATTAAAGCCCCAAATCCAAAGTCCCTGAGTGTTGGGTGGGAGAAGGCGTTCAATATCTGGATCTGAATTCTGTGGTTTCAGCCCAAGCTGTAGTTTAAACACAGTCTCAGTTCATTTGACTTCTAACATACTTTAGCCAGCAGGTGCAGAAGGGAGGAAACTATGTCAGCCTACTCTGGAATATCATCTTTAGCGTGCTGCTAACATAGTTTGGCTGTGCTAGGCAACAACACTATCTATCAACATGATTCTAACTCAGGGGTTCTCAAACTGGGGGTCAGGACCCCTCAGGGGGTCACGAGGTTATTACATGGGGGGTCGTGAGCTGTCAGCCTCCACCCCAAACCCTGCTTTGCCTCCAGCATTTATAATGGTATTAAATATATGAAAAAGTGCTTTTAATGTATTGGGGGGGGTTGCACTCAGAGGCTTGCGATGTGAAAGGGGTCACCAGTACAAAAGTTTGAGAACCACTGTTCTAACTAGAGCTGTGCAAATAATTAATTGAATGAAGTTAGCTTCTTTTTCTGTTTGCAAATTGTCCATAAGCACTTTACACTTTTCTTAAATGTATTCGTTATTTGAAACTATTCACCTAGTCATTTCTATAAATATTTCTTGGTCTGTAGATTACTCACAAGTACAGCTAGTCAGGAATTTTTCAGCTAAGTGTTTTTTTCCATCAGAAAATGAATGATTTGTTGAAACAAAAGGTCAATTTTAATGACTTTCTCAACTGAAAAATAATGTTGAGAAGTTTTGAAATGTCCCATTTTGACACTTTCAAAATGAAAAATTCTAGTTCAAAATGAGTTTACATTTTGAAAATTTTAAGCCAATTATAATAAAAACAATAAAACTGTTGAAATCAAAACGATATGTTTCAAAATTATCTAGATATCATTTTTGATTGACTCAAACCAAAAGTTTTCAGATTTTTGGTCCACATAAATGTTTGAGATTTTGACTTTTCATCCGAATTCAGGATGGGAAAACTTTTCACTATTTTGCGCAGAGGGTTCTATTGACAAGGACTTTGTTGTGAGTATTCAACAGGTTTAAAACAAACAAAAGGAAGTATTTTTTCACACAACGCACAGTCAACCCGTGGAACTCTTTGCCAGGAGAAGTTGTGAAGGCCAAGATTATAACTGGGTTCAAAAAAGACTTAGATAGTTCATGGATGATAGGTTCATCAGTGGTGATTAGCCAAGATGGTCAGGGTTGTAACCCCATGCCCTGGGTGTCTCTAAGGGCTGGTCCACACTACCCGCCCGATTCGGTGGGTAGAGATTGATCTTCTGGGATCGATTTATCGCGTCTCATCTGGACACGATAAATCGATCCCAGAAGCGCTCCCCGTCGACTGCAGAACTCCTTCTCGGCGAGAGGAGGAAGCGCTGTCGATGGGGGGAGCCTGCCTGCGCCGCGTGGACCCGCAGTAAGTAAACTTAGTTTGATCTAGGAAACGTCGACTTCAGCTACGCTATTCTCGTAGCTGAAGTTGCGTTTCCTAGATCGATCCCCCGCCCCAGTGTAGACCAGCCCTAAGTCTATCTAAATCATCTAAGCCAGATGGTAAGACTGGATGACAGGGGTTGGCTCACTTGATAATTGCCCTGTTATTTCATTCCCTCTGAAGTATCTGGCATTGACCACTGCTGGAAGACAGGATATAGGGTTAGATGGACCATTGGTCTGACCCAGCATGGCTGTTCTTCTGTTCAGTATCTCAAATGAGAGTTGTGGTGGGTAGTTTGGGTATGGCACAGGTCACGTGATTATTTCTCTCAGATTCCTAGTGCAAATGCTCACAATTATTAATCTGAAATTCACTATGTTCTCTAACGTTTGCTGCTTCTGCTATCAGGAAATTCACTTGCTGGAACGCTCAAAAGGAGTGAACACAAAAGGAGGGCGAATACAGGTGGAAACAACTTTAATTGTTATGAAAAGTGTGTGTTCCCAGAGGGTGGGATTTTCCAAAATGCCCACCTTAGCCCCACTCTACTCCCACGGAAGTCAGTGGGAGCTGGCGTCCATAGGAGCAGAGTTGGGCTAAAGCCGAGTGAGTGCTTCTGAAAATCTCACCCAGAATGTCTCGAACTGAGCCCTCAATCTAAGGCGGTGTGATCGAATTCAGCGTGGCTCAGTTTATGGCTAGCTTCATGGAGATGGAACCGAACCAAAACCCAGATCAATCCAAACATCCCCGAATTTAAGGGTGTTAGAAATTCAGATCTGAATATTGCAAAATGCTTCTACCTTTATAATATCCTAAATCAAAACTCTGGTCCAAAGAACCCGAAACACTGACCAGTTTGCAATCTAGATTTGAATCTAGCAGTTTAAACTTCTCTCTGTTCAGCTTTTCTCCTGGATCTGAGTCAGGAGATAATTGACTATAATGTGACTGTTTAGACTCCATAAATTATATAATTCTTAATTTAAACTGGGAAGAAGCAAAGACTGAGTTAACAAACGTTGCCATTCTTTACCTTGGGGTCATGTATTCCAGAAAGCTCCTCATAGATTTTCTCTCCTACCATGACAGCAGCCAGGTTCGCTGTGTATGTCGACAGACAAAACAAACAAAAAATGGCCCAGAGATTCATTAAAAACCTTCCAGTCCAGCATTTGGGGGGTTTGATGGCAGCCGTTCTGCCAAACAAGATTGCGTAACAGACATTCAGGGCAGAGGAGAAGGAGAAAACTTTATTCCTGTTTCTTCCCTTGGGGGTCATCCCAAAGGGGCTCTTCCACTCATACAGTGTGAGAAATATTGCCGTGATATGGAGGGCAACAAATATTCCCAGCCACATGGTCCAGTGGAGTGGCCACATGAAGGCTCCAATAGGAGCTGCTGTATCTCTGGTCCTTACTAAGATTCCCAAGCTGGTTGAAAAGAAAGGGCTGGTGAAATCAATCACTTGGCTACGGGCTGTATTGATGCTGAATGATGTCACTGCCATGTGGGCTGTCCCAGCCAGAAGGTCACCCACAAGACCTGTCCAGTGGCCATTTTTCCACGCTCCGTACTTCCCGTCGCCAACAATGTACAAGTCAAAATCAAAGTTCATATCCTCGGCCAACTTTTCCAGCAGGTCGATGCAGTAGCCGTAGCAGCACTTTTTGAACTCAATGGGCACGGTGTCATTGTCCCCATGAAGGGTTTCAAAGAGGCTATCCAACATGGCTGAATCGTTGGTCAGAGGATCCAAGCACAATTGTCCTGCTGGACACAGCCCTTCATCATCCACGTTTCTCGTGAAGACAAAAGGGTGTTCTATCAGTGTTACCACTCTCAGGTGCAGCCGGGGAGGGTGCAGGATGTGGTTTTTGTGCCTCTGGGCCTGCTCTGGCCATATCCCACGATCCATGATGATCTTTCCTTCTTGCCAGCTCCCCAGTCGAGTCCACATTGGGTTCCCGACAGGATCATGCTGCAGATTCCAAATGAAGAAGTTGTTCTCTGAGCTGATGATGTAAGAGCCTTTCACTTTAATGTTGCCACTGAGACCATTAAAGGTCGTGTTGGCTAAAAACCTGTTGGGAGAAGAAATGTAAGAAAACAGAGCCAGACATCCAGAAGGCCGAAGCCTTACACTGCTTTAGAGGAACGGTGGGCTTGTATTGAAAGGATTGTACTGGGACTCAGGAGATCTGGCTCTTTCCTGTTCCTGGCTGTATGACCTTGGCCACATCACGTAATCCCCTAGTGCCTCACTTCTGCCATCTGCAAAATGGGGATAAGGATGCTTCCTTTCTCCCACCCTTTGTCTATTTAGATTGTACATTCTTCAGGAAGGGTCTGTCTCTTACTAGCTGGGCAGTTATGAATCCTGCCTCCTGGGGGGGGAGGGATAGCTCAGTGGTTTGAGCATTGGCCTGCTAAACCCAGGGTTGTGAGTTCAATCCTTGAGGGGGCCATTTGGGGATCTGGGGCAAAAATTGGGGATTGGTCCTGCTTTGAGCAGGGGGTTGGACTAGATGACCTATTAAGGTCCCTTCCAACCCTGATCTTCTATGATTCTGATTGAGAGACAACTAGCTGAGTACTTCACCACCTACTCTGCTTAGCCTTATTAGAAATTTAATATCCATATAATGCAAAATCATGCTAGTGCCATATTAAGTTTGAGAAATCAAAGAAGCAAAATTCCAAAAAGTATCAAAAGTTGCAGATCCTCCGCTCATGCAAATCAACATAGCTCAGGGATCTGGCCGAGAATTTCTACTGCAACCCAATTGAGGCATTGTGTACCCCCTGCTTATTTTAGGGCATAGCTTAACTAACATAAATAGTGTTTATGTTTAGCTTTATATTCAATATGAAGAATGAGAATAAAAAGTATTACTGGCCAAATGCACTCATTGGGTTTTCTGGTTTACACTGGCAGAATCTAGACTGAGTCATTGGTGGTGTAAACAGCACCCCTCCCCACCCACAGGAGTGAATCAGTCCAACATCTCTGAGGTGGTTAAATTGTGTTATCAACTTTCAGTTCTCTGCTACTGCAAGGGCCTAGGGCATTGGTGCACCTTAGTCCCTCCTGTTCTTGTTCTCCACCTGTGGCACAATAGCATAGTCTCCGGAGGACTATAATTCTTTGGCCTAATTCTGATGGCTGGGTTTAATGTGCAGCTGGTGGCCTGTGATATTCAGGAAGTCAGTTGGTCCCTTCTGGCCTGAAACTCTCTGACTCCATTATTTGAGAGATTTTGTGACATTTAAATGTTTGATTTCGTAACCTTATCAAGTTAATGCATTTTTCTGCCACTGATTTCCATGTTAGATACTTTTGTCGGTGGTGGTGGTATGTTAATCCAAACATCCAAAGGGAGCCGGGCGTAAATCACATTTAACAACTTATGGTCTTATACTGTGGCTTTTATGGCCATTCATCATTATATATGCTGTCTGCAGCATTAATGAAGTTCAAAGTCAAGGGCCTTCATGGACATGGAAAAACTGCCTTAGTCAGAAACCTTAAGGAGAAGCTAGAGCAGTTCAGCTGATGTCGAACTCAATCTAGCCAGGCCTCCTGTGAGGTACAGAGCATAGTCCATAGGAGTTCAACATCTTGCAAGCACCTTTCTGCATCTGACTTATAAAAAGCTGTTCTATTTAAATGGGTCCCTACCAATAACATTTCTGTACGGGTTGCTGGCAGACATGCACAGAGAATGGGTAGCTTACCCAGGCTTGTGGACATGAAGGGTCAGATCCTCAGATGGGGTAAATCAACACAGCTCCATTAAAATGCCAATTTACACTAGCTGAGGATCTGGCCTTAAGATTAGGCTGTGTGAACTGTACGAAGGTTTGGTTAATGCCCACAATGCCAAGGCCCCTAGGCGTCAGCTGAACACAGACCAAGACATACTTGAATTAGTAAGGCTCCCTCGTGTATTAGTATTATTTACATAGACATTACGATTAAAAAATGTGTTTAGAGTTTATGAAATACTTGTAGGATGCTGCGTGTATAATTTCACTTATAACACCTGTACCCCATGTTATATGGTGATATTAAGTGTTTGCATTGTAATCCTCTGTAACGGTGTAAGTTACCAAAGAGGAAAGATGCGTTAATATATGTAAAATGCTGGCTTCCTCCAGAAGGTGTTAGGTCCTGCTCACCAAGAAGGCCCATTGAAACCAAATGGGCCACGGTGGAACATCAAATAACAAAGACTTTGTTAATTGCTATCTCTCCGCCCGCCCCCCCTCACCCCTGCCACGTGAAGAAGAGATGTGTGTGTGTGTGTGTGTGTGTGTGTGTGTGTGTGTGAACTCATACCATCATTCTGAACTCTGGGAAGAAGGGAACAGGGCCGGTGCAAGGAAGTTTCGTGCCCTAGGCTAAACTTCCTTGCACCAGCCCTGCACCGCCTCCCCAATAGCTCACCCCTTGCCCCCCCAGCCAGCTCCCCCGCCCATGGGAGCTCAGCCTCCCCACCTACAATGCCGCCCCCCCACCAGCTCCCCCCACCCGTGGGAGCACAGCCTCCCCCCCCACAATGCTGCCCCCCCGCCAGCTCCCCCCGCCTGCAGGCGCTCAGCCCCCCCGTGACTCACTGGCCGCGGAAGCTGAGCAGGGAGCCTGGGGCAGCAGGGCGGCTCGCGGCAGCTGCCCCGCGGCTCCCTGCTCAGGCGCTGAGTGGGGGGTGTGGCTCCGGTGGCTTCCCATGGCGCTGAGGGGGGGGGGGGGGCGGCGGGGCGGCTCGCGGCGGCTGCCCCCGGCTCTCTGCTCAGCGCCTGAATGGGGGGGCGGCGGGGCGGCTCGCGGCAGCTGCCCCCCAAATCTTGGCGCCCTATGCAACTGCCTAGGGTCGCCTAATGGGTGCACCGGCCCTGGAAGGGAATAAAAATCCCTAACAAGAAGAAACTGCATCTTTATGCTGCTTGGACTCTGAGGGGCAAGGATCACTAAGCATAAGCAAAAGTTCCCTTGTGCTTGGCCTGAGTTAGTCCTAAGGGACATACCGAGCTCTTCCTAGTTCATAAACCTTTACACAGTTTATTATAGGATTGGCTACAGGCGCTATCTTCAGTGTGAGATCTAAAGTGCAATTGACCTGGGGAAAGTGACTGGTCTTTTGAGACTGGGAGTAACCTGAATGTTGTGCTTTTTTGGCACAAGGGACCATCTGTCTTCAAGGCAGGCTTACCTGGGTATCAAGATAGATCGGAGTGCCCAAGGGGACTGTCTGGGACTCCACGTTAAGGCTGTTATAGTGCCTGAGGAGTTTATACTTTTGGTGAAATCAAAGTATAGAACTCGCCGCTAGTTTGGAGTTGTGTTCTGCTTCTTAACAGTCTGCTCTGAAGCAGGCGCTCGTGAGCCATTGAAGGACAGCTCGACATGGTCATTCCATTCTCTTTCTAAATTGAACACTGGAAACGAGTTCAAAGTGTGATGCTTGCTCTTTCCTGTTGCATTCTATTTTTCAGGTTCATTCTTCGATAGAAAGAAAATAAGAAAGAAAGAAATACTTGTGGCACCTTAGCGCCTAACAAATTTATTTCAGCATAAGCTTTCGTGGGTTAGAACCCACTTCCATGCATCCGATGAAGTGGGTTCTAACCCACGAAAGCTTATGCTGAAATACATTTGTTAGTCTCTAAGGGTATGTCTATACTTACCCGTCGCGTCGGAGGCGCGGGATCGATGTTCTGGGTTCGATTTATCGCGTCTTGTCAAGACGCGATAAATCGAACCAGGAAGTGCTCCCTCGTCGACGCTGGTAATCCAGCTCGACGAGTGGAGTAGGCGGAGTCGACGGGGGAGCCTGCGCGCCGCGTGTGGACCACAGGTAAGTTCGAACTAAGGTACTTCGACTTCAGCTACGTTATTAACGTAGCTGAAGTTGCGTATCTTAGTTCGACAGGGGGGGTTAGTGTAGACCTGGGCTAAGGTGCCACAAGTATTTCTTTCTTTCTTATTTTCTTTTTGCTGACACAGACTAGCATGGCTACTACACTGTAACCTATTCTTCGATAGAGGCGCGAAAGCTCTCAGAACATACCCTAGAACTATGTTTGTGGTATTTTGATAATGATTTAATTAAAATAGTCTCATCTATTTTCTTTAGTTTGATTGCATTCTTGCAAAGTTCAGTCAGGGTCAAGAACCAGAGCAGGGAGTAAGTCAGAACACAGGCTGCTGAAATTGCCCAAGAAGAACAGTTAAAGCTTTAATTCACAGACAAGATGAGGCTTTAAAATCCTAATGCCTTATCCCTGTAACAAGGGTGCTCACAAGAGGAAAAATTCACTCGGCGGGAAAGGAAATTAATAAACGCGCAGTCATGTAGCATAATGCTTGTGTGTTTGTTACAGGTCTTGCTTTCTTCATTTAGTCATCAACGTGCTCCTCTGCATGTCTCCTTCAACAGTTAAATTAGTCAGCCGTTTGGTACCTGAAAATGTCCTCCTGCTGTGGTGGCATATCTCAAAGAGGTAGAAGATTTAGCGAATTATTTTGAAACTATTGTCATGGGTGCTTTTTGAATGGAATGAAATTCATCTCACAACCCAATGGATCACCACAGTGCCATTTTGAAGCCCAAATCAACATCTGTTCTCATGACTAAGGTATGTCTACACAGCAAAAGCTGGGCATGAGCCACCTACTCAAACTAGTTTGAATCCAGCTAGCATGGGTAACCATAGCAGGGAAGCAACAAAGAGTCCTGTGGCACCTCATAGACTAACAGATGTATTGGAGCATAAGCTTTTGTGGGTGAATACCCACTTCTTCAGATGCATGCAGTGGATCGGACATTTCCACTGCATGCATCTGAAGAAGTGGTTATTCACCCCGAAAGCTTATGCTTCAATACGTCTGTTAGTCTATGAGGTGCCACAGGACTCTTTGTCGCTTCTACAGATCCAGACTAACACGGCTACCCCTCTGATACATAGCGGGGAAGACAGAACAGTGTGGGCAGTCTTCACTGCTATCGTTACCCATGCTAGCAGGATTCTAGCTAGTTTGGGTGTTTGGTCCATGCACTGTTATTGCTGTGTAGACATACCCTTACTTTACTTAGCTGAAACAACTTTCTTGTGAGCCTTAAATTAATGATGAGGGTTGATGAAGGAAACATTTTTGTCCTAACGGGGTGAGAGATTCATCACATCATTATTGTGAAGAGAGAGGATAGATACCCTCCGAAAGGAACTGTGAACATGCACACCAAAAACACAATGGATTTGCATCTGAATCCTGAAAAAAAAGGTTTGCTGTGTGGAAGGCAGGCGAAGTGCGGTTCAAACAATCTATTAACACAAGACGGGAGAGAAGAAGAAAAAAGCCCATCCATGTATGTACGTGACTCTATCTCAGGGCCATACAATAATGAGGTGCTACGTGCAGAGAAATCTACAGCAAATATTACCCAGGCAGATAGACCACATCCTCTTTTGGTGACCCCTCTTTTCCTTCCACTGTCCACGCACTCACCAAACAACTAGAGATGCATTTCCAGGGTAGAATTTTTGCAGCGATTGCGCAGTGTGCAGCATTTTACAAGGCTAGCCTTAAGCACCAGCAAGATGGCAGATTACTTGGCAAGAGGTTGAGGACTCTGCATTTTTGGAAATTCTGCACAGTTTCATCAACTCTCAGCCAAATCCCCCTCTAACCTGCATCAGAGAAAGGGGTGGCACTCAAGATCCATTTCTCTGTCTGTCTAACCTCCTCCCTCCCCTCCCCCCGCACACACACTCACCCCCAGCCGTGGAACTGAAAGCAAAGACCTGTTTTCCACTCTGACCCATTCCGGCTTTGGGAATTTTCTTGGCCTGATTTTTTTTTGCCCCCCTCTGGCATCCTGGATCCCCTGAAAATATGAGGTTGGCCCTGACTTTTTCCCATCATACATGATTGTAAATTTGCATTCCAGTTACAACTTGGCCTGAACACTGGCTTGCGTATAAGACTCTGATATCTTTACTCACGTTGTGGTCCCAACCACTTCAATGGGACTATTCATGAGGCAAGCGGCTACTCATCCTATGAGTAAGGGTATCGCAATCTAGCAAGTGATTAAGCACAATGAAATACCAACTGCTGAATAGATGAAGCAGTGAATAGTGTTGAGTTAACTAAATGGTTCAAAGATGGAAAATAATGGAGATTTCATTTTATACCCACACAACAGTCTTTAGGAGAAAAAATAAAAAGGAAAAACTTACTTTGATAAATATTGCCCTGAAGTGAGATTTGTTTCCTCTATGTCCATGCAATTTGTTGTACTTGGAATAAGTGCTAGCTCTGGTTGGATCAATGTAGCTGTCGCCACAGCTCTTGCTACTAACTCCATCGCGTCCTGGACGTAATGCTCAAAACCGGACTGTGTCGTTTTGCCATGAGCTATGAGACCCAACGGTAAACCCTCTGTTCTCAGTTCTTCCACATTTTGTGAGTCCCCGAGAATCCAGTGAAGCTCAGCAGGTATCACGCCAAACTGGGTGGTTATTTCAAAAATCCTCCTTGTCTTTTCCATGTCACAGCCAAACATAACCATGGTTGATACCACGCCTTTAATTTTCTCTAGGTGAACTTGTAAGTAGTTCAGAAGATCACTAGTTGAAGTGAGATTTGTGGTAATATTTATAATGGAGCCCAGGTGAAACTTGGAACTCTGTTGCGTGAGGAAGAGAAAATCTGTGATATTCCACTCTTGGCATAACATCAAGCTGAAATTGTACCAGTTGTTCATTTTCAGGATTGAGAAAGTGACATCCGCATCAGAGCTTAATGAATTTTCTAAACTCAGTTGTAGATGAAGTGGATTCTGTATTTAAAGATATGAAAGATATTGATTAGAAAAGGTGGACCAGAAACTTACTATGTTTCTTCCTCGCTCAAGTATTATTTGGTCTACAGTATGCGTGTATGTGTGTAAGTGTGTGTGTGTATTAAGTGCACTGGAATAAATTCTGACTTCCCATTCCGTTTTGAACAGCTTTATTGGCGGGAACTACTGGGTCTAAATCAGTGTAGAATCTGGAGTATATTTTTGATCCCAAAATACACAAAATAAAAAATAAACTAGTGAGAGTTTATGGAACACTGTCACATTATTTAATTTGATCCAAATGTTGTATGTTGAAGAATAAATGAAAGACCCCAAGTTATTGCTCCCCATCTCTATCCCACGATGCAGGCCAGATCCCCAGCTGTTTTAAACTGGTATAATGTCACCAGCCCCAGCTGAGGATCTGGTATAAATCAGTTAAGCTACACTGAAGTTAACGCAAACTCATGAGTTAGGTTAGAAGAATATCTCTTTTACATAGACACATGGATGAGCTAATTAAATAGATCATAGCACGCAATCAATACTCATCTTGTACTAGCAATAAGACATTATACGACTGACTTTCTGGTAAAGGACAAACTACCAAATTAACAAGAATATGACATTAATGAATTCCACACCACAGAGATATTGTCTATTGATCATAAGGCTTTTGATTAACCTGGAAAACAAAAATCCTGTGTAATAATTTGGGATAGGTGAACTGGCTTCGATAAAGTGCAGTCCTCAAACTTAAGCTCAAACTGAATGCAAGCTAAACCTTTTCTGTGGCTCTGAAATGACTGGATAAGTTTTTTTTCGTCTTCAGTTTCTGCCTGCCTTTGCAAATGGAAGGGCCAGTATCCCATGAGAACAGCAGTTCTCAGATTATTTCTATCCAGGATCCGAAGTGGAGGTGCCAGAAATTTCACAAGACAGTCTGTCCTCATGAGTTTTTCAGCTAGATTCTGCAGACTATAAGTTTTAGAGATGCATGGATAGTTATCCAAGCCATATGCATATTATGAATTTTTCAAGAAATTCACCAATTTAAATTAATTATAAATGAAAATTCTACATTTATAAATAACACAATGGTGCATGCATGGTACTGGAAATATAGTATGCCTAGGGACAGTTGGTAGCATAAAGCTGAAACCCAAGCACTGTAATTATTCCAGTATAATACACAGACTGAAACATGGTGTTGCTTATATAAAATGAAGTCATAAGACCTGTAATAAATTAAGTGCTAAATATATATAAACCCACCAAACTTGGAGTTTGAGCCTGCTCCCATCGAAGGGTTTATATGATGGGATTACCGGTGGAAGCAGGGACTGGATTCAATGACCCAGGAGGTCCCTTCTCGTCCTATGTTCCTAAATCAGTGGGACTTTGGCCATTAAATTTAGAGGGAGAATGACTGAGCGCTTTATTATGACCATCTGTTGCCTTTTGGGCAGTCTATGGGGGATGAGATTGATGGGCTCAGTCCAGTCCTTAGTGTACAGGGGTCCACCCCAGAAAAAACAGCATAACGGAAGCTTTTGGGAGCAGGGTCTGTGTCTTCCAGTGTGTTTGTACTACAACATCTTGACTATTTTGGAACCACAGCAATACAAATGGAACATCCACACAAGTTAGCCTCCTTGTTGGCAGCCTCATAAGGAAGGTTTGAAAGGCCCTGGAGACTGAAATTGCTTTTCACCCTCTAGGGATGACTCATTCCAGCTCAGAGGGGAGCTAGGTGGCGGAGCTTTGATTGCCACTGCCCATGTTGTACATGATCTCTGAATAAACAGGGGCCTTTAGCCTTCAGGGGTATCAATTTGGCCCCTTTCCACTGCCCTGAACTCAGTAAAGGATTATTTTCTTAAAGCGAAACAGCATTAAACCAACCAATAAAAAATTCAGGAAACTATCAGTGTGTCTCACTCTCAGCCGTCCCATGGAATGTGATGCTCCTCCCGTTGAAGACAATCAGGGATTTACCACTGGCGGTAGTGCCAGAAGTCACACGGGCGATTCATGTTAAAAATTAGGGTTAATGGGCCCAACCCTGAAAGAGACTGAGCACTTCCTGTTCGGTAGTGAGTGCATTCAACTCCCACTGACTTACCCGGGAGTTGGAGGCACTCTAAACCCCATGGGACCCTAAGTTTCTCCTATGGTTGTATGGTTGCATTCTGAGGGTCTAGTCCTAATGCACATCTGGGACAGCTGGAAGTGTTAGTTTGGTCCCATTGAGTTTTCCTGGGATTAGATGGCACTGTCCCTGCCAATGAAATGGGACAGAGCTGATCACAGATTCAATTTGAAAACCATTTTTTTTAACATTAAAAAGTCAGGTGTGTTTTTCTCCACTGACTTCAGCAGTGCTGAAACCTTGATCCATTACATTTTAATAAAAAACAGTAGTCATCTACACACGGACAGCAGCCACTTTCAGGTATTAATTTCTTGTCATAATTGACAATAAATAGTTTCATTTCAAATAGTGAAAGTTGGAGAGGGACTCCCTTCCAAATCTGGGGTTTTAAAATGCAGCAGGTTTTTGTGCCCGATATATTCAAGCGAGAATCAGAAATCACAGAAGCTATTCTGATATAGAACTAAATCAGCTTGTCTGATTTTTCTATCAAAACTTTTTTTTTTAAGTTCCCAGCCCTGATATCAACCCTTAGTTCACTTTACTATTTGCAGTGTAAAGTTTCTCATCTCCTTTTCACTTGAAAGCACTTGAGTCTGACCTCAGGCACATACAATGGTAAATCTATATTTCCAAAACATGGACTGGAACATGCATTTGAGTATTTAACTGCAAAACTGTTGTATCACTGGCAGATCCTCTTAACGGTCCCGATTCAGTAGAGCACTTTAGCACTTGCTTAGCAACCTTAATGCGGGCTTAAATCACACCGACTTCAATGGAACTGACACCTCGGTTTAAAAGTAAAGCATGTGCTGAGGTGCTTTGCTGAATCAGAGCCAAAAATCGGGGGAGGGATAGCTCAATAGTTTGAGCATTGGCCTGCTAAACCCAGGGTTGTGAGTTCAGTCCTCGAGGGGGCCGTTTAGGGATCTGGGGAAAAAATCTGTCAGGGGACAGTATTTGGTCCTGCTAGTAAAGGCAGGGGACTGGACTCGATGACCTTTCAAGGTCCTTCCAGTTCTAGGAGATTGGCATATCTCTATTTAAAAAAAAAAAATCACGGTAGGATAGATATAGCAATCTAACATGCCTGTGCATGAAGTTGCAGACAATGTTTAATGAGTTGGCCCTAAGTGGGAGGCTTTAGCTCTAAGTACTGGTTATTTGTTTACTACTCTCTTTACTAAGGAATAAAAATAATTTTGAGGGGTACTTATTGCAACCCTTGTTCCAGAATTTTACCGAAATAATAATGCACATGGAATTCTGCAATGGAGCGCTCTCTGTCCAGATGTGTTTGTACACCTCCTTTGGCTAACTCTTGAGACCTGCACATGAATACCATCATGGACTTTGGGCAGTTACATAGGGCTTTGTTTTACCACCAATCCACAATGGCCCTAGGATGGGAACCTTTTCTTCTAGTTGAGATAACTGATAGTCAGCTCTGTTTTGGTGTTGTCACTCATCCGAAAAGAACCCTGCCTCTCCTCCTGGCATTTCCTCCCCTAAGGACACTCCTCCATACCTTCACTACTCCAGAAGGTTGCAGAGTCTCCTGGAATAGAGTGGGGCTTTATGACCGCATTGCAGATGTTTGAGGGCTGCTTCCAAGTTTCTCCACAAGACTTAATTTTTCCTCCACAACTGGAGGCCCAGCTGGGCCACAGGGGTCCAGAAGGGTTAGTTCCATATCGGAGGTATGGTCAGGATTTGGGATATTGGTGTAAAGTAGGATGTTTTTAAATCCAGTGCTTTTGTAGAGTCATCACTCTTTGAAATGATGAATCAATAAATTAGTGCCTGGAAATGAACTGTTGAGAAAGACTCACTTATTTAGTGATTGCCATTGAGGCTGGATAATTTCATGACAAAGCCTTTTGCCAAATTAAGTAATACTTCAGACACACATGTATAAAATTGTATCAGTGAGTAGCAGATTTATTAAATTACTGGAGTGTACTGAACATCATTATAAAAGTTCTGAAGGAAAACCCTTCCATATTTATCTCAAATTGGAAATTATTAACAATGTGATTGTTCCAATTAAACTGCCTAATCTATACATTAAATTGCATATGGCCACTCAATTACTCTGTCCCAGTTTGGCTTGAAACCATAATTAAAGATCATATAACTCACACTACAACTTGTTTTATTGCACCAAAAAGAATTAAACCTCATCTATATATATGCTAATTATTTGTTCTCTCTTTTTAATAATGTGCTTGCATTATCATACAGCCTGATGATTAGCAATTAAAAAAATTATTAGCACTTGATTTTCACAAAACTCCATTAGCCTTTGTTTTTGTTGAACATGGAAAGTCAGAGCCTCAGCAGGTGTAAACCAGCATAAATCCAATGATTTCGCTGTATACCAGCTGAGGATCTGACCCGGAATGTAAAATTTATTTTTAGATGGGGCCTGGTCCATAAGCCATTAGAATCTGTGGGAGTCTTTCCACTGACTTGAATGGGCTGTGGAGAAGCCCATTGATTCTGATGAAATATTAACTTTTGTATGATCTGCAGTGTCTTTCAGTTTCCTAGATCAGAGGACATATTTGGCAAGTCTCTTTTTATCACTTGGCTTCTCACAACAAGCACCGTTTTATTGGCTTGTATTCATTGCCCTGCTATTTGAGATAAGAACTGCTGGTTCATTTAACAAATGAAACCCTATTTGCATTTCATTAAAATCAGGCTCCGGTAACATTTGCTGAGTCTCCGTTTCAGTTTTCTTCTAGGCCAGATCCTCCGTTGATGTAAATCTTTCCAGGGAATTCCATGGAGCAAGGCTGACTTGCATTACCTGAGGATCTGGCCCTTTGTCTGTTCCACAAAGTCTGCAACACTGATTAGGCCTTGTTGTAGAGGCATTTTATGTTACATTATTACAGTTTCATTAGTATAATTAAAAGTACATATGCTAACACTCTTTTGCTAAGTAGGTGTAAAAGTAAGTGATGTGCAGCAGGTATTATTCTCCAGTGATTCTCTGGGGCTGAAGCAGTGCTCAGTTATGCATTTGCTCAGGGGAACATATTTATAAATTGACACCAGTGGGAATCCCATACCTGCGGAAAAATATACCTCACAGCCTTCAAAGCACCCCTGGGGACTCACAACTCAGGAGTGACTCCGAAATGGCCGTTGTGAGCAAGGAAAGGCAGCTGTTTCCACAACTTGAGAAGCTTTGTAGTCTGTAATTGAATGTACAAAGTTGAAGCCAGGTTGCCAGAAGGTTAATGACCCACCCGTTACATGATTACACAGTGCCACATGGCCAAGAGTCCTTATTTTCATTAGCAGGACCTGTTGGGTTTTGAAATTTCCCTTTTATTAGGGAATAGTAGGAAGTAGAGCTGGTCAGACAAATACTGGCGAAACATATCCCATTCTGTGGGAGGGATAGCTCAGTGGTTTGCGCATTGGCCTGCTAAACCCAGGGTTGTGAGCTCAATCCTTGAGGGGGCCATTTAGAGTTCTAGGGCAAAAATTGGGGATTGGTCCTGCTTTCAGCAGGGGGTTGGACTAGATGACCTTCTTAAGGTCCCTTCCAACCCTGATATTCTATGGTTTGTTCTCTAGAAGGTACCAATTTGTTGGAAGTAAAACATTTTACAGAGACAGTTTGATTTTGGCAAAGTTCAGACGGAACCCAGGCAGGGTTTTCATGGGGAGCCTGCCTGGTTTGCTGCCAGCTCACCCGCACAGCTCACCCACATGGTGGCCCATGTGGTGGGCTGCCGGGGAGCCTGAGTTTCTAGGCTTGTGGCTTCTCAGCAGTCTGGGCTCCTAGGGCTTCCAGGACCTATGGTCCCAGGGCAGCCCCCTGGGTGAACTGGCTCAGAGCCAGGGCTTTATCCCCCTTCTCTCTGAATTAGAATGTTTGAAATATCAAAATCCTCCGCAGAATGGAATGACCTTTCTCTGCCCAGCTCTAGCAGTAAGATTCTGGTGTCAAAGCAAATATATGTGTTAAATGGTTGCATCCAAACTGAACCCTCCTGCGGAAAGTTTTATGAATCTGGACTCTTTGCAAGGTTCATCCTCCAGTTTCCTTCAGGCATTCTCCTGAGAGGAGGGATTTGGAGGCAGGCGTGCAAAAGAGGAAGGGAGGGTACCATCTCCGATGAGCCCTGGAATGGCATGCTGGGTAGGATCCTCAGTGTTACACTTTGTACATCCTTCCACCTTCCAGCAAGGCTTCTGCGGGAGCTGTGCTGCAGGTGGTCAAGCACCCGCACAAACTCTCCTCAGGTGGGGTTGGGGTCTGAGCTAATCTTGCTTTAGGGCCCAATCCAATTTACAGTATAGCCGTGGAAAGACTCCCTTTGACTTTGGGGCCTTGTCCAACTTCCATTAAAGTAGCCTTAAGGCCCTACTCCAGCAAAGCACTTAAGTCATGTTTAACTTCAAGCTACATTAGTGTAATTAAAAGTATAGAAACTGATGTTCTTTTGCTAACTAGATGTACATGATGCACAGCGAATATTATTCTCTTTCAATTCTCTGGGGCAGACTGCTCGGAAGAGGGATCCCTGGGCCTACTCATATGCTTAAAGTTAAGCCCTTTGCATGATCAAGATGTAACTTAGGCAACGGTATGTGCTGGGGTACCCACCACCAAAGAAGCGGGGAGAGCAGCCACTCCCTGTCTGTCCAGGTGATATACACCTATGGGACTAAGAGCATAATTTAGCCCAGTGTGTGGAGCAATCAAGATCTCAAATATAATGGCTGAAATATTTGTCAAAGGCATTTTTCAAGCTTCTGAGGGAAGGTAATTTAGACCAGGGGTCTCAAACACGCGGCCCGCGGACCACATGCGGCCCGTGGGGGAGTTATTTCCTGCGGTCCGCCATAGGCGCCGACTCCACTGGCAGCCAAGCTCCAAACATTACTGAGTGTTTATATTTTATTAAAACCCCTCTTTGCACTGCAGTTTTTAAAAAGTTAATACATTGACTTTTAATAGAATACTATATTACTCTTCATTTTTGACTATACTTTTGTATCACTGTATGAAAAGGTTTTGTATCACTGTATGCGGCCCTCAGGCCAATTTACTAGTTCTCATGCAGCCCTCGTGGTAATTTGAGTTTGAGATCCCTGATTTAGACTAACTAAAGTTTCTGTGATCCTTGCATCAAAAGGAGTTTGGCAATTGGCTGAGCAGCACATGTAAACAGATCTTAACAAGATATCTACTGTTTATTTAAAAAAGATAACACAACAACCTCATATCTTGGGCTAATTTAGGGCTAGTCTGAATTCATCTCGAAAATGATTTCTCCTTGTACCAAACTGCTATCTCGCCTAAGGATTGCTCAGCAGTTCTAAACACGACACACAAATGCACCAAACTAATCTGAATATGTAAAGTGCCACACAAGGTCAAGCAACCTGCCAAAAATATGAACAATCAGCCATTTTTGGAAAGTTAGATCCATTATTTATCCACATTGCCACTTACAGATTATAATAAATAATGTTACTTCCAAAACTTCAAGGTGATCTTTGTTCGGGAAAGACTTTTAAAGGTCAATGACAGAGGGAAATTTCATAAAGATACCATGAGACGTGATATCTACCCTTCCCCAATATATGCCATTACAATTAACAAACAGTAGATGTATTGTTAAACTGTATTTTAAATCGCCCTTGCGCATAGTGACTCTCATGTGCGGGGCTCGGGCGGTGCTTTTTAAGGCGCTGTTTCTCCTCACAGGGGGGCGGCCGCTCCCGCTGTTCCCCCCCCCGGCTACGCTACTGGGGTTGTGGTATTGCCACCCTTACTTCTGTGCTTACGTCAAAGAGACGTAGAGCGGCCGGAGAGTGGCGGCTGCTGACTGAGGGCCCAGCTCTGCAGGAAGCAGTGCAGAAATAAGGGTGGCGATTCCATACCGTGCCATCCTTGCTGCCCTTCTGCTGCTGACGGTGGCTCTGCCTTCAGAGTTGGGATCCCGGCCAGCGGCCGCCGCTCTGCAGCTGCCCAGCTCTGAAACAGCGCCGCTGCCAGCAGCAGCGCAGAAGTAAGGGTAGCCGTACCACAAACCCCACCCCCTACAATAACCTTGCGACCCCCCCCACCCCCCACAGCTCCTTTTTGTGTCAGGACCCGTACAATGACACCACCGTGACATTTCAGATTTAAATAGCTGAAATCATGAAATTTACAATTTAAAAAAATCCCATGACTGTGAAATTGACCAGATTGGACCGTGAATTTGGTAGGGCCCTAATCATGAGCCCGTCACATCACCTCCCTGTGCCTTACTTTCTCTCCTCTCCAGAATGGGTCTAGGAATAGTTACCCCCCCCCCCCATGGAAGTGCTGTGAGGTATTTAGTTAATGTCTATAAAACACTTTAGATGAGAGATGCCATATCAGCACCAAACGTGTGATCCCAAAGTACATGTAACACACTGCTTTATATTTGCTACACTATGGACATTAAACTTACGGAGCCTGACTCTAGAAAGTAATACTAGATTTGTGGCCCAAAGCTTTGTACTGGCACTAAAAAGAGCCGGGTTCTATTCCTTGCTCAGCTACAGACTTCCTGTGTGACCTTGGGCAAGTCACTTAATCTCCCTGTGCATCGGTCCTCCATATGTTGTGCAGTGGGAATAATAATACTTCTTTTCTCCCATTCTTGGCGTGTCTTATCTGGTTAGACAGTTGATCAGAGCAGGGCCTGTGCCTCACGAGTTTGCGCCGTGGCTAACTCCATGGGGCTTTGATCTCATTTCGGGACTCTAGGTACTATTATAATAAAGGATACTAAGTCTGAGGTCATAGTGGTTTACACCAGTGCAACTACATTGACTTCAACCAAGTTACTACGTTTTTGCCTCACTGTAAGTTTGGGGTGGGGGGAATAGGTGCCATGGCCTACAATGATGTAATCCTTTCTTTAAGGAAACATGGATTTCTGCGTACTCAGAGCTCTGCCACTAACCTCCTGGGAGTTGCGCGCGCCTTAGTGGGTCAGTTTTATGGGCGGCTGTTGAAATGCTCTTCACGGAGCCCATCTTCTTCGCTGGGCCAACTGTTAAGGTTGAACATTTGGAGTGGGTTACGGGCTTCTGCGCTGAGGAAATACCTCATTGATTGGGCAGCATTTTCATAGTCTGGATATCAAATACCGTCAAATCATTTAAAAGTAGATCAAGTGCCAGGAGACAAAATGTGATACCCGGGTAACGGCAGGGGGGCCAAGTGACATGTTTTTTAAAAATGAATGGCTCAAGGACTGTCCCTAGGTGTGATGTTATGAGTATAATATAATATCTCATTGAAAGGTGACAGGGCCAGAAAGAGTTAATGAACTCACAGACTGACCTGACCCATGGCCGAACTTTAAAGACTGGTTAGGAAGATATGTAAATGAATAGACCTTTGAAATGCAAGCCGGCATTGTTAGAAATAGAAGGGTAGAAGTTTGTTCATTTCTTGTGATATAAGCAAATAAGTCTTGTCTATGGCTATAGCTTTGATCCAAAGATCAAAAAAAGGAATATTAACATTTAGGAAGACACTTGAGTGAAATAGTATTATTGTCTATGTCTCTTTGAAGATTGTGATAACCTGTGTCTGAACTGTTTAATGGATAAATTATCCTGTGCTAATTGCCATGATGTTTGGAAGGAGGAAAGTTAAGCCTATTGTTTTCTCAGGCCAAAAGGCTGCTGGAAATGTATAAAAACCCTAGGACATGATTCTTCTTCATCTCAGATCTGCTTTGGGTTTCAAGAAGGGGAAACCCTGAGCCATAAGGATTGAGATCCCCAGTCACTGACTGGAGTCACCCTGAATATGGACATTGGACTATAACCTATGGACTATTTCTAAAAGGACTTTTGGCAACTACAAGCTCATCTCTGCTATGTATCTGAACCTCAAGAATTGAATTCAAGTCTGTCTGTATATTGATCTTTTAACCAACACTCTCTCTCTTTTCTTTTTAAATAAATTTTAGTTTAGTTAATGAGAATTGACTAGAAGCGTGTATTTGGGGCAAGATCTAAGTTATTATTTAACCTGGGTCTGGGGCTGATCCTTTGGGATTGGAAGAACCTTTTCTTTTATATGATGAATTAAGATTTTCAGTAATCATCATCATATCTGACGTGTGTGTCTGGATGGAGGCTGGAGGCTGGGCACTTCAAGGGAACTGTGTTGTTTGGACTTCTTAGTAACCAGTGAGGTACTATAGAAGCTTTTTTGTGCTGGATTGGTAAATCCTGAATATTGGAATATCCACCAGCGTTTGGGGTTTGTTTACCCGATTCTGTTTGCAGTTCACCCTGATTAAGTGACCTCAGCGGGCTCCTACAGGCAGCACCGTCACACTAGGAAAAACTCAGTAGTTAATCCAGCCTCATCTCCTTCATAAACTGCTTTTGCATCATTTCTAGCTAAAAAGCGTGCGTCCCATTTTGAGTCTTTCACAAGGGCAAAATGCTGGAAAACGCAGGGGCATCGCCTGTGCCCCGCCTGAGTAACTGGGCTGTGCATTGAGGAAAAAGGATTTCTCTGCCCAAGGGAACAGAGTGACTCTAGAGCTGAACCAGGGATACCACAGCAACCCACTTATAAGGGCAGAATTTCACCCCTTCTTTCACTGTTACCCTCAGGGACTATTGTGCCATTCAGCAAAGAACCAGAACATTGTTAGCTTCCATCCTTAAAATCAGAGCGACGCGGATCTTGGCAGAAATGATGTGACAAATACGAACCTTCCTTTTTCTTTCACAATCACATGTTCCGCGCCCCCCCAAGGATATCGAGCAGTGCTGGGACTCAAACCTTACTAAATACAGTCAAACACTTCATGCACGGAGCGACGTGTGCTGACTCTAGCACTGACATTTCGTTCGGACGGGCCATTAGATGGCACTCTGTGCCTGCTTCAAAGAGACACTAGCACATCAACTGTTCAGCCTCTCTCCTTTTCTAATGTCCAGTGCACAGTTTGCGCTGCATGTATACTCCATTCCTTCATGTCTCTTTAATGTTCTATTTTACAATATTCAAATTCTTCCATTTCAGCTAATCCCAAACGCATTTTGGCAACAGGATTTATTAAAACCGAATCCTATTTCTTCCTCCATCTTCAGAGTCCCACTCCTACAACTTTTACTCAGCTGAGCATTTCTTGCTGATACTAATAATCCCATTTGCTTCAACGAGACTACTTTCTTGAGTGTGAGATTGCTCGTATGGGGAAAGGTTGCAGGATCTGTTCCTCTGAATACAATTAATAACTTTGGGATAGAAAATAATTGCCTTCAGTCTCTTACCTTATTCCTCAAAGAGCTCCATCTGGCTATATGGATCATAGAATCATAGAAGATTAAGGTTGAAAAAGACCTCAGGAGGTACCTAATCCAACCCCCTGCTCAAAGCAGGACTAACACCAACTAAATCTTCCAGCCAGGGCTTTGTCAAGCCGGACCTTAAAAACTTCTAAGGCTGGAGATTCCACCACCTCCTTTGGTAACCCATTCCAGTGCTTCACCACCTGCCTATTGAAATAGTTTTTCCTAATATCCAACCTAGACCTCCCTACTACAACTTGAGACCATTGCTCCTTGTTCTACATGTTTTATTCATCAGCTACGTGGCCTAGGACTTATAACCTATAAATAAGATCATCAAGCCTTTAAATATTTTAGTGCAGGCTAGTAACTTGTATTCATTTAAAATTTTTAATCACCATTCACAAGTTTTTCTTATGTAGGCCCCAAATAATTCACTATTACAGAAACCTGAGGGGACACAGTATCAGTACATTTGAATGTTTGTAAATTAGATGATTTTTAGTAATGTTTGGAACTTGCTTTGGGATTCTGGAATGTCAGACACACAATCGGGGCATGACCTTGTAGTCAATGGGAGATTTGCCTCTGTCAAGATAAGAGGACTGAAGCCTTGAGCATGTTAGAAGGGCACAGTCTCCAATAAGTACACATCAAAAACCGAGAGGCTGTGATCAGCAGCATTGTAATGATAATGTTCTAGGACTTACACATATATAGGAGAGAGGAAGGATGGCCCAGTGCTTAGGGATTAGCCTAACACTCGGTGTTTGATTTGAATCCCTGCTCTGCCACACGCTTCCCGTGTACGTGGATCACTTAGCCTCTCTGTGTCTCAGTTCTCCATCTGTAAAATGGGGATAATAGCCCTGCCTGACCTCACCAGATAAACACATTACAGAGTGTGAGGTGCTACATAAGCAGCCCAGATAATTCCTTTGATTCTAAGAATGCGCAACCCATAGTTAACAAAGTGGGCTAAATATTAGCTTCATTTTGCAGTTGGGAGAATCAGAGGAAAAGCAAGGTCAAGTGGCATGTCCCGGATCACACAACAAGTCTCTGGCAGAATGAGAAACCAAACCCAGGTCTCTTAATTCCCAGTTTCCTGTTGAAACCGCTAGACACACTGGCTCATTGCATAAAATATTGTCTGAAATAAGTAGTGAGTATTTTACGGATTATTAATGTAAAGGAACCGTTTGTATAGGAAAGCGAAGTAGCAATATTCTCTCAACTGACATTTCTTTGTTTCAGCAGATGCAAACGTTTTCAGTCATTTGAATGTTGTGAGTTATGAAATCAGTCTTCCTGACTGTAAAATATTCAGCAATGAGATTAAACAGGATTGGGTGGGGGATAGAAATCAAAGATTAGCCCAAGGCTTGTGGTATATACAACTAAAAGGCTACTTTTAAATGCTGTTATAATAGGCAAGAGGAAAATGTGAATTTTTAAAACTTTTGTTGTGGCATCAGAACATTTCTGTCCCCATCTTAAAGGATGCTTTAAATAGGAAAGCTGTAGGACAAAGGATCCACACCTACAAAACATCCTCGCTGGTGCAAATGGGTATCTCTGCTTACTGCAAGGGCCACGCATGCACCTTGTGTAGCCATGAATATCAATGCACAGTGAAACACGACCCAGTATGAATGGCGATGATTCGTGCCCACTTTGCACTGGTGTAAATGACCACACAAGGTGCACGTCAAGGTAGAGTCCGGGCCCCAGTCCTTGAAGTCAACGCAGCAGTGCTGATTGACACCTGCTGCGGATCTAGCCCCATGTATGTTTTACTTGACACCTGTTTTTGACCAAAGGCGAACACCTCAGAATGCACCCTGGGAAGGCAATAGGATAGTATCCTCTCATCGTACATCGGTGATGATGTCTGATGTGACCACTTGCAGGATGCTTGCGCTAGCAGCAGGAGAATGCTGGTGCTGGCCGACAACCTTAGCACTCTATTCCTGCAGCGGCCCCTGGAGGAAGTGGAAACGGCCCCAGTATTTATCCACAGGGAGGAGAATAAGCCCAGACTTTCTCCTTCCAGGAGCTGTCTCCCCACCAAGACAGAACCAGGCTGAAATCTCTATAGTGAAAAATTGCCAGTGGTGGACCGGGCAGCTTCCCCTCAAAGACTGCGTTGTGGTATGGCTGCGGCCTACTCCCTCCTCAAATACACCCCCTCAATGCCGTCCCTGCAGGTGGGAAGGGAGGACTCCCAATGTGAAGCGTTTCCTCCTCAAAAATAAGCTCCTGCTCAGATTAAAGAGTCTTTCCCTTCCCAGGTAAAGTGAGGGGAGGGAGGAGGGGCAAAGTGCAGGAGACTCATTTGTATTTAGTCAAACAAATATAGCTGTCTCGGAGGCCAATAGCAGTAAACAAAATTGCCGGTGGGTAAAAGTAGTTCTGTCTGTTGTGCATATTGGCAAAAACCTTGGGTGTTGGACACTATATCAACATCTCATTAACTATTTTTGCCCTTTCACAGTATTTTACGGCTCTTGGCCCCTGAGCCAGCAGATAGCCGTATCCCTGTAAATGATGGCTTCACAATGAAAAATCTAGTTGATCTGGAAATATGGGCCTTTGCACCGCATGTCTTTCCACGCAAAAATCAGGATTTCCTATTGCATTATGGCGCTCTGGAAAGGAACTACTATGGTAGGTTAAAAGGGAAAGTCTTTATCTGCCAGTAGTCAATGCCTTTAAAGATTTAATCTTAATTTTGTGGGTATGGTGTTAAAAGATAGGTGGCATGCTTTAATAAAGTGAGCGTGGGAATGAGTGGTAGGAACTCTTCAATTCTAGTTCCACTGTTGACCCTGACTCACTGTGTGACCTTCGGTAAGTCCCTCAACGGTGCAGTGCCTCAGTTTACCTATATGTAAAACAATAATATATACCTTCTTCATGGGGATGCTGTGATAATTGGTTAATGATTGCAAAGCTCTTTGTACACGTGAAACACTATCAATGCTAAAAATTATTATGCCAGCAATACATGTCATTGTATTACTATTTATGCTGTGTTAAGAAAGCTGTATGAGATATTTGGTTTAGTTATAAAACCTTTCAGAGACTGGTGCTTCAAAGTCTGATTTGGCTAAACTGGCTACAATGAATTAAAATACTTTCAAACCGCTGGGCCAGATGAATCAATGCAGGTACACCAAGGATGAGTTTGGCCACTGACTCTCCAGACTTCCTTCCTTCTATCTAACCTAGTCTAATTCAGTCCAGTACAGATGAGTACTTACATCATGCTCATCAATACAGTTAGAGTTGGTGAAACTCTTTGGACCAGTTCCTTGGCATTGACTTTAATGGACTGATGATGATTTACACCAGGGGTCGGCAACCTTTCAGAAGTGGTGTGCCGAGTCTTCATTTATTCACTCTTAATTTAAGGTTTCGCGGGCTGGTAATACAATTTAACGTTTTTAGAACGTCTCTTTCTATAAGTCTATAATATATAACTAAACTATTGTTGTATGTAAAGTAAATAAGGTTTTGAAAATGTTTAAGAAGCTTCACTTAAAATTAAATTAAAATGGAAAGCCCCCCAGACCAGTGGCCAGGACCCAGATAGTGTGAGTGCCTCTTAAAATCAGCTCGCGTGCCGCCTTTGGCACCCTTTTCATAGGTTGCCTACCCCTGATTTACTCCAACTGGGGATCTGGCCCTTGGTTTCCAAAAATATTCATTACAAGTTTAGCACCACCTACAGGCCATCAGCCAACACTTAATGCCTAGGCTTAGGCATAGTTAGTGCAAGTCAATATTATTTATGCAATTATCAATCTGAAAAATATAAAAATAGCAAATGTACACACAGAATTTGATTGGGAGGAGAGGGAGACTCACTTTGCATGCTGCTTTTCTTCTCAGATTATAAACTCTTCCAAGCAGGGGCACCATCTCTAACTCTGTACAGCACCTAGCCCAACTGACCTAGGATCCCAACTGGGGTCTCTCAACACTACTGCAGTAAATGAAATAATAGTAATAGCAATAACTTTAACTCATTTTTGGTAAGCAGATCACGGTAGCCCTGCATCTTTGTGTAGTCATTAATATCAATGCAAGCGGGATGTGAAACATGATCCAATATGGAAGGCAACGATTTATTCCTACTTTGCACTGGTGTAAATGACCACATGAGATGCACGGCAATGTAGACTCTGGGCCCCAACTCTTGAGGACAATGCACCAGTGCTAATTTACACCCACTGATTTATGCTCTGCATGCATCTGAAGAAGTGGGTTTTTTACCCACGAAAGCTTATGCCCAAATAAATCTGTTAGTCTTTAAGGTGCCACCGGACTCCTTGTTGTCCCGCTGACTTACACTCTCCTGATTTACGCAAATGTATTCATTTTTGATAAACATTCACTAAGCACTTCTGACAAATAATTGTCAGCTGCTGGATTGTTTGCAAACAGTTTTTATTACCTGCTCAGTATTTATTGTTCCCTGTGTTGTGTGACTGGTCACGTAAATCACGATATTGGGTTTTTTTCTCCTTGACTGATTCTGGGCTGCATTTTTAATGGGTCTGTAAGCATCTGTGAAAACCTCAGGCCTCACAAACATTTTCATTAAGAATTGTGGCTGTTTAAGTTCTCACAAATGATGGATAATAACAATGACTCCGAGGATCCCGGGGAACCCAGCTTCGGGACCTATTTGCGCAAAAATATCCTACAGTTTTTTTAACTATTTGGCTGGCTGTAAGTGGAGTGTAGAAGCACCTTCTGCTCCCTGACAACCTGAAAGAAAGGGATGACAGAGCAACAATATCCATGAATTTGACAGGAACCTGAGCCAAGCAACCGTTGACCTCTATTGGATAAATTACTGCTTCAGGAGGTGGAGAAACTGCAATACAGAAGACAAACAAAAAATATATTTCCTAGGGGCACTTTTCCCAATTTCAGTTTGGATCCTCCACATACTCATGCCTCTGTCAGCTGAATAAGACATTCTGCATCAGTTTTCCAGGAAAGGAAGTTAGATCTGGCAGCGTCAGAATGACGTAAAATGACGAAAAAAGAATGAGTATGCAGCACTGGCTTGCAGCAACCAATTCTAGATAGCATTTTACCAGCTGGCTTGGTGGGAGAATTTAAGTATTCTATAACATGCCCTGCTTAGTGCACTTAAAACCATTGCTACTCATAAACAGAATGGTTTGATCGACTGCCACCAACGGTGGGCAAAACTGGGGCATTTAGTCACCAGCTAGAGAAGGCAGTGGTACAAGCTCATGCCAGGGTTGGCCCTGGTGCTGAGAGGACGTTAGCTTAAACCAACCTGGTATAAACCAGGTGTAAGTCAGTGGGAGAGTGCTGACCCCACAATGGCTTGCGTTGGTTGAAGGAAATCAATTGCAAATGCACCCTTTGGTTAAGCCAATGCAGAAACGTGTGGAGACAAGACTCTGGTCTGCTCTTTAGCTGCTACTGCAATCACAGGGTGCCCCGTGTTGACTGCCTGCATCTAGTCCCATTATGAGGGAATAGCTGGTACAGTCAGGGATCTGCCAACCCTGCATGACCTACAGCTTGACTCATTCTCCACTCCACAGCAGCATAAAAAGTTATCCCACAGAACTTGGTATTGTAACAGGACCTGCCTGTGGGCTTCCAGCATCCTTTTCTGCCACTCTAGGCAGCAGAGCTGAATGGGTGCTGGTGGAGCTAACACCCTCCAGTCACTGAAGAGAAGACAGGGAGTTAGACCAAGCGTCAGGGAAACACAAATGTATGGCTAGAAGGGACCTCGAGAAGTCATCTAGACCAGCCCCATCACTGATGCAGGACCAAGTAAACCTAGGTCACCCCTGACAGGCGTTTGTCCAACCTGTTCTTAAGAACCTCCAATGACGGGGATTCCACAATCTCCCTTGGAAGCCCGCTCATATTCCACGCTGTGTGCACAGAATCCCTGTTTCCCATTAATCGGCGTCCTGCCTGGAGAACAAAGATAGAATTAGAGCCTCAGGAAGGATTTATACTTTCTGCTGCTTCTCCTGCCACATAAAATATTTGGTAATAACTCCCTACCTTGCAGTGGGTTTTGTCAGGATAAATACATATCAAGATTGTGAAGCACTTTGAGATCTTTCGAGGAAAAACACTAGATAAGAAATAGGTAGTAGTCATAGTAGTGATAAATAATACACATTATTATTGGAGTAGTATACAAAGGACCCAGTCAGGGTCAGGGCAATGATGTGCTAGGTGGTGGACACACAGATACAAAGACGTGGGCGTACATTTTCAAACATGATGAGTGAATTTAGGCCCGTGGTTACTGGGAGCTCAACATGAGACACCCTAAATGGGCCTGATCTTCAGAAACTGCTTTTTAGGAGTCTCAAGTTGGGCCCCCCAAAATGAGGAACCCAAAACTCCTAGTCACTTAAGGCGATGATCCTTGCCCCCAACAGATTAATCTTCTCTTTCTGCAGCAGATTTTCAAAAATGAAATGGCTGCCTTTAAATTGATAATCTTCCTGTCTTTGGTACTTATATGATGCCAGTACCATAGTCTCTGAGCACCTCACAACAATGTATTTTTTCCTCTCAGCACCCCTGGGAACAGGGCCAGCCCACAACATTTTGGCACCTGAGGCGGGGAGCTCAAATGACCCCCCCCCCATGTCCCTTCGCTTGGGCCAAAACTTTGAAAGGTCTCAATTCTGCCTTCTTCCTGTTCTACTCCTCTCATGGTACTGCATTGCTACCTACCTCAGTAAAGGAGAACTAACAACTTAAAATGCCTTGTTCAAAAATTTTAAGTAACACTTAACTTTCATACGTCTGAACAGCAAATGTAACTTTTCTTGTCTGCATAGTAAACACTGGCATTTTTATTTGTTTGAATAATCAAAGTGGTGGTTTCCGTGCCTTCTTGGCTGCAAAAATTTGAACTGCTTCCTGAAGGTCCACAGTCTGGGCCAGCTCATGCTCTATTGAGATGGTTGCAAGGCCGACCAGCCTCTCCTGTGTCATTGTGAAGCATCACAGGGGCTGACTTCTGGCCCCGCCCGTGGGTGCTGTCTCCCGGTGCCCGGTAAGTTTGCCGCGGGGTCCGGGGCGGGCGGGGAGTTGCCGGTGGGTGCGGAGCACCGGAGCACCCACGGAGTCGGCGCCCCTGTGAAGCATAGATGTGTTTTTATTAACTTCACCTTGGAGAAGCTGCGTTCCCCACTGGCAACTGTTACAGGAAGTGTTAGAAGTATGCGCAGAGCAACAAAAGCATTTGGAAAGAGGCTGGTCATCTTATTTGCACATATATTCCAGAACAGCCTTTGGAGATGATCCTGCTGAAATGTATCTTGAAAGGGCTTTCAGTTTATCACCTAAATCACTCGCATCAATATCGCGCATGTCATCATGTGTCAACACTGTCTCTAGTGCCCTGCATTGCTGGTATAGGTCTTCTTCAGGTATAGTGAGGAGTTTTGGAATATCATACAACATCCCAAATATACTGCTGTGTTCCTTGAGCTGCATGAAACGTTCTTCAACAGACTGTATTGCACAATCTAGCACCTGGTTAAAGAATTCAACTTTGAATTGTTGTTTGGGGTCTCTAATCCCATGATTATCCTGTGCCTCATAATCAAAATGTCTTCTTCTTCAGTGACTCTTGTATTCTTGAATGGGTGAGAAAATAGCTTCATTGTGAAGTGTCTCTGCCAACTTTTATGCACTCTTCAGAACGTTTTGAAATCCCTCATCTGACCGGTAAGACTGTAGGTATGACTTTGCTTTGTCCAGTTGTTCCATTGCTCCAGATATACCAAAGTCAACACCTTGGAGTCTCTTGCTTACAACATTTATTTCAAACAGTATGGCATGCCACAACACTAAACCACACAGAAATTTGAAGTTATATATGTTTCCGGTGATTCTGTTTCCTTCTGCCACTGTTCTCCCATGAACAGTTCCTGTCATAGCATTATCCTCCATAATAGCAACTATGGCATCATCTGTCTTCCCAATTTGGTGTTTGATAGGCTTTATCGCCTCCACTCGACTTTCCCATCGTGTGGCACTCAGTGGTTTCAGTGTCAGAGAGGATGTTTCCAGATGTTGCTTCAAAATTTGCCATCAATGAGTTGATGCAGAGAAAAATATAGATGCTTTGAATTACATTAAAAAATTCAGCAGCCTCACTAGAAGCTGATGCTGCATCACTGACCACCAAGTTCAATGAATGAGAACTGCATGGGACAAAAAAAGCTTGAGGGTTTAACTCTCAGGTGACTTATCTGACCAACCAAATAACCAACACATCTCAAATAGGGCCCAATGTAAAACCCAGTGAAATAAATGGAAAGACTCCTGTTGTCTTCAATCGGCTATGGATTAGAGTTGTCATGTATTCTTGCAGAAAACTGTTTGTGATCATTCCATAAAGTTAAATAGTTCAGATATTTTGCAAGCAGAAAAAGTGGCTACAATTACTGGGTAAGTTATTCATTGTGAATTCTTTGCTTACTGTTCGTTTAACATGTGCTGCTGGAAATGATAACAAGAGTAATATGATTTGGGCAACTCTGTCCAATTCTTCAACAATCCACATATCTATTTCATGATAAGCACCCACTTTGCATTGGGTGCACCATGGATATAAATTTGCAGTTTGCGCTTGTGGTAAGAAATATTGCACAGGTTCTAAATACCCAAAGATGACACCTCACTTGCAATAACTACACATCCCATTTTATATGCATTGTTGATACATTGGAGGATAATAATGGGGGAGGAGGGATAGCTCAGTGGTTTAAGCATTGGCCTGCTAAGCCCAGGGTTGTGAGTTCAATTCTTGAGGGGGCCATTTGGGGATCTAGGGCAAAAATTGGGGATTGGTCCTGCTTTGAGCAGTGGGCTAGACTAGATGACTTCCTAAGGTTCCTTCCAACTCTGATATTCTATGACATGCCATTCTGTCTCACTGGTACTAAAATTTGGCTTATTTTAGTGCCTATGCGCTTTTTTGAAAATCTGACCTCACTTGTGGGTGCTGAGCACTTTTGAAAATCAGGTCTTGTTAATTATTGTTATAATAAGAATATTACAGTAGTTCCTAGAGGCCTTTATGAGGACTGTGATCCATTGTACCAGACACTGTATAAACACAAAGATAAAGACCGTCCGTACCCTGAAGTCTTTACAATCTACTCTGTGACAAGATGGAATGAGTGAGTGTAACAAACAAAAGAAGGGAAGAGAAGAATAACAAAATAAAATCACAAGCATACAAAGGGTAGTGATTGTGCAACTTCTTGGCTCCTGATGTTCCCCAGGCTTGTTTTTTAATGCCATATAAATATGTATTTAGGGAGTGAATCCTTTCCCATTAGCAGTTCATAACTGAACGATTTAATATTTGCACGATGAAAGATAACACGGAATAAAATGCAGCATAGCAAGAATGTAATAAATATTGTGTGAAGGATTACATTCACTAAAGAGATCTTATGGGTATAATTGGATGAAAGCACAAGACTAATTACTTTAGCAGGCATGTAAGTACCCAATACCAAGCAAATAATTCAGACTGATAAAAAGTGGTCCCAGAGATGATTGAATAAATGACAGTTTTGGCTTCTCTATGGTTGCTGCCGCTGCAAGGTCTTTAATCAGAGGACGCCAGAGAGCATTGTAAAGTGTGACAGGCTATTTGTGTGACTAGTGTATAGCTACATTTCATAACAGAGCACTTAATGAACTGATTATTTAAAAGAGGAGTTTTATCTCCCGTAAATCTCTGAGGAACAAACATAAATGCTGCATTTTGATTTTTAAGTTTCACTTTGAAAAAATGTAAATGGCTTAAGTTTCACGAACTAAGGAGACTGCTGAAATTATCTTTTTTAAATACTGACCTTTTCCCCGCTAATAGATTTGGAAGCCAACTGTGGTTATGTGGCATGTATTACTCAGCCAATGTTGGCCTTGGCCTTGCATCCGTTATTCAGATAAAACATAGGAACTGACATACCCTACCAGACCAGGGGCCTGCCTACCTCAGTATCCTGTGTCCCTCAAGGATTACTAGCACTAGTCTCTTTAAAGAAGGAAAGTGCTAGAAAGCTGCAGTGGGCAATTTCGTTATGTCAGTGGGAGTTTTGCATGAGCAAGGACTGCATGATCTGCTCCTCCATATGGTTGGCAAATAACCCAGAACCTCAACGGATCATTTATCTGCACAGAAGACTGCATAATTAGTTTCACAAAATAGAGGGAAACAAATCTTGGAACCATAGTCTTACCATTATTTATGGCACCAGAGTCCCACTGACATTAGGGGGAATTCCACACATGGGCTGAGGGCAAGGTATCATCCTTAATCATCAGTGATGGATAATGCATTTCATGTGTGAGTTGTCAAATGGTTGGGAAAATAGAGCATAGGTTAAAAACTCCCCGAGGAAAGCAAATTCTCCCCCGTACCAAACCCTAAGGAATAACAATAAATTACTGGGTATACTTGCTTGTCAAGTATACCATTGTGTAATGGCACGCTCAGTTTTAAGATTCTGGCATTAAAAATACATGTGGTTTTGTCTAGTATTAATTAATTGTTTCTGCTGCCCTTAAGACAGTTAATGGTGTCTATTAGTTCACTTGTAAGATGTTCATTTTAATGTCATCCTCATCATTGTAAGCCATTTAAAATGAGACATTAGAATCATAGAATAGAATAGAAAATGGTTTGTTTCACTTTATTTCCCTTCCAATATTGTAGTAAAAATTAACTTCCCAGTATTAATGGAAAAGAAAAGAGAAATTATACTTAAGATAACTGCAATATCATTTCTAAAGAGTTGACAGCAACACGTCCAGGTTTATATTGATCTTTCCTCTGTAACGAAGCTTATGTACTCAATACAGTAGAGACTTATACACATATGGTTTCCTATGGTGAGCTTTTCAACTCATAAATATTAGTAAAGTTCACAAGCTCAGAAGAAATGATAAATAGTTTATGCTTTCATGTAAAATCCCCACTGGAAAATCAGCAAACTTTGAACTGAGCCAAAATAATACTGATTTTTGCAAAGCAGATGAAAAATCTGTTTGAGTAAATAGGCCATTAAAATGAGGGGATGCAACTGTTTTAAATAGCATGAGTGAAAGAGTCTGCCTGCAAAAGATAGCTGGTTCCTCTGGCTATTAATTGTTGCATCCTATAGTGTTATCTTCATATTATAAATGAGATTCCACTTTTAAATAAAAACACTTGTTTACTCTTGAAAATCTATCTTGTTTTTGAGTCCGTATTAAGATACAAAGCCGTGGGCAATGATGTCTCCCTCTTCCTTAAATGAGTCAAGAGCCAGCCTTTAGGGAAATGTGAAATGTTTATAATGTGCTTGTGCCGCATATTCATACCCTGTATAATGCATCCTAAATATTTTTCAAGTTGCACAAGCAGCTTTGGAAACTATCATCACAGATGAAAGCTGGTAAGAAAGAGCAATAAAAATACATGGGTGAGAAAAGGGAAGTAATGCCCACTTCTGAATGTCCTGACATTTGATTTATCCTACATCATAATGATCAGACACTCACAGTAATTTCCCTGTTTACTACTCAGTAGCAGTGGCTGATGGTGCACCTGAGCATTTCCCCCCAACTCCCCATCTGCTGACTGCAGCCATTCAGATTCAGGTGACTGAAACCTTTTAGATGAAAGTTAATTAGCCAGCACGCTGCAGATCAAATCTTTCCAGCGCAATGCCAAATGGAAACCTTCCAGGCGCTTCACTTACCATCCCCCTCAACGTTTCAAAGCTGGTAATTTATTTCAAGTGAGAGGCAATGAAGCAAAATAGGGGAACAAATCAAAAAGTTCAGCATCATCTTTCAACCTGTTGGAACATGCACTTTCACATTTTGCACAGGCGGGTATTTACCAATCTACTGTGCGCATATATAATTAGATGAATAGATTCCAAGGCCAATGGGATCATTTAGTCTGACCTCCTGTATAATACAGGCCATAGGAGTTCCCCAAAATAATTCTAGAGCAGATCTTTAAGAAAAACATCCAATCTTGATGTAAAAATTGTTAGTGATGGAGAATCCACCATGACCTTGATAGGTTGTTCCAATGGTTAATTATCCTCACTGGTAAAATTTTGTTTTATTTCCAGTCTGAATTTGTCTAGCTTCAACTTTCAGCCATTGGATCATGCTGTACCTTTCTCTGCTAGATTGAAGTGCCCATTATCAAAAATTTGTTCCCTATGTCGCTACTTAAACTGTGATCAAGTCAACACTTAACCTTCTCCTTGTTAAACTAAATAGATAGACTCAAGGAGCTCAGTAACTATAAGGCATGTTTTCTAATTTGTTAATCATCTTCGTGGCTCTTCTTTGAAAACACTCAAGTTTATCAACATCCTTCTTGAATTGAATACACCAGAACTGGACACAGTATTCTAGCAGCAGTCAAGTCAGTGCCAATTTACGAAGTAAAACAACAAGACTCCCCTGTTCATGCATCCAAGGATCACATTAACCCTTTTGGCCAAAGTGTCATACTGGGAGCCCCTGTTCAGCTAACTGTCACCATGAACCCCAAATCTTTTTCAGTCACCGCTCCCCAGAAAAGAGTCCCCCATTGTTTAAGTATGTCCTATGATCTTTGTTCCTAGATGTATACATTTACAAGTAGCCATGTTAAAATGCATATTGTTTGTTTGCCAATCTGTATCAGCGACCTGTCCTCTTCATTATTTACCACTCTCCCAATTTTTATGTCATCTGCAAACTTTATCAGTGATAATTTTGTGTTTTTTCCAGGTCATTGATAAAAATGTTAAATAGCATAGGGACAAGAACCGATCCCTGTAGGACCCCACTAGAAATACACCTGCTTGATGATTCTTCCCTGTTTATAGTTACGTTTTGAGACCTATCAATTACCTAGCTTTTTATCCACTTAATCTGTGCCATGATAATTTTATGTATGCCATGTTTTTGTAGCCATGTTGGTCCCAGGATATTAGAGAGACAAGGTGGGTGAGGTAATATCTTTTATTGGACCAACTTCTATTGGCGAGAGACAAACTTTTGAGGTTACACAAAAAGCTCTGTGTAAGCTTGAAAGCTTGTCTCTCTCACCAATAGAAGTTAGTCCAAGAAAACATGTTACTTTTCTAGTTTTTGAATCACAATGTTGAGCATAAAGTCAAATGCCTTATAGAAATCTACCTGTATTGCATCAATACTATTATCTTTGTCAATCAACCTTGTAAAAAAAGGGGATATCAAGTTAGATTTTTCTCTATTTTTCATACACCCATGTCGTTGGACATTAATTATATCATCCTCCTTTAATTTTTTATTAGTCAAGTCCCATATCCACCTGTCACAGGGGAGCTGGTCTCTGTGGATAGCTCCCTTAGAATGGAGGTGAGCCCAATCCAGCCAATTAAAAGAGGGTTGAGATACACCTGGGCCTATAAAGGACTGCTCATAGGCATCTGAGAGGAAAGGACTGAGGCAAGTGGAGCCCTCGGAGGAAGGCCTGAGACTGGCTTAGCCCTGGTCAGCAGAGGCCACACTGGAGCAGGGCTAACTAGTGTGGTGGGTCCCTGGAGCAAGAGCTGTGACTCCAAGAGGGAGGAAGCTGCCAGGAGCTGGAAAGCCAGAGATCTCTGGGAGAGGTGGCCCTGCAGCCTGGGGGGCCAGGCATTAACTTAAGACTGCATTCTGCTTGCTTGAATAAACCTCCTTGACTGGGACTGGGCATAGCAGTGAATGCTTGGAGGGGTGTGTGTACAGTGGCAGTCCCCTGGCGACACTCCCCCATTATTTTGCCCAGGATTGATGTCAGACTGACAGGCCTATAATTACCCGAGTCATCCTGTTTACCCTTTTAAAATATTGGTTCACCATTAACTTTCTTCTAGTTTTCTGGAACTTCCCCAATGTTCCAAGACTTACTGAAAAGCAAAATTTACCAGCGAGCTCATCAGCCAGCTCTTTTAAAACTCTTGGATGCTAATAATCTGGACCTGCTGGCTTAACATGTCTGACTTTAGTAGTTGCCATTTAACATGGTCCCATGATACGAGTGGGATGGAAAGCATGTTCTCATCGTCGTATGATATGACGACATTGTCTGTTTTTATTCCCCACATTGAAAACAGAAATATTTACCGAACTTCTGCCTTTTCTGCATTATTATTGATAATTCTATCTTTTCCATTCAACAATTAGTAATAAGCTATCCACATATACCTACAGAGAGAAGCTGACATGAGCATGAGTTGGCCCTTTTGGACAACTAATCTGTATATATTCAATGGCAAAAGCCCCTTATACATAGAGATGGGCGTGTTTTTTCCCCCCACTGAATAGTTTGTTTGACAAAGAATGAATTTGTTTTGATTGAATGAAACTAGTTGTGAATCTGGGTCCAACTGAGTGAATCATTTCAGTGAAATTAAATATGGGAGGAAAAAAATCAGAAAAGTCAGTTTGTTTTGACATTTTTGAAATGAAACATTTTGACTTTTCATTTTGAGATGTTTATTTAGATATTTAGCTACAGTACTGGTTGATTCTGAAAAAAGGATTCTCTTCAGTCTGGATGGACTGAAGTCATAGACCACACACAGGAAATAATGCAATATTTTCCACCCATCATCCAATTCTTCTACTGTACAAAGCTTATTGACACAGGGAATATGGTGAGTCAAACCACCCCATGTCACAAACCAGGCTGAAATGCCAAATAAATTATTTAAATAGGCGCTTGAATCTGCTAATCTGTAGGTCACACTGTGGGCTTGTCTACACTACCCACCAGAGCGATCGATCTTTCGGGGATCGATTTTTCGTGTCAAGTGTAGACGCGATAAATCGATCCCTGATCGCTCTGCTGTCGCCTCCAGCAATCCACCCCGGGCGAGAGGAAGAAGCGGAGTCAATGGGGGCGCGGTGGCAGTCGACCCTGCGGCGTCCTCACAGTGCGGTAAGTCGATCAAGGTACATCGACTTCAGCTACGTTATTCACGTAGCTGAAGTTGCGTACCTTACATCGACCCCTCGCCCCTAGTGTAGACCTGGGCTCAGAGGAGGAGGATTTCCAGTTAGATGAGATGTGTAATAATATATATAATTATACTTGGAGTCAATGCATTAAACAAGGAAACCAAAGAGTTAACACTATAGAAGGAGCAAATATTACTTCCCAAACTGACGCCAATATTGGTTTCCCAGTCTCTAAACAAGGGCTGTCCAATCGTGCACTGAAAAAACACTATACAAACAAGGACACCTTTCCATTGGGTGTCCCTTCCTTTATGGACTCAAAGGTTATAGACAGATGGACTGCAGTTGTAAATACAGTGAACTGTGGAAATTCTACCAGTCCTATAGCTGACATTGCACACATCTCTATGCAAAATGTACACATTGTAAAAACAAGAATCAAACTGTTTCTGGGGAACACATACATAATGTTGAAGGAAAATGATAGGGATCCAACCCTGAGCTTACGAGGAGGCTTTGGTTCTGAAAGGGTAAACATAGGAGTGCAAAGACACATATTACTGCTTTTAATGGTAGACAATTGGACCGCCAAGAGCTTCCACCTAACACAGGAAAGATACAAAACATTTCTATGACCAAAATGCCTGTCCTGCCTTCAAAGTTCATATTCAGAAGGATTAAAAATTCTCAGGTTGCTGTCCAGACAGGGCCTGATTCTTGGTTACTTTGGCCTTCAACACTACTCTGGAAGCATAAAGAGACCTTATCTTAAATGAGAATCAGGCCCCTTAGTCCTAATAGTGTACATGTAGGAAGTATTCCTGGACCAGAATAATTCAGCAGGAATTGGAAGAAAGCAAGTATCAGCTGAATCCCTTTGTATGGGAAGCTGGAGGTTAATCGAAAGCCACCCTTCAAAGAGGCTCCTTCATATCTCTCACAGTCTACCACAGGCATGTTTCATAACATTTTAATACTAAACTGTGGGGGGTGGGAGAAAATGAGCATTAAAGCACATGAAATAGTGTAAGCTTTGTATGGTATTGAGAGATTCTTTATAAACTGAAATATCTGGATTCAGTCAAATTAGGATGATGATGTAGTTTTAAAACGATCAAATATTGTAACGGGCCATTTCTACATTGCCCAAAATAACTTCTGTTTTGGAAACATCTCCTTGATTCTTATAGTTGACAGAAGACTGCCTTCTCCCTATGCCCACTTCCCAAAGTGCCCGCCTTCGCACAAGTGCTCAGAATTACTTGGGACTAGTGGGTCAATATCACTTCTGGAGGCACCACATACCCAAGAAGGTCATATCATTTGGCACTCAGTATCCTTCGACACTACGGAGCCTTTTTCTAATAGTAACCCTGATTTGACAATGTCAACATTCCATTTGCTGCAGCAGCATCTGCCGAATGCCCAGCAGGGATTCACCATTTAATCTAAAAATGTATCTTTATTTTCCTTTTTGATGCCCCAAAGCCATAATCAGCTGGTTCCCACTGCCCAGTGGTGCCCCAAAATATCCCATGCCTTGATATCAGATACTGGAGAAACCTGCTGGAGCACAGAGCCAGTGTATATGTGAATAACCAGAAAGGCATAACCTCTCCTTGTCCCACCCTCCTGCTCTGAGTGTCATCTCCACCCTGAACTGACTGTGAAGATCTTTAGCTGTTTGTTTATTTTACTGCACTGCATGGTTTTGTGAAGTTTCTTTTTAATAATAAATCTCGGTAAAACCGAACAGCTGATGGGTCATTTGTAGTTCACCCTTAAAACATACTTTTCCAGTATGAAAATCCAGAGAAGACTGCTACAAAAATACTCGATCTCCTCACATACTTCCAACAACACTGCCTGTATCCATACCCTCCCCATACCACTGGCTCAGTTTTGCAGAGTGATTTCATTTTTGACCATATGCCTATGAGTCATCTCCCTGGGGAAGTCGGTGAGTGGCAATCAGAAATCTTGGGATTGGAAGGTAAACTATCTTGTCTGTATAGGTAAACATCCCATGTAATATTGCATAGAAGAATGCTAAGCAAGACTCAGTTTCTTGGTGTCTTTGGTCAAGAACTTCTGCCTCCAAATTAATGGCCTGTCAAAACTTCAGTGCTATTTGCATCGGCATTAAAATGAAGGAAATCCTGATCTGTTTTGCCCAATGATAGCTGTAAATTGCTACATTTTGCTGATAAAATTATGATTACTATTTAGGGAGAACTTCATGAAATAAACAGTGTTCCTTGGTAATAACTATGTTTAGATTTATTGTCAGTATACACTAGTCATTAGATATTGCATAGAGAATAGAAAGTTGGACAAGAATGGCACGCTTTACTCTATATAGCATTGTGTGTGGTGGGGGATAATTCTAAGTTTTCAATCTAAATGACTTCTTCTGATGCTATGAATATGGTACCACTTCCTGTTGTTGTGATATTCGCTTCAGGAATGTAGCATTTGACAAAAGGCCAGGTTTTTCAGGTATTTAGGCATTCAAATATGCAGCTAGAGGGACATGATGAGATTTTTGAAAGCACCGAGGTGGAACTCCTGTTGGGTGAATTCCAGGGCATCACAGAGTGCTCTGGGCAAGGGCAAACTATACATGGTCCCTACCTTTATCATTCTAATGCCAATATTTGTGATTAACCAGTTCAACTTTGGAGCTGCGTCTCCCTTTTCACTCTGATATATTTGACTTTTTTAACACTTTACTCTCCTATAGTGGCTCTTGATGGGATAAGATTCACCTGAAGGGCACCACAGTCTGCTTTCCTTTCAGTTAAAGTCTGCTTCCCTACTCTTTGGTTGTTAAATGGGCGTCCAACAACAATACAAAGGTCTGCCTTGAGGTGGAAAATAAGGTGGTTTAGAACTTGTGTGCTGCGTTTGTCAGTACAAGTCATGGCTCCCAACCCACTCTAGATACATTAGGAACCCAAATATTGAAGCGAGGCAGCCTGAGATATATACCTAACAAATCCAGCCTCTACTGCATCTTTTATATTGGTAAGGAAATGTTCTTCAGGAACAAATTGAACAGAGAGAGCATTCTGCCTTCCTGCGTGAAGGAAGTCTAGCGCGCTACAACAATGTTAGGCAACCTTAATTTAGGGGTGGCTGCTGCTTCGCCTACAACATATACGTGTGTGTATATAACAGATTACTGATGCATGTTTTGAAATGGCCAACTCTATATAGTCCCTTCCTGGCAAAACAAAGCTGTGCCTCAAAGGAGCACACTGCAGGGAAACGTTCTTTTCAAAAGTTAGCCCGCCTTTCCCGTGAAGCTGAGGAGTGTATCTGGTCTGACCCGCAGCAGGGTATATGTACAGAGCAGTTTGGCTCCTCTCTAGCTGGAGCCATCGGCGGTGCTGAATGGAAGCTCTCGCTAGACACCTGTCCTGATCCGCTCTACCGGGGGGCGCCTCCCCAATGGGACCCGCTGCTCTTTGGGACGCGCGTTAGATATGTATAGTTTGTTTGGGGCCAGGGCGACCTGCCCTATTTCCCTGCTCGATCCACAGTGGAACACCCCGTGCCACCCCCCCTCCCCTCTCTTTCCCGCCCCGGGGGGCCTTACCTGGGTCTCCCTCGGGAATTCCCGGAGCACGATGCTGATGACCGGGATGCGCAGAGCCGAGGAGACGAACTCCAGCTCCAGCATCTCCCCGGTGCTCTGCGGGAAGGCGAGGAGGGCGGAGACCCCCTGCACCACCACCGTGTGGCAGAGGCTCTGCAGGAAGGAGAGCGGGTCGCTGCTCCAGGAGGAGCTGGGGGAAGAGAAAGGCAAGAGAGGTAGATCGCCCAGCCCGGCCTCGATGGCCAGCACCACCTCCAGGGACAGGTTGTAGGGCAGCAGCCCGCTCACCCGGTTGAGCTTCTCCACCCCCGAGAGCAGCGCGTCCCGGGGCAGCAGCAGCCGCTCCTGGTCTCCGCTCGCGTCGCCAGTCAGGTTCCCGGTGCCCCGCTGCGCCCTGGTCCCGATCCGCCGCCGCTGCCCCGCGGCGCCCTTCCAGCCGGCAGTCCCGGGAGTTCGGGCTGGTCTGTGCGCGCTTTGGCCCCCTTCCTCCTGCGCTCCGGCAGCGGGGCGCGGCGCTGCTCCGAGCCGGGCGTCCTGGCGCGCCCCCCAGCTCCAGCCCGGGCTGCCGCTGCGGGGCCGGGAGGGGGCCGCCCAGGGCCGCAGGTGCGCCGCCCCGATCCTCACGGTGTGCCCGATCCGCCGGAGGATCTGGCAGGGCTGCGGGTGGGAGGCGGAGCCGGGCACCCGGGCGAGCACCAGGGCGCAGGGCGGCAGCAGCCCCAGACAGACCCGGCTCAGGAGCCACCACAGACCCAGTCTCCACATCGCTGAGAGCCGGGAGAAGCGACCGGCCCCGGTCCCCTCCCAGCGCAGCCTCCTCCGCCTCCGCTCCCTGGCGCCTCTCACCGCCGAGCCCGGAGCAGCTTCCCAGCCATGGGAGCGGGTCACTCCGGGCGCCTGGGCGCTCCAGCGCCGGCCATCAGCCCCGGAGGGGGGCAGCCAGGGGGGCGGCACTGATCGCTTCCCCCCGCCCCAAACAGCCCCCCACCCCGGGGCAGGCGGCCGGCCGGAGAGCCCCGTCCGCTCGGCTCGGAGTCAGCGCCGCGAAAGACACGGGAGGCAGCCCCGCCGGGAGCCCTGAGCATCGCTCCGCGGGGGGCCGAGGCGATCCCTCAAGCGGCGGCTGCCCGGGGAGCCCAGCCCCACATCGCCGCTCGGAGAGGCGCCCCAGCCGCAGCCCTTCTGTGCTCGCGTCTCTCTCCCCCTCCTTTCCTCGCGAACCGGGCTGGGGGGCTGGCCCCGAGGCGGCCAAGTTGCTGGATGGCTCCGGTCCGTCGCTTGGCTGCGCTAAACTCCCACCGAAAGGCTCCGGGGAAAGTCCTCCCCTGCCGCGCTGGGATCTGCCCTGCGCCCCAGCGCTCCCGGGCAGAGCCGAGAGCCTGCGTGGACAGCTCCCCTCCAGCGCCCTGGGTACTTCGATCACTTGGCGTGAGGCAGAAAACCAGCGGGAAGAGGCCGGTTTGCAGACCAGGGCTGTGTATAGCTCCGATCTAAACAGCTCTAGCCTCAGGCTCGTTTCGTAACAGGGGCACTTTTGTTGTAGCCAGCCAGGTTTCCCCCTCCTAGGCTCCGGTGTGCCTGCTTGAGACAGCCTTTATTGACAGACGCAGCAGCTCCCTGCGTGGACCTTGACAACGGTCCCCAGAGGAAGCGTCTACACATGCATCAGGATGGGCACCCGTCATCCTCTGCAGTTGCATACGAGAGCAATTGCTTACATGCCACCTGGTATTTTGGGTGCAAGTTTTTCAATCCTAGTTCCCTGGACTATAGAGCTAATGTTTCTGAGCGGCAAAGAGCAGCTACAGAGCCCCAGAGCGTCCCGTTCTCAGACGTGTCCTAACTTCTCCAAGATGATGTAGTTGTCAGACAGACAGAATGACGTTCCAACCAGTGTCCTCCCCAGGAATTGAAATTAGGGGGGGGGTTGAAATATTCAAGGGGGGGGTGTCAGGGCCGATGAGGGTTGTGACCGTGAGGGCAAAAGTGGGCTGTAAGGGCTGAAAAATGTTTCACGACCATTTTATTAGATTTAACTCATGTTTTAAAACCATCACAAAAATTAAAGTTGGCTATTCAAGCCTACTATGAAGCACTACATGTACATCAGTCTGGTTTCTTGTTGTAATTTTGCACTCCTTGGTGTCTTCTTGTGTGTCCGTTACTTCCAGTCCTTCATGATATGCCCATGATCAGGCAGAAGGTGACTTCTTTCAGAACACAAAATTCTATTTAATAAGGAAAAATTATGTTCAGCTGTAGCTATTGTGACTGGGATTAGCAAGAGATGAATTCCTACTTTCATGGCAGAAAACAGCACAAAGATTGGGTCGAACCACTAGTGATGATAAAGAAGTTGAAGTTAAATCTTCATTCGTTCATCGTATGATATTCCACTCTGTGTTCAAAATTCTCTATTCTGCCCTGATCACATAGCAGCCCCATTGCTGGTAGTGCCTCACTCCACTCAATGGTAGGTGTTTTATAAGACAGGCATCTGTAAAAGCTACGTGGAGGCTGAATAGAATCCAGAAATCTCTATTGTAGATTTGTAAGAATCAAGTCTTTGTACGTTTTCAGGTGGTTTAACAAACACTTTTTGTCCTCTTCACTTATGGAGTCAATATAAGTACCTTCATTAGTCAACTTCTGGACTGAAGTCTTTGCTTCTTCCAGTACATTTTCAATGGATATCTCTGACTGATCCAAGGATAGCTTCTATTTCTGGACAAAGATCTACTACTGTTGTAGTAGATGCCTGGATTACATTGTTTAATGACCCAAGTGGTTTCAACAGTAGACTTACAAGGGAGAGAATTGCCATAGTCTTCTCTGAACTTAGTAACAAAAGTAGTCCACCGGCCTCACTACTTAGATCTGTCCTATCTTGGTGGATACTTTCTAAAGCCAGTAATAACTGGAATGGGTTACCTAGGGAGGTGGTGGAATCTCCTTCCTTGGAGGTTTTTAAGGTCAGGCTTGACAAAGCCCTGGCTGGGATGATTTAGTTGGGTTTGGTCCTGCTTTGAGCAGGGGGTTGGACTAGATGACCTCCTGAGGTCCCTTCCAACCCCGAGATTCTATGATTCTATGATAACGGTTGCCGTAATTTTAAGACAACTGTCAAGAATCACTCATGAGAAAGCCAGCAGGTTTTCCCAGGTTGGACTCATTTGAACTTCAATCCCAGTGTATCTTCTATTTGTTTCCAAAATGGTCAGTCCTTTTGGACTCTTGCTGAAAAAAAAAGGAGTATAAAAAAGCCATTAAACTTGTGGCTTTTTAATGTCTTTTGAAGATTCTGCAGCTTGTACTAGTGCTAGGAGTAGATGGCCTCTACAGTGTGTATAGGAGAGATTAGGGTTACACTTTTCTCTGAGCAAAGCTTGTACTCCACTATGTCTTCCAGAGAAGATTGTAGTTCCATCAAATGCACAAGCAGCCATCTGTTTGGGGTTCAATTTACAAGCATTTAACTCTTCTAAGATGTCACAGATGCAGCTGATGTGTCTTCTATAACTGAACATCTAGAATGCATCTACTGGCCTACCACAGACATCAAGATAACATACGTAATGACTTAATACTTGATGCCTATTTGCATTGGTGCATTTGTTGGCCATGTATGCATATATTTTGAATATAGTGAGAGAATTCTTCACTTTTTCAACTCCTGAGTCTTTCACTGTTGCACCACATGTTTCAAGAAAGTCAGCTGAGTTTTTTGCAGAAAGATAGTGAGCATTTGCCAGTCTTGTTCGGAACCAGTGTCCAACTTCAGGATTAACAAGTGACGATGCACTTAACATAGGCCTCTAGTGTGTAGTGTGTGGTATCTCTTGCTTAAATAACAAGTATGATGCAATAGCCATGTTGGTTCACATAAACTGAGTTGTGTCTCCAGCTTTCTTAACAGCCTCATTAAGTTCTTCTAAAATTGGCTTGACAGTGACTGGCTTATAAAGCTTTCTGCATGTTGATGCAGTCCAGAAGCATGGTGTTTTGCAGCCTTTTCATATAGGTTGTCAGTATTGGCTTAGCTGATCAGTGTGGCAAACCAAGCTCCTCCACTTTTACTATATAAATCCATGACATGCCCACATCTTAAATACTGCGTGTAGTTCTGGTCACACCATCTCAAAAAAGATATATTGGAATTGAAAAAGGTACTGAGAAGGGTAACAAAAATGATTAGGGGTATGGAGCAGATTCCATATGAGGAGAGAAGACTGGGCCTTTTCAGCTTCGAAAAGAGACGACTAAGAGTGGATATGATAGAGTCTTATAAAATCTTGATTGGTGAGGAGAAAATGAATAAGGAAGTGTTATTTATCCCTTCACTTAACAAAAGAACCAGGGGTCACCCAACAAAATTAATAGGCAGTAAGTTTAAAACAAAGTTTTAAAGGAAGTATTTCTTCACACAATGCACAGTCACCCGTGGAACTTTTTGCCAGAGATGTTGTGAAGGCCAAAGTTATAACAGGGTTCAAAAAAGAACTAGATAAGTTCATGTAAGATTGGTCCATCAATGGCTATTAGCCAGGATGGGCAGGGATGCAACATCATGATCTGAAAGTCCCTAGCCTCTGTTGACCAGAAGCTGGGAGTGGACGACAGGGGATGGATCAATCCATGATTCCCTGTTCTGTTCATTCCCTCTGAAGCACCTGGAACAGTCACTGTCGGAAGACAGGATACTGGGATAGATGGACCATTGATCTGACCCAATATAGCCATTCTTACATAAAAAATTATAATAATAAAAAAGTTCAGTACAGAAACTCTCCAAGATAACAACCTCTTGAGATAGCGATGATGTGAGATAATGATCTTGGCAAATAATGCATTTTTAAAATCTTGGCCTACTAGGAAACATATATGTATATAACTTTCCCAGTCACAAATATAGCTTCTGGAGAAAGGTCACTAAAACATAGTCCAATTAGGGTGACCAGAAAGCAAGTGTGAAAAATCGGGACCGGGGTAGGGAGAAATAGGAGCCTATATAAGAAAAAGACCCAAAAATCGGGACTGTCCCTATAAAATCGGGACATCTGGTCACCCTAAGTCCAATGCTCCTGGCCGCTGTTGTTTGTCATGCCACTGTTCACTCTATTGCTGTGCCCCAATAGCCCTACACTGTCACCTTCTGCTGCCACCTGCCACTGTGACCTCTGTGAGTCGGTCTCTCGCGGTTCCACCTGACTCTCAGTGATTTCAGCTCTTTGGGGTGGGGGGAACCTCAGTGCTAGTGCAGACTGGGGCATCTCTTCCATAGAAACACTGTCCCACAGCAGGTCTAAGCACTTAGACCAGATTATCAGAGATTTCCGCTCTAGTGGTCACTTAACAAACCAAAAGACTCTCTATGAAGCCTAATCAGCTCGGTCTTTAAACAGTGGAGAGGCGCAGGTCAAATAGTACTTGTGACTCAGGCAGACCATAAAGCAAAACACCTGTCCCCACCCTCTCTCTTGATGCCCTCAATCAGCACAGGCTAAGGACAGTTCTACTGCCCTTTACTCGTACAGTAAAAACAACAACATTTCATTACCCCACCCCACCCTGCATTCAAGTGATTTGTAACCCAAACCCAGCCAAAATCTATCACTTGGGGAACACAGCTCTGTTTGGTGGATACCTAGGTAGATTAGGTGTGAATGTAAATACAATCTGGTCCTGAAGCCTTTCCCCTCAGTTCCCAGCTCATCACTAGCTGTCAGGGAGAGCTCATTTAGACTTTGCTTACAAATCATCATTTGAAATTATTAGGTTAGCCAACATCACCGAAATGAATGCACTGACAGTCACAAAAAACAAAAGCTGTATAAGGAAACTAGTCTGTGTTCATACTTTTCAAATCTATTATACATTTTCAGATACACATATTTTATCATATACATTATATGCTTTTAAAGTGTGTATTAATGTTTCAATTTAAATTCAAATTCCCAAACAATCACTAAATTGGTAACACTGCATGTAACTAGTTCACAAAACTGGGGGGAGTGTTGGGAAATCACTGGTTCCAACTTTTAGCATTGGCCTATAGTACGATCTGCAGACTTTTCTTACTAACGTCAACAGCATTGTTCCCAGAGGGTAAGGGCAGCAGGACTAGCCCCGGAACCGTGCCAGATTCCTTTGTACTGTGCCAGATTCCTCACCTCTGCACCGTTCCCTTCTGGGAATCCAATATTGCTCTAGATGTCGTTTCCATTCAGCCACTGCTTCACATTTAATAATCATTGGCTACCCAGCCATCATCCTTTGTCAGAATTACTTGTAGAAGAAAACTGTTCTGTACGGAGAAAATAAAATTCAAAGGGAGCGAGAAAGAAATGGGGGAGGGGGAAAGGGTGTGTGTGTCAGTGAGTGTGGTTGTCTCCATTCCTAATGTACAATTGCATACCATAAATTCGCAGTAGTAAGAGTACCCCAGCATTGGGGGTGGGTCAGGACTGAGGTGCATTAGCAAAGATATAAGGAGAAAATATTCCAGCACCTAGTTGTATTATGTCTAACTCCTACAAATGCACTCAATTCAGTCTTCCATTTCTTCTTTTCCCTCCACCCATCTCATACTTTTAAAACTCATTTCCATTTACTTCCCACTCTTATCCTCTTCCCTGTCCTATTTATCCCTTGCTTTGTATTCTTTCTCCATTTTTTTCCTTTGAGGAAGGCATCCCTTTAGATCACAAGGTGCATCTTTGAAAGTTCCTGGCTTCTTTGGTTGGGAGAGATGTTTTGAACATGGAAAAGAACCAATCCAGCCTACAGCAAAGTGGGTCTTTCCAGAAACACACACACACAAAAATTAGAGATGGGTGAAGCAGCTGTGATACAATAAGAACCGACTCAAACCGTGGCTCACAATGACAATTAGCTGGACCCGCATCCTTTCCTGAGGTTTGGGAAAGCATGCTAATTCCCTTTCAAATAAATCTGTTAGTCTTTAAGGTGCCACTGGACTTCACTTTTTCCTTGTGTGTACCTCAGCAATTCCTGGTTTTCAGCTGGGACTGCAAGGAGAAATCTTGCTCTGTTGTAAGAAGGATATTTATGTGACATTTCTCACCCACTTGAAACTAGGACATACTAGAAATCTCATAAGAAAACTAACATTCATATGATTTCCAGTCCATTTTCCAGACTAAGATGCTTTATAAAAGCAACAAAGGGTCCCGTGGCACCTTGTAGACCAACAGAGGTATTGGAGCATAAGCTTTCTTGGGTGAATACCCACTTCGTCCGATGCAAGCTTCCACTGCTTGCATCCGACGAAGTGGGTATTCACCCACGAAAGCTTATGCTCCAATACCTCTGTTAGTCTACAAGGTGCCACAGGATCCTTTGTCGCTTCTACAGATCCAGACTAACACAGCTACCCCTCTGATGCTTTATAAAGTTTGTTATAAGCTTTTACATAGGCATCCAGGCTTCTAAATCAAGCTGTTTGAAGTTTGTTTATTATTAGTTAGAAGCGACAAAGAGTCAGGTGGCACCTTATAGACTAACGGACGTATTGGAGCATAAGCTTTCATGGGTGAATACCCACTTGCATCTGAAGAAGTGGGTATTCACCCACGAAAGCTTATGCTCCAATATGTCCGTTAGTCTATAAGGTGCCACCGGACTCTTTGTCGCTTCTACAGATCCAGACTAACACGGCTACCCCTCTGATATTATTAGTTAGAAGCCCAGATGCAGTGAAACTTGTATAAGAAACTACTCTAGTTATGCAAACTTGTGGTTTAAGAGTCAACTGCAAATTATCACGCAAGGTGTAACACTTTGCTCCACGTTTATTAGAACTTCTTGTAAGCAACGGACCTCCATCTCTTTCCTTGTGTGCAGATTTCATTATAGTAAAAAAAGGAAGTGTTTCAGGAAAATTAAGTAAGATTATTACTGTAAGAGTTACAGTAAGTAGTATAATATAAGAACTGGATGAAAAAATTATGGTAAACAATTTATTCAATTCTTTTTCTGCTTGTGAATTGTTGATGAGCAAACCATAATCTTCATTTCTGTTCCTTATTCACAAAATAATTTCTGCAAATAATTCTTGGTCCGGAGCTCATTCATGATTGCAAATGGTCAATATTAGACATTTGAGCTGTTTTGATTGCACACAAAACTCAGACGGTATGTTTCTGTGCCCTGACTGGAGGATTGCAACTTTTAAAGCCAGCATTCCAATTTGAATATTTCTAATGATGAAATGTAGAGTTGCTTTCTACAAATATTCTGCAATATACATTTATAATTTGCTCTTTCTACAAATATTCTTGCTGGCAAAGTTCTTTGTAATGGTCCAGATTGAGCAAAGCACTTAAACGTGCTTAATTTTAAGTGCATGAGTAATCCCATAGACTTCCATGGGACTACGGCTGTGCTTAAAATTAAGCATATGCTTTTCCTGGATCAAGGGCAGAATATCTGTGGGAAGTGATCCTCAAATGGTCATGAAACTAAGTGAATTTGTTTAAACAATTTGAATGGTCATGGATATTTTTTTTCTGTATTTACCCAGCTATAAATACTCATGTGGAAAAAGATACAGTTTGTTCTGGTAGCTAAGGGAAATGCTGTCTTAAAAAGTGTGTCAACAATGAGCTAGTTTTCTTACAATGTCACATTCTCATTCCAAATATTGACAGTAGCATAATTTACCAGTCTTGACAAATACTCGACCTTTTCAACTTTGTACTTAAGGACGGGCTGTGTTCCCCCACACATTGGAAGCTACCCGAGGAATTCATTCACTGAGCACACACATGACACTGGCACTGTGAAAAATGCCACTCTCGCTGTTGCAGTTCGAAGGCATCATATCTGTAATCATGCATTGGACTAAGACCTGGCAGAACACTGCAAATGGAGAAAAAACAAACAAATCAATGATCCCATTAAATAGTTATGAATACAGTGCTGCTGCTGTAATTGAGGGATATTAAGGAATGATGATTGGAGTAAGTATTCAACATTGGTAATGGGTTTGGGCCTGAAACCTCAGAGGTTGAAACCTCATCCTCATCTAATTCCCAGTGATTGATTAATGGGATTAGGTGCCTAAATCCCTTTAAAGATCTGGGCCAGATTATCCCCTTGAGTAGGAAAAACCTATGGGAGAGGAATATTTACTAAGGAAAGATAATGAGATTCCTCACCTAGATTGTTCTAACCATTGTTCCCTTGGAGGAGAGGGATTCTTAGGAATGCAGAGGCAGGCAGTTGTTCTTGTCCCTAGATCAGCATATTTTAGGGCATCCACGTGGAAGGCTTGTCCCACTGTGCAGTTGAAGAGACATCACGCTGCCATTGTCTTCCCATTCATGCCTGTGTTGCTCTATTCCCCTCACTCTGAAGGAAAAATCCTATGGGATTACCAGGTGGCAATACTAGACAGAATGCCTCTTTTGCAGTTCTTCCTTTAGCTTCTCCTAAATTCTGAAACCCCACAAGGCACCAACTGAGCAATAGTCGTACAACACAAAGTCTGTGGGTTCAAAGGAAGATGGGGGCAATGCTACACCAGGTCTGCTCCTGTCTGTTCTAACGTAGGCAGTGCCCTATGGATCTATGCGGTCCATACACTCGTGGGCTGTGCGCCTACCTTTTCCTCGACCCACCCACACAAACCCTTCCCATCCAGTCAGGGAGTGGTTTTCTCCAGAATTTGGCTCTAGGGTGCTGTGGTAGAGTGTATGCCCCGCACTGGCAGTGACAGGGTTAAGGGGAGCCAGTGATACCAATTAGCCCATTCTCTATAAGCCCACCTAGCAGAAGCCACACGCAGTGGAGTCTAGCAGAGCGCACAGGATGAAACCGAACATCTACGCAATCTGGACTGGTTGGAGCTTGTTTTGGAGGCACAGTTTCGAAGAGCACCACTAATTTAAAAAACAAAACAAAACTTGACTCATGCTGAGGGCAGTGGGACCACTCCTGTGTGTTTGCAGGGCTGGGGCCAAACAGTGTGTGTCTAGTTCATAGAGCCAGGGGAATTCTTCAGTATTTTCTCCATAATTATTCACTCAAGCAAAAACTGAAATCTTTTGGGCTCTATTTAAGCCCTATTTGTATTTGTTTTTGTGAATATTCTAACACAGGTTTTTCTGGGAGACAGGTGCACATTTATTACTAATAGTGTGAAAATAGCAGAATATATTAATGAAAAGTGACTTTCCAGGCGTGTCCCTATGAGAACAGGAACAATGCCAGCTGACGTAGGTGTCCAATGAAAACTGCTCAACACGGCTCTACATTTGATTTTTGGATGTTGTGTACTCACAACAAACTGCCTCTGAGCAATCTGCAGACCAAGCGTTATTTACAGAATTTAGCTGACTCATAATTTTGAGGCCAACCAATATGTGTTTTTTCTGATGTAACAGAACAGAAAAAGAAACTACATTTCTGAATATCTATTTTGCTCGATTATCACTGAGTTCTAATACCCACCCCCCCAGTATTAGATTGTGCAACCCTACTCATCTTGGCAAGCTCTTACTCAGGTGAGTCAGTGGGACTAGTCATGTGAATCAGACCTTGTCCAGATGAAAAAGTTGCACCTCTTAATGTAAATCAGTTTTTTAAACTAATTTAGCTAACCCAATGCAAACCCCTGGGGGAACAACCTTTTTTACAGTGGCTTATTTGGTTTTGTGTAAACCAATACCCAATTGACTTACAAAACAGAAATAAATCTGAATTGTGAGCATGTGTGCAGCTGTGTGCATCCGTTGAACTAAACAGCTGTGAAATCACACCTTTAATTACACTGGAGCTGCTTTCTTGAGTGGACCAGCCCTAGGGGCTCACCAATGCGAGAGAGGGCTGCGCACTCAGGCCCTTTGTATTCTGAAGCCAATAAAACATGTAATAGGGCTTGCATAGGGCAGATATTGATACTATGGGTGGGGACCATCAAAGGGGTCTTGGGAGTTAGGTTTCCAAATCCTGTTGGTTTTCACTGGGAGTTGAGCCTTTTCTATATCCACCCCTAAGTCAGAGGTGATGTGTGTGTGTGGGGTCACATCCCCCCCCCCGATTTCTACCTTCCATTCAGCACAGAGGTTTTCAAACTGTGGGGTGCACCCCCTAGAACCGTCACTTCCTGCCAGGAGCTGCCAGGAGCTGCCAGAGCTGCCAGCCCTGGTGGGAGCCGCTCGGGCCCCTGTCTCTCTGTGCTGTGGAAACTGAGGCACTGGACGGCTGCCCTTCCTGTCCAGCTCCCCTAACTGAACCACCTCTGCCTGGCCAGGAGCTCCCCAGGCATGGCGGGATGTACCACTCCCAGCTGCGCCCTGACATGCTCTTGCCGCTACCCTGAAGGAGCGCGGCCTCCCTGGGGAGCTGGTCCCTGCCTGTGGAGCCTGGCTGCCATGGAGATGAGTCCTGAGGTGCTTGCTCGCTGCTACCCTAGTGCTCCTGGCTGTGCTGCTGCTCTTCAGCCCAAAGGCGATGCGTTAGGCGGCCATGTGCCCCCCCCCACCTTTAAATTGTGCCCCTCCCCACTATCCAGAGTGGCACGTCATCTCTGTCATAACTCATCACTTTGTGTGAGGAATAAGTCCCGGTTTCTACACGCAGTGGAAGAGGGGGGCTTTCAATAGGCTCATACAGTGACAGTAAACACAGGGGAGCTCCTCAGCTGCTGTCAGTTGTCATAAATCCACGGACTTCAGAGGTGCTGTGACAATCGATGGCAGCTGAGGGTTTGCCCCATGTAATTGAAATCCGAGAGGCACTAAATTGAGTGTCGTGCCATGAGTTACATCATTAGATGTGTAGACAGGGAGATCTGTTCGTACCATTGATGTGGAAGCAAAATAGAGCTAAGAATCCTGTAGAGTAATGATAGAAAATGAACCACCATTTGTAACAAAAAGTTGACAAATACACTCATGTAGAAACAGAGCCACTGTGCATAATAAAACATACAGGTGAAAAATGTGTACAATTAGTGAGCAAACCGGAGTCTGAATGAGTTAGCGGTGCTTTAAATACCAATTTTGTGTATGTGGTGAAGGGTAGCGGTATAATTAATCATTGCTTGTACGTGAACTGGGTGTTCATGTTATCTCACAGTCAATCTCAGGAATTCCTACAGACTTACACAGAAAATGAGACCCTTTCTAGGGGGTTTGAACCATCCTGTTAGAGTTCAGTAGTGAATTGCGTCCTTACTATAGGCTTTCATAAGAGTGGACACAGTAAAATTATGCAAAATAATGAACGCTATACTTGGAGTAGATTGGACATTTCTATTCACCTTTTCATGAGACATGAACAAGGGACCATTCAGTGAATTGAAAGGCTGCAAATACTTTTTTCATTAGCCTGTAGAACTCATTGCCACAAAATATCACTGAGAACACGATCTTAACAAGACTTTAAAAAGGAACTGGATATTTACATGGATAATGAGTGGAATCCTGGCCTGACTGAAGTCAATGGCAAAACTTCTAATGACTTTATTTGGAGCCATTATGAATAGCCTAAGTTATAATAGTAAAGAGTTAAAAATACCAAGCATTGTGGAAGGGATATAAGCCTTCCTACTGTGGGGCTAAGACAACCTCTAACTATCGGCTGGGCCACACTGGGGCGGGGGATCGATCTAGGAAACGCAACTTCAGCTACGAGAATTGTGTAGCTGAAGTCGACGTTTCCTAGATCAAACTAAATTTACTTACTGCAGGTCCATGCGGCGCAGGCAGGCTCCCCCGTCGACAGCGCTTCCTCCTCTCGGCGAGCAGGAGTTCTGCAGTCAATGGGGAGCGCTTCTGGGATCGATTTATCGCGTCCAGATGAGACGCGATAAATCGATCCCAGAAGATTGATCTCTACCCGCTGAATCGGGCGGGTAGTGTGGACCAGCCCTATGAGGGTTAGAAGGAAACTTTGCTTGCCGACAGGTTATTCCGTAGCTGCTTACTGCTTCCTTATACCTTCCTTTGAAGCAGCTGATGCAGGCTGCTGTCAGAGATGGGATACTGGACTAGATGGATCATTGGTCTGACCCAGTCTGACAATTCCTAATGCTCATACAACCTAAAGAAGAATCTGTTACAATTCTGTAAATTCTTAGAGTAATTTTTATAGAACTTTGTTACATTTCTAATCCTTTTGGCTTTATCCTTATTAAATTTAGTGTCACTTTTCCATACGGGAAGATACCAATGAGAAAACATGACTAGTCACACTGACACATACATTTCCATGTGCTTCAGACAGAAGCAGCAGATGATCATTTTATCCTGTACTGCTGAGGTCTCCTTTTAGATTCACACAATTTCTTCTTTGATCTAGATGTGTCAATGATCAATGATGAAAGTCAGGTCAGTGTTAAAATGAAAAGTTTGAAAAGGTCAGTAAGTTTATACGGTCAGGGAACATATCAATCGAGGTTCATTTGAGATTCTGACAAGTTCAGGAGCATTTTGTTGGATAAGAACAAATTTCTTTGGCACTCAAATACTTTTATCCATGAAAGATTAGTCTTTACATTGTTTTCCAAACACTTCATCAACTTGCTTCAATTGAGCACATAGAATTATAGAATCACAGAATATCAGGGTTGTAAGGGACCTCAGGAGGTCATCTAGTCCAACCCCCTGCTCAAAGCAGGACCAACCCCAACTAGATCATCCCAGCCAGGGCTTTGTCAAGCCTGTCCTCAAAAACCTCTAAGGAAGGAGATTCCACCACCTCCCTAGGTAACCCATTCCAGTGCTTCACCACCCTCCTAGTGGAATAGTGTTTCCTAATATCCAACCTAAACCTCCCCCTCTGCAACTTGAGACCATTGCTCCTCGTTCTGTCAACTGCCACCACTGAGCCCCTTGTCCCCACCGAGTCTGTTCCTTGCTCTTCTTGTGCTGGCTTCTTCAGTGTGCATATCTTCACTGCTTGTGCGAAGCTCTCCCGCAGCTTCTGCTAGTTAGAACAGCTTTCCCGTGTCCCACTGCCTCATCAAATCCCCGTCCATAGTTACAACTCAGCTGGAAATACAGGTTTTCTCTTTTGCCTGCGACCCTCAACTTCTCTTTCCTTCTTCTGTTACTGATTATTTAAAATCCTGAAAACACTTATGCACATGCTTACCTTTAAGCACGTGAGTAGTCCCATTGAAGCCAATGGAGTGGCTTGTCTGAGTAAAGTTAAGCAAATGCCTAAGCATTCGAAGCAGCCTAGCTTTGCAACTCCAGTATACGATCTACCTGTAATGTTTCTGGGTATTTTTTTATGAAGGGTACCATTACCAAATAAAGTTGTTTAAAAGGTTTAAAAATGCAAGACACATGAATGAGATCATTCCTAAGCCTGTCAACTTTCAAAATTGCACAGGATCTGGTTTATCACTTATTTATGAGCCTTAATATTTCAAAGCAGTTATGTGCTTGCCTAAGCATTTCGCCCTTTTGGAAGATGGTGTCTGAGTCTTCCTTAAAAATCTTCCCATTCTTCCTTTCCCCCCACCTAACTCTCTGCTGCCCTGAGGGTGACCAGATGTCCCGATTTTATAGGGACAGTCCCGATTTTTGGGTCTTTTTCTTATATAGGCTCCTATTACCCCCACCCCCTGTCCCGATTTTTCACATTTGCTGTCTGGTCACCCTAGCTGCCCTTCCCTTGCTTAATAGTCCCCAAATCATTGCAAGCTTTCCTCCAACAGAAAAGGTTGCCTTTGGCTCCCCCTGGAGCACATGAATGCTACTCCATGGATTCACCAGAGGGGCCATTAGAATGCTCTGAGGTGCCCCTTCTCTAAAGGGGTTGAGGGTAGTCATTACATAGTGAATTTCAGCCCTTATCAGATCAGACATAAGGAACTGAATTGAGTCTCTGCATAACAGTTCTGATGCCATCTCCAGTACGGTTCTTTCCTAGCTGCCTATTTTTACAAATGCTTTAATGCGTCAGTGCAAGGATACCGTATACCCCGAGAGAGAGATGTAGGCGGCTTGCTAGTTTCGTCAAGCACATTTATCAGACCCGCGGTACCTCTTGTAGGAAGTTTGGTTTATGTGTACAATGTTTCAGGGACAATAAAACCGCTAAAAATTGCATCGATCTACATACAGCCCTTATTCCACACCCCCAGGATTTGTCATAAAAGCTATGAAGTTCCAATTTAGAGATTGGAATCAACATGGTCCTGCCATGAGGGCAGGGGGCTGGACTCGATGACCTCTCGAGGTCCCTTCCAGCCCTAGAATCTATGAATTTATGACTAATCCTGGATAACTGAAGATAAGGTACTTAAATCCGTCTTCAGGCACCTATATGAAAGTATTGATTCTTACATCTTCCTACATCTAACCACAACCTCCACTGAAATTAATGGATCATCTCTAAACATGATTTCTTTTTTATTTAGGAGTCTAAACAGGGGCTTAGGAACCCAACGTCAGAGGATTTGAACACTTTGGCCCACAATTCTGCGGTTTCTTAATGGCCTCAAATTCTCAAACATCACATGCTTCTAAGATTTGTTGATGTGCAATGGTGCAATATTTTCCAGTTCACACTGTCTACTTTCCAGTTTTACTTCCTCCACTTTATAAGAGGAGCTTCCTTTCATGGAAGGATTGTTAGTGGTGCTAGTGGGGGGGAGGGATAGCTCAGTGGTTTGAGCATTGGCCTGCTAAACCCAGGGTTGTGAGTTCAATCCTTGAGGGGGCCATTTAGGGATCTGGGGCAAAAATTGGGGATTTGGTCCTGCTTTGAGCAGGGGGTTGGACTAGATGACCTCCTAAGGTCCCTTCCAACCCTGATATTCTATGATTCTAGTACAAACTTTTTTTTACTTATGCAACTTTATATGTTACAAGCCTTCCACTTTTGTCTTTTCAAGGTGACCTGCAAGTCTTTTTATTGAAGTCTTTCAGCTGTAGCGATGGTGGTTGATGGCTCTCAGTAGCTAAGCTACCCGTGATATTCCACACAGTATTTTATAGCATTGCTTGAGCTGGGGTGGTGACAGAAATAGCTGAACATGTAAGAACTTATCATTGAAAGAAAATGGGTGGGGATAAGAATGGGGGAAACGTTGGTACATATCATGAGCTACACAGCTTGGGCTACACAGAATCATCATCTTTCCCCTTCCTCCCCCCACACCCTCTATTTGAGACCTGCTTTAAAACGGAGTTAATTTAGCTGAGCAGAGCTGTGGTACACCCGAAATTTGTGGGACAATGATTCTAATTTTCCTCCTGTAGACATGTGTTTGACGATTGATGTCTTGATTTTATCCCTAACTCTATGGATGCAAATGGTCTGAGTGCTCGACTCATTTCTAACCACAAACAGAGCTGGTTCCAAATAGCCTAACTGAGAAACTTTGGACCTGGATCCGGAACTGCATACTCCAGGCCCATTTCTGAATGCAAAAAAATAAACTCTACCGCACATCTATATGGCGTGAGCAGTACTCTCACTTTTATTGATGCAGCTGTCAAACTATGGATGAAGAGGTTCTCAAATGAAAGTGGCAGATATTATTAGTAATCTGTGAAGACGATCCTTTTATCGAGGGCCTGTCAAAGGATTACTGTTACTAGGGAAGTGCTTCTTTGACAACTCCTGCCTCAGCTAGGCTTGCTTTATATTGGAACTAGAAAGACTTTAAGCTACGGTCCAGGCTGGAAACTTAGATAAGTTTGCCTTTATTTGTGTGGTGGGATTTTATCTGTTATTCATATACAGTAGGCTTTTTGTTTAAACATTTGTATAGTGCCTAACACAATCGGGCCCTGGCTTCTAGGCAACACTGCAAGAACAGCACAATTCCCATGAGAAACAATTTACCTGGTTATCCCCTGAAATCCTGATTCAGCAAGCGCCTTAACCATACACGTGGGTGGTTCCACTGACTTCAATACAATTGCTCACATGCTTAAAGTTACTCCTGTATTTCAGTACCTGGTTGAACTGGGGCCTAAGAGAGGAATGACTCAGTGGCCTGAGCACATGGGTTTGAGAATTAGGGAATCTGGGTTTCTAATCCAAGTTCTGTCATTGTGTAACCTCGGAAAGACACTTCACCTCCGAGTGCCTTAGTTGTCCCCATCCGTGAAGTGGACGTAATACCGTCCTCACTGGGGAGTTGTGAAAATTAATGTTTGTAAAGTTCTTCAACAAGTGCAATTGTGTGCCAGCATATGAGTGTGCAATTACTGCAGGTGCATGGGTAAGGTATTGCATGGGAAACCAGCGTGCACTCTGAGCAGAATCACAGTAAGGGCCTGCCCAAATGTAGGTGTGCAATTCTGCACATACAAGTGGACCTCCCTCCAGTATTTCATCCTGTAAGTCCCAAGTATATTATCGTTGTCACGTAATGGCTGTCAAGCTTGTAGGGATGACATCTAATGCCCACATCCATGTACAAATTAGTCAGTGGGTGAGGCTGAAAGGAGACAGAGGTGGCGCTGATTGAATCAGATCAGAGCAGAAATTCTTCAGCAGCAGCAATCGTTTGTGTCTCTTACAGCAGGGATTTCTTGAAGCATCCAGGATTTTCCATTGATTTGGAGCCAAATCTGGAGATGACAAATGACAGATTGGTCAATCAGTGAATGGGAGCATAAACTGGTGTAATTTTTGCATGAACGACAGGGGCAGACTAAAAGGGTCACTGCCCAGGATGTTCTGCTAGAAACAGGCCATAGCAGACGTACCTCCTAGCTAGCTCAGGCATACATCCTCCCTATTCTCATCAGCACCCCTAGTACAAGGCAGGCAAACCCTTGTCCTGCACACAGGCTGGTGATAGTGCTGGGATCTGGGTGCAAATGGGTGGTGCTTGGATCTCGGTAACAAAACACAGTATCTTTCTGATCATTCATGCAAGACCAGAGCTTAGAGGAGTCTACTGAGCCTAGCAGCATTTTAGACCCATAATAAGAAAATTCCCAGGGGGACAAAATGGTTCACATGTAGGTAAAGTTAGATAGCTGTTGATTTCATGGGACGGTGAGCCCCATTGTAAGTGAGAGCAGAATTTTGTCTCTTTGCTCTGTCTGACTGTTGTTGGTTTACCGATCATTCCTGGTATTAGCATAGCCGTGAGACTTGATAGTTACAATTCCCTTTCAGCAGAGCATCCAGAAGCACTTTTCCACCCTTATAGCTTGTTCAGAATGCACACTGACTAACTTGCGTGAACAATAGTGAACCTGTTATGCCCACCCTAGGGGGGAGGCCTAACCACTCCCTGTGACAGCAAAACTTCCATTGACTTAAATGGGAGCAGAGTGAGGCCAACCCTGAGAACTTTGGAAAATACATACATTCCATTCAGTGACTCTAGAATCTACAGCTGTTTCAGGTTAATATTCGCGACCAATGTGAGAAGTGTTTGAGCTTCTCCATCTACTCACTTGTGTTACGATTGTACTTGTAAGGCTTTTCTTTTCCTAGGATGCTGTTCTGAATGTCCACTCTTGGGCTCATGTTTATATTAATTTTTATTTCACTTGTGTTATCATGTTAGGACCTCTCTAATGTCCTGTTCTAACTAATACCAGTAATTAAGGTGAGAGTAGCATTGTGTTTTAATTGCAGTAGGATTTTGATTAGCCAGGCCTCACTTACCTTATCTGGCCACAAGGTTGCGTTCTCCAGAGGGTTTCAGATAAGTGAGATTTGGACTCCTATTTCACCTCCTTCAGCAGAGAAGAGGGTCTTGTTTTATGGCATTTCATTCTGACAAAGAACATGGAAGACAGTGTAGGTTGCTAGCTGGTTTCTCTGAGACTTCATATGAAACCCAAGAAGTCTTTATGCGACATCACAGCATAAATGATTTTGAACAGAATTTTCTTCAGTAAATAAAGACCTCCTCATAGGTAAGCCTTTATATACTCGAGTCTCCTTGGTGTACAAAGGCTTCTCTTTGGTCTGCTGAGCCAGCTAGTTCTTATAGGGTAACTGAATTCATTTGAAAAGTGAGTCATAATCAGGGGAGTAGCTCTGTGTGGTTTGCAGTGATTACTGCAGTGATTACTTGAATTTCAAGTGCCTGATTTCAAGTGTCCTCCACCAAGGCCTTCTCATAGTAAATATTTTTACACGTGCAGTATTTAAATTCTACTGTACCTCAAGCATCTTGAAGGGGTCCCTTCAAAATAAATTATTATTAAATCCGCAGTAAGGAAATAAAAATAAAATACAAAAAATCTTGATGCCAATTATGAGCGATAGGTTCCTCTGAAGAGACTGATACTGTATTTTAATAATAGATTTTGTCATGTAAAATTAATCTTGGCCTATCTGCTTTTAAATTGCAAACATATGCTTCTTGGGAGCCTACCTTTCCTACTCTTAATTCTTGAGAGAGTGTATGTGCAGGGGGGTGGATACCCGCTCCTGCCCCGAGGGGCTTAGAACAGCCCTAGGAGAGGGCTGAGGCTGGGAGCAGGCTGATTGGGGAAGCAGCTGCAGCTGGGCCACACCCCAATCAGGCCACAGCAGGCCCTTATAAAAGGGTTGCTAGCCAGGAGCTCAGAGGGTCTTCCTCTGCCTGTAGAGGGAGAAGGGCCTGGCTGCAGGAGCTAAGCAGGGACCTGAAGTTGAGCAGAGTTGGGGAAAGGCTAAGGGAGCTAGGGAGCTCCGGCCTGAGAAAACCCCAGGCTGTGGCCTAGGCCAACTGGGTACAGGGGTTGCAGGGGGCAGCCCACGGGTAGGCTGAGGCAGCAGGTCCAAACCCAACCTTGTCTGTGATGAGGGGCTTATACTGCAGTCGGCCCCTGGGCGTGGGGGCTAGCTGGTGACTGGCAGTCGCCTACGACTGAGGTGGGGATAGTGGGTTGGGGGTTCCCTAGGGAGTGGAGACCCAGATCTGTGGAGTACTGCCAGGGGGCAACACTCCAGTTAAAGGGGCACTGGGGTCTGGGAGTGACACGGGGCCAGAGCGGTCAGGTGGGTCACCGGCCTGCAGAGGGTGCTCCGGAGGCTGGGAGAGCTAATTCCTTGGATGACCAGCCGGAGGCGCCGCCAGGTGAGTCTGACCCTCTTACAGTATGCAATTAAAAATTCAGAGTTTTCCGTCCTTCCTGATAGGCTCTCCATTCAAGTTCTGACTCAAGCAAAACTCATTTTGTCTTCACTTGAGTCAGGATTGAAGCATCAGGGCCCAGAATGGAAATGCTCAGATATGAAATGCTCTGGGGATACTTTTGTAAGGGACCAGTCTACACTCATTTCATTTACGGGATGCATGTAAAATAGATGCTTTAAAAAAATTCCTATTTATCCTAAGTTGAACAGAAATGTATTGGATTCCTCAATGGCCATGCTCATTTACAATCCAGCCCCTTTCATTAAACGGATGAATAATCAAGATTACCTTGAATGTACGCAGCCGCATCTGCATCTGTTTCTCTAAATGCTCATGACCCACCAGTTTGCTCCTCATTTTTAACCTTGTATTTTAGTTTGAAAGCCCATTTAAATAATGCTCATTGGCAATGATTATGGGCTTGTCTACACAAATATTTAGTGCATGGCAAGCTGGGGGTGTAACTATCCACCGTGCTGTTCTCCAAGTGTTCATATTGATCCTGCTGATGCTCACTAACAGTTCCCCAGTGCACTTTAATCTACCTTGCTTTGAAATAGAAGTAGAGGGTTTTTTTCTCAGCTTATGATGGATTGGAGGTGTAAGAGTCCTTCATTTCAGCCAGTCATTTCAAGTCAATCTAGGAGATGCCTGGCTCAGAGAGGTCATTATTGCATTGTTTTCATACTTATTTTTGATTCATAAAATAGGGCCCCATCCTTCTGAATGAAGGGATTTGAACACAATTTAATAAAGACAACATAAGAATCAATTTTTCAAAGGATTCACTAGTGCTTCCATTTGTGGGTACCCAACTTCAGATGCCTAGAAGGGGGCTGATTGTCAGAGGGCAGGTACTGAGCACTGCCTGAAAGCCAGGTCCCTTTAAGGTGGTTCATGTTGGGAACCCTGAAAATGAGGCACCCCAAATCACTAGTCACTGTGGAAAAATTGGGCCATCCTGTACACATTTTGGATCTATCCATAACAATAGATAGAAGGAGATTTCCTGAAGTAATCCATCCTCTGTTCCCCCACCAGCCCTCTTGGGATCACCTGAGAAAAGCTACTGGCCTTACACTGGACCCTAAAGGCCAGCAAACATGGTCTCTGTGGAGAAAATTCCATAGCTGGCAGCCCTTCAGTGGGGAAACCCTGCGAGCAGCTCCCAGGCACCCAGCACTGGTCTTTCGCTAGCAGTTAAACCAGACTAGAGGATTGTTCTTGATTCCAGGTGAATCTAGAACAATTCCATTGACTTCAGCACTGGACCCTCAGCCTCTGAATGGCAATGCTGCAGAATCCTGGTAGATGGTAGTATTACAGAGATGCCTCAGCAGTCATTTTTTCCAGTGCCAAGTGAGCACAAAACACTACCATCCTGGTTTTGCATCTGTCTGGCACTCAAGTCAGTGTGCTGCATTATTCCTTGAAGTATCAATGTCCTAAAAGGGAAACTTCACCTTTCAAAACAAGCTCAAGTCCCCCATAAGAACAGCCTGGCTCAGCAGACCAATGGTAGGTCTTCATAAAATCATAGACGATTAGGGTTGGAAGAGACCTCAGGAGGTCATCTAGTCCAACCCCCTGCTCAAAGCAGGACCAACCCCAACTAAATCATCCCAGCCAGGGCTTTGTCAAGCCGGACCTTAAAAACCTCTAAGGATGGAGATTCCACCACCTCTCCAGGGAACCCATTCCAGTGCTTCACCACCCTCCTAGTGAAATAGTGTTTCCTAATATCCAACCTAGACCTCCCTCACTGCAACTTGAGACCATTTCTCCTTGTTCTGTAACCTGCCACCACTGAGAACAGCCAAGCTCCATCCTCTTTGGAACCCCCCTTTAGGTAGTTGTAGGCTGCTATTCAATCCCCCCTCACTCTTCTCTTCTGCAGACTAAACAAGCCCAGTTCCCTCAGGCTCTTCTCATAAGTCATGTGCGCCAGCCCCCTGATCATTTTCATTATCCTCCGCTGGACTCCCTCCAATTTCTCCACATCCTTTCTGTAGTGGAGGGCCCAAAACTGGATACAATACTCCAGCTGTGGCCTCACCAGTGCCTAATAGAAGGGAATAAACACGTCCCTTGATCTGTTGGCAATGCTTCTACTAATGCAGCCCAGTATGCTGTTAGCCGCCTTGGCAACAAGGGCTCATATCCAGCTTCTCGTCCACTGTGATCCCCAGGTCCTTTTCTGCAGAACTGCTGCTTAGCCAGTTGGTCCCAGCCTGTAGCGGTACATGGGATTCTTCCATCCTAAGTGCAGGACTCTGCACTTGTCCTTGTTGAACCTCATCAAATTTATTTTGGCCCAATCCTCCAATTTGTCTACGTCACTTTGGACTCTATCCCTACCCTCCAGCGTATCTACCCTCTCCCCCCAGCTTAGTGTCATCTTCTGCAAACTTGCTGAGGGTACAATCCATCCCATCATCCAGATCATTAATAAAGATGTTGAACAAAACCAGCCCCAGGACCGACCCCTCGGGCACTCCGCTTGATACCAGCTGCCAACTAGACATCGAGCCGTTGATCACTACCCATTGAGTCTGACAATCTAGCCAGCTTTCTATCTACCCTATAGTCCATTCATCCAATCCAAACTTTTTTAACTTGCTGGCAAGAATATGCATATCCTGAAGAGACTTGAGTATATAAAGGTTTATATAGAGCAGGCCTGCACAACTCGCAAAGCGGTGAGGGCCATATTACTCCAAAGAAAACAGCTGAGGGCCAAAAACCCCTGGGCCCGCGAAAACACCCCCACCGACTCGCTGCTTGCCCCCCCGCCCAAGTATAAAGCCTCATTCAAAGACCCAGGGGTCACTATATTACTGAACACTGCAGTCAGTCAATGCAGTTGTAGATAAATCGCTGCATTAATGTATAACTTTTTACCCACTCAGACCCCCACTGCCCAGCGCCACCCCCAGAGATCCACTCCCCCACCCTGCCTGCCCCCTCACCACTGCCCGCCCACTCTGCTTGCCATCCCCCCACCCTCCTCCTGCTCACCTCCTCAGCCCCTCCACCACTGCCCGCCTGCTCGGCTTGCCATCCCCCCCACCCTCCTCCTGCTCGCCTCCTCAGCCCCTCCACCACTGCCTGCCCGCTCGGGCTTGCCATCCCCCCACCCACCCACCCCCGCTCGCCTCCTTGGCCCCTCCACCACTGCCCGCCTGCTCGGCTTGCCATCCCCCCCCCCACCCCCGCTCGCCTCCTTGGCCCCTCCACCACTGCCCGCCTGCTCGGCTTGCCATCCCCCCACCCACCCCCGCTCACCTCCTCAGCCCCTCCACTACTGCTCGGCTTGCCATCCCCCCCACCCTCCTCCTGCTTGCCTCCTCAGCCCCTCCACCACTGCCCGCCCGCTCGGCTTGCGTGGTGGCTGGGGGTGGTGTTAAGATTCAGCTGCCCTCTCCCCGGCCTGGTGGCAGCAGCGGCCGTGGCTCTGCATGGCAAACCAGTCGCCCCCCGCCACTGCCCACCCACTCGGCCATCCCCACACTCCCCCCCCCCCCCCCGCTTGCCTTCTCACCCCCTCCACCACTGCCCGCCCGCTCCTGCAGCCGGGGGAAAGCAGGGCATGCCGCCCTTCCCGCGGTGCTCCTCCGGCCCGGGGAGAGCAGGGCATGCCGCTCAAAGCCAGAGCCGGCCCTGGCGGCTCCGCATGGCGAACCAGTCCTCCCTGCCCCTCCACCGCTCGGCTCCCTCCCCTCCCCCGCTCACCTACTTCCCCGAGCAGTCAGACGTGGGGCCACCTGTGCTGGAGCTGGGCTGGCCGGCGCTTTTCCAGCACAGCTTCGGCGAAACCATCTGCAAGGGGGCGGTGCGCAGGCAGATCCGCTCAACCCCCCACGGGCCGCACAGTGAGCATGCGCGGGCTGCATGTTGTGCAGGCCTGCCATACTCATGTGTAAGACCATATTAGTCACCCGTGCCTTTTTGGTAGGTGTGCCTCTTGTGCAATGGAAAGAAAAGCCACTTACATCTTATTAGTGTGACAAAGTTCCTCCTCTACCTCGGTGGGTCCTGCGCTTATTGGCGGATTCTGCTTGCCTCAGAGATCTTCCCCTCTAGTAGAATCCACAGTCCAGGTTAACTCCTCCTGTGTCTGATCAGGAGTTGGGAGTTTTGGGGGGAACCCAGGCCCACCCTCTACTCCGGGTTCCAGCCCAGGGCCCTGTGGATTGCAGCTGTTTAGAGTGCCTCCTGGAACAACTGCACAACAGCTACAACTCCCTGGGCTACTTCCCCATGGACTCCTCTCAACACCTTCTTTATCCTCACCACAGGATCTTCCAGCAGTACGCCCTCTTACTCTCAGCTCCTAGTGCCTCTTGCTCCCAGCTTCTCACACGCAACCTCCTTCCACAGCTCCTGACATGCGCCCCTCACTGACTCACTGGGAGGCTTTTAACTAGTTTCAGCCAGCCCCTGATTGGCTGCAGGTGTCTCAATCAACCTCCCTGCCTTCTGGAAAGTTCTTAATTGGCCCCAGGTGTCTTGATTAACCTGGAGCAACTGCCATAAGGTATCAGGGATTTGTTTAGCCTGGGGCTAACATACTGGTTCCTTACCACTTTCCTATATCCCTCTGGCCTTGCCCCGTCACATTAGGCACAAAGAGATGTGGTAAATTAGTCTAATGAATCCTGTTTCTAAAAAGGAGTCATTGGCTCATTACTCAGCGTTTCAGAATGTTATTTACATACACATAATGAGTGGGCCGGGCACACTGCATCGCTCCAGCAGCTTCGCATCACTTAGGCAACACAAATCAGCCATAGAACGCGCGTAAGTGGCGGATTATAGTGGATTTATGATTCATTTGTGCCACTGGAGTGGGATAAAGCAGCTGAAGTGTGCCAATGAATGTGGCCCACGAAATTTTATTTGTCTGATCCTGCATTGCTTACAGACAGACTGTGAAGCTCACCAGCCCTCCCGAAGCTTCAGAGCTCCCATGTCTACACGGCTGTTTTTAGCACTGTAGCATGACCCCTACGAGCCCCAGTCTGTAGACCTGGGCTCTGAGACTGGCTGCTGTGGGCTGTCATTTTCAGTGTCGATGTACCCTAAGTCAGCAGCCAGGAGGAACAAGAAGCCCAGTCTTGGAAAAACTGCAGACATCCGGTGTGGGACTCTACAAGAGGATGGGTTCTCCGGCAGCAGAGAAAGGTGAGGATAGTGGCTAAGAAACCAACCTCTTCACGGCCCTCAAGTGGTTGGGTTCCAAGGAGAGAATCTGTGTCTGGTCCGTCTCCTTATATTAAGCAGCTGGCACCTTACAGAGGAAAAAGTGGGTGAAAGGGTCCAGTCTATGGATATTTTTGTCCACTCGCAGCATGCTGAGCTACAGAGTGAAGGAGGAAGGGATTCTGAGGTGAAAAGATAAAACCAGGTGCAAATGCTAGTCTTGGTCAGCATCATGGCCTCATGAGTATAGAGATAGGCCAGAGGCACAAGGGAGCGGAGCGGGAGAAAAGTCATCTCTGAAATTGGTAATTGTAGAAGTTTGACAAGGACGTAGTGCTTAACGGAATTGAGTGCTAGGGGCTTTGCCATCCAGATGGTGCCCATTTTGGGGGCTTCGGTTAGCAATATTGTTAAAAGGACCAGTCATGATAAAGATCCAGTATTAAAATAATTCTTTACCTGGGTCACTCAAAGAGGCAGCTGAATAGCAGAAAAAGTGATTCATGAGCAATCATTAATGAACAGTGAATATTAGTCAGAGCAAATAATGTGAACAACTTCAGTTACTAATGAGATCTCACTTTTGATTTTGATATGGTTTGTTGGATGTCTCATTTTTGTGTGTGGCATTGGTGCTATTTGTTTAGTGTTGGTATGTTATTCTGCTTGGATAGTAAAACTAAACTGCGCAGTTTCACTTTCTCCATAGCGCAGATTTATGAATTCTTATGCAACACTGCAACACTATTGTGTTTGGGTTTTCAACATTGGAGGGGAGTATTGAGATAAATGAACTCTTAAACGGTTTTTTAAAAACATACGTATCTCTTTTCATATTGGGCCAATTTAAACTTTGGTGTAGCTCTGACCGTAATGGACTAACATTTTGTCCATTAGGTTTTGTAAAACCAAAGGTGGGGCATAACGTACTTTCCCATGTATTTATCTGTGCCCAATGAGTGAGCATCTCCCACACGTTAATGGATTTAGTCTCCCAACTAGAGCTGTGAGGGAACTGTTTTTCCCAGCCTGTGAATATTTTTGAGAGCTTGAAAATTTTTCCTGTTCTTCACTGAAACAAAATGGAGCCCTTTCAAAACCTTGGATGGAAAAACAGAAGGCGAGCACTCCAGAATGGCCAATTGTACAGCGGTTCGAGTGCTCATCTGGGATGTGAAAGACTGGAGTGCAAGTCTCTGCTCCAAATCAGGAAGTGCAGGGACTTAGCCTAGGTATCCCACATCCTTACCACCACACTATTGACTATTCTGGGGGTAGGAAGGTCTCCCTTTCCTTGTCTCTGGTTTTAACCAGAAATTCCATTCTGGACCTGAGAAATCTTTGCTGACTTCGAGTTTCGTTGAACCTGGTATGTTTCCATGAGCAATTTTGGTTTGGATGAATCAGCTATTTCTGATGATAAAAACTGCTTGACACAACATTGAAGCATTATTCTTATCGTCCCTGTTTACAGATGGAGAAATGGGGCACAGAAAAAAAGTAAGCAATTTGCCTAAGTTTACACTGAGTCTGTGTCATGACCACAACCTGAATCCCAAATGCCTTAACCACACAAGACGATCATTACTCTTGACTGTGTCCATTTGGCTTGGAGTTTGCCAAAAGCTTTTGTTTTGTTCCTGAAAAAAGAAAGAGTTGTGGCCATTTGTGTCATGTGCATGGTGTAGGGTGAAGGTGTCAATGGAAGGAAGTCAATGGGGTCACCCTGATAAAACCAAGGGGAGAATCTGATGTTGGTGTGTTGAGATAAAAACATGAACAATTATAGCATAAGTAAATGAAGGCAACAGCTACTATTGAGGGGGGAAAAAAAGTGGATTCTATTCTTTTTAGGAAAGTCCATGAGAGATGACTGAGGGCAAATGATTGGATTAAATTCATTAACTCCTTGGCATCAATGCTAATATCCATTAGAGATTAGCTATGGCAAAACTAATGCTAGTGATAGAAGAACCTCAAAGTTTTGCTTATCTGATCTACCGAAAACTCTTGAGTTTGGAAAATCTGGGTTGAGAATCACAGAACAGACTTTCATGAAAGATTACAGTACATCATAGAATTATAGGACTGGAAGGGACCTCGAGAGATCATCTAGTCCAGTCCCCTGTACTCAAGGCAGGACTAAGTATTATCTAGACCATCCCTGACAGGTGTTTGTCCAACCTGCTCTTAAAAATCCCCAATGATGGAGATTCCACAACCTCCCTAGGCAATTTATTTCAGTGCTTAACCATTCTGACAGCTAGGAAATTTTTCCTAATGTCCAACCTAAACCGCCCTTGCTGCAATTTAAGCCCATTGCTTCTTGTCCTATCCTCAGAAGTTAAGAAGAACAATTTTTCTCCCTCCTCCTTGTAACAACCTTTTATGTACTTGAAAACTGTTGTCATGTCCCCTCTCAGTCTTCTCTTCTCCAAATTAAACAAACCCATTTTTTTCAATCTTCCCTCATAGGTCATGTTTTCTAGACCTTCAATCGTTTTTGTGGCTCTTCTCTGGACTTTCTCCAATTGGTCTACATCTTTCCTGAAATGTGGCGCCCAGAACTGGACACAATACTCCAGTTGAGGCCTAATCAGCGCGGAGTAGAGTGGAAGAATTACTTCTCATGTCTTCCTTACAACACTCCTGCTAATACATCCCAGAATGATGTTTGCTTTTTTTGCAACAGTGTTACACTATTGAATCATACTTAGCTTGTGGTCCACTATGACCCCCAGATCCCTTTCCGTAGTACTCCTGCCTAGGCAGTCATTTCCTATTTTGAATGTGTGCACTGATTGTTCCTTCCTAAGGGCCAGTTAAAAACTGACTTTCATGTAATAGTTCAGCCCTTGTCCTGGTTCTGGCCAGAACTGGGCAGTGTAGAGTAGACGTAAGAATCAAAGCCATTTAACGTAGCTTTGGATCGGCTTGTGTGTTGGATGAAATTTTGGGTAAGTAGTTACTTTATCCCATATGGTTTCCCTTATCCCTATGGTCGTAGAGGCAAATTGGGACATATTCTTTTCTCACTTACAGTGGTATGAATCCAGAGTAAGTCTGTTTTCTTCAATAGACTTACTCAGGATTTAACATAGAACAGAATGTAGCCCATTGAGACACATTCCTCCTTGTTGTCACTGATCGGTCCATCAGCCCTCACAGAGAGAGCACCGATCACAACACATCAGATGCGTTGTTCTAGCCAGTCCTCCAACTACTCACTGGCCAAGCTGTCAGTCGCACCGGACACCCGATTGACATAGCGCACAGCAGCCTAGAACTCCTTAGCAATCCGCCAACTGCAGCCTCCCAAGCAGCTGGGATTACAGGCACCCGCCACCACACCGGGCCCCTCCTTGTTGTAACTCCCCTGATCTTCATAGAGCTACATCAATAATCAATTTGGCCAGTTGAATGGATTATGACATTGTTAACAAGAGGAGACAAACAAAGCTGCATTTCTAAAGATACTCTAGGAATGGAAATAAATAGTTTCACATGGCTGATATATGAAGAGCAGAGCTGGCCTGAAGAAGTGAGCAGTGATGCATGGATGTGCACTGACATTTTATAATGTCAACTGATATTTTTTTATTGAGGAATATACATGGTAAAAATCAACTGGCTTAAGGAAAACCGGTGTGAAACAAACACCTGAAGTGGCATTGGCTAAAACCAGCACTACATATTCTCTAATGCAGTGGTTCCAAAACTCGGTCCATAGCTTGCTCAGGGTAAGCCCCTGGCATGCCAGGCTGGTTTGTTTACCTGCCGCCTCCGCAGGTACGGCCGCTCGCGGCTCCCACTGGCCACGGTTTGCCGTTCCCGGCCACTCTGCTTCCCGCAGCTCCCATTGGGCAGGAATGGCAAACTGCGGCCAGTGGGAGCCGCGAGCGGCCCTACCTGCGGAGGCAGCAGGTAAACAAACCGGCCCGCCGTGCCAGGGGCTTACCCTGAGCAAGCCATGGACCGAGTTTGGGAACCACTGCTCTAATGCTATGACAGAGGTTCAAAAAAACAACAAAAAAGTTCAGAAGAACCTCAGAGTGACGAACACCTTGGGAATGGAACTTGTTTGTAACTGTGAAATGTTCGTAACTCAACAAAATGTTATGGTGGTTGTTTCAAAAGTTTACAACTAAACATTGACTTAATCTAGCTTTAAAACTTTACTATTCAGAAGAAAAATGCTGCTTTTAACCGTCTTAATTTAAATTAAACAAGTACAGAAACTGTTTCCTTACCTTGTCAAATCTTTTTTTAAACTTTGCCTTTATTTTGTAGTCACTCACTGTCATTGATCAATCTATCAGCTCTCCCAGAGAGAGAGTGCTGATCACAACACGTCAGACGTGTTGTTCTAGCCAGTGCCCCAGCTACCCACTGGCCAGGCTGTCAGTAGCACTGGACACTCGATTGACATAGTGCACAGCAGCCTAGAACTCCTGATTGATCCGCCAACCACAGTCTCCCAAGCAGCTGGGATTACAGGCATGCGCCACCACACCGGGCGTTATTTTTAGTAGTTACTGTAGAACACAGTATTGTGTTAAACATAATTTCCTTTATTTAAATCTCTGCTGCCTGATTGTGTACAGCCGGTTCCAAATGAGGGGTGTGGTTGATTGGTCCATGCGTAACTGTGGTGTTGGTCACTCTGAGGTTCTACTGTATATGTGCCATTCATCTCTGAGCAAAACAAATTGCCCTGGGTCAATGATTCCTATCTTATTTCTGATTTCAATCCAGTAAATACTTACACCTGTTGAAATAATAAAGGCAAGTCCCTTCATTTCTTTGTGCTGCAAAGATCTGCAAATTGGGTCTAACATTAGTTATCCACCGAGCTATTGGGATGTTGAGATGTTTCATTAATTGATGATTTAAAAATACTTTGAGATCTTTGGATGGAAAACACCACAATAGTATAATAACAATTAATAAAATAGCCAGGGATCACACAACTACTGCAAGAAAACAGGCATCCTGACTTCCAGGCCTACTGCTGTAAGCACTAGACTACACTGTTTTAAAGGCTTTTAAATCAGAAATGCTGATTTGGTAACGCCTGATAAATGCCAGTTTCTGACATGACTCCTGGTGGTGACAGACTCCTCAAGCAGGTCACATATCAGGTATGGCTTGGGTAAGCAGCCAGAAGTTTGGTAGGCGGATTTTCAAAAGCACTCTGCTCCCATTTAGGCCCCTAAATGAAGTAGCCACTCCCGAAGGAGAACAATAGAAGCTGCTGGGTCTTGGCACATCTGAAAATCTGTCCATTTAGATGTAAATGAAATCTTAGTGCCTCTGAAAATCTGGTGTTCATCTGAATCTCTTCAGCTTGTAAAGCTGGGCTAAAACGAAAGAGCTCTATTTACTTAAATACCTTAAAAGTATTAGTTTTGGACCCAGGTTGGATGGGGAAGGGTTATTTAATTTTATCCAGACCAATTCATGTAGGATCTGATTTCCAGAAGTACTGAGGACCAAACAGCTCCATCTGAAGTAAGAGAGAGCTGTGGATGCTCAACAATGAAAGGCTATTTAAAGTTGGGCTCTCATACTTGGAGGCCAGTTTGAACATTAATTCACCTTTCTTCCTTAGTTTCCAAATCCGTAATACAGGGATAATAATATCTACTTACCCGTTGCTCAAAGGAGTTGCAATGATTAATTGGTTAGGGTTTTTAAAATTCCTGCATTCATTACAATGCACAGAAAAGCCCACAGTGACCTAGCAACTGACCAATCCTCATCTTACTTAATAGACTCAGAAATGTAGGGTTGGAAGGGACTGCATAAGATCATCTGCACTGCTACAGACTAGGGACCGAATGGCTGGGCAGCAGTTCTGCAGAAAAGGACCTAGGGGTTACAGTGGACGAAAAGCTGAATATGAGTCAACAGTGTGCCCTTGTTGCCAAGAAGGCTAACGGCATTTTGGGCTGTATAAGTAGGGGCATTTCCAGCAGATCGAGGGACGTGATTATTCCCCTCTATTCGGCACTGGTGAGGCCTCATTTGGAGTACTGTGTCCAGTTTTGGGCCCCACACTACAAAAAGGATGTGGATAAATTGGAAAGAGTCCAACGGAGGGCAACAAAAATGATTAGGGTGCTGGAGCACATGACTTATGAGGAGAGGCTGAGGGAACTGAGATTGTTTAGCCTGCAGAAGAGAAGAGTGAGGGGGGATTTGATAGCTGCTTTCAACTACCTAAAAGGGGGTTCCAAAGAGGATGGATCTAGACTGTTCTCAGTGGTAGAAGATGACAGAACAAGGAGTAATGGTCTCAAGTTGCAGAGGGGGAGGTTTAGGTTGGATATTAGGAAAAACTTTTTCACTAGTAGGGTGGTGAAGCACTGGAATGGGTTACCTAGGGAGGTGGTGGAATCTCCTTCCTTAGAGGTTTTTAAGGTCAGGCTTGACAAAGCCCTGGCTGGGATGATCTAGTTGGGGTTGGTCCTGCTTTGAGCAGGGGGTTGGACTAGATGACCTCCTGAGGTCCCTTCCAACCCTGAGATTCTATGATTCTATGATTCTATGATCTAGCCCATCCGCCAGAATTTAGTATTCCTAGACCATCCCTGGCAGGTGTTTCTCTAACCTGTTCTTTAACGTCTCCAATGACGGGGATTCCACCACCCCTGTAGGAAACTGGTTCCAGTGCTTAACTATCCTTATATTTAGAAAGTATGTCCTAATATTGAATCTCCATCTCCCTTGCTGCAGACTGATTACTTCTGGTCAGACTGCTGGTGGACATGGAGAACAATTGATCACCATTCTCTTTATAACAGCACTTAACATAGTCGAAGACAGTTATCATGCCCCACCTCATTCTTCTCTTCTCTAGAATAAGCAGGCCCAATTCTTTCAACTTTTCCTCATAGGTAATGTTTTCTAAACCTCTTATAATTTTTGCTGCCTTTCTATGAACTCTCTCCAATTTGTCCACATCTTTCTTAAAGTGCCCCATATTGGACAGTGTAGTATATCTGGAAACCTCACCTGTGCCAATTAGAGTAGAACAATTACCTCCTGTGCCTTACCTGTGACACTTCTGTGAATACATCTTAAAATGACATTTGTCTTTTTTCACAGCAGCATCACATCATTAGCTTATGTTAAATTTGTTGATGCCCTATAATCCCCAGATCTTTTTCTACAGTACTACCACCTAGTCCCCATTTCGTTTGATTTTTCCTTCCTAAATGTAGAACTTTGCACTTGTCTTTATTGATCTTCATTTTGTTGACTTCACCTTATGTGAATTTTCCAAATTAATTTGAAGTAGGGGGCAAACTGGGTTGTCCCAGCATGCATCAGAAAGCTGCCATGCCTTCTAGCTATCTTGAGTCCAAAAATGTAAGGTTTTGTTTTTATAAAAAGTAGTCTCTAGTTCGTATGGTTGTGACGATAACCTTCAAAATGGTAGGCCGCTGGTATGCTGAGACCACTGCCTATCATGTTGACCAATATTGTCTCATTTTTTCCTTTTACTTCTCCATCTTTCTGTTGTCTCTTGTCTGATACTTAGGGTACGTCTATACTACCCACCAGATCGGCGGGTAGTAATCGATCTACTGGGGATCGATTTATCGCGTCTCATCTAGATGTGATAAATCGATCCCAGAAGCTCTCCCCATCGACTCCGGAACTCCACAGTGGTGGGAGGAGGAAGCGGAGTCGACAGGGGAGCGAGCCTGCGCCGCGTGGACCCGAAGTAAGTAAAATTACTTTGATCTAGGATACGTCGACTTCAGCTACGCTATTCTCGTAGCTGAAGTTGCGTATCCTAGATCGATTTCCCGCCCCTCCCCCAGTGTAGACCAGGCCTTAGATTGCAATCTTGTTGGGGGAGGGGCCAACTTTGTGTTCTGGGTTTGTACAGAGCCTAACACAAAGAGGTCCTGGTCCATGACTGGGTGCCCTAGGCACTACTGTAATACAACAATAATAATGGATACAGAGATGTCTGCCTGAGTCTGCAGGCAGCCCAAACTTAATAGCTCCGAGGAGGATGCTCAGCTGGGTGATTCTGAAGCAGAATGATGATGTAAATAGCTGCATTGGTGGCTGTTGATTGAAGTATGCCGAAAAGAAGGTGGGCAATTGTATTATGAAGAACTGCACACTATGCGCCGAGGTTGACCTCGTTTCTTCCTCCAGAGTGGATGGAGCTTTGGCTGTGAGTGGAGTTCAAGATAAGCCCACCACTTGCATTTTTTCCCATTCTGACCCCTGATTTCACCTTTGGGTTATACCTAGACCTGAATAGTCACTGCAATGTGAACCAGCAAGCCAATTCAGCAGATGTTTTGAAAAGCTTTTAGAAAGACTCGTAGCCTAGAATTCTTGATGATGTCGTCATGCATGTTTTTTAATAAGGAACTGAGCCGACAGCGTTTGAATGGCTTGTACAGTCATTACATGATTTTAAAATTCTCGAAGAATATCGATCTGCATATCTTACTCACCCCATATGACTTTAATGGCTGGTAAAATGTTTAATGTGGTCACAGATGAAAAGAAGGCAGAAAGCACAAAGCTTGTTAACATATCTGCTTGTGGACCGTGTCTGTCATTTATCTGACATTTTCAGCACACTGGATGCATTTAAAGCAATTTTATGGCCATTAGGGAACTTATTTTAGACATATCTACAGCCAGTTTTCTTTCAGATAGCTGAATTAGTTGTTTTGTCCTAGCATAGATCATCATAAACATAATCCTAATAAAGCCTGTGTGAGCAAACATGAGAGTGCACACCAGGTTGCAACAAATTTTTTTTTTGTCCCAGATGACAGACTTGGAGGGATAACTCACATGACTGGAGTACTGTCATGGATGGATATAAACTGTTCAGGAAGGACAGGCAGGGCAGAAAAGGTGGGGGAGTTGCATTGTATGTAAGAGAGCAGTATGACTGCTCAGAGCTCTGGTATGAAACTGCAGAAAAACCTGAAAGTCTCTGGATTAAGTTTAGAAGTGTGAGCAACAAGGGTGATGTCATGGTGGGAGTCTGCTATAGACCACCAGACCAGGGGGATGAGGTGGATGATGCTTTCTTCCGGCAACTAACAGAAGTTACTAGATCACAGACCCTGGGGCCGGTTTTGTTCAATATCTTCATTAATGATCTGGAGGATGGTGTGGACTGCACCCTTAGCAAGTTTGCAGATGACACTAAACTGGGAGGAGTGGTTGATACGCTGGAGGGTAGGGATAGGATACAGAGGGACCTAGACAAATTAGAAGATTGGGCCAAAAGAAATCTGATGAGGTTCAACAAGAACAAGTGCAGAGTCCTGCACTTAGGATGGAAGAATGCCATGCACTGCTACAGACTAGGGACCGAACAGCTGGGCAGCAATTCTGCAGAAAAGGACCTAGGGGTTACAGTGGACGAGAAGCTGAATATGAGTCAGCAGTGTGCCCTTGTTGCCAAGAAGGCTAACGGCATTTTGGGCTGTATAAGTAGGGGCATTGCCAGCAGATTGAGAGACGTGGTCGTTCCCCTCTATTTGACATTGGTGAGGCCTCATCTGGAGTACTGTGTCCAGTTTTGGGCCCCACACTACAAGAAGGATGTGGAATAATTGGAAAGAGCCCAGTGCAAAGCAACAAAAATGATTAGGGGGCTGGAGCACATGACTTCTGAGGAGAGGCTGAGGGAACTGGGATTGTTTAGTCTACAGAAGAGAAGAATGAGGGGGCATTTCATAGCTGCTTTCAACTACCTGAAAGGGGGTTCCAAAGAGGATGGATCTAGACTGTTCTCAGTGGTAGCAGATGACAGAAAAAGGAGCAATGGTCTCAAGTTGCAGTGGGGGAGATTTAGGTTGGATGTTAGGAAAACCTTTTTCACTAGCAGGGTGGTGAAACACTGGAATGGGTTACCTAGAGAGGTGGTGGAATCTCCTTCCTTAGAGGTTTTTAAGGCCCAGCTTGACAAAGCCCTGGCTGGGATGATTTAGTTGGGGTTGGTCCTGCTTTGAGCAGGGGGTTGGACTAGATGACCTCCTGAGGTCCCCTTCCAACCCTGATATTCTATGATAAGGACTGAGGCCCCTGAGCCACGCAGCTCCGAGACCTGGGGTACCCCTTCAAACTTGATCGCGGGGCAGTGACGCACCTCTCCCCTGCCCCCATGTGGTGATGGGGTAGATCAGCCCCGTGACAGGTACCCAGTCACGCATTTCTGATCATCCTTGTGACAGTTAGTAACTGTGACAAGGGACAAAGGACTCAGAAGTGGGGACAGAGCCTAGGATGAGTGAGTGACCTCACCCTAATAACCTTTTGCTTTCAAGCCAGAAAACTGCTTCAATTATTTCTTAGTAATGCTTACTTAAACGTGTGGCCAACCAGAGTCACTCAGGCCTAAATTCAGATATGGCCTATATTCCCTACCCTTGGCCACACCCCCAACATACTACCCAAGGCAGCTGCTTTGGTGCACCAGAGGGTGGATGCTGAGTTAGACATAGGGCTAGTGCAAGGTATTACCCCCTTCATCCACTCTCCCTGAGTCACAAGCTGCTTCCAGAACAGTGCCACTACGTACTGCCCTGTACATGCAGCCAATTGTAAAATGACAATCTTGTCCTAAGAAACTCAGCAGGCAAAAGTCAAGAAAGTCAAAGTCTCGGCATGATCTACCTGACCACACTGAGAAGGAAGAAATGGAGGCTTCTGAGGTGGTTTCTGAGTATCCAGAGCTACCTCCTCTGGATATTCTCTGGTGCTTTTTTGATTTTCCTTTGCAGTGGAGTTCTCCCTACAGTCTGTGCATGTAGATTTGTTACCTTCTTCCTGTGTCGCTGTTCTGCTTGGTTTTGAGTTGCGCTGTTACCAATAAAGCATTCCCCACACTCTGTGTAGGCAGGTAGGCTGTCTCCTCTTTGGATTCCCAAACATTACATAAAGTTTCCCCCACATTCATTGTGAAAATCACCTCTGTGTTCAGGGCCCATACAAGCCTATGCATCATGGAAGTCTTACCTAAAACTGTGGGACTTAAGTGATGATGAATCCCCTGCATAGAGAATGACAATCCCTTTGCGAGGATTCTTTGTTGTATTGAACTTTATTCATAGTAAAGCTTTCCTCACATTCAGGGTATGTCCGTGGGTTGCTCCTGGGTGTGTCCAAAGCCCTGTGTTCTTCACAGGAAGAACAAGCTAAGTTCTCCATATTTGTTGTCCTTTCATTATATTGTCAGTTTCACTTGGATTCCAAGCTCCTAAGAGCAGGTACCTTGGGTGACATTGTGTTCTCAGTTACACTAGTTTTACTCCCATTGACAACACCTGAGTTACACTGGTGTGGATGTGGAGTAACTAAGATTGGAATCTGATCCCTGTTGTGTTCTATAATGGTAGTAAGTATCAGAAGGGTAGCCGTGTTAGTCTGGATCTGTAGAAGCGACAAAGAGTCCTGTGGCACTTTATAGATTAACAGACGTATTGGAGCATAAGCTTTCGTGGGTGAAGAAGAAGTGGGTATTCACCCACGAAAGCTTATGCTCCAATACGTCTGTTAGTCTATAAGGTGCCACAGGACTCTTTTTCGCTTCTATAATGGTAGTGAATCTCCTCAGAATGAGTGTATTAGACATTCTGTGTCAGGATCCCCGCCCCACCGAATATTCAATCTCCTGTTATCTGTATCAGCCAGGCATTTCTTGTCTATTAATATATCTAGATGGAGACATCCATATAAATCAGTTATAATCCTTCAAGTATGATGGGGATTTTGTCGTTGGCCTCTTCTTTTCTCTGCCTCAGCACAAGTCTAGGTTAATACCTTTTAAAGGTTGGCCCATTTTCTGCGAGTGCAGTCGTGTGCACTGCATACCACTATAGATGCTAGCTGTATGGCCTTACGGTAGACTGACCATATTTCCTTGAGACAAAAACGGGACATTGGGATGGCAAAAACGGGACGGGGAAACAAGGGGCAGCCGCAACAAGCCACCCCTTGTCTCCCCGCTCAGCAGCTCGGCGGGGAGACGAGGGGCAGCCGCAACAAGCCGCCCCTCGTCTCCCCGCTCAGCAGCTCGGCGGGGAGACGAGGGGCAGCCGCAACAAGCCGCCCCTCGTCTCCCCACTCAGCAGCTCGGCGGGGAGACGAGGGGCAGCCACGGCAAGCCGCCGCCCCTTGTCTCCCCGCTCAGCAGCTCGGCGGAGAGACAAGGGGCAGCCGCAACAAGCCGCCCCTTGTCTCCCTGCTCAGCAGCTCGGGGAGATGAGGGGCAGCCGCAACAAGCCAGCGTTCAGTTTTTTACAAAAAAATAAAAACTATATATAGTTTATTAAAAGCGGGACAAAATTGACATTTATATTAAAACGACGGGACGGTCGGGAAATATGAAAAAAACGGTACTGTCCCATTTAAAACGGTACGTATGGTCAGCCTACCTTACGGCAACAAAAAGATTGAAAAGATTCCAAGTAATTTCAACTTTTAAGTGAGAGTGAAATATAGTTTGAGTCCAGGATGTGGAGCTGGAAAATTCTACTTTGCCCTAGTCACTACTACCACCAGGTTTGATCTTGGGTGCCTAAAATTAAGCACATACATCCATATTTAGGCCATTTTTGTGTAGGTGCCTGAATTTAAAATAGAGCACCTGGAGCAGGACTATAACCCCTTTGCACAGGGACTGTGTCTCACTATGTGCTGGTACAGCATCTAGAATATACAACAGGCACTGCTCTCAGTTGGGCCCTCTGGACACAAATGTAATAATAAAGATAAGTAATAACTTATGTTCTAATAAGTAATATTAAACACAATGATCCAATCTCATTCCTGGTGTAAATCCATTGAGCTCAGCACAATTATACCAAGGAGGAATTATAACCCGTTATAACTTTATCTTTACAGTCATCCTATAAGTACTCTTAGCTGCAACGTGTAACTCTGAGAGCACATCTTGTGTGTAAGGTGAACTTTTAATAATGCTGCATGAGATGGTTTCTCACAAACTGGTGTTGTATTGAACCTTTCTTCCTCTACTCTACCATTGTTGACTTTTAGCACTAAACCTGACTGATATTGGCTATTTTGCAGGACTTTGGAGCAGAGCCCGTGGAGCAGCTCCGGAGCAGTAGAGCTGCAGGTCTTTGCCTGGAGCTGGAACAGAGCCGGAGCACAGCTCCAAAGCCCTGCTATTTTGGACTCTTAAAAATATTTCATACTGAGCCAAAGTGTGGTCAAGCAATTGGCTGTACAACTTAACAATTTCAAGGAGGGAAAAAGAGAAAGATGGAGCATCTCACTATCTGTACTATATGCCTTTGGTTAAAAGATGCAGGCCTTTTTCTGTATATTGGAAAGAGTGAGTCCTGTCCAAAAACCACTGCCCATGCTGTACAAGCTGTGTCTATAAAGAGAAGACTCCGGTCTCCAGGGCTCTCACTCCTGGCACCTTTCACCAGCACTAAATTCACTCAAAAAAGGGTGGGGGATCTCAACTGGACCGAGTATTTTCCCTGCATTGCCCATTTACATGCGGCGTCTTTTCTAAAGAGTGCAAGGGGTGATTAACTTGAAGGAGAAGATACTCTTCCCAAATATTACAGAGGAAAAATGCAGGATGAACAAGAGGTTTCTGGCACTGGTGATTTTTTTCACAGGAAACCTGTTTGATGGATCGGGAATTGGAAAGAAGAATCTTCGGAAATTGCGATAAAACTGACCCAGGGGTGTGTACTGTATGCCAGAGATGTTTCACAGTTATTATTTTCTAAGAGACCTAGTAATGAAATAGGTCTTGCAGAGTCAGAGAATTTTTTCCCCTTTGGAATCAGGGGAGGTTTTTTAAAAGGCCAGGTTTATATATAATACACAGGTGTGCACCATCCTGTATGATGAGTCTAAGAGTTCATATCATTTGAGGAGGAATTCCATTGGGAGTTTAGGGAATTTTTTTTTCATTTTCACGTACAAAAGGTGCCAGTGTAATTTACCGAATGAAGCAAATTCCTTATTCAAACTGCTACCTCATGTGCCTTCAGGCCTTGGCCATGGGCCAAATTCATCCCTGGTGTAACTTTATTAAAGCCAATGCAATTATATCAGGGAGTAATTGGGGACCGTATGTGCAATGGACGGAGCAATGAGCTGGTAGTCAGAGATCCTGGGATGTGTATCCAGCTCCGCATTAGTGCTCTGTGTGACTGCCGGTAACCAATCATAGAAGATTAGGGTTGGAAGAGACCTCAGGAGGTCATGTAGTCCAAGCCTCCTGCTCAAAGCACCTCTATGTGCTGTAGTTTGCACCTCTGTAACATGGGGTTAATGACACTCACAGGGGTCGTGGGAAGTTTACTAAATGGATGTTTGCACAATGTGTTTTTAGAGCCTGAAAGTTCCCCGTGGAGCGAAAAGAAAAAGGAATAGCAGCAGCTCCTGAAGAATGATTGGTGGCACAGTGGATTGGGGCACTGCTGACTGGCCTCTGGAGATCTGGATTCAGATTTGAAAAGTAAGGGGAAGGAACCTTGCAGGGTTTGTTCAGGGTAGGCTTTAAACAAGCCATTGCAGCAGGTTCTATAGGAACTGAACCCGCCACCTCTGCCTTTCAGATCACCTCCCATCCCTGCAGCCACCTTCACTGCTCCAGCTCCCAAGACCCACCACACTTACCTTCTTCTTCACACAGCTCACAGTCAACCTGTGGAACTCCTTGCCTGAGGAGGTTGTGAAGGCTAGGGCTATAACAGGGTTTAAAAGAGAACTGGATAAATTCATGGAGGTTAAGTCCATTAATGGCTACTAGCCAGGATGGGTAAGGAATGGTGTCCCTAGCCTCTGTTTGTCAGAGGGTGGTGGTGGATGGCAGGAGAGAGATCACTTGATCATTACCTGTTCACTCACTCCGGGGCATCTGACATTGGCCACTGTCGGTAGACAGTATACTGGGCTGGATGGACCTTTGGTCTGACCCAGTAGGGCCATTCTTGTGTTCTTTACCTTCTCTCTTTGACAGCTGGCCTCTCCCCACAAACACACTCCCATCTGTGGTTGAGTGGCCTCTCAGCGACTCCTTGTAGGGCTTCAGGGGTGCTGTTTTCATGCCCATTATCTTCTTTGGGCAGCCACCCAGTGAGACAGCAGTGTAGAGAAATCATCACTGCACTTACCTTCACTTTACCTGGCTAGTTAGTGGGAAACACTTATATGAGCCCTACATTCACTCTCTGTTTAAAAATAAATATGTAGTCATTGTTTGGTGGTTTGCCTGCTCATCCTTTGGCACACTAAATTGCTTTGTCTGGGAGTAGTAGCATGAAGAAGAAGATAAGCAGAGATTGTGCTAAGACTAGTAGAAAGATGCTGTCAAATGCAGTCATTTCGGTAGAACAATCTTGTTTTTCTTCTTCTGGCACGTGGTGCTGGGGAGAGTTGCTTTCTGTAGTGCATTGCTCTGCTGATAATGTTGTTGGAAACAATGCTACCCCACCTGTTCTATGTTGTGCTTAATTGGCACCAGGAGCAGCAACATCTCCTGTCAGTGCCCTGTGCATGACATGATAGATGTACTGCATCCAGAGGAACTGACAATGAAAAGTGTGAGATTAGCACAACTGGGGTAGATGTGACAATGGGAAAGGATGAAAATGTCTGTGGTGACAAAGCTGTGGCCATGTAGCTTTTTTCTATGCGAGAGTTTTTAGTCCTTACTTTAAATATGCCCCACGTTTGGATACAGCGAAGAGATTTCTAGACCCAGGAGTTTGGGTGACATCAAGTATATTTTGGAAAAGCTTTTGAACCTTGGAGAAAAATAAATATTTTTTTAAGTTTTTAGTTGCTTTGAGAAGGAGTTGGTGCTTTGGTTTTTGACGCTAAAGAAATGTATACCAGAAATCTGTTTTCTACTGTTCCTAATTTGACATGAAACAGTCCCAGAGTTATTGCATCACACATGAACTTAATCTTTATTTCTAATCCATATTCACCTAAATCCCAGAATCATTCAGAAATTTTGTTTTGCTTCCTTACAGATGCATTGTTACACTTTTCAAGTGTGAGTTCTCAGATCCACTGCAATTCACCTACACTTTGCCTTGCTGCTTTGTTGTTCAGTTTCATGCCTGACCCATGGGCAGCCTTGTAGTGAAAGGAGAAATGTCTATTGAATTTACTGATAGAACACCTGCTGCACATCCTTCTAAATTCAGATTTAAAATAATCCATTTTAGAATCAGTGGATGAAGTCTTCTACTGGAAAAGTGTGGTGTATTGAAAATGATGTTAAAATTATAAGCTATTACTTTAAATGTTTAGGGTATTCCTGGTTCTGCTTTCAGGCTAGGGCAGGGCGGTGGGCAAACTTTTTGGCTCAAGGGCCACATCTGGGTGGGGAAATTGTATGCAGGCCCATGAATGTAGGGCTGGGGAGTGGGGTGGGGTGCAGGAGGGAGTGCAGAGTGCGGGAGGGGGCTCAGGGCAGGGGGTTGGGGTGCAGCGGGGGCTCAGGGCAGGGGGTTGGGGTGCAGGAGAGGTTTGTGGTGCGGGATCCGGCTCGGTGCCACTTACCTTGAGCGGCTCCGTGGTAGCCGGGGCGTGCAGTGGGGCTAAGGCAGGCTCCCTGCCTGCTCTGGCCCCGTGCCATTCCCGGAAATGGCCGACATGTCCGGCAGTGGCTCTGCCGCGCCCTGCCCTCGCCTGTGGGTACCACCCCCAACGCTCCCATTGGCTGCGGTTCCCCGTTCCCAGCCAATGGGTGCTGCGGAGGGCAGGGCCTGCAGGCGAGGGCAGTGCACAGAGCTCTCTGCCTCCCTTTCGGGGCTGCAGGGACATGGTGCCGGCCGCTTCCGGGAGCTGTGCGGGGCCAGGGCAGGCAGGGAGCCTGCCTTAGCCCCGCTGCATCACGGGGCTGGCAATCCTCCAGGCTGGATTGAAAGCCCTGACAGGCCGGCTCCAGCCTGCGGGTCATAGTTTGCCCTCCCTGGCCTAGGGGCTCTGAAAGGAAGCATGTGAACTGGTCTTCCTGCAATCAGTCTGTAAAGAGCCAGCCTAGAGTAAGGTAGGGTGAGTTATACCTCTTTGCATTAGGGAGCCGACAGCTTTCTCTCTGTTTGTATTTTTGGGTTCGTGTGTGTTTAATGTTCTGGACTTTAAGAAATAAATAAAGTAGTGTTAATTTGCAAGCTCCCAGAGAGATAAAAACATGAAATATTCTAACTTCTCTGTTTGCATGCTGTGAACATAAAACAAGGAAAGGAAAAATGTTAGGGGCAGGACAACGCAGGGACACAGGCCTCCTGTGTTTAAATGCATCCGAATCCTCTCCCCAAAAACTTCAAGGCCTGCATTCTCCAGAATAAATCTTGGCATCTCTTGAACCCATTTATCTTGATTTACTGCAGCCTAACAACAGTCTCTGTTCTATGACATTTTGAAAACCTTCTTCAGGTGCCAGTAAGGTGCCTAACCGAAGTGGACTTTTACTTAAAAAAAATAAATAAATCCGCTCCTAATTGCGGTGACGTTGAGCATTTTTGAAAATCTGGTCATATACATTTATCACCCTTAGAATCATAGAATCGCAGGGTTGGAAGGGACCTCAGGAGGTCATCTAGTCCAACCCCCTGCTCAAAGCAGCTTCTCATGAAGCAGTTCCGTGTGAGTTCCCTATTTACTTTTACTGAGGTATAATTGCCTTCTAATTTTTTGAAAACCTCACCAGAGTAAAAAGGATGGGTCTGATCCTCTCTTGCAGCCATTTACATGCATGCAACCTGGGTGTAAAACATTGCTCCTGTGCACATTGAGTATGCAAGAGCAATGGTGCACATGATATATTCCACTGTCTCCCAGGGCCCCCGATAAGGATCAGGGCGCCATTGTGCTAGGCACTTCACAAACGTATAGGCAGACATGTCTAAAACACAACCGCACTAGTAACAAGGCAATGGGGAATCAGGTGCTATCTCTATATGAAGTTTACCAATCCCATTCATGTGTTTGAAAATGCAGAGTAGGTCAGCTTGAAGTCTGTGCTAGTTTGTTTTATTCCTCTCAGCTTCAGAATACAGCAAGTTCACAGGTAAGTCTTGGGCAAACGTATCCAAATCTCTGGTTTTGGACGCGGCTGGATATTTTGTGGGAACAGAGCTGTCCCGATAAGATTTCCATTAGTCTGCAGTTTCACCCGGAAAAGAGAAGGGACAGCTTACTTTACTGGTATTTTGCTAGTTTTGCTTCCGGCACTGGACATAAACAAGAGGAACAGATGTCCAATAATGAAATAAACAACCAAGTTTTTTTAGTTTTGAGAAAAAAATAAGATCTACGATTGGTTTCGTTCTTAGTTTATTTCAGCCGGTGTGTCTTACCCTGCCAATTAAAGAAGCCAGAGGTTACAAACCAGTTCTGCTGAAGTGTAGAGGTCAGAAATAAAGCCTTACTTTGGACTTGCATCTGTGAAGAAAGTCTGCTCTCCAGGCCTTCTGTTTTGTTTGATTAGTATCCTGCAACATCCATTGTTTTACCATGACCACTTAGGGGAGCAAGAGAGAGCAAGCTGTGTATAGTGCTAGAATCATTAGGAAGGCATCAAAACGCAATGCAGACAAAGTCAAAGGTTTCTGTATATTACCTGGCATTTACCATGCCATCTCTCCACTTAACTCCATTTCTTACAGGGCTAACTGGTCTACCCAGGCAAACCAGCAGTGTATATTTTTAAAGAGCTTGAAACGACGGTCCTGCAAAAAAGTCTGGCTGATTTCAAACATGCTGCCATTTTACACAGGTGCATTTCTGCTTTCCTGCTGAATGTTCAACCTGGCCGGGCTTGCTTTGAAACAGCGTGATGGATTAAATGCTTCCTTCCTTAAGAAAGCCCAATAATTTGGGATTTGTATGGGATTCTGGGAATGGCATTCAGATCCTACCCCCTGTATCAGAGGGGTAGCCGTGTTAGTCTGGATCTGTAGAAGCGACAAAGGGTCCGGTGGCACCTTATAGACTAACAGAGGTATTGGAGCATAAGCTTTCGTGGGTGAATACCCACCTCTTCGGATGCAAGCAGTTTCACAACATGGCAATGGCAGCTACTTCACTCCAGTCCATAGGCTGGTATCGCAATCTCTGTCATTCCATACCCCCTCCAAATGTTAAGTATGAAGATCCACTGGCCCTGTCTTCCCAGCTCTAGCCTGCCCCTAAACCTCTCATGTTTGGGTCTAGCACAACATCCCTTTCTGCAGTGCCCTGGGGAATGCCCAATAAACCCTATGCATAGCCCAGCCTCATGGCTTAATGGTGGGGAGGGCTTTATGCAGATGAAGTCAGCTACTGCACCTCCAACAACCTCCTGCTATGTGCTATAGTAACCTTTAGGTGGGCTAGAGTTCACTTCATTTCCCATTTCCAGGGCCTTAAAAAAAGTCCCAACTCCCATAGAAAGTAGCTGGAGACACAAAGTTCAGTCTCTAAGGATTTTCAGCAAGGATTGCACAGGGTTACCCTCCCCACATTCAAGTCCCAAAAGTAACTAAAGAAATGTTATTTAATTAAATATAATTTTTACAGCATGACATGGCTATTTTATAATCCACAGACATTAACTTCACATTTATTTGGGCATAAGCTTTCAGGTGCTAAAACCCACTTTATCAGATGCATGGACTGAAAAATACAGTAGGCAGTATATATAATATAGCACATCAAAAAGATGGGAGTTGCCTTACCAACTGGGGTGGTGGTAGTAATGCTAATGAGGCCAATGCAATCAAAGTGGACATTGCCCAGTCTCAACAGTTGACAAGAAGGGCTGAGTTTCAGCAGAGGGAAACTTATTTTGTAGTGACCCATCCACTCCCAGTCTTTATTCAGGACTAATTTGATGTCCAGTTTGCAAATTAATTCCAGTTCTGCAGTTTCTGTTTAACTTCAAAAATAGACTCCACTTTGTTGAAGAATAAAAAGAAAATAAGAAATACTTGTGGCACCTTCGAGACTAACATTTATTTCAGCATAAACTTTCGTGGACTACAGTCTGCTTCATCAGATGCATCCGACGAAGCGGACTGTAGTCCACGAAAGCTTATGCTGAAATAAATTTGTTAGTCTCTAAGGTGCCACAAGTATTTCTTTCTTATTTTCTTTTTGCTGACACAGACTAACATGGCTACTACACTGAAATTTGTTGAAGAATGGCGACTTAAGTCTGTTATTGAGTGCCCAGGGAGATTGAAGTACTCTCCTACTGGTTTTTGAATGTTACAATTCTTGCTGCCTGATTTGTGTCCATTTATTCTTGCGTAGAGACTGTCCGATTTGACCAATGTACATGGCAGAGGGGCATTGCTGGCACCCATCACCTTAGTAGATGTGCAGGTGAATGAGCCCCGATGGCGTGGCTGATGTGGTTAGGTCCTATGACGGTGTCTGTTGAATAGATATGTGGACAGAGTTGGCACCAGGGTTTGTTGCAGGGATTGGTTCCTGGCTTAGTGTTTTTGATGTGTAGTTGCTGGTGAGTATTTGCTTCAGGTTGGGGGGGGGGAGGGGGCTGTCTGTAAGAAGGTAAGCATCAAGGTTAAGAATAAAACTAGAGGAAAATAAGTGTCAAACTTACACCTGCTATTACTCTTCTGTATCTAACCACCAGACAGCTAACAGCTGTGCAAATAATGGACTTTATTTTTTCCACAATTGTTACAAACCAAAAGTTGGTTAAATTTTGACAAATTTAAACTAAAAACTGTACTCCCACATGAAATATTTAATTCTAATTCTTTAAATTAGATAGATTTGAAGGAAATGTAAAAAATGAAAAGCCATTTCACCAAGTCAGTGTTTTGGAAAAAATATCAAAATGAAGTGTTTTGACTTTCAGAATTACATGCACAATCAATCAAAACAGACAAGCACAAAATATTTTAGTGCTGTGGAATTTCCATTTTTTGGAAGAAAAAAGTTGAAAAATTTGCATCCAGCTCTACTTGCTCCCTTCAGATCAGGTCTCTTTTCTTTAGGTGCCTAGATGTGAAAATTTTGTCCCAGTGGCATTAGGAGGCAGGGTAGGGCAAAAGGGAAGTAGATTTAGCTTAAGAGCTAACTTGGACAATTTGACTATTAATCACTGCACAGGTGCTAAGTGACAAGAATTGTTCTCCCCATCAGTCAAACAAACATTCCCCTCAAAACAGCAGCATTAACATCTGTGCTGTAACAAAACACCTTCTTTGAATCACTAACTGCTAGTGGAACATAAAATAATCCATTATGGACGGATGTTTGGGAGAAGAGATGTTCTCGGTCCAGATATGTTTGTATATCAACTTAGCATAAAGTAGCTAGACAAAGGCAAGTGGACATATATATATAGAGAGCCGTATGGCTCTACAGAGGTGCCAGAAGCATTCAAACTAATGCATAACACCACTCCCTAACCTGTTGTGCAGGTTATTTCATAAGCCAAGGTGAAAGGGTGCTGTGCAGTGATCATGTAGGGAGATCCTCTTGCAGATGGAAAGCAATATAGTGTGAAAGAAGGGGGGGAAAAAAAACAACCCACACAAAAAACCCCACTTTGTTTCCCTTGAAGTAATTTTTCAGTGACCTTATTACAGGTCAGGTACCACTAGTGGAAGCCTTTACATTCGGTTGATGTTCTGAGCACTCAGACTGCCAAAATCTGAAATGGCATGTCTTTCCTATGAAACAGGAAACCTCTGACAGTTATTTTCTGTACCTAGAATGGTAACTAGTGTTTCTATATTACTAAGCATTTGTAAGTTAGCATAGTAGTAGTGGCAAATGTTGTATGTTGAGGATACAGGAAGTCACTTCAGCATGTACTTTGTAACTAGAGGCCACAGTTAGAGAGGTCAATTAAAAGGATGTTAAGAGGACAGAGACTTAAAGTAGCTATTGAACTTGGAAGAATTACACCTGTCATTGAATTATTCTATGCAATAGTAATATATTTGCTAACCTTTCCACTGACGAGAGAATCCTTGTGCAGGAGGGGTTTGCCAATTGTAGATTTTTCTTCAACTTGCATCTAACTCTTTGGGGCACAGTTTTACAAAGCCACCAAAAGAAGTGAGCAATTCTAGCCAGCAGCAACTAGGGCCAGGTTCAATATCTAGGTGTTCCTCTCCCCATCAGTACTATGCAGAACTGACTCAAGGCCCCACCCAGTACCCTGGGAAAGTTACACACCACTCCTGGGTGCCTCTAGAGGCTATGCTTCCCCACTCGCAAGCAGTGTCAGAGTACAGAAGAGAAATATTTTAATAAAAGGAGGGAAGTAACTGTTAATTTGAGAAACCACTGCAAACAGGGTTCATAAACCATGAGGAAAGACCCACCCCAAGTAGGTTGGGCAGTGTCCCCCCCCTACCCCCATGTTCTTAAGTCCAGCAACCCGAAAGGTCCCTTTCACATGCCTGACCCTTCTCTGCACTCCACTCTCAGTTGCTGTCCTTGGTCAGTGCAGACCCAGAGTTCAGAAGTGCATCTGCAGAGAGTGTGTGTGTGTGTGTGTGTGCGCGCACGCAGCTCTTTGCAGGGCTCTGCTCTGGCCCTCTCTGCCAGCTACCCTGCTAGCTGGTCACCCTGCCTCTATCAGCCACTCCTCTCCTGCCAGCCACCCTACTGGCTGCATGCTGTGCCTCACCAGACACTTGCTCGCCAGCCAGCTATCAGTCATCTTCTGCCACCAGCCTCTCTGTACATCAGTCTAAGCCCAGGTCTACACTAACCCCCCCTGTCGAACTAAGATACGCAACTTCAGCTACGTTATTAACGTAGCTGAAGTCGAAGTACCTTAGTTCGAACTTACCTGTGGTCCAGACACGGCACGCAGGCTCCCCCGTCGACTCTGCCTACTCCACTCGTTGAGCTGGATTACCAGCGTCGATGGCGGAGCACTTCCTGGTTTGATTTATCACGTCTAGATGACGCGATAAATCGAACCCAGAACATCGATCCTGCGCCTCTGACGTGAGAGGTAAGTATAGACATACCCTTAGTAATTTTCAGCTATTAGGAGGCTGGGCAGGAGCTTGGATGTATAATTGTGCTACTCTGGAAGGGATGTGAAAAAGCCACTTTCTACAAGAAGACCTGCCATGCAACAGTAGCTAGGAAAGTTAGAGTTATCCTCAGTTTGGAGGAGGGGGTGGTGAGGAAGTGACCATTGATCAGAAAGATTCTAGTATGGGAAACTGAATGGGACACTTTCAGCTGAGAACACTGGCTCATATCCAGCTCTGAAGACCACTCACGGAGCACTTCAAAGAGGTTATTGTTCAGTGCCTAGTAAAGCTTGCCAACTACATCTTGTTTATGTGAGGTCTTGCTCTTGCCAACATTTAGGTATAGCACTAAGCAATGAAGCCCTTGCTAGGCCTTCTGGACCAGGACTATGCCATGTTTGAAGGGATCAAGGAAGGAAATTGTACATTGCTAGCCAAACCAATTCTCTAAAGAGATGTTTCATAACACTAGAGTGATCACTAATCAAGAGAGACTCATTTGAGAATGCAGATATTTATTTTGTACAATTTGACTCATAGCAATGGCACATTAAGCAGAACCTTTAAGTGAGGCAGCAAGACAGTTGTTACAGAGAGCTCAAGTCAACTATTTTGTATTTAGAGTCTAGTAGATTTACACCTATTGTTTGCCTGCCTTTACAAAACAAGTTGAGTGCAAGCAAGTCTTTGCACTAAATCTCTACAGGTAGAGGGTTTCCTTCCAATATAACAAGGCAACCTGAGTTTGCTTTCTTTTGCCAGAGATTTGTCCCAGAAACTGCAGTGATCAGCTTCTGACCGACCCACTGACTTCTGGGTATTAGGGTTACAAGCTGGAATTTGCTTTGAGCATCAGAGGCAGCCAAACTATCATACACTAGACTTGATCATAGACTGTGTGCATGCAGGAGTATATAAGCTAATAGTTGATTTGAGACTGAACATGGAAAAAGTCTCTATTTCAGAACACAAGGAGTTCCAGGCCCATTGAACTGGTCAAGAGAAGCTGTATGGATGTCAGTTGTCTGTAAGGTAAAGGCAACAGGTTTATATTATTCTCTGTAGAATGTCAAACATAGGCTGAAGGCCTACAAGTCTGTCATGTCCTTGACAAGCAGAGATCAGAACTTCTGTTGTCCTCCCTTGTCTAGGGGAAGCTAGGATTGTCTAGTCCTTCTCCACTTTATCATCCACTGCAGAGTCTCCAGATGGAGCAAAGGGGCCCACAATCCATGTGAGAGGAATGTTGTGCACCACATACTCCAGCAGCTCATCCAGAGACTCCCGTGCTTTGGTCACCTTCTCTCGGCTCTGGGAGAGGAGACTGCTGGAGAGATCCTGGAAGGAAGCAGCAGTAGAGAAGGAAGCATGGAGGTCTTCTAGGCCACTTAGGATCTGCTGAACCTGGTCCTGCATATTGGCTGGGAGGCCCTGGATGCTGGATACTAGGGTGAGACAGATGTCCTGCAAGCGATGGATGATGCTACGGGACACAGCCAGTGTCTGAGGCTCAGTCAGCTGTGAAGAAGCAAGTTAGCAATTAATGGAAAACCATGTACAAAACAATTATACAGGCCAATTAGAGTGCAGGATATCTGATTATCATCCCTGAATATCAAATTACTAGTAGTCCTGTGCTTTAAACACTAGATAATGCTGCCTCCTTGAGGTAACCTCAAATAATTCCAGACTATTCTTCAGCAAGGGGGATACCTCTGGCGGTGCAGAGTCTGTGTCCTCATTTGCTCCTAGCTCCTTCCTGTGCCACTCCTGCCATATTTGATTCAGCTTCTCCTGGCCATCATGAAGCTTTGGACCCACAGCCTCTTTAGCATAGTCAATCTGGAGAGATTAAAAGGAAAAAAGCGATGACATGCTTGAAGTCTGACTTCGGTGAGAAGCAGCCATGTCTTTAGAGGGCTGTGGATTCCTGTCAAAATTCTGTTGCACAATACGAAAAGGTTGGGATGCTTCTGCCTTGGTGAGATGGCTCCTCTGGTTATTGGTAGATCCAGCCAGAGGGGACTAAGGAAAATAAATGCCCTCTCTGGAATACACCAAGCGATGGCTATTTTAAAATTAAGATGGGCAGGAGACATCTGAGCTCTCCCCATCCCACATCACAAGTTGTCCTGTATGCCATGCGGTCAGCATACTAAAAAGTTCTCATGAATGTTTCCATGAAAATCACAGGTCTGTTGGTCTGGTCTTATGAGGATCGTTCCTCCTGCATGTACTCTGCAAGATGACCCTGAGTTCTGCAGTGTCCTGTGAGCCATGCCAAATTCTGCTACAGCTTTGTTTTGACTAGAGGTTTAAGGGACTCAGCTACAAAATGGAATGTTTGTCAGTACAATGGTTTGTGTCTTTTATATCTTCCCTGGGAGACATGAAAGGCAACATACGTCTTGTATATTCTATTGAAGTGTTTAGATCTGAGTGCAGTAAAGTGAGATGCCAACACATCTAATTGCTAAAGGGGCAGTTTGTGTTTTAGAACTTCAATCTAAAAGAATCTCACAGAACTTGTAGACAACATAAATCAATTTCTCTCCCCCCCCCCCCCCAAGAATGTAATGACAATCGTGGAAGTATCATACTCTAGAGCAGAAGTCTGTGGTAGAGGCTGGATTTCACAAGTCATGGCTGTGAAAGGGAGTACATGGGGCCCTGCTTATGGTTGAGAAAGTTTTGTTCTCTATTTTCTTAGTAGATACAATGTACCACATGACAGGTGAATCTGAAAGCATTTGCAAGATTAAAAAAATTGGCAGCAACTCACTGAGGAAGCAGTGTTTCTCCACCTCTCCAATCCCCCTTGCTTTTACAGACTGACCTGTGAAGAAGCAGGCTGTACCACCACAAAGATGATGTTCTACTAAGCCTCACTATTGTAGGCAAACAGGCATCCTACAGAAAGTGCATCAGAAGTGTAGCCTTTCCTATATAGGGTTCACCACTGTAAGACTCCATGACAAAATGCTTTTAGGGAAAAAACAAAAAACAAACCCCAAACAATTATGATTTGCATTCCCTACCAGATCAATGGTTTGCTGAAGCTGGAAGAGGGCCTCCTTTGTGCTTTGCCCGACTTGTTTCACCTTGCCCAGGGAGTGCTGGTAGGCTCGTTGGCGGAGTTTGGTTGAAAGGGAACCCAAACGCACATAGTAACTCTTCGGCTGCCTCTGCTGCTCTACACAGGCCACTTCAAACCCCTCCAGAGACGTTGCAAGCTTAACTGAAAGGAATAAGAAGAACCAGGTTTAATCCTAGCCAAGGCGGAGAGTCTGATGAAGTGCCATGGTGCCAAGGGGTTGGGGGTAGGAAGCCATAACTTTGATCTGTTGTAATCACTCCCTGGTGCTAGGATGCCTTTCCCCATTTCTTGTGCAGCACAACATGTTTTTAAGTTAACTCTCAGTAGAGAGGATTTTATTGGATACACCAAGGGCCAACAAGACCACATAATTGAACTAAAATAGGATCAGTCATTTACAGCTAAGGACAGGTGTTTGTGTTAATGTAGTCACTAGAGGATTATAGGAGCCATTCCAGGTACAGTGAAGTGCTCGCAGCCTGTCTCAAGTCAGTCTCTTTAAATAACTCTAGTACAAGATGATTTGGGTAGGGGAAGTCATGATCTAGTGGAGTAGCTGGCTAAAAGATCCTTGTCATTGGAAAGGTCTGACAGGTTATCTGATTAAAGAACTGCCTTTGAGAGCTGATCAACTAGTGGAGAGTTCATGCTGCTAGAATACCCTGTATTCCAAGTCCAGACCAACTGAAATCTAGGCACCTAAGAGATTTTATACAAAGTGTTTCACTGTAGCCCATTTTATGCAACATCTACACAGTACACATCTGTTTAGAAAAGGAAGAACAGGAGCAGTAAAAGCTATTTGAGCATCTATTGTATACAGTAAGCTTTGGGATGGTAGAGACCTAGATGTGTGAACAGTCACCATCAGATCCGTTGAACCTCACATGGGTGGGGGTATACCTGCAGGTACATTTAGGATTTCAAGTTTGCTGCAGACAATGCAGTAGTAGGAAGCCATGCTAATCAGCCCCATGTTATGTGCCAGAAGCTCAAAGGCTTCATCAAGTAGCCTCAGTGAAGACCTGCTAATTAGCACCTTGAGATTAGAGATGCATGTTCGTTTCTGTAGAGTTGTAGTTCTGATCCTGCATTCCAACACCCTTCCCCACTCCTGGTTTAATGCATGCTTTATGGGAGGGGCATTTGTTGGTGAAGATGTATAATCTTCCACTTATGGTAATTAGGTACGAGTAGACATTTAACATTAGAAAAATTGAGATTCTCCAGGAAGTCAGGGTCACATCTGAGATTTAGTGTCCTGGAAAGAGGGCACTGACCTAATTCTTCATCTGTTATTGGGAGATAGAAGTCCACCAGTTCCTCTGATTTCCCCAGCAATGTGTCAATGCTGCTCACAACCTTCTGCCCCACACCTGAGTCCATGACCGCACTCATGCTGCTAGTCACTATAGATCTGGTGGCGTCCATACTACCCTGCACAGTCTCTTTGGTCTTGCCCATCATTCCAGTTACTACATCCTTTGCTTCTGTGACAGCACTGACAACTGCATCCTTGGTGCCGGTTACTGTGGAAGATACTAGCTCCTTGGTGTTTGATATCACCTAAGAAAAGAGTGGTGTTATTAACAGCTTATGAATAGGTACAGGTGTGGTTTTAGTGGGGAAGTGCCATGCTCTGGCCATACGGATTTTTAGTCTCAGGCGTCAGCACCAAATTCACATCTTCAATTTTCCCCACTAGTAGTTTCTTCCATCATAACCTTCATTGGGGGGAAGCCATGTGGTTTGGCCAGGCCTTATGACCAGGGACTACTTCCATGACTAGGACATCAGGATCCACTCATTTAGATTATTCTAATCAAATTAAGACTGCTGCATCCTTCTCTCCAACAGTTCTCGGACAAAAAAGTTACCTTATCAGCTGGCTGTTGAAGAATTGGCAGTTTCTCCTCCAGCTTGTCCAGTCCTTTGCAGGCATATTCATTTACTGCTGCAACTGTAAAAGACACCCCACACCACAAAACCTTGAAATGGTTTTCAGTTTTAGTAGCGTTCCTTGGCAGATCAGAGAAAGCTTGGAACTGGGACAACTGACTTCGTGACTAAGTCAGAGGAGGTCTTGTTACAATGTTTACAGTGCCTAGACAAATGGGATCTGGACTGTATCATTTAGGACACCGAGGTGCCCCCATACTACAAATCAATTGCTTGTGGGTGAGAAGACTATGGCTTGCTATACCTCCAGGAAGAGCCTAAGTCAAAGTTTAGTTATGCAGGCAGTTTGGAAATAGTGTTTTAGAATCATAGGACTGGAAGGGACATTGAGAGGTCATCTAGTCCAGTCCCCTGCACTCATGGCAGAAGTAAGTATTTATCTAGACCATCCCGGACTGGATATTTTAAGAGAAAGTTAGACAAACACCTATGATGGAGATTCCACAACCTCCGTAGGCAATTTCAGTTCTTAACCACCTTGATAGTTAGGAAGTTTTTCCTAATGTCCAAACTAAATCTCCTTTACTGCAATTTAAGCCCAGTGCCTCTGGTCTTATCCTCAGAGGTTGAGAACAATTCTTCTCACTCTTCCTTGTAACAATCTTTTATGTTCTGTCCCCTCTTAGTCTTCTCTTTTCCACAATAAACCTCAATTTTCTCAACCTTCCCTCATAGGTCATGTTTTCTAGATCTGTACTCATTTGTTGCTCTTCTCTGGACTCTCCAATTTGTCCACATCTTTTCTGAAATGTGACACCCTGAACAGGACAGTGCTCCAGCTGAAGCCTAATCAGCACAGAGTAGAGTGGAAGAATTATTTCATGTCTTGCTTACAACACTTCTGCCAATAGCAAATGTCCTGGGATTTTTTTTTTGTGTGCAACAATGTTCACTGTTGACTCATTTAGCTTGTGATCCACTAGGACTCCCAGATCCCTTTCTGCAGTACTCCTTCCTAGGCAGTCATTTCCAATTTTCTATGTGTGCAACTGACTGTTCCTTCCTAAGTGGAGTACTTTGCATTTGTCCTTATTGAATTTCATTCTATTTACTTCAGACCATTTCTCCAGTTTGTCTAGATCCAGAATTTTAACCTCATCCTGAAAAGCACTTGCAACCCCTCCCAGCTTGGTATCATCTGCAAACCTTATATGTGTACTCTCTATGCCATTATCTAAATCATTGAAGATATTGAACAGAACTGGACCTAGAACTGATCCCTGAAGGACTCCTCTTGTTATGCCCTTCCAGCATGACTAACTACTCTGGGAATAGTTTCCCCAATCAGTTTTGCACTCACCTTATAGTAGCACCATCTAGATTGTATTTCCCTAGTTTGTTTATGAGAAGGTCATGCGAGACAGTATCAAACACTTTGTTAAAGTCAAGATATGCCATCTCTACTGGCCTCCCCGCCAATGTTCCCTCTAATTTTTGACAGGCCATGTGTGCAAAAAAATTCTGTGCAAATTGTGCTTCTGTGCATGTGGTGTTTTGCTGTGTGCGTGGGGTTTAGGATCTGTGTGCGCATGCACAGCTTAGAGGTAACAGTGCTCCCTGCCCCCATCTACAATGCTTGTTACCCTGTCAAAGCCATCAGGTTGGTTTGACATGATTTGTTCTTGACAAATCCATGCAGACTATCACCTTATCTGCTATTGTGAATTAGCAGTTAAAGCCCTACTTAACTTGTGATATTGAGGATTCTGCACTATTAGTCTTCCATTGCCATTTGGCCTGTAGGAGCTTGGTTACAGCTGACAGCAACTCCCCTACACTCAGTTGTGTGTTCCCACCCACAGTGGGTAATATTTGCAGTAATTACTTTTCTGCTAAGGTCCATTACTACTTTTCTGCAAGTTTCCATAGCTTGTCAAAATTGTGGCTCAGTTGTGGACAATCATCCCACAGTTCAAACAAGTTTGTGTTTGACTACAGCAACTCAAACTAGGTTTTTCATATTGCTATATTGCCTTTAGAATCTAAAAACATCCATCCTGCTCTTCATTAAGTCACATGACAATAGCAAGGCCTTTGTGTCTTCAAATTAAGGTATCTGAACAGTGAATCATAGATTAGGTTTGGAAGAGACCTCAGAAGGTCTAGTCCAACCCCCTGCTCAAAGCAGGACCAACCCCCAATTTAATCATCCCAGACAGGGCTGTGTCAAGCTAGGCCTTAAAAACCTTTAAGGATGGTGATTCCACCACCTCCCAAGGTTACCGATTCCAGTGCTTCACCACCCTGCTAATGAAATAGTTTTTTGTAATATCCAACCTAAATGTCTCCCACTCTAGTATGAAACTATTGCTTTTTGTCCCATCAAAAGCCTAGCTCCAGCCTCTTTGGAACCCCCCCTTCAGGAACTTGAAGGCTGCTATCAAATCCCCTCACTCTTCGAGACTAAATAAGGCCAGTTCCCTCAGCCTCTCCTCTTAAGTCATGTGCCCCAGCCCCCTAATCATTTTTGTTGCCCTCTGCTGGACTCACTCCAATTTGTCCACATCCTTTCTGTAGTGGGGGATCCCCAAAATTGGATGCAGTAGTCCAGATGTGGCCTCACCAGTGCCTAATAGAAGGAAATAATCACTTCCCATGGTCTGCTGGCTGTGCTCCTACTAATGCAGCCCAATATGCCACTCTTCTTGGCAAGAAGAGTACACTGTTGACTCATATCCAGCTTCTGATCCACTCTAATCCCCAGGTCTTTTTCTGCAGAACTGCCACTTAGCCAGTTGGTCTCAAGCCTTTAGCAGTGCATGGGATTCTTCTGTCCTAAGTGCAGGACTCTGCACTTGTCCTTGTTGAACCTCAGATTTTTTTTGGCCCAATCCTCCAATTTGTTTGGACAGTAGTTTTGTTTATTGACATTTATCAGAAATCTCTGTTCTGGCAAATGAATCTCATGAAAACTGCTTAAGGTTTACCTTCTGTACTGCTGGCTGCATGTCACCCGATTTGTGTAATTGATTTTTGTAGGCCAGTACTGTAGTATTTAAGATTATGCTTTAGCTGGTTAAGCTACCCAGCAGTTCATTGGCAGATAAGTAAGCTATCAACCTCAACAGGAATAGCTAAGCTTACTGTACAGTCAAATCTATAAAACCTACAGTTGAGAAATGTTTGGGTATATTTACTAAGACAGAATTTGAGATCAGTTTTGATAAGCAAAACTGCCAAAGGTAGACAAAACTCTACTGCCAAAAGTAAAAACCTATAAGGAAAGACCTGTTAATAGTTCTCTGCCATCCCTCCTCTGTCTGCATGTTTATTTACATTGTGGGTTTTTCAGACCAGGATTGGTCTTAAATGTCTATGTTGCCTAGCAGTTTTGGGTGCTATATAAAATAAAAATTCTCCTCTTTGGAGGGGATGTCAGCACATACAGAGAGAACCTGCACTGTTTCACATGGAAAGGATGCGTCACCTTCTTCAGCTCCCTCCCAATATGCTCTTTTGCAGAAATGCCCGTCACCCAGGTACATCATTACTCACTCTGAGGTTCAAGTGTGGTCAGAATTGGTTGTACACCACCAACTGCAGCCGTAGCAATGGTCTTCGCTCCCATCTCTGCAACACCACAGACTGACTTGATGAGTGAATGGTCTTTAGTGGCAGTGTAAGTAGTAGAAACCTTGTCATAGGTAGAGCTGACCAGTGGCAGATTGGCCACCCTACTCACTACACTCTAAGAAAGGGAAGAAGTTAAAGTCCAGCTGGTTAAACAGATTCTTGCTCAGATGCCCTTCCACACCTTAGAATCTTAGGGCTGTTGAATCAGTACCTCTTAACTGTTTCAGGGACTCCAGCAGAGCGTTAGTTTCTCCTCCAGATACTGCCTCATGGTAGTTATAGTGCCCAGAAGTATTTTGCTGAGAGGCCAAGCAATTTAGCAAGAACTAATCCATCACTTGCTATTAGTTTTGCAAGTCTGTTCCTGGGATACAACTAGAATGTTTGCAGACTGAAGAGACTTATGACTGTCAGCCTGTCCCACCCAAGCTAGCTCTGCTTTCCTGGACTTTAATCTTATTTAGATTAATTTAAGGTGCTACTATCCACACCTGTAGGCAGTGTTGAAGCTTGCTAATAGTGTACAATACAAGTCTGATCAGTAGGTGCCGCTAACGCCAATCACATGTAAAAAGTAGGGCTCTTCCTTCACCCATCCCAAGAAAGCATTAGATAATAGATAAGATTGGGGCTTGAGCTGAAGCTTTGGGACCCGTGTCAGCTACCAGTTATGCTCAACTCCCAGTAAAGTCAGGCTCTGGCAGACCAAAAGGGAAGGTGTTCCAGAGTTGAAGACTGCATGTTAGAGACCTGATGTGATTTCATTCCACGTTATTATAGCAGTGGTTGTGTTGTCATTTCTCGTTTAAGACAAGGAGGGACCATTGTGACCTCTCATCTCCTGCAGCAGACAGGCTGTAGAATTTCAGCCAATAGTTTGTTCCCATGTGTTCTGGTTGAATTAGAGTATTTCTTTTAGAAAAAGACCAAATCTGATTGAGTATAGGCTACTTTACAAGCCTGGTTTAACTCAACATACTTGGCAACCAATAATGTACCTACCTGATGCTCCTGATCAACCGTCTCTAGGAAAGCAGCATTTGTTTTGTTTTCATCTACAGACATGATGAAGTTAGATACCACTGAAAAGAATGAAAAGGTGAGTCATTTTATTCTGAGCCATACCCTTCTCTGCAAATCAAGCTCTAAATCCAATCCGCTAAAGATTGCAATCTACTCCTTCCTGCTTTCAAAGCTTATTGTGTGTGGAAAAAAAGGGGAGGGGGCATTAGATAGTAGCAAGTGCTATTCCAAATACACAGAGGGGAAGGGGGAAAAAGGAGAGTTCTCATCTACCAGGAATGAAGTCATCAGGAGAAGTTGAGAGGATAGCATTATCTCATGTCAGGTACAATATGCAATTTATTAGGAGAAGACACGCCCAGCAATTCCTGTTTTCTAGGCGTGTAAGAATCACTTAGGAGGTGCTGGTTTCTTTAGTTCTGGTCACAAGGTCAGTCCCACCTTCCTAATTGAAAGATTAGTCTAGAACTTTGTAAGTGGGGGCCAGGTGTTACTTACTCAGATGGGCCAGCTCTGGGTGTATGTCCAATTACTGGGCTCCTTCTGACAGGTGGTTAGGGCTAGATCAGCTGTACACGGTGGGTCAGGTTGTTTTTTTAAAGTTAGATGTAGTGTGAAAACCCCATGACAGTAACTTTATTTAGTCAAAGGAGTTGAGAATCTTTATCCATGTCATCTTTTTGGAGAGAGAGACAACACCACAAGCTGCAAAGGGACTATCAAGGGCTACAGTTGAATGGTGTTTGACAGACAATTCTTGTACCACTTCCAGTTGAGACAGACTTCTCTGAATAAGTGTCTTCCAGAAATTAACTTCACATGGGATTTCTACTCCTGCTCACAAGGTCACCCATTGCCTCCCCACATTCAGATGGGCATGTCTTCTGATTTTGTCAGAGTCAAATAAGTCAAGACATTAAGTTATAGTGAGTCTGGCCTCTAATAGAGATAGTAACCCTTATAAACACAAATAGGACTTTCCATAGCCATCTAGTCAATGCACTGTCTCCAACAGTGGATAGAACCAGATGTACTGTTCTGAATTAACATGCATCTGGTAAGAGGAGGTTCTTAACCCAATAACTGATTGCTGAACATTAGGTTCTGAAGCACAAGTCTAGTTATCTTTAGTTACCATCATGTAAGTCTAAATGTTTAGCATTGCTAGGCTCTTTCCCAGCAGGTCATTACAAAATTGGGGAGAGTCCAGTAGAGGGCAACAAAAATGATTAGGGGGCTGGGGCACATGACTTAGGAGAGGGTGAGGGAACTGGGCTTACTTAGTCTGCAGAAGAGAAGAGTGAAGGGGGATTTGATAGCAGCCTTCAACTACCTGAAGTGAGGGTTCCAAAGAGGATGGAGCTCAGCTGTTCAGTGGTGGCAGATGACAGAAGGAGCAATAGCCTCAAGTTGCAGTGGGGGAGGTCTAGGTCAGATATTAGAAAAAGCTAATTTCACTAGGAGAGTGGTAAAGCACTGGAATGGGTTACCTCAGGAGGTGGTGGAATCTCCATCCTTAGAGGTTTTTAAGGCCCAGCTTGACAAAGCCCTGACCGGGATCATTTAGGTGGGGTTGATCCTGCTTTGAGGCAGGGCTTGGACTAGATGACATCCTGAGGTCTCTTCCAACCCTCTATGATACACAATGCATTACCAACCTATAGAACTTGCTGCAAGAGGTACATAGTTTTTGGAAAAACTCTACCACATTTAAAAAATTAGGGCCGTCTAGTTTTTAATCTGTTCATACATAAGTTTACATGGCTTAGATACTATGAACACTGTATTTGAGGTTAGCTTGTAACACCAGTTTATGTAGCAATACAGCTGCAGCCTTTTGCATTCACTTCAGTGTTAGGTTACTTTCTTTTTACCAATACTGCGTATTTTTGTTGGTCTCTTCCCCATATACTAAAAGTACATGTAGAACACTATCACATACTTGATGTTGAGTCTACCAACATGCATTAATTACATGGATTTGATCCATCCTAGCTTCTTTGTTTTCAAGATCACTGGGACATGCTTCATGCCTCCAGTCAGACGCCAGTCCATTAGTTCCTCCTCCCCACTCCTCAATTGCTGACCACTCACCCCCTGCTGCAGCCTAGTACATGAAATATTAGCTCTATGTTGAACAGTGGAATGCTTCACTTCTGGAATCGGAAAGGTTCAGAAAAGGGCAAACAAACATCATTGGGGTATGGAATGGCTACCGTACAAGGAGAGATTAATAAGACTGGGACTGTTCAGCTTGGAAGAGAGATGACTAAGGGGGGTATGATAGAGGTCTGTAAAATCATGACTGGTGTGGAGAAAGTAAACAAGAAAGTGTTATTTACTGCTTCTCATGACAGAAGAGCTGGGGGCCACCAAATGAAGTTAATAGGTAGCAGATTTAAAACAAACAAAAGGAAGTATTCCCCCCCCCCAGTCAACCTGTGGAACTCTTTGCTAGAGGATGTTGTAAAGGCCAAGACTAGAATAGGGTTCAAAAAAAAGAACTAGATAAATTCATGCAGGATCCATACAGCAATAGCCATTAGCTAGGATGGGCAGGGATGGTATCCCTAGCCTCTATTTGCTGGACACTGGGAATGAATCACTTGACAATTACCTGTTCTGTTCATTCCCTCTAAGGCACCTGGCATTGACCACTGTTGGAAGACAGGATACTGGGCTAGATGGACCTTTGGTCTGACCCAGTATGGCCATTCTTATATTAAGTTTTTAATGAATCCTGATTTGCCCCATTCCCCCCAGTTTTTTACTTCAATGCCTAAGCATTTGAATGACTATGTTTAGATTTTTATAACCAGAGCTTAGTTTAAGTACTGCTGTTGTTAATATGTTTTACTCCTCATCAACTGCTATCTTTCTAGAGAGCAAATAAGCCAGGTTTAATAACATATACACCAAATAGAAATAACTTATTTACTACTTATTTTATTACCAACATAAGAAAACATTCCTTAATACTACAATTAAAAACATCAAACTAGTTTTAAACAATTACATTTTACTATTCACACCAACTAACACCATAACAAACTAAATTCACCCATAACACCTCACCTGGTCCTTCCTACTTTTGTCACACACTGCCCTAGAGAAGTAACACCTGTTCAGCTTTTATATGAGACTAGTGATGTCATCACAGGGTGTGGCAGACTGGCAATGTGGGAAAGGAATCAGAAAATGGCAGTCTCCAGCCTGACTAATGAGGGCTGGAACCTGTGGTGTGCTCAACAATTATCCTTCCTCCCTCCAGAATAGGTGCTTCTGCTCCACTCCAATCACACCTGGTCTAGCTGCGCCTCACTATTGTGAAGCTTCTGATCATTTCCTGTAGTTCATTTTCAGCCTGGTGAGGGACAAGGGATTCAAGAGTTTGAAGGGAGATAGAGTGAAAAAGGTCCAAGGAAAGAATCCAGAGCAATATCATTTTCCACCTACTACACTCACTGACCCTTTATGGACAGTGTCTTTTCAGAAGCCAGGTTAAGGTGACATTACTGTAGTAAGGTTGCTAGAGTGAAGGAAAACAAAATGGTCTGAACGTGAATGGAAATCTTGCAAAAGGGTAATACTAGCACATATTTATGGTTAGGGCAATCTCATAATTCAGAGTCAGGGATGTAGATAGCTAGCTGAAGGTGTCTTTACAATTAGGATGAGAAATCAGTTAAGAACTGGAATTTTATTAGTGCTAACTTCAGGATCATAACCTACACACAAATAGCTATGGTGACATTTTTCCAGCCTATGTACCTGTAATGGGGTATCCTATCAGTCTGGTACCAAGGAGACTCTACATATGGGGAATGAGGTCACTCAAGAAGAGAAAAGTTACAAAACTCCTCTTTCAGTGGAGTTCCTTTGCAGGCATCCAAGACCAGGCAGGAAAGAGTTAAAAGGCCAGGCAGTTCTGCCAATAAAAACTCATCAGCCATGCTGGATGGACCTGTCTTTTAAACTAGATTGGGAGCATGGTAGGGACAGATATAGACAGTGACCTTAGCTCAAGAGGAGAATGGGCTGGTTCAGACTTAATTAAGAATAGGTTTGCTCAGGCTGACTGGCTTTTGCAGTGTACAGAGGGGAAGCATTTTCAATTTTGATCAGCGTTACCATTACAAATATAAGGTAAAGTACAATTTTATTATGAGCCCCTCTGATTTTTTTTTTTTTAAATCTCATCATATCTGGTGCTCTTTTTATATTGTCTTTTTACTGCCCTAGTTTTTGCAGTGAAGTGATCATATGAGAATTGTTTTTTGCTTGCTTTTAAAAATAAAATAAAACAAAGCTTCTAGCCCTCATGGAGAAATGTTTGAAAAATGTTGAATGATCAAAGCTCAGAAATCTGAAGACAAACATTTAAAAATGTATTTTACTTAAAAAACATAATTTTAAGGGGGCTTCTCCACAACTTTTGAATGAGTGTTGTTAGAAATAGTGATTTTTAATGGATTTTAATTTGAATAAAGATACTGTCGGTAATTAAACACGCTAGAATCTGTGATGTTACCGTTTCAGGTTATGGTCTCAGAGGAACTAATAATAGGTCAGAAGGAGTACTAAAGCTGTACCATTGGGTAGGAAGGTATTTTCCATCTCAGATCCTGAACTCATCACATTCAGAGCCCTTGTATTAACTATCTGGAAATGGCTTCTAGGCACACATTTTCTGTTAATGTATAGATGTCAACTACACAGACGCCTTCTAGTGGTCTTATTCTAGTTCACTGCAGCAGCAGAGAAGAGGTTAGGTTTCTTTGGCCGGAGTCTCTTCTTTCCTGCATTAATTGGAGCTACTCATGAAATATCAATGTAAGCAACAGGAGAACTGGACTTCTGAACTGTGTTTTATATCTGAGCTAGCTAGTACTCAATCCTTGGGTACACTGAAGGGTTAAGTGGCTACACCTCCCACTGTGATGTTGTTGTATGGTCAGACAGTGTTTTTGTGCTGGCTTTTAAACCAGTATAAAATCAGGAAAACAAGCTGTTTTACAGTAGTGGGCCTACATACTGTATGTGTAACCTATGTGCCTAATAGGGAGATAGTATCAGAGGAGTAGCCATGTTAGCATAGGCGCCAACTCTGTGGGTGCTCTGGGGCTGGAGCATCCATGGGGAAAAAATAGTGGGTGCTGGGCACCCACCGTCAGCCCCCCACAGTGCCTCTCCATACCTCCCCGCACCTCAATCAGCAGTTTCACAGCATACAGGAAGTTGTGGGGGGGGAGACGCAAGGACACCACCTGCTTGGGGGAGGGGGCAGAATGGGGTGGGAAGAGGGAGGGTGGAGGAGGAGCGGGGATGTGGCCGTGAGGGAAGGGGTGGAGTGGGGGCGGGGCCTGGGGCAGAGCACCCCCTGGCACAATGGAAAGTTGGCACTTGCGCGTGTTAGTCTGGATCTGTAGGTAGAAGCTACAAAGAGTCCTGTGGCACCTTATAGACTAACAGACGTATTGGAGCATAAGCTTTCGTGGGTGAATACCCACTTCTTCGGCTGCAATGGGAGATGTCTCTTTAAGAGACCTATTGGGGAAGGTAGGAATGAGTTGTGTCTGGGTCATTGTTGCTAGGCAGATTAAGCACTCCACATCTAGAAGCTTCTGGAATTGGGTGTGGATGGTAGTTTTGGGTCTGCTCTAATAGGTTTCCTGTTGCTGGAGTCAGACTCCATGAGGGCCAGCAGTCAGGGCAGCTGCTTTGCAAAAAGGCCATGTGCCCTGTGGGAGTTGGGAGAAGCTGAGCCCAGGAGCAGGAAGCAAGCTGTTGTCCCTAACTCTGAAGCATTTTGCAGCAGGTTACTGATACTGTTAATCCTCCAACAGGGCAGCCTGGGCAATGCTAATTATAGCCAGGGGAAATTGGGAGGGAAAAATAACTTCTATTTTAATTGTACGCTTTGGATGTGGTTTTGATTTTAGCTAAACTGTTCTAGTTAAATTGTCTCAACTTGTGCGATTCACCAACTTTTCTTTAAATGTAGTCATGGGGAAAGAGTCATTTCTAGTTTGCTAGTATCAGTTTTGTATTTTAAAGAAAACCCTATTACAAGAAATCTGTATGTAACTGAGTGGTTGGTTGATCAGTCAGCTGTCTGGCTAGCAGTGATTTCAGCAGAGGGAGAGTCTGCCTGGATTCCAACTGAAGATCCCTACAGTCAAGTGGAGGGAAGATGTTGTTTTAGACTCAGCAGATTGAATAGATTTGGTGATCAAAGACCCCAGTGTAGACTCAGTGTAACTGAGACTTAGGTGAACAAAACCTAAGCTTTTGGGAACTTTTAGTTTCTTCTCTCTCTATTTCTGTGAAGACTAAACTGTTCAGATTGTAATTTGTTTTCTTTATTTATGTTTATGTATAACTGAGGGTAATGTCTGTGGATTATAAAATAGCCATGTCATGCTGTAATAATTAGATTATTATTTGTTTCTTTATCATAAGATTTTTATAAAGTTATTTAATTAAATTCATTCCTTTAGTTCCTTTTGGGACTTGAATGCGGGGAGGTTGACCCTGTGCCATCCTTCCTGAACATCCTTAGAGACTGAACTCTGGGTCTCCAGCTATTTTGTATGGGAGTTGGGGTTTTGTTTTGAAGGCACTGGAGATGGGAAATGAAGTGAACTCTACCCCACCCAAAGGTTACATATGTGTCACAAACAAGCTAGGAATTTAGCACAAAGGAAATGATGTTTAAAATATTTATTTGAATTCAATGCCTAAAGTGTATAGTTTATACCAGGGTGGATAAAAATCAATGATTTTTTTTTATTTAAATTGGATTTTCTTGATAGCTTTGAGCTATAATGTATCTTAATTAAAACTATCTCATTATGGAATAGGGATTATAAATTCTGATTCTATAGTATGAGAAAATATATTCATGTAATGTTTAAGAACAGTTTTGTAGATGAGTTCCAATATTTAATGGATTAGGGACCCAATCTATGGGGCTCCAGGAGCTTCTGTATAGATTTAGGTTAATCTTTCTATCTACCCAATGGGACTCAATGCTTGGTCTAGAAGATACCATCGGAGATACTTAGTTCTAAAACTCTGGATTTATGTCTCCAGAGATAAAATGCTTAACAACAGCAAAAATGTTTATCAATAAATAAATAATATATAGAGAGGTGAGAAACAACAGACCTCAACCCTATAGTCCCTCTGCAAATTTGTGTACACAGTCAATCCCTTCCTCTCTCTAAAAGTGCAAAGTTTCAAAAAGTTCAATGAATAGAAGATTGTTGGAAGTGGAATAGATCTGGACAAGGAGAAGACGTCTGGAGATAAACGTGAGAAGGGAGGGACAGGCAGTAGAAACAAAAGTGAAACTGTTTGAGCAGAAAGAAAACAAGAAAAATACCTGTGGCACCTTAGGGTACGTCTATACTTACCTCCAGGTTCAGCGGTAAGCAATCGATCTTCTGGGATCGATTTATCGCGTCTTGTCTAGACGCGATAAATCGATCCGGGAAGTGCTTGCCGTCGACACCGGTACTCCTGCTCCGCGAGAGGAGTACGCGGAGTCGACGGGGGAGCCTGCCTGCCACGTGTGGACCCGCGGTAAGTACCTTGTAGTTCGAACTAAGATACTCAACTTCAGCTACGTGAATAACATAGCTGAAGTCGAAGTATCTTAGTTCGAACCGGGGGGTTAGTGTGGACCAGCCCTTAGAGACTAACATTTATTTCAGCATCAGAGGGGTAGCAGTGTTAGTCTGGATCTGTAGAAGCAACAAAGGGTCCTGTGGCACCTTATAGACTAACAGAGGTATTGAAGCATAAGCTTTCGTGGGTGAATACCCACTTCTTTGGATGCAAGCAGTGGCAATGTCCAGAGGCAGATATAAAAGTCTGGATCTGTAGAAGCGACAAAGGGTCCTGTGGCACCTTATAGACTAACAGAGGTAATGAAGCATAAGCTTTCGTGGGTTAAGAACCCACTTCATCGGATGCATGGAATGGAACATACAGTAATCAGATATTTATACATTCAGAGACACATGAAAAGGTGGGAGTGTCTATATCAACGTTAAGAGGCTAATTAAGTGAAAGGAACTGTTATCAGTAGAAACATTTGAAGTGATAATCAGCATGGCCCATTACAGACAGTTGACACAAAGGTGTTTGAGCAGCATATTCCAGAAGTCTTGAGGTCTTTCTGAGTGTAGCCTTCATTGACTTGAGATCTACCATATACCATTCTCTCACTAGACGGGAAAACCTATAATGGCAGCAGGCTGTAAAAGCAGCCCAGTTTGGGAATATTTTAATGAAGTTCCTCTACCTGTGGGTAAGACAGGCATGCGTGCAAAATGCAAACAGTGCAACAAAGAAATGCAAGGCCTGGTTGCCCAAATGAAACCTCATCATGAGAAGTGTTCCTTCTCAGGAGGAAGCTGCGATGAAGATGATGAAAGGAACGTGTCTGAATATGCAGGATCTTCAGGTTGGTAAACTTTTTAATTTCATACTCTTCTTAAGGACTGCCTGTCTTCCTTCTAGACTATTCTGGAATTCTCATGTTTGAGCAAAAAATATAGTTATTCTATGGTACTATCAATTTTAGATGCAGTTGTGATAAAAAAATAAATAGCTGAAATAGGCAGATCTTCCTTTTACAATTTCACCTTTAAAGTAGCACTGAGTGTCAGTGAATGCAATGAGTAATACTAAATGAGCAGTATGGTAATAATAATTAAATAACTGCATTGACTTGTTTTTGTTTAGGAGAATCCATCCTCAACATACAGGATTCAGAAGACTATCCACCTTCAAGATAACTCTCTGAAACTATAGAAAATGATGGTAATCTGCCAATGATAGTTTGTCACATCATGTATGTCACATAGCCACAGTATACCACCTGAAGCAAAAAGAAAAAAAATCTCCATCATCCAGAAACAACCATAGATAAGTGTTTGTGTTAAGAAGCAGCAGATTACAAAAAGAGGTAATTGATGAAAAAATTGCCCTGTTTGTTTATGCAACAAACTCTCCTTTCTGTATGATTGAGAACCCACACTTCATTAACAGGGTTCAGTCATTAAGACCAGGATACAATCCACTCAACAGAGCAGATGTTGCAGGCAAATTTTTGGATAAAGTGTATGAAAGAGAATTTGAGCAGCGTGCAAAAGGTCTAGAGGGTGAAATTGTTATCCGGAGTCTTGATGGGTGGAGCAATGTCCACAATGATCCTGTTGTATGTATGTGCTTGTGTGAACAGAAGAAGGGAATGTCTTCCTTACTGAAACAATTGATACATCAGGAAATGCGCACACAGCAGAATACTTACAAGAAGTAGCAGTAAAAGCTATAACAAACTGTGGAAAAAATTCATGTCTAGTACGCAGCGTGGTCACAGACAATGCTGCAAATGCATCCAAGATGAGAAGAGAGTGAAGAGAGTCCCGAGCTAATAACATACGGATGCAGTGCTCGTTTCATGCACCTCCTAGCCAAAGGCTTCAGTGTTCCAGAAATAAAGTTCTTAACATTGGGCTTAAGAGAAATGTTGAACACATGCTGAGTACCCCGAAGCCTATTCCTGTAGCCTTGAACAAAATGCGGGGAAATAGCTGTTGTATTGTTGACGTTGTTGAAATTTGGAAGGAACTGAGTGAGATCTTAAAAAGAGAAATATGCAATGACAGAGTTAAATTACAAGCATTAAAAAACGAAAGGGACAAGCACTATCTGCAGCTCATTTTCTTGCAAATATTCTCAATACCCGGTACCAGGGTCAAACCTTAACTGCCGAAGAAGAGGAGTTGGCTATGACATGGACATCCAGCAATCATCTTTCCATAATGCCAACTATAATAAACTTCAGAGCTAAGGGTAAACTGTTCAAGAAATATATGTTTGCTAATGTTTTAAAGAAAGTCACACCGGTGAACTGGTGGAAGTCATTTAAGCACTTGGATTTAGAGACTGAAGTGATAATCTCACTTTTTTAACAGCAGTAGCTTCTTCTGCCAGTGTAGGAAGAATATTTTCTTCCTTTGGACTAATTCGTTCCAAATTGAGAAATCGTTTGGGACCTGAAAAAGCAGGAAAGCTTCCCCTCCCCCCAGATTGTCAATTTAATTTTTTTTAAAAATATTTCATTTAACTATTTTAGTTAAAAACAATGTTAACAAACCTAATTTTAAAAAACTTGAATGTTTAACTAAATTCAAAAATTCATCTGCTTGTTTTGTTAAAATATTATGTTTGCTGTTGAAGAAAAAATCCAGAATACATAATGTTTTAGTTAAATAAAACAATTTAAATGTCTGTCTAGTGATGTTCTCCTCCTAATACAGCATGCCAAGAAAATCCTCCAAATATTAATGATTAACCTGTTGAATTGGAGATCATAAATATCTGCTTCAATTACCTCTGGTAAATGAAATAACCAACCAAACAATCATTCATTTTCTGATATAGCTGTAAAACTAATCTGAAAACTTTTCCAAATCATTTAAAAAATGTATCGTGTATACCTTCTAAAAATGAAACCTACATCTATCTCTGAGTTGTGAAGAATATGTATTAAGGTTATAACAACCAACAAGAATGCACTTTTATGTAGAAATCCATGATTAAATCAAGTCTTCCTGACTAGTGATTTAAATCCCGAGTTTAAATCAGTTTGATTTAAATCAAATCCACCCTGATTTATACCCACTGTAAAGTACTTCTCACTGGTGTGGGATTCTCTTACCTAGGTTGGTGGATTGGATTCTCGGCTGGAGTAACTTGGCGTAGCTCAGAGGTCTCAAACATGTGGCCCGCGGGCCACATGCGGCCCGCGGAGTTATTTCCTGCGGCCCGTCATAGGCGCCGACTCCACTGGCAGCCAAGCTCCAAACATTACTGAGTGTTTACATTTTATTAAAACCCCTCTTTGCATTACAGCTTTTAAAAGTGAATACATTGACTTTTAATAGAATACTATATTACTCTTCATTTTTGACTATACTTTTGTATCATTGTATGAAAAGGTTTCAGTGATGCGGCCCTCGGGCCAATTTACTAGTTCTCATGTGGCTCTTGTGGTGATTTTGAGTTTGAGATCCCTGGCGTAGCTCTACTGACTTCAGTGGAGCTGTACCAGTTTATATCGTCTGAGGATCTGGCCCTGTCCACTCACTCACCTCTGGCATGATTTTGTGCACTCTTTATAAGAGCGACTGAGGCTCTCCAAGCTATAGGCCATATACTCCCCTCAACACATGCAGGCCGCTGTCATTGATGTGATGGAGTTTTACTATTAATCAAGCTCAGGATAAGATCCAAAATTTACAAGAAAGCCCCTGTCTTTGCTGCATACTCATCTCTCATACTTGGGGCCCTTCTACCTGCTTCCTCCCTTCTGCATGAGTGCAAGGGGTAGGCAAAATCCAGCACTCAGGGTGTAATACACCAGTCAGGTGCACAGCTCGTCTGAAAAGTGCCAAATGTGGTGGTTATTAATGTAGTGGGAAATGGCTGTTTCCAGCCCTGTTAAGAGTGAGGGGGCGGGAGGAGGAGATGTTCCAGCCAGAAGCTGGCAAGGAGGAGGCGAAGGTGCCAGGAAGCTCTGTGTCAATTGATGATCAATGCGTGTGAGGTGGAGACGGGGACAGGCCCTGGGACAGAAGCCAACCACCAGGGAGAATGAGTAGCTCCCAGCACAAGGGGTAGAGAGAATCTCTGACTGTGTAGAGGGGAAGTGTCATCACCCCGCTGTGACACTGGCTCTAGCTGATAGATGGTGTTTTGTGGGAGCAGCAGGAAAGGGGTCTCCCTTCAGTTCGGTAGCTGGGCACAGAGAAGCATTTGGCCGGTGAGAGGCAGCTAGAGGTTGTCTTTTCATTGGAGGCTGCCTCCTCCCTCTGCAGAGTTCAGCAGTTCTGTAGGAATAATGAGGCTCCCTAGATAGGCTACCTTCTCCTCTCTTCCCCCCCCCCACCCCCCCCAGGCTCAGAGAGGCCCTTTCCTGCAGCTGGAGAGGAGATGGGAGACCTCATTCTGTTAATGGAACAGAGGCTTTCCCTTGCCTAGTCCTCTGCTTGTAGCTGGAGTCTCCCATTTGTCCCTCCTCTCTCTGTGCTGCTTTCTGGCCGAATCTTATTTTTAATCTTCTGTGCTTCTGGCTGGCAGCTGCAATCCAGCAGCAGCAACTGCATCACCCAGCTCCCCGGAGCGCAGTGTTCTCCACAGGAAAATAGGGCAGGTGACTGCAAAGGGAAGAGACTCCTGCTGTGGTGAAGAGCAGCCTAACAAGTCCTGGAGGGGGAAATTGTCCTTGTGTGCTGGGGAGGTGGAGCATGACCTCTAGGAAGAGGGAGAAAATGTTTTGTAGGGAGGATTTATTTTGTGAGGGAGAGGTTTGCTGTTTGGTCAAGAGGATTGATTCCATAGGCAGGAATCTGACTACTGTGAGAGGGGAGTTGAATTTTGGGAGGCAAAGACTGATTATTATATATATTTTTTTGAGACAAAGCGCACATGGACTGTAGCTGAAGGTATGTGAATTGTAGGCATGACTTGTGTGGGGAGTTGTGTAGTGAAAGTGGGTTGGGCTTGGGAGAGCCATTAAATAATTCAAAACAAGTCTCTTCCCTGAAGGGCTCTGAGTCTAAAAGTTCGCTTCAGCATGCGGAAGAAGAGACCTCTGAATAGGCAGGCATGTGACAGTGGGGAAAACACCAAAGACAGACCTGGGGGAGATAGCAATGAGCATCCACATATTAAGTCTTAACCTTTAAGATGGGCCAATGTAGGCAGGTTGGCTTCCCCCTCTGGACATCTGTAGCTTGTCATGAGGAAGCAGGCACCTACAACTCCCACCTCAGAGGATGAGGTGCTCGCTGGGAGGCTGCTCTGCCCATACCACTGAGAGCTCCATTATTCTGCTGCAGGATGTGACCATCTGTCCTCTCATCTTGTGGAGCTCCTCCGTTCTGAGGGTAGGTGGGGATTCCTGGCATCAGCTAAAGAAAGCAGAGAAGCTTCTTTGTTGTGTAGAGATCCATGGCAACAGGTACGTCAGCAGGGGAATGTCCTACCTCCCTGAAGTGACTGCCCGTTCCGTTCTGCCGACACAGCAGCAGGTAGGATCAACCAGACTGCCCTGCTGTTTGAGCTCTTTGGGAAAATCTCAAAGTATTTCAAATTAACAACTCAGCTAATATTTCAGCTCTCCAATTCCTAGCCATTTCTCAGGGCTGTGTTCTGGTTTGAGGGGGTTGGCCCCCTTGGAGTGTTTTAGCACCATTCTGCATCCCTTTCTTGGATGCTGTGGTGGCTGTTGTCCATGAAAACTTCAGGGACAAAGGTAGGCCAAAGACAAAAAGAGGCCTGTGTTTGCTGCTCCACCCTTAATTGAGTGGGCCTTTGCTACTGGAAGCATGTGGCTTCCCCCTCAGTAGTCTGGAATAGGCAAGGATTGCTATGGCATACTCCCCAGGCCAGAAAAAGAGGCAGGCAGGATTGAAAACACCAGTCCCGTACCCAGTTGCACCCACTTTCCTTTCTCCATATGGAGAGTGACAACAGAAGGGCAGTGTGGCAAATGGAAGATCGTGTCTAAGGGCTTGTCTACACAGTGAGGTCATGCGCTCTATGGGGGTATGGTTTCTAAAAAGCGCTAACCCGTTGAGCATTAATTGGTCTGTAGACCCTGCTGGTGAGCACTGAAGCACTAAACTGTAATGCGCTTTAATATACTGCTGTTTCAACCAGCATTACGTTAAAGTGCACCAGCAATGTCTACACGGACAAATAATGCGCAACATGTTGTGCTTTAGAAATCATACCCCCAGCGAGTGCATTACCCCACCATAAACACAAGCCCACATCAGCAGCCACCACTCCAAAAATTTTTAATTTTGGAAAAAAGCGTAAATAGTTTAATTTTTAAAAACACTCTCTCTATTCAGTTCTACCAGTGACAGACTGGTCTGGTTCTCTTCCAAAACTCCAATCACACTGAAATACTCATTGTACTGAACTTGTGACATTACTGTTTGAAAGAAGGAAAGCAACAGAAATCAGTGGAAGAACTTGAATATAGTTTAGTGACATTTCCACTAGGGATACTGTAATAATTGAGGTAGCCTGCACCTTCACCAATAGGTAGTGCTGTATCTTTATATTGTGTGGCCGTATCTGAACGGGGTGCAGGAAGTTTTAGGCCTGCTGGTGGTGTTGGAGGAGTTACTTAGAGTATTCCAATAAATCCTTGGATTTCTATAAGAAGGCATTACAATATTAATGATTAATACAACTTTCCTCAGCAACTGGCGAGGGAAGGAGGGGGCTAGAAGGGTGCATGTTTCCTACTGGGTGTTGAAAAACAAAAATACTGCAAATAGTTCTTACTGTTTCCAGTTGATTACTATGGTCTCAACCAAAAGAAGAGCCCATGTTTCTGCTCTTAGCTGGTGTCCTGGGTTTCCATTAAGAGGTTCTCAACCGCAAGAGAGACCAGTGGAACTTTAACGGAAGTCTACTGGAAAGACCACCAGGGATATTAAAAGGATGAGAAGTGATTCCCTCCCTCCCCCACTTCGCACTGCATAGCACAGCTACTCCTCTGGAGGAAGAAGGCATGTTCCCACTGCCTGCTGATGGCGCTCTTTCCTGGTTATGTTGCTCAGCAACTCAGCAGGTGACTTCCCCTCTTACTGCTGAGTTCTCCAGCTGGTCAGGAAGAGATAATTACCCTCCAGCACAGCAAAGCTCGTTCCTTTGGCAGAGCTAAAGGGGACCATCCTACTAGCTTCCAGAGCTCTGCATTTTGGTAAGAGAAATGGGCCTTTGGGGCACCTTTTGTGACCATCAGAAGCAGTTTGAGGAGATGAAGGCAGGGTCTTTATTAACTCCTAAATCCCCCTTTCTGTGCTTTACCTTTTGAGAAACCTATTTTTCTTCTTTCTTTAATTTTCTATTTCTTTCCTGCCCGATTCACACTGTTGTGCCTCTTCTCCCAAAATCTCATTCTCCTGTTCTAGTGTATTCCACTTCAGATCCCTGTGCTTCTTAAAGCACATTGACCCATCCTCTTTCATATATATTGGAATTCATATTTATATCCAAGAAGCATGTTTAAAAGCACTTTCAAAGGGACAGTTAAAATGGGAGATATAGATTCAGATTACCGGTAGATCTTTGGGGGAAGGTACATAATAATGGCCATACTGGGTCCGACCAAAGGTCCAGCTAGCCCAGTATCCTGTCTTCTGACAGTGGCCAATGCCAGGTGTCCCAGAAGGAGTGAACAGAACAGGTAATCATCAAGTGATCCATCCCCTGTTGCCCATTCCCAGCTTCTGGCAAACAGGCTTGGGACACCAAGGATGGACTTATCCTGCATGAACGTATCTAGTTCTTTTTGAACCCTGTTAGTCTTGGCCTTCACAACATCCTCTAGCAAGGAGTTCCACAGGTTGACTATGCGTTGTGTGGAAAAAAATACTTCCTTTTATTTGTACTGAACATTCCAAAAGTACTAAGAGACATTTACTATCAAAGAGGAAAATTGAATCCAAGTAAGTTGGAATTTTTGTTAATTTTTGTGTTTAATATACTTTTTCCAACAACTTGTCAGAAGACTTTAAAAATGAGAGAATTAAAAAGAATCTCAAGTTTGGGGCACCTTTTTGTTAAATGCCACATTCAAATCACCTTGTATTTGGCAAAAATATTCTTATGTGGCAGAGGATAATGCATGAAAAACATTAATTTAGATTGGTCTAATGTTGACTAACTTATTTGAATGTAGAATGATCAAAATTGGGCTTGTAATGTGAAAACTGGTAACAGACCCTGACTTTTAAAGTCTGCGTTCCTGAATCTCTGGAGCAATTCTGAAACCAAAGACATTTTTTTTTTGTTTTTAAACCTGACAAGTCTGGCATCTTTTATAAACCTGGTTTGATACAGTATGCTAGAGTTAGTGGCAGATCTGGGACATCCATAACATGCCAACTGTACATGGTTACTTTTATAATGAATGTTTTAAAATATGGTGACTGGCCTCTTCAAAGTGCCAAAAAGCACTGGTGCCTGCCAAAATCTAATGAACAAACCCAATCTGAATTTCCTATATTTCACCTTTGCAGAGAGATGTAACAATCATGGCATTATAAGAATTTCCATACAGGGAAAAACACTGAAAATATTCTATTTTTATATGTTTAAATCCGCTTGGCCAAACTTGACACCACCTTGCCTGTCGGTTTTTAATTTGAAAGGAACTTTTTCAGAGGATTTGAAAGGAGTAACATTTCTCCTCACTGTGGAAATGGTGTTACAATCTTAACTGCAGCATCTGCTGCCTCTCTGGATAAATGTGAGATATTATTGCAGATATAAACACTTACTTATATGGGTCTTTCAAATGAGGCAAACCCATATAAATCAGTTACAGATACCAATATATTTATTTTTATATACAGAAAGCTTTTGCTGTCCTAATACTGTTTTTACATGCTGTATAAAAATCAGAGAAAAATCAATATTTACATTATTATTCCCTAATACTTCTCAGGATAGGTATTTGAGACATTTGAAGAAAAGTGTCTATTCAGTTTTTTTAATTTGGTTAGGTATTTTTTCATTTACATGGTAAATTTACATGGTAAATTTTTTCATTTACTATAAGGACTATAGTGTCAGAGGGTTAGCCGTGTTAGTCTGGATCTGTAGAAGCAACAAAGGGTCCTGTGGCACCTTATAGACTAACAGATGTATTGGAGCATAAGCTTTCGTGGGTGAATACCCACTTAATTGGATGCCTATGTCACTAGGAGTCCAAGTTAAGCAAAGTCTTGAACTTTTGAAAAATAATATCGAAAGACTAATTTTTTTTCTTCAGGAAAAAGCCCAAATTTATTAGCATTTTGTATAGCCCAATACAAAGGACTCAGGACTGTACCCATACAGTAAAGTAAATTCTGCTATATTACCTACTTTCCCCCCCCCCCCCTTTAAATAGGTAATATTACAACACAATATAGTTTTGGAGCGTCTATATTGTACTACCTAACTATCAAAAAGATGATGTAGGATTTCATTCAGTTAGCAGCATCTATGATCAGTCACAGAAACAATGGGCAAAAAATTCTATTTACATTATTCTAAAAATATGTTAAAGTGATACGTTTACTTAACCATTTTCTTTTCTCCTGCAAGCTTCCAGATTACAGCTTTATAAACGTGTGTCTTATAAAGGCTTCTTAGCTAGACATTAAGGTAGAAAGCCTTAGTTGTTACTCCAGTTATGATTTTTATATTTAATCTCTGCCCAGGTGTAGTTCCAGGGTTGGGGTGAAACATCTGGCTGGAGACGCAGGAAGAAATTTCCCACTCCTTAAGTCTGCCTTAATCTGGTTCTTCTCCCTCAAACTGATTTCAAGTACCAGGTTTATGGCTTTCCCCTCTGAATTTGGTCCTGGACTCTGCAGGAACTAGTGGGCATCTTTAAAAAAGGGAAGGAGGAGAATCCGGGGAACTACAGACCTGTCAGCCTCACCTCAGTCCCTGGAAAAATCATGGAGGAGGTCTTCAAGGAATCCATTTTGAAGCAGTTGGCGGAGAGGAAGGTGATCAGGAACAGTCAACATGGATTCACCAAGGGCAAGTCATGCCTGACCAACTTGACTGTCTTCTACGATGAGTTAACTGGCTTGGTGGATATGGAGAAAGTGGTGGACGTGATATACCTTGACTTTAGCAAAGCTTTTGATCTTCCACAGTATGCTTGTCAGCAAGTTAAAGAAGTATGGACTAGATGAATGGACTATACGGTGGATAGAAAGCTGGCTAGATGGTTGGGCTCAATGGGTAGTGATCAACGGTTTGATGTTTAGTTGGCAGCCAGTATCAAGTGGAGTGCCCCAGGAGTCGGTCCTGGGGCCAGTTTTGTTCAACATCTTCATTAATGATCTGGATGATGGGATGGATTGCACCCTCAGCAAGTTCACGGATGACACTAAGCTGTAGGGAGAGGTAGATACACTGGAGGGTAGGGATAGGGTCCAGAGTGACCTAGACAAATCAGAGGATTGGGCCAAAAGAAATCTGAATTTGTCCTTGTCTAACCTCATCAGAGTCCTGCACTTAGGATGGAAGAATCCCATGCAATGAATCCACCGTATAGTCCATTCATCCAATTCTTACTTCTTTAACTTGCTGTCAAGAATACTGTGGGAGACCATATGAAAAGCTTTCCTAAAGTCAAGATATATCATGTCCACCGCTTTCCCCATATCCACAGAGCCAGTTATCTCATCATAGAAGGCAATCAGATTGGTCAGGCATGACTTGGCCTTGGTGAATCTATGCTGACTGTTCCCAATCACCTTCCTCTCCGCCAAGTGCTTCAAAATGGTTTCCTTGGGGACTTGCTCCATGATTTTTCCAGGGACTGAGGTGAGGCTGTAGTTCCCCACGTTCTCCTTCTTCCCTTTTTTTTAAAGATGGGCACTGTATTTGCCTTTTTCCAATCATCCGGGACTTCCACCGCTCACTGTGAGTTTTAAAAGATAATGGCCAATGGCTCTGCAATCACATCAGCCAAGTCGCTCAGCACCCTCGGATGCATTGCTTCTGGCCCCATGGACTTGTGCATGTCCAGCTTTTCTAAATAGTCCTTAACCTGTTCTTTCACCACTGAAGGCTGCTCACCTCCTCCGAATACTGTGCTGCCCAGTGCAGCAGTCTGGGAGCTGATCTTGTCTGTGAAGACTGAGGCAAAAAAAACATTGAGTACTTCAGCTTTTTCCAGATTTGTCACTAGGTTGCCTCCCCCGTTCAGTAAGGGTCCCACACTTTCCCTGACCTTTTTCTTGTTGCTAACATACCTGTAGAATCCCTTCTCGTTACCCTTCACGTTCCTTGCTAGCCACAACTCCATTTGAGCTTTGGCCTTCCTGATTACACCCCTGCATGCTTGAGCAATATTTTTATACTCCTCCCTAGTCATCTGTCCAAGTTTCCACTTCTTGTAAGCTTCCTTTTTGTGTTTAAGCTCACCAAAGATTTCACTGTTAAGCCAAGCTGGTCGCCTGCCATATTTGCTATTCTTTCTGCACATCAGAATGGTTTGTTCCTGTGCCCTCAATATGGCTTCTTTAAAATACAGCCTGGTTTCCTGGACTCCCTTCCCCCTCATATTAGCCCCCAGGGGATCCTGCCTGTCAGTTCCCTAAGGGAATCAAAATCTTCTTTTCCGAAGGGTCCATATTTTGCTGCTACTCCTTTCTTCCTTTTGTGATGATCCTGAACTCAACCGTGTCATGGTCACTGCTGCTCAGGTTGCCACCCACTTCTACTTCCCCTACTGATTCTTCCCTGTTTGTGAGCAGCAGGTCAAGAGGAGCACAGCACTTGGTTGGTTCCTCCAGTAGTTGCACCAGGAAGTTGTCCCCAACATTCTCCAAAAACTTCCTGGATTGTCTGTGCACTGCTGGATTGCTCTCCCAGTAGATGTCAGAGTGATTGAAGTTCTCCATGAGAACCAGGGCCTGTGTTCTGGAAACTTCAGTGAATTGTCCGAAGAAACCCTCATCTACCGCCTCCTCCTGGTCTGGTGGGCTATAGCACATGCTCACCACGACATCACCCTTGTTGCTCTCGCTTCTAAACTTAACCCAAAGACTCTCAACAGGCTTTTCTCCAGTTTCATACTGGAGCTCTGAGGAATCATATTGTTCTCTTACATACAGTGCAACTCCTCCACCTTTTATCCCCTGCCTGTCCTTCCTGAACAGTTTATACCCACCCATGACAGTGCTCCAGTCATCTGAGTTACCCCACCAAGTCAGTTATTCCAATCACATCTTAGTTCTTTAACTCTCTTCTTTCTCCGCCTGTCTCCTTCTTAAAGTGCTTCTCTCTATTTCCAGGGGCGAGTTATTTTCTTTATCCCCTTTCCCACAAAGCATTATATTACTCTCAACCGATAGGGGTCTCCGAACAAGACTTATTTTCTGGGAAATGTTTTTAAATAAAAATGTCTGCACAGTAAACTATTTTTGAAGGACAAAAATACACAGCAAAATTATCTTTAACTCTAGTGAAAACAGTTTAAAAACATTTTTGCCAGTGTTTGGTATATGTGCCTGTTATATAACAAGTCAGGATTGCTACACTGAGAAAATTCAGATTGAATGGGTTATGACAGTGGGGATTCATAGATTCTAGATTAATAGATTCTAGGGCTGGAAGGGACCTCAAGAGGTCGAGTCCAGCCCCTTGCCCTCATGGCAGGACCAAATACTGTCTAGACCATCCCTGATAGACATTTATCTAACCTACTCTTAAATATCTCCAGAGATGGAGATTCCACAACCTCCCTGGCAGTTTATTCCAGTGTTTAACCACCCTGACAGTTAGGAACTTTTTCCTAATGTCCAACCTAAACCTCCCTTGCTGCAGTTTAAACCCATTGCTTCTTGTTCTATCCTTAGAGGCTAAGATGAACAAGTTTTCTCCCTCCTCCTTATGACACCCTTTTAGATACCTGAAGACCGCTATCATGTCCCCCCTCAGTCTTCTCTTTTCCAAACTAAACAAACCCAATTCCTTCAGCCTTCCTTCATAGGTCATGTTCTCTAGACCCTTAATCATTCCTGTTGCTCTTCTCTGGACCCTCTCCAATTTCTCCACATCTTTCTTGAAATGCGGTGCCCAGAACTGGACACAATACTCCAGTTGAGGCCTAACCAGTGCAGAGTAGAGCGGAAGAATGACTTCTCATGTCTTGCTCACAACACCCCTATTAATGCAGCCCAGAATCAAGTTTGCTTTTTTTGCAACAGCATCACACTGTTGACTCATATTTAGCTTGTGGTCCACTATATAACCCCTAGATCCCTTTCTGCCATAATGTAGAAGATTTATCTTGTAGGTCAGATTAGCAGACCTAATCCGGGCCAGCAGTAAACAAAAGTTATTCTCTTCAGTACCATAATTTATTATTCCATTACAATGGATGTATTAGGAATACAGAAAAAGAAAAGGATGAAAAATAAAATGGTGACCTAAATCCAGCTCTGGGTGTCCACATCACACTGACCACTGGCATCTTTGGGGTCAGTTTCAGATTAGTCAAGGACTTTGAGCACTACAGCTCAGCTGCCTTCTGACTCCTGAAAATGGTTCTTTCGGATCAGGGTGGGGGCACATGGCCCTGACCATGTATTTAAGCTGTACTCTGGGTCTCTATGCTTTATCTGTTCTTCGAATAATTGGGAAGTTCAGTATGCTGGGTTGTCCCTCAACACCTTTGAACAGTGCTAAAAAACACAGAGAGAGACCAAGAGAGAAAAGCAAGCAGTGAATATAGTAAACTTTTTTTTTTTAACAAAAAGTAGCAATTGCTCTTTCCTTGTATCAAAAAGATGAGTTTATTCACTAAAAATATAACCCCTCCATTATCCGCCTCTTGTATGCGATCCCACCACAGTACAATAGTGCAGTTCTAATGGTACCATTCCATTCACAAAAATATTCTCTTTGATTTTTAGTTGCAAACCTATATAATGGTAAAGCCAATTCCAGTTCTAAATAAAAGGACTCAAGTATGTGAGTAGCATAAATAATATTCCTGATACATCAGAACAGTTGACAAGAACATGTGGCTTTGCTGACAGGCAGCTCGTTCACCTTTCAAGGTTTTGCAGAAAATTACTATATTTTGTAGGATGGAATGTTTATGTCCTGGCTTCAATATGAACCGTTACTTTATATCGTCCCTTTCCAAATAGATGTGTTTATTGGGTATGCGTATATAACCATTTAAAGTTTGGTTACAGTGTAGTAGCCGTGTTAGTCTGTGTCAGCAAAAAGAATATAAGAAATAAATAAATACTTGTGGCACCTTTAGAGACTAACAAATGTATTTCAGCATAAGCTTTCGAGGGTTAGAACCCACTTCATCGGATGCATGGAATGAAACATACAGTAGACAGATATTTATACAGTCAGAGAAACATGACAAGGTGGAAGTGCGAATACCAACCCGAAGAGGCTAATTAATTGAGAGGAACCAGTGCTGAAATGAATTTGTTGGTCTCTGGGGTGCCACGGGTATTTCTTTCTTTCTTATTTGCTGACACAGACTAACACGGCTACTACACTGTAACCTATCAATGGGCCATCTTGTTTATCACTTCAAAGGTTTTTCTTCCCCTGCTGTTATGGTTCCTCTCAATTAATTAGCCTCTTCGGGTTGGTATTCGCACTTCCACCTTGTCATGTTTCTCTGACTGTATAAATATCTGTCTACTGTATGTTTCATTCCATGCATCCGATGAAGTGGGTTCTAACCCACGAAAGCTTATGCTGAAATAAATTTGTTAGTCTCTAAGGTGCCACAAGTATTTCTTTCTTTCTTATTTTCTTTTCATTTAAAGTTTGTGATTCAATTAATTGCTTGCTAATGGGACATTGCTAGTTGTGCTTGACCTAAAATTGCACCTTAAAATCAGGCACTTGTAAGTTAGAGGAAACTCCAGCTAATAGATTTAACCTAGCAAATGTGTTACAACTTAAAGAGCAAGATGAGTTTGTTAGGGTCACGTTTCTGTTTCCATTGCTGTACGCTTCCCGAGCTAGAGTTCATCAGTCCATAACTAATTCATAATGCCGGTTACAAGTTACTCCGAACAAAATAACCTTCTAACAGTTCCTTGCCAGTCCTACTCTTAAAGTAGCAGAGGCACTTAGTTTTTAGAAATACAAGAGCCACCTTCTCAAGATTAAAATCTGAGTAGACAGAAAACTTCCAGCAGTTTCAAAAGCAAGAAACTTATAAGTATTGGAAAAAGTCACTTATATATTGAATTTTTATTATGTTTAGGGACACTATTCTACAAATCTGGTAGTTAATGAATTTTTCATGTATAAAAAGCTGAGAAAAGACATTGGTCTATTGAAAGAATAAACTCTTGATGAGGTAAACACATACAGCAAAATACTTGCCCCCATCCCACACGGAGTCAGGAAATGCCAAAGTTAAGCAGATTAAACTCTGTTCTCCTTGGTATTTCTATTACATGCACAATCTTTGTTCTGGCCTCTTTTGTTGTATCTTTAAACTGGGCATTACAGTCATGGCACTGCAATGTTCTCTCAGTTTAGTTTTTTTGTATGCAATTTTCGAGGTTTATTTTTTTTTCATTGAGGAAAAATGGCCTGAAGAATAAATAGAAAAAAAGGACTTGAAAGCTTTTCTGACTTTCAAAAATAGTAATGATAGGTGGAACTATTTGATTAGACATCACTGGAGTGCTCTGTATCGTGAACTTTAGAATGGCCATAGGGGTGAGCTGCTGTCTTACGCAAAATGTAAGTGCTATGAAGGTCAGAAGGTGCATCAAAGCAGGGAATCCCCTTAGATGCACCTTCCAAAGCCTGTAAGAGCCTTCATTCTATCTGCCACCTTGAAACATGATACTTTTTGCTATGTAGCTCAGTTAGATATGCAACGGACTATTTTTTTTCTCTGATACCATCCACTGTTGTTAGTACTCCTGCATTTTGGCTTCACATGCAGGATAGCTACACATGCATGCCCAAAAATCTTAGTTGCATACTTCAGGAAAAAAATATCTACAGTGTAATCTCAGTATGTTGTTTTCAAAGGCTCATAACTGAGTCAATTCAAAACCAACTTTCTCTGGTATAAGCAAAGGCACTTCTCCCAAGTGAAAGTGATTCCATGCCAAAATTAAACTTTCAGTCCCCTTCTAATGTGGCTATAGAGCTGTTGACAAAATCAATCCATCATGGGAAGGCTGTATTTCTCTTTGCTCTTCTCCCAGTTGTAAAATGGTTAAAAACTTTCTTCCAAATGTATATCCTTGTGAAATTCATATATATGATTGAAAATGGGGGTTAGAATGGAAACCATTATACAACCTTATCTCAAAACTGTTATCTGTTGCTATATTTGTTTTAAAAAATTCAAATACAATTAAATCTTAATCACCACAGTATGTATTATTCTGGAGTTATTGCCTCAGGATCTATCAAGGACAATGAAACAAGCTGAGATTGGGGGAGTTGTCATGAAAATGTAGCAGCTTTAGCATAAAATGTACTCATCCATTCTAAACAAGATGATGATGGAAAAACCTAGTCATAGTTTACCGGTTGTTTAAAAAAAATGACTTGCCCCAGGCAAGTAGAACTTTGCAAGGCAATTGAATCTTGATTTAATTGTTCTTTCAAGTTGCATAAATTAATTGCAGCACAAAGGGTTTTTAGCTAAAAAACAGAATGAGTAATAGAACAACTTATTTTGCAGCAAGGGTACACTTTTTCTTGTCTCACTCAGAAGCTTTATTTTTCATTCCATGAAAGCAGTATGTCTGTCTCTCTCTCCCTCTCTCTCTCTCTCTCTTTTTTTTTTTTTTTTTTAATAGACTGAAAGAGGTTTTATAGCTTGGGCAGATACATACCTCCTGAGCTCATTATTAAGACAATTTTTAGCGAAGTAATTAGAAGGTCAAGTAGCAATGATACTGCAGTCTCCACTAAACTGCAGTGTAGAGGATAGAATAAAGACACGAAAACGGTGAAGTGTATTTTTAATTCAGGACAGCTGCAGTTGTGACTGCATATCCATCCATAGCCCACCAAGGCAGTCTATACTTTTTGACCATGTAACTCCCAAGGCCCAAGATGAAGGATGTGAGAGACCGCAATAAATCTTCCTAATTGTTAGATACATTCTCCAAATTCACTGCATTTGTAGCAAATCAGGTTCACTGAGCTCTGAACTCTTTTAGTTCAGTGCAATAATGTCTGTCATAAAAACAACAAATGAATTCATACCTCTGCTCCCCTGCTATATATGCGAGAAAAGAGTGGAAGAGTTACTCTTAGCTTGGAAACATCTCCTTGCTAGGATCAGCGGAGCCAAATCTTGGGTAATGCATTTGGAGTTGGGAGAAATATGGCAACTTAATAGATAAATAATGTTTTCATATCTAATTTTTATACAGTCACTTATGCCATCTGAGGCATGGTCACTTGTTACCATCTTCACTAGAGACATGCAGTTTGGATGTGCCCAAAATTTTGATTATACCTAAAATTCAGGCAGCTTAAATTCAGGGAAGAGAATCAAAGACAAACAGTTATTTGAAATGACATACACATTGCTGGTGAGAAAGGAAGATGGACACTCTCTCTCTTCAGCTCCTTGGAGACTATTTGAACCAAGTGGCTGCTACATTTGTGTGGCTAACTTTATGCACTAAATGCTTTGGGCACCCCAAAACTCTCATGTGTTTATAAGCAGCTATTTTAAACAGAAGGCACAATCCTGCAGCCTTTATTTGTGTTGGTGAGCACTCTTTCACTGGAGTAATTTCAGTAGGATTATTTACACGAGTAAGTGCTGATTAGCATGAGCATAGGTTGCAAAACTGGGTACAAAAAAGACCAAATTCTGCCTTGATCCACCATCCAAAATGGTAGAAGTACGTTTTGCTCCTCCCTCCTCTATCTCTTGTGGTCCTTTGAGCCCTGCTTATCAGTGGCTCCCTCTGCAGAGGTTGTTTTGCAGAAAAGATAGGCACAGAGTGAGGAAATGCCCAGAAAGTCCACAATTTTTTTGCTTCACTGGCCAAAACCCTCAAGGGAAGCATTGCAGAAGCCAGTGATGTGACTGCACTGTCTGGGGCAGAGAAGTGGGTGTGAAGAAGTTCTGGTGCTCTGTATTTAGGAAAGGAATGGAAAATTCTGTACTGAGGAACCCTAGGGGAAAGTCTGGTTACTCTAGCTTGGTGCGTGGGTTGATGCTTTAGCTCAATTGCCTAGCTATACATTATCTAATTCCCAGATTTTGTTGCACAAATACAGTCCGTGTGAGTGAATACAATTTCTTGGTCTTCATTTTGTGACCTTTTTGATTAACATACTCTGAGATTCTGTTTTTTGTCACAAAACCAGGCAAATTTTGTCCTTGGTTTCAGGTTTCACTTTGAATCTTTAGTGAGCATTGCAAGAGTGGCTTCTGGATGCAACCTCACAACGGCGATCATGTCAAGGTTTTACACAGTGAAATTCAGCTGTATTTGAATTATTGACCTTGTATAAATCTACAGATTTTATATTGATTTCACTTTCTATAAAGTAGTAGACTGATTATTTTTTCTCCAGTGTCAATTCTCCTTTTCTTCCGCCTGATAGGGAAATAGAAAAGATTGGCCTACTAATTTTTTGTACTGATTGTTTTGGTGGTCATTTTTATTGTATTTATTTTAAAATAGAAAACGAGTCATGTCTCGGGAATGGCTGGTTATATTTTTAACCAGGCTAGGAAATGGAAACCTTAGGGCAAGATTTTTTTGGATTGCACAAGGGCATATGAGGGGAGAACGCCCCTATGTGAGCTGTTTGAACATTGTATCTAATTACAGATGTGTAAAGGGTGCTGCACATCTGCACATGCAGATTTCCCCTGGAACAACTGGGTGTGGGGTGAGCAAGAGCCTCCACTCTGTCTGCCACTGAGTGGAACTCGGGTGCACAGGGAAGGCAGTAATTTGTTTATGATGTGGACCAGTAGCAAATTATTTGTCCACAAGAATAAGGATGGGGACTGTTGTTCCCCAAGCCACAATTGCTTGCTGGGATACTTATGGAACAAGGCAGCCATGTACTGTACCTCATTATGGACTGTGTTAATCTAGCCCTTAGTTTCCCTTCCGTGCAGAGGACACCTGTGCCACTTGGTCAGTATGTGAGTTAATTTGTCCGTTCTTATTTCGTTGCTTTTTCCAACTAATGAGCACCTGAGTGTTACTAAAGAACATCCATCTTCTCTGTTCTCAATGCCATGCTCATTCATGGTGCTCAGGTGAGTTTGAAATAAGGTCTATAAAATGACTGGATAACTATATGAATGGTAATATTTTCAGCCATGTCAGCTGAAGACCGGGATAGAAAGAAAACACATCACAAGCTTTGGAACATAGGCTAATTGTCTAAGTGGGTCAGGAAAGAATCTCCCTCCTCTGTACATTGCACAAATTGGCTAGGTCAATTATAGAGAGGTTTGTATGTGTTGCCGTGCCTTCCTCTGAAGCATCAGGTTTTGGTCCCTGTTTGTAGCCAGGATACCAGATTAGATGATCAGATATAGTGTGGCAATTCTTATTTTAGTTGGTTTCCAATACTCATACAGTTAGTGACAAGAAAGCAGAGTAGTTACTTCTGTTTGTTTGACTTACCATGGAAAAAAATAGGAGTCTGAACTTCAAAGTAATGCATTTCATATAATAGTTTCCTGAATGTGCCCGTGGAGTTGGTAAGCCTGACCTGCAATAAATTGAAACACAATTAGTTTTATGCTAAAATGTCTTTGTGAACCAATGCCTGAAATATAGCATGAGTTATGCCCAATATTTTCATGAACTTCCTACACTATTCCTGCTTAAATAATAACAAAAAGTGGTGGGGAGGGAAGCTAACTTGTCCTGTTGTATCTCCATCTAAGCCAATGAATGACGTTAGACATTTACTGGGTCCATTAACGTTAAAGTCTTTTTCAAAGTTATTCTTTGAAAAGACAAACCTCGGCGTTAAATAATTTATCATGAGTTTGTGCTGAACATGACAATCTCACAAAACTGTTTCTCTTACATCTTTCCCCAATGTGGAAATCATTTTGCCACCCAGCAGAATGTGTGTTAATGTACTCCAAAGTAGTGTCTATTTTGCGTGGCCTTTTGAACATGTTTCTGACAGCAAGTCCTCAAAAGGAATTAGTAGGGTTAGAAGGGCTATGAAGTTTGACGAAGCTGCAAAAAGCAAGAGACTCTCTTACACTTTCCTATCACCCATCCCTCCTTCCTATTAGTCATTCTTGATAGTGTAGTCCACGGCAATTTCATGTACTAAGAACTACTGCTAAAGAGCACTCAAATCAGACCATATACATAACTTATACAAAATTGACCTATTTAAAATTGGTACAATCCAAATGCACAGCAACAGAATCTAAATAAAACTTTACATGGTCAAGGAGTGTTGTCCTATTACCATAAGTATTGGGGAACAGAGATTACAAGACAGATGGGGTCCCCTTTATTCCATCTGAGCAGTGCAATGGAAGTGGCTTCCACTTCCATCTCCTCTGCTATACTCCAGCTGTACCAGCTGCTAGACAGCCCACTAAGAGCTGTTGCCAGTTTATGTAGGCAAGAGCAGCTTCCAACCTATCTAACCTACATCAGGGATCAGGCTACGGTGGAGGTGAACAGCAAATTAAGGGGCTGCCTGTAATCAGCTCTCTCCATCAACCTTTCTATGACCAGTGCATCTCAGCAGCAATATAGAATCTGGGTAGTTACTACGGTCCCATTGTCTCAGAAGTCTTCCTATCCTGCAGAAAATTAAGCAATAGAAACTCAATAGGATTTGCTCTGCACAACAAACTGAATGTAACGCTTCAAACGTATAGTAGTCTTCTGTAGGTAGCTGTTTAAATACAGACAGTGATCGTATGTAGTCTGTGAAAGATGATTTCAAAGTACACATAGGCAAAACAACAGTATAGTAAAAGAATACACATGGACACAGAATGAGTTTCACCAGGTAAAGGACTAAACAGAATAGGGCGAGCAGGAGAGATCTGATTGAGAATCAGACCAATTAGCTGTAGCTCTACCACCCATAATCCCACATATGGCAGGTGCTCTGTGGTATCAATAGTAGCTTGTCCTCCATTTTGAATTATGGGATCACTTCTGGTGCAAGGCACAGTCTGGGTAAGTTTATCCTATTATTTATCTTAAACAATTAAAAATAAAAGGACTGCAGGGGAAAGGTGGCCAGTGGGGATAGTGTGTGCATCTTTTGTCCTCCTCCAGATTGGAAAGTGATGGGAGAGAAATGGGAATAAGAATCTGATAAGACAGAGCAGCAAGAGACCTGGAAACAATTCTGACATATAGAAATCCAGGATTCTGGAGTCCAGGAGGAGACAGTGATTGAATATGGGGCTGTGCACAGAAAAAGATGCAGACCCTTTGGCAAAGTATGGATTAACTCCAAGAGATCGCTCGCCCTCCTAATATGGTGAAATGGAATGAAATTATTTTTCTATTGCTTAAGTGTTTCTAAGTCTCTTCAGTCTATTTCTACTGAATATCTTTCAGCAGGTCTTGTCAGAGCAAGTAATAGCTGAAGGTTAATGTCACTGATTATATATGCGATCACAGATAAGAAATATCCTTCTCAGAGAGAACCCAAAATGCCATAGTTGCCAATGGCTGCTGTGAACAATATTTGGGATATAGTCCTTTTGCCTGTGAATAAACAACTCTCCCTGAACAGTTCAGTTTCTTCAGTGCCACATAAAAATATCAATTTATTGTGGGTAAGTGCCATAAAACTCCTCTTAGCTGGTGAAATTCAGAGTTTCTAAGTCCAGGAACTAACTTATTGCAGTTTTTGAATTTCATATTTATTGGGGAATCCATAGTTGCTGAGAGATTCAATTTGGAAGCATCTTTATATTCCAGAATATAGCATCCCTCTCTTCTATTCAATTTTTAGTTTCTCCTTCCACTCCTTTCCATTTTTTATGTTCTCCTCCTGCCCCATTTTCCTGCTGTATATCAAGGAACCTTGGTCTCTCCTTTTGTTTTTTCTGGGTGCCTATCAATTGAATTGCATTTGTGAGTGGTGATACTATTTCTTAGTAAACACCATCTGGTGTTATCTTCTCTCTTCCCCTGCTTTTTCCTGTTCCTCTCTCTATCTTCAGTTGCTGCCCTCTTTCCTTTCTCCTCCCACTCTGCTCCCACCCTCCCAGCTGTCAAAGTTCCTGTCACTGGTACAGTAGAACAGGAAGCCATATCATTCACTAACCAAGAGCCTCCAATCACTATGGCAACAGATAACATGCCCCTTACAGCAGGAAGATGTAGAAAGTTACCTTCCTAAGGAAGGAAAATGAGAGCTGACCTCAAGGGAGGGAGAAAGAGGTTTCTCCCTCCCTTGAGATTTAGAGGCTTGTCAGGGATGGAAAAAGTTGGTGATATTGCAACCTGCAATGATTTACTAGTCACAGCAATGCAGCAGGAGAAAGAAAATTAAGACAGCACTGGCTTTTACTTTTCTATTAATAATATTCACAACAAATGTAACTCCTGTTTTGGTAAGCAAATTGTTTGCAACCCAATCCTGATTTTTTCTCTTTCTCTCAAATGTATTCATTACCTGAATAGCTTAGGCAGATAGCATTGAGACTATATGCTGCTCATAATTCCCCCCCACACCCCGGCCCTCCATTATTTCTCCATCCTGCAGGGTGATTGATTGCTTAAGTCATGATAGTGTTTATGAACGCTGATCTAGTGACTGGAAAGTTTCAAGCAGGACATTAATGACAAGTGAAAAATGCAACTCCCAAGTGGAGCTTTGAATGAATAATTGGTTTTGATGAAAAATGTGAGCCTACAGGATTTGTGAATATTTTCACGAATATCCAGCAACTGTCTGAATCTTTGTGAATAATGAACGACCTGGTCTCCTTATTTAAAGCAAACCAAGCTTGGCAAAAATAGAAAATATCGGAGTCTTGTGTGTAATTATATATAAAGTTCTTTAACTAGGTCTAATTAAAAATTTAGGCCTGGCCTACTCTAGGGTATTAGGTCAATATAACTGTTGCTCAGGGGTGTGAAAAATCTGCACACCTGTGCAATACTGTTAAAATGATCTAAACCCTGTTAGTCATATCTAGGGTGATGGGAGAATTTTCCTGTTGACCCAGCTACTGTCTCTTAGGGAGGAGGTAGATTACTTATGCTGATAGGAGAACCTCTCCCTTCAGTATAGGTATAGGTAGCATCTTCACTGAAGCTGCAATGGTGCTGCTGTAGAAAATTATGTATAGACAAGCCCTTAGGTGTGCATTTCCCATCACAGCCTAAATGCATTAGGTAAGGAAAGGGATTTGGATATCTAATTCCCTTGGGTTCCTTTGGAAAGCTCAGCCTTAAACTTTAGTTCTTTGTGAGTGAAATTCAGGGGACTCTATTAGGGCTAGACACCACTTACATTCCCCATAAGTCTCAATTGTCCTGTTGTGAGGGCAAAAGTTGTGTGTCTTTGTGCATGCCCTCAGCACAGGGGTGAATTTCATTCTTGAAGACATACGTTTCAGTGCATGGATGGACCTTATTTCTATGAGCATTTATGCAGATTGCCAGTTAGTGTGTGAATACTGCACAATTCATGGTGGAAAATATTTTTGAAAAGCCTGCAATGATGGTCTCTGAGAGTGACAACCAATGGTATTTTTAGAAGCAACAAAGAGTCCTGTGGCACCTTATAGACTAACAGAGGTATTGGAGCATAAGCTTTCGTGGGTGAATACCCACTTCATCGGATGCATCATGGTATTTTTGTCTTTTTTTTTTTTTTTTTTTTTTTTTTTTTAAAGCAAGTAGTTTTTAGGTGAGATGAAACTTTGGGGCATGCAAGACAAATCAGACTCCAGAAAAGGTATAGTAATCTGGAAATGTTGAGAGCTACTACTCTGATACATGTATGTGCACACGCATAGCCCTCCTGACCGCATACACACACATCCTAAATTCAAGCTATTACATGTATGGATCTATTTGTAAATCCATGCTGGAGGTATACATGCTCATGTGTGTACGCATGCACATGCGTGTAGACCTCCAATATAATAAATACAATATATACATTTTAGTACAAAATTGGAGCCGAGATGATATATGTGGCTATTTTTCAAAAGAGTCTAAAGGAGTTAGTTACCCAAATCTCATGAGTTAGGTGCCCAACTTTCCTTTATACTCCTTTGAAAATCCCGATGATATATATCCTCTTGGCTTCACCTTTCTGCCACCTTTTGCCCTGACACCATTTCAAAACCACTGGCTTCATTGAGATGCATGGATGTAATTTGTCTATTTAGGTTCAATTGGATGAGAGCAGAACTGACAGACTGTAAATCCGAACAACTGAGACTTGCAGTACCAATGCCATTTATGGCAGTACTAGTAGTAGAGTAAACTTTTAGTGAAACATCATTAGGCACTTGGATTCTATATCAGTCTATAAATTCAATCTGTATGTTTCCAGGAAGTGATGCTAGATACTTCATTAATTAAAGACACATTTTTGATGTCATTAAACCTAAATATTATACTGGGCAGTTTTGTCACCATTGATATACATTGCAATAACGGAAGATAACCTTATTCAACTGATTGATTTTACCATTATGAATTAATTTAGTTTGGAAAATGGTTGGCTTGAGTCAGCCAGGGATACACAAGGGTGTGTGACTAAAAGCTTATATAATTTGAGTCAGCATCGGCGTTCATGTTTTTGTCCGTGGTTTGACAGTGTGTATGTGTGTGACAGGGCTCTTTTTTTTTTAAATAGCTCCATTATATGCCGGTACAATGGAAAAAAAATGAAAACCAGAGCTTGAATTTTACTTAGCTGCGTCAGAGCCTACATGGAGAAGTGCACACTTTTTTCAATGTAGCTATCCGAGAGCTTGCGTTGCTCTGTTGTTGGCATAATCATGAGAAAAATGGAACACACAAATTCTCAATCCTAAAGAGTGGCACGAAAGCATTGGTGCCTCTGTCCTCCATGAAAAGAAAGGTGTGGGGGAGGAGATGTCACTTTTTTTGCTGAAAGAAAGAAGCAAACATATTGGATGCAAAGTACCTCAAGTGCTCTTATTTATGGACATTAATGACTTTAACCAAAAGATGCTGTGATATAATTACTGCACGCTACGGGGAGGATTGCAATTTTAACTCCTCATAAGTGCGCTTGTAAAGAGAGTCATTTGCATTTAACTATGCACCAATTTATCATTTAAAACCAGTTGAAGTCAGGCTATTGAGAATCTGCTTCTTAACAGGTTCATTTTATGTATGGTGCCTGGACATGAGTAATGTTAAAGGCACCATTAGGTGTCACAAAAATTAAGTACCTCCTCTATCAGCGCACCTTTGAATGCAATTTTTATTTGTAGACCTTTGTATTCAGCAAATATCCGGTTAGAAATTGCACTGCAGTTGCACATTATTTTATTGCAGGAGCTACTGGATTTGTTATATTATCATATTGCAGAATCTGGGGAAAAGGAGGATGTTTATTTATATATCATGCGTGTGTACACACGCACACAGAGCAGAACATTTCATCGTGCCTTTTTCATACTGGCAGATTTGTGCTTGGTCAGCTTCAGCGATAAAGAAAATGGGCAATCTTCCTTGCTCTACTGAATACATTATAATGTGCAGCTCAAATTTAGTTCAGGCACTATACATGGACTTGGAGTCACCTCCCAAGGCCCACAGATCTATTCCACTGTTGCGAGAGCATGGGAATAGATCTCAATTAATATTTAGCCACAAATGGTCGGATGCAACAAAACTCTGTCCCCATTAATGGCTGAACCCTATGCAGGATTTGTATTGCTCTCCTTGGATGAATCACAAAAGAAGGGGGAAAACACATACTGTCCCTGGGCATGATCTTGCAGCTACTGCACAGGCAAAAAATGCCTATTTGTAGTAGCTGTCTCTAGGATTGTAAATTACGCAGTGCCAGCTTCTGCCACCCTCACTGAGCAGTGCCTTACCTTCCGTAGGACTACTTGAGGAGTATGACCAAACCATGAATTGGTCTGTGGCATTACTCCTGTTACTGGACAGGAATGACGTGGTCAGCCACATACCAGTATTCTCCTTGGTACCGAGTTCCCATGCACTCCCTGTGTTGCTCATCATATGTGCAAGGCTCCACAGCTGCTCTGTGCAGGACCCAAGCCCCGAAGGTAAGAGCTATCCAAGAGCAGCTGAACGAGGCACGCGGAACTGAACTCAAATCCAGTATATTGGGAGAAAAAACATGCTAGTTCATGTTGGATTATTCTGTTTTCTAAAATGGTCTCTAGTTAAATATAATTTCCTGCAATGACTTAGGGCCATATTTCTGTCACCCTTACTCACATTGAGTAATATCTTTCTTACTTCTCAAGTAGTCCCATTGATCTCCAACATGCCAGTATTATTTTTCTGTCTACTTAGATATGCCTATTCATTCACACCACGTTGCCTTTTTATCTCACTCTTAAAAAAAATAAATAAGGAGGTGAGCAAGGAAGGGTCTAAGATATTCAATGCAGAGAACTGCAAGGAAGGGTCTAAGATATTCAATGCGGAGAACTGCCCAGTGCTTAACCTATTTTATGCCCATGCAAATCTTTTTCTCATACTTGTTCTCCAGTACATGTTCTCCATGTTTAAAAAACCATTGATGACTATTTTTGAAAGGTGTTTTCTGTTTAAATCTTCCCCCCTGTTTCCCCCCATGTCAGGCCACCTCTTCTTTTTAATGTCATGAGTGTATTATTTTGCTTTTGCTTTGTTTTAATCCTGTAATGTTAATTGAACACTTTGTGCATCAAACTGAGCACTTTGGTTCATATTTATAATACTGTGCTATGAAAATACTACAGTCATGTTCTATCTAATGAGAGCGACTGATTTTAGATCCTTACTTAACTTCATATTATGGACTAGATCCTCCGCTTGTGTAAACAGTCATAGTTCCATCAACTTAATATATTTTATAGCCAGAAAGTACCATTATTATAATCTAGGCTGGCCTCCTGTATCACCCAGACCATAGAATTTCACCAAGCGATTCTTGTTTTAAGCTCAATAACGTGTAGCGGAATTAGAGCATATGTTATAGAAGGACAGTCTGTCTTGATTTTTTTACATCTTAAGGGATGGAGAATTCCGGCCTCTTTGTAAGCGGTTCATTTAAAAAGGCACCCAGGAACAGAACTGCTAGATAGAAGCTGGAGGAAACTCGCATCAACAAGGAACCAAGGCAGCAGGCTTGTCGCAGAGGTAGCATTTTTTTTGTAGGATGCTGGAGGGGACCAAAAGCCAGATTGCTTGGAGGATCTCAGTACAGGAGACAAACTATAAAGAGTCTGAGGATCAAAGAGTCATGTTAGTCCCCCTACCCCAAGCTTTTAAAGAATCTTCTTTATAGTAGCCATGGGGGTGCATATTGTACTTACATTATTGAAGCTGTCTTTAGCTACAGGCTAGATATTCCAGTTACATTAATCATGTCCTCTCGATTGCGAGCTATTCTTTAGGCTTTTGTTCTGAATCCTTTTTTTATGTTTCAGTTTTTCATCAAATCTAAAATATATAGACACATTCTGCTCTCAGCTGCTTAAGTGTAAATCTAGAGTAATGTCACTGATTTAAATGGAGTCAGTCCATATTTACCAGATTGTAGATAGAGTAGAACACCTGTCCAGATTAATTAACACAAAGAGAACAGAGGAGAAATGACAAAGGACTAGAGCTTTCCCTAGTGGAAGCTCATTGAAGTCCAAGGGAGAAAACCAGGAATTAAATTTTGTCTAAGGTCCATAAATCTAAAACAAATGGAAGCTGGATGGAGCCCAAGACAAAGCCTCTTGAAGTCAATGGAAATACTCATTAACTTTGTAGGGCTTTGTATCAGGCCCATAGTGAATTCAGGACATACAAGTAAGGAGTCAGTTAAAAATGACAGTAACAATAAAGTTGTAAATCTATCCTCTACCCAAATACTCTCATCTACACTAGGATAAATCCAGAGGAATTACGTTGAATCCAGTTGAGTTACTCCAGCCTGATGCTGGCAAAGTTGAGAACTGAATTTATTTTAGATTCAATTAGAAGTTTGAACACAGAAAAGATTTCTACATTTCATTATAAGAGTGGTCTGTTTTTTCAAAATTGCCTTACAATCTCCATTAAAGAATTCTTGTGCCTTTTTCCCCCCCCAAGGAGCTCTTTCATTTTTTGCAGCAGAGAGGAAGCCCTAGGGCTAGAGAAGTGCCTTTTCTTCCATGAAATCCCCTGGGTTATAAACTATTAAGTCACCTTTTCCCCTTCTGTTGCTTGCATTCCTCAGGAAGATTTTGGCAGCCTGCCAAAGTAATACCTGGAACACAAATATTTTAAAGAACCAGACCTACACTACCACCAAAGCAGCGACAGCAGTATAAGGCCTAGGCTACACTTGCAGATGTACAGCGCTGTTAGTTAAACCCGTGTTCGTACAGCTGAGTAGGGAAAGCGCTGCAGCCTGTCCACACTGGCAGCCGCCAGCGCAGTAACTACCACTGACGTGGCTACATTTGCGGCACTTGCAGCTGTATTGGGAGCGGTGCATTATGGGCATTCAGGTAGCTGCAACGTGCTTTTCAAATCGGGGGGGGGGGGTGAGGGGGACTTTGACAGGGAGCGTTTTTGGAAAAAGAGTGGATTTTTGGAATAGCCACAGAGTGTCAGCTCATTATTTCCACACCTCCACATCCCCTGCCTCTCTCTCAATCACTGAAAGCAAACAGCAGGGGCTTTGTTTGTTTTTAAAGAGCAGATAAAAGAGAGGAAACGGAGCCTGTGATTAGCATCTTAAAGAATGCAGCTCTGAACTCCAACCCGGAAGTGCCGTTTCAAAACAAAGGCAACTTCGGAAGATCATTAACTCCGTTGTTCCTGGCTATACTGAAAGACGAACGTTGCACCCACTTCGCAGCAGCTGTTATTCCTCTCGGGGAGGTGGAGTACATGCAGCGCTGTATCTGAGGAGATACAGCGTTGCACGTGCCTTGCAAGTGTAGCCAGTTAATGAGTTACAGCGCTGCCGGCAGTTTTATTACGCTGTAACTTGTAAGTGTAGCCAAGCCCTAAGCTGTACTGGGGCCTGCAAGAGCGGCTGGAGCAACAAGGGTAGAGGGCAGACAGTGAGGCCAGGTTCCCCAACAAACACTCACCTCCCTGCCCCCAGTTCAGCACATAGCCCAACATCCCATCCCCAGCACCTTCTCCTCCTACCAGCTAACATACTTACTTAATCCTGTCTTTTGAGAGGTAGGTGTCTGTACTGCATTACTGAAGGCTCAGGGTTCAAACCCTGCTGTGGATTTTGTTAGTTAATCACAACAGAATTTATACGTGCCTGTTTCTTCAGCCTAGGAAATTACATACACAAATCTATGCTAAAGGAAGGTATTTAAATTGCAAAGGTAAGCACGTGAAAGTTAGGAAACGGCAGCTTTATGGCTTTCTGTGCAACTCCCTTTGCTTCTCAGTACACTGGATGGATGGATGGATGCACAAGGGGACAGAATGAAGGTTACACAGGCAACTGTAAATATGGCACTTGCTAGCTTTTGATAGGCTGACCATACGTACCGTTTTAAACGGGACAGTACCGTTTTTTTCATATTTCCCGACCGTCCCGTCGTTTTAATATAAATGTCAATTTTGTCCCGTTTTTAATAAACTATATATAGTTTTTATTTTTTTGTAAAAAACGGAACGCTGGCTTGTTGCGGCTGCCCCTCGTCTCCCCGCCGAGCAGCTGAGTGGGGGAGACAAAGGGCAGCTTGTTGCGGCTGCCCCTCGTCTCCCTGCCGAGCTGCTGAGCGGGGAGACGAGGGGCAGGTTGTTGCGGTTGCCCCTTGTCTCCCCGTCCCGTTTTTGCCATCCCAATGTCCCGTTTTTGTCTCAAGGAAATATGGTCAGCCTAGCTTTTGAGCACTTGACTTTGCAATCTAAACACCTTTCTTTTAACTTAGGATGTAACTACCCCGTAACCGGGAGATGTGGTTCCCGGTATGGGTATACATACATGCGCTAGTTCTGCTTGAACTAGCTTGCTAAAATAGCACTGTGGCTGTGGCCACACTGCTAATTTTAAGTTCTAGCTCAAGCAGAGCTAGGATGTATATGTCTACCCATGCAGGGTATTATACTTCCCAGCGGCTGTGTAAATATAGTATTCTATGGGCTAGACTATGTACAGTCAGTGACTTCAGATGGCGATGAAGATAATCCCGTGACTATTGTACATTTCATATAAGCTGTGGACCTGATTTTCATTTACAGAAAGACTGGTATACATCGCTCTGGGAATGTAAAGGGGCCTTAACATATCAGCGAATCAGGCTCTGTATATTCCATGGACCTATGCCAGTCAACACCAATCTGGCCCTGTATTTCTTAGGGCTTGTCTACACTACCCGCCCGATTCGGCGGGTAGCGATCAATCTTCTGGGGATCGATTTATCGTGTCTTATGTAGACGCGATAAATCGACCCCAGAAGCGCTCCCCGTCGACTTCAGTAATCCAGCTCGGCGCGAGGAGTAAGCAGAGTCGACGGGGGAGCGATTCTGCGCCGTGTGGACCCGAAGTAAGTAAATTTAATTCGATCTAAAATACGTCGACTTGAGCTACGCTATTCTTGTAGCTGAAGTTGCATATCTTAGATTGATCCCCCCCCCCACTCCAGTGTAGACCAGCCCTTAGTTGTCGGTTTCTACTTTCTACAGTTTATAGAGATTCCCTTTTAAGATAACCATAGGAAAGTGTTTGTGGGGTAAAGAAAATGCATATTGCCGATTGTTGCAGCCCTACAATTTAGGCTGAACACAAAAAACCAACACATCGCTCCTTATAACATAGAATCGTTTATACTAAATTTAAGCCCACAGTTAACGCTAATGGCCAATTTATAGCATACTTGACAATGGGTTTAGAATGGAAATGATGACATCCTAAATGTGGTGAGGCTATTGGTGCCAGTGTAATTATGTGGAATGTTGAAGCTAAACAAAAAGAATGAGCAATAACTGACAAAGGGATGTCGGTTTTAATCAGCTTTGCTCTGGATTAACAAAACACGGTACATTTTCACCAGTGGTAAAATGTACCTTTTATTGTCTGTCAATTAGGGCTATTGAGATCAATGGCAGCGTCAGACGAAGTTAATAAAAAAGGGATGTACTAATAGACGGCTTTGTGACTGATCATAATGTCAATAGATAGGTTCTTTGCTGTGTATAAAGAGGAGCTTGGAGTAACAAATGTGCTTGGATTTCTGTACCTGAGTATAGCTGCTAAGAACTGAGCTCAATAGATAGATAGATTAAATTACTAAGAAGGCTGCTGTGCAGCAGGAGAGCTGAAAAATTCTTTTCAAGTCTCTTTTAAAAAACCCCACAAACTTTTCAGCATAGTGGGATAGATAACTGATGTCAGAAAATGCTTGTTCTGTGTAAGAGCTAGGCAGTTTCAATGTGACCAGTATATTCTTGCTTGCGCTACATGTAAAGATTAAATCAATTAATATTTAACTAATTCCTTCAAGCTCATATTTTTTCCTTGGCATTTTAAAAGATGGGGGAAGGAGACTCTGAAGGTGTTCCTTTTTTTTTTTCTTTTTTTTTTAAATTGCCTGCACTACTGGTGGAGGCTTATATTAACTTGTACTGCAGTACTTAGGGTATTTTTGTAATGTATATTTGTTATGTCAAGTGTGCCTAAAGCAGATGGGTGGGCAGGTGCCCTTCTTAGCACGTTCATACATCTAAATAAATAAAAATAAGTAGTGAGAGAAGAGGAGGAAATGACAGATTTTAATCCGGTGTATTCCCACCCGCGCCCGAAAATGTCCATAAGTGGAATTTCTCTACAAATATTTCAAAATTGAAAATGTTAACAAAACTTTGCAGATGGTCATGATTTTCTTGCCAGCATCTCCAGTATGTCACAGCTTAGCTCACATCCTGACTTGGAAAAAGCTGTTTTCACCTGGGGAAACTGCAAACCCATACTGGCAAACTATCAAAGGGCAGACCTATTCTTCCATATGGAGAGTTATTCCTGGTTCCAGTCTGATTTTAAATATAGGGAACGTCTCTGAAATCCATAGTCTTTCAAAATGGAAGACACTTTTAAGATAGCAGTTCTATTTTTAAAACATTTGTACATATGGTTACAGAGCTAGCTTCTTGCCCCTTTCTGGTCTCTCTGAATGCACCCACCTCAGGTGTAAGGCCTCTAGCCTCAGGGTAGAATCATGTGATTCTACTGCTCGTAGGCCATGGCTACACTCCAGGCACTGAAACAGCACAGATGCAGCTAGGGTGACCAGACCGCAAGTGTGTGAAATTGGGACAGGGGGTGGGGGGTTAATAGGCACCTATAGAAGAAAGCCCCAAATATCGGGATTGTCCCTATAAAATAGGGACATCTGGTCACCCTCAGCGAGGGTTGCCAACTTTGTAATATTTAAAAATCGGACACTCCAGCAGGAGTGCCGGAACCTCCTGTTTGCTCCTCTCCCCTCCCCTTCTGCCTGGGTCAGGAGGGATTTGCCTATGGAGCCAGGGCAGGGAGTGGCAGGTGGCCCCGACTGAGTAGGTCCTGGCACGGGTGATGACCCGGTGCCTCCTCCACCTACAGTAACTGGACTTTGGGTGTCTGATCAGTAGATCTGACCGGACACTGTCAGGTCCCCTGTTCAACCAGATTTTCTGGTTGAAAACTGGACACCCTGTTTGCAGCTGTACCACAGTATCATAGAATCTCAGGGTTGGAAGGGACCTCAGGAGGTCATCTAGTCCAACCCCCTGCTCAAAGCAGGACCAACCCCAACTAAATCATCCCAACCAGGGCTTTGTCAAGCCTGACCTTAAAAACCTCCAAGGAAGGAGATTCCACCACCTCCCTAGGTAACCCATTCCAGTTCTTCACCACCTTACTAGTGAAAAAGTTTTTTCTAATATCCAACCTAAACCTCCCCCTCTGCAACTTGAGACCATTGCTCCTTGTTCTGTCTTCTTCTACCACTGAGAACAGTCTAGATCCATCCTCTTTGGAACCCCCTTTCAGGTAGTTGAAAGCAGCTATTAAATCCCCCCTCACTCTTCTCTTCTGCAGGCTAAACAATCCCAGTTCCCTCAGCCTCTCCTCATAAGTCATGTGCTCCAGCCCCCTGATCATTTTTGTTGACCTCTGCTGGAATCTTTCCAATTTATCCACATCCTTCTTGTAGTGTGGGGCCCAAAAGACGTTTCTTACAGCAGTGGAAGGGGTGTTTTATCACTGTAGTTAATCCACCTCTCCAAGCAGCGGTAGCTAGGTCAATAGAATAAATGGAAGATACTATACAGAGTTGCATTGTAATGACTGCATCTCGATTGATTTTTTTTCTCTGCCCTCCTGGGTCATGTGCAGGCATATCCCAATGTCAGCATTGCTCTTGCAGCATTTGTTACGGGCTGGATTCTCAGCTGGAGTAAATCAGTGTAGCTGCATTGAAGTCAATGGAGCTACACCAATTTCCACCAGTTGTGGAATGGCCCATCATCTTTAATATCAGCACCTGCAGTTCGCACAGGGACCCACTGTTCCCAGAGGATTAATTGCTGCTGGATTAGCAGTAGTTTTAGATCAATAGTACACTTTTTTTATGTTAACAACATTATTCTTTCATAGTGCTTGATTATATATGTATATTAAATCCTATTTTAAAAATGAATTAAATTACATCATTAATATATTCATATGTGCAATCTACTTGAAATTATATAGAAAATGTACTGCGTGAGGCATACAAATTCTGTGAGGAAAATTTTCCCTTTCAAGGTAAAAGTTAACTGGTGGCAGTTCATTATTGGTAAACGCCACACTGAACAAGTACATACATGCTTCACACAGAACATTTTAATCATGATTACTGCATTTATTTAGGGCTTGATTATTCACCCATTAAATATTACCATTGTTTCCAATGGCTGCAAATTCAAGCCCTTATAAAGCACTAGAATTCATTTGGCACTTTACAAAGATATATGAAGTTGAAGGATATACATAGATCTGCAGCAGGTGTAAATTGAGGTCCAAGATGCTTTCCCTTAGCGATTACGATCTGGAGATGCAACTACAAAGCACATGCTTAACTTTCCTCACATGGGTAGTGGGGACTACTCATATGAATAATGCTATACCTGTGTGCTAATTTTTGTGTGCGCAAGATATGGTTCTAAACAGCCCAAATGCCGTTGTTGTTGCTTTGGTTTTTTTTCACCCAAGGACAGAAGAACAAAGTATCTGGCAAACACTTTCTTAGTTCTAAAGGCTCTTTTTGGTTGTTGTTGACTCTTATTTTTAATGTGTTTCTCAAGAAGAGCCAGTCTATTGGAAGTTACCACAGATGAGTGGCTGAAAACTCACATCACTTTACAGCCTCTACTGTAATGCTGAGAAGACCACACGAAGAACTTCCTGCCAGCTCATTGATTTGAAAGACACAGAGAGAGGTCCTGATCAGCCTCAATCTTTTATGCAAGAGAGGAAGTGACGAGAAGAATCCAAGATGGTTTGAAAATGGACTATTCGCACACTGGGAAAAGATCCACATTGACTGTGATGAGGCATGAATAACGATGAGTATCTAGTCAAAATGGTGCCACCCAGTTAGATAAACAATTATGATAAGAAGAAAGTGCAGATGGGTATAACAGATTCTGAGACCAGAACAGAATAAGGTCTAAGATGCCATGTGCAAATAGCAGCAAATGTCTGACCCAGTATGTCGAGTGACTCTAATTAGTGGTAGAAATGCTGTATTTCCTAGAATGACCATCTGCTGATAGTACAGTACTTTTATCTTGAAAGGAACCTGCTATAAGCCACGTTCTCATCTCAGTGCAAGCATATCAAGGTTCCATTTGCACTATTGGCCATTTAGCTGAATACATACAGAAGAGACTAAAGCCTTCCATTCTGCCTCCTGTGAGATAGGAAAATCACTGTCTTCCATTTCTTCTATTACAGCCAGGTGAAACTTGTCAATTCTGGCTTGTACCTTGGGGTTTGTCGGTTCTTGGGTTTTTCTTTACCTTAGTTCAGATCCCATGAGTTTTTGGGTTTATTTAAACTCCAGTCTCAAGGGGAAACTTGTCTGTCCCCATGAAGTTTTCTCTTCATTTTGCTTCACAGTTATAAAGTGGCCTAGGTTCTCTTCTGACTAGTTCCAGGGTCATTTGAAAGCTTTATAAATATTATTAAAACTTTCAGTAAAGGTGGGCTGAGTCTCAAGTTTCTAGTGAATCCATAACATTTCCCCTAGTCCTCCAAATTTGCAAACATTTCCCATACACACTATTGATCAGAATTAAAAAATAAATAAATGTGAAGACTTCAATTTTTCCAAATCATCATGACCGTAAATGCTAACATATTTCACTTTCAAAAACCATTCTGAATATTTCTACTGTATCTTAGGAAAATATATATTTGGTGGATATGAATTTTTTCAATAAATTTTCACAGAGCCTTAATGGGTTACTCAATAGTACAGTATCATCCTCTTTTTTTTTTACAATTAGATTTTGCTTAACTGTTGCTCCATGTTATGGAGGTCTACACACATGGAAGAAATCTTGTTGTTGGCTTACCAAGGACTAATGCTATTACAAGAGCGTGTCTTGCCAGAGTGCATTTCTAATCACATGATGCTATAAGACAGCAATGAAGATAAAACAACTTGCCAAAACACTCAAAGATCACTGTGAAGAGGACTCTCCATTCTCCCTGACTGCACATGCAATGTTTTTTTAGCAGCATATAATATCCATCATTCTTCTGGTTAGCACTTACAGGAAAACTACTGAACAGGACAATGTTTATGTACTTATGAAAGATTGCTCAACCTTAACATGTCAATGTATTTAGGGGGGTAGGTGAATAAAAGAAACACAACAAATCTACCTAATGTAGAGAGAGGTTTTTGATCCAAGTGAGATGCGTTCTGGCTGATGGAGCAACAGTAGAAGTTTCCATTTAATTTAAGATTCAGGGATTATAAGATTACAGGTGAAAACTGAAAATGAAAAAGCCATTTCAATGTTAACCGTACCACTTGCTACCGTGGTGCTACTTAACATAAGCTATCATTTATTATTGTTTTATTTTTTATTGAAAAGGTGATATTTCCTGTATATCACAGCTCATTTATTTTGCGGATCTAGCATTCCAAAACTCAGATGTAGATGCAGACTGTGAGCTGTATCAATAATTCAGCACTTGAAACTCTGTGGTCTATTACAACCCCATACAAAACTAGAGGGAGATTTTTTCAAAGAAACGGGACAGGGGTGTTAAATTTCCATTGAAAGTGAAATGAGAGTTGGATGCCCAACTGCTCATTGACTCCTTGAAAATCTTGCCCTCATATAATTGATAAAGGATACTGAAATGTTGTAAGGGCCCAGTCCTACTCTGTATGGGCCTGATCCAAAGCCCATTGTAATGAATTGAAAGATGCCTACTAACTTTAACATGCTTAAACTTAGGGCTAGTCTACACTTACCCGCTGCGTCGGAGGCGTCAGATCGATCTTCTGGGTTCGATTTATCGCGTCTTGTCTAGACGCGATAAATCGAACCAGGAAGTGCTCCCCCGTCGATGCCGGTAATCCTGCTCTGCAAACGGAGCAGGCGGAGTCGACGGGGGAGCCTGCGCGCCGCCGTGTGGACCAGGGGTAAGTACTTTAAAGTTCGAAATAAGATACTTCGACTTCAGCTACGTTATTCACGTAGCTGAAGTTGCGTATCTTACTTCGAACTTGTGGGCTAGTGTAGACCAGCCCTTTGGTTAGCCACCATATGGCCTTATCTGACTGTCCACCATGTTTATAGCTTAAGTATTTCTGTGTGTGAAATTACACTTGAAAGACACTGCTATTGTTTTGCAAATTGCACACTGCAAAATACAACAAACCAAATTTAAGCCTAGCGGTGAGACACAAACATTTAATCTATCAGAGCCCTACCTGTTAATTCTCAGCGGGGCTCTATTCCCAATCAGGCATTGCTTACCCAGCCTAATCCCCCATCCAAATGCAGGCCTCTATATGAGCAAGAGTCAGGCTAACTCTAGCTGTAATAACGCGAGATTTGTAGAAGCAGGGCTCACGTCAGAAGCGGGTGGAAAGACGGCAGAGTAGACTCAGCGTGACCCTTGCTCATATAGAGGCCTGCATCCAAATTCCCTCTACCGACTTCCACAACACTGACAATATTCGACACACGCTGTAGGGCTAATCCATTTTTTTTTTTTTTAATTTTCAAAAATTTCTGCAATGTTTAATTTCAAAATTATAAAAAGGCAATTTAAAAGAATTGCCTAATTTCATGCTACTTATTCTCAGCCAGCTCTGCTAGATTTTTGTATCTGTTATTGTACATTGTCATGTACTGCATTTCCAATCCATTTTCTTAGTGGCTCTAAATTGGAGACAAAAATAAAATCCTAATTAAGGTCATGTGAATAATCTTTACTTATATGTGTAAGGGCTGCAGAACAGGAACTGCTTATGATTATTTTACAAATGCCATTACTCCCACCCTTCCCAATAGAGAACACATTTCATCTATAATTTACATGGGGATGTTGTTTAGCTATGAACATTGCAGGCTCCTGTAGTTGTGTGTTCATCCTACCCCAGCCTTGAAAGAGTGAAGGGGGCCAATTAACTTGATAGCCACGCCGGAGGGGAATTAGGCTGGATAAGCAATGCCTGATTGGGACTAGAGCCCTGCTGAGAATTAACAGGTAGGGCTCTGATAGTGCCAGGAAGCTGGCGGCAGAAAGGGGCTGCAGTGAGGGTCGCCAGGCATCTGGTTTTCAATGGGAGCGCCTGGTCGAAAAGGAACCCTGGCAGCCCTGGTCAGCACTGCTGACCGGGCCATTAAAAGTCCGGTCTGGGGTGTAGCGGGACTAATGCAGACTCCCTGCCTGCCCTGGCCCTGTGCGGCTCCCGGAAGTGGCGACATGTTCCTACAGCTCTGGGAAATGCAGCCAATGGGAGCTGCAGGGGCGGTGCCTGTGGGTGAGGGCAATGTGCGGAGCCTCCCTGGCCCTCTCGCTGTCTAGGGGCCGCTTCCTCCTGCATCCCAACCCCCTGCCCCCGCTCTGAGCCCCCCTCCTGCATTCTGAACCCCTCGGCCCCAGCCCGGAGCCCTTCCCCTGCATCCCAACCTCCTGGTTGAGCCCCCAGCTCAGAGCCCCCTCCAGCACCCCACACCCCTTATCCCCTGCCTCACACCAGAGCCTGCACCCCCAGCCAGAGTCCTCATCGCCTTTCCCCCCAACACCCTGCCCCAGCCCAGAGCCCCCTCCTGCACCCTGAACTCCTCCTTTCTGGCCCTACCCCGAAGCCCACACCCCCTCCTGCAACCCAGCCCCCTGAGCCAGCCTGGTGAAAATGAGTGAGTGAGGGTGGGGAGAGTGAGCGACAGAGGGAGGGAGGATAGAGTGAGTTGGGGGTGGGGCCTCGGAGAAGGGGTGGGGCAGGGCCTCAGAGGAGGGGCGGGGCAGGGGACGGGGCAAGGATGTTTGGTTTTGTGCAAGTAGAAAGTTGGCAACCCTAGTCCCTGGGCTGGAATCTCAGGTAGTGGGTGGGCCTGGATTCCCCTACCAGCCACTGGGGAAGTGGCACAGTCAGGAAAGTGATTTTGGAGACTCGCCTGGATGGTTTGTCCTGCGGGACTTCGGTACCTTCGAAGGGGAGGACTGTAGTAACCTGGCTGGAGGGCCAAGTGACAAAGAGAGAGCACCCTGAGCTGCAGAGAGAGATGGCAAGGTGCATGAATGAGCAGCAGAAGGGGGTATCAGATGCATAGTCACCGACTCCGTGGGTGATCCAGGGCTGGAGCACCCATGGGGAAAAATTGGTGGGTGCAGAGCACCCACCGGCAGCTCCCTGCCCGCCCCGGACCCGCGGCAAACTCACCTCAGCACCGGGAGACGTTGCGGGGCCCCGCCCCTGACACCGGGCGTCAGCCCCCACCGGCGCCACCGGAAGTTGGCACCTATGATCAGATGTGAGTATAGCTAATTCTGAGAGCAGCCAGGAGGAGGTGCCCCTAAGGGTGAGTGAATCCTGTGACCGCTCCATGTTAAGTAGAGGGGTAAAGGAGAATAAAAGTGCCCTATCATTGATTTTGTTTTCTTGCGCTTGTAGTCAGGCCTTCTGTCGTCACTGGCACACTTGATCCTTGCTGAATTTTTTTTTTTAATCTAAAAAAGATAAGGGAAAGGTGATGTTTTAGCATGTAGGTTGAGAAAGAAAGATCTACCTGGCTGCTCTTCAGTGGAATTGTAGGCTGACGTGGAGAAAATTTGCTTTGGGGATCAACCTCATTCCTCCAGCTGTCCAAATAGTAAAGATCACGTAGTGTAAAAATGATGCACAACTTCTCTCCATGGTGCTGGTGATTCATGTCGGATGTCACTTTTCCCTTTGAGTAAGCACTAAACAAATACCCTAGAAGGGTGCTAGAGGGAGCAGAAGTTTTGGATATGCTAGCATTTGACTGAGATGTACAACTAGACTTCTGACCACTTGTGGTACTTGAAGGTCCCATAGTATTTTTCACAAGAAAGGGATTTTAATTCCAGTGTCCCGGCCAAATTCTATAGGTAGCCATTTTCTGCCTCTCTGAAACTCTCCTTTAGAGTTTTGATTTGATGTGATCTTCTGTTGTCCCGCCGAAACTGTTGAATAGTGTAATTTGACTCTATTCTTTAGATTCTCCCTAGAGATGACTCTACTTCAGTGGTGGGTGAAATGTTTTCTGCATGAAACCAGTAAATTCTAAAAAAAGCTTTCAGACCATTTTCAGGAATGAAGGGCCTGCCTGAAGTAGTATTCTCTGGATACCATTGTCATGGTACCAGCTGTATGATTCCTTCATCATCTTCTAGCATCGGTAGCCTCAGAGGATTAGTCTTTCAGTCTAGGATGTTTGTTGTTATGCAGTCATTAACTCAGTTATGTAGGACATTAAATTGTCATGCAATATATAGAATTCTCATGTTCAAACAAGCCTCATATTTAATTGAACTAGAGGCTGATGTGTTTATTATTGCATATGCAGATAATCTTTCTTTGTCCTTCATATCCTATTACTAGCTAGGTTTGACTTGAACAAGCTAAACTTGTGAGAATGAATATTATGAGAATCTGGAAAATATATATTCTAACTAGAGATCTCTATATTTATTCATGTGATGTAGACTTGATATGGTTTGTGGGTTACCCAAGGACAACAACTTTCATTTTAACTGGGGAGAACTCTATGCAATAAACATCAGGAGTACAGTTGTACAAAATAGATGTATGGCTTTAAAATATGTAGTTTGAAAATGACCTTGCTAAATCTTGCTAAAAAGTTATATTTCATAGAGCAGTGATAGAATGCCATGGTTCTCCTGGAGGTTTTTGTATATAAATGACTTTTTTTTCATTTGAGGAAAATACAATGCAAGTTCTATTCGTATTACAAAATGAAAATGTAAAACAATGTGACAGAAATTCATTTTGGGTAAAAGGTTTCTTGCAATTCATAGGTCAGAGTCATCTGTAAAGATACAGCAGGAATTTAGCCCTTGTGTATGTCAGCTTTCACATAGCTGGAGAAAATAACTAGGCAATCCCATTTTAAGTAAAACTGTTCAATTGAATTGGATTCAATAAAGAGATTAAAAATAATCCACCCAGTAATGCTCCAGATTTAAGACCATTCGCATTTGAATAGTTATAGTCCATGTAATGGAAAGCTTCTTTTTAGAAAAGACAAAGGCACCGCTGGAGCAAATCCTAATTTATGAGATCAGTTCCAGTAAGATTCCACGTTTCGGATTAAAGACCCAACCGGCATAACACTTAACTTCTCAGATCAGAAAAGGCAACACAGAGTAACTACATGACTCAGTGTGTGGTGGTATGTTTTCCAGATGTACTAAGAGCCCCGTCACAGAGTGGGATGGACCCTTTGAGGGAGTTAGACAAAGTCCTGCTCATGACTAACTAGGCTGCCTCCCAGGTCCTAAGACAAAAGACCAACAAGTAGCTTGGAGGGGAAAGGGATATTGGCGGTGGTCACCTTGGCCGGCAGCCCTGAGGTCAGGGAAAAGTTCTAGGAGGGGCACTTACCACAGCAGGTAGGTGGAAGACCTGGCTGGGAATACCTGCTGCATAGGCCTATGAGACAGAGGCTGGAGGTCCAATTTGGTCTGGTTTACCGGTCTTGATTGATGTAGAACTGTGTGTGAGCGATAAACAAATCCCTTGGAAAAGGGAATGAAATACTGATAGTGGCAGGAGCTTCTTTAATGCACTGAGCGGTGACTTGATCTCTTGGCTAAAGTGAAGATTGGGAAACTGAGGCAGGGCCCGTGTCTGATGCTGGGTGTGGAAAGAAATTGTTCTGGGCCTGATTCTGCCATCTTTACTTGTGCTGAATTGTACCTTCAACTGGGCTAGATTTTTTTGGGGGGTGGGGGGCGTTACTTTTGTTTCTCCCCAATAACCCCTTTCTTTCCTACCCTGTTTTTGCCACTGGAAAGGAGAAAGACAATCCAGAAAAATGGAAAACATCTTAGGGTTTTGGGTGGTTTTTCTTTTGGCAACCATTCACAATTTTGATAAAATACCTTTTTAATCCAGAGATTTCCATAAACATCTCTCACCGTTTGATGAGCTCCAGTTGTCGTCTCTAAATCTGTTTCTACACCCTAATTTGTATGAACGTATAATAGAAGTAATAAACTGATTTAAGGCTGGAAGGAAGGACACTTGCATGCTGTATTCTTCCCTGTAACTCTTTCATATCTCAAGGGAAAATATCCCTCGTACACAAGCCTTTAGTCCAAACTAGCAAAGCCAAAACTTGCATGTAAGAGATGTGTGGAGTCGTAGGCAACATGATGATGAAACATTAGCACTATCTGTCTTCCATTGGTGCCTAATTGTTTACCTGTCTCTTGGAGTAACCCGGAGACAGGCATTTGAGTGAGTTGAACCAGAAGTGGAGCAGTTCATTTTAGGTGCTAAATCTGACTAAGGGTAGGTCTATACTTACCCGTCGCGTCGGAGGCGCGGGATTGATGTTCTGGGTTCGATTTATCGCGTCTTGTCAAGACGTGATAAATCGAACCAGGAAGTGCTCCCTCGTCGACGCTGGTAATCCAGCTCGACGAGCGGAGTAGGTGGAGTCGATGGGGGAGCCTGCGCGCCGCGTCTGGACCACAGGTAAGTTCGAACTAAGGTACTTCGACTTCAGCTACGTTATTAACGTAGCTGAAGTTGCGTATCTTAGTTCGACAGGGGGGGTTAGTGTAGACCTGGGCTAAGACTGATTTCAAGTTGCTGCTAAATAATTTTAAAAAAAAGGAATAATGAACTGTGAGCTGCAGGTCCTGAGACTTCAAAACCAAGCTGCTTAGCCAGATTTGTGCCTTTCTGTTTTATTCTTTGGACACAGATTAAGTCCTGGTATAATCGTACAAAACCTGCACATGGAATTACTTCCTTTAGGGGTGGCTCTTCCATTAGAGGTGCCTTACCCTGTAGCTGAGATCAGGCTTCCTAGCTTGGGTAGACGGACATGTGCTAGCTCTGCACTAGCTAGAGTGCTAAAAATAGCAGCGTATCCGGGGGTAGCACAGGCTGCAGGTCAGGCTGAGTATGTACCTGAGGGGTCTGGGTGGGTTTGTACTCGGGCGGTTAGCCTGAGCCGTTGCCCATGCTATCCCCTGCTATTTTTAGTGCCCAAGCTAGCACGTCTGTCTACCCAAGCTGGGAAGCACTATTCTGGCAGATCCGTAGTGACAGGTATCCTGTATGTAAATTAATTCAGTCATGAGCATGCTAAACTTTCTTTCATCTCACGTTAAAATGACTTTCATTAATAGAATAGACATTTCCCTTATCTGGTCATGATTTCTTATGCACTCAGACGTCTACAAACTGTGCAGGGTTTGTTCTTCCACCAGTTTTATGGCAAGTTAATTTGAATCGTATCCGCTCAAAAATTGTTGGAATTTCAAGTCCGCGGTGCTTGTTCTGTAACTGCTGACAGTAAAGTCTCATCTATGCTGTAGAAAACACCATATCACAGTGGTTTCTTGACAAGCTAACGCCTTGCACAGTGTTGGGACAGAGGGTTTCTAACTGTGTGCCTGAGTCTCTTAATTCTAGAGCAGCGGTAGTCAGTAGGTAGACTGGGCCAAATCTGGATCGCCAGATGCTTTTGAACTGACCTCGAAATCTTTTTATTTACTCATCATTATTGTGGGTTTTTTTATTGTTATTTCTGGAGTGTGGACCTTGACTATATTTTGACCTAGAATTTGGACCTTGACAAAAATAGACTACCCCTGCTCTAGAGTTTTGGCCTACAGCCATACTCACCCTGTCTGATTCTGGTTTATAAAATGCTGTCCTAATCTAGCGGACAAAGGAAGAACAAGATGCAATGGCTGGAAATTGTAGCGAGACAAATTCAGACTGGAAAGAATACTCAAAAGTTTAACAGTGAAGGTAATCAACCACTGGCCAACTTACCAAGGGTTGTGGTGGATTCTCTGTTGGTGGAAATCTTTAAATCAAAGTTGGATGCTTTCATAAGACATGACATTGTTCAAACAGGAATTAATTCAGGGAAGTCCTATGGCCTGTATTACATAGGAGGTCAGACTAGATGATCACATCTCTCTCTTCTGGCTTTCTAACCTTGAATTTTCAAAAGTAACGTAGGCACTAAAGGCCATATTTTCAAAGGTATTACGATTTCAATGGGACTTAGGTGCCTAACCTGCTTAAGCAACTTCAAAAATCCCACTAGGTGCCTATCTACATACTTAGACACCTAAATACATGTGAAAACATAACTCTTAGTGCCTAAATCACTTTTGAAAATGGGACTTTGAAATACTTTTGAAAACTTTACCTCTAATTTTAGATATACTTCCACCCTTGTGATCTATTTCTCTTCCTTAGGTAGATTATACCCAGACATTGCAGTGTTCTATGGATCAGTGCAATCCCAAAGAATATTAAATGATTTGACTTCCTGGTAACAGGAGTGCAGGGTTGCGGTAATATAGATTGTGCTGTTTTAGGTTTTCTTGTGTTCTAGATGTTGCTTACCATTAATGAGCCAAACGCTGGGTCAGGCGAGTAAGGCACAGAATATCACAAAGTGTGAGATCCCAAGTTGTTTCCTCACAACAAATAGAAATACTCCAACTTCATCCTGGTCTCTCTTTCCCCTTTTTGGGCTCATAGCTTCCATGAACGCTGATTGTAGGAGGACTTTCTTATTTAGGACCCAATGGATCAAAATTCAGTCTTGCCTGGAACAACTGAAATGAGAGAACCCAAGATTATTGGTTGGCTTCCCAAGAGGGGACAGTAGAAATAACTTTGATTCTCTCCGTTGTAACAATTCTCCTTACTACGTGCTCTCCTCCCTTCTGGAGTCAAATACTAAGTGAATGTCAATGAGCCTAACTACCAGTTGAGGCTGTGGGCCCCAGTGTTCCAGAGAACTGGGGGACGGGGAAAAGGATGGGGGGGGGGGGGGAGTACAGCCACAATATTTCTGCACGAGATGGTGATACTTGTAGCATACAGCCAGTGAACCCCAAAGTCTTCAATGGAGCAGTCCGGCCCATAGTATTTTAAAACACCTCCAGCAAAAGCCCTTGATCTGATCGTGCAGCATGAATCTTGGCTGAGTCCACTTCAGAGCTGCTCTTTAAACCTGTGTTTTGATAATGAGGTTCACAGTTCATTGACTTGTTAATGTGAATGAAAATGCTGGGACCAACTTCCTGAAACCTCCATTTTTCAACATTACAGCCCTGGTTATTTCAAAGCCTATTGCCAGAATGTTTATTCTCTTCCTCTCCCTGCGGTTAAATAACCATTCAGTTGGAAGGAAAAGCGCTGTAGTTAGTTTATTGCAGAAAGATTAGCATAAGCCGCCTTTAAATAATAATTTCCTCATACGTTATAATCTAACTGTTCGTTCTTTGGTGCCAAATAACTTCAAAACCTGTAGCTTTTGTAGGCTGCAACTTTCTGATCTGACCTCAGCAACGGGGACGTGGCACAGTGAGATTATTGGCTGGCTTAATCACTGTCACAGTTCCTTCTAATTAACAGTACTGCACAGTCATGCATAATAATGCAGGGGTACCTGCTACAGTGTATTTAGGCATTAGAGGAAATTGGTAATTACTGCAGAGCGCACAGAGTCTGGATGTCGTGGGAGGAGTAGGAGACAGTGGCTGATCTGGCTTGTGATCAAACAAAATAGATTTTTGCATAGCAGTGATTTCTGGAAGCTAAAATGATTCAAATTGAGGGCAGCGGATCAGTGCGTTCCCATCCCCATCATCCATTTCTATTAATGCCTCATTTGACTCTCATACTTAAGCATGTTTAATAAGAAACCTGAGAAAGTACTGTGATCTTCAAAGGAGAATGTCAAAGGCACAAAGGGAAGTGAGTGGCCATCTCCCCCTGACTTTCACTGCCCTGTGGGCCTCTGAAAACATTCTCCTTCACTTGCAATTCTGTGCAAAGGAACGTGCTCATTGCACTGAGTAAGTCCAGTGGCCTTCTCCTCCACCTCCATATAGGGAGCAGCAGTGGTAGCTGAGGGAAGTTTTTGCAACCTTTTGCCATCATTCACTCAGCTCTGAAATTTGGTCCTCTAGATAATTTGTTCAGGGTTGGCTCTATTGCTACGGGTGGCATTTTGCACTCGATCCCACCTCTCCTCCTTTGTGCTGCTTAGCTGTGCTCTCCTTGCCAGCTATGCTGCTGCTTAGAGCTGATTGGCAAAGGTGTGGGGTGGGGGGGGGGCGAGGAAGATGCAAAAATGTGATTCTTAGAGCACTACCACACATGAAGAAATCCCCCACCCACTGATAATCTGAATAGGAAAGCACTGGTAATATTGCACCTGTCCAGACTGGGTTAGTGAGCACTGACAAACTCAGAAGTAAGTGAATTGCTGCTAAATGATCTGGAACTGGGTTAGTGACAAATCTCTACTCCCCGTTACCAAATGCATTTTTCCATGAAGTGCTTGTGTCGATCGCGGCTGTATTCGCTCATCTTTTATTTAATTGCAAAGTAAATATTTGCATAAAATCAACTCCGTCTTGCTGAGACTGAAGATCATTTATGCATGCTAGGCTTACAGGGATTTAAAAAAATAAATAAATGCAAATACAGCCCTGGGTATATACAGTCCCCATTGAGTTCTGAAACGTGTGCCTCTTGGAGGCCTCTGCTGCTTTGAGAAGATGGGCACACTTTTGTCCAGGGAGGAAACAGGTCAGGTAACACAGAGCAAAAGTAGTCTGTAAACTAATTTACTCTAATGCTCAGGATAAATGAGGAAGGGCTCTCCACTCCCCCCCCCCCCCCCCCCGAGCTAAAAATAGGCATGTACCACTTAAAATTTTCACCAGGGAGCAGCATTTCATTGTTTAGTTCAAGGCATGGAACATTGCACAAAGTGATGACTACATGCTGTGATGTGGTGTCTTTTCTCTTTCCTTCAGCGGTATTTTTGGTCATTCGGTTTCTCCAGATCAGGCTTATCTAGTTTTGTAGTCTTCCCCCCCCCCCCCCGCCACCGCCCGCCCAAGTTGGCTGGTCCACTGTGGGAAATGGGACCCTGGATGTTCATTCTGAGTCAGCTGCTTTCTCATACAATGCTGACATTAGCGGAATCGCTGCACGGACAAAGTTTGAATGGCTTTATAAAATGACTAGTGTCCAGGATGGGGAACAGAGCTTGGGAACAGCACCACTTCTCCCACACTCGTGATTGTTACAAGCTCTGTGTGGTGTTCCCAGAATCAATTCGTGCTGGGCAAAGGCACTTTGGATGAAAGGTGTGATGTAAGTGTAAAGTATTGTAATCGTCTTGTGATAGGGTCAGCTGTTTGAGTGACATTCCCAATCCAGAAAGGTCATTTGGTCAGACTGGGAGGCAGGACACGGTTCTTGGTTCTGTCATTGACGTGCTAGGTAACCTGGGTCAAGTCACTTCACCTCAGTGCCTCGGTTTACCCTTATTATCAGTTCTTTGTCTAGGCTGTAAATTCTTTGGTGCATGGACTGTGCTTCACTTAGTTCAGGAAGTGCCTTGCAGGATGGAGCTCTGATCTTGAGTGATTGTCTCAGGTGCTACTGCACATCAATGAATTATAAAGTAAATGGTAAAGAACAATGTGAATACAGCATGTGGCTTTGGAAAGTGCAGTGAGGGCCTTACCAAAGGAGCTGAACACCCACAGCTCCCATTGGCCTCAACTGGACACTTGAGTTTGCAGCACCTCTGAAAATCTGACCCTCAATATATAACTCTCCAATATTCCCTATTTGGAAAGAACATAAGAACATAAGGGGGGATGGGATAGCTCAGTGGTTTGAGCATTGGCCTGCTAAACCCAGGGTTGTGAGTTTAATCCTTGAGGGGGCCATTTAGGGATCCTGGGGCAAAAATCTGTCAGGGGACAGTACTTGGTTCTGCTAGTGAAGGCGGGGGACTGCACTCAATAACCTTTCAAGGTCCTTCCACTTCTATGAGATAGGCATATCTCTCTCTATATATATTAATTCTAATAATTTTTTCCAGATGCTTTATCAATAAATAAATCCCTCTTAAAGAGCTACTTCAGTGAACAACCTGCTTACAGTGGCATTGTATATGTTATCACTCCCTCTCCCGAGGTGCCTTTGAAATGGTATGAGGGAGCTAAAGCTTTTCAAGTTTCCTTGATAGAGATTCAGGTGATGCAGTCCTTCTGTATACATTTATTGGACTAATTTTTTTCCAGCTTGGAGCCTGGATGAAAGCGATACTTCAAATGCCATTTCTCAGGCAAATCATCTCAGATTGGCACTGGCTTAGTATTTTCTTTAGCTTTTAGTAAATTGGCTGAGAAATATGATTCAAAAGGGAAGCATCACAAAAGGGGACAACTGAGTGTGGATGGATATGCAGACAAAAGGTTGGCCAAGTCAGAAGAGAGTTAAAGCTATAGAAAGCCATTCCTAAATTCCATGTAAATTAGGGGGAGGAAGAGCCAATGTTGGTTCTCATCATGTCCTGCCTGACTCTCCTCTCCTTCCTCCACCCCTTTGGTCTGTGCAAAATTCTCATCTCTTCATAGGTCTCTAGAAGGTTTTGTATGTGTGCATCTGTATAAATAAGTTTGTGGCAATTTTTGGCTAAGTACCCTATGCTCTAAACCAGGGGTGGCCAACCTGAGCCTGAAAAGGAGCCAGAATTTACTAATGTACATTGCCAAAGAGCCACAGTAATACGTCAGCAGCGCACCCATCAAGTCCCGCTCCCAGCGCCTCCCGCCCACCGGCAGCCCCGCCAATCAGTGCCTCCTGCTCCCTCCCCGCACCTCCCGATCAGCTGTTTCGTGGCGTGCAGGAGGCTCTGGGGGGAGAGGGGAGGAGCGAGGGCAGGCTCAGGGGCGGGGGTGGGAAGGGGTGGAGTGGGGGCAGGACCTGGGGCAGAGCCAGGGGTGGAGCAGTGAGCACCCCCCGGCACATTGGAAAGTTGGCACCTGTAGCTCCAGCCCTGGAGTCGGTGCCTGTACAAGGAGCCGCATAGTAACTTCTGAAGAGCCGCATGTGGCTCCGGAGACGCAGGTTGGCCACGCCTGCTCTAAACTTAAAGAGAAATGATCATTAAAAAAACCCCTAAATTCTACTTGTCTGCAAATGTTACTTACTAGTGATCAATATGTCAGTTGCACTTGGATGTTCCAACCAAGATCAGGGCCCCAGTGTACATATATGTAGTGAGAGAATCCCTGCCGCAGAGAGCTTGTAATTTAAATATATAGGGCCCTTGTTATCATCTCCATTTTACAGATGAAGGGTGAAATCCTGGGCCCAGTGACAATGACAAAGCTCCCAGTGACTTCACTGAGCATACAATTTCATCCTACATGACTTGCCTGTGATCAGACAAGAAATCTGTGGCCACACTGGGAGTTTGAACCCAGATTTCCTGAGTCACAGTGCAGTGTCTTAATCGTCTTTATTCTCACTCTTGCACTCAAAGTAACCACCAACATTGGAAAAAGGTAACGATTGAAAAAAAGGCAAATTAGGTGCCCATCTTTTAAAAAGGGAAGAAGGAGAATCTGGGAAACTACAGATAGGTCAGCCTCACCTCAGTCCCTGGAAAAATCATGGAATCCCCAAGCAGGTCCTCAAGGAATCCATGTTGAAGCGCTTGGAGGAGAGGAAGGTGATCAGGAACAGCCCTCGTGGATTCACCAAGGGCAAGTCATGCCTGAACAACCTGATTCTCTTCTATGATAAGATAACTGACTCTGTGGATATGGGGAAAGCAGTGGACATATGTCTTGACTTTAGCAAACGGTCTCCCACAGTATTCTTGCCAGCACGTTAAAAAAGTATGGATGGGATGAATAAGGTGGATAGAAAGCTGGCTAGATTGTCGGGCTCAATGGGTAGTGATCAACGGCTTGATGTCTAGTTGGCAGCGGGTATCAAGAGGAGTGCCCCAGGGGTTGGTCCTGGGGCCGGTTTTGTTCAACATCTTCATTAATGATCTGGAGGATGGGATGGATTGCACCCTCAGCAAGTTCATGGATGACACTAAGCTGGGGGGAGAGGTAGATACGCTAGATGGTAGGGATAGGTCCACAGTGACCTAGACAAATTGGAGGATTTGACCAAAATAAATCTGAGGTTCAACAAGGACAAGTGCAGAGTCCAGCACTTAGGATAGAAGAATCCCATTCACGGCTACAGGCTGGGGACCAACTGGCTAAGCAGCAGTTCAAAGAAAAGGACTTGGGGATTACAGTGGATGAGAACCTGGATATGAGTGTGCCCTTATTGCCAAGAAGGCTAACAGCATATTGGGCTGTATTAGTTGGAGCATTGCCAGGAGATCGAGGGAAGTGATTATTCCTTTCTATTTGGCACTGGTGAGGCCACATCTGGAGTATTGCATCCAGTTTTGGGCCTTTTACTACAGAAAGGATGTGGACATATTGGAGAGAGTCCAGCGGAGGGCAAGGAAAATGATTAGGGGGCTGAGGCACATGACATATGAGGAGAAGCTGAGGGAACTGGTCTTATTTAGTCTGCAGAAGAGAAGAGTGCGGGGGGTGGGAGGAGTGGATTTGATGGCAGCCTTCAACTACCTGAAGGTGGGTTCCAAAGAAGATGGAACTCGGCTGTTTTCAGTGTTGGCAGATGACAGAACAAGGAGCAATGGTCTCAAGTTGCAGTGGGGGAGGTTTAGGTTGGATACTAGGAAAAACTATTTCAGTAGGAGGGTGGTGAAGCACTGGAATGGGTTACCTAGGGACGTGATGAAATCTTCATCCTTAGAGGTTTTTAAGGCCCGGCTTGAAAAAGCCCTGGCTGGGATGATTTAGTTGGGGTTGGTCCTGCTTTTGAGCAAGGGGTTGGACTAGATGACCTCCTGAGGTCTTTTTGAACCCTACTCTTCTATGATTGTAACCAAAAGGTTCTAGAGAAAATAAATACTTGCCCTATCCCTGTGGCAGTTTTCACTGCAATGCGTGTGGGTCTTCCATGCAGAAGGGACGGGAGGGGGAGAGAACACACTTTCAAAAATAAGGTGGGTTAGTAAAACCACAACTTGGCTGAGGGACACATTTCAGATTCTACACATGCCCCTGCTTTTAATTATTTCTTTAAACTGACTTTCTGTGGCTCCACACGAAACCTTCCTTAAAGATGGATGGTGAGATGCTCAACAATGGGGTGTAATGCACCCTGGAGCTAATCATTTGAGCGGGGTTGGTGGGGGAAGTGGGATTATCCTCCATCTACCTACAATAATTCCCTAGGCTTTCCCTCTTTCCTTGCTGCTATCATGACCACATGAAGGGGCTTATGTTAATGCAGAGATGGAAGGGATGTGGCCACTGAAGTGCCTGTTCCCAGTCCCTCCAGCCTTCCATCCAGGGCATGGCAGATCCGGTGTATGGCCCTATGTAATGTTATCTGGTCCAGTTGGAGAGAACCGCTACAGTAAAGCTGACAAAGCGTTAATGTACAGCCTTGAACTCTTGATTTTTTTTAAAGTGATTTTAACATCCTTGTGCTGTCAATGCATTACTGTGCAAATGGACTTTACATGTCTGGGTTTCGTTTAGAAATCTTTGGAATTCTTCTTAGTCCGTCAGTCTCTTCTCTGGGGTTCAGCTGACCTGATTGTCCTACCCCTTATCCTCCCCAAGAGCAATAAAAACTGGCCAGGTCACAGAATTCTTCTGACACAGCACTCACAATCATGGTCATTCCTGACTTTCTCTACAAGTTGTCTGCTGAAAGCAATGCTTTGGGAATTGTAACTAGAGCCAGGCAGGAATCTTTCAAGAGAATGTCAGTTTGTCAGACAAAACTTATTTTCATCGGGCAGGTTTCTGAGGTGTAGGATGGAATTTTGAGAGGGACTGAGCCCTATACCAGAATAGCCTAGTGGTCAGAGCACTCAGCTGGGATGTGGGAAACCCAAGTCTCTATTCTGACTGATTTGGAACAGGGGTATAAACCTGAGTCTCTCAGGTGCGTGCTCTATTTAGCTGTTCTGAGGTGGATCTTTCGAGTTTTGAAGGGAAAATAATATCTAAAGATCTCATTTACATTTTGCTGCGGAATGAAAACAAACTTGAAAATGTCAAATTTTTGTGAAACAGAATTCTTGTTTTCTGTTCAACCCTAATTGTTTTGCTATGTACTTGCAGCATGGAAACTTATGAACTATGAGTGAGAATTGTGTTGAGAAAATGCTGATTGTCAGCTCATTCAATTTCTTTTAAAGCTAGAGTTTAAAAGAAGCATACAAATTGATACACTGTACATGTGCATCCAAACTTTACACACATGTAGTCATCTATATTCCAGTCTTTTTTTTAGAAATATCCAAGAATCTGCACGTACATATGCATGACTTCTGATATCAGGATTCAAGTTAACACTGTTCAAAATCTTCCTATATAATTCTTTAGAACAAATTTCCTTCTGCTCCACTTCAGCTTTTAAAATGCACCATGGACTTGAGCCAAACCAACTCATGCACCATTTCTCCCTCTACTCATCTCCCTGCTCCTTCCTCTAATTTAAGCACCATCGTCCTTCCTCTTTCCTTTCATGCAGTTTTATCCACAGTTTGATGCTAGAGCCTCTTTTTTGCAGCTCCTACCTTCTGGAAGAGCCTTCTGGACTAGCTTCTTTTTATTTTTCCCACTTGAAAACATGTTTTCATTGTCTGTGTCCTTTAAGTTCTGTACCTTTCCAATGGATTCTGTAACTTCATTAGTCGTCTCTAAGAGATTTTTTTGAGATACAGTTTGTATGGAAGATGCTATATCTAATATAACAGCATTTTTTCAGCAATCTTTTTCTCTTCTAAAGCAAAGCTTTGAATGGGCGAAATAATCCAAACTCTTTCTTGATCAGAAGGGTTTCCGAAATGGTAAAATTAATGACTAGTCACATTCCCGGAATATGTTCCCCCAGGTGGTGCAGATGTTTGATTTATTGACAAGTCAATATGCCGGGTGGGAATAGCATTCAAAGTGTAAGAACAAGAAATGCTATTCTTATAAAGCAATTTCAGGTACAAAGATTTCTCTGGCTGTGCAACTGCACAGTGGAAATTAGTCGTACTTTATCAGTTTACATTTTTAGGTCTGATTCTATTCGGTTATGATTCTTGTTTACCATCTGTATAATGAATATGGTCCCCTCATTGTGTTTGATTTTTCGTGGGGACTGCCACAAGCAGATTAATGTTCAGTAAAGGAGAGTATGAAATAAATGTTTTTATGGCCTGGGAGTGTTTTTGCTTTGTCATTCATCTATAATTCACATACTGAAATGATGATCAGCACAAAAGCCCTAGACAGTACGTTGCACTTCACTCTGGCTAGAATGTGTGTAAGAGCAGCTGTGGAGACCTGTCATAGATTTGTGCAGTCACTGCAGTGTTTCTCTGTGTGGCTTGTTTGTTTGCCACAACCCTACCACTCAGTTCCATTTTCTCCTTCCCTCTGTTCTAATGACTGTGACAATCCTGAGGAAGCAGATGTAAACTGGATCATGACTATGGCTTTCCAGGATCTCTCTTTTTGACAGAAAATTAGACTTTTTTTTTTTTTTTTTTTTTGTGCAGAAAATTGATCAGAATCTAATGTCCAATTTATTATTATTATTTTTTTGAAGGGGAAAACCCCAAATTATCGGGGACATTTTTTTCAAGGAAAAGTAAAATGTGTTAAAGTTTTCAGCAGAGAACAAAATGTTCATTGTCATCTGAACCAGTGCTAAACATGCACCCACTCACACCCCATTCTAGCTGCCTCCGCATCCCATTTCTGAGTTCTGTCTGCGCTGAAATTGCAGTTGGGTTTCCACTCTGCTTATCCAGAATACCTTGTCCAGTTCTGGGAGAACACTTCATCTAGTTCTCTGGGATCTAAAAAACTGTTTGACTCCAGATTTCATCACCCAAGTTCCTTTATTTGGCACACAGCAATGCCACACCGAGTTGGTCAGAATCAAGCATGGGGGGTGGGTATGGGTGTACCACATATCCAAAGTTACGCAGAAAACCTCTTCCTTTATATACATTTACACATTACATTGCATCACATGTTTTTGGATCGGTTTGGTTACTTTGCCGGAATCAATCCCTGTGCAGCTCTGTCCTTACGCTGCTAAGGTAGAACATGATCTTTACGTTCAGTGTTTATTTTGTCCATTGACCCTAGCATCAGGGTGTTCCTGCTTATCTTAACTAGCACGGATACCCTGATTCTAGCATACTGCTGGTTACGCCCCTATTTACAAACTTAACTTTCCATTCACCTTCCCAATCATGCCCACTAAGAAACGAGGCAAGTTATTTACGTCAAGCCAGGCCTACAATTGCTAGCATCTTTTCCCCAGGGTAGTCGTTTGGGTGTCACTTTACATCCATTGTGACAGTAAAATGCTGCAGTTGGCATAATCTGTAACAGGCTCAACCGGGTTCTCTAACCATGATGGCTGAAATGGATAAGAGCAAAAAGATACTGAGATGTTGTACTCTACAAACAGTCAAAATGAATGAGCCTCCGACCAGATGAGTTAGACTCGGCAGAGTGCCCAACATGAATGGCTGACTCTCATTAATGGCTAACCATGTACTAAAAGCGGTCCTTGTTCAGATATTTGAACCTTCTTAGCAGGGGTTCTGGATTTTTTTAGCATACCTTCCTTGCATAACGCACCTTCCTAGTTTGCCAGCTGTTTGACTTGTCCACTGGACTTTTAACATCAATCATGAATTAACTAGCCTTGTTGGTAGGCAGTGGAAGCTACGACACCACCTTTTCTCCACTTTCTCAAGTGGCTCTTTCATTGTGGAACCCCAAGATCTTAAATTCTTGTGCTGAGTTAGGTTTCCTCCTCTTCCTTGACCTGCCCCGTCTGTTGGAGTTTCGTTCCTTTTTCAGAGTTTCTCCCATACACTCAGTAGTATTACATCAAAGGCATATTGAAGTATATCAAATCCTCTCTCTTCAGTGCTACCTGCTGCCGCTAATTATGATGTGTATTTAACTTCAGTCCACTCATTCTAAAATGAAAAAGTAGCATCAATTAGTTGTTTAAAAACATTCTCATTAGCTTCCACTGGGAAACACAGATGCATTTCAATGAAAATGTGACTTCTTCAGTCACTGGTGATGCAATGCAATATGTGCCAACTCACCTGAATTACTGCCCCCTCAAAAAGGAAAAAAATAGGATGTGGTCTTGTAATTGGAATGTTGCGTAATGTATATGCACAAGGGAGATCAATTAAGGTTCTTAATTATGGCATTCCCTAATTTTTTTGAGAGCTTCACTTTGTAACATTAATGTTCTCCTGATGTCGTTTTCGTGTCCTGTAAATACAGCAATTAATGTATCCCTAATTCATGAATTTATACCAGACCTCTGCAGAATGAGATCTTCAATTAGAATCCTCCTTTCCCTTTATAAGACATGTTTTATAAATACAATAAACAAAGCTATAATGGTTTCTCTTAAATTTTAGCCATAGTTGTGATAATAGCAGTGAGGTCCATAAAATACACAATGGACAAATTCTTAACTGGCTGGCATAGCAAAATGCATTCTGATGTATCCGTAGCAGTGTAGTATGACATTACATGCCATGAATGGATTTGATGAAATGAGGGTGCTGCTGCCTAATGAATATATTTGTCTTTGCTGGATTTCTGGCTCTTTTTTATAGCCTGTAGCAGGGTCGGACTCACTCCTGCTGCGCCTCCTGCTGGTTTCTCCAGGGAATTAGCTCACCAGCCTCTGGAGCGCCCTCTGCAGGCCAGTGATCCGCCTGTCCACGCTGGCCCCGTGTCCCTCCCAGGACCCGGTGCCCCTTTCAACTGGGGTGCTGCCCCCCTGGCAGTACCCTTAGATCTGGGTCTCCCCTCCCCCAGGGGAACCCCCAACCCACTATCCCCACTTCGCCTCAGTCGTAGGCTACTGCCAGTCACCAGCTAGCCCCCGCGCCCTGGGGCAGACTGCAGTATAAGCCACTCATCACAGGCAAAGGGGGTTTGGACCTGCTGCCTCAGCCTACCCGTGGGTTGCCCCCGCAACCCCAGTACCTAAATGGGCCTAACCCTAGGCTGCAGCCTGGGGCTTTCCTAGCCGGAGCTCCCCAGCTCCTCTGGCCTTCCCCAGCCCTGCTCCAATCTAGGTACCTAGTCAGGTCCTTGCAGCCAAGCCCTTCCCTCTCTAAAGACAGAGAGAGAGTGTGTTTGTTTGCTCCAGGCCCACTGCCCTCTTATAAGGGCCAGCTGGGCCCTGATTAAATTGGCCCCAGCTGTGGCTGCTTTGAATTAGCCCAGCTTTCAGCCTCAGCCCTCTCCCAGGGCTATTTCCAGCCCCTCCGGGCAGGAGCAGGGTTCCACCCTGCTACATAGCCGTTCCAGCATTTGAAATGATCCAGGACGGAGCCTACTTGTTTGAATTATTAATAAGTAGCACAGCAATATTTTTTTCCCTAGGATCTGAATTCAAAGCGTGTAGTAAAATATAATATCTTTACAACTATTTTGTTTGGCTATAATCCGGCTCAGAATCCTAGTTGATCCCTGCAGTCAAGATGATTGAAGTGGGTAAATGCTGAGCTCTTTAGCCCGGTTTGTTCTGTTTCCTATTGGAACCACTTCTGCCACCACCAAAATTGTCAAGAGCCATCTAGCTTTGACTAGGATGATTACATGTCATTTAGCCAGCAAAGTCATGAGCAGCAATGAAAAAGGGAGAGACCAGTAAAATGGAGAGGATTCTCTGTTAAATGGGGGGAGGTGGGAGGGGGAAAATGAATGTTTTGCATTTGTCTCTAGTCTTTAAAGTTTCTTAAACCCATATGCTGAAGGGTTGCCAGTTACTTTTAATTTAATCCTCTAACATAGCAACAATATGTTAGTATTCTTCTTGGGTGGGATTCTCAAAAGTACTTCCATCTTGAAATCAATGGTAGTCTTCCTATAGATGCTATTGGGAGCAGGTAGGTTGGAATTTTCACAAGTGCTTAGTTCTGATGCAAGTTCACTTATTAGCTCGCTAGTATATATTATCACATTACATATCAATCTTGTAGATGCTTTTATACTATGTCTTGTCCTCGTGTTTCTATCTAAAGTCTCATGCAAATACTTGTGATGTGTTGAAAAATTCCAGAAAGTTTTGGCAGTAGTGATATTTAGTGGTACTGAGAAATACCCTAATGTAGATGCTTTCTCTGGATCATTGAAAACTGCTGAATCTGCAAAATGGGGCTAGGATCCCGCAATTTGATCCAGATAGGTAGACTCCTGCACCCATGAAAAGCCTCAGTGGAACACGGAGAGAGTTGTAGGACTGAGGACCTAAGAATTTAATCTGGCAAGCCGAGGATTTCTGGCAAGATTTCTGATATTTCTCTTTTCTGTCACTGGAAATAGCCCAAAGACAGTAACTTTGTTTGTTTTTGGCTAAATACGGAAATATTTTGAGTCAAACGTCAAAGTAATTACAAAAGCTACCTTCTTTCAAACCTCAAAAATTCACTTGGAGTTTTTGGTTGAGGCCAATTTCAATTTTACATTAACCTGTTCAACCATAAATACAGGTGTGGAGAATGTGATATTTCTTAGGTAGTCTGAATCACTATCTCAACCATGTTGCTGGACATACAGCCATTTGGAACATCTCAAATAACACACATTAACGTTTCTGTTAATTTGCACATGGCATATACTGTTTAATAAAATTAATTTTCTCTTAGATTCAGGACTTTGATAGCACACATCTTTATTTTGAATCTGGAATGCATTACATCTAAAACTGAACTTTAATAACTGCCCCACAGAAGTAAGAATGACCCTTTGCTGTTACGGAATTTCAGTAGTAAGAGTATGAAGGTATTTGAAGGGGATATTTCGAATCAGTTTACTTTAAAGCATGCCCATTGTCGTGCAAGCATAGAGCTTGACTATAAACAGAAATTGCAGTGGTTTAATGGGATGTGACATTACTCTAATTTAGTTAAAGCAGTGCAACTTTATGTGTAGACCAAGCCATTGTAAGTTCTCTTTGTTTATAGCCGGGCTTTTTCTTCACTTGCACAATTTGATCTCCACTCTGTGGCAGTATTTGGAGACAGAACTCCTCAGTTCCTGTTCAGTGCCTCAAGCCAGCCTTACACTCTGAGATCTGTTTCAGAAACTGACCTTGCAGGAGTGTAGTGGGGACCTGTAGAGAGAGACCCCTTTGAATTTTTTATATAAAGTGAGACAATTAAGTCTGGGGATGCCCGCAAATAATCACCCTGTTGACTCTTCCCTAGATCTTAATCCTAGCCCCATACATAGCAATAGGACCATCATGGAGGGGAGTTGGTTACAAGACTCTTAGGGGAGAAAATTATTTTGTAGACCTACCTTAATGCTAACGCTGGCTCAGTTTTCAGCTACTTGCGATTTCCCCCAAGATCCGTGTACATCTTTCACAATATCGACCTGTATCTAGAATCCTCCACTTCTCTTGCCTTCCCCCTTAACCATGGTTGCTCTGAAACTGGAATGAAAAAGTAGAGCTACTCTGCTGGTGATCGACTGCTCTTACTATTTCACTTAGCCTTAAGTTATACACATTTTCAAACGTATAGAAATAAATCCAGGTCATCTGACGTTTGTTACAATTGTGTATTGTTGTGTTAAACAAACATCCTGTCCTTAAATTGTTACTAACACTTATATTTTCACTAAGCCAAAGGAAGACGGTGTGGCTCCATCTAGTGCTTTTCAAAGGGAGTGCGTTCCAAACCAGCCTTTCTGAGCCCTCACAGGAGTTTTATTCTAGCATATTTGTTTAAAATGCGTGGATCGAATTTGTTCATCCTGCAACCTTAACTATTTTTCTCTAAAGAAAGGCAAGAGATTTATACTTGGGGGAGGGGGCAGATGTTTCCCATTCAGTTACAATATTTCTTTCTCCATTTAGATTTCATTCATTTTAGTCGCACAGATCTAGAAGCTCTGAACTCGATAATTGCAGTTCATTATTGTAAAAATGTTTCTGGTTTAGGCTTTTTATGTGCAAAACAGAAATATTACTTTATACTTCTGCCAATATTGCTGCTAGGTGGGATTTTATCACAAAGATTTATTTGTTTTTTCTATTCAAACAGCTGGCTTCTTGCTATTAATAAGAGAAAGAATTAACCTAAGCTTTGCCTGATAAAGTGCCCAGGATAAACATTTGGGCCATTGGTCATAAAGCTACCTAATGCACTCAATCAATAATGACATTTTCATTTAGAAAAGGGCCCAGGCGTTTCAGGTCTACTCAGATGTTAAGTCCTGGCTTTATAGTGCTATAATTCTCCTAATATGGTATGAAAGTAACTGTGAATCTCAGTCAAATTCTAATCATCTAAAGGGATGACAATCTAAAGGGATGACAATTTTTAGGTCTCTGATCCTTAACCTTCATGCAGTAACCTTTCTTGATTGGTGAGGGAAGATGGAGGGCTTCCCAAACCCAGGCCAGCAGCAGGAAAGGGAGAAACATGATGTTATCATCAATTTTTAATCATTCTGTAGCCATATGTTCCCTCTGATTCAGTAACGTGCCTGGATGGAGGTAGAGCTTGATTCAAATCTCTTGAGCTCAAACTCCTTTTGACTTCAGTGGACTTGGATCGGGCCCATATAAAACAGACCGGGTCGCTGCAAGGAAGTTTTGCGCCCTAGGTGAAACTTCCTTGCACCAGCCCTACACCCCCCACAGCAGCCAGTCCCACCCTCCCCACGGGCCGGCTCCCCACCTCCCCGCGGGCCGGCAGCTCAGCCCCCCGCCCGCGGCAGCCTCTCCAGCTCCTGGCTCAGCCGTGGAGCCGGGAAGCGGGAGGCAGCCACTGCGAGCCATTCCCCCGGCTCAGCCGCGGAGGTGGGAGGCAGCCGTGGCGAGCCGCCCCCAAATCCTGGCACCCTAGGCGACCGCCTAGGGTTGCCTAGTGGGCACACCGGCCCTGAAAACAAATCCTGACTATTTATAGTTGTTAATGATTGACTGGCACTTTTCATAAGCATAGGATTGTTGTCCACAGAAGCCCTGGCCAATTTCCAACTTATAGTACCTGCTTTCGGCCTTCTTAATGTCCCCCCGCAGTTTCAAATAGATACCGTATTATTTAGATTCTCTCAAACTGTGTTGTATACTGTCAAGCAGCTCTTGAGTTTCACCCCCAAGATGGTCTGGTCTGAGTAGTGTAAGCATTTCTAGTGCAGGCACCGATGACTGCAATATAGCAGTGGGCGGCAGTGATTCCTGAATGTAATTCACATACCATTTTAAGCATATACAATGTTGTGCGGGCCACAGTGACTGCTCTCTGGGTGTGCACAAACCAGCAGCGCCGGTACCTCAAGCAGGGGAGCAAGGGAATATCTAACGTCGTCTCCCCTGCATGAGCTAGCGAGGTAGAGCATGACAGAGCTACAACACACGAGTGACAATATCCTGGGTTCTCCTGGCTTCACACCATTGCTCAAGTGTTGTACTTTTGACAACTTACAGATCTGCTTTCTCAGTAGAGATTGGTAGGTTGTCAGTAAGTGTGTGCCCACTGCTTCTCCATTTTCCATGCTACCCTCAGTGTCTGGTTAATACACACAATCTACTGTATCTAGGGTGACCAGACAGCAAGTGTGAAAAATCAGGACAGGGGGTGGGGGGTAATAGGAGCCTATATAAGAAAAAGACCCAAAAATCGGGACTGTCCCTATAAAATCGGGACATCTGGTCACCCTAAGTGTATCTGCCATGTCTAAGGTTTTGTTTAGCACGTGGGTAACTGGTGCCTTTTGTAATCTTGATAGCCATTTGTGTGTTCTGAGGGGAGCTCGAATCACAGGCCTTTTACAGAGTGGCTTCTATGGATTTATGGTCTCTTTGGAACTCAAATTAACAGCCATAATCTTTCATGCCCAGCTATGAGAAAAAGCTGCTTTTTCAAGAACATAGAATTTGGAAAAAGCGACATCCAAATAGAAACACGGACAACTGAAGCACCAACAGTGGCTAGTGCCTTTAGCGAGGCATCAACAACCAGTTTAGCTGGCTTGTTTGGATCAAAGCAATGCAACATTACTGGCTAGCGCAATGGGGATCTGATCTTTGATTTAGGCCCGTTAATGACACTGCAGCAAATAACAACGAAGGGAAAAGGGTGGTGAACTGTTGGAGACAAAGATAAAGCAAAACATCATAAAGAGGAAAAGCTGGATAAGGGATGCAGACGTTTCCCGTAACGTCCTCTCCTCCCTCCTCTGATCTTTGCTTTCATATCCAGCGCTAAAAGGAAGAGGCTGGTTACTGCTGACTCTGCAATGTCCGTAGCCGTTGCAGAGACATGCTGCAAGTGCATCTGTAGCACAAGCTGTCCTCTGTCCCTAGTAACACTCTGTGTCAGCAACTCATAAGCACAGTACTCATCCCCCACCTAGGATGTTGCCTGACTTGGCTTGAAAGACATCTCTTTAATGGCTCTGAGTGAGCCTCAGAGCCAAGTAGTAGCATGACTATAGGGGGACATTGAGACTGCATTTACACGTTGGAGATTATAGTGGCAGAGCTATGTCGGTTTAGCTCTGCTGGCATACCCCTGTAGTGTAGACACAGCCTACACCAATGGAAGGGTTTTCTCCATTGGTGTAGGAACCCACCTCTCTGAGGGCTGGTCTACACTACGGAGAGGGGGGAGGGGTCGATGTAAGGTACGCAGCTTCAGCTATGTGAATAACGTAGCTGAAGTCGGCGTACCTCGCTCGACTTACCTCGCCGTGAGGACGCTGCAATGTCGACTGCTGCCGCTCCCCCGTCGGCTCCGCTTCCGCCTCTCGTTGGGGTGGATTACTGGAGTCGAAAGGAGAGTGATCGGGGATCGATTTATCGTGTCTACATTAGACATGAAAAATCGATCCCCAAAAGATCGATTGCTTCCGTCAATGTAGCTAATTTCACTCAGGGCTGGTCTACACTACCCACCAATTCGGTGGGTAGCATTCTTCCATCAACATAGCTGACTTTACACTGGGGGGTAGGTCAGCATAGCTACCTCGACTTAACTTTTAAGTGTGGACCAAGCTGCAGGAAAATTAGGTTAATCAACTAGAGGTGTGGATTACATACATGCATGTTAACTCCCCTCCCCCTGCATGGATGCTTTGATTCAGGGGTAAAGTGGCCTTCATTCACTCAGGAGGAGAAGAATTTAGGGCTTGCCTACCTGGGGTGGGGGATGAGGGGTTTGACTTGCAGCTCTTCGAGGTATGTTAACTAACGTGCAAAGATCAAGCCTCACTAATAGGGTGTGCATGGAACGACTGTGCCCTCCTTCAGTTCATTTCATTGTATTCACAAATGTGTGGCATTCTCAGAGGGTATCCCATGGTCCTTTGCTTTGCTGTGAGCAGCATGCATTCTGGGATCTCACTGCGCATTGTGGAATGCATAGTGGAATTGTGGGACTTGGGGTATAATTCCAAAGAAATCCCATGATTCCTCTCTCTCCATCTGGTGGTTTAACAGTGTTTTTGAATTGCCGTCAACCCGCATGGACCCAATGCTCCACACCCCTATGCTGGCAACCACAAATATGCAGAGTCTGCTTGGGCTGTAGTTTAGTTCTCAAAACGAGTGACTTGGGTTTTGGCTTTTGCTCGCCACACCACCGAGTGGATGATGTGGAAGCAGCAGTCGGTCCTCCAGCCGCAGCAGAGGAAGTGGGATGAGAATGAAACCAGGCACCTCTAGGAGCTGTTCAGGGAGCAACTTCACGTGCATCATTGTTTCTTGGCTCAGGAAACCAGTACTTATTGGTGGGAGGGGGTTGTTCTGCAGACCAGGGATGACTAGCCGTAGCGAGAGAATTTCAGGATGGCGAAGGCAACCTTTGTTGAGATGTGCTAAACCAGCCCTGGAGCTGCAGTACCAACATGCAGTGCCCCATCCCCATTGAGAAACAGGTCACCACTACCATCTGGAAGCTGGCTACCCCAAATGTTACCAGTCTGTAGCCAACCAATTTGCCATAGGGAGATCGACTGTTGGGGCCATTGTCATGCAAGTATGTCGCGCCATGCAGAAGGTACTGTTGAACTGGATTATAAATCTGGGGAATGCACAGGTGGTGATTGACAGCTTTGCACATATGGGGTTCCCAGACTGTATTGAGGCAATTGATGGGACCTATGTGCCTATCATTTGCCCCTGAATCAGGGCTCAGAATTTATAAACAGAAGTGATGTTTCTCAATGGGTGCTCCAAGGCCTGGCTGACCACAAACATAAATGCTGGGTGCTCTGGAAGGGTCCCCGATGCTGGGATCTTTCACAAGTTGGCTCTGTAGACCTGAATGAATAAAGGACAGTTTGCCCCAGGGTCCCTATGGACATGAATGGGGTGGAGATGGCTTTTGTTCTCCTCGGAGACCCGTCTGCCTCCCCAGTGAATGAACCCGTTCACGGGCCACTTAGACGGAAGGAAGGAACTGTTCAACGGCTGCCTGATAGTTACAGGAGGACAGTGGAGTGTGTGATTGGGCATCTGAAAGGAAGATTGCGCTGTTTGCGGAATGGGCTGAAAGCTGCAGGGAAAAAAACAAAACTTGCCTGAGATCATAGCTGCGTGTTGTATTTTGCACAATATTTGTGAGAGTAAAGGAGAAAACCTTGGCCATGGAGGGGAGGTTGAGTTGCAGCGATTTGGTCAGTGGTTTGAGGGGCCAGCAGTGCACCCACTGAAAAATAAAAACAGCCAGGGCAATATGGCCAGGGATGCCAGTGTTCTTTCTTTGAGTCAGAAGCCTGAAAATGTGCAGCTGTACGTCCAGCTACTAGCCCAGGGAGTGAGTGTGTGTGTGTGTGTGTGTGTGTGTGTGTGTGTGTGTGTGTGTTTCTGGGTGGGGGGTTGGATTGTGAGCAGTGCAGTCTCTTTTGTGGGTTGTAGAAGGGGCATGTTGTGTCACTCATTTATCTTTAGACTGTGCCCTGATATGTGACTTATGCTAAATGTACGAGGCCCGGTGTGGTGGCGCGTGCCTGTAATCCCAGCTGCTTGGGAGGCTGCGGTTGGCGGATCGCTCAGGAGTTCTAGGCTGCTGTGTGCTATGTCAATTGGGTGTCCGGTGCTACTGGCCAGCGGGTAGTTGGAGGACTGGCTAGAACAGCACGTCTGATGTGTTGTGATCGGCGCTTTCTCTGTGAAGGCTGATAGACCGATCGGTGACAGTGGCTAAATGTACAGATTTTTCCATGTAAAAATGCATTGCTAGCTTTATGAATTTTTGTAATGGTTTTTATTAAAAGTCCCGGCTTGCAGCTTCCTGAACAGATGCATGTGTCATACACCTTTCCGGGCCAGCCTGCGTTAATGTCAATGAAACGCCCACGGTGATCCACGGGCGCCTGGATAACCATAGAGAAATACCCCTTCCAATGAACGTACTTGGAGGCTAGGTGGGCTGGTGCCGCATTGGAATATGCGTCCCATCTATCGCCCCTCCGCAGTTAGGGAAACCCATTTGTGCAAAGCCAGCCACAATGTCCTGCACGTTACCCAGAGTCACGGTTCTTCTGAGCAGGATGCGATTAATGGCCCTGCAAACTTGCATCAACACTATTCCAGCGGTCAACTTTCCCACTCCAAACTGGTTAGTGACCAATCGGTAGCTGTCTGGAGTTGCCAGCTTCCAGATTGCAATAGCCACCTGCTTCTCCACCATCAGGGCAGCTCTCAATCTCATGTCCTTGCGCCACAGGGTGGAGGCGAGCTCATCACACAGTCCCGTGAAAGTGGCTTTTCTCATCCCAAAATTCTGCAGCCACTGCTCGTCATCCCAGACTTGCATAACGATGTGATCCCACCACTCAGTGCTTGTTTCCCGAGCCCAAAAGTGGCGTTCCACGGTGGTGAGCACGTCTGTGAATGCCACAAGCAATCTCGTGTCGTATGCGTTACTTGAGTCGATATCATCGTCGGACTCCTCACTGTCACTTTGGATCTTAAGGAATAACTCGACTGCCAAACGTGACTTGCTGGCGAGACTCGTCAGCATATTCCTCAGCAGTTCAAGCTCCATTCCCACAGACCGAAAGGGAAGACAGAGCGCGCTGTACAAAAAACATTGAAAGATAGCGGCGCCAAATGTGGACGGAAGCACAGGGATTGCTGGGATGCGAACCAATGCATCATGGGGCATTGGGACAGGACCCAGAATGCCCTGCACCCACCGCCCCCCTTCCCACAAGCCACAGTGCCAGAATGGGAAGAGGTGCTCTGTGGGATAGCTGCCCATAATGCACCACTCCCAATGCAGCTACAGGTGCCGCAAATGTAGCCATGCCAGTGCGTTGGCAGCTGTCAGTGCGGATAGACTGCAGCGCTTTCCCTACTGTGCTCTCCGAAGGCTGGTTTAACTCACAGCGCTCTACATCTGCAAGAGTAGCCATGCCCTTTGTATTCACTTCTCACTAATTATTAACTGCTTTAGGGGATTAGGAAGCCACTTTTATGTTAATGCCTGATAAAAGCAGCCATGGGAGGAAGGAAAAGAATGTTCTCCAACAGTTTGTAGCCAGAGACAACAACAAAGTTGATTCCTGTGTTTGCTGCTTTGTGCAATATTCAGTGACTTCTGTAGAATGATAAAAATTTAAACAGCTACCTACCTATTTTTGAATAAGGAAGGGGGGAGGTAAGTTTTCCAAGTTGAAACCTCACATTCCTCTCTCAATGTAGTACCAATTTGCACTCTGCAAATATTGATCTGTAGCATCCATTTGCTTGTTGTCACTTTAATCTAAATTACTGCACAAATGGTATTGTGACTGTGTTTTGGACCGTTATTACTATAGTACTTTATTAAAGGACTGTATATATTTTAATTCCGTATGATACTCTTTCATGACAAAATTGTATGTCTTCCTCCAAAAATGTGAGGAATCACAGAAGGAGCCTTGTCTTCTTCTACTTCTCAGTATTTATATTCCATATATTCTAAAAATCCTTAAAATAGCCAGGGGAAAAAAAAAAGACCCGTAACTTTAGCTTGCATAAATTTAAAGCTGCTAACGCCTAGACCTAACGTATTCTTTCAATTTTAATGTATGTTTTATGCAAATATTTGGTTTGCTATTTAATTAAAACATGAGTGGTTACTCTAGCAATTTCTAGAAGCACTTTATTAAAGACATACACACTTGACAATATTTAGTACTTGTTTGGCAACTAACCTTTATTATATCAAGTGGTTTTACAGCATTTCAGCTGGCTTTAAAATGTAGGCCATACACTATGCAAGGGAAAAGTAAAGTTCAATATTGCCCTATTTTCTGTTTTCCCAGGGTGAAATCCATCCCTGTGCAATGCGCCAGTATGATGTCTATACACCAGTTTATTCCAGAGGCCCCAATTGAGCGTTCCGTCCCTAGTTAGGAAATACATGCTTAAGTCCTGCAGACATCACATTCTTAGTACTCTGCTGAATAGGTATGGATCTGAGCTCTTACTTAAATATTTTGTTGAATGGGGGCTTATAATTGTAATGTAAAAAACCACATTTTATGCAGGGTGAGAAATTTGGAGATGGGACTCCACAAAAAACGTATCTCCTCCCAATGCTCAGGTAATGGGAATACAGAAATATAATAGGGGTGGAAGTTACTTTCTACACTTTTCAAGTCATTGACTACAAACAGAGCTAAGCAAAATCCAAAATTTCCATCTCATAGAAAATTCCAATTTTTCAAAATTTGTTTTCAGCCCAAATCAGAAAGGAAAGTTGAAATGGCATTTTTTGTTCAGAATTAAATGATCTGAAATTTTGATTTGGAATGTTGAAATATTTTATGATGACAATTAAATATTCTGACCATTCCAAAATTGAAATATTTAACTTGTGTTGGAGTCAGTTCAACATTGCCTTATTGGAACTGTAGTTCAGGAACCTGATATCCCCATGTAAATCCATGGTAGAGATCATCCTCGAATCAAGGGATTGCCAATCAATCAATACCCATTCTCAACTATGGGCATGACTCCTTAGCTGGACTACATCTCCCATGATGCACCACACGGCTTGATTGGAAGGGAATCCACAGTGCATTATGGGAGACTTAGTCCTCCAAGGATCCCAATCCATAGAGAAAGGGGGCAGTACAGAGGTAGAACTCCCACAAGGCAATGTGCCACAACAGAAAATGCAGTTGAATGTTGAAGTGGCTCAAAACACTTCCGATCAGTTTAACGAAAATAAATATTCTAATTCACTTTGAACCATTCAAAACAAAATATTTCAATTTCCCCACAGAAAATTTTTATTTTTTGTGGAAACTGCCTCTGCTGTTGGAAAATCATTCCTGTGGAAAACCCACAACCAGGTCTAAACACAGAGGAGAATGTTGTAACTTCTACTCTGTTAGGGCCCCGTCTCTCTACCGTTTGGAAAAATGGAGGGCATACACAGTTTCAGTGATTAGGGGGGCAACCTGATCTACAGCAAATGAGGTCCTTCTTTCGCATTGGCTTTACGTTGACTTCAGTGGAATTACTCCTGACTTACAGCTGTGCAACAGAGAAACCGAGGCAAAATATTTGTAGAGTATGGGGACAAAGATGTGTATGTGGCCTCTGTGAGGAAGGTGGTGTATTGGGGACTGCATTACAAATAGAATAATATAATATCCCTTTGTTTTCTGCAGCTGACTTATGTAAAGCACTCCTTTTGCCCACAGTAGGGAGAAATTGATCAGAATCAGTGAATAACAAGGTGTTCTAACTCAAATGGTAACATGCGCATGCTGTTTTATACAAAGAAGCAGACTTCGACCTGCTATTACTTGCTTTAGGGAACAATTCTGTCCACCTCCTATTGTGATGTCACTGACCCTGTTGAAGTGATATGCTGGAGTGGGCTTTGGGGTCTCCTAGGAGTCCCTGGTTAAAATATTTCTACCAAGCTCATACCGAGAATATTACCATAGATTCTCTGCCTCTGTGGGAGTCACCTCCTCTGCTGACCTACTGCTGTTAGAGCTCGCTTATCCCTTGGGTTCATGGAAATGTTTCTTACAAGCAAATGTTTGCCTTTGGATTGGCCATGGTCTGCATTCAGGGGCGTGCAAGGGCTGCCGTGGCAACGAGTGTCTGTGCTGAGAACAAAATGGGGGTGCTTTTTAGATGGTTTTAACTTGCTATTAACTTTCCTATAGTACATCACAATACATGTTTTGTACCTATTAGTGCAGTGGTGTGTAAGATGTGAATACAGAAGTGCCTAGGGTTACAGGTTTCTTCCTCACACTGTGGCCAACACCTGCACTGATCTGGCCCAATGTTTGTTAGGAAATATGATTGATTAAAAATTAAAATGGCATATAATTAGCAGTAGCGTAGCCATGGGGGAGCAGGGGGATTGGCCGCTCCCCCTGTGAGGAGAAGCGGCGCCTTAAAAAGCGCTGCCCGAGCCCCGCTGCTGAAGCTGGGGGGCACTTTAAAAGGCCCGCGGCTCCCTGCAGTGGCAGGAGCCACGGGCCTTTTAAAGCCCCCCCCCCCCCCCCCCCCCCGAGCCCGGCTCCGGCAGTGGGGCACTTTAAAAGGCCTGTGGCTTCCCGCAGCTGCAAGAGCCACGGGCCTTTTAAATCCCCACCCGAGCCCCATTGCCAGAGCCGGGCTATGGGCGAGGGCGCTTTAAAAGGCCTGGGGGCTCCGCAGTGGCTGGAGCCCCGTGCCCTTTAAAGCGTCTCCGGGTGAGTACAGGGGGAGCCTGGGGAGGCGCCTTTTTATAGCATCGCTCCCCCTGTGCTCTAAACCTGGCTACGCCACTGATAATTAGCCACATGTATGGTCAAGTCATAACTGCAGCAGAATGTATTTGCATCCCCTTGTTTGTATGGGTATACTTTCTATTAAAGACTCTGAGAAATGACACTACGAACACTTCACAGGGAAGGATGGACGTATAGTCTCTGTTACTGAGGAGAATTTTACGGTGACCTCTGTCTGTCCCAGATGATTTGCTGGGCAGCTTTATGGGGGGAGGGATAGCTCAGTGGTTTGAGCATTGGCCTGCTAAACCCAGGGTTGTGAGTTCAATCCTTGAGGGGGCCATTTGGGGATCTGAGGCAAAAATTAGGGATTGGTCCTGCTTTGAGCAGGGGGTTGGACTAGATGACCTCCTAAGGTCCCTTCCAACCCTGATATTCTATGAATCTATGTACAAGCCTAGATCCTCAGAAGTTATGCAAATTTACATGAGCTATTGACATCTGGCCAACCATCTTCATCAATGTGAGTCTCATGGCTGAACATTCTCATGAGAGACTGAGGATGATGTTGGGAATCAAGATGTATCAACTGGAGTTGGTGAGAAATGTTCCAATCAAGCTGGAAAATGCTGGTTCATGGAACCTGAAATTTATGCTGAGAGTAAATTGAGTTTGAACTTTTGCCTACTCTCAAGCAGGATTGCAGGGGAACCCTTGCCTTCAGCCAGTTTGCCTTTGGGCACTGGGGCATCCCTACCATGCAAATTGCCCCAGGACTGGGGCCCCATGTTTCTAGGGTCAGTAGGTCCAGTGCAGCCCAAACCAAATGTCAAAATTAATGAAATTTCCCACAAACTGGAAATGCTGCACTTCAGCAAGCTCTGCTCTCACTTTCTAATCTTCATTTGGTCGCTTACTTGCAGAAGGGCTTTGGGCAATCACATCGTCCTTCTCTGTCTTATCCTGCCTTAATAGATGAGGCAATAACTTACCCACCTACTTTGCAGGGTGTGGTATGGACTAACTAGCTGATGTTTGCACAGTGGTTCGAGCATGCAAAACACCATCAAAGATTATCACTTCTGGTGGCAATAGGTTTCACTGCTTCTGCATTGGGTAGTGCTTGCCGAACCATCATTAATAGGGCCCTACCAATTTCATGGCCATGAAAAACATGTCACGGACTGTGAAATCAGCCATTCCCCATGACATCTGAATACCCGGGGCTTCTAGCTACTAGTCCAGACACACTGGGGAGGGACAGGACTGGTCCTTGCCCTGCGTAGCTGCTCTTGGTGGGGAGATCAGACCCCACCTCCAGAGGCAGCGCAGAAGTCATAGGCCTCACTTCTGCGCTGCAGCAGTCTGGGAGCTGGGCTCCGGGCTTCTGTCTACACCCCCGCCCCCACCCACCGTGGCTCCTACTGTGGCTCTGGGTGCCAAGCTCGGGGCTTCTTCCCCCAGTGGCTCCTGCTAGCTGCTCCCGGGGCAGCCTGGGCTCAGGGCTTCTGCCCCTCCCCCCCGCTCCAGCCGGGGCTCGGAGAAGTCAGGGCTGGTGGCTTCTGCCCACCCCACCAAAGGCAGCCCAGGCTCTCGGCTTCTGCCCCCGGCCACTCCAAGTGGAGCTCAGGGTGCCCCTTGTGACTTCAGTCAGGGATCAGGGTTTTTGCCCCCCCCCACCCGTCTCCCCCAGCAGCTCTTCCGGGGCTGAGGGCTTCCGCTCCGGCCGGCTGCTTCCACCCCTTGCTGCTCCAGCTAAAGTTCGGGGCAGCCCGGGCTTGGAGCTTCAGCTGGGACTCGGGGTGCCTGGGCTCAGCTCTGAAGGCAGCACAGTAGCGAGAGTGGCAATCTTGGGACCCTCCCTACAACAACTCTGCAACCCCCCCACAATCCCATTTTGGGTGGGACCCCCACCGTTACAATACCATGACATTTCAGATGTAAACCTCTGACAGCGTGAAATTGGCCAATTTTAAAACCCTCTGGCCGTGAAATTGATCAAAATGGACAGTGAATTTGGTAGGGCCCTAATCATGAGCCTGTTACTGGCAACAGCTTCCGCATCCTCCTATCTTTGGTTTGTGTCTTTTGCATCTCTTTATTTATTTTGTATATAACTGCTGCATCCCAGCTTTCTAGAAGCAGATATATTTTCTCTGTTTCCACTGTCCATGCTGCTCTGTTGGATTAGTTAATAATTTCTAGTCTGATAAAATAACAAATGCATGTTTTAAAACACTATATTTCCTGATTATACACTTGTAATTGACGGCTAAATGTATATGGATCTGTGATTTATGGAATGAAAAATATACCTGATCTCACTTACCAAAATTTTATATTTGAAATATTATCAATAGCTGATTATTGTTTTGTGATGAATCATTAAGCTTGACTGACTGTGGGTCACAAGGTGGGGGGTGGGGTTGGGGGTGGAGGTGTCATGTACGAATGTGGAGCTGGAGATCCTCCCATTTTTGAAGAAGAGCAGCAAGTCTGCAGCTCCTAAATTGTATGTAGAGGCAGCTGTCAGCCATCTAAATGCCCAGACAAAGTTAATTTTCTGAGATGAGAGGGGAGCATCTGGACTGAAGTAATTAGCATTAAAATATATCCAAAGTGTGTGTTAGAGAACTCTATGGGATGGTTTACAATGTGCTGCTCCAACTTACCTATGGTGCCTGGCATTCTAGGCACCTTCACGGAAGCTGTTAAACATCTACCACTAACTTACTAATGCAGGTTTATAACGTGTGCTCTGTTTGCTAAAGAGATTGCGGCTGCTAGATTTTTTTCCCCACCTCCATTGTCGCTTTCAAAGGGCTCCAGGAGGAGTTCGGGTTCATTCATTTGTATTTCTGCTTATTATTTTTTCCACCCACTGTGTATTACTGTCTATTTTGTCAACATTAAGTTGTATTTGCTGTACGTCAGGCCATTTACAGAGCAATTCCAAATCCTTATGAATTTTATTTGCAGCTGTCTCCACGTTCAGCTCTTTGCTCACTCCCCACACGCTCCATGGAGGTCCATTTATATAGAATAAAACTGCAAGAGCCTTAATACTTGACCCAAGACCTATTTTAATACTTTCCTTGGATGGAAGGCTCACTCACTATCATGCTGGTTTCTATTTTGCGACCCATTATTTTATCCAGCCCTTTTAACTGGGGTGCCTACAGCTTAGAGTGATGTCGAAGTTTAGCGTTATGCCAAATATCTTCAAATCCAAAATATGTAACCACATGGAGCAAACTGTGTTCCTCGGTCTTGTTCGTATTAGCATTGATATAATTTCTTCTCACCGTTTTCTCTTAAACCTGTTCCCCGGTTTATTAAACTAAGCTGAAAGAAACCTGGTTTAAACCACAATAGTGCTAAGTCTATACTATAACCCAGTGGCGCAATTCCCAGCTCAAGTAGATACACTTGTACTAGCTCTCAACCAAAAAAATGTAATGTAGCCGTGATAGCAGGGACAGCAGCAGCACAGGCTAGCTACTCTGAGAACAATCCTGCCCGAACCCTGTGGGTACGTTCTTGGGGTGGCTAGATGGTGCGTATGCTTTTTGCACTGTATGGCTAAGTCATTTACAACAACACTTTTAGTTAATCCCATGCACACTGCACCTATACCAGCCCATAGAAAGAGCTGGTCAAAAATCATTCTGATGGAACAATGCCCTTTTCACAAAACTAAAGTTTTCTCAGTGGAAGCTTCAGGTTTTTTCCCCTCTCTCTTTCTCTCTCTCTAAAATATTTCCCCATGAGGAAAACAGGAATGAGGCCTGCTGGCCACCTGGAAGTCCTGAGAACTCCAGCAGAAGGCAAGGCTCTTATGGCTTCCAAACCTCCTGCTGCAGAGTTAGGAGCCTAGAAGCCTTTGGATGGGCTCCTAGGAGGATTGAGTTCAATGATGGCACAGAGAACTCTCTAGTAATTCTCCAGGTGTAGTGTTTCATAATGCACAAAATAGCCTTGGATTAGTCTCACATTTTAGAGGCAGAATATTGGTGTCCCAATAGCTCAGTTGTTCTGCCTGTGGATTGTTTCCCCCGAGCTTTTATGCAGGATCAGGTCCATGAAAGCTGAAATTCTAGCCCTCTCCATGTTGCACTTTATCCTGTTCTCGATACTACTGCACTTTCTCCTTCCTCCTCACACTAGTTCCAACCAGGGATTTCTGGAAGTAGAATGCAGCAGGCACCGTGATTCTGCTGGTGGAGAGAGGGTGGCGAAGGGGAAAGGAAAGACCGATGGGCTTTCTCCATCTCTTAACACTTAACCATTTGTCCCTCTTCATTCCCCTTTGTGTCTTCCTATATTTCTTACAAACATAAACCTTTCCAGGCACCAGCTGCCTGTAGTGAGCACCTCTCCTCACGTCCTTCTCCCATTGGGAGATTCCTCTGGGTTCGCTGCTGTTCTCAAGCTTTCTTGGGCAGGGTCTTAGTCAGAAGCCCCACCGACTGTTCCTACTGCCCCAAAGCTCCAGCTCTCCTGGCTTTGGGAACTTTAAGACCAGTTCTCTTGGAACCACAGAAAGCGGCTGGTTCTTACGACCAGGGGAATGGAGATTCTCAAGTGGTTTCTCTTGAACCTAACCCTATTCATCTGCTGTCCTTGCAGGTCACTTGAAAAAAAAAATCCAGCAAATCCAGTTCCCACTCAACAGTTTAAAGTACCACTTCTAAGTGGGCCCCTCAAATCCCTGGAATTTGCTAATCTGTGAAGGTTTTCCTTCTTGAAAATGTGGATTTCATTCACTATGTGCAGACCACTCATGAACTCTGCTGTATAGGTTCTCCATGGCTTTGCAAGAGGGTCCTTGCAGAACTGATAGCTCCTTGAAGTGGAGTGAGATGAGGGTAACCGTGTGTGCCAGACCGCGTAAGGCAGCAGAATGAGATAAGAAAGAGAACAGAGACAACGCCTCTTTCTTGGGCTTTTTCTGTGCATGAAACTGATTCGTGCTTCATATTTTAAAAATTGAGAAATGAAGAAAATGAGTATTTTGAGGTTCCCCCTAGTTACAGTATTTTTTTCGTGCCCATAGAGTATGGAGTATATTTCAGTCTTTGGATGTAGAAACAGAGAGACTGCCAGGTGCAGATACAGTTTAGTATGTTACACATTTTTTTTAGGGATATATAGGAATTGCCAGACTGGATCAGAGCCAAAGTCCATCTAATCTAGTATTCTGTCTGACAGTGGCCACTACCAGATGGTTCAGAGGAAGCCCACTTGGAGTTACCCCAAGGGTCATGTCATCACTCCTCCTTCACTTGCGAAACCCCCGTTAGTCGCTCCTGTTTGCTAGAGTTAAATTAATGCACAGTAGAGTAGTTAGCAGGTGTTTGTCTGCAAGGCAGAATATGCTAAACTGAACAGAATTGAAGTGTCACCTAAGCATCACCTGCTCCATTTCTGAGAATAGCTGCATTCCATTGTTCATCACCTCAGTACTCGCACCTGGTGTCCCCTCATGCAAGAGGAAGAAAATTCATCATCTGAAGCAATTAAAATAGAAATCCACGTTTAAGATGCGTGCATCCTTAGCATGCCCACTTTATGATGAGCTAAGGAAAATGCTTCCTTTTTTTAGCCAGCATCCTGCAATCCGATCTGCATATGAAGACCCTTATGTCCATGATTCCTTCTGTTGTAGTCAGCGGGGCTCTGTATTGGTACATGAATCAACCTGTGAGGGTTGGATCGCCAAACTGCAGCCTTGCACTAACACAATTTCATTCAGGAAACAACAGACCAGCACTGTGGATACTAATCAAATACATATCAGGGCTGGCCAACATTTTTCCAGCAAAACTGTTTTTTCAGTGGACATCTGGGTTTGGGGCAAAACCAGCTCTAATATGTATCCTGAGAGATACAGCCTAAGATTGTTCTTTAGTGGATTAGAAGCCCAAGCCAGCACCCACTGAAGAACAGGAATCTATCCGTTGTCTTCACTGGGCTTTGGATCAGTCTCATAGTATCTTTTAAGTAACTTAGCTGAATTCAAGTCACATTATGGTTGCACTTATAGAAAAGTAGGTACATTTATTGCAATTCCCATTTATCTAGAGCAAAAATAAGAAACATCTGATCCGAAATATTGCATGGATAAAAGTTAACATAAGTAAATAAAAATGGCCATACTGGGTCAGACCTACAGTCCACCTAGCTCAGCAGTCTGTCTTCGGACAATGGCCAGTGCTTCAGAGGGAATGAACAGAACAGGACATTATCGAATGATCCATCCTGTCATCCAGTCCCAGGATCAGTTAGCCTTTTGTTTGAAGATTTTCAAAAACAGATTGTGACTGGGTGCATCAGCCCCACACTGGTACAGCAGGGGTTAACCCTTCTCTCTTAGCCGAGGAGACCACACCCTCTATTACATTAAAACAATATAAAACCCACAAGTCCGCTCAGTCCTACTTCAGCCAATCGCTCAGACAAACAAGTTTGGGTACAATTTTCAGGAGATAATGCTGCCCGCTTCTTGTTTACAATGTCACCTGAAAGTGAGAACAGGTGTTTGCATGGCACTGTTGTAGCCGGCATTGCAAGATATTTACGTGCCAGATCCGCTAAAGTTTCACATGTCCCTTCATGCTTCAATCACCATTTCAGGGGACATTCATCCATGCTGATGATGGGTTGTCCTCAATAACGACCCAAAACAGAGCGGACTGACATATGTTCATTTTCATCATCGGAGTCAGATGCCACCAGCAGAAGGTTGATTTTCTTTTTTGGTGGTTTGGGTTCTGTAGTTTCCACATCAGAGTGTCGCTCTTTTAAGACTTCTAAAAGCATGCTCCACATCTCGTCCCTGTCAGATTTTGGAAGGCAGTTCAGATTCTTAAGGCTTAGGTCAAATGCTGTAGCTATTTTTAGAAATCTCACATTGGTACCTTCTTTGCGTTTTGTCAAATCTACTGTGAAAGTGTCCTTAAAACAAATATGTTCTGGGTCATCATCTGAGACTATCACATTAAATATGTGGCAGAATGTGGGTAAAACAGAACAGGAGACATACAATTCTCCCCCAACGAGTTCAGTCACAAATTTAATTAACGCATTCTTTTTTAACAATCATCATCAGCATGGACTCATGTCTTCTGGAATGGGGGCTGAAGTATGAAGGGGCATATGAATGATTAGCATATCTGGCATGTAAATACCTTGCAACGCTGGCTACAAACGTGCCATGTGAATACCTGTTCTCACTTTCAGGTGACATTGTAAACAAGAAGCGGGCAGCATTATCTCCTGAAAATTGTACTCAAACTTGTTTGTCTGAGCGATTGGCTGAAGTAGGACTGAGTGGACTTGTAGGGTCTAAAGTTTTACATTGTTTTGGTTTTGAGTGCAGTTATGTAACAAATATTTACATTTGTAAGTTACACTTTCACCATAAAGAGATTGCAGTACAGTATTTGTATGAGGAGAATTGAAAAATACTATTTATTTTGTTTATCTTAAAGTGCAAATATTTGTAATAAAAATAATATAGAGTGAGCATTATACACTTTGTATTCAGTGTTGTAATAGAAATCAATATATTTGAAAATGTAGAAAAACATCCAAAAATATTTAATACATTTCAGTTGGTATTCTATTGCTTAACAGTGCGATTAATCGTGAATAATTTTTTAAATCACGATTATTATTTTTTAATCGCGCGTTAACTGTGATTAATTGACAGCCCTAGTAGGAATACAATAGTTAGATAATATGTTGTACTTAATACCATATAGCATTTAATAATACATCCTTGCAGAAACTAACTGCACGCTCTTTACTGTATTCTTTTTTAGGAACTCAACTTCAGAGCCTTCTATGGAGTCCCAACAGCAACGTCTGATTGATGGAAGTAAAGCTTTGAACACATCACAGCTACACAAGTGAGAGCAGCTTCATTCTTTTGGCAGATATCCCTAAAGCAATCTTGTTTAATCTCTGTTTTAAGTTCTTGAGTAAACATATTGATTGCCACCAAGGCAAAGAAAATGCACTAATGTTACAGCCCTTTTATCTCTTGTTATTGACTATATTCATATGTTGTGAACTTGATGCAAGTTCCAAGATGGCTATGCAGAGGAGGGGAAAGGAGTCTGCTTTAGATAAGTATTTTGAGAATCTGTACAAACTTTTAGCTGGTCAGTTGCAAACAGGAAGGATGGCTAGTCTTGTAGTTGAGGTATTGGACTGGGAGTCGGGGAAAACTGGATCAATGCCCAGCTCTGTACCTCTGATGAGCCCCATCTTACAGATATGGAAAGTGCAACCTGGGTGAAGTGAGGATTAATGTCTAAGGTGCTCAGATACTGCAGTGCTGGATGTTATAAGAAGCTAGATGGAAACATCAGTGTGTTTTGACATGGAATGGCCTGTCCTGAAATTCACGTAGCTGCCTACAGCAACAAGGGAAGACCCAGAGCTCAGTACACACCAGCAAGAAAGTCTGGCAGAACATAGCATTACTTTTAGCACCCATCACCATAGTATCAACGTGCTCCAGAGCAGTATTTCACAAACTCTCCTGAGGCGATGGGCTGACACTGAGTCTGCCAGTGGCACGGAAGAGTTGAAGGCTGGCCTTTGCAAAGAAGCCTAAAGGAGTTGGTCACTCAACCCTCATTTAATGCAGTCCTAACCTGAACTCGTCTAGGCTTCTTTGACAATCCCAACCTACACAGATAAAGCTGGTATATGGAAAATTCCTAACCCTTAACTAAACACACTTTTATGCTGGGGAGGACATACCTGTGATGTAGCCTGACAGCAGGTCCCTGCTGTCAGAGAAGGAACTTTGCTGAACAAATGGACAGTCTAGCCAACTGGTGACCAAGGTGATGTGAACATTATGCCCTTAGCATAATGGGGCCCAGATCTTAGCTGGAGCCTCTAGGTACTATTGTAATACACAACACAACTACTCCGCCCTGGGCCCCGCACTGCCTTAAGGACAGCCCTGCTTCTATCCTAAACTTTCTTAAATACTGCTGTTAGGTGCCTGTCTTACTAAACTCCTCTCTTCCAGGCCCTTGGGACATAGGTGACTGGGGGGGGCGGGGGGGGGCACAGTCAGAGGCAATACATAAGGGGAATGTAAGTTTCATGTTGATAAGTAAGTTTGAAAACCAGATTCTTCAACTCTTACTGCCACTCAATGGTGCTTAACCAAGCAAATGTGTCTTACTTCACTGAAACCAATGGGACTAATCATGCAGTATGAATAAGGGTGGCATATTAGGGACCTAAGGGAATCCACAAAGAGTTTAAATTAGTGGGGGGCTAAAAAAAAAAAAGCAGCATACGTTAAACTTAGATTCATCAAATAGACTCATTTCTGAATGTAGCCCAAGATTTTTAAGACAAACAAAGCTGGAATATTTTAGGACTATTGTATGCATAAGAAACTTTCCATGAAAACCCTTTAAGCCCCCCTCCCAATTATGTGTTGAACAAAGCAATATTTGTGTCAATAAAAAGATAACCGTGAGAAACAGAAATCAGTTCTGCTCAGATAAACGGAGGAAATATTGAACACACCTAACAGAATGCGATCAATAACATGTCGACTTTTTGGGGGAGGCGGGGGAGAAAAAGAAGAGTCCAGAGTTTTTAGCAAAATAACAGTGTGTTAAATAAGACTGGTGAAACTTGACTGTTATAGCTTTCCTTTTAAATGTATCTACTAAGTATTCCCAGTAGGTATGTATAGGTCTCTATTAAATGCAGATCTCCAGCATCTCGTTTTAATCAAAGGGTTAGGAAGTGAAAAAGGAGTAAGGATCTGCCGGCTAGCCAGACTTTGTGTCAAGGAATTTGCCGTCCTTCCCCGATCAAGTAGGTGCAGTCTGGCATGGTATGGGCAGTCTTGGCCCTAACTCAAGCTGCCTCATTTTAATTGGAAGTCAGTTTAGTTGAGCTTGAATTCCTTTTGTGGCTTCTTGCAAGATGGGTTTCAGTATTCTTTCACCAATTTGTGCATTTAGGGCCAGATTCTGATTCCACTATTCTTACTTGCATTGAATAAAGCCCAACCATTGCAACTACTGTGACGGGTTGGACCCCCTTGCCTGGGATGCCACCCGATGTGCTGGGGTCCCACTGGTTCCACCAGCTTGGGCTTCCTCACCCTGTCTTTGCTGTGCCAAGCCCTCAAGTCTTCTCTAGTGCGCGCGCACACACACACACACACACACACACACACACACACGCAGGTAAGGCCACACCTAGCTGCAGACAGACTGAAATCAGCTCTGTGTAGGAAGAATCCGTTCAAGGATTTACTCAGCCCTCACGTGCACACTCCTTTTGGGGAGTAAACCCAAAATAATAATGTCTTGCGCGATATAGAAAAATCTGCACAGCGCAAGCTCATAAAAATCGTCCTCTCCCTCAAAGTGAAGAGAGATATGCATATCTTTTTGCCCCCACCCCCAATATGAGTTGCACAAACTGGGTTTTGAAATGAACGAGAAATAAGTTTATTAACTACAAAAAGTAAATTTTAAATTATTATAAGGGATAGCAAACAGAACAAAACAGATTACTGAGCAAATAAAACAAAACATGCAAACTAGGCTTAACACTCAAGAAACAAGTTACAAAATGTAATTTCTCATCCTCAATGTTGTTTTAGGCAAGTTGCAGAGTTTCTGTAGCTTAGAGTTCCAGTTATTTCTCATTACAGACTGGACCCCTGTCTCAGCCTGGACTCAAACCCACCTTTCCCTCCAGGTGTTTTTAGCAATCTTCCTTCCTGGGCAGGCAATGGAGGAGAGTCAAGATTACCCCCTCCCCAGCCTTAAAAAGCAATTACCTAAGGCAGGAATCCTTTTGTTTGATCCCCATTCTCCTACAATGGAAAAGTACCAGCAAGTTAAGACATTGTCCAGTACCAGGTGACACGGTCACCTGACCCTGCTGTGTCAATGCAGCATCCCAGTAAACTTCTCAGGAAGGAGTTTCAAAGTTATATTGTTCTCTTAAATGACTCATCCAGGCTCTTTGCCTACTGTTTGGTGGGCGTTTCCCAGGTGAAAACACAGTTGCAATTGTTACATAGCTAATATTCCTAACTCCCGATACAGAAATGATACATGCATACAAATTGGCTAAATACATTCAGCAAATCATAACCATTCCAATGATCTCTGACATGACCCATCTTGCATAAAACATCTTAGTTATGCAGTATTCATAGCCTAATATTTCTATGAAGAATATGGAGTAACACATCACAACTACTATTTGGGGCATAATATAGTCGTCACTGTGAATATGGATGGCCTTCCTGAAGCCCTAAGCAGAACCTAGAAAATAAACCAGAGTAGGCCTTGGCAGTACAGTAACACACCAGGTATTGGTTAATCAAGTAAGCACATCCCTGACTGGAGATGATGGTACTTGAGAACTCTGGGTGTTCTTGTAACTACAAAAAGCAAATTCCCAAGACATTATACAGGAACACACCAACCCCTCGCAAGATAAGGCTGGGATGACAGGAGGATGTTTTGCTCAAACTAGCAGGTACAAGGGCGGTAACTAACCATCTGGAGTGGAATCCCTAACTTATTTCTATCAATGTAGAAAAGGAGGAGAAGTCACAGAGGAACCTCTTTCTATTGGTGGCGGGGCAGCATCCTGTTATGTTGACCGAGCCTTTACCTTGTCAGGGGCATGCATGTGTTAGTGTCCTATGCCCCGCAGGACGAGGCACTAGTGCCGTGCTTTTTTGACAATAAACCTGGCTGAGTGCCTTCACGCCTGAACGGAGCCTGTGGTCTTTCTTTATGACGAACATCGAGGTCTGCTGAATCAACATGCTGCGCCCTCTGCTAGGGCTGCTAACACTGGAGCTCCAAGAATAGCCTCATTAACAACTCTACAGCACTAGCGACGCCCCGTAGCACTAACAACGGACGACAGAATCCGGTCCTGCAGTATATGTTCACCACCAAAGTACAAAATGCTACAATAAGTCAAAGCTTCATTGCGGGGGAGGGATAGCTCAGTGGTTTGAGCATTGGCCTGCTAAACCCAGGGTTGTGAGTTCAATCCTTGAGGGGGCCATTTAGGGATCTGGGGCAAAAATTGGGGATTGGTCCTGCTTTGAGCAGGGAGTTGGACTAGATGACCTCCTAAGGTCCCTTCCAACTCTGATATTCTATGATTCTATGACTGTGGCTTTTTCCTTAACTCATTAGGGTTATCTACCTAAGGGAGAAGATGAAGTCAAACAGCGCATGGGTTCAGTGAAGCTAACAGCCTTGCATGCAGGGCAGGCTCATAAGGACTGCACACTCAGGCTGCTCCCTGACTGTGTCCCCCAGCCCGAGCTGAGACTCTTGGCCTGCTGTGTCCCTGCAGCAGCATGCCCTCTCCTAGAACCCACAAAGTGCTTTCTTGAATGGCATCCAGCTACTCAAACCGGAGGAAAGCTGACAGCAGGAAGGAGGGGCAAGACTGCCATCTCGGACATCGGGGAGACAGGAGGCCAGATTCTCCAGTCTGCCCATCCCCAGCCAGCCAATCAGAGCCCTGGGGCAGGACCAGCTCTGTGGAACTGGGGCTGTACATGCAACATCCTTTTCCACATGCTTCTCGTTGTCAAAAACCAAGGGCCAGACTGGAACACCTCCTACCAAGCTCAGTGTTTACTGCTTTGAGCGGCTCTTTGGAAACCAGTCTCACATAGTGAGAGGGGAAAAGAACCCAAACCAAAAAATAGTCCAGCCCATCTGCCAAATTCAATCCTAACAGAACTCCACTAGAGTCAATGGCGTTACATGAGGAAATGAAGCGTAACCATTTGTGAAGATTGGTGCAAACTGAAGCAGGGAGTATGGTTTGACGTTGCTTATGGGCTCATTCTTGTCAATGTTTGTGTTCGGATGGCTCCGGGGTACTTGTGAAAATGTTTGTAAGTCAGACATTTTAGCACAAGTCATTGATTTGCCATTATTCACCCGTTTAAAAATGTTCCAAGCATTGGAACCAGGGACCCAGGGGACCCAGTAAGAGAACAGGGACAATAAACTGAACAACACAACCTCGAAATCTGTGCACAGAAGGCTTGGTCTTGCAAATTGCTGAGCACTGGCCTCACTCTGTAATGCACATGCTTAACTTTAAGCATGTGTGTATTGCCATTGACTCATAGGGGCCAACTTCCCCTGGCGCTGGTGGGAGCTCACGCCCCCCCCCCAGCCCTTCCCCAACTCCACCTCTTCCCCACACCCATTCCAACCCCTTCCCCAAAGTCCCCACCCCAACTCTGCCCCCTCCCTGCCCCTATTGGACCCCTTCCCCAAATCCCCGCCCCAGCCCCACCTCCTCCCCCGAGCGCACCGTGTTCCCCCTCTTCCCTCCGCAGAAGCGCTGGGAGGGAGGGGGAAGAAGCAGGGCCTGGCGGCGCGCTCGGGGGAGGAGGTGGAGGCAGAGCAGAGGTGAGCTGTATGGCAGGTTAGAAGGGATCACTTGCCACCTGTAGGGAGCGTGAGCTGGCTAACTCTGAGAAGAAAGCAAGCCGTGCAAGAGGCAAAGCCAAGGAGTAGGAAGGGGCGTGTCCTAACTGCTCTCGTGATGCGATGTACCTGGAACATAAAACACAAGACGAAAAATTCCCTAGGAGCTTGTAGCCGGGCAGTTAACCTGCTCTGGTGGAAAAGGGTTAGGTTAGGGTTAGGCTGATTGGGGAAGCAGCCACAGCTGGGGCCACACCTGGCCCTGTTATAAGGGCTCAGGGAGGAGCTGGCTTAGTCCCTCCCCAGCCTTGGAGGGAGAAGGACTTAGCTACCTGGGAATAGGGTACTTGAAGCAGAGCAGCACTGGGGAAGAGCAAGAGGAGCTCCAGCCTGGCGACTCCCCAGGCTGAGGCCTTGATTAAGGCCTAAGGAAGTACTGGGGCTGCAGAGGGGCAGCCCATGGATAGGCAGAGGCAGCTGGTCCAGCCCCCTTGCCAATGATGAGTGGCCATGACAGACTGCAGCCTGCCCCAGTGAGAGGGGGGTAGATGACGACTGGCAGCAGCCACTGAGGCAGGGTGAATATAGAGGGTTGCGGGTTCCCCTGGGAGGGGAGACCGAGTGTGGGGGTACTGTGGTGGGCTGAACCCCAGGGTAAGAGGCACTGGGGTCTGGTAGGGACACAAGGGGCCTGAGGCAGGCAAGACACAGACCACCAGGAGGTGCTCCGAGAGTTGGATGAGCTAATTCTCAAATGACCAGCAGAAGGTGCCGCACCGGTGAGTATTCAATTTGCTACAGAGCTATATTAAACAATTGCTTCACATTAGACGCAAAAGGAATCTGTAAGGCTAAGGGAGTTGTTCTGATTATTTCAGTTTGCTGTATGAGCTATACAATGCCAATCTAATCTAATGGTTAAGAAGTAAACACATTAGAAAGTGATCGTTTTGCTAATTGAAATTTTGGTGGATGTATGAATTGTAACAACATTGCTTGCATGACAAGATAACAAATGTTGCTCAGCCACATACATCACCGTATGTATCTGTACCTAGAATAAATTACTATGGCAATGTGTCTATTCTGCTGTCCATACCTGTGGTATACGTAGCTATGAACCTACGACTTCCAAAGACACGTATAAGCAAAATTTCCTAATGAACAACTAAGATAAACTGTGATGCAGTTTTGATTGCTTCTGTAGATTAATAGAAAATGTTATAATCACTTAGTTTATATTAAGCAGTCATGATTTTTAATAAGTTGTTTTACACTTTGGGATTATCAACAGAATCCTATTTAGTGCCCTCTCCAAACAATGATTTAGAATTGGTACAGACGTAACAAATTAAATAGATTGCCACTGCCATAAATTTCTACGCTGGATTCTAACAACCCATCTGTGGGAAGATTCCAAGGTATTTTTCTTTGTCACACAACTATCTGCCTCCCATTCAGCCAAAATAGAATATTGAGTTCTACAAAGATGGCAGTTCCCATGTACAGACAGTTTTCAAAGCAATCAAGTGCTGTCAATATCTAGGAACAGCAGAGGCAAAAACCAAGACCAAAATAGGACAAACAGAGAGAATGCCTAAGGCGCCCGATGAAAAGTCAGAAGATGTTTCATATTTTATTTACCTATGGTAGCTGCTTACCTAGAGTGAAATCCTGGCCCTGTTGAAGTCTACGGCAAAGCTCTCATTGGCATCAGCCATTCCAGGATTGCACCTACCGCATAACAATTATGTCCTACTAAGGGGTTTCTCAATGTTTTTCATAGTGTGGAAAAAAGTTTTAATACAAAAATTGTCTTATGAATACCTCCCTTCTCATTAACAACCACATGGCAGACTTCCTCACCTCTGCAATCATGTATCCTTCGCATGGCAACTTACAGGAGTAGCTTTCAAGGAAAGGTTATTTTAGAAGGGTATTAAATGCATTTAACTGGCCTTTTACTGCAGCTTGGCATTTGGAAATAAAGAGGAGAAGCTATCACTATGTGACCAGCCAGCTGTCTAGATTGCTACTAGCAAGGACTTCTAAGGCCACTATTTACAAACCTCTGTCCTATGTAGATCAGTCATTACCCACTGGTCATAGTATAGAGGTTTACCTTTTAATTTAAATAAGAAATCAGTTAGGCCAAAGCCAAGCAATTTAAAAAAAACCCACCCATGATGACTGCGGATTTGTCTTTGTGAATGCTATGCAGGGAAATACAGTTTAAGGAGAAGACAAACAATCCAGTCTCCATGGAGTTGGCACAATTGAGTTGAGGAGGGAAGTAATGTTAATCAGTCTTTAAAGGTGATACAGTAAACTCCCTTAATTAGAACATACTTAATCAGAAAAATCTGCTTGATCTGTCTATATAAGGTATTCCTAGGTGTCTCCTAGGGAAATGATTTAAGCCAAATGTTTTCTAACGGAAATGACAGCTCCTTTATGGGGATGATACTTCTGTTCCATCAGGAGTCCCTTAGGTGACTCAGGGGGGCTTAGGTCTCCCGATGACTCAGTCTCTTGCTACTTCTTAAAGGAGCTAACAAACAGAGCAGCTATCAGAGTCTGATCCTGCTGCTGTTAGTCAGGCAAATACTCTTTGCCCTCCCCCCCTCCCCCCAATGAAGTTAATAGGTAGGGCCAGCTCCAGGCATGAGACGACCAAGGACATGCTTGGGGCGGCACCTTCTAAGGGGCGGCCAATCTTGGGGAGGTGCTCGGTTTTTTGTTTCTTTTGTTGCGGTGTGGCAGTGCTGGTGGGGGGGGGGGGCGGCGTGTTGCTGGGGTGGCACTCGGGGGAAGGGGGGTTGTTTCGGTAGGGCAGCGCTTGGGGGAGGAGGGGTTATTTCGGCGGGGTGGTACTGCGGGGGTGTTTTTTTGTTTTGGCGGGGTGGCGCTTGGGGGTGTGGGGGTTGTTTCGGTGGGGTGGCGCCCTGGGGGGTGTGTGTGTGTGTGTGTTTCGGCGGGTTGGCGCTCAGAGTTTTTTGTTTTTTTTTTTGCTTGGGGCGGCAAAGTGAGAGCCGGCTCTGTTAATAGGCCTTTTCCCTGAGTAAGGACTGTAAGTGCAGTCATCATTGGCGACCGTCAATCCAAACTGGCTCATGGTACATGCGGAAGTGCAGTCACCACACTTTACCGCGTGGAAGAAGTATCAATGAATTCTCCCTGACCGGTCCTGGCTGAAGGCTTGCTCTTTCCCAACCTATTACACATACCTGAGCCCTCACATCAGGTGTCTCACAGCTGGCACTGCACAAATACCAGTCTCCATTCCTTAACCCAGAATAGAGAGTACGCTACCCAATCCACCAGCCTGTCCAGTAAGGTATTCATAGAATCATAGAGTCTCAGGGTTGGAAGGGACCTCAGGAGGTCATCTAGTCCAACCCCCTGCTCAAAGCAGGACCAATCCCTCCCTTCACGGCAGTCCTCCAGGCAACAGCAATACTACAGCAATCAAAGGATAGGTTAACCAAACGCGCGCTTAATCAGGAGGAAAGGCCATCCCTCAGGGCACTCTCTTTTACTGGATCCTATCAAAAGTGCCACAATTACTCCTCAGAATTTCCCTGGTTTTCTTGGCAGCATTTATACTCCTTTTTGTCCCCCCCCCACTCCAAACCTATTCCCGATTAACCAGATACCTCAAACACCTGGCCTGGTCAAAGGCTTTAGAGCTGTAGTCACACAGCTCTCAAAGAGGCACAAAAGAGACCTCTCTCACCTGTCCTGTCCAGAGGCCTGAAAGTCCAGACACAGAGAGATGCAAGTAAATAAGAAACCGATCAAACACACAATTCACCTTTACTTCCAAGCACAGGATCCGCAGCTACTCTTCAGAAACTTCCCTGATATCCCCCTTTTTGCTTGCCAGTGTGAGCAATTGAAGGCAATGGCTACCCCTCCTTCCTACCCACGCTGCTCTCTATTTCCTTTTAACTCAGCCATGGAAGGGGTGATCTGAGAAGGGGAAGAGTAGGCCAAGTCCTCAGCTGGTATAAATCAGTTGGAGCTTCAAGGGATCTAGGCCAATTTACATGAGCTGAGTAGCTGGTCCAGGGGAGTTTAAACAAGTAAACCCAGAAACACAGTCAAAAGGGCAAATTCATGCATGGCTTACCACCCCTTTCTTCAGTGGGCTTCTGCCCGGCAGGAACTGGCTCAAGGGATCTGTGATATTTGTTGCCACAACGTGGCTAAGAGGGGTTTATTTATTTGTGTGCGACTCCACCATTTGGCTAAGAGAGTTGGCTAGTTTCTGCTGTAGGTTTTTTTCATCTCGATTGTAAGGTGCTTGGGGAAGAGACTACCTTTTTTGTTCTGTCCTCAGTGCCTAGTACAATGAGCTCCTGATCCATAGCTGGGGCTTCTAGGTGCTATAAGACAAATAATATAACTACATCAATTTCCATGGGATTCTATGAATAGATTGTAACTAAATGGAGAATTCTGTCCTTGTTTAAAAATGCTAGTCAAGAATAATTCAGTTATGGGAAGATGAGACCGATATGCTAGAAATAGAAACAAGATATATAAGAGTTAGCTTTTTAACTAGTCAAATTAAAAGACAAAAGTAGGGATTAGTTTGTCCTGGAATGCTTATTTAGAACTTGTGTATTTAACAATCAAATTAGTTCTAATTCTCTATTCTTTAACTCATCCTTTGGAAAGGTTAAGCCATTCCAAAAGGGTTATTTTTAGAGATATTACATCTCTGTCTGGCTAACTCCATCTAGGTTGTATTTCCCCCATTTGTTTATGAGAAGGTCATGCGAAGCAGTATCAAAAGCTTTACTAAAGTCAACCATGTTACTAAAGTCAACTAATAACACATCTACCAATTCCACACCCCTCCCCCCATCCACAAGGCCTGTTAACTTGTCAAAGAAAGCTATTAGGTTGATTTGACACTATTTGTTCTTGACAAATCCATGCTGACTATTACTTATCACATTATTATCTTCTAGATGTTTGAAAATTGGTTGCTTCATTATTTGCTCCGTCATCTTTCCGGGTACTGAAGTTAAGCTGTCTGGTCTGTAATTCCCCGGGTTGTCTTATTTACCTTTTTATTGATGGGCACTCTATTTGCCCTTTTCCAGTCCTCTGGAATCTCTCCCATCTTCCATAACTTTTCAAAGATAATCGCTAATGGCTCAGATATCTCCTCAGTCAGCTCCATGTGTATTCTAGGATGTATTTCATCAGGTCCTGGTGACTTGAAGCCATCTAAATTGTCTAAGTAATTAAGATAATATATAATATCTTAAATATAATATCTGATTAATCTTATCCCATATTCAACCTGTTCTAGTTAGGAATATAATCTGTATCCCATTTGCAGTGTTCCTGATCTGCCTGATTTAATATTCCCACACGCTGCATTTCCAACCTGCACATCACGGAGAAAAGAAGTCTAGAGTTGAGTGGCACGTATGATGGTGGCAGAATTTTTTTGTATAGCGTAGAAACCACTAATTGACAAAGTTCACATGAGAATTTCTCTACATATTTTTTATCTAAGTCTTGTAGAAGGCAAAAGCTGCCTCTGAAATGTCACCTGATCAAGGAACAGATTCCAAGGTCTAACAAATTAAAAATGATCTTCTGTTCAGTGGAAAAATACTATGACGAGGAAAGTGCTTCAGGGAAGTATCCCCCATTTATTGCTTTCTGAGTGATTAGTTATTATGGGAAAATAACTCACAGCACACCATTAAAAGCTTGCTAATTTGGCCACTGATAACATTCCATGCCTCAATATTTATATTTTTGACTTTTTTTACAGTAACACCTAGAGGCCCCAACAGAGATCAGGGTCCCATTTTGATAGGCACTGAACATAGTGTGTGTGTCAGACAGTCCCTGTCCCAAAGAGCTTACAACCTTAATAGGAAAGACCGGTGCAGACGGTATGAGGGGGGAATAGTCAGAGAGAAGAATTGACTAGCCAAGGTCACACAGTGGGTCGGGGCAGAACACAGCCTACTAGATCATACCGTTTCCCCCACTTTCATATTTCATATACTACCACCTTCTTTCTAAAATGCCTGGGGAATACTACAGCTATAAGGTAATGTTTAGAGGTGATTGAAATAGGAAAAACATTTTTTAAATTGTTTTCATTTCATAGGCTGTGAAATGGACCATCTTTTCATTAATGTAAAGTAACCCATTTTTCTCTGAACCCTATGGCATCCATGAATTTGTAAAGCTGCAAAACTGGTCTGCATAATTCTGTCAAATACACATAGCTGGTATTAATGTGTATCCAGCCAGTGTCTTGAGGCCACATCCATGAAATGAAAGACTTCCATGGACTTCAATGGGTTTTGAGTCAGGCCCTTGGTGACCAATTTCAAAGTTTGAATATCCTCATTGGATGATTTGCAAATAATCCATGTCAAACAAAGACAAAACCATAAGAATTTAGTATTCAGCCAGTCTAACTTTGACCTAGAGTTGCCATTGCAGAGGGGCATGCACATATTGAATTGGTTTTGAGTTTATTTGCAAGTATGTAGCTTTTTAAGCCTGTTATTACCTTATTCCTTTCTCCCTGTCCAAGTTAGTCTTTATACCAGGGGCCGGCAACCTTTCATAAGTGCTGTGCCGAGTCTTCATTTATTCACTCTAATTTAAGGTTTCGTGTGCCAGTAATACATTTTAACATTTGTAGAAGGTCTCTCTATAATATATCACTAAACTATTGTTGTCTGTAAAGTAAATAAGGTTTTCAAAATGTTTAAGAAGCTTCATTTAAAATTAAATTTTAAATGCAGATCTTATCAGTTTAGTGTGATCCTTGCCCTTGCTTTTCCTTGCTGAGTTTTTCAGTGTCTGGCACGTATTTGGATAGTTTAAGCTGCACACAGGCTTCTGAATGATCAGTTGTTAACCGGCTCCGAGAGGGACAGAGGACAGATTTCATGTGTGAACAGGTATTTTCACACAGGTATGTGGATCCAAATGCTGAAAGCATCGCAAATGCAATTTTCTTCAAACAGTTAAATTTCACTGGCAGGGACGTCCACCAGCTCAGAATAGAGGCCCCATGATCTCTCTCGGTAGCTTCAAGTGCACTCCGCAGATCTCCAAACTTTGATGCCCAAAATTTTGAACTTTTTAACTGCATGAGCTGCATTTTGAAATCTTCAACACCCATCCACTGAAATACAGACAATCCAAGTCGCTTTCGTTGAACTTTTCAGGTTTAATTAGAAAAGAAAGCATTGGGCCAAATCACTGGAAATCTTGAAATCTGTCAGAAAATTCTGATTCCAGTTCTTGCATGTACATTCCAATCTCATTGACACTTGACAGTGCAACGTGTTGATAGCTCTTTTATGTGTTGGAAGTAACAGAAAGTCGAAGTTCGAATATCCTGAGAAAAAACTGCTAGTTTTACAACAAATGCCTTCCAGGTTTCATAAAGATCCAGAACCATTTTCCCTGCACCCTGGAGACGGAGGTTGAGTTCGTTTAGGTGAGTGGTGATGTCAGTTAGAAACATGAGCCATTTGTCATCATCCAGTTCGGGGTAGTTTTGTCCTTTTTCTGACAAAAAGGCCTTGATTGCTTCAAAACAGTTTACAAAATGCACCAAAACCTTGCCACGACTTAGCCACCGAATGTTGCTGTGAAGTGAAATGAACGGACGTCTAACTTTGCTTTCTTAGGAGCTGACATTTTGTCAGGTGTACCCCTCAACTGACAGTGGGGGAAAAATGGCAACAGACGGCATGGACAACGTCAAACGCAATGTGCCGTTCCACGTGATGTGATCGTGATGTAAGCAGCAAATCAGGACTTAAAAATATCCCAGTACAGAGGCACTGGAACAATTTTTAAGGTGGGGGTGCTGAGGTGCACCCTCTCTTGCCCCTGTCTGCACCCCTCACTGCCCCAGGCTGGGACCAGTGGGCCACAGCTGGGGGCGGCTGCAGAGCCCCGGGCCAGCGGCTGGGACCCCAGGATGGCAGCAGAGCACCTGGGACCGGTGTCCGGGACCCGGGGTTGGCAGCAGGCTGAGCGGGGGCTAGCGGATGGGACCCCGGGTGGCAGGGGGCCGGCAGTAAGACCCCAGGCCGTCAGCAGAGCCCCCAGGACCGGTGGTCGGGACCTGGGCAGTGTGAGTGCCGTTCAAAATCATCTCGTATGCTGCCTTTGCCATGCATGCCATGGGTTGCTGACCCCAGCTTTATACGCTTCTCTCTGCTACTCATGCAGTACTGGCTATATAGTATAGTTGCTGTAAGGTGAATTCCAGCCCGCAGGTGACAGTGGCTGGTTATGATCTCTCATTGTTTTACAAAGGGCCAGCCTTTTCTTAATAGCTCCTTTGACAATGCCAGTTACAAGCCATGGTCCAAGTTAAGCCTCAGGATCTGGGGACATCTTAAATAAAGACTTTCCAATGACAAAGTGCCATCACTTGAGCTCTGTCACCTTGTCATTCGCTGCAAGATTGTGTGAGACTGATATTGAGGCTGTAATACTATACCATTAGGATGCCATTGCTCACAGTATGACCTCTGAGCTGAAGGATGATTAAGGCCAGGAGATATTACTGGAGCAACTTTCTATTCTTTTAAAAAACACCGAAATCTCCCCTTTTAAAAATAATGTTTGCATGCTGAGAGAAAAGGAGCGAGGGAAGGCTTCTGTCTAACATTGTGTGTTCCCTTTACCTTAGTAATCAGGTGGGGGGGGATTCATTAAATCTGAACTGGGTGTGGGTCACTGAAAATCCTTATTTCATGTCATACTGGTAATACAATTGCATGTGGTTTTTTTTTTTAACTGGATATCTCAAATACTTCTTAGTGAGAAAATAGTTTCCTAATTAGTTTCCATGTATGGATAAATAATATTGCTCATATCTAATGCTCTTCATCCACAGGTCTTAATGTACTTTACAAAAGAGGTCAGTGTCCTTATCCCCGTTTTATAAGAGAAACTGAGCCGAGGGGAGGGGATTTGCCCAAGATCACCCACAGACCAAAAACCAAGACTAGAACCCAGGTCTTCTCGGTTCCAGTCCACTGCATAGGCATGATGGCGGGATTCAAGGAATCCTCACTGGGCGTGGGCACCCTCTAGAAAACCTCTGCTGTCATAAAAAAGTGAGGGCAAACCAAAGAAGGGGCAAAGGTGACTCCACTGTCTAAACACACCAGTTGTATCGCTTATCTATCCCAGTTTATGGTTCCTATCTGGGACTAAGCAAAGCTACACCAGTATAAGTACTCTGAGACCGGTGTAACTCTGTCCACACTAGTATAACCCTTAACCAAAATAGTTATATTGGTACAAGTTCTCTATGCAGACCAGGCAGAAGTGTTTCCACTGGTCACCATTCCCTTTCCCTTCCCCAAACCCTAGAGTGGAGACACCTTAGAACTTCTGTCCTGTCCAAGGGAGCTCAGTTCTGAATTGCCTACAATGTAATCACTCAGAGTATAAAACTGTGGCCATCAGGTAAATTCAGAATTTGAATTATGAGAAGTCGCCACAAAAACCACTTTTCTCTTGATTTGTATTTTCTAACACCTCCAAACATAAAAAACTAGCAGCTCTTGTGAGCCATTGGGCAATGCTATCTTGCACAAGCAGATGACTTGAGGGCTGTGCGTGACCGTGCATATGAAGAGCTTGCTGGTTTCACTGCTGACTCTGACTGAATAGTCTTGGAGAAAGACTGTATATACTCATAAGCCTACCACTGGACGCTTCAATTTCTAGGGAATATTTTAGAGGCAGGGAGAGAGTTAAAGGATATGGTTATATGCAAGTGTCATCTGGAGTCACTCCTCTCCCATCATTAGGAACCGGGTGCATGAAAATGAGGCGCTTTTTGTGCACTTGCTGCTTTCTCTTGTCTTGTCAGGATTTGTTGTTTTTAGGCAGGACCTGTTTCTGCTCTCCTGACCTAGTAACACCACTGGGTGTTCTTTTGCATTTCTGGTCAGCTAGCTTACATGTGACATTGTCAGGCCAGATGCCAGTTCTTGCCCAGGCTGCAGGCATTAACTAAGAACTGACAGCCTCGTAGCTGGAGACCAGACCAGGTCACTTGTATGTTAGTTTTGCTCAAAATAGGTATTAGTCTTATAAGAATGCATTTAGTGTTTAGACTCTTATGACATGCTTGTAAATTGCTGCATGCATTATAATCTCACTTGTAATGTCTGCATTCCATGCTAGTAAATTTTGCTTATAACTTTGAAAATGATTGCTCTGAACTTGTGAACTCTGACATGGGAATCATCCCTCTGTCCATCCAGAAGGACTACCAAGATCAGATGAGCCGTCAAGGATCAGAGGAATACAAAGGATTGGTTAATGGTCCTATCACACCTGGGAAATTCTACATGTAAGGAACCTCATCCTGTGGGATTGGAAGCTGAATGAAAGAAATAAAACAAAGCCACCGGTAAATTTTCCATCTTTTTGGCTGTTTGAACTCTGAAGGGCCAGAGACTCTAACCTGACACCAGGGATTCCTGGGGGATTACTTCCTGGGTCTGCCCTGGAAGACTCTTTGAATTAACAGATCAATAGCACTCCGTCATTCTTAGAATTTAGATAGGTATGCTTGCTTTAACTTGTAAATAACTCATTCCTTTATTCTAGTTAATAAGCCTTTAGATCGTTTATTAGAGGATTGGCTATAGGCATTGTCTTTAAGGTAAACCCTGGGGTTCCAATTGATCTCTGGGGGAGTAACTGGCCCCTTGGGACTGGAAGCAAGCTAAATGTGGTGTAATTTTTTGTATAAGTGATTATTTATCACTAAGTCCAACTTGGCTGGGTGGCAAGATAGATCAGTTTTGCCATGTAGGATGTATTTCTTGGAGCAAGAGGGCTATTTTTTCCAGTAGCACAACAATATCTTTAAGTGGCATGCTTCAGCCTCTGGAAAAGAGGTAAATCAGAAGCTTTAGGGTCTTGTAAGAGACTCAAGAATCCTGTGATTCACTGTGAAATATTTATTTAGTAAATTACAAAATCATATGTGAGGCCCAGGAGCATACAGAGGTATTTTCTAAAGCTCATGGTGAAACTAGAAAACACATCCATCCATATGCCAGAGTGTTTAGTTTGCATTTTAAAGGAAGGTAGAAGAAGAATACTCAGCAAAGAAAGTTAATCTGTATGCTAAGAACTAAACCAAAGCATTAAAAAAAAAAAAAATCACAGGCCTGCTGCTTCCTGCCACCACTTGCTATTTTAATCCTTTTAATCTTAAGCGTAGCTAGTAGACAGTGCCCTTTCCTTTTAACTTCATTATGGCCAAAGAGCTAACCACTGAGCCCCATTAGGGACTGACTTAACCCAGGTCTTGCATGTGGTATGTATAATTTCATCCTTTTACAGTGAACATGCCTTGTATGATAGAAGAGGGACTCGGAGAAGCAAAGTGTAAGCAGTTTATACATAAGTCAGACACTAGCAAAAGGAATATTTTGGTCATTTGTTTATATTGACTTGTGGGTTTCTTCTGCCCTAGATTAATTGTTAGAATGAAGCATTTGTTAGGTAATTAAGCAACCCTCCTACCAGTGTAGTTAGCTGGCACAGATATGAATCACTATTACTGTACTGTCAGTATACTTTTTTCAGCAACTGGCAAGCTAATATACCATAGAGGCTTGCATATAAGGGTACGTCTATACTTACATCTGGGTTCGGCGGTAAGCAATCGATCTTCTGGGATCGATTTTATCGCGTTTTGTCTAGATGCGATAAATCGATCCCAGAGCCGCTCCCCGTCGACACCAGAACTCCTGCTCACCGAGAGGAGTACGTGGAGTCGACGGGGGAGCCTGCCTGAGCCGCGTGGACCCGAGGTAAGTGTGTTTCAGTTCGAACTAAGATACTTCGACTTCAGCTACGCTATTCACGTAGCTGAAGTCGCGTATCTTAGTTCGAACTGCGGGGTTAGTGTGGACCAGCCCTTAGACAGCTCCCATATATGCCAGCAGCCTAATTTGATTTTCTAAAATACCATAAATACTTGTTGTTATGATGTCTAGAGTGGCTCAAACCAATGGGGTCTGTTCACACAATCAGCGCTGAGCGAGAAATTCAGGTGTGGAGCTGGTTGGAAATTTTCTGACCAGTTTCCAAATGTTCTATTAATCGATATCAAAACATTCCCCAGGATGTATAGATTTTGATGAAATTTCAGCAGAAGCCTAATCAATCAAATCAATAAATAAAATTGAATGTCCATTCTGCAGGAACTTTCAAAATTCTTGGTTTTGTGCTGGCTTAGAATTTTTTTTTTTTAAATCTCAGTATTCCCCACAGAATAGAAATTCTAGTTTCTAGCCAACTCTACCTCTGTGTGTAATTTTTAGAGGAAGCTTCTGAAAATTTGGCCAAAAAGAGCAGATGTGAGAATAGATGTGAGAAATGGCTTTCCCCCACTGCAATCTAAAAAGGCAAGTTATATTAATATCTAAACTATTTTCCTCTTGAGATTGTTTCTGATATAATACTGATGTAGCTCACATGCTATTTGCTTCAAGGAGAAGACATCACATAGGGACCCATTTCCCCCCTCTTTATCTGCATGAAGTCCCACCTAATATGCTCCCATCTTCCCCATAAAAGCCTACACACTGGAGTTCTCCAGGGTTTGGTTCCACAGACTTGGAGAACGAAGTTGAGGGAAATTAAATCCTGTTTCGTCCACATTTTCCTGCTAACAAACCAGTGGGCAGAAACCAGTACAAGCTAATACAGTCTGAGGCAGACTTAATCTGTAGAGTATGATGAAGGTCAATAAAATCATGACTGGAATGGAGAAAGTGAATAAGGAAGTATTATTTACTCCTTCACATAACAAGAACCAGAGATCACCAATTAATTTAATAGGCAGCCGGTTTAAAAACAGACAAAGGGCAGGACTTCTTCACACAATGCACAGTTAATGGGTGGAACCTGTTGCCAGAGGTGGTTGTGAAGGCCAAAACTATAACACGGTTAAAAAAAGAATTAGATAAGTTAATGGAGGATAAGTCCATCAATGGCTATTAACCAGGATGGTCAGGGATGCAACCCCATGCTCTGGGTATACCTAGCCTCTGACTGTTCGAAGCTGGGGGTAAATGAAGGAGATGGATCACTCAATGATTGCCTGTTCTGTACATTCCCTCTGAAGCACCTGGCATTGGCCACTGTCAGAAGACAGGATAGTGAGCTAGATGGACGATAGGTCTGATCAAGCATGGCCGTTCTTATGTGCTAATTCCCCTCCTTGCTGACAAAGCCCTGTGTTGGAGTCCTTAGAAATATAACTTTGTAGGAGCTGTACCCTCTAGGGGGCTGGTGGCAAGAGAGAAGGAAGAGGCATCCATATGGATGCCATTTGCCTCCTACAGATTCAAATCTCACAGATTTTCCTCTCCTAGATGAGTTATGCCTAAATAGGGACAAATGGGGCCATGAAATAACATAAAATTACCATCTGTGTGGCTCTTATTTAATCCCTAATTCATCAAAGGATTTAGATGCATGATGAAGTCTCATTTCCTTCAGTGGGAACTAAGCATGCACTTAAGCGTGTTGTTTAATCAGTCTGGCCTCAACCTGGAGCACTTCCTCCCCCACACCCCTAGTATTAATTATCCGTTAATGCAGTGTTCACGTATTACTATGAAACAAGATGGAAGGACACCAAGATAGCTAATCAACCATCTTATCTCATTTTTTCTTCCCATATTGCCCGTCTGAATACAACAACCTGTTTCTTTTAAAACTTGCCTATGTCCATGAATTCTAATATGTTGTCTTAATCAGAAAATACTTTATCATAAACAAGAAAAAAGTGGGAAATTGAGTTTGTTTTTGGTATTTATAATTCAAGTACAGCGAGAGGCACTTCATCTTTCTAAAATGTGCTACCACACGTTTCTCTGTTGGATTGGTTTTTTCCCCATGCTAGAATTCAATACATGCTTTGACTGATCACTGTGACAGAAATCAAAATCAGCTTAGCAACACGGCGTTTCTTTATAAATAAGGCTCTGAGTTTAAAGTCCCATTTTTCCAACTCTGGATGGAAAATCTTAGCATAAAGGCAATGGACACCCAAGGCCATTTTTTGAACTAATGAGCATCTCTCTTATAATGCTCGAGGAAAAGATTTCCTGAGAGCTGTACAGTCTAAATAAGAGACACTTTGGCAAATATTCTTTTAAATACACAAATGCTGCTATCTAAAGCTCTCCATTACTTTTATATCATTTTGACATAAAGTCTACTTGTGCACATCAGAAAAAATATTAGTTACTGGGAAGTGCTCAGTCACAGTTCCATGAATAGCAGACTAGAGGCCAAATCTTGTTCACTTGACTAAAAGTGAGAAGTCCCAGTCAGCCCTAGTTTAATCTGAAGTGTATAGAGGCATTGGTTAAGCATCAGATATAAATAAAATTTGACTTATTAATGGATTATAGTGGAAGTGGCAGCAACCACTGTCGTTAAGGCCACATGGGCATTTCCACTCCAGCCCCCTCTTTCAGTTGCTCATAACTTTCTGAAGCAGTCACCTTTCAGAATGACATTTTCCAGCCCTGGTTAATGCTCAAAGGAGTTGCTTTTGGGGGGAGCGGAGGAGAAAGAGTCAGTTAAAAAGTGATTGAAGTATTTACATTAGAGCCGAGTAGGGAGGGGAAATCATGCTTTCACAGTTCTAAAAAACCGTTGGACAGAAATAGAAAAACCGGATGGCAAGAAGTCTGAGTTCTGATAGAGTTCAAGTCTTGCACTGCCCCGCTGTCTGGAGTGGCTCACGACTGAGTGCCAGCCGCAGGGAAACGTCAGGAAACAGGCCAGAAATCCCAAATGGCTTGTATGTTTTGTAATTAGATTTCACCAACCCAATCACAAATGTGAACTCCTAAAGCACCAGAACAGTCTTACCATGAAGTCACAGACAGTCCCCTTGGACAGGCCAGTCTGTCTTGCCACCCAGACAAGCTGGACTGGGTGATAGATGGTCAGTTTACACAAAAATCACAATATTCACGTTACTTTCAGTCCCAAAGGACAAGGTCAGTTGTACTCAGATCTCCAACCAAAGACAACAGCTGTAGCTAATCCTGTCATAAACTAACTACAGATTTAACTAAGAAAAGAAATAGTTATTTACAAGTTAAAGCAGGAACTAGACCACAGAAATGAGTGACGGTCTTAGATGTTAAAAGGTAATATAAGCTTCTATAATAAACAGCTCTATCTGTTCTTAAGCACTGGCCCATGCAAGCGGGATAGGGATCTCTTGCTTATGTTTAGGTATCTTTGCCCCTCAGTGTCCAGACCATGAAGCTCCCAGTTTTTCCCTATCACAGATTTTTATCCCCCTTACCTCAGAATCCAAGCGGATGGGATGAGTTCATGCTCAGGCCTCCCCTTCCTGGAGGGAGTGAGGAACGCAGTCAGCAATGGCTCCGTCCTTTAGTGCTACGCAATGCCTCTTTTGCCTTCAATGGCCCATCCTGTGCGAGTGCTTTAATTAAAGCTTCTTTTCCTGTTTGAGTTACAGAGGTTGACAATGCAAACACTTTATACAATGGGCTGTGGGGGTTATAAGTGAGATCAATACCTGCAGCATCCTACACTAGTTATGAGGTCTAGACCCTGAACACATTCTTACAACTCTAATGTTGATCTTAACCCTAACACGCAGGTGAGCCAGGCTGGTTTCCAGTCATGCATTTGTTAAGGTTCAGTGAGGCCTGGGGCCTTGGCATGAGCAGGCCCTTGCTCTGCCAGCATCACAGGCCTTTTTACGATGTTCCCCCACATGTTGTCAGCAAGTTTGAACTACTCTCAGTAGGCCAGATCCTCAACAGCAAGAATCATTTACAACAGCTGAGGATCTGGACCCGTCATGCTAGTTTCTTCTCATGGGTGGCGGGTGAACTTGTGGGGGAGAGGCTAGCCCCCGGCTTGGCCTGCCCTGCCACTCCCCTTCCCTGGCTGAAGCCCAGAATGTCCCTCCCCCAGCCCACCCAAGCACCTGACGAGGCCCCCAGCCCGGAGTGCTAGGCCCGTGGGTGGCCCAAGGACCCGCTCCAGCTGCCCGGAGTCCCTGGCTGCAGGCCAGCCTCCACTAGCCCCAGTCCCAGCCCAGGGCCTGGCCGTGGGGGGAAGAGCCGCAGAAAAGCATGGCAGGAAGCAGGAGGGGACCTGGGAGCGGAGCATGGGCGGGGCCACACAGGGCAGCCTTTGATACCCACCACTCATGGTTCTTCTATGGCCCTCATTACAGTAGCATCTGAACCTATGATCTTCAGCACCAAAGCACAGACTTCTTTCCGTTCAGGGGACTCCAAACTCTATGGCCCGTGGGCCAGATTCGGCCCGCAGCTTCGATTTGTCCGGCCCCCCAACCAATTGCTGCCGCTGTCTTGGCAGCACTTCGGCGGCAGCTCAAATGCTGCTGCCGCCTCGGCGGTATTTTGGTGGCGGGGCCCCGTTGAAATCGGGCCCTGCACTCCCTAAAGCCGGCCTGCGAAGTCCTTTCAAAAATCTAATGTGGCCCTCGTCTCCTAAAGTTTGGAGACCCCATGATTAGCCAGTAGTAGTAGTAGGCTGTTATCCTCTAGTAGTTGATAGGCTACTAGAGGAAAATGCAAAACATTGCCAGTGTGTTATTTAAGCAAATCAAGTTATTAGGCGGCATGATCATTTTGTGCACAAATCCACATTTAGGCATGCAGTTACCCAATTTCCATGTGCAAATAGAGTTGCGCACAGCCATGTTGTGAGTGCAAACTGAAGGGACGTTATTTGAAAGTCTGACCTGTTAACTTACAACTAGATTTCATGAATAAGATTTTCATTGTTGCAGGCTAGATCAGGTTTCTGGCTGAAACTGGGTGAAATTGAAAAGGTTTCTTGAAATTCAGACTGCCGTACCTTTTATAAAAAATCCCACTGTATAAAAGCTCTATTGTAATGAGTATTTGGAGTTGCATCCATAATCATCCATTCCATATTTACTGTATTATTTCAGCATGTGAACAGTCTCATGCTTAGCTAGTGTGACCGGCTATTTATTTTTGCCCTGGGCTGGTACAACAGTATCTGTGTTCCCAAAGAGACTGTCAGGAAAGCAGATTTGTCACAATGGAGACTATAAATGATGCATATGAACAGTTTAACTGCACTTGGCTAATGAAAGCTGCTTAATACCAGCACATTAAGCATGTTTTCAAGGCCTGATTTGACAAATCATCTGACAGACAAAAAAAGAGCAGGAAATAAAAAACTTGAGACAATTGTGATCCTATTAAAATGCAACAGTGGGTTAGAACAGCATACTCCTATTATTTTCCATGGTATGATTTTATCTTCGTTTTTTTTGTGTTATTAACGGCAGTTATATTTTTAGTGTCTTGTTCCTTATTAGAAAGCTTTTCGATACTGAGCAGATTTTTTCACAGCCTTGTCATAAAGTACAGGTTTTGTGGTTAAATTCCTGGCCATGATTTTTATTATCCAGATAAAAAAAGAGGGAAGCTACATGTGATTAAAAAAAATCATTACTAATTCTGCAGCACTTTTCCAAACTTTTAGAAATTAAAAATGGTTCATTGCAATTATATAACAGTGGTAGCAACAATGATCTACATCGGGGGTAGGCAAACTACGGCCTGAGGGACACATCCGGCCCGTCAGACCTTTTGATCCGTCCCTCAGCTCCTGCCGGGGTGTGGGGTTGGGGGTTTGCCATGCTACAGCCGAGGAGCAGGGTTGGGGGCTTGCCCTGCTCCGCACAGCTCCCAGGAAGCAGCCTCCATGCCCCCCCCCCTCTGGCTCCTACGTAGTACGTACATGCATGGCCAGGCGGCTATGTGCATTGGCCTGTCCACAGGTGCTTCCTCTGCAGCTCCCATTGGCCGCAGTTCCCGGCCAATGGGAGCTACAGTGGTGGCACCTGCGGACGAGCTGCAGTGGTGGCACCTGTGTGTAGAACCGCCTGGCCGTGCCTCCGTGTAAGAGCCGGAGGGCGGGGGGGACATGCTTCCGGGAGCTGCTTGCGGTAAGCACTACTGGGAACATGCACCCCTGAGCACCCCCCACCCCTGTGCCCCAGTCCCCTGCCACAGCCCTGATCTTGCCTTCTGAACCTCTCAATCCCAGCCCAGAGCCCCCTCCTGTACCCCAAACCCCTCATCCCTGGCCCCACCCCAGAGCCCGCACCCCCAGCCAGAAACCCCTCCCCCCCCATGCCCCAACAGCCTGCCCCATCCATGATCCCCCTCCTGTCCTCTGAACCCATTGGTCCCAGCCTGGAGCCCCCTCCTGTACCCCAAACCCCTCATCCCTGGCCCCACCCCAGAGCCCGCACCCCCAGCCAGAAACCCCTCCCCCCCCATGCCCCAACAGCCTGCCCCATCCATGATCCCCCTCCTGTCCTCTGAACCCATTGGTCCCAGCCTGGAGCCCCCTCCTGTACCCCACCCCCGAGCCTGCACTCCCAGCTGGAGTCCTTCCAGCCCTCCCCCACACCTCAACCCCCTTCCCCAGCCTGGAGCCCCCTCCCGCACCCTGAACTCTTCATTTCTGGCCCCACCCCAGAGCCATCACCCCCAGCCAGAGCCCTCACCCCCTCCCACACCCCTACACCCAATTTAATCAGCATTCATGGCCCACCATACAATTTCCATACCCCAATGCGGCCCTCAGGCCAAAAGGTTTGCCCACCCCGATCTACATGGTCCTATTTTAATCGGATAACGTCACAGGACCATATTTCTGTTCTGTGTTTGTACAGCACCGAGCACAATGGGATCCAGGTCTACGTTCCTAGGGGCCACTGCAATACAAATAAGAATAAAAGCATGAAGAAACTCTGCTCTCTATCACCAGATCACAGTGTCCAATCAAGTCAGTTAATAAAGACAGATTTCAACGGACTAGTCTTCTCTCTGCTGGAATGCAGACAAGACTCTGGGCCAAACCCTCAGATGGCAAGAGTCAGCGTGGCTCCATAGACATAGCCCTGATTTACGGTTGAAGATACAGCTGAGGATCTCAAGTATCAGAGGGGTAGCCGTGTTAGTCTGGATCTGTAGAAGCGACAAAGGGTCCTGTGGCACCTTATAGACTAACAGAGGTATTGAAGCATAAGCTTTTGTGGGTGAATACCCACTTCTTTGGATGCAAGCAGTGGAAAAGTCCAGAGGCAGATATAAAAGTGCAGGGAAGATTCAGGCTAGAGATAACGAGGTAAGCTTAATCAGGGAGGGTGAGGCCCTCTTCTAGCAGTTGAGGTGTGAACACCAAGGGAGGAGAAACTGCTTTTGTAGTTGGCTAGCCATTCATAGTCTGTTTAGTCCTGGGGATCTGTCCCTGTAGACTGGCTTTTTGATGGCACCCCCAACAAAAGCTTCCCCAGATTAATTTTGGCAACATCTGAAAGTCACATGCCACCTAGTGACACTGCAAGGAACACATTGTATTAACAGGTGGTTGGATTGATCGGCCCTTAGTTATTGGGTCTATTGTGTTAGGCATAGCGTTATTAGCCAATCATGTACTTGTTGCAGGTCCATTTTCTGAGAGGGGGTTCAACTAATCATTAACTAGGGAAATTTCAAGATGCCACTCAAACGTGTGTGTGTATGTATATATATATATATATATATATATATATATATATATATATAGGCAACGAGATTTTCCACACAGTGAGATACAATTTTTAATATGTTCATAAACTACAAAAATAGGATGGAGGAATGCAGGCTGGCCTGGTGCTGAAAAAAAGGATGTTATCGCCTAAAATATAGAAGGATTTGTTCAAGGACCGCTCATCTTTCTAGAGCTGAGAACTGGCAACAACAACAATAAAGTGGATTTTTGCAAGGGCTAAAGAGTGGAGAGAAAAGGTCGTCCAATTCACAGAAACTTCCAATTGCAAGGAGAAATTTTCCAAACTGGGGACCCTTTATCTACATAAGAATGACATTGAAATTTGTGGACTGCTTAAGGAGTGGGTCTACTCAGAAAAGAGGCTATAAAAATGGCCCCTTCTTACCCATCAGATGTATTCCTTTGTGTGTGTTCAGAGCCAGAGCTGCTGATTTAAGTCACAGAAATAGGTTCTTTCTTACTCCTTGTTAGCTGTGTTCGCTCTCTATGGCTAAGAGTTGGAGCTGGGGAATTCTGTTCCTTCTTCTGCATCGTCAGCAGAATTGTTTATTAAATGCCAGCCATTTACAGACATTAAGGGCACCATAATCTATACTAGGATGTGCTCAAAAGCACTCCTGGCACCTGTTCACCTGTTTGCTCCGAGTCAGGCAGGGTGGAAACTTTCATTCACTTTGACAATCGCCAAATGAACAACTTCTCTCTTGGCCTTAGTAAATAGTTCAAATATCCACCACTTGCTTGCGGTAACCACCTTTCCTCTGCCATTTGCAGAGCTGTAAAGTGATGGAGGAGAGGAAGGGAAGCTCCAGGTTGTGCCTCTGCATTGCCCTCCTCAGAAATGAGAGAGAAGTCTGTTTTGTTAATGTAATATGGCATCCCTCTGTAGTGGGCCTAATCACCACAACTCATCGTCTGAGCTCCCTCTGGAGACCCCTGAAAACAGCAGAACCCGGAGAAGAGGACGATATGCATTCTCCCCCTTCCCTAAGTGTCAGAGTATTTCTTTCAGAGTTCTAAAAATCAGGAATTTATTTCTTGGCCCTGATCCTGGTTTGTATTTGAATTTCTCCCCAACCCCGCACCCTGGGGTTACAAGCACTCTCATGTGTATATACCATTCAGCGATTTTCAAGCCCCTCTGTAACTTCCATCTCTGGGCCAGACCCTGTGAAGTATCATGTGACTTCAACTCCCACTGGGGTCAGAGGGCATTCAGCACCACTATGAGATGAGGGCGAAGATCCTTATTTCTTTAGCTATTCAGAAATCAAAAGTATCCATAAGGAAAGAAACTGTGTAATGATGTAAGCAAGCCTGGAACAGCTAGAGGGTCAGATAGTTTCTCAAAGACCCTGTCTTTTTCTATCTAAACAAATAATGTCACTGTACAAACAAAAGGGCACACAATAAGCCTAGTGATATGACCCTGTTGTCCTGATTGCTCAAGATCCTGTACTAACACTGCCCTATGTCCCCTGTGGGAAGGGTTGCATGGTATCACTTATTGTTACAAGGCAAATTGTTGCCTAAGGGTGATCATCTAGAATTCATCTTGATTGTCATTTTTCTCCTCAAGCTTATATTAGTTTTGAGTATTCTACATCTACACTCCCTGATATTTTTTCACATGTTTTGTTGATATTGGTGTTTTTGTTCTTGCATGAGGTAATGTATATGGAAAATGAGGAGCCCATGTGTAGGATTTCAGAATCTTTTAGGGAGATTTAAAGAGATGGAAGGAGAAGCACAAGCATCGACTAGATTGGAACCACTAAACTTATTTTAGCTATGACCTCCTCTAAACTTGAGTACAGTGGGCTTGACATACTGAGGCAGACCAACCATCCATCTAGTTCTCTCCTGCCTTGTATAATGAATGCTACAAAGAACACAATGTTTATTACCATGGACCATTCAGAGGCCCAGCATTTCTCTTACTGCTCCTCAAGCCCCTTCACTGCTGTTTAGGGAGAATCCACTAGTGCTGACCTCTGTTGGGGGCCTTCCTGGATCACCTTGTGTCCTTGCCACAGACAGCACTAAAGAAGAGGGGAAGGGGAATCTCTTAAGGGGCCTGAAGACCTGTTCCTGCCAGCCATCTCAGCCAGTGCTCCTTCCACTCTCCCTGTCTGCTCCCCTCTTGTGACTGAAATTGACAAGGTTCCTGTTTTCAGAGCAGAATCCTTGTCCATCTCACTCCCTTTTTCACTGCACTATATACTTCTATAGCTGAAGATCTTTCATATTTGGAATCTGGATCCAGAATGTGAATAAGGCTTGGGCCCCTCTCTCATTTTTAAACAGGACAGAAGCAGAAACAAACATCCTGAAATTAGAGCATTCTGGAATAATTGAGCATCCCAAAAGTGCTCATGAAAAACTAAATCCCATACAAATGGGTAACAATTTCAGAGCACTCATCGGGTTTTTTAAAGTTTTATTAATGTTAGGATCCTGAAACGTTTTACTATAAAATAGGTTAAAAGTTATGAAGGATGCATACATCAGTATTTAATCTATTTACGTGAATACATTTCACAGCATTTAGTGTAAAAACCAAGAATGCCCTAACCATGCTCAGAAATTCATTATGATTTTGCTAAAGCGAGCATTATCTTTAATACTGGATAGCATGGGAGAAAATGGGGTTAAAATTAAAATACACACAAAAGGAAGTTTTATACTGGTATAAAAGTGAAAGTGCTGGTTTTTCAAAGTAATTCTTTTTATTACTTAAAATTTGACATCTGTGCCTTATGTGGTATAAATGAGCATCTATGTAGAACTGTTTGGGAAATTATTTCTTTCTTACCTCCATGCAAGATGTTGATGAAAATAGCCATTTTTCATGAAATGAAAATATCACCATGGCTCTACAACAGGCCAAACCAAATCCCTGAATCCAAACATCAAACCCTGTGAGAGGTTGGATCTGGTTCCAGACTTTGCTATTTTGGTTCCATCTCTACTTTTAATGTGTGCTGAAAGAGGAATGCTGCAGAAAGCTTGTTCAGACTCTGGTGGCACCTGTAAACATCTGGTACCAGGCCTCTGATTTCACAGCTATTTCTGCTGCTGCAGTACGATCCAGCAAGCCACCGTCTCTGAAAAAGCATGATCTCAGAGCTGATTGCCAGTCTGACTAAATGGCAATATTACTGAGCCATGTGTAGCCCTCTATCCTTCTATTTCTCAAGATAAAAATTAATCCCAGATATAGGAGCATTGAATGGTCTGGGCCATTCCCACGTTTCTTGTGGCCTGGGGTATATGTGCAGCATCAAATCTCAGTTTCCCCTTTTAAACTAACATTTGACCACACTGTGTACTGGGGACAATTGTCACGCCCACATTCTCCATCGTATGAGAGACATTGGCTTCCTCACGAGCCCTGGGAAATATCAGCTACACAAAATCCATCTCTAGCCCTTGGTTCCAAGCCCCATTTATTGTCCAAGTGACCACAGACTCACAAGAGGAAAACCAGACTTCCAGCTGAGTCTTTCTACCCAACCATGACTCCCATGGTTTGCCACATGCAGTCTTCTGCCCTCAGGGACTACTGCAGGAGACTGTCCCTTCCTGCACCTTCTCCCTCTTCTATTTCCTGTTACTGCTTATAGGGAATCCGGTAATTCCTACTCAAGTGTGCCTCCTTACTAAGGGTAAGTCTACACTACCCTCCGGATCAGTGGGTAATGATCGATCTATTGAGGGTCGATTTATTGCATCTAGTCTAGACGTGATAATCAATCCCCGAGCGCTCTCCCATCGACTTTGGTACTCCACCGCTGCAAGAGGCGCAAGCGGAGTCGACGGGGGAGTGGCGGCAGTTGACCCCGCGCCGTGAAGACGCCGAGGTAAGTCGACCTAAGATACGTCAACTTCAGCTACGCTATTCCCATCGCTGAAGTTGTGTATCTTAGGTCGATTCCCGCCCCCGCAGTGTAGACCAAGGCTAAGTGGGGTTAGCTGGGCCCAGGTCCTTGAAGGGTTCAGATGGTAAAATGACAGTGCAGTTACACCAGGGATGAATTTGAATAATAGATTTAGAGACTGTTTTAGGGACATCAGGAACTGCAGAACTTGTTGATACAGCTTCAGGTTCTCAGTTTTACGCCACCTGTGCCTGCCAAATGCTAGGCAATACACTCTACCACAGAGTTGCTGAGTCTGACGAAGTTGCTATGCCAAGAGCAAGGGGAGGAAACTGAGAACAATGCCTGACATTCCATATCACCAGTGCAGGGAGCCATATGACAAAACTAAGAGAAAGGGTGGAGACTCGAGAGGAATTACTTAAAATGAGGTGAGCGTGAAAGCAGCTCTAATGGGTTTGTGGCGTAATGGCCAGAAAAGAAAGTGTGGGGAAAGGGTTGTTCATTTCCCTCAACCCAATGCACAATACTTAAATTGGTATTGTCCAAAAATAATCTTTATTTCCCTAAACATGATGATAAACAAGCTTTTTTACATTAATCCACTAAATCCATCCCAAGCCTTTTGGCATGATCTATCATGAAAAAGTCAATCTAGGAGTAGACGAAAGTTTTAAGAAAGCAAATTCAAGTGTGGAAGTCCATGAAAGTGTCTGGGTGCTTTAAGATTGGGAGCCTTCCTGTACTCTACTGTCCTTCATCTCATGTAATCATGTACATGAAAAATCATGAAATCTCACTTGCGGGAAAACTACGACTTATATCTAAGTAACCATAAGGCATAGCTTTCTCTTGGTGTTAAAGCATAAGCAATAGAGTCTTGTGTATGTCTGAGTCTTACACTCCCCCTCCAATAAATCATGCACATTCATTGAATGATAGGCAAATAATGGCTTTGCACATTATTTGAAAAGTACCATCAATGTCTTCCCACATGAAACAGGGAAAAAGAAAATACCTTAAGAGCAGCACATAAAGTCTTTGCTGCTGTCAAACTCAGACCAATTAAAACTTGCTTTCAGAAAGGATGTCTTGCCCAAACTTGAAATCAATCACAAGATTCCAAATAATTTAAAAATCTAGTTATTGTATCCTTACAAGGCGTCTGGAATAGCCAGAGTCTCCTGTGCACGACTCAAATGCCAAAAGGGACCATCATGACCATCTAGTCTGAACATCTTGCACATTGTAGGCCACAGAACCTCACCCATCCACTCCTGCAGTAGGTCCATAACTCTGGCTGAATTACTGAAGTCCTCACATTTTGATTTAAAGACTTCAAGTTACAGAGAATCCACCCTTTACTCTAATTCAAATCAGCATGTGACCTGGGCCCCACACTACAGAGAAAGCAAAAAAAACAAACAAAAAAACCCCCAGGGTCTCTGCCAATCTGACCTGGAGGAAAATTCCTTCCCAACCCCAAATATGACAATGCTGGTTAACACAAGATAAGCAGGGCAATTTTTCCTTACCTACATTAGCTAGAATGGTATTACCAGTTTGGTTTCTATATGAACCAAGTACACAGTATATCAGCACATACTAACCCAGTGATGCCAATTATTAGCTATTCGCACCTTGTCTTAAAGCAAACCAATGGAATTTGAAAGGAGACATTTCTCAACTAAGACTGGCAGAAGTCCTAGCATTTAACCTCTCTACAGACCTATAGAAGCAGCAAAAGCTTTGGCAAGGATAACGGTGTTCGCTCTAGTGCTCAGTCCATGCTTTCATGGCAGAATTGAAAACATTGTGTTTCCAAGCGCTAGAAGTACGTCACTGGAAGAATGATGTTATACAACGTTCTACCGACCGTGCCATTTTCCTTCTCATCTCTCTCTGAAGCCATGTCCATGTATTTCTCACGAGACAGGAAATACCATATTTCGGAGAATATTCCAGGTTTGGAAGAAAGCTCCCAGCAAAAGATACCATGACACTAGGGTGACCGTCCCGATTTCCGACCATTTGTCCCGCGTCCCGACCGATGGCTGGTCGGGACGCCTTTTGTCCCGATTTTCCGTGTTCCGTGTTCTCAACAAGTTTGGTTGAGCCGTTTTTTGTTTTTTTTTGTGGGAAGTCCCGATTTTTGGGTCTTCCCATCTGGTCACCCTACATGACACACACATCAACAACTGCTTGAAAATAATAAAAAAGTGTGTTGGGGGTGCTATGATGCTAAGCATGTTGAGTAGCTGAGATATCTTAGCAACCCAGAAACAGCAGCACCATCTAGACAAACTCAGTCTGCATTCAGAACACATGAGTAGACATTTCTCTGTTTTCAGACAGATCCCTAGAAGATATATTACTGGAAACAATCTTGTACGGATGCAGAAGAGGCAGACTATGTGACCTTATAGGTATTTTTGGTCTCTAGTTTCCATTAATTTTATATAGATTGTAAACCAAAGCATTATAAGAGCCTTGCCTTGCCAAGAGCTAAGTCTGTGAGTAACTTATCTTGTGTTATGATAAAGGATAAGTAGAAGCACTTCCCCCATAGCAATTTACATACTTGATACCATTCATTACTCTGTATATTTATCTCCTATTCTCTCATCACTTCTCTGAACTCAGTCTCAATTTTTTCAGTCTCCCTTCAAATAGAAGTCTCTCTTATGCCTCTTTTTTTGACACACACTTTCTGCTATATCTGTTTGAGATGGGTGACCAAAATCAAACACTGGCTAGATCAGACATGTATATAGAGGAACTATAATATTTTCCAGTTTTGCCGTCTATTCTTTCATCCTAGCATTTTCCTTGCTCTTTCAATGCGCTGCTGTGCATTGAACAGAAGCGTTCATTGCCCATTCATCCGTGATGACCATGTCTTTTCTGTAAATGGTTGCAGTTAATTTGTGCTTTAGCCATTTAACTGTTTCATTTAAGTGAAAATCACATTGCATTTCTCAATAGTGAAGTGCCTTACCTTTGTCTCTAGTCTTGCTACCCAACTATTCAGGTTTGTCATCTTCAGGTGTTGCCATCTCTTTCTCTCTCACCTTTTCCAGACTGTTCATAGATATACTACATAAGACCATTACTATTACAGATCCTTGTGGCACCTGCTGTTAACCTTTAACCATTTAAAAAATGATCATTTATTTCTTATCTTTGTTTTCTGTCTCTTAGCTAGTTAGAAATCAGTTAAAATACTTTCTCCCCCATTACTACTTGCTTTCCTAAACAGCCTCTTGGGAGGGACTTTGTCAAAGGCTTTTTGAAAGTCCAAATAAATTATGCCAACTGCTTCTCTTTGACCCTTTTGCTGACAAATTATTTGACTAGAGGAGACTATCTCTTGTTAAGCAGTGCACATCTCCATGTCTCTACTATGGGATGCTTAAATAGCCTCCATGCTTAGGAGGAGTCGCCTCTCCCTCGGCTACCCCCAATATCCAGTTTCTTGCTAGACTGTAGCACTTCCTCCTCTTTAATATCACCACAACCTGCCCTTTCCTCACTACCCCATTTGCTAAAATCCTTGTTAGTTTCCTGGCAGCTGTTGTGTAACCTTCTCCTTTCTGACCTTCTTGCTCTCTGCCTTGCCATTATATTGAAATGCCACTGAGAGTTATCTCACCCCTCCGCTGTTCCAGGAGACTGCCTCTGCCCAACCCCCCTTTGAGTCCCTACACTGGCTTGGCTCTTCTGCACCATATTTAAGATCCTTGTTCTCACACATTAAGGCCCTGCTTAATCTTGAGTCAACCTACATCTCTGGTTTCATTCTCACCTACTTCTGCTCCCAGGCCTGTCACTTTACTGCCCCTTTTGCCTCAGCTTCGTCTTCATATCGTTATGCCCAAAACATAGTTTCCTTGCTCTCATTCAACAAGCACCTCATTTCTCCTGTGAAACCCTGTCTTCAAACTCAGCTCTTCCAGCAACCCTCCCCACTTCCCTCCCCTTGCCACTAATCCCCACACCCTCCACTTACACTTAACAGCTAGGGCCCCACCTAACTTAAATTGTCAGCTTTGGAGGCAGAAAATGTGTCTCTTGACCTAATTCTCTGCTGTCTTGTACCTTATGTAGTCATTCAAACCTCTGCGTGGTGGGTGTAAAATGGCACCATTCTCAACAGGTCACATTTCCTACTCCATCTGTATAGGTGTAAGTGAGCACAGAAGGGGCAAGGCAGTGAAGAATGAGGCCTGAAACCTAAGTTAGTAAACTGAAGATGGTAAAGCAACATTTTATTAATAACTAACAGCAATAACCACTACATTTTTCATCTCCCCTTGATTTCACTACGAAGCACATGTATGTATCCAGGGGACCGATCTGGAGCAAAAGAGGAAGAAGGTGGTGGACATCAGTGAGGCTGATTTCAATGCAATCAGATTTGGTCCTAAATTTAGAGCAATAGATGTGTCAAGAATCTCCATTTTCTGTCTCACCGACCCACACTGACATTCCTGAATCCCTGGGTTCCTGAGTGAGTTGCCACATTTTGTGATCCAACGCTGCATGCATAAATTCCTCGGTGCAATGTGTTTTCAGGCACCTTAAATTATTTAACTCGGTTTGGAGATGAGGGTACCCGGACACGGTTCAACACTCAGCCCAACGAGGAGGCCTCCACTCCAAGTGCATGTATGTTTGTTATCTGCTTTACTCGCGAACATTTTTGTTAAGTGTCTTTCTTGTAGTGAATAATGTAAGAACTACAAATGAAAAAGCATTTTATGCAGGGAGCTAACAGCGGAACAGAGGGTTCACAGGGCACATTTTGGTCTTTGAACATGAATGCAGGGGCAACAACAGCCTAGCAACTGTTCTCAAGTACATACTGTATCGGTTTTTGCTTTGAGCACTTGAACATCAAATAGGAATACAGGGCATGTTTTCCAATGTACCACTATTGAATATAGCTGTTATGAAAAGTGCTCATGGAAACTATTTTTCTTCTTTATAAACATAAACTATGCAGGACCTGATTCTTCACTGCCATATGCCACTGACTTCGGTGACATTACTTGCTTTACACTGTTGTAAGTCTAATTATTAGGTACTTAACCCATTGCCATTAGATCTCAGCACTTAGGAATTTCTCCACAACACCCCTGCGAGCTGGGGAATATTTACCATTTTAAATATGAGGAACTGAAGTACAGAGATCCTTGATTGAGCAAGCATCTAAGCATATGATCTGATGAGCTAAGGCCAAAGCAATTAAGCGATTCACCTAAGGTCTCACAAGAAGTCAGTTGCAAAGCTGGGAATTGAAACCAGGTCTCCCAAGGCAATGGAGAATCAGAGCATAATTTGGAACAGCATAAGTAAAAGATTGGGAGGAAAGGGAAATCATGCAGGTCGAATGGCACTGACACATGAAGTCAATAGTCTCAAGTAGTTTAGGCCCAAAACCAGATTTCATTGATTTAGAACGATGGCTTTGAAAAATCTAAAATGAATAGAATTTTTCATGATGTTTAAAAAATTGTTATAGAGTTTATATATTTTAAATATTCCACTGAAGCTGCTGATCCCCTAAAAATACCCTCTTTGTACCAGTGCATGAGAACAATGCTTTGAGCAGGGGGTTGGACTAGATGACCTTCTGCGGTCCCTTCCAACCTTGATATTCTATGATTCTATGAACAAGGGGATGAATATGAACAGGAACAGAAAGTGAAACTGACAAGTACAGCTCATTGCAATTTTTTCCAATGGACGGGGGAAGGGGGAATATATTACATCTGTGTCCGACCTCATGTGTGGTCTCTACCAAATGCTAATAACTAGCAGGTTATTGCAGGATGTTTGTATAGGAAACATCTAATTTCTAGAGTTATGTAACATGTAGAATATTGGTTTCCAAAACTGGTGGAGGTGAAACTTGTCATCTGAGAACAATCAGTGCTCATTGACCCAGCCCAACCGTGTGCTTACAGTCTGGGAAAAATATAGACGTGAGCATTGACTAGGGTGACCAGACAGCAAATGTGAAAAATCGGGATGGGGGTGAGGGAAATAGGAGCCTATGTAAGAAAAAGACCCAAAAATCAGGACTGTCCCTATAAAATCGGGACATTTGGTCACCCTAGCATTGACAAAGACAGAGAGGTCTGTGACTGTATAAGAGAAGGAAAGAGGGTATAAATGTTATCCAATGTGCCAGCAGGAGTGTCTTACAAAAAGTGAATCCCAATTTTCTGGACTGGACAAGCACTAGAAAGACTGACCATTGGGTGAGAACTACCTTATTAGACAGGAAAGTGACTTTTTAATAAGTATAGGCAATAGTTTGTGGCCTACGTTTTCCTTATACCTGTAACCTTATGTTTCCAAATCTTATTTGCTTTCGAGTGAATCTTTAACTCTAACTTTGTTAAACAAACTTCAGTTTGGTTTTACTGTGGACCCGTCTAAATGAATTGTGCTAAGGAGAGTGTTGAATTCAGGGGAAGCCGGTAAACTGGGGTGCATTACTTCCATGGAGGCAGAGAATCAGTGTATATAGTGGGTGTCCAGAAAACAAGGGGCTGGGCATTTGAGTGGAACAAAGTGGGGACGTGTAAATTTCTAGCCTGCAGAGAGAAAGAGCTGGGCTTGCGAAGCCAGAGTGGAGCACTTGTGTAGCTAGCAGAGTTGGGAGGATTTCCCCAGTGGGCACAGACTAGGGTGACCAGACAGCAAATGTCAAAAATCAGGACAGAGGGTGGGGGGGTAATAAGAGCCTACATAAGAAAAAGACCCCCAAATCGGGACTGTCGCTATAAAATTGGGACATCTGGTCACCCTAGCACAGACAAGCCTCTCTCACGCTGTAAGCAGGTGGTAGGGATTCACCCCAGACACCCCGAGTAGCCCCCCCTAAAAGTGTCCCAGCAGTAATTTACTGCTAGACTATACCAGGAGCCAATTATTACACCCACCTCCCACCTAGAAAAGTAGCAACAAGCCTTCACCCTTCCCCTGCCCGCTCCTGACCTACCTGCTCCAGGGAAGAAGTAAGTGGGCATGCAGTCTACATCCAGATCTGGTTTAGTCCCCAGAGATGTACAGAGGTGGGGTTCCTTATTCCCTCACAATCCCTTTCATCAGTCCCAGGGTGCCCATCTAGCCCTAAAATTCCAAGTTGTGGTGTCTCACTGTAGCTAAACGTCTTCTGACCTACTATCCATCCTCCTTTCAGTTACAGGGAATCTGGACATATGATCTCGGCTCATATGGGGAGCCAGATTTCATCTCTCCCATGGCTGTAAAGGGAGAAAAATGGAGACTAATCTCAAGTGCTACTCGGAATGAACAGGTTGAGAAGTCATATCACTTTTCTTCACTGAGATGTATCACGGCTGAGCCTGACACTGACTTAGTAACTTACCATTCTATTCAGCAAACCTCTCAGCTAGGAGCCTGCCCTTGGGAATGCTGGCTGGTATAATCCACAGTTGGCTGATTTTGCACGTACTGCTGGTGTTCATTTCTGATCATTGTCTCCAGCTGTATTTGCTTCATTGTTGGTTAAACGTCTCTGGTTTCCAAATTAACATTTCCTCATGCGTAAAGTATTCCCAATGAGGAAGCTGCCTGTACGTGAAAATCTCCTGATGTGTTTTTGTATATAAAATGAATGGTTTTATTGATATTAAAATGAACTTCATCCATAAAAACAAGATCCTTTATTTGTGTATTTATTGGGGGGGAAGGAGTTTAGCATTCTCTTTCTAGACACTGCCTACCTAGGATTCCATCAAAAATAATCAGCATTACTGGAATGCGCAAATTATAGTCAGACTCCGTTAAGGGAGCCATGTTAAATTAACCCATCACTAACAGGCATCATTAACTGGAATAATTTACAATTAGGCTCTAAGTGCCTATTCCTGCATTCCTTTTATTAATAAGAAGAATCATTTATATAGCTCCAACTGGGTGTTCAGTGCTTCACACAGAGGACGTTTCTCTCTCCCAAGGAATTGTCGGATCAGATACTCGACATAGTTCATTAAGCACCAGTCACCAGAGGTGCAACTTACAGCAGCTGCTCTATGTTGCAACAGGGCTGAAGCTGACCCTGAGAATCCGGGAACTGCAGTCAGCTTCCTGATGCCTGACCCCGCTCCTGTGAAGAGTGGAGCAGAAGAAAAAAAATTCCAGGCCCATCATCTAATTAGGAAGATACACAGACAAGGGGAGGGGTGGGAAGCTAACTGAGCACCAGATAAACCTGAGATGTCTTGTTGCTTTGCACATTTTTATTACAACTATATTTTGCTTAGGTGTGTGGTTTGATCCTGTGCTAGGTTGGTGCATTAGGATTTATAGGCCTCATGGAAGAAGTGGGATTTGAGAAAGACTCTGAAGGAATATAGGGATTTAGAGATTGCCTTCATACATCAGACCAGAAGGTCCATCTAATCCTGTAGCCCATCTCCAACAGTTCCAGCACATCAGAAGACAGGGTAAGAAACCATATAGAAGACCATTATGGAATAACCTGCTCATAGTAAGTTTGTTCAATTAAAAGTTGAGTTATGCCCTTCGAAGTCTCAAGTCAAAAAGAATGGCAGGCTTCTGAAAACATGCCACTCCATAAATAGGCAGTAGTTTTACCGAAAGACAGTTTTTCAGACAGCTACGCATAGTATATTTCAGGTAACAATTCTAGTAGCCAGTTTTCTCACGTACAGGAACTCTGTGAACGAACTAGGAAATAGGAGCCTCTCACTCATCTCCTCATTCCAAGAGCCTCTCCCATGGTCCATAAATGTTCTTCCATTCCTAGTGCTCCTTGGTGTAACTTCAAGTGATTTAAGTTAGCCACTTTCCATCATCAGAGACATTAATAAGGTTATTGTGGGGACTGAGAGGAATGACTGAAATCGGCTTCTGTGTATGTTTTCTCTCCCGCCCCCTCCCCAGCTGCACAGAACTATGAAAGAAATCTCACAAGGAAGCTACCCCCAGAGGTGTCATTTCAGAACAGCAACACAAAAACAATCTCTGCATTGCAAAAGAAACCGCAATAGATTATCTCCACATTCTGTTAAGTGGGCACGGCATAGTAAAACTAAGTCACATGAAAGGAGTTGCAGTTCAATTACTTAAAAGGGTACTGTCAAGAGTATTAGACCAAAAAGAACTTACCTACCATGACTGTGATCCCATCTTGAGGGCCTGAACTTCAAATATGTATTTGTTTTTGCAACCAAGCCATGCTCCATCTGACAACGTAATAAAAAGCCCATTTGTAACTGTCTGTAAGACTATAAACAAAATGGTGTGCGCTCTATGGTACCTTATAAAGCCTCCAACTGCTAGACCCACCCTTCCATGGGCACGCATAGCACAAAATAATGCAGAACCAGCATGGTTGTGTGGCACCGAGGGCAGGGGTGAGCTGGAGAGAACATGCAGGTTGGCTCTGGCCAACAGAGGTATTGAGGTTGTAGGCACCTGAAAAACTGCTCCTGTATGGACCCATGGGTATCACCCTTCCAATTCTGGAACAGGAGCACATAATATCCCCTCCTATTCATATATCCCAGGCTGTTAATAGTGGCCACAGAATGTTACCACTGACCCTCTTCCCGAAGGGCCTCATTGAACATCTACTGACATGAATAGGAATTGGATCAGTCTCTACGGACTTGTCTACACTTAAAACACTACAGCAGCACCGCTACGTCACTATAATGCTTCAGTGTAGACACTACCTATGCCGATGGGAAAGATTCTCCCATTAACTATGCCAAGAGGCAGTGGTTAGGTCAACGGAAGAATTTTTCCAATGACCTAGCGCTGTCTACATGGGGACTTAGGCGGCTTAACTACGCCATTCAAGGGTGTGGAATTTTCACCCCCTTGAGTGACGTAGTTATGCCAACCTAAATTTCTAGCGTAGACTAGGCCTAAGGCCACCAGGCAGAAAAAAGGATTCCCTCTCACAATTACTTTTAGATCCCTAGTATCAACCCGTTTAACTTAAGAGGGCAGCATCTGGACTAGTCTATTCAGTAATACATTTCCTGGTTTTATATTGGGCTCTGTGAAGAACAGAAGTTGGCAATAAGATCTCTTCTCTTGTTGTATATGTGCAGTTTTGATCTGGTAAGTACTGTCTGTGTTAGAAATTATTTATAAACCACCACACACAGACTCTGAACATTGTGTGCCTAGCTATAAGTTAAATAAATGAAAGCTCATGTAGAGTTTTTTCACATCAGAATTTACATTTAGAGCTGACCCGGTAATGGTTTTCCTGTCCCGCAAGAATGTCAAGGTTTTAAAAGTTTGTTCCTATCCCAAATCAGGACAAAAATTAGAAATCGGGAAATGTGTGAACCAAAAAAAAAAATTCAGCTCACGTGAACTGAAACATTTCAAAAATGTTCCACGTCCATCTCAACCATTGTTGATAAGTTGTATAGTCAGCTGCTTAACCACAATTTAGTTCCTTATGAAATACACTCAGGAGATCCAATAACCAATGTCAGCATATACATGCTGATAACATTAGAACAGGAAAAGTTTCTGTATGACACCAGTTTCTGGGAAACTGTCTCATGCAGCAATGTTACATTCAACGTATGCAGGTGTGCTCCCAAAGTCACACCCCAAAACCCATCTTTTTTTATACCCAACCTGTTTACAAGTCAAGGTACTATGTATGCCATCTGAAATTAGATTTAACCAACGAGTTGTCTATCCTGTTTTTATCGTTTTGTGATGTATCCCTTATCTCTTTCTTTTACCCTAGTGAAAGCCTAGCAAGCGCCTCATGTCCTTTGGAGCCTGAAATGAATGTCTTCAGAACAATCATATGTCATGTGCTCTTCCTTTGGGACATTCCAGTACAGGCCTGTAAGTGGAAATCCCTTTCTCTTGCTATGGTAAAGCATTCATCCGCCCTGATTTTGACAGCTTCCCTATTCACTCAAGCCTATTGGGGGGAGGGATAGCTTAGTGGTTTGAGCATTGGCCTGCTAAACCTAGGGTTGTGAGTTCAATCCTTGAGGGGGCCATTTAGGGATCTGGGGCAAAAATTGGGAATTGGTCCTGCTTTGAGCAGGGGGTTAGACTAGATGACCTTCCAACCCTGATATTCTATGATTCTATGAAACCTTATTTCAGTGAATGCAAGGGGTTGTGGAACACTTAGCATAAATGAGCAGGTTTATATACAAATCATAGGCCAATTTAGGGTATATAAGTGCTATAATATTTTTGCGCTTAATGCAAACTAATATATATATGGAGCGGATAATACATATCATACAAATACAATAGCCAGCATAATAGTCAATACCCTTTTACTTGTTTAAAAACCATAAATTAGATTACAAAACAAAGTCACTGTGAACCCAAACCCAGAAAAAATTTGTTTTGAAAATGTCAAAATGGGGCATTTCAATACTTTTAAAACTGCTTTTCAAAATCTTTTTGAAAATAGGAAATTCATAAAATGTCGACCCTTTCCTGTAAACAAATATTGATTTCAGTGAATCAGTGTGTTCCAACAACAAATGTTTTGTCAAAACATTTCCAACCAGCTCGACATCCATTAATGTCAAAGCTAGTACCCCTTCTGAAGGAGCCAGCTAAGTGCAATGTATGCTCTCCCCAGCACATTCACAGAAGACACAGAACAAAGGTTCCTTGGCCCCTCCCCCAGTAAAGAGGATAAGCCATAATCCTGGCCTATTCCAGCATTATTCCATAGTCACTAAAAATGGGTTGCATGTTTGATCATAAAAAAATAATGTGCAATATTAAAGTTTGGTGCTTTTGAATATTTTCCCTCTAACATGCTTAGGTGCCATTATCAATCCCTAGAATGTTGCTTAATTTACTAGGGTATTCATATAGCATATGTAGAGAGTCAATTCATATAGTTTTGAATTCAAACTACATTCACCGCAAATTGCTCAGTTATTTTCTTTTAATAACTTATTGCATTTGCTAAATCTCTATTGTGCTTCCAAATTATATAAACAATATTCCTGTGCCGAGGAATGTCTTCATTAGTGTGCCATTGTGCTATGCTAAAGGGCAGGGTTGTGTAATTTTAAGCCATTCTATTTTGATGGATAGAAACAGGTCTGAATTATCCCATGTCATTTACCGTCTAAAGCGGCATTGTTCTCTTTCTGACTCAGCCTTTGCATCTGGCTCATTTCAATTTCCCTGTCATTTCATCAAAACTTGAGAAAGCAGACGCTACAGTGGAAATGATCCCAATTTTAATTTTAAAATAGCATTCTTTTTGTGCAATATTTACCCAGGGAAAGGTGGAACACTTTCAGAAACTGCACAGAATTAAAGGAACACTGTTTTGTCTAGTGAGGCTTTAAACCTCTACACTTTAGAGACTCCGATTGTAGAGATTGAAAAACTAATACTGAATACAGTCAAACGATTGTGGATAATAGGCCAGAACCTCAGCTGGGGTAAATCAATATAGCTCTTTTCACTTCAGAAGAACTACCCTGATTTACAGCAGCTGAGGATGCGAGCTAACATATACACTCATAAAAGTTACGGTCCGAAATAATTCACATATTAATCAAAGGACCAAAAATGGTCAGATCTTGTAAATCACTCACTATGAATAGTTCATCAAGCGATCCGATACCAGGGTATAAATGCTGCGAGAGAGAGCTAATAGCAAGTGTTCCTAAAGGCTTATTTTAAGGAAATTGTATTGGTTCACAGACATAATAGCAGGTACAGTGAGTATTCAAAACATTAAGGCCCAAATTTGTAAAAGTATTTTAGGAGTTGCTGCCCTCAGCATTGCAATGCCAAACTGATTTAGGAGCCTACATCTCATTTTCAAAAGGAAGTTAGGCCCTTAGGAGCCAAAATCCTAATTGCCTACATCACTTTTGAAAATGAGACTAAGGTTCCTAAATCAGTTGGACATTGCAATGGTGAGGGCAGCAACTCCCTGAATGGGACTTAAGGAGGTGCTTAACGCTAAGCATGTACTTAAATGTTCTGCTGAGTAGGAAAAGGTTTAAGCGCAGATGTTAGTGTTTTGCTGAATCAAGGCCATAAACAGTAAACAAGGCTGATGAGAGGAGCATACAGCACCACAGTCTCATAATGAGACTAAATATCTGGAACCTGATTTATTTTAACTTCCCCTTCCACCATCAAAATAAACCAAAGAAAATCTTACTCCCTCACAGGGCCGGCTTTAAGCCGATTCCACCAATTCCCTGGAATCAGGCCCCGCGCCCCAGGGGGCCCAGCTCCGGTGGAAGTTTTTTTTGTTGTTGCTTGGACGAATTGGCAGCAGGAGGTTTTTTTTTTTGCTCTGACAAGTCTGGCGGGAGGGTGCGGGGCCCCGCCGTCGTTCTTCACGTGGGGCCCCGCACCCGCTAAAGCCACCCCTGCTCCCTCATGTACTCACTGAATGTGCCAATACTTCTCTAAAGAACAAAGTGTCTCTTCACCACCCCAACTCTTCCAGCTCCCACCACTGCTGAAAAATCTCAAAGGGAGTTACAAGAAAGCAACTATAACAGTTGGCTCACACCAGAATCTGCCACATTTACTCTCTACCTGGTAAGAGAGCTGAAGCGAGTCCACTATAACTCAAATTTCTTCTGCTGCCTTTTCCCTCCAAGAGCAGAGTGTTTATTCAGACTTGATAACAAAACTCCAGAGAGGGACAGGAAGGGGATAGTTCTAAACCCAAAATAATAAGGCACGTTTCCTGACTATATAAAGACCTCAACTAACATCCTTTCTCTCAGACTATTGGGGAGTTAAAGTGGGATCACTCATCAGTAGCAACTGTGGGAAGATGTGTGGGAACCACAATGAAGCTCGATATTTATAAAATAGCTATGAGCCAAAATCAGAGGACATTTTAACGAACAATGTGACTAATTAACTACAGCTAAGTGGGAAATTGTCCCGCGCCCCACCAACATTTTTGATATTTTGAAAAATGTTCTCATCTTGACTCAGGACAAAAAGGGTAGAATTCTCGAATATTTTCAGGAATCGACAATTCCCCCCAAAAATTCAGTTTGGGCCAGTCGAAATGTAGTGTTTCGATATTTTGAAACATTTCATTTTGATTTTGCCCATTTTTCTTTACTCTGCTCAGTATAAGATTCAAAATAAGAAGCTGCTTTGAACAAGAAACACAGAGTTTTTTATTTTGAAAGAGTCAATGCAGGTTTAGATAATTATACATTTTTTATTTTTTTTAAAAAAGCAGTTGAGAAATTCGTTGAAACCACCAACCCTACCCCACAAAAAGTTTCCATTTTGACAGATCAACAGTTTTGGATTTAAAAAATTCCTCAGTTGCTCTAATTACTGATCATCATATCCTTGCACTTGAAACATTCTTGACTAGATCTAGCAACAAACTGACTATGGAGACTCACAGTCTATGATCTATTTTATACAGTATGACTGTTTCAGAAATTTTATGACAAGATTTTACTCCATTTGTCTGGCTTTTTGTTCTATATCTCCCAGGCCTTTCTGGCTCTTATTCCCAGAAGCAGACTAGGATGTATTTAATTCTGCATATAGCAGAGAAATTAAACCTCTAATTAGACCAGGTGTATCAAAGATTAATTCCATGAGAGACCTAGGTAAATCTATTTTACTTTCACAAATTTGTGAATTAATGACATGCTGAAGTTCTAATTAAGCAAGAAAAATGAGCGTAGGGGAGATAAGAAGTACTTTAAAAGTCTGTAAATGAATGACGGCCTCCCCCATGAACGTCAGCAATGTCCCTGCAAGTATCCATAATTAATAGAGCACAACGGTGAAAGAGCCATTGAGTCACTCACAGACTAACATGGCTACTACACTGAAACCTATCATCAAGTTATGATACATAAGCTTCTCCAAGCCTATATATAGCCTGAATAAAGGAATCAAGTTCACTTGCTTGGGCAATGTGTGCATCTGTGGAAAGAAAGTTGATAGGATAAGTCGATCTGGACAATAATTTTCTTTTTAACTGCTGGAGACTATTGTAGATCACGTAGTGATGGGTAAACTCAAAAGTTAGAAAGGGTCAGGTCAGCCAAATATCTACAAGTTGGGATGATTTTATGAATTTTTCCCAGTTGGGTCAGAAATCTCATGAGAATAGGTAGTTCCACACGATTATCAGTGCAGGGAGCCCCCAACCTTTATGAAAGAGGACACATTAAATCTTCTTTAAAAACAGGGCATCATAAAAATGAATTTTGGTTTCTGTCAGAATTGCCAGATGCAATTTTCAGATAGCATGGAGATTTAGAGACCTGAGTTTGGGGGGAGGAGTGGGGAAATAGGGTGTTACTTATAGTTCCTACTTTAAAGAAAGGCAGAAATACCATGAAGAAAGTAACCTCTACTCCATGTACTCAGTATTTCTGCTCACAGTCCCTGCTGAAAGCTCGATCCAATGGAATCCAATTGAAGTCAATGGGTTAGGCCCAAAGGCAAGAAGTGCAGAAGCACATGGACATTAAGAAAATAAGATATGCCCATATTTCTGAGATTCAAAACAATGTTTGAGCTTTGAATATGTGCTCACAGAAGTTTTCCAAAGAGTTTCAACCAACCCGACATTGAAACTTGCAATTAGTTAATTAAAAGATAGAAGGAAACAATTGTCACTGCCAATATTTTGCTGGCAATGAGTATTTTCTTGCCAAAGACTTTACTGTGAAAGGGAGTCAGGGGCAAAGCCAAAAGGGAAGTGTAGCGGGGCAGTCTTCCCACTCCAGTTAGGAAGGGGTTAAAATCAGCCAAGGGAGGCTAGTTGGGTAAACGGCCACAGGTGTGGCCACACCCAATTAGTGTCCAGCTGACCCTGATAAAAGGGCAGGTTGAGGGAGTGAGAGAGACTCTTGCTGCAGTTGAGGAGCAGAGAGGACCAGGCTGCCTGGGAGAGCAAGCAGGGTATCTGAGGCAGACCAGGGCTGAGGAGCTCCGGCCTGGTGAGTCCCAAGGCTGAGGCCTTGCTAAAGGCCAGGGGAGGTACTAGGGCTCCAGGGAGGCAGCTGGGGCTAGAAAAGCATCAGGTCCAAACCCCCTTACCAATGATGAGTGGCCACTTCAGACTGAAGTTTGCCCCTGAGGGAAGGGGCTAGATGAGGACTGGCAGTGGGTCACTGAGGCGAGGTGGGCTTAGGGGATTGGGGTTCCCTGGGGAGGGGAGACCGAGAGTGTGGGGGCACTGCTGTGGGGCAGCACCCCAAGGTAAGGGGCACCAGGAGGAAAGTGTTATAAGTGGTGGAGATCAGGAGGAAGCAGCCACCAGTTGGAAGACACTGGCCAGCAGGAGGCGCCAGGGCGGTGAGTGCGCGACATGATAAAAGGGAGAGACATTGGCCATGCTCTTCCTCTCTCTTCCACCTCCATCTACTGACATCACCACCAAGCGACTGAAGCGCTGATCAAAGGGGAGAGCCTGGCTGAAGGGCTACCAGCCAGGCTGTGGTGAGAAGCATCTAAGTTTGTAAGGGCACTGAAAGTGTTAAGATCAGCTTAGAATGCGTTTTTGCTTTTATTTCATTTGACCAAATCTGACTTATGTTTTAGATTTTAAGTGATCATAAGTTATCTTTATAGTTAACAAGTTTGTTTGTTTATTCTACCTGAAGCAGTGTATTTGGTTTGAAGTGTGTCAGAGGCGTCCCTTGAGAGAACAAGCCTGGTACATATTAATTTATTTGTTAAATTGACGAACTCATATAAGCTTGCAGCGTCCTGCCGACATAACTAGACACTGCAAGACGGAGGTTCCTAGGGTTGTGTCTGGGACCGGAGATATTGGATAGTGTCATTTGGTTGCACAATCCAAGCAGCAGCTTACATGCCCGAGGCTGTGCGTGAACAGCCCAGGAGTGGGGGTTCTCACAGCCGAGCAGGGTAAAGCTGGCTCCCAGAGTCAAGGATTGGAGTGACCTAGCAGATCACGGGTCCAGGTAACACCAAAGGGGAACGACACAGGGACCTCCGGAACCAAATGCATGAGTCTCTCCAGCTTGAGCTAAAGAGTCCAGAGCCACGCTCTGTAGCTGAGGCCTGTAACAGATCAGGCACCAAGTGGGGGACACAACACCTATTGTGGATTTTAAAAAATAACCACAATACAAATTCTGCACTTGCTGGTCTTCTGACCCTCGGAGGCATAGCTTAATCCCCTGCTTAGCGCTCCACTAAACCACAGCTGCAGATTTAGGCTCAAATGATCTGGCTTCACACAAATGGACTGCTGTAGAGCAGTGACTGGCTATGGTCCCCTTTTGCAGTACCACGTGGGCATCACACATGTTGTCCGAGTTCTAGAAACGACATTCAACTCCTCCTCCTTTCCATCATGTCTTTTGGGACCAATCAGGCATTTTGGGCTGCTGGGACAAGGGGCTTATCTGAAGCAACCATGTTACTTTAAAGAAAAGGAGCTACCAGATTCCTCCACTAAAGATGAAGTTTTAATAATGAGTTAATAGAATATGAAGAACATGTAAAGGGCTTTGTGACAGTGTCCCCAGGCTCAAAACAGACAGGATTCGGGAGTCCCAAGCTGGAAAAGGCCTGGAAGCAGGGGCAGAAGTAGCCTTGGCACACCAGGTGGCAGCACCAAGCCGGTCTCTGTGGTCCCAACCCGTCACAGGCTTTACCTCTTCAAAGCACTTCATAAGTAGCAGATCCTCCTCTCTCCTGAGTTAAATGCACAAGCGATGGCAGCGTCTTTATCCCAACCCTTCCCCAGACAAGCAGCTACCATGCTCACCCACTCTCTGTGCTCTGATAAGGGCCATGTGATGCTCTCCAGCCAGTTGTATGCCACAGTGATCAGCACATGCTATCCACATATGCACGCTGCTTCGTCACAGAGCAACAGCAAATGAAGCCCACAACCCTGCGTGGTGAAATATTGTTTGGGCAAGATTCCTGGAGCAGAGGATTCATCTGCCAGTACCCTTGCTCCCCCACTTCCAGGGCCTGTCCTCCCTAATTAATGATATTCCTTATAATATGCTTCCCCATACACGGGCCTGCAGAAGAGAAGAATGAGGGGGGATTTGATAGCTGCTTTCAACTACCTAAAAGGGGGTTCCAAAGAGGATGGATCTAGACTGTTCTCAGTGGTAGAAGATGACAGAACAAGGAGTAATGGTCTCAAGTAGCAGAGGGGGAGGTTTAGGTTGGATATTAGGAACAACTTTTTCACTAGTAGGGTGGTGAAGCACTGGAATGGGTTACCTAGGGAGGTGGTGGAATCTCCTTCCTTAGAGGTTTTTATGGTCAGGCTTGACAAAGCCCTGCCTGAGATGATTTAGTTGGGGTTGGTTCTGCTTTGAGCAGGGGGTTGGACTAGATACCTCCTGAGGTCCCTTCCGACCCTGAGATTCTATGATTCTATGACTCATGGCAAAACCATGGATGAACCCTCCACTATGAAGTTGGGCTGTTATGGGCCAGATTCTGATACACTTACTAATTTGGGGTAACACCTTACTCCCAAAACAGCTGCACTGACTTCAATGGGACATGTGGAGTCGGATATTATTCCACATAAATAAAAGTAAACTGGCTCTCTATGTACAACCACTTACTCTTGTGGAATATCGGCTTCTTCCTTAACTTCTGGGCTTTTGATTTTATGGATTTCATATTGGTTCTGCTTCATTTTGACTACTAATAATTCTATCACCTTCACCTTCCTTGTATGACCATATCAGGACGGCCGGGATCTCTTGACATTATCATTACAATTCCAGATCATTAAAAAAAATCTGTTGCCATGACAGATAAGTTTATAAAAATCTCAAACCATTAAATAGCCACAAATGCATTACATGGGAACACTAGTCCACCATTTGACAAAATAGATACAAATATCCATTGAATAAAACACATAGGTGCACAAAAAGTAAATTACTGAAATAAAAGAAAAAGGGTGAGTTATGTAACATGTCTACTCTGTAGAATGCCAGATTTGGTGAGAAAAAAGGTATATATAATTTAAGAAATACAGATTACTCATCATCCTAGGATGTTGAGAGGAATCCAAATATCCAGCACAATAATCCCAGTAATGTTCATCAGGATGATTTTTTTTCCCCAGCTTTTGTCCAGTGAATTTTATAAGAGCGGCATGGCTCCTGTGCAGATATACACCATAATATTTCACTATAACATGATGCAAGTATGATAATAAAATTGTTCACAATTGTGATTTCGGAGGAACAGCAATATAATAATCCAGAAGCCTGAAGTCTTATTTAGCTCAATTAGTCCTGCTCCTTTACATAAATAAGTCTTCGTTTATTTTAGCAGCTTTCCATTAAATCCAATTTTCTCAAGTATTAATTAAAATTAACAGTGCAAAATGCTTTCTCCAAGTCTGAAAGAACAGTATAGCAACAACAGAGATTTATATCTATCTGTCGCCTTCTCAATAAGTCTGAGAAGGCATTGTTTATGAGTCTTTTCTAAAAATCCACATTTTGCAGAGAAGCTGGTGCCCCTGAAGTCCATGATAATTTTGCCATTGGCTTCAAGGGAAGCAAGATTAGGACCTAAGTGATTTTCATTTTAGATATTACCCACCTAATTACAAAGCTATACAATCTATTTTCTTTGCTATGTCAGGAAATACAGGTACAGCATGTGTCAAAGTGTAATAATAATTGGTCTGGAATCCCTACCCTAAAAAAGTAGAATTACATGTAAAATTCCCCATTTCTTAGAAAATCCATTTGAACAAAAGTGGAGTAATTAATATTATACCTCATTACTTCTGTGGCTTTGATCTGAAATAATGGGAGAAAAAAAATGCAGTACTGCTCCATCCTTACGTTTTGCAAACTTGCATTATGAATTAAGAACTCTGGAGGCTGGACTGGGCCCCCCAGATCTACACATAGGGGAGTCTTCATGCACAGATGAGGGAAAGCACTGTCCCTCTCTCTCATCATTTCCTCAGACAGCATGGAGGGCATATTCAGGATCTGGGATCTGTTCATCCCATGTGCAATCTCCATCCACCAGCCCCACAAGGCATCAGCAGAATGTATCTATGGAACCTACATGGCTCATTACCAGAGTGTCTGAGCACCTCACAATTTTTAAGGTATTTATCTTCACAACATACCTGTGAGGTAGGGAAATAGGGAAACTGAGGCACCAGGAGGCTATCTGTAAAATGATGCTGACCTCCTTTGAGAGCTACTGAGGAAAAGTGTATCTACATCTCAGTTCTACAGATGGAGAACTGAGGCATCAAGGAAGTGCTCACACTCACCCAGAAGTCTATGGCAGAGCAGGGACGTGAATCCCATTGTCCCATGCTCTAGCTTAGTGCCCTAACCACTACACCTTCTTCCTCTTTTCGGAACCCACTCCATGCTGCAGGGATAGCTCAGTGGTTTGAGCATTGGCCTGCTAAACCCAGGGTTGTGTGTTCAATTCTTAAGGGGGCCATTTAGGGATCTGGGGTAAAAATCTGTCAGGGAACAGTACTTGGTCCTGCTAGTGAAGGCAGGGGACTGGACTCAATGACCTTTCAAGGTCCTTCCAGTTGTAGGAGATGGGCATATCTCCATATATTATATTATAGCCCGAAGGAGGGCACAAGCTGCAGCACTGAAGGAGGGAAGCCCTGAAAGCACAACACCACTGGGGCCACACCATGCCAGAGGGGTCCCAGAGTTGGTGTGGAACCCCATCAGGCACATGGATGCTAAGGTTTGAGTCCCCTGTCCATCCTGCTTGGGGGAGAAAGGGTAGGGGAAGGGATTACTTCTCCCCAACAGAATAAATATGGAGGAAATCTTTACAAGCAGATGCTCAGATAAGTTTCTATATCCTTCCTCTTCCCATAGTTTTTTTTTAAATGGGTGGAGAAGATCTAGTTCTGTATATTTATTATTTACCATCATAAATTGTTCTCACTGTTACTTGTTTATATTTCCAGTTAGCGGCAAAGCGATAAGGGTTTTTTACCACTTGAACGTCCACACCTTTGGATAATCCAGGATTGAGAACTCAGTGCCGATAAAAACAACACAAAAAGACCCCATACAGCAAACGTAGGCCTCAATTTGAGCATATGTTTAGTTTCCCTCACACACGTAGCCCAGTGAAATCAATGGAAATGCTCACATGACTAAAGTTAAGCAAATCTTTGCAGAACTAGGACATCACTGGATCCCCTCACTGCTCACAGCGCCTCCTGCTGACCATCCTGGGGTTTAGCTCTGCCAGGCTTATGCTCCCCCTCCAGGGGGATCTTCCCCCGACACACATGTTGCCATGCAGCCCCTCTAGGGTTGCTAACTTTTTAAAGGCACAGCACCGAACAGCCCTGCCTTGCCCCTTTCCCAAGTCCCTACCCCTTCTCTGAGGCCCCACCGTCCCTCCATCCCCCCTCCCTCCATCGCTCACTCGCTCTCCCCGACCCTCACTCACTTTCACCAGGCTGTGGCAGGGGGTTGGGGTGCGAGGGCTCAGGTAGGGGTGTGGGCGGTGATGGGTGCAGGAGAGGGTTCTGTGCTGAGGCAGGGGGTTTGGGTGCGGGGGGCAGGGATGAGGGCTCTGGCTGGGGGTGTGGGCTCTGGAGTAAGGCTGGGGATGAGGGATTTGGGGTGCAGGAGGGTGCTCAGGGCTGGGGCAGGGGGTTGAGGAGGGGTCCTGGTGTTGCCCTGGATTTGAGGGGTGTGTATACCCCAGAATGTGATCAAGCTAATTGCAATCATATTATGTGCATTCAGCCACCATGAATTAATTAATTAATGTAATAAAACACCACATACTTAAGGGTTAATTTGGAGACAGGCTTTCAGAAGCAAGGTCAAAACTAGCTACAGTTTCTGCTAATCAGAATGGGAGGAGGAGACAAACAAGTGAGACTAAAAACCTTGGTGGTTGGAAAACCTTGAGTCTAGATGCCTCTGATATTAAAAGTGTATTGAAAGTTAGGAAAAGTGATGATACAGTAGGGGTCATTATGACCTATATGTTTTGTAGAAGTTAGTGATAAAAGATCAGCTAATAGAGTGTACTTGGGAGCAGTCCTCTGAAGCCAACTTGAGAGATGTTTTTCCTGATACCCTTTCTCCCCAGTGGGTGAGCAACTGGCCACTGCAAACCTGCTGTTAATTACTCAATACCATTCCAGATATTGGGTAAATATCTGGGATGTTCTAAACCTATTGCTTCCGGCGGTGTGTGCTTGTAGCGGGGCAGTCACCCCGCTCTGGCCCTGAAAGGGTTAAAAACCAGCCCTGGGAGAGGGTTGGGAATGAAAGCCAATAGGAAAAGGTTGGGAGGCAGCCAATCAGGGCCAGTCTGGGCCCTATAAAAGAGCTGCAGGGGCAAAAGGCAGGAACAGTCTAATGCCAGCCTTGGAGTGGGAAGGACCTGGCTGCTTGGGAGCAGGATACCTGAAGCAGAGCCGTGTTGGGGAAGGGCAGGCAGAGCTGGGGAGCTATGAGCTAGTGAGTCCCCAGGCTGAGGCCTTGGCTAAGGCCCAAGCAGGTACTGGGGCAGCAGAGGGGCAGCCCGGGGATAGGCAGCTGGTCCAACCCCCTTGCCGGTGATGAGTGGCCATGACAGACTGCAGTCTGCCCCAGAGAAAGGGGGCTAGATGAGGACTGGCAGTAGCCACTGAGGCAAGATGGGTATAGGGGTTGGGGGTTCCCCTGGGAGGGGAGACTCAGAGTGTGGGGGTACTGCTGGGACAGAACCCCAGGGTAAGGGGGCCCTGGGAGGGACACAGGGCCTGAGTCAGGGGAGACACTGGCCAGCAGGAGGTGCTCCGGAGGCTGGAATTGAGTTAATTCCCGGCTGACCAGTAGGAAGTGCCGTGCCGGTGAGTCAGCGATCTGCTACTGTGCTTAAATCTAAGGGCTAGTCTACACTTACCCGCTGCGTCGGCGGCGTCGGATCGATGTTCTGGGTTCGAGTTATTGCGTCTTGTCTAGACGCGATAAATCGAACCAGGAAGTGCTTGCCATCGACACCGGTAATCCTGCTCCACGAACGGAGCAGGCGGAGTCGACGGGGGAGCACTTCCTGGTTCGATTTATTGCGTCTAGACAAGACCAGGGGTGAGTACTTTTAAGTTCGAAATAAGATACTTTGACTTCAGCTACGTTATTCACGTAGCTGAAGGTGCGTATCTTACTTCAAACTTGGGGGCTAGTGTAGACCAGCCCTAAGAAACTGCAGTTTTAGAGCACGCTTACTTGCGTTAATCTTATCGGCCAGAAATGCTGAGTTCCTGTTGACTTATTCCTTACACCACCTAGAGTGAAATCGTTAAGTTGCCCCTGTTGGAGGTTCTGAAAACCCTGGGTAACACCGGCCATGTTTACTGCGCTTCCCAGGAAGCGACCGCTAGGTTCCTGCAGCTGCTAGGGACAAACCCCCCCCCACCCGGGTTTGTCAACCTACCAACTCCCTTCACTCAGGGAATAGCTGCAGCCTACTTCCTTGCAGCCTCCAAACCCAGATCCCACTTCCCAGGGATGAGCTGACTACCTTTTCCCAGCCGCTGCAGCCAGCTAACTGGTTTTATACAGGCCCTGTTCCAGCACAGCTGTTCCTAATCAGTCAGGTCCCAACTGCTTGGCTCCTCCTCCAGGTGCACCTTACTGGGTTAATTGGCCAGGCTGGCCACCTTAACCCCTCCCAGGCCCGTGCGGGGTGGACATCACAGGGACATAGTTGTTAGGTTTTTCTTCACTTTGTGTCCATGTTTATAACTGTAGGTAAAAGTATTTTAGAGCCTGACTCCTTTGGAAGCAAATGGAAAGAGTCCTGTACAGAGAGGGTTGTTCAGACTCTCAGGGCTGGTCTACACTACCTGCCGCATCGGCGGGTAGCAATCGATCTTTCGGGGATCGATTTTTCACATCTAGTGTAGACGCGATAAATCGATCCCCGATCGCTCTCCTTTTGACTCCGGTAATCCACCCCGATGAGAGGAGGAAGCGGTGTCGACGGGGGAGCGGCGGCAGTCGACATTGCGGTGTCCTCACGGCGAGGTAAGTCGAGCAAGGTACGTCGACTTCAGCTACATTATTCATGTAGCTGAAGTTGCGTACCTTACATCGATCCTCCTCTCCCGTAGTGTAGACCTGGCCTCAAAGGGTGACGCATTCCAACATAATTGCTCTCAATATTGTATAGAGACCTGGGAGTAAACCCTTAATCCTGAGGCGTTTACTTAACAGAAATAGGGGTTGATGTCCAATATTTGGGGACAGATTAAAGAATGTGTAACATTTCCCTCCAGAAGAAAAAAGCTGAATTATTGTCAAGGTCAGTACTTTTGGTTCTAAAAGAACTTTGAGCGATGTTGGGAACACGGCAAAATGATATGTGCCAATAGAAAAGGAACCCTCTTTCATTCCAGGGGGAAATGGAACAAACTACAAGTTTATTTTATATAGCATTTTTCATGCAAGCTGGATCCCAAACACTTTACTTAGTTAAATAATATAGTTACCATGCTAAATAAGTAATGGCAGAGAAAGCGGGAGAAATTAAGAGGAATAGGCTAGGGAGTAGAAAGCAATACATTTCAAGATGAAAGTTGAATGCCTCTTTTGCTCTACATTTTACTCTAATTTTATACCATGATTTTTTTTTCTGCAGTAAGATTGGAATTTACATTCTGAAATAAAACTGGAGGGGTGGTTAAATTCAGGAAATAAAGGCCAAGTCATGTGTTTTACCCTTACCGCTGCATTTTGCAATCTTTATTCATGCAGAGTAGCATTAAGGGTCATGAGGCGGCAAACACTTCTGCATGTGCTCTACTCACTTGAGTAAATTCAATAGAACTACTCAGGTACATAAAGTAACTCACAGGCAGAAGCATTTACAGGACTCGGGCCTAAGTGACTAACCCCCCTTGACTTGCATGATACTACTCGTATGTAAGCATGACTCGGCGTGATTATTTGGCTCTTAATTTTTTTTGCATATATGGGTGGTCTGGGGGGTGACGTGTGGAGCCCAGGATTAAATAACACTGAGTCACAAAGCCAATAACGACAGAGAAATAATAAGAATATCAGAGTGCAGTAAATAGGTACCAGCCACATGATCCACAGCAACCTATAGCAATTTATGCTTCATCAGCCATCTGTGACTGAAGCCACAGAAGGGCCCTGAGAATGAACACACACTGTGGCAAAACTTTTGCTCTCTACTTAAAACCAGGTAGTTCCTCTTGACAGTTATTGTGAGGCTCCTTCTATTTGGATTAACATGGTATAGAGTAATGAGTGTAAGATTACAGTAGTGAGATCAAATGTATGCATGGGGCCAGATTCTGATCTCCATTGCAAAGGTGTAAGTCCAGGATCACTCCAATAAAGGAGTTCCTTCAGATTTACATCAGCATTACTGAGAGCAGAATCTGACTCTACGTCAATGAAATTCCATGCAAATGCAAGTCTCTGGCAGTAAATTATTTTTTCATGAGTAGCCTAATGCTAATGCATTTGCCCTACTGTAATACATAGAGAATTTATGTAAATAAGGAAGACACCACTAAGTTAAATATTGATAAACAGAGTTTGTGCAGTACTGTATAAGCAAATCTGAATGACAACATTATGGCATTAAAGTATGATATTTTAGGTAAATACCAGTGGAGTTATTCAGCTAGTTTAGCGGAGTTTATGCACGGGTTGCAACAAAATACCTGCGAGCCAATGGTAAGGTCATAGTTATAAAATGAAATCCATAAAGCAGAACAGGTTGGGGCTGAAACGTTGGCCTTGAATTAGGAAATGGGAATGACCACATTCTGATCTTAAGGCCAGCCTGCACTAACTGACAGAAAGCACAAGCAATTCTACTGCCATAGACTTTATCAAAAGTATCCTACCCTAGTAAAGGGGTGGGAGCAACCCATGGGCGTGGCAACTGCCAATGGATTGCACTGCAGACCTGCGTGACCTGTCTGTGGGTTGGAGAGTTGTCAATTTCATCCTCCTAACTCCTGCTATGTAATCGGGCTTCGTGCAAGAGAGGTGAATAATGCCTCATGTCATGTACATCCAATGCGCAGATCCAATGCTCTGTAACAGCAATAAGTCTTTAATCCTAGCACCGATATGAAATGTGCATTAAAGAATCCAAATTACTTTACAGTAATTGGGCAGGTGAGCAGAATGCTACTTATCGTGCAGGCGGAGAAGGGCCCTATTTGCTGCAGCCTACATGATTGCAGCTGCTAGTCTGGAGCATGATAGTGTTGTGAATTAACTGCATCAACTCAGCAAAGGGGCCTGAGCATCAGTGGGAACTGTCAATGGAAAGCTTAGCTCAGTGTGCAGCCGAGGTCACAAAACCAAACAAGATGCAGAAGGAACGGGACAGAGAATAAGGTCTGGCCTACACTAGGGGAGGGGGGGAGGGAATCGATCTAAGATACGTCAACTTTAGCTACTCTATTCTCGTAGCTGAAGTTGCGTATCTTAGATCGAATTAAATGTACGTACTTCGGGTCCACGTGGCGCAGGATCGCTCCCCCGTCGACTCAGCTTACTCCTCGTGCCCAGCTGGATTACCGGAGTCGATGGGAAGCACTTCTGGGATTGATTTATCACGTCTACATGAGACGCGATAAATCGATCCCCAGAAGATCGATTGCTACCCGCTGAATCGGGCGGGTAGTGTAGACAAGCCCTAAGAAAATATTATGTCATTCTATAAGTCAATGGTGAGGTCTCATCTAGAGGACTGTGCTGTATTATCCACTTTGTGTCAAAAACAATATTGTAGAATTAGAGGGAGTTCAGAGAAGGGTGATAAGCCTAGTTAGGGGCATGGGAAACTCTCAGACGAGGATTGTTTTACCGTAGAAAAGTGATGAATAAGAGGGGACATGATAATATTATCTAGAGTAATAAATAGTCTGGAGAAGGTAGAGTGGAGCTTCTGTTTTCCCTGCATAATTACACTGTGGAACTCACTGCTGTGGCATGCCACTGAGGCCAGTGTCTTAGCAAGATTCAAAAAGGGATTGGGCATTTATATGCTTAACTGGAATATCCAGTTATAATAGTTAATGTTAACAAATTCTGAAAGTGATATTAAACCTCATGCTTCAGAGTTTAAGCCAGTGTCTAACCACTAGGCATTAGGAGGTTTTTTGCATCTTCCTTGGAAGCATTTGGTGCTGGCCACCGTGGGAGAACAGGACACTAGACTAGAAGGATCATGGCTCTGATCCAACAGAGGAAGTCTGTGTTCTTATTTTCTTATCATTCATTTCTAAATGAATTAGACATTGATCTCAGTCACAATTTGGATTTCTTTTATTTACAGTCACATCATTTATTCACAGTGTCATTTAAATTTCTCAACCAGACTGGGCCTGATTCTACATATTTGCAGGCAGAAAGTATTAGAAGATGGGCATTTAGGGACTAATTATTAGAGTTGCTGAGTACCCATAACTTCAGTTGAAGGCAATATGGTATGCAATTGCTCAACAAAATCAAATAAAAAATAACGAAGCCCTAGGGCTATAAAGTCAACCTGTCAGAATAATATGCACATCTACAGTGTCTATCCAAGAATCTCAAGTCATTTTACCAGCATTAATTTTGCCTCAGAATATCTCTGTGAAGTGGGCAAATTATATTTTCTGATCTGTAAAATGGAGATAAGTGAGACAAGGCATGGTTTAGCAACTCATCCAAGCTCATGCAGGCAGTGTGTGGCAGATCTGGGAGAACCCAGATCCCCTCACTCCAAGTTCCATGAATTTACCATAAAATCATTCTTTCCCCCTCGTTCTCTGATCTGAGCATTGTTTACATCACTCTTCCTTCTCTCCATAATACGTATTATGGGACTTGAAGACACATTTCATCCTCCCCTAGGTGTAAAAACATCCTTGAATATACTGGACCCAGAAACTACATTGGTTTTCTGAAATAAATCCATAATCTGTGAGCTAGCAGCTCATTTCACTCCCCCAGAGAGATGAAAATATTGTGACACTATTGTCGAATCATGCGGTGGGTGGGGGTTTCATGGCTTTTATCTCAGGCTACGCTCCATCATTTGGAATGCCATGCTGAGTATCTGTTTTATTTGATTTCAGTGAACAGCAATTACTAAGAGAGGCATCTCCTATGCAACAATAACAGACATTTTGCACTTTACATGGTCTAAAAGCCATTTACAAAGAGGAGATATTAATCCCATTTTACAGTAGGGGAAAATGAGGTACAGGCAGGTTAGCTGAAAAGTCTAGATTATGACTTGGACTACCTGTCTGTAGAGGGCGCAAGAAGGAAGAATTCCTGTCAAACACCTGTGTGAGCTTCACAGGCTTTAGGAGAAATGCAGAAGATTCAAGAGGAATGCTACTCTCCTTAGCTCCCTGGAGAAGATGGATGGGAACTATGTGGCAAGGGGAGGGAAGTGGGTGGAATCTTGACTGTGTCCTCTCAAATGTGCTGGCCACGAAGGGTAGTGATTTACTGCTGATATAGGCTAGCAGCAAACTATGACCTCACTGACGCAAAGTTGAAGAATGAATATATAATGCCTGAAAGAATGTCTTGCAGTCACTGTGCTTCCTGGGGCAACACAGAGCTGTGTCTCAAGATACAATCGGGCCCAGGTGATTTTCACTATTTCCCACTCTTCTAATGGACTAAATCCTACCCTGAATTATTCATTCTTGTAAGTATATTTTATGCATTTCAATTTATGCATTTCAAGTTGGATGTCTTTGGGAAAACTGATTTTTTGGCCAAAAAAGAAAATAAAAACCTGATGGATTTGCACAAGTATTTATGACAAGAATAAATAGCTTTTTAGCTGTGATCTTGCCTTGACATGGGAATTTGAGCAAAATGATCTTGTAGGCTTTGCAAAGTCAACTGCTTATCTGCATTCCAGAAGCGCTGCACATTGATAGATCTAGCATGCTGTCCATATCATGAAACATCAGCACTAGCCTGATTTCAGTATACAGTCAGGAGTCGCACCTTTCTTTCTGCTGGTGAGAATAGTGATCAAGCCATTAAGGGCCAGATTCTGAGCTCTTTGACACTGGTGCAAATCCAAAAATACTCCACTAACATCAAAGTTACTCCAGATTTACACCAGTGTAACAGAGTGCAGAATCTGGACTGGTCTCATATTTTCATTGAATCATCCAAGATTACAAACAAGTCAGGTAGGAGAAGAATGCAAGGGCTAGGTTCACGATTGTATTAGTGTCTTTTCTAGTCTGTCTTTTGTTGTTCTGTAAGACAGTCTGTGGAGCTCTTTAAATGTTATGTCAGAAGCCAATAGTTTTGCTTCTCTTGGTGCCGTGGTTTTAAAAATCACCTTGAAATTTTAAAGGAAATTGTTTCCTACTTTTGTACATTTCTGAATAAAATGCAACTATCAATTACACTGCATTCAACATTCATTGACACGGGCCTCCAACTGGGTGTGGTGGCACTGGGTCAGTGACATTGCTATTTTTGAGCTTGCCATTCTTGTTCTCCAGAATCTCAGCTTTCATTAAAAAAAAATTGAGTAAGTCTATGAAAGGAAAGCTTTTCATTGTAAAGCAAGTGAAGCTGATGGAGCCCTCTGCCTGAGCTTGTTTCATGGTCTCTGAAATAGCTCTGAGAGATGTTGGGACCACCACAGGAGTGTTAATTCTGATACCCCCAAGGACAAGAATGTCAACACTATTGCTAACTATTTCGCTGTTGGTCAAAGCAGGCTAGAAAGGAGAGGGATAATCTACAATGAGTGACATCTCATTTGGTGCCACAAGTGGATGGAGCTTTGGAAGGTACCACCATCTTTTCCCCCTCTCCCAATGTGACCCAGCCGGAGTGGAGCAACAGAATTTAGGGGAAGCATTTAACCCCGCCAGGGTGAGCCATTTGTACGGACTCCAGTGAGCCAGACATAAGGAGCTAAGTCTTGTCTGTGTGGGCATATCTGAACCCTGCTGAAGGAATGCCAAGTGTGAGAAGCCCACTAGAGCTGTACATGAGTGTAAGGGGGGAGCCAAGACGAGTAGCCCACATCATCATATTTTGAACATCTGCATAATGTGTGCCATTTTTGTAATTGTAATGGGTGGAGATGTTTGGAGTGATGCTTGTCCCTCAGTCCTGCAATTCCAGCACTGCTTGGACATGCATATCACTCTCCAGCAGCAAAGCAGTGAGTCAGCAAGGCATTCTTCTAATGTGAACGAGGCATTTATTTTATTAATATAGCTCCAGACCTGTATGCAGATTCTGACAATTGGACTCATGAGGGAAAGAGTCCAAAGGCAGAACAAATTTAAAGTTACAGTGACTAGACAACATGGAAATCCCAGGTCATAAGTAAGTGCTGTTAATAGTAGTTTGTAACGCTGTTGCAATATTGTTTTTGACACAAAGTGGATAATACAGCACAGTCCTCTAGATGAGACCTCACCGTTGACTTATAGAATGACATAATATTTTCTTAGGGCTTGTCTACACTACCCGCCCGATTCGGCGGGTAGCAATCGATCTTCTGGGGATCGATTTATCGCGTCTCATGTAGACGTGATAAATCAATCCCAGAAGTGCTCCCCATCGACTCCGGTAATCCAGCTGGTAATCATTTCAGGTCCTAGGCAAATTAAGACTTGCAGGATACTTTCAAGCAGGAGAACCTCAACTTGCGTTAGAGCAGTACCCATGACTAGTTCAGCCACCTGTGCATGAAATACAGCATCCATTTTCCAGTAACACTTTCAGATTGGATTAAGTGTTTGCACTCTCCCTAGTGCTTACATGGAAAGTCCCCTTCCAGAAACTGGCATATCTGTTTTGAGTGACTCCACAGACCTCAACATAATCCTCTGCAGAGGATGTTCGGAGCAAGCATGTTGCAGAGAAAGTACTCACCTTAATTATGGTTATTGAATTCAAAGGGTTTAGTTCTGATGTCACTTTCACTCTTGAATCTCCACTGACCTCAGTAGAATTGATCCTAACTTGCACTGGTGTAAGAGATCAGAATCGGATCCCCCAAATTTTCTCTCTTGAAAGCAAGAGGCCTGCCGATTAATTGGCATAGCCAGAGTATGGTACTCCAGCCTGACACATCTGAGAAAGTGTAGTTACATTAGTTTCAATTGCATGTGCTTAATTTCTTTATAAAATCTGGACACATCTAATGGACATTGTATACTGCTGCGGTGCTTTGTGAGGTGCAATTAATCTAGACAATTAGCTGTCAGGTGCAACAAAAAAGTTTTCATTCGCTGCTCAATGCTGCTGATTTTAATGAATTGGGCTGTTCATGTATTGATTGAAGGCTCTCTCAGAAGACAAAGCTGTAATGATCTCATTTCTTCACTGATGCCCTCATTCTTAACCATCAGTCAATGTCATATCTCAGGCAACTTGTCTTTTGCTTAGTGCAGAAAATTTTACATAACATGTTTATTTGTGTTGACCAGAGTACTGCTCAATATCTTGTTCAACAGACTTAAAATTACCTTTTTTAAAAAAGTGACATTCTTGTATAATCTGATCAGATTTGTTTGTCTGTAACTCCACACATTTTACGTACATTTTGAAATTTACAACATTTTAAAAAAATCAATGTATTTGGTACTTTAGCCAAACAAGATAAACCCTGCCCTGTGGAAAGAAAGATCTTTTAGTAAAGAATAGATTTGCTTTTAATGTATTATTTAAGCATATTTTCTTCATAACTTTTCACATTATAGAATCAGATGAGTGACGGCTATTTCACCTGAAGACTCTATAATACGAAATTGAGTCAGACCATGAATTCAAGTGAACCACAATACCAGAAACGGGATTCATGTCCAGAAGAAGGACAATAGCAATAGGGACACCACTTTCCCTTTGCAATGCAACCAACCTTGGCACTTGTAAAATCCCATCAGGCTCCCTTAGAGGCCTGTTAGTGGACGGTGACGAGAAAAAGAAACCTCTCCCACTTTGGGCAGTGATATGGACAGCTGTGAGCCCCCTGCTGGAGCGGTACGATGAGCAGGATGCACCACTGGATTGCCTACGCCAAACAGATTTATCAACAACAGGGGCCGGCAACATGATTTAACAATTTAGGGCGGAACTAACACTGTCTTTTTAGGATTAATACCCCCAAAAACCTGATTTCCACCTCTAGAATCCAGATCTCAAAGATCAGGATTAACGTTGAAAAATGATAGTGGCTGGAATTTTAAATGGAGCAATTTTAAACCGACTGGCTAAGCAGCAGTTCTGCAGAAAAGGACCTGGGGATTAGAGTGGACGAGAAGCTGGATATGAGGCAACAGTGTGCCCTTGTTGCCAAGAAGAGCGGCATATTGGGCTGCATTAGTAGCAGCATTGCTAGCAGATCATGGGAAGTGATTATTCCCCTCATTTCGGCACTGGTGAGGCCACATTTGGAGTACTGTGTCCAGATTTGGGCCCCCCACTACAGAAAGGATGTGGACAAATTGGAGAGAGTCCAGCGGAGGGCAACGAAAATGATTAGGGGGCTGGGGTACATGATTTATGAGGAAAGGCTGAGGGAACTGGGCTTATTTAGTCTGCAGATGAGAAGAGTGAGGAGGGGATTTGATAGCAACCTTCAACTACCTGAAGGGGTGTTCCAAACAGGATGGAGCTCAGCTGTTCTCGGTGGTGGCAGATGACAGAACAAGGAGCAATGGTCTCAAGTTGCAGTGGGGGAGGTTTAGGTTGGATATTAGGAAAAACTATTTCACTAGGAGGATGGTGAAGCACTGGAATGGGTTATCTAGGGAGGTGGTGGAATCTCCATCCTTGGAGGTTTTTAAGGTCAGGCTTGACAAAGCCCTGGCTGGGATGATTTAGTTGGGGTTGGTTCTGCTTTCAGTAGGGGATTGAACTAGATGACCTCCTGAGGTCTCTTCCAACTGTAATCTTCTATGATTAATCTACAATGACAATTATCAGCAGACTATGGCCTGACAAGATCACTGTTTCCATTCATAGTATAGGTGGAATCTAACTATGACTTGTAATTAATCTGAACTTTGGACAAGGTAAAAGGCCCTCAAATGGCTGAAAAGGCTGGGCCTCTAGCCAAACAACTCACCCATCTTTGTAAATACTATTACTTGAGTATCTCTGGTATTTCATGCATTGACTACATGCCAAAGAAGTGCAAAGAAAATGGTGAGTTACTAAATATTCCACTCTGTGGTCACTGAATATTTCATGTTTTTTCATGGAGCTCCATTTGGTAGGTAACACTCCTTCTGCCCACTGCATATGGATGAGCAAGCGGCCGTGGGACAGCATTGAAATCTAGCACTGAAGTGGTTAAAATAAAATAAATTAATCAAAAAACCCAACAACAGTGACTATAGTTTGCTTTTGCGTCTGACCTGAGCAACATGAGAACATTGTGATGTTCTGCAGCCCTCCCATAGCACCTTCTTGTGAGGTTTTTTTTACTGTGGGAGGGGAATTCTGGGCTTGACTTACTTGACAGAAAGCAGTTGGTGGTGACCTAAAAACTGCATAGCTCTCAAACTGGAAAATAAACTAATTAGCATGTCTATCAAATGCCCGCAGTGATTGCTGTCCATACGTTTAACACCACCAACACTGACATACAAAATAGACGCTATGGGCAATTGTGTCTTCCTGCGTTGCAGAGAGAGCTCAGACATATAATTACTTGGAGGCTCTTTAATGGTGGTGTCTCTCGGTGTTATCTTAGTCTGAAAAATATCAAATAGTAAAGCAATGAAATATTGGTTGTTGGGGCAGGAAGTATGGCCATGTGTGTACAGGTCCTGATACTGATTATGCCCTTTGGGCTTTACCATAAATATCAAACAATGCTACTACTCAGGGGAGGTCCATCACATCTGGTTGACCAACAGAATGGATAGTGCATGTACATTCCTAGAAGTGATCATAATCGTAATATCCGCTGTAAAGAGCGTTAATTAAGCTAAAATGTTTCTGTTTTAGTCGCCTGAATAATTAACTAATGAAGTGCTAGAGAGTCAAAGTGGGGGAGTTAATATACTTTATTTGACCAACTGCTGTTGGTGAGAGAGACAAGCTTTTGAGCCACACAGAGCTCTTCTTCGGGTCATAAGTAAGTGCTGTTAATAGTAGTTTGTAACGCTGTTGCAAGGATGCATATGACACTTTGGTCTGGCCTATACAAATCATTTAGGGCTCAACCCTGCAAGGTGCGGAGAGTCTTCTGGAGGTACTGATAGCTCTCAAATCCCAGTGACTTCAGTGTGAGTTTCAGGTGATGACCACCATCAGGAGGTATTCAGCATCTTCTTGGACCGATCCTTTGAAGAATTAAGTTCCTGTTTTAAAACATTCCTGGCTTTCTAGGTTGACGTCTCTGTTGCACTTCACACCTTTGACTACATTGACAGAGACACCAGATCTTGTCTTGTAACTAGACCTGGCCCTACATTAACATGTTAGGCATTTGCCTCCAAGCTTCCTACAGAAAATATTGATGTTCTACCCACTCAGCGGGTACGTTCTCAAAACAGTGAGCAAACATCTAGTCCTTCATCTAACACGCGTGAGAACGGAGTGACTAATTCTTCCATGAAGCAGTTTAAAAAAATGTACCTTTCCCTATTTTTTTTTCCAGCCTGATAGCTTTTTGTTGTCCCCACTGCTACGGTGAAAAGTTGGTCTATGAACTCTAAACCACATTCTAAGCTGGCCTGTAAACCAGTGTAGTTCTACTAACTTCCTATTCAGACCAGCTGAGAATCTGGCTCTGCATGTTCATTCCAATATATTTACAATTTTTTAATCAACAAAATGCCTATAATTTTGTGTCTGTCCTGTACAAGGGTACTCAGAGAGAACCAGCTATTTTGTTCTATAATATGTTGGATTAATACTTTTAATCTCTGCCTGTCTGTTCAACAAAACCGTTGAAAGGCACACAAATTAGTTATGTGCAGCACACATCATATTTTCCACATCAAATTAGCACATAAGGAGAGAAAATGTGGCACCGCTCACAGTCATTCATTATTTTTCTTGCAAGTGTTTTCTCTCTCTCCTCCCCCCGCCCCACCTTCAATGTAATTTTAAAGAAACCAGCCAGCCTAAAATTTTAAGCATCAGGCTATGATCATTCATCAAGGTGTCAGCAGAGAGTAACACTCTTCGGTAGTCAATATTTAATCTACAGTAAAATTAAATCACATGCTAGCAGGCCCAGTTCATCCAGGTAAGAGTTCAGTACAGATGCTGAGTTGTATGTAAGAGTGCATCTAAAAAGTGCATGCCATTTCCTGCCTCTTCTGAAAATGGATCTGCCACGTAATCTAGTCAAAACACTTGCTAGATTGGTACCATCATCTATTATGGATTTTCTTATGAATCCCAGTCCTTCATCAGAACCACTAAACCAGAGCCCTATTGAGCTAGATTCTTGGCTCATGTAAATCAACATAGCAGGGGAGTTGCACTGATTTGCAGCTGCCGAGGATATGCACCATTGCCTTGAATGTCTTCATCAACGTAGCCCAGGGAAGGATCAGGGCAACAATTTGCTTTCAGTTGACAAACAAGTTTCCAAATACTCAGTAGTCACAGGTGGTTAGATGCGCTAGTAAAAATATGCCTGCTAGCCTGGGAATCCTGCTTCTTGTGTGTTATGTGTAGAGATGGGGCTGAGCCATAAAAGCTAGATCTCAAAGCTGTTTGGATCTGGGGGTTTGGCTTAACCCAGGACAGAAGTAGGAATTCTCTGTGAAATTCAATTCCACATACTGACTCTGATTCCAAAGATTTCAAAATTCACAGACGTGTGGAACTGGGATTTTAGTTCAAGTGCATCTCTAATTACTAGGTGACATTTCCATCCTGTTTCAGAGCCTTTATCCATGAATTACAGTAACTACAGGGAAGGGGCTGTATGAAATAGCTTGCATCTTTATAGCTTCTTCAATTTGAGGATACTCTGAGAACTTTGCAAACATTGATGAATTAGGCTTCTCTGAAAATCCCAGCCTTAATCTTCACAACATCTTAGTGGGATGCAAGTGGTCATCATCAAAAAGTGAATGTATACCCAGAGTTACCAACGTGTAGTAGCAGAGATGCTGCTATTTTCTTGCATAAGCATACGGAGCACTACAGTAACTGTTGACCTTTTAATGACATCCACTGTTAGTAGGCATCATTATCCACCTTTTACAGAAGGATAGCCTGTGTGTATTGCACAAGGTCAAACGAAATTTGTGGCAGAACTGAGAAGATAATCTAGATCACCTGTCCCTTTCCATCCTGCTCAGAAGTGGTCTATATATTGATGATGGCTCTAAGGTAGACAATTTCCCCTATCACTTAAAACAAGAAGCCTCAACTTTCACCACTTCCCTTGTACAGGTAGGCAACAAATATATTCCTTTGTTTTTAAAAGCTTGATTGAGAACCCACCATCTCATTCAATCTGCTTTCCTCTTGCATAAACACATCTCTTGCAAAGCTCTCCAGTGAGCGGCTCTGTGCTATACTGGTTATTAATCATACAGGCTTTACCTGGACTTTAAACAGCTGCTGGTAAAATAGCATCCACCATTGACTTCAATGGGAGGAGATTTAGGCAACTGCTGAGTGTTTTTGAAACACGACTAAAATTGCAAAATGGTCTCGTCAGCTCATCTCTACTCGATCTCTCGCTTTCTCCCATGAACGGGCAGAAACACTGAAGAGCACTAAACAAGTGTCATACCAGAATGAAAACAAACAAGATATTAAGGCGCATAATTTGCAGTGGCTAGGTATCTCCATACCAATGTATTTCTCTGCTTGCAAAGATGCATCTCCCATCTGCTATCAGACACAATGTATGCCTTCCAACCTCATTGTTGTTCTAGTGTGTCAAAAAATAAATCCAGAGCTGCTTTCGCTGGCTTCTCTGCTAATTTACGCTTCCCTACTTAATGCACCTAAATATAATCTGCCCTAAACTGACACAAAAGCCTTGCAAAGTAGTTTACATTTTTACTTTTCTGTGTCTGACAGTTGGTTTTCTATTCAAGCAGGTCCCTTCTGAACTAAGTAAACTGGTTTTGGGGGAGGAAATCTATTGAGGAAATTTACTAATTCCATTTCTCGTTTTGTCTGATGACCCTCCATTTATCATAATTTGCTGCCTCGGACATGCTTTTGACATCTCAGTGCTTGGACTGCATAGATAACTAGTGTACTTGGCGATCTGGTGCAACGGAGTCTTGTTTATTCCAAGCAGTCTCCTTGAAATGGCTTCACATTTATCAGTACCATACACATTACATATTAGAGAAGAAACACAAATGTAGCTGATAAAGAGGATGTAACATGCTACTGTCCCCTCTTTCTAAAGGAACACTGTTGCTGCAATACATAATACTAGCTATGAAGGCAGGACGTCTTTAAGGAACCTGGGTGGGTACTTAGGGGTGAAAATCCACATGATTACTTCATCTTATTTAAAAGTAATCATGTCCAGGAATCAATGCAATGCTCCTGATACCAGCTTATCTAATCGAGCCTTTGAGCAGATGATGTGAGAGCATTTCCTGGGGATCCATCTCCATTTGGTGGGTCTGACAGCATTTGGAAGCTATTCTGCTAAAGTTTGTGTAAATGAAGAAGATCTGCATAAACTCTTGTACTCAGAAAAATGGAAGTGACTTGTTCAGAAATGAAGTCGCCTCTGTGAAGTTCTACCTGGTACCTAGACTTTTTAAATATTAAATGTGTATTGAATTTTAAAGAAGACAGACTATAGTACAGGTAAGAATTAGGGCTGTCAAGTGATTACAAATGAATCACAATTAATTGCACGATTAAAAAAATGAATAGCAATTAATTGTGCTGTTAAACAATAATAGAATACCATTTATTTAAATATTTTTGGATGTTTTCTACATTTTCAAATATGTTGATTTCAATTACAACACAGAATACAAAATGTACAGTGCTCACTTTATATTTATTTTTGATTAGAAATATTTGCACTGTAAAAAACAAAAGACATAGTATTTTTCAATTCACCTTGTACAAGTACCGCAGTGCAATCTCTTTATCACAAAAGATGAACTTACAAATGTAGAATTATGTACAAAAAATAACTGCATTCAAAAATAAAACAATGTAAAACCTACAAGTTCACTGAGTCCTACTTCAGCCAATCGCTCAGACAAACAAGTTTGGTTACAATTTGCAGGAGATAATGCTGCCCACGTATTGTTTACAATGTCACCTGAAAGTGAGAACAGGTGTTTGCACGGCACTGTTGTAGCTGGCGTCGCAAGGTATTTATGTGCCAGATGCGCTAAAGATTCATATGTTCCTTCATGCTTCAACTACCCTTCCAGAGGACATGCGTCCATGCAGATGACAGGTTCTGCTCGATAACGATCTAAAGCAGAGCGGACCGATGCATGTTCATTTTCATCATCTGAGTCAGATGCCACCAGCAGGAGGTTGATTTTCTTTTTTGGTGGTTTGGGTTCTGTAGTTTCTGCATTGGAGTGTTGCTCTTTTTAAAACTTCTGAAAGCATGCACCACACCTCGTCCCTCCCAGATTTTGGAAGGCTCTTCAGATTCTTAGGTTGAATGCTGTAGCTATTTTTAGAAATCTCACATTGGTACCTTCTTTGTGTTTTGTCAAATCTGCTGTGAAAGTGTTCTTAAAGCAAACATGTGCTGGGTCATCATCCGAGACCGCTGTAACATTAAATATATGGCAGAATTCAGGTAAAACAGAACAGGAGACATACAATTCTCCCCCAACGAGTTCAGTCACAAATTTAATTAACACATTTTTAAATGAGCATCATCAGCATGGAAACATGTTCTCTGGAATAGTGAGCGAAGCATGAAGGGGCATACGAATGTTTAGCATATCTAGCACATAAATACCTTGCAATCCTGGCTACAAAAGTGCCATGCAAACGCCTGTTCTCACTTTCAGGTGACATTGTAAATAAGGGTATGTCTATACTTACCCGTCGCGTCGGAGGCGCGGGATCGATGTTCTGGGTTCGATTTATCGCGTCTTGTCAAGACGCGATAAATCGAACCAGGAAGTGCTCCGTCGTCGATGCTGGTAATCCAGCTCGACGAGCGGAGTAGGCGGAGTCGACGGGGGAGCCTGCGCGCCGCGTGTGGACCACAGGTAAGTTCGAACTAAGAGACTTCGACTTCAGCTACGTTATTAACGTAGCTGAAGTTGCGTATCTTAGTTTGACGGGGGGGTTAGTGTAGACCTAGCCTAAGAAGCAGGCAGCAGCATCTCCTGTAAATGTAAACAAACTTTACAGCCTGACAGTTAGGTGCTCTGATACTGTGGAGGGAGCAAAAGTACCTAGACTAAGGAGAATCCAATGTGGCATGCTTCTGTTAGAACATCTTAAAACTCAGGCTTCCCTTCTAGTTCTACAGCCTCCTTAGGAAATACTTGTATACAGTAAATGCACAGGTCTTTGGCGTCTGTGCTTTCTGCTTGAGAAATGTATTTCTTTTCTTTTTTCTTTTAATTTAAATCCATGTAAACTGTACTGAGATCCTCTGTAGCTCTAATAATACTGTGGGAAAAGCGCAATGCAGCAGCTGTGGTAAAAGTCGACATCCTGCTTCAAGGTGCTGTACAGAAGAGCACACGATCCATGAAATACCAATGCCAGAATTTACGGTACTTTGCAAAAGGTCCGCTTGTCTGCACTATGATTATCAGTCACTGACCTCAGATGTCAGGTCTTGACTTTTTAGTTAGCCCAGATTTCTTATTTTGCATGTTGTCAGTGTCTGCCAATACACTGGTCTTTCCTTTACCTCTTTTGGATCTGAGTGGTAACCTATTGCAAGAAGCATATTCCTAGTCTGACTTTCCATGCTACATATAATGAGGTATCTAGGGCCTGATTTTTCTCGCTTGATCCACTCTGCTCTGGCGGTGCCGAAACAGGAGGCTGCACCTCCCATTACGCCGACATGAGGGTTCACTAGCAAACATACAGAAGCCAAGAATGCAGTTTCTATGAGCTTACCTTGCAATTTCTTATTTAAAGGGAGTTTAGGGGTGAAAAGGAACTTTCTGGCTATTTTTATCAAGTGGTAGGGGCCAGCTACCACTAGAGCAGGGTGGGAAATGGATTTTCCATCCTGGGGAAATTTTTGAAATTTTAAAAAGCTTCCCCACCAAAGGGGGACAAAAAAAGCAACAATCTTTAATCTTTGCAAATGGGGACAGGGGATGACAAAACCGGTTCAGTTGATTTGTGTTTCAATAACTCTAAAATGTGGCATTTTTATGTTGACCTAGTTTATACCAAAACCCCCATACATTTTGAACCAAAACCAAACTTCATTCTGAAAATATCAAAATGGCTGAAAGTGGAAAATGATTTTGGTAAAAGTGATAATGAAATGATGGGCTTAATTTTTCTAAGGAAAGAGTGAGAACATTACAGCAAGGACAATGGACTTCAAAAAGCAGACTGTAACGGTCTCCGAGAGAACTGGAGAAGCACAAAAGTAGTACCCACCTTTTTAAAAAGGGGAACAAAGAATATCTGGAGAACTATAGACCAGACAGCCTAACTCTGATACCTGGAAAGATATTGGAACAAATTATTAAACAATCAGTTGGTAAGCACCTACAGGATATAGGGTAATAAGTAATAGCCAGCATAGATTCATCCAGAACTAATCATGCCAAACCAGTCTCACTTCCTTCTTTAACAGGGTTACTGGCCCACTGGATGGGGTAGCAGTAGATGTGATTTATCTCGGCATTAGTAAGGCTTTTGGCATGCTATTGGCATGCTATAATCCTGCATGCTATTCTCATAAGCAAACTAGGGAAATGTCTAGATGAAATTACTATAAGGTGGGTGCACAGCTAGTTGAAAGACCATATTCAGAGTGATTATCAATGGTTTGCTGTCAGACTGGGTTTAAATATCCAGTGGGGTCTCAGAAGGATCTGTCCTGGATCCAGTATTAATCAACATTTTCATTAATGACTTGGATAATGAAGTGTGGAGAGGGTGCTTATAAAACGTGCAGATGACACAATGCTGGGAGGAGTTCCAAGAACTCTGAAGGACTAGAATTCAAAGTGACTGACAGACTGGAGAATGTGTCCAAAATCAATAAGATGAAATTCAGTGAAGACGAGTGCAAAATACATCACTTTAGGAAGGAAAACTCAAATACACAGCTACAAAATGGGGAATAACTAGCAGGGGATTGAGGATCACAAATTGTTGACTTCATGTGATGCGGTTGTGAAAAAGGCTGTCATTCTGGGGTGTATTAACGGGTGTATCATATGTAAGACATGGGAGGTAATTGTCCTGTTTTACTCAGCACCAGTGAGACCTCATTGGGAGAATTGCATCCAAATTTGGACAAATTAGAGAGCGTGCCAAGGAAAGCAACAACGATAAAAGATCGAGGAAACATTTTTTTTAAAAAACCCGCATGTTTAGACTTGAGAAAAAAAGACTGAGGGGGACTTAAGCCTTCAAAGATGTTAATGGCTGTTATAAAGAGGATGATCAACTCGTAGGGTGACCAGATGTCCCGATTTTATAGGGACAGTCCCGATTTTTGGATCTTTTTCTTATATAGGCTCCTATTAACCCCGACCCCCTCTCCCGATTTTTCACACTTGCTGTCTGTTCACCCTCATCAACTATGTTCTGTATCCAGGTTGGAGATGCAAAGGAGATCTAGGCTAGATATTAGTGAAAACACTGTCAGGGTAGTTAGGCACCGGAACAGGTTGCCTGGGGAGGTTGTAGAATCCCCATCCTTGGAGGTTTTTAAGAGCAGGTTAGACAAACACCTGTCAGGGATGTCTAGGCATATTTTATCCTACCTCAGCAAAGGGGGATGGAATAGAGGACCTCTCAAGATGCCTTCCAGCCCTACATTTCTATGAGACTATGAAAATGAGGCACTTCAACGATCTTAAGATTTTTTTCCATTAAAAAAACGACACCAGGAAATTCTTCAAAATGGACATTTCCTCACAAAAGTGACAGTGTCAACGAACTACATTTAGTTTTCTATGGAAATACTTCATCTGAAAAAAAATCTCCAGATTACCTCTGATTACCAACTGTTTCGAGCAGCCCCTAGGCAAAAGCAGTCAGAGGGAAGAACAGCCAGAAAAGCTGAGATGTAGGCTTAGTCCAGTGGCAACTGACAACCTGGGCACTGGCTTGCACAATATTCAAATCTTTTTTTTAAAATGTGTTGGCAGGGATGTTGCCCAGGTGGTGGCCGTGGTGGCAGCAGGATGCCTGCCAGAAACCCTCCCCAGCAGCAGCACTGCCTGGCTCAGCCCCAGCAAGGTCAGTAGGGAGGAACAGAGACTAGGGAGTTAGACTCTGTTGCCCAGGTGCCCTGGAGAGGACAGGGCCGGGCAACGTCCTCTCCCTGGACTGCCAGAGGCACAATAGAGCCTATGTGCCAGGAAGGAGCAGTTGCTGTGGAGCTCATCTCCTTCTGGCACCTGCCAAGTTTGGGGAGGGAAGAAGTTCATGGCCTCTCGGCCAGAGTGGGGGTATCTCTCTGCAGCTGCTGCCTCTGCCAAGCTCGGGGATGGGGATGGGTGGCAACATACTCTAGTCTCCGCCCTGTATGCTGTGTTGGGGCGATTTCAATGAATAAATCCCCATCACTCCTTGCAGACTTGGCAAATATGAGCCCAGCCCACTGGTGGCACCCAGCCACATCCCGCCTGGCTGAGTAACTTCCAGAGAAAATGATGGGCTTGCTGACCGGCAGCCCTTTCCAACCTCTCTGAACTATACTTAACACGGAAAGTACCGGAATGGCATTCTGGAGCATTCCTGCATGACTCGAGAATTGGGCTTGCAATATTATTGGCTAAGTCATACGGTTATTCACAGCGTGCCTGTCTGGTCTCAATATTTGAATGAGTTGATGAAGTCAGGTTCTTCAAGTGTGAAGTAGTGGATGCGTGATTAGAGAACGTGTACAGAAAACACAGAGCATGTCTCCTACCTGCTCAGCCGTTGGTGTGGATGAAGCTAGAGAAATCTCAGTTTGTGTTAAATTTGCCAAGACCCAACCCAAATGCCTTCCTATGCCCTGAGCATGAGATGCAGATGTCTTGTTTCATAGTTCGACACTGTTCTCGCTTGGTAGCATCAGGACACACATTTCATTCTGTGTCACAAACTGGATTTGTGATTTTTGGGGATCGATTGAGCAGGCTTAAAATGGGCTCATTTGGGATTCCCCAATCCCTCATTGCAGTTTGTGCAAAGTGTTTAGCACCTACTGTGTAATGAAAAAGTAATTGCAATCCAGCAACATCTATATGGGTTCTCATCATTATCACAATGGCGTACCGGTGTTGCAGTAATAAATCGGTAGCTGCTGGTGTTTTTGGAAGCACTTCTGCTTCTGCTTGGCTACGTTCCTCTTGTGGTTATGCAAAAGAAATTGGCAGGCACATGTATAGTGTTAGCATCATACAAGAAACCAAAGCAATGGATAACTCCACCATAATGTATAGAATTGTTTGCTAAGTGACATTGCACCATGATATTCTCCAGCAAAAGGTCTCTTGAGCTCATCACTTATGTCTGTGCAAGAGGACAGTGAAGAGCTTGCTACTGTTATTACTAGAGATCCAAAGCTGACCTTTCCCCATACTCAAGGTTGTTTAGAGCTGGGTTTCTGGTTCAGAGACAGTCGTCAGACAGCCTCTAGCCATAAAGCTTGGGTCCAAATCCAAACTTCCCCAAGGCTGGGGAATCTTTGAATCTAGGGCTTTGGTCTGCGCTGAGCCCTTCATATTGCACGAAAAGAAATTTTCCTTAATCACTTCATGCCTTAATATTCAGCATCTGCATCAGCAGCTCTTCGATATTATCGGTGGCCAATGCTTGCCTTGTCTTGATTTATTTATGGCTCATAGCCATCGACTAAGAAAAATCTAGATGTTGAATAACATCATTCATATGAAAGCTGAATGTGGTAATATACTAATTCTGCCAGAAAAGCTCGCATTTCTGAGCTGTTCCTTCTTTGGATGGCTTGGTCCTTGATAATGACTGTGGTATAGCAACTTGGAATTTGGAATCAAATTATGTGGACATAATCATGTTAACTGATATTGTGGCAGTGCCTAGAGGCATAATCCAAGTTTGGGCCTCATTGTGTTGGGCACTGTACAGACATATAGCACAATTTACAATCCTTGCTTTGAAGACCTTAGAATGTGAAAGACAGGACATAGCAGATGGATGAAACAAACAAGTGGACGGGGAGGGGAAAGAGGACGGGATTACAAAAACGTTAAAATGTGTTAGTGCAGAGTGGCTATGAATTGTTCAGACAGCTAATCATTGGCAGTGATTACAGTAATGACATTCATTCATCCTTCCAGGCATTACTGCTAGACAGACTTCCTCCCTAGTTATAGGTTGTAGTGGCACTTTCAAATGGGCAGCAGAAACATAGCAGTCTTTTTATGCTAATTAAGGCACTGAGTGTTAACTGTTTGTAGTTGGTATTGCATATTGTCAACAACCACAGCATGTCTATAGATGTAGCCAAAGGTCCTAGGTGCTGTTAACTCTCCCAGACATTCTGGCCATACAGAGGGAACGGGTGCCTTTATTTTACAATTGGCTCCCACTGAAAGGAAAAGGTGCTCTATTACAAAAGGAAGTGTTGGCATCTGTCCCTATTGAAGTGAAAGGGAAAACTATTCATGTCAAAGGAAGCAGCAGAGTTGGGCCAACAGCGAGCGCCGTTGGAAATCTCGCCCTTGGAACTATGCTGTAGAGGAGAGTCCTGCATTAGATTGGTCCGATCTACCAGAACTTTTCCCTGTGTCACATTTGATTGGTTAAGCAACTTGCTTTGGGAATTGGTCATTCAGGTATAGGGCCCTGATTCTGAAAATGGATGTGGCCCGTCAACTCTTACTCCTGTGCAAAAGCTCCACTGATATCCGCAATGCTCTATGTGGCCAAAAGGGTTCCCCAGCATAGATCCATTTGCAGGAACAGGGCCTGACAGAAGGGGCAGGGAAGGAGGAGATGGGCAGGAAAGGCAGCATCGGGACTGCAGACCCAAGGCAAAGGGGTGTAAGTGGAGCTCTCTTCCCCTAGCTTTTCTCCTCACCTCTGTTATGATTTTCCTTTCCTTTTCCCTTAAACATTGTTTTGTTTGTTCCTGTGTAACTATGGGAATAACCATCAGTACTGAACAAATAACAATTATTCCTGATTCTATTGGAGGGGGTGCTGGAGAGCCCAATTAAAATTAGGCTCCATTATGGTGGGTGCTGTACAATCACATAGTAAGACACTCCCTGCCCCCAAAGGTTTACAGTATAAACAGACAAGACAGACATCGAGTTGAAAGGGAAATCCCCAATGCTCATAAACTTCGAGGCCATTATGATCATCTAGCCTGACCTCCTGTATAGCACAGGACATAGACCCTCGCCCAGTAATTCCTGCATCATGGTCCACCAGAAGTTATAGGCTTATGTTTTAGAAAGATATCCAGCCTTGATTTAAGGACTTCAAATTATGGAGAATCCACCAAATCGCTGGCTAAGCTGTTTCAATGCTTAATTGCCCTCTCTGTTTGAATTTGTCTAGCTTCAGCATCTAACTACTGGATCTTGTTATCTCTTTTCTTCCTGAGCAAAGAGCCAGGTAGGTACTTCTAGACTCTCAAGTCACCATTTAACTTCCTCTTCTTGGGTAAACATTGGGCTTGGCTCAATGCACTTTATTTTTAAAGTGACCTCATGGACTTAAGTTCAAAAAATGGGGGTTCATGAAAGGTCATGATCTTCTGCAGTACTTCCCAACTAATAGACTGCTACTGGCTGTCAACCTTGGTCCTTTTGGCTCAAATTTGATTTCTGAAAAGCTGTAAATCATAGAATCTCAGGGTTGGAAGGGACCTTAGGAGGTCATCTAGTCCAACCCCCTGCTTAAAGCAGGACCAATCCCCAATTTTTGCCCCAGATCCCTAAATGGCCCCCTCAAGGATTGAACTCACAATCCTGGATTTAGCAGGCCAATGCTCAAACCACTGAGCTATCTCTCCCCCTTAAAATCAAATGGCCAAATCTTGCCTGCCCTCCAACCAAAGCAGAGAGCGGGAGGGAGGAGAGTGGGATCAGGAGCCATCCTGCTGAGGCATAGTAGGATGGCTGAACAAGGTTTGAAGACACACCACTCTCCGCAAGCTGCTGCAGAGAGGCCAAGTCCTGCTCCCATTGAAGTCCATGGAAGCTTTGCCATTCACTGCATTGGCCCTAAAATTAAGGGTCAGACCCTCAGGTAGAATAGATTTGCCTCATTCCATTGAGATAAATAGAGAGCCATGCTGATGTACACCAGCTGAGAATCTGACCCATACCATGTGTATTTCAGCTGGGGAGTGACTGCAAATTAGTGAATGGATTGGGGATGTGAAAAATGAGTGGAATTATATGGGGTGGAGAGGATGGAGGGGAGAGCGGGTGAGACTGAGCAAGATGTGAGGACGGGGAAGCAGGCACTGGGGAAGAATGCGGGAAGGAAAGAGGAAGATATCTGTCGGGGATGAGAGTAGGCAAATGTTAGCATGACGCCACGGTTGTATGGCCAGGAGTATGGAGCAATAACATAGCTCACCATTGATGGAGTCAGTTATCTACGTTATCCCCACTGAACTCCCAGGGAACCTTCCTCCCACAACATCATGTTATCAGAAGTAGCTGCAGATTTATGGAAAAGCTATGTTATGACGAGGTTTGTGGAATTTAAAATATTTTACTGGGTCTGGTTTGTAATCTCTCTCTGTGTTGGCATAAAGTCAGAAGTTCTTAGTTCCATGATTTGAAATGTGTCAATCAGGTGGGGAGAGAAAATGGATTCACAACACTTTGCTAGAACTCACCAAAAGCTCATTTTTCCAACTTGTAGTTCCTCAAGGCAGGTGTGGAAGTCGGTAAAGGGAATTTGGATGCAGGCCTCTATATGCGCAAGAGTCAGGCTAACTCTAGCTGTGATAACGTGAGATTTGTAGAAGCGGGGACTGTGTGAGGCTAGGGGAAAATAACTATGAGAGAGGTTACTGTAACCTTGTATTAGATAAGAATAGAATGTAGACCATAACGAAATTAATGAGGAAAACAAGATATCAAGAAAGAATATGTATAAACAAATTGCAGTTGTTGATCATTACTATATGTAACAAAAAGTATAAATGCTTGCCTTAATTGTTTATCTTTGGGAGACCTGCCTAGGAGGGGGAAACCCTGTGTCCTAGTGCACTCTCTCCTCTTTGCAATTGCTTAGGTTAATAAAGTGTATCTTGCCTTGCTGCACCCAAAATAAGAGTGAGAACTCTGTTTTTCTCCGACAATTTGGGGGCTCGTCCGGGATGGCAACGCCTGCTGAGACAGCTGCATCTGCTGCGGATCGTTCTCCTTCGAACCTCATGGCGCCACAATAGAGGTAAGAGACCTTTTGAAATCTCTATTGGGGTCTCGGAGGAGGCCTGTCCGTGGGGCTGTCTGTCCCTGTTGGGCTTACGCCATCTGAACTTATTAATTGTGCAGCAAGATCAGATGCCGAGCGGTGCTGGGGAACTGTTTTGCCGCCCCCAATAAGGTTAGTTTGATGTGGTGCTGGGGACTTAGTTTTGCCACCCCCAATGAGGTTAATGCATAAGGTTAATGCATTAGGATACCGCACCGGTGCTGAGGGGTTGTTACCGCCTCAAGGGTTGTATTAAGTCTGGACATACAGTATTAAGGTTACTGTATATGACAGATGCATCGTATTGTGAAGAATTAGAGGCCTTGGTGTTTGTTTGTGTGTGTGTGGGCGGAACTGAGCCTCTCATTCATAATTCCTCAGAGTAGAAGCCATAGCGTGCGATGAAGCGCTGAGGTCGAATTGAGATCCTTCTGTCCCGTCCCCTGTAGTGTCAGTATGAGTGATGGCCACCGAAAGACGCCCAGAGAACCCTGAGAAGCTGTCAGCTCGTGACCAGGGATTTCTCTAACACAAGCTCGGTGGCTACATCGTAGTGGATCGGTAAAAGATCCGACCCAAGGCGGATGTCTCTGCATGGCATGCCGGGCGAGGGATCTGCCTGGGTCTAGGAGTGTGTGACTCTATCTTTCTTCCTTCTTCTACTCCTGTCTGATCCACTGACTGGTCTAATCACCTCATCGGAGGCAATTAGAGTATGTGGCTTCGTCTTTGAGGCTAGCCGATGCTCTTTGCAAAAGGGGGGTGTGGGAGAGTCGTGGACATTCCTACAAATCTTTTCTGTCTGAGTGCCTGAAGAGAGGGAGTGAGAATTTCCTTAATTTATGAGCTGCTGCTAAGCAGACAAGGCGCCTCCCTCGTTTTCCTTGAAATTGAAGAATGGGTGGGGGGACAGTCTAAGAATTCCCCCTCGCCCCCTAAGGGTACCCCTTCGTACCACATGTATGTGTATTATGGTCCCAAAACCTGCAGGTATTTAAAAGACTGGAATTCCTTCATGCGTGAAAATCCATCTAAACAATTTCCAGTAGAAGGTACCTTCGATTTAGATAAACTTACATATCTCAGAGAAACTTTTACATCACCTAAAGACTCTGATACACAGTGGGAGCAATTTGTCTATTGGTGGGAGGAAGCGACAAAGAGACTCCACGAGTCTCGGGTGCGCAGTCTAAAAGATTCCCAGGAAAAACTAAAAAATCAAGTACAGGACTTAAAATTCAAATGCAAAGCATCCGAATGCCTCCCTACCCGAGCAACTGCTCCTTTATATCCCCAATTAGTTAAGATTACTGACAGTGAGGGGGAGACGGCTGAGGACATTGTGGATTTTTTCAGCAATGTTCCACCGCAGCAGCTTCCTCCCGCCTTTCCGCAGGCTGCACCTGCTGGTAATCTCCCTACGGCAGCATCTGGCTCCTTGCCACATGTTTCTTCTCCGGGGGAAAGTTCTTCCTCTCCGCTGCCCCATCAACAGCGGAGAACTGATTCCGAGCCTTCCAGTAGCTCGCTTGATGCTGGGTCGCCAGACCCTGATTCTTCTTCTAGCCCGGTTTCTCCCCACACTAGGAGTCGGGTACCAACATTCCAGGCTCCCTTAAGAGAATTGCCTGGTGCTGCAGGGAATTTGGTTGTAGTTCATGCCCCTTGGACACCAGGGGACCTTAGAAACTTGGTAAAGGAATTTCCTAAGGTTAGGGAGGAGCCAGAAATGTTTAGAGACGAGCTCCGGACAGTGATTCAGTGTTATAATCCATCATGGGCAGATGTTAATCAGCTCTTACAAGTAGTTATGCCAGCCGAAGTTCGACAACGGCTTTCCAGACAGGCTGCTTGGCCCGATGCTGACCCGGGAATTGAACGTAACTTGAGGGAGGCTAGAGACCGTCTGTTGAACTCCATTACGGAGGTTTTTCTCCAACACAGGTGCTTAAATCTGTGTTTAGACAAACATTCATAAATATCTGTGATAATGAAAGGGGGATAGCTCCCTTTAAGGGACACCCAGCCATCCAGTTAGCTATAAAATTCCTCTTAGTAGTTGTTCTCTACTTGCTTTACCTGTAAAGGGTTAAAAAGGAAGGTATAGGTAAAAGTTAGGGAGTGGGCACATGACCAAAAGAGCCAATGAGAAGGCGAGAACTTTATAAAATTGGGAAAAACCTTCCCCTTTGTCTGTCTGTTGTTGTTCTCCCGGAGAGTAAAGACCGGGCTGGAACTATGCTGTAAGAAGTTTGGGGCCAGGTATGAAAAATCATCTGAATCATACCTAGAAACTACTCACTTGAAACCCCCAGATATGTAAGTAGATCAGGAAATGTCTAGAAAGACGTGGTTAGGTTTATTTCTTTTTATTTCTTTATGGCTTGTAGACTCCTCTGTGCTAACCCCAAATGCTTTTGTTTTGCTGGTAACCTTTAAGCTGGATCTCAAGAAGGTTATTCTTGATGTTTAATTCTTGTAAGTGGGTTCAAATGTATTTTCTTTCTTTTTGTTTTAAATAAAATTTACCCTTTTTAAGAACACAATTGGATTTTGTGCATGTTGTTTAATTAGCTGGTGGCAACAGCTGATTTCCTTTGTTTTCTTTCTCAGTTCTTCCCTGGAGGGGGTGGGGTGCAAGGGCTTGAGGGACACAACAGGAAGGAATTCCCAAGTGCACCTTCCTGGGTTCTCAAAGGGGTTTTTGTACTTGGGTAGTGGCAGCATCTACCCATCCAAGGTCAGAGAAAAGCTGTAACCATTAGGAGTTTAATACAAGCCTGGAGTGGCCAGTATTAATGTTTAGAATCCTTGCGGTCCCCCACCTTCTGCACTCAAAATGCCAGAGTGGGAAATCAGCCTTGACAATATCTATGTGGGTCAGAGATCAGATCAATCTGGCCCTAGGTTATTTGTTTTAAAAAACTCTTTTAAGACCTCACAGGCCTTTACTACAGTGTGTTTATGTCTGAGATGCAGGTTTACTTGCTCATTTGAGAAAGACCTCATGGCCAGCCCTTCAGCGGGTGTAATTCATTGACATCAGTGAAGTTACTCTATCTTACATCAGCTGAAGATCCAGCCCCTAATCCTTGGCCAGTATCCATTCTTTAGCAAAGTGAAAAATGCCTCCTCTTCTGGTACACTTCAGGGATTTGTGTTTCTGGTTTTTGCAAATTCTTAGGCTTTCCCCCCTCACTTCTTTCTTCATTCTAACCTCTAAGGTATTGAACACTTAATTCCACTTACCCTTTTATCCTATCTGTGCAGCGCTGAAAAATGGCTTGACATTATCGGTTGCTTTTAATATGTCATACACCGTACTTCAAATAAATCCCTCCTTACACATGTTCTGTCAGCTTTTCTAGCTTATCCTCAATGCACATCAGTTTAATCATGGGATCAGGCCTATTGCTCTGCTCTGTAACGTTGTAAAAGTGCAATTATGTATATACAAAGAAATGTGGATAGAACAGAAAATGTTCAGTTCAATTACTTCAGAAAGTATTCTTTTAATTCATATTTTTATTTAGGCATAGCTTACTATTGTCATTGTATAAAGACTTAACCTAAACCAAAGGAGTTCAAGTGAAGTCCTTGCAATTATTCTGGATTCACATCCATATAAATGAGAGCAGTGTTGGGCTCAACAGCTTTAAATGAGTTAGTGTAAGGGAAAAGTCTTTAATGGTGTAGCAACCTGCGTGGAACTTGGAGGGAGGGAGCACAGATTGCAGGAGGGGAGAGTTGGAGAAGGCGGGGTTATGGCAGTCTGTGTTCAGACGAATGGAACGCTAACTACTGTTGCAGCATCTCTGTAAATGGTTCTCTTAATAAAGAGACTGTGCGTTTTAGTAATAGGGAGTCTTCTCATGTTACCTGGCATGTGGGACGTGAAACATGACCATTGCAGCCAGTCCAGTGGGACCGCACAGCAAGGAAGATTGGGAGTAACAGGCAAAGAAAGCAGCACCTGGAAGAAGAGCAAACAGTCTGCATGGAGCAGCTCAGCCCACTGAGAAAGGTGGATTTCCAGACAAAATGTTTGCACAAACACGGAAGCACCTGAAACAAGAATTGAGTTTGTATTCAGAACTGACTGCGGAGAATAAAGATGTGGGGGGGGGGGTGAAGAGAAATGAAGGCAAAGCTTTTTATTATCTCCGTGTGGGGAAGGGGAAGGGATAAGAAGTGAGTGAGACACTGTTTCCAGGATCAATGTCTGAAACATTGAAAGAGCTGATGAAGTGTTTGAGTTGTGTGACCCCAGACAGAATTAGATTGTAGAGAGATACTGTTTTTACCTGAAACAAGCAGCAGAAGAGGGAACAGATCTATCTTCTGATACAGAGCTGAGAACTCTGGCATCCATCCATAACTTTGGAGACATAAGATTTTCTAACTGGCGAAAAGTCATTTGTGAGACACGTGATTCCAGCTTTCAGGAGGGGTTATTGAGAGAAGCAGATCTATCACTAGAGACGCCTCCAAATAGCAAAGGCAACTGACTTTTTCAGGGAAAAGATCAAAACCACGACAGCCGCTAGTGCAAAATAAGTGCACAGACTCAAGCTAAAGAGATTCAGATGGCAGGACAGATTGACTAACAATGCAGGCATCGTGATCTACTGTATATACTGGGGAAAGCAACAAGAAAGGCAGAAAGAAAAATGCCCCAAAGGGTGTAAGGGGTGTTAGAAAAAGAACCACTTATGTCCCAATGCTGCCGCTAGCTCAGGAAGGGGGAGAGGGAAAGCAATTAATGCAGTGATTGAGAACATAGACTTCCAGTGAAGAAGAGGATGTCTACAGCATAACTTCAGCAGCTCCACAGATATTCAAATCTACATGCACTGTGGAAGAAGGCTGCCAGACATTCAACTGCCATATTTGCAACTGTTCTGTTAGATCAATGACCAGTCTGATTCCTGCTGGATTCTGGAGTCAGCCGCAATATAATCCCAGGAACACTGATGAGTAGCAATATTGGTGACCAAATATTACTAATATACAATAACAACGATTCTGAGGCTAGTGGACAAATTCAGGCTGTTGATAATGTGACGGGGCAAGGCCAGATGGAACTATAGAAAGGTAGTGGGAGACAGATATATTAGCCCCAGGCTAAACAAATCCCTGTTACCAGGATAAGCATGACAGCTGCTCCAGGTCAATGAAGACACCTGGGGTCAATTAAGATCTTTCCAGAAGGCAGGGAAGATAGCTAGGTTGATTGGGACACCTGAAGCCAATTAGGGGCTGGCTGAAACTAGTTAAAAACCTCCCAGTTAGTCAGTTGGGCGTGCGTGTCAGGAGCTATAGGAGGAAGCTGTGCTATTGGAGGAACCGAGCAGTACAAACCATTTCAGGCGCAAGGAAGGAGGCCCTGACGTAACAGTGAAGTAGATATTAAGGAAGTGGGGGCTGCTGTGGGGAAGTGGCCCAGGGAATTGTATGTGTCCTATTTCCAAAAAGTCAGCTACCATAGCTGCTACTATTAGGGTCCCTGGGCTGGAGGTAGGAGTAGAGGGCAGGCCCGCGCTCCCTCTCTGATTAATCACTGAGACCAAGACAACAGAGACTGTGCGAGGGAGGGTTGCTTCTGCTCACCTCCCTTGCTGGCTTATGATGAAAATGGCTCAGTAGGCTGTGACCCTTGCCTCTAGAGAGAGAAGGGCTATGTGGAGGGTCACAGTGAGCCTCTGAGGCCAGCGAAATCCACCAGGAGGCGCGGGACCCATGGAGACAAGGACAGAGCTTTGTCACAATAAGAAATCCATAGAACAACAGACAAGATCTAGAGTTTATAGGGGCTGACACAGGTGCAGGAAACACTGCTGGGCATCAGGGCAATGCAAGCCATGGATATGATTGATACACAACCCCAGATTATCCCCAACATGTGGGAGGAGGGAGAACCGTGGGCGCTGATCAGCATTGTAACAATATAAGGATGTATTTCAAGCCAATGGACACCTAGAGGGTAAGTTGACATTAGAAATAGATCTCCATGAGACTGCCAAAATGCAGATTTCTGTTAGCCCTGGTGGAGCCGTTGAAGACAGAACTGGGAAGCCTGCAAAGAAAGGGTATCATCACTAGACCATTTTTTGGATGAATAGTTTATTCAGATAAAATGCAGTTTCAGTTGATATGAAATTTGACAGGAAAATGTAACACTTGCTGGCACCTATATTGACTTTTCTGTCCATGCTATAAACCCCCAGTTTCAACTGGGACTCTGAGGCAGCAGGTGATCAAGGGAGCCATACCACTAGGGTATTGGAGAGGGGGGCATTGGAGTTTTTTCCCCAGACCTAAGCCTGGATTCACCACAGGTGAAAAAACCTGATGACTTCAGATATTGCCAGAGTTGCTTTGACACCACATTCTCTAAAACCTTTTTTCAGAAAGGGAGATTAGAAATTGGATGATTAGGGAGACTTTCAGTGGCTGTATATGATTCCTTGAGCACTGGCCAAACATAAGAGATGCTGTCACTTGCCCGTCCAAAGCAAAACTTCAACAACTTCCTCCAGTGCTAGCTTTCACTTGCCAGAAAGGACATGGATGCTTCTGTCTGCAATCTCCCCAGCACAGTTATCCAAGCTAGACTTCCTCCAGTACTAGCTTTCACAAGCCAGAAAGGACATGGTTGTCTGGAATCTCCCTAGCATAGTTATCCAAACTAGACTATCTACTATAAATATAGTATGTGCCATCATGTTTCCTTGTTTTTGATGTTTTGTTTTCCCCATTTCTAGAGGTGACTGATTCCTTATTCTAAGGAAGCTTTATGCAGATACTTTGAACATAGTCATGAAACTATTCTAATGCCTACTTATGTTCATTATCAATCATTCATCAGCACATGTTCTTCCCTGAGGAAGGATCTACAGACTGAACAACATCTATAATGTTGTTCATGCCTTCAATGAAAGGAGGATTCTTTAGCGAGTTGGGGTGATTTATAAACAGAAAATGACACCAGACTCCCAGAAGTCTGGTGGAGAAAAACATCACTTCTGTTTTGGTTTTTCTATTTTGTGTTTTGGATTCACACTCTGTAGTACTGTACCTGAATATCACAGAAAGGAAAACTAAGACTGAATAAATTAGTATTCAAGGTCTACTTGATCCTGCCTCAGCATGGGGGGGCGGGATGGACTTGATCACCTGTCAAGGTTCCTTCCCGCCCTATATTTCTATGATTCTACAACAATTATTGTACGCAGGACTCTATGATAAAAAATACAGGGTCAGAATATCAGCTGGCATAAATCAGCCCGCCATTGAAACAAAAGATCCAGTGCAATGTTTATATTGGTTCCAAAGTACCTCAGAACTGTCTGGGTGGTTGTGTATACGTAACTTATGAAAATCATCATGCATTTGTGATCAAATTATTAATATCAGAGGGGTAGCCGTGTTAGTCTGGATCTGCAGAAGCGACAAAGGGTTTTCCGCTGCTTGCATCCTAAGAAGTGGGTATTGACCCACGAAAGCTTATGCTCCAATACCTCTGTTAGTCTATAAGGTGCCACAGGACCCTTTGTCGCTTCTGCAAATTATTAATGACTGTAGAAAAGAACGATGGAGATTGATTCATATTGTACTACCTTAATTTTTCTCCACTCTAGTATTTCTTTTCCCTCTCAGACAAAAGAAATGCACCGTCCAAATGTGTGGATTTTTTGGGGGTGTGTGTGAAATGTACACTTTAAATGCTGGCTTTCTCACTTATTTTGAATAGTATGAGCCCCAGCTCCCTGTCCAGAACAAGAATTGTCCATTTAAAAGTCTGGCTTTGGGCTTTAAAACCAACAAGAGGAATCTCAACTACCAGCTTGAAATCGGGGAGCTGAAGTTGAGAACCTTCTCTTGATGTAAAAAGGTTAGGTCATGCTCTCTTTCTATCAAGGAAATCTGCATCCTTTTCTTGCTACAGCAGCAATATAGCTAGGTTACTTGTATGCTCTCATTTATATTCAGGATTTAGCAGCAGTTCGACTTCTAGGTGTTCTTTAGCCAGATAAATACTATCGACACAGATTTTGCTCTTTCATGACTCGCCACCCAAGCAAATTAATCTTGATTCATTCATCTCAGTGCTCCCACAATGGGTGGCGTTTGGATCTGACCTTAATTGATGCCTTATGATTTCTATAGAAACTAAAAACATACTGCTGCTTCTCCTCTACCCATCACAACGTAAAGAATTAGGCCTGCGAGGGTAAATGACCCATTGAGGAAGAAAATAATTCGATTGGAGGAGGAGAGCAAATTTAATGCAATTGGGATGGTGGAAAGGGTGTTGAATTTGATGGAATAAGTGAGGGAATTATATATTTTGGAATAATTGATAGGAATCTTGTGTAGTGGGATGCCCTTTTCGGGATTTTAAAATTTGCATGACACTTACGTACATAAATATTACACAACTGTTTCTTAGCTACATTGGCGCACACAAAATCTAGGTGTGATGTAAAGTTATGAGTTTTGCAGCATCAAGCTTTAAAGTCCTGATTCCAAAGATGCTAATCATCCTGTCTCCTTCTTGTCTGAGCCCAAGGATTGAGTGGCAGAGCAATGATTTGAACGCAGATTCCTGCTTTTCAATGTTCTGCTCATTCCTTTAGACTATGTGGGTGTGCACTTCTGTGATTTCCTCCGCAAAGATCAATAGACAGAAATAGAAATGTTTTATTGCTCAGACAGGAAAGATCTCCACTTCCTCCTATAGCAAGAGAATAAATAAACTCTTGTCGGGGCGGGAGAGCTATTTCATTTCAGAAGACTGCTATTCCAATGGGAGTGGGATTTTATTTCAAATAATGGAGCACAGAAATAGATGTATTTTTAGGCAGACAGAGAAAGTTAGTTTAAGAATAGTTTAATCAGGTTGAAAGTCAAGAACTGATGACGAGAGTGACTGTTTTCCAAAGATAAGTTGTAAAAGGGCCACACTTGTGGCTCTGTGGTCCCACCACAACAACTGCTGGGGATTTCCAAAGTTATGGTGTTAGGACAACTCCTCTCTCTCTCTCTCTCAGTAGTATATGCCCCTTTTGCTCAAGGGTGAATAAGCACCCAATACCCTTAACAATCTTTTCTTTTTGGAGTGAAAGGAAGAAAGGACGAAGAAATGCAAACATATGTCCTCAACTCTCCAAGAATGGAGAGGGCCGAGTATGGGTTTACCACAGTTTATACTTTCAGATAAGTATTGAAAGTGAGTAATCTCCTTTTTTCCAGGGGTACCAGTTGCAACAGAACTCTATTCTCAAAGTCCAGGGTAGGATTTTCAAAATCAGGAATCAGGAGCATAATGGGACTTGTGCTTCTAACTCATTAGGTGCTTTTGAAAAAAAATCATCCTATAACATCTCTGGGAAAATATATAACGGTTCTGATCCTGTTTTCACTTACACTGGTATGAGCCAGGTGCGTCTTGGCCAAGAAGTCTCACCAGTCTAAGTGAGATCAGAATGAGGCCCTAAGACACGGACAGAAGCCAAGCAGCAAACTGAGAAACAAGCACCAATGTTCCAAGACCACCAAATTAAAGAACCGCAACCGCAGACAACTGCTCAGGTTCAGACCTTGAGGTGTGCAGGTGGTGAACAAGTTGAGCATCTTCAGCCAAGGATATATGCTGTAACCTTAAGAAGACAAGTTTAGGCTCATTTTTGAGTCTCTCTAGATCAGTCACATTTTGAGTGAATAAGTTAACTGGTGTGCAGAAGGTAGACCACTGACGTTCTTAATGATGACTGGAAACAATGTTTGTTGGTACATGCTGTACACAAATTCAGACCTCTTTTTATTCATAACAGAACATTCTCCTTCAGCTGCTAGTTTGTTTTCAGAGCTTTCAGAATGCTAAGCAGATTTTAAAATTAGTTATATTGTGTAAATAGCATGATTACAAAGCTTCTGGTGCTTAGACTGACATTTTGTTGATCACAGGAACAAATATAACTGGAGCTCTATTTACCTTGTTTGCAAAATCTAGACATGTGTGGAAGGCATTTACGGTAAATACTGGTATCCCTGACAGCTATGGCTACCCATAAAATGTTGTGAGTAACCACTTTCATATTAATATATTTCTTAAATTGCTTGATGATGTACTTATGGTAATGGCATTATGCTGGGTCCACTTTAAGAAAAGGCTTAAGGTGTTTAGTGTTTAATGGCTTGTGTTGTTGCCAGAGAGATAATACTGCAGCATATATTACAGTTCGTACCTTCTGGCAGACACAGTGTGTCAGTGGGCAAAGATGGATTAGATGCTGCTTTTAATCTTTCCACTTTATTTCATTTTTGTAGTATAATAAGGATGGCATCATGGTAATCATAATATTTAGTAGAAAGATGGAGACACTATGAAATGTATCAAAATTACACCCAGCTCTATAAAGGTTTAGCCTTCTAAGTAAGGATATATTTCATTGTTGGGATGAAGAATCGAGCCACCAGTTCACACTTGCAATGAGCACAAGCCAAATCTTTTTGAGGTTTGAAAGCATTTGGTTGTACGCTTTTTTTCTTCCTTATTTGCACTTGTGAGCTTCCTCTGGGGCCTGGAAGTGGAATGAGAGAGGTGGATCTAGACTTTCCATCCCAACTCCTAAAGCAAAAGAAAGTTAACAAGAGTCCAAAGTGCAGGGTATTTTTTCCAAATCTTTGAGCTTCAGCCTTCACTAACTTTGCTCCTGAGTGTCTACTTACCTGAGAGGCAAAACAGGGGGCCAGGCCTGGTATTTCTTTAGTTTCAAACTATTGTGGGTTACTCTATTGATCTAACTTGCCCAAGTGTATGGAAATGTATCTTGAGGTCTGAGTGAAAGTCTGGTCATTGCTCAGCAATCCTGGGCTCTATGTGCACAAACAACACATCATAGACCCGGGAGGTGAGAACACACCTGTAATGCTATGTTCAGTTCTCAACACCAACTACCAGAAAAGTGTAGGCAAATTGGAGGGGATTTAGTGAATAGCAAGAAAAATGATCAGGAGGTTGGAGATATAAACTAAGAGCTGACAAATATATATCCTGATTTAGAAATGACTAAGGAATGATAATGGGGGGGGGAAAGTAACTAGGTTTACTTTGGATGTGCCTCAGCAAGTGGCTGGACTTGATGACTTCTTGAGGTCCTTTTTAGTGCTAACATTTCCATGGTTCGATAACTATCCTATGGGTGTAAGCACTAGCGATGAGGAGGAAATATTGAAGTTGATACAAAGGGGGTAGAAGTAAGGGGTAAAATGAAGAAAAGGATATTTAGAAGGGCTATTAGGGGAAAAGCTTTCCTGACAGTGAGCTCCATTAAATTGTGGAAGAGACACCCAAGAGAATTGTGGGAAAACTCCAATGTTTGGGACACTTTAAACAAGACTGAAGAGGGTATTAATCCCAGTGATTTTGTTAGGCATTGGAGTAGATCCTATATATTTCTGGGACTTAATGTGCATTGAGTGAGGTCCATATTGAATAATATACAATCCCTCACTGGAATGGAGATGGACTAGATACCACTATAGGTCTTCGCCATCTTCATCTGAGCTGCAGTGTATCATGGGCTGGATCCTCCACAGCCTTGCCTTATGGGTACATGCCTCTGCAAAGTGAGTGGTAAAACTCTTAAATCACAATCTTCCACTCACTGAAATCATTGCTGTTTTACAGAGGTGTGTGTTGTCAGATGTTCAGCTGCGTGAGTGTGTCCTCTCTAAGTGATGCACTGGCTCTGGCCAGATAACCCGTACAGCAGGCTCTGATCGAACTGCCCAGTAAGACCACAAGACTTGGTTTAGTAGCGAAGGTGCCCGCCGGGTTTATTGTCGATGAAACACAGTAATAGCACCTGGCAGACTCTACGAGGATACTAAGGGTATGTCTATACTTACCCGTCGCGTCGGAGGCGCGGGATCGATGTTCTGGGTTCGATTTATCGCGTCTTGTCAAGACGCGATAAATCGAACCAGGAAGTGCTCCCTCGTCGACGCTGGTAATCCAGCTCGACGAGTGGAGTAGGCGGAGTCGACGGGGGAGCCTGCGCGCCGCGTCTGGACCACAGGTAAGTTCGAACTAAGGTACTTCGACTTCAGCTACGTTAATAACGTAGCTGAAGTTGCGTATCTTAGTTCGACGGGGGGGTTAGTGTAGACCTGGGCTAAGACATGTATGCTTGTGACATACGGGCGGAGGGATAGCTCAGTGGTTTGAGCATTAGCCTGCTAAACCCAGGTTTGTGAGTTCAATCCTTAAGGGGGCCATTTAGGGATCTGGGGCAAAAATTGGGGATTGGTCCTGCTTTGAGCAGGGGTTGGACTAGATGACCTCCTAAGGTCCCTTCCAACCCTGATATTCTATGACAATGAACACAGCTCAGTTAGTGGCCGAAGTTTCCACTGCCCCCTTGGCTGGCCAAACACACTTCCTCTGAGATACATTTTCATGCACCAATACAAACAAGTTACTTATCACCCCTGAAGTATCAGGTGCCACCCTCTGACATGTTAGGGTGCGTCCCATTGCCTTGTACCCATAGGATCGATTAAAACACCTTTATTCCTCGTGATGTCATCCTGACCGTATCCTTAAGATGGGTCAACATGTTCCTGTTATCTTTGGCGAATGTGTTTGGTATCGGGGTGTTCTGGTACCACCTTTCTGGAATGTGTTTGCATATATATTCTTATGCCTAGCACTACTGCAATATTAGCCCTGTGCTTACCAAATTCTGTGAGCAGGGCCTGCCTCTTGCTCACAACCTGACGTTGCTTCATATCAGCAAAGTTTTGACCACTTTAGTGTAGTCCTCATGCCAGGCCTTTGATACAGGGCCTTATGTTTCCGGACCTCTTCTTTCTACATTCCCCCACGTTTTGTCTTTTTATGGGGAGGAAATTTACCCATCATCCCAGAAAAGCATAATGTATGGACTGAAGATCACCCAGTGGGATAAATGCTGTTAAGTGGTTACCTTACTTTACCATCCATACATTCATGACCCATTTGTTCCTTCATCTGCACATACCCTCATATCAATGATGGACAGATTTTATTTTCCAATTCATGTAGTCCCTTATGGTGGGCCTGGGAATGTTAGGCCCAGGACTTTGACTGAGGAATGTAGTTTTATGACTGAGCCTTAGCAACCAAATAATTAATAAATATGGATATGGTGCATATATTTGTAGTGTATATGGGTATATAAGTATAATATGTATGTGTACATATGAGACCACCTCATATTCAAGCATAACAATTCTTTTTCAATCTGGTGTTGTAGTTTGGCCCTTGTGGTACTGCAGATAGTAACACACTTCTATTAGGGCAATTACAGTTACCATCGGTATTATTAGTAGTAGTAGGCTGACTGTTTTGAAATACTGGGATAGGCATTATTACAATGTGTTTCATTGTATATGAGAAGTAAAACAGAAATTTGGAGTAGTGACACTACCAATGAGTCCTTATATATAAATGTCTGTAATTAGTTACCACCCAGTACTGTTCATCCCTGTTATAGGTTACCCTTACTGCTGGTTGTCACCCTCTGGTAGGCTTTTCTGGACAGGAAACAGGAACAGTTAGCTTCTTTGTTCCATTGTTTGCATTGCTCTGTGATACACCAGTAGCTGACATGGATTCCGTTGTTTTTTATGGATATAGTATTGGATGAACTTACACATGTAGAATTATGTCAGGATATAGTATTGGTACCCAGACACTGTAAAAGATTGTTTTGAGTAACGTGTGCTTGAGTAAGGATGCAGTGTCACTGACCCCAAATTGTGACTAGTACTAACAGAGAATTTGTTTACCTAATTTGTAGTTACTGTGTAGCTTAATTTCTTTACCAATTTGTATTTCCTTGCCTTCATGTTGTTTACTGCCATTCGTATGTTGATTTTTTCCTGTGTGTTGGTTAAACAGTTTAGCAATGTTATGCACATTGTAAATGTTGTACAGTGATAATACAGCAATAATACAACAGTACAGCAATAATACAGTTACATTTACACAACAGCCAAATTGAAAGTAAATCACAGTTTAATCTGGTCCAGCTAGTGGTTTCTGGCTGATTGCTAACTTAATTGTCCATATAAAGTAGATTAAGGTGTATTTGACCAGTCTCTTATTTATAAAGCACTTCATTTGACTTTTCTTGATGCTTGGGGGTTCCTTCACGGTACACTGATATCTTCTGGTGTTTTTGAGGTGTGATATTTTCTGGTGTCTTTGGCCTGTGGGATGCAACCTTAAACAGCTTAAGTTAGTTAACATAATAAAGTTTTTGTTTGTTTTACAGCTCTTGTTTTCAGTAACCCATATTTAATAAAAACAATGAGGAATCCTTGTGGCACCTTAGAGACTATCAAATTTATTTGGGCATAAGTTTTCATGGGCTAGAACCCACTTCATTAGATGCATGGAGTGTAAAATACAGGAGCAGGTATAAATACATGAAAGGATGGGAGTTGCCTTACCAAGTGTGAGGTCAGTCTAACGAGACAATTTAATTAACAGCAGGATACCAAGGGAGGAAAAATAACTTTTGAAGTGGCAATGAGGGGGAGGGATACCTCAGTGGTTTGAGCATTGGCCTGCTAAACCCAGGGTTGTGAGTTCAATCCTTGAGGGGGCCATTTGGGGATCTGGGGCAAAAATTGGGGATTGGTCCTGCTTTGAGCAGGGGGTTGGACTAGATGACCTACTAAGGTCCCTTCCAACCCTGATATTCTATGATTCTACGAGAGTTGCCCATTTCAGACAGTTGACAAGAAGGTGTGAATAATAGTAGGGGGAAATTAGTATGGGGAAAATTAGGTTTAGGTTTTGTAATGTCCCAACCATTCCCAGTCTTTATTCAGGCCTAATCTGATGGTGTCCAGTTTGCAAATTAATTCCAGTTCTACAGTTTCATGTTGGAGTCTGTTTTTGAAGTTTATTTGGTGAAGAATTGCCTTAAATTAATTCCAGTTCTGCAGTTTCTTATATTTTTTCAAAAAGGGTATAAAATTGACTTTTGTTGCAACAAAATACAAATAATAAAAAGTAGTCACGTGGCACACACAACACAGGACAACATACATCACATACAGGACTAACTTAAAAGTAAAAAAAAAAATGGTGCCAGAATTCAATTTATAACTATACAAAATAAGGCAAATAAAAAAAAAAACATAAACAAAAGAGTCAAACATTTTAAATAAGCAAGTTATTACCTTATTTAAAACTTTTGATAAAAAATGATAAAATGTATATTATTATTTGCCAATTTTGTTGTATTATTTAGTTACTGAAGGCATTTTCCATTACTTTATTTTAAAACATTGCTATTTGGTAATAAGGAAAGCCCCAGTTTTAAATATTAGTTAGTGGTTAGGATTAGAAGCAGAGCTTGCATTTTTGTTGCTTGGCAACCATATTTTAAAGAAAGTTAGGAGTCATTCCAGCTGCTTCATTCCTGAAGGGTTAAAATAGTTATATTACTGGATTTATTTAAAGTAAAGTTTTGACCTTGTTTTCTCTTTGTTTGTTGTTTGGTTCTGTTTTCAATTGCTTTATCTTTTGGATATTTCTGTAAAAACTGTAACTTTTAAAACGGAGAAAGCAGACGTGAGGAGAGGCGGGGGAAGAGGGGTGAAGAACAACCTAAGAAGATAGGGAAACCGTAGCCAAGAGAGATTAACTGTATCAAGGTATCTTAAAGTACAGGTGACAGCAGCGAGTTTAGTAAACTGAGACAGGATCTAAAGGAAAACTTAACTGGTATGTAAAAATATTTGAGAAAGAAGGTTATATTTTTAGCTCTGAGCATGGAGTGTGGTTCTGTGGGTCGAAGCAGTTGGGACCCCACACCTCGGTTTTTATCCTGGTTCTGAGAGGAGAGTAGGGCTAATTACCTGCTCTTGCAAAACCTGAATTTGTTCCCCCGTGTCTGTTGCTTTTGTGTTCTTGACAAATGGATGGCAGGAGTGCCCTTTTTTGCTGCCGTTAACTGTTTTTGGGCAACTCCATCTCTTAATGCCTCAATTCTAGGTGTTAACCCGCTTAATCTCGTTTTTTCACTTTGATTTATTCACTCCCCTGCGATCAAGTCGCAGGTCCTGTCTTCTGTAGTGCTCTGTGAACTCTTCCATTTTTCCCATCATCTGATTTGCCAATTCAGTGAAAGTATTGTTTGCTACTTTTTCCTTCTGTGCACTTACTTGTCCCGTTCTGACAGGCACCAGTCTAGGTCCCGGTTTAGGTTTTACCAGAACCTGGCTTTTATCATAAGGTGGTGGTTGCACTGCACTGGCCCCCGTTTCATTTTTAAATTTTGCTTTTTTGTCATGTGAATGACTACGCAAGGTGCAGGACAGTGGAGAATCAGGTGGCTGATATATCAGCATATAGCACTAGGATTGTAGGGGAAAAACTGAGACAAATCTCCCTTTCTGAACGTAAGAGACTAGGAACATGCAGGAATCCATTACAGAAAGTCTCTGCTGAATATTCTGCATATTGGGCCGATGCATATTTCAAATTCAGGGTCTGTTCATTCCCTCAGACTAGTTCTTCAGCACTAAAAAGTAAGCATGTTCCCCTTTCTTATAAATAGGGGCAAATCCAGCTCTCTGTTCTGCCTCCATGGGTTTGGGAAAGCGGAGACATTGGGGAACCAATGGAGGATCCCTTTTCCTTAGATCCTTACAGATTTCACCACACTCAATCAGGTTGGTTGGCTAGTACACTGTACACATTTGATCTGTTGCAAAATATGTATTGCTTCTGTTCCCACACTACATGTTTTTCTAATATTCCTAATCTCAGGAACAAATGATGAGAAGGCTTATTAATGACAAACTTTATGTTGGTTGTAATATCCCCTGGATCAATGGGAATAGAGTTAATCTTGTTCCTCAACCGATGGGACGTGAAAATGTTAAACTTGGGTTAAACACTGTCGTTAGGCGATGACATTGACATAAACATGCTTTACAATCCTCTGTGTGGTCTTAAGCCCATGAGAACCTATAGCAGTGCAATAAATAACGTTTACATGATGTCTTTGAATAGGTCACAATGCAGTCAGAGAATGACAAATGAAGATGACACCTATTACACTTAGCATTTAGAACGACTATAATCTTAAACACAGGTAATTCATTTTATCATGTGCATAAGGAGTACATACTTTGGTCTCAAAGTGCAGGCAATTTTGCCTTAAAGCAGAAAAATTAAGCCTGTGGCAACAACCTAAAGAGATTTTGGCAATAACTCTTCTCATTGTGAACAGACGGGGCTTGATTCAATGCCTATTGAAAACAATGGGAGCCTAATCATTGTTTTCAATGGGCATTGGATCAGGACCATGATGTTCTGATCAAAGCTTTCATGGGTTCCTTCCTCCTTCCTCATTGCTTCTGTTTGCATATTAGACATTGCGCCGATGTTATCAATACATCTAAATGGGTGAAATAGACCCCGGGTGGAATTGCATATAATTGCAATACACGTATGCCCAGGCACATATATACAATGGTAAAACTGAATAGCATTAATGCAGATTCAGAATTGTATATTTTCATTGTTTTTTACACTCAAATTAGCAAAAGAAGTGTTTCTGTTAGTTTCACTAAGTCTCCCATGCATATAATAGGTATGGCATTCCAGTCTTGGGGATGGCTTTCTCAAGCAGGCAATAGGCATGGATAAATAGGTTGATAATCATATTGGGAAGCAAATATTTCCTGATTACTCACTGATCAGTCCATCAGCCCTCATAGAGAGGGCGCTGATCACAACACATCAGACATGTTGTTCTAGCCAGTCCTCTTAAATACTAATATCACTCAATGTCATTATCAGCCTGTTTGCCCATTCCTAGCTTGCAAGGGAAAATTAGATGTTTTTCCCCATTGGATATGGAACTGGTGGTGGTCAAATATTGATGGCATTCTGATTCAAAATAATGATTCAGTTAAAAAGAGGTGGAGTAGGGAAACTGATTATCTGTTCAACAAATGTATATGTAATGCTTGACATAAAATCAATGGCTTTAGTTTACGATACATTCAACAGTATAGTTGCCATGTAATAGCCTGGCGCATACTTAATACCTTTGGGTTATTTACACAATCTACAAGAACCTTTCTTGACTAAGTCAACTAGGGCAACATTATTAAACCACTTAACCTATTTTAGATCAATTAAAAGAAGGAAGTGATTGACAAAAGACCGTGTGTGTAGCAGGGGAGAGAGATGTATTAGTGTGCAATTATAGTGTTATGTTCTGAGCATGTTCATGTTAGTCACTGTAATTTGGAATGTTTATAATCCACCATTCAGGGTTCATTCTTTTCTATTCTTCCATTAGACAAATTATGAAAGTTGAAGCATTAACAAATGTACATCTAATATTGTGTTCACATTGCTTTTGTGTTTCACAAAATGAGTAGGAATGATATAAACCTGTAATTAATTGGACCCTGATCCTACAAAGTTTTACAGATGTATTTAACTTTATGCACTGTGAGTAATCCTATTGAAGTCAATGGGACTACCCACCATGTATAAAGTTGAGCATGTGAGTAAGTCTTTGTAGGCTCAGGGCCTTGGTTTGAACTCTTGAAGTACACATAATGTAAACAAAGAAAAATACTAGGGCTGTCAATCGATTAAAAAAATTAATCATGATTAATCGCATGATTAAAAAGATTAATCGCACATTTAAACGATAATAAAATACCATTCATTTAAATATTTTTGGATGTTTTCTACATTTTTAATATTGATTTCAATTACAACACAGAATACAAAGTGTACAGTGTTCACTTTATATTTATTTTTGATTAGAAATATTTGCACTGTAAAAAACAAAAGAAATAGTATATTTCAATTCACCTAATACAAGTACTATAGTGCAATCTCTTTATAATGAACGATGAACTTACAAATGTAGAATTATGTACAAAAAAAACTGCATTCAAAAATAAAACAATGTAAAACCTACAAGTCCACTCAGTCCTACTTCAGCTCAGACAAACAATTTTGGTTACAATTTGCAGGAGATAACGTTGCCCACGTCTTGTTTACAATGTCACCTGAAAGTGAGAACAGGCAGTCGCATAGCACTGTTGTAGCTGGCATCGCAAGATATTTATGTGCCAGATGCGCTAAAGATTCATATATCCCTTCATCTTCAACCACCATAGGATATGCGTCCATACTGATGATGGGTTTTGCTCGATAACAATCCAAAGCAGAGCAGACCGACGCATGTTCATTTTCATCATCTGAGTCAGATGCCACCAGCAGAAGGTTGATTTTCATTTTTGGTGGTTCGGGGTCTGTATTTTCCGATTGGAGTGTTGCTCTTTTAAGACATCTGAAAACATTCTCCACACCTCGTCACTCTGACTTTGGAAGGCACTTCAGAGTCTTAAACCTTGGGTTGAGTGCTGTATCTATCCTTAGAAATCTCACATTGGTACCTTCTTTGTGTTTTGTCAAATCTGCTATGAAAGTGTTCTTAAAATGAACATGTGCCGGATCATCATCCAAGATGGCTATAATGTGAACTATGTGGCAAAATGTGGGTAAAACAGAGCAGGAGACATACAATTATCCCCCAAGGAGTTCAGTCACAAATTTAATTAATGCTTTTTTTTTTTTAACAAGCAACATCAGCATGTCCTCTAGAATGGTGGCCAAAGTGTGAAGGGGCCTATGAATGTTTAGCAGATCTGGCACATACATACCTTGCAACGCCGGCTACAAAAGTGCCATGCGAACGCCTGTTCTCACTTTCAGGTGACATTGTAAATAAGAAGCAGTCAGCAGTATTTCCCGTAAATGTAAACAAACTTGTGCCCGCCTCACTCCATGTGTTGGCGTGGGTGGTGGGGCCAACGGCCAAGGTGGCAGCCTCTAATAGGTACGGCAAGGTAGTTTTCTTCCTGTCATCGGAGGCCGCCACCCAGGAGGCAGTCGAGAAGGGCCTGATCTGTGGGGGTGGGGGACGTGTATGTCCCCTCGAGCCACTAGAGGACCTGGCTGTGAGGGTGGTCCTGACCTCTGTTCCGCCCTTCCTCCCTAATGCTGCCCTGTTGCCTTCCCTCTCCGGCTAAAAATATTCCAGGGATCTTGTAAATAACTGTTCCCAAACCAACGTTTGGAAACCCAGCACACGCCGAGTTAAGGTTCTTGGTTCTTAGTTTTTGAAAAAAACCCAGACATGAGAAGGGATGACAACGCACACAATCAGGGCATCCAAACAGCCTTAACTCTGCCCTGGAGCGATACCATGCAGAAAGCGCATCATTATCATTAAGGTATTTTAGTGTTTATGGTCCCAGAATTGATTGAACTGATTACACATTCAATATCCTCCCCCCCTTTTTTTCCCCTGCTCTCAGGGATTTTGTACTTGGATGTTTTCTGGGAAGGAGCTGGCAACTTTCTGAGCACTATAAATGAAAAATAATAAATGTACATGTAAAGATAGATGGCCCATGCTTAGCTTCCTGTATATATTCAGAGCATTATGCATTACATAAACACCCTTGTAATAGTATATTCCCCAAACCACTGTTTTATATGACAACTCCACAAACAAGTAAACCTTCAGTTCTTTAACAACATGTATCTCACCCACCACCAACAATTATTAAAGCCCAAAGGGCTTTGGTTGCATATTCAAAACAATTAAAAGTCAAGTTATGTAGCTATATCAGAAAACACACTTTGTTTTCTCTCAGGAGGTTGCCTGTGCTTTTTATGAGTTATTCATGAAAATAACCTGGAGTTCTACCCTGCCAAGTACTGGGACTTTGTTAGCACTAAAGCAAAAGAGCAGAACAGGCATGGGAAAGTAATTCTCTTTCAAAATACGTGGAGTGCAACCATATTTTCTCGAGTGAGATTTATAATCCTTTCATGATGCATTGCAAAAGGGTCAGTTGTTTTTAAAATCTTGTTTTAAAACCTCTTAAAGGCAAACTCTCTGTGTTTGGAAAAGGTGTCAAATGGCAATTTTTGGTAATAGCTTCTTGGTTTTAATTTGTAAGCACTGTGGGTAAGACACCGTCTCTTATTATGTGCATGTACCGTACGTAGCACAGTGGTGCTCTGATTCATAGGAAGGTGTGAGCCAGTGGTGAGGGTGCTAACCTGCAATTCTGGAGATCACATTCGATTCCCTGCTGTACCACAGATTCCTTTTGTGACCTTAGGCAAACACCTAGTGTTGTTGTGCTTCAGTTCCCCATCTCTAAAATGGGTATAATAATGATACCTAGCTCTTCTCTAACACATTTCATCAGTCGATCTCAACGTTCTTTTCAAAGGATGTCAGAATTATCAGCCCCATTTTACAGATGGGGAAACTGAGGCACAGAGGTTAAAGTGACTTGCCTGAGGTCACCCAGCAGGCCAGTGACAGAGCTGGAAATAGAGCCTAAATCTCCTGTATCCTAGCCCAGTGCTTTATCCACAAGGACATACTGCCTCTCATTTCAATGGTTTTCGAAGGCAAAGTGCACTTTTCACAAAATTGACATTTTCTGCAGATAAATTTCCATATTTGTTGGAAAAATAGATTTTTATTTTCCATCAGGAAATTTGAAATGCAGACAGAAAGTGAAAGATATCAGAACCTTCCAGGGGGGTAGATGACAAGCTGAAAAACTTTCTTAGTGCCCACCAGCAGATCGAGGGACGTAATTATTCCCCTCTATTCGGCACTGGTGAGGCCTCATTTGGAGTACTGTGTCCAGTTTTGGGCCCCACACTACAAGAAGGATGTGGATAAATTGGAAAGAGTCCAGCGGAGGGCAACAAAAATGATTAGGGGGCTGGAGCACATGACTTATGAGGAGAGGCTGAGGGAACTGGGATTGTTTAGCCTGCAGAAGAGAAGAATGAGGGAGGTTTTGATAGCTGCTTTCAACTACCTGAAAGGGGGTTCCAAAGAGGATGGATCTAGACCGTTCTCAGTGGTAGAAGATGACAGAACAAGGAGTAATGGTCTCAAGTTGCAGAGGGGGAGGTTTAGGTTGGATATTAGGAAAAACGTTTTCACTAGTAGGGTGGTGAAGCACTGGAATGGGTTACCTAGGGAGGTGGTGGAATCTCCTTCCTTAGAGGTTTTTAAGGTCAGGCTTGACAAAGCCCTGGCTGGGATGATTTAGTTGGGGGTTGGTCCTGCTTTGAGCAGGGGGTTGGACTAGATGACCTCCTGAGGTCCCTTCCAACCCTGAGATTCTATGATTCTATGATTCTAAGTGGAATTTTTATAGACCATCCCTTCCATGAAAAAATTCACACAGCTTAAAATTTCATCCCAGAGTGGATTTCTATTTTCTATTAATCTCCAATGGTTATTGTTTTGGCATTGACAGTGGCCTCCAAAGTATGGTGTCTAAGTGGGCTGTGAGTAGCATGATGGCCTTACCTCTCGCCGAACCAAGATGGTTCACCCGCTACACTTTGGCTCTCCAGTGTAAGGCAATAATGCCTTCCCGAGTTCAAAGGTCTAATGCCTTCAGCTGCCTCTGCTGGGGTGGTTCACCTCTTCCTTGCACTGCAGCACTGCTTGACGAGGCAAAACTCGACCATGTACATTCACATGATGCTTTGAAGATACGAAGCACCATCTAAATGATGGATGTATTGTAATTGTGATGGGCAATGCTGCTACAAACCACAGAGGTATTTGAGGGTAGGATGTACACATGAAAGGTCAAGATATTCAATAAACCAGAGCTCCCCGGGTTCATCATACTCTGCAATGTTAAGAGCTAAATAAAAACATACTTAGGAATTCAGTGCATTGGTGCAAATGTCCCTAAATATATTTTTACTTAGAGTGTTTTGTTTTGTTTCTTACATAGTTCTACCATTAGACATACAGCTGACCTTTTCTTTAGAGAAAGAACAATCCACACTCTCAGCAAATGCAGGAGAATATGAGGCTTTAGAAATCTGGAGTGTACGGTTTTTTTTGAAACCTGACTTGAATTAGGTTTGGACTTACGAATTGTTGAAGAGCTTCATTGCTCAGAGCTTCATTGGTGGAATGTTAACCTTGTGTGCTGTACACTACTGTAAAACAGAGACATGAACATAAAGAGCATCCTTTTCTCTTAAGAAACAACCGTGAATGGATGAGGGTTTCCCTTAACTAAATTAAGGATGTGAAAGGCAGCTAGCTTCAACCAATTCCAAAGCAAAGATTCATAGTATAGCTCACTACAGAGAGGAAAACTCCTTGCTGCTTCTCTCATCTCCAGCTCTGCTCCCAAATTCTCACCACCAGACTCAGCCCATGGTACATCCCTCTTATAATGAACTGGGGAATAAATCCATTCTTAAGAACTGGCCCGACCTTGAAAATCCCTCTACTATCGTTCCTCCCCTCTAGAGAAAGTCCTTCCCATGTGGCGTATATACTCCATTCACAGTCGAGTACTTATCTGTAGTATCTGCACATCTATTTATCATCGGTATTTATTGGAACAAGTGAACAGCCTGTGAGGTCTCCTCATCCATGTGAAGCCAGCTGTTACATTGTCATCTAGCAGGAGCCCCTAGCAATGCTCTGTATTTCTGTGAGGCTTCATGGAAGGACCTAAGGAGTCTCATTCATAGGGCAGTAGAAAACTGAGTCACTTGGTATCTCAATGATGGGTCAAATAGAACATCAGAGGCTCTGTACCTGATGTTGACAGAAGAGATGTTTAAGATTGGATTGTGGGTTGTTGCGGTGGTTTTTTTTGGTTATGCTATAGTTTCAAAGGAATCATTTCTGGGAAGTTCTATGGCCTGTGTTATGCAGGTCACACTAGATGATCACAATGGTCCCTTCTGATCTTGGAATCTGTGATTCCAGGGACCCACATATCAGAAGGTGGTTCCCATCCTGAAGTGTCCTGCTGCATTATGTGCATTGTGCTATTAGGCAAGCCAATTTGTGAGCACTTTCAACTGTAGACCAGAGCTGGTTGGGGACTTTCTTTGCTTAAATATTTTTTGTTGGAAAATGCTGAATTAAATAATCCCTGTTCACAGGAAAGTCAGTTTTGACAAATTTATTTTTTGAAAATTTCAACATTGTTGGCTTCACTTTGATGTTCTCTAAATGGAAAGAACATTCTGATTTTCTGGTTTGAAACAACTTTTTGTTTAGAAATGTAACCTAATTATCGTTTTAAACCCACAAAAATAATCAAAATGTTTTGATTGACCCAAACTTCTTCTTTTGTCTTACAAAAATTTGAGATTTGGATTTTTTGGTGCCAATTCAGGATGGGAAAAAATGTAATATCTTAAACTTGTGCAAGATGGAAACACCTTTTCCTGCCCACCTGTATTGTAGATGAATAAATCCCTTCACCAAAATCTTGCTAGGTTACACTGGCTATGTGGAAATGCAAAGGTATTGGCGACAATGAGATTTTCAGCTGTTAGGTACTGACCTATGAACTGGTACTCTGAGGTGCTAATGTACCTCAGCTCTCATATTAAAGTCAGTGCAAATGAGAGTTCCAACCCTCCAGGATTGTCCTGGAATATCCAGGAATTAAATATTAATCTTTAATTAAAGATTGTCATCTGATGAAACCTCTAGGAATACGTCCAATCAAAGTTGGCAATCCTAGTGTGAATCATTGGGGGTGCTACATACCTTGTAGAGCTAGCATGAGAAAATAGGAAGCCTGCATCTATTAGGAGGCCACCTCTGTTTACACCAGAGCTCTGCCTTTCCATCGTTCATCAGGAACACAACAAAAAGCAACAAAGGATACAGGAGGAGGTTGCATGACAGATTTGTCTAAGTGCCATTTTAACAAGGGCTATTTATGTTAATAATGTCCCTGCAAGGGAAAGTCCTTGCTGAGGATGTAGAACTGTGTTGCATATGGTTAGTGTAGCCTGTGATGGGATGTTAGCTGGGCTGGGATCCGAGTTACTACAGAGAATTCTTTCCTGGGGGTCTGGCTGGTGAGTCTTGCCCACATGCTCAGGGTTTAGCTGATCGCCATATTTGGGGTCGGGAAGGAATTTTCCTCCAGGGCAGATTGGTAGAGGCCCTGGGGTTTTTTCACCTTCCTCTGCAGCATGGGGCATGGGTCACTTTCTGGAGGATTCTCTGCACCTTGAAGTCTTTAAACCATGATTTGAGGACTTCAATAGCTCAGACATAGGTTAGAGGGTTATTACAGGAATGGGAGGGTGACATTCTGTGGCCTGCGTTGTGCAGGAGGTCAGACTAGATGATCATAATGGTCCCTTCTGATCTTAAAATCTATGAGTCTATCAGTTTAATGACATGGTAGGCTTTCCATCTGTGGGCTTGACCTATGTAAGAGGAGTAGCACTTTCATCGTTCATGAGAGTGTTTGTACTCACAAGGACAATATCGTAAGTCTTGCTGGTGTCAGCAGAGTAGAGTTTGCCCTAGCTCTAATGAGGCTTCACATAAAAATTACTTATAATTCATAGTTTTGTTTTGTGTGTGCTTTTTAAATTAACATTTTCTCCGGTGTTCCAACTGAAAGCGAATTAATGAGACCCAACTATCACATTTGGCTGGAGCTGCTTGGCCTATATCCAAGGAACAACTGCAGTGGCTAAAATGAATGGGCCTTATTCTCCATTGCTCAGCAATCTGTGTAGTCCTTTACACCAGAGTTGAGTGTAAAATGTTACCAGATCAGCACCGTAGGGCCTCCTTCTCATTTACCCAAAGGACACTTCACACCAATTCCGCAGTGTAATGGGTCCTTAAAATGGGTGTAAACGTAACTTACTGCCAGAATGGAGTCAAGTAGCCTTTTCCTAAATGGGAATGCGGCCCATCACATCTTGCACCTCCTACTTTCCACTGATAGAAAAGACTACACAGGGTACAGGGTACTGGAGGACTAGGCCCCAGAAATGGAGATCTGAAGTCAGCTGCATAGGCAGGGTATACTAAATGGTCATGCCTTTCCAGAGGAGTGGAAAAAAGTATAGTTGAAAAAAACTATTTTCCGTCTTTCCAGTGATGAAGAACTGGAATGGGTTACCTAGGGAGGTGGTGGAATCTCCTTCCTTAGAGGTTTTTAAGAGCAGGCTTGACATAGCCCTGGCTGGGATGATTTAGTTGGGGTTGGTTCTGCTTTGAGCAGGGGGTTGGACTAGATACCTCCTGAGGTCCCTTCCAACCCTGAGATTCTATGATTCATATTTCACAGTGCAACACGCAGAATGAGCCTTCTGAATGGCAGTTCATAACGCTGATGCAGATTCAATCTCACAAACTGATGTAATGGTAGTGTGACTGGGATTCTTTCAGACCCCTGCCTGGTTTTCTGGCAGTCTGCTGTGGAGTGCGGGCTTCCAGAGTCCCTGGCTCTGGGGCAGCCCCACCATGCCTGGACTACCCCGGGGCTGGGGTCCCCAGGACTTCTGGATTCCGGAAGATGGCTCCCAGGTCTGCCCAACTTCTGAGATAGCAGCAGTACAACAGTACAATCACCTGATGTTCTACCATCAATACTTTGGCCCCAAGCCACCCACTCCCCACATGTTGAACAAGATCACCATGGCTCACAGATGCACTACTGCCAATGAAGCAGAAAGTCTGAAGCCCTGTGGTGCAAAAAATATTCTGAATCTCTTTTCCAGCAGTACAAAAACACTTACTGCAATGGCATAGTCTTCTAAAGGAGGCCAAATCAGACTTCTTCTCTTCTGCAATCAGAATGACAAAATAAAACCCAGAAGTGCCTAGAGAACTGGCTAATCAACCAAGACTGCATAGATCAGACACCAGCCCAGGTACTGACTACTGTGAAGAGCTGTCACCACGCTTCACTGATCAGATTGACTGGAGAAGAAACATCTACCCGGACCAGTTCATGTCATCTGCCCAACTGAGTTTAGCCCATCACTCATGCTTAAGCTCAAGACGCCTTGAAAAATATTAGAGCCACTGCCTGTGAAACAGATTTATGCCCCTCCTGGCTGGTAGTAACCACTGGAAAACAACTGTGTTTGCTACTAATGGAAATAGTTGATGCCTCCTTCAGAGAAGCACACCTACCAAACTCCTTGAAAAATGCAATAGTACAGCCTATCCTGAAGAAGCCAATATTTGACCCAGAAGATCTCCACAACTATATTCTGTCTCCACATACCCAGTCCTGGAAAAAAATTAATTGAGACAATACCACTTATTTCTGAGAAAGTAAGTTCCAACAGCATGTGATGCCAGCCAATATCTTGGATGCCTCTTGGTCAGAATTCAGAGCCCAGCACAGGGATGGGCACAGGTAAGATTTCCATACTGATGGACCTTTTTGCAGACTTTGATGGAGTGGACCTCAAGGTACTGCTAACACACCTACATTGCCTAGCAGGAATAGATGGCCCAGCAGCAAAGTAGTCCAGCAGGACTCAGAGTGGTGATGGGTAACTTCTTCCACCTCACCAATGGCCCTCAACTGTGGAGTCCCACAGGGATCCATGTAATCCCCTCTTTTCTTCACTGGGAAAGAAAGTGAGGTGTCATCGGCTCAGCTACCAACACTATGCCTATGCCACTCAACTATACATCTCATTGATGCAACTATTGACGCTACTATAATATCAGAATGTCTACAGGAAACAAGCTCTTAGATGAAAGATCAAGGACGTTGTACATCTGCTGCTCAATGGAGAAGGTGAGTTGGTAACGGAAGATGATAGGAAGGCAGAGCTGCTCAATGCCAACTTTGCTTCAATCTTCTCACAAAATATAATGTGATTGGATGACTAGCAAAGTTACCATACACAACTAAAGGGAAGGGATGCAGATCAGAATAAGTAAAGAACATGTCAGATTTTCTGACCAATAATGACTTCAGATCAGCAGGGCCTGATGCTATTCACCCAACATTACTGAGGGATTAGCTGAAGAAATCTTGGAGCCACTGGCAATAATATTTGCGAACTCATGGATGGCAGGAGAGATCCTGGAAAACTGGAGAAGGGCTAACGACGTGCCCATTTTTAAATAGGGGGAAAAGGAGGAACCGAGGAACTATAGACCAGTCAGCCTGAGTTCGATACCTGGGTATAAAACATTCAATTTGCATATACGTGGAAAATGAAGGAGTGGTCACTAGCAGCCAGCATGGATTTATTAAGAACAAGTCATGCAAAACCAGCTCGATTTCCTTCTTTGAGAGGATAACTGGTTTGGTGGATGGGGGAAATGCGGTGGACTTCAGCAAGGCTTTTCCCATAAGACATTCTGATAAATAAGGTGGACAAATGTGAGCTTGGTAGAACTACCATTATGTTGACACCAAATTAGTTAAATATTAATGGAATGATGTCAGATTGGAGGGAGATCTCAAGTGGAGTTCCACAGGGATCTGTTCATGGGTCCAGTGTTGTTTAACTTCTTTATTAATGACCTGGGTGTAGGTATAGAGAGCCTACTCATCAGATTTGCAGATGACACAAAGCTAGGGGAGGTAGAACTAAAATTCAGAGGGATCTTGATAAATTGGACAACTCAGCTATGGAAAGCAAAATGAAATTCAACAAAGACAAATAGGGAAGAAAAAACAAATGCACAAATACAGAATGGGGGATAATTGGCCCGGCAGCAGCACTACTGAAAGGGATCTGGGAGTTGTGGCGGATCACAGCTTCAACATGAGTCAGCAATGGGATGCTGTAGCAAAAAAAGCAAATGCAATTTGAGTTTGCATTAACAGAGGCATAGCATGAAAGTCATGGGAGGTGACAGTACCACTCCACTTGGTGCTAGTTAGGCCTCATTTGGATTTCTGTGTCCAGTTTTGGTCACCAATATATAGAAAGGATGTAGAGACACTAGAAAGGATCCAGAGGCGAGTGACAAAGATGATCAAAGGGTTGAAATGCATCTGAAGAAGTGGGGTTTTTTTACCCACAAAAGCTTATGCCCAAATAAATCTGTTAGTCTTTAACAGACGCCTCGTTTTTTGTGTGGATACAGACTAACACGGCTACCCCTCATACTCAGCATCCATTATGCACCCAATATGTTGAGCTGATTTGAAAATCGAGACCTGAATGTGTGCTGACTCTTCAGAAGATCTAGCTCTGATTGGCTGCGTGGAAGTCTATTGTTCTTTGAATATGGAGTGCAGAGTAGATCTATGCAAATAATTTTTTGGTTTGCTAGCAATTCTGAAAAATAGGATACAAATAAATTCCTTTTGTGTCAAACCAAAAATGAAATTCTTGGCAAATCAAAAGGTTGAAGAAAAATTGTTTAAGGGTGAACAAAATGTTTTATTTGGACAAAACTGAAACACTTGTTAGATTTTGACCTTTTTTAAATATTGCTGTGTGTGTTTAATACAATGTAAGCACATTTTGAAACAAAAAGTTGTTTCAAAACAAAAAAATATTCAAAACTTCTAGATTCCTCCCCCCAATCAAACCAATTCAGTGAACCAAACATGAAGTCACAATTTTTTTTTCCACCATAAAAGAATGTAAGCTGAAAACTTTAATGTACTTGTAGTGTGGAATAGAGCCCATTTGGAACCCACAGAGGCATTTAGGGTAAAAAAATTTAAAAGCAGTTAAGTGATTTAGGAGCCTAACTCCCATGGACTTGCAATGAGATTTAAACTCCTAAGTAACTAAGGCACTTTTTAAAGAAGTACCCGCTGTTTATTATTTTTATAGAGTGCTGTTCACTTCATTGGGATAACTCACATGGTATGATGGTGATGGGGTGTTCACCCCCATGATCGCCTAGAAAAAGGGCTGATGAGGCTGGGGTGGGGGCATTAAATCTGATAGGCCTCACCTGAAGGAGAGTTAGGCTTGATAAGAAATCCCTGATTGAGGATGGAGCCCAGCTGAGCAGAAGCAGGCAGGGCTGGTATAAAGCAAGGAAAAGGGCTACAGTGTAGATGCATGCAATCATTCTCTGGGATTACAAAAGGAAAGGGGGAAGCCCATGGGGAGAGTAGAAGCTCTGGGATCTTGGCCCTGAGGGAAGGATATAGCCAGAGATATGGTGGAGGAGGAAGCCTGATAGAGGCAGAATAAGGAAATGGAAGCAAGGTTTTAGATGGTGTAGACCTTGGCTGCTAATTCATAAGAACATAGGAGCGGCCATACTGGGCCAGACCAAGGGTCCATCCAGCCCAGTATCCTGTCTACCAACAGTGGCCAATGCTTGGTGCCCCAGAGGGAGTGAACCTAACAGGTAATGATCAAGTGATCTCACTCCTGACATCCATCTCCATGCTCTGACAAACAGAGGATAGGGACACCATTCTTTACCCATCCTGGCTAATAGCCATTAATGGATTTAACCTCCATGAATTTATCCTGTTCTCTTTTAAGCCCTGTTATAGTCCTAGCCTCCTCAGGCAAGGAGTTCCACGGGTTGACTGTGCGCTGTATGAAGAAGAACTTCCTTTTATTTGTTTTAAACCTGCTGCCCATTAATTTAATTTGGTGGCCCCTAGTTCTTATATTATGGGAACTTTTCCTTGTTCACTTTCTCCACACCACTCATGGTTTTATATACCTCTATTATATCCCCCCTTAGTCTCCTCTTTTCCAAGCTGAAAAGTCCTAGCCTCTTTAATCTCTCCTCATATGGGACCCGTTCCAGACCCCTAATCATTTTAGTTGCCTGAGCTAGAACCTGAAGGGATGGGAGGACCAGGAGTCCAATACCAGCCACTGGGGAAGTGGCATTGCTTTGAATTAGAGGACTGCTAGGAATGATACCCAGACAGCCAGTCTGGTGAAACTTTGATAGCCTGGAAGGGGAAAACTATAGTGAGCTGGCCAGAGGGCTGAGACAGGAAGAGGAAACAGTACAACTACTGGAGCACGAGAGGGGCTACAGCATGAATGACAGACAGAAAAGGGTGTCAAAGCAGGAGGCGCTCTTCCCCAGACACAGCCACAAGGGGGTACCTGAGGGTGAGTAGAGAACCCTGTTACAATGAGTGAGATTTGTCTCACATATAAGTAAAAGCAAAACAAGTAAAAAGATGACACACACAGAGTTCTGTATTCGACAAGCAAGGCACCCATGTGAATGGGGATTTATGATCAGCTTCTTCCAATGATAGTTTTGCGTTAGCTTTGTCCTGAATCCTCTTCCTAGAAACCAGCTACCATCCCCTTAAACGAGCGCATTCAGATGCATATTGTAGTGATGAATTCAACTTATGCACAGCACCTACCTTCGTGTTAAAATTAACAGCCAGCTGAACCCAGCAATTTCTCCAGCCTTCAGCTTTTTAATGTGGTTGCTGCGACATGTTTCTATAAGATTGCTTTCACCTCCTTGAATGCAGAAATAAAGATAATGTAGGTCGCACACTTGTTTAGCTACTTTACCATTATGTAAAGCAATATACAAAGAGAACCTTAAAGATGCATTAACTCCTGACCTGGTAGGATTAAAATAGCACAAGGAACTGTACCTCTCCCGCTGAGAGGAAGAACTTCTAAAGAGTAGCAAACAGAGAAATCTTTTCCAGTGATTAAGAACTCCAGCGTTTTCTATTTGTCTCTGTGCAGTCAATTTCTCACTAAACTTGAGTGAATATAGAACTTATAGAAAACGAGGCAGCCACAGTGCGGGATGTTGCTTTATATGCTGCTTCCCCACCTGCACAGTTCTGCAAATACAGCTTCATCCTGATCCTGCAACTATGGGAAATCCTGCGCTCTCATTTGGGGCTAGGTTATGGTGGCTTTGCTCCCGCTGAACAATCATGTGCTCTCTGAGTGCTATTCATGCTAGCTATTACTTAAATAACAGTGGTGCCTAGATGCCCCAGCCAAGACCAGGACCTCATTGTCCTAGGTGCTGTACATACAATTGGTAAGGGACGGCCCTTGCCCTAAAGATCTTATAATCCAAATAACCAAGACAGACCGAGGAGGTGGGGGGAGGAGAGTCACAGAAAAGTCAAGTGATTTGCTCAAGATGAGGCAACAGGTCAATGGCAGAGCCGAGAATAGAATCCAGATCTATTGAGTCCGTATCCCATGCCCTGTCTGCTAGACCACACTAACTTCAATTGCTACTTGCAAATCAGTAAGCATGACCGAATCTGATCCCTCATAAACCGTTCCTACTCAAAACCAAAGATTCCTCGCATCACTGACACACTTCCTTATTTTTTTGGTAATGTCTGATCCAGTCTTGTATTAGTTCAAATTTAGAAATATTTCAGATTTTTATCAACTACATACAAAATAATCAGCCTGATCCTGGTTCCATTAAGGTCTATGTGATATTGGCCATTTAGTTCAATGGGAATAGGACCAGCCTGCCTGGGTTTGGAGGTGTTGTATTGTGGCTGTTATAAGGAGGAAGGCCAAGGACAAGATTGCTTTCTCCTGTAGTAGAGGATAGTAACAAATCATGAAAACCTCTTGCAAATGGAATTGATAAATTACACATGAATCTTCTCCAAAAGCTCCGTCATGGTCATTTTCAGGCCCTGATTCTGCAAAGACTTGTGCACAAGCTTAACTCAATGAAGTGACTCCTATGCTTGAAGTTAAGCACATGCATACATCTTTATAGGACTGTGGCCTAGATAGTTGAGAGAGATTTTTAATGATGCACTGATTAAAGGTCACATTCTGCTCTCAGTTACCTTGGAATAGATCCAAAATAAACCTTTTGGAATTAATAAAGCTACTCTGTGTTTAAACTGAGTTAATGAAGAATCTGGTCTCCTCTGAGTATTGTTATGGCAGGGATCATCAGATGGTTCTGTTATAGTCTTACACATTCTTTCTTATCACGTGAAAGCAAGCGTATAGCTTTAGAAGAAAATACTGTGTTTGGCTTTCTCATTTAGATTCTTTAAGGGAGCTCTGGAAAGCATCAAGGGAGTTCACTCTGTGACTTAATCTCTTAATTAGTTCTTGAGGTAGATTGGCTCCTTGGTGTTTGGACTGCGATTCTTGAAAGAGACTATTGTCAGAATGCTGTTTGTGACCATCTCTGTTCCAGGACTGGTATATGCAGTTAAATAAACCAAGTTGTACTAAGTCTGTATGCAAACTCTGCATCACTAATTTCTCCTGCAATGGAAAGCTAACTTTGCAAGGCCTGCCATCTGTTACTGCTTGGCAAAAAAGCAATAGTACATTGGGTCTCAGGGCCATTGGATTTAATACAGAATGAATTTAGTAGTCTCAGTTCAGTTACATATGGACAAGTGCCCACATTACAGGCGCCCTGTGATGGTGTACTCCATAAGGCTTTATGGGGAGATGCTTATAACTGTGTATATATAACTGGAATATGTTTTATGCTCCATGTGCAATGTAACATATCTCTGTAAAAGTTATGATCTACTGAATCTATTCCTCTTGGTTGTATGCATGTATCATTTTTGTAGTTGAAGTTATGAATATTGGTTGTATATTTGCTGGTTTTATACATAGCCTTAGCAAGAGCATTGGATCAATGTCTGGAGAAAGGAATGTGCAGATTAAGGGCCCAGTCAAGAAGCACTTGACAGATAAAAGAAGTTGCAGAAACCAGTCCACATCTGAGCTCGACCAGGAATGTGGCTGGGCTGGTAACTGAGGTGTGCATGGACATGTGACTTGCCCATGTGACCCCAAAACTCCATTTTGTAACTGGATGCTACACAGAGAGAGGGAGGGGTGTCTACCCAGAGGAGAAAGTCTATTTAAACCCCTGGGAGACCCCTCCATCTTGTCTTCAGCTGGCTAAAGAGAGAGCCTCTCCACCCCCCAATGACACACCTGAAAGAGACTGGAACAAAGGACAAGGACAATATGGGGTGTGAGTGATTGCTGGACCCAGGCTAGGAGAACCATAGCCTGTAAAAGGAAGTTTACTGGAACTGGTGAGGTTTTTATCTGTATTCAGTGTGATTAGACATAGACTTGTGTGTTTTATTTTATTTTACTTAGTAATTCACTTTGTTCTGTCTGTTATTACTTGGAACCACTTAAATCCTACTTTCTGTACTTATTAAAATAACTTTTTATGTATTAAATAACCTGGAGTACGTCTTAGTACCTGGAGGGGGGCAAACAGCGGTGCATATCTCTCTATCTGTGAAATAGAGGGCGAACTATTTGAGTTTACCCTGTATAAGCTTTATACAGGGTAAAGCGGATTTATTCAGGGTTTGAACCACACTGGGAGTTGGGCACCTGGGTGTCAAAGGCAAGAGCACTTCCTGAGCTGCTTCCAGGCAAGCCTACAGCTGTTAGGGGACGTGGTTCAGACCTGGGTCTGGGTTTGCAGCAGGCTAGCAGGTCTGGCTCAAACCAGACAGGATTCTGGAGTCCCAAGCTGGAAAAGGCAGGAAAGCAGGGGCAGGAGTAGTCATGTCACACCAGGTGGCAGCTCCAAGGGGGTTTCTGTGATACCAACCCGTCACACACCCTCTCTGCAACTGGCATGTACGGTTGGTTGTTGGCAAATGAAGCGCAAAGGATCAAAGGGACTGGAGACTGAACTATTCTCTCACCTTTAGAAGGGATCCCTCCTGGTACAGTTTAAAGCCAAGTGGTTAAAAAAATCTGTTCTCCACTACACCAGTGGAAATCTGGAGTGACTGAGATCAATGGAACTATTCGGTATTTATGTGGGTGCAAAGGACAGCAGTAAAAAGCAAGCTAAATAAAATGTTAGGAAATGGGATTGCTAACGGATTTTATTTTGTCTCTAAAAATCTGTCCTAGAGATTTGTTTGCAACTCCATGACCGCGAATATCTCAGCAAGAATTATTCTGTGGTGGTCTGCCTAAGACAGCGCCTTACCTGGGGCTGCTCAGAGTAGCTGCAGCAGCCTCTCACTAAGGGTATGTCTATACTTACCCGTCGCGTCAGAGGCGCGGGATCGATGTTCTGGGTTCGATTTATCGCGTCTTGTCAAGACGCGATAAATCGAACCAGGAAGTGCTCCCTCGTCGACGCTGGTAATCCAGCTCGACGAGTGGAGTAAGCAGAGTCGACGGGGGAGCCTGCGCGCTGTGTCTGGACCACAGGTAAGTTCGAACTAAGGTACTTCGACTTCAGCTACGTTATTCACGTAGCTGAAGTTGCGTATCTTAGTTCGACAGGGGGGGTTAGTGTAGACCTGGGCTTAGTGCAGCAGTTTGGTCCCGCCGTCTCTCCCCTTCCCGGTGTGACTGCTGGCACAGCTGTGTGCAGGGGGCAGAGGAGTTTGAATGGTGGAAATGGACTCCGTTGGCGTACTCTTAGCAGTGCTGGTGTAAGGTGCAGAAGTGGCATCCCCCTTACAGCAGATGCCATGGAAAGGCAGCGTCATGGTGTGGAGGAGGTGGTGCACATGTTGCTTTGAGTCATCCTTGGCTAGATCAAGTCCAGCCCAGGGAAGGCTGCAAGTATTATAATCAGTTCTGCTTGTTAGCATTGTGGGCACATGAACATTTTTGCCTCCTTTTCCGACAGTCTCTCCCCCCAAAAGTAATCACTATCTGCCAACCACAACTGCACTTCTATGCACAGGACTGGCCTTAAGATTTTTGGGGAGGGGTGGCAACATTCTTAATTGGTTCTCCCCTCTTCCCCCCCAAAATTGTGTGGGATGGGGTTCTTTCCACTCACCCCAGCGTGCGGATTCAGAAGTAGATCCCCAGCTACATGTTCCTTTTGAACTAGTCAGTTTATATTGGTAAACATCACTTTATATTTTCAAAGCTGTAGTTGCAAGGAAATGGGATATTGACTTTGGTTACAAACGAAAGCTGAGATTCTCTTTGCTCTTTAACGAAGGGCATGTAAACCCATCCAGCTCATTAGTGAAGTATGCTTTAGTGCGTGGTAGAATGCTGTTTTGGAATCATAGTTCTAGAGTAACAAGCAAATTGGCATTTTCTGCCTAAACGAGTTCTATCTGCTCCTTCCTCTGACTGACTCAAATCTCTATTTCCATTTTGCAGGCAAAATTAATGTTGCACTTTTACTTTGCTCAAAGAAAGGTCTCCACAAATTATCCTTTTGGTGATTTAAAAAATCATTCTGTCCACAGAAGTAATTGGAATGTTGACAGAATTCATTTTGTTCATAGATGACTTGATGAAATGCATTTCATTTAAGAATAGAAATTTTGTACAGAAGACTGAAAATAAACACATTTGCTACATACTGCAAATTTTGCCTCCGTATGCAGCACAGCATGATAGACGTTGACTGCAAACAGTTTGGAAAACAGAGGTGGTGAATCTTTTCTTGGGTTGCCTTCACCCATCATTTTATTTAGAAGTTTGTTTATGGCAGCTACATGTCAATCTATTGATTAGCAGATTCATGTTATGAATCTGACGTATTAAATAAGTTGATCTTGGGCTTTGAGAGTGATGGTCATGTGTAGCGATCAAAAACAACTGTGCAAGATCTGATAATTGCAATACTAAATTTTATAGCCTATCCTTAGATAAAAACAGGCATTAAGATTTGCCATAAGGTGACCTCTTCAGCGAAGAGGTGGCATGCTGTATTCTTGTGGCTATGAACAAGTGTGGGAAGAAGCAATAAAATCAGAAATCTGCATCGGGACCAAGATAGATTAGGTAGAAAAGGAGAAAAATAAATCTTATTTTGTTCTGTGGTACAAGCTAATCCCATCAAATGCAGCACATTTACAAAACCTCTTTCCACTGTGCAGCCTGAATGCTGTGGACAAACACTATATTTCTCCTTGTAATGAACTGAGTTCTACCATAGTTTTGTCAACAGCAGGGGAATTTGCTGAGATTATTTGCCTAAGGAATGACCTTAAATTGTATTATGTCTCTGTGCATAATGAAAACAGGACACTTTCGGCTGCAGATGTAATGTTGGGAAAAGGCATATTGTAGTTTATAAATTCATTGCACTATGTGAATTGGGATGTAACCCCACAGGATTTTATGGTTTCCCAGACTTGCAAATAAAATTTGCCTTTTTTCCCCCCTCTGAGGTGCCAGTCAGAGTCTGAGGTGGATAATGGTTCTGAGAATCAATCAGAGGAAAATATTTAATTTGCAATTTTACAACAATATGTAAAGAGAGAGTCATAAAATAAAAGGTAGGTATAAATACAAACCTGCCTTGAAGAATAAAACACAGATGTGGAAAGCATTGTTAATCCGGCCCTAAACCAATTATACAGTTTCCAATGTCTGCTGAAGTCAATGGAAAGGCTCCCTTTGATTTCAATGGGCTTTGGATAAGGCCCTATGTGATAGGGTGTCTATACCACACAAGCCCTGGGGGGGTTAAGGTGGCTAGCTGGGCCAATTAACTCCCCAGGCTATACCTGGCTCCTCCTCCAGGGAGCAGGGATTAATTAGATGAGGCTCAGCTTGATGGGAACAAGAGGGGCCTGTATAAAGTCCAGTAGCTCAAAGTGGCTGAGGGGTTTCTGGGAAGGAGTCTGCAACCATTTTCTGGGAGAAGGGAGGTGTGTTTGGGATTATAGAGGCCTGTCAAACCCAGCGAGGAGGAAGAGCGGGAAAGGCTCGGAGGAAAAGCAGCAATGTATGGAATAGGGTAGACCTTGGTTGCTACTAAGCGGGCCCCTGGACTGGATCCTGGAGTAGAAGGTGAGCCAGGTTCCCCTCTCAGCTGACCAGGCAGCAGAGAGTGGACTGCCTGGGATACTTTGCCCCAAAAGATCTTCATACCATGGAAGGGGGAAATGTGTATAGTGACCTAGCTGGAGGGCCAAGATGTGAAGGAGAAGCTGGAGTTTCAGAGATGGCTGGAGAGACCACCAGAGGTAAGCACAGCACCTGGAAGGAGCTAATCCCCAGAGTAGGCCAGGAGGAGGTACCCCAAAGGGTAAGTGGATCCCGGGACACCCTAAAATGGCAACATTCTACTCACTCCTCATTCCACTTCCTTTTGAGAAAGAAATAAAATAACTTTCATTATCATCACAAAGGGCAGGGTGAAATGACACGAATTCATAATCGCCTCTAAAGGCTTGCTTAAGGCATCTGATACTCTTACATGACCGTTCTCTGTGGCTGGTCATCTGAAAGATTTCTGAAAAATTTTACATGGCAGCTCCCAAGTGGTCTCCTTTTACCCTGGTCAGAGTCAAGGTCACAGATCCCAGACAGGTGTGGTGTGTTTTGTTTTTCCAAGGCTATCTATGCTATCACCCTGCTGTACTGGTAGTTAGTGTCACTTTCACTGAGCCTTTGGAGTATCACCTCCTTACGGAGTTCCAGTCCTGATGGCTAGTTCTCTTGAGATATCCATTCATTAAAACACATCCACTTTTACATATCAGTGGTGTCATATTTCTAACTGTTCTCAAGCATGCATAAATATTATGGCAGAAATCATCTCTCTCCTGCAGTAGTGAGGAAGTGGGAGGGGGAAGAGTAGGGGGCTGTGCCCGACGGTCACGGTGATTATGAAATAACCCCTGGGAGATGGGACTTTATTGACATGTTAATGGGGCAGTTTTTCCCAGATGAGTTTACCAGACTAGCAGCAGACAACAGCACTGCTGATTCCATCTTATGGCCAAAGTAATATTTTGCTTAGGTGATATATACTTAATATCCTTTATTTAGCTAATGTCAGGACTACTATTACATCAGCCAGGCTTGTGGGTTTAATAAAAATGACCAATGCTGCACCTCAGGTAAGTATCCCCTCCAGGATTACAGGGCTATGGTCCATGATAGTAATGTCAGAAATTGCTATGATGCTCACACCAACATATTGTACAGATTATACTGGGATACAAGAGGCCAAAGGCTTACTATTCTAGCTAATTGCTGAAACATGTACCTAGGAACCAATGTGCAAATATATGCAGCTTCTTAATTCACTTACGCAAGTTATGTTCAACAACATTTGAGCTGTCATTGAAAAGTGATCTGCCTTTGCAAAAACAAACAAAAACCAATGTACTATTTTATTACCCCAGCACAGACCTCCACCCAGGAATGTACTTGTACTTACTGACATAACTTTAGTTCTTTTAAGTCATTTGGATGATTCCCATGCTTAATAATTGCACACGTGTAACTTTATGTATGTATTTATATTGCATTGGCCAAGACCACATTGTGCTAAGCACTATACAAAACCAGAACAAAAAGGTGGTCCAACTTTCTGAATTCTACCCATAATCTGTATTACATCAGAACACAAATGTGATCATCAAAGATCCCGTATTTGAGCCTACGAGAGCAAGGGTGTTAACTCTGGAGAGTGGGTCATTCCACAGGGGAGGGATAGCTCAGTGGTTTGAGCCTTGGCTTGCTAAACCCAGGGTTGTGAGTTCAATCCTTGAGGGAGCCATTTAGAGATCTGGGGCAAAAATTGGGTATTGGTCCTGCTTTGAGCAGGAGGATGCACTAGGTGATCTCCTAAAGTCCCTTCCAACCCTGATATTCTATGTTGATTCAACCACACTCTGCCTAAGTAAATTTCCCTGCAACTTCAATTCAGATGCAGTGTTTGTCTTTATTTCCTGCCTTAAAAGCTTTTGTGTAATGTTGTGTAAAGCTGCTGTGTTCTACTCCAGAGAATGCTGCATTTCACTGGTGAAAAAAGCTACCCCCAAACCATCTTTTCCCCCCGTAGAAAAGCTAGAGATAGGGGTTTTTGCGTTCAGCTCTGAATGCTATGAGGTTAGCAGTCTTTCTGATTTGCAGAAGCAAAGTCCCCTCTCTAGCTCCTCCGCCCCTGTCTTCTGCACTCCTGATTAAGGCTGCGAGTGTGTCACGGAGGTCATGGACGTGACGGATTCTGTGACATGCTATGACTTCTGCAGCGGCCAGTGCGCTTGTCCTAGGGGCAGCTCGGGCAGCCCCTGTGCCAGTCGCGTTTGCTGCTGCTGGGGCAGTCTCGGGCCACCGCGCTCCCTTCCCCAGCAGCAGCAGGAGTTTGGGTGTGGGAGGGGGCAGGAGGTTGGGGCACAGAACAGGGTGAGGCAGGCTCTTGGCGGTGCTTACCTCGGGGCAGGGGGGGCTCCCTGGAAGCAAGGACATCCCCCCATGCTCAGCTCCTAGGCGGAGGGGTGGCCGGGCAGCTCTGAGTTGGCCACAGTTCCCGGCCAATGGGAGCTGCGAAGCTGGCGCTCTGGACGGAGGTAGTGCCAGAGCTGCCTGGACAAGCCTCCACCCAAGAGCTGAGCGAGGGAGATGTGTCCGCTTCTGGGGAGGCAGGTAGGGAGCCTGCTGGCCCTACCATCGCCCCCCCGAACCAGTGGGGGTCCTGGGTTGTGCGCCACTGCCCACTAGTACCAGTGGGGTCCCGGCTGGGCCATGCGCTGCTTCCCCCCCCCCAGGACCAGCAGGAGTCCTGGGGCACATGCCGACCACACCTGTGGCACCTCTGGGCTAACCCCCACCTCAAGATTTAGTCAGGGGTATATAGTAGCAGCCATGGATAGGTCGCGGACTGTGAGTTTTTGTTTACTGCCCGTGACCTGTCCATGACTTTACTAAAAATACCCATGACTAAAATGTTACCCTACTCATGATTCTCCTGCTATTCGTTGAGAGTTTTGTAGTATGAGTAAAATGCAGCTATTCGGGGAGGTCACAGCTGCGGAGTGAAAGGTGATCTCTCAGATAGCTAGGGCCGATCTTGTTGAAGGGCTTTGAATGTTGAAAAAGAGACCTTGATCTGGACTGTATTTTGTCGGGAGCCAGTGTGGAGAGCAGAACACTGGGCTGATGTAGCCATGGTGACTTGTGTTGCTAAGCAGAAAGGCTGCGGCACTCCGTAACACTTGGGGTTTTTCAGGCTGTTACACTTCATTGCTAGATATGAGGACGCATGTTACCTGTGTGTCCTTCAGGATCGAGAGCACTATATACATGTGATATCCCATAAAATAGTATGTTTTCACAAGGCACATTCAGGACTAAACATTCATTGCTTTAGCTAATGTTTTTCAGTATAGGTAAATTATCCTTCTTTTTCCAACGTGCATGCCCTCTCAGGGTATTAGGTGCTAGTGATGCCTTGTTTTAGAGAGGTGAGATTCTGGGGAGGCTCTGCTTAGTGTAGGATCCCAAGATGGTGGGAGGGGCAAAGGGAGGTGAACGCCCCCTGATTCTGGAGCTTATTGGGGATGATTAACCCACCAATGCAACTGTCTCAGGACTATTCTAAGTGGCACCTGGCTGCTATTGCTCAAAGCGCTGTTCTGCCTTATGGGACTCATTAGGGTTTTGCACTGGTCTGCCCTCCCTGCATGTTAGGGGAATCCTCTGTTGGCCTGTAAAAGCAGCTTTACGGCCCCTTTGCACCACTGGAGCAAGTAACGCTGCATATGCTCCTGAAGGACTGATATGACACGCTGGTTGTGATGATTACAGCTGGAAGGATTTTTTTTCTTGGAAAATGTTGGGCGATTTTCCATTGCTCTTTGTAGTAATCAAAACAAACATACAAAATGGGAAATGACCACCTAGGAAGGAGTACTGCGGAAAGGGATCTGGGTGTCATAGCGGGCCACGAGCTAAATATGAAACAACAGTGTAACACTATTGCAAAAAAAAGACCCCAAACGATAATTCTGGGATGTATTAGCAGGAGTGTTGTAAGCAAGACATGAGAAATAATTATTCTGCTCTGCTCCACACTGATTAGGCCTCAACTGGAGTATTGTGTCCAGTTCTGGGCACCACATTTCAGGAAGGATGTGGGAAAATTGGAGAAAGCCCAGAGAAGAGCAACAAAAATGATTAAAGGTCTAGAAAACGTGACCTGAGTGAAGATTGAAAAAAATGGGTTTGTTTAGTCTGGAAACGAGAAGACTGAGAGGGGACATAACAGTTTTCAAGTACATAAAAGGTTGTTACAAGGAGGAGGAAGAAGAATAATTGTTGTTCTTAACCTCTGAGGATAGGACAAGAAGCAATAATTGGCTTAAATTGCATCAAGGGAGGTTTAGTTTGGACATTAGGAAAAATGTCTTAACTGTCAGGGTGGTTAAGCACTGGAATAAATTGCCTAGGGAGGTTGTGGAATCTCCATCATTGGGGATTTTTAAGAGCAGGTTTAAGAAACACCTGTCAGGGATGAGCTAGATAATACTTTGTCTTGCCTTGAGTGTAGGGGACTGGACTGGACGACCTCTTGAGGTCCCTCCCAGTCCTATGATTCTATAAAAACCAAAGACTTGCAACTGAAAAATGTAATCTTTTTTGGATGAAAATTGCCCCAATATGAAAACTTTCCAGTTTTCAGGAGTCTCTGGTTTTCTGATGAAAAATCAGAAGTTTTCAAGGAAAGTTTCTGTGAAAATTCTTCTTTCACTGAAAATCCAGCTTTCGACAAGCAATTCTCCACCTGCCCTAGTTACGATCTCATACATCCAGGTTCACAGAGTAGAAGGAATATCCCACGCACATACACCGTAGGCATCCTGTAGCTCTTTCCTCCTCCCCCTCCAACTTTGTATGGTATGATCTATTAGGCAAAGGGTTTGATTATAATTTGGGTGCCCTTCTGGGTTAATACTTCATCCTCAAGAAATCCCTACAGAAATTCTATGAACATTTTGTTATTAAATGACACATTGCTTCATCGCACTGCTGTTTTTGTTTCCCTAGTGGGGAGTAATATTAACTGTAGCTGCCCGAGTCTTCAAAGCTCTTGAGGAGAACAGTGGAGAATTTCTACACCTGTCTTTTCACACATTACCTAAGCTGTCTCTTCTCTCACAGAAACAAAGAAGTGCTACTTTGCTCTTTAAAACAATTTTGCTAAAACATTTTCCCCTTAAGGAGTGGAGGATTGAAGGTGAGAGTAATTTGTTTGCACTGTAGCTTCCTATCGTATTTGTCATGTTAAATTGTTTTAGTTTTCCATTTTCTAACCTAGGCCCAAATATATAGTCAAACATTCTATTTTCCCCTATAGCAGCAGTGTGCTTAGCAGCATTATCCTGCCTAAAAGCAAAGGAAGATGGAAACATTTCTCATATTCCTATGTAGCTGTGGATTCTAGGCAAATATAAGTGGATGAATTATAACTTCACACAAATATTCCATTTTCTTTACATCTGGTTTAATGAGGCAACCCATTTTTGGATCCCTATTTTGCTTTGGTCCAGAAAAATGTGAAAGATGAACTTTTCCCCTTTCCATTGCACAACTTTAGCTGCTAAATGAAGACTGTTCCTATATAGGCCCTTAATATCTACATTCATTCATAAGTGAGAGTGTAGGAGGGAAAGCCTGCAGGGAGTACTACCCCCACCCTCTACGTTCCTTGTGCAAAGGAGTCACAACCATAGGTAAGTACTTGTGGGAGCACAGGAAGCATTCGGGGCCTGATCCAAAGTTCATTGAAGTCAATGCTGCACCTTGGTTAGCGCATAGGACTCAGGAGTTCCAGTTTCTATCATTGGCCTTATTGTGTGACCTTATACGAGTCACTTCTCTATTGCTATTTATTTCGCTACAGTAGTAGGTTTAGTTGATATTTGAAAGTTCTTTGAGACACTTGGAGGAAAGGAGACATGGAAGTGCAAAGTATTATGGTCTCTGTACACTTTAGGGTGAGTGCTTCCCCTCAGCTGATAAGTAGGCTGGCTCCAGGAAGAGAAGAGAGTAGGAGTAGAGGTTATTTTTAGCTCTAAATATGCCACCGATGTGACCACTACTGGAATTCTGTGCCCACGTCTGGTGCCCACAGTTCCAGAAGTTTGTTGATAAATTGGAGAGAGTTCAGAGATACAGGTTCTGTATCACTGACCAGTCCGCTCACTGTCCTCCCAACATGCTCTTTTTTGTGCCCTAGGATCCATGTGCACTAGTTTCATAGTTTTAAGGCCAGAAGGGATCACTAGATCATCTAATCTGACCTACTGTATATCACAGCGGTAACTGGGTGAAATGTAATGGCCTATATTGAGCCCACTGACTTGAGTTAGACTCAAACATTTCATTCCTCTGCCACAGGCAGGAGAGGCTGAGGTGTTACCAATGCCTGAGACCTCTACAAATGGCAGGGAATTAATTGAGACATGCTCAGGTGATTCAGACCCGACGCTGAAAAGGAAGGTGGCACTCTTTCTCCCTCCGGCCTCCTCCGAGGTCCCTTTTCAATCTCACCTGGCAGAAAATTCCACCCCAACCCCGGTGGTCAGTGTTATCCTGAGCATGTGAGCAAGACACAACATCTAAAGGTATATCTACACTTGGAGCTGGGAGTGTGATTCCCGGCTCAGGGCAGGTATTTCTCCTTAACACTGATTGAGCTAGCACGTGAGTGGTGAGAGGGGCTAGCTGCCCAAATACTGCCTAAGATCTTGGATGGAATCATAGGCGGATTGGCTAACCTGTACCACTGTTGCCCCACTGTGGCCACAATCTATTTTCAGTGGGCTAGTGTACTATGTCTTTTCAAGATGGGAATTATACACCCAGATTGAAGTGTAATGTACCCCACAATAGGATTCTCCGTACCACTCAGAGCACTGGTCCACTTCATCTGATGCCCTGTCTCCAGCTGTGGCCAATTTTTGCTTCAGAGGAAGCAAAAATCCCAGAATACATGTGGCCAGTTGTACATAGTGGGAAAATATTCCTTCCTGACCTCAGCAGGAGAGCAGCTGAAGCCCTGAAGCATGATATTTGGTTATAATCATTGTCCTAATGCAGAGCTGCGAGTGTTATGAGCATGTTGAGGGCAATGCAGGCAATCCTGTTCTCCCCATTGCCTATGAAATAAGATGCTGACAATGTTCCTAGCTCATCTTGCAGAGCAGGATGTGAAGTTCTCATTGCCCTTCAGGTGTTTCCAGTACACCTGCTGAGTGTGTGTGTGACTTCCTGCCATATTGCACTCTCCCTGCTGTGCATTAAGGTTTGTTAGGCTCAAGCCCATATTCTTTGAAAGAGCAAACTAACTCATGCTAAAGGACAACTCATAATGGCAGGAACCACGTGCACGGAGAATTCCTGACAATCGGCCCTTGAATCAGAAGGGGGAATTCAAATGGAAAATGTACCACTTTAACCAGTGCAGATGAAAAGAAAATGATAAATCCCTCTCGACTGTCAGACAAATCTGCTTTCTTATTCAGGCCATCAGCTCACTCATCCGTTTTTGATGCAAGAAAATTTCTAGTGACCTCTGATAATGTAAAAGTATCCTCCACAGCCTAAATTAATCCAGCTGGGCACAAAGCAACCTCGGACAATCCCAATTTCTGACAAACCTTATTAAGAATCTTATCCATCTATCTTAGGCATTTGCAGTTGCAGTAGTATCTGAGTGCTGGATACAGAAATTGAATGATGATTTCCATTTCTTTCTTTAAAGGAGCCAAACCTAAAGCAAAAAGTTTTTAGCAGCACCCAATTTATAGTTGGTGAAAATACCAATAAGGAACCCTTGAAACAGAAGATGGACCAGCAAGCCCTGTGCATATTCTCCTCAACAGGAGTGTCTGTATAACACACACAGGATTTCCAAGCACTGAGTATGGAGAACAAAATGTAAGGGTAGGCAAAAGGAGGAGAGATGCAGGAGGACATGTGATACTAGTAAATCACTCTGCAATTAATTACCACCGCTTTTCCCCCCCTGTATTCTCCAATGTAGCCATTTTACTATTCAGAACTTGTTTTCTTTGCAGTTAAAAAAGCGAAGACTGTATCTTGCCAAAGGGCAGTTAGTTTAGTGCACAGGGCACTGACGTGATCAGAAGACCTGGATTCTAGTCCCAGTTTGATGCACAAAGAGGTGGTATGACTTGCCAAAGGTCATGCAGCATGTAAATGGCCATTTTCCCCTCTCTTGTCTATTAAATTGTAATTTGGGGGGAGGGCAGGGACTGTCTCTTACTATGAGTTTGTACGGTTCCTGGATGAGGCCCTGATCTTAGCCAGAGACTCTAGATACCGTTGAAACTATAAGGGGGTCTGGTAAACTGGGACTGGTTGGTCATGGAGCTGGGGGGGTGGGAGAGGACTGGGAATTGCTGGGCAAGGAGACTCAGACTGAGAATGGTGGTGGGAGACTGAGATTGGGACAAGGAGCCGAGAGGGGGGGAGCAGGACTGGCTGAAGGAGGAGGCTGGGACTGGAATGAGAAGCCGGAGTAGTTGAGACTAGGATAAAGAAGGGGGGAGGGTGAAGAAGAGACAGGACTTGGTCAGGGAAAGGCTGGAGGAGATGAGGCAGAAGGGGTCAAGCTTGGGGGAAATGGGCAAAGGAATCTGTTATAGAACACACACCCCTCCAGAGCCTGAAATGGAACTCCCCATTCCTTTACTGTCAGCCACAGTACCAGCAAAGTGTACCAGCCTCCTCTAATGCTGGTCATGTAGCCCATGACTACCTAGTACTGCTATCAGTTACTGACTCCATTAGCTCAAGTGCCAGAGGACTGTGTGGTGGATCTAAAAGTTCCAGCCCTGCTGATGATCCGTGTGGGGTGTCAATATGATGCCACAAGATGGAATATTTTTTCCAAACTTGCCTTTTGAAAAGCCTAGGAAACTATACAGACGCACACAACCCCCAAAGCGCACAAAGAGCCACCACCGTTAAAAGGAGATTTTAACGTTGCAAAGTCAAACACTCAACTTAGAAAATGCCGGTGCTAAAGATGTCTGTGCAACCTTAATTCAGCCCTCTTGTGTGTAATCAGTGCATAGTATGGACCTGTTCTAGGGATGAATCAGCTTTCAATGATAACTTTTTTTAGGTGTGGGATGTGTGTAATTAAATATATACAGTAAAAGAGGCAAATATGGAATGCAGCCTAGCTAATGTTGCCATTACTGACTTGTAGACTTTTTTTTTAATTGCAGCCTTAAGCGTACCTGAATGTCTGATATTCCATATCTTATGGAAGACTTTTTAAAAATATTCTTCTGCCCAGCATTTGTTACACTGGTAGATAAATATACCAGCTCGCTTTTTCTGCTCCATTCTCTTTCCCCTCTTGCAACTGGACTGAAGATGATAAAGAAACGGGAAAGCACATTTATAAATAGCAAAAGGGAGTAGCCGATTAACCAAATTACAAAAAGACACCACAGACACAATTGTAGAAAGACCTGAGCGCTGTTAATAACCTTCTTTAACAAGTCCTATGAGTCAGAAGCACCCAAGTGAACAAATCTGCTACAACCAAACAGCTGAGACTAATGGATACAGCAGAAAAGAGCCATTACGGCCACAAAACTGTTTCAAATATTGATCAAAATGCTAAGTACTATTGACTTAGTTAATGCATATTTGCCTTTCCAAGTGCTTTCTTCAGAAACAGAAGTGCTGATTCTTTGATTTCTACATCTGAAGGAAAATGATGACTTAGGTTTTTTTGTTTTAGAACGGAAAAGATTTAAATGGATACATAACTTCTGATGACAATACAGCAGTGATATATTTATATTCTTTCCATTAGCTGAATTCCAGAGCATGTTTCCTTCCACTTGATAGTCAAATTTGATTCTAGCCCATTTCTAGCAGCTAGGATAAGAAAGTATAGCAACAAAAATCTCGCATGCTTCAGGACAAAAAACAGACAATTATTTGCTGGAGCTTATGAAGAAAATTCCTCCATAGAAATCTTGACCATTCTGACACTATGTCAAATTACAAAAGATGAATGTAGGGACAAAATTAGAAAGGCCAAAGCACAAAACTATATCAAACTAGCTAGAGACATAAAAGAAAACATTCTACAAATACATTAGAAGCAAGAGGAAAACCAAGGACAGGGTAGGCTGGTTACTCAAGGGGGGAGGGGAACAAGAACAAAAAATGTGGAAATGGCAGAGGTGCGTAATGACTTCTTTGTTTTGGTTTTCACTGGAAGGTTGGTGGTGATTGGACGTTTAACATAGTGAATGCCAGTGAGAAAGAGAGGATCAGAGGCTAAAATAGGGAAAGAACAAGTTAAAAATTACTTAGACAAGTTAGATGTCTTCAAGTCACCAGTGCATGATAAAATGCATCCTAGAATACTCAAAGAGCTGACTGAAGAGATAATTGCTAATGGTGCAGATATCTTTGAAAAGTCATAGAAAACGGGAGCCATTCCAGAAGACTGGAGAAGGGCAAATATAGTTCCCATCTATAAAAAGGGAAATAAGGACAACCCGGGGAATTACAGACTCGTCAGCTTAACTTCTGTAATCAGAAAGATAATGGAGCAAATAATAAAGCAATCAGTTTGCAAACATCTAGAAGATAACGAGGTGATAAGAAACCGTAAGCATGGATTTGTCAAGAACAAATCATGTCAAACCAACTTAATACCTTTCTTTGACAGGGTAACAAGCCTTGTGAAATGGGGGGAAGCCATAGACGTGGTATATCTTGACTTTAGTAAAGCTTTTGATATAGTCTCGCAAGACCTTCTTATAAACAAACTAGGGAAATGCAAAACTGGTTGGAAAACCATTTCCAGAAAGTAGTTATCAGTGTTTCACAGTCATGCTGGAAAAGCATAATGAGTGGAGTCCCGCAGGGATCAGTTCTGGATCTGGTTCAGTTCAATATCTTCATCAGTGATTTAGATAATAGCATAGAGAGTAGTTAAAAAGTTTGTGGACAATACCAAACTGGGAGGGTTTGCGAGTGCCTTGGAGGATAGTATTATAATTCAAAATGATCTGGACAAACTGGAGAAATGGTCTGAAGTAAATAGGATGAAATTCAATAAGGACAAATGCAAAGTACTCCACTTAGGAAGGAATAATCAGTTGCACACATACAAAATGGGAAATGACTGCCTAGGAAGGAGTACTGCGGAAAGGGATCTGGGCGTCATAGTGGACAACAAGCTAAATGTGAGACAACCGTGTAACACTGTTGCAAAAAAGCAAACATCATTCTGGGATGTATTAGCAGGAGTGTTGTAAGCAAGACACAAGAAGTTATTCTTCCACTCTACTCCATGCTTATTCGATTGTGTCCAGTTCTGGGCGCCGCATTTCAGGAAAGATGTGGACAAATTGGAGCGAGTCCAGAGAAGAGCAATAAAAATGACTATAGGTCTAGAAAACATGACCTGTGAGGGCAGATTGAGAAAATTGGGTTTGTTTAGTCTGGAAAAGAGAAGACTGAGAGGGGACATAACAGTTTTCAAGTACATAAAAGGTTGTTACAAGGAGGAGGGAGAAGAATTGTTGTTCTTAACCTTTGAGGATAGGACGAGAAGCAATGGGCTTAAATTGCAGCAAGGGAGGTTTACGTTGGCCATTAGGAAAAACATCCTAACTGTCAGAGTGGTTGAGCACTGGAATAAATTGCCTAGGGAGGTTGTGGAATCTTCATCATTGGAGATTTTTAAGAGCAGGTTAGACAAACACCTGTCAGGGATGGTCTAGATAATACTTAGTCCTGCCCTGAGTGCAGGGGACTGGACTAGATGATCTCTCGAGATCCCTCCCAGTCCTGTGATTCTGTGACAATTTTCTCTGAATTAACCAGTTCTGGCTGCTCTTGAAGACAGGAGAGTAGTTAGAAGTACCATTGGTGTTGTCAAGAACAACATTTCCTCCATTCTTAACAGGATCCGCCCATCTGCTTCCACTTCCCTGTCTCCCTGAGGCCACAAAGCCTCTTTCTATTTCTGTAGCCATCCCATCCTATTCATACCCCTTGCTCACATCTTTCTTCCGAGGAGCAAATGTCACCACACTGCCAGGGAGAGGTAGTTGTAGCATTGTCTACCCCCTGCTAAGGTTAGTTGATACAGCTCATTTTACTACTGAACTTTCTATTCTTCCTTTCTATGGACCATCCAATGAAATTAGAGGAAGCAGGACAAAATATCTTATGGACACTATTCAAACTACTCAGGTTAGTTATCGATACTTTTGATCATCTCTGCAAGGATGCCCATAAAACCAATCAAGCCATTGGAACATAGGATTAGGAACATATGCCACCAGCAATATGTAGTCAGTGGCATGCACATTACAGTTGAGTACATGTTGTTCTTTGAGGAAACAGTATTGCATGGTATTGTGGCATTGCAATACAAATACGACTAGTCACTGTTTTGGGAGAATTTTGGGAAAATTCAGTGACAATTTTTGCCAAAATTTCAAATTTTGATTGGAAAAAATAGGAAAATGTTTTCTCATGATTTCCCTTCACCCTCCCTGTCTTCGACCCCCTGATTCTGTAAACACCTGTCTTTGATCAGCTCCAGCTATAACATTTCTTAAACCTGAAACAGTACTTACCTGTAGTGCACCACAATACTGATGTATGGTGTTTTGGTGTGAGAGATGATGCTGAAAAAATGATGATACAGGAAAAAAAGAAGGCTACATCACACTGCAAAAGTCCAGATAGATGATTTAGATAAAATAAAGCATAAAGCTCTGAAGACCCAAAAAAAGTGTGTTTATTTTCTAAGCAAAGAAGGATTTTTTTCGACAGCTGCAGAGATTGTTGGGTTTTTTTTTTTATATCGGGGTTAAAACTTTGAATGCAGGGCTTGTCTTCGCTGTAACAGTTACTGTGAATTGGTACACTCAGGGTATGCCTAGATTAGCACTTTTGTCAGTATAACTTATGTCGCTCAGGGCTGTGAGAAAAACACACCCCTGAGTGACATACGTTTTACCGACAGAAGCGCTGGTGTGGACAGCGCTAGGTTGGCGAGAGATGCTCTCCTGCTGACGTAGCTACCACTGCTCATTGGGCGTGGCTTAATTATGTTGATGGGAGAGCTCTCTCCTGGCGGCCTAGAATGGCTCTGTGACGGGTTGGGGCCACAGAAACCTGCTTGGTGCTGCCACCTGGTGTGCCAAGGCTACTTCTGCCCCTGCTTCCAAGCCTTTTCCAGCTTGGGACTCCCGAATCCTGTCTGTTTTGAGCCAGATTCCACTGATCTGCTGCAAACACAGACCCAGGTCCGAACCAAGTCCACTCACCACTGTAAGGCCCCTGGAAGCGCTCTTGCCTTTGACACCCAGCTGCTCAACTCCAAGGAGGTTCAAACCCTTGATAAATCCGTTTTACCCTGTATAAAGCTTATACAGGGTAAACTCATAAACAGTTCGCCTTCTATTTCACAGATAGAAAGTATGCACACCTGTTTGCTCTCCCTTTGCACTAAGTCGTACTCAAGGAAACTTAATAAGTAAAAAAATGATTTTAATAAGTACAGAAAATAGAATTTAAGTGAGTTCAATTAGTGACAGACAAAACAAGGTGAATTACCGAATAAAATAAAAGAGAACACGCAGTTCTATGTCTAATCACCCTGTGTACAGATAAGCCCCTCACTGGGTCCAGCAATCACTCACCCCCCTAATGTCTTTGTCCTCTGTTCAGTCTCTTTCAAGTCTCCTTGGGGGGTGGAGGGCTTCTTCCTTTAGCCAGCTGAAGACAAAATGGAGGGGTTTCTTCGGGGTTTAAATAGATTTTTCTCCTCTGGGTGGAGACCCCTCCCTCTCCCCGTGTAGCATCCAGTTACCAAATGGAGTTAGGGTCACCTGGACCAGTCACATGCACAACTCAGTTCCAGACCAGCCACATTCCTGGCAAAGTTCAAATGTGGATTGGTGACTGCAAGTTCTATTGTCTGTTAAGTGCTTCTTGATTGGGCACTTAACCTGCACATTCCTTTCTCAAGAAATACAACCGATATTCATAACTTCAACTACAACAATGATACATGCATACAAACAGGAGGAATAAATTCAGTAGGTCATAACTTTCACAGAGATATGTTACATGGCACATGTAGCATAAAACATATTCTAGTTACATATATACATTTATAAGCATCTCCCCATAAAGTTTTATGGGGAACAGCGTCACAGGCTCCATGTGAGATCTTACAGCAGCACAACTGCATCGGTAGAGCTTTGCTGCTATAACCTCGCTAGTGTAGACAGGGCCTCAGGTATCCACTCAAGCTAGCATGCCCACACTGCAAAGCAATACTCAAGCTACATACAGTGATTAGCGGCACAGATGGATTGGATTAGTCAGTGGTGAATTGTAACTCAAACTGCGGCATCCCCACTGCATTACTAGCTCAAGTGTCAGCAACCCTCAAACTTCAACCCATGCTTCCTGGTGGGCCAGCTAACTCAAGCTTAAAGCACCACTGAACTTGAGCTAGAGATTTCCATGTGCAGATGTGAGTCAGGTTCGGAGCCATGGTCAAGACGCACCTGGAGCTAAGACCGCAGTGAAGGCAAGTCCTTAAACCACCATGCAACTTAATTTGCATGTGATCTGTTAGAACATGAGAGATATCTACTATGGCAAACGTGACCTCCAAATAAAAAACAATCAAATCAACTAATTAACTAGACAATTCTGTGTGACGATGCTGAATGGGTATCCTAAGTCACTAATGACAATTAAAGTTATTGCTTCTTGCCCTAAAGAGGACTCAACCCCTTAAAACCAAGGGCAGAGAGGAAGAAAAGGCTAGACTGATGCAGACAAAGCCCATAGTAAGGGATAAAAATATTTGGTCTTGCCCAAACTGCTTATATAACAAGATTTAAACATGAAAGAAGTCATTAATATACATGATTTTAATGTTTTTGACTATGACCAGTGCTCTGTTGTTTAAGAATGAATCATTCCACTTCTTTAAATCTCAGTATTAATCATGCACATGTTAAAGATGAACTTAATGAGTTTGTGAATTTAGGTTTCCTATTGGTATTTAAAAACACTGGGCCCGATCCTCCGATAAAGCACTGGCTCTGTTTCATTTTATAATTATGATTAATAGATGTGCATGAAAGGCCTCTTCAAAGCTCAAGTTGAGCTCCCAAAGATTTTACCAAGATCAAAGGAGTGGAATTTATCTTCAATTCTGTGGAGTTTAGGAGCATTGCAGAAGTGAAATTTAAGTCTGTGCAATCCCAGTGAAAACAAATGACTTCAGATTACTCTGGGCTTTTCTTCAACAAGAGTACAGATAGTTCAGGTAACTGTATATTACTCTTCTTAGTGAGTTCTGTTACCACTCCAATGAGTACCGGCTGCTCATCCTGATGGGGGTATGGGTGGGGAAAATCCAGCACATTCCTGGAGTTTAACTGTCTGCTTGGAAATTTGACATTTGAAGCATGATGCAGAAAAAATAATTGATTTATATTTGTCACCATTAAAAAGTCAGCGTTCATCAACATACGGAACTTGGACAGCAAAATACTTGCCCTACTGACTGGTAGTCGGCTACCGTATTCTATATAAAAATTTATTTGGAGCGTAGCCCATTTCTACTTAGCTTGATTTATTTATCTAGGGAGAAATGTATAAACCAAAACTTAATCTAGATAAGTAATCTAGATAACAATTTACCTGTTATTATTAAACACTGATGTGTTTAAATGTTCCGTCACATACTGCCTGCCTGATAAATAACCTGGCTCGTGTCCTGATCACCGGATGCCTCCCCTCACCCCCCTGCGCAACATAAGTTACATCAACCTAAGCACAGTCCATGCCTTTCCCAGAGGTGGGGTAATTATGCCGACTGAAGAGCGCTCTCCCTTTGGCAGAGTGTGGGGAAAATTCAGCCTGAAATCTCTGAAACAATCTGTCCTAAAATAATTATAGTGGACACGGGCGAACCCATTCGTGATTTTCTCACCAGCATGGTATTCTGAGATGTGACTAGAACATCCTATTTAGAATTTGATTGCAAGTTATGAAATGTTGCCAAGTGCCCTTAATAATCTAAAGGCACAATGTTTCTTGATAAATAGATGCCTCTCGGTACCTTATTAGTACTGTGAACCGTAGGTTTTTGACGGGTGGTGGTGGTAGTTTGGAAAAACTGTCTTTGTTTTGGTGAAGTTCTCTTAGTGTCTGGAGGCAATTTGTGGTTTAGAAATAGTTACATGCCACTGTTATGGCTGTACTCTGTCATCATATATTTTCATAGTGTAGAGTGCGAGCTGGAAGTAGCAGTATTTTGAGAATATTTAGGCAATTAGAACTTGGAGAAGTAAACACTTAAGAAATCCACTCAGTGTGAGAATGGAATAACTTGAGCTAAAGGAGATCAGGTGTAATACATCATATGGCACCAAGAGTAAGGATGGTCCTGTAGTTAAGCCTAGGTCTCCCAAGTCTCTGCTTTGCTACAGATTTTGTGTGACTTTGGACAAGCTAACAATGTTAGGAACCATGAGGAAAGGGATAGATAATAAGACAGTAAATATCACCATGCCACTATATAAATCCATGGTAAGCTCACAGCGTGAGTACTGCTTGCAGTTCTGGTCACACCATCTTAAAAAAGATACTTTAGAATTGGAAAAGGTACAGAGAAAAATAATTAGAGGCATGGAACAGCTTCCATATGAGGAGAGATTAAAAAGACTGGGACTTTTCATCTAAGAAAAGAGACAATTAAGGGGGTATATGATTGAGGTCTATAAAATCATGAATGGTGTGGAGAAAGTGAATAAGGAAGTGTTGTTATTTACTACTTCATATAACATAAGAACCAGAGGTCATAAGAACAGCCACACTGGGTCAGACCAATGGTCCATCTAGCCCAGTATCCTATCTTCCGACAGTGGCCAATGCCAGGTGCTTCTGAAGGAATGAACAGAACAGGCAATCGTTGAGTGATTCATCCGCTCTCAGCCAGTCCCAGCTTCTGGCAGTCAGAAGCTAGGGACACCCAGAGCAAGGGCTTCCATCCCTGACCGTCTTGGCTAATAGTCATCGATGGACCTATTCTCCATGAACTCATCTAATTCTTTTTTGAACCCTTTTATAGTTTTGACCTTCACAACATCCCCTGGCAATGAGTTCCACAGGTTGCTTATGCATAGTTTGATGTACTTCCTTTTGTTTTGTTTTAAACCTGCTGCTTATTCATTTCTTTTGGTGACCCAGTCAGAATTTTATAAACCTCTATCATATCCCCTCTTAGTCGTCTCTTTTCCAAGCTGAAAAGCCTCAGTCTTTTTAATCTCTTCCCATTCATTCAATGAAATTAACATTATATTAACCCAAGAGAAAAGGTACAGTAATACTGCAACAATACAGCAAGCACAATGCCAATGGGGGGAGCAAGTAGGTTTTTTGTTTTTTAAATACTCTACCAAATTTACACGGGGGTCGGGGGGAGAAATGTAGCACCAGCAGGTGATGTTGAGTGAAAATGTACAATAAAGAAGTCAATGGTCTGGGGGTTTTGTTTTAATAAGTTCAGTTTGCTGATAGCACTTTCCCCAGAGAGGGTCCACAATTTATTTCCTTAGGTCACAACGTTTCAGCTAGGGAATAAAGAAAATGAATCTGACAATCCTGCGTGGAACTGAGCCAGAGAATACTGGACGGCATCGCTTATAGGTATTCTTTCTTTTCCTTTTTTGAGTTGCTTTCCATCCCGTAGATAGAATAACTGCTAAAAATAGTGGGACTCTTTTAGACAGTGCCTCACAGCAACTTCTAACAAAATATATAGATACTTCTAATGTGAAAACCCACAAGCTATTCCTTGTGTCTTCTGTTGCTATGAGTAGTTCAAGGGGATTCTGCTATCTTAATGGTTTTGTATTAATCATTTAGAACACTGGTAGCCATCGGCTTAAAGTCCATTTTTGTTAAGCTATGGATGCCAGAAGTCTTGAGGGTGAATTGAAAAGGTTTGGTAAGCAAACGTTACGTGGTGTTCGAGATCCTCTGATCAGTAAATGTGCAATGCTAAATATTAAAAATATATTTTGTTACAGCGCCAGCAAACATCAGAGGCTAAGGCCTTGATCTTGATCAACCTCATTTGGACCTGTCTGAGTTAGTAGCCAAAGAGAGCCATTATATGAACTTGGAGAAATTTGGACTCTGTTTCTAGATACATTTAGATGAAAATTATGGGGTTGGCTCAAAAAATGCCAGACCTCCATTCCGCCTGACCCTCCTGTTTTTTGTTTCCTCCCCCTTCCTCTCCTATTCATGTATGTTTTCTTATATTTTATTAACGTGCCCCCCCCCCCACTGTAACATGTTATATCTATGTAGTATTGTCTGGTCTTGTTGCTTTCACAAGTTGTAAAATTGCATCATTCTACTGGAGATCCCATGAAGTGTGCAGTATTTGGAAACATATACAAGGTGTACATTATTTACCCTTTATGTACTATGCATTGTCTGTTTCTTTATGAAAATCAATACAAAATGTAATCCTCAAATTATTTTTAAAGGCACCTGAAAAGCACTTCCTCCCAATCTGTTAACAACAAGTGCAAAATTCTGCTCAGTTAAACTGGTATAAATCCAGCATACCAATGTAGCTGCACTGGATTTACATGACTGTAAGCAGTACCTGCCCCAGTATATCCAGAGTTTGGGGATCTATTTCCTTTACTAATCCAAATTTCTCGTATATGGAACTATTGGATGGGCAATCCTAAAAGGAAGGATGATCCTGAGGTACTGGACTTGGGCTCAGGGGATCATGCCTCTGCCACAGACTGCCTGGATGACCTTGGGGAAGTCACTTAGAGTCAGTCTACACAGTGTTTTGAAGCCGACGGGAGTCAGCCTCCCAGCCTGGGTTGACAGACTCAGGCTAGTGAGGTTGGTACTAGCGCTCTAAAAATAGTGCTGTAGACAGCTTGTTGAAGTTGCTCTGAAGCCCACCCCACTCCCCGCACTGCAGCTGGGGGTGGGGTGGGGGGCGTGATTCCCCATTCATGTAGACATACATGCACTAGCTCCACTCAAACGAGTAGGTTAAAAATAGCAGTGAGGCTGTGGTGGCACGGGTGGAGGCTCGGTACAATCCCACCCAACCCCTTGGGTATGCAGCGTTAGGTCCTACGCTGGAGTTGGAGGTGCAACTCTTACCTCAAGAAGTCAGACCTGTGAAAGCTGACTCTTAAAAAACAGCGGCATGGCTGCAGCAGCACAGGCGATTGGCTCAGGCTAGGTGCCCAGGATATAGTCCTGCCCAAGACTCTAGATATGTACTTGGGGCAGCAGCTACACTGCTATTTTTAGTGTGCTAGCTCAGTCAGAGCTAGCATGGGTATGTCTACCTGACCTGGAAATCATACATGCAACTCCAGTGCAGATAGACTCCTAATCTCTTTGCCTTAGTTCCCCATCAGTAAAATAGGGATAAAACTACTTCCTGTGTCTGTCTTCTCTACTCAGATTTTAAGCTCTTGTGGGCAAATCATAGAATCATAGAATATCAGGGTTGGAAGGGACCTTAGGAGGTCATCTAGTCCAACCCCCTGCTCAAAGCAGGACCAAGCCCCAATTTTTGCCCCAGATCCCTAAATGGCCCCCTCAAGGATTGAACTCACAACCCTGGGTTTAGCAGGCCAATGCTCAAACCACTGAGCTATCCCTCCCACCCCAAAGACCGTCTGTTTCTGTGTTCTCTCACAATGGGCCCTGCTCTCCGTTGGCACATCTAGATTTGACAAATAACAGATCAATAGTTATTAAAATCTGTGCCAAATGCAATGAATAATACAAGAAATTGGGATTGAAACAGGTGGGTGAAGAACCATCCTGAAAAATGGGGGAGAGGAGCAGAAAAACAAACAAGTCTGAGAGAGTGATTTTTATACGGTAAAGCATTTATATATAGTAATAATTCCTAGATCTTATCTAGCACTTTACATCCATAGACCACAAAGCACTTTACAAAGGAGATAAGTGTCATTACCCCCATTTCACAGAGAGGGAAATTGTGGCAAAAAGAGGTGAAGTGACCAAGGTCACCCAGCAAGTCAGTGGCAGAGCAGGGAATAGACTCCAGATCTTCTGCATCCCAGTCCAGTGCTCTAAGTAATAGGTGAGGATGCCATTTTCCTAAACTTTTACTGGGTTAATGCTCTGGAAAATACCAATATATTTTAAAATCATCCTTCAATAGCAGAACATCAAATAACTCATGCTGGGAAAGCTGAGCCTGACAATGGGCCAATCCATTAAAATTTATTGAAGAAATGACAGGAAATTTATTTGTTGACCAATGACGCTTATCTCTGGATTCTGATAGATGGAGACTCATTAAAACTTTGACGTGAGCGCTTAGAAGTCATCTTACTAGCTTAATTGTTGAAGTTGGAGATTAGAAAAATACCTAACTCCTATAACCTTTTCCACCGGCAGATCTCAAAAGACAAAGGTGGTCAACATGATTATCCCCATTTTACAGAGGGGGAAACTGAGGCATAGAGTGGAAATGACTTGTTCTGAGACACCTAGCAGCTGAGGCAGAAAGAGAACCCAAGTATCTGGGTCCAGTGCTTTATCCATAAGGCCAGATTGCTTCAGGCACAGAGCTAGGAGTTAGAGTAAGGGGAGTGGACCTCCCTCTGTTCTGATGAAAACAGTGTGAAGTTCCTTGGGTGGTAGGGTGAGAGTGCCCTAGATCAGCATTGTTTGATCTCATGTGGATTCCAGCCCAGGGAGCTAGGAAAACGTTTGGATAAGCAGCACTGAAGGAACTTCCTGGAAATCTTGTCCGGCACTAATTTAAATTAAGAGTATGTGTGTGGGAGGGGATATCTTAAAAATGGGTAACTGCTTAAATGTAGGGTGAGATACTGCAGTTGCTCTCTGTACTGCATGTTGCATAGGTGCCCGACTCCAGCAGCAGCAAAGGGGAAGGAATTATGCCTCAGGGAGGAATGAGTTTCTCCTTGCTCTAAGGGGACAGTAATTTGTTATCAGTCCATGCCAGCTTTTCTGGCCAGCACACGGGGAAGGGAAAGAGGAGCCAAGGATCCAGTTCTCTCCCACCCACTTTAAGGCTACGTCTACACTATAAGCTGGGGGTTGTACTCGGCACAGCTCAGCCATGCCTCTGCTGTCGCTACCCATGCTACCACGGTTGCATTGCTATTTATACTCACGCCACCTTGATGAGAGCTAGTGTATGTGTTTGGAAATCACACCCGTAGCTCAGAGTATAGGCATACATGCTTCCTCTCTCTCTCTCTCTCTCTCTCTCTCTCTCACACACACACACACACACACACACACACACACACACACACACACACACACACACACACACACACACACACACACTCACTCAGTCTGAGCCCCCAATCAGGCCTTTTGTGATTTGAAATCTTTCATTTTACCGTTCATAGAATCTCAGGGTTGGAAGGGACCTCAGGAGGTCATCTAGTCCAACCCCCTGCTCAAAGCAGGACCAACCCCAACTAGATCATCCCAGCCAGGGCTTTGTCAAGCCTGACCTTAAAAACCTCTAAGGAAGGAGATTCCACCACCTCCCTACGTAACCCATTCCAGTGCTTCACCACCCTACTAGTGAAAACGTTTTTCCTAATATCCAACCTAAACCTCCCCCTCTGCAACTTGAGACCATTACTCCTTGTTCTGTCATCTTCTACCACTGAGAACAGTCTAGATCCATCCTCTTTGGAACCCCCTTTCAGAAAGTTGAAAGCAGCTATCAAATCCCCCCTCATTCTTCTCTTCTGCAGGCTAAACAATCCCAGTTCCCACAGCCTCTCCTCATAAGTCATGTGCTCCAGCCCCCTAATCATTTTTGTTGCCCTCCGTTGGACTCTTTCCAATTTATCCACATCCTTTTTGTAGTGTGGGGCCCAAAACTGGACACAGTACTGCAAAATAGAGGGGAATAATCACGTCCCTCGATCTGCTGGAAATGCCCCTACTTATGCAGCCCAAGATGCCGTTAGCCTTCTTGGCAACAAGGCCACACTGTTGACTCATATTCAGCTTTTTGTCCACTGTAACCCCTAGGTCCTTTTCTGCAGAACTGCTGCCCAGCCATTTGGTCCCTAGTCTGTAGCAGTGCGTGGGATTCTTCCGTCCTAAGTGCAGGACTCTGCACTTGTCCTTGTTGAACCTCATCATATTTCTTTTGGCCCAATCCTCTAATTTGTCTAGGTCCCTCTGTATCCTATCCCTACCCTCCAGCGTATCAACCACTCCTCCCAGTTTAGTGTCATCTGCAAACTTGCTAAGGGTGCAGTCCACACCATCCTCCAGATCGTTGATGAAGATATTGAACAAAACCGGCCCCAGTGCCGACCCTTGGGGCACTCCACTTGATACTGGCTGCCAACTAGACATGGAGCCATTGATCACTACCCATTGAGCGTGACCATCCAGCCAGTTTTCTATCCACCTTACCGTCCATTCATCCAGCCCATACTTCTTTAACTTGCTGGCAAGAACACTGTGGGAGACTGTATCAAAAGCTTTGCTAAAGTCAAGAAATAGCACATCCACTGCTTTCCCCTCATCCACAGAGCCAGTTATCTCATCATATAAGGCAATTAGGTTAGTCAGACATGACTTGCCCTTGGTGAATCCATGCTGACTGTTCCTGATCACTTTCCCCTCCTTTAAATGGTTCAGAATTGATTCCTTGAGGACCTGTTCCATGATTTTTCCAGGGACTGAGGTGAGACTGACTGGCCTGTAGTTCCCCGGATCTTCCTCCTTCCCTTTTTTAAAGATTGGCACTACATTAGCTTTTTTCCACGTTTGAACGTGGTGGACCCTGGCTGTCGGGGGGAGGGGCAGGCTGACTTGACTGATGCACAGAGCCATGATGGGAAAGCGAGTATCAAAAGTTGTTAGGGCTTCTTGGAAGTTTTGGCATGTTAGGATCCTGGTTCCTGTAAAGTGCTGGGCCTTCAGAATCTGTTTCAGATGCTGCAGAGTTGAGATCACATGGTCTACCTGAGGCTAGTGTGGGCATCTGTACCTCTCAAATTCTGGCTGGTGTTTCTTGTGTTCTAGAGAACATTTAGGAAATTGGGAATTCACACTGGCATGTTGAAGTCCAAATAGCTGTGTTTATTAACTCTACATATGCTGCTGCCCGGACAGCGTTTGGATCACTTCTGAAAGAGAAGAAAAGCCCCACTAGAGGGCTCTCAAACTATTTTAAGGGATATGACCCAGTTAGCTGATCTACTTCTGATTGCTGTTTGGCACTGAAGGAGGGGGACAGAGAGACTCTGCTAATTCCAATTTCTTGCTGGTGACTTATTTCAGCTTAAATGATTGAATTATCCTTAATATGAGTGTACATTATTCATGGAGCTCATTCTGCTTTTCTGCTCATCCTTATTCTGTGACTTACATAGGTTATCTAGTGTATAAACCTTATGTAAGGTACATAGAGTGTAACTATGCAAACAACTTCACCTGGCTTTCATCCTGTAGATAAATAAGGTTACCTTTCCCTAGCAGGCTGAAGAACTGTGTTGTCAGGAGATGTCTGCCACCTGGAATGTGGCTTTTTCCAACAAGGCATAATGTAAAATGCAGCTAAAGAAGCAAAAGACTGTGTTCTCTCTTTTCAACATTCTGTGCATATATCTTTTCTTCCCAGTTGATATTCGAAGCTATACAGGAGGATGGGAACGTTGGTTACATAGTTCTCTGCTTATAGAACCCCCCAAATACCAGCCGCTCAACAAGATATGAACATCAAGCTACTGAATGGGATGGGCAAATATAAACGCATAGTTATTCTTTTGGTAGTTTTACTGGAGTGCAACAAGCCTTGAAGTCTGTCCACCCTATTCATGATGTGTAGAAATATTTTGCCAATAAGTAGTACACTGACACTAAGTTGGTCTTTGTTTAAAAGGCAATTTACTTCGGCGTACCCTCTGCATCCCATGCGATTGACTTTGCTGCGATCTTCTGTGGCATTCTCAGGTGATGAATCTTTCTTCCCATGCCAGGAGGAAGAAAATCAATTCCAGTGTCCAAAAGAAGGAATTAATTTGTCAAGAGTTCACTAAACACGGTCAGTGGCATATGGCATTGGCGTCTTGATTAGTAGATCAAACAAAATCAAGCTTGGAAGGAATTGCATTGGGATAGTTGCATGAAGGACAATGAAAGTCAAACACAAGTGGAGATTAAGATTTTTCTTGCGCAGAGCTATGAAATACATTTTATATACATATAGTAATGGTCCCTTTTCAACCCAAGTGGCTAGTCAAAGTTTGGGCCCCTGGGGATATTCCAGTTGGGAGTAGAATTATGATGAAATCTGGTATTTTCTTTGATGCAATCCTCTTGATTTTACAAGGAATGTACGAAGTCCTGCTTCTCCAAACACAGGAGAACCAAAAGGAGCAGTTTCTTAATGACAGTGTTTGCTGTAAGTACTGATTAAAAGGCCTTAAATATAAGTACCAAGTACCCCATTGCAGAAGTATTCATAACTACAAATATGGTCTGGAACTTGAATGCTGGAAGGCTGATTGTGAGTATCCCAGGTGGGAGCTACTACAGCAAGGCATTGTAAGGCACCCAAAGTTGCAGGGCAGGGGTAACACAGCCCGCCACTAGTCAGGACTGTACCCCGGTATGTCACAATGGCAAAATGTTCTGTCAGAAAATGTTCAGCCAGTTCTCTAACACAAAGGATCTATCCTTTGTACTGCGTACAATGGTACTGCGTACAATTGTGGTCTCCTCATCTCAAAAAGGATATACTGGCATTAGAAAAGGTTCAGAGAAGGGCAACTAAAATGATTAGGGGTCTGGAACGGGTCCCATATGAGGAAAGATTAAAGAGGCTAGGACTTTTTAGCTTGGAAAAGAGGAGACTAAGGGGGGATATGATAGAGGTATATAAAATTATGAGTGGTGTGGAGGAAGTGAATAAGGAAAAGTTATTTACTTGTTCTCATAATAAAAGAACTAGGGGCCACCCAATGAAATGAGTGGGCAGCAGGTTTAAAACAAATAAAAGGAAGTTCTTCTTCACACAGCGCACAGTCAACCTGTGGAACTCCTTGCCTAAGGAGGCTGTGAAGGCTAGGACTATAACAGGGTTTAAAAGAGAACTGGATAAATTCATGGAGATGAAGTCCATTAATGGCTATTAACCAGGATGGGTAAGGAATGGTGTCCTTAGCCTCTGTTTGTCAGAGAGGGGTGATGGATGGCAGGAGAGAGATCACTTGATCATTACCTGTTAGGTCCACTCACTCCGGGTCACCTGGCATTGGCCACTGTCGGTGGACAGGATACTGGGCTGGATGGACCTTTGGTCTGACCCAGTATGGCCGTTCTTATGTTCTTATCCACTTCATGGATCATATGAAGTAATATAACAGAGAGCCATGCCATTTATGATCCATGTCAGCAGCTGAACAAATTCTAACGTAGCAGGTTGGGAGCCTCCCATAAACTCCTTTGTGGAGAGAAAATTCTAATTGTACTTAATATAAAGAAAGAGGAAAATGTGCCAGGTGACCTGTCAGAATAGATAACGTGATATTCCGTGCATTCCAGACAGTTTACATTTTAAATTGAATTGTTTTAGAATTCAGAGTGGTAGCCGTGTTAGTCTGTATCCGCAAAAAGAATGAGGAGTTGTGGCACTAACACATACCCAAATCAATGTGTTAGTCTCTAACGTGCCACACGTGCTCCTCGTTCTTTTTGTTTTGGAATTGTGTACTGTGATGCATTTAAAATAAAAGGTTTAAGTGTAGTAGCCGTGTTAGTCTGTGTCAGCAAAATGAAAATAAGAAAGAAAAACTTGTAGCACCTTAGAGACTAACAAATTTATTTCAGCATAAGCTTTCGTGGGTTAATACCCACTTCATCGGATGCATGGAATGAAATTATACTTCAGAGAGATTTATACAGTCAGAGAAACATGATGGTCCAGGTGTATAGACCAATCTTAAGAGGCTAATTAGTTGAGAGGAAACATGACAGCAGGGGAAGAAAAAGCTTTTGAAGTGATAAACAAGATGGTCACACAGGTGTGAATGAGGATCGTTAACTTAAGGGAAATAGATTCAATTAATATAATGGCCGAGCCATTCCAAATCACGATTTAATCTTGTTTATCACTTCAAAAGCTTTTTCTTCCCCTGCTGTCATGTTTCCTCTCAACTAATTAGCCTCTTAAGATTGGTCTATACACCTGGACCATCATGTTTCTCTGACTGTATAAATCTCTCTGAAGTATAATTTCATTCCATGCATCCGATGAAGTGGGTACTAACCCACGAAAGCTTATGCTGAAATAAATTTGTTAGTCTCTAAGGTGCTACAAGTTTTTCTTTCTTATTTTCATTTAAAATAAAATTACTTTTCGTGCTGCAATGTGCTACCGTTTAACCTTTTCCCCCCAACATTCCCCAGGAAGTGATGGAATGACACATTTTTTAGACTGACTAAAATTTGAACTAGTCTTGCAGGAAAAAGTGTATGCGAAGCATGCCTACAGTACACTCTGTTCTTCCTTGTACTAACTGATGGGACTGAGACAGCTGAAGAAAGGAAGTAGGACACTGGTTTGGAAAAAGAAAATGGGTGAGAGAATTTGAATTAAAATAACGTGATGTGGGTCAAATCGAGGAATGAGCTCCCGTAGGAGATAAGATTGGGCTAAAAACTGTCTAACTTCAAAGCAACCGGTAAAATCTACCTTTTCATTGTTGTTTCTGACTTAGCACAACTAGTAAATGTAGAAGTTCATGGGAAAAAATTGCATTCATGCTTTTAAGATCAAAGATTTGTTTTTGGTCCTGTATGGGCTAAAATGTATGACTTGTTTTGTTTTTAATTTAAGCCATTAAAGTCCCCACTTCTTGAGTATTTTTGCACCCATGTTTGAGTGCTGTGTGCTGCTACTTATCACTGATGAGTTCTGTTTGTCATGGATTATTACATTTGCAAACCTAAGGTGTGACCCACAGGAGTGATCTTCATGTGATGGCCCTAGTCAATGACATGGCCAGGATTATAGAAGGTTATAAAACCTGTATAATGATGCTGCTATGTAATGAGCACCCCCTCATAGCCAGATGCCCCTCAGCATCACTCCCTTTTTGTGTTTCCTCTTTGGGGCCCCTTATGAGCGCTACACAACACATTCTCTCTTATGAACAGAAGTGCCCTTCACTTGGGGCTAGTTTATTGACCACAGACAGTCCGACATAGCCCTTAAAGTCTCAAAAATAATGTTCAGCGTTGCACCCCCAGAGTTCACACTAATCTCCGGCTCATCTGCCACCCACAGAGAGGTCTTATCCTGCCAGGACCTGTTTTTCACAGGGTCACTACTCCTTGCCCTCTGGCTGTAGCTTCCTTCCCCTACCACCATCACCCCTGCTCTGAGAGAGAAGGCAATCTATATAGTGCCTTCCTCCAGAGAGCTCCTCTTGATTGGCTAACTCTAACCTGCTCCTACAGAGCTCCTGGTTGCAGGCCCTTAAAGGGGAAATGTCCTGTGTGTTCTCCCCTCCCACAACTATTGGTTCCCCAGGACTGCTTCCTCTCTTCCGCTACAAGGCCATTTCCTGGGCTTTGGTTCATTTTGGTTTCCTGGAATGGAGTCTTCTGGCCACCTCTACTCTTAAAGGGCCAGGTCAATATGCACTTATGCCAGTGGCTGCTATTACAGGCAAGAGTAATCTGAATTAAAACAAAAAGAAGTTCACGAATGCTAAAAACAATCAGGAAATTCTAACAGACCAGAAGCTTGGCATTCCTGCATTTTGTATTAGGGATTCATTAAAAAATTGAGGAGGTGCAAAACTGCTGGCATTAACAGCCTCCCAAGTCAGGATCCTTTATAGGCACGGCAAGATACTGGTACACTAGCATTTCTATTTTTCTAATCAGATTTGCATTGACAAGTGCTCTAATGTGACATCTTGATGTTATAGGCCGCTGGGTTACTCTTGAAGAGGATGTCACACTGAGCCAAAAAATTGTAACAAGCTTGTTATACTAAGATAAAACATTTGATTAATGCCCAATAGTAGCAAGATTGCAGTCCGATAGTTCTTAAAGGAGTCTCTGCCTTATTGTATATGGGTGAAAGTTACTCCATGGTATGTATGGAGGGGAAAGAGAGGTAGATAACTGAAAATAAGAGAACTTAACCTAAACCCTTTTCTCAACATAAGTCTGAATATAGTAGAAAATATTTACTGCCTAATATCTAAGTAACAATTAAGAATAAAAGCTAAAACTCAGCTGAAAATGTGGATACTTTCATTTCCTTCTTACTTTTCATAGTCGCTGGTTGGAAAAAGAAAAGGCAGTTTCATTTTGAAATTTCAAAATTGCTTCAGTTACACTGATTTTTAAATGGATAATTTTCTGTCTTTCCACAGTTTGCAAAATATATTTGAGTAACCCTCCCCAAAATGTGCTTTATAAGGTACAGAAATAGAATAGTCTAGGCTCCTGTGGTGTGTAATACTTTGGTTTAATTCCAGTTGTTGGGTGCAGTGTGCGGGGGTGCGGGGGGGGGGGGGAGGTGGCAACCTGTGGTAGTCAGGAGATCAGATTAAATGATTTTCTGGCCTTAAACTCTATGAATAGCCATTTTTGAAAGGGGGAGGGGAATCATAAACAGACGAAATATTTTAATTTCCAGTTTTCTCTGCGTGCGTGTGTGCATATTCTAAAGTTGAATTTTGCTAATAATATTTCTGAAAGTCCATTTTTTTCCAATGAAAAAAGTTTGCAAATTTTTGCTAGGCTCTAGTTTTCACTGTTTAATTCTCTTTATTTAAACAGGCTATATATATTATGAAGTGATAAGGAGATTTACAATTGTTAGACCGCCAAAATAGTAATGATAGAAATAGTGATGCTTTGGTAGTAATGACAAGTGAAGCAGGCAGAAAAGATTTCACTGAATCCTCATGGTATCTCAAAAGGCATTTTAAATTTTAGATTTTATTACAAAATGGTGTATGCCACCGATTCCCAAATCAAGACTTGATTTTATCCAAAATATTGAGTTTTCCATTACTTTTGGGGGCGGGGAGGGGAGGGAGGATTGTCAAATTTTTGCTCCCCCAAAATCCCCTGTTTAGAGCTAGTCTAGTTTAAAAAAAATTAAAACTCAAATGACAATTTCATTGAAATTTTGAAGAAGAAGAAAAAGGGAGATCTAATGAAAGATTTCCCCCATATTTTCACAAGCTGTAGATCAGAAACTCAAGTCAAACCCAAATGGGGCACAGGGGCTCCTGGTGTGCCCTGAATGAAACCATGAATCTGTTTTAAAAGTTCTGCAAGTCAACAGCTCACATCTAACACTTACTAACATCATCATTGTGATTTGTGGCATTCATAACCTTAAGGACTGAACCAAATATCACTTAGCACTTGGAACTCTTCCTTTATACAAAAAGAAAGGGAACAAAATTGGAGAAATATGGCACTGGCATTGAGATCAATTTAATAGAAAAGGAGATAACTATACTTTTCACTGGAACTGGTAACTGAAGAGGCTATTACTGGGGAGAAATATGATTGGATTAAGAAAGGAAGAAGGGGATCTAGATCAGAAAGGACTGAAAGACAGATTAGAGAAACATACAGGCTGAGCTGGAAATGTAGGAGCTGTCAGAATGTCTAAAGGCACGCATGAGTTAACGTGTAACTGTGGCAAATAAAAGAGATGGGAAGGTAAATTACACTGAAAGTGAATCCGTGTTGGAAACAGCAAGAGTTGAAGCAAAAAAGTGATCATTAGGATGCAAGCTGGGGACCATCTACATGAGATAACGGGCAGCAAAAGAATGAACACTGAAGGGTGATGAGAGCACAGGAATACAGATTAGTCACAACAGCCATGAATTGCTGCTGATGGGAAATACGTAGCCAGAACGCAGGTTGGAAGCCTAAGTCCCCAGCACGGGATGATGCCTGAAAGTCAGAAAGCAATTTAAAAAAGCGGGGTGGGGGGGGGTGTAAACAATTTTGAAACAAAACATTTTTGCATTGGGACTGGATATGTTTACAGGTGGTCTCATAGAAATTGAGATGAACCAAGGCCCGCATGCAGGCAACTGAACTTTAGATAAGTAGTGCTAGAATGCGAATGTGAAGCTCATTGAGCTATTCTAATTAAAAATATAATAGCTTGTACTTTGTGGAATGAGAAGAAAAAAAAATCACTTCTGTTTTTTCTTTTTCCTGGACCAGTCTCTCACGATTACATTCCTGACTAATACATCTGCTTTCTTTCACAGATCGTGCTTTTCCATACACAAGCTGCCAACGTACCGTTTTGGTTACAATGGTCTTTGGCTTGTAGAGAAAAAGCAAACACTCACATAAAAGTGAGCTCAATTAAAGAGCGCAAAGAGTATGTTCTTCTTTTCTGTAGGCTGCCGGTGAACTGAAACATAGTGGTAGGCCTTTTCTAAGGGCAGGGCTACATTTGCAGATTGTGGTGGGACAGGTGGCCCACCCCTCTGCAAGAGTGGGCTAAGACAGGCCAGAGAGGCTGCGCAAGGTGGCAGCCAATCAGAGAGGGCCTGTTAAAGAGCCAATCAGGGCGGAGCAGGGGGCGGCCAATCAGAGCCGGGCTCAGCCCTATATAAAGGCGGCCCAGGAGCGGAGCGGGCAGTCTGTCCCAGGCCTTCGACAGGGGAAGGTCAGTCTCCAGAGCTGGGAGACTAGCACCACGGACAGCGCAGTGCTGGGCAGGCTCGGGGAGCAGAAGGGAGCTCTAGCCCGTAGCCTGCCAGGCTGCAGGCCCTGAAGGGAAGGGCCTAGCGGGTGCAAGGGGCCATAGGGGAAGCGGCCCAGGGAAGTGGACAGATGAGGGGAGTGAAGGAGGACAGCGAGGCTGCCGTCAGAGGGTCCCTGGGCCGGGACCTAGAGTAGAGGGTGGGCCTGGGTCCCTCCCTCCCCCCCCCCGCCTTGCAGTGCACCCAGCCATCGGCTGTGGGGAGCGGCCATTACAAACAACACCAGATCCCTGACCAGAGGGATTAGACTTTGGGGGTGTGGTTGGACATGGTGGTTGGGGTGCAGAGAGACTGCTGATCAATCCCCCCAGCCCCCCCGGAAGGGCGTGTGGATGGACTAAGGGGCACTGCCAGAGGGCAGTGGTCCTGAAGAGGACACCGCGGGCGGGAGAGCAACGTGGGCTCAGACGCCAACCTAAGGTGAGACAACGGGCGGGACACCACCGGCAGAGGGCGCTCCACTGGACTGAGCTAATTCCCGGAGACAACCAGCAGGAGGTGCTGGGTGGTGAGTCCCAACCCTGTCACACAGATGTAGAGCACTGGGAGTTAAACCAGCCTTCAGAGACTGCAGCAGGGAAAACGCTGTCGAGTGTTTACACACTCAGCTGCAAACGCACTGGTGTGCAGGGCCGGTGTAACCACTAGGCGAACTTGGCGGCCGCCTATGGCGCCAAGATTTGGGGGAGCCAAAAAGCGGTGCAGGTTCGTAGAAATTTTGGCTGCCTCCTTCTCCTGTGCCATGCGGCAGGTCCGGGAAACAGCAGCAGCAGCGTGGCCTCTCTGGCCCCATGGCGGGCTACACTCCCCACCTACCCCTGCTGCTGTGGAGGCTGACGCCACCCTGGGCTCGAGCTGACCGGCTCCCCCTGAGTGGCACCTGGTTCCTGCTGCTCTCGGCCGGCAGGTGCGAGGCCCCAGCTGAGCCTGGCCCCTTGCGTCTCCTCCGGCAGCGCCTCCTGCCCACGTCCTCCTGGGCAGCCGCGGCAGCCGGGGAGCCTGAGAGGAGGAGTGGCCCCCAGGCAGCAGGGGAGACTCCGAGGTGAAGAGGCTGCTGGCCCTGGCGCAGCCTGAGTGCTGGAGACTGACAGGTACCTGCCCCTGCCCCATCCCGGCACTGCCTGCCCCCCAGTGAGTGTTACCTGCCCCACCAGCCTCAGTGCCCTGCCCCATACTGTCAGCCACCCCAAGCTCACTGTGACACCAGCACCCCTTGGCAAAGGGCCCCCTGATCTTCACAAACAGCTGTCACCGCAGGCCTCACAAACTCACTGCACCCCACACGTGTCTTACAGGGCACAAAGAGGTACGTGGAAGGGATCTACACCAGGCTGGTAACTTGTCAAGAGTGAGAATCTTTGAGATGTGTGCATGGGTAATATTGAAGGAATAATGCATTTACCTTAAAAGTCTGCTTTATAGACTTGGAGTAGAAATGAGTCACCAGGGGATAATGGCCCTTTGGGGCAAGGGGGGTTTGTCAATCTACCTAACCTGGCTGGTGATGCAGTGCAAGCTCAATTGTTTAGCTTTGCACAATAGTAAGTCTTTGAATGGGACACCATCAGAAGCAATGGCAAGCAATTGAAGCACCTTAAAGGTAAAAAAGAAACATTCCAACAGTCATTACCCGTTCTGACAGGCTGTTTATAATGCTAAGTTTACTAGTTTTCAGAGGTTGTCGGGGGGATGGGAGGGGCGCAAGGTGGAAGTTTTGCCTAGGGCGCAAAATATCCTTGCACCGGCCCTGCTGGCGTGGCCTCATTAGCAGCTCTTGCAACAGGGTTAGGTTGACACAAAGCAGCTTACATCAACCGAACTACGGAAATGTCTACACTTAAATTTTGCTCCCGACGACTTAATTGTCCTGCTACGCTGACTTAATAACTCCACCACCATGAGTGGCGTAGAGTTAAGGTTGACGTAGTTAGGTTGACAGTGTCAGTATAGACATCGCGTTGCCTATGTCAACTGTTACTGGTTTTCAGGAGCCTTCTCACAATGCCCCTCACTGACAATACAATCGATGTAAGACTCCTGGTGAGGACACGCACCACCGACACAATGAGCATGTGTAGATATGCACAAGTGATGTAATTACTGCTGTGGCTGTATGCCAATGTAAGTTAGGTTGACTTAATTTGGCAGTGTAGACAGACGTGGCCTGAGTCTATACTACAGAGCCTACGCTACGATAGCCCACTAAGTAGAGATGCAGCGTGCAGGAGGAATAGTTTTGCTGGTGTGTAGGAACACCACCTCCCTGAATGACATTAACTACATTGACAGAAGCTCTGTTTTGTCAGCATAGCCGTGTTTCCTGGGGATGTGTGTTTTTTCACACCCCTGCTTGATAGCTTTGCTGGTAAACATTTTAAGTGTAGACTGGGCCTAAGGTTGCTTGAACTTCTTTTCTCGCTGAAAGAGACTCTGCTAAGTACTTCCATGTCTGTTGTACCGTGTTTGAACTACCTGTTGAAGAGATTGGAAAATGTCTCTCTCTCCCTCTCCCTTCTATTTATATAACATATAATTTTATTCCTGTGTTTCACAGCAACTGATGCCTGTACCCAGCTCAGAGCTGTAGGCATTAGAATCATAGAATATCAGGGTTGGAAGGGACCTTAGGAGGTCATCTAGCCCAACCCCCTGCTCAAAGCAGGACCAATCCCTAATTTTTGCCCCAGATCCTTAAATGGCCCCCTCAAGAATTGAACTCACAACCCTGGGTTTAGCAGGCCAATGCCTACAGCTCTGAGCTGGGTACATGCATCAGTTGCTGTGAAACACAGGAATAAAATCAATACTTTAAAAACAAAAATAGAAACAACTCATACGGTGGAGATAAGGATGTTACGACAAAATATGCTTTGCTTTGTATGGGATATGTTATGTGTGCAGTGTAAATTTTGTGATGTCCTTATCTTGCTTTTAGCACTTGGATTTCATTTAGAGCTGTACAAATGGATTTTTTTTGTTAATTGACAATTCCGAAAAATAAAAACAAATGATTCATGTTGAACCAGAACTGACACATTTTTGAAATTTTTGGCAAATTGTAAAGTCAGGAGAAGCTTTCAGTCAATCTATCAATGCTTTTTAGTCAACCCAAAATAAAATGAAATGTTTTGGGTTTTGAGCATTTTTTTTAACTTCGTAAAACAATTTTAAAATACATTAGAAGGATGTTTCAAAACAACCAAAGAGTTAAAATGTCATTTTAAAAATGTTGACATGAAACAGACTATTTAAAAAATGTATTTGTTTGGGAATAATTTGGTGCGTTCAACACCAATTTTCGAGACTGAACCTGCATTTTTCATAAGGAAAAAATGTTTCATCTGAAATTTCTTGCAGCTCTAATTTCATTAGTAATGTGATCAGTAAGCACACTTGGTAAAATTTTCACAGTGACTTAAGAGCCTAAATCATTTAGTATGTTGCTTTGAATAGCCTCTGAAAAAAAACTTTACATTTTTCAGAAAAAGACGGCTAATTTTGTTATTAACTCGGCTAGATTTTACTTGTGTAAACTTCATAGCAGAGACTCCAAGGAATAAAAGTCTGTCCCTAGCTGCTGGTGTCTGTGGGAAAAGACAGAGTGGGATGGCTTAATTTACATTTTGCTACTGCAATGGGGTGCATACACCCCACACTAGGGGAGCTAGAAAGGGGTTAATAGATGGGCCAGCTACCTCTCCAGCTGCTAAAGGCTAGAACCCAGAGGAGAATATTCCCCTACCATTATCCCCTGCAGGAGGGGAGATGTAAATTGTGGGAGTAAAGGGGCAAGGACGGCTGTGCCTGGGCAGGCCTGATATAGCATTATTGGACTTCAGGTTTTTGTTTGGCCTTTCTTGTTACCCTGGAAGGGTGAGGCTCCAAGTGACCTGGCTGGAGGGCTGAGCTGCAGGTTACAGAGGGGTTACGATACTGTGCCCAGCCCCTAAGGGGCACACCAACTTTAACTGTTCCCCACCATTTCACCATGAAAGATTTGGCAACAGCTCATTTGAGTTTTGAGTGTTGTAGGCAATGATATTGCCCTAAAGTATAATTGTAAGCTCTTCACGTTCTGATAATGAGGGCAATTGGAAGAAGGCACGTCTACAGTCTGCATCTTACTGCTGCAGTCTTCTTCCCCTTGAAAGAGTTTACATATATATCAATAAGAGGTTATAACAGTTGAATTAACCCTCTAACAGAGACACTCCCTGGGTTTCGTGCACACTGTGGTGGCTTGTTCCATACTACCTTCCCTGTACAGGTCATAGAGAACACCAGTGGCTAGTTGATTAGAGGGGAGGTAGAAGGAAAGAAAGCAACCAGACAGAGGGGGAAAGCCCACAGAAGTGGAATCCTTATTTATTCCTACCCCTGTTTCTCATAAAAGAACTCTCCATTTGACAAGATGAATATTCATAACTCATGAGTCAGGTCTCCAAAAATCTCAAAACTGGCTTAAAAATTGTCTGGTGTATCTATAAAAATAAACAAACACTGGGTTCTTTTGTTTGCCTGCTGCTGTCTGCACCCTTAGGATGCACACGGGTCACTAGTTCTAGGTTTTCTTTGCAAATATGAGAGCTAGACATTTTTATTTTTAAATGAAAGCTGAGATTCTCAGGTATTCACGTGACTCCAGAAGGTGGGGCTTTAAGAAAAACAGCAAATGTTGTGAGTCCCACGATAAAATAATATCAGTGTTGCAAACTCTTAAGTGAGTGATACTAAATGGTACTGAAAGAATGAGCCAGAATTATCCTGGCAGTACCCCACTGGTGTGAGCGGAGTTACCCCAAGGATAAATTTTGATCCACTTATGGTATCCTTTCCATAGTTGAGATTTCCAGGTAACTTTATTTTGAATCTTTCCTGAGCAATACATTCATTTAAATATATACTTTGTGGGCATGGACCTTACTCTTTACAGCCTGGTGCTTTGACAGCTGTGAAGAGTGAGTGTAACGTGTTATAAAATCATGATTAATTACAGCCAGTCTGTGCTTGCTTTGCACTGGTTAAAAGACAACCTAAATTGCAGCTTACTGGAGTATCAGTGGCATGGGTGTCTATACACAAAACCACACAATCCCTTTTGGATCTATAATTCTTTTTCTAGTCTGCTTTCAGTTTAATTTATTTCAAGTTTTCGCTTTCATAGCATAGTTGTCTGTCTTTATCATCCACCAGGAAAACCGATGATATTTTCCCTTTATTTTCTGACTGTCACCTTGAAATGCTTTCCTTGGTGACATGCATCTTCCTGCTAATAGTCCTGATGACACACTCATTATCTATTCGACTTTCATCTTGAAAAAATGTTGAAATCTATTACATGGCATTTTGAAATCGTATTTTTCTAATTTTCTTCAGTGAAAAATCCAGTCTGTCACATTTTATCTAGCTCCTTCTCATTTGTCTAATCCCAAAGGTCCTGAATCTTTCAGTTTCTCACTAGTTGATTTTTGCATTGAACGCTCCTGTGTGCATTCATTCTGATTCTAACTATTCAGCCCTGAGATAGAAAGTGAGTTGAATTGTAACTTGACCATCTGGTCTACGTAAGGGGCTGTGCCCACAGCTGCACTACCCCAGGAGAAGTGCAGGAATCAGATTGTGATACAGAGCTTGTCTATATGGGAAAGCGATTCCAGAATAAAATAAGGTCGGACTTTTCAGAGCTATTCTGGATTAGCTCCCTGTGTGGACACTCCTATTCTGTAATAAGCATGTCCACAAGGGGAACTGTTCCAGAATAGGTATAGCAGTCAAATTCCTCATGCACACAAGGCCTGAGTTTCGGGCTGATCTCCGCTTCCATCTTTTCCTAGTGTAGATTACTTCCCTCTTTGCACTGACTGGCACATTGTGCTGTGGGAGTGGAGCCATGGCTCCACCCATCTGTGTGGGTAGCGGACTAGCGACCCAGTGGCAGCAGCTGCATTCCTCCCATCCAGTGTCTGTAAGAGGGCTCCTTTCACCTACATTTTCACTTCCACAGGCATGGCTCCTGGGACTCATGATTGAGACCCATAGATAAATGAATACATTTAAAAATAAAACCCTCCATGCATTTTTGCCTATAATAATTGCTGTAATAATTTGATGTACGAATCACTTTGTAATGCTCTGTTCTCCACAGCTTTAATAGTTCTGTTGGCAAGGAAGTTTACACTACCATACAACACGATATCACCTTACGATTTATTATCCTGCAACTCGCCTTCCTTTCCTTTGCAAATTATTGGAAAAGAGAGAAATTGCTAATTACCTTCTGTAGTATCACTAGAAAATATTTTCCACCAACCTGAATCTTTCGGTGGGGTACAATTATAACATCAAACCGAATGATTATTGACACCAAGTCATGATGATGGTACCTGTTTACTGCTTACAGATATCCCAGTTAATATCCTGTTAATCGTGATATTTTATTGAACGCCCTATGTGCTTAAAGTTCTGGCACTATGGTCATACAGTGTTTATATTCTCATCTGCCTGGATCTACCCCTATTGTATCCTTTAGCAGGACACAAATTCTGCAGGTTATCCTGAGAGAGAGCTGGCTCCTCATATTCTTTGCTTCCCATCTTTTCCTTTTGGGGCGTGGCTTGGAGGATTTTTTTCCCCATCCTTGTGTGAATTTTAATTTTTGTGAGGTTGAGTGTCAAATGGATGTTTACTATAAAGGCATTGGGCCAGACCCTCTATCCTTCAGGCTCCAGAGGAGATCTTGGCAACTACAGGCCCATAAGCCTAACTCAGTGCCAGGAAAATTGGTTGAAACTATAATAATGAACAGAATGATCAGACACACAGATAAATATGCGATGCTGGGGAAGAGTCAACATAGCTTTTGTAAAGAGAAACCATGTCTCCCCAGTCTATTAGAATTCTTTGTGGGTGTTAATAAGCATGTGATCAAGGGGAATCCAATGGATATAGTGTACTTGGACTTTCAGAAAACCTTTAAGGTCCCTCACCAAAGGCTCTTAAACAAAGTAAGCAGCCATGGGATAAGAGGGAAGATCCTCTCATGGATCAGTAACTGGTCAAAAGCTTGTTTTTCCAATCCGTTTTCACAGTGGAGAAAGGAAATAGTGGTGTCTCCCAAAGGGCGTGTACTGGGACCAGTGTTGTTCAAGATATTTATAAATGATCTGGGAAAAAGGGTCAACAGTGAGGTGGCAAAATTTGCAGACAATGCAAAATTACTCAAGATAGTAATTATCAAGATAGCAGCCTCAAGGCTGCTCTAACTTGGCTCAGGAGCTGAACCATTTGCTAGTGGTCCACAGCAGTGAGGGGGTTTAAAAGTGACAGAATCCTCCCTATCTCCCCCTCCCCCAACCTCCTCTGGTGCATATAGTGTAGCTCTGGACCACTAGCTCCATAATTTCCACTTCCCGAATGACTTGCAGGCGGTATAGAAGTGGACAGCCACTAAAAGGGTACATCTTATTACTAGCTAAGAGTAAATTTATTTTGGCTTCCCTCCCTCCCCCAATAGAAATAAGGTCCTGCCTCGGGCCTGATGCCACTCTCTTTGAATTCAATAGAAGCTCTGCCACTGGTTTTTAGCTGTCTCTATTTAAATCATAAGCTTTTTGGGGTAGACAGTAGTGGGAGGGAAACAGAACCACTGAGGCAAAATGACTTGCCCAAGATCACCCAGCAGGTTAGCAACAGAGCTGAGCTTAGAACCCAGGTCTGCTGGGGCTTTGGCCTAGTGTCTTTTCCATGCTGCCTTTCTCATGAACTGAAAGCCCCTTCCATCTCCCTCCTCCAGGACAGCAGACTGCCAGACTCCTTCCCATCACCAGACAGCCAGCCTATGTGGTGATCCCATACACCCTACAATCCTATTGCTGTAAGTCTCGTCCTTCCTCACCCCACCCCATCCCTATGATTTGGCACCATCACTTGTCCTCTCAGGAGTAAAGTTTAGGCTGTACGTTTCTTCAGCGTGTAGACCATGTCCTCCCACTTCTGCTGTGATATATATCAAACACTTCTCCTTTTGTCAGTGATGTGCATCCTCATCAGGAGGGCTTCCACTGGCTGAAGAGTGGGGAGGGGGCTGAAAGCCAAGGATCTCAGCTCCATGCAGCTCCCCACTGGAAGCCCAGCTGCTCCTTGAGGCTTCTCACCCACCTGCTCCCAGCCAGATGCTAAGTCATGTGATCTGAGGGGTTTCCCTGGAGACTGATTGCAAACACAGAGGCTGAGAAATGGATATGGTTGCTGCTGTTTCTTTATGAAAAAGGAATCAGAAAAAACAAGCAGAGAGCATGATAAGCGGAGTGAATGGCCTTCTGAGGAAACCGTGAGAGAGCTACTTTTGGGCAGAGTGCTGGCTGGAAAGGGGGCTTGAAAATTGTGAGCAAGGAAACTGCCTCTGCTGGTTGGCCCTTACTGCGTTCAGGGAAATAGACCGTTGTATGCATTCTTTGTAAGTAAAGAGGGGTCACAACAAAGCAATACCCGACTCCATCGATTTCTCCTCCAAAGAGAAATACCTCAGCAAGGCCAGGAATATTGGTTAACTGCTCAGGCCAAGGGGCAACAACATGTTTTTGCCTCCTTTTGAAGCGCTATATGGCTAATTTACAATGCTTCAAGACTAATGCCCAGAAGAGTAGCATGTTCTTCAGAAGTGTCTGCAGTCAGAGATGTCACTGTTCTGATTACTAGATGATACGCCTTCTGCTTCCATTATTTATGAACTATTTAATCTGTCTTGTGCTTGCATAACTGCTCATCAGGGACTTTCAGATAATGCTGCAATGATTAGCAATCATAATTGCTCAGGGTAGCCGTGTATCCACAAGAGCGCTAGGAAGTGGCTGTGCTTGACCTTTTCATTTTACCAGGAAGGGGACTGAGCACTACACTGCAGCAGCTATATAGCCCTTTGTTAGATATTGGGATTCAGGGGAGAAGGGCTTGAACCTAACCCTGCATCCATATGTCTCCAAACTCTGTATTAAGGACTTGAACTTTGCCATTTGGGCCCATGTCTACATCACGATTTTGTCACAGCTCACAGCCTAGAGACCCCACTCCATGTGCATCTCAAGGAAGGAACTGTGTTCAGGGAAGTAAAATTCCATCTCAGCTCCTCTCTTCTTCCCTGGGAGGAGTGATGCTGGCCTTTTCCAGCAGTAAATGACTACCCACCTATGCTGGCTCAGCTGTACTGGCCAGAGAATAGAGGAATAATAGAGCCAAGACTTCGGCCACTCCTTGCCCACCTGCTCCAAAGAAGGAGTTGAATGAGTGTGTAGTCCTACTTACTTCCAAGTGCATGGTCCTAAGGTCCAGATAGCCGGTCTGGGGGGTTCTGAATCACCTGCACAGGTGGCCAGTACAAGTCAGTCTGGCTCCTCATGTTTACTAAGGGTCATTGGCCTAGCTCCCCTCAATGGAAGGAGGAGACATGTGGGGGACTGACAGCAGCATACAGTCCCCCTAGAGTTTGCAGAGGTGACACACACTTTTTGCATACATGAAGGATAACCCAGGCTTATTTGATGGCCTAGATTTTCATGTGCAAGGATGGAAGAGTGTGTGAATGTGGCACAGACATCACTAGCATGCCTACAACAAAAAATGTGACATCGTGCCCCTCTTGTATTTTGGGTATATTGTTTGTACTAAGAGTCTGACTCAAACTTCATTGAACTCAGTGGAAAGGCTCCCATTGACTTAAATGAGTTTTGGATCAGGCCCGAACATTGTACCCATTTCGCTGATGCCAGAAGCATGAAAATCAAAAGCAACCACCATATTTAGTGTGGTTGAGCAGCTAGGTCTCCTGAGTCCTAGTCCAGTGTTCTGGGTCCTAGTCCTAGTTCTGCCACTGGCCAGCTGGGTGACCCTGGGCATGTCACTTTACCCTTCTAACTCCATTGCCACATCTGTAAAATGGGGCTAATGATACTGACCCCTTTGTAAAGCTATGATAAGTGCTAGGCATTATATCTTATGTACACACATGGGGTTTTTCTGAGTACATTCATGGAGATGCCCCTTAAATCTTGAAATTTTGAGGAAAATGTGTAAATTTGCCAAAGCGTTGCACCTTCAACAAGAGTCCACATTCTTTTTTATTGGAATAATTGAGAAATTAAGAATGCATGGGGACTTCTGGCAGTAAACTAGATGAAAATACACACAGCTATCTAATTATCGAATCTATTTTATCTATCTTATCTTTGATAAGATGTGTTCCGTTGCACATCTCAGAAACCTGCTCCACATCAGTTATTCTTATTCTGCAAGAGTTTTTCACTTGACTGGGACTCTGTTTAAGTCACTTTCAGGATGGAAGTAGTAGTTTGCGCTAGCAATGCCCATTTGGATTAACCCCAGATCCCTTTTGGATACATCATCACATTCCACACCAAAGCGGAACATATCTGAAATGAATTATTATGAGTGAGAATTCTGTGGTTTCCCAGTGACATTTAATTCTCCCCTGTACCACTAACATATTTCCAGACTTACCTCAGGTACAGCCTCACCTCTTACAGTGGTATTTATTCCTTTGCTGTTAGCTAATGAGTCAGTGGTGTAGTTCAAACTATTTTTTTATAAGCTAATTTTAAAAGCTGACAAATTTCAGTCCCAGAGACTGAGGCGTCTGCTCTGAGTTTTCTTGTGTCAAATACTGATGTCAAATCCTAGCGCTTCAATCATTTTTTTTCAATGGAACTGAGGGTTTATTTAAACCATTTAAATAATCTTACTTATGATTTACATGCATTTACTTGTAATTAAAGCATTGTCTTTTATAAAAAAATATGTAGTTGTCAGTAAAATTATGAAATGCTCTCAAATAGATTGTGCGTGTAGCCTAATTAGCTTCATATTTCAGCATGTGGTGATGTGATATGCACCCTGTAAAATAATTTATTAACTATCCTTTTCTATAACAGTTTGTGTTGACATTTAGAATAACCAGGGAAGATTCCTAATAACTTCTTAAACTCTTGCTAAAGTGTTGTTAAGGTAATGTATCTAGAATTCTGGTTAGCTTTCCTTATTTCGCTCAAAACCAATGAACTAATAATCATGATATTAGAAAGACTGAGGAAAAGCACGTGATACTGTTGTAGCTCCACGTTGTTCATGTTTTTGGGCCAGATTCTTAAATGTATTTAGATGCCTAAAGATGCAGATAGGTACCTAGGCTCAGATGCTTAAAGGTACTTTGGTGCCTACCTCCCATTGAAATCCATGAAAGTTAGGTGCTCTTGAGAAATCCCGCTCTCTGCCTTTCTGCAACTTCAAGCACCTAAATACATTTAAAAACATGGCTCCTCTTTCTCTTTATAAGCTTAGTGTTTGAGATCCTTTTTGAACATCTGTGCTTTAGTGGTACTCCAACTCTAAGGCCTGGTCTATGCTGAAAAGTTACCAGTTATGTTGCTCAGGTGTGTGAAAAATCCACCCCCCTGAGGAACATAGTTAAGCCAACCTAAGGCTAGGTCTACACTACCCCCCCCTATCGAACTAAGGTACGCAACTTCAGCTACGTGAATAACGTAGCTGAAGTCGCAGTACCTTAGTTCGAATGAAAAAGCACTTACCCGGGGTCCATACGCGGCACACAGGCTCCCCCGTCGACTCCGCCTACTCCGTTCGTCGAGCTGGAGTACCAGCGTCGACAACGGAGCACTTCCTGGTTCGATTTATCACGTCTTGACAAGACGCGATAAATCGAACCCAGAACATCGATCCGACGCGTTCGACGGACGCGTAAGTATAGACGTACCCTAAGTCCCTGTGTGGGTAGGTTGTGTGTAGAATTCTTCCATCGACGGCCTCTCGGAGAGGTGGATTGCCGATGCTGGCGGGAGAACTGCTCCCGTTGGTGTGTCGGCGGTGTCTACGCTTAAGCTGTGCTGCTTTAGCACCTCACGTGTAGACAAGCCTTAAGATCCAATCCTGGATTCAGCCCCACACTGGTCTCTCTGCAAAAGGGCAGTATCTGGCCATCGTTAACATTCTGAATGATTACACTAATATCCAACCTAAACCTCCCACCATTGCAACTTAAGTTCCTTGTTCTGTCACCTGCCACCACTGAGAACAGCCTAGCTCCCTCCTCTTTGGAACCCCCCTTCAGGTAGTTGAAGGCAGCTATCAAATCCCCCCTCATTCTCCTCGTCTGCAGACTAAATAACCCCAGTTCACTCAGCCTCTCCCCGTAAGTGATGTGCCACAGCCCCCTGATCATTTTTGTTGCCCTCTGCTGGACTCTCTCCAATTTGTCCACATCCTTTCTGTAGTGGGGGGGCCCAAAACTGGATGCAATACTCCACATAGGCAAGAAGTCAGAGTTAGTTATCAAAATATATTTTCTTTTCAACACGCAGTCTAAACTCTCAACCCTATTAGACTGGGAAATATCTAGATTAAGCCGTTTTTCTCACCCCACTGGATATTGCAGTTCCAAGTACACAGACTTCACCCGGAAACCTGGGCCAGTCCCCTCTTTTGGAGTCTTCGGTCTTCTCAGTGTCTTTGTTGCTTGCGGCATAGATGGGGGCAGGATAAAGGCCATTCATGGCCCCCCTATGTTCTGTTTTATACCCTCAGTCCCATGTGCTTGGACAACACAAGTCCAGGCATGTCTGGGGGGCATTGCTGAGTCCCCAGGCAAGGTTGAGCACTTCCCCTGGTGTGTCCTTAAGCAGGTGAGTATTTGCATTGTAGCTCCCTTGCTGGACAATGGCTGTTCAGGTTTGACACCCCACCTGGGCATTGGTTACTTTCCTTGCTGTTGTCTCTGGGGAGCTAATTCCCCAACGTACAGCATGTTTTTGTGACAACCATACTACACAATTCTCCTAACTTCATATGCACTAAAGATGTACATATTTATATAGAACTGCGACTTTCAGATGATCATATCCTTTCCCCTGATACCTCACATGGCAGGCTTTATATGCAATATCACCGCTATATACAGATGAGGAATATGGGGGTTACAAGATGCTCCCTCAAGGTAGAATGTCACAATGATCATCTAGTCTACACTCCTCCTGCACATTGCAGGCCACAGAACCTCACCTACTCACTCCTGTAATAGCTCCTGACCTCTGGGGGTAGATTGGCAGAGGCCCTGGAGGTTTTTTGCCTTCCTCTGCTGCATGGGGCACGGGTCACTTACTGGAGGATTCTCTGCATCTTGAAGTCTTTAAACCATGATTTGAGGACTTCAGTAGCTGAGACATAGGTGAGAGGATTATTCCAGGAGTGGGTGGGTGAGATTCTGTGGCCTGCATTGTGCAGGAGGTCAGACTAGATGATCATAATGGTCCCTTCTGACCTTAAAGAGTCTGAGTCTGGCTGAGTTACTGAAGTCCTGAAATCATGGGTTAAAGACTTCAAGTGACAGAGATTCCACCATTTACAGCAGTTTAAACCTGCAAGCCACCCATGCGCCATGCTGCAGAGGAAGACAAACAAACAAAAAAACCAGGGTCTCTGCCAATCTGACCATGGGGAAAATTCCTTCCTGACCCCAAATATGGCAGTCAGTTGGACCCTGAGCATTTCAGCAAGACCCACCAGCCAGACACCTGGGAAGAAATCCTCTGTAGTAACTCAGAGCCATCTCCATCTAGTGTGCCATCACCAGCCATTAGAGATATTTGCTGCTAGCAGTCACAGATTAGCTACATGCCATTGTGGGCAGCCCCATCAAACCATGCCCTCCATAAACTTACCAAGTTCAGCCAGTTAGGCTTTTTGCCCCCTCTGCCCCCTCTGCTTCCCTTGGAAGGCTGGCAATGCAGTGGGGATGCAGCGGCTCAAGTTACAATCATTCATCATCTGCTAATCCAATTGCTCTGAAGGCAGCACCACCCGCAGCAGTGCAGAAGTAAGGGTAGATGTACCAGGAACCCCCTGCAATAACCTTGCGACCCCCCCCCCCCCCGCCACACAACTGCCTTTTGGGTCAGGACCCCTACAATTAACACACTGTGAAATTTCAGATTGAAATAGCTGAAATCATGAAATGTATGATTTTAAAAATCCTATGACCGTGAAATTAACCAAAATGGACCGTGAATTTGGTAGGGCCCTAATCATGGCATAGAGCAGTGGTCTCAAACTCAAACGACCATGAGGGCCACATGAGGACTAGTGCATTGGCCCGAGGGCCGCATCACTGACACACACCCCTCGCTCCCGCCCCCACTCCACCCCTTCCATGAGGCCCTGCCCCTGTCCCACCTCTTTCCACCCCTTCCCCGCCCCCATTCCAACCCCTTCCCCAAATCATTGCCCCTGCCCCACCTCCTCCCCTGAGTGCGCGGCGCCCTGCTCCTCCCCCCTCCCTCCTGAAAAGCGCTAAGCACCGCCAAACAGCTCTTTGGTGGCGGGAAGCGCCTGGAGGTAGGCAGAGGAGCAGGGATGCGGCGTGCTGAGGGGGGCAGTGGGGGATGGGAGCTTGGCAACCATGGGAAATAACGTGGGGGGAGAGGTGGGAGGGGCACAGGGAGCTTGACGGACCGCAGGAAATAACCCTGTGGGCCGCATGTTTGAGACCCCTGGCATAGAGAGTGTGCTGATAAAGTTTGTGGACAATACCAAGATGGGAGGGATTAAAAGTGCTTTGGAGGACAGGATGAAAATTCAAAATGTTCTGGACAAACTGGAGAAATGGTCTGAAGTAAACAGGATGCAATTCAATAAGGACTAATGCAAAGTACTCCACTTAGAAAAGGAACAATCAGTTGCACACATAGAAAATGGGAAATGACTGCCTAGGAAGGAGTACTGCGGAAAGGGATCTGGGGGTCATAGTGGATCACAAGCTAAATATGAGACAACCGTGTAACACTGTTGCAAAAAACCAAACATCGTTCTTGGCTGTGTTAGCAGGAGTGTTGTAAACAAGACAGGAGAAGTAATTCATCCGCTCTACTCCGTGCTGATTAGGCCTCAGCTGGAGTACTGTGTCCAGTTGTGGGCTCCACATTTCAGGAAAGATGTTGACAAATTGGAGAAAGTCCAGAGAAGAGCAACAAAAATGATTCAAGGTCTAGAAAACATAAGCTATGGAGGAAGATTGGAAAAAAATGGGCTTGTTTAGTCTGGAGAAGAGAAGACTGAGAGGAGACATAAGTTTTCAAGTACATAAAAAGTTGTTAGAAGGAGGGAGAATTTTTTTCTCCTTTAACTTCTGAGGATAGGACAAGAAGCAATGGGCTTAAATTGCAGCAAGGGCCGTTTAGGTTGGCCATCAGGAAACACTTCGTAACAGTCAGGCTGATTAAGCTCTGGAATAAATTGCCCAGGGGTGTTGTGGAATCTCCATCATTGGGGATTTTTAAGAGCAAGTTGGACAAACACCTGTCAGGGATGGTCTAGATAATACTTAATCCTGCCTTGAGTGCAGGGGACTGGTGATGATCTCTCAAGGTCCCTCCCAGTCCCATGATTCTATGATTCCCTTTCCTCTGTACCTCCACAAATTCATGTAAAGTCTTGTCATGGTCTGGTCCTCTGCGTTGCCTCTTTCCCTACTGTAAAACAGGGATAAAAGGGTGAATTAACTGACTCCCTTGACTCATAATCGCCATGGATGAAAGGTTCTGTATAAAAGTATGTTCTTTGCCATTTTACTGCCCATTGTCTATAAAATAATACCTTCTGCCACCTTCCTAATCATATAGGGCCCCATACCCCAAGTCACTTAAGTATGTGTATAAATCCCATTGAAATCAAGCATGCAATTAAGTGCTTTGCTGAATCAGGGCTATACTTCCATCTCACCTTGAAACTTGTGGCTAATAAACAGTTGTCTACCCCATAATAAATAGGGTGACCAGATGTCCCGATTTTTATAGGCACAGTCCTGATTTTTGGGTCTTTTTCTTATATAGGCTCCTATTACCCCCCGCCCCCCCGTCCTGATTTTTTACATTTGCTGTCTGGTCACCCTAGTAATAAAAAACCCACAGCACTGAGTCTCAAATAGCAATTTAGATGTTTGGGCTCAGGCTGGACTCTGACACCCTTGCTGGGTTTCACAGCCTGGGCACCAGCCCAAGTTGGAATGTCTACATAGCTGTTTTTAACTGCACAGCCCAAACCTCACAAACCCAAGTCAATTGACCCAGGCTCTGAGACTTAGACTTAGGTTTTTCCTTGTAGTGTGGACATACCCTGTGTTTCAGCTCCCTGCTGCTGTGAACATCTTAAATTATGTATGCCCTTGCAGCTAGGCTTAAGTGTGTTCTTCTGAATAAACCATAATAGGTACACCTTAAGATGGCTGCAGATGTCAAAGGGGTTGTTTGGTGAACTGGCAAACTAGATAAGGTTTCACATGGTAACTGTGATGCGTGTTATTCACCTAACTCTGTTACCTGGAGAGCTCAGAAGGGGGAGGGTACTGACAAGCAGAGACAAAGACTATCTGAGTTATCTGATTCTTGTTTCTGAACTGTTTAGTGCTGAGGTCGGTGCTGCGGCCGGTTTTGTTCAATATCTTCATCAACGATCTGGAGGATGGTGTGGACTGCACCCTTAGCAAGTTTGCAGATGACACTAAACTGGGAGGAATGGTTGATACGCTGGAGGGTAGAGACAGGATACAGAGGGACCTAGACATATTAGAGGATTGGGCCAAAAGAAATCTGATGAGGTTCAACAAGGACAAGTGCAGAGTCCTGCACTTAGGACGGAAGAATCCCATGCACTGCTACAGACTAGGGACCGAATGGCTGGGCAGCAGTTCTGCAGAAAAGGACCTAGGGGTTACAGTGGACGAAAAGCTGAATATGAGTCAACAGTGTGGCCTTGTTGCCAAGAAGGCTAACGGCATTTTGGGCTGTATAAGTAGGGGCATTTCCAGCAGATCGAGGGACGTAATTATTCCCCTCTATTCGGCACTGGTGAGGCCTCATTTGGAGTACTGTGTCCAGTTTTGGGCCCCACACTACAAGTAGGATGTGGATAAATTGGAAAGAGTCCAACAGAGGGCAACAAAAATGATTAGGGGGCTGGAGCACATGACTTATGAGGAGAGGCTGAGGGAACTGGGATTGTTTAGCCTGCAGAAGAGAAGAATGAGGGGGGATTTGATAGCTGCTTTCAACTACCTAAAAGGGGGTTCCAAAGAGGATGGATCTAGACTGTTCTCAGTGGTAGAAGATGACAGAACAAGGAGTAATGGTCTCAAGTTGCAGAGGGGGAGGTTTAGGTTGAATATTAGGAAAAACGTTTTCACTAGTAGGGTGGTGAAGCACTGGAATGGGTTACCTAGGGAGGTGGTGGAATCTCCTTCCTTAGAGGTTTTTAAGGTCAGGCTTGACAAAGCCCTGGCTGGGATGATCTAGTTGGGGTTGGTCCTGCTTTGAGCAGGGGGTTGGACTACATGACCTCCTGAGGTCCCTTCCAACCCTGAGATTCTATGATTCTATGAGGGTAACTAGTCAGATGTTTGTTTTTGTAATACTGTCACAATATTTCTTTTTAAGATCTTGTGACGGGTTGGGGCCACAGAGACCTGCTTGGTGCTGCCACCTGGTGTGCCAAGGTTGCTTCTGCCCCTGCTTCCAGGCCTTTTCCAGCTTGGGACTCCCGAATCCTGTCTGTTTTGAGCCAGATTCCACTGATCTGCTGCAAACACAGACCCAGGTCCGAACCAAGTCCACTCACCACTGTAAGGCCCCTGGAAGCGCTCTTGCCTTTGACACCCAGCTGCTCAACTCCAAGGAGGCTCAAACCCTTAATAAATCCGTTTTACCCTGTATAAAGCTTATACAGGGTAAACTCATAGATAGTTCGCTTTCTATTACAAAGATAGAAAGTTATGCACAGCTGTTTGCGTTCCCCCAGGTAACAACTCAACTCCAGGAAACTTAATAAGTAAAAAGTGATTTTAATAAGTACAGAAAATAGGATTTAAGTGATTTTAAGCAGTAACAGACAGAATAAAGTGAATTACCGAATAAAATAAAAAAAGAACACGCAGTTCTATGTCTAATCACCCTGTGTACAGATAAACCCCTCACTAGGTCCAGTAAACAGGCTATCTTCCTTCTAGCCTGGGCCCAGCAATCACTCACCCCCCTAATGTCTTTGTCCTTTGTTCAGTTCCCCTCAGGAATGTCCTTGGGGGGGTGGAGAGCTTCTTCCCTTAGCCAGCTGAAGACAAAAATGGAGGGGTTTCCTCGGGGTTTAAATAGATTTTTCTCCTCTGGGTGGAGACCCCTCCCTCTCCCTGTGTAGCATCCAGTTACCAAATGGAGTTGGGGTCACCTGGACCAGTCACATGCACAACTCAGTTCCAGACCAGCCACATTCCTGGCAAAGTTCAAATGTGGATTGGTGACTGCAAGTTCTATTGTCTGTTAAGTGCTTCTTGATTGGGCACTTAACCTGCACATTCCTTTCTCAAGAAATACAACCGATATTCATAACTTCAACTACAACAATGATACATGCATATAAACAGGAGGAATAAATTCAGTAGGTCATAACTTTCACAGAGATATGTTACATGGCACATGTAGCATAAAACATATTCTAGTTACATATATACATTTATAAGCATCTCCCCATAAAGTTTTATGGGGAACACCGTCACACCCTTCTCCTGAACTTACTGCCAGAGACTTGGACACTGTCCATGGCGGAGGCAGTACACATAAAGCCCCTGTTTGTCTTTGGTCACACCCCTTTTCAGTACGGGCACACCACATGGTGTCATTCGTAATGGTTTTAGCAAAATGCGAGGTTCCTGGTCCCCGGGCGCCTGTAAATGGGTTGGGGTGTAGTATTGCTAACAGGATACAGATAGCAATACCTGTTAAGGCGTATGAACCTCGGCATTTAGCTCTCAGTGCCATGAGGCGACATGCCTCAGTTTCCCCTTTCACACAGCAGCCTGGGCCTGTTATGCTTTTGCTGTTGTGCCAAGCTTCCAGCCGGTTACCCGATATAGGCCGACAGGTAACATGCTTGTACGACCGTGAGGTCACCATCCCAAGCATGTACAACAGTTTTTCCCACCAATCAGGTATGTTCCCCATCTTGAAAGGGTTGACCCTCAGTGTTAACTCCTTTGTTATAACCCACAGATGAAGTAGGGAAAGACACAGGATTACCCACCCGTCTGTGTATCCTGGTGGGCACTCTGATGCAGATTCTTCTGCCTCTTTGGAGCAGGCTCCTAAATCAGGCATGCGCTTGAGGCTCTGGCAAGGAAAGGGTGTACTGCAACCTGGCCTGCCCTCGGCCCCTCCCTCTGGAATTTCTCTGGGCTGGTTCCCATCCCCTTGTGTGGCTTCACCCATGCAGAGACTTGCTCCCTTCTGCTTTGAAGAGAGAGATTTACCTCCTACCCCTGTAGCAAGAACAACCTCTTTCTTGGACACCCCAGTATCTGTTCCCAACAGGTCAGCTGGACGGACTCCCCCCTCCAGGAGGTCTGACCCCCAGCTTTCCCTTCTAACCTGATCCACAGGAGAGGGGTCTGGCATCTGAAATGCAGACTTTTCACCCTCCTCCTGGGCAAGATCCTCCTGACAAAAGGTGGGCGGGCTCTCCGCCCCCCCCTCACCTTCCCTCCCTGGGCCTTTGTCTGGGCCAGACACTTCCATGTCCCCCTGAAGAGAAGGTGACCCTGGTCCAGCTGTGGGCTCCCAGCTGCAAGCTAAGATAGACCCTTCAGTGGCCCGCAAAATTCCCCCCTTGCTATGAGGTAGAACATTCCCCTCCCCCGGGGAGATGATTACAGGACAGGAACTGGCCACAGCCACCCCTGCCGCCACAGCTGCAGTCCCTGTGACTTCGCCCCCCCCTCTGGGGTTTTCAGCACCAGGTTCCTGCTTGCTGCCACCCAGCCCTGGGACAGATTCTGCCACAGCAAAGAAATCGTTTCCCAGTAGAAACGGTGCAAAATTGTGTGACACTGTTGCCACAGTTAGCATAGCCTGCAAGTTTTCCGTTTGCATGTGTACTTTTGCCAGAGGTGCAATGACTTTGTAGCCACCCACCAGCTCCAATTCTGCCACTTTACCTGGCAACCAATCCTTCTCTTGGATCAGGTCCCTCCTGACTATAGAAATTTCAGCACCTGTATCTCTCAACCCAGTGATTAACTTCCCATTCAGTCTAACAGCATGCACATGCTCACCGCTTGGTGGTGTAGAAGTCAACTTCACAAACCCTGTGTGGAAAGAGGCAGCAGCTTCATGGGCCACTTGATGCCTGTTTTCACTCAGCAGGGGACACTTATCTCTCAGGTGCTCGGTGGACTTACATTGATAGCACCTCCTGGGCCCCTCTGATTGTACAGGGAATTTGGGACGAGTACTAGGGGAATGGGGAGGTGAGCGCCCAGCTTCCTTCTTCCCAGGGGTAACACGGTGACTCTGTTTTCCTTCGACCCTGTACCCCTCTGCCAGTGGTTTATGCTTAATTGCAGCTTGCGCCTGCTCATAAGAGTCTGCAAACCCAGCTAATTCACCCACGGCTTTTACCTGTTTGTCCCACAAGTACTGTTTTACATCATCACTGCACATATTCAGGAATTGTTCCTGAGCAACCAAATCACACATCCCTTCAAAGCTTGTGATGCCTTTTCCCCTCACCCACTTATCTACCAGAACTGTCATTTCATTTGCATAAGCCACGTAACTTAACCCATCTCCCCTCTTAAGACTCCTGAATTTAACCCTGTAGGTTTCAGGTGTAACCTGAAACTGTTTCAAAACTAGTTCCTTAAATTTACCATAATTGGAGGCATCCCCAATGGGCATCTTATTGAATATGTCCAGAGCTCTGCCAGTCAATTTGGCTATCAAGGTGGTCATTTTTTGATCTTCAGGGATCGCATGGAGGGAGCACAGTCTCTCGAAGGTGATAAAATATTCGGCTATATCCTTGGATTCATCATACTGGGGGCACAGACGCTCCCATTTGGGGATTTTTGGGGAAGCGGAGCCGGCCGCTGAAGGGTTGCGACTCTTCAACTCTGCAACAGCCAGTTCATGCTTCTGGGCCTCCATAGCTCTCTTGTGGGCCGCCTCCTCTGCTTCCATAGCTCTCCTGTGGGCCGCCTCCTCCCTGATTCTTTCTGCTTCCATAGCTCTCTTGTGGGCCAGCTCCTCTGCTTCCATAGCTCTCTTGTGGGCCGCCTCCTCCCGGATTCTTTCTGCTTCCATAGCTCTCTTGTGGGCCAGCTCCTCTGCTTCCATAGCTCTCTTGTGGGCCTCCTCAGCTCTCTTGTGGGCTTCTGTCTCTGCACTAATTTCCAGCGTACGTAATTCGATTCGTCTCCGATGTTCGTTTTCTTTCTCTGTTATTTCGAGTCTGGCAAGGTCCAGTTTTACCGTGGCCTCGCTTACAGACATCTTATTGCTGTCTGGTGCTGGGCCACGCCCCTCTGCAGTTCACTGAAACTGGACTGCACTCAGATCAGGAGCTCATCAGTTAAGAGACTTTCCCAGCTTCCCTGATCTTCACTCTAACTTATTTGATTTCCTTTTCTGTCCCTACTTCCCTTACCCGAAATAAGCAAACAGAAAATAACAAACCAGTAACCACTTTGTCTGTTTTTCAGCCACCACACTTAAAACTCACTTAAAATCACTACCAGCACGTCAAAGCAATCAGCTGTGCACAGATCCTGCTCGACTACGCCACTGTGACGGGTTGGGGCCACAGAGACCTGCTTGGTGCTGCCACCTGGTGTGCCAAGGTTGCTTCTGCCCCTGCTTCCAGGCCTTTTCCAGCTTGGGACTCCCGAATCCTGTCTGTTTTGAGCCAGATTCCACTGATCTGCTGCAAACACAGACCCAGGTCCGAACCAAGTCCACTCACCACTGTAAGGCCCCTGGAAGCGCTCTTGCCTTTGACACCCAGCTGCTCAACTCCAAGGAGGCTCAAACCCTTAATAAATCCGTTTTACCCTGTATAAAGCTTATACAGGGTAAACTCATAGATAGTTCGCTTTCTATTACAAAGATAGAAAGTTATGCACAGCTGTTTGCGTTCCCCCAGGTAACAACTCAACTCCAGGAAACTTAATAAGTAAAAAGTGATTTTAATAAGTACAGAAAATAGGATTTAAGTGATTTTAAGCAGTAACAGACAGAATAAAGTGAATTACCGAATAAAATAAAAAAAGAACACGCAGTTCTATGTCTAATCACCCTGTGTACAGATAAACCCCTCACTAGGTCCAGTAAACAGGCTATCTTCCTTCTAGCCTGGGCCCAGCAATCACTCACCCCCCTAATGTCTTTGTCCTTTGTTCAGTTCCCCTCAGGAATGTCCTTGGGGGGGTGGAGAGCTTCTTCCCTTAGCCAGCTGAAGACAAAAATGGAGGGGTTTCCTCGGGGTTTAAATAGATTTTTCTCCTCTGGGTGGAGACCCCTCCCTCTCCCTGTGTAGCATCCAGTTACCAAATGGAGTTGGGGTCACCTGGACCAGTCACATGCACAACTCAGTTCCAGACCAGCCACATTCCTGGCAAAGTTCAAATGTGGATTGGTGACTGCAAGTTCTATTGTCTGTTAAGTGCTTCTTGATTGGGCACTTAACCTGCACATTCCTTTCTCAAGAAATACAACCGATATTCATAACTTCAACTACAACAATGATACATGCATATAAACAGGAGGAATAAATTCAGTAGGTCATAACTTTCACAGAGATATGTTACATGGCACATGTAGCATAAAACATATTCTAGTTACATATATACATTTATAAGCATCTCCCCATAAAGTTTTATGGGGAACACCGTCACAGATCTTTCCCCCTGAAGTTATTGAATTAGATTTGCAGTCTTTACTGCAGGTTAAGAAAGTATTTTGTCTAGGAATAATAAAGAACTGCTGGGTCGGAACATCAGTAGTTGAAAATGTCCTTCCAGCAAGTACTATTAATATTTGGGTAGTTTTTTTTCAGTATCTATTTATTTTCTAGGTGCTTCATAGAAACAAGCATGAACAAAGCCTCTCCCCTAGAAAGCTAACAGTCTAAATTCTGACAAGAGACAACATGTGAGGGGAAAAACTAAACACAACTGAGGGGAGTAGAGGACCAGAGTTATGACAATCAGATAATGCAGTTACTCAGTCAGGTGCAGCTGCATCATTAAGTTATGGTGCACATCCGAGGTAAGTTTTCAAAAGGGATGTGAATGAGGAGGGTAGGTGGCCTCGATAACTTATTTTAATGCAAAAATGGCATTGCAGCTGTGAATCTCGGAGGCCAAATTTGGCCTCCAACTGAGAGCAACATTTGTCTCTCAGGAAATGAGAAAGGGAAGACTGGGATTTTTAAATGTGCTCATGATTGGCTTAACTTTCAAATAGAATTGGGTGGATTTGTTTCTACAAAGAGTAAAAATCAAATGCTTTTGTTGGAAAAAGCTTTTTTGGGGTCCCAAAAACCCATTCCTTGAATTGGGTTAAATTTTGATGAAAGTTTCATTGGAAAAATGTGTTAGTGAAAGAGTGGAAAATGTGTCATCTTGAAAGAGTCAAAAAATGTTTCCAAACTGACATTTGGCTAATTAAAAATAAAACAAACCCCCACAGCTAAGGAGGATAAATGGCTAGTTGAGAATCAACTCAAAACAAAAAAACTTTTGCATTTTCGTTTTGATAATTACTTTTTTGGGTGGGCGGAGGGGGAGAGGGAGAAGTGGATTTTGGTTCAGCCCCTGAACCAAAAAATGTGGCAAGTATTTCCTATTGGTTAGGAAGCTATGCCCCTGTACGTATCCTCACATATTGCAACACAAGAACACAAGCGTTCGTGTTCAAGCCAAGATTCTCAGGGTTTCCAGGCATCCTGCTGCAGGGGCAGAAGCCTGGGGGACCCCTGAGAGCCCCCCAGGTTTTCCAGGCTCCTGGTTCCACGGAGGGGCCCTTGGAAGCCCTGGCTCTCCAGCGGCCCAGCAGGTAAGCTGGCAGGGAACCAGACAGCTTTCTGATGGAAACCTAACTGGCAGCAAATTGAATTCCTTATTGGGAAATGATATTGGGAGACAACAGGGCGGGAGGGATAGCTCAGTGGTTTGAGCATTGGCCTGCTAAACCCAGGATTGTGAGTTCAATCCTTGAGGGGGCCATTTGGGGATCTGGGGCAAAAAAAATAAAAAAAATTGGGGATTGGTCCTGCTTTGAGCAGGGGGTTGGACTAGATGACCTACTAAGGTCCCTTCCAACCCTGATATTCTATGAACAGTGTACACACACTCAGGAGGGTTTATACTGTGGATGGGATGGGTTAAACCTTCCTAAAGGTACATTGCAACCTGATCACACACCTGCTGTGCAGAAAATGTGATGGAGTGCCGCATTTGAAAATGATGAAAAGCATATTACATTAAAATGGATTGCTGCCATTGATCGAGTCCAGCTACGCTCTTTGTAATAAGTTTCAGTGAGTTTGTGACATTCAGGCTTTTCATTTGTCAATCAGAGTTTTTGGAAAAAACAACAACTGCACCTTGACTGGCCAACACACACTGAAGAGGAGCATTAGAAAGCAGAGATATGTCTGGATAAGAAAAAAGTATCTGTACCAGGGTAAGCTGGCCCTTGACAGGAGTAGGGGCTCAGCTACACCTGTGCCAGGCTTAGCCCCCCTCTCCAGGTGAAGGGAATGAGTCCAGGAGTTCACATGATCATAGAATCTCAGGGTTGGAAGAGACCTCAGGAGGCATCTAGTCCAACCCCCTGCTCAAAGCAGGACCAACCCCAACTAAATCATCTCACCCAGGGTTTTGTCAAGCCTGACCTTAAAAACCTCTAAGGAAGGAGATTCCACCACCTCCCTAGGTAACCCATTCCAGTTCTTCACCACTATACTAGTGAAAAAGTTTTTCCTAATATCCAACCTAAACCTCCCCCTCTGCAACTTGAGACCATTACTCCTTGTTCTGTCATCTTCTACCACATGATGGGAGCATGTGACTCACACCCAGGCCTAGCAGGAGATATAAAAGATAATTATGTGGCATGGCGGCTTGAGAGACTCGGAGGAGCAGGAGGGTTATGGTGGCTGTGGAAGTGGGGAAACTGATGCAGCAGAAGCCCTCCCTTCGCACAACCATTTGTCGTCCTTCATCCGTCTTGGCGCACTAAAACTGAGAGCTTGGAGAGCCCTTCTCTCAATCCTTTGCCCTGGGAGTTCACACTAGACGGGAGCATCCCTGTAAAACCGAAAGATCGGTGAGCATGTGACTGTAGAGTGTTTGCCGAGGTGAATTTGAAAATGGCGTGTGCAAGAAGTTGATTATGGGATGAAACTGAGGGAGATGTGGGCATTTGACTCCCACACTACTTCTGTATACTACCACCACCACCAACAACTGCTGCACCAAACATCCACAAATGCTCACTTTTATGTTGGGGGGACAATAAGTCGATCAAGGGGCATATGAAGAAAGATGAGTTGAGAAGGGCAGAGGTAAGGCTGCAGCGAATATTCCCTTGTGTAGAGAAGCTATAGCAATGGTAAGGTGTGTGCCTTCAGGGGGAGGAGTACAAGGTATGTACTGCTAAATGGCTCAAACGGCTCACTATTGTGAGCTTGTCAGGTATGTAATGTGTATAGCAACCGTAAATGCTTAGCAACTATTCTGGGTAGCTATTCTTTCTCTTCCTCACCAACCACATGCCTTCTAACATCTTCATCAGCTGAGGCAGACATCCTATAGACAGCCACCTCATTTACTATCACAGCCTGATCCATCCCAAGAGCAGGTCCATGCTGTGCACTGAATGAGGCAGAGGTCTTGTGGGGAAAAAAAGAGTATGTGATCGTCAAGAGGTGCAAGGAACCACCACCAGTGTCCGATGGAAACGTCACACTTCTGTCACATTTTGTTCCAATTCAGAACAAAAAGACAGAAATGCAACATTCCCAGAGAACAGACATTGTTAATGTTCTGATTGGCGGACTGGCAGGTGAGGTGCAGACAGGCTGCCCAGGAGCTAGAATTTGAGACCCCTGGCATAAAGAGTGTGCTGATAAAGTTTGTGGATGATACCAAGTCAGTGACTCAGTGACTTAGGTAACTTCAACAAGAACCTGTATCATGTATTCCTGCAATTTTAGGTTTTTATGTATATGGATTCAATTTGATCTGAATTTTTTTCTGTCTTCCTGGCAAGCTTTGTCTATTTAATGGATTAGGAAAATGTTGATGCTAATGAGCTATCTCTGGCGGACCAATACGTCGTGTTAGAATTTTTTAATTTTTGTTTTATGTTTTGGGGGAGAGGGAATTGTATGCAGTTTTATTTTAAGTTTGGGAATCGTTAGATATTTGGATATCCAGTTATATAATACAACATGCCTGAATGGGTCATCAGCAGTAGGGGTCGAACCTGAGACCTCTGAATCTTAGCACACATACCTCTACTACACAAGCTAAAAAAGAACAACTTCTGTTAGCCAAGGCTCATCAACTTGTATCTGTGGCCCATCACCTCTAGAGGGGGACAGAGCAACATACCGAGTGGGTGGGGTTACAAGGTGTATGCTTAGGCCCCAGTCCTGCAATATGACTTCATGGGGGCACTGTGCAAGCTTGCAGGTCTGGCTGTCTGTCTCACTGCAGAATTAGAGCCTTAAATTCGTATGCGGGCATCTCTTTAAAAATACATTTTTGGCACATAATGATCAGAGGTGGTCAGGCTCCTGCTTTAGTCCTCACAGGTGTCCAGATAGTGCACGAGTGAACAAACACCATATGACACCAGGGTGGCAGTGAGTTTTCTTTGTTGTGCATGTTTGTGTTCCGCGAGGCTCATAAATCCTGAGGGGTATGAGAAGGTGCCTGTTGTCTGGATGTGCCTGGCATTCCCATTAATGCTGGTACTGTAGGACTTGTGTGGGTATTGATATTGAGGAGACTGTTATCCATTGGTCTCTAGCTGCTTCAGGCTTTTACGAATGTAATGCGAATTTCTTACACCAAGATAAAGTAAACTCTGTTTACTAAGAGATAGCAGAGGTCAGAAAGGACCAGATGGGTGTAAAAAAAGAGCAAAGAGGCTGTCTGAGAGGTTTTGATTTAGTGAGCAGTGAAGGAGGGTCTTAATGGATAGAAAACAGATGATCCAGAAGAAAAAAATGGAGTAAATAAATTACAACTCCTAAAAAAGCCAGGCTTAGACTCAGTCAGGTTCATTATCTAGGGGAAAGAGAAGGAAGGAAAGCACACGCGCGCGCACACACACACACACACACACACACACACACACACACAGTATAATCAGGAAAAATGAATAGAAAGGTGGTAACGTGAAAGATAATGTAAATGTAGGCAACCTACGACAGTATGATTTTATATCCAAACAGGGAGAATTTGTAATATACTACAATAAATGCATTTTAAGAACATGTACAAGGTTGACACATAAGAGCTGTAGAAAGTTGAGTGTTTGGATGTTTTCCCAAAGAGAATAGAGCCTGTGAATTTTTATTGAGTTGAAACTATCCTCTGAAAGATCACTGAAAATTTTACTATCCAGGTATGAATGGCCAGATATGGCTGCCCCTACCTTGATATACCAACGTTAGGGAGTGTTGCCTTCCCTTCTTTTCTTACCTGGTGGCCAATGGGTGCAGGAGGCAGCCATGAAGTAGCTGCTTTCACTCCCTGAAGAGACCAATGTGGCCCATTTGGTCTCTGTCCCTTCTGAGATATCACTATCCAGAGGAGTGGAGAAAAACTCCTCTTGCAGTTCCTTTAAAAGACATCCCTAGGCAACCACATAACATTGTTTTATACCTACTACTTATTGGACTTCCGACATAATCAGGACAAACTGGAAAAAGTGGTTGGCCAGCTCCACAGAATAGCCCAATGAGGAGTTAGAAAGGCATGTATATGGATTTTTTTTTCATCTAACACAATGCACTCTATTGTGTATACTTTGCCACAGAATCGTTGATGTGTGACTAAAACCACAACTTCATGTGAAAATGAATCCTATCCTGCACTCTTTCCAATAGTGCAGGGCAGTGTGCTGACATGCATTGACAGAGCACTAAGTGGGTCACATGGTTCTGTGGAAAATAGAAAATTAGGGTTAGAAGGGACCTTAGGAAGTCATCTAATCCAACCCACTGCTCAAAGCAGGACCAATCCCCAATTTTTGCCCCAGATCCCTAAATGGCCCCCTCAAGGATTGAACTCAGAACCCTGAATTTAGCAGGCCAATGCTCAAACCACTGAGCTATCCATCTGATCTGTATGTTTCAGGCCTGCTCTACGTTTAAAATTTAGGTTGGCAGAGTTACTGTGCTCAGAGGTATGAGAAATCCATACCCCAGAGCACCGTAGTTATGCCAGTTTAATATCTGGTGTAGAAGTAGCTAAGTGCTTCAATCCACCTACCTACCATTGCTCAGGGAGGTGGTGTGCCAACAATAACAGGAAAAAACACCTTTCCATAGCCATAGGGTGTGTCTATACTATAGGGTGATGCTGGCACAGCTTTGTCGCCATAGCTATGCTCCTGTAGTCCGCATAAGATAGACATGGTCTAAGTTTGTGTGATACAGAGCACATTAGTACGCTATCGTATAATGCTTCATGCCTTTTAGATCTTTCTGACTGGATTTTACAAACAACTGTACATTCACTATGCAGTGTAGTTGTAGCCATGTCAGTCCCAGGTTATTAGAGAAATAAGGTGGGTGAGGTAATATCATTTATTGGACCAATTTCTGTTGTACATTCAATATACAAAAGTCTGTCATCGATGATACTACTGATTTGCAGACTCCTCTCTTATTGGCCACAGTCACTGTTTCATGGAAGAAAGCAACAAAATACAAGATTTTTAGGACTGAAAAGGGAAACTAATGGGAACATGTTGGTAGCCAGAATGGAATTACCCATTTGGGATTTTGGCCAGGACACTCTGGCTATGCCTTCCCCCTCCCCATTCAACTTTGGGGGGAGGAAGGGGGAGAGGGGCTCTAGCAGATAACCTGCGCTCATTAAAAGCTATCTTAAGGGTTTATACAGCTGCCCATCACTGTAGTATCTGAATGACTTCCATATTAAATCAAAAGTAATAGGAAAGTCCCTAGTATATAACATGGAATCTCTGGCACTCCTCCATTTTCAGGGTCAAAACTCTGGAGTATGGCGTTTTCCCCCCTCACCCTCCCTTTTCACTGGGAGGTAGGGTTTGAGGCTGCGGGTGGCAATCACATTCTGAGCATCACTTACTGTGGAAAAGCTTTTCAATGTTTCCTAAAAATGGTCAAATTCTGGATTCATCTGACCCTCTCTGATAGATTGTTTCACCACCAGAACTTCTCGACAGAGAATGCTTTGCCCCTAGTTCTCACATCCTTTGTCCTAGGATTTACAATCTACATTGTCCCATAGGAACACAGCTGTTGCAGAGAATCATGCATTGAAATTCAGTCTTTGAAGTCCAAGGATCAAGGGAAAAAAGTTAAAGTTGCAATGCTTTCTAATTTACTGGCCATTATATTGCCATACGTTTTACATCTGCGTGAGTGAGTTTTTAATATTTCAACAGCATAAATCTTAATATCTGAAGGTATCATGTAAAACATGGTTGAATAATGGCTTAAATGAGTACTTTTAACTAGGGCTGGCTGGAAATTAACAATTGTGTGTTTATGAAACAGGCTGAGGTTTTAAAATGTCTGTTCTACATCTGAACTGAAACAAGCCTTCTCGTAGCCCGGGGTATTAGCCTCTGATGTGGGATACCCAGGGTGAAGTCCCTGCTCTGGCTGAATGAGAGTGGGTGGCACCAGATCAGATTTGAAACAGATTGTCAATAGCTGGGTGCTTAGGACACTCTCCTGGAAGACCCCAATTAAAGTCTTTACTCTGCCTGATTTGGAGCAGACGCTGAATCAGGAGCAGAGGGACTTTAACAGGTCAACGCCGTAACAACGAGACTAGAGTGAGTTGCTCCAGCAACCTTCTTGATGAATTTTTTTGTCCATAATGATACGTTTCTGAAAAAAACATTTCTGGTTTGACAGCACAGCATTTTTTTCAATAAAAAATGTTGTACATTTTTTCCAACCAGCTTCACTTCTAATTTCCTTCCTATGCTCTGTTAAAGTCAAAGGGACAGATCCTCAGAGGCTGTAAACAGGCATAATTCTAGTGACGTCAATGGAGCGACACCGGTTTAAACCAGCTGAGGATCTGGCATAAACTTTTGAGATATAAATTTAGGTGTGACGAATGAGCATGTTTACAAGAAACACTTCTCTAGCTGAATCATTTCAGTATGGAATGGAAAGAGAATGATGGTAGGACAGAATTTGTTTTTCACGTAAATTAAGTGACAGATTGGAGGACTGCGTGATCTCAAAGTTTAGCAACAGAGTAAGTTTTCTACCATCCTGGGTTTAAGTCCCTTATAGGGGCTGTAAAAGCTAAGGTGCCTATGCATAGAGTGAATCTATTCAAATAAGGCGAGGGGGTGTTTCATTTTGAGTCATAAAATAATTCTTTCAACTTGCATATGAATAGAGCAGGCTGATACAGCAGACTAAATATGAATAAGATGCTTATTCTACCTAATTTGAAGCAAAAGGGATTGGGGAACAGTAAGGAGTGTCTTTGTAAGTGTCTTCAGACTGCATCAAAATCATGATCAGAATCAAAACCAAAGGATCAGCAGGCAAGCGTGACTTTGTAAAGGATTGTTTATGATTAGAGAGAGTGTCTCAAGAACTGCCTCTTAAAACACTATATTTACATTACACATCCACCAACGTTCCCCCACTCCTTTACTCCCGATACTTGCAGAATTACAGGGCAGCTGCTTTGCTATGGTTAAAGAGCTGCTGGTTTGTCCAGGAAGCGTCCCCACTTTTCCAGCACTTTTACTTGGCTGTTTCAAATTGCCCTAGGTAAATATTTTGCTTTAAAGGAGAATATCTGACACCTGACGTTATTTTTATACTTACCTATGCATGCATGTGGAACAGAATGTTATTGGAGTTACTGGAGTGATCCCTTTATCAGATGGTTTGCCACACGCTATAAAATAATGTGGTTTCAAGAGGTAAAACAGGAGGGGTCCATTTTCGTTCTTTGGGGGGTGTGTGTGTGTGTTGAAGAACATGGGGTGAGGGGTAAACTCGTACCTTCAGTGACGTTTTGAGGATTCCATATGAGTTTGGCCACTCATGCGAATGAAGCCAGGATCGGACCAAAGCTGTTTAAGTACTCAGCATCCAGAATTGGGACCAGATTTACAAAAGGGCTGGGACTTCCATTTAGGCACCCAGATCAGGATCCGATTCTCAAAAGAGCTCAACCCCCAGTATGCTGACCTCTTTGGGAGGAAAAAAAACCTAGATACTTCTTTTAGTGCCTTAAGTGGAAGCTGAGCTTTCTTGGATATCTGTGTCCAGCTGTGGGTATTGACTTATTTTGGCCTATAGGTATTCAACAACATTCAGATCGTCCAGGTCTATAAACTGTACAGCGGAAACTATAGTTCTTAGCCCAGCAGTGCTTTTCTGCTCAATCTGAGGCCCCTTTGAAAATGTAGCCCTAAAGATTTTTGCAAGAAACCAGAGACAAGCAATTCATTGACTGAAACCACTTTATCCTAAGCATCTCTCTTCCCTCCTTCCCATCTTTTGCCACTTTGGGCTAGATTCACAAAGGAACTTAGGTGCCTAGAAAATCACCCAGTCTGAGTTTAGTGCCTAGGCCTCCTGTACAATGAACGGTGAGAGAGAGGCCCCTCTGAAAGGGGTTAACAAAAGCCAGCATGCTAGTGGTTCCCCACCTATGCTAGCCCATGGGAGATGTCAAAATGACAGATGTGTCCCAAACCCCACCCCTCTCAGGGAGTTCGGAACCTCAATCCAGGCTGCAGCAAGGTGCCTCCTTCGGCTTGAGATTCTCCACTGCAAACCCTCTCTTGGCATCAGGCACTTATGCCATGTTTGCAAGGGGCTTGGAGGAGGAGAGGCAGCACCACCCTCATAGCTTTAAGCCCAGTGGTTGGGGTACTTAACAAGGATGTGGGAGACCCCTGGTTCAGCTTCCCCCTCTGTGTGAGGGAGAAGGGAATTGAGCGGGGATCTGTCACTTCTCAGCTGAGTACCCTAACCACTGGGCTATGGGATATTCTGATGAGACACTGAGGAAGACCCATCTGTTGAAGATGTTCCACTGTGGATAAATAATTTTAAGACGTCCTTGGTACTGGAGGACTGAGTCCTGGGTCTCCCACCTGAGTGCTCTAAGCACCGGGTACAGAGCCCTCCTTATACGTCTGCTTGCTCTCTCTGGCCCAGTCATTCTTGCATTATTTATTCACAGGGGAGCAGCGTCTTCAGGAGACGGTGGGAGCCTCACACCAGAATAGCCCAGTCGTTGGGGCACTCACCTGAGCAGTGGTGGAGCCCTGTTCAAATCCTTTTTCCCCCACCTCAGCGGGGATGTGAACTGGAGATCTTCCACATGCCGGGTAAGTAGCCTCGTCTCTGGCCTACAAGTTAGGAGGAAGCTCCTCCTCTTTCCCCTTGGCTTTTTTTGTGTAAGCTGGACTATCGGGTCCTGATCTGGTAGGCGAGCGCTGAGCACACTTACTGGATTAGGCCCCCCTGGTGAGTTATCAATCTGGGACATTTGCATCTGGATGCCTAGAGAGAGGCTTTAGTGTACGTTCTCTGAGGCAGAAACGTAGGCGCCTAGGGAACTTTCGCTGCAAAATATTAGGTGCCAAGCGAGCATAGGCACCTAAAGGGTGTGGAGGCAGCTGAGACAGAGTTTTGTGAATCCCAGCAGGGTCTGATTCTGGGAGTTAGGCTTCGAACGCCTTTTATGACTCTAGCCCTTCATCTGTAAAATCTCCCGTTGCACTAGGACAGAAGCTGAGTGTCTGTTTTGATCGTTCTTCTAGAGGTACATAGAGCAATCTGGGTATGCGTTCCATTAGGGATACACAAGTGAGTGGCTGGAGGATGGAATATGACTGTCTATCAAGCTGACAAAAAGCAAGGACATTAAGGATATGTTTAAGCTGGGGGCGGGGAGGACACACAGCAGCAATTCTCAGGGTACATCTGCACTGCAATTCAACACCCGTGGCTGGCCAATTCGGGCTCATAGGGTGGGCTGCAGCTGGAGCTCTGGGAACCTCCCTCGTCCCAGGGTCCTAGAACCCGGGCTCCAGCCCGAATGTCTATACCTCAGTTAAACATCCCTGCAGCCTGAGCCCCACGAACCCAAGTCAGCTGGCACGAGCCAGCTGTGGGTTGTTAACGACAATGCAGTTAGAGCCCAGATCAAGCTCACAGGGCTTGCGTGACGGGGATAAAAATAGCAGTGTAGATGTTCCTGCACAGGCTCTGAAATCCAGTGCGGGGATTGGGGCTAGAGCCTGGGCACCAGCCTGAGCGGACATCCATGGTGCTATTTTTAGCTCTGCAGCACAACCCCCATGAGCCCACCTTGCTCTGGGCTCTGAGACTTGCTGTGGTGGTTTTTTGCACTGTAAATGTACCCCAAGTCAGATCTCGAATGTTGTCCTCTCTGCTTACCCTATTTGCATTCAGTTGCCTACGGGGATAAGAGGATACCTTCAGGTGTGTTTTTGAAGCCACTCAAACTTAATGGGCTCAGAGCTGATTGCGGCAGAACGGCTTGAAAGGATTTGCATTTGTGAGCGCGTGTACTTGCTTCCAGCACTATTGCAGTCCGGGTGCAGTTTAACATCGACTCTGTGCACCTGTGCCTGTGAAAATGAAAGGAGATTGCTGGAAAGGGAAGACTTTCTCTTCTGTTGGCACCTTGACACTGATGTGTGGGAGGAAGCACATTAAAAGCCTTTCGGTTTCTATACTTTTTAAGATGCCACTTGAGGAATGACAGGAGCAAAGTATTAAAATGGCCTAGTTAGGCCTGACAGCCAGAGTCTGGGAGCAGAAAGGGAGATCTGGAGGCAAGGAAATGGCAGGCAGGGAAACAGTTGTGCAGATAGATGAGACCTTTGGGACAACATAAAGGTTTGAAAGTAAGGGAAAATGTGGGAAGAAAGAGATGGGGGAACTGTAGCAGGTAAAGACAGGCAGTGAAAGGGGCTAAGAGGGACCCATTGAGTGACGAGGCCTTCAAAATAAAGGATAAGGAGTGGGGGATGATGGAGGCTGCAGACTATGCTCCAGAGTTACTTTAGCATGTGGAAGGACCAGAGCATTGAATCCAGCAGGGATGGGCCTGGTGCTGGAGAGAAAATTTGGAGGGAGCAGACTCACAAATCCATTGCCTTGCAGAAGCCAGAATGGGGAGGAAGCCCGTACCTAACCTTAAAATGAGACTAGCGTGAGTCAGCCCCTGAAAACATTTGAGAATGTAGTGGTTCCCCGAAGTGTAGAATGGACACTGAAGAGAGAAGCATGTCACAGGGCCTCCATCCCAATGGACCTGCCATTAGGTACAGGGATGCCAGGGCCTGTTGGGAAAGGGGAGTTGTCTGGGGGCTGGGGGTGGGGGGGAGAACAGGGAATCCCGCTATCTGGGAATTACTAAGGGCGTGGATAATTCAGATTAACATTGAAATTTCTGGGCTGCTTATCCAAACTGAATTTAAACCACAAATATGGGTTGCCCCTCGTTGCTAGAAACCTAAAGCAGCCATGTTTTCCAGAGCCACATTACTGTGCATTTCATAGCTGTTTAATTTATACTTACAATTGTGACTTCCTCTTCATCCCTGTCTCTCTCATTCTAGTTTATTCAACTTGTGTAGCATGGTTATCAAAATTTCAAAGCCTTTGACAGGCTTTTCAGCTTTCATAAGAACCAGAGAGTACAAAGCAAAATATTTACAACTAGGAATGAATCTGTGTTTTCTTTTTATCTGCACCAGACTCAGGACTTTAGCAAAGCTTTTGATACAGTCTCCCACAGTATTCTTGCCAGCAAGTTAAAAAAAAAAAGTATGGGTTGGATGAATGGACTATAAGGTGGATAGAAAGCTGGCTAGATTGTTAGGCTCAATGGGTAGTGATCAACGGCTCGATGTCTAGTTGGCAGCCAGAATCAAGCGGAGTGCCCCAGGGGTCGGTCCTTCCTAACAATAAACAAGGTCTGGGGTTTGGTATACGGAGACCTCCATGGGTTTGTTTTTCTTCTCAGGTATTGTACAAGTAGAAATGAATGTGAATACTTTATTCCATCCCTTACCAATTACATTAAAAACAGGGCATTGGACCAAAAATGTTCCCCTTTACTTGGTGTGGGTGTATATGTACTTCAGAACCTGAATTGTTATAAGTACATATAAAAGTAATAAACAAATCGACTTCTTGTAACTGAGAAGGACTGATGTCCAAAAGAGAACTATGAATATTATAACATAGTTAATAAAGAGCATTGCATAAAAATCAACTTCTGTGAAAAGCAATCCTGTATTTAAATTCTTTACCCTTGTTTGTTCCACTGTTTAATGTTGTATGTATTCTTGCTGGAAAATCAATACACACCTTTTAAAATAGGAAAGAAAGAGCTGGGCATTTAATTATCCACCCCAAATGGGAATATGTGTTGATCTTCTAAATGTTGCCAATTACTAAATGTAGAAAAGCTGGACATGCACAAGTCCACATCTAATGCATCCGAGTGCTGAGGGAATTGGCTGATGTGTTTGCAGAGCCATTATCTTTGAAAACTCATGACGATCGGGGGAGCTCCCGAACGATTGGAAACATGCGAATATAGTGCTCATCTTTAAAAAAAGGGAAGAAGGAGAACCCGGGGAACTACAGACCGGTCAGCCGCACCTCAGTCCCTGGAAAAATCATGGATCAGGTCCCCAAGGAAACTATTTTGAAGCACTTGGAGGAGAGGAAGGTGATCAGGAACAGTCAACATGAATTCACCAAGGGCAAGTCATGCCTGACCAACCTGGTTGCCTTCTATGATGAGATAACTGGCTCTGTGGATATGGGGAAAGCGATGGATGTGATATATCTTGACTTTAGCAAAGCTTTTGATATGGTGTCCCACAGTATTCTTGTCAGCAAGTTAAGAAAGTATGGATTGGATGAATGGACTATAAGGTGGATAGAAAGCTGGCTAGATTGTCGAGCTCAACGGGTAGTGATCAATGGCTCGATGTCTAGTTGGCAGCCAGTATCAAGCAGAGTGTCCTAGGGGTCGGTCCTGGGGCTGGTTTTGTTCAACATCTTTATTAATGATCTGGATGATGGGATGGATTGCACCCTCAGCCAGTTCGCAGATGACATTAAGTTGTGGGGGAGAGGTAGATATGCTGGAGGGTAGGGATAGGTCCAGAGTGACCTAGACAAATTGGAAGATTGGGCCAAAAGAAATCTGATAAGGTTCAACAAGGACAAGTGCAGAGTTGTGCACTTAGGACGGAAGAATCCCATGCACCGCTACAGACTGGGGTCCGACTGGCTAAGCAGCAGTTCTGCAGAAAAGGACCTAGGGATTACAGTGGACGAGAAGATGGATATGAGTCAGCAGTGTGTGCCCTTGTTGCCAAGAAGGTTAACGGCATATTGGGCTGTATTAGTAGGAGCATTGTCAGCATATTGAGGGAAGTGATTATTCCCTTCTATTCGGCACTGGTGAGGCCACATCTGGAGTATTGCATCCAGTTGTGGGCCCCCCACTACAGAAAGGATGTGGGAAAATTAGAGAGAGTCCAGCGGAGGGCAACGAAAATGATCGGGGGGGCTGGGGCACATGACTTACAAGGAGAGGCTGAGGGAACGACCTGGAGGATGGTGTGGACTGCACTTAGGACGGAAGAATCCCATGCACTGCTACAGACTAGGGACCGAATGGCTGGGCAGCAGTTCTGCAGAAAAGGACCTAGGGGTTACAGTGGACGAAAAGCTGAATATGAGTCAACAGTGTGCCCTTGTTGCCAAGAAGGCTAACGGCATTTTGGGCTGTATAAGTAGGGGCATTTCCAGCAGATCGAGGGACGTGATTATTCCCCTCTATTCGGCACTGGTGAGGCCTCATTTGGAGTACTGTGTCCAGTTTTGGGCCCCACACTACAAAAAGGATGTGGATAAATTGGAAAGAGTCCAACGGAGGGCAACAAAAATGATTAGGGGGCTGGAGCACATGACTTATGAGGAGAGGCTGAGGGAACTGAGATTGTTTAGCCTGCAGAAGAGAAGAGTGAGGGGGGATTTGATAGCTGCTTTCAACTACCTGAAAGGGGGTTCCACAGAGGATGGATCTAGACTGTTCTCAGTGGTAGAAGATGACAGAACAAGGAGTAATGGTCTCAAGTTGCAGAGGGGGAGGTTTAGGTTGGATATTAGGAAAAACTTTTTCACTAGTAGGGTGGTGAAGCACTGGAATGGGTTACCTAGGGAGGTGGTGGAATCTCCTTCCTTAGAGGTTTTTAAGGTCAGGCTTGACAAAGCCCTGGCTGGGATGATCTAGTTGGGGTTGGTCCTGCTTTGAGCAGGGGGTTGGACTAGATGACCTCCTGAGGTCCCTTCCAACCCTGAGATTCTATGATTCTATGATTCTATGAACTGGACTTATTTAGTCTGTAGAAGAGAAGAGTGAGGGGGGATTGACCCAGTGATGGACTGCTCCATCACTGTTAGGGCCCTGGGTTGGGGCCCGGCGGAGTCGGGTGGGCCTGTGCCCTCCTACCCAGGCTATCACCCCCCTAGTGGTGGCCCCCATCTTTCCCCGCCATATTGACTCTAGCCATTAGGCTTGGCTGCCTGTGCCCGAGGGCTGCCATATTGACTCTTGCCATTCGGCTGTGCTGCCCTGTTTCCGAGGGCCACCATTTTGACTCCTCAGTTGCCCATGGGCCACCAGAGAGATTAACCGTGGTGATATCACCACCCTCCCCTGCCCCAAAGGGGGACGGGGTGTGCATACATCACAATGATGCTGCTGTATTAGTTTCTGTAGGCTTTCTACCTTTAATGCACATTGGGGGATAAAAAAGCTTTTTATGCCTTGATATCCTAGATAATAATTTGTGTTGTGTTGCCTGAGCCTGCTAGAACAGAAATTCTTGCTGGGGGAGAAGGGGGGGGAAATAAGAGATTTGTCAGTGGAATGAGTCAGATGCTAGAAAACATCAAGTATAGATTGGAGGAACAATTTGCCAAGGACTGTATGTGCACATTCCCTGTACTCTCTTTTGAAAATGGGCCAGTATTTTGTAAACACCTTGAATTAGGTTCTTTTCAAAATTTGGCCATAAGTATCACCCTTCTCCGAAAGCCCCAGCTTTTTTGAAAATCTGGCCCTTAGTTGTTTATAAAAAAAACAAAGACAGTTTGGCATCCAGAAATATGGTCATGCCATGGAGCATTTCAGCAGAGTGACTGGACTATTTTAAACACGCAGGTTGTCTTTGGTGACTTCAGTGGTTATAAAAATATAGCCCCCAATGCCCTTTTTGGCTGTGGGGTCCCTCGGGTCAGGATTAGACACTAAACATTAACCTTCCTTGAGACTCTATAATCTCTGAATCTTATAAGAAACAGCTTAAAGCTCAATTCTACCTTTGATTGCACCTGTGCAAGCAGACTAAAATCAATGAGGTTGTCTTGGTGTAACTGACCACAGAATTTGGCCCAAAGACCTCCTCATAGAGACACCATATAGACACCAGCTGGAATCAGGGTTGCACTTAGTGAAGATGGGAGTGACCACCCATGTAGGTGGCAGAACACTTGCAGCTCTGACCCAGCGTAGTGGCTAAAGTAATGTTCACGGGGCACTTTTGTGGCACCCTCATGCAGGACAGGAGATGGGATGATACATGCAGCAGCAAATCTCCAGCCCTGTTCTACTACACTTTTTGCTGAGAGCAGAACTGTGCTTGGGGATTGCATACCTCTTCCCCATCTAGCCTGCACTCTTGTGCAGAGGTACTATGTCACGTCGGCTACACCAGGGCCCTCCCATAATTGGGCAGAAGAATAGACGTGCCCCTCAGAGAACAATGAAAGCATTTCCCTCCTCTGAGTTTGTGCGCTAATGATGATGATAATACAAATTGAGGCCAAGATTTCCACACCTGGATACCTAAAATTAAGTTCTGATACCAAAGTTGGAGGGTAGCCTAGTGGTTGGAGGACTGGGCTGGGTGTCAGCAGGTTCTAGTCCCATCTTTGCCACTGACCAGCTGTGTGACCTGGAGCAAAGTCCCAAGTAACTACCCACACAGCCTAATTTTTAAAGGAGCTGGGCACCCTCAAATTCCACTAAAGTCAGTGTGACTACTCAAGTGAGGGAGGGTTTGCGAGGTCATGCCTTGCAACATCTGAGCCAACACACAAGCTGCAGCTGGTGAAGCCGTCTGAATTTTGGGAAAACTAACGTACTTGTTTGCTTGCTAAAATGAGTTGGACGATTTCTCTCTCTCTCAGATTTGTGGAAGGATGGAGTACAATATACCCTACATGGTAAAGGCATGAGAGTAACATTTCTCTTTTGGTTTACTGCCTTCTAGTGTGGGCTCTTTAAATTTGTTACATTTCTGCAGGAATTCTAAGGATGTGCTACTTATCTTGATTATTTAGATGCGTTATGATGTGTTCATAGATGGAGATGCCACAATAAAGAGAGGGGGGGGAAAAAAAGGACCCTGGAAATGATTTCCCTCAGCAGAAAGATATGCAGCATTATTTGTGACTAGGAGCTAAGACAATGGAGCAGCTCCTCCTATGTGTTGTATCCCAATGGCAAGGGTTCAGTCTCAGTATCCCCCTGTTTCTTCTTCAGTAAATGTACCATCTGTTTCAATTGACCTGGCAGTTGTGGGCTCATGGGAGGCTGCATTATAAGCAAACTGTGCTGTGGAAATTAGGTTGGACATAAATACACAATGGTCTGATCAGCGATATTAAGGAGGAAAGATGGTCTTATGGCGAAGGCCCTGGGTGGGGATTAAGAAGATGTGAACTTTGTTTCTTGGCTCTACCAAAACCTTCCTGTGTGACAAGTCATTTTAGTCTCTTTGTGCCTTAGTTCTCCAGTCTGAAAAAGGAGGATAATAGCATTGCCCTACTTCAAAGAGTGTTGTGCAGATAAATGAATTAAAGATTGAGAGGCTCAGCTACCATGGTGATTGGAGCCATCTGAGTACCTTAGATGTGTTTGAAGAGGACCTAGAACAATGAGGTTCTGATCTTAGTTGTGACCTGTAGGTGCTACTATAATACTACTAGTGGTAGCTAAGAAGCAAAAAGAAAAAAGATTACTTCAAGAATCTCTGGAGTTGAAGTCAGAATGGCAACTTTGGAGGGAAAAATAATATGAATTTAAACTAATTTTGCAGTGTGAACGCTTACATTGATTCTGTGGCGGCTGTTAGGTGGGCAACGTATAAAAGAACTCTTCTCAGCAGAGAGCTCTACAAATGATGGAAAATCTAATTACAGGTAAAACAAATTTTAATTTCAGGGCTGCCAGAATGTGAGGTTATTGTCTCCCTGTGGGATTCAGGTCTTAATTGAGCTTGTGTTAGACAAACAATTTGATCTTCCATTATAAGCAGACAGAGCTGTTAGAATGTCTCTGAGAAAGGAAGGAACATGGAACATTTCAGCCAAACAAGAGCAGAATCCTATTCTGAATTCAGTGTTATTTTGAGCCATTTCTGTACTTACAAATCAGCACAATGGGACACAGTCCGCCTGGTTTTATTATCTATGCAGAAGTGTGTATATATAAGTGCATTACTTACAAGTGACAAGTAGGTTCCAGTCCCTGCTCCAATGGCTAGTTAATTATTTACACAAAGTAGAAGGGCTTCAACAGGAGAGATTGGGAGAAACTCACTCCAGCAAAACCAATAGCTTGGTAGTTAGGGAACTCCCTGGAAACATGGGTCCAAGGCCTTGCTCTAGAGGTAGGATTCAAACTTGGGTGTTTGCATCTCAGCTGGGTGTACTAACCACTGGGATAGTAGGTATGGGGGGGGCACCTCATTCTCTTTGGTTTTGTGTATCTAGCCTTTTGTTTCCTTTTTTTTAAAATGCCTGAAAACAAAGCATTTTGTTCAACTCAAAATAAAAACATTCCAACTTTTCAATTTGCCAAAAATTCCCCCCCAAAATACTGTCAATTTGACCCAAACCAAAATGTATTTGTGTATGTATTGGGAAATGCAGGCAAACTGAAAAATCTGTTACCAGTGTTCCTCTTCAATGGAGTTAAAACAGGAATGAATTTGTCTCCACAGGCTTATTAACGTTAAACCGGGGGGGGAAAAAAGGCTTTCATTCTTTTAAAGACAGAAGAGTCCATATTGTGCTCGCACAAAGAGTTACGGTTCTGTCCCTGTAGGCTGAATTTGCCAAATGGGATGCTGAAATCCCTCTGTTTTCCTGCAGATTCTGAGGTGTGTGTGTAGGGTGTAGAACTTTAACAACTGTGGGGATGTTACATAGTTATGTCACCTTTTAAAATCTAGATCATTCAATGTGGCAGGTGTAGTGAGTGACTGAACCTAAGAATGAAGTGACATTCAGTAAAGCTAGTAAATAATGATAGGTTTCAGTGTAGTAGCCGTGTTAGTCTGTGTCAGCAAAATGAAAATAAGAAAGTCTCTAAGGTGCTACAAGTTTTTCTAACAAATTTATTTCAGCATAAGCTTTCGTGGGTTAGTACCCACTTCCGATGAAGTGGGTACTAACCCACGAAAGCTTATGCTGAAATAAATTTGTTAGTCTCTAAGGTGCTACAAGTTTTTCTTTCTTATTTTCATTTTGCTAGTAAATAAGAATCCACTCACTGTGCTAACTTGATTCATTGCTGCTAGTGGTTTCCTCATACAGCTAAGCCAGTGAAGCTTATTAATGAGGCACAGTTGGTTTATTTGGCTCTCCTGCGATAACGGTAAAGAGTTAAGGATGGTTCCTCTGAATTGCCTGCAAAGTTGTTATATTTGAGACCCAAGAAAAGTAAAAGGTGGCTATAAGGTGAAGAGGCTATTCCAGACCAAAGTATTAATCCAGCCTAACTCTACTTACCTTGTGAGATGAAACAGGATCAATTAACACAATGTCATGGCTACACAAGTTGATGCATCCTGAGATGGACCAAGTAGTGTTAGGATTTGGTGCCTGTTCCTGAGGAGACATAAGATCTCTTCTTATTTTTCCACTTTTCTTATGGTAATTCTAGTTCTTTGTCATGAACCTTGCCCAGTATGGAGGCTGTGATGCAGAAACAGGAGGTCATAAAAGAGGGAAACCAGCTTTGCTAGCCCTAAGAAAATGGGTCCTAAGAAGACTAAGCCAGATTCTGCTCCTATTGAAGTCAATGGCTGTACTCTCTTTCCCACCACTGGAGGGAAGATCAGACACTTGGTATATTTACCATAAGGGGGGATTTTCAAAAGCACTCACCGTTGGTCTACCTCTACTTCTATTTAAGTCAATAGTAGCAGAGCTATGAAAACTCATTTTGAAAATCCTGCCTTAAAACTGTTAAATATTTCAGTGGTATAAAAAGGAGGGGCAATGCCAAATGATCCATACACATTTTAGGCAAAGGTTCAGATTACAGTTTGTTGAATGAGGTGTGGATCTGATGGTACCTAACATTTAGGTGCTCTTCTTTTAAGTTTCAGCCTGAAAGTCTTGAAACTATTACAAGATCTGTAACCATGAAAAATTCTATTATGTTGGACCAAAATCTCATCAAAAAGTCTTCTTTCCTGAGATTCTGCTCATGACTAAGCCAAAATTGGAAAATACATCCTTTCCCGTTTTGGAGTCACTGCAAAACCAAAGGGCCAGATTTACATCCAAGGATTCAGATTTTCAAAAATGTCCCCCAAACACACTGACAACTGAAGGGTCCATATTTGACAAGGTTCTCATTTTAGCTTGCCTGTAATTTAAACATAAGAAATATCATTTATACATTGTTTCAGCCTGTTTACAATGCAGCAGCATTTCCCTCCAGAACTGAAATCAGTAGTAAATGCAGTAAAAATATTATTACTCATTGGATGCCTCTGCAGGGAAAGAATAAAATGCCTCTGTCTCAAAAATGTGTTAGTTCCACTGTACTTATGTGGAAGTTATTACTATATTTTGTAATGGTTGTAATAATAGAAGATTGACTAAGTGATCAAATTCTCATTTATTCAGTGTTTTCATTGGTTGAACTGAGTACTTCAGATACTATATATTCTTGCTTTCTCCCTTGGTTCCTTATACCTATATTGTTTTTATTGTTGCTTTTCTTTTTTATGGGAAGACTCAAGCATATTTGCTTAAGATTGGTAAAACGAACAGGCATATATTATATCTAAATCTATCTATCTTTCTGTCTATTTATCTATAATGTAAAATATATGTGTGTATTAGCTGTTACAATCTTATAACTGTTACTGGTATTTTTTTTCCCTGTATTCTGTAAACCATCTTCCACTTATACTTAAATATTACAAATCTAATGAATACATAGCTTTAAAAAAACAAGTCATATTGACAAAAAGATAAGCACTGTAATTTTTACCTCCTTAAGTTTTATAAAAAACGCATCAGGATATTCAGTCTCTGCTCAGTAGAACAACCTGAAAAGTTTTGTTGTTTTGCCTGTCTAGGAAAAGACAAATTTCTACTTTTTCTTTGTTTTGCCAAAGGGTGAAAAACTGCTTTTTCCCAACAGTTGCTCTAATTTTCACTGTAAACTAAAAACAGTTTGGTCAGCAAAACCTGCTCGGAGTTTAGCAAAAGTCAAACTTCCGTCTCACCGCAGAGGATGAAAGCTGAAGGTCAAGGAATGTGTTTTTACTTATTTAAAAACTTCTCTCATAACAGTGCTCGAAATGCACAACGCAGAGGTAGCTTTCAGGAGACTGAAACTTAAGCATATGTCCTAGGAAAAAATCTTGAAGAAAATACCCAGAAATGTGTAAGTAAGTGGCAGCTTTGCTTAAATTAATATCAAAACATGGATTTTGCTTTTTTTATATACGAGTTAATGTTGCATGTTTTTTAAAATACTTTTATTCTCCAGTGCATCAGAATTACACATAGGCAAAACTTTAAACACTTGAGGTAGTGACTTCCATTTGCTACTTTTAAAATCTGAATTTATAAGACCTAACTCCCACAAACATTTAAGTACAAAAGTGACTTGACTCTTGTGAGTAGTCTTGTTTACTCAATGGGAGTAGTAGGTGCTTAAAATTAAGCACGTAAGAGTTTTCAGGATCTGGGCCATATATGGTGCTTTTCATACATATGTAGATGTTTTACAAAGGTTGGTAAGTGTCATCTACATGGATGGGGAAACTGAGGCACAGAGTGAGGCCCTGATCCAACAAACCCCTTAAAGAGGAAAGTAACTTCATGTGTTGTTGTAGGGTGGCTGGCCCCTTAAAACGAAGCAGATCCTGCTCCTCTGTGGCAGAGGTGCTTCCAGTTTGGCTAATTAAGATGGCCAGGCAGCATCGGGGGCTGTTATGGATCTGGCAGCTGCAGAGAAGTAGACAGTCTTTGCAGATTGGGCAGAGCAGAAGGCTTCAGGAGAGCCTGAGACACGAGGTGAAATAAGACTCCAGGCAGGCAGGGCTAGGAGTAGCCGGCTAAAAAGAGGGAATTGCATTGGAGTTTGCAGCTTGATATTTGTTTGTAACTTGGATGATGTTAAACCCAGCCTATAGGGAGGGATGTTCGCACACAGAGAGAAGCCTGCGTGTGAAGTTTATTGAGGAGCCCAGGAAGGGGGAAACTGAGGCAGGATGATGGCCGAGAACCCTCAGGACTTGAGGGTGTACTTGAGGTGGCAGACCCGGTTAAATGCGTCTAAATATTTCTATTGACTTCACCAAGATTACTCACGTGAGTAAAGTTATCCAGGTGCTTTAAATGTTGGCAGGCTCAGGGTGTTAAGGTGTATTATAGTGCAATTTAACTCAAAAACATACGGATTACATTACCACTGAAATCTAGTCTTAATATATAGCTCACTGTGTTTTGCTATGATTTTAAAATGGTAATTTTATAAAAACACGTCAATGAATATTCAAGTTTTTTTTTCAAACTGGGGATCCTTGCAGAGTGGGCTTGTCTTGCATGAAATGAGGAGAGGATTGTGATGTCTAAGGTTGAGAAACCTGATGCCATCTCTCAGACCGTTCTTGCTGTTACATGCAGAATGGCTTCTGCATACGTGTCCAATACACTGGCATTGCTGAAGTGGGAAGTGGTGGTTTAATTTTCAGACATGATCAGACACCTGAGCTGTGCGATATGGTAAATTCAGACAGCTAAACAAGCACACTCCTAAATCCATTTCCAGCTAGCTTTGCATGAAGGAACTTGGCTTGTGAAAATCGAATGTATGAGGAGGCCAGAGCTAACCAGGTAGAGGGCTTGTGCCCTGACACTCCCATCACAGTTGGCTGTCCTCATTTAGCTCTGCTGGGCTGCCAAGGCCCTGGGCTGGGGAAAGGTCTGCAATGGAAGAACTCAGTTCAAAGTTTAACAAACGGATTTGGTCAGTATTAACTTCTGTGTGGATTCTATTTTGGCGTGGAGTGCGCATGTGTGTGATTTTTTTTTTTTGGTGGTGGTGGGGATTATGTATGTCTCCAAGATGTCCCTGCCAAAGGCTGTCCTCCTCCATAGGTGGACAGATTCAGACACCCCTCTGGGAAGGCGATAATGGGGCTGCAGAAGCGTACTTATGCGCTTCGTGCTTGCCATCGTGAAATCTGTAGGGTTTTCACCTCCCTGGTGAGTGAATAGTAGATGCCTAGAGTGGGAAGCTTCCTGAGAACGTGTGACACGTGTTAGTGTGCGGTGGCTTTTTCACCGGCGTTACTGTTCCAGCACGATCGCTCAGTGGTGTGAGTTGATGTGACCGTTTTCAGCCTGCTCTGCTCAATTTGTCAAGTAGCAAATTGACGTCAGATGTTCCCACTAGCTTTTGATGCCTTTATCAGTTGGCCTTGCCTACATTTCAAACCTACCCCTGGAGCCTTGCACACCACCTCTAATTAGGGTTCCTATGCATCACCTCAAACAACGTTCTTATTGTGCCTTGCAATGGGGCAAGGCTAGATGGCTATAGCAAAGTGGTGAGGAACCAGTATGTTAGCCCCAAGCTAAACAAATCGCTGATACCTTGGTAACCAAATGGCAGTTGCTCCAGGTTAATCAAGACATCTGGGGCCAATTAAGATCCTTCTAGAAAAAGCAGTGGAGATGGCTAGATTGATTGAGACACCTGCAGCCAATCAGGGGCTGGCTGAAACTAGTTAAAAGCCTCCCAGTAAGTCAGTGAGGGGTGGATGTCAGGAGCTGTGGAAGGAGGTTGCGCTATTGGAGAGACACCATATCAGGCACAAGGAAGGAGGCCCTGAGGTAAGGGTGAAGTGGAGTTGGAGGAAGTGGGGGCTGCTGTGGGGGAAGTAGCCCAGGGAATTGTATGTGTCCTATTTCTAAAAGGTCAGCTACCATAGCTGATACTATTAGGGTCCCTGGGCTGGAGCCCAGAGTAGAGGGTGGGCCCGAGATCCCCCCCCTTTTGCCTCCCCCCAATTAATCACCAAGACTGGGAGACTACAGAGACTGTGCAAGGGAGTGACAGTGTCACAGTGAGCCTCTGAGGCTAGCACAAATCCGCCAGGAAATGCAGGATCCACGGAGACCAGGACAAAGCTTTGTCACAGCCTAGATATTCTGGATAGCTGCAGTAGAAACACCTAAAGATAACTAGATTATTAACTGCGAAGCGTTCTTCGTTCACTGAGTGACATGTCCACGTAGCATGTCCAAGTGGATCCACTGAAGACAAATATTATTGAATGATGCTAGAACATTTTGCATCTGCATCAGGCCCTGGAGCCCATCGCGTGCTGACTGAGCTCTCTTAAAAATGGGGCTGTAAGTTCCTTGCTGCAGGAGCCCCATGCTCCTCATGTGTTGAAGACACTGTTGGGCCAGTGACGTTCTTGACTCCAACAGTCAACACAACGGCACCCGCAGAGGATAGGATTATGCTTCCCTAATTCACTGAGGTGTCTGAAGGCTTTAGTGACATTAAAGAGCACTGAGATCCTTACCTGGAAGGCACTCTGCCAAGCACTTTTGAACATCCCCCCCCCCCCTTAACAGGTATATCAATGGCTTTACTCTGCTCAGTAGCATTTTTTATCTCAGTGGGAGGAGCCTTCAGTGGGAGAGAATAAGAATGACACTCAAAATGGTACCATCTCCTTTGACATCTAGCCTTAACCACCACCCTTTCCTCTCCCCCTCCATTTCCTTCCCCCTGCCAAAAAAAAAAAAAAGGGAAAACAAAACACACATCCTTCCCCCAGGCAGAGCTTTAACCGCAAAAAGGGAAGTGCCAGATAAACCATGAAGTCCACTACGGACTTAGACTTTAAGGTCAGAAGGGACCATTATGATCACCTAGTCTGACCTCCTGCACAATGCAGGACACATAATCTCACCCACCCACTCCTGTAATAAACTTCTAACCTATGCCGGAGCTACTGAAGTCCTCAAATCACCGTTTAAAGACTTCAAGGTGCAGAGAATCCTCCAGCAAGTGACCTGTGCCCCATGCTGCAGAGGAAGGCAAAAAACCCCCAGGGCCTCTGCCAATCTGCCCTGGAGGAAAATTCCTTCCTGACCCCAAATATGGCAATCAGCTAAACCCTGAGCATGTGGGCAAGACTCACCAGCCAGACACCGAAGAAAAAATTCTCTTTAGTAACTTGGATCCCACCCCATCTAACATCCCATCACAGGCCATTGGGCATATTTACCGCTAATAGTCAAGATCAATTAATTGCCAGAATTAGGCTATCCTATCATACCACCCCCTCCATAAACTTATCAAACTTAGTCTTGATACCAGATATGTCTTTTGCCCCCACTGCTCCCCTTGGAAGGCTGTTCCAGAACTTCACCCCTCTGATGGTTAGAAACCTTCATCTAATTTCAAGTCTAAACTTCCTGATGGCCAGTTTATATCCATTTGTTCTTGTGTCCACATTGGTACTAAGCTTAAATAATTCCTCTCCCTCCCTGGTATTTATCCCTCTGATATATTTATAGAGAGCAATCATATCTCCCCTCAGCCTTCTTTTGGTTAGGCTAAACAAACCAAGCTCCTTGAGTCTCCTTTCATAAGACAGGTTTTCCATTCCTCGGATCATCCTAGTAGCCCTTCTCTGTACCTGTTCCAGTTTGAATTCATCCTTTTTAAGGAGACCAGAACTGCACACAGTATTCCAGATGAGATCTCACCAGTGCCTTGTATAATGGTACTAACACCTCCTTATCTCTACTGGAAATACCTCGCCTGATGCATCCCAAGCCCACATTAGCTTTTCTCATGGCCATATTGCATTGGCGGCTCATAGTCATCCTGTGATCAACCAATACTCCGAGGTCCTTCTCCTCCTCTGTTTCCTCTCAATTGATGCATCCTCCGCTTATAACAAATTCTTGTTATTAATCCCTAAATGCGTGACTTTTTTGCACTTTTCACTATTAAATTTCATCCTATTACTATTACTCCAGTTTACAAAGTCATCTAGATTTTCCTATATGATATCCCTGTCCTTCTCTATATTGGCAATACCTCCCAGCTTTGTGTCATCCGCAAACTTTATTAGCGCACACCCACTTTTTGTGCCAAGGTCAGTTATAAAAAGATGAAATAAGATTGGTCCCAAAACTGATCCCAGAGGAACTCCACTAGTAACCTCCCTCCAGCCACAGTTCACCTTTCAGTATGACCCGTAGTAATCTCCTCTTTAACCAGTTCATTATCCACCTCTCAATTTTCGTATTGATCCCCATCTTTTCCAATTTAACTAATAATTCTCCATGTGGAACCATATCAAATGCCTTACTGAAATCAAGGTAAATTAGATCCACTGCGTTTCCTTTGTCTAAAAAAATCTGTTACCTTCTCAAAGAAGGAGATCAGGTTGGGTTGGTACAATCTACTTTTTGTAAAACCATGTTGTATTTTGTCCCAATTACCAATTACCTCAATGTCCTTAACTACTTTCTCCTTCAAAAAATTTCCCAAGACCTTGCATACTACAGACATAGGACTTCCCTGTTACTGATTTTTACGGTGAAGGTGTCCAGATACCACTGTGATGGACAGTCATAAAAAACCATAAGATAGATGGATAAAGGCCAATACTGAGTGCTTTTGCAAATTACCTTTAGTGATGAAAACTACCCCACAAAGGGTATTGTGAGGGTTATTCAATGTTTGCAATAAAGGGATGAATTGAGGGCAGTGGATATTTACTTTCCCTTGGTTCTTCTCTTTAAAAAAGGTACCAACTTATTGAATAGCTGGGGAAAAGGGCAATAGGAAGTCATGATGGGGACTCTGGGGAACAGGAGAGAACTAATGATTCAGATCACAAACCACCACTTTTCCTCCCAAGAAAAGAGCAAGGCACAGCTCTCATGGAGGCTGGAGAACAGCAACAAAAGTCATACAGTAACTGCAGCATCTCCCTCTCGGGCTTCTGTGAATTTACGACCATATTTTTGCAGCAGAAGCACAAATGCAATCCACTGGGGCCTGGCCCTAGGACCCAATATTGGTTTTAATATTATAAATATTGTATGGCGGCTGAGGCTAGTATTGACCAAAATCAATTCCACAGAAATGTTGTCAGCTGCAGCAAATATAGCAGAAAGATACATCCCCTTTGCTGCAACTGCATAGCAACAGTTGCCACTATAGATTTGTAGCCGTTGCCTCAGGAATTCTCAGGATGAAAGTGTGGTGCAACCTCTCCAGACATTATTTCCATTTCCTATAATTTCCCAAACCAGGAGACAGCTAGAGGCTTCAGAAACAAACCACTGTGATAGGAGAATTAATAATGTTCCGGAATTGATGTATAGTGTTGGGAGAGAGACAAAGTGGGTGAGGTAACATCTTTTATTGGACCAACTTCTGTCAGTGAGAGAGACAAGCTTTCAAACCCCACAGAGTAGGTAGTTGTGTTTTTCCCCCCACTCCTTTATCAACCCCCAAATTGACCCTCCCTGCCATCAAGCCCCCAAATTGACCAGGGTTTTTCACCCATCCATCTGCCATTAACCCCCAAATTGACCAGATGAAGGGTCTGGCATTAAGAAGTTTACCTCAAATCTCATACTTGGGGCATCACAGTTAGCCATTGTACATTGTCTTCTTTGTCACCATTCAGTTAGTACAGGGGCCACAAAGGGGCAGAAGGATGGGAACTAATGGGTCTTGCCTGTTATTAAGCCCTGACAATGTGCTCAGCCCCTGAACCATGCAAATATCAAAACAGACCTTTCCTTCCCCAGAGAGCTTAGAATATAAGTCCCTGGTTTACCTGTGTTGTTGACTGTACTTGACATTCGTGGCACCACTCACCTGAGCAAGGCTTTTATAGGACAGACATAGATAAGACCTGACTCTGAGAAACCCAGAGGAGGTAGCTAGCCTGGATTTTGTCCCCTCTCCCACTGGTGGGCTCTTGATTTGTTTTTTTTCCATTGTTTTTTCCATTGTTTGAGATCTTACAGCAAAGATTTTACTGAAACTGTTCAATAATAGTTTCGGTGCTACAGCTCTACTTGCAAGCGCTGACATGAAGAAAACCTAGCAGCAGATCTCTTAAACAATAAGCGCCTGATTTTTCAAAAGCGCTGAACACTCCACAGTAGCTATTGTTCCCAGTGGGAGATTCCGGGTGCTGAACACTTCTGAAAACAGTCTCTCGCCCTCCAGGTGTAAACACACGATTAATGTGCACACGAATTACTGGGATTGAAAACAAAAACCAGGTACACTAATATGCAGAAGGATGGCTACGGATCTTGGAAGCCACTTGCACTAGGGTATTGGGAACTGTCTTTCCAGGCTAAGCTTTGAAAACAGCTGGGCAGGCAGGGTGCTGTGGAACTATTGTCAAGCACAGCCAGTTGTAACTGGCCATAGAATAAGGTGCTTGCAGGAGTTCTGCTTTCAGTACTGGGTGAAAGGGGAACACCATAGAAATATCCCATCGGTGTGCATTATTGCTGGTGCATATTGCACGTACATTCCTGTGAACAGAACTATGCCTGACTTTGAAAACTGAGAGACAAGATGGGGAAGGGAATATCTTTTATTGGACCAACTTCTGTTGGTCAAAGAGATGTGCTTTCGAGCTCCACAGAGCTCTTCAAAGATATTACCTCACACACCTGGTCTCACTCATATCTTGGGACCAACACAGCTACAACCAAACTGCAAACATTTGAAAATCAAGTCTGAAAGGTACCAGATCGGCGGGTAGTAATCGATCTACTGGGGATCGATTTATCGCGTCTCATCTAGACGCGATAAATCAATCCCAGAAGCGCTCCCCGTCGACTCCGGAACTCCACAACTGCGAGAGGAGGAAGCGGAGTCAACGGGGGAGCGAGCCTGCACCGCATGGACCCGAAGTAAGTAAAATTACTTCAATCTAGGATACGTCGACTTCAGCTACGCTATTCTCGTAGCTGAAGTTGTGTATTCTAGATCGATCCCCTCCCCCCCTAGTGTAGACCAGGTGAAAGAGAATGTCAGTTATATTCCTAATGGGTGAAAGTGGAGTTTTTTACAAGTGAGGCCAAATTGGGCTGGTTTGCTGTGATTTCCGGTGGGGCGGGGGGAGGGAGGAAGAACCCAATTTTCCAAATTACTGTTCTGTATTCAGGAATCTAACCTTCCATGTGTTTAGGTTTTTTTTAAGGAACAGATCCTCAGCTACAATCTGGAGTTGGGCAATTACATTTCGTTTTAAAACATTCCGAGGATTTTTTCAAACGTCATCTGATTAACTCTACTGCAGTCACAAATCCAAAGGGACAGACTGTGGCCCTTGCGCACAGTAGTGAGCAGTTCCTCGCACGAGTAGCACTGCTAACGCAATCAGATTCACTATATAATGAGAGGAGGAAGGAGGGTCCGTGTTTCAAGCACCGTTGTGTTCAGGAGATCTGAATCTGGGGCCTGGCTCTGTTTTTCAGGGTAACCTTGGGAAAATTACTTAATTGCTCCAGTTGGGATTTTCAAAGGGGCCTAAGGGACTTAAGCACAATGGTGAGTTGTTTTTTAAATGCCCAAATGGTTTAGGAGTACAAACTTCATTTTCACACACCTCCACCTTCCTCCCCAGTAGAACAGGTCAGGAACTTTCAGATGTATTTTCATTGGAAAATGTCAGTTAATTTTCACAGGAAAGGGTCAGTTTCGATGTATCAAGTTGATTCAAAACCTTTGGGGGGGAGAGGGAGGAGGAGTTTCACAATTATTGATGTGACCCATTTTGACACTTTCTTAATGAAAAGTTTCATTTTTCAATTCAAAATAACTCTTCATTTTGAAATTTTAGTTAATTATACCAAATAAAGTTTGAAAAAATAAAGGTTGAAAACAAGCCTTTAAATTGACCCGATCAAAAACGTTCATGAACTGATAATCCAAACTTTTTTTGGACACTTTTTTTTGGGGCATCCCATGTTGGAATGCTAAAAGACTTGCAATCTCATGCCACAAGAAAACTATTTCCTGCCCAATTCTACTCCTAATTAGCGTAGGCCTTTTTGAAACTCCCACCCCAGATTCAAAAATCTTAACCTCTATGCCTCAATTTATCTTTAAAATTGTGATGATAATCTTCCTATCTCCTGCCCTTTACTTTTCTTGTCTGTTTAGATTCAACTCTACAGTTCAAGGACCATCTCAAATTATGTGTTTGTACACAAGCCTGGCACAGTAGGACCTGATCCCAATGAAGGTTCTAAGCACTACAATACTACAAACTATTATATTGTTTAATTGCAGTGAATAGGGCACTTTCTTAAAACTATAATAGTAGGCATTTGTGGGTTTTATGCTTGAAATAATTCTAGCATCAATTTTCTAACATCAAGCCAGAAGTCTTTCAATGTGGGATATTTCCTGAAAATATAAGGATGGTTTTCTATGTCATGGTATCTCTTCCAGCATTTGATATGGATTTGGCTTCCATTTTCTAAGAACTGTAATTTCTAATCATTTTCCACTGTTGTTCTCCTCATACAGGGCAACTCGTACTCTATAGTGGATAGCATTATATTCTGCCATTCCTTTTGAGAGATTTGTTGGTTCATTTTGTCAATATCACCTTGCTGTTATGAAGAAAAATGTTCTTATTTGTATTTTTTTGCCAGAAGTCTGATTATCTTGTAGTATCCTTAGATTACCCAAGCCCATATTGTTGATAAATCTAGGTTTAATTTACCTTCCATTCTTATGACTTTTGTAAAGAATATTTTAAATGTACAAGCCTTGCTTTTCCCTGATAACTTTCTTGCAATTGTGTAAAAGATTTTAGCTGTTTCTAATAAAGTACATTTCTTAGGTATTCCAGTTTTGTGCCCACTTTTTCCTTTGCATCTTTATGTGAATTTATTTATGTTGGGACAAATACTTTGTGTAAAGTTCATATAATTATGCTACCAGAGAAATTTGACCAGTATCTGTGATATTGTAAATATGGGTTAGTTCTGAAATATCCCTTGAAAGTACTACTTATTTGCTTCTATCTTCCCATACTACTGTATCAGTACATGAGTTTGTATTGCTTATTTTAAGTGGGGGCAGAAGCTGATGGATCCGCTGACCCAAACACAATTTTTATTTCTGTTCCAGCCCAATATTAACATTTGAAAGGCTCTGAGTCCCTGACATAGCTGCAATTACTACTTTTACAAATTTTGGGGAAGTGGAGAGGGAGAATACACGTGGTTACACCACACGTTTAAAGTGTCATTGTTATTATTAAATTCTACATTACCCCATCCAGGTTTCTCCTTCTCCTGACCTGTAATTAATTTTTCCAATCCATAGTGTATTCTTCCCCAATGGATTCTTGTATTTGATTTGATATTTATACCTGGCATTGAAGCACAGGGCGCTAGATGAACTTCAAATTTTTTCTGCAGTCATTTGCTAGGAACACAATGAGTCATCTCTGAATTAGCACATTTCCAGTTCTTTGTCAAATAAGAAATAAGCGATTCTAACAGACAATACAGCAATAGCTGTACAAGCAGACATGCTCTGGATCTTTCCACCACTTAAATTATTAAAGGAAAAATTACTGATATGCCTGTTCTTTGGCAAACAGAAGTCCTATGTCCTACTTCCCTGTTATCTCTAGATCTAGAAAGCTGTGTTGTGTATTATCTTCCTCATTGTTGCAAGATGACAAGCACGTGGTAACGTGATTTAGTGTATTTCATTAGCACTCCTTCTCTAGACCTATAGAGCTTCTGGTTACGGTAGGTCTGAACTACAATCCTACATGGTCTTCTATTCAAACGGTGCACAAGATCTCTTCTGTAACTATATTGTGAATCACTGTTCTCTTTCCCAGAACAGTATAGCTGATCTTTCAAAGGTGCTATTGCTCCCCTCTCCTATTTCAGATTTTAACTTGTGCAAAATTCTCCAGTTTTGAATCTAAAAATAAAATCATAGGAATCTTAGAATGGGAGAGCTCACAGTGCAACCTGGATCAGCAATGACAGGCAAAACTTCAAAAAGGATTGGCTCTGTTCAGCAGCCAACGGTTCATCTGATGCTTATCCAAGTCCCTGTGTTTTAGAAATTTCACTGCAAATATTGGGCTAGATGGTGCTTTGTGTTGCTCATCAAATCAGGGGGGTAAAAGAGACTTAAGGTCCTTTCTAGACTCTGGGGCCTAGATCTGGGGAGGAGCATCGCACATGATTTCTGGATAGTCCCCCTTGCAGAAAAGAGAAGGCTGGGAGTGGCCTGAGCAGCCCAGACATGATACAGACTAGAGGGATGCATCCGATGAAGTGGGTATTAACCCACGAAAGCTTATGCTGAAATAAATTTGTTAGTCTCTAAGGTGCTACAAGTTTTTCTTTCTTATTTTCGTTTTGCTGACACAGACTAACACGGCTACTACACTGAAAGACTAGAGGGAAGTAGCCTTCACCCTGTCAAGGGCTGCAGTAATTTATTACTAAGCATTGGAAGAATTAGGATTAGGGCTGGGGAGCAGGAGGGAAGGGGGGTTGAAGCATATAGTCACTGCCCCTTATTCAGGGCTGATCCTAAAGACTCAGTCCTGCTAAATTGTGAGACCAGATGTTTCTAGTGTGGTTGGAAATAATTCAAAAAGAGGTCTTCCTCCACCATTCTTACGATTTTACTTCAGGGGGAAATTAGGAAGGAGGACAGAGTTACATGAAAAGAGGGAAAACAACTGCTGGAATACTTTTTAAACCTTGGGGGGAAAAGGCTTATTTTAGCTTCTACTCAAGATTTGATTTGAGATTGAGGTGAATTATTACTGTACGTAAAGCAGATGTGTGTAATATATAGATAATGAGTAATCTATGTTAAAAGAACATTATTAAGGTTGCAAAGTTAGGAAAGTTATGTGTATGCATTATCATATTCTTAATTACATAATCACATGCTTTTTAAAAAAACAACAACAGGTCCCTTGCCAAATTCAGTACACAAGATGAACAGTGCTTACATAATGAGCAGCTACTCAATATTTTGTTTTCTCCTCACTGTTCAGTGTGGGGCTCAAGGCCTTATTTACTGCACACTATTGAAACCTTGAGGGGAAGATAGAATTATTAATGTCTTCCAAGGGCTTTTGTAGCATTCATCACTATAATATCTGTGCTTCACAAACATGAATGAATTTATTTTCACAATATCTGGTGAGACGAGTGAGTTTTACAGGTGGGGAACTGAGGCCCAGGTACATTAAGGGTCCCTGATATTCAGTAATTTTGGGTGCCCTACTTGACACCTAGGACTTGATTTTCAGAGTACTTAGCATTGATATGTTCAAAGCACAGCTCATGTTGACATCAGTTACAACTGTGAATACTCAGCACTTCTGGAAATCTGACCCCGGGGTCTTGAGTTGGGCACCTAGTAAATGAGGAACGTACAATTCATCACCACTGGTGAAACCTTGGGTGTAAGTGACTTGAGTAGCATCACATGGGAACTGTGGATGGTGCACAACCCTGATTCATCTCCTAGGGCAGATCCAATCTGTGCACAGAAGAGGCAGGGCTCCTGTGGGGGGGAAATAGTGTGTGATCATGTAATTAAAGACGGTAGCATAATGCATACTGTGGCAGAGCTCCAACCTTGTCCCCGTGGGCCCCGCACTTCTAGGCAGTTTATGCTCACCCCAGAGGCTCACTACGACCCTCCAGATAGCCCTTCTCTCTCTAGGGCCAGGGTTACAGTCTCCTGAGCCCTTTTCATCATAAGCCAGCCAGGAGGTTGGTGAGAGAACTCCCACAGTCTCTGTTGTCCCTATGGGCTTATTGCAGAATAGTTTAGCCTCCTGTTCTGCCAGAGGCCTGTCTTCTCCTTGTAGTGGCATGTTGGGGGGAACCCGGGCCCGTCCTCTACTCCGGGTTCCGGCCCAGGGACCCTAATGGTAGCAGCTGTTGGCAGCCAACCTTTCACTGCCAGAGTTGCTACATTTCCCTGGGCCACCTCCCTCCCCCGCTTCTCCCCTCTTCACCCTTACCTTAGGGCTCCCTTACTAGTGGCTTGAGGGTGTCTTCATTGCCCAGCCCTTCAGCAGCACTTCCTCTCCTCTGGCTCCCTGGCTCTCTCCCAGCCTGACTGGAGTGAGCCCTTTTATATGCTTAGAAGAGCCTTAATTAGAGTCAGGTGTTCTCATTAGCCTGGAGCAGCCCCTGCTCTGGTCAGTCAGGGAACAGAAAACTGCTAACCCAATGGCCAGTATATCTGCCTTCTACTATTCTGTTGGACCCAACTGGCCTGGGTCTATCACAATATACAACAAGGGGGATAAATTAAGGTTGCACAGGCAATCTTAGGGTATGTCTATACTACCCGCCAAATTGGCAGGTAATCGATCTATTGGGGATCGATTTATCGCGTCTCATCTAGACGCGATAAATCGATCCCAGAAGCGCTCCCCGTTGACTCCGGAACTCCAGCACGGCGAGAGGCGGAAGTGGAGTCGACGGGGGAGCGAGCCTGCGCCGCGTGGACCCGAAGTAAGTAAAATTACTTTGATCTAGGATACGTCGACTTCAGCTACGCTATTCTCGTAACTGAAGTTGCGTATCCTAGATCGATTCCCGCCCCCCCGCCAGTGTAGACCAGCCCTTAGGAAATGAGAGACTTAACGTCTGAGTGCTTGACTTTGCAACGTTAATGCTTTTTAAAGGCAGTCTTGTGTGTAGAGTGTGCATGTGCTTTATATATAACATAAAAGCAGATCAAGTGGAAAGGGAGAACTTAGGGGAATTTTTAGAACTAAATTCTAAAACAATCCAGTTTGGGATGCAAGGGGGGAGGGGAAGAAGTTGTTTCAACTTACTCTAACCTCGAGATTTGCTTGAGCTTTGGTGAGCAGGTATGGGAAGTCATATCCTCTATAGCAGTTTGTCCATCTCTGATATTGAACATAATAAGAACATGCCCAGAGAATTTGTGGACAAGGTTGAGAGAAAGTAACTGTTATTTTACAGATGAGGAACTGAGGAGCAAAAAGAGCAGGAGCTAGATTCACACTCTCCCCCCTCCCACTCCCCACCAAATTTAGACTACTAAGTGCCACTTAAAAGCCTAAGTCCCCAAATCAGGCCCTGCTGGGATGCACAAAACTTTAATTCAGCTGCCCCCAAACTCTGTAGATGTCTAAACTCACTCAGTGCCTAACTTTTGCAGTAAAAGTTCCTTAGGTGCCTATATTTCGGTCGTGCACATGTGTATGGTAGCCCCATACCTGACATCTGGACTTCTAAGTCACAGAGTGATGTGCAAACTGGGCCAAGATAGACATTCCTTCACCTAATTCACCTGACGGGCCTGATCCAATAAGTGTGCTTAGACCTTGCCTACAGGATCAAGCATATATAGGTGAATTTACACACTGTGGCCAGGGAGGGAGGGAGTGGAGGACCTCCTTGTAAATTTTAGCTCAGTGATTAGGGCACTCACCTGGGATTTAAACAGGGGCCTGCCATCTCCATCTCTTCTATTCTACAGTGGATAAATAATGGAAGACTCACTAGGCCAATGACAGAAAGCAAGCACAAGCACACATGAGTGATTCTGTAGCCTGGTGGTTAGATCTCTCACATGGGAGACCAAGGATCTAGTCCCCTCGCTCCAACGTTGTCCTTACAAATTATTTATCCACAATGGGTCAGGATTCCAAAGATGCAATATGCCTCTGGCAGATGATAGCGAGATGAATCCACTGGATGTCAGTAGTTACTGTTACATTAGGCACTTACATACCTCCATTGGAGTATGCGTGTGACTAAATATGGATTAAGTGCCTAGCCTCAAGAACCCAAGTTTAAACATTTTGCCTGAGATTCTATCAACAGAGGTCTTAGCATGTTCACAAATCTCTATTCTTCAAGTGAGAAGTTTTGTTTTGGCCTTTAAATTAGAGTAACATTCTCCAGCACCATCTTCAGATTTTTTTATGTCGTTTTACATTTGCTATTCTGCATTGGGTTTCTTTGTTCCCTGTCTAGGTCCAGTGCAAAAGCTTTTACATTACATGAGTTGAAATCATTACTTACCCCTTAAAATGGAGTTAGAATGTACAAAGCTTACTTGCCTTTTTAGACCATGTAGCAGAATCCTGCTGATATTTGCTGTAATAATTTGACTTTTGCGGTATCTATTTCTTTGTCACACGCCTTTCTTTAAATCAACTGAGAGCACAGACTGCAGGGAAAATCACAGAAATACTGTGATAATACTGGTCTGTGCTAATCTCCCGTCAACTCCACAGAAGGGCTGAGTATTTGAATGACAGTCTTAGATATATCCCACTACCACCGAGCCAGCAAAATGGTGCATAATTACTTGGTACAAAAATCCCCTTTTAACATCCAAACCAGTATTCGAATATACTCAAAGTGGAGTTCTGTCCAGTCACAATATGTAGAATGAGTTAAGGAATCAGGGAGGCTGAATTTTTTGTTTGCTTTCTAGTTTGGGAACAGAGGAAGGACAGTATAATCAGGTTCACTGTGACTCATAGAAATGTAGGGCTGGAAGGGACCTCGAAGTCATCAAAGCCAGCTCCCTCTGCTGAGGCAGGACCAAGGAAACCTAGACCATCTCTAGACTTCAACCTGCTATTGAAAATCTCCAGTGATGGGGATTCTCCAAACTCCCTTGGAAGCCTGTTCCAGAGCTTAACTATCTTGACAGTAACAGGGTTTCCCCCCCTAATATTTAACCTAACTCTCCCTTGTTGCAGATTAACCCCTTTAGTGGACACTGAGGATAATTGATCACTGTTCTCTTTTTATAAAAGCCCTTAACATATTTGAAGACTGTTATCAGGTGCAGCCTCCCCGAGAGTTGTCTTTTTTTCTTCTTTAACCTTTCCTCATAGATCAGGTATTCTAAACCATTTATCATTTCTGTTGCTGTCTTATGGACTCTCTCCAGTTTGCCCACATCTTTCCTAAAGTGTGGTGCCACAGAATTGGACACCAGCTGAGGTCTCACTAGCACATAATAAAGGGGACAATTATCTCCTGTGTCTAACATACAACAGTCCTGTTAATACACCCCGGAATGTGTTTTGCAATTGCATAACATTTTGATTCATATTCAATTTGTGAGCCACTATAACCCCCAGATCCTTTTCAGCAGAACTACCACCTAGCTACTTATTCCCCATTTTATGGTTGGGGATTTGATTTCTTTTCCTTCCTAAGTGTTGTACTTTTCACTTGTCTTTATTGAATTTCATCTTGTTGAATTTGGACCAATTCTCCAATTCGTTAATGTCATTTTGAATTCTAATCTTGTCCTCTGAAATATTTGCAACCCCTACTAGCTTGGTGTCATCTGCAGACTTTATAAGCATACTTTCCACTCCATTATCCAAGTCATTAATTAAAATATTGACTAGTACCAGACCCAAGACTAACCCCTGTGGGTCCCCTTGACCCAGTAGATAGACCTACTCTGACAGTCTGACAGCAAACCATTGATAGCTACTCTGAGTACAGTCTTTCAACTTGTTATACACCCACCTTATAGTAAATTCACCTAGATCACATTTCCCTAGTTTGCTTATGAGACTGTCACTTGGGACTGTGTAAAAAACATTGCTAAAATCAAAATATAACATGTCTATTGCTTCACCCCATCCACTAGGCCAGCAATCCTGTCAAAGAAGGAAATTAGGACGGTTTGTTTTTGAAACATCCATGCTGTCTATTCCTTATGACACTATTATTCTCTAGGTGTTTACAAATTGATTATTTAGTCATTTGTTTCAGTATCTTTCCAGGGCTGGCAGTTAGGCTGACTAGTCTGTAATTTCCCCAGGTCCTCTTTGTTCCCCTTTTTGAAGATAGTTGCTATGTTTGCCTGTCCTCCATGAGTTCTCAAAGATAATTGCTAATGGTGTCAAGATTGCTTCACCAGTTCCTTAAGTACCCTAGGATGAATTTCATCAGGCCCTGATGACTTGAGTATATCTAACTTTCCTAAATATTCTTTTAACTTGTTCTTTCCCCCTGTTCTGGCTTGTGTTCCTTCCCCCTTTGTCAATATTAATTGGGTTGAGTATCTGGCCACCATTAGCCTTTTTAGTGAAGAGTGAAGCAACATAAGCATGAAATACCTCAGCCTTTTGATGTCATCCATTATTAGCTCTCCTTCCCTGCTCAGTAAGGAATTTCCGGGCAATTGGGTATTTTGACAGGCAGTGGGTGCTGATTCCATTAGACATCAGATTAACCGGAAATGAATTTTCTAAAGAAGTAGTACTTATCCTAACCCACTAGTTACTCTAATTTTTAATATTTATAAACTTGTTTGGATTCCCACTACATATATAGTGCAGTACGTATGTTTGCTATGATACGTGGCCCTTCAGGGCAGAACCATGGTGTAGAATATGGAAGAGGGAAAACAGTGAGTCTGGAATGTGATCCATCCCATCCTGCCACAAACATGTCCCTCCTTTAAACGCATGAATTCCCATCCCTACAGAGCCCTTCTGGCCTCTGTGTGGGGGGGAAGGTTCGTGTTTGGGGCGGAACCTGGGAGAGAGGACCCTCTGTGGTATACCATCTTCAGGACTTGGAGAATTTCCAACCAGAACTCTAGCACTAGCTGCACTCCAGCCCTTTCACCTGTCTGGGTGGAGCAGGGGCAGTGAAATCGCTAGTAGAGAAATGGAAAGTAAAGGAATGGTAGCAAGGTCCCTAAGTGAATTTTGCTGGTGTGGGGGCAGAGGGAAAAAAACCCAAACCTGGGGTCTGCAGATTTGTCCTTTGCCACAGATTCAACTTGGGTTTCACAGTAGGCAGTAGATCCTCCCTGCCACTTGAGACCACAAACTTCTCCCATGGTTTGTGGAGGGCTGATCTTTTTTGTAGCAACCATATAAGTAACTGAATGCAACTCTTTTTACCATTGGTAGTCCACAAACGGAACATAATTTTTCATGAATGTATTCACTTTTTTAAAATTATTCAATGAGCATTTTATGAGTGGGACACATTTCAATCCGTGGACTGATTGTGTTCTCTCTGCTGTGAGTTTTGCTTAGAATACTCAGTATCAATTTGAAACTTAGGCTGTATTTTAATTGGACATGACTGAATTCATGTAACTCTTAGAGTCAGGTCTTGTGTGTAAATACTCATGATTCTAAATTAATTTTCAATGAATACCTTACTATATATGTTTAAAAACTCACTTGTTTCAGAAATTATCTCTTCCAGTGCACTTGCTCACTGGAATATTTGTAGAAAGTAAAGTTGAAATTGAAATAAAATTGTCTAAATTAAATGAAATGTCTACTTGATTTGTATTAGTGCCTGGGTAAGAGCTTATCTATACTGCAAGTACAAGCCATGGTATAAATCTTCTGCTACTATGGACTGAAAGTCCCAGAGAGTGGCTTGGAGTACTATGCTTTCAAAGAGTAGTAATCCAAGACATGCTCTGGGACTTTCAGGGCACTGTAGCAGTGTCCACACTGGATGTTTCTGTGCAGCAAGCTGGGGCAGTATATGATTCACGTCCTTGCCTGCATGCGGTAACTTGCCTTATACTTAGAGTTCATTTTACATGACAAGAGACAACAGATGGAAACAGACTCATTGATGGAGTGGGAAAGAAATCACAACAGTGTTGGTCAGCTTGATGGGTTATTCTCCCAGCCCACCCACAATCTAACAGTCGTCGAGTTCTTCGTAGGCTTCGTGGCAGAGAAGAGTTTTCGTTGTTTTCAGTATTTGCCTCTCTCGGGTTAGATCTGCTATAAACTAACATGAGGATGTTAAGATCAGTATACGTCATGTTTGAAGTCAGTGGAGCTAGGCTGTCGTCCATCATCTGAGCAGCTTGGCCCAACAAGCACAAAGTATTCGTTATCAAAGTCTAGCTGTGCAGAGACTCTACGGGTAGGTCTACGCAGCATTTTGGACTGAGCGGGAGGGAGCCTCCCAGTCTGGGTCAACAGCCTCAGGCTAGTAAAATAGCCACATGCTTTGAAGCTGCAGTTCAGGTGGGAATTTAGCCTCTAAAGCCCAGCCCCCTCCCTAGGCTTCAGAACCTGAGCCATATCTTCAAAGTGCTGCCTATATGGCTATTTTTAGAGCATTAGCATGAGCCCCACCAAGTCTGTCAACCTGGACTGGTAGGCTCCCTCCAAACTGCTGTGCAGACATACCCTGTCTGCTAGCTTGCTTTGCAGGGAGGTGGGGGGTCCATGTTGCAAAAAAGTCTGTCAAACAATTCCTGTGGAGGAAGAACCTTTCACCTGCTCACTGCAGTTGGTGGGTGTCTCTACAAAAATAATGAACACAATATGGCCAGTTTTGACACTCGATATATAATACAGAAGGTAGAGGATTTTCTATAAAGGGCCTTAATAAATGAAAGGGGGCTAGACCGAGACTTTATTGTAGCAACTCCTAGGAAATTAGAAATGTATTATTGTCTTTGGTAAAATTTGAAAGCTGTACAACGATAATGAAATGACATAGTGAAATGCTGAATAGATGACAATATTTCCCAGGGGCATTTCTTTCTACCAGCTGTCAAAACTAATCTCAAATGTTTAAACATGTATTATACTCGGAAAGTTATGTATGTGTTCCCAAGAGAGAGGAGTTTCAGGACCAGGAAACCCAGAAAAAGAAAACTCTAAACCGTCTGACTTCAACAGACTTAACACTATGGAAGCTGAATATTCAGAACCAAGACTAAAAGGATCATTCATCATTCAGTTGAAGTGAAAGGAAAATTTAGATAAGGCTGATGCAATTGTCCAAGTTGAAACGCAGGAAGAGGGCTACATGTTTTTACCCTGATCCTGCAAAGATTTATAGACATGATACATTTTAGGCACTGTGTAAGTTGCCCTATTGACTTCAATGGAATTATTTTCAGTGCATACACTTGAAGCACATGTGAAAGTCTCTTTGCAGAACAGGGTCTGCAAAACTAAGGGCTAGTCTACACTACCCGCCCGATTCGGCAGGTAGCGATCGATCTTCTGGGGATCGATTTATCGCGTCTCATCTAGACGCGATAAATCGATCCCAGAAGTGCTCCCCGTCGACTCCGGTAATCCACCCTGACGCAAGGAGGAAGCGGAGTCAACAGGGGAGCGCCAGCCTTCGACTTTGCAGGGTCCATATCGCGAGGTAAGTTGAGCGAGGTACGTCGACTTCAGCTACGTTATTCACGTAGTTGAAGTTGTGTACCTTACATCGACACCCCCCCCGTAGTGTAGACCAGCCCTAAGGGTATGTCTACACTACACACTAAGCCTGGGTCTGTGGGACCTGGCTTGTGGACTCAGCGTTTCCAAGCCCCTGCCTCCGTGGCATGGGACCAGGACTCATCACCAAATTTGGTCCACTCATTGGATCATTAGCTTCCCAGGCCTCGCTAGAGTGTCCACACACCGTGTTCCACTGGATTATTAACCTGGGTTTACAGTTGCTGGACCCAGGTTTCTCAGCTATTCGGCACTATGCAGGCCACCTGACTCAGGGCCGCAGCTTGACGTCCATTCACACTGGACCTGATTCAGAGTGGGACTCAGGCTCTGACCCAACTCCTTAGCATTGTCGTCCTTGGAGCTGGGTCCTGAGTACTTGTTGACCCAAATCCGACTGAGTTGTGTGTGAATGCAAGGGCTCAAATCTGAGTCACAGCCCTAGTTTAGAGTTCAGTGTAGACAAACCCAAACACTACTTCCTACAATAACACGGTGTTTCCTGGATGTTTTTCATGCAAATACAGGCCATGAATGATCTTGTTTAGCTAGTGAGATCTAAAATAAATCATTGTGTGGGATGCACCAAACAGATTGATAACTATTAACTGCCACTCAACCCGCCTTAAAAATGATCTAGGTTTGGAGCAATAATAAACCTAGATCAAGTCTCTAGTGTGCTAAGGGGGGAGGGATAGCTCAGTGGTTTGAGCACTGGCCTGCTAAATCCAGCGTTGTGAGCTCAATCCTTGAGGGGGCTGTTTAGGGATCTGGGGCAAAAATTGGGGATTGGTCCTGCTTTGAGCAGGGGGTTGGACTAGATGACCTCCTAAGGTCCCTTCCAACCCTGATATAAGCACTTTCTACCATTTGTGACCTTAGCACTTCATGGGCTAGGATTGTCTCCTGTGATGAGGGTACGTTAATGGAGCTGGGAATGGCTCCCTGATTCTTTGGGTGTGGCTCAGCCCAACACAGTTTAAAGCTGTTGTCACTCCTGGCTAAGGATCCAAAGCCAGTGGAGGATTGCGTTGTGCACATGCACACAATCCTATGGAAGGGACCAGATTCATCTGCTCTGCTATACCTCCTACTATTTCTCTGTTCCTTGACATGCCTTCTGTTTTGGAATGTGGAACAGAGAAGAAGAGCCCAATGGCAGTGCTGTTGCTCCCTCAGGGAGTTCCCTTATGCAAGGGCAATTCTCTGCTGAGCTTTTGTGGCTGGTGAGTTGCCCCTTTATACCACCTGAGGGATGCAAAGACTCTGTAATCTAGTTTGTGAACCTGGCCCCATATTTCTTACTTGTATTGCAGTATCACCTAGGAGCTCCATGAGCTAGGACCCCGTCATATAAAAAAGCAGTCCTTGCCCCAAAGCGTTTTACAATCTAAGGCTTGGTCCGCACTAAGCCCCCAGTTCGAACTAACATACGCAACTTCAGCTACGTTAATAACGTAGCTGAAGTCGAAGTATCTTAGTTCGAACTAAAAGGTACTTACCGCGGGTCCACACGCGGCAGGCAGGCTCCCCCGTCGACTCCGCGTACTCCTCTCGTGGAGCAGGATTACCGGTGTCGACGGCGAGCACTTCCGGGATCGATTTATCGCGTCTAGACAAGACGCGATAAATCGATCCCAGAAGATTGATTGCTTGCCGCCGAACCAGCCGGTAAGTATGGACGTACCCTAAGTTTACAACAAGAGACAACAGCTGGAAACAGACAGGCTGGGGAGGACAAGGAGACCGTATTTATCAAGGTGTTAAGCAGTGATCTCAGCACACCAGCTGCCTTAACCATTGTCAATTTTAGTTGGCATCCTACCAAAGGAGTTTTGTTTTTTTAAGGAGGGATTGTATTCTTTTAATACCTATTATCCAATGGCCTGCCATCCAGTTGGATGTCCGCAAAGCTGTGTTGCCGAATGATGATTTGTCTGTAGCTAAGAAACGAGAGAATGTACTGAATGATTTTTCTCAATAAACTGCAGCACATGAAACGCAGGTAGTGAGAGGTAGGGATCTTTCAGGAGCAAGGCTTTCAACTTTTATTTAGGGTTTAAAAAACCCAGTATTTTAATAAATTCTTGTTTATTTTAAGTTTTTTTAAATAAATATAGATCGGTTGAGGAAGAGAAATGCTTCCCCTGATTTGTGTTTGAAACACTTGCAAATGAGACCACAGCAGATGTGCTGAATAAAGAACATATAGATGCTTTAAAATCACTTATAGCTTACTTCTTTATAACGTAATTGCAATGTGAATGATGTTCATTTGTTTGCAGGCTGGAGCAGATGGCGAAGGCTTAGTAAATAAAGGAGGCATCCATGAAAACAACCTTGTTAGTGGTAGCAGAGATTCCTTGGGCATAGATTCACTCCCTGGATTGCTATGGCAGACGATGATGCAATCCAGTTTATCAGGAAATGGTGAGGCCCCAAAATGGGGAATCCAGGATAAAACCAGGGTAGGCCAGCTAGTAATGAGTTAATTCAGGGAACGTGTGCTAGCAGAGTTCCAATAAAGCTTCAGCCATATTGTTAAGCAAGGCAGTGTGGTCTGGTGTATATAGGGTGACCAGACAGCAAGTGTGAAAAATCAGGACGGGGGGTGGGGGTTAATAGGAGCCTATATAAGAAAAAGCCCCAAATATCGGGACTTCCCCTATAAAATCGGGACATCTGGTCACCCTAGGTGTATAAACCCACTTGATTGGGAGTCAGCAGACCTCATTCTAGTCCCCGCTCCGCCAGTAGTCTGATGGATGACCCTAGGAGATCACTTTACCTCTATGCCTCAGTGTCCCCATTTGTAAAATGGGACTAATGTTACTTTACAAAGGAGGTACATTCTTTGAGATTAATGGATGAAAAGAGCTCAGTGTTATCATTAAAGCTGCTGAGACTAATCTGGTCCCTTTAGGGTGTGTGCATGTGTATTGAGTTGAAGCTCTTGAAGACTGAGACTATCGTCAGGTATATCTTTTTTTTACAGTGCTGAGAACAATATGGCCACAGGCCTGATTAGGAGCTCTGGACATTATTATTATATAAATGTAAAATTATGATAGAAATATTATCAAAGAGTGGATATCCACTGTTAAAATTTTGTAAGAGAAAACATTTTCAGAGAAGGCATATGGCTACGTACCAAGCATATCATATGTACCTACATGGACCACAATCATTAGCAAACCTAGTATCAATCCACAGCAACAACAGGACAGGTTTCAACACATGGGAGAGCTCCTCTAATTGAAAGAGTAGCCCAGCCTCGGGAGGCTGACACACGTTAGCATAAACAGCTGTTGAGCTCGTGTTTGTAGTCTTATGAAATGTGAGATTCATTCAGACCACACAATCAATAGCTTTAATCAGGGACTGACAATTCCTAAGTAGTCTGGGAAGCTTTCAATAAGTTCCCATGCATTTCTGAAAGCTAAAGCTAAAAATAAAGAGGGGAGGGGAGGGGAGGGGGGGGAAGGACTAAGACAACGCTTTGGATGACCTTGGCCTCATTAAATATACAAAACTTAGCAATAAGAATGGAGGGGAAAAAACTGCAGACTTGCAGATGCTTGAAAATACTCCATCACTCTGACACCACATAATTAGATATGAATCATACAACAACAAAAAAGACAAATCCCAGTTGATTAAACATAAACGTATGCTAGAGAACACTGGAGAACAATTTTGAGCCACCATGCTGTCTGAAGGGTATGTGCACATTTAGCTGAATACCACTGATATGCCAAACTGGGCCAAACTGGGGGAGGGATAGCTCAGTGGTTTGAGCATTGGCCTGCTAAACCCAGGGTTGTGAGTTCAATCCTTGAGGGGGCCATTTAGGGAGCTGGGGCAAAAATTGGGGATTGGTCCTGCTTTGAGCAAGGGGTTGGACTAGATGACCTCCTAAGGTCCCTTCCAACCCTGATATTCTATGATTCTATGATGATACAGGAATTAAATGCAAATTGAAAGAAGAATTAAGCCATGATGACTGCAGAATTAAAATGGGATATTTGGGACGTAGAGGCTCAATTCACTGGTGCAGTGGAGGAAAAGGGGGAGAAAGGTGGTACCAAGCCACATTTCCTCTCAATTGCATTACATTTGATGGAATATGCGCCAAAAGTGCCAAAGGGGTTGTATGACCCTGTCACTGTCCAACACAGAATAGTGTTAAACAAGGTTCTGGGTTTGGTTTACAGACACCTCAGCCTGCTTAGTACCATGGCACAAGCACTATTAAAAAATCCTTTTTGCCATTTATTAAACATAAAGGAAAAAGAGTTAAAGCAGTTGAAATATAAAGTATTAAGTAAGACTCTCATTGTAACTATCAGAGGGGTGGGCGTGTTAGTCTGGATCTGTAGAAGCAACAAAGAGTCCTGTGGCACCTTAAAGACTAACAGACGTATTGGAGCACACGCTTTCGTGGGTAAATACCCACTTGCATCTGACGAAGTGGGTATTCATCCACGAAAGCTTATGCTCCAATACGTCTGTTAGTCTATAAGGTGCCACAGGACCCTTTGTCGCTTCTCATTTTAACAGCTTTATTTGTTCCCTTTCCCTTTAAATTGAAGAGTTTTTAAAAGGAATCCCCCTTTTTTGACAGTCTTTAGATGGCAATGACTGTTCTTTTGTGTGTGTGGGGGGAAGAAGTAAGCTCAGTTGTGCTGGAGCTGTTAAAAGCCAGTTCTGTCCCCATCTCCCCCCCCCCCCCCCAAAAAAAATAATAGAAAATTCAGCCTCTTTCTCTGGTGTTGACTTTCACTTCAACCTTATTCCTGGAAAAATGCCAGCATAGTAGCACATAGTCTTATAAGCCACGCCAAGACCTGACAAATTTGTACCAGCATTGGATTGTTCAGATGCAGCTTTGGGGTACTTCTAATATCTGAATACTGGGAAATCTGACTCATAGAGCGTGATGAACTGTTCTCTTGAAAACACGTGCCTTTTCTATTTCCACTTGCACTCATGCATTTTGCTATTTTTTCTGTGCTTCTTCAAGAGCAATTTAAAGCAAACAGGATTATTATGAGACAGCTCTAGGCCCACTGAAGGGATCAGGGACCCAGCCTACCTCTTATAGGTTCCATGAGGGGGAATGAGGCAACTCAGGTTCACCTGGGACTTGTTAACACTGAATTGTTGTGAGGCAGTAAGTTAGGCAGTGGAGTACCTGGGCAATAAATTAAAAGGAAGCTATGGACAGAGGGTGGCTGCAGAAAAGAGGCTCCTGGGGAGAGGAACAGTCCCCAGGATGCAGAAAGAGAGAGCTCCCAAGGGGAAAGCTTCTCAGGAGGAACCTGGTGAGGGGGCTCACCAGGAGCGGAAACCAAGGAAGAATGCTCTTGGGGTGAGAGGCTCCGAAAGGAAGGACCTAGCCCCATGGAAGGACTTCACCAGGTAGCAGCAAAAATTCTAGACCACAAGACTCGTATGCTTTTCCAAGGAAGTGTTGTTGCAATTTGACCTTTGTGGGGACCTTGACCCAAGATGAGAGACCTTTTCCACAGATGATGACAAGAGGCCCTGGCTCCAGAAGAGGTTCAGGGTGAAGAGGGTCCTGCTGATAAGGGACCTGAACATAAGCAGGGTTGATGGACTAAAGTTAAGTCAGCCCCTTTCCCTCCAGGTGGAGATACTGGGGGAAGGCCTATTTGTACAATGTTCTACCTGTGAGTTAAATAAACCAGAGCCTTGAAGGGACACTGTTCAATAAACAGGTTTCAGAGTGGTAGCCGTGTTAGTCTGTATCAGCAAAAACAACGAGGAGTCATTGTGGCACTTTAGAGACTAACAAATTAATTATAAGCTTTCATGGGCTAGAACCCACTTCATCAGATGCATGGAATGGAAAATCCAGGAGCAGGTATAAATACATGAAAGGATGGGCTTTGCCTTACCAAGTGTGAGATCAGTAAAGAGACAATTCCCTTAACATCAGGATACCAAGGGAGGAAAAATAACTTTTGAAGTGGTAATGAGAGTGGCCCAATTATAATTAATACCAGATGAAGGCATTCAGGGACCGCTCCTAAATATGAACAAGTGTAACAAACCAGCCATGTGAGTGTCTTTGTCACCCTACTCTAGTGGCTTATCCATATTCAGATGTTATCAGCCTCCTACTGCTTTCAGCTAATTGGTTTAGTTCTTTAGCACAAGCCTGACGATTGCTGTAGCTTGTGCTGGGACTAGAGTGACCAGATGTCCCGATTTTTATAAGGACAGTCCAGATATTGAGGACTTTGTGTTATATAGGCACCTATCACCCCCCGCCTCTGTCCCAATTTTTCACACTTGCTATCTAGTCACCTGGGCTGGGGCTCAGGGTGGTGCAAACCATCTCTGAGACTCGGGGAGCCATAACCAGGTCGCTTGCAGCACCCCCTCTTGGCACCACAGAGAATCTTAGTTTATTGCAGGGGAATGGGGAAAATTTTAAGTTAACTCCTCTTTCACATGCAGCCATGTGCACAGCATGATGTATTTGTTCATCTATTTCATAATAATACTATCTCTTTGGGTTACTCTTTCAGTAAGAGAAGTCTGTAATTTCAACAAATCTCTTGGAGTTTTTATTGAAGGGTGGGAGAAAGAATCCACGCTGGGCCTTTGAAACTAGGGAGCTGAAAAGCAAATAAATAAATACATTACTGAAGCACCTTTTTCTGCGGTCTAGAAGTGTGAAATATACGTGGGCAAGAAAATGGCTATTTTGTTTAAACTATTTAGTGACTGCTTCTCATATAGCAATAGGGTTTTGGATGTTTTTAAGGCATTCCTTCCTGATGGAAGAGGAAAGCTTATTTTATACCTTCCAACACACATTTTCCAGGCTCCAGATAGTACTCATGGCAGTACAGTGAACACTTAAATGTAGCAGCCAGCGTGAAATGGGGAGGAATACAATGAAGGGGAGACAGAGGGACTTCTAACAAAACCATCTTGTTTTCTCTGGAATCTCGACAGGGAAAGAGAGAAATCAGTGATGTGCGACAACTCTGTGGGGAATCTTTCAAAACAATGACCAAGTGAGAAATTAAAGTGGAATGAAATCAAAGCTTGTATCCCCAGAGAAAATTGTTACGATGAACCTGCCCTATGTTCTTTTTAGAAAAGAGTAAACAAAGAGTTTGTGATTGATTGAGAGCCCTGTGGGAGAACTCCAGAGAGTTGGCACACAAAGCAACATTTAATTTTGAGAGGGACAAGTGTAGGCAACAAAGGAGAACAATGAAAATTAGAAGCTATGATTCTTGTCGGCTAAGACCAGGAGATGGGTTTTTTCTCAGAACACACTGTAGAAGCACCTTAGAGAAATAAATTCAGTGAAGGTGAGATGCGAGCATTTTAAAACTCAGTAAAGAGAGAACTTCAGTGCTAACAGCTTCAGCATTAGCTGTCAGAACAGTTCAAGGTAAATAGGTTTTCAGCTGTGTCTACGAGAAAAACCAGTGACTATTGATCACAGAAGGAGCAGGATTGGTCACTAAGATACTCATGCTGGTAATGGTAAATAGGTTGGACTAGACAGAAGCTAGTTTGTCTCTGACTACCTGTTATCTCTTGTCTTAGATTGTAAGTTTTTTGGGGCAAGAATCTATGTTTGGTTTTGTGTTTGTACAGTGGTCCTCCATCACTGGGGCTCCTAGACATTACTGAAATACAAATAAGAAATAATGAAATCACTTACATGTGCTTATTTACTATTGGTATTTCTATAACAGTCTTGGCTAGGTGCTAGGCACAGGACAAACATACACCAAAACGTGCTCCTTGCCTCAAAGCACTTACAGTCTTAAACCTCTGTACTTATACTTTGAATTACGGGTTATGAAAATCCCTGAGTGCAGTCTAGCTAGCCAAGTGCATGCAAAGAAATCTGGTCATGGGCAGAGAAATAAGATACATGTCTGTGCATGGAAATATATACCTGTCTGCTGGCTAAAATCCAAGGGAGAAGGTAGGGTTACCACACCCATGAGCGACATAGTTATACGAACCTAACACTCCGATTAGATAGCACTACCTCAATGAAAGAAGCTCTCCTGTCAGTGTAGGAGTGTCTTCCCTTAAGCACTCCAGCACAGCAGCTGCTTTGGTGATGCTGCACCAATACAGCATATTAAGTGTAGACCTTCCATAAGTACATTTCCCAGACATGAACAGTTGTGTGTCACTCAAAAGCTTGTCTAGCTCACCAACAGAAGTTGGGCCAGTACGAGGTATTATCTCACCCACTGGTGAGGTAGTGGTTTCACAGTAAGGCAGTCTATGCCCCTTCGTGGGGTTGAAATACTCAGAAGTAAAATATCTGTCTTTGCAATGAATGACATAACAATGCACTATTGAAACATGAATTGAATGTCCAAAAAAGGGGTTGGGGGGTGGAGGGCAGGAGGGGAGAAGCTGGATCCTTGGGAGCGAAAAGCTACAGAGATAAGTGTGGAATTAGGAAATGGAACTTGAGTTGTTCTTTTCATTTAACCAAACAGGTCAAAGAGGGCATTACCGGTCAAAGATTTTTCCCCACTATTGTTTTTACTCCCTTGACTCTTCCTTGGTTTCCCATGACCAATGGGAGTTGCACCAATATAAATGACCACTAACTATAACACACTGTCCACCTCTAAACCAGGAATAACTGAAATAACTTTAGACATGAACCGTTATTTAATTTAAGTGAAACTATCATAAGAGAAATGTTAATTTTGGCTGATTACCAAATAAATAATGGGGCAGGTTTGGAAAAACAAGGTTGCCCTTCAAGTCACCAAGAATATTGCTTTGAAGGTCATGAATTCTAAGGAGATGTTTGTCAGTGGTTCAAAGGGAGGAAGATGGAGAGCATACAAACTATTCCAAACTAGGTTCAAAACTGAGTGGGAAGATATGGTCTCCTAGGGGATTCTGAAGTGAAGTTGTCCTAAAAGTTGTGTAAAAAAAGAGGGGGGAGGGAAAGAGTGGGAACAAACCTGGAATCCTGCACTGTTTTGCCCATAATGTTTTCCAGAGCTGTGATCTGGACCTACAGAGGTGAAGTTATGTCTAGGGCCCTACCAAATTCACAGCCATGAAAAACATGTCACTGACTGAAATTTGGTCTCCCACCATGAAATCTGGTCTTTTGTGTGCTTTTACCCTATACTATACAGATTTCATGGCAGAGACCAGCGTTTCTCAAATTGGGGGTCCTGACCCAAAAGGGGGGTCACTAGGTTATTTTAGGGGGTCATGATATTGCCACCCTTACTTCTGCACTAACTTCAGAGCTGGGCAGCCAGAGAGCCGTGGCTGTTGGCCAGGCACCTAGCTCTGAAGGCAACGCCCCACCAATAGCAGCGCAGAAGTAAGGGTGGCGATACCATATCATGCCATCTTTACTTCTGCGCCGCTGGTGGTGGTGGCTCTGTCTTCAGAGCTGGGCTCCTGGCCAGCAGCAGCCGCTCTCCAGCTGCTCAGCTCTGAGGGCGCAGAAGTAAGGGTAACAGTACCACAACCCGCCCCCCTACAATAACCTTGACACCCCCTGACTCCTTTTTGGGTCAGGACCCTACAATTACAACACTGACATTTCAGATTTAAATAGCTGAAATCATGAAACTTACGATTTTTAAAATCCTATGACCGTAAAATTGACCAAAATGAACCATGAATTTGGTAGGGCCCTAGTTATGTCCTTTGCCCAGTCCTTTCTATAAGAAGTCTCAAATGGGAAGAGATACACACTGTCCTTCCCTGTTTCCTAGAAGTTTGCACCAGCAGGATAATTTAGTCAAGATGTGGTATTTGATAGAACAGGAGAACGACCTAGACTCCAAATGGGCACTACTTACTTTGTATGAGACCTGCTGCTTGGACATGTAACTATCTCCTTTTACTAGCCAGTCCTTGAAAGAAAATGTTTCAAGGTTCAAGTCCACCTGAACCAATTATGAACCCACAGTTAACCTCTGATGTGACACAATGTGTTGCGACAAGTTAACAGAAAAGGAAAGAGAGAGAGAGAGACAGAACAATTCAATCAACTCTTTCTGCCTGAAAGTCCATGTGCTTCTTTTTTCATCCCCATCTTCCTTGGCAGCTCTCATCTTTGTCAACAGGGGCATCACTAGCTGATCTCAAGTGACTAAAAGGGAGGAAAAAAATGTTAGAATTCCTAGGGAGATGGATTTAATAGACAGCAAACGTTGGAATGGTATGAAACCATGGTACTATCTGGGGGGAGGAGGGGAAAATATTCTCTGCCTTCCAGTTCTTTGGGGTAAAAGGGGGGAAAATACTAGATATAAAAGTCAAGCACGGTTTGTCGCTGGCCCCAGGAATCATGTAATTGATTCATATTTTTGTCTTTCCTGGAGAGTTCAATATACAAGTGTACTGTTTCTTAGTTACACAAAGATCAAAGAAGAACCATTTAACTGCCTTCCTATGTATCACATCATCCAACCAAAGAATATTCAAGGGCATGTACTGTAGATATGTTATCAGATGTTGACTAGAAGCGGAGAGCAAAGGAAATGAACATGTGAAAATAAAAGTGGAGTTAGGCAGGGAATTTTTTCCTCTTGCTCTCTCTCTGTATCTCACTAGGGGATCATACTGACTACAGGAGCAAAAGAGAGGGGTAGGAAAATCAGTATCACTAGAGACTGTCACTTTCATGATCTTGCCTTTCCTGGTAGTGTTATATTGAATATACCAAAAGCAGAAAATTTGCAACAGGAAACAGATAATTCATACACAAAGTCAAATTGCATCCAGTGGACTGAAAGACGACGAGAGACAGAGGAATGCTGACAGTGTATCAGATGGGGAGAAGCTGGAGCAATGGGAAGCTGTATTATGTTGTTAAGAAATTAGCTCTAGAGATGGGAAATTTCAAGTGCATTTAAAGCCAATGCAACATGCTTGGAGAACTAAAACTAATAAAGCCACTGATAAAGAATCAATTTTGCAGAGGTTGAATAGGAACATGCAACCAGCTAAAAATATTGATGGCTTCATTACCAGCCCTTTAGGACAAAATATTCCATGTCAGTCTTTATTACCATAGACTGTTCCTCCAAAATTGCTCCCACCGCTGTAAATTCAGCAGATGCTCCATGTCATCTAGGCTCTACAGCCACAGAGGGCACTTCCTGTTCTCAATGGATATGTTCCCGCTATACGCTGCTGCATTAAGCCTGTCTAAGTGCTACACAGTTGATGAGGTCTAGAGTTAGAATTTGCCTTGCCTAGGAGCCATATATGACTAGCAGGGAATGGTGCCAGTGGAATGCATCTCTCCCAACGGTCTAATGCAAGGGTTAGTTTCTTCTCTGGATGTCTGGCAATCGATTAGCCAGCACAATTTAAAAGGAGTTATGCTACTAGCAAATGGTGGATCCACACTGGAACTCAGCCAGAGGAAAGAGGGCAGGAGAGGACAGGGTTGGAGATTGTCCAAATTTCAACTCTCCAAGTGTGATCAAAGGAGGACCAGAGAAAGCATCTTGTCAGTTGGGCAAGACCTCAAAACAACCAGGGTTCTCCACCTACTTCTGACCTGGAGCAAGACCATTTCCCACTTCTCCATTCATAGCTGATTAGCCATAAAGTGTCCTCATAATGAAGTTGTGTGTGTTCTTTAAAGGTAGAAACAAACCCAGACATGTTCCTCTTCCCTTACTCCAATCAGCCACACAAGGAGCTTACTATAGAGCTGAGTTTATCACAATAACCACACAATGTGCATTAAGGGACAAAGACAAAAGGAGGATAGGGAATGGTGTTGTTCCCTGCAGTGGAGCTGTGTGTTTGTTTTTTCTCCTGTTTGTGTATCTCTTGGGCTTATCTCTGGAATAGATCAGTCTGGTAAGCAGCATTTGTTGTTTTCCAGAGCATATGGATGCAATTTTCATAGGTGCCTAAGGGACATGATTGACAATTCCCATTAAAATTAATGTTAATTAAGCATGCAAAATCCCTGAGAAATTGCAGCCTTTGAGCCTCAGTAGGTCAGAAGACAAACCTAGGCTCATGCCTGTACTTTCTTAGGGTGTAATCCCACCATTCAGCCCCAGTCGCAAGGTCACAGCAGTCGCAAGGTCACAGCACCCCCTTCACCAATGCTGTCCTCAGCTTGCACAGGTAGGTTTGGGGCCCTGCTGTTTACTGCCTTCCAGGAGCTTGTGACCAAGATAAAAATGTAGCGACAGAGTATCATTTATTTATATGTAGGAACATAACAGAGGAATAGGTTTAAACAACAAAGGCCTATATGTGTATTGTCTTAACTAAATCTTAGCCTTTCCTTGCAGGGTTAGGTAGGGCCTCCTTGTCCCAGAAACCCCCTACCCAGAACTGGAGCTGGGTGAGGCAGATTGTGTCCCTGCAGCGTCTTCTGTCAGCATCCTCCCTGAGTTCACAGGCAGTCTTTTATTCATTGCAAAGTCCCTTTGGTTGACCTTGGAACCTTGTACATAGCCAATCTGGTTTATGCATGTTGCTGAGGGTCAGGGTAGGCTTTCACCCATGAATTCGCTTCTTGTTGTCCATTTGAGCACCAGCAATTGAATCTGAGTCATTGTCCAACTTCCTGGGGTTGTGCAAAGCCTCCCAGGACTAAGTTAACTCTTTATCCTACCTTGAGCAGGAAGCATTATAGTAATCATATATAGCGTTACCGTATATCTGGGTTTTCCCGGACATGGACTCACTTTTTGAGGTCTGTCCTCTGTCTGGGCGAATTGTTCAAACAGGAAATGGCCGGGATTTTTGCAGACCAGACATTGCAGCTCAGCAAGAGACCTGATTGGTCCACTTCCTGATTGGTCCCTCTCCTGCAACTGCCATTTCTGGAGCCCACCCACCCAGGCCCCGGCTCCCAGCCCTCGGGAGGGGAATCCCGCAGGGAAGTATTGACCGATGACTGTCATTGTATCCTGAGCTTGCACCAGACACCCTACCACTATGACACGGAGTGATGCTGCCCCCTGCCTCCAGTGAGTACCCCCACTGCAGGTATCCCTCCAGCACCCCCCAATTGTACCTCACCTCTAATGTCGTGTCGTTCCCCCCCCGGAGTGTCCACTTTTGGGGAACCTGAAATATGGTAACCCTAATCATATAGACAGAAGTACACACACATTTAAAAAAAAATACAGATCTCTAAGATCTTTCTGGAGAACTGGATTTCATCATTAAAACTTGTTAACTTACAGTCTACACCAACAATGAAGAAAGGGGTATTTTTCTTTTCAAACCTGATTAAGGCTGAAGAAAGGACTGTCTGCATTGGTAACTGGAGTTCTATGCCCAGAGGAACAAGTACAGAGGTACAGTAATACCTCAGAGTTACGAACGCCTTAGGAATGGAAGTTGTTCATAACTGAAATGTTCGCAATGCTGAACAAAATGCTATGGTTCTTCCATCAAAAGTTTACAACTGAACATTGACTTAATACAACTTTGAAACTTTACTATGCAGAAAAAAAATGCGGCTTTCCCTTTATTTTGTAGTGGTTTACATTTAACGTAGTCTGAACTGTATTTGCTTTTTTGGTCTCTGCTGCCTGATTGAGTACTTCTGGTTACTGTGGTTGACTGGTCAGTTCATAACTCTGGTGTTCGTAACTGAGGTTCTACTGTATACCGTGGATTATGAAGACCACAAGCTTTTCTGTACATTTCCTCAAGTGAGCTCAACCATTTCCCCAAACAACTCGTATACCTTCTCTCCTGAGAGAGAAAGAGTAGTTCAGCCTCCATCCCATCCAGTCCATGACATCTTTGCCAACTATGGTGTGTGTCATATCTATCTGTTGTTTCATGATGTAAACTTTTTGTCTACAAGAAACATCCTTGAGCATGAGCATCAGTGACTTCCATGGTCCATTAACAATCTCTGATGCAGCCAGCTGGCAACTGGAAAGGTTTGTTTGTGCAGATTAATAGACATTGAATATCTTCCATTTATAGCTGAAAATTCTTGGGCGCTTAGCTCTCAAGGGAGGCATAACTAAAAGAATTAAAAGAATATACAGTACTCTACCTTAAAGAAGCCAGTGATCTTATATGATGTCTTAGGTAACTAAGTGACTTTATCACTATTTGCAGTGTACTAGGTATTTCCTTATCATACTGTAAGGAAATCTAGGCGGTGACAGTGTATATCTGCAAACCTTACCTGTATAATAAGGGAAAACTGACACATGTTTAAGGTGTGACAACTGTAAAGGCATGTTGGAGGGTTAGTGTGTCTTGGGTTTGGTATTGAAGCAATAGGATCTACAACATTTTCTAATTATCATTATGACTGTTCAGAAGTTGCTAGGCAGCAGTAACTGCAGTAAAGGAGGTTGAATTTCCCCATTGCGGTGCATTGGTTTTCCTGAGGATGGCACCAAGACAAATTCATGTAACCTGCCCTTGGGCACACTTGTCCCTTGTGGAATTTCCTGTCTACACTATTTTGAATACTCCATCGATGTTGCTGTTGGAAAATGTTAACCTACATGTTGTTACCTATTAGACCTCAGTCCCACGAAGCAGTGATGCATGAGCTTAGCAATGCACATGTAACTCTGATTGAAATGGGATGACTCACATGCTCACGGTTAAGTACGTGATTAAAAGATTTGTGGGATGGGGCTTAATTACTGGTGATGTTATAGAATGTAGTGTTAAGTTTTATCACACTTGGTCACTGTAGCGATATACACTGTACTGAAATGCTGCTGTACTTGTCAAATGTGCTGTAGACAAAGCGTAAATCAAGGCAGACGGCAGCAGTAGAGTGGCAGTATATTGTCTCTGCAGTGATACCATTGAGATCAAACAAAGGTGGTTTCACAGAATGATTTGAGAGCATAACTTGTTTCAGGGATAGGCAGAGGTGAAAGTAAGCCGGTACGCCCCGGTACGGTGTACCGGCAAGAGCCGGTGTGCTGTATCGGGATGGCTGGCTTCCTCAAGCGGCAATTTAAAGGGTCTGGGGCTCCCAGCAGTGGCAGGAGAGCCCTGCTGCTGGAGCCCCGCTTCTGCTGGTAGCAGTGGTGGGACTCCGGGGGCTATTTAAAGGGCTGGTGTGGTAGAGGCAGCAGGAGCCCCGGGCCCTTTAAATAGCCCTCAGAGCCCCGCTGCTACCCTGGCGGGGGGGGGGGAGCGGGAGAGGGTGAAGGGGGGGTCACTTACTGATAGAGGGCAGGCTGGGGCTGGCTCTGACCCCCAGCCCTGCCCCTTCCACCTGAGGCCCCGCCCCTTCTGGGGGCCAGAGTCGGCCCCAGCCCAGCCCCCGTACTGGTAAGTCAGTATATCTACTTTCACCCTAGGGAACACGGGAATAGGAATGGAATCTGCTCTGCTCAGCTAACGAAGAGGATGGCTATCGATCATACCTAGTGATTCTAAATAACTCATAGCTGTCATAAGAAAATATTTGACAAGCAACTAAAAATCTTTATTTATAACTTACTGCCAGGACTTGTTTAAAATGCAGTTGTGGTTTGGTGAGGAAATAACACTGGTGGATTCATGTACAGATAGAAATGATCAAAACTGAACTTGGGAGGGGTGCATTTAAAAGAAATGTATTAGCATTAGATACCGGGCAATGCTATCTGCTTCTAAAAGTAGAAGAACTTGGATGCTCTGAGGAATCTAGAGTAACATTAAAAACTTCAGTAGTACAACAGAGTACAACCTATTTCATTGGGTCTCTAATAAGGGAAGGCAAGGTAGTTATGCAAGTTGATTTGAAAGTATGGTCCCAACTTTTAAACACGGTAAGTAGTAGGTGCTGACCTGAGCACCTATTTGCAGGATTTAGGTATCCTGTGAAGGAACATAGGCTTGAAAATTGACAATCTAATCTATCAGGCCCATATCCAGTAAAGCATATCAGTATGTGCTTAACTTGACGTCAACAGGGCTATTCATATGCATATGTGCTTTGCTAGAGCAGACCTTTATGGACCCTAGCTAATGGCAAATCAGGCTCATATTCAGTCTGCAGGACTAGTGTCTTCATCTTTTTTTCCTCTATTCTGACCAATTTAAAGTGTGGATCTGTTTGGTAAAAAAAATAAAAGTGTGGGACCAGAAATCAATGAAACGAAATTGCTGTCTGAAATTAGACCTAATATTATATTATTAGACAATATAATGAGACTTTGGGAGGAATGAATGTAAGCACAACAATTGCTAATTGAAGGCAGAGGAATGGGTGAGCTTCACCATCATGGCTGCCATCCCCATTGTCTCGTGAGACCCCTGGATCTCATTGGGCATTCATTGTTCTGATCCTGAGAGATGTCCTGACTAGAACGGGCCAGAGAGAGGGCCCAAATGATACCACTGACTCCAGCTACATCCGGACCACCACCTGGGATGTGAGACTTTGTCCCTCCCTGGTCCTCCCCCCATGTGACCCAGAACTTTGCGGGAGGATGAAAAGGTAACTCTGGAAGAACAAGGGGGAGTGGCTGAGACTTCTGGGGTGCAGGCTGAACCCCTCCTCCAATTCTCCAATGTGGGGGTATCTGGGATAAGCTAGACCTGCCTAAGCTTTACGTAAAAAAATGTGTGCAGACCGTTTGCTTCGTTAAAACCATTTTCTCTTGTTATGTTATGTCCCTGCTGCTGAGATTAAACCATACTTTGTTTTGAAGAGGTTATCTTGAGTCACTGTATTAAAAGCTGGTCGCAACCCCCCCAAAACATGCAGAGTTCAAACCCAGCTGGGTCTGCTGAAGCATCACAGCTGGTGCTCAGGATGCTGTGTTCTGGAGACCATGTCTGAGAGAGGGATTCAGGCCCAGGACAGTGGCAAGTGGCCTGTCACCTGGAAGGATGCAGTTGGAGAGATGAGAGAGAAGTCAAAAGTGCAGCTAGCCCTGAACGGTGACAGGGTCTTCTCACAATAGGCTGGTGTCTGCCCAGAGAGGGGGATTGGGCCATGTCTAATTTATATATCTACAGAAAGGTCCAAAAAAGCAACCACGAGATAGACCCTTTGCTAATAACCACAAGCAGATCAACAGAACACCAATAAAGAACAATCTCCATTCAGTTTGTGGAATTCTAATTACTTTATCAAATTGTAATCTGACTGACGTTACTCCAACAGTTAAACAGCAAACCCTTTCCTATTAGGAACTGCAACTCTGTATCCTCTCTTCAATAGTAGCCAATTCCAAATGCTTCACAAGAAGATGCAAGAAAATTCCTAATTAATCCTTATGGAAACACATGTCCGTAACAGATTTTTTCCCTATCCCCCTATTAGTTGGAAGTTGCTTTTAGCCTTCCAGCATGAGAATTTATATTCCTTCTAAATTTTTTATTCTTTGTGTTGTAACTGAATGTTCTGGTTAGCCACATCTGTATTACATACGGTAAATAAATGAGAATAAAGAAAAGAGGCAGAAATGATATAAGTATTCCTATGTCAGATCAGATCTTCAGTGTTTGTTTTACTGCTGAGGTTTTTGAGGTAAGAATGTAGGTAGGTTTGGGGTAGGAAGCTTATCTAAAATTAGTATCTTATTAAAATAATTTTGTAAATGAAACAGAACTGAAAAGAGTTGCATACATTTTGGCTGAACATCTGAGTTGCTGGATGATAGAATAAATGACGAAAGGGAGTTGTGTGGATAAATGATTGTGTGGGAATTTCAATCACGTATAGCCAAAACTGAGGTACTTTCCATCCGTGGAGGGGGGAAAAATCTCTACCCACATTCCTGAAATTATTCAATGAGTGCAGGTTTTCTTGTTGGCAGGTAATATCGGGACTCTCTCAGGGAAACAACTTAGGAAGATGAATCTTCAAGTAGCTATAAATCCCACCTTCAGGGAAAGCCGGGAGAAGGTGGGAGATCTGGAATGTTTTGAATAGTTCCACGACCAGTGCCTATTCATAGACTAGTTCCTCAAGTGGACTCTGAGAGATGAATTGTATGCAAGGGAAGGCACTGCATTGTTTGTGGCTGTTCTTTCTCTTGTGAGCTACGTTTTGGCTTCAAAATTTCCAGTGTTAGGAGCCTTATTAGTGGGATCCCAGGCAGTTCCTCAGAAGGAGGGTTGGGCCACACAGCTGTGGCTATGATGTATGGAGTTGGTTAACCAGCACCATTCCAAGTAAAATGATGTGAAATGTGTATCTGGATCAGGGTCTATTACTTGATACACAAAACCCTTTCATCCGAACAATAATACATCTAGCACCTGTGGCAGAGCGCCGACCTTTGTCCCCGTGGGTCCTGCGCTTCTAGGCAGTTTATGCTAGCCTCAGAGGCTCACTGCGACCCTCCACATAGCCCTTCTCTCTCTAGGGCCAGGGTTACAGTCTTTTCATCATAAACCAGCCAGGATGTTGGCGAGAGAACTCCCACAGTCTCTGTTGTCCCTATGGGCTTATTGCAGAACAGTTTAGCCTCCTGTTCTGTCAGAGGCCTGTCTTCCCCTTGTAGTGGCATGTTGGGGGGAACCCAGGCCCGTCCTCTACCCCGGGTTCCAGCTCAGGGACCCTAATGGTAGCAGCTGTTGGCAGCCGACCTTTCACTGCCAGAGTTGCTACATTTCCCTGGGCCACTTCCCCACAGCTCTCCCGCTTCTCCCTGCTTCACCCTTACCTTAGGGCTCCCTTACCAATGGTTTGAGGGTGTCTTCATTGCCCAGCACTTCCTCTCCTCTGACTCCCTGGCTCTCCCCCAGCCTAACTGGAGTGAGCCCTTTTATAGTATCAGAAGTGTCTTAATTAGAGTCAGGTGTTCACATTACCTTAATGGCCTCACCTGACACTTTTCAGGTTAATTAGAGTCAGGTGTTCTCATTAGCCTGGAGCAGCCCCTGCTCTGGTCAGTCAGGGAACAGAAAACTGCTAACCCAATGGCCAGTAGATCTGCCTTCTACTATTCTGTTGGACCCAACTGGCCTGGGTCTATCACACACCATAGATCATCTGCATGACACAGAATGTGAAGAACTATCACTTCCCAGTCCTATAGAAGCACAAGAATGGCATAGTCAGAAAGAAGTCAGACATTCTCTTTGGTGTCTTGATACTGTAGAAGTGAATTTGCTCTCCCATTTGATGTCTCTTCTCTCTGTGTAGTCATCACACAGCTCCCCAATATTATTGTTTGTCTCATATTTTTGAGTGCCCTTAGGTGCTTCATGGAAACACTCTGATAATACCAAACACCCACTGAAATGATATTATGAATGACTTAATCATGTATTGTGCATTTTAGGGCAGCAAGTGCTCTGGTAAACTCCCTAGTCAGCAGATAATTGGGAACTCTATTGAGCGAGGTGTGACCTGGTTTTAAGAATTTTTTTTTCATCTGAAACAAATTGGTGACGTTGACATGAATTCTATCCGGTCTCTAACATTAGCATGCTGTGATAGGCAAGTCACTTAATTCCTTCAGGCCTCTATTTCTCTTTGTCGGTCTTGTCTGTTTGGATTGTGAGCGCTTTTGGGCAGGATCTTTGTGGTTTGTGCAGCGTCCACTGGGTACAGCGTACAATGGGTCCTAAATCTTAGTTGGGACCTGTTGGTGATATCCTAATTCAGGTAGATGACAATAATTCTACAGTCAGATTCTCTTGTGCAGTATGGGTGGCTGAAAGTGAGCCTTGAATAAGAAAGTGCAGCTGCTGTGGAAGAAAATAGATTCCTTCATATTAAGGATTAAATGTTCCTTCATCTTGTGACATGATAGTTGGGCATTTTCATTGACTTCTGTGAATTATTTTTAAGATGTGCATATAAATGTAGGGTTCTAATTTAATTTGGCTTTGGCCAGAACTCTGCTTGACACTTGCTTTATCAGGGAAAGTGTTATGTATCTGTTTTCTCTTTTGTTGTAGATCACAAAAAGAGGACCAGACAGAGGTCCCAAGCCGTGTATGCTGGGACCTCTCAGCAAGTGAATCCTCAGACCTGATATGCCCCATCTGCTTAAATAGAATTGATAATATCTTCCTTAAATCCTTGCTTACCCAGACAGATTGTTTGCTTTGAATACAGGAGTGATCAGACACTGCATCTCAATGGCCAGTCTGAAAGCAGTCTTTCCATTTTCTCACATACATGAAACGACAATGATCTTTATGGACTATAGTCTGCATTCTGATCGCAGTCACACTGGTAGCACTAAAGAATGGAAAAGATTTCTTTATCTAGACTGAGATCTTGCTGGGTAATGGGATGCTGTCTGAGGGATTTTCAGTTCAATCCTCTTGATAGTGAGCAAGAGAGAAATTTGAGATGATGAGAGTTTGAGATGGGGAGAAATCCAAACGCAGGAGGAATATCTGGAACAAATTCGGAATCAGGTTTCTCTTGAATTCAGAAGCGTTCTGCATTAAGTCAGGAGTGCATGTTAGGAATGTTTGGAATGCTGGCTGCTTTTGGAAAGTTTTTGTCTGGATGTTTGTGCAGAAACATTGTACATCTTCATAGAATTGCCCTCTCTCTAGCAAGCGAAATAATGCTTTTCTGTGGTACTTATGAGTCTGTGGTCACGAGTAGAGCCGAACAAATTTTTTTGGATGTAGCATTTATTTGGAAGGTGGTATACCTAAGTTCATATCCCTGCTCCCATAACTATTTATACACAGTGGAACAACTTCAGCAGAAGAGATTGACCCACACCAATATATCTCCGAGCCCAGTGTTTAGGGTACTATCCTGCAACGTCAGAGACCACGTTAAAATTTCTTAGCCCATTAGGCAGAGAGGGGAGTTGAACCTGGGTCTGCTGCATTTTAATGGCAGTCACTAACCACAGGGCTACACTACTTATAAGGTAGCTGATGCCTCCTTCAGATGTTTTATGAATCAGACCTTCATTTCTTTTGCTTTTCCTTTAAAAAGTCCTGGGAAATGAAACCAAATATTTTGGGTTTTTGGGGGTTGAATGAAACATTATGTTCGATCCAAAATAATTTTTTTTTGACTTTTTCAATTTGCCATATATTTTTTTTAATTTTTGCTTTTGGTTCAGGTCAAACTGAATTTTTTTAAACAAACAAACTTTGGAACTGTCAGTGAACCAAAACAATCAGTTACTCGTCCAGTTTTAGTCATGAGACAGAATACTATCCTGAATAAGACATCATCTGGAGAATCAGGAATGTGAGGTTGATATGTTGCCTTGCTGCTATATATTGACCATATTTGTATGCTGTCCGTGTAGTAGGTGCAGATGACTGGTGTGCTGTTCATGAAGTCGTTGGGCATATTTTCTATAAATCTTATGCGGGAAAGCTCTCATAGGATATCTTGCAACAATTTAGATGGTCTAGTTTTTATTGAAGTGAAAATAATACAGTTTGCCCTGTTGCTCTCCTTATATGGATGAGTGCGCGGTTATATTGTAGTCTCACAATTAGAGAGGAACATGGTGTTAGGACAGGGCACTGGACTGGAACTCAGAAGCCCTGCATTCTCATCCCAGATGGGCCACTCCCTTGCTGGGTGACCTGAAGCAAATCACTGACATTAATCATAGAATCATAGAATCTCAGGGTTGGAAGGGACCTCAGGAGGTCATCTAGTCCAACCCCCTGCTCAAAGCAGGACCAACCCCAACTAGATCATCCCAGCCAGGGCTTTGTCAAGCCTGACCTTAAAAACCTCTAAGGAAGGAGATTCCACCACCTCCCTAGGTAACCCATTCCAGTGCTTCACCACCCTACTAGTGAAAAAGTTTTTCCTAATATCCAACCTAAACCTCCCCCTCTGCAACTTGAGACCATTACTCCTTGTTCTGTCATCTTCTACCACTGAGAACAGTCTAGATCCATCCTCTTTGGAACCCCCTTTTAGGTAGTTGAAAGCAGCTATCAAATCCCCCCTCATTCGTCTCTTCTGCAGGCTAAACAATCCCAGTTACCGCTGCCCCTTTGTTTCTCCTCCTCATCGTTTGACTGTCTTGTTCTTAGACTGTAAACTCTTGAGGGAAGGGAATTACCGTGTGTTTGTACAGCACCCAATACAGCAAGGTCCTGATCTTATTCGGGGCTGTAGGAACTAGCGTCATATACATAATAAAAAATTTGCTACAGCAATTAACTGGAGTCACAAGTGTTGTTTAAAGAGCACCTAAAATGTAACCTTTACTCAGGCTAAATAAGCAGCTACTCATGCAGCAAGTACCATGGATTTCAATGGAACAACTTCTGCATTTAGATGCTACTCATTATCAGCAGGTTTTGCAGAACTGCCCCCCACCCCAAAAAAAGCTCCAAGTATCAGAACAGAAACCATGAGTGCTATTAGTTAATAGGCAGAGGCAATGTTCCCTATTCAGACTGAAAGACACAGCATAAAGACAGGAACTCCCACTGCAGAAAGGCTCCCTGATATCACTCAGGTAGATCTAGCCCTTTACTGTGCTGTGGTGCCAGGGAAAGCAGGAAGAACAATTCACAAAGCCTCCTACCCTCCCAAAGCAGCAGGACCGCGTATCAGAGCTGTCAGCTGTACCATGCTGCGTCAGTTGCAAAACTGGTGTATTCAACTCGTACCTTGAGAAAACATCTTTAAAACAAGTAGTTTACTTAAAAAAATTATAATCTGTCACTTAGGGTGAATGCACAATGAAATGCGTGTTCCACGTGCTAATAGTGAGGGGATGGAGTTAGGCCAGCCGGCTTCAGCAATGTTACTGAGCATACTCAGTTTATGTGAGCATCCTGCTGGAGAGATGGGGAAAAGCCAGGCCTGGCCAACTTCATTTACATGAATAATAATGCTATCTACCCATAATTCCACATACAAAGTTTTGTTGCTTTCAGCTGGAATTCATCTGTTTTGGTGTGTAAAGGTGACAGATTGTTATCTTTATTGCACTCATGAAATGAAGTGGGAATTGTGAAGGACATGTCCTGGGGCAGGGGTCACCTTGAGCTTCAGAGAAATTGACTTTGTTCGGGTAATGAAGCCTGCACTCAGCAAAAGGGAGTGAGTTTTGTCCTGGAGTTGACAAGTGCTTTTCCAAGGAGCTGGGGTCCAGGACTCTACTTGGTTTCTCTCATCTGGGCTGGACAAGAGCAGAGCTGAATCCACAATGAGGCTGAGATGGTGTGATGACAGTAAGTAGAGCAGAGCTGACCCTGCAGAGGGGTCTGATTGAACTGGCAATTCTGGTAGCAATTTAGAACTGAGTTCACAGTGCCCCAAACCAGCTGGCTTTTGGAAGCGGAGTTGAAATCACTGAACTGGACCAGAAAGCTGTGCACTGGAGTGGGGATCTGGTGGAGCAGTCCTTTCTGGGATGGAGTAGACTGGCAGAGGAGACCCACTCCTGGATGTCCCTTGTTTACCACTGAGAATAACTTGACCTGTGGGTGGGGGTTTAGGGGGAGAGGTTTTGCGGTGAGATGGAATTCTGAGGCTAAGGGAGTTGGCCAAACTTCTGATGTATTGACTGGGGTGGTTCCACTTCTTATCTGCATATATATACTGGTGGCTTGTTTCTTCTGACTGCTTTCCCCTTCTCCGTACTGACAGTAACATACTTGTGTTCCATGCTCCCAAGGACTCTGCACTATGTCTCAACATTTACAAGATCTCTCCCCAAATCTTGGGAATTCTTGTGTTGGAAACCCACCTCTCCATGTTTCTGCAAGCTATAACCCAGGATGTGTAATGCCTCAGGATCTTTCCAGCTCATGTGAGCGTGGGTTTTCTTTCTCCCCCTGGAGGAAATTATCTACATCAATATCTGTCTTTACCATAAGTATTCACTGAGGATTTACTCACTGAAATGTATTCAAAGACCATTGAATTATTTTCTGAGACTGTCCTATTCTGTTTTCATTCCATTGACAACATTTCATTGAAAAGATCAATAGTTAATTACATTAAGTTCAAATCCTTCATTAACCCATTTATAAGCATCAACCAAATGGTCTCTCTTGAGTATGGCCCAGACTGGGAAAGCAAAACTTGCTGATATTTTGGCAGAAAGCCTTAGAAGAATGGCAGTCAAATGCAGACCTACATCAAGCTCCCATTATGCATCACTAGAGTATTCTCTATTATGCTACCATATACAACGCTGGAATATTCAGAAAGAGGGCATTGTTCTCCTTTATGGCTATAATCATCCCAAGCTACATTATCCTCATCCTGCAGAAGTCCATGGCAGGGTCAACTAAGTGAGCTAAAACATTTAGAGTGTCTGACTTTCCTCTCCCTGGAAGGAAAAGTATGTGTAAACCTGAAGAGGGGTTAAGTGGCCCAGCTCTCCAGCTACCAAGAGGTCCGGAAATCTATAGAGAAATCCAATACACCTGAAGGCAGCCTCCTTACACTAATCTCCTGTGCTATATCCCCTCTGGCAGTGGGGTTTCCCGAGGATCTCTGCTGCTATATGTGGTTTAGACTACAATACAATGCTGAGACCAACATCTGCTAAGTGCCTGTCCAATGATTTGAAGCCCTTGCCTGATTTGCCTCTCGAATAGGCCTGAAAATGTGAGGATAATTAAACATTTATGGTTGATGTTTTGGCCTATGGAGGCCTGACAATAATGCCTTTGTGGGACATCTTTCTAGATGTTTGTTGTGAAGTCAGGCAGGCCTATTCAGCAAAGGTGCAGCCTCAGAGTAGCACTTACATTAGGAATCATGCTGTACTACAAAGGATTAAGATTTTCTTAACTCTGTACCTATGGCTTATATGTTACCTCATTTCTTCACCCCTTTTCCTTTTTACATGAGGTCAGAAGTGCCAGTGATTCTTCTCCACTCCTTCTGGTCCATGGCATAGGGTCATAGGTACCAGTCCTTTTCTCTTGAGATGTCTCTTGACAGAGTCTTTCCATCCTATCCTTGATCTTTCATGTCCTTTTTTTCAATCTTCCTCCTCCCAGGCTTTCTTTGCTGGTCATTCTTATCCCATTCTGATCACATGTTCAGCCCACCTAAAACATGCGTTCTCTAGCCTTTCTATCACTGAGAGTCCCAGGTTAATCTTCCCTGTTATTTCTTCTATGTGTGTCCCATCTACCCTCTGTTTGCCTGCTTTTATCCCCATCATATTATGTTACACTATCTATATCTTTTTTTCTGCCATTTCCATAAGATCTACTGTTTCCAAACTATAGAGCAGGCAGGGACAAACATATGTAGCATAAAACTTTTGCATTTAGTGTGTTACTTAACTGCTGATCTCATAGTATTTCTGCCTCCTTTTTCACTGCCAACCATGCACATTCAGTTCTTCTTTTCAGGTCTTCTGATTTCTCTTTGATGGCAATAAGTGTAATTCCCAAGTACACAAATTCTTTCTTCTGATTCAGCTTCTCTCCTGAAACATCAATCAAATTTTATTTTTCCACCTTCCCTACTTTCATAACTTCAGTTTTCTTTCTCTTTACCTTCAAACCACAGTCTTCAAACACAGAGGTCCACTCTAATACCATGTTTACCAATTCCTCTTTGCTGTCAGAGGATCCAACCACATGAGCCACACCATCAGGGGCTCATTCACCTGCACATCTACTAATGTGATATATGCTATCAGGTGCCAGCAATGCCCCTCTGCCACGTACATTGGCCAAACCAGACAGTTTCTATGTAAAAGAATAAATGGACACAAATCTGACATTAGAAATGGTAACATACAAAAGCCAGTAGGAGAACACTTCAATCTCCCTGGACATTCTATAACAGATTTAAAAGTAGCCATCCTTCAACAACAAAACTTCAAAAACAGACTTCAAAGCAAAACTGCAGAGCTACAATTCATTTGCAAATTTAACACCATTAATTTGGGCTTGAATAGGGACTGGGAGTGGCTGGTTCACTACAAAAGCAATTTTCCCTCTCTTGGTATTGACATCTCCTCATCAATTATTGGGAATAGACCATATCCACCCTGACTGAATTGGCCTTCAACATTGGTTGTCCACTTGTAAGGTAACTCCCTTCTCTTCATGTGTCAGTAGTGTATATTTATGCCTGCATCTGTAATTTGCACTCCATGCGTCTGAAGAAGTGGGTTTTTTACCCATGAAAGCTTATGCCCAAATAAATCTGTTAGTCGTTAAGGTGCGACCGGACTACTCATTATCTTTGCCTTGAATTTTGCTCTAATAAAACCTGTCTCTCTCTCTCAAAGAAATTGAATGGGATTTAAAGTGCTGTTCAAGATATGTCTTTTTTTTAAGCCATCCTCTAGAACTCAATCAATGATTATATCCCTAACCTAGAAGCTATAAGATGGGTTTAAATATAAACTAGAAAACTTCCATACAACTTTTCTGTTAGCATACCTTTAAAATAGATTGGGTGGCATGGGGTGGAACTGCATCCACACATTAAAATAAAAAACAATACTGCTATTTCTTTCTCCTGTCAGTGTGCAAGAGGGGCCTTTGCCTGGAATGCTAGCCAGCATCATTGTGAAGCTAAGCTAACTTAATAAAGAGCTCCAGCTGTTTGAACGTGATTGTTTTTCTGCCCTCCCTTCTGTCTGTTTTATGGCTGATGCCTTTACAGAGTATGCCCTGTGAAATAAAAGCAAAGGAAGTGAAGTGGAGTTAAATCTGCTTCTTTAAAAAGAGTTCACACTGTTAACAATGCAGTGACAATAGTTTTCAGCACTTTCCCTTGTCTGTGCATGTGATGGTGTTAGGGTGACCCGATGTCCCGATTTTATAGGGACAGTCCTGATTTTGGGGGCTTTTTCTTATATAGGCTCCTATTACCCCCCACCCGCAACCCGATTTTTCACACTTGCTGTCTGGTCACCCTAGATGGTGTACAGGTTTGTTTAGTAGGAGCTTGATCTGGTAGAGTGCTGAGCAACTGTCCTTGAGTCAGCAAAACACTTAAGCACAGATGATTAATGCTCAGTGGTTTGAGCATTGGCCTGCTAATCCCAGGGTTGTGAGTTCAGTCCTTGAGGGGGCCATTTAGAGATCTGGGGCAAAAAATTGGGGATTGGTCCTGCTTTGAGCAGGGGGTTGGACTAGATGACCTCCTGAAGTCCCTTCCAGGCCTGATATTCTATGAAAAAAAGATGGGTCAGTGGTTAGGGCACTATGCTAGGACTTGGGGGTTGAGTTCTGGCTCTCCTGCAGATTTGCTGTATGAGTAGAGCTGGCCTGGATGCCCTGGAGTTCTGGCCATATGGACGTCCATCCCAGGGCTTTCAGGATCCCTCATGCACAGCAGGGAGCCCTGGGAGACCTACATCTAGGGAGCTGGCAGGGAACTTGGAACCCCTGAGAGGCTACGCAGTTTCCAGGCTCCCTGCTCAAGCCAGGACTCCCAGACTCCCTGCCTGAGAGCTAGAAGCCCTGGCATGGTGGGGCTGTCATGGACCATGGAAGCCCAGGTAACTCCTGGCAGAGGTAGACATGATGGGTATGAAACATCCCCAAATCTCTATTCATGTTGTGATAAATGAAGGGGTGGGGGTACCTCCCTTTTATAAACACCCAGCCAGCCAGTAGCTATATATAGGGGGAGGGATAGCTCAGTGGTTTGAGCATTGGCCTGCTAAACCCAGGGTTGTGAGTTCAATCCTTGAGGGGGCCATTTAGGGAGCTGGGGCAAAAATTGGGGATTGGTCCTGCTTTGAGCAGGGGGTTGGACTAAATGACCTCCTAAGGTCCCTTGAATATTCTATTAAATCCCTCTTAGTAGCTGTTCTCTAATTGCTCTACCTCTAATGGATTAAAAAGTCTCACTGCGATGCATAGGTAAAAGGAAATGAGTAGGCACCTGGCCAAAAGAGCCAATGGGAAGTCTAGAACTTTTTAAAATTCGAACAAGACTCCCCCTTTGTCTGTCTGTTGTTCTCAGGCAGAGGCAGACAAGGAGCAGTTATGCTGTGAGAAGCTTAGGCCAGGTATGAAAAACCATTAGTATCATACATAGAAACTAATCATCTAAAACCCCAGATATGTAAGTAGATCAGGAAATGTCTAGGAAGAGGCAATTAGGTTTATCCATTTTATTTCTTTATGGCTTCTGGATTCCTCTGTGCTAATCTCAGGTGCTTTTGTTTTGTTTGTAACCTTTAAGATGGACCTCAATAAAGCTATGTTTTTATGCTTAATCCTTGTAGTTTTTTTTAAATCTAGCAAAAGCCTAAATTCCCAGATGTATTTTCTTCTTTTTTTATTAATAAAATTTACCTTTTTAAAGAACAGAATTGGATTTTTGTGTCTTAAGAGGTTTATGTACATTGTTTAATTAGCTGGTGGCAACAGCTGATTTCTTTTCTTTTTTTCTCAGCTCTTCCTGGAGGGGAACGGAGGGGGGGTGTGTGAAAGGCTTGAGGGTACCCCACAGGAAGGAATTCCCAAGTGCGCTTTCCTGGGTTCTCAAAGGGGTTTTGCACTTGGGTGGTGGCAGCATCTACCAAGCCAAGGTCAGAGAAAAGCTGTAACCGTGGGAGTTTAATACAAGCCCGGAGTGGCTAGTATTAATTTTTAAAGTCCTTGCGGGCCCCATCTTCTGCACTCAAAGTGCCAAAGTGGGGAATCAGCCTTAACACATGTCCAGGAGCTTCTCCCCAAACTCTCATGTGTCTTGGGACACTTGTGCTGGGATTTCCTCTCTGTTTGTTTTTGGTCCCTTTTACTACTTGTGCCTAATTTTAAGAAAAGCGGTAATGAATACAATAATACAAGAGAATAGATTAATTAATAGATTATAGATTAATTAATAAAGAATAGAGTTTTCCCCAAACTCAAGAAAAGTGTATAAGAAGTTAAAGGTTAGTCCTTATTCTAACTGTTACCAGTTATCCCATCTCCAGTGAAAACTTGGCTCTAAGATCATATAAGAGTGGAAATGCAAGTGCAGAAAAGAAAGAACAGAAAAGTTCTGTTCCTCTTGTAGAAATAAATCTGGCAAAGACATTTGCACTTACTGAATTGTGAGACGAGTTTTAATTTCTGAATTGTAGCTATGTGAAATGTCATCTTGTATGCATAATAAATAAATGTCATCGTTAATTGAAAAGAAAACGAAACACCCTAGTTTCCCAAATACTTTTATTTATCAAAGTGCTGGATGACCTTATTCCAGTTCAGTTGCCTGTACCACTATGAGTAGTGTTTTGCTTTTAGCTCCCATTTTTCATGGGTTTAACATGAAATTTTATAGACAATCACATCAACTACCACGTGTCTGGAGTAACAAGGAGCAAGTCTCCATATAAGAAACATCTGTGGACTATAAGAAGGGAATACAAATACTGGATTCATTCATACAGTCATGTTAATAGTGCTTGAAAATGCAGGTGCATAATTGCACAAAGAAGCGGGTCTCTATTTTATTTAAATAAATAAAAGGACTGTGCCACCGGCACCTCTGTCCCCAGGAAGCAGCAGAGAGTTGGCAGCATCCAGCTGCTACAAAGTCTGAAGATATTGGCTGAGACTTTGGTTCCCAGGGACCGATGTTTGAAGCCGGGATAGCCAACAGCTGTGAAGTAGAGAACAAATAAGAATATGCTGAATTCATTGTTACACAAACATTTTTCGGCTGGGGAAAATATTAAACCCTGGCAATGGAAAAGGAACTGTATGTGTATTTTGCTGGCTTCCTTATTTATTTGGAAAGCTCCTCTCTACAAGTGAAAGTAAGTCCATCATTTCACATTGGGCTATTGGCGATTTAAAAAAAACAACAAAAGATTTGAGTTCTTTAAATCCAGTGTCTCTCTTTTAATGACAACTTGACTACATTGGAAAAGGTCTCTTGATATTCCCGATGTAAACATGTCAGGATGATACCGAAATCAGAAACGTAATACTATTTCAGGGTGAGATTTTCCAAAGCACTCAGCATTGGCCCAACAGTATCTCCCACTGAACTCATGTGTTGATTGGCTTCACTGTGAGGCAGAATTCAGTTTAATTCTGAAATCTTTTGAAAATCTTATCGGCAAACGTTATCATTCACGCTTGGATTCAAACAGCACTATAATAGGGTCCCCACATTATTTTCCTTCCATGAAATCATAGAATATCAGGGTTGGAAGGGACCTTATTAGGTCATCTAGTCCAACCCACTGCTCAAAGCAGGACCAATCCCCAATTTTTGCCCCAGATCCCCAAATGGCCCCCTCAATGATTGAATTCACAATCCTGGGTTTAGCAGGCCAATGCTCAAACCACTGAGCTATCCCTCCCCACAAATCATTGTGTCTTAGACTAGAAACACCTGATCTTTCATCTAAGTTCGTGTACTTCTGCACTCGAGCCTCCTTTGGAGTACGTAAAAGGAGCTATTTCGTTATGCTTTGAGAACAAAGGTTAATGACTCATGAATGGGAGGGGGAAATCACTGCCTACTCTTTCCATGTAAAATATGCAAAATTATGCAGTAACAGCTGACTGTTTTTAAATGAATCTGGAACTCTTAATTCTGGATTGAGTGCTGCCAGATTTGTCAGCATTGGCTCCAAAACCGCCAATTATAATAAGCCCCGTTTTGCTCCTGTTGAATGTACTGGGAGAGGTGCCATTGATTTTGGTGGAAGTAAGAGCCGGTCCAATCTAACTAAATCTGTGTCCAGTAAATGAATGAATGCAATACGAAGCCACATGAAATATTGGCCATCATTCCGAAGTTTGTGAATGATGGATCATGGGACATTGTGGAACAAATGGCTGTCATTTGGGAAGGGAAGAACGGCTGATTGAAGCTGAGCTTGAGCAAGACAGAGGGTATACTAATGGGCAAAGGAGGACACATTGAAGAGTGTGAAGCCAAAGTGCAGCTTCCTTTGGAAGGTGCATCCCCAGAACAGGTCATAGAATCATAGAATCTCAGGGTTGGAAGGGACCTCAGGAGGTCATCTAGTCCAACCCCCTGCTCAAAGCAGGACCAAACCCAACTAAATCATCCCAGCCAGGGCTTTGTCAAGCCTGACCTTAAAAACCTCTAAGGAAGGAGATTCCACCACCTCCCTAGGTAACCCATTCCAGTGCTTCTGAGACACTCGTTGGGATGGACCCCTTTCCTTCAAAATGTCCATTGAGGTTTTTCATGGGAGGGGGAGATGTAGTGGTGGTAGATGTGGCCACCTGACCTCCCTTTTGCATGATTTGTTTGATTACTAAGAATTTTACCAGGCATGACTACACTGAGTTATGCTGCTATAACTGGGTTTCATTATTAAACCAAGGATTCTGTTTTAAAAACATTTTAAAATTCTCTTTAACACTTTATTACTTTTACTACCCCTGACTATTTAGTCTACTCCGGGCTCTGCGTTGTTATTTGTGCAACAGCTTTTTTTAACTGCACATATCTTCTCTTAAATTGCTTACTTTTCTTTTCTGTAGTTTAATAAGCTACTTCCCAAGACCTCACTAGCTACTAAATTCTGGGACCATGACTTTTTCATTTTAATTTCCAATAAAGCCCTTTATTCAGCTGACTTTTCCTTGCTGGTGCTAAGCTCTTCTTTTTTTTCCACTTATTTCTTAGCTTAGTACTCTTTGCTTGAATCATAGAATCTCAGGGTTGGAAGGGACCTCAGGAGGTCATCTAGTCCAACCCCCTGCTCAAAGCAGGACCAACCCCAACTAAATCATCCCAGCCAGGGCTTTGTCAAGCCTGACCTTAAAAACCTTGTATGCATAATAAATAATCATTTTTGTTGCCCTCCGCTGGACTCTTTCCAATTTATCCACATCAGGGGCATTCAACAGACCTTTGGTGTACTTTGCCAAGCATCCTTTTCCCCGCCCTCTAATACCACTCTTTAGAGTTTCATTTTTACCCGGTCCCAGTCTCCCTCCAACACTTCTCTAGGGAATCCATAAGGTCTGCCCTTAGATTTAACCTACTTGTCCAATGTGGTAGTAACTTCTTTATATTTAATCCCCTCCAATACCATTTCCAGTAATGCTACATGTGACCCTCACACTACAGGGTGCATGCATTACCTGCTCCAGATCAGCAGTTCCGAGGACAACTCTAGTATGGTGGGCTGGCTTCTCAGACCTTATCCACTCGGTTCCCAAGAACTCAGCTCAACTCCAAACTCATCAGTGAGGTTTCTTTAGAGGCATACAATCAAACTACACTTGAGTTGATCAGGCTCAAACACTGGGAGTGAGTATAGAGGTACTATAATAGGTACTATTATAGGTACTATTATAATAGGTTATACAGAAGTCTGCTGTATAACATCCAAAGTTATACAGCAGACTTCTTCCTTTATATACACTTGCGCAGTCATAGCATCATAGAATCTCAGGGTTGGAAGGGACCTCAGGAGGTCATCTAGTCCAACCCCCTGCTCAAAGCAGGACCAATCCCCAACTTTTCTCCCAGATCCCTAAATGGCCCCCTCAAGGATTGAACTCACAACCCTGGGTTTAGCAGGCCAATGCTCAAACCACTGAGCTATCCCTCCCCCCACATTACACTGCATTTTGTATACATTGCATCACACATTTTGAGATTGGCTTGGTTACTTTGTAAGAACCAATCCCTGTACAGCATGCTCTGTCTACGTAATACCCACTATTTACTTCATCTTTACATTTCTGATTTATCTTATCCATTACATAAGAACATAAGAATGGCCATACTGGGTCAAGACCAAAGATATCCCCAGTATCCTGTCTTCTGACAGTGGCCAATGCCAGGTGCCCCAGAGGCAATGAACAGAACAGGTAATCATCAAGTGATCCCCCGTCGCCCATTCCCAGCTTCTGGCAAACAGAGATTAGGGACACCATCCCTGCCCATCCTGGCTAATAGCCATTGATGGACCTATCCTCCATGAATTTATCTAGCTCTTTTTTGAAGCCTGTTATAGTCGCGGACTTCACAACATCCTCTGGCAAAGAATGCCACAGGTTGACTGCATTGTGCGAAGAAATACTTCCTTTTGTTTGTTTTAAACCTGCTGCCTATTAATTTCATTTGGTGACTCCTAGTTTTCTGTTATGAGAAGGAATAAATAAAACTTCCTAATTTACTTTCTCCACACCAGTCATGATTTCATAGACTTCAATCATATCCCATCTTAGTCGTCTCTTTTCCAAGTTGAAATGTCCCAGTCTTATTAATCTCTCCTCATAAGGCAGCTGTTCCATACCCCTAATCCTTTTTGTTGCCCTTTTCTGAACCTTTTCCAATTCCAATATATCTTTTTTGAGATGGGGCGACCACATCTGCACGCAGTATTCAAGATGTGGACGCACCATGGATTGATATAGAGGCAATATGCTATTTTCTGTCTTATTATCTATCCCTTTATTAATGATTACCCACATTCTGTTTGCTTTTTTGACTGCCGCTTCACATTGAGTGGATGTTTTCAGAGAACTATGCACAATGACTCCAAGATCTCTTTCTTGAGTGGTGTAGCGGGGTGTTACCCCGCTCAGGCCTGAAGGGACTTGAAAACAGTCCAGGAGAGGGCTGTGTCTGGAGCAAGCAGCCCCAGGCTGAGTGGGAAGGCAGGCTCAGCTGGGGCCACACCCCAATTAAGGCTCAGCTGGCCCTTATAAGTGGGCAGTGAGCCACAAGCAAACAGTCTCTCTCTGGTGTCAGAGAGAGAAGGGCCAGGCTTCAGGGCCCTGAGCAGGTACCGCAAGTGGAGCAGGGCTGGGGAAAGGCTAAGGGAGCCGGGGAGCGCCGGTCTAGGAAAACCCCAGGCTCAAGGGCTAGAGTAAGGCCAGGGGGTACTGGGGTTGCAGGGGGTAGCCCACGGGTAGGCTGAGGCAGCAGGTCCAAACACAACCTTGTCTGTGATGAGTGACTGATACTGCAGTCTGTCCCAGGGCGCAGAGACTAGCTGGAGACTGGCAGTAGCCTACGACTGAGGCGAGGTGGGGATAGTGGGTAGGGGGTTCCCCAGGGAGGGGAGACCCAGATCTGTGGGGTATTGTCAGGGGGCAGCACCCCTGGGAGGGACATGGGGGCCAGACTTTAAAAACGTGTCACTTTTGTAGCTGTCTGCCATTACATAATGTAATTGAAAGGGACTTTTTTTCATTTGACTGTTTCTCATCAGATCCTACCTGTATTTTTATCTTCCATCGTCTCCTCCTTACTAGGACATAGAGAACCTCCATTAATAGATCCTCCCCTATGGGATGTCTCTGTTTGAACCACATGCTCCTCCGCACCTGTCGGCTTTCCCCCAGCCCTTCGTTTAAAAACTGCTCAAAATTAAAAAGGTTGTAAAGTGCCAGCAATCTGGTTCCATTTTGGTTTAGGTGGAGCCCATTCTTCCTGTAAAGGCTCCCCCGTTCCCAAACATTTCCCCAGTTCCTAATAAATCTAAGCCTCTGCTCCCTACACCATCATGTCAGGTTTCTCTGTGGAGAAAGAAGTAGTTTGGGACTATTTAGAAAAGCTGGAAGAGCACAAGTCCATGGGGCCGGATGCACTGCAGAGCCATTGGCCATGGGGCCGATGTGATTGCAGAGCCATTGGCCATTATCTTTGAAAAATCTTGGCAATCGGGGGAGGTCCCAGATGACTGGAAAAAAGCTAATGTAGTGCTCATCTTTAAAAAGGGAAGAAGGAAGATCCAGGAAACTACAGGCCAGTCAGTCTCACCTCTGTCCCTGGAAACATCATGGAACAGGTCCTCAAGGAATCAATTCTGAACCACTTAAAGGAGGGGAAAGTGATCAGGAACAGTCAGCATGGATTCACCAAGGGCAAGTCATGCCTGACTAACCTAATTACCTTCTATGATGAGATAACTGGCTCTGTGGATGAGGGGAAAGCAGTGGATGTGCTATTTCTTGACTTTAGCAAAGCTTTTGATACAGTCTCCCACAGTGTGCTAGCCAGCAAGTTAAAGAAGTATGGGCTGGATGAATGGACTGTAAGGTGGATAGAAAACTGGCTAGATGGTTGGGCTCAATGGGTAGTGATCAATGGTTCTATGTCTAGCTGGCAGCTGGTATCAAGTGGAGTGCCCCAAGGGTTGGTGTTGGGGCTGGTTTTGTTTAACATCTTTATGAATGATCTGGATGATGGGATGGATTGGACCCTCAGCCAGTTCGCAGATGACACTAAACTGGGAGGAGTGGTTGATACGCTGGAGGGTAGGGATAGGATAGAGAGGGACCTAGACAAATTAGAGGATTGGGCCAAAAGAAATCTGATGAGGTTCAACAAGGACAAGTGCAGAGTCCTGCACTTAGGACGGAAGAATCCCATGCACTGCTACAGACTAGGGACCGAATGGCTGGGCAGCAGTTCTGCAGAAAAGGACCTAGGGGTTATGGTGGATGAAAAGCTGAATATGAGTCAACAGTGTGCCCTTGTTGCCAAGAAGGCTAATGGCATTTTGGGTTGTATAAGTAGGGGCATTTCCAGCAGATCGAGGGATGTGATCATTCCCCTCTATTCGGCTCTGGTGAGGCCTCATTTGGAGTACTGTGTCCAGTTTTGGGCCCCACACTACAAGAAGGATGTGGATAAATTGGAAAGAGTCCAGCAAAGGGCAACAAAAATGATTAGGGGGATGGAGCACATGACTTATGAGGAGAGGCTGAGGGAACTGGGATTGTTTAGCCTGCAGAAGAGAAGAATGAGGGGGGATTTGATAGCTGCTTTCAACTACCTGAAAGGGGGTTCCAAAGAGGATGGATCTAGACTGTTCTCCGTGGTAGAAGATGACAGAACAAGGAGTAATGGTCTCAAGTTGCAGCGGGGGAGGTTTAGGTTGGATATTAGAAAAAACTTTTCACTAGTAGGGTGGTGAAGAACTGGAATGGGTTAACTAGGGAGGTGGTGGAATCTCCTTCCTTAGAGGTTTTTAAGGTCAGTCTTGACAAAGCCCTGGCTGGGATGATTTAGTTGAGGTTGGTCCTGCTTTGAGCAGGGGGTAGGACTAGATGACCTCCTGAGGTCCCTTCCAACCCTGAGATTCTATGATTCTATGCCATCCACTCATTGAGACCCTGAAGTTCTACTGTCTAACTGGCCCTGCGCATGGAGGTGGAAGCATTTCAGAGAATGCTCCCATTATTCTCTCATCCATTTTAAACAGTTCCCTGGATGTTTCCCCTTATCTTAGCTAGTAGAGATGTGCTGTTTCCAGCCTGCTAGTCCATTTATCTACCTAATCCTGTCTCCCAACAAACAAGGCCTCACTCATGTCCAATTACTCATGTGAAGCCAAACTTTGTCCCCATATTCATTTTATGTTACTCATGTCTCCATACTAACTGGAACCTAAAAATGGTCCATAGTTTGATTTCCTATCACAAGTGAATTCCATTTTGAATCTCTTAACCTTTTATCCAAATGACCAAATATGTGAGGATGGGGGGAATTTGAATAGTATGTCTGTATTTTTCTGCACATACCTAAAGTCCATCTTAAGCAGAGAAACTGCACCTGTATAGATTGGCCTATATCTCTTAAATTGATTCTTCCAGCTCTGTAACTGCATGTTGAGATGAGTGTGCACCACCTACTGATTCAATTATGTGTTTCTGACACGTTGCTGGACTACTGCCAATTCATTCCAATAGTCTACTATCCTTTGCGGGGAAGGTGCTCTTTGGAGATGGTGCTCTTTGTGGATATTTGCCTATCTTTAACAGATGGAAAAATCTTATAGATTCGTAGACTTTTAAGGCAACCAAACACAGGCGACAGAATCTCACCAAGTGACTTTGACATCAAGCCCATAATTTGTGTTAGAACTAAAGCATTTTGCGAGAACACCCTGTTCCATGTTGTTTTTGTAATCACTATCCCTCTTAAGAACCATCTGGCTACCTCTCCTCCAGTGCTGGTTCCTTCCTTTTCCCCAGAAGCCAACAGCTGAAGCTTGTTTTTCTTAGGAGTTTTCGATAGACTAGGCAAGACTTCTGGTACTGCTGCCAAGACAGTGGCATCTGAAGCTGAGAAGTTAACTGTTTACTCTGCGGAGATTGCTAAATTGGTCAATCTGTATTTCTGTTTCCATAAATAATGGATTTATCCATACCCATTTCAAATCCCACCGAAGCTTAAATGTGATTTTTACTGTCAGGCTGATGTGTCCACACTGTTGCTTTCTATATATATAATACAAATAGGATATATGTAAGCTAAAACACTTAAGAATGCTGTAGAGACATTTTGGAAAAAAAATCTGTATTACTCCTGTGGTAGGATTAACAGGATTTGCAGAACTTTGTTCATAATATTCACAAAAGGACAAAGCAATACTTTATCAGTGCTAGCCTCAGCAGGAAAGTTCAGGAAATAATGCCCCAAAAGACAATGCTGTTGGTTTGAAAAGTATTATGTTTTAAGATTTAAGGGACACAGCCTCAGGTATACTGAGCTTCCACTCCCCACATCTGAAGGGACACAGAAGGCAAAGATGGCTCTAAGCCACCTTTATGCCTCCCCCTATTGTGGGCACTTGGCAGGGACATGATTGCCCTCCCAGTGCATTAAAGCAGCCCTACGGACACTCTAACTTACATCAGCTAGGTTGGTCCCTGTGCCGGGGCATGCATAAACCACATTAGGCAGTAAAGGGTTAATCCCACACTATGGGCGGTGGCATTCCCACCCCTTAGACCAGACTGGGCATGCTCCAAATGCTGCACTAGTATAAAGGAGAGAAGCCCAGCTCATTCTGGGCTGACCAACAGAAAGGAAGGCCACTCGGTGGAGTCTCCAGTCCAGGAGCCACTTCAGCCTCCGACTGCAGGAACCAGAGAGCCTGAGGCCCAGACCAGAGATCGGTTGCCCAAAGACAGTCAACGGGAGTTGGAGCCCCAACTGGCTACCTGAACCAAGGAGCTCGGAAATTCTGATGACGAAAGGACCCCGTCTTCAGGACTCATGGTAGGAAGTGGCCCATGGGGGTGTAGTGAGTGTTACCTCACATCCAAAGACAGTCAATGTGTTGCGGTAGGGTCCCTGCTGACTGGGTGGTGACCACTCTCACTGTTGACAGGGACCTGGGCCGAGACTCGGTGGAGAGGGAGGGGCCGGATCCCCCCTACCACTCCTGCTGCCACCCACCCCTGGTTATTTGACTCTGGTTATTAGGCCACACAGCCCTGACCCCAAGGGCAGTGATATTGACTCTGGCTACTAGGCCACAGCGCCCTGACCCCAAGGGTATCTGTGTTGAATCTTACCACTGTGCCTTATTGTGGTGAGGCCTGAAACAGTCGGGTAGATGGTGACCATGGTGTCCGCATTCCCATCGCCTGCTGCAAGAGGGGACGGGGCATGCATACACCACTACAGTCCCATAGGAACCGTTCTACTGCCTGGGGATGTGACACACTGCCAGGTGTCGCTAATAAACACCTAACAGTCACATAAATCTGACTGTTTGGGCTCTGTTCAAATAGATTAGCTTAACGCATTCATAAAACAATTTGCTATAGGCCAGTTAGTGTTGCTTGGCCTATGATATTTAAGGTTCAGTCCTGACCACTTGTGTTCATTATAAGTGGAGATGACTCTGAGCCATGTCAGATTCAAGCCTCCTCCCTTGTATTTTGTGAAATTCACATCTGTTTGAACTTCTAGACTCAAGCCTCTTTCTAATAGGTTGACTGAATCCAAATACTTTGAATATAGAAACACTTAGATTCAGCTTCTGAATTTAAATCAAGCTCATGCCCAGGTATATTGCACTGAAAGAGGGGAAGGAACTACCACTGGAGGAATGGCAATCATATGGTTCTTGGAGAGGCCTTACAAAGTATAGGAACAAGGTGTCCTCACAAGAGGCTTTAGCTCCAGCAGAAGTTGTGGTCTTGATGCGAAAGTCACTAGATGATGTTCCATGACTTGTGTTATGTAGGTCAAACTAGATTATCATAATGGTCCCTATTGGCCTTGAAAGGTATGCATTTATAAGATTTCCCATCTATAGAGGAGAGATAAGTGGCCCTTTCCATGAGAAGAATGCAGGTTTCAGAGGAGGTGAACCACCCTATAAAGGTAGTTAAGCGTTTGGGGTGAAGTGGTAGCAGCCCAAAAAAGGGTGCCAGAAATAAATGGCTGAATCATCACACACATGCTTGCGCTCTCTCGCTCTCTCTCTAGCATGCAGATTCAGGGAAAGGCTGTTGTCGGCTGCAGCGGTAGAGGTGCTTGAGATGTGTAGAACAATCTGTACCGGTGCTGTGTCTCTGACGAAGCTAGACATTAGAAATGGAGGAAAACCCACAAACATTTAATCTGAATTCCCTTCTTCCTCTGAAATTTGGTCATTTAGATAAAGGGATTCAAAGTGGACTATATCTATGATCCGAAATCAAACCGTGAACCATTCTTAGGTTCCAGCTAGTATGGGGATATAAGCAGTTGTTTTAAAGACACTTCCCTAACCCTTGGAAATGAATCGGCTGGTTAGGTTCTGTATTTTAGAACCTCACCCCTAAAACCTCTCTCTCTCTCTCTCTCTCCCGTGGTGTCTTTTTTTCTTTTCTTTTTTTTCTTCTTTTGCTTAGGGATGGATGCAGCCAGAGTGTTATGCAATCACTTGTGCTGGCCCCTTGGCAATCTATGGGACTTCACAGCTCTGTTCCTTACTGAACTACCCACCTGCAAATCTATTTTTAATGCAAAGGACAAATTAGAGATATTCTACTATACCATGAAGTATATAGATCTGCTGATCTGGCTAAAGAATAGCAGTAATATAATAAGAATCCTTATAAATATATTATAAAGCCCTGAAATAGACAAGCATGTTGATTAACAGTTCAGTTTTTGTTTTGTCTGTAAATTTTGACAAAGTAAGTAGTTATCTTAACTCATTGACTCTACTCTTGTGGCTACGGCTCTACCGCTGAAATAGGATGTCCAAAATTCTGTTTCATTCTAATTGTGTCTTCCCTGAATGTGAAGATTCTACTGACTAGACCGACATCTCTCAGGATAAAAGACTTGTTTGGAAGGTAGGGTTCTCTGCTGTTTCACCCCTTTTATAATTAAAGATGAACCTGAACTTAAGTTCAAATCCAGAAGCAGAATCTACATTTCTCTACAGTTTGAGGGTGTTTGAATTCAGTCATGCAGCTCAAATCATGACAGAGGCTTGAGCTGGAAAGTTCAAACAGATCAGGAACCAGATCCAACCTTCCCAAAATATGAGGGGAAGAGGCTTGAATCTGGCATTGTTCATGCTTGTGATTATTTACAATGAACACAAGTGGTCAGGATTGGCCCTTGGTGTTATGTTATGTCTCACTGGAAGTAAAGCGTGTCTATCACACAGTGCATGCTGGAGCCACGATTCAGAAGGAAAAGTGACCTATTGTCTTCGCCACCAGTTCTAGATACACCTGGCACTGACCTGGCTTGAGCATGGTTACCTGGTAATGTCTGATGGAAGTCACAGTATGAGATGAGGGAACAATGCAGGAATGCAATAATAGACCCTACGCTAATAGTTAAAGAGGCTAAACTGATTTAATGTGACAGTAATTGTGTAGTAGCTGTTGTTGTCCAGCAATGGGCCTGAGTTAGGGGAGCTGATTGTACATATATAAGACGGGCCCCTGTACAAAATGTATTGCAAAAGTTTGTGTCCCAAGGGACTCAAAAGGGTACTGGAATGGGAAACAAAGTGAAGAAAAATCACAGAAAGCTGAACAGTGATCACAGCTGGAACTAGAATTCTTCAACAGCTGGTGTCAGTGCCTTTTGGACAATTGGAGCCCTAGAGGAAAAATAAACTACTGTGCAGGTTGATGTGTGATGCTCAGATGCAATGATGATGAGCATGGTATAAATGCTCTGATATGTAGACAGGTATCTCAGCAAGGGTATTATCATTCATATAGCAGACAGCCTGGGTGATCTTGGACAAGTCACTTAGAGCCTGGTCCAGAATCACTGGAAAGACTCCTATTGGGCCAGGTCCTAAAGCCCTCTGTAGCTTAGATCTTAGGAGCAGGGGGAGACAGTGAAGAAGTGGATTGTCCAAGGTCAAACAGCATGCAAGTGGCAGAGATAGGAACAGAACCCAGGTGTCCTGAACCCTAGTCCAATCTTGTCTCCTATCCTCAAGACCACCTGGCCTCTCAAGGTACCTATTCAGAATGATAGTTCCATTGTTTCTAAAATTATTTGTTGTTGTTTGATAGTTCTGTAACATCCTGCTACCATGAGTGGTTTTATCAACTCATAATTCCTAATACATTGGTGAGTTTCCTTGCACGTTAGATTAGCCAAGGAGAAATATTTGTCTGTGTGGTTTTGTGTTTTAAGAACTATTTAGTGCCTTAACAAATTGGAACCAAATTTCATTTCACTGCTTTCCAATAAAATAATTACTGCATTGAAAAAAATATGATCATGACAGAGCTATAGAATCATAGAATCTCAGGGTTGGAAGGGACCTCAGGAGGTCACCTAGTCCAACCCCCTGCTCAAAGCAGGACCAACCCCAACTAAATCATCCCAGCCAGGGCTTTGTCAAGCCTGAACAAGAAGCTGAACAAGAAGCTGCTAATAGTACTTTTAGTTTTTACACATTTTGGTTTATGTCCTTCATTTCCTGGATAAGTTCCACCTCCTTGCATCCTCAGATATATCCAACATAATGAAAAAGGGAAAATCATGTAAAACTGTGTTGGCCACCGCTCTTCTTATGGGTTTCTAGTCCCACAGGCTTCTCAAATTGCTATCCTTCATTAACTAAATCTGAGTCAGAGGAACATGCTGACATCCTCTCAGTTAGTCATCCTTCTGCTCTGTCCAGTGTCCTTGGGGTACTAGCCATCAAAACAACACCTTCAGAGAAACAGCAGAGTGTGAATCCCGGCTACTAACCTGGAAGTGGCAGTCACAACATAAACATCCCCTCTGCCCCTTCCCTCCCCCCACCACACATTTGTGCTTCTCCTTTAGCGAATGGCCTGTTAAAAGGCAGAGAACAGCAGCTGGTTTGGTGCTGAGAAGCACTAAGGAGCTAGCAGCAGGTGGTTCCACCTATCCTGCCTGTCTAATTGTATCTCTCACCATCTGTTATCAGGGAAGACTCTAAGTGAAGGGAAATGTCATCTTATAGCTAGTGCCATCAGACGTTTCTCTCACTCAGACCCGTACATACCAACATCTGCACGGTTTCCCCCCAACCACCACAGAAAAAAATTCTTTGAGGTTATTGCTTTCAAGCAGGCACACATGTGTCGTAAGTACAAAGTGGTGCCTACAGTCCTACTCCACAGCACACTGTAGGGCAGCTGCTGGATGCAGGGGAGAGGAAACACATCATTATTTATTTATTATTACTATGAATAAAATCTCTTTAAGGTGAGTCAGCACAGCAAGCAGTAGTCTGCCACCATGAGTCTCAGAGCCAAGCTTTGCAGACTGGAGCGCATGCTGCGGTGCTAACAATGGCTATGTAGGTGTTTGGGCTTAGTCTCTGGAGCCTAGGGAGAGGAATGGGGGCATCCTGCATTCCTCAAACTGCAGCCCGCGCTTGCTACATAACTCTGAGGGTACGTCTATACTTACCCGTCGCGTCGGAGGCGCGGGATCGATGTTCTGGGTTCGATTTATCGCGTCTTGTCAAGACGCGATAAATCGAACCAGGAAGTGCTCCGCCATCGACGCTGGTAATCCAGCTCGACGAGTGGAGTAGGCGGAGTCGACGGGGGAGCCTGCGCGCCGCGTGTGGACCACAGGTAAGTTCGAACTAAGGTACTTCGACTTCAGCTACGTTATTAACGTAGCTGAAGTTGCGTATCTTAGTTTGATAGGGGGGGTTAGTGTAGACCTAGCCTGAGATTCTCTCCCATGTGCTGTGTGAATTTTTTGGGGGGAGGGATAGCTCAGTGGTTTGAGCATTGGCCTGCTAAACCCAGGGTTGTGAGTTCAATCCTTGATGGGGCCATTTAGGGATCTGGGGCAAAAATTGGGGATTGGTCCTGCTTTGAGCAGGGGGTGGGACTAGATGACCTCCTAAGGTCCCTTCCAACCCTGATATTCTATGATTCTATGAAGTGCCATTAGGCTATGTCTACTCAGCAGTAAAACACCCGCGGCTGGCCAGTCTCAACTGAGGCAAGGCTCCAGCTGCAGGGTAGCTATTCGAGCTCGGGTGGGAGCCTGGAATCTGGGACCCCATGAGTGGGGGAGGGTCAGAGACCTCCAGCTTCAGCCTGAGACTGAATGTCTACACCACCGCTTTACAGTCCTGCATCAGCTGACTCTGGCCAGCCGTGGGTGTTTAATTGCTGTTTAGACCTCCCCTTAGAGGCCTCAAGCTGGTCAGGGCCCCATCGTGTTAGGTGCTGTACAGATATACAGGAACTCGGTTTCTGTTTCTCCTTGTTTCACTCCTTTTAACTTTACTTATGTTTATGGGGAAGGCATAGGCTCTTTTAAAAAATGGGGCCTGTTTCTCGGCCCACAGGATGGGAGCATCTTATTTATTTCAGTAGAGTTGCTCCTTAACCATGCTCCTTAACCCCCCTCTGCCTGGGAGGAACTCACTAGAACAATCCACATTATCTTCTAAATATCAATTTCAAATCTACCCATGCCATTGTACCTACAGAATACTTGGCAGTGGCTAAGCTCCTGGTGTGGTGAGCTGGGTGCTTATTACATTAATAATCATAACCCTCTTGCTGTGCGCCCCACATCTGTTTGTTGTGGCCACTTGTTTACTCTTGTTTTATATGTAGATTGTAAAAGTTTGGGGGCTGAGACCCACGTTTTTACGATGTGCCTAAAACAGCGTGGCCCTGATCCTTGACATGGGCCCTCGAGGTGCTAGTGCAGTACAAATCAGGAATAACAATAGTCTTATCCTATATTTGAGACGGGGAAGAAACACAATAGATCTCCTGCAATGCATAGTGATGTAGGGGACATAGGTCTTTCCATCTCCTTTCTATGACACAGATTCGGTCATGCTTTGGTAATGATGTTTCACACTGATCTGAAGCAGTTACTTTGTGATAAGAATTTCAGTACAAAAATCAACTGCATGTATCTGAAGAAGTGGGTATTCACCCACAAAAGCTTATGCTCCAATACGTCTGTTAGTCTATAAGGTGCCACAGGCCTCTTTGTCACTAGTACAAAACAGTTACTCAGCGTTTCTTTAGATACATGATAAAATGGGGTTCCTAACAAAGTATCCACGGATAGCTTTCATTATATCCATTTAAGCAATTTAAATCTTTTCCTTTACTCTGTCTATCTAATTATTTTTGCCATTTGGAAACTTCTTTTGTCTCTAAATGACAGGAAAAGCTTGATGTATTTGAGTCTAGTTGTTCATAGATTTTTTTTTTTTGCAATGTAAAAAGTTAACATTTCAGTCCAAAGGTGGTCGTAGTGAAATTTTAGCTTCTTTTCTCACAGCATGAGAATCTGTTCTCTCTGATGGAACTTAAACAAAAAACAAGGAATAATTTTCAAAATCTTGCAGTCTTTGATGGAGAGAATAGCACCAGCTGTCAATTTGCACAAAACTAGCAGGAATTTTGCCAAGAGTTATGGAAATTTCACAATGAGTCAGTTATTTGTGTAAATCTGGGGTAAATAGTCATGAAATCAAAATACCTGAGAACCCACGTCTACCATATCTATCCATCTCTCGTACATATCTTAAATTTCCCCCAGTTCATTTAATTTTTTTATCAGCAGTAAATGAGATTCATTTTAAGTGAATTATGAATTTTGTGGCTCAGTTCAATAGGTTGACATGCATGGCTCTATGAGTAAATGGAAGCTTTAGAGAAACAATGTATTATTTATGTTCTCAGTGGTGCTGGTGAGCTGATAATTGTATTACTGCCAAGGCTGGATTAAAAATTTGACTATACAATACTCGGATCATTAAGAAAAAATCAGCACTGTATCTTGTTTTCCACCTAACTAAAGATTCAAAATTGCTGTCCTTTTAAATATCACGACAGATGTGTGGGATCATAAACCAACAACAACCAAGAGCTGCTCAAATCAGAAGCTGTTAATGGAGCAATGTTAATTTACAACTGCTGAAGATTTAATCTACTACATCTTTTGCTAGAGGTTACTTATCTAGGACAATCCTGAAGTGCTGGGAAGTAAATGGCCTCCAGATTACATGTCAGCCATCATTTATATGTACATTTGTTCCTAAACAGACCAAGACATATGAGGCTTTTTCATCTTAAAGTTGGTTAAAGGTTAGAAGCTGGGTTCGGCCTCTTCCATAGTGGCATTCATTGGAGAGCCATCAAAGAATGAAGATTAAAGATGGAAGGAATGTCTATTTGGAAATGATCATCTAGCCTGATAACAAATCTGAAAATGGACAGATCAAAACTCAGTCATCTGGAATTTCAAAGTTAACGTGATGGTTCAAAGAAAAATGATAAATAATCTGACCAGGTAGATCGAATGGGGGGGGGGGGAAACCAACAACAACAACCCACTTGGATTAGGTTAAATTTACATTCAGCTAAATTACAAAAAAGATTTCCTAAATTGTGCTGCGTGGGATCAGACATGTATCCCATCCACGTCTGTCTTTTACTCTATGATCTTCTGTCTGGTGGTTCTGCTTTATCATTCTTGATCATTCTTGTCCACTTTAATACATTCTGGTCTCATTCCATTAATGCTACTGGAACTTTTACATAGGTCACAAGCAATATTTCAATACATCTGAATAAAGTTTCTTAGCCCAGGTCTACACTAACCCCCCCTGTCGAACTAAGATACGCAACTTCAGCTACGTTAATAACGTAGCTGAAGTCGAAGTACCTTAGTTCGAACTTACCTGTGGTCCAGACGCGGCGCGCAGGCTCCCCCGTCAACTCCGCCTACTCCGCTCGTCGAGCTGGATTACCAGCGTCGACGGCGGAGCACTTCCTGGTTCGGTTTATCGCGTCTTGACAAGACGCGATAAATCGAACCCAGAACATCGATCCCGCGCCTCCGACGCGACGGGTAAGTATAGACGTACCCTTAGTTTTGGAGAGAGCTAAATGGAGGACAGAATTTCCATTTTGAGAGATTTCAAAATCTGACATAATTCCAAATGGCACGAAAGCCAAACAAACATTTCAAAATGCTCAAGGATTTTCTTAAAGTGTCATTTGGAATATTTCATTTTGATTGACTCCTCAAATTATAATGTAAAATACATAATTTTAATTAAATGAATATTTGTGGCAAAATGAAAAATCAAAACATTTCATTCTGAATATTTTCAAAACAAGACACTTTGGCTATTGCTGCAACTGTTTTTCCTTTTCTTTGTTGTGTTTTTGTTTTTTTCTTTTGTTATCAAACAAATTTCGAGCTAAATCAGCCTGATTTTTGTGAAGCATTTCAATGCTGATGGAACTGCATATTCCAATGGAATATGGTTTCATCAAAATTTCTCCAACCTGATCTCATTTTGAACAATGAGATTCCCTTTCTTTGAGACTGCAGTATGGTCACCCTTCATGTCGTTATAGGCATAGGTTAGAATTATAGTAACTGTTACCAAACCAAATGCTTTGTAGGTAGGACTCAGGTTGCAAAAGGAGGCACCTTAGAGGATCCTGCATATAGACACTTAACTTGACATTTAAACATTTGCAACAGATATTCATGAGCATAAGTGCCAATGTCACTGTCCACTATGATATTTTAATGTACCGCTACGGTGCTCTTGTTTAAAATCTGGGCCTGAGTGTCCCATAGCATTCATCTTAGTCTGAACCAGGAGGAAAATAGCTGGGGATACTATCAGGGGCCTTGGATAGCACAAAGCTCTATAAAATTGACTATGAAGCCTTTGCAGAGCACAAAAGTAGGCGTTAAAGGGTAGAGATAAATCTCCCTTCCTCTTATAACATAACACAACAAAAAGGAAAAACACATAGTTGCAGCAATGGCCAAAATGTCTTGTTTTGAAAATATTCAGAATGAAATGTTTTGATTTTTTCATTTTGCCACAAGTATTCATTTAATTTAAATTATGTATTGGACACTTATAATTTTAATTATATTGTTTTATTTTGTCTGTCAGTTGGAAGAACAGAGCTAGAACTGAAACGCTGGTCAATATCTGGGTTCTAGAAAACAGATCAATTAGTGTTCAATACAAGAGCTATCTAAGTTCCATTAATAATGGGAGGCAGTAGGGTACAGCGGAGAGTACATGGGACTGGGATTCAGGAAGCCTAGGCTCTGTTGCCAACTCTACCATGACCTTTTGGTGACACTGGGCAAATAACGTCCCCTCTAGGACAGCTGGGCCTCGGTAGCCATCATGGGTCATCACCAAGGAGAAGAACTCTGATTTTTTTAATGTTAGACCTGGCCAGCCAGTTTGTAAAATGGCACCAATTACATGTGCTCTATGGATTGCTACTGCCAACCCCAACTAATGGGACAAGGCAAAGCAAGCATTAGTCCCATTAATCATTTTATTTATTATTAATTCAGGTCAACCTCAGTCTAGTAAAGGCCCTCTCTTTATTCTTCCCTAGAACTCTTCTTAACTCAAATCAGCCAAAACATTATCTTATGAGGTCGTGAAAACAGGGTGCTGTTCTTGTTTAGAAAAGATAATGCTGCCCTGAGCTGACTTAGTAGCAGAGTATCCTTTCATCCCATCTCAAGTAAATTACATTCATGCCAGTCTGCCAGCATGTTTTTGTGCCTACTCATAAATTGGCCAGATTGTTACATGAGGTAATGAATGTCAGATGAGCACATGAGTGCCATCTCTTGTGTAGAAAGTGTTTGCAATACCTATTGGATCATTAATGTTGGACGAATTCAACTACCCAAATACAAGCTGACTGTAAAAATAAAAGCGAAGATATGACTTGGGAAAACAATATATTACATTCTGTTAGCTTATTGTTTCTTGAAACAACAAATTCCAGAACGTGTGTGCTGAATGAAGCAGAGGTCCTGTGGAAAAAAATAGCATGATAATTTAATTAAAGACTATCTCAGAATGCATATGTATAAGGAAGCCAAATTAAAATTGAATGAACAACCGTTAATCTGGTATTTCCTAACTTTTGAATGCTTCACATTGCAGACAAACTTTTTTTAACACAACATTGTTTAATACACTAGTGTGCATATATTATGTCACTGAGCCTTTCAGGTGATTGTGTGTACATGTGTGTGTGCACATTTATATTATCACTGGGTATGTCTACACTGTGTTTTAAAATCCATGGCAGTGAGTCTCCAAGCCTGTGTCTGAGGTGCTAAAACAGCAACATAGACGTATCTGAAATTGGAGCCCACTCTCTTCCATGGGCCTCAGAGCCTGAACCCAAAGATTACACGGCTATTTTAGCACAGTAGCACAAGTCTGAGTTGGACTCGTTGACATGGATTTTAAAATGCCATGTTGAGAGAGCCTCTGAGGTCAAACCCTCAGCTGCTGTAAGTTAGTGTAGCTCCAACTGCCTTCAACAGAACTTTATACATTTGCAACACTTCGGATCTGGCCCATTGTATACAGTCAGGAAACAGAATGCAACATGTGGTGGATTTTTGAAACACTGCAAGTCTTTGATATTTGTCCCATAGGCCCGCTGGACTTGTGAAGTGATAGTACAGCAGCCACCCATAAGAACTTGCTAATTGTTGTGACAAAGTTCCTCCTCTACCTCGGTGGGTCCTGCGCTTATTGGCAGATTCTGCTTGCCTCAGAGATCTTCCCCTCTAGTAGAATCCACAGTCCAGGTTAACTCTTCCTATGTCTGATCAGGAGTTGGGAGTTTTGGGGGGAACCCGGGCCCGCCCTCTACTCCGGGTTCCAGCCCAGGGCCCTGTGGACTGCAGCTGTTTAGAGTGCCTCCTGGAACAATTGCACGACAGCTACAACTCCCTGGGCTACTTCCCCATGGACTCCTCCCAACACCTTCTTTATCCTCACCACAGGATCTTCCAGCAGTACGTCCTCTTACTCTCAGCTCCTCACATGCAACTTCCTTCCACAGCTCCTGACATGCACCCCTCACTGACTCACTGGGAGGCTTTTGACTAGTTTCAGCCAGCCCCTGATTGGCTGCAGGTGTCTCATCAACCTCCCTGCCTTCTGGAAAGTTCTTAATTGGCCCCAGGTGTCTTGATTAACCTGGAGAAACTGCCATAAGGTATCAGGGATTTGTTTAGCCTGGGGCTAACATACTGGTTCCTTACCACTTTCCTATAGCCCTCTGGCCTTGCCCTGTCACATAGTCATATATAACATAGGCGCCAACTTCGTGGGTGCTCCGGGGCTGGAGCACCCATGGAGAAAAATTGGTGGGTTCTCTGCACCCACTGGCAACTCCCTGCCCGCCCCGGACCCGCGGCAAACTTACCAGCACCGGGAAACATTGCGGGGCCCCTCCCCCGATGCTGGGCAACATCGCGTCGGGGGCGGGGCCCCGCAACGTCACCCGGCGTCGGGGGGCGGGGCCCCGCAACGTCACCCGGCGTCGGGGGCGGGGCCCCGCCCCCGACGCCGAGTGACGGCACCCACGGGCGGAACCGGAAGTCCGTGCCTGTGGTATATAACACCCTGAACACTACATAGCTTTATGTCAATATTTGTAGTGTTTAAAGTATTTTACATAGGAAAGGTCAAGGGTAATGCTACAGATATCAAGGCAACATCATCTATTTAAGGTCGACTTAAAAAGTTTTTAAGGGTAGATACTGTAAAATACTCTTAATGCTGTACTATTTTGAATATGCTGTGCTTTCTGTTGGCAGAAGTACATCAGGAATCTGTACTTTAACACCATCAGAGGACAACAATTCCTAAATTGTACATGGGAAGCTAGGACACCAATGCACCAATATCTATCAGACAAAATGTTTAAATGGAGGGGAAAAAACCAGTCGTCGTAATTGAAGATCGTCTGATTTGGTGCCGCTAGCTTTGGCGAATAAGCCATTGCATTTTGTGTCCTTGTTTCAATCTATAAGAGGCCAAGGACAAAAGTATATAATTCTATAGAAGAATTGTGTTGGAGGATGGGGCAGTGTGAAGGAGCTTGTACTTCCACTGATGCTGCTGCACCTGACGAGTGGATAACAAAGATTTTCACTTCACAGTGCTGTCATTCAGACAGCATTTACGAGTGCTAAATTCACTTCCAAAGCAAAATAAACAAATACCCAAATTTGGCCTCAATTTAATTTTAATGTCAATTGGCACTGAAAGAAAATACTCGGCTTATTCACTCACCCACAGCGGATGCGTCATGTTGGGTTGCAATGGTCATGTTTTATTATAAGATAATTGGCAAAGTCTGAGCCTGAGGCTTCACATGTCTGAATTCAGAAAATCAACAAAAGGAACTAAAAGAGTCGGGTACAATATAGCACCGGTAGAAAATTGTCTCTTGCAATTGTGTTTGACAGGGAATTCAATTTTTGACACAACAGACTTTTCGCAAAAAGTGTCTGCTTTCCTCAGACCCTTTTTATTTTCATTGAAAAACCAAAGTCCGAAAGCTGAAATATTTCTCTTTCGATACCACCGCCCATATGCCTCATAGGAATTGCAGCTCAGGTACAATGTCATCATTCTTCTCTATAGGCCAGGCTCCCTAGCTGGACTTCGTCTCTTACGATGCACTATAGCTATGTGAATTCCATGATGCACTGCTTCCTCTCACCAACAGGGGAGACTGTGGTGTAGACAATTAGAGGATTGGGCCAAAAGAAATCTGATGAGGTTCAACAAGGACAAGTGCAGAGTCCTGCACTTAGGACGGAAGAATCCCATGCACTGCTACAGACTAGGGACCGAATGGCTGGGCAGCAGTTCTGCAGAAAAGGACCTAGGGGTTACAGTGGACAAAAAGCTGAATATGAGTCAACAGTGTGCCCTTGTTTCCAAGAAGGCTAATGGCATTTGGGGTTGTATAAGTAGGGGCATTTCCAGCAGATCGAGGGACGTGATCATTGCCCTCTATTCGGCACTGGTGAGGCCTCATTTGGAGTACTGTGTCCAGTTTTGGGCCCCACACTACAAGGAGGATGTGGATAAATTGGAAAGAGTCCAGTAGAGGGCAACAAAAATGATTAGGGGGATGGAGCACATGACGTATGAGGAGAGGCTGAGGGAACTGGGATTGTTTAGCCTGCAGACGAGAAGAATGAGGGGGGGATTTGATAGCTGCTTTCAGCTACCTGAAAGGGGGTTCCAAAGAGGATGGATCTAGACCGTTCTCCGTGGTAGAAGATGACAGAACAAGGAGTAATGGTCTCAAGTTGCAGAGGGGGAGGTTTAGGTTGGATATTAGAAAAAGCTTTTTCACTAGTAGGGTGGTGAAGCAGTGGAATGGGTTACGTAGGGAGGTGGTGGAATCTCCTTCCTTAGAGGTTTTTAAGGTCAGGCTTGACAAAGCCCTGGCTGGGATGATTTAGTTGGGATTGGTCCTGCTTTGAGCAGGGGGTTGGACTAGATGACCTCCTGAGGTCCCTTCCAACCCTGAGATTCTATGATCATGGATGAAGTAGTCTGATCAGGGAGCCTGGCCCACAGAGGAGAATAGGAGCATGAGGCATCCATACCACAGCTACCATGAGGCACTAAAACACAATTTCCAGATTGAAACATTTTGATTTATGGTCAAAATATTTCATTTTTAAATTTTTTTTCCCCCTGAAAATTTGGAATTTTCTTTTCGGGGAAAAACATTTTTTTCCAGCAAGCTTTAGTAAAGTATGTTGATGCCAATGGAAATGTGAATATAAAAATTATTAATTGAGATAACCTTTTGGACCTAATGTGGAGGTCTTTGCTCTGTTTTCACTTGTTTCTTAATCTGGGCATGCGTGTGTGTGGGAAAACAACACAAGCCAGACAATAGTGAAAACTGGTTAAGGCCCCATTTTAACAAATTACTTATTCATGTGCTTAACTTGAAGTAGAATCATAGAATATCAGGGTTGGAAGGGACCTTAGTAGGTCATCTAGTCCAACCCCCTGCTCAAAGCAGGACCAATCCCCAATTTTTGCCTCAGATCCCCAAATGGCCCCCTCAAGGATTGAGCTCACAACCCTGGGTTTAGCAGGCCAATGCTCAAACCACTGAGCTATCTCTCCCCCCTTAAGGAGGAAGAAGTAGATCCCATTGACTTTAATGAGATGTAGGTATGTGCTTCAGGTTAAGAAATGTACTTTGCTGAATAGCACAGAGATGCAATTGAGCACATGCTAAAGTGCTTTGCAGAACTGAGGCTAACTGACTGGGGTGGGGACATTCAATTGACTATATCCAAAGCGCCCAAAGTGAAAACTAGAGACACGGAGACCACTCCAACTGCTGTGCCCCACTCCAGCAACACTAAGCAGCCGAAAGCCCCATCTTAAGAGGTTGTTTATCCTGGGTTTAGAGCTTCTTTGTATTGCCAAAGCAGCTGGAACATACTGCTGAATCTGACCCAATGTGTACTCCGTTATAACAATCTCGGGTGTTATGTGTAGGTTCAGATGAATCAAGTTCTTTTTTTTCCCTCCAGTTGTATGTGGGTTGATATAAACAACATAACTTGTTAAATATATTATTCAACTTGAACTATGTGGCTGTAGCTGAGGAGGTTGAAGAAAAGAAACACTGCTTTGATGTTCAGCTGGAGGGGTAATCAGAGGCCCAAAGTGTTAGAAGAAACAAAATGCAAAAGAAATTACATCTTCCACGTGTATTAATTAAACATGCTATTGTCTGCACATTCATAGACCATGTGGCAATAAAATAGCTCATAAAATAAGGGGCAATGTAGTATAATTGTACAATGCAGCAACCATGGTAGAGAGGCCATAAATTAAATACAGAAAATCATAATTTGATTGTACTGTATATGGTGCAGTGACTTTAAAACTGAATTTAAAAGAAAAATGCTACACCTTAAAACTGTCTTCTTTTCTGTGCTGATTTAACGTCCACTGTCAGGGAACTCTAAATTAGCCAGTTATTGCCTGAATGTTCTCTGCTTTTCTTCATGATATAGAGCCACATCCTGGTCCTACTGAACCAGCATTTTGCCACTATGTTGAAGGAGTTCAGGATTCAGCCCACAGCAGATACTACTAGTGCTAATAAGATTATCTGGCTTCGGCTCTTTTCAAAAGAGTCATGGCATAAACTCTACACCTCTAGATGAGTTCTGTTTGGGGGTATTTGTTATGCCTACTAAAACTTCACCTGTAGTTTCAACTGCAGATGGTGTTTTTCTGTTCTTGTATTAAACTATTGTGTGGTTAAGCATCTATTACATGCCAGAGCTGAGGTGTGTGAAATGATTCACAAGGGTGCATGCATATTTTGTAAGCATCATCTACCTATCAGTCAGTTTTCGGGCTTGAGGACAGCATTCTATGGGATCTGCACTGGTTTCACTGGTAAATCCTCTTATAGCAATATGCTATGCTCAAGTGTCAAATAGCTTGGATACCAATGAGTCAACAAAACCACGCAGTCAACTGCAAGCCCTGCAAGGAGTTCATAGGCTCATTCTAGCATTACTGCAAAGGCATTCATTCCATGACGTTGTGTTGGATAATTGTTCATTACCCACCAAGCATTGTTGTGCTTTGGTCTACATGGGTTCTGGTCTCTCAGCAATCTTCTTAAACATAGTTGTGAGTGGAACTGGTCAGGAATTTTTGCCAATATGTTTTTGTCATGAACTATCGATTTGTTGAAGCTGAGATTTTTTGCGGGGAAAGATTGGTTTTGACACACTTCTTAGCTTGACATTTTTTGAAAAAGTTTTGAAAGTGTCAAAATGGAACATGTGAACATTTTCTAAATGACAAATTCTGTTTTTCTGGTTCAAAATGATGTTTGATTTTGAAATGTGAGTTAATTTGAGAAAAGAATATCTTAGCAGTAAAAAAATGAGAAATTTAGATCTTAGACATTTAAATCTAAGTGAGAAATTTAGATTCACTTGAACTGATTTTTTTTTTTGAGATTTCAATGTTTTGTCTCAATTTGGGACAGCACAATTGTTCAAAATCTCAAACTTTTTCAGGATAGGAAAACCATTTCCCACCCAGCAATAGTTGTGAAATCAGTGGGCAGCACTTAATTTGTGCCAGGGTTTGCTGCATCAATTATGAATGTAAAATATTGCTTGAGCCCTGGCACCTCTTTCATTACAAATTAAGCACTGTCGGTGAGAGCGATAACAATGCGATAAAGTATGTGGTGTGTATTAGAAATGTGACCCAGTCCGGAATTGATTTAAGTGCCTTTCCACTGGCCGTGCAGGTATTTGCGATCACTTAGATAGATACACTACAAAATGTACTGCTCTCTAGACTGCCTCAGCTATTGACCTGGAAGTGTATTGGCTTGTCTTGGTGCATGAATGGACTAAAGGTGGGTAGAAAGCTGGCTAGATCGTCAGGCTCAACGGGTAGTGATCAACGGCTCGATGTCTAGTTGGAAGCCAATATCAAGCTGAGTGCCCCAGGGGTTGGTCTTGGGGCCGGTTTTGTTTAACATCTTCATTAATTATCTGGATGATGGGATGGATTGCACCCTCAGCAAGTTCACGGATGACACTAAGCTGGGGGGAGAGGTAGATATGCTGGAGGGTAGGGATAGGTCCAGAGTGACCTAGACAAATTGGAGGATTGGGCCAAAGCAAATCTGATGAGGTTCAAGAAAGACAAGTGCAGAGTCCTGCACCTAGGATGGAAGAATCCCATGCACCGCTACAGGCTGGGGACTGACTGGCTAAGCAGCAGTTCTGCAGAAAAGGACCTGGGGATTACAGTGGACGAGAAGCTGGATATGAGTCAGCAGTGTGCCCTTGTTGCCAAGAAAGCTAACAGCATATTGAGCTGAATTAGTAGGAGCATTGCCAGGAGATCGAGGGAAGTGATTATTCCCCTCTATTCGGTACTGGTGAGGCCACATCTGGAGTATTGTGTCCAGTTTTAGACCCCCACACTACCGAAAGGATGTGGCCAAATTGGAGAGTCCAGTAGAGGGCAACAAAAATTATTACTGGGCTGGGGCACATGACTTATGAGGAGAGGCTGAGGGAACTGGGCTTATTTAGTCTGCAGAAGAGAAGAGTGAGGGTGGATTTAATAGCAGCCTTCAACTGCCTGAAGGGGGGTTCCAAAGAGGATGGAGCTAGACTGTTCTCAGTGGTGGAGGATGACAGAACAAGGAGCAATGGTCTCAAGTTGCAGTATTTCACTAGGAGGGTGGTGAAGCATTGGAACGGGTTACCTAGGAAGGTGGTGGAATCTCCAACCTTAGAGGTTTTTAAGGCCAGGCTTGACAAAGCCCTGGCTGGGATGATTTAGTTGGGGTTGGTCCTGCTTTGAGCAGGGGTTGGACTCGATGACCTCCTGAGGTCTCTTTCAACCCTAATCTTCTATGATTCTATGAAACCAATAGGTCACTGAATACTTACATTCGGCCCAATTATGGTCTCCTTGGCCTGAGGCCTTCATTTTCAATTACTGAGGGTCAGAATGAGTAACAAAAGGAGAAGCTTATAAGGGAGTTTTTTAAATTAAAAGTGACATTATTATTATTTTACTCCTTTCTGTAGCCCATATTGACAAAGCATCTAGTTGCATTAAATACAGAGATTAAAACATAAAAAAAGAATAACCATTTATCAAATGCTAGTAGAAGCAGCATGAGCGTTTTCCCCTAAGGTTTCCAAAGCTCTCTAGTATCTATCGGAGTGACAGGTGCTACAAAAATGTTAGATATTATTAGGGCTGTCAATTAATCCCAGTTAACTCATGCGATTAACTCAACAAAATTAATCACGATTAAAACTGTGATTAATCATGATTAATTTTTTAATCGCACTGTTAAATAATAGAATACCCATTGAAATTTATTAAATATTTTGGATGTTTTTCTACATTTTCAAATATATTGATTTCAATTACAACACAGAATACAAAGTGTACAGTGCTCACTTTATTATATTTGTATTACAAATATTTGCTTTGTAAAAATGATAAACAAAATAAATAGTATTTTTCAATTCACCTCATACAAGTACCGTAGTGCAATCTCTTTATCATGAAAGTTGAACTTACAAATGTAGAATTATGAACAAAATATATTTGAAAATGTGGAAAACATCGACATATATTTATATAAATGGTATTTTATTATTAACAGTGCAATTACTTTTTTTAATTGCTTGACAGCCCTAGATATTGTCAGAGCTAGCCAAATAGCAAAACAAGTTGTTTGAGCATACTTTCATATATAAAAACATTGAGTTCAGCGTGTGGGGTCATATTGTTTGTTGTTCATGATACTTAAACTGCAAACGGTTGGGTTTTTTTAAAAAAAAAGCCCAAAGTTTCATGAATTTTATGATGAATTTTTATTTATTGGAAAATGTGTAGCTGAAAGTGTCCTCTTTAGTCTTCATTATTCTCTTGCCTGAAAGAGTTTTACATTAAAAATGTGTTTCTAAAAGTTACTGTTGTACACCGCCTACCACTATTGGGCTGTGATCCTGATGGTGCCTCTAGGCATTGTGGCAATGTAAATGATAATTTTTAAAGTTTAAGAGTATACAGAACAGAGATCTGAAATCTGGGAAGACAATTAAATCTCTTATGAAAGACAAAAGCTACCAAATTAAAGTTCTTTTCTTCCACCCATCTAGGCCTAATCCTGGGATTGGTTAATTACTATGTGTCCACTAACCTCCCTGTTTTTAACAGAGATGGAAAATAAAAAATGTTTTCATATAAACAGTTAGCAGCTGGACACAATAAAAGTCCCTGTGTTTCCACCTGTATTTTAGGCCTTGTCTACACTACAGGGTGGGGGGAGAGGTGGGGGAGATCAATCTAAGTTATGCAACTTCAGCTACGTGAATAATGTAGCTGAAGTCGACGTACTTAGATCTACTTACCGCGGGGTCCGCACTACGCTTTGTTGACTAGTGACGCTTGCCCGTCGACTCCCCTTGCGCTTCTCATTCAGGTGGAGTACAGGAGTCGACGGGAGAGCAATCGACAGTGGGCGATCGATTTAGCGGGTCTTCACTAAACCCACTAAATCAGCCGCTGATACATCGATCGCCATGCATTGAACATCTAGTAAATGCAGACAAGTCCTAAGAGACTTATATGCCCCCTCCCTTCCCCACACAACCACAGGATTGGAACACAACACAATCTGTAATCTATTTCGCCTCACATCATCTTTCTCAAGTATGATAGTGCTATTGTTTGCATTTTACAACTGGGGAACTAAGGCACAGAGACCCTGAATAAATTACCAAAAGCACACGAGTTAGGTGCCTATATCTCATTGACTTTAAGCTCCTACATGCCTAAGTCACATCTGAAAATTTTGCTCCTAATTGACTTACCCAAGATCTCACACAAGTCTATGGCAGAGCAAGGAATTAAACACCCTAACCACCAAGCTATCCCTTCTCTCCAATTGTATGGCCTGCTTGCTTATAGGGTAAGGAACATGCTGCACCTCCGAAGGACCATAGTGTCTCCTGGGGCACTTACTGTGTTTGTTCAGCTCCAACCTGCTCCCTTTGTGGGTTTTTGGCTCCAAGTAGCCAATGTACTCTCCTGTTCCAACACTGTGGAAGCCCTAGAGGAGAAAATAAGGCTGTGTATTGTTGTGAGCTTAGTACTGTCTTGATCTTTAGTCGTGCATTACTAAACTCCTCTGAAGAGAACTCAGGAGTAGTGAAGAGCACAACTGAAAGGTTCAAATGTATAGACTCATAGACTTTAAGGTCAGAAGGGAGCATTATGATCATCTAGTCTGACCTCCTGCACAATGCAGGCCACAGAATCTCACCCACCCACTCCTGGAATAATCCTCTCACCTATGTCTCAGCTATTGAAGTCCTCAAATCATGGTTTAAAGACTTCAAGATGCAGAGAATCCTCCAGCAAGTGACCAGTGCCCCATGCTGCAGAGGAAGGCAAAAAACCTCCAGGATCTCTGCCAATCTACCCTGGAGGAAAATTCCTTCCCGACCCCAAATATGGCAATCAGCTGAACCCTGAGCATGTGGGCAAGACTCACCAGCCACACATCCAGGAAAAAGTTCTCTGTAGTAACTTCAAAGATTGGGTTCAGTTCAGATACCAGGTCAAAATTTATTGACAGAAAAGCAGGCTTTCTCGTGAGATTTCCGGCACGTCTGGTTTTGATCATGCCCAGAAATGACACCAGATCAGCCTGTCTCTTGATATGTTCACAGGGTCTATTCCAGTCCTGTCTAGAAATAAGAAATATAAATAATGGACTCAATCCTTGGCTACAGTTGAGAAGTGCAAAGAACAATTTAGAAACAGGAGGGGATGCAAAGGTGGATTTAAAACGTCATGTTCCCCTCATCCTGGACTGCCTGTGTTCCAGGGCACTCCTCCAATGTAAGCTAGTCACCTGAATGTTGCTTTAAATGACATCTAAGGCACCAATAGTATTGATGGGTGGGATACTGGGTAGCTATGCATCTTTGTACTTGGCAATACCCCTGTGTAGGCTGAGGGAGGGAGTGCCATAGCAGCTACTATTTCTGTGTTGTGACCCATATGAATCCCCTTACATTGAGATGATCCTCCCAAGGCTAGCAAATGCCAGTTTTAGGACTGCTTTGCTCTGGGAATGCAATATAAAGCAGCCAGAGGGCAGCTGGGAATTGGGGGGAGGGATAGCTCAGTGGTTTGAGCATTGGCCTGCTAAACCCAGGGTTGTAAATTCAATCCTTGAGGGGGCCATTTAGGGATCTGGGGCAAAAATTGGGGATTGGTCCTGCTTTGAGCAGGGGGTTGGACTAGATGACCTCCTAAGGTCCCTTCCAACCCTGATATTCTATGGGGCCAGTGTATCAGAAGCTTCCGCTTCAGTTTAAGTTCGCTTTGAGCAAAAGAGAGAGGTTTGCAGGGCTTATTCTTTTTTTCTAAACTGGTTTGCCCCATTCCTAATCAGAAATGTAACACAAACTGGGACCAGAGACAGTCTAGTTGTGAACATGGATTTCACCCCACTGCTTATTAGTCCACCAGCTGCTGAGACGTTGAAATAAAAATGTAAGACAGGAAAACAAACAAACCCTGAACGCAATATTACAATTTAAAAGCATGAACATTGCTGAGGGAATAAGATTAAGATGCTCAGTTTAGATTTGTGTTTTTGCTTCCATGTTTAATATTTTTCTGCTTGGTAAATTGTGTTGTTTGATCATTGTCAGAAAGACAACCGTTAAAGATTTATTATTGCCAGTTTGCATTTGTGGGCTTTTTAATAAACTGCAACTTGCACAGATTGCATTAGCATGAACAGAAATTAATATTTTATACGTACATGTACAGAAAAGAACTCACCTTTTAAAATAAACTAGAGGTAAATCAGGTTATTAGTGGTAACTACTGCTCAGCCCAATGTCTGGCATTCTCATGCTCCAGTCTTAACTTCCTGTCTACCTTTCCTACGATGATCTCTCTGGCCCCATGTCATCTTCTTTTTCTCCTCTCTATGGGACTCATCCTACAAACATTAAAGTCAATAGCAAAATCCCCACTGAGTTAATAGGTGCTGGTTAGACCCTACCACCCTACCTATTCTATTCTGTCCTCCGATTCCCTCACCTCTTCCCTGGCTCGTCCCCTGTTTCTGTCTGCTTATATCATGCTAATCATCTTAGGGCAGGTCTACACTACCGGGGGGGGGGTGTCGATATAAGTTACACAACTTCAGCTACATGAATAATGTAGCTGAAGCTGACATACCTCGCTCGACTTACCTCACCGTGAGGACGTTGCAGTGTCGAAGGCTGCCGCTCCCCCGTCGACTCTGCTTCTGCCTCGCATCGGGGTGGATTACCGGAGTCGACGAGGAGCGCGTTCTGGGATCGATTTATCGCGTCTACATTAGACACGAAAAATCGATCCCCAAAAGATCGATGGCTACCCGCCGAATCGGCTGGTAGTGTAGACTAGCCCTTAGTATCTGAGCACCTCTCCTCTCTGTCCCGCTCCATGTCACTTTGCCTTCCATTCCTCACCCTCATTCTATTGTCTGTCTAGTCAGGTTTTCTGCCTCTTCCCTACCTATTCCATGTAGGCCTGTCTTTGACTCCCTTGAAGTCAAGTTCAGAATTCCCATTTACTTCAGTGATGCAAGATTAAGTCCTATGTCTCTTCCTTTCCCCCTTCCTTATCAACGACATGTTTTCCCCGCTTTAATGCTGGTAGCTACTTCCTTGGGAATTTCTCATGGAACATGATACATGTTGCAGACATATGTAAAGTGGGATCCCATCATGTTGCAGCAATTCGATCTTGGCAGTTTCAATCCAAGGAAAGGATCATATTGCATCAGAAATAGAAAGACAAAACTGCAATTTTAATTCATGGAATTCTACGCCTTGCATTTAGAGCTTAATGGCATGATGAAACAATCACAATCTTTGCAACTTGATACTCTACATCAAAATTGTAAAGTAGACTCCTAATATGAATTTGCGAAAGCAGTTCTCGTCATGTATTTTTAAACAGAATATTAATAATTTAACGTCTACATTTTGGATCACAATTTTTCAGTCAAAATATGAAGACTGCAGGATATTCTGCTCTGACGTCCAGTGGTACACATCTAGACTCAGTCCATTGACTTCAGGAGAGTTAATGTGGATTTACACCATGCAGCCAAAAGCTGAATTCAGCCCAACTTTTCCATAGATATAAAATGCCTAGCCATCACGCTGAAGTTCAGAATTTAATATCTTTGCATTTTAACCTTTTCTTTTAACGTGTTATTTACAATAGAGCTATAGCACTTCAACCAGCAAATATTCTACCCAGGGAAAAAAGTACAAGGCCAGATCATTGCTTTCAACAGAGCTACCTTCATTTAAACTAGCTGAGTCCCATGGTGGAACATAGGGTGCAGATGTAGTGTCTCCCTACACCATGGTAGGATTAGCATACCCCAATTAATCCCAAATGTCTGTGAATTCTTTGCACTAGCTACAGTAGTGCTTCCAAGAAGGTATTACAAAGATGTCTGAGTGTGTCTTGTTATGTCTATGTTTTCTTGTGTATCTCCTCCCTTCTCTTCCCTCTTTCATCTGTCTTTGGACCTTATTATCCACCCGCAGGAGAATGTGAAAGTTACACACCCATATCCTGTAGTGAGAGAAGAGGAGCCAGGTACTCCTCCCCCATCTTTGTCTTTGTTCTATTCTGTGGTTTCTCTTCCCTCTTTCATCTGACAGCTGTCATGTGTGGTTGGTTCTTTCTCTCACCCTGTCCTCAGGGGAAGACTTGTATCTGTAATGTAGTATTTTGTGTTGGAAGAGTTGCTGGGTTACATTATTTAATATGTAGACATTACTTCGTGTTTATAGTAGAGACAGAAGTTTGCCTTCAGGTTTGAGGGAAGGCAGTGAGGGGAGACCACACATAGCTGAAGTAATCAGTCTGTGAATGTCTCCTAGACTGGTGATTGCTTGTCTAAACGGGTATTCAGGCATGCTGAGCACCCACCACTCCCACTGACTTCTAGGCAGGCTGTGGGTGCCTTGGGAAAACTTGCCTTCAATGAATACTTGGGTCTAAATCAGGCCTGCACAACATGCGGCCCGCATGGGTAAACTGTGTGGCCTGTGGGGGGGGGGGTGAGTAGGTGGGCCCACTGTGCGGCCCAAAATCTGGGACTGTGTCCGTTGGTCCTTTTTGCTGCTTGTCTCTGGGCTGGGGGTTGTCCCAATGCTGCAAAGAGGGTGTTCCCAAAGGAAGGTGCTTGCTTCTAACCCTGGAGGCCGTCAGTATGACTGCTCTTGCTAATCAGCCCACTTGACAAGTTTGATTGTCCTTGGTCTGGTTCCCATCCCCTCTCCAAGGGTTGCAGCTGTCTGGAGGTGCCTTCCTTCCTCATTCATTCAAGAGGGCAATTGAATACAAAGTGGAGGGAAGATCTTATTCCACTTCTAGCGCTGTTTCTTTCCCCCTCTACAGGCTTCCACACCCCAGCGCTGGGGAAGGAGGGGTTGTTTCCACGGGGCGGGCAGCGCTGGGGGGGGGGGGGAGTGTTTCCCTGGGGTTGGGGGTGGCGGGGGGACGGTTTCGTCCCTCAGCTGTTTTCTTTGGAGTAATATGGCCCTCGCCACTTTACGAGTTGTGCAGGCCTGGTCTAAATGAACAGAAGTCACTGTTGGTTCAGGAATTTTTCATGGACAGAAAAAATGGCTAAAGGGGAGGTTTTCAGAGGCACAAGATAGAATTAGGCACCTAACTCCCATTGACTTTCATAAGTGAAAATCGCCCCCTAAAATAATTGTATACATTACTGACAGAACAGGTTTGTTTCATTGTAGGTACACTTTGACTGTCCAGTCCCCAATTCTCTCTGAGGGGAGAAAATCTTTCTGACCCCTACAGAAAAAAAGATGTCTCTCAGATGCTCCTGCAATATGGCAATTTACTTCATCCCTAGGGGGATTGGCTAGAATTAGTAGTTGAAGTACCAAAATAGTCGTCATATTCTTCTCCTTATATTTTCTATCAAATCTCTAGTTAGTCTCTTGAACACATGAAACAATGTTCCTTTTTGTGACTAGGAAATGCAGTGAAGAGCGGGGCTCTTAGGTGGATCCCTGTTGATTTTCCAGGTCTTTAACCAGCACTAACATTATGCTGGTTTTCAAGGGCAATGTGAAATGGTGAAGTGATGGGCAGAGTGTTAGCAGCACAGGTAACAAGAGCAGCAGCACTGGAAAGAGCAGAAAAGACACTAGATGTATCGTATCACTCCTGTGACTTGTAATGACCCTACTGGTTGTGTAGAACCTCTGAATCATTAGCTATTCTAATACTCTGGCCACAATGAAAATCACAGTTGTCAGTAGGGGTAGAATTCTGGAGTGATTTCTAGTCAACAGAAAAGAGGCCTTAGCCACCAAAGATTTAACAAAAAAAAATCTCTGGTGGCTGGGATTGTATCTGAGTTTACAAAATCCATGGGCCAGCCACCACTAGAGGATGACACAGCACACATATGGTCTTACTATCCAACAGAGCAGTGATATACACATAAGCACTCTTGACTCAGTACATTACAAACGTCATGAACGCTGATCTAGACCGTGATTGAAAATTGGACGAAACTGCGGGTCAAAGACCTTTCCTAGAAACTTTCTTTTTCTTCATGTTCTCCTTCCTGCCCTCCCCTTATCTTTCTGTTTGAAGGTTTGTGGTAAGATGTAGCCATTCAGTACCTGGATGAAAATAATAATCAGTGGTTTAACTGTGAAGAAAACATTAAAACGGGGGACAAGTTTGTGTTAATTTGTGGCCAATGTAAAAAAATAACAAACTAAGGAAAACAGTGTTATGGTTATTGAATTGAGCTGGGGCTCAGGAGAGCTGAATTCCTTTCCTGGGTCTCCCACAGACCTCTTGTGTAACCAGGGCAAGTGACTTAGGCCCAGATTTTCAGAAGAGTTTAGGCATTGCTCCACTATGTGACTCCGATGGCTTTTTCAAACGTGATCTAGGCACCTAAGTTCCTAAATCCCATTGACATTCAAAGGCAATTAGGCTCCTAAATCACTTTTGAAAATGGGACTTCGCCATCCAAGTCACATAGGCCTTGCGGTGCTGAGTGGAGCAATGCCTAAATTCCTCTGAAAATCTGGGCCTTAGTCTTGCTCTGACTCAGTTCCCTCTCTGTAAGATAGGATAATACTTTTTTCTATCTTGTCTGTTTCGTTTGTAAGCAATTTGGGGACAGGAATTGTCTCGGTGTTTGTGCAGCACCTAGCATAATGGAGCCCAAATTACAGTTGGTGGTACCCATAAGCTACTGGAATATATATAATACAACAAATCACTAATACTTCCTTTGAAAACTAGTACATGTTCTTCTATAGTTGCAGGTATTCAGTCTTCAGTTGTATGAACAGATTTTGCTTGGTATTGGAGAGCATGTTTGTGCTGAACAAATACTGTTGTTTTTTTTTAAAGATGTATTGTTTTGGTATAAGAATTCTGTCCAGGGCTAAGATTAACACCCAGATACCATCAGTCACATTCAAACTGACAAATATTCACCAACAACACTCCCTCCCCTTATCCAAAAGGAATTCTCACTCACACACTCACTGTGATGGACAGGTAGAGGTAATGGACACGCACCACCTGCTCACGGTCTTCTTAAAAGTTTTGAAAATCTCCAATACTTAACATCGACGTTGATGTTTATTTAATGTTCTGATTCTGGGACTGTGTCTGTCTGTTACAAATGCAGCCTAAGGGGGTGCATGCCTCCAGTATTCTCAGAGGGGCATGTATGAGCCACATTGATCGTATACTAGGGAGCCTGGGGTGTTATTGGATTTTAATAAGCTGAGTGCAATCCATCCACCAGACATTCTGGCAAGAGAGCGAATACAAGAAAAGAGGGCTGCGAGTGAGGAGCATCTGAAAAGCATATATACCCACCCCTAAGGCATAAATAGAATAGCAGATATGTCAAGAATCCTGGGGACACCATTAGCAATCAAATGAAAAATATTTAAGTGGTGCTCTTCTACTTTGTTCAGGTTCTTGTGGTGCATTTAGCACCATGGTCTCTCAATATAGAGGTTGGGAGTTTTCAAAGGGAGCCGAACGGAGCTGGATGCCAAATTCCCATTGGATTTCTCTGGGAGTTGGATGTTTAATGCCCTTAGGCCCCTTTGAAATTCCCACCCATAATTTCCATCTATCTACTGAACGGGGTACATGCCCCCAAATTATCTGCAACTCGCTATTTCAAGGCATTTTAGTTGAGCAAGGAAAGTGGACTCTTGATGTAATGTAATTTGAATATATAGTACTGGTGGACACCAGGCATTGAGGAGTATCATAAGGGGAAAAGAAAATGCAAACTCTGGCCTCAATTCAGCAAAGCACATGATTAAGGTTAAACTCTTGAGTAGTTCCATTCATGTCAGTAGCACTACGAACATACATAAAATCAAGCACATGCTTGAGAGCTTTGTTGGGTCAGAGCCATGATGCCTACCATGCAAAAAAAGGTCCCTCAATCTTCTTTATTTCTGCTTCTCTGCTTCCTCCTTGCCTATTATCTCCAGCTGCAACTTGCCTCGTTATATTTAACTTACGTTGTTATCTCCACGGAGCAAGGTCCTTATCTTTATTCTCTATGTGAAGTTACGTGAACATGTCTGCACATAAATCTTACAAGGGCCCCCCCCAAAAGTAATTGATGACACTGATTTCTTTTTCAAGTAGGAGTGAGAAGTGAATACAATCTAGTGACTACAGTAAGACAACGCTTGAGTCAGTGGGCAATTTCTTCAGCTGGTGTTAAATCAACCTACCTCCATTGACTTCAGTAGGACTTTGCTGATTTACACCAGCTGAGGACATTATTCAGTGGCATAACATTTGAGTAAAACAGTGTGAATTGGGCCCAGAATCTGTAAAATGCATATGATAATAACCTACTTTACAGGGTTGTGTTTTGAGCCTTAATAACGTAATGGAGTGCTTTGAGATCCTCCGACCCATGGTTCTGTGCAAAAGCAAAGTATTATGAAGAGCGCATCTTCCTTGCCACCAAAGAACTGAGTTCAGTAGCACAGCCTCAAAAACATGTATTTTTACTGTAGTGTCATGGCACTGCGAATTGAACTCACAATTTGAGGACATCAGAAGGAGTCAACTGAAGGCACAAGAGGACCTTTAAATTCAACACCAGCTTTTCTTGGGTTGAAAAGTTTTGGGGTGGTTGTTACAAGCACCTAAAAGAACTCTCCATTCCTGTCCAGGTACTTTATTCATTCTTAATTACTGGTTTATCTCTTGGGTGACCTGATTGCATGCATTGCTTGATGTTTGAGCTATTTTCTCTGCTTTCTCCAATTCTCAGTATGTTAATCCACAGGCGCCACCTTCCTCCTTGCCCCAGGGGTGCTCAACCCCTGCTCCTCCTCTTCCCGCAAGATCCTGCCCTGCCTCTTCCCACCCAGTTCCCTCCCGTCCCCGCTCCCCCCTTCCCTCCCAGCGCCTCCTGCACACCCCGGAACAGCTGATTGTGGCAGGTGGGAGGTGCTGGGAGGGAGGGGCAGGAGTTGATTGGTGGGTGGCGGGCAGGAGGTACTGGAGAGGAGGGGGAAGGGGGAACTGGCTGCCGGTGGGTGCTAAGCACCCACTATTTTTTTTCCATGGGTGCTCCAGGGCTGGAGCGCCAACGGAGTTGGCACCTATGTGTTAATTCTTCTCCTTGTGCTGAGTTATCGAAGTACTTTCTGCAACTAACACACTGAATAGGACAAAATACACCTTTTTGACTTGTCAGTTTTCTCTGACTTTGAGGCATCTTTGTTCAAAGCAGAAGTTATGGTTTAATTGATCTTTTCGTATGTTAGTAAGTCCTTCTCTAACCGTTCCTTGTCTGCGGCATTTTGCTTACACTTCAGGGAGAAGAGTTTGGTGTTCAAACTGTGGGGCTAATCCTCCACTATTGAAATCCATGGAAGTTGTGCAATTGAATTCAGTGGGTGCAGGATTGAGCTGGCACACGGGAAAAGCTCCTTTAACTTCTATGGAGTTACTGCTCATTTGCGCCAATGTGAGGAAAATATGGTACATAATTTATCGAGGTTGGTCTTTTCAATGGGAGCTTGTCCATTAATTTCTTTGGTCTCCTTTGAAAATCAAAGACTCAAACTGTATAAAGTTATTTCAGTTTGTAGTGAAAGCTAATACACTTCATTGTTTTCAGCACACCATTAGCTACTATCCAGTACTCGCATACTACAAAATCAGGACATTTTAAAAAGCGCTATTCATTGTTATGAATTTCTTTATGTGGAAGGATAAATATAATTCTTCCAGCTGACAAATATTTGAACCATTTCTTCATTTGGGAAAAAGATGAGCTTTAAAAGCAGCATGCGCAGCTGAATTCATGTCCTATGCTTAGGCATAGGCGTGTCCTATGCACTATGTTGGCATTTTAAATTTACGAAAGATCAGTTCTTGGATGCCTGCACTTTAAAATGTGAGACAAACAATAGGGAATTTGAAATATTGTTTAAACTTTTGTTCAGCTTATGTAATGATTTATTACATGCGTGTATTTCGATGTGTAATGTATTGTAGATAAATACTCTGAATACCAGGAGCATAGAAATACAAAACTGGTGCTGTGTGCCCAGAGATTAAATATTATCCCAAATTTTAAGTACTAGACGTTTTCAATCTAGAGCCTGCTTTTTTTAATTATTTTTTTTCAATGTCCCCAAACTCCTAGCTGGGATATTGATTTGTGCTTGTTTGTCTTGATTCTTGGCCATAACATGATACTGCTTAGGAGGATGACACAAAGCTTGCCTTTGTATTCCCTCAATTCTTGGCCTTCTGTGCTCTGTGATGGCTCCCAGCATAATTTGGAACAGACTGAAGGCTGCTCTACTTTGCACGGGTACCAGTAGTCCCAAGGGACTGCTCTGGCAGCTGAGGATCAGCGCTAAGGGGTTACTGCCGCTTTAGCCATGCTCCTAACTGCAGGGAGATGTAGTGGCACGGGAACTGCTATTCTTGCTCTACATCTGAGATTCCCCTCACTGGAAAAGGGACCCTCCTTCTGTGGCCACTTAAGCTCTATATTTATGCCCAGAATCAGCTGGTGAGGAGGGTCAAAACAGCCATGCCACAACAGAGAATCAAGCTTTCTGTTTTTCTTTTCTTTAACTTCCAGCCAGTGGTCTTTTTTTCCCCCTAACTTTTCTCATGATAGAGGGGCCAGTCCTACAAAGGTTTACTATCAAGTGTAGTAAACACTTCAAACCCATTGAAATAAATGCCAGGCTTTGCACTGACTTTCATGGGCTTTTAATAGCATTATCAGGTCTGGCCTCCTATATATTCTTTGACTATCTTGTTAGAAAAGAAATAGCAAATTATTTGGCAAAAAGTTACCCCCAGAAAGCTTTAATAAAATAATATGTATGCATCGCTGAATGATACGTTTTGACTGACCGAAAATTATTTTTTTCCCCTAAAATTAATTTAATTTCTTTTTTTTTTTCCATTCCAATTTGGAATGGGAAGAGATTTCAAAGTTTTGGAATTTCTGTTCCTCGAAAATTCCAAATTTTAACCAGCTCTAGCATGGATGTTCCTTTGTGGTGGGGAGTGGGGACATTGCTTGGTCTCCAAACTCAGAGGGATTCCCCCTCTGGACAAAACCTTAATGTTACAGAAAAACAGGAATAACCCCTCCCTCTAACACAGGGGAAGTTCAAGCTACAGAAAACAGAAGTAAACCTCCCTTTTTACACAGAGAAAGCTCCACAAGCAAAAACAAACAAAACCTATTCGCAATGCCTGATTAACTTACGCTGAAATATTGAAGGTTTGATGAGGTTGGGTTGGAGGAGACTGATTGTCTGCCGGTCCTTTTAGTCCCCAGAGATCACACTTACTCAGACAAAGAGCCACACACAAAACCTTCACCCCTCCCAAGATTTGAAAGTATCTTGTCCCCTTATTGGGCAGACGCCAGCCAGGTTACCTGAGTCTTAACCCTTTACAGGTAAGAGAATTTTATAGTAGTGTATCAGAGCTTCTTAACTCCTTCCCTTTATATTTATGACAGCCTACGTCTCCTTTGCCTTACACCCTGTGTGGTCAATAATCATGTTCTAGAGCCTTTTTCAGTTTCCATTGATTTCAGTGGGAGCTAGATCAGGGCCTTACAATAGCATGAGTGCAAAGTGGACATAAAATGCTACCTGGTAAGGTCTTGTGTTGACTTTGCACAGATGCAAATGGCTACACAAAGTGCAAGGCAGTGAAGAATCAGGACCTGTCTCCATTGGAGGTGTTTGAGAAAGAGGGCAGGAAGCCCATTTGCACAAGCTACTTCCCAGGTAATCTCAGTGCTTCCCAACCAGACTATCTTCCTTGCAGACTGAAATCTAACGTGATATCTTTTTTTCAAGATTACAAGTTTGGTTGATAAAAGTAATAAAATTGATGTAATATACTTAGACTTCAGTAAGGCGTTTGACTTGGTACCGCGTGACATTCTGATTAAAAAACCTAAGAACAGTATAAAATTAACATGGCACACATTTAATGGATTAAAAGCTGTCTTACTAATAGGTCTAAAAATGTAATTGTAAAGGCGGAATCATCATCAAGTAGGTGTGTTCCTGGTTGGGTCCTGCAGGGATCAATTCTCGGCCCTTTGCTATGTAATGTTTTTATCCATGGAAGAAAATACAAAATCATCACTGATAACATTTTCAGATGACACAAAAATTGGGGGAATGGTAAATAATGAAGAGGACAGATCACTGATATCTGGATCAGTTGGTAAGATAGGCACAAACAAATAATATGGTCTTTAATATGGCTAAGTGCAAATGTGAAGCAAAGAAAGTAGCCTATACTTACAGGACAGCAGACTGTATCCTGGGAAGCAGTGACTGGCAAAGATTTGGTGGTCATGGTGGATGATCATCTGATAATCCCAATGTGATGCTGTAGCAAAAAGGTCTAATGCGATCCTTGAACACATAAACAGGGAAATCTTGAATAAGAGAAGAGAGGATATTTGACATTGATGCAATCACTGCTAGAATACTTTGTCCAGTTCTGGTGTTCACAATTCAAGAAGGATGTCAATAAATTGGAGAGAGTTCAGCAAAGGGCCATGAGAATGATTAAAGGATTAGAAAACCTGCCTTATAGCAAGAGACTCCAGGAGCTAAATCTATTTAGCTTTACAAAGAGAAGGCCAAGGAGTGACTTGAATACAGTCCATAAATATCTACATGGGGAACAAGTATTTAATAATGGACTCTTCAGTCTAGCAGAGACAAGTATAAACACTTCAATGGTTGGAAGTTGAAGCCTGACAAATTCAGATTGGAAATAAGGTACATTTTTAACATTGAGGTAATTAACCACTGGAGTAATTTACTAAGATTTGTGGTGGATTTTCCATGACTGGTAATTTTAAAATCAAGATTAGATGTTTTTCTATAAAATATGCTCTAGATATTTTTATGAAGTTTTTGGCTTATGTTATACAGGAAGTCTGGCTAGATGATTACAAATTATGTCAGAAGAGAACTTGGCCTGAAAACCAGAAGTTCACCAGAATAAAATTTTTGAACTGATAGGGAATTAATAGATTTGATATTCAAATGGACAGATCTTGCAGTGATTCATCTGAAAGTCAACATTTATTAGCATTAAAATAACATTATCTTGAATATGAACTGAATAATTATTTCATGTAACAAATAATGTGGACTGCTTTTAGCTGGTTGTGAAACATTTTTAAATAGTAACAGCACAATTTTTATGAGGTCACTAGCAAAACGTATAGATTCAGCTGAAGTTATAAAAAGATTAATTATACTTTAAACGGCTTTCTAACATTTTCATTTATATGTAGATGTACTAGCTTAACTCCAGTAATTAATAACATACACTAGCGTCTGTTACTGTTATTACTGTTTGCATACATTTTTAGCTCTTGGCTATGCTAAGGTAAGGAGAAAACAACAATAAATGCTTTTAGTTAGCCTCTAACACTTAGAGATAATGGGATAAATAATCCATAGTGGATAAATTCTGAGAAAGCAGGTTTTTGACATGAAAATGCTTGTTGCTAAGGAAACTTGTTATATTTTGCATAGCAAATATGTTTTGGATGAATATTGCTTGTGTATCTCCCTAAGGTCTTTTGGCTGCAACTTTAATTGAATTTGAACTCTTCACCTGGCCTTGGATAGTCCTTATGGCAGAATCTCAGACAAACTTAGGGCAATGTTGGTAGAGTTAAAGTAAGATAGCACACAGAGGCCTTCGTCAGGATCAGGAATGGATTGTGCTAGGTGCTGTACAAAGACACGGACCCTTTCCCAAAGAGTCTAAGCACTGGATCCTACAAGAGGAACCCTACAGCAGGCTCTTACGCCCTCATGGAGCCCTATTGACCACAAGAATCTATGGGCACAGGTCAGATTGGAGGACTGGGACCTAAGAGCCTCAGTATGGCAAATACACTGCAACTTTTTTCATATAATCTCTGCTGCCTTTAACTGCAGATGTGGATGGAATGTCACCAACTTCTAAAGGGTTGTATACTTCCTAAAGGGTTATCCTTGTCTGAGGTGGGTCTGAAGGATGAGCTCTCAGTCCCTGTACAAATATTCCAAATGGCCAATGTAACACATAGCCTCTGACAACCAAACTTCTACTATTTGCCTTCTTGTGGTGGAGGTGTTCCACATGTAAACTGGGGGCATGAAATGCTAGTGTCCGGTGCCCTAAAACCAGAGTGCTCAGGGCAGGAAACTTTTCTAGGAGAAGGAAAGCTCTAAATTAAACTGTCTTGTGATAAGAGAAAAAAATTAGAGTACTGGGCAGCAGAAGTAATCTTATTGAGCTCTGGAGAGACACCAGAAACCTCGTACACATGCCTGAGAACCACTGAGGGATAGCTCAGTGGTTTGAGCATTGGCCTGCTAAACCCAGGGTTGTGAGTTCAATCCTTGAGAGGGCCATTTAGGGATCTGGGGCAAAAATCTGTCAGGGGACAGTACTTGATCCTGCTAGTGAAGGCAGGGGACTGGACTTGATGACCTTCCAGTTCTATGAGATAGGCGCCTCTCTCTCTCTCTATATATATATATATATATATATTAAATGGATGGGGTACTACCTGTGAAGGAGGAAGTGGCAGCCAGGCTGTGATTCTTGCCTTTTAGAGACCTAGATTATGGTGTTAGGTGACAGGCTGGATCTCTGTTCTTTTACAGGTTGCCCTTAAAAAGGCAGGAATAGTTACCAGTTTTAAGGACTGACTAGTCTGGCATAACATATCATCCCACCAGGGAATCTCACGAACAGTACGGTGGGTGGAGTGGATTTGGACCAGCAAGTGTGGAAAAGACTCACCCAGCAACACAGTTGCAGCTAGCTGTGAAAAGGGACAGAAAAAGGTAAGGCTGATCAACGCATCAAGGCTGGTTCATTTGGTAATCAACTACATTTACATTAACATTTAGCAGGAGAAGCAAATGAGATTTCCTTGCTGTTGAAGTATCATCCATACCGACTGGACAGACTTTAAACCAGGGCTGTGATAGTGAAAATTGCAGAAGCTCTGAAATTTCAGAGGCTCTAAAGTTTTACAATTTTGTTTATGTAACCGAAAAAAATCTGTATAATGAGATTGCACTACAGCACTTGTATGAGGTGAATTGAAAAATGCAATTTCTTTTGTTAATCATTTTTACAGTGCATATATTTGTAATAAAAACTAATATAAAGTGAGCACTGTACACTTTGTATTCTGTGTTGTAATTGAAATCAATATTGAAAATGTAGAAAAACATCCAAAAATAATTAATACGTTTCAATTGGTATTCTATTGTTATAAGCGTGATTAATTGCGGTTAATTTTTTTTAATCACAATGAATTTTTTGGAGTTAATCACATGAGTTAACTGCGATTAATTAATAGCTCTAATTTTTATATAGCTTACTCACTGTAGAATGTATCTACGGCCTTTTGCAAAACGAATCAAGAAAACAAAAAATTTTTATGACCATCCTGCCGCTTTTAATTTCAAAGAGACTGAGCAAAATAACTAAATCAGTCACAGCACACATCGAATGTTACTGGTCCAGCAATCAACTGATTTAAATTCAGCTGTAAAATGCCTTAGTTAAGCATATTAAGGCAACTGTATCATCATTTGAACATTTACCAGGCCTTTTATCCAGGAAATTAAAGTGCTTTTCAAAAACCGTTCAACCTGCACTGAGGTTCACTACCAATAGTCTTAAGTGACCTCTTTAAAATATTGCTGAGGTTAGCAGTACAACGTTGTTTGACCTGTAGTTAAAGATAACCTCTACTAGGTAATCAATTTGACAGGTTTCACTTCATGAATGAAAGACGCCCCAGTGTTCGGCATGCACTGTCTTGTCCATTTAACAGTTCTATGGAAGCCAATGTAGCTATGCCAATTTATACTAGCTGAGGATCTGGCCCTAGCTATGGTCTAAATCAGTGCTCTAAGAAAAGGGTGATGGGTTCTCTAGTACATTATGTACTGCCTCTCCCTCCCTAGTGCCCCTTGTGAAAGCTTAAGCAAGTTAACGCTAAACAGAAAAAAGTGAAAGAATATGTTTAACAATAAATCACCATCCCTTCCCCTTTACAGGCCTAATAGGGCCTCATTGCCAATGAAACATGCTCAAGCAGTGGTATTCTATCCCTTCTAGCCCCTGGATAACTCTCATAGTTGTGGTATTTCAAACAAATCATTTATGGGCTAGGCTATGCCCTTATCTGTCTCGGCTGAGCAGGGGAGTATAGGGTATGAAACCCACCCCTGAACTCTCTCATTCAGCCTACACAGCTCTTGGATCTAGGTCTGATGTGATGCCCCTGGTATTCAGGTACTGCTAAAGTGTGAGCAAATGGATAGAGAGAAGTTGGGAGGAGACAGAGCCTTGGCGCTGCACCCACCCTATTTACCAACCAGTAAAACTGTCCCTCCATGAGAGGGGAAATCAGCTACTTACTTCCACTACCTAGAGAAAAAGGGAAGGAACTGAGACTGAGTTGCTTTCTAGAGTTGCACCTGGGCTATAGGAATTGATGCGTGGTCCTTTCCTCAGGACTGCTACAAAGGCTCAGGCCTGGCCTACACCAGGAAATTAGGTCAGTAGACCTACATTGGCTTAGTGTTTTCACTGAAATGCCCACTGGGGCAGCTGAAGCATTTTTAAGTGTAGACAAGCCCTCAGTCTAGCTCTAAAAGTTGGGAAGGGAAGCGCCCTGAAGGGCCGAAATCCATTAATGTGTATATAATATCTTAGCCATAGTCTCTGTTAAGAACTTTTCACATGGGTCCAAATCCACAGCTTGGTCTGAGGCCTGGGGCCTACCTAACAATGAACAATATATAGCTAAGTAAAACTGGGAAAGCAAGAGACAACCTTGCTTTGTTTCAACTAGATAAGTGGAGTCAGCAAAAGTCCAGATGGGGAGCAGTAATTGGGTGTCCTTATCATGAGTTACAGACACACAAAGTACTAAGAAGAGCCTCGAAGTCTACGCCCGGTGCAGGGAGGAGGTAGTGAGTACCCTCCCTAAAGGCCAAACCAGAGTCCAGGGAGAGGCCCAACATGTCAGTATGAGATATGACATCCTCCCCCTTCACAGATGTATCCTCCTTCGCAGATGCCAAATCTAGTTCTCAGAAACACAATGGTGAACCCTAAAACAATTATTTGTTGTGTACTTTTCACCGTCTTTTTGCTTTAAACCCCCAGGAATGTACCTCTTTGACAACCGGAAGAGCTATCTCATTCCTATGGACCCCAACATCAAGATTTAACCTACACATTGCAATAGGAATAGTTTGAGGGAAAACACCTGTGTATTAGCAACGTTACCCTGAGCCATGGGCTCAGGTAATCTTTTAGACTATTGGCTTATTTTGCTAATCTTGTCTTGCTGCTAGAACCTATCCAGGGGCTTGGGACTTCCCACCCCATCGCGTCTCTCCGCCCATGAGCACCCTATATAATCTATTGTAATCAATTGTTTAGCAGCATCTCTAAGGGCTGGTCTACACTAACCCCCCCCTGTCGAACTAAGATACGCAACTTCAGCTACGTTAATAAGGTAGCTGAAGTCGAAGTCTCTTAGTTCGAACTTAGCTGTGGGCCACATGCGGCGCGCAGGCTCCCCCGTCGACTCCGCCTGCTCCGTTCGCGGAGCAGGATTACCAGCATCGACGGGGGAGCACTTCCTGGTTCGATTTATCGCGTCTAGACAAGACGCGATAAATCGAAACCAGAAGATCGATTGGACTCCTCCGATGCGACGGGTGAGTATAGACGTACCCTTAGCCTAAGAAGGAAAGTGACACTCCGCCAGCGCTGTGTGTAATAAACCTGTGTGCTTGACTCTACACGGTGTCCATTTCTGTTCCTTTACGCCCTGTGGGAGTTTACACTTGTAGGGCCAGATTCTGACACCCTGACTCTCGCTGAACAGTACATGACTCCCCTAATGTTTTACTGATTACTAATTCTGAGCAAAGTTCTGGATCAGTTTGGGCTTCCCCCTGCTCCCCCCAATTGATTCACTCCTCTTTAACATGAAGCCAAATTTCACATGGAAAGCAGACGTCAAGGCTTGTGTAAAAAAGATTCCTTTGGCAAAAAGCTAGAGCACATGTTCATAGATTTTGAAGGCAAGATGAAACCATTGTGATCACCTAGTCTGTCCTCATGCAGAGCACAGACCATGGAATTTCTCCCAGTGAGTCCTGCATCAAGCACAACAACTTGTGGTTGTATTAGAGCAGTCTCTTACAAAAGCATCCAATTGTGTAGACATCCAACCCAACATTTGTTCGGTTAATCCATTATATACAAACAGTGTTTAGTTTGCATTACTTAATGTCTGGCTTAAAAATCAGCCACATAAAAATGGATCGGTTCCCTTATCAGAGAGTTTCCTCCTAATTAAAATAAAAAACAAACACCACAAAAGATAATTAGTATTGTGTTCTAAATGATCCTTTTGGCTGCTGCTCCTCCATTTTCGCCTCTGTGTACTGCCAATGTTTTTCCAAGACTCCGTTGAAGTGAATGGAATATTAGGATGTACAGTTTATAGTAGATTTATGAGCACAGCAGACATGTTCTTCCTCAATGTGAGTGCTCCATGTTCAGCTGCAAGCGACAGTTAATGTAGAATGGTGTTTAAAGTTAGATAATGGTTAATGTCAAATTGGTAAATACCTCTTTTTAAAAAAAAAAAAATAACAGCAAGGCAGTTGTCCGTTGGCAGTAGCCTAATAGTCACAAATTTGCGTAAAGGGTAGAAAATGCTTTAATTAAAAAAATCTGTCACAGAATATGACTAGAACCCCACCTACAGCAAATAAATAAAAGGTGGTTAGCTATGGATTAAAATGACTCCATAAATTATAAAAAAATAGAGGTTGGGATTTTCAATCAGGCCTAAGAGTTAGGTGCCCAAGTCCTATTGAAAGTCAAAGGGAATTTGGCATCAAACTCCCTTAGGCATATTGGAAAATTCCAGCCAGAATATTTGTGCTCTGTCATCTCCGGTTCCAAATGGTTGGAAAGGATGGGTGGGAGTGAGGATGTTAGTTAGGGTGGGTAATTGTGAACTATGATTAGAGTAAGAGCCAGCTGAACAGATGTACTGAATACAATTGAAGCACAGTGCTCACACTTTGGGCCAAGTGTTGGATTTTTCCTTTACAAGTGGAGTTTTGTTCATGTTTCTCATTCTGCATGGCTAAGGGGAAAGGAGATTTTTGGTTGTGCGCGTTTCCTCAGTACATTTGGTTTGAGCTCTATACCGCCTGTACAGCGAGGCTGAGGGCCTGATCAGTTGGCTTCATTGGACACAGCTCATCAGCTCTTTAACTTCAATAGAGCTGTGCCCACGGATACCAGCTGAGGACCTGACCCTGTTATGTATGTTTATGGGAGGGGGGAAAGGGCTGAGCCAGTAACCTCACGGGGTACGTCTACACAGCGAGCAGCAGCCCGCAGCGATGAGTCTCAGAGCCTGGGTCGACAGACTCCGGCTCGCACTATAATGCTAAAAACAGACATTGTGGCTTAGGCTCTCAAGCTCACCCTCACCCCTAGGCTTCAAAGCCCGAGCCTCAATGTCCACACAACTATGTTTAGCACTGTAGCATTAGCCTGAATCTGTCAACCTGGGCGCTGAGACTTGTAGTTGCCCCAGCTGTGTAGACGTGTGGTATCACATCAGCCCAACAAGTTCAAGAGGCTTGTGCCTTGACATGCTAAAGTGCTGAGCCAAATGACCTCTCAGATGCTTGTGTCCTGACCCAGTGGGATAGAAGTGCAGAGCCATTGGGCCCACGCTAATTGCTTTGCATTTGGATACTGCAATTATGGGGCCATGTTTACTTGAACTAACGCTGAGTAAGGGTTGCAGCATTGTGCCCTTACTAAGTAAGGCCTTGCCTGCACTCAGCAGCTGCACTCATTAAAGTTTAATTATTTTAAGTGATTTAGTTAAACGGATGCAAACCCTGTACATAGTTGTTCTAAATTAATTAATAGTATTTGTATTATTTCAGTTCAAGAGTGGCTTAGTTCAGTTCAATTCAAGCACCGTCCTAATCAATTTAAGCTACATGATAAAAACACTAGAGATTAGAGACTCAGAATGCTGTGGTTGGGATGACTGCCATACTATCTTTATACAGACTCTTACCTCTTTATACCATATATCCCCTGTAGTAAGATGAGGCCCTGAACCATAAACCCTTGTATCAGAGGCCCAGTATGAGGCCTAAGGCCTGAGCTAAAGTAATGGTCAAGACTTTGCTAACATAAAGCAAAGTGAAGCTGTGAGCCACAGGCTGGCCCTGCTCACAGGAGCTGGCAAGGAAAGGGCTGATGTTACATAAACATATTCTGTTACACAAATATGTATTGGATACCAGAGATATAAACAAATGGCACCAGAACATTCTTCTCCCATCCACATAGATAACAAGGACAGGGGCAAAAGGGTAATATGATGGAGAGAGTTGTTTTGTCGGAACCAACATGTACAAGGTAAGAGGTGGCACCTTACTGCGTAGAAGGGGTTGTACCTGGTTACGTATTGAGGTTGCACCTCAATACGTCAGGAGCATTATGTAACTTGTTTGTACCTGTGTATAAGAATGCGTCCCTGGGGCGGTGTCTTTGTCCAGCCTAGGGGGCAGTGGAAAGTCCCGCCACTGACTGAGCCGGTCCATTGCCAGGGTGCACATAGGGACTAGCAACAAACCGTAGAGTTATAATTTATAATCTGGGGAGCTAGAGATTGTGTTTCTCCTCGACAATAAACCTGGCCGGGTGCCTTCGTACCTTATCAGAGTCTGTAGTTTTGGGGGTTCTCTCGGGGTCTGCTGTGTCAGCTATCTGCGCAGAGCTGGGGCAGCACATAGAGGGAACACGCACGCAGCCGACTGAGATCAACATTGAACAGAGCAGAGCACCACCCCGGTAGCCATCTGACATCTCTTCTTACCTCTTTATATCTTATATACCTTTATATTCTCTTACCGCTTTATACCTTTATATTCTCTTACCTCTTTATACCTTTATATACCTTTATATTCTCTTACCGCTTTATACCTTTATATACCTTTATATTCTCTTACTGCTTTATACCTTTATATTCTCTTTATACATACTCTTCACAACTAACACCACATAAACTAGATTTATATTATGTTAAGAGGGTCCATACAGACTTTTCCACCATCTTAACTAAATCCATTTTAAATCTTGCTTTAGGTCAGAGCTTTGTGTGTAAACAAGCCCTAAGTCTAAATTAGTGTAAAGAGGCCAAATTCTGCACTTAGCTAGTCTATGCTGGTATAAATCTAGAGAAATTCCACTGACCACATTGGAATTAATGCAGATATACACGTATAATTGAGAGCAGATGCTGGCCTAGGTATTTTAAATTGATTTAATGTACAGATTTTGGGAGGGTCCACCATAAAATGCAAATTGGTCCCACTTTGTTTATATCTAGATTTCATTAGGATCACTTAGAAATGGATGGTGTCTATTTGTCCATTTCAAAAGTTTCCGTTTTCTGTGTCCATGCATTTCTTGCGTGTTCGTTACTGTGTTATCTCAGTGCTAAATACAAAACTAAGGGTTACATTACAGATGTCCAAAAATATCATTAAAATGGGAAATTATGCCAGAACATGTTTAATGTGAGACTATATTGTGTATTTCCGTGTGTTCGTATTACTGAAATGCTCCTTGTCATTTTCATCTGCCTATTGGCTCTACAGCAGAGGTGGTGTTTGTGCCTCATTTATTCCTACTCAAGACTCAGAATACATTTTTTAATCTGAAATTTAAGCCTGTTTTTGGCCGGATAAATCCATTTTCTGTTAGTGGGGTGCTCAGTAAAAATTTCCCCAGACTACAGCCCTTCTGAGGGGCTGCAAGACGCAAAACAAAACATGAAAACAGATCACTCACTATTCTCAATCTGAGACTATGGGGAGGGTCACTAGTGACATATTTATTCCCCCAAATATTTCATTCAAACTATGTACCTGATCGTGATCTCCTGCTATCTGATGGTAGCCTTAAGATCCTGTCGACGTGGAATGAGGAATCATGCTTGCTTAATTAATTTAAAACACAGGTGTAGATTGGTTCAGGATAAATTGGTCTAAGTGTGATTTGATCAGAATATGTGGATGTCCTACTGTGTTTAAACCAAATAAAAGACAATTCAGCAGACAGTTTTCTACTTTAGACAGGGCATCAAGGCTCATTTAAACTAAAGAACTGCATTGTTTCAATGTTAAACAGTTCAGCTAATTGGTTACAGCTATTTGCCCCTGAATTAATCCTAAGTAACCACACTAGCTTGCTTGTATTGTGTACATCGGTCCAGTATGTCCACACACATTGCTCCCTCCAACTATTGCAGTACCTTTGAAAGGGATTGAGGGACCAAACGTGTATCCTGGGAGACCGGATCTATATCCCCAAATCTTTTTGGAATCACTGCCTCTCTCTGCATTCACCATCAAAATGAACTATATCTCAGAGTAGCTGATGGCAATGGGCCCTGTGGGCCAAATTAGGCTCTCACTTATGCCAGAGTAAATCTGAATAACTCCATTCAAGTCAATGAAATGTCTGCCTTAGGCACAGATCTGGAAAAGTGAGTGAAATCCAGCCTGTCCCTATGGAAGTCAGTAGGAATTTTGCAATTGGCTTCAGTGAAGGTCAGGTTCACCTCCCCCCACATACATACACAATAATTTAATCTAAACCATAAATAATAGTATTACCTGATACTAACTCTCTTCACTTGTTGCAATGGCATGCTTGATTTATACATATGGGGTCCATGGTCCAGAAAGCCAATAATCTCTCGTTTTCTTATTTCATAGTTGTTTATTAGAGACAATATCTGGTCTCTCTTTGCCTACGTGGCACATTGGTTTAGTGTCTTACCCTTTTATGAGGTTCTAGAGAACAGGGTTCAAATCCTCCATCATTTCACAGCTGTAAATGTGGTTTCTTAAACCTAGATCATGTGTCCATGTTGAGGAAAAAAATAAAATAAAAGTAGAAGAAGGTGGCAGCCCAGGCCTGGATTGCCATGTTATGGGTTAGGACTGATGATCATTGGCAAAGCTTTTTAGGGAAACTACCATTGTTCATGTCAGTCTTATTAGTAGAGCTGTGCAAATATCAGATTTTTTTTTTGGTTTGCTGCCAATTTTGACGAATTAGAAAAAAATTGGGGGGTTGAACCAAATCTTTTGAAATTTCAGCAAATAATAAAACAAAGTTCCAGGTTGAACAAACTATTTCATTTTGATTTTGAGCCTATATTTACATTTTTAATTTTAAAATAAAAGGAAATGGTGAAACGAAAGGTCATTCTGAACTGAAAAACACCCCACCCTGAAACATTTCTTTTTTTAAAAAGTCAAAACAAAATATTTTGATTATTTTTCAGCAATTCTTTTGGCAGAAACAATTCAGCTAAACGGACATAAATTCGCAAAATATTTTGGTGTCACCAAATCTTCAAACCCCCTCTCCCTCCCGAAAAAAAAGGCAAAACCCCTCCACCCGCCCACAACCATAGGATTATGAGACTCTCATTTTCATGACTACTACATTCACTCAGTAGCTGAGAACACACCGTGAACTATAGCACTGAAATTGTTGTCACATATAATTGTATCATTCTGCTTATTATTAAACGTTTGGAAGTAAATGTTTGCCCTAACACGTTGTGCTCATCTGTTTTGTAACCGTTGTATTAACAGAGGGGGAAAAAAACATTTCTAATCTTCCTGGTAAAATGTGCATAGCTTTTTTTCTGTGCTTTACTTCTGCTTCAGCATTGGCTGTAATGTCAGTAGAGATCGAGGAACACTCTTTGTGAGTGAAATGTCATTTGTAGCCGGAAAAAATATTTGTTGTTGAGATGGATTATAATGACTCTAGTGATTGTATTTTAAAATGTCTCCCTGGTGGCTAGTTTAAATATAAATATTAGAGATGGCTTGACAATGATGAAAAGTTCAAAATTTTGATGCAAAATAGGGAAAGCAAAATTTTCTGTAGATTATTATTTTTAAACCATTCTAACCATTCTAATAAATAGAATCCAGTGAGTATTTTACACCTGACCATAATTTTAAAGCAGATTTGGCAGTGTCAGGGAATCCAGGACATGAATCTTTTGGAACATATCTCCCAGGGATGTCATGGGGGGACCGGGGATTGACTATGAAGTCTTAAATAGAGTTTAAAGTAGCTTATCCCAGAAAAATGGTGTGGGAAGAGCAGTTTTACCCTCTGCTGACTGCCCCTGTAGTCACAGTAATGAATCATACAGTGTGTTTGTGTCTAAAATACTGTTGCCTCTTTTTTTCACCTGTCCGGGCTAGTCGGAGTTCGGGACTTTGCGGATGTTTCAGTTGGAATTAGAAACTGGTGGAGGCTTGTAGATAAACAAGATGACATCAAAGACAATGCCACGAATGTACAAATCCTGTCTCTCTGAAGGAAGAAAGAATAAAAGCAGCAGTTTCATAGCTTACTGTCCCAAAGCCTCTTTAGCCAACACTGGACCCAAAGGCTGTCTCTAACTTTCACTAGCCGCACTCTGACATTCACATTTGGCTTTTTATTTGCCTCTCTCTCTCTCTGTTCTGGTCTGTTCTCAGTTTCTGTGTGATCTCTCTTCCCGCATACATCGACCCAAAACAATATTCAGCTTCTGGAGGCGTTCAAGCCCATTTTTTTGACTTGAGAGCTTATGCTTATGCTTATGTTAATTGAAGTGTGAGGTCATACCTATCACTCTCAATGGGGTTTTAACCCCACCTATTACAAGGCTTCACCCAGATCATAACAATATATTGGGTGAAAAAAATCTGTATGTAGCGCTGAGGATCCTACACATTAATGGAAAATATTATACAAGCCGTTTTTCACAACAAAACTCATTTATCCATTAGGTCTTTAGTGGGGCAGGCATTGAGCTATGACTAAAAAGGGCATCAGTGTCCCTTAGCCATTTTTCTAACAGCGCTGTAATGAGAAATTGAAAATATGACTGCTAGGGGTGTCTTTGACATATGCTGTATGCCAGTCTAGTCCCAGTATGAGGCTCTATTGGCACTAATGGAGTACAAATTCCTTTGTTACCTCATGACCTTTTAAAAAACTGCTAGTGTAGATGCTTCAATTGCCATTAAGATTCACAAGACATCATGGAGCTGCTCATCCCAGAAAGCAGCATGAAAAATGTATATACTAGAGTCCAAATGTTAAGGACTGAAATTGCATGGGGAAATCCCATTAATTTCTTCCAGTGTATGTAATGAAATATTTCAAGCCGTATGATCGTCAGATGCACGTACCACCCCATGTTAGCTAAATATGTGTAGCCTACCTCAGTTCTTTAGAATCAGGTTTTTTATTGTGGGATAATGGGACTTGCACTTGGACATGAATGAAGAAATGGTGACATCCTGTGAATATTGCTCAGAGATGCCTTATATTTTAGGGATTTCTTTCAGAACCTTTCTTCTTTATAGCACTAGTCTGCATTGTGCTTCGTTAACCAGTTTGGTAGCTGACATCTCTCGTTTGCACTCATCATTATTTTGTTACTTCCCATTGCTGAGAACTGTAAATTTGGGGCTAATTATGGATGAAAATATATGTTCCTTTTAATTACAGCCTATGTTAAAAGTGGGGAGACCAGGGTTGGCAGGTTGTTTTCCTCCCAAATGAAGGCAAGAAATGGGATAGCTCAAAGGACTGGCAATGGGAAGCAGAAACCTTCACTGCTGTTTCCTGAGTCTGATTCGGGCTGGTAGTGAGAGCAGCCATAGTTACTAGCCAGTAATCTGTGTGAATTGGCTGAAGGCGATTAGTGCCGTTATTAATGGATAATGTCCACATCACCAGAATCATAAGCGGTACCTTTGTTAATTGCAGAAGAGAGACCCAGGACTGAATGCGTTATGAACTACCTTTTTTTCATGCCTAGAAATGGTCATTTCAGAACCAAGGCAAATCCTCAGCTGGTGTAAATCAGCTTACCCGCATAGAAGTCACTAGCACTATGCTGATTTACACCAGCTGAGGATCTGGGCCAGAGCAGTTAGCATATTTGTGGGGCGAGATAGAGGCGTTTTAATGGCCTGTATCCAGGCTGAACCTCTTCAATGGATTGTGTAGAGAAAATTAAAGTCAAACGTTCAATGTTAAGTACAGGCAATTGCACATATACATTGTCACACCCCCCAGTTATGTACCTGCATAGTATACAGAGATGAAGTATTCATGCATACGTGTTGGGGAATAGGCACCTCCCTGACCAGGTGTGCTCACAAATACCTTATTTGCACATCAAGTATTTGGCCGAACACAAAGTATTGCACACAACCATGAGTATTTAACTTTAAAAATCTGGAATTTTCTCTATAATGCTGTCCATCTAGCACCATGGCCCTAACTGGACTTAAAAAGAGACCCCAATAATCACCCCACAAAAGGTTAAAATTTAAGTGTATTTCTATTTTTCTTTGTTTGCTTAGTTGTTAATTGTCCTGCATAAAATTGCTTGTGAATTCAAGATTCATGATATCATTGATTTCCCCACCCCGCTTTAGACAAGTGTTCTGGGGAAAAAAATAGGTAGGGAGCATTGCATTAATGTTTTATATGAATCAATAAAAAAGAAAAGAAGGTAAAAAATCTGGAGTTCTGCAATAATACCAGCTGCTCACCTTCTCATAACCAGGGCCAGCTCTACCGTTTTTGCCGCCCTAAGCAGTGAAAAAAAACTATCGCCACCAAATTGCCGCCGCAGCCAGCGGAATGGAGATGCTGCCACCGAATTGCCGCCGCCGCAGAAACACTGCCGCCCCTTTCTGACTGCAGCCCCAAGCACCTGCTTGGAACACTGGTGCCTGGAGACGGCCTTGCTTATAAGGTTATCACTGCAACATTCTTAGCACAGGCCATAGACAGGGTGACATGATAGGGCAGGATTGTATTAGAGAGGAACACGATTCGGATTCCACCATATAGCCCGTGATTAATTGGAGGATACAATGGAGGCAGGCCTTATGGGCTAGAACTACTTCAAATTATATGGTACAGAAAACAATACGACAAGCAAGACAGAGCTATATAAACAATACTGTGTTTATTAGGGTCCTGATCCAAAGCCCACTGAGGTCAATGAGAATCTTTCATTGAGTGAATGGGTTTTGGATGAGCTCCCAGTGCTCCAATTCAGCAAGGTAATGGCAGTACCTGCCTGACTTCAGAGGGACTAACTCATACGCTTGCACTTAGGCATATGCTTAAGTACCTTGATGAATTTGCTCCTAGCTAGATAAGGAAAAAGGAGGATGAGATACAGTGGGGTGTAGAATCAATACATAGAAGGAATTTACAGATGGACTTTCATTTCATGCAGCCCTTTCTCAAGCTAAACTCCCAATGAGGCAAACAATTCCTGTTGAAGTCAATAGGACCTTTGAATGGATAATGTCTTACCCTGGTACCCTTATACAACCTTCATCACTGGAGTATCAATTCCTGTCTCAGGACTGCAGGATGTGGCTCCAAATTTTTCATTCACTGTAGCTCTTATTCTTCACATTCCAAGATAATTAGCATGTTTGGACTATAGCAGAATCAGAATCAAGATACCTTCCAGTTCTTCTATCTCATCAGAAAACAGTGCACAACCTGCACTTTAAAACACATTCAAGACTAGTAATGAATATTTTCCCCATTTCTCCCAATGAGTTCACTAGTTCAAGATTTGTAGCCTGTTTAAGGGTATGAGATAGATACTGACGGTTTTAGGGGTAATCAGAACTCACTTAAAAACAAACTTGAAATATGATTCTTTAAATCCAACCAAATATACTTTCATTTTTGTTCTTCTTGATTATAGCATCTTTCTTAGCATACACTGTTTGCCTTACAGAAGATGTATTTTTAGAATTTACAACCTACCCTTTAAGCATACCCATTAAACATTTGCAATGGGTCTCTGCTTCAAGCAGCATGTTTTGCATGATAACCCTTTCAGAAATCCATGTTAGCACCAGATGTTTCCTGGAAGGTTAAGAATGGTAAGTAAGTAAAACATGTATGTGATATATAGAGAGGGGGGAAGAGGGGATTTTCATTGAAATTGAGAGAAAAAGGAAGTGGTCAGTGAGGAAATAGTCCTAAGATGCAAAGAAAAATTACAACATGATAGTGAAGGAAATGGAGGTGAGATGCAAAAAAAAAAAAAAGAAAAGAAAAGAAAAAGAGTGAAAGAGAGACTAGACACAGAAGGAAAGAGAAAGAGATAAAGAAGGGATTCCAGATACAAAGCAAAGATTAAAAAGAAAGCATACTGCTTCAGTATAAAAAGGTCAAATGAATCAGACACTTCCCAGTGGGAAAGCAAGGGGCACTTATGCACATCAAGCTAACACCTAGACACAGAGGAAAGGGAAAGAAATGGTTATAAAACACTGTAGCCTTAAAAATTGTTTCCTTTGCCACTGGTGAAAGGAAATTGCATCTGTAAAGGGAATATTTATTATCGAACAAGTGCATTATTTTAAGAAAACAGCCTTAACCTTGTATAAAATTACCCGATTGATTCTTCCGTTACCTGTTAAAGAGAGTGGGCTAATTGTGTTTCTTTAGGTGTCTGGGGATAGATTAGGAAGGATAAGAATAGGAGGGAATATAAGAATATAAGAATATACATATAAGAAAAGGAGGGAATTCTTAGTCCATCTATCTATCCAGTTTAACAAAACAATCGTCAAGAAATGCGTATTTCAAACAGCATTGTCAAGTCATTTTAAAATAGTTTCTACCTGTTTTATTGATTGTTGTATATACTTGAAAGTAAAATTTCTTTCCCTACTGCTTTTGTCCTTAACCTTTATAGACCATTGATTTTTGCCCATGTTTTTAATGGAGCTTGAAATTACTTTGCTTTCTTGTTTGTGCCCCACCATAATTGAAGATGGTAGCAAAATACCTGGCCAAAGTGGTGACCACTGCATGTAGCTGCCAGCCTAGGATCTTTTCTCAGCCAGCTCTGTTGCTGAAGAGAACTAAGTTGTTCCTCAAGGCAGACTCTGCTGAGATGGCAATATGGCCGCCACTCTGTAACTTCTCTCAAGCTGTGGCATCGTTTAGTCAAATTCAGGTCTTATATACCACAGGGTCTGTCTGGTATAGCTTCACGCAAATCAGTGCAATGATGTAAATAAGAACCGAGTTTGTCATATGGTCATTGGGGCATATGGAGATGATGTGGGGAGAGGCAGGGCTTCTTCACATCCAAGTGACCATGTCCAAGCAAGCTGTCATGGGTTCATCCATGACTGAGTGATCCCCAGTGGGACTGGATTACACAGCATGGGTCAAAGAGAGATCCTGTCAGACAGCTCTGAAATGGAGCTGTCAGATAGAGGAGGTCAAAGTAGGTCATAGTGTGGTGTGAAGGGGAGGGAAGAGCAAGACCCCATCATCCTCCAAATATCAGCCCCTTTCTTGGCTTCTCTACTCCCACTGGCAGGTGAACAGAGTTTGCTTCCATATATGGATAAGAGAGATTGGAAACTAAGGAGGGCATTTTAGGGACCAGGGAACTCCTTTCTTTGAACTACTGTCATCCAACCCCTCTCCTTGGTACTGCCCATCCTCCATCCTGCAGCTGTAGGCTGCCAAACACAGTGGCAACACCTTACCCATGCTCCTTGCTGTACAAGACACACCAGTGGGTGAAAGTAGAGGTTAGGTTATCGGAGATTCTCCATTCCATTGTCCCCATTCCACAGTGGCACTGGAACTGGCCAGGTACATTGGGCCTGCACTTTCCGGAAGGGTTTTGGTTTGCATGGATATGTTGGTGGCTTTACATGATTCCATGGTGAGACCTGATCATTTCATCTGAATTATGCTTTGAGGTGTCGGTCTTGATTGAAACTTCGGGCAAAACTCCTGCATGTCGAAGTCAGGGCAGGTGCTGAAGGAGACTTAGGAACCCAAGCTCCTTGAAGCTGAAGTAAATGTTCACCCGAACAACAGCAAATCAAAATAGACACGTTTTGCAGTTTTCATGAATTATTAATATTTTAAGTAAATCGTTCATCCATGCAGCTCAAAATATCGTAGATCAGATGCTCTGTTGCCTGGCCCCTTTTGATGTCATTTACACCACTGCAAAGTGAGTTGAAATCATTACCCTAACAACACTTGGACACTGATGAGCTCATCAAAGAATTATTTATAATAGACATTCTCTCTCCTGTGTGCTGATTGGTGGTTTGCTTCAACTCCACTCTCACTCTGTCTCTTCACCTAAACCCCACTCACGTGCATGTCTTCGTTCCTTCCCTCTATCTTATTACTTCTTGGGTCCCCTCACCCTTTTCCTTCCATTTAGCTTATCCCCACCGAATTCAACACCAATTCCAAAAAACATGGAACTGTAACTTTTGCTGTCAATACATTGTTCATGCTACTTGTATGTTAAACCTCTCCCCCATGGCTGTCTTGTCTATTTACACTGTAAACTGCTCAAGGCTTGAACGGTCACTTGCTCTGTGTTTGTACAGTGCCTAACACAATGGAGTCTGGTTCCTAGTTGGTCCCTAGTCAGTACTAAAATAAACACGATTAATACAAAATTAATAATTTTACACCCACTTTGCACTAGTATAAGTGACTAAACAAAGTGCCTGACACTTGAACAACGTCATGCATACGCAACCCAAAACATACTGCCAGCGTATTCTGGCTTCACTCAGCCCTCTACTGTAAGCCTTGTAGTCTCTGACACACATTCTCCAGAGAAAAGAATAAGAAACTATTAAGCAGACATTCCACCTGACTGTATCTGGAGTTAGAACAATGCATATGCGTGGAAAGGCATAACTTAAAGGAAAGCATTATGCTACCCTGGTATTGTCTACAGGGTGTCCATTAAGCTCCTAATTAAGAACCTGTTGTAATACATCTTGTGAATAGGCTTCAGACAGGTTTTCTATAGATCTGTTGCTTTGTTGTAAAGTACATTCTTTAGTGGAGTTGACAGCTCATAGTAGAACAGGCATTCAGCTTGTCTTGCAATTACTTTTACAAAATGAAGTCACATCATCACGCATATTTATTAGGCAGACAACGTTGCTTGGTTTTTTGAAATCGCTTTTTAGCCCTGCTTTGATCAGTCAGCTGAAATCCTAGTGCTGCCTTATTCAAAATCCTGTGTTGTTCTGTAGTAATGGTGCAAGGATGGAGTGACACTAGTAATCCTAAATGGCCTGGGAGCTACCTCCCTCAAAGATTGCCTCTCCCACCCTAAGATACTGCCACAGTTGTGTTCAGGAGAGGTAAACCCCATTAACATAGTAGAAAGGGTGCTGATGGCAGGGGACTTTCCATTCGGGCCTTGTACCTTAGGAACTTACTTCCCCTCTCCTCCGCCTTTGATCTGCATGCTTCCAGTCATCTCTCTTCTTCCCGGAATGATGAGATGTAGGGAGACTCTAGTGCTGCTTTTGTTAGTAGGGTTGACCCTGTTTGTGTTTCTTTTCCTTGTTTCAGGGATAGTGAGATCGGTGGGTAAACACTGGAGTGTGTGGGCGTGATTGTCATTTGGCATCAAGCCAATCTGGGAGCGTGCAGGGAGGTATTCTGTATGCATCCTTAGACCACATTCTGCACTGTAGTGTCTGAGCACCTTCCAATAGTGCATTAACCATTGTGACTACGCATCTGTTTGTTCTCTCAGCCTCTCCCCAGGGGGAGATGGGCAGTGGAGTGTCTTATTTTGGGCAGGGTTTTAGGTTTGTGTTTGTTTTTCCCTCTGTTTTAAAATATACACATTGCTAGGAGAAACATGCACTGGAAGTGGAAGGTGGTGAGCTTTGTGATGGTCCTTTGTTCCTGAAAGGAGCTCATTCCACAGCAGGGCTGGCCTTACCATGAGGCGAACTGAGGCGGCCACCTCAGGTGCCAGACTGGGGGGGGGGGGAATAGGAGAGCGGCGGCACCACTAGGACCCAGAGTGTAGAAAATTGTGTCTGCTGCTGGTGCATATGTATTCTCTCTGCTCTAGATGCACAGAGATGGTGGAGTGCTGTGCTGGAGGAAGGAGGGCACAAGAGACATAACAGGCAGGCAGGAGAAAAGGTGAAAGGGAATAACAGAAAGCCGCAGGAGCTGCAGGGAGAGAGGAGGAGGAGGAGCCTCTTATGTACCTCTCTAGCACCCCCGGGAGCCTGGACTGATTAACACCGGCTTCTCAGGGGGCTTCCTGTTTCCTGCTGCTTCCCTGAACCCACTTGAGGAGAACAGGCAGTCAACTGAAGTAGTAGGAGCCAGTTAGGCCCTTAAGATGCTGATATCTTCCCTCACTCAGGCCCTGCTACCAGCCTGCTTATTTTTTCCCTTCAGTTGAGTGTTGAGAGCCACTATAGCTGTCACAGAACAGCAGTCATGAGTGAAAGAAGAAAACGCCCCTCTGGGGCAGCATTCATAAAAAGAAAGAAAGCAAAGGAAGCTTTTCTATCTAAGCAGGAAGGAGCTCTCCTGAGATACAGAGACACAAATGTTCATGGTGAGCCTTCCGGCCCCAGTGAGGATGTGAGTGGTGAGTAGATGCCTGATCTTCCAGTTAATCAGAGTGCAGGTGACCTGGCAGCTACTGCAGGATCCATATCTCCATCTCAAATGGATGTAACCCTGCATATTCTTGAATAAAAGTGTAGATCAGAGAAGAGTGCGGTGGAGTCGCAAGAAACAGCTGCTGCTGAGTTTAGTTCCTTAAGTCTAGATCAGGCATCGGCAACCTTCGGCACGCAGCTCACCAGGGTAAGCTCCCTAGCGGGCCGGGCCAGTTTGTTTACTTGCCACATCCCACCGGTTCGGCCGATCATGGCTCCCACTGGCCGCGGTTCACCATCCCAGGCCAATGGGGGCTGCGGGACATGGCGCGGGCCGGGGGATGTGCTGTCCGCCGTGTGCCGAAGTATGCCGATGCCTGGTCTAGATGATCCAGGACTGTGGACCCACTTGAGCAGCAGCCTGAGGGACTTCCTTGTACTGCATGGGCCACAGCAAGTGAAAAACTTCATGTTCTCCAAAGACAATGAAAATAGATAGAAGTTTCCATCCAACACATTACTGGCGTGAAATCCCCAATGGTGACAAAGTGGAGAGGCCATGGCTTATGTACTCAAAAACCCAGAATGCCGCATACTGTTTTTGTTGCAAACTCTTCCAGTCTAATGTTTCAGCCACATTGGGTTCTACAGGAACAAAGGACTGGAAAAATCTGGCTAGAAATCTGGCATGCCATGAGAAGGCAGCAAATCACCAGAGAGCATTCCATAGGTAAAAAGAACTTGAGATGAGACTAAGGCTAAAGGCCAGCATAGATGATCAGCATCAAGAGAAGATTGCATAAGAGTCTCTTTACTGGCAAAATGTTCTGAAAAAGCTCCTTGCCATTATGAGAATGCTTGCTACCCAAAACCTAGCACTGCGTGGTACTTCAGTTCAGCTGTATGTGCCAAACAATGGAAACTTCCTTAAAATTGTGGAGCTGATGGTTGAGTTTGATGCTGTACTCCAGGAGCGTCTAAGAAGAGTCACCATCCAAGAAATGTACACACACCACTACCTTGGAAAAACAATTCAAAATGAGATCATACAGTTACTGGCAACAAAAGTCAAACAGAAGATTGTGGCAGATCTGAAGTCAGGAAGATATTACTCTATTATTCTGGACTGCACACCTGACATCAGCCATACAGAACAAATGACTTTAATGGTGTGTTTTGTAACAACAACAGAACCTAGTGAAAATGTCCCTGCAATGGTGACTGTCAGAGAGCATTTTCTATAATGTATTGACATTAATGATACTACAGGAGCTGGTATGACAAATGTGCTTCTTAAAAAGCTGGAAGATACGGGAATTGCGATAGCTGACATGAGAGGTCAGGGCTACGATAATGGTGCCAACATAAGAGGAGAGAACAGAGGAGTGCAGACACGGATCTGAGAGTTAAACCCTGAAGCTTTTTTTGTCCCAGGCAGTTCTCATTTACTGAACTTGGTGGTCAGTGATGCAGCATCAACTTCTAGTGAGGCTGCTGAATTTTTTAATGTCATTCAAGCATCTATATATTATTTCTCTGCATCAACTCATCGATGGCAATTTTGAAGCAACATCTGGGAACATCCTCTCTGACACTGAAACCCCCGAGTGCCACATGATGGGAAAGTCGAGTGGAGGCGGTAAAACCCATCAAACACCAAATTGGGAAGATAGATGATGCCATAGTTGCCATTATGGAGGATAATGCTATGACAGGAACTGTTCGTAGGAGAACAGTGGCAGAGGGAAATGGAATCACCAAAAACATACATAACTTCAAATTTCACTACGGCTTAGTGTTGTGGCATGACATACTGTTTGAAATAAATGTTGTAAGAACGAGACTCCAAGGTGTGTTGACCTTGATGTATCTGGAGCAATGGAACAACTGGACAAAGCAAAGTCATACCCTCAGCCTTACCCTCAGTCAGATGAGGGATTTCAAAACATTCTGAAGAGTGCACAGAAGTTGACAGAGGAACTTCACACTGAAGCTACTTTCCCACCCATTGAAGAATACAAGAGTCACCGAAGAAGACATTTTGATTATGAGGCATGAGATAAATCCCATAAGAGACCCCAAACAACAATTCAAAGTTGAATTCTTTAACGAGGTGCTAGATTGTGCAATACAGTCAATAGAAGAATATTTCATGCAACTCAAGGAAGACAGCAATATATTTGGGATGTTGTAGGATATTCCAAAACTCCTCGCTATACCTGAAGAAGACCTACACCAGCAATGCAGGGCACTAGAGACAGTGTTGACACATGATGACATATGCGATATTGATGTGAGTGACTTAGGTGATGAACTGAAAGCCCTTTCAAGATACATTTCAGCAGGATCAACTCCAAAGGCTGTTCTGGAATATATATGCACAAATAAGATGACCAGCCTCTTTCCAAATGCTTTTGTTGCTCTGCGCATATGTCTAACACTTCCTATAATAGTTGCCAGTGAAGAACGCAACCTCTCCAAGCTGAAGTTAATAAAAAACACATATACGCTCCACAATGACACAGGAGAGGCTGGTCGGCCTTGCAACCATCTCAATAGAGTACGAGCTGGCCCATACAGTGGACCTTCAGGAAGCAGTTCAAATCTTTGCAACCAAAAAGGCACGGAAAGCACCACTTTGATTATTCAAACAGATAAAAATGCCAGTGTTTACTATGCAGACAAGAAAAGTTACATTTGCTGTTCAGGCGTTTGAAAGTTACGTGTTACTTAAAATTTTTGAACAAGGCATTTTAAGTTGTTAGTTCTCCTTTATTGAGGTAGGTAGCAATGCAGTACCATGAGAGGAGTAGAACAGGAAGGAGGCAGAATTGATACCTTTCAAAGTTTTGGCCCAAGCGAGGGGACATGGGGGTGTCATTTGAGCTCCCCGCCTCAGGTGCCAAAATGTTGTAGGCTGGCCCTGTTCCACAGTCTCAGACTGGACCCCAAGAAAGTTTTGTCTCCCACACAGACAAGCTTTACCCTTGTCTGGCCCTCTACAAGCAGCATTGTTGATTAGGGTCTTCATGCCGGAGCTTTAGGCAGTCTTCTAGATACTAACAAGAGCTATATTAAGGCCCTGTTACACTATGGCAGTGTCACTGAGAAGCTGGCTGACAGACTCAGCAATGTAAAAGTTTGTCAAGCCGCCCAGAGTTTGGGATGGATACTCTTTTATGTAGTAGATATCTGGAGTTGAATAAATAAATAAGCAAATTGTGATGTCTGCAGCAATTATATTAGAATACATAAACTTACAGGACTGCCATGGCATGGACTATTTTATTCCTCAGTTGAGACGTTTTCATGAATATTGCCAAAAACAGAACAGAACTTTCTACTTCACTCATAAAATGACTCTTGGCCTTCAGCTTAAAAGATGATCTCTCCTAGCAATCAGAACATTTGTAAGCAATCCGCAAAGCTTGTGTCGAGTTAGTAATTTGGGGCAAGTTTGCTTTAAAAAAAAAAGTGAGTTGCCTACCTTGGTGTGTGTACTAATTCCTTTGAAATGTGAATCACTTATGCAAAGTCCTGTAGCTTGGAAACTAAAATCTGATTTTCTCCAAACCTTTGGTTCCAGAAAGTGTATTCAAGGGTATTATCCTCATTTACAAGTCTATTAAAGATCAAATAATTATTTCTATCCTTGAGGTTTGCCACTTTCAAGCCTCCCATTGCCCATTAAAGAATTGTTTTCACAGTCTGATTTGATATCCGTAGTGTTATAATCAGAGGAAGGTATAGTGTTGGAAGAGACAGAAAAATAAATATTTTTAACTCACAAGGAAATATGCAAATCATGATCAGCAGTCATATTTTTCAGCTACCATGTACTAAAGATGTAACAATGTGATAAATAAAGAAGGCTTTCAAAAGATCCTTGTTAGAATTCTAAAGGGAGAGTTCAGGTAATGTCCCTGGCTCTGATGAAGATACTCCTTTCTCTGGATGCTACTAAATCACCCCTGTCAAAGAGACGACTTATTGTTGTGACTCCTAGACAACCATTTTTTATTTTATTTTAATTTATTTTTGACTTTGAAATATACCAGATTGCACCGGGTATTTTTTTTTTTTAAATGGTCCTTGGAAAATATCACATGACAATGGTACAGAAGCCAGAATGTGTTGTTTGCATGTAATACTGAACAAGGAACATTATTAGAATAGCTACATGGTTTTATCCCTAAAGTTGCTTTATCTCTTCTTGATTCACCATAGAATGTTCTGCCAAATATCTTCCCCAGTCCAATTCCTGACGGTTTTCCTGTTACCAATATAAAGATGCTTACCGTAAAGCTAAGTTTACTGTAAGCATTTTTGATTACATGGGAAAACAAATAAATTACACCCTTTGTTTCTCACCCTTCCTATTTGCAAGTACACCACCCCCCGGAATACTAAATTTATCACAGGCTGGGGAAGAAAATGTTGGGAATCATTGAGGGTCAAATTCTTCCTTTAATGACTTCTCCCATTGACATCAATGGAAGTTCCATGTGTTTAACTAAGAGCCCTTCGTTTGGAAAGGAGAAGAGTAGGAGGGACTATGATAGCTCTGTATCAACTGAAGAATGCTATAGTGAAAGCCAGTCAAGGCACTCCTATTACCCTGTCCCATAATGCAATAGCAAGAGAAAACTAGGCCTTAATAGTCATATTTATAAGGGATAGAAATGAGAAAAACAGAAGCCCTTTAAAATGGTTTAGAATCAAGCTGAGGAATTCAGTGATGCAAGACATTATTGGAAAATATGATTTAGCATTATTCACAAAAGGGATAGCCGTTTATACAAATTAAAGAGCAGACAGAATTACACTAGCTAGGTGAACAAGTGATGAGGCATATAAAGTCTTATGCTCCAGGATATACATCAAATCTTCAGTAGCTGTTAGGAAGGATCTGTCCTCCCCACAGAAAAGCATGGCAAATTTGTGATTAAATTAATCGCATGAGTAAAATTAGGCATGTGCATAAGTGTTTGCAGAATCCTGAATCGAAATGACATCGTTTTCCCACAATCCTCTGGACAGGGTGTCAGAAAAATAGATAGTTCATCAGATCCAGGATGACAATTCTGGTTTAAAAGAAATGAAAGCAACTATTTGGAGGCCTGATGACCTGCAATGCTTTTTAATGTGTAATACTTTAATATAAGGTCTTTCGATACTGATATAATGGGGGGAGGGGAGGATTCAACACCTAAGTGATTTAGGCACACAAGACCCAGATCTTCAAAGTTATCTAGCCACCTAACTCTCATTGAATTAACTGATCTGGACATTGTGTGCCTATATCATTTAGGAGCTTTTGAAATTCCCATCCTATGATGGCGGTGCCCCTTCCCTTGCTGATGTTGTTACATTTCAAAACTAAGATTAGACCTTAAAAGCTATCTCCAAATTAGCATTACTTTATACATGATAAATATTAATTTTCTAGGCCGTCTGTGATATAGTCAGCGAATCAGGATAGGATTAAAAATAAGTAATTTCCCACCTTTGATCCGACTCAAACCTTTGTCATTTCTTGCTTGTTTTGAAATTGTCATGGTCCTGTCGAGGTTAAATAGTAGGTAGAAGTGAAATTGCATTTTAAGTCTGTAACAAATATGAAACAGTTTTACATAAACACTATTCTTCATGCAATTATTTAAATATTGTATCTTTTTAAACACAGCAGACAATTTAAAGAAAGAGAATCTCCTGCTGACATGGGTCAGGCTAAAAAGTTTCTGCTGGGAGGAAAAGGAAAACAAACCAGCCCACAAACAAGCTTTTTGAACAAAGTTTTTCAAAAGGTGAAAGATGCACACCTTCGTTTTTGTTAGTTTGCTTTATTTTTATACCCCATTCCTCTCAAATTCTTTTGTCTTCTCTTTCATATTTATTTTTCTCTCTCATATATATACACACACACAAGTGTGTGTGTGTGTGTGTGTGTGTGTGTGTGTGTGTGTGTGTGTCTGTCTGTCTGTCTCCTGGGGGGAAAAAGTTTTTTTTTAATATATTTATGTAAACTAATTTCTGCAGATAGTATAATCAGTAGAAGGGGAGGGGATGATTCAAGGAATTGGTAATGGGATTGTAACCTTATGCATAAAAATTGCTGGGACACCAACCCAGCCGATTCATTTTGAATAGCCAACTATGAGAATGGCTCAGGGAAATTTGTCCCTGCACCCACGCTAAGGATTCAGCCTTGGAGCAGGCTAGAAGGATGAAGTACATGAAAGAAAAGGCTTGGGACAATGTAGTAGTGGTGTGGGCTGGAGGCCTTGTAGTTAGGGGCCTCAGAGAGGACTTTTAGAGAGGTCAGGAGGTTTAGTCCCCTATGTATAAAAGGAGAAGACCAAGGTTGACCCTGGAAGTCAGAAAACTGAACCTTGAGAGGGCCTATTTGTTGTGTGAATTCTTGTTTTCCCTGGAAGGAGAGAAATTTTGGGTCAAATCACCTTGCCAGTCTGGAGAAGGCCTCTGTGAGGTGAAACAGGCTGCGGCCGCGACTCCACACTGCAGAGGTAAGATGCCCATCACTTATCACTCCACTGAATCTGGCAAAGGCAGCAGTAGTGAGACAAATACAGATGACCTGAAATCAAACCAACAGCACAAGGAAAAGAATAGTCTAACAGCCTTATGTTTTCGAATACAGTTTGATTTTCAAGTGATTCATCGTTATACATGTACTTTAGGTGAACATATCATTAGATCCCAATCTGAGAGAGAGAATGAGAGAGAGAGTGAGTGTGTGAAAAAAGGTGTAAAAAACCAAATGAAAACTCCTAGTAGAGGGAAAAGTCTATAAAGAAAACTGTCTGAACAATTCTGAGGGGATATTATGGCATGTCTCAGAGATAAAGACTGTATATCTTATCAGAGGTAGATTACAATGTATTGGATCACATTTTTATATTCAACACTTTATATGATGTATGTTTAGAAAAGACTTTAAGGGCCAACACATTTATCCATTTAGCAAAGGTTTTGCAGTTTGTCATCTCAGTTTCCGCAAAATGAGCCTTTTAGCCCTAAGCAATGCAGTGCTTCTCATTATAGATAATGAGTTTTCTTCAGTCTCCCAGGCAGACATTAAAATAAGGGCGAATAATGTCTTAAAAGATTCTGTAGGTGTGAAAAATAGATCCTCTGAGAAAACAATGAATTATTAACTAGGACGTAAATAGGGAAATTGACATGATTCCTAGATGATCTCTGCAGTAGCCATTAACGGTGAGTTAGGAATGCTTCATCTTAGTCTAGGAGGTTTCGGTCTTGGCTGTAGTTTCTGCAGATATGCTTCTTTTAAGTGGCTGAATTTTAATATTTTATATTACAGTTTTTCTCTGCTAGTGTATTCTGGCTAAGCAATGGGCTATCTGAGGAAAAGCAACATGACCTCACAGGTGCATTTGAAATGAGGAAACATTGCCTTGGACTCACATAGTTCAACAAAAATGACCTTGGAGGAGCTGTATAGCAAGTAAAGCAGCAAGTAGTTTTGGTTAAATATATAGGGTGTTTTGCATTGCGCTCAATGAGAGTTTTGCCATTAATTCCAGTAGGGCCAGTGATTTCACCGGTGTTTCACCACTACCTTGCTCCTCTATTCATTTACACCTGTGAAACGTGGACCTAAAATGCTACCAGATCCAAATGGGACACTAATTTGCACAAGTGAAAATGACTCCCTCAGGGGCAAGACAGTGGGGAATAAAGCTCACATGCTCCAGGAGTTTAGGTTTTTGCTAAAATGAGTGAGATTTAAACAAGAACTTCAATGTTGGCCTATTTTTATATAATACTTAAGTGAAAATCAATATGAAAAAGAATTTACCCCATTATTTCTTCTATCTCTTTGTATGGATGGGCAGAAGGAAACAGGAACAGGATGCCTGAAACACTCTGTGTAGGAAGAACGAAAGCAAAAGGCCTCAGTGGGAGTTGGAGACACTTTGGTCCCTAGCATTCTCTAATACGCCCGTAAAGAGGAGTCAAATGTTGTTTAACTCCAGTAAGCATGCAGGTAACGTGGAATAATGGCCATGCTCAATTATCAGGCAAACTTTTCTTGGGTCAATTAATGCCTCTGGACACAGCCACCTGCAGAAAATCTAGTTTGCTAGGTTGAGCTTGGGCTAGATTCTGGCGGACTCTTGTGTTTGCGCATTGAATTTGGGATGGAGCATCTCGAACATTCCCCCCTCACAGAGCCACTGGAATTTAGCCCCTCTTCACACAATGTACAGTCAACCTGTGGAACTCATTGCCATGGGATGTTGTGAAGGCCAAAAGTATAGCTGGGGTCAAAAAAGAATTGGACCTATCCTCCATGAATTTACCTATCAATGCCTATTAGCCAAGATGGTCAGGGATGCAACTCCATGCTCTGGATTTCCCTAAGCCTCTAACTGCCAGATGACATTCTGGATGACGGGGGATGGATAACTCGATAATTTCCCTTTTCCATTCATTCCCTCTGAAGCATCTGGCACTGGCCACTAACAGAAGACAGGATTACTGGACTAGATGGACAATTGGTCTGACGCAGTATGGCTATTTTCTTATGTGTATCCAGAATGAGTGAAACCAGATTTTGTTTAGTTTTGTATTGAAGACTGTGGATCAGCTCCTCAGCTGATGTAAATGGATATATTTCTATTGAAATCAAAGGATCTGGCAATTTACACCAGCTGAGGAGCTGGTCTGTATATAATTTGCCAAAGGTTTTGTGACTGATATTGCAATCCCATGCAGTGTCTTTGGGAACCACTGAATTACCTGTTTGAATGGTTTATGTATGATTGTGTTCTGCTCCATCGGGGAGGGTTACCACAGCTCCTCCAGGAACTAAAAACTGGGAGTGGGGGGTGATTACACACGGGATGGTAAACAAGTCCAGAGACGTTCCACTCCCTAGGCTGACTTGCATATGCTGGTTCATACTCAGTTTTTCAGAGACAAAGAAAGGCATAAAAGCCTGAGTTTAAACAGACATCCCCAACCCTTGCTGAGAGATAGGAAAGACTTTGACCTACTAGGTCCTATAAAACTGAAGGGTGATTCCGGGTATGTTTAGTATGTGTTTAAATCTGTTTATTATTTGTATGTGTTTTCTTTATAATGTTGTTGCCTTATGAATAAATGTGCTTGCTTAGAAAGAGCTGTTTGGATCACTGGCACATCATGTCTGTCATAGCCCTTGGGGATAAAGCAAAACCCATGTGCTCGCCTTTAGCTGGACTGGCTTGTTGGGGATTTCACAGGGGTCTGTGCAGTTTAAAACCCCCTAGCCAGGAGGGAAAGATGCAGATATCCACCCAAGAGAGGTGGTGGTTGGAAGCCTGAAGCCTTTAGTGGTGCCATCGAGGGACAATGGACAGAGGAACACAGGTGCAGTTACTCTGAAACTGGGACAGGTTTGACGTCAGATTCTTAAGAAAATAATTTCTGAAAACTGACACACAGAGCTATGGTACTTTTGTATTTTATAACAGAGATGAGTAAATCAGTTTAGGCAAGATCAGTACTGATCTAAAACTTTGCTCCAAACTGGAACCAAAATAAAATCAAGCTTTTTGGGGGGAGGGGGGGAGGTTTGAAAAATTTGGGTTAAAATATTAATGGCAAACAAAGCTTAATCACCCAACATTCATTCTGCATTCTACAGAAAAAGAAAGGAAATTCTGTGATACTAAAACCAACCAAACAATAATTCTCTGTGTTTCTTGGGTTTTGTGCCAAATATCTGAAATTTAAGATTGCATCCAGGTTTCTCTACATAATATGAAATCCTGTCCCACTGAAGCCAAGTTCAAAACACCCATCGGCTTCAATAGGACCAGGATTTCACCCAGAGAGCATACAATAAAATTAAACCATATTCAATGCTGCATTTGGATAGCGCTACAAATTTCGGAGAGGTGCATAATCTGAAGCTGGTGCCTGATTTGAATCCCACAGCTTGTATCTCTTTATCATAAGCCAAATAAAAATCTTGGATCCAAACCAATTGGGATGTAGGTAGATTTAAAAAAAAATCAAACACGCATTTGAATTTTGCATGTTGGTCTCATCTGTAGTCAATCCCTCTCTCTGTAAACTGCTTACAATTGTCCAAGACAAGTTCTGCTCTCAGCTATAACATTGTAAATCAGGAGCAACTGAATTTCAAAGACATTGTAGTTAGTTTAGGAGCACAGATCCTTCTAAAAACCAATGGGACCTGTGCTCCTAATGTTCTTATGAGTTTTTAAAAGTCCCACCCCATATGAATATACGACAATCAGGAAGAGTAAAAAATATATATATATATGAAAAACTCTCTCTCTCTCTCTCCTTTGTAAAATGCTTTGAGATTTGTGGATGAAGAGCACTATATAAGAGCTAAGTAACATCATTACAGTTGTTGTTTACTATTATGTTTTCTGCTGTATCTGCTGAAATGTGGTACCTGTAATGAGATGAACATATGGTGAAACAGATGTGTTGAGTCTATGGACACCAAGCACTTTTGGCTGCCTATCCTCAGGAATTAAAATGTCCCCCTGAAAAGATTATTCCCATTGAGCAAGAATAATGAGCAACGTGCTTCTGCTTTCCATACTAGGTTATCGATTTACATAAACTTATGAAAGCAGAGTGTTTAAACTGGACCTGAATTTTGATGGAGCCCAACTAATGGGTAGGGATACACATCTTCAAGTAAAATCAAGATGATCCTATTTTTTAAGTCCATAATCCTGTATTCTCCCATCGACAAGGCATGGGATACAAAGAATCTCATTTTGGTCCAACAACCAGGAATATCTATAGCTGGAGGATATCAGAGTTGTAAAACAGCCAAATACAGCTTGCTACAGGACAAAATAGTCTAGCCATGTTAGCAAACCTGCTCCAATGTGTATAACAAAACAAAACAAATATCCTGAAGTGTTGTCTTCATAGAATCATAGAATCTCAGGGTTGGAAGGGATTCTCCTCTGATCTATCTTTCCTTCTTGGACTAGCATATTTATTAAAACTTAACACTTGCTAAGAATTAAAATGCAAAAATTGATATTATAAAAGGATATACATCTAATGCAACTACAGCTACTTTTTAAAATTAATCTAGTCATCACTATACATTTTGGTAAAAGATTGGGTTTATTAGGTAGACACAGCAATCAATTTAAAATCAGTTACTGGATTTATTATTGGCTGATGGTTAATATGTTGTTGTCTTGCATATATGATTTAACTAAATTCTTCATTATTTCATCCAAGAAAATCTTTTATTGTTTCCTGTATGGATTGCATCGTGTTTGAGGGAGAACATTTAATAAACAAAATTACATAGAAATTCAGTGAAGATTTTGAAAGCCAAAGATTTCAAACTAGGGTGCTGAAAGTTAACCACCTATGCCTATATCTAGGCACTTAAATAAATGGCCCGATTATCAGGCCAATGCAGTCCCAAATGTTGGACAATGGTAGTTATGGATGTTCAGCACTTTGCAAAATAAGGCCAATTGTCTAACTGCCTAAATATGGATGTAAGTTCCTACTTTTAAGCACTCCAGTTTAAAACTGATCTGCAGCTACATTTTCCAAGATGCCATATGCAAGAGGCTTTTACATTTTGGCACTAGAAGATGCTAACATCACTAATATCTCCTTAACTGGTTACTAAGAGTTCATGTGAGTTCTGAAAGCTCAATGTATTCATACTGGAAGTGCATAGTTCATTATTTGCTGTTCACTATTCACTGTCTGCTTTTCTGTTAAAGTTGCAGTCACCCAGTCAAAGACAAGAAAAAATACCACATGACCAATGACTGAGGATTAATAAATAGCCAATATAAACAGTTCTCCACGAGTACCAAGCAGCTCAGATTCTAAAAATGATCTCGGTGTAAGCTTGAGAGTTTCTCTCTTTCATCAACGGAAGTTAGTCCAATAAAAGATATAACCACACCCACCTTGTGTCTCTAATATCCTGGGCCCAACACAGCTATAACACTGCAAACAATATGATTAAGATGCAGCTTTCTGAGAAATAGCCTCTCTTTGATTTGACTTAATTATATCAGCTCTCAGAAATGTAACACACACTCTCGGATTCCAACCCAAGTCTTCAAACTGCAGAAAGAGTGGGGGTCAACACTCTCCCTATTAATGTATAGAGGACTTTTTTTTTTTTAAGCTAAAGATGTTGAAAGCTTTGTGGCTCAATCTAAGTGGCTCGTTATTTAAAGTGGTGCAGGGCAATTCTGCATAGAATACCTGCTCACTGATATCGGATTTTAACTTGGTATGGCTGGAGTTTACTCATGCCAGTGAGATGACATGAAAATTACCAGAACCTCTGTCCCTTTGGCCTGACATTTACTGTAAGTGGAGGCTGACATTCAATGATAAGTTGACATAATGGGGGAAAGAAAAGGGCATTTTTTGCCAGCTGCTCCAAATCCATTTTACCCTGTCAGGATGGGGTAAAGCTGCCAGCAAAATAAGTGGGATTAATACACAGAAATAGGAGCAGCACTATGGGGGGGGGGGGGGGGGGGAGGATTCCAGGGCTTCTGTTTTATTTTATAACTGCTTTTAATTTCCTTGAGTACGCAACAGAAAATACCCCTTTCCACCTTATCTTTTTCGCTTGCTAAAGTGTGTCATTTTAGAAGGATTAGAGCAGTAAATTGAGTGTTGCTTCTCAACAGCTGCCTTTTGCTTTTCTAATGAACAGCTGCTTTCATTATGGCATTTTTCTCTCTTTATTACACTCTTTTTTCCTCTGACATGGTGTCCTTGATTTAGGTCCCTTGCACCTAATCTTTTTTTGGTGTTAATTATTCCTGAACTTTATATTAGAGCGCTTGGAAGCTCCGTGCAGTGCATTCATTTGAAAACTACACTGACTCATTAAATGTAATTCAGTAAGGACTCTCACAGGCCCCAGTTCAACAAAGCTGCTAAGCAAACACTCAAGTCCTGAGCTGTATAGGGATGGACAAGGTGAATCAAAGTCAGAACTATTTAAAATAAATTAAACTTAGTCACTATGATGGATCGGTCCATCAGCCCTCAGAGAGAGAGAGCGCTGATCACAACACGTCAGATGTGTTGTTCTAGCCAGTCCCCCAGCTACCCGCTGGCCAGGCTGTCAGTAGCAGTGGACACCCAATTGACATAGCGCACAGCAGCCTAGAACTCCTGAGCGATCCGCCAACTACAGCCTCCCAAGCAGCTGGGATTACAGGCGCGCGCCACCACATATCATGAACTAAAAGTCTAGTATCTTGATTTCTCTACCTACAATACCACCAAAGTGATGCCATCTCTTTTCCCACTTAAACCACTACATTTGAGACACCATCTCAGTATCTGCTACCACAGGTTGGCTGACATCACTCTCTGAGATAGATGAATGGATAAGGCTTTGTTACAATCAGCTAGTCTGACCTCCTGTATAACACAGGCCATAGGGCTTCTCTGCCTTAATTTTGGTTTGAACTAGGACATATCTTTTAGAAAAACATCCAACCTTGATTGTAAAATTATCAGTGGTGGAGAATCTACCACCACAACTCTTTGTAAGTTGTTCCAATTATTAATTATCCTCACTGTTACAAATTAGTGTTTTGAACAGACTATTCCCAGTCTGAATTTGTTTAGTGTCAACTTCCAGCCATTAGATCTTGTTATACTTTTGTCTGCTAGACAGAAGAGCACTCTGTGATGGGTTCAGATCACAGAGATCCCTTTGGGACTGTCACCTGATGTTCTGAGATTACCTCTGAACTCGTTTTCCCTGACAACTTGGGACTCCAGAACCCTGCCTTGTTGAGCCAGACACGCTAGCCTGCTGCAACACAGACCCAGGGTCCGGGCCATGCCCCCAAAGCTGCAGACTTTAACTAAAACCAGTTCAGCAGGTCACCTATCTCCAGCAGCCAGACACCCAGTTCCCAATGGGATCCAAACCCCAAATAAATCCATTTTACTCTGTAAACTCATAAATTGTCCGTCCTCTATAACACCGATAGGGAGATATGCACAGCTGTTTGCTCCCCCAGGTATTAATCACTTACTCTGGGTTCATTAATAAACAAAAGTATAAAAAGTAGGATTTAAGTGGTTTTAAGTAATAACAGACAGAAAAAAGTATCAGAGGGGTAGCCGTGTTAATCTGGATCTGTAGAAGCGACAAAGGGTCCTGTGGCACCTTATAGACTAGCAGAGGTATTGAAGCATAAGCTTTCGTGGTATTGAAGCATAAGTATAATACCCACTTCTTCGGATGCAAGCAGTGGAAATGTCCAGGGGCAGACATTTATATCTGCCCCTGGACATTTCCACTGCTTGCATCCGATGAAGTGGGTATTCACCCACGAAAGCTTATGCTTCAATACCTCTGTTAGTCTATAAGGTGCCACAGGACCCTTTGTCGCTTCTACAGACAGAAAAAAGTAAGTCACCAACAAAATAAAGCAAAATACATGCAAGTCTAAGCCTAATACATTAAGAAACTGATTACAGGTACTATCTCACCCTCAGAGATGTTCCAATAAGCTTCTTTCACAGACTAGACTCATTCCTAGTCTGGGTCCAAGCCTTTCCCCTGGTACAGTCCTTGTTAGTTCCACCAGACATTTTAGGTGGTAAGCAGGGGTTTTCTCATGACTGGCTGCCCCTTTGTCCATCTCCACCCCCTTTTATAGCTTGGGCACAAGGCTGGAATCTTTTGTCTCTCTGGGTCCCCACCCCTCCTTCTAAATGGAAAAGTACCAGATTTAAGATGGATTCCAGTATCAGGTGACATTATCCTGTGAGACCCCAGCCTCCATTCTTCCTAGACTGGCCCACAGGTACACAGGAAGGTTTGCAAGTAAACAGAGAGCCCTTTACAGTTCATTGATTGTAAAGTACCCTTAATGGCTTGCACTTAATATGTTTACATCAGTAATACAAGTTTATATCTTATTCTCCTAACTCCAGACATAGAAATAACACATGCAAACAAATAGGATGAACACACTCAGTAGATTATAAGCTTTGTAATGATACCTTACAAGAGACCCTTTGTATAAAGCATCTTTCAGTTACTTCATATTCACATTCATAAGCATATTTTCATACAGCATATGGAGTGCAACGTCACACCCTCTATTATCAAATTTCTGTTCCCCACGTAGGTATATGTAGACTGTGATCAAGTCACCCCTTAACCTCCTCTTTGTGAAGCTAAACAGTCTGAGCTCCTCGAGTCTTTCACTACAAGTCCTGATTTCCAAGCCTTGATGTTTGTGGCTCTTCTCTGAAACCCCTCAAATTGATCAATATCCTTTTAAATAATGGACACCAGAACCAGACATAGCAGCAGTCACACCAGTACCAAACGCAGAGGTAAAATAACCTCCCTATTCCTACATTTCCCTTTTCATACATACAAGGAGTGTATTAGCCATTGTGGCCACAGTGTCACACTGGGTGCTCATGTTCAACTGATTATCCCCATGACCTCCAAGTCCTTTTCAGAATCACTGCTTCCCAGGATAGAGTCCCCCATCCTGTAAGCATGGCCTACATTCTTTGTTCCTAGATATATGACTTTACATTTGGCTGTGTTGAATCATATATTGCTAGCTTACAACCAGTTTATGGAACGATTCAGATGGCTCTGTATCCGTAACCAATCCCTTTGATATTTACCACCACACATTATTTCCAAGCTTCAGATAGATAATATAGGGAACCGCTTTGATATTTTTTTAGGAAAACAGCATTTTAGCAAGAGGTGAGTGAGTGTTTGTAGTCACATGAATCTAACATTTGTTGAATACTTGTTAGATCATTAAAATACTGTTTCATTTTTAAACATTAAAGACATTTTAAATCATTATTAGTTTAGAACTAAGAGCAACATTTTTTTTAAAGCTGGCCATTTAAAAGGCTTGGGTTCCTTCACTTCAGACTGAGATGTGTTATCTAAAGGATCGATTAAGCAAAATGTCTAAAGGAAGGACTATGTCTTTATATCAAAGTTTAAAATACATCATTTTATTAGAGAAAGGCCTTCTCAAGCAATAGGCTTAGCAAGTTCAATGTCATTTAAAATAATCTCTTGATATAAAAATGACAAAATGAAAAAAAAAACAAATGGAAAAGTAGGCTAAAGAGCTTTATATTCTTTTGTAAACGACATGGTAGAAGCATAGATTTCTTTTCATCATTGAATATATAGGACTTAATGGAATTTCAGTTTCTTGCAGAAAGCAAAACAATAGTAATAAATTCAAATACCCATTAACACGGCAGGGAGATTTGTGAGTCAATTAAGAAAGAACTAATGAAAAAAATCTTGAAGCAGATTAAGCACAGAAAAAAAAACAGAGTTCTAAAGTACTATGAATTCCAGATAGAAATTTATGCATAACAGAAGAACAATTTGTTATCGAGATTATTCATGGGGTCCCTTCAATTAGTCCTTTAATCAGGGCATAAGGTCAGCAGGACAGGAAATGCTTATTCTGTACCACTATTCAATCATTCCGATCACAACTAATCATATCTGTTGACAAGTACTTGTTATGACGCTTAGAAGTTAATTATGTGTGTAACAGTCACCTCTGTGTTGCCAAGAAGATACACCAACTGTATATCAGTAGTCACCTTGGAAAACCATAAAGACCATATCCATCTGTATGAACAGGAAAGTGCTGCCTATTAATGCTTATTGCAGACAGTCCCAGAGGATGACAATGACATCTGGGATAAACCATCACATTGGAATGAGTCCCCCAGAGCCCGCAGGCAAAAAGATATTTGTTGGCTTTTGGTACCGAATTCATAAATACTGAGGCATAAAGCAGTAAAGGTTGAAAACTGCCGCTTGCTGCAAACTCCACACTACTACAATAGCACACTCAGCCCTTTGATCCGGCTACGCGGGGCTCCCAGTTCCTGTGATAGTACTGAAACCTGCAATGTAAACACAAGCACTAACAAAACCCCAGGGGATGAGCCAAAGTACTGAAGTTCTAGTAAAACCGAAAAAAAAAAATCCCTTAGCTACCGCTCTGGCAATATTGATTTCATCCAAGTCTCCACCAAATGGAAAGCAGCATCTGGTAAAGCAATTTTAATTATCTGCTGAGCTGCATTCTCTGCTGTCTCACCACTGGATCTATAAAACTCTTATGAGACACAAACATAAGGCCTCGAGGTGGGAGAAAGCGTTCATCCAGACTTTTGACCATGATCATCAAAAAAAATCTATTTCCCTGGGACCATTATATAACACTTCGATTACCTTTCCATTTTTAGGGAAACGTGGCATAACTCCAGATACAGCAAAGCATTTAAGTACATGCCTAACTTTAAGCATGTGAGTAGTGCCATGACTTCAATAGAACTGCTTATAAGTTAAGCACATACTCAAGTATGCTTTGCTGGATCATGGCCATAATTATTATGGTGGATGTCTCTGATAGGTGACTACTAATATAGTTGAATGATAAAACTGTATAACGAAAATAAGAAAGAAAAACTTGTAGCACCTTAGAGACTAACATTTATTTCAGCATAAGCTTTCGTGGGTTAATACCCACTTCATCGGATGCATCCGATGAAGTGGGTATTAACCCACGAAAGCTTATGCTGAAATAAATTTGTTAGTCTCTAAGGTGCTACAAGTTTTTCTTTCTTATTTTCGTTTTGCTGACACAGACTAACACGGCTACTACACTTAAACCTATCGATAAAACTGTATAATATCCAAAATATTCATTCTGCTGACTTCTTATTTGACTGTAAATATGGGAGATGAGCATCCCCTGAATGTTTTGGAAATTGGAATGGTTACTTCTTCAATTGTATCTAAAATAAATTTTAATTTACATTGGGTTTGATTGGTAGTCATGAGGGATATTTTAGGAGATCAACGGCAAGATGGAAAACAGAATTAAATGCAGATTATTTGGGGGAAGATTGGAGACTGAGATATGAGCAGGTTAAATTTGTATACGTTTAGAATGATATTTAATTTTAAGCCCAGGTTCTACATTACTCCAAAATTAATGGGCACAACATACAATTCCACTCCGGAGTTGTGTTATTTATGAAATTTAAAACAGAGTGGGGAGATTTTTTGGAATATGGTTTGGAAAAATAGAAAATACAAGTGTAAAATTTTGGTCAAAAGCTTTTAACAGGTGTGGCTTTGTTTTCATGTAAAAAAAAAAGGTTTCTTTGTTGCAATCAAGGTAGCTAACTTCAGATAACTTTTGATTTAAAATCCTAGTAGAATGATCATTTTAATGCTGCTGGGGATCACATTTAGTACTAATTATGTTAGCAAGCCCAGAGCCTTGGATAGATGTCTTTTTATTACTATTATTGAAATTGATAAAATTTTAAAAAGCATTTTTTTTGAAAACCAAAATAGTTAGATTAGTCTGACAAATGCCCCTGGTTTCCCTATTCTTCCCTCTATTTTTTGTGTATGCACAGAGTAACAGATATCAGTGATCATCAGGATGGATGGATGAATAGATCATCTAGCTCAGCAACAACATGAACAGTGAAGAATAAAAATCATGAGTGAAATGGTAATTTTGCTACTCTCATTACTAATTATCTATGAATAGATCTGACTCATTAATAAACACTCCATCCAAAAATGTTTAATTAGTACCAGGGATTTCAAAACCATTTGAGGAAAATCTAGTTTAAAAGAAATTACCAAATGATTCAGTTCATTTTGAAAATCTACCCCTAATTATATGTTCCATGATTGAGCCTCTCCTCCAAGCAATGACTATGATTTTCTGCCAGTGAGTTCAATTTTCACAATGTTTCAGGTACTAATTAGTACAAAGTGGATTAATAATAAGGGTTATATATTTTCTGAATACCCATGGGCTCCTTAATCCCAGCACATGTTTAAAGTATGGCAAGTGTTGTCTTTTATATTGTTACTAATGCAAAAGTGTCAGTTAAAAGAATACCATTATGGGAGTCACCACTCATTACCAGTGGATTTTTTTTTAAACTGATTTTAAAAAACCCAACCAAACTTTTGAAAGTGAGAAAATTCAGGAAGTATCACTCCTCTTTAAATAAAGGATTCCAAATCCTTATTTAATCCTTCGGATTAAATAAGGATTTGGAATGGCTCGGCCATTACATTAATTGAATCTATTTCCCTTAAATTAACAATCCTCATTCACACCTGTGTGACCATCTTGTTTATCACTTCAAAGGTTTTTCTTCCCCTGCTGCTATGGTTCCTCTCAACTAATTAGCCTCTTAAGGTTGGTCTATGCACCTCCACCTTATCATGTTTCTCTGACTGTATAAATATCTGTCTACTGTATGTTTCATTCCATGCATCCGATGAAGTGGGTACTAACCCACGAAAGCTTATGCTGAAATAAATTTGTTAGTCTCTAAGGTGCAACAAGTTTTTCTTTCTTATCCTCTTTAACTGTCACTCACTAGCACAAGTAGAACAGATAAGTTTTCCTCATGAATATTATAGTCTGGTTAAGGTGTGTGCGAGTTAGGAATTAAAAGACCCTGCTTGTGAGGACTGAAAATATCCTCTATATGTGTGTGTGTGTGTGTGTGTGTGTGTACTTGTGAGGACTGAAAATATCCTGTGTGTGTGTGTGTACTTGTGAGGACTGAAAATATTGTGTGTGTGTGTGTGTGTGTGTGTGTGTGTGTGTACACACGTACACACAACTCCTTTCATTTGACAGACTTTAACCATTCAAGCTGAAATGTTTCACACTGGGTAACTGCCTGAGAATGAACTTTTTGGGGAGCTTTCAGCTAAAATGGCTTAGCCATTTCAGAGAATGAGATTGGGGAGGAAATATGTTGTTTTGCCCATGTTTTCCATTCTGAATCAGATATTCGAAAATTCATTTCTACCTCAAGCGTTTTGTTTCTATAAGGTCAACATAATTGTTTTGATAAGGTTGAAATGTTTCCTTTTGACTTTGACATATTTTATACTATAGAAATCTAAACATTTTAACTTGTATTATGTCATGACATATTAGAATGTGCCATAACCTAAACGTTTTCATTGTTTAGAATGTAATATGAACATAACTCAAAACAATAAAGTCAAATGAAACATTATGAAATATTTCAACCTTATCAAGATTGTATTGATTTTTTTGTGAAAAAGTTAAACAAAATCAGTATGTTCTGATGCAACATTTTGAATTAGTTGAATTAGCATTTTCCAATGGAAAAACATTCCATTGGAAAAAAATTGACCAACTCTGCTGCTAAGTGACCTAGAGTAAATCATGTCACCTTTCTGTGCCTGTTTCTCCTCCCACTCTATTTGCCTATTATATTTTGGCCACAGTCCAGTATGATTTATGCATGTACTTATCTGTGAGTAACCTCATTGACTTTAATTGGGCTATTGACAGTGCAGAAGTTAATCATAGAATCTCAGGGTTGGAAGGGACCTCAGGAGGTCATCTAGTCCAACCCCTGCTCAAAGCAGGACCAATCCCAACTAAATCATCCCAGCCAGGGCTTTGTCAAGCCTCACCTTAAAAACCTCTAAGGAAGGAGATTCCACCACCTCCCTAGGTAACCCATTCCAGTTCTTCACCACCCTATTAGTGAAAAAGTTTTTCCTAATATCTAACCTAAACCTCCCCTTCTGCAACTTGAGACCATTACTCATTCATTAAGCCCATGAATAACTCTTTGCAGCATCAGGGCCTAAGATTATAACCACTTCAGGGCAGGATTTGTTTCTCACTATGTGTTTGTACTGTGCCTAGCAGAATGGGGCACCAGTCTTGGTTAGGAATTCTCGGTCTGACGGTAAAATAAATAATAAACAATGTTTCCAAATTGCTGGTGGTATAGCACCTACATGCATGCTGTTGAAAGTGCAAAGTAACCAAGTTTTGTACATAACTAAGGTAAGGTCGTGATTCAGCAACATGTTAAACCGCATGCCTATCTTTATGATGGCGAATGCCTCTCACTTCGACGGGACCACTCTTTTACTTTCTACAAATCTTCCCCCTTCCCCTGGTTCTTATTTTTAGTACATAATAGCGGGAAAGCAAAAACCAGATTAGCTAATACCTTACCCTGCAATTTTTGAAGTTTCATTTCTTTCAATGATATCTTCCTAGTCATTTTCTAAGCATATCAAAGAGAATTCTGTGGCATTTTTTGGCTTAATGTTGAATATCTCTTTACAAGAAATATTAGAGATAGGATAATGCATGCAGAAATGCAAAACACTGATAATTATAATCAGAGGGGACATTTTGTTTTCTTAGATGTTTTACCATGCATGTAGCCATCTAGATATCAATTTACACACAGCAATATGAACAGTCTGTGAAAAATTGTTATGATAATCATGGAAACACTAGCTGGTTTTATTGAACTCAGTCTTACATTATAATAATATTCGTCTTACATTATTATATTACTACTTTATAGACTAGAGGCCCCATTGAATAAGGCACTGTACAAACACATGGTTTGATATAATTTATGCTCTAAATAGATGAGAAAGCAAGTATCTTTATTCTCATTTTACAGATGTATCACTAAGCTCAGAGTGATTAAGTGACTTGGTTGCACAGGAAGGAGTGGGCAAGGTAAGCCATTGACTCCAGATATTGTGAGTTCCAGGCCAGTGCTTTAACCTCACTTTCCATTTTTCAAATTCCACGTTAGTCCATTTGTGTAAGGAAAGGAATTTAAACACCAACTCACTTAAAGCCTGAATTTCAGAGGTTCCGAGGACCTCCGGTTCCCATAGAAACCAATGGTTCTTCTTTGAGTGCTGTCCCCGTGGGTGCTCCACTTTAGGTGTTCGCGTGCCCCTGCGCTCATAATCAGAGATTTTTGGTAGCAGTGCCCGGTTGGGTCATACATGTGCGGTCCCCATCTTGGGCCGCTTCAGGCAGTTAACTGGGGCCGCTTCAGGCAGTTAACTGGCGCTGTGTGATCAACCCCCCACTCAGTTTCTTCTCTACTGCCCTCCGCCACAAGTTGGAATACTTAGAAGCACCTCGCGACTTAGTTCTTTAGTGTACTTACTACTGTTGTTAGTTTAGATAGATAGTTAACTTGTTTTTCTTTGTACCGTCACCTCTTCGTAATATATATATTTTTGGCAAAGGACTTCCGTGACGGAAATGCCCAGTTCCCTGGGCTTTAAACGTTGCCTCACTTGCAGGGTCTCGATACCCGTTCCGGAGGGACACACTCCGTGTGTTCTCTGCCTAGGCAAAACACACATAACACAGACGTGTCCTCATTGCCTCAAGTTAACTACCAGAAGAAGAAAGGCTAGAGACTTGCAACTCAAACTCCTTCTCATGGAGAAGTCTCTCAGACCAGTGTCTTAGCCTGAAGCCCGGACCCTGCCCTGGACAAGCCTCGCCAAACACGGTTTCTGACAAGCGTCTCCACTCAGATATCTGATCAACCCGCTAAAAAAGCATCTAAAAAGCAGGTAACTACATCCCCAACGCAGGAGTGTCGTTCCACGATCAGAAAAACTGCATCTGCACTGACCGCACCTTCAGTGCCCGGAGCGGAGAGAGCGGGACCATCCGGCACCGCCGGTACCGCGAGAGCTCAGGACTCTAGAAGAGCCAGCTCGGATGCATGTGCTAAGGGGAAATCGAAACCCCGTGCCTCAGCACCGACTCGGCCAAAGCTGCGATCAACACACTGTGGCGTGGCACCGGTGCAGACAGTGGCTCAACCCTTGAACCCCAATGCACGCTTGGTGCACACACCGGCACAGCCTACAGTGCCGCCATATGCGCCACAGCCCCTGGTGCACGTCATGCAGACATCACAGCAGTTCCGATGGCACAAAGATCTCGTAATCAGATCTATGCCGGACTCGCCCATCCTCGGCACTGACGCACAACCCTGGCACATTCGGCACCAAGTCTCGTTGCTACTCCACCACACTCACCTCTACTTTTTTCCGGCGTGGATCAGATATTTTGCGGCATTAGGAGGCACTGGGGGGGGGGGAAGAGGAGAGGAATGAGGGTGCTGAATGCTCGGTAGGGGCTGAACTGGGCGGGGAAGAGAAAGCGGGGGTGGGAAGAGGCAGGGCGGGAGTGGAGCAGGGGTGGGGCCTTGGGGGAAGGGATGGAGTGGGGGCAGGGCTTGGGCAGAGCTGGGGGTGGAGCCCCCCCAGCAGATTAGAGACTCTCCGCCTATGTCCCGGGCCCCGCACCCACCTAGGGACAGACCTGGCTACAGGATTGGGCAACTTTTGTTCTTGTATCTGCTAGAGCTTTTCTACTGGAATAAGCAGACACAAAATCCAGAACCTATCCAAGGGCAGAAAACCTTTTTTTTCAGGGGGTACTCACCATCTTTAAAGCGTGAAAACAGTACCTCATTTACCACCCCCATAAACTAATTTAAAAAAAAAGTTTTGGCATAAAACTTGTTTGTTAAGTTGCATAGTGAAAATGACTGAAAATTATGGCATCTTTTCTAACATATTTTTCCATGTTTTTCATCTGTCAGAAGATTGCCATTCATATTACGCTTGGAAAAATAAAATCTCTCAATTTAATTTAGAGATGGGAAAATAATTCTACCCAAAACAACCCAAAACACCACCACAACAACCACCACCACCTCTGCAAATATTTAACTGGATGAAAAACCAAATTCACATCACATGTGTTTGCAACCCTTTTGCATTCCCTTTTCAAGACAATTCTAGCAAATATTCACAAAATGACTATGTTTTCATTAAGTACGAGAGACTATTTGGAGAACCTGATTCTACAGGTACATTTATCCAATATAGGAAAAGAAATAATACCAGGTGACTTGCTGGGCCAAATCCTCAGAGGGTGTACATCAGCATAATTTCACCAACGTCCAGAGGTCATGCTGATGTACACTAGCTGGGGAATATGACCTAAAATGACATTCCAAATTAACCAACAGATTGCATTTGAAATAGTGAATATTTGCAGAAAACTGCTTGGGCAAAAAGAAAGGCCAAGAATTGTTTGCATCGTTTAAATCCAAAAGCAGTAGTTGCTCTGAAATATCCCAGTTTTGCCTTTGATAGCTAGATAATTTTGTTCCCGAGGCAGTTGTCACAGTATCTCCAGGTCTTTTCCATTCTAAAACTTTAGACCCTGATTGTCCTTTGCCCTGCACCTTGTAGCCATGAACACCAGTGCAATGTTATCAGATCATAATGGTCATGTTTTTTCAGGCATTTTGTTTTTCAACTCCCTTTGTGCTGGAGTAAATGGCTACACAAAATACACAGCAATGGACAATCAGACTCCTAGCACAGGAAAGCCTCACTTAGCAAAGGCAAATTGGAAAGTTAAGGGGCCAAGAGTATAATTCTTTATAACTTTGAATGACTGCCAACTGCTACTGGACACTTTGTGACCAGAAACAAGGGCAAATTTGGTCAATACATTATTTGCTGGCAATTATTTGCATAGTTCTGCTCAGAATAGACATTACTTTGTCACTGACAAAGGAACTTGGGATGAGAGGTTGACTGATATCTCCCTTTTGCCCTTCCCTGTTTAATGAAATTAATAGTCTATTACTCCGTGTCAGGCCGTAATCTGGCTAGAAAAGCTTTTATTGACAGCCTTGCTAAGGCTGTCAGCTATGCTTCCAGCTTTATAAATGGTCTTGGATTTGTGCAACTAGAATACGCTATTTTGAATCGAGTTATGTGTAACATTATATAAGAAACATTGGATTAAGTTCTGAGACTGGGTGAACTAATTCTGGCATCAGTCCTTTGGAACATTAACAGAAGCAATGTGAGACTCTGGACTTGTGGTATTGCTGATTTGCTTTCTTAGGGCTGGTCTACACTAACCCCCCAATTCGAACTAAGATACGCAACTTCAGCTACGTGAATAATGTAGCTAAAGTCGAACTATCTTAGTTCGAATGAAAAGGCACTTACCCGGGGTCCACATGCGGCGCGCAGGCTCCCCCGTCGACTCCGCCTACTCCGTTCGTCGAGCTGGATTACCAGCGTCGACGGCGGAGCACTTCCTGGTTCGATTTATCGCGTCTAGACAAGACGCGATAAATCGAACCCAGAAGATCGATCCAGCGCCTCCGACAGGACGCGTGAGTATAGACGTACCCTAAGTGACTGCCTTGTGCTTGCCATGATTTGTTTCTAATAAAAAGACAAGGCAGGAAATGCTCCTGGTTAATGTGACTTCTAGGCAATAGCATAAAGGCCTCATATGAACTTTTCAGCTGTTTCAGGACAATGTAAGCAAGGGCAATTGAAGTCGATGGAAAGACTGCCCATTGACAATGGATCAAACCCACACACAGCTGTTAAGGGAATTCAAATGTATGAAGGACTTAAGTTTATGTGATTCTGTGTATTTTAAACAAAGAATATGCTCGGTGATTATTCCAAGACAATATAGGGAAAAAATGAAATATCTGGTAAAGGCAGATATCTCTAAACTACCTGGGCCAGATCCTCAGCTTAATTCATGCCAGTTGACAGCAGCTGAGCATATGAACGTCTTTTGACTCTTATGGAATTTGCTGGTATTTGACAGGCAGAGATTCTGTCTTGACTATTTTATGTTGCTGTACACACAAAATGTTTTCTTTATCTTTTGACAAATTCTTACGGATTTAGACATGTAATTACCAACAAGATATTGGATTTTTGAGTTAAAAAAACAAAAACGGCAGAGAAGTTGAGATTCACTATTACTGCCTGATCTTGCTTTATTTTGTCCCCTTCCAATCCAGACACATCCAACTTCCCATTGAGAATTCAGGGTAGTGTCATCCAGCAGGCATTTACGGTGATAAGAACTACAACGAGAGGGCTTTCAAAACATGGGTTGCCAAGTAATTTATACCCATTGCAGTCAGTGAAATAGTACAGGGTTTAAATCAGTGCAGAATTTGTGCCTATGTTACAATAGTGTGTGTGTGTGTGTGTGTGTGTGTGTGTGTGTGTGTGTGTGAGTGAGTGAGAGAGAGAGAGAGAAAAAACACCTCATAAAATGGGAAATGGACTATACTATTTTGAGTGCAGGATTTGGCTGATGCTCCTGAAACTGGAATTTTACTTCTTATAGGGAATAAGATACACTGGTATTGTATGAAAATTAGGATCCTGGTGTAAATCAGGATTACCTTTGTGTATTTCTTCCACTAGTTTTCCGTGTGCCCATCACCTACGTCTGGGAATATGACATCATTAAAAGTAGACAAATGTTCCTAGCCATTGGCAAAAAGCTGAGGGGAAAATAGCACTAGTGGAGGGGATTCTTTCCCCATTGACGCTCTCCACAATTCCCCTCCTCCTACCTGCTGCATTCAATAAATATGACTTGCAACATGCCTCCATTTTAGAAGGCCGTTCCTCCAGCCCCCAAGGGCCTTGAGTCTGCCAGTATGATTTCTGTGCTGCAGGGCAGGGGGTGGGGGGGGAGGGTCTGAGGTAGCCATATCCAGAGCTATGAATCTCCTACTCTACTGCCATGTTTATTGGGCATGGGGGAGGAAGCAGAAAAGATGTCTATTGCACACAAGAGGGAAAGGCTGGGCATGTGGTTAAGGCACTGAACTGGGACTCGAGACAGGCTCTACCCCAGACTTCCTGTGTTATCTGAGCCTTGCAATATTTGGTGTTTTACTTAAAGCCCTAGATTGTGGAGACAAGGATATACCTAAGAATCTCAAATTTCATTAAAAAATTCTAGCTCTCATGGTTGCAGAGAAAAGCTTGAAAAATATGGCCTGAGTGCACACTAAAGGCTGAAAAAACCAGTCGGCACCTACAAAGAACCTAGTACCTTAAAAAAAAAAAAAAGAGCATGGTTTTGGAGGGCAGAGGGCTGGATTAATGATTTTTGTAATGATTGGGGTTGGCACTCATTCCCTATTCATACAATTAAAATAATAGCACTTCCTTTCTTCTACCTTTTGTCTGCCTTAGAGTGTGGAATTGTGGTAGGGGCTGTCTCTTAATAGACACAGATTTTTAAGGTAGAAGGTACCATTTGCTCATCTAGTCTGACCACCTGCATGGCACAGACCAGAGACTGTCACACAGCTACCCGTGTATTGTGCCCAGTAATATGGATGATTATATTTGTACAGTCTCTAGCATAATGGAGCAGCTACTAAAAGTGCCTCAGTTCTCTAAGTCACTGGTTCTCAAACTGGTTTTGGACCATCAGTAGTCTGGAAGATCTTACTTTTGAGAACTGAGCAGGGAGGGACAGAGATTTTGGGATAGGTGGTGGGTTTAGTACAGAATCTGTTTTATGTAGCGAGCTCATCTCTGAGAAAGTTGGAAGAGCAATGCCCTAATATTTTATGCTTAACACTTATTAGACTTTTCTCAACTCCTTTTTTTTTGTCTACTAAAAACACCTGTCAAAACTACACACTTTTGGCAAACAACAACATAATAGGATATTTGGTGGCTGTTTTTCAGCAGAGCTATCAATATTTCTAAGGGCTTGTCTACACTACCCGCCCGATTCGGCGGGTAGCGATCGATTTTCTGGGGATCGATTTATCGGGTCTCATCTAGATGCGATAAATCAATCCCAGAAGCGCTCCCCGTCAACTCCGGTAATCCAGCTCGGCACGAGGAGTAAGCGGAGTCGACGGGGGAGTGATCCTGTGCCGCTTGGACCCGAAGTAAGTAAATGTAATTCAATCTAAGATACATCGACTTCAGCTACGCTATTCTCGTAGCTCCCTCTCCCCCCGCCCCCACACTGTAGACCAGACCTAAGAGAACATGATCCTGACAGTGGTTGGGTTTTAGTGGGTTTTTTGTTTTGTTTTGTGGGGCTGGGTTTTATTTTTCTTAAACAGGAGTATTGCTCTGGCACTTGTGCATGGCATAATTGCATATTTTTTTTTTGCTCCTATGGCCCAGCATACATATGAAAAAATTATCACAGTATCTGTGAATGGAAAAAGAGATGATTGACATACTTTTTATATTCTCAGCTCTGTGAAAGCAAGAGAGAGATAAGGTCAAACTGACAGCCTCTTCACTCTCGATTTCCTCTGAGTTATTATTTGCAATGATGGAAATAACCAGGAGTCCCTTTTCTGCCAAAAATCAAACTATCCTGCTAGGGGTTGTTTTTCCATTATCTATATCTAGACAGACAGACAGACCCCACCCACATATTGATAGTTATGTGGGATCATTAAAATTATGAATCCATTGAACTCAAACCCTGGGTTTAGCAAACCAATGCTGAAACCACTGAGCTATCCCTCTCCAGAGTGCTGCTGGATCTGTTGACCTCTGTGATGATGCATGAAAGTTAGTGAGCCTGCGTGCATTTCTGTAGGAGTGCAAGGCGCTGATGAAAGGGAACAAGCAGGGGCGGAGTCTGGAAATTGGCATGTTACAGTCTACTGGGGGTTTGCAGTGAGGATGGGATTGCTTGCTAACTAGGCTAGATTAAGCCTTAGGAACAATAGGCACATGCCTGATTTAAGGACTCTCGTGAGAATGTGATGACATCTTTGTGGCTTCCTCATGCACAAAAGCAGATTGCTGGGGTGAGGGTCTTGCTACTCCACCACCAACCCAGAGGCCAACAAGTGTTTGCATCCTCTACCCTTCCTTCTTGAGTTAGGCTGAGGTGAGGGAACAAGGGAGGTCTGTGATGATTCCCTCCAACCTGCACTGCAGTAGAAGGACACTGTGCCTTCTGGCAGTGCTAGAGTTGTCAACTTTGTAGTATTAAAAAACAGACACTGCAGCAGGGCAGGAGTGCCAGAACCTCTCCTAAGGCCGGCCCTCCCCCCCCCCCCAAGGCTCTGCCCCCCTATCCACTCCTCCCTCATTTGCTGCTCCCTCCCTCCCTGGTTGGGAGGAACTCTCCTGCAGAGCAGGGGCTGGGAGCTGCAGCCACCCAATGCATGTAGGAGGTGGCTTCAGCTTAGTAGGGGCTGCCACAGGTGAAGACCCGGTACCTCACCTTCCCACAGTAACCAGGTTTTGGGTGTCCTGTAAGTAGATCTGACTAGACAGTGTCAGGTCCCCTTTTCGACTGGCCTTTATATGCCACCTGAGAAAAAGACTCTGAGGGAGGCTCCCGCACCTAAACAAACAGAGATCCCCTGGGATGGGACTGATCCACAAATCCCCTCCCCTCACCTGGGAGAAGAAGGGACACTGTGCCTATCACAACACACTCCAATGAAAGGCTCGTGGGGGTGGGGACCATGCCACCACCAAACTAAGTATGGGGATGCAATGGGGGCAGGGGTGCAATGAGGTGAGGGTCAGGCCATGCCGGGCCAGGCCAGGCCAGAGCTCTGTGGGGGAAGGGAGGAATGCAGGGGCCTCATATGAGGTTGTGCATAGGATCAAAGATTCACTTCAGCTAGTCCTGCCTCTTGGGTGTGGGGAAGTTTGAATGGGGGAAGGAAACAGACTCTGGCACAAGGAAGGGGCCCTGAATTTTTTATTAGCTTTAAACATTCCTGGAGCAGTACAAGCTGCAGCTTGGGTCTTATTTTAAAGAGAACTAATTTGTCCATCCTCAGCACCAATTCTCCATTCAAAGATGGGCTGACAGGTGTCTGTTGATTTAGGGAGGCCGTGTTTCCTAGTGGATAGAGCACTGGCCTAGGACTTAGAAGACCTGGGTTCAATTCCTGGCTCACCTGCTGCATGACCTTGGGCACATCACCTTCTCTCTCTGGGCCTCAGTTTTCCCATCTGGATAATGAGGATAATGATACTGATATCCTTTGTAAAGTGCTTTGAGAGGTACTGGTGAAAAGCACTAGAAATCATTACTACTAGGGCTGGCCCAGACATGAATTTTCAGGGATGTTTTAGACACCAATACTATTATCCTGTAACATTAATTTCATGTTAATTTAATAAACATTAATTAGTTTATTAATGGATCAATTATTTCCACCATGAATCACCCTTTCCTTTATTCCAAATTTGGAGAAGGGAAGTAGATCTAAAGAATTTCCCCCCTCGCTCTTTTATTTTCCCACAAAAATAAGTTATTCAAAAGATAATTTCTTTCTAGGACACTGACTCTGAGCTAAACCATTTGGGCAAAACCGATAATGATCCTTGTTCCTCATTGTCAGTGAGCACCTCTTATCTCCAGGGTGACCTGAAAGGTTACAGAAATTAAACTAAAATCAGTGAACCCAGACTGAAACCAAGACATTTGAAATATAGGTGTCAGATAGGCTTATAATTATTCTGCTCCTATATTCATATACAGCGTGTGGTTTATGATAGATGAGACCATGAGAGACAGAGCGAGATGGCTCATTGCATTTATAATATTTTTCTGTGTAAAGGTTTGCGTCTCTAATGGGCTGTGTGAATGAGCTGAATCCTGCAGGCCTCAGACTGCCCACAGAAGCCTTTAAGGCAGAATGGGGCTCTCCTAGTGAGCTCCATAAAGAACTCCTGTGCAAGCAGACTTTCCCCGATATTCCCTCTAACCCGTAGATTTTATCCTGGCTAGCTAGACTTTATGCCTCTCCTCGTCTCAGCGAGGTTTATGTTGTTCAACTTTTGTTTTCTTCATTTTTTATTTGTATTGTAGCACCAGGTAAGGTCGGGGGTCCCCTGGTGGTAGGCTCTGTGCAAACATAAAATAAGAGACAGCTCCTGATCCAAAGACCTTACAAATTAAATCGACAGGACAGGGGAAGGGGAGAGAGGCAAAGTGACGTGCCCAAGACCATAAAGCAGATCAGTGGCAAAGCCAGGAATAAATCCAGGCCTCCAGAGTCCCTGTACAGTGTTCTGTTTACGAAGCATTAAGATAACTTTGGTTCATGGCCTGTTGCTGGGCCATTCGAAAGAGAGAAAACTAAGTACAGAGTTCAAACACTTGGGTTGGGGTTGAAAGGACCCGGTGCTGATCACTCAGTGAAAAGCATGGGGCACACATTGCTAGAAGGTGCTGCCAGGATGCAGTAATCTGGAATTTGGGGAAAGCTTAGAGCCCAAGAGATGTTGGGGTGGGAAAGGCCAGTGTATGGCACACAAGTTTCAGAGGTATCATACAGGTTTCGTTAGGGACTCTTGGTGCCAGATTCATTCTTTAGTTCTAGAACAAATACATTTCCACATTAGAGCCTGGAGGCAAAGTTCCATTGTTCCACCTTATTTGCAGCTGGCTCACAGCTCAGGGTGCCAAACTCATGTCAGACTGTCCGAAACCAGGGCAGACACCCCAGACTGGCAATATATTCTATCATGACATTTCATCAAACCAGTAACACAAGTGTACTCCTGGGTCACTATATTAGTTTTACCATGGAGTCACAGACTCTAGTTTCTCTGTACTACCCAGACTTTGTTATAGAAGGTTATTAAACCAAAAATCACATACATTAGCGTCTTCCAACCCCAAAGGATTGGTCACTCACCCCAGGTCACCAGATGCTCAGGATCTTACCAAAACCACTGTAGTCACTAAAACTACGGATTTAATAGCTAAGAAAAAGAAATGTGAGTTATTTAAAAGGTTAAAGCAGTTAAAATACATTACAACCGGATTAGAGTTTATAGTGCAAATTATAACAGAGGTGTAGTAGTCCGCCAGTCTCTTGGGGTTAGCCTATAATACCCGTGCTATATCGGCACAGCTGCACCAAGACAGCTGCGTTGCTGGAAGACGTGCTATGTCGACAGGAAAGCAGTGTCCACACTGCGCTAAATCGATGTAAATTACATTGCTCAGGGGGGGATGTCGTTTTCACCCCCCCGAGCAACGTAACTCACATCAACTTAAGCAGTGGTATAGACAAGCCCTTAGAGTCCCTCCATAAATTCCTCAGGGCTTCCCAAAAATGGCTTTTGAGGTCCCCTGTCTTCTTTGAAACACCCCCTGACAGCATTCAGATGAATCAGAGATGAAAGGATCACTCCCAGCCTGCCTTCTTATAGCTGATCACAATCTGGAAAGTGTCCTAACACAGCATGTGTCTGTAGATTTCCACTGTTGAGCACACAATGCCCCATGCTTTGAAGCCAGCATTGAACAATTTCGACAAATGGGTGTAGATTAAATGGGAAGAATGTGAATGTGAGAGCCAAAAACATTAGCCTTCATACAGTTTTACATAGCAAGTAAATTCACAATACTAAGTCACATTATTGTTCTAGGGTTATTAAGTACAAAGGCAGCAATCATAGGTAAACTTAGTGTAAACGTAATTACCATGTAAAGGCAATGTGATAACATCCCCCTTTATTCCATTCTAACAAGTGGATACAACAACATTAGCAATGGACAGGTTCATAGACAAGCGGATACAATAACGTTAGTATTTCCTTTTGTTCTAGGGTCATTTACTACAGGGCATGAACAGACAACAAACAAACACACACCAGGAAATAGCCAAACTTAACAACAGAGTTACATCTTACCAGTGGGTTGGTTTGAACACATTATAATGTCTCTTGACTTTGCTCTGAGGTTCATACACAGGTGAATTGCCTATTGCTTTTAATCTGAGCTGGTCTGCCAGCATCACAGTCCCACCAGAACAGCCACTGCTAAGACAGATGTTGATTTTTAAACACACCAAGACCAACCAAATAGAAAGAAGAGTTCAGAGAGGCACTTACTTTAGCCAAGTATGGGCTTGGATCTGTTCCTTCTTCAGAGACCTTCAGAATGTCAGTGAGTTAAAGCTTTTCAGCCATATCATATTTCATTCTTTTCCCTTATACAATCTATATGAGGTTCGGAAAGGCACAGAAGAGACAACTGCCAACATCTTTTTGTTCTGTGTTTGTACAGTACCAAACACAGTGGAGCCCTGATCCATGTAGCCCCTAGCTGCTACCATAGTACAAATAATATAAAGTACTTCAAATTAATTAATTAGCGCTGTATTCTTAATAGAGACTAAAATAAGATCGGGAACAAATGCTGTAAAAAATCCCAACATTTATCTGTTCTTTCAAACTATATGACGTTTTCCCCAGAGATTCCAACATCCTTGTCTCTGTCATTAGCTATACTCAAACCACTGGCAGATTCTCATATTCTTAACATAACCTGTCTCTTTTAATGATGCTTTCAATAGAGTTGTTTTTGACACCGACTCATAGCTGTTATATATCTACCACCCATACTTAGGTGAAGAGCCCTGTTAATGTGAATAAAACCTGCAGGACTGGGTCCAAGCTCATGTCAAATAAAAAAATCTTTGGATTAGTGGATACAACACTACCTAGCATCATGTTCACCCAAGGTTTTATTTCTTTCCAGAAGTATTGGCAATGGCACCAAGGAGGATAGTTGTTTCCCACACCCCAGGAGAGAGCATTCTCTTTGATTCCAATTCATTTTCCTGAATATCCAATATCTTAAGGCCTCTGTGGAGTTCTTGATGTTTCTACATATTGATGGAGTTACACCAGGGCTGAATTTGGCCCATCAATATGCTGAGTAATGTCTCTCCTCCACTTTACCTTTAAAAAAAAAAATCAGTGGAGGGTTAGGGGAAATCCATCAAATATCTGTAGATATAAAAGGTCAAGAGAGGGCAAAATTCATAGTTGAGTTTAAGGAAAACAAAGCCTCTAAGGTGCTATAATGTACCTCTTTTGGGGGCCATCAATCATCATTAAGTTGCTCCAACATATGTACCTTTAGGCTCACACCCGCTTATTTACTTGTAACTTCCACCCCATACAATAGCACCTCTAAATGTGGGCATCTGAGTCTAAAAGTCCATCTAACACAATAATTTACATGTTGAGAGACCAAAAGAGAGTGTAGATACGAACAGGAGGGTGCAAGAAGGTGTGAGATGAAGCAGACTGCCCAATTTCAGTTAATATCTGGCTATGTATGTTACATGAATTTACACGGTCTCTGACATTATATTAGATTAAGGGAGTCTTAGGCCATGTCTACACTTACAAGCTTACAGCGGCACAACTGTACAAATAAATATTTATGTCGCCCGGGATGTGTGGTTTTTTTTTTACACCCCTGAGCAACAAAAGTTTTACCGATATAAGTGCTAGTATAGACATAGCCTTACCATGGGTATTAGAGAGACAAGGTGGGTGAGGTAATATCTTTTATTGGCCCAACTTCTGTTGGGGTGAGAGAGAGAGAGAGAGACAGACAAGTGTTCCAGCTTACACGGAGCTCTTCTTCAGGTCTGGGAAACGTACTCAGAGTGGTCACAGCTAAATACAAGGTGGAACAGACTGTTTAGCATAAGTTGGTAACACATATATCAAGGGACCATCCAAGGTGAAGCAGTCCATTAACACCTCTCCAGTCACATGGAGGAAAGGAAGGGTGTGTGGCGGGAGGGCAGGGGAAAGCAGCTAGTGAAGGGGTTTGTTAGTGGGTTATAGATTGTTGGAATAACCATAAATCTAGTGTCTCTATCCAGCCCATGATTTTTAATGTCTAGCAACATTATGAATTTAAGCTCCCAGATGCATCTTGTGAAAATGTTGTACAGGTTTCCAGTGTGGGATCAGGACTGATAGGTCAGATACAGAGCGATCGCTTTGTGAAAAGTGTTCATCCACAGGTGATAGGGTATTTTTGTCTTATTATCATGTGTGAGTTCATTTGAGAGCGTAGTGATTGGTTTCACCCACACAGTTGCTGTTGGGGCATTTAGTGCACTGGATGAGGTACAACACATGTTGGGATAGACAAGTGTAGGACGCATGGATCCTGAAAGGTGTATGGTGGGGGGGCTAATGATCACTGTAGCAGTGGAGATATGTCTGCAGGTTTTGCATCTGTTGTTCTGGGAGAATCTGGTGCTGCTTTGAGTTGGTGGGGAGCTTGCTTCTGATGAACTTGGAGAGGTCGGGGGGTTGTTTGAAGGCCAGAACAGGGGGACTTAGAAACGAATTCTTTCAGGATGGGGTCCCTATCTAGTATGGGCTGTAGCTGTTTGATGATACCCCATATGGGTTCCAGTGTCGAGTGGTAGGTGACAACTAGGGATGTGCAGTTGGAGGGGGTTTTATTTGTGTACTGAAGCAGGTGCTTTGCGGGTATTTGGGTGGCTTGTTCAATGCTGCAATCTACTTCTCTAGTGGAGCGTCCTTGTTTGGTGGAGATTGTTTTGTGTGTGTTAAGGTGTATGCCCCGGACTTTCTCCTCAGAGCATATTCTGTTGTATCTGAGTGCCTGGCTATCGCCAACAGATTTCTTGGTGTGTTTGGGGGTGTTACTGGATTTATGAAGGTAGGAACGGTGGGCTTGTGCAACCAATGCTGAAACCCATGGTGCCGGGACATCACTCTATTTTCAAAAAGTGGATGTACCAGTTTATACACAATTCCTTTTTTTCTACCCAATTTGACAAACACATTCTTTCCATTTATTTAAAGAACCAAAGGGAATATCAGCCATATGGAAAGTCATTGAATAGTAGCTTTCTAGATAGAACAGCCACCAGTAGCAACTATTAGAGAGTTGTTAAGCACATTACATAACACGCTGCTTTTCACACACTATCTTTAAAATGATTCACCTTTGAGGATAAAATGTTCATCCTGCCCTCATTTTTCCCTGTTGGCTAGGCTCCCTGACTGAACTACATCTCCCATGTTACACAGCAGTTAGGTGACTCCCATGATGCATCAAACTGGTCTGTCAGACAGGGGATTGTTGTGCATCATGGGAGATGCAGACTGGCCCTGGAGCTTGGCTCAAAAAATGGGGGCACGAGGCAACCAAATTAGCACCAGTGAGGCTCCCACAGCAATTTATCTAGATGCAGTTTAATACTGAGCTTATTGGAATGAAACATTCTGTGTCAGTTCAACAAACTGAAATATTTAGAATTGGATAAAACCGACCAAAAACATAATACCTTGCTTTTTCTGACAGAAAATCAAAAAAATTCAGCCAAATTGAAAATTTCCCACATTTTCTGTTGAAAAATCATTTTAAACAGAAAATTCCTGACAAGCTCTATTAGGCTTGTAATTCCCATGGAAAGTTGATGATTTAGACCTGGAGTGTTGATTCAGCCCCTTATTAAAAAAAGCAAAATGCAATCTGAGTACAGATTCTGAGCTCTACCCTCCTCCACATTTGGGGATGTTAGGATATTAGGCTGTGATTTGGGCCCATTTCTAGCTTTTTACAAGTCTCTTAGCAACATGTACTATGTGCATACCTGTCACCTTAGCGTCCCTATTCCAGCCAGATTGAAATCTTAGTGAAGGCATGGCAAGTTGTAGATTTAATACATGTTAACTGGTCAGAGCAAAACCTAGAGTCCAGTACTGGGGTTTAATTTAACCCCCTGCCAATGTGTATTGAAACCACAACCGGCCTTGACTTCACTAGCATTTTAACATATGTTAAACATACACCTTTTCCCCCTAAAGTAGACATGGCCTAAAGGCAGAAGCAGACTTCCAAACCCAACACAAGCACAAAATTCTTCTAACTCACATTCTCGTTCAAAACCTTGATGCCAACCTCAGCAACATTTCCCGGTAGTGAAGACAGACATACATGAAATGGCTAGCTGGATGTTAAAATATGTTAAATGGGAAAAGTCTGAGTTTGCAATGCTTCCCATGCTTCTCAAGGAAACCTTGCAAGAAAGCAGGATTGCAGCAGGAAAATGCAAAACTCCTTCTTTCAGTTTGAAAAAAATATAACGCAATAAACTATGCTACAGTTTGTACAGATTGTTTCTCATGAACAAATTATAAAACAAAAGTTTAAAATTCCCTGTCAGAACCTAAGCTTCTAATCTTGTAATATTTGACCAGCAAGGTTGCATATAATATAGTACATTTTCCACCAATGTGGTGACCTGTTCCTCTGTGCTGACTTCTCTCTATCCTGAGATAACTAGAGAAGCCGAAAACATTACATAAAACTAATGGAATCAGTATGCATAACATACCTACTCTTAACTTGCCAAAAGTGAAGGTAGAGAATCTCCATGTCATTATAGAGTTTGGCAGGCTGCTCACAGCCACCTGCCTACCCAAACTAACGAAGGCCAGAAAAGACTCATTTTCATTTATTAATATTTGCTAAACCACTTAACCTCAACTGACAACTCCTCTTGGTGAATCAGAGACTTGGCTGTGCGTTTGACCTGTTGACCTGCAAGAGTGTCAAATTCTTGTTTGGACATATGAACCTTGGAGGAAGAAAAATCTTTAAAAAGGCATGACATTTCTCCTCTTTGAAAGAACTAAAACTCCATTCACCCACCAAGCCTTATCTTGTCATAAATACGCAGTTTCCAGGGCTCTGCCTCTCTTCCTGAGGCAACTAATGACACAGTATTTTCCTCATACCATTTTATGGTCTTGGGATTTCTAAAATTGCAAAATTGGGATTCAGTATTGTGTTTGTAAAACAGCCAACAGTCCTGAGTCCACATTCATTGTGGGTGCAAAATAGCCTCCACGGTATGGGCATGTATACATTCTACACTTTGTCTTTCCCACCTTGTGATCAGATGTCCCTAATCCTCTTGCTTCATCTAGGCCATAAGCATCCAGGCCCTTTTTATACTTCCCTTGCAAGGTGAACAGAAGCTCGAAGAAGATTTTTTTTTTTTTACTGTGGTATTGCTTCAGTTATGGCCAAAGACCCCATTGTGTGAGGCGCTGTACAAGCACAGAACAAAAAGACAGTCCACCTGCCCAAAAGATCTTACAATCTAAGTAAAATATTCTACGGAAAATAGAAGTACTTCCTATTTCTCTAAGGAATCAGACAACACTGAGGTTCTCAGACACCACCATGATGGGCATAGGATGGCTAAATAAGTCCTAATCACATGCTTTTCTACTGTGGACTTGATTTGGGGCTCAAAATTTCGGCCTTTATCTCTCTGACATTTTGATGTTTTGCCTTGATATCCAATGTTCTTGGGAAGTACACACAGTGGGCTCAGTTGGTCTATGCATATCAGTTGACATCAAGGGAGTTTCACAGTGTAGAAGTCTGAGCTAAGGTAAGCCCTCTCTCTGTCGCCTGAATTTGTACCTTTTTCATATATTTTAAAAAAGAAAAAAATGTGTACTTTCTATTGTTTTCCTGTAGTGACTTTATCCTTGTGTTCTCCTATACACATTGTCCCCTTGGGTGGGAATGAAAACACTGGTGTAAATAAATCAAATAAAAGGATTATATTTCCCTGCGGAAGGGTAGCTTGCAAGCAAAGGGCGCACAGGTGAATTTGGTCTACTTTCCAGTCATGCTACATTAATATAAAAAGTACAGGAAGGATATCAAGAACTTCCACTCTGCCCCGGAGAGATAATACAGATTGATTGGTGGCAATGGCAGTACATAAATCAGTAAAGAAAACCCTCCAAAACCTGTCTGCAATGGACAAATCCAGACTGTGCAGATGAAATCCATGACAAGTACTATTACAAAACATTGTGTGTGCTTGATCTGATTAAGCCTAAAGCAGTGTTAAACTTTGCCAGTTTTGAAGTTGCCCAACATCATCATCATACAGTTCATTAAAAAAAATTGTTAATAAATTATCAACCCTCTGCAGAATGTTTATAACGATTGTGTGTCACTCTCTTATCATTGAAAAGGCACCAATCTGTCTAAAGCATTTATCTGGTCTCCATCATATAGGAACATGGGAGCTAGGTGTTGATTTATAGAAGTGCCGGGATTTCATCACTATCGGTGTGTAGTAGTGAGAAATGTGTACTTTTTGTAAGAACACCTTCCTTGAAAAGAGTATAGACACTACTGGTACAGTAACAAACTAGCTCTGTGTTACAGCATTACACCTCTGTTGTATCTTGATGGAGATGAAAGGAATTCACAAGTTAACTTGGCAAGTTATTTACTTTTGTTTCAGTGGCTGGCCCAGGAGGAAAAAGTTCCAAAACAAAACGGAATTATTTTGATTTTTCTTGCCAAAAAAATTAAAAGATTTGTTCGGGTCAAAACAGAACATTTCAAATGTGGACTCAACTTATTTTTTGAAATATTAATTCAAAACAGCTCATTTCATTTTTTTCCTAAATGAAACATTTTGATAATTCTGAATTCTCCCCCCCCCGCGCCCCTGTTTTTCCAGCTGAAACTATTTGTCAAATTTGACCCAAATTTGCAAAGATTTGATGCCCCAAAAAGGCATTTTGAGGTGAATTTACTATTCACCAAAAATATTTTGCCCAGCTCCAGTGACAAGCTTCATTTGAGAAGTCTTTTGTTCCCTATTATTTTAATTAGCATATTACAACTGAAAGTGACATGAATTGACCTTAAAAGGTTTGGTCCTGCTTTGAGCAGGGGGTTGGACTAGATGACCTCCTGAGGTCCCTTCAAACCCTGAGATTCTATGATTCTATGAATTCTCATTGTAGACATAACTGAACCATTTCTTTTTGGGGTTCTAGCTTCTGTAGGCGCACATGGTGCTAGGTATATTGGAGTCACTGCAGTTCCACTGTATGTATGGAAAGGGAGAGAAAGATCAAGATGCATAAGACCTGTGCAGAGAGGGTTGGTGCACCAATTTTTTTTAATCATCTGCAAATTTCTCTGACATGCTGTTCACTCCCTCTGTTTAATCATTAGTGATGGACATCATTGGGGTTTCATAGACATCAGCACCGCTCCCTTTAGTAAACGCTAAATATGCAAGTGGTACGGCCATGTAACAAGATCATCTGGCCTATCTCATATCCTCCTCCAAGGGACAGTACAGGGAAAGAGAAGAAGAGGTAGACAGAAGAAGAGATGGATTGACAACATAAAAGAGTGGACAGGAATGGACTTCGCGGAGACTCAAGCACTGACACACAATCATCAGGGGTGGAGACAATTGGTTGATTGCTCATCAATGATGGTGCCCCAATGACCAGTTATGGGAGTGATGATGATGATGATGATGGATGAAATATGCAAGACTCTTTGGTTGCTGAAATCCAAGTAGGATGACACACGCTACAAGGTTCTATCTGAAAAAGAAACCATGTTAGGTTTGGCTTGGCTTTGCTCTTGATTTCAAGTGTATTTCTTGTGCTTTATGGCCCAGTTAATCATTAGTATCTGTAATATTTCTAAGAGTAGTTCACAAGAATGATTTACTCCATTGCAAAAGCTTATAATTAGAAAAAGTGAAGATGTGTTTGACACATTGCATCTCAGCAATTAAGGCAGTTGATTTGAAACAATTGCAGGGGTACCAGCAAACCTTTAAGGTAGCTCTATATTTTTCTTGTAGCTGGAACTGAGTGTTTTGTGTCAAAAATGTACCATATTTCTTGGTGATGTTGAAATATTATGAGGCAACACAAGAAATAATTCTTACCAGAAGGGTTGAGATGTGGGCAAGTTGTAATGAAAAATGGATACTGTTATTTGCTGCTGCTGCATAAAGAGCTGGTGTTTTGCTTCGAGGAGATCACCAAGAAAAAGATAAAGCATAAAAAGAAAACTCACCTTCCCCCGCAATTCGTTTGCTTGGCTGGCAGTTTCATGCCACACAGACATCAAATCTCCATGTTGTCATCTACCCACCACAGGTAATTATACAGTCTCCCATTATCGTAGTAGTTGAGCACCCTTAAAATTGTTTAATGTATCGCTCCTCAAGTTCAACACCCCTGTGAGGTAGATGGGGAACAAAGGTACAGAGATACTACGGGTAAAATTTTCAACAGCACCATAAGTGACTTCAGAGCTTAAGTCCCATTTTCAAAAGTGACAGACACTTAGGAGCCTAAGTCCCATTGGCCTTCAAGGTGACTTATGTGCCTAAGTCACTTTTTAAAAATATATCTAAAGCTCTTAAGTCATTTATGATGAGATACTTAAAAGATATGCAAGTGTAACTCCCATTAAAATAAATTGAAAACTATTCTGAAAATTTTACTCTAGGTGATATGCCCAAAGTCACACAGGAATTCTGTGATGGAGCAAGGAATCGAACCCTTGATTCCCAAATCCAAGGCTAGCTCCTGAGCAACTAGATCACACTTCCTCTCTGATGCTCTGGCAGCCTAGTGCCCCAGTGGGGCAGCAAGATATTCAGAGGAAGCTGTTTACAGCCCGGTACTCTCCCACAGAGCAGAGGGCTCCTCTGGGATGGCTCCCTGGTTGCATTGTAGTTCCACTCCTATTCAATGACCACTTGATTTTTTCATAAGAAGCTGGTTGGAGAGCCAGGAAAGCCTAAACTAAACACTATATTGAATTTTAATTTTGCCAAAGCACCATCGTTTTGAGTTCGTTTGGATTTTCCTGGCCCTTTGCTGTAATTTAGATTCCAGATTCTTTGGCACAGGTGCTGTCTTCTCATGTGTGTTTGCACAATACCCAGAACTTTGGGGCCCCACTGCTAATGATACATATCAATGACAGGGATTTGTCCACAGATGCTTTCTTTCCTACATGGGGCAGGCCAGCTGGACTGGATGATGTCATGCTGAGTTTAAAGAGTAGTTAAAATGAAAACCTGGGTTCCCATCCTTCAGTAAGTTTAATTAATGTGTGGACAATGCTTTGTATGGTAATGCTTTGACAATAGCTAAGTATCCTACTGTCTCTGACCATCATTATTAAATTCTTACTGACACAATATAACCACTTGTGGCCCAGATCCATTATTGCCAACTATCAGCACACAGAGGTTCTGACAGCATTCTGTAGGAAACAGGTGAAATGAAGTCACTTAAAACTATCTCAAGTGCCTTGTTTCTTACACAGTTGGAGCAACGCAGAGGCACACCACAAGTTCACAGGGAAGGAATCATACTACAGAGAAGTATGCCGACTTGCTGACTTCATTGGTCCATGCGATCGAAAAAAATCGCTACCTTCACAGCCTGCTTTTCTGTATTGGCTCCACCCATTCCTATTCACATAGCTGTAAGGATGTGGAGGAATACAAGGCCCGCATTACCTGTTTATTCCAGCATGTCTGAACCGAAGGTCTGTGTAATCTGCTCAGGAAAATTAGGCAGGGTGTCGTTCTCCCTCTTATGTGCCCACAAAGTGATGTAGTCCACGCGACAATTAAGCCTTTAAATATCAGTCACCAACAATGCATCAGAATTCATCTCAATGAATCACTCACAGTTTTCACAGTATCACTGCTTTGTTTTTATCTTTTGCATTATGTAGGTGTGGGACCTTTCACCCCTCTCCCCCGTCTTTCTCCAGTTAGTCTGCTCCTGTGACGAATCAGGCTTCCTTTACTACTCTAACGAGACCACAAGAGGGCCGAGGCGGAGAGGGACTCAATTAGTGCCACATCTGCTCATTGATACACCTCTGAGGAAGCAACAGACGCCAATGTCACTGAATAGAGGGGAAGATTTTGTGTGCTTTTTTTGCAATGCAGAAAGAACCAGTAGGAAGGGACAGCTAATCAAGTGGAACGGATGAGACTTGCTCAAAGCCAGGTGGATTAGTTGATGCCTTAACAAGATGAGGAAGAGAAGAGAAGAGAGAAGGCTATTACAATTCCCTTGGCACTTGTTCCCACCTCCCTTACTGTCAGCTTTGTTGCTGTTGCTACCACACGCTGTCAGCTGTTGACTTTAGCTGTGCTTTCCCTAGGAAAGAGTATGCACAAGGATCTGATTCCGCCTTTGCAAAACTGGATGAAGCTGCAGGGAATAGGCGCTCTGTTCTGAGTGCTGGAAAAACAAAAACACGTCATCCCCTGCTCCTGCTTATTTGTCTGGTTTTTCCTGATTCTTACTGCAGGTTTTATTTGTGTTTTGGGAACTCCTCCACTGATAGCCAATTCAGCAATGGACTCCATTCCCCTTCCACTCAACCCTGCCAACCCAATTTGGCCCCCTTGCCACTCAAAATATCTCCCAGCCCCCCCTCCTTTCAACCCAAGCTTCAGCAGCCAGAAACCACCTCCACACACACCTGCAAACACATTTATGCCATAGCCTGTTTAAATTCTCTCTTTCTACTCCATTGCTCAATAACATCCATGCCCAACGTGTATCTGAAGAAGTGGGTATTCACCCACGAAAGCTTATGCTCCAATATGTCTGTTAGTCTAGAAGGTGCCACAGAACTCTTTGTCGCTTCTACAGATCCAGACTAACACGGCTACCCCTCTGATACTTGACAGCCACCCAGCACTTTATGCTCAGAACAGTCTTTGCTCCTTCCTCCCAGAGACACTCCAATACCATCTGCAAGGCCAAACATTTTTTTCAATGGTAAATGGCTCTTCAACTATGACACAATGTTCATGAAACACTGTTTTTGTCCACACAAAGAAAAAAGGGGAGGGGGGGGTTCATTAAAAAAATGTTTTAATCGGAATCTTGTCAGTTTTCCCAATGAAAACCTGACAATTTTGCTGAAAGCAGCAATGTATTCAGGAATAAGGTACTCCCTTCCCAACCAGCTCAAATCAGAACTATTCCCTCTTCTATCTGACAACCGTCATGGTTCCAACAGCTAAACTCCTCCTCTTCGTCTGCAGCCCATGTGCCCTGTACTCTATCTCGGTAGGTCTAGTGTCACCAAAGCTGGCATTCCCTGTTTACGTGCTTTCTTCCTGTGTTGCAGGATCAGAAGAGTCCCCCCCGCATACTGGCAGTAGGTGGCACTGCACCCTATGAGACCATACACAGTCATGAGAATATTATTGTTAGCGCTTGACCTCGTTAGCCCCTAATGACCAGCCAGCCTGATTGTTCTCATCTGTGTTTTTGAGACAAGTCATTTACTTGCTCAGATATCTACAGAAATAAAATATGGGTGATTTCTTAGATCTATTTATCAACCAAAGTTTAATGAAACACTAATGGGTTTAGGAACATATGGATTGCCACTCCATAATAGATTAGACCAGAGGTCCACAGAGTTCAGTATTCTGTCTATGACTGAAGCAGCTGGCCCTGGCAACTAAGGAAGCTGCAAGAAACCTATAGAGGGCAATTATGGGGTAAGAATTTTCCTCCTAGCCCCCAGTAGCTAGAAGTTGGTGTACGCCCATAATCCTTCCAAAAACTCTTAATTTAAAACCTTTACTATTATAATGCTGGATAAACTAATAATTTAATTTGTCTGAGTGCGTGCCATCTGCCACTGGCTTGCTCATTGCCCTAGTTTGAGGCATTTCAAAGGGACCTAACCATAGTCTTCTTTGGTTTTGATTAAACTAAATAATTTTAGGCCTGCTGTAAATTTTGCCATCTCACTGCTCCCTCCATATGATTAGCTTATGGCCACAGAACAGGGAACACACAAGCTCAGCGCCATTCTGCTTTCTCTTGACTGACGTACAAAGCTGTGGTTTAATTCAGTGCTGTGTTACTCAAGATCTTCAGTAACACCAGCATAAAAGTAGTCCATGCAAGTGTCACCTGCAAATTCAGAACTTCAAATTCCCCATGAAGGACAAACATTCTAGGTTGCTTGCTAATAAAATGCAAGCGTGGTATAAGACCAAAGGAATCACGCATATGGCCAAAATAAGAAACATCTACTTTAAGCTCCCCCCCTCAGTTGCTTTCATGGAGGGATGGGGAGCAAGCTGGCAGCAGACGGTGTAATATGCTCGCTAGCCATCATCATCTCCTGGTTGCTCGGCAGCAGACAGTGCAGTATGATTGCTAGCCGTCATCATCTCCTGGCCTCCTCAAGGATTGAACTCGCAACCCCAGGTTTAGCAGGCCAATGCTCAGACTGCTGAGCTATGCCTCTGCCCGTATTACAAGGGGACTGAATCCCCACTAGACCAAATGTCCAGGCGCACGCTAGAAACATACGGTGATTGCAAGCTGAGCAGGCTCCGTGCTTACGGGAAACCCCGAAAAAAAGGCACGAAAAAGGTTGCTTTCACAGATGGAGGGAAGGAGGGGGGATGGCTTGACGACATATACCCAGAACCACCAGCGACAATGTTTTCTGCCCCATCAGGCATTGGGATCACAACCCAGAATTCCAATGGGCGGCGGAGACTGCGGGAACTGTGGGCTAGCTACCCGCAATGCAACGCTCTGAAAGTCAACGCTAGCCCCAATACTGTGAACACAGTCCGCCGACTTAATAGCCTTAATGGTCTTTAGTGGGGACGCACACAATCGATTTCATAAAATCGGGTTTTAAAATATCAACTTCTATAATTTTGACCTAATTCTGTAGTGTAGAAGTACCCGGAGATGAATAAAGCCAATTTGTTTTCAGTTGCCTCAAAAATCTTTTTCAGTCCAGGCCAGGGGTGCTGGAAGTAGGAGGCAGCAGGACCCTCTGGCGTGACATGGTTTCCATCATATACAGGGTTACAGTTTTGTTCAACAACTTTCAGCACCCTTCCCCTTCCCCCCTCCCCCGCCCCGCCCCACCCCACCCCACACAGACACTATAAAGATTGTTCCAATGGCACTGATCCAGGCTGAATATTGGTTCACATTAAGTCATTTTCCCTAGGTATTTTATAGACATTCTTTGATAGAGCTTCTACATCATCACTAAACACTGGCTGGTATTTTACAACATTTCTTACATTTAAGAGAAGCTACACCCCAGGGAAATATATTTTGAATTATATTCTTAAACTGCTTGAGAATACAGACAGTTGGTGTTCAATCACTCTTTTCTGATTAGACATTAAGTACATGGGAAGCCACTTCTCCTTGCCAGGCTGTATCAAGCCTATTAATTAAATAAAAACATAATGGCTCCAAGAGAGTGAAAGAAAAAGTAAAAATGTGAGTTTTCAGACTGACAGCACTTCAGACTATTTGTAGTAATGAATCAGTTCCAAGGAATGCAAGATAAAACATTAACCTGTTACTAAACCATATGCCACCTATTCAATAACGGAAATTCACATTTCCGTTTCCTTTCATTTGAAAACTACAACAACAGTTCCTATACTTATAAGGTGCTAACAAAGGCCCTGATTCAGCAGGGGTGCTAAGCACTTTGATGGTACTTGAAGTCAAAGGAACTGCTCACATAGTTAACAGGCAAATATTTAGGCCCTGATTCTGCAGATGAATACTACCATACCATATTGACCATTCATTTGAATTGAATTTGCTTAGACTGTGTTTGCACCATTTTCTGTCTTTTCTTTGCCGTGAGTATTCCAAAATTTACTAGGGGGAATAATTGTGCAAGGTGAATTTCAGATTGGATAACTAACCAGTGATAAGACAAATTTAAAAAGTAACACTCAAGCATTCAATTTCATACTCGTGTTGGTAAGTTTCATAAGTCATCAAACCAGGAAACTAAAATAGTACCACAGTACATCTACACCATCCAGTGCTATTTCAAAAGATATACAGAGCCCAATTCTGCTACTTCTACTCATGTTCAACATTACCTCACAACATAAATGGTCCCACTGAAGCTAATGAGCAATTAGCAACCAGGAAAATAGTGAAATGTATTGAATAACTTGTTTATAATTAATTATTTTGTACTAACTCAAGACGTCTCATGAGGATTCAGTGTTATAACATTTATCTTGAGGTCATGTAGGGTATATACAGTTGGTCGAGAGGACTTAGGCAGGGGTAGGAGTGGAAAGATTCATTTTGCAGGGAAGGAAAGGGTAGAGAATTAACAGACTATGAAGGAGGAAATTGCAGTGGAAAGATATTTTACCCAGGAAATGTTAAAATTATAATAGATCCGTAAAAAATGTAACAGCACATCTCTGTTTGAAAGGTTAATCATATTATTCAATAGCAGCAACAGAAATGTAACAACTGGAAAATAGTTAGGATTTATGAGAAAAGAAAGCATATTTATGAGAGAGAGCGCGCGCGAGAGAGCGAGAGAGCGCACGCGCTTTAAAAGCCTTTCCTTTCTACTCTGTGTATCCTTTTTAAAATTCCTTTGTTGTTTCCTTTTCAATTTAACATTACAAAATATGGAACAAGGATATATGTGCGTTGATGTAGGTCATAAAATAATACCTGAGTTACGATAAAGGGATAGCAGCAGTGGAGAACTGGAGTGCAGCCTTCATCAGATACGATGCTTTAACTTTGATTTATACCTTTGCGACTTGGTCCCTTTTGCGCTGACATGACTGCCTGCTTTGCTTCTCTGTAAACAACAAGTCAGAGTCCATCAATCTCCAACAAAATGGACAATTTTTGCAAGCTCGTGATAGATTTCTGCAAGCTGACAAATGGGTCTTCCGATGCTTTTCATTGAAAGTGCACGTTATGGGGTTAAGAAGTTAGGCAATAAAACAGTAATCAGTGGCTTTGCATTCTGACATCCATGACTGTGAGAGGCTAGAATATTCATTCAAGGTGCCTCATGAAAAACCTGAAATAAAAGCAATTTAGAAACACCTTTCCTCGCACATTTCCTATATTTTTCTTCTCTCTCTCTCTCTTTTTTTTTTTTTTTAATTACTGGGGCATTTATCTGCAAAAACCATCTGAAGTGTTTCACGGGTCAGATCCTTGGCTGGTGTAACTTGTTATAGCACCACTGGCTTCAACGACATGACTCTGATTTACAGCAATTGAGTATCTGGCCCTAATAATTTTTTCTGCTCCTGCTGCACATTCCTCAATTGGGCCTTGGCTTTGCTAGGAAAAAAGGCACTAGGACATGATATCAAGTATCAGAGGGGTAGCCGTGTTAGTCTGGATCTGTAGAAGCGACAAAGGGTCCTGTGGCACCTTATAGACTAACAGAGGTATTGAAGCATACCCTCTGGACATTTCCACTGCTTGCATCCGAAGAAGTGGGTATTGACCCACGAAAGCTTATGCTTCAATACCTCTGTTAGTCTATAAGGTGCCACAGGACCCTTTGTCGCTTCTAGGACATGATAAAATGCTAGTATGGACAAGGCAGTTCTAGTTTTAACCTGTGTTAGCATGTCCACTTGCCTTCAACATTTCATTTTTCTCATAAGCGTTACACCATTTAAAGAACCAGAGTTGTGAATTTCACCCTCAGGGCGAGTGGCAGAAGACTTCTCTGAATTTGCTCAAATTTCCCACTGTTGCTACTACCCATGAAACAGCTGTGTTACCAACACTGAAAGCCCCGGTGACGACAGGCTTCCTCAACTACAGGTGGCCTGAGCGAACCAGTCAAAGCAGCATTCTGCCTGGCTGAGGTAAGACTCCTCATGCCTCTCTCTCAGTTAGCCGCAGAACAGGAAGGCCAATAAGGTTCTTGGGCCCAGAGATAAGAAGCACTATGGAGAAGGGAGAAAGAATCACATCTCTTTTCCCTGGGAGCAGAAGTAGTTGAGTGTTCATGCTTCGGGTCTTTCCCTACTGCCCAATAGAAGAAAAGAGTGGGGACAGGAGTCAAAAATGAGACCTACTTGGGTTTGGTCTCTTCCACCTTGCTTTGCTTCTCTTCCATCTTCTGAAAGTCTGGCCACTGGCAGGTGTCTCAAGGTGAACACCCAAAAAATTATGGCACCCAAAAATCACTGACCAGATCACTTTTGGAACTCTTGGCTGAAAAAAAATGAGGAACATGCAAAACTTGTAAGCTCTTTGGGACAGGGACTGTTTTTGTTCTGTGGTTGTACAGTTCTTAACCCAATGGGTCCCTGGTCCAGGACAGGGGCTCCAGGTGACTACAGTGCATCTAGGTACTAATACTTACAATGTGGGAACAGACTTTTAATTTAAAAATGAGTTTTGATCATTTTCCATAGGGTGTCACAGAAATTGCAGGGAATCACTATACTATAATTGAGCGATCGCAGTTTGAAACTGGCTTTCAAATTAAACACGATCTTAAAAGTTCATCTACTGTGATGCATCTCCTTCCCTCCTCCGACCGACTCCCTGCGCCTGGTCTTCACAGATTAGTGTTGTCCAGCCTGAGGCCCAGAGACCACTCACGGCTCCCGAGGACAACTTTGTGCAAAAGAAAAGGTGGAGTTGTTGCTGAGCAGCTGCAGCAGGGAAGGGACAGCAGGTGGTCCAAGTGCTCCCAGCTCCCACCAGAGTTGCTCCTGGGGCTTCAGGAAAGCAGTGGAAGGCATATGGTAAGGTGGCAGCCCCAAACTCCTCCCTGTAGTGATGGGGCTGGTTCAAACTCTTCCCTTTTAACAAGCACAGGGCATGACTCAGGGAGATTAATTTTCAGTTCATAAGCACTAGGTGGCCTGCTCCTCTGGCATTTGCAGCTCCAGAGGGGTCAGCGCCAAACCCCTGCTTTGCGCCCCCACCCCCCTAATCACCACCCAGGGGGCTGTGGCCGCAAGAAAATCTCCTGGTAGCCGCATTCAATCACGGTAGCCGCATTTAGAAACACTGTCTTAGAGCCAGATGTACAAAGGTATTTAGGCACCTAAAGCTCCACCTAGGCACCTAGTGACATTTCCAAAAGCACCTAAGCAGGTTAGGTGCCTAACTCCCAATGACTTTCCTGGGAGTTAGGCACCTAAACTTTTGGGGCACTTTTGAAAATCCCACTAGCCACCTAAATACATTTGTAAATTTGGCCTCTTAATGCCTATCAGCTGACAGAATTGCCCCTTTAGTTCCCATGGTAACGGAATGGGTTTGGGTGTAAAAGTTCCAAGGCTCAGTCTCTTCTTGATGACACGTAGACATTTTTTTTTAATGCCAGAAGGGACCGTTACCTAATCTAATCTGACTTCCTGCTTAACACGGGCCAAATAATGTCATAGTTGGAGGGGGGGGGGCGTTCATTTTAAAGAACCAGATAATTACACTTTTCTAAATATAGCGCAAATTGAATGTGTATGAAAACCACCTTGTCTGCCAGCCAAGATGAGAATAAGTTTATAGTAAGAGTGAGTAAAGAGGAAAACTGCAAGTGACACAAAATATGGAAAATAGAGGAATTTGACAACATTCCCCTGTCCTTCCCTATTTTTCCCCACCCCAGTGTTTGTAACTTAAATTAACTAGGAGAAGACCAACAGACAACTGTGTGTGGGGGGAGGGGAACGAAGAAGAGAAATTTAAATTTAAAATGTGAGACCACTGGTATTGTAAACTCTTTTACCCTAGAACTGTTCAATTCATTATATTGGGAGCAGCTGTGAAACCCATCGGATGCCTTCCATCTCACTCACACCTGCAACTAGTATAAATGTGTGTTTGCTAGAGAGCCATCTCTCTGAGCCATTTCCTTACTTTCTGATCATGAAGTCATTTGAGGGCATGGTGGTAGCGGGAAGCAAGGGGGAGTTTATGCCCTGAGATTCACTTTTACTGCAGGAAACAGAAGTGGGAGCTAGATGGTGGATAGCAAGTGCAATAAACCCCTCTTCTCTAGAAGGATACAAGAGGACATTCAAGGCAGCTGACCTGCCTCACAACATATCTACTTGGGAATAACATCTTAGTATTGGTTTCTCGTGCAGATTGCACACACTGAAAGCAAAGGAGGAAATGCACTCAGGAATGTTAGGCATAGGTCACTGGAAGATTCATGTACTCGACACACAAGAGTTGTTAGAGCTGAGTTCTCTAGTGGTTTTTACAGCACCTTTCAACTGTCTCTAGTTGTGTAAGCCAAGCTCATATTTTGAGTCTAAAAAACCCCCCATTTGGTTCAAACAAACTAAAGTCAATTTCCTGCTCTCCTAATTGGTCAAATGCCCACTGAAGCCAAAGGGAGTTCAGAATGCCTGAGTCAAAGGGGGAAGATGAGGGGTCCTACACGTCACCTTTTATCTCTATTTGGTTTAACCAATGTTGAACAACAAAACTTGTTTTAGATTTAAGACATTTCGCTCTCAATGAGAATTTTCTGCTCTTTTAATTTTTCTGCCACCCTGGATTTGGTCTTTGGCAGTTTGAAAGAAAATCGGGTTATCACTTGGCTAGTAGCATCACACATTGCCTGGAAATATGGAAGATAACTATAGTGCTGGTCCTGCAGCCAGTCAGTGGAACTGCTTAGGTCCTTAAAGTTGAGCACATGCTTTGCTGGACCGGGGCCTTAAAGAAAATAATGTAGGTTATTTGTACATACAAAAGCCGAAGGAAACTGAAATGAGAATTAATGAGAGCTAAGAAATACTGCACAAAGAATTATGTGAATATTCACTTGAATTTTTAAATGAATTTGTTTCATAGAACTTTTGTCCTCTAACTGCAAAAGAAACAGGGGCACTAACAACAATTCGTCCAGGAAGTGAGTTCCAACGCTGAATGCATGGTAATTCACATAAATCAATGTTTTCATTTCCATGTGTATTTATCATCAGATATGTTTATCCAATGAGGAAACAGAAACGATGTCATGTGACTTATGGACTACCCCTGATGAAACAGCACATTACCCATAGTAACGTTGAATATGCTTTGAACCTTATAATCAATTCATGAAGTTTTAAAAATGCATCAACATTGTCTAATGCTTTCCAACAATGACTCTATCTAGTGGGATTGTGATCTGATTGCAGATTCAACATGATCAGAAAAACAGGCTACAGCTACTGGATAGATTTTTTTGACTGCAAATCACTTGCTCAGCTCTAGCATTTAGGTCTAATGAATTATAAACACATACATAGAGATTTGTTTTAAAAGTGTCGAAACTAAAAGCCACAGCGTATGCTAGTTTTGGTGCAAACATCTATTGGGTGTATTCAAATAGACATTGGTACATGCATAATTTACAGTAGGATATTGTCAGTTTTACACCCTAGCTACTAGTCTACGTAAGAAATTAACGATTGTACTACACTTATCAGATAAGGGAGTTAGGCTTTTAGTGGAAGCAAAAGAGGCCCCCAAAACCCCCTTCATGATTATATCCCACCAATACTATGACGACTGATATAGCTTTTTACGAAGTACTGTATATGAGCAGGTTTCAGAGTAGCAGCTGTGTTAGTCTGTATCCGTAAAAAGAACAGGAGTACTTGTGGCACCTTAGAGACTAACAAATTTATTTCAGCATAAGCTTTTGTAGGCTATAGCCCACTTCATCGGATGCATAGAATGGAACACACAGAAGTAAGGTGTGTGTGTATATATATATATATATATATATATATATATATATATATATATATATATATATATACACATACACACACACATACACACACACACACACACACACACACAGAGAAAAGGTGAAAGTTGCCATACCAATTCTAAGAGGCTATTTAATTTAGATGAGTTATCAGCAGGAGAAAAAACCTTTTGTAGTGATAATCAAGAAGGCCTATATAAGACAGTTGACAAGAAGGTTTTTAAGGTCAGGCTTGACAAAGCCCTGGCTGGGATGATCTAGTTGGGGTTGGTCCTGCTTTGAGCAGGGGGTTGGACTAGATGACCTCCTGAGGTCCCTTCCAACCCTGAGATTCTATGATTCTATGATTCTAAGGTGCGAGGATACTTAATCTTGGGGAAATAGATTCAATGAGTGTAATGACCCAGCCATTCCCAGTCTCTGTTTAACCCTAAGTTGATGATATCCAATTTGCAAATTAATTCCAGTTCAGCAGCTTCTCATTGGAGTCTGTTGTTGAAGTTTTTCTGTTATAAATTGTCACCTTCAAGTCTGTTATTGAGTAACCAGGGAGGTTGAAGTGTTCTCCTACTAGAAATAGGAATCACAGAAATGTAGGATGGAAAGGACCTCAATAAGTCATCTAGTCCAGTCCCCTGCACTGAGGCAGGACTAAGTATTATCTAGACCATCCCTGACAGGTGTTTGTCTAGCATGTTCTTAAACACCTCCGATGACAGATTCCATAAACTCCCTAGGTAATTTGTTCCTGTGCTTAACTACCTGTACTGTTAGGAAGTTTTTCCTAATGTCTAACCTAAATCTTCCTTGCAGCAATTTAAGCTCATTATTTCTTGTCCTGTCCTCACTGGATAAGGAGAACAATTTATCACAACAATTTATCATAACAACCTTTATGTACTTGAAGACTTATATCCCCACTCAGTCTTCTTTCTCCAGACTAAACAAACCCATTTTTTTTCAATCTTTCTTCTTAGCTCATGTTTTCTAGACCATTTTTGTTGCTTTCCTCTGGACTTTCTCCAATTTGTCCACATCTTTCCTGAAGTGTGATGCCCAGAACTGGACACTACAGCATTTTTAAATAATTGCCTGGACATTGTTCTGAATCAGAATTCCACCGTGAGCTCCAAAAGGATGTTGCAGAATCACCCACCCCTTTCTTTAGGCTGTATGCACTTTGCACAACAGAGTCCTTGGGATTTATTCACTTCTTTCTCTGGCATATCTCCCATTGAAGCCAATGGGAGTTTTTGCCTGAGTCTGACTCACTTAAAAACTGAGTAAGGCTTTCAAAGTTTGGTCCAACATTTGTAGTTATGCAGGTAAACACAATGTAATCAAAGGCACAAGATAAGAAGGGGTCAGGATGAATTCCCTGTATTCTACTCCCAGGTACAGTGCTGGAGTATTAAACAGGAATGTTATGGGGTTTTTTTTTTATTGTTGTTGCTTTTTAATTGACCTCTGAAGCATCAGGGATTGGCAATTGCTAAAGGCAGATGCTGGACCTGAGTTGATGGTAAGATTCATAGCCACATATCCTGTTCCTGGGTGCAGCTGTGACAACAACCCAGGACTCAGACCCAAGGTCGGAGGAACCCTAATATGGCTGTGGACAGGGGACTCAGAGCTTGGTCCCAATCAAGTCAATGGAAAAATCCCTACTGGTCTGTATAGTGTAGGTTCAAGCAGGGCCGACGGGGGTGGGGGTGGGGGGGTGTACAAATTACCAGGGCCCAGCGGTCCCCGATTATGTTGCCTATGTTTTTGTCTTTCTCGGTAGTATCATTATTTGAAATTGTCGATTATTACAATGGATGTCAAAAACAATCAGTGAATTTCAAAAGAAAATAATAATGATATACAAAATTATGTCAGTTATTGGCCAATATAGACTCTAATCAACCAAAGAACTACTAATTACATATTAAGAACAGAATATAATTATATTTTAATGTAATTCTTAACAAAATATATATTTCAGGTTCAATGCACGCACAATTCTGAAAAACGGCTTGCGAACTTGTGCTGTGAACCGAGCATTTCCGAGTATTTCCGACTCTATACGAACATTCACTTCTGCGCTTTGACAGTATGATAGTGCAGTCTCATCTTATTATGCGCAGTCACATTTGTATGTTTTTGTAAGTGAACACCATGTGAATACAACAAAGTTGTTGTGTGATACACATTGTGTTGTGTTACACACACAAGTTTAACATTTAAAGTGTATGGTTAGTTCAGCAATGGGATCATGTGGGTGCTTATATTATTGATATTAGTCATTAGGATCTTAATATTCTCAACAGGTACGAATATCATCATTTATTATTAACATAAAAATGAGATCACACTTCTCTTATATTGCAGTGAATTTAACATAACTATAATATATTTTTTAATGTTAGATAAGAATTGAAAAGGGGTAAAAAAAGTTACCATGGATTATCATCACAAATCTGGTGCAAAAAAAACAGAAAGAACAAAACGAAAGAGAGAAAAGAGCTGCTGTAGGTGTAAAGATTTTTAGCCGGTCCACCCTTGCTGGAGCCCAAACCCGCTCTCGGCGGCCCTGGGTTCAAGCCTTTACTCTCTTGTGGGGCAGTGTGAAAGCTAGTCACAAAGTGATTTAAATCTTTTTTCCAGTTTGTTTCTATGAAATCTTAAACTAAACAACTTCTTGCACAATCAAAATGGGTCCAGCCACTTCGCTCATTAGCCCTCTAGCAACATGCCTCTAACTAATCAGGGTGCTAATATTTATTATATCACAGTAATTAATTTAAAAGTAACACAACTCTGCTTATCTCTTTGGCCCACCTTGATATTTGACAATTATTTTTTTAAATCCATCAATTGTATACCCAACTGAAATCGAATTAAATACGGTCATATTATTGCACATACTATAATGAATTCAGTAAGTAACTTTTTTTTAAAAAGCACTGAAAAATAAAGCAAAACAAGAATGTTATAGATATAAACCAATATGATTCAACAAAGAGTCCTGTGGCACCTTATAGACTAACAGACATATTGGAGCATAAGCTTTCGTAGGTGAATACCAACTTTGTCAGATGCATGCAGTGAATCCACCCACGAAAGCTTATGTTCAGGGCCGGCGCGCCCACTAGGCAACCCTAGGCAGTCGCCTAGGGCACCAGGACTTGGGGGGCGGCGGGCGGCTGCCTCCCGCCGCCCACCTCCGCGTGGAGCCGTGGGGGAGGCTGGCCACCTCCCGGCTCCGCAGCTGAGCCAAGAGACGGGGGGAGGGGGTGTGGGCAGCTGGCCGCTGCTGAGGTGGGGGGCGGCTGGCCGCGGCTGCCAGAGCCATAACTACGAATTTCTGCGCCTGAGGCAGGGGCGCAGAAATTCCTAGTCCTCCCCTCAGCCGAAGCCACGGGACCAGCGGACCTCCCGCAGGCAAGCGGAAGCGGTTACGGCAGAGGGTACGTTTGCCCTGCTGCCGAAGCCGCTTCCACTTACCTGAGGGAGGTCCGCTGGTCCCGCGACTTCGGCGGCAATTCGGAGGAGGGGGGCCTTCTGCAGACAGACCTGCGGACCTCCCGCAGGCAATCTGGGGTGGCCCGAGGGGGGGTGGGGAACTGCGGGGTGGGGGGGGAGTGGGGAGAAGCTGGCTGGCTGCCGCGGGAGGGGAGGGGGCAGCGTTAGCTGGGGGGGCGCAGGGCTGGTGCAAGGAAGTTTTGCCAAGGGCACGAAACTTCCTTGCACCAGCCCTGCTTATGCTCCAATACATCTGTTAGTGTATAAGGTGCCACAGGACTCTTTGTCGCTTCTACAAATCCAAACTAACATGGCTACCCCTCTGATACTTGACAATATGATTCAGAGAACGTTGGGTACTGTTGGCTTTTGGAGGATTGCTGGCATTTTTGTTACTCATGTATGATGAGTTGACTAATTTGAAATAACACCCCAAACCAGTCTTGGAAGAATAAGGACAAGAGGGAGTTCATGCAGTTGCAGCCTACTTAGTTTTATTGAATAATTCAGAGAGCTCCATTTCGTTATATCATGGTCCTGTGTGTGTATACATATTGTGACGGGGCAAGGCCAGAGGGCTATAGGAAAGTGGTAAGGAACCAGTATGTTAGCCCCAGGCTAAACAAATCCCTGATACCTTATGGCAGTTGCTCCAGGTTAATCAAGACACCTGGGGCCAATTAAGAACTTTCCAGAAGGCAGGGAGGTTAATTGAGACACCTGCAGCCAATCAGGGGCTGGCTGAAATGAGTCAAAAGCCTCCCAGTGAGTCAGTGAGGGGCGCATGTCAGGAGCTGCAGAAGGAGGTTGCGTGTGAGGCGCTGGGAGCAAGAGGCACTAGGAGCTGAGAGTAAGAGGCTGTACTGCTGGAAGATCCTGTTGTGAGGATAAAGGTGTTGGGAGGAGTCCATGGGGAAGTAGCCCAGGGAGTTGTAGCTGTCGTGCAGTTGTTCCAGGAGACACTCTAAACAGCTGCAATCCACAGGGCCCTGGGCTGGAACCTGGAGTAGAGGGCGGGCCCGGGTTCCCCCCAAAACTCCCAACTCCTGATCAGACACAGGAGGAGTTAACCTGAACTGTGGATTCTACTAGAGGGGAAGATCTCTGAGGCAAGCAGAATCTGCCAATAAGTGCAGGACCCACCGAGGTAGAGGAGGAACTTTGTCACTATATATATCTATAGATATAGATATAGATATACACACACATATATATACACACATATACATATATATAGATAGCTAGATAGATATACACATATACACACACACACACACACATATATATATATATACATACACACACACACACACACACATATATACACACACACACACACACAATATCAAGTGAAAGCATGAAAAACAATAACCCCTTCTGTGAAATAAATAAATGAATGTCCAGTTGAAATTTAAACTACTGAACAGTCTCAGACATAGGACTTTCCCCTATAGAGTAGGGGATCTGGTCTGCTTTTATGCATTTATTTTTAAATTAGAGAAACTTTTGCTTCCCTTTATCTTTCTTATACATGTCTCCCAAATATAATTAGCCCATGAGCAACCCAGGAAATATTTTTCTTCCATTAACCTGCTGCTCCTAGTCTCATGAAATATTTATGAGACATAACGATCATATTATTTGTATTACAATAATGCTTTAAGTGAGATAGGTGCCTCACTGTGCTATACGCAAATATGTTGAGAGAGAATCCCTGCTCCTAGGAGCTTACAATCTAAATAGACAAGACGTGAGAGAAAGGAAGTACTATTATTCCCCCTTTTACAGATAGGAAACTGAGGCACAGAAGGATAAAGTCACTTGCCAAGGTCACACAAAAAGAGTCTATAGCAGAGGCAAGAACAGAACCAAGATTTCAGTTCTTTCATTACAAGGTCATCCTTCCAGTTCATGAGGACACAAACAAAATGGTGGCGAGTTTTCACCTTTAATATTCATTATTATTTTTAGTACCCCAACAGGTAATAGACATTTAACAGATAGTTAAGATGACAAGGACCAGACCCTAAAGACATTTCTATTATAATAGTGCTAGACAGAAGTTTGTTGGTAACAGATATTATTGGCAGATTTTTTGGAACAGAGATCTACATGGCAGTAGTTGCATGATATTAGAATGCTATCGTTCCAATGAATTCTCAGTAGAGATGGGTCCAAATTAAAACCATTGAAGCTCTCCTGACCTTTGGGGAGGGGAAGGGGGTGGTGTTGAAATCCATACCTAGATCCAGACCGAAATTTTGCAAATATATCTTATATGGATAAAACTAACCTCTTATTATAATGGGTAAGACCAACCGTGTGGATCTGACAACCCTGAAGTTTGGGGTGTTTGAAATCCGGATTTTTTTTGGGGGGTGGGGAAGGCAGCATGAGCAGACTTTCAATTCCCAATAAAAGTCTAGGAGTAAGATTTAGGAGCCGATTTTGCATTTCTTGCACAGTCAAAAAATCTGAAGACAGTTGTGGTTTAAAGGTGCATAAGGAATGAAAGACCTAGCTCTTAATTCTTTTATTCTTTACACCACTACTACCCTAACTCTCAAAGTTGAAGTGGATTGAGTGTTATGGATTAAATCAATAACTGCATTTACAGTAACAAAATGAAATTCAGAAGTAGCACCTGAGAGCAAGCTAGAAGGAAAAAATAAACCTGTTGTAGAACGGATATGGAAGATTATTTTAGATCTCAGAAAAGTGCAAACGCATAGGGAAATAATCTAAAAATTTAGAAGCCAAGAGGAGGAGTTTTCATCAAAGCATCTACAACACAAAATAATAAAGGTAAAAGTTCTTTTTAGCTGAATAACAGCTGTTGCCTCTTGATCTGGCAGAGATCATTTTCTTATTGTGGTTAAAGGTTTTGACTTAAGTATTCAAGAGGCCATATTTAATCACATTGCTGGTCTTGAAACATAAATGCTGGGGATAATTAGCAGGGAGCCACTTCAGAAAGAAAATCCAGCATTAATATTGATGCATATTAATATACAGAGTTAAAGGGCAGTACTGCTTGAAACAAATATGGCATCATGGAGTTTTAGATTTATTGTTGCTCAGTGACTTCTTCAACAAATTTGCTCAATGTACAAGTAAAAGGATGGATTCCCTGACCCCCACCAAGAGCCAGTCCTGTAAACTGAACCTGAGTTCTGAAGGTAAAACTGGGTTCTCTCATACATCGTCACCAGCAAGAGAAATGAGGAACTCAGCTACACCTGTTCAACTTGATAGTCTTTGCAGGTGGTATATTTGAAATTGCCTACAGGTGAAAAGCACTCAATTCCCACTGAAAGGCCTCTAAACACCCATTTGTGCATTTGAAAATCCTCTGCCAAGTACATTTGATTAGAAGCCACTGATGGATTTTAAATATCAATCCCCACAGTGCTGTAATTGCACTTCAAAGAACTTGCAGAGAAGAACTTCCCTTTAATGTTAAATGGAAAAGATACCCAAATATTTAAAAGAATGAAAATACACATTTAAGCCACCCACACAATCTTTACCATGTACACCCCCATCAGCCTCTCTTCTTGCTTCCTTTCATAGCTACTTCATGTTGTGCTTCCATACACAAAGAGGAAAAACATAATTAACATTTTAGGCTGGAAAAATTAAGACAGCAAGAAAGAAAAGTAGTCTCCGTAAGTGAGCACAGTGTATGTATGACAAACTACAGCAATTCTATGAACTGTGGATGCCAAACTCCACATGTAGACACAGTTCTAACAAATGTTATATATGCGATACACGAATGAGGTGGCACTACAGTTTCTTAGTTATATACACAATCAGGAATCTTTGGTTTAACGTGCACCTCTTTTAGCATTTGGTTTGGTTTCATGGACTTTTTTTCTAGGGACTTAAATCTGCAACATACAGCAGGAGACATTTTAATTTGATAGAGAAAACACTGCACCGATACAGTGATCACGTCACCACCACTCTCCCATCTTTCCTTTGTCATCTCCCAGCCTCACTTTACATCAGGGTAGGCTTTCAGAAGTCTGCCGTCTTTTGCTGTTGACATGACAAATTTGAAGACATCACTTCAGTAGTACAACTTGTAGGTGGAATGTCAAATTGTGCACAATACATTGATTGTACATATACATGGTGATTATACCTAGGATGATTAGTACTCTGTTCATTCTTCTCCTAGAAATGATGTATTTTCATTAGCTGGGCTTAGAAGGCTTATCTATGTAGGTATGCTAGTTTGGTGTCAGATTACACTTGTATAATTGTTGCACTGTGAAATCTTAATGAGTAGGGAAAGACTGCCTACCGCTTGCTCTTTATCTCACCCAAAAGATGTGGAATATGTCTTTCTGAGGCCTGTGTAGAGCCATAAAGAAATCAGGAGTTGGGTTGGGTTAATGTTGGTCCAGTTAAGAGTAAGGCATTTTAGATTTGGTGGTCACAGGAGAGACTGAATGGTTAGTTGTGGATGGACTGAGCAGTCTCAGAACTTCTGTTTATTGTCAAGGCTCAGCTGAGCTAAAGTAGTTTGGGTGTTTAAACTGATCCTTTCCATATTTCCAAATATTTGAGTTTCTTATAAGTTTAACCTTCATTCTGATTTGTCTGCATTTCTTGGGGTATTTTTAGAGCTACATTATTGTTTCAATTCTCTCTTCTTTTTTAACACTGTAAATGACTCACTCAACTTTTAGCCTTGAGTACATTGTAACTAGATTTTTGTTCAGGCATTATTATGTATTGTGGACTGTAAACATTGTCCATATCCCACATAATGTATTCACGATCATTTGAAACCAGCAAATACAGGCTGGTCAGATTTATAAATAGATTTTTTTCCCTGCTGACAATATTAGTTTAAGTATTTATAGTTAATTAGTTTATACTCAATTCACTCGTACTAGTTTATACTCAATTCACTTTCTATAATACAATAAGTATAATTAAAGTATTTATAGTTAATTTAATTATACTTCTTGTATTATAGAAGGTAAATGGAGTATAAACTAGTTTTCAGTTTCAGGCTACGGGATTTGAGGTTTGGATTTGTTTCTCATTTACACTGGTTTAAAATGGGTGCAAGTCAGGAGGAGGATCAGGACCATATCCAGAAAATGGCAGAAAGAAAGCTTCTCTCAGACATGAAGGAATCTCACCCTCCTTTATCCGGCAGTTCAAGAACTCTGGCATAGCATTAATCACCACCAAACTTTAGGGGGAAATTAAAACAAGAATTCTCGTGTCCTTGGGTCTGGCCATTTGTGCATCTTGGGGAAGGAGAGGCTGTGCACCATCTTAGTGGCTCCCTGATCCTTATATCACTGGGGGGGGGGCTGGCCTGGACTTGAGGAATAACTTAGAAGATAGTTATGGTGGGTCTCCACCATCTTCTATAGTACACACTACACTAGGTCAGCAGAATCTCTAGGTAATCTATTAAAAGTAATTTAAAGGTGCTTTGTATTGTTGGATGAGCACTAAGCAGTCTTAATCAAGAGAAGGAACTGGCTCACTGTCTATAAAATACTCTGCCGAGACTTAAAAGTAGGACAGCCAAATAAAGCTATTTTACCATTTGTTCTCCTTACATTTTAAAACAAATGTACTCTTATGTGTGCTACATAAGGAAGCATAGACTGTTCCAAACCATAAGCCAGTCACAAAGTGCAGCTTTTCAATAAATGGAGTGGGTCAAACCAGAGAGATGCTGATTTACAACCACTGAGGATCTGGACTACTGCGTGTTCTCTCTCTCTCTCCTGGTCTCATTGATCTATTGCCATTTTCCACAACTGGAGACATCTCCTGGGAGTTCTAGTCATTTAGTGATTTCTTCCCTTGTTCATAGCCACTGGGGAAAAAAAAAGAAGATATTTTCCATATTCACTTGAGCCTCTCTGCTTGCACCAGTGAAACAGGGATAACGGTTTAGCTGGACTAGGAATGAGTGGAACGGATATAACTTTAATCAAAAGTATGCGAGAAATATGACTAGAGATTAGCTGGTCTATAGCCCTACGGAGCCAAGAGATTCCTGTGACAATGCACTGCAGTATGGTTTAAGATAGTGGGATCAAGTGAAATTTGGATAACTACATAGTGCTATACATAAGGTAGGCCAAATTTATCTGTAATGTAATTAAGTCAACAGTGTTATGTCAGGAGTTCATTTCTTCAGCTCTGTTTTCTTCTTTTCAGTCCACTTTGTAATCGACAAGCCATCACCGTGACTTGTAGGCTTGCTGAAAGCCTCAGCAGAGAGGACTGACTGAGCATGAAGATTCAACTACCCTCACACTTTATGTCAGCACTGACTCACCAAGCCAATGGTACCTGGTGATACCAGGGTGAGCAGCAGGCATTCAGATACAACAGTAATGGGCAACCTTATAGAAAACTAGACAAATCGAGAGAATAGGACAAATCATCAGTTGCTGTTAATAGATGGATGTACCTCCATTGACTTCGTTTATGCCATCAGAGCATCGGGCCTTCAGTGTGGAGAAGTTTATATATGTTGTACCTGTTATGTGATTAAACAGAGAATCTCTGCCTAAGGAGCTATCAATCCAGTACTACACTCGCTTTTTCCTAAAGGAAGAAAAAAATCCAAACCTACCCTACACTTGTGACCGGAAATCCCCATACACAGTAATTCCTCTCAACCGAAGGAAAATCATTATTTAAGCAGATTCCCATTATAAAAAACAGAAATGCATTCTTTGTCATGCAAAATGTTTGGAAACAACATTCATTAGAGAGAACCACCATCTAATTTTGTACTATCAAGTATTTTTTCCCTATAGTGACTATGGTAAGTCTACACTACAAAATTATGTCGACCTAAATTACATTGATGTAGAAACACTACAGTAATTAAATTGCTTTTGCATGTCCACACTATGCTTCATGTGTCGGTGATGCACGTCCTCATCACCAACCCTTGATTTGTGGATGTTGCATGTATCAGTAAGAAGTACTGTTTGCATATGCAGAATGGGCTATTTGCCTATCAATTTTGTGTTTGAGTTCCTACTGTTCTCCCAGTAAGGATGGTGATGAGGCACTGGATATGTCTTTTCCAGCATAAATGAACATTTTAAGCATGAAACGTTTTAGTAGAAATAATCTCTCTGTAAAATCTGAAATTTGCCTAACAATTAGGAAATTAATTAGAGAAACAAGTATTAAAAACATCCTGGTTAGCAATTTAAGACTATTAACATGGTAGAGGGTAAAGAACAAACAGGAACATGTAAATAAAAATGTCAAACAGAAAAAAATGTAGATTTAAATAAAAAATTATTTTTGAAAAAACCATGATTTTTATCCACCCTGCTCTTAAGTCATGCACGCATATTTGAAAATGTTACCCATGGTGCCCACAAATGAGTATTTACATTGCCCTAAAAGTTCCCTATAGTGATGTATAGAACATACCATGTGATTTATATTTCCAATCAAACCGTCTGCACCGAGATTCACCTGCCTGAAGCACCCCCCTCATAGCAAGACCCATTGTTACAGCACTTCTACCTCAGTTTCCCCACAAGGATCTTTGGTCTACTCCTGTGATAGAGGTGACTCGATGCGTTGGCCAAACCATTTTAAAGCATACAAGCCCTTCTGGGGTAACAGTTTTAGTGTGAGTCCAAAACCAACATCAAAACAGAAGATCCTTCAGCCCCCTTCCTTACAGGTGGGTTCTCAGAATCCATGGCCTGTCTCACTGTCTAACCACCAGCTCCTCGCTGTAATCAAGCCAAACCTCTGGGTCAGGTCCACCCTCTTACCAGGGTCCTCCAATGGGCCTCAGCCCAGCTTCTTGCCTACACATCAGAGCAGCCTGTCAACTCTCCTTCCCAGCCAGCCCTCAGTTTCTGGCCTTTCCTCCTTTTAAGTCCCAAACCCTGCACATGCATAGTGGGGTGGGGCTAACAAAACTGGGGTGACTATCCCAAGGTCTCCTGACCCTAAAAGGAGCAGACTGACCATTTGCTTTTGAGCCATAGTGGATCACATAAAGTATAAAAGAAGGAAAAAAGAGCTACTGGAGATCGGGAATGGAGAGTCCATAGCACATCACAATCAGTCCTTCCGGTAGCTGTACTATTGTTTCTCCAACTCTTATGATTTGATCATAAAAACCACAATATTTGATGTTTTACCCAAAGCCCCAGCTCCTAGAAATATTGATTTTGTGATCATCTCAGCGTCCATTAAAAAAATGCACGTTTCTAGCCCATGATAGCACTCTAAGGGCTCACAATTCAGGAAAAAAAACAACTTATTTTTTTTAAATCTCATTTTCTTAAACCTATTTCGTAATGTCTGAATGTTTGAGGTTAGCAAAACTACAGCTCCCATATGGGACATCTTTATTTCTAACGTGTGCCAGCTGGAACAAGCTATTCCACCAGTCCAGGAACGTGTATTCTAGCCACACCTCTTCTTACTTGCAGCATACTCACTATGCAGTCGGTGGCATGGAGCCTGCTGTGTAAGATTTATGCTACATGGGAATTCCCCTACAAAGGGTTCCCCTGCTGGCTCTTTATGTCAGCTCTCCATCTCCTTTGTGTCACTGGACTAACAACAAAGAGTAAACTGGTGACCAAGATCTGGCCCTGTTTAAGGTCTGGTCTACATTAGAAAATTAGATTGGTTTAATTATGAGGAAAAATCCACACCCCTGAGCCCCACTGTTAAGCCAACCTAAGACCCAAAGTAGCCAGCACTAGGCTGATGGAAGAATTCTTCTCTCGGGGAGGTGGATTACCTACACTGGCAAGAGAACCCCTCCTCTCAGTATAGGTAGCGTCTACACTGATGCGCTACAGCTGTCCACCAGAGCATTTTAAGTGTAGACAAATCCTAACATTCCAGTTGAATTGAGTTCCAGTGGAAATTCTTTGCAGTTAACAAAAGTAAAGCTTCATTCCAAATTAGTATTTCAACAAAGCAAAACCTCTGCAACATTTGGAAGGGGAAAATAATCTCCCGATGTAGTAAATAATCTCTTGGCAGCACTATTTTTAAAAATAAATACTTTCTTTTTAAACTAAGCCCTCACCATCTGTTTAGCCTTCTAATTACAAATGCATGAGCATGTAATTCACAAAACGTGTCATATAAAAGTAAAAGAGAAATTATTTAGATCTTTGCTTCTGTATCTCCAGGTCTTAATTCAACTCAGCAAGCATACGCTTTATGTTTCTCTTATGCTTCAGACGGTGGGAGAAATTGTTCCCCTGATACAGTGAATTCTCTGCCATAGTTTACAGGAATCCACCAAGATGTATTGCAGATGCAGAAATAAAGTTTCCAGACACCATTAATGATTGCTTCACAGAGCAGCTAGGCCTGGAACCCAGAAGGGGACAAGCAAGTCTTGATTCAGTCCTAAGCGGAGCACAGAATCTGGTCCAAGAGGTGATTATAGCTGAGCTGTTCAGTAATAACCATAATATAATTAAATTTAACAACCTGGGGTGGGGGGGATACCAAAGAAGCCCACCACAGTGGTATTTAATTTCAGAAAGGGGCACTACGCAAAAATGAGGAAGCTAGTTAAATGGAAATTAAAAGGAAAAGTCACAAGAGAGAAATGCCTGCAAACTGTACAGAGACTATTTAAAAACACCATAATAGAGGCCCAAACTAAATGTATACCCCAAATCAAAAAAAGAATAGTAAGAGAACCAAAAAAATGCCTCAATGGCTAAACAACTCTTAAGCGCCTTTACATGGCCAGAGTGGTGTAAAGGACAGTCTGGCCTTATAAATGATTATGGTGCTTTAGTGATTAGAACTGGTCTAAATTTTTGGACTGAAAACATTTCTCATCAAAATGTGCTCCATGAATTGTTTGCTACTGATCTTTCTGGAGATGGTCAGTAGCCAATATAAATTGTGAGATTGATTCCCCAGCCCTCACTTGCTCTTCAGTTGCCTATGGTGTAACACTGTGCATATGGATGCATATATTTGTTGATTAATAACTAGAAATAAATGGTCAAACCTAGCTACATTACTATTAGGCAAGGGGGCTTGCAGATTTCCTCCAATGCTCCCCACTCCCATTCTTCATCCATTGTATTGTAGTTTGAATAAGTTACCTAAATAATTGAAACTGGCGTGATTATATTGCGTTATTTTGACAAATAAAGTATGCAGAATTTTAAAATATTGTGCGCAGAATTTTTTTTGGTGCAGAATTTTTAATTTTTTGGCACAGAGTTCCCCCAGGAGTAATAAATGATCTGGAAAAAGGGGTAAACAATTAGGTGGCATAGTTTGCAGATGATACAACATTTCTCAATATAGTTAAACAAGACTGCAAAGGGTTACAAAGGGATCTCACAAAACTGGGTGATCAGGCAACAACAAAAATAGATGAAATTCAATGTTGAGAAATGCATACTGGGGGAAAAAATCTCAACTATGCAGACACACTGAGGGTGTCTAAATTAGCTACTACCACTCAAGAAAGAGATCTTGGAGTCATCATGGATAGTTATCTGAAAACATCTGCTCAATGTGCAGCAGCAGTCAAAAAAGCTAACAGAATGTTAGGAACCATTAGGAAAGGGATAGAGAATAAGACAGAAAATAATATAATATCAGAAGTATATACATTCATGATACACCTTGAATATTGCGTGCAGTTCTGGTCACCCCATCTCAAGAAAGATATATACAAATGGAAAAGGTACAAAGAAGGACAACAAAAATGATTAAGGGTATGTGGAACAGCTTCCATATGAGGAGATATTAAAAAGACTAGGATTATTCATCTTGGAAAAGAGGCAACTAAGGGAGGATATGATAGCAGTCTATAAAATCATGGAGAAAAAGTGTTATTTACCCCTTCACATAACACAACACTCATGGGTCACCCAATAATTAATAGGCAGCAGGTTTAAAACAAACATATATGAAATACACAAATATATTCTTCATACAACGCACAGTCAATCTGTGGAACTCATCGCCAGGGGATGCTGTGAAGGCTGAAAGTATAACTGGATTTAAAAAAAGAATTAGATTCATGGAGGATAGGTCCATCAATGGCTATTAGACAACATGGTCAGGGATGCAACCCCATATTCTCGGTGTCCCTATGACTGACTACCAGAGGCTGGGACTGGACAACAGAGGATGATACCTTGATGATTGCCATGTTCTGTTCACTCCCTTTGAAGCATCTGGCACTGGTCACTGTCAGAAGACAGGATACTGGGCTAGAGGGACCATTGGTCTGATCGAGTATGGCCAGTCTCGTGTTTTTATTGTTCTTATTCTGTTTCAGTCCTCAGGGATCACACCTTGGCACCTTGCATGAGCATTTATATCTACTGAATATATGCTATATATTTTCCTGTAACATTGGCTGACATGCAAATTTTAAAGCCAACTATAGGAATTAAATGCCCTCAAAAAAATTTTTTTACTCAGGCAAAAATGTTTAAAGGGCAGAAGTTAAACAAGTTCTGTGGACAACATAGAACAAGTTGAGGTTCTATGGTGCCTAATCACTAGCTGTTCTCAGTAAGGGAAGGAAGTCATCATGCCATTTTTCAATAAACTGACCATAATCCCTTAGGACAGGTAAATGTTCAACTGAGATAATAAATATCCCTTTAACTCACTTAAATGTGTCACATCCTAGTTAGAAAATGACAGTGAAGATGAAAAAAATGGCATAACCCCAGCCGTGCCGTTCTGGGGCTCCATCTCCAGTACCTCTGTTAGCAGTAGAGAGGGGCACATAATTGATTTTTGGGTTCAGCCAGTGTGATGCCGGCAGGCCAGATGCTAGCTCTCACCCAGACTTCAGGCATTGGCTAAGAACTAACAGCCCCTTAGCTGGAAACCAGACCAGGTCACCTGTATGTTAGTTTTGCTCAAAATAGATCTTAGTCTTAAAAGAATATGGTTAGCGTTTAGACTCTATGCAATGCTTGTGTGTTGATGCATGCATTAATCTCACTAATAATATCTATATCCCACATTATAAGGTAATATTTAAGTGTTTGCTCTGAAACTGTAAACCCGCACAGTCAGGAGAGAAACTATCAGGGGTGAAATACTAGTTTGCCAGTACAGGTGTTATCTCCTGCCCAACAAAAGAAGGCCCATAGACACCAGAGAAATTCTGATGTTCCACAATGGGACAAAATACTTCATTGATTGCTCCCTCCTCACCCATGAAGAGGAGACTTACATGTGAACTCCTCCCATCATCTTGAACTCTGCGGGAAGGGAATAAGAACAAACTACATCTTTTGGCTGTTTGAAATCTGAAGGCCCAGAGACTCTAAACTGAAGCCAGAGATCACCAGGACTGCCTCCTAGGGCTGCCATAAAAGACACTTTGGATAGACAGATCACTACAATTCTGTCACTCTTTATGGTAACTCATTTGTGCATATGTTTGCTTGCTTTAACCTGTAAATAACCTGTATCCGTTTTTTTCCTAGTTAATAAAACTTTAGATAGTTTATTACAGGATTGGCTACAGGCAGGGATAGGGTCCAGAGTGACCTAGACAAATTGGAGGATTGGGCCAAAAGAAATCTGATGAGGTTCAACAAGGACAAGTGCAGAATCCCACACTTAGGATGGAAGAATCCCATGTACTGCTACAGGCTGGGGGGCAACTGGCTAATTGGCAGTTCTGCAGAAAAGGACCTGGGGGTTACAGTGAACGAGAAGCTGGATATGAATCAACACTGTGCCCTTGTTGCCATGAAGGCTAATGGTAAATTGGGCTGAATTAGTAGGAGCGTTGCCAGCAGATCGAGGGAAGTGATTATTCCCCTCTATTCAGCACTGGTGAGGCCATATTTGGAGTACCGCATCCAGTTTTGGGCCCCCGACTACAGAAAGAATGTGGACAAATTGGAGAGAGTCCAGCGGAGGGCAACGGAAATTATTACTGGGCTGGGGCACATGACTTATGAGGAGAGGCTGAGGGAACTGGCCTTATTTAGTCTGCAGAGTAGAAGAGGGAGGGGGGATTTGATAGCAGCCTTCAACTACCTTAAGGGGGGTTACAAAGAGGATGGAGCTCAGTGGTGGAAGATGACAGAACGAGGAGCAATGGTCTCAAGTTGCAGTGGGGGAGGTCTAGGTTGGATATTAGGAAAAACTCTTTCACTAGGAGGGTGGTGAAGCACTGGAATGGGTTCCCTAGGGAGGTGATTGAATCTTCCTCCTTAGAGGTTTTTAAGGCCTGGCTTGACAAAGCCCTGGTTGGGATGATTTAGTTGGGGTTGGTCCTGCTTTGAGCAGGGGGTTGGACTAGATGACCTCCTGAGGTCTCTTCCAACCCTAAGTGTGCCCTTGTTGCCAAGAAGGTTAACGGCATTTTGGGCTGTATAAGTAGGGGCATTTCCAGCAGATCGAGGGACGTGATTATTCCCCTCTATTCGGCACTGGTGAGGCCTCATTTGGAGTACTGTGTCCAGTTTTGGGCCCCACACTACAAAAAGGATGTGGATAAATTGGAAAGAGTCCAACGGAGGGCAACAAAAATGATTAGGGGGCTGGAGCACATGACTTATGAGAAGAGGCTGAGGGAACTGGGATTGTTCAGCCTGCAGAAGAGAAGAGTGAGGGGGGATTTGATAGTTGCTTTCAACTACCTAAAAGGGGGTTCCAAAGAGGATGGATCTAGACTGTTCTCAGTGGTAGAAGATGACAGAACAAGGAGTAATGGTCTCAAGTTGCAGAGGGGGAGGTTTAGGTTGGATATTAGGAAAAACTTTTTCACTAGTAGGGTGGTGAAGCACTGGAATGGGTTACCTAGGGAGGTGGTGGAATCTCCTTCCTTAGAGGTTTTTAAGGTCAGGCTTGACAAAGCCCTGGCTGGGATGATCTAGTTGGGGTTGGTCCTGCTTTGAGCAGGGGGTTGGACTAGATGACCTCCTGAGGTCCCTTCCAACCCTGAGAGTCTATGATTCTAATCGTCTACGATTCATTGTCTTTAGTGTAGGATCTAGAGTACCATTGATCTGGGGTAAGTGTCTGGTCTTTTGGAACTGAAAACAATCTAAATGTGGTGTGCTTTTTGGTGTAAGTGACCATTATTACTAAGTGCAGTTTGTCTGGGTGGCAAGATAGACTGCAGAATTTAAGGGGCCCTCTCTGTGAAACTACTATAGTAATCCACAACCAGCCAGGGGTGTCTACCCTGTTTATGACAATCTCCCCTGAAGTTAGTCACTCACAGTTGTGAGCCACTCCAGACAGCGTGACAGCTAGCAAAGGGGTAGCCGGGGGAGCGGGGTGAGAGAAATCAGAAAAAAGTATTTGGTTTTGTTCCAAAAATATGTTCCCACATGCCTGGGATATGGGAGACCCAGGTTTGAATTCACCATACCAGAGCAAGTACTGGAACTCAGCTCTGCCCTCTGCAAGGGAAGTGCCCTAATCACTGGGCTATTCCACTCTCAATTGCTGTTCTTGAGAGGCTTGTGTGTTAAATACACAATTATTCATTGGGCCACACAGAAAGTGAAAGTGACTCCATAGCCTGCTGATTAAGGCACTCACCTGAGAGATGTGGATTCAGATCTTCTCTCTGCCTGAATCCGAGGCAACTGCATTTTTCTGCAAATAAACTATTGGTCCAATAAATTTCGCTTAGTGCTAGTTAGCAGTTCTTTTTTATAGTTTCCCTTGTACTGTTCTTGGGCCAGACAGTCTGAATGGAAGTCTTTAAGCTGCACGAATCTGGTTCCTGCTCCAACGGTAGCCTCTTCCCATCACCAGACTTATTCAATGAAATCTTTTTAGCAGTTCTTTCAAGTAAAAAAAAAAAAAAAAGGGACTGATGTCTGTGGATACAAGTCACTGCTTGCGTAAGATCAAACCAAATATGACCACCATCCCTGTGGTTAATTTCAGCTGGAACAGGCAGGAGAAGAAAATGAAAAGCTGCAGCAGCCAGGGTTTGCTGCTTGCCCTTGCCTTTAGCAGACCAGAAGAGAATATTTTCCTTACAAATAAAAAGATCAAGAGAACCCTCGGGGCTTGTGGTTGTTGTTTTCAATGCTCTCTGGCTACCACTGACCTGTGATGCAGCATCTTATTAAGACAGTCTGGGGTGCTCTCTGAGATATCACTATTTTCTATGCTCCATCCGTATATAGCAGGCTACAAGTTAACAAACAGCAGACATTACAAAACAACCAGCAAAGAAACAAACTTGAGTCAAGCCCAAGACATCAATTTAAGAGCAGGTGCTTTCTTTTACTATCTTTTTCTGAGAGGATATAGGCAGCTAGAGAGATGTGCCACATAATGATATTATTCATGAGACTCTTAAAAGACAGGTCATATACAATCCTGACCCCGATCCTATAACTGAATCTATCCAAGTGGACCTCTGAGCATGTACACAGTCCGTGCAACTAAATGGGGCTCTGAGAAGGTGCAAAACTCCATCCATAAGATATTAACTGTAGCCCACGGTCCAGTGGGCTTCAACAGCAGCCCTGGGAACTACAAGTTGTGGACTACAAACTGCGGCATGTTGGGAGAACTTCCTGGCTCCTGCCAGTTTTAGCAGGAGGTCTCAGAGAGCACCGACTGAGCTGGCAGCCCGTAGCAGGCAAGCAGAGAGGAGGCTGCTGGACTAACCCTGTTCTATGTTCTTTACAGAATAAAGCCTTGTTCCCAGGGCCGGCTCTAGGCACCAGCAAAACAAGCTGGTGCTTGGGGTGGCACATTTCTAGAGGTGGCATTCTGGCGCCGGCCATGCCACCCCTAGAAATGTGCCCCGGCCGCCCCAGCTCACCTCCACTCTGCGCCGCCGCCGCTCGGCTTCTCCCGCTCCCTCCCAGGCTTGAGAGCAAGCCTATCTTGAACAAACTTATACTGGGCCAGTGAATGGGAGGAGGAGGGTTTACATAACAATGATTAAAATTTCATCACTATATAGGAAGAATCACCCTGCTGCATATCTGGTGCTGTATAATAAAACTGAACTCAGCAGTAGATTGTTTTAACGCACAAGGGTTTGTAGTCATAACCAGCCCACACAGAGTGCTTTAGGTTATTCTGAAGGCAGTTGCAATACAGAACACAGAATACTTCTAGATACAATGATTTGGAGCTATTATCATCTAAAGATGTTGTTGCAATTCGGAGTCAACAGCAAGTTTGTTTTCTTCCTCCATTTATTTGGTGGTGGTGAGGCAAGAGGCCATTTGATTGAGGCAGTATTCAAAGCTGTTCCCATTATTGAAATCCTCATCAGTAACATGGATAACCTTGCTGAATCTATTATCTGTCACTACCTATAAAGGTATGATGGCTGAAGATAGCCGAAAATAGCAGCTCTTCTGGTCATTGGAAAGCATATCTTACTATGTATTCTGGGGCTAATGGACCTTTGAAGAATGTTGGGGACATTGCTGCTGGGCCAGGATCCATTAAGAGATGAAAGAAGGTTTGAAATGAAAGACAGTGGGTGTTAGTCAAAAGGACTCCCACTCCTCAGTTATAGATTGGTAATGTGTATTTTTTCAACTTTCTTCGCAGGCCGAATAAACATTTTTCGATATAGGTGAGCACATTTAGCAAGTGAACATTATCTTTTTTTCCATGAAGAAAATTCCAAACACAAATTAAAAAAAAAAAAAAAAGGTGAAAATGGAACTTTTCTTGAAATTTGGGTTTTTGATGAAACCCCAAAGATTCAGTGAAAATAGGATTTTCTCAAACATTTCCATTTCACGCAAAAGCTATTTTTAATCATAAAAATGTTTCAATGGAAAAAGTTTAATCCAGCTCTAATCTTCGACAAGTTGCTCTTCAAAATGCTTCTTATACATCCAAAATTCCATCTTCCATCTCTTGCCAGAGTTTATGCTCCTTTTCATTGGCTTCAGAAAGGCTGTATTTCCATTTATCAGAAGGATACGTATTTGGCTTAAACAACCTTTTGTATCCTTTGCATTTAACCATTTTTGCTCACTCCTGCTTCCTTTGGTTTTTAGATTAAGCATATGCATGTAGAACAACGCATCTGATGTGTTGTGATCGGCGCTCTCTCGGTGAGGGCTGATGGACTGATCAGTGACAGTACCCATGGACAGTACCCATGTCTCCTCTCTGTGCAGAAACAACTCCCATGCTGTGGCTAAGGATTTTAATTTTCAGGGATAACTTATCTGTACTTGTCTGGCTTGGCAAAACACAGCACCTTGCAGTAGCGCTGTGTTTCAGGCCACCCCAATTGTCTTTCATACACAGAGAAAACCTGAATATTTTCCAGAGTGAAAAATGAAATTGCTTTCTTATGAGGTTCTGATGCATTCAATATTTATAGATTCTTTCTGAGGCTTACAGGGGAGTTCAAAACAGTTCAAAAGCAGTAGAAAACCAAAGAAATAACATTCCAAATCCTGTTTAAACTCACACTTTCTTCAGTCATGTAGATCTGAAGTTTTCTTTCAAGCACAGTTACAGTTGCTTCTCTTATTGCACTGTGCTCATGGATAAAAATCACGTTACCTATAAGGCTAGTTCTGCTTCCACTGGAGTCAATGGGAATTTTGCTATTGTCTTCAACAGCAGCCAGCGCAGATCAATATTTTTTTTTGGATGGAATATTGTGGTGTTCCTGTAAACACATTGAAGAACGAGGCTTGTGTTTTGAATAAGAAGTTATAAAACTGAGTTCTGAACTTTTGCATGTCACACAGGGAAGGTCTTCCAAACTCCAGAAACACACCGGCAGATTTCTGCAGTATACATGGAATACTCTTGAATCAAACTCTATAATCAGGCACCCCATTCTTTTCTTACAGGGACAAAGTGAATGCAAAGTGGGTGCAAAATGCTTTAATGATTAATTAAAATGATTAGCCTTGTTTACTCATTTAGCATAAACTCAAGTGACAATACAAGATGCAAGAACCTGGAGAATCAGCTCCCCCAACCTTTAAATTCTCTGAGGCCACGTCTACACTACCCTCCAAATCGGTGGGTAGCGATCGATCTTTCGGGGATCGGTTTTTCGCTTCCAGTGTAGACATGATAAATTGATCCCCGATCGCTCTGCTGTCGACTCCGGTAATCCACCCCAGCGAGAGGCGGAAGCGGAGTCGACGGGAGCGGCAGCAATCGACCCTGCGGTATCCTCACGGCGTGGTAAGTCGATAGAGGTACATCAACTTCAGCTACGTTATTCACGTTATTCACATGTGGACCAGGCCTGGGTTTCATTATTTTAATTATACAGTCTCAATAGCCTTTATGCCCTTTTTTTTTTTTTGCATTTATTCATAGAGAGACATGATTGTTCCTAAAGAAGGTATTTGTCAAGGCTTTTCTTAAAGTCAGGGTCTTTTTTAATTGTGCTCTCCAAACAACAAAGGCGAATCAAAACAGAAAACAATGGCACAGAATCCTTTTATACCGAAGTATGTATGTAGCTTAGCACAAACCTTCATTACTTTGAAAAGGATTCTGTGCCATTGTTTTCTGTTTTGATTCGCCTTTGCTGTTTGGAGAGCACAGTTAACACACACACACACACCCCTGTAGACAGCGCTTCTCCTGCTGACATAGTTACCGCCTCTCCCAGAGATGGAGTTAAGCTGATGGGAGAGCTCTCTCCCCGTTGTCTTAGAGCATCTTCACCAGATGCAGCACAGCTCCGCCGATATAAACTTGTAGTGTACACCTCTGCTTCCGTTAATACAATAACAGAAGTAGGCGTGTCATTCATCTGAAACTACAGCTGCTAAGACAACTCCTAGTCTTGAAAAGCTCTGCAGAATATAGACTCACCCCCCCCCCCCAAGAAGCCAAGAACTCACTCTACAAGAGATTTTGTCCTTTATGGATTTACATAACTTGCTTTCTCTAATATAAACACAGAGCAGCATGTGCATACGTATTTTTTTTTAAAAAAAAACCTACCCAAACATCAAACACTACATTATCTACACAATTCCCCCTGTGAAGATGAGAAAAAGAACAAACCGCACATGACAGATGTTTGACATGTCACTTAACCCACTACGGATAGGTGCTGAGATTGGTATAAGAACATATAAAGAACAGAATAGATTTTGACGCACTTAAGCACTTTGAGTAGTCCCATGGAGTAAAATACTCCCCAGAAGATATATGAGTGTCAGAATCTGACCAATGGTCAACTTAAAATAAATTAGGTATACAGCATAAAATAGGTTTTAATTGCAACTTCTAGTACAAGATTAAATATGTCTGACTTACATCATTCTCCAAAGGCCAATTTTAATTCACCTTGTCTAGTAGACAGGTGGGCCAAGTGAGAGAGTTTTCTACATCAGCCAGTGTTAGTAAGAGCATGTCATAAGAACATAAGAATGGCCGTACTGGGTCAGACCAAAGGTCCATCCAGTCCAGTATCCTGTCCACCGACAGTGGCCAATGCCAAGTGCCCGGAGTGAGTGGACCTAACAGGTAATGATCAAGTGATCTCTCTCCTGCCATCCATCACACCCCCCCCGACAAACAGAGGCTAAGGACACCATTCTTTACCCATCCTGGTTAATAGCCATTAATGGACTTCATCTCCATGAATTTATCCAGTTCTCTTACTATCGTATAATCTCAAGTGCTGCACCTGCAGGTCTACTAGTTAAGGAGATAGGGGTCAGTGACTTCAAGTAGAGTGTATTTGCTGGTTAATGTGCGTTGTCTATTAATGCGAGGATGTGGAATTCTGACTGAAACTATGTGTCAACTACTGACTCTTTGGTATGTGACATCAACAGAAAAAAAGAAGTTGTTCACCTGTACAGTAACTGATGTGTAGTCCTTACAGGTTTTCCACTGTTGGTGAGCTCCAGCGCACTGGGAGTGCACCCACTCACAATGGAATATGTACAAGGACTACCACGAAGAAGAATTTGCTGTATCTGCACTGAGATACAGATCTCTCAGGTATGCCACCTCTGATCCTGAGGCGTATTAGAGCTGCACAGAATGGGGCAAAGGAAGTGCAGTAGATCTACTCTATTTAATTGTCAGTAAGATCTTTGACACAGTTCTACATGGGAAATTATTAAATTGGAAAAGATAGGGATAAATATGAGACGGGAAAGGATAAGGAACCGGTTAAAGGGGACACTACAACAGATCATTCTGCAAGATGAGCTGTCAGTATGGAGGGAGGTTACTAGTGGAGTGCCTCGGGGATCAGTCTTGGGACCAATCGGATTTAGCATTTCCCCCCAAAGTGGGAGTGTGCTAAAAATTTGCATATGCCACAAAAGGTGGGAGGTATTGCCAATATGGAGGAGGACTGAAATATTCAAGAAGATATGGAGGATCTTGAAAACTGGAGTGATAGAAATGAGATGAAATCTAGGACAGATATACAAAACAGACTCATATCAGCATAACTATGCCACTCAGTGGTGTGAATGATGGACGGTATGATGAGATTGCCTATAGTGGCATGTGGCCCATCTGTGACTGCTAGGAGCAAATATCCCTGATGGGGCACGAGATGCGGAGGGCTGAGTCATTACAGAAAATCCGTTCCCAGGTGTCTGGCTGGTGAGTCTTGCTGACATGCTCGGGGACCAACTGATTCCCTTATTTGGGGTTGAGAAATGTTTTTCCCCGGGGCAGATTGGCAGAGACCCAGCGGGGTTTTCGCCTGCCTCGGTAGCATGGGGCACAGGTCACTTGCTGGTAAACGGTGGATTCTCTGTAACGTGAAGTCCTTAAACCACGATTTGAGGACATCAGTAACTCAGCCAGAGGTTATGGGTGGGGGAGGTTCTGTGGCCTGCAATGTGCAGGAGGTCAGAGTAAATGATCATGATGGTTCCTTCTGGCCTGACTGTCTATCACTCTGTAGGGATGGGGATTGTTCCTGATCTGCAGCGGAGGTGCTCAGAAAGCAGAGATGGATGAACGTTTTCAAAGCTTGGGTGGTCAGTGTGGGGACTGAACAATGAGCCTAGGCGCCAGATAATATACAAACCATTTTTTCATCCACTTTACCCATCTGCCTTGCATTACCACTCACTCTGATGTGCTTACACAGCAGAGGATACCCGAAAAGAGTTCACCAGATGTAAGGGTGGCTTTGAACCTAGAACTTGCCAGCGTTGGAAATCAGTTAATTTCGAAAAAGCTACCGCTTTCTAGAGCTGGGACCCGTGGTGAAATCCCGGCTCTGTGGAAGACTATGGCAAAGGTCCCACTGACTTCAGCACAGCCAGGATTTCATCCCAGAACTGAATTGAGGAGATCTAGACCCAGCGCAGCAGCAGGTCAGTTTGAATAAAAAGTCATTAGTTGCATGCAAATGTGCTAAAATGTAGCAGAGCTCAGGAAGGACTCCTCCCCCTCCAGTGTGCTTTAGCCCCAGAACACACAGGCAGCCATTACACAGATGTTGGGCGGGGGGGGGGGGAAGAGTGACGGGTGCTGCCTAAAGCTTCCTCCGATGTGGGGTTCTAGGTTAGGGTGACCAGATGTCCCGATTTTATAGGGACAGTCCTGATTTTGGGGTCTTTTTCTTATATAGGCTCCTATTAGCCCCCACCCCATCCCGATGTTTCACATCTGCTGTCTGGTCACCCTATTCTAGGTTCTGCACTGACCTACCACCATTCCTCTGTCTGTGGCTGACATGCTGACTTCCACCCCACATTTATTTCTTTCATAGAATCATAGAATCTCAGGGTTGGAAGGGACCTTAGGAGGTCATCTAGTCCAACCCCCTGCTCAAAGCAGGACCAATCCCCAATTTTTGCCCCAGATCCCCAAATGGCCCCCTCAAGGATTGAACTCACAACCCTGGGTTTAGCAGGCCAATGCTCAAACCACTGAGCTATCCCTCCCCCCGAATAATTGGAGATATGCCAATCTCCTAGAACTGGAACAACCTTGAAAGGTCATTGAGTCCAATCCCTGCCTTCACTAGCAGGACCAAGTACTGTCCCCTGACAGATTTTTGCCCCAGATCCCTAAATGACCCCCTCAAGGACTGAACTCACAACCCTGGGTTTAGCAGGCCAATGCTCAAACCACTGAGCTATCCCTCCCCCCACTTCACGCTTGTGAAGACCCACAGCGGATATACTACGGAAGAAGTTGTTATTCCCCTGTAGGGGATCCTCTCTGATTGGGCACTCAGTGTAATGGTGAATATATAATTTCCACTGCAGCGGGCCCTAGCACACCTATGGGAACTGCCAGCAGGCTTCCAAGTTGGGTCCTAAGTAAGTTTTCCCTCCTCACCCCAAATGGTATTTAATAGAATAACAGCAGTGGAACTGCTGTCATGGGGCTGAGTCAGATCACTCTGAGGAATAGTTAAACTACAATAATTCCCTCTAGAGACCCAGCGCCTCAAAGAGAGAGAAAGGAAAGCTCACGATGACATGAAGATATGTGGACTCGACTAGTCTGACAGTTCCACTTATTGGCTTGCTGAGATTTTCCCACAGAGCATGATGCACACTGACTCTGCCGCCTCCTTTCTAGGGATGGTTCACGCACAGCAGAGCCTGGTCCTGCACATTTCTAATTCCTTTAACAGTCTCCAAGTGACAGTGAGTAAAGTATATTTCTAGAGGGAAAGTCCCAAGAAATATCAGATTTTACCAAAACCCTATTAAACTGTCATGCACTTTAATGTAAAAATCCACCACTTTCCCAGTTGATTCACAAACCCTTTGCTTATATATAGAAGCCTTTTCCCCTGGTAATGAGGCTCATCTTCTCCTCTTCTTCCTTAAGGGAGGTGATTGTACAATTCAGGGCTTTTGGCAGTACAGCTCTTTATCACAGGCTCTGTTATACTCAGGGTTTCCACTGCACAGAACAATCAGAGCTACCTCCTGTGGCCAATTTAACACTTGTAAATTGTCATCATAGAATCTCAGGGTTGGAAGGGACCTTAGGAGGTCATCTAGTCCAACCTGCTGCTCAAAGCAGGACCAATCCCCAATTTTTGCCCCAGATCCCTAAGTGGCCCCCTCAAGGATTGAACTCAGATCCCTGGGTTTAGCAGGCCAATTCTCAAACCACTGAGCTATCCCATTCATGCACGTTAATGAATGACAATGGCACATTCAAGTGGGCGACTTTTCTCCAACAGGGATATTTTTATAGATGTCACCTATTTATGTCAGTGACCGTTCTCCCCTCCCCCTCGCCCCAACTTGGCTATTTTTACATGTGAAATCCAGTACCATATGGCCCCAATGCAGTCCAGTTAAGCTGAAGAAAGATGCACAAGATCTAAAAGACTTGTCAGACTGCTCTGGAATTATGTTCTTTATCAAAGTTTCATTGATGACAACAGCATTACGTAAAATGGAGATTTGCATTTCCCAGAAAGGGCAAAAATTACTCGCACCTTTTTTAAAAGAGGAGTTTTGAAACAGACTAGCTTCTGTGGGTCTGCCTACCAGGGCCGGCTACAGGCACCAGCAAAACAAGCTGGTGCTTGGGGCGGCACATTTCTAGGGGCGGCATTCTGACACCGGCCATGCCGCCCCTAGAAATGTGCCCCGGCCGCCCCAGCTCACCTCCGCTCTGCGCCGCTTTCGCGCGCCGGCGCCAGCTGTTTCGTGCGCCGCTTCTATCCCGAGCCTGGGAGGGAGGGAGAGAAGAGAACCCGAGCGGCTGCAGCGCGCGTCTCCCCCTCCCTCCCTCCCTCCCTCTCTCCTAGGCATGCCCTGGCGCTCCGGCCGGGGAGAGTGGGGTAGCCGGCATGCCCGCACGCTCCCCGCCGGCTGTGGAGAGCTGGGGCCGCGAGCATGCCGCGCTCCCTCCCCGCCGGTCGGGGAGGGCGGGGCAGCCGGCATGCCTCGCTCGCTCCCCGCCGGCGCTCCGGCCGGGGAGAGCAGGGCTACTGGCATGAAGCACTCACTCCCCGCCGTCCGGGGAGAGCGGGGGCCGCGGGCATGCCGCCTGCGCTTCGAGAGATGAGGGTTGTTTTTTTGGGGGGGGGGTGTTTTTTTTGTTTGGGGTGGGGGGCGGCGTTTGGGTTTTTTGTTTTTTGTTTTTTGCTTGGGGCGGCAGAAACGTTAGAGCCGCCCCTGCTGCCTACGCAGCGGTTTGAAGTGAGCAGGCGTGAGCTCTTCAGCATGGGCTGACAGATGCAGGCTTGGAGGGCTCATGCTACCGAGTCGCAACTTCAAAGCACTCTCAATACAGCTACTTTTGGAGCATCGGCCCATGCCCTGTTAGCCCTAGTCTGTCAATCTGGACTGCGAGGCTTGCTCCCACTGGCTCCGAAATGCTGTGCAGACATACCCATTTAGGCTTTGTCATCACTGCAACAACAGCAAGACGTGTGTTTACATCAATAGAGCTAACTTCCGACTGCTAACAATGTAAAATCCTAGCAGAGACAAAACACGGTAGTTTTCCCCTCGAAGTAGCTAGCTGAGGTCAACTCTAGACTCCCACCTGGAGTTCAGCTCCAGTTTTCACCTCAATGTAGCTAGTCAAGGGGGTCATACACACTGTTCCCTCTAAGCTGGGTGCATGTGCGCCCGCACACAGATCATAAACCCCACGCACACGGTGAAACACTGCGCACACAGACATTTGCGCAGAAGACTTTTTTTGCGCACACGGCCTGTCAAAAATTAGAGGGAACATTGGATACATTAGGGCAGTGGTTCTCAAACTTTTGTTTTCACGGACCACTTGAAAATTGCTAAGGGTCTCGGCGGACCATTTCATGATCTTTCCAAATGTTGTTTGTACCGTTAGCTACCTACTGCAAAGCGCTTTGGATAAAAGCGCTATATAAAAAAAAACCCTTAAGAATAATTAACGTTTTTTGTTCTACAAATAAAAGCACACAACTCATCTTTCTAATGCGATGAATGTGCCCTCTCCCCCCTGCCGCGGCAGCCCCCGAGCCAGGGCTGGGAAGAAGGGGTGTCTCTCCCTCTCTCCCCTGCCACAGCAGCCCCCGAGCCAGGGCTGGGAAGAAGGGGTGTCTCTCCCTCTCTCCCCTGCCACGGCAGTCCCCAAGCCGGGGCTGGGAAGGAGGGGGTTTTGTGTTTATACAGTGCCTAACACAAATGGGCCCTGGTCCTCGACTGAGGCTCCTAGGTGTTATGATAATACAAATAATAAATAATATTCTCACCCACTGATACAAGTGCTTGACAAACACAGGCCTTGATTCTGCAGTGGGATCTGTTAATTCACTAATGCTAGTTGGACTCCATCCACGCCATCATAACTCACTGCAGAAGAGACACGATGGGTAAGTATTATCACTGTTTCTGAGGCTGAGGAAACTGAAGCACAAAAAAGTTAAGTGACACGACTGAGGCCACAAAGCAAGCAGTGGCAAAGGTAGGAATATAACCCAAATCTCCTGACTCCCAATCCCTCCGCTCCAGCCATCTCTTCCTCTTCTTCTGAAGGATCATGTATTGTAACCTGCCACACCGAGGGGAACTGATGGGACAGATCAATGATCTGCTCATGTGTGTCATATTCTGTGTTCTTATTTGAAGGCATCATGTTTATTTCCTTCTTTTTGTTTTACAAGAGAGAAAATTACTATATAGGATCTGACTAATGTTTTATTTCAGTCATTTTCAATTTTATTGCTCAATGTTCATGTCTTTGTAAAATACTAATTAATTGTTTAATGACTTGTATCCGTATGTAATGACACAGCACTACAATTCTTTTAATTGAAGCATGAATATTGGAAAAAGGTATGTGACCATGCTACAGCAACACAAACGTTCCCCAGAGATTTGAGGAGTGTTTCATGACTGTGTTCCCTTGCAATATATTAATAAAATAGTCACTATGAGAGCCCCAAGAGATGCTCACTCTCGTTATCACTGGAGTTCCAGTAGACAGGTACACATCTGAATGTTAGAACAGGCACACCGAAAGAAACAAATAAAAATATTCAAGCCAGTTACAGCTGTAATTAAAGCTTATTAAACACCCTTCAATTTAGCATTGAAGAATAGCTGGAAAATTATTCCAGTCACCTGGAGGCAACCAGGTAAGAAAAGTTTCCAGAGTTTCTTTTAACTATTGGAAGCCTGAAATGAGGGAAGAGGAGGAGGGCCTGATTCTCATTCATACTCAGGCCTCTTTACACCATCTGGAAACCATTTGGTGCACACTCCTAAATACATTTTACAGCTGGATTGTGCATTCCTTACTTTGACCAAGACTCAGGGCTTGTCTCCACAATGGCGTAATGCACTCTTATGGGGTATGCTTTCTAAAGCTCACTATCCCAAATGCATTAGCTGGTCTGGGGAGCTCCTGCTGGTGCGCTTTAATATAGTGCTGTTTGAAACAGTACTACATTGAAGAGCACTAGGGAACTTTCAGTGCACACTAGCAGGGTCTACACAGACCAATTAATGCACAACACAATACCCTCCCATGTAGACAAGCCCTTTCTCACATGATTAGACCCAATGAAGTCACTGGAATTTCTCATGTCAATAATCACTCATCAGTTTGAGTAGAGGATGCACAGTCTAACTTTTATATTAAATTCTGTAGGAGAGAAATCAGTTACATTGTCTGTGGACTGCTGAATTTCATTAAAGCACCATCCTGCCCTAGAAAAGGAATATTGAAAAGTGAGAGCTACTTATTTATCAGACCACCTCTCTTTATATTCCAGCTACCGCTGGTCAGGAATTTTTCAAATTTGTTCCCCCATCAGCAAATGCTAGTATATTGAAACCAAAACTTTACATGGGAAAGGGTCAGTTTTGATGAGTTTTCTCTTAAAAAAAAAAAAAAAAAAAAGTTCTGAAATTACCAAAACATTTGATATTGACATTTTTAACATGAAAAATGCTGGTTCTCTGGTTTGAAATGATTTTTGTTTTAAAATGTCAGCTAATTATTTATAGTAAAAGTTTAGAACTATGAAAACAGAAAATTTCAATTGACCAGAATCATTTTTTTTCTGGATTTTCACCTCACAATTTTGTTTTAGATCTTAAGGTTTTATCCTGATTCAGGATGGAAAAACTGTTAAGAGCTCAACAATTTTCACAGGCCAGGAAAACCGTTTTCTGTTCAGCTTTCATTCACACTCATCATTGCTTGCTCTATTGGCTTACATATTTTTTCCTACTTTGTATTTCTTGAAGGGTCAGCTATGGGAAAGTGGGCTCAGTTCTGTTGTGTCATGTACATCATCTTTGTTCTAACAAGCATAATTTCTGCCCTCAGTTGTACTTGTGCTACCCTATTAAAGCCAAGGAGCAACTAAGGTCATAGTCTGAAGATAATGCAGTGTAATTCAGGGCAGCAGTTGACCTTTTTCAGTTCAGCTTTAACCCCTTCCCAAGAGCTATAAAAAGCTAAACCCAAAAGAGCCACTTATATCAGAAGAAGAGTGTCTACATGGAGGGTTAGATGGTGTAACAATGCCTGTTTAAATGCATACCTTAGTTCACCAGTATAATTTTCCCCAGGAGACAAGGTCTTAGACACTTAAATAAGTGTCCTGATTTTCAGAAGTACTGAGCACTTATAAGGCCACACTTATTTCAAAGGAAGCTGCTGGGCGTTTGAAAATCAGCGCATCAGTATGAATGCCTCAGTATACATTTAGGGGCCTAATGTTGGACATGCATATTTTAAATCTTGGCCCAGATCTTTTGATTCCAAAATCTGTGCCTTAACCACTCAAGAAAACCACCACCCAGAACAAAAGTCTTCGGAAAGAAAATGAAAATCATTGAATAGCAGCATCTGTACCTTAGTCTAGATTTTTAGAAGATCAGGAGGGTTCATAGAACCTAAGGCAGACATCTCCAGGCTGCAGCAGTGTGCTGGCTTTCCATCAAGCCAGAAAAATCTAAAGCTTAAATTTAGATCATAGAATCATAGAATCTCAGGGTTGGAAGGGACCTCAGGAGGTCATCTAGTCCAACCCCCTGCTCAAAGCAGGACCAATCCCCAACTAGATCATCCCAGCCAGGGCTTTGTCAAGCCTGACCTTAGAAACCTCTAAGGAAGGAGATTCCACCACCTCCCTAGATAACCCATTCCAGTGCTTCACCACCCTACTAGTGAAAAAGTTTTTCCTAATATCCAACCTAAACCTCCCCCTCTGCAACTTGAGACCATTACTCCTTGTTCTGTCATCTTCTACCACTGAGAACAGTCTAGATCCATCCTCTTTGGAACCCCCTTTCAGGTAGTTGAAAGCAGCTATCAAATCCCCCCTCACTCTTCTCTTCTGCAGGCTAAACAATCCCAGTTACCTCAGCTTCTCCTCATAAGATCATAACATCTAGATGAATTAGGCAAAACTGAAACGGATACTGATTTAGCTTCATTTTACTTCCACCTTTTGGCAAGGATGCTACATTAGCACATTTCCAGGTTGGTGGTAGTTTGCCAGTTAATGACAGAAGGAATAAATCTTAACTAACTTGCTAATGGATAGTGAGGGTGCAGCAAATCTAAGAAATATCAGGAGCAGCTTGTCAACATTAAACAACTGCGAGAAAGTTTCACTAATCTTGAGCTGAAGAAAGCAAGTTGGAGACAAGAGAGGAATTGTCCTAGATAAAAAGTAAAGGATCTAAAAGAAGTCGGACATATCTTCAGTCAATAGCAAAACAAAAAATTGATAAATAGCCTTAGTAAGTCCCTTAGCATTCTTTCAACAGGTACAGATCTTCATACAAAGCTTGAAACATTCATTTATGTACATCAAAAAGTGTATTCAGTCCACAGAGGAGCAGGTAAAGAATAATAAAAATGAATGCCAACGGTGAGAGCATAAACTCTTATTATCCCTCAACCATCAAATAAGCTGGCACCACATTTATTGATAGTAAAGTACTATGAGGCCTTGACTACATTAGTCTTTAACTTGTATGACAGAATGCAATATATTCAACTGGGTAACTACATGCTATTTGTACACCAATTCCAAGTTGATAGCCTGAAATATTTCTTTAAACACAAATTCTATTTAATGTCAGATGATTGTGGCATCCTAATGGAAAGCTTTTCTTAAATTTACTAGATCTAGGCCAAAATACTAAAGCATTCTTTTTGTTCAAGAATGGCTGTTCTCCTCAGCTAGCTATTTTGTTCATTACAGTTAGATGAGCGCATAATAGACGTTAATGGAGTTGTAAATCATAATGTAGTAGGAGTTTATGATCGGACTAGGCCTGTAGCATACACCTTTACAGTAAGGTAGCGTTCAATTTCAGCTTCCCTTTTTGCAGGTATAATTAAATCCTGCTAAACTCTGCCTCTGCTCCAAATTGACTATGGCCATGACTGTTGGCAAAGGAATAGCTAATTACCTGGTTTGCAAGTGTACAAATAAGTTAGCCATTTAGCTCCTAATATAAAGTTCTCATAATTAGTTGTGGGCAGTAACACAGACATAAACTCCGCCAGCAAAGAAGGATTTTGAAACTGTAGTTATACTTGAGAATAACCTACTTCCTGCTATTCTGAGGCATGCCCACTGAACGTGCTTGAATATAGGCATGTTGCCCTCTAGTGGGTAAATATTACTACATCGACATCTCTAAAATGCATGGGACTGTCACCCTCTAGTGGCTGCAGTTTAATTCATCAAGATTATTGCTATTTCACAAGTTAGACCTCAGTCTTCACCAGTATTATTTCAGTATTGTGTCCAAAGATAATACTATTTCTTAAGGCCTTGTATGAATCTGTAACATTTAATAAAAGTAGCATTGTGCCTGTCCCAAAAGAGAGCCTGGCAAAGAATACACACTTTAAACAACAACCCTCTGCTTTCTACATTAACCAGTTCTTTACAGGACTATCTATGACCAGGCATAAGTTGAATAGATGCTGTGCAAAATTATTAGAGAAGCATCTTGAGGCACCCTAGTACTGTATAAGTACATAATATAAAAGGCAATCCTGTCTACTTATAGTTTACAGTCTAAATAGACCAGTAGAAGGAGGAGTAATAGGCACAGTGAACTAAGGAAACTGTTCTTGTAATCACACAACAGGTCAGCGGCTGAACTAGGAATAAAACCTAGGGGTTTTGATTCTTAGTGCCAATAGATCACACTGCTTCTCACAAGGTTCTGTGTAAAGAGCTATTGATGTACCCAAATCCTGACCTACAAGAAACCCACTATTCAAGTTCCTAGGCTTCATCACTAAATAATTAAGTACTCGGACAGCAGGATGTAAATTAAATGCTTTGAAGAATGACAGGCATCTGATGGGTCAAATCCAAAAGCCTTGAATGTTACATTGTAGATACAGTATATCAATTGAAACCCTGATTAATACCCTGAATAGCATCTATTTGCTGATAACAGACATTCTTACAATTTATTTAGCTCTCTACTGCTGTGTTATGTGCAAATTACCCTAAATGCATCAACTCACATTGTTATAAGTGTCTCATATGCACCATATATGCTCATCTTGTATAACGCTGTGAACAAATCTAACCTCAAATATTCCTCATGTCCTGACTCTTCCTGAGATTCTAACTCTTCCTCAGGTCATTTCTTTCTTAGCTGTTTCTTTTTGTGTGGTGTCAAAGAAAAGAGTGCTTGCTTAAAGTGCATTCATATTATAGATGTGAATCCCTAATCAGCTCAGAGTTGGAGCAATGGCATTAGTACAGATGCAAAGTGGTTTCATGCAGAGTTACCCTAGTGAGTATCAAAATCTGCTTCTAAAACGCATCATGATCACAGCTGAGCTAACTGCTTTGGCCACATTCTGCACCAAGTCCAATCTCACAGTAATCAATGGGACTTCATGGGGGTGTCAATCAGTGCAGAATTTGGCCCTTTATTTTTAATGCTGGCACCAGCTCAAAGAGTTTCTGTCACCCTATGGGTACTCAAGCATTTAATTTTGTGTCTGACGTGAAATCAGTTACTGGGTCCCTAATACACGAAGGGCTAATTTCTTGCTTCAGCTAACAGGGTGCAGCTCACATTGAAGTCAGTGTTTGAAGTTGAAATTTGGATCTAAGATAGCACACAGAGATAAAGAGCAAGCAGTTAGAGATCTCTCTAGAACAGTGGCTCCCAAACTTTAACAACCTGTGAATCCCTTTCACAAAAATGTCAACCCCCTCCTAAAAATGAATATCTCCAGGGATTTTCTCCTTTACCCAAGTATAAATTATAAAAACAGTGTTCTTGGAAATATAAAATTTGTTTTTGACATGCTTATTACACACTATTTATTATTTATTTTTATTACATTATGAAAACGGCAACACTCTTCCAAGATCTCACTTTCATAGCGTGTATCACTTTGAATAAACCTGTTATAAGACCAGGCTCCTATGTTTCATCAAGGAGTATCAGATGTGAAACAGCATGAAGGTATTTAAGAAGCCAACTGAAAGAGTTCCTCCTACACAAGCATTCAGATCTTGAGCAGTCCAGGCAAACAACGCACGTTACAACAAAGCTTAAACTTGTTCTTCATAATAATTTTTTAAAAAATGCTAGCTGCCAATTTCATTTTAAAAACAGCAAAAAATATCCACCTCCCTTTCTATTTCTTATAAGGAGCCTTGAAGTTTAAATCTCAGTGTGATATGCTTGCTTTGATCTGCTTAGCTCTTGGAAGTCCAGGGACTCTGGGCTGCTGGCCCCGTGCTGCCCGGGGTTCCTAGGGACATTTTTTCCCCCGAGAACCCCCTGTAACATTTCACGAACCCCAGTTTGAGAACCACTGCTCTAGAACTAAACCTGACATTTGTAAAGCATGTGTTGCAACCCTGTATAGTGACTAACCCACATAGACTTTTATCTGACACTTATGCTGCCTTGTAATCGTTTTTTCTTTAGCTCAAGTGGTAGAGGCCAGTGCTTTGTTGACCATCCAAATCATGTTGGCAACCTGTAGTGCAGATTATTTCATAAACCCAGCAGTTGTTATAATACAAACAAATATAAGAATAAATAATAACTATCTGTAAAATAAAGGCTCTTAATATACACAGAATACGTGGATTTCATTTAAAATTTTGCAGGGAAAGTCTTCAGGACCAGCCTGTAACTGTCTCTAGTAGTTTATTGTGTAATGTGCTATACATCTCCCCCTTGGAAGGCTGAACGAATAGGATCTGCTAGAACATAAGAACGGCCATACTGGGTCAGACCAATAGACCATCGAGCCAAGTATCCTGTCTTCCGTCAGCAGCCAGTGCCAGATGCTTCAGAGCAATGAACAGAACAGGCAATCATTGAGTGATCCATCCCATGTCACCAGTCTCAGCTTCAGGCAGTCAGAGTCTAGGGACACCCAGAACACGGGGTTGCATCCATGACCATCTTGGCTAATAGTCCTCCATGAACTTATCTAGCTCTTTTTAGAATCCCTTTATAGATTTGGCCTTCACAACACTCCCTGGCAACAAATTCCACAGGTTGACTGTGCGTTGTTTGAAGAAACACTTCCTTTTCTTTGTTTTAAACTGCTGCCTATTAATTTCATTGCGTAATCCCTGGTTCTTTTGTTATGTAACATGGCGTTTGTAAAGGGAAATCATGCTTCACAAATTTGAATTCTTTGAGGGGGATCAACCAATATGTGGACAAGGGTGATCTAGTGGATAAAGTGTACCTATATTTTCAGAAAGCCTTTGACAAGGTCCCTCACCAAAGGCTCTTAAGCAAAGTATGCTGTCATGGGATAAGAGGGAAGGTTCTCTCATGGATTGGTATCTTGTTAAAAGATAGGAAACAAAAGGTAGAAATAAATTGTCAGTTTTCAGAATGGAGAGAGGTAAATAGTGGTATCCCTCAGTGATCTGTACAGGAACTAGTCCTATTTAACATATTCATAAATAATCTGGAAAAAGATAAACCGTGAGGTGTCAAAATTTGCAGATGATACAAAACTACTCAAGATAGTTAAGTCCCAGGCAGGCTGCGAAGAGCTACAAAAGGATCTCTCAAAATTGGGTGACTGGGCAACAAAATAGCAGATGAAATTCTATGTTGATAAGTGAACATTTGGAACACATTATCTTGACTATACATACAAACTGATGGTGTCTACATTAGCTGTTACCATTCAAGAAAGATCTTGGAGTCATTGTAGATAGTTCTTTGAAAACATCCACTCAATGTGCAGTCAAAAAAACTAATAGAATGTTAGAATCCATTAGGAAAGGAATAAATAATAAGACAGAAAATATCATAATGCCTGAATATAAATCCATGGTACAGCCACATCTTGAATACTGGGTGTAGATCTGGTCACCTCATCTTAGAAAAAGATGTATTAGAATTGGAAATGATAGAGAGAAGGGTAACAAAATGATTAAGAGTATGGAACAGCTTCTGTGTGAGGAGAGATTAATAAAACTGGGACTTCTCATCTAGGAAAAGAGATTACCTAAAGGGGATATGATAGAGAGCAATAAAATCTTGACTGATGTGGAGAAAGTGAATAAGGAAAATGTTATTTACTCCTTCACATAACACAAGAATCAGGGGTCACCCAATGAAATTAATAGGTAGCAGGTTTAAAAACAAACAAAAGGACAGTCACACAATGCACAGTCAACCTGTGGAACTCCTTGAGAGGGGGATGTTGTGAAGGTCAAATCTATAAAGGGATTCAAAAAAAGGACTAGATAACATTATAGAGGATAGGTCCTTCAATAGCTATTAGCCAGGATGGGCAGGGATGCAACCCCGCCATCTGAGTGTCCTTAGTTTCTATTTTCCAGAAGCTGGGAATGGACGATGGGATGGATCACTTGATGATTACCTGTTCTGTTCATTCCCTCTGAAGCACGTGGCGCTGGCCACTGTTGGAAGACAGGATATGGGATAGATGGACAGTTGGTCTGACCCAGTACTGCTGTTCTTATGTTTTTAATTGTTCTTGGACAGAGAATGGAGTCTCATCATTTTCTTTCATTGAGTGGAGTGGTGATTGTACCACAGTATGCGTGTGTGTGTTGATGTTACTGTCACACTCGGTATTTCCTTTCTTTTCCTTGTCACACTGACTTATACCAGTCTTCTTGGTGTTTTACCTCTCTCTGATGCCTAGTCATGTCTGTAGACTTTTCTATCACAAACAATATCCACAGTTTCTCTTCTCGTGAAAAATATTCCATTTTTATAGAACAAAGAACTGATGTTTGTTTTTGTTGTTTGGTTTGGCTTGTTTTTCCTAGGTGGTTGGCTGGGTGAAGGGGCGGACAACCAAAAACTGAACATTTACAATTTGTGGTTTTCTGTGAGGAACCAACAAATATCAGCATCTCTTTTTTATGAAAATGTTCATTATCAAAACTTTCCACAGGGGGAAAAATTCCTAAACAGCCTTACTGTTTTGTTTCTTCTGCAAGTTTCACCAGTGATGTACTTAGTTTTCACTTCCAGTGATACATACAGCTGAAAATGGATATACTTAAAGACACGGATAGTACTGACTTAAAATAGAAATATTTGAAGCCAGATACTTTTTATGAAACACCAGAGATAGGTCCTATCTGGAACACTGGGTGAAAACACACCTGAACTTTGGGAGAGTTTGAATCTAGATCCACGCTTTATGGCTGTGGCCTCTATCAGAAATGGTCTAGATAAACCTTTGAATTGGAACATAACCCTGAATGCTGGGAAAGCTCAGATTTGAAGATCACTGGAGATCCCGTCTTTACAAACTGGAGCCATATCTGGTATATAATAATGTAAAAATGACAAACAATAGAGTTGGAAAAAATAACGGGAAAACATTTTTCAGAACATTTTGTGAAAGATAAATTTTCATGGAAAAATTGAAATCAAAATAATTTAGGGAAGCTCTACTAAGTAGCTTTTTAAAGCAGTGAAGAAAGTTCCCTGTGGTTCTTCAAAGGAGAATAAAAGAGCTCTTTCTTATTCAACAACACTATCAAGTTTAACTGACAGTTATGTATAGTACAGGCTCTTCGACCCACATTGATGATAATCTGCTGTGAGTATCAAATTCTGCTGCTGATTGGGAGAAAAAGCACAATTAAGAAACCCAAAGACATGCTTCAGACAAATGTATTTTATTTACAATAAAACTGCACTTGAACAGGGAGCTGGAGTATTATCCAATAACAGAATTAGTGGAGTTCTTTTGTCTAGTTGTATCAGCATTAGAAACATTAAGACTGATGGATGAAGCAATGGGAGAAGAGTTTGTTTCAAAAAGTCCTCGAGTGTTTACATGCACTGATGACATCTGACCTTGAAAAGTCTGGCTATTCCATAGTTTGCAAAAGCCTTTCCCCTTGCATATAAATCTCTGAAAACCCAAGGGTATTTTGAAATGTATCAAACTCCTCTGGGTAGCCCATTCATGGCCACACGGAATTCCTTACTTTCTCTGGGCCTGACTCAAAGGCCATTGAAGACAATGGAAAGATTCCCATTGAGTCCAATGGAGTTTGGATCAGAACCTCTGCTCTCTTAATTGGTTCTCAAATAGGAATTTCTTTGGATGCTTTTGCTGAGAACTTAATCCTCTTTTAATTTAGAGCCCCTGGCACACTAGCATCACTGTAAATAAATTTCCAAAACTCAGTTTTGTCCTTTTGCTACGTCCACATTCACATGAGTGCAACTGCAATGTGCCACAGACAGGGTCCTCTACCAGATCAAGCTTTTGTTGCAGGGTATAACCCCTCCACCCCAACCCATTTATTTTTCCTTTTGATATGTTACAGAAAGAAGAACCAGACACGAATAGTGTTTTCCCATTTATATTTAGAAATGTTCTCCTTTCTCCAATCTTGTCCTTCACTTGCCTTTTTTTTTTTTTTACCTGTCAGGCTCCCCACCCTGTGCACCCTTCATTTTTTTGGTCCCTTCCAGTACTTAGTTTGCCAGGTTTGTTAAAGGATAGTGCTGTAAGTGTTATCTTGCCTAATAACACAGAGGAAGGTGTCAAACCTCCATAATGGTCAATTATGAATGAGCATTTCTATTGATTATGAAAAAGGGTAAAGGTTAATTTGGAACTAGACTAAAAAATACCAATGAGAAATACCAAAAATACCAAGGGTGGTAGGTGAGAGAAGAGAGGCCAAGATTTTCAAACCCAGCTGCCTAAAGTTAGGCTCCTAAATCCATACCGACAGATGTTCCTTTTAAGGTTATTGAGATCAGTAGGAGTTGTTGGAGCTCAGCACTTTGGCTGAGGTGCCTAAATATGAATTTAGGAGCCTAACTTTAGGCAGGTGGGTATTAGGCCTATTGTGGGCTGTATACACTGGTGGCTAAGCACTTGCTGAGGTGATGAACATTTCTATTCAGCTACATCTGTAGCAAATACACAAATTTAGTCTCACCTTGCCCACCAAAAGCATACTCTCCATGCCCTGTGCACTGTATTTTTTATATTAAAAACACATTACCATATTAAACATATTACTATATGAAAAAACCCTGAGATTAGTATATATTTCTAAGCACTTATTTTCAAAGTTCTAAAACACAGTTCTAATAATATTTTCCTGCTCTGTTGTTAACTGTTTCAGAGACCTCCATGCAATTTCTCTAAAGGTGTCACATCAACACAACACCCTCTCTACCAGTGTCTCATCAGCACAACACCCCTTCCTACAATGTCACATCAGCACAACACCCTGTCTCATAGCTTCATATCAATGCATGCCACTGGACAGGTGCTAAAAGCACACACTGGAAGAAATCTTAAATCAAAGGACTAAAAATCAGCATCTCAGAAGACGCTAAAGTGGCTGTACAGGATGACGTTTGGGGTCTCTCCTTAGCTAGTGTAAGTCTGCATATCTCCATTGGCTTCAGTGAGGATTTGGCCTATGGTTTTAAAAATTGTGCTAAATACTTTCCAGGATGTAAAGGGTTTCTTTGATTTCAATTATAACCATTTTTACCAAAGGTCTAGCATAATCTTAAAAGGGAAACGTGCCTCTCTCAACTACAGGTTACAACACTCTTAAAAATGAAGATCTTGCCATAATTTTGAGTGTGTGTATTTCTCTATCATTTAAGAGGCAAGGAGAAGGGTGAAATAGTCCATGAAAGTCTGTGTGGCAGTGTGTGACAGGGTTGGGACTCATCACCCAGCGCCTCCTGCTGGTTGTCTCCTGGGAATTAGCTCAGTCCAGTGGAGCGCCCTCTGGCAATGGTGTCCCGCCCGTGGTCTTGCCCTTGGTTGGCATCTGGACCCGCATTGCTCCCAGCTCATGGTGTCCTCTTTGAGATCACTGCTCTCTGGCAGTGCCCCTTAGTCCATCCACACCCCCTTCCGGGGGGGGGGGGGGGGAGTGTCGATCAGCAGTCTCTCTGCACCTCAGCCGCCATGTCCAACTATACCCCCAAAGTCTAATCCCTCTTGTCAGGGATCTGGTGTAGTGTAATGGCCGCTCCCTATGGCTGATGGCTGGGTGATCTGCAGGGGGGGGGGGGGGGGAGGACCCAGACCCACCCTCTACTCTGGGTCCTGACCCAGGGACCCTCTGGCCGCAGCCTCGCTGTCCTCCTTCGCTCCCCTTATCTGTCCACTTCCCCTATGGCCCCTTGCACTCACTAGGCCCTTCCCTTCAGGGCCTGCAGCCTGGCAGGCTACGGGCTAGAGCTCCCTTCTGCTCCCCGAGCCTGCCCAGCACTGCGTTGCACTGTCCATGGTGCTAGTCTCCCAGCTCTGGAGACTGACCTTCCCCTGTCAAAGGCCTGGGACAGACTGCCTGCGCCACTCCTGGGCAGCCTTTATATAGGGCTGAGCCTGGCCCTGATTGGCTGTCTCCAATCTGGGCCCCGATTGGCTCCCTAACAGGCCCTCTCTGATTGGCTGCAGCCTTGTGCAGCCTCTCTGGCCTGTCTTCCCTTAGCCCACTCATGCAGGGGGGTGGGGCGCCCACCCCACTACACAGTGGAATTGTCTTTTGATTTTAAGACAGGAATAGGCTATGTAGGGTAGCCTATTTATGCCACCCCACCTAGCCTTCCACTATTCCTGTTACCTCCACTACAGATACAGGGATCTTGCCCCCCATTCTCCCACTCCACCAACAATGCTGGTTCTAATTGTCCATGTCAATTTTTTTTAAAGCAGTGTCATACTTTCTCTCATGCTGCCTCTTATGTATGGAAGCATCTCCCCATAAAAGTATGTAAGGCCACTACATTATCCTCTTTCAACATCAGCTTATGCCATTGATGTCTACAAAACACTTGAGAATGACTGGGCAGGTGGTATACGGGAACTGCGAATAATCAGACAGCTGGTTACAACTCACTATTCTCTAGCAATCCCCATATGTTTGTTGAATCCACCTGTTGTCTCCTGTCTTAAATTTAGACTAAGCTTTTCAGGGCATATTTAAAACAGACCGACAGGCCAATTGGCATATTTAAAAGAGACCGGCAGAACCATATTTTTGTTCTATGTTACTACAGGGCCTAGCATAATGAGGACCTGGCTCTGGGCACTAACAATACAAATACATAAAAATGGTGATCATCTCATATACTAAAGCAGACCATAGCATGTGGACATCTCCCAAGAGTAAGCAACTTCCATGCGGTAAGAGGTGGACTAGATATAGGGGTTTATTTGTATTACTGTATATAAAAACATTCGTGCTGGAATAAGCAAGTACTCTTGCGGAGATACTTTAGCAAGAAAATGGGTTCTCCACTTAGCACTGAATATGGTAAGGGTAGCAGTCATTCTGTTTTTTCTGTCAGTGAATTCCATAGTCTTCATCACTTCCTGTGAAGGTTACATCTCCCACCTCACAACTCTTCCTCTATTGTTCACTGCATGTTATCAGCTTGACACAGGAACCATTTAGTGAAACAATAGCCGGTGACAGTCTCATGGTCAGATTAGATTAACATAATGACCCTTTCTGGTCTTCTATGAATCTCTGAGCGTTTCTTTGTTCCAGGTGAACAGCACCAAATAGGGGTAATATTACATCTCTATACATAACTGTTGCAATAGGTACTGCCTGCAGAGATGGAGAAATGATTGGTAAGATAGATAGGACAGGCTGCCTATCAGATTGCTAGGCAAGCCAAAATGAGATTTTCAAAACTGGATTTTCATAGTGGCTACATCAGTTAGTTCAGGTATTTCTACAACTACAAAATCCTTGGACAACTCACAGGGCTTCATTTACCTTTATTGCATCCTCGGAGGGTAAACCCATCGCAATTTAGCATGGTGGTAACTGTTGCATCTGTGGGATGTACCGAGGAGTTTTGTTTTAGAGGTTGGAAGTGTTACTTTGCTCTCTCATGCATATGGTGATCAGTTATTATACTCCTGTTAGTTCCAATTGCATCTGTTAATATAGGTGAAGTAACATCTTCATGAAATGTGTGTGGGTGCGAATGCTTCCAAAGAAACCTTCTGTTGTCATTGCTGGGGGAAGAACAACAAAAGGTTTATTAAGTTGTGGGGTTTTTTTTTATCATCACGTTTCATGAAGATGTCACTTCACCTATATTAACAAATGCAGTTGGAACTAGTAGGCACATACAACCCTAATATAGGTAGTGCAGAACCACCACCATTACACCCCCCCCTCCAGAACAGCAGCAATGGGGGGGGGGCTTGGAAGCAAACACACTATTTCAAGGAAAGGAAGTTGCAATAATTCTGTGACACTGGCAAAATAAAATCCAGATAATTCACTTACCTGCTTTTATTATCTGTCATACTGTAGCTAAATTAATTTTCGTACAAGGAATTTTTTGCAACCACAGTATTCCTGAGAGCAACGCTGAAAAGCAAGATGTTACACAAGGAATATTTTGTTACTGAAAGAGACATCTCACTGTTGTGGAATCAGTCCCTTTTTTCAGCACTCTTATTTTCCTCCTTCACAACATTTGTCAATATTTGCTTTCCTTCTCTAGAGTCATATGAGCCTGGGGCTTCCTATATTCCATTTTTAACTGAGGAATCAGTGTGATGCAGTTCATAGTGTCATTAACTTCAATAGTTCCCAAGGCCTTTCAGTCATGAGTTTTTAAAGTAAATTACTAATACTTGGAGAAAACTCAATGCGGCTTCTGACAAGCTTCTGCCCCTCTTTGCTGTAGAAATACTTCAACAAGATGTAGCCATTTTCCCCTGCAGAATCAACATACTGTTTATGGCAGAAACAAGTGATATTTGGGAGGCCTGATCCTGCCAACAAGCTTTGGTCTTGATAAAATACCTTATTCTAGGAGTGTTTTGTAGATGCATACTGGAAAACATCACCCCAGAAATCAGTAATAGTTGAAAACATCATGACCAATTCTAACTGTTGTATCATTGAAATAAGCTGATTTGTCAAAACCTAAATTAGTCATGAAGCAGATTCAGTTTCAATGAACCTCCCTATTCTCAACATTTTTTCGAAAAGGAGGTTTCAGTTTTCCAAGTCAAAACAAGTTTTCATTTCAAAATATTAGTAAATTCAGATTAAAATAGGTTAAAAAAGGTGAAATCAAAATGATCTGTTTTGATTGACCCAAAATCTAATTTTCAGTTTGAAGAAATTTGAGATTCAACCTTTCATTCCAATTTGGAATGGGAAAAATTTTCAATGTCAAGTTTCATGGGACAGGAAAACCATTTCCCAGGCAGCTCTAATCAATAGCCCAGTAGGCCTGCTGGTCTGTTTTAAAGCCTAGTTGCCTATTAGAACCACGTGAATTCTGGCACCTAGAGTGCAGGGATTGACATCATAACTGTATGGTTATTTCTCAATGACCATACCGAGAATATGCAAATCTTTACTCTGACTGGTTCCTCCTTTCAGAATTTTCAAGCCATTTGACAAACTCACCAGCTCACATTCTCACTCCCTGCAGCTGTAACAGAACTCCCCACTACCAGCCCCAAGTTCAGCGAAAAAGGGGTAAAATACAGGCAGAGAAAACACACATCTGAAATTCTTTAAAAAAGTTTTAGACAACTTTATTTCAGTAATTCCTGGAGGCCCCAGCCAAGATTAGGTTTTCAGTGTGCTAGGCCTCATACAAACACATGAGAGACCGTCTCAGTCCTGAGTAGTTTACAATCTACATGGTGGATGGGAAAGGAAGCAAAGTGACTTTCCCGTGGTCACACAGCTAGTCCGTGGCTGAACTACAGAATCATAGAATCATAGACTATCAGGGTTGGAAAGGACCTTAGTAGGTCATCTAGTCCAACCCCCTGCTCAAAGCAGGACCAAACCCCAGAGAAGCCAGGTCTCTTAACTCAGGGTCTAGCGCCATATCTATCAAATCATGTCCCCCCCCCCCCCCAAAATAATGTGTTTATTAATTTCCCTCCTTCAGGCTCGATCCCACTCCCATTGAAGCAAATGAGGGTTTGTTGGATCACCCCACTCTCTCCACCTACATTAATAGGATCAGACAAAAGAGCTCTCTTCTTGGCCCTCTTCCCCAGAGCCTACAAATATTGTCTTCACAATACTACGTAAGTACTTGTTTGTGTGCAGCCTTTATTTGATTCAGTTCAGAAATGCACACCACAGTTTGAAGATAAGTGCCTTTACCTTCAGGAATGGGGAAAGAAGATAAGATGGGAAATAAGCGATTCTGACTAATAGTGCTCAAATTATGGACTTTAGCTTAATTAGCACAGTGGTTCTCAACCTTTTTGAGGCCAGGAACCAGCTTGCTGCCTTCCTAAATTGTGTCAGGGAAATCTCAGGGACCGGTGCCAGTCCACAGAACGATCACTGAAAAACACTGAACTGAAGTATATTACTTCACAGATGAAAGAGCATCACTCTTCCCTTGTCCCAAAGTACTGAGCATTCAACAGCTTCCATTGACCTCAATGGCATTAGAAAGAAATTGATGGAGATGGGGATGTGGGGATTATAGACGGATGGGCCAAAAAGATATTCTACATTTTTTGTTTAAAACAATTCACTATTCAACAGTTCCACGGCCTTTTGTTGGTAGTTTCTTCCCTTGAATTTAAAATGGGAATACTTAATTAAACATTTCAGTATAACAGCTGGAGAGTGCTTTCAGTTAACATGGTAATAACCATATACTGAGCCAATAAACTCAGAGGTTTCACTCTCAGGGTTTATTCAACCCAGGATAAGGCTACTTCCTCATAAACAAGCAGCAGCCTCACGTTATCATTCTAATAAACTGAATAGGTCAAGGTCATTCTAATTAATGCCAAGGTAATCATCTACAGCGGTAAGCATTTAGGAAGTACTAGCAAGCCATTCACATTTGCTACTGTCTCACTTCATTCCATCTCTGCTAACAATCTCTCTTTTTCTGACACTGTAAATGCTGGAGTTAAAATATGTTCATTTATTAGTGATCTCTGATTCCTTACAAACTGCGTCTTGAAGCAAACCAGTCCCAATATTGTATGAACACAACAGTTTTATATTCAAATACCATACAGTCCTCTATGCTCTTCTTATTCTAAAGAGCTTACCATACAATTTTAGGCAGCATTTCATAATTTTGACTCGGGTAGGAAGAAGAATTCAAAGAGGGATTGTGATCCTCACATAAAAACCCCTTTGAAGCATTTTTAGCTATAGTATATGATTTTTCCTTACTGTAAGTGTCTCTAAAATTCTCAATGTCAGAAGTCATGGAAAGCATGAAATCAGTGTACCTTCAGATTTTCATTGCAGCAAACATATTTTTGTATGTTGTTGGAGCAGTGTGCTGAATGTTAGAGACCTATAGTTTGGGTTTGAAAAAATGCCTAGAGATGTGTGAGGTTACATACGTAACTGGAGGTTCTTCAAGATATGTGGTCTCTGTCTGTATTCCACATGTGGGTATCATGCACGCCAGACACCTGAGTATGGCTGTTTTTCCAAGCAGTGTCCGTTAACCCACACATGTGCAATATCTTCCCTCATGCTCCAATCGAAGGTATAAGCGACGGTGCAGGTTGCCGCCACTCCAGTTCCTCCTCTTACTCCAATGCAATTGAATTTGAAGCAGAGAAGTAGGGCAGGAAGTAGAATACACATAGGGATCGTACATCTCGAAGAACCTCCAGTTACAGTAAGGAACCTCCTTTTCTTCGAGTGCTGGTCCCTAGGTGTATTCCACATGTGGGTGACCTGCAAGGCGTGATTAGTATGGAGGTGGGTGCGAGGAAGTTGGTCGCAGAGCTGTTTGTAGCACACCCACAGCTCCCACTTGAGTCAGGGTGAAGTGTGCTCTAAACATATGGACAGATGGCCAAGCTGTGGCTTTTCAAATGTCTTGCAAGAGGACATCTGGTATGGAGGCTGCTTGTGCTCACATGGAGTGGGCTGTAACACCTTAGGAGGATGAAGGTTTGCTATCTTATAGCATTCTAATAAAATAATAATTATTATTATTATTTTATCCCCTGGGGGGAGGGATAGCTCAGTGGTTTGAGCATTGGCCTGCTAAACCCAGGGTTGTGAGTTTAATCCTTAAGGGGGCCATTTAGGGATCTGGCGCAAAAATTGGGGATTGGTCCTGCTTTGAGCAGGGGGTTAGACTAAATGACCTCCTAAGGTCCCTTCCAACCTTGATATTCTGTGACTCTATGAATAATCTTATAGCATTAGAAATTCTCTGTGACCATATGGCATGGCTCTCATTGACCTTTCTGCTATGGCAACAGAGTGTCTCAGAGATATTTCTAATGGGTTTGGTTCTCTGCAGGTAAGAACACCAAGGCGCATCTGACAATCGAGGGAGTACAGTTTCCTGTCCCCAGGAGAATCATGAGGGTTTGGGGAAAATACAGGTAAGTGAATGGATTGGTTGATATGGAATTTGAATGCAGTAGTGGAAAGGAATTTGGGGTGTAGCCAGAGGAAGACTCTCTTTATGAAATACTGTGTAACACAGGTGTGCCATCATGGCTGCGAGTTCACTGATCCTTCTAGATAAGGTGATAGCTACTAGGAACTCCTCTTTCATGGACAGGTGGGTTGTGGCACATTGTTCAAAAGGTGGGCCTGCGAGCGCTGACAGAATGAGGATATGGTCCCATTTGGGCGTGAGTTTGATCGCTGGTGGGAAGGTCCTAATCAAATCCTTAATAAAGCATACTGTAGTCGGGTGCATGAAGATAGAGTATCCTTTGTGACAAAGTTCCTCCTCTACCTCGGTGGGTCCTGCGCTTATTGGCGGATTCTGCTTGCCTCAGAGATCTTCCCCTCTAGTAGAATCCACAGTCCAGGTTAATTCCTCCTGTGTCTGATCAGGAGTTGGGAGTTTTGGGGGGAACCCGGGCCCGCCCTCTACTCCGGGTTCCAGCCCAGGGCCCTGTGGATTGCAGCTGTTTAGAGTGCCTCCTGGAACAACTGCATGACAGCTACAACTCCCTGGGCTACTTCCCCATGGACTCCTCCCAACACCTTCTTTATCCTCACCACAGGATCTTCCAGCAGTACGCCCTCTTACTCTCAGCTCCTAGTGCCTCTTGCTCCCAGCTTCTCACACGCAACCTCCTTCCACAGCTCCTGACATCCCCCTCACTGACTCACTGGGAGGCTTTTGACTCATTTCAGCCAGCCCCTGATTGGCTGCAGGTGTCTCAATTAACCTCCCTGCCTTCTGGAAAGTTCTTAATTGGCCCCAGGTGTCTTGATTGTGGAGCAACTGCCATAAGGTATCAGGGATGTGTTTAGCCTGGGGCTAACATACTGATTCCTTACCACTTTCCTATAGCCCTCTGGCCTTGCCCCGTCACACCTTCCACCAGGGAAAGAGGATACTAATCGCTGCTAGGTGTATACAAAGTGAGCTAAGGGCTAGCCCTGATGTTTTTAGGTCAAGGAGATAGTCAAGGATAACTGGAATGCACACTGTGGTGAGGGAATGGTGTTGGTGATGTGCCCCAGACAAGAAGCAATATCATTTAGCTTGGTAGCATGCTCTGGTCAAATCTTTTCTGCTTTGGTTAAGGATCTTGTGGACTGAGGCGGAGCATGAGCATTCTATTTCTGATGTCTATGGAAACACCAGGCCATGAGGTGTAGTGAGCTTAGGTTTGGATGCCTCAGCCTCCCATGGTTTTGGGTTAGGAGATTTAGGAATGGGTGGGCATGTGGACATCCTTAGGAGATCCATAAACCAGAACTGACTGGGCCAATAAGGTGCTAGGAGGAGGATGGGGGCTGTGTCTCAGTGAATCTTCTGGAGAAAATATGGCATGAGTGGGGAGAGGGAAAGGCGAATCTGAGGTTGCCCATCCAAGGGAGCAGGAGAGCATTGCCCTGTGACTCGCCGGCTATGGCTCCCCTGGAGCAATACATGGAAAGCTCTCTGTTCACCTGGGATGCAAAGAGGTGCTGTAGAAGAGTACCCCACTATGTAAAGATGTTGGTCAGAACTGTGTCATGTATTTCCCATTTGTGGTCTGTGGAGAGACTTCTGCTTAGTCTGTCTGAGCTCTGAGCGCCCGAGAGGTATAGTAACCGGACTTCTGACACACCAGTTCCACAATCTGACTGCCTCCAGACAGAGGGGACAAGATCTTGCTCCTTTGTTTGTTATATGTACCACCATGGTGATATTGTCTGATAGGATTTGCATGCTGAGTGAGCGTATGTGGGGAAGAAAGGCCTGCAGACTAGGCAGAGTGGTTTGAGTTCCTGTAAGTTTGCAGTCTTGCTTCTCATGGTGTCCATGTACTCTGGGCTCTGTAGCAGTCCAAATGAGTGCCCCATTCTGCAAGGGAGGCTTCCATCACAATGGTGCCCCTCAGCATGGGAGGCCTGAAAGGGATCCCCACCATGACCATGTTCAGGTCAGACCACCAAGCAAGAGAGGTCAGAACTCCTGAGGGAACAGTGGCTCTGAAGTAGATATAGTCCCTGGTCGACTGGTAGGTCGAGTGGAGTCAAGCTTGTGGGCACCTCAAGTGGAGCCTGGTGGAAGGTGTCACATAGATGCATGCAGCCATACGGCCCAAGAGGGAATGGTATCGACACACGATAGTTCAGGGCTCAAAGGCAATGCAAGTGATCAGGCTGCTCATCATGTAAGACCTTTCCACTAGAAAGAAAGCTCATGCCGATATCACATCCAGCCTTGCTGTAATTATATTTATTACCAGTGTGGGTTACAAAACGGACTTGTTTTCATTTATGCAGACACCCGACGTGGCAAGGAGGCACCAAAAAGCTATTACGAAGACAACTTCTTGTCAGGATTGTCCTACCAGAAGCCAATCATCCAGGTATGGGAACATCGTATGTCCCTGGCATGGCATCTGGGCTGCTACCACCGCAAACCCTTTCATGAAGAACCTGGGTGCTGTTGCAAGACCAAAGGAGAGGATGTGGAACTAGTAGTGCTGCTGGCCAGTCCTGAGCTGTAGGAACGTCTGGTACGATGGGTGAATGTCCACATAGAAATGTGTCTTTCGCATCAAGATCCATGAATCTCACTCTCTCCTGAAGGGAGGAGATTATTGATGCCAGTGTAAATCATCCTGAATTTCAGCTTCCTGATAAAGATATTACACTGTCGAAGGTCCAACACATTGCCACTTCATCAACAATAAGTAAAACAAAACAACTTGACACTGTTAGGCAGCTGGTGTGCTGTGACCAGTGTTCATCATGCTGAACAATATTGTCTCATCATTACCTTCCTTTCCCCGTTTGTTGGATCCCACTGTTGTTTCTTATCTTATACTTAGGTTGTAAGTTTTGTGGGGCAGAGACTAGATTATGGGGCCTTAATTCCTCTTAAACAATAATGAAATAGTTGTGCTGAGCACCATATAAACACATAAGATGACAGTCCCATTTGTCACGAAGCATTTCATAGAATCATAGAATATCAGGGTTGGAAGGGACCTTAGTAGGTCATCTAGTCCAACCCCCTGCTCAAAGCAGGACCAATCCCTAATTTTTGCCCCATATCCCCAAATGGCCCCCTCAAGGATTGAACTCACAACCCTGGGTTTAGCAGGCCAATGCTCAAACCACTGAGCTATCCCTCCCCCCTCCTGCCCTCATTCTGCCATTTCTCCTGCCCTACTCCACAAGACTCATCTAGCAGTTTCACGCCTTGGCTCCAAGCATTTTTAGCCTTAGTATTCTTTCTTTGCAGAATTCCTCCTCCCCTGTGCATGTCTTTTTCTCCTTCTCAAATGTCCTTGAAATCACACAATGTTGTTCTCTATTTTAGGTAATGCCTAGTCATGGTAGAAAATGTTCTGTTGTAAAACTAACTTTTATTATTGAGTTACAAGAGATTGAATAGAAAGGAAAATGATAGGGATTGCTGCTGTCAGGGGAACAAATCATGGCTTTAAAAAATTTTTTGTTAAGAATATGGGCTGGGAATGAATTCCAAAATACTGCCAACAGCACTGGACAAATATACATGCTACTAAGAAAACATATTTAATTTATTTTGGCTGCACACTTTATGCTATCATGATAATTCTTGGGACTTTTCTTACAATAAGACTAAGAAATTGATTGTAAAGGCAAAGCCTATAGTTTAGTAAATGTTTATTATTTTAATGGTGACCCTGTAAATGCAGACTTACACCCACCTGAAATGTATTAAGCCTCACCACACTCTTGTGAGGGAGACAAGTATTGTAATAATCATTATACCGATAAGAAAACCAAAGCACATGAAGGCGAAGTACTCTAACTCACTCAAACCTAAACTGGAAGACAGGAGAGCTTGGAACAGAATGGAAGTGTCCACTTCACTTCGAATTCCATTGTCTAACTCATAGACAGGACACCTTGTCCCCAAGCAGATAGAAATATAGTACTATAGTAATTCTACTTTTGATGTACACACCTTCTTCTGATCTATTTGTACTTAGCAATGAGTCAGAGAAGCAAGATTTTTACCTAGAACTTAAACTTTAGGAAAGTTATTGATGTTTGAATCTCAGGCTGGGGTTCAGAATCTTCTGTTTACAATTTTCATATTTCTCTCTACTCTGCAACATCCTCTCTGGGCATCAGCCTAACAACATGTAGAGTTGTGTAGGATAATCTGCAATTTTGAAATTTGTTTTCATTCCTAATCTGAATGAAATTTTGAAGTTTCCCACAAAACTTTTTTTAAATTTTCAAAAAGGTTTTGTTTTGGATCAATCAACTGTTTCATTAGGTAAAGTCAAAAAGTTTTGGTTTTGGCTTAAAACATTTTTATAATATAAAAATTTCTAAACAAGTTATTTCAAGGCAAAAACTGAAGTGTTTCATTCCAAAAACGCGGGGGAGGGGGGGGAACATTTTAAAAAAATCAGAATGGTTCATTTCATTTGTTCCCCTTAAACAAAATTCAGTCAAAATCAACACATTGTCATTTTATCAACATTTTCTATGGGATTCTGAGAAAAATATTCTGTCATAAAATGTTTGATTAGCTCTAACAATATATATGACCAACAAAGTTTTAACAAGTTTGTACCATTGATGTCAATGTGAGCTTTGCCATTAACTTTAAGTGAGCCAGGATTTCACCCCCAATGTTACAAGAAGGTTAGCTAGATATTTTTGAATTATCAAAAATAGGTTCAGTTAAACCAGGGGAAACCCTTAAAGGACAACATCTTCCCATCAAAACAGAGGGCAACACAATCTTTCGAAGCTGAAACTATTCCAATCAGTCAGGGATTACTGAGGAAACAAGTAATGGATGTCTTAAATCCATCCATCATTAGAGAGATACTTTTGAGAACAGCTGAAATAGGGTGTTCTTGTTAAAAGCCCATATCTAATTTCAATTAATCTATTAAGAAAGATAAAAGGTATAGGGGAATAACATGGCTACATCTGATAAAAGAATTGTGCAAACACAATGCAACCTTTGGTCAAGTTACCAATGCAGTCCCTGGTGTTGCAAAATTTGTGTTCCTGATGAAGAATTTTGGTATCTCGTATATTTCCCTAATCACTGTTCTCACGGGAAACATGGCTATTTCCAAACCTACAAGACATAGAATAAGACAGTAGGTACTGAAGGGCCGCCTTTATTGTATGTCTCATCAGGGAGGGAAAAAACCCTGTATTTACCAATAAGAAAGACATCTGTACATTTGTATTGCTCCCAAGTGTAAATGAGTTTTTCAATAACACTTACATAAATTAGTTTAAAGGTTAGTGCCTTGAGAATGGCTGCATGCCACATACTGATATTTTTCAACCTCTCTTTTGCTTTGAAACAAATTTATGTTATTGTAAGTGGATACATTTGTTGCCCTTGGGAATCATAAAATTATATTGACTGCCCTCTAGCCTATCAGTTTTGTTTAACTTAACACATAAAACATGTATCCAGATAAGTACTTTCCTCCTCTTCTCTATTTTCATCTGAAATTTGAGGCAAATCTGCTAATTAAGGATCTGATTCGGCAACACTTACACCTGCTGAGTAATACCTTACTCCACTAGTGGTCTTTACCCAACATGACTAAAGATGGCAGGATCAGGACTGAACTCATTGGGGTTAAACTCAGGTGCTGTAAATTATGAAATACCGTTCCATTCCACAGAACTATGCTGGATATACACCTGCTGAGGATCTGACCCAATTGGCCCAAATTCTCAGCCATACTGCAGACACTTGACACAAGTCCATCAGCACAAAGGGACAGTGATCCAGGCAGTGAACAATTCCTCCTGCTTAGGGGAGTCCTCTGCTGGCATAGAGTCATGGTAATGGATCCTAAACTCCATCATTCCAGGCCACCAGCTGGGAAAAGCAGGTATGGCAAGGGTGCCCATACACTCTTGTGATCCCTTGCTGCTAGAATGCCCTCTTGGTGGCCATTGGTAGGGAACGTAAATTAGAGCAGCTCTTCTTTACGTTGGAGATCAGGCAGTGGCTAGATGTTCTCCGGATCGCTGGCTTAAATCCACGTTTGCAGCCCAACACTCTCAGCTGTGTCAAGATCAGCATGGCACAACCTAGGCCCTGAGAGGCAAAATGGACCAGTGGTGAGAGCACCAGGGTTTAATTCCCTGCTCCACCATTCGCTTCCTGTGTTCACTTTGGGCAAGATGCTTATTTTCTCTGTGCCTCAGCACACTAGGAGCCTTATGAGGATAACAGCATTAAAAATAGAGAGGTGCTTAAATACTAGAATAATGGGGGCCATGTATGTTCCTAAGGAAGATAGACCAGGTCTAAATTTGAAATCTCAGATTATATTGAAAGGTTGTTTCCCCACCCACCCCACTCCCAGCTTTCCTTTAGCTCTCCAGACAGGCATTCCACAGAAGCTCCTGGTTATTACAGTTTGTCAAACTGATTCAACTCTACAAACAGATCACCAGGCAGTTTATAGCAGTAGTTGCTTCATGAAGATTTTACATCATCATAAAGGTATTCAGTTATCTGCCCCATGGGAGTAAGCTTTAAAAAGCTCTTGCAGTACTTTTCATCTCTCTGTAACCTTCCACAAACAAGAATGCAGTGAAAATGTTTAATTGGCATGAATACGGAATTCTTTGAGAAAGACCGTATTTCTGTGCACAAGATGTCAAAGCACAAGAAGTGCTTGCAATTCTGCTATGTGTCTTCCTCTCTCAACTTTCAATCAAAATGCAAAGAGGAACAGATATTCAAGTAAGATTAGAAGGAAAATGGGAGATATAAATTGAGAAAATACATACATTTTGATTTTGTAATTTTGAATAATGGTAGGAAAATAACCCCACAAAGGGACATAAGAACATAAGAATGGCCGTACTGGGTCAGACTAAAGGTCCATCCAGCCCAGTATCCTGTCCACCGACAGTGGCCAATGCCAGATGCCCCAGAGTGAGTAGACCTAACAGGTAATGATCAAGTGATCTCTTTCCTGCCATCCATCACCCCCCTCTGACAAACAGAGGCTAGGGACACCATTCCTTACCCATCCTGGTTAATAGCCATTAATGGACTTAATCTCCATGAATTTATCCAATTCTCTTTTAAAGCCTGTCATAGTTCTAGCCTTCACAGCCTCCTCAGGCAAAGAGTTCCATAGGTTGAGAGTGCGCTCTGTGAAGAACTTCGTTTTATTTTTTTTAAACCTGCTGCCCACTAATTTCATTGGGTGGCCCCTAGTTCTTCTATTATGGGAACAGGTAAATAACTTTTCCTTATTCACTTCCCCCACACCACTCATAATTTTATATACCTCTATCATAACCCCCCTTAGTCTCCTCTTTTCCAAGCTGAAAAGTCCTAGCCTCTTTAATCTCTCCTCATATGGGACCCGTTCCAGAGCCCTAATCATTTTAGTTGCCCTTCTCTGAACCTTTTCTAATGCCAGTATATCCTTTTTGAGATGAGGAGACCACATTTGTACACAGTATTCAAGATGTGGGTGCACTATGGATTTGTATAAGGGCAATAAGATATTCTCCGTCTTATTCTCTATCCCTTTTTTTAATGATTCCTAACATCCTGTTTGCTTTTTTGACTGCCGCTGCACACTGCATGGACGTCTTCAGAGAACTATCCACGATGACTCCAAGATCTTTTTCCTGATTAGTTGTAGCTAAATTAGCCCCCATCATATTGTGGACAAGAGGAAGGGATACCTTACATAGAGAGCAACTGCTTCCTACTTTTCAAGTGGTTACTTCCCTTATGGTTTGTCTACATGGGGAGTTATTCTTGATTAACACCAGGTGTGGATACTCTTATTCCAGCATAAGACTGCCTTATTCCAAATTAGTTTAACCCACTTTAGGTCTACTTTTTTCATTCTGAAAGTAGACTAAGCCAATTTGGAAGAGACTCTCTTATACTCATTACATAGTGCCAGAAACATCCTTTGGTGGGTGCAACATAGTTACAATACTAAGAAAGCTGGTCCTGGAGTTGTGAACCAGCAAAGAGTGTTATTTGAGTAAATTCTGGCATCCTGTGTGGATTGCAATGATGAGGATTAGAAAGTCTATTTTGTTGCAAAATAGGAGGAATTCGTGTGACTGAAGTAGGAAAAACTTTAATCTGATATTTTTTTTTGAAACATAAAACGGTTACAGAAAACAAATGAGCTGCTAGTACGACCTATGGAGCAAACCCAGCATGTGGAGGAAGCGAATCTACCTTCTTGCCACACAAATTTAACACTCATCATGGTTCTTTTTCTAAAGACATGCTGCTTTTGACTGGCTGTGCTGACTCAGTGCAGTGGGGGATTCAGCCTAGCTGTTACTACTGCATGAGATTTTCTATATAAAAGAAATAAAACAGAGATGAGAAGGATGTTGTCTCCCTTTACTGCCACCTGCCAGCCCTCTGACCCCCCCCCCCTAGAATGTAACCAGATAAAAGGCAAACCCACATGGTGTAAAAAGTGAACCTGAAGACCCCTGTTAAGGATTAACAGAAATGAGTAATGGAACGTTACAAGGAAAGTGATAGTTGCGCTTATGATCTTAAGTATCAAGCCCTGCATAATAACTGAAACTGAAGGGCAGCTTCCATCAGTAGCCTTGGCAGTGAAGGGTCTGAGGGGACTGAGGGGACATAACAGTTTTCAAGTACATAAAAGGTTGTTACAAGGAGGAGGGAGAAAAAATGTCCTTCTTAATCTCTGAGGATAGGACAAGAAGCAACGGGCGTAAATTGTAGCAAGGGAGGTTTAGTTTGGACATTAGGAAAAATGTCCTAACTGTCAAGGTGGTTAAGCACTGGAATAAATTGCCTAGGGAGGTTGTGGAATCTCCATCACAGGGGATTTTTAAGAGCAGGTTGGACAAACACCTGTCAGGGATGGTCTAGATAATATTTAGTCCGGCCTTGAGTGCAGGGGACTGGACTAGATGACCTCTCGAGGTCCCTTCCAGTTCTAGGATTCTATAGTCTCTATCACCTCTCTTTTTCTGTCTTCCGTAGCTTTTTTTAAAATTCAAAACATGAGTTATTTTTTCTAATAATTGTTTGTTTCTTATTCTCTGCATCTTCAGTACAGCATGTCATCTGCTAAATGCCCCATGAATGGCATCCACATAATTCCATCAAATTGAATCCAAGCTATTCAAATGTGAGAACAACTTTGGTGTCCTTTTCTCTGCTCACTGGGGCCAGGAAACGCAATTAAAACCACCTACAGTACAGTACCATGATTTCCAGCACTGTCAATCATATGACTTCATAAGTCTGTAATAAACAGGGGGACAATTACATCATTGCTCCAAGAACTTGTAATAAAATATTTCAGAAAAGTTTCACATGTCTATACACATTACTCATCTACTCCCTAGGTCAGGTATTATTTGTAACAATGACCCATTGTGCTAGGCACTGTGTACACAAATAATTCACGGCCACCACCGTCCTGAACAGCTCACACTTTAAAAAGAAAAGAGATAAATGGTGGGAGTTGAGTATTATCATCATCATCATTATCCCTATTTTACAGAAAGGGAACTGAGATATTAAGTAACTTGCCCAAGGGCACACAATTAGTCTGTGGCAGAGCTCCAAATCTGAATCCCAGTCCAATGTGTCTTAAACACAAGAATGTCTTCCACCTACTACTACTTCTTGTATTAATGTAATTAAATATAACATTTTCCATTAGATGGCTATAATACGAGGTTCCACAGGGGACCATTTTTTCCTCCTCTCCTGTTCAATGTGCATATAGAGCAATTCAGTGTGTATATGGTACCGCTCCTCCAGCAGTGAGACTAGAAGTTTTGAAGCAAGCTCACAGAACAAACTCCTTCCCTAGCTGCAGGGACCACAGGGGGACACACCCAATTACCACCATACCAGCAGAAGGAGAGGGGCTCACACCACCCAGTTACCTCTGGGGGATCACAAATATTAAAGCCAATCCCGCCTATAGATGAACTACTTCCAGCTGTACATCAGAAGATTCACTATAAATGTTTCCCCTGACCATCTGGTTCAGCTATCCAGTCTTTGTATCTTTTAGGCCATAGCTTATGCATCAAGACTTGCCTATGAGAGCATCAGATGACAGCTTCTGAAGTTCAGTTAGTCTGCACACTTCCCCTTGGCAAGATCTGTTTGCATATAATGTGCATCACTTGTATGCTCTTTGATCAAAGAGACATTAATCAGTCCTCTATTAGAGCAGGGCAAGAAAAATTAAACTATGACGCTTATGAAATAGAGGGTTTCCAGTGGACCTGTAATCACTTCATTCTGTCCTTGGGGAATCTCATGAAGGGCATTAAGATGATTTACAATATTTGTGAGTGGAGCTCGATCCATTATCTTTTGAATACGAGTAAAGAATGCTATTTGTTTCATGAGCTCCCCAACCACCTTTAGGGTCTTAAACTCTTCCCGTGTCACGGAACATAATAAAACTGCCAATTCTCATAGTTCATAAACCTTCCCCAAGATAGTTGCAAAAGAAATATGGCAGAACCTCACAAATACTCACTTGATTGGTCCACATATCCCACAATTTGTTTACAGATGCATCAGTCTTTCCCAACTCCTCCGACAAGATTAAACAGTAGTATGGTGCAGTGAGGCCTTGTCATATTAAGACTTAAAAGGACTGATTCGTCACTGCTTTTGTAACTTGTGCATCCACTTACCTCTGAACAAGGTGGATGTAAGATGCCACCAAATCAGAAGTAGAGCTTTTTACAATTACCTGAGACTCATTGTTCATCAGTATAAATTATTGGCTGCATGAAGTGAAAGGTAGCAAAGAATCAGATTCAGAATGCTGCTCCGCTCCAAATCGTGACTCTGAAAATAGCATTGCAGGGTGTTTATTCCATTTCAATTTTTCCATATCTAATATTTTCAGATAAGTCTTTCTTCTATCGGGATTCTGTAAACCCTGGGTTTTGAAAGTCAAGCTGTGTTCTTACCCCTTTGCAAGTCACCAGCAGTAGTAATAACTCTGTAGACAAATCCTGCCGCAAGTTACTCTGATCATATACCTGTGGTTTGGGTTGAATTTTGTCGAATACTGATCCGATACCACCCCCTAAAAATACCCCCCAAACCTCAACAAAACAACAACAAGCATGCTGGCGTCACTACAGACTCAAACGCGACATTTTTCTTGAAGTAGAGGATTTTTTCCAGTAATTTAGTTTCTTGAATAGGATCAAACATTGAACAAGTAGTGTTAACATTCACTTTGGGATGATGCTGGAACATGTGTGAAAAACCAGGTCTGTTCCAGTAAACCTAAGACAAATGGTCACTTTCATTATGAAGTATCATTGTAATCTATTAAAATGTAACTACACATTCCAAATAAGGATACCCTGACCTATGGTGAGTATACATTAACTCTCACTTCAGTGAGACTTTACATGCAGTAAGGCAATTCTCAGATAGACAGGATCTGAATTTGACCCTATACAAACAAACATTTTGTGTTGCAATATCTTTCCTATTTCTTTTAAGTTTCTTCCCACTGGGGCAATTCCTATTGCATTCTCTACTCCTATTCCATGGGCAGAGAAGCCCTGACTGCAGCAGAACCCATGCAGTTCTATTGTGTACAGGAAGAGACAGGATACGGTGGGCGATCACATGGGTTCTTACCCCACAAATCATGAACGACTCCCCAGAAGAGGATCTGGGGATCGGTGTACACTATGAAAGAGTGGGGACTGGGCCAGTGGAGCCCCAGCTATGAAGTTCCACCAATTAAATACTCCCTGTTTCACATACTGCACGCTGGACATGAGAGAACTCCATGTTCCTAAAACAAAACTAACTCTTTATTAAGAGAACTCTTTACAGAGGTGCTGGAGCGAACATTCCAGCACCATGGGCACACAGACTTACTTCCTGGGGCCTCCTCCAAAATCTTCCCTACTGCAACCTGTGCTCCTCCCTCCCAGTAGGTTGCTGTACTCCCCACTGTGGAGGGGAGTACAGCTGAGTTACTTACTGAGTAAGTAACTCAGCCAGAAATGTAAAGTTGCTACACATCTAGCACAACACTATGCAGTGCAGTGCTTCCTGATAACTCTCATGGATTCTCTTATACACATGAAGACAAGTAGATTCCTGGCACAGTTATTTTCCCACAGCCAGGCTGCAAGGTAGAGTAAAAGCAATGATGTCTTCTTCATTGTTTCTTGTTGCTAATTAAATGTTACCCCAGAATCATTCTTAGTCCTTACTGTGCTGACTGAGTGGAACAGGTCCCATATAAGGAAAGATTAAAGAAGCAAGGACTTTTCATCTTGGAAAACAGAAAAGACTAAGGGGCTGGGGGAGGGGGGGAGGATATGATAGAGGTATATAAAATCATGAGTGGTGTGGAGAAAGTGAATAAGGAAAAGTTATTTACTTGTCCCCATAATATAAGAACTAGGGGCCACCAAATGAAATGAATGGGCAGCAGGTTTAAAACAAATAAAAGGAAGTTCTTCACACAGCGCACTGTCAACCTGTGGAACTCCTTGCCTGAGGAGGCTGTGAAGGCTAGGACTATAACAGGGTTTAAAAGAGAACTGGATAAATTCATGGAGGTTAAGTCCATTAATAGCTATTAGGCAGGATGGGTAAGGAATGGTGTCCCTAGCCTCTGTTTGTCAGAGGGTGAAGATGGATGGCAGGAGAGAGATCACTTGATCATTACCTGTTAGGTTCACTCCCTCTGGAGCACCTGACATTGGCCACTGTCAGAAGACAGGATATTGGGCTGGATGAACCTTTGGTCTGAACCAGTGTGGCTATTCTTATGTTCTTATGACTTGTCTTCACTACTGGGGTAAATTGACCTAAGTTTTGCTACTCCAGCTATGTGAATAACGTAGCTGGAGTCAACACAGCTTAGGTCGACTTACCTCGGTGTTGTCATGGCACTGAGTTAACGGGAGACACTCTCCGATCTTCACTAGAGCTGATAAATCTTCGATTGCAGCAGCGTTGAGCTCCCTGTAGTGGAGACCAGCCCTCATTGCCTATTGTAGCCTTGAGGCTGCACGGCAGGTCCACTAACTGGGGGTGGAAAGCACCACGGGCTCCCATATCAGCGTCTATTTACTGAAGCTGTGTTCTGGAATGAAGATGTAGTCCTTTCATCTCGAGTTAATCATCACTCCATTTCAAACTGTGCTTTAGCTGCAATGGCTCACGTCTATCCAGCTTAATTGAACGCTGTGGAAGCCTAGCCTCTGATCTGGCTTGCAGGCACAAATGAACCGAGATATAGAATTTGTGGAGCATGAGAGGACTTCATATTTGGTGGTAACTTCAGTGCCATCAATCAATTTTACAACAGCCAATGCTTAAGAGTCAGTGTTTCACCTCACTGATGACCCTGATCACATTTGATTTCAATAACTCACCTCCTTCAAAGAGATGACAAAGAGAAACGTTTCAAATTCACAGAGTGCTTTGTGTTTTAATATCTTGTTTTCTAGCAGTCTGTCATCTTCGGCAATCATATGTTCCTCAGTCCTATCTGAGCCTAAAAATAGTTTATTTTTGCAGTAGCTAGGAAGTTGCAAAGTGATGTGTGTAGCCATTGCCTCCTACTGAGTTCTACTACCCCTTGAAAACATCAGTCCTGAACTTAATAGTGGGACATCATTAAAACTATTTTATTAGTATGGTGTTTTCAATCTTTGAGGGCATGTTGCAGAGAAATCAGCATGTACTGTTTAATTTTAATGTGCTAATTGGCTGCTCTGTGTTTATTGTTTTGTGTCTGGCATGCCGTTCTCCTCTGTGCTTTTTTTTTTTTGCTTTTTTTTTTTTTACACACCATCACCTTGTTAATAAATGCGTGGATAGTAATATGTCTAATCTATCAACTTCTATTACTGTTTTTCTCTCACATCTGCTAATATCTGAGAAGGTAAAATAGATTCAATGAGAGCCTGCCTTTCAAATCTTTCACTTCATTTCCAGAGTGGATCAGCATGTGGGGTTTGTAAACTTATCAATTTTGACACTAATTACCCATTGTGATGTTCACCTAGTGTTATCTGGACCGATGATCTGCTAAGTCACTCCAGTTATGCCCGCTGGACGCTGCAGGCTTATATGGGTTCATCAATTTAACAAAGAAATTGATATGTACCAGGCTTGTTATCCCAAGGGGAGTCTCTGACACAGTTCAAACCAAACACACTGCTTCAGTTAGAATAAACAAACAGATTTATTAACTACAAAAGAGAGATTGTAAATGATTATAAGTCAAAGCATAACAAGTCAGATTTGATCAAATGAAATAAAAGCAAAATGCATTCTAAGCTGATCTTAACACTTTCAGTGCCCTTACTAACGTAAATGCTCCTCACCACAGGCTGGCTGGATGCTCTTCAGCCAGGCATTCCTCTTTGATCAGCGCTTCAGTCGCTTCATGGTGGTGTCTCTAGATGGAGGTGGAAGAGAGAGGGCATGGGAAATGTCTCTCCCTTTTATCATGTTCTTTTTTCTCCCTTGGCTTTGCTCCAACCCCTTCAGAGTCAGGTGAGCATTACCTCATCGCAGTCACAAAGTGATCAAAGGAAGGGTGGTGATTCACTCGAGCGTCCAACAGATCCTTTGTTGCTGCCTAGGCCAGTGTCCTTTGATCCTGTGAGACCGGGCTATGTTTGTCCCATACATGCCTGATGAGGTGTGAACTGCCTTTCTGCTCCCGGAGAGTTTTGCCTGGGCTTGTCTTAAGCCATGAGGACACATTTTCAGCTTCATAACTATATACATGAAATTACAACCTATAACATTACTGTAACAACAATGCTCAGTGAATCATAAGCTGTCTGAAGACACCTGACATGACAAACTTTGCATTGAATACTACACAATTATAAGGATGACCATGGGGATGCAGGGCATTTCCCTGAGGTACATGTACATCACACCCATCTCTTAGTCAGACCACAAAAGAGAACAGAAAAGTGAGAAATGCAAAAATAGATGGACAAAAGAATTGCCATACAGCATGAAATCAATGAATTATTTAATCCAGTATCCTATCTCCACAAGTCAGGTCAGGTTATGAACAGAAGGCTGCCAGGCAACTCTCTAACACCACATTCTACAGACCACTATCCTCCAATCCCAGTGAGGAGTACCAAAAGAAACTACACCATCAGCTCAAGAAACTCCCTGCTACAGCACGGGAACAAATCTACACAGACACACCCCTAGAGCCCCGACCAGGGTTATTCTATTTGCTACCCAAAATCCATAAACATGGAAATCCTGGATGCCCCATCATCTCAGGCATTGGCACTCTTACAACAGGATTATCTGGCTATTTGGACTCTTTCCTCAGACCCTATGCTACCAGCACTCCTAGCTATCTTCGAGAAACCACTGAATTCCTGAGGAAACTACAATGAATTGGTGATCTTCCTGAAAACACCATCCTGGCCACCATGGATGTAGAAGTTCTTTACACCAATATTCCACACGAGGATGGACTACAAGTTGTTAGGAACAGTATCCCTACCCTGAGGAGGCCATGACACACCTGGTAGCTGAGCTTTGTGACTTTATCCACAACCATTTCAGATTTGGGACAACTTATACCTTCAAGTCAGCAGCACTGCTATGAGTACCCACATGGCCCCACAGTATGCCAACATTTTTATGTCTGACTTAGAACAAAGCTTCCTCAGCTCTCATCCTCTAGTGCTCCTCCTCTACTTATTCTACATTGGACCATCATCATATGGACCCACGGGAAGAAGGCGTTGAAGAATTCCACCTGGATTTCAACAATTTCCGCCCCACCATCAACCTCAGCCTGGAGCAATCCACACAAGAGATCCACTTCCTGGACCCTACAGTGAAAATAAGTGATGGTCACATAACCACCACCCTATACCGGAAACCTACTGACCGCTATAATTACCTACATGCTTCCAGCTTCCATCCAGGACACACCACACGATCCATTGTCTACAGCCAAGCCCTAAGATACAACCGCATTTGCTCCAATCCCTCAGACACCTACAAGATCTCTATCGAGTGTTCTTAAAACTACAATACCCACTTGGGGAAGTGAGGACACAGCTTGACAGAGCAAGATGGGCACCCAGAAGTCACCTACTACAGAACAGGCCCAACAAGGAAAATAACAGAACATCACTGGCCATCATGTACAGCCCCCAGCTAAAACCTCTCCAGCACATCATCAACGATCTACAACCTATCCTGGAAAATGATCCCACTCTCACAGGCCTTGAGAGGCATGCCAATCCTCGCTTACAGACAGCCCCCCAACCTGAAGTAAATACTCACCAGCAACTACACACCACACCACAAACACTAACCAAGGAACCAATCCCTGTAACAAACCTCACTGCCTACTCTGTCCCCATATCTACTCTAGCGACACAATCAGAGGACCCAGCCACACCAGAGGATCATTCACTTGCACATCTACTAATGTGATATATGCCATCATGTGCTAGAAATGCCCCTCTGCCATGTACATTGGCCAAACCGGACATTCTCTTCGTAAAAGGATAAATTGACACAAATCTGACATCAGGAATGGTAACATACAAAAGCCAGTAGGAGAATACTTCAATCTCCCTGGACACTCAATAACAGATTTAAAAGTAGCAATCCCTCAACAACAAAACTTCAAAAACAGACTTCAAAGAGAAACTGCAGAGCTACAATTCATTTGCAAATTTAACACCCTTACTTTGAGCTTGAATAGGGACTGGGAGTGGCTGGCTCACTACAAAAGCAATTTCCCTCTCTTGGTATTGACACCTCTTCATCACTTATTGGGAGCAGACCACATCCACCCTAACTGAATTGGCCTTCAACATTGGTTCTCCACTTGTAAGGTAACTCCCTTCTCTTCATGTGCCAATATATATTGATGCCTGTATCTGTAATTTTCATTCCATGCATCTGAAGAAGTGGGTTTTTTACCCACGAAAGCTTATACCAAAATACATCTGTTAGTCTTTAAAGTGACACCCAACTCCTCACCGTTTTAGTGGATACAGTCTAACACGGCTACCCCTTTGATACTTAAAAACTAGGTTATCAACTATGATTTTTTATTTCAAAAGGGTAGGCTTTGGGAAATTAAGGGAAAATTTAAATAAGTCAACCAGACTGAAGAGCTCAAAGACTTAAATGTGGAGGACGCATGTAATTTCTTCAAATCAACAATACAAAAGCTATCTGAAATTTGCATCCCACGCAAGGGGGAAAAAACATATAAAGAAAGGCTTGAGATCCAGATGGATTAATAGCCAACTCAAAAGTGTTGTTAGGAGTAAGCAGTGAGTCTACATGGAATGGGAAAAGGGGTTGATAGCAAAGAAAGCTATATCATGGATGTTAGAGAATGTAGGAATAAAGTGAGAATTGCTAACGTCAATCTGAATTAGTCCTTGCCAAGGAAATTAAAATAAGGTTTTTTAGTTATGAAAATTAATCAAAATAAGGATTATGCACCAGCCTTTGTTAACCTGAGTAGAGATTCCCCAAACACGTCAATCAAAACACGCTGCTTTAGATAAAAGAACAAAAGTTTATTAACTAAAGAAAGATAAATTTTAAGTGATTATTAGTGATAAAGGCATAAAAGCCAGAATTGGTTACAAAAGAAATAAAAGATAAACACATAAGCTATTTCCTAAACTTTACCAAGCTAAATAAGAGTTGGAAGCAAAACAATTTCTCTCGCCCAAAACTTTCAGCAGTCCATGCTAACTGGAAAGCCTTCTACTTAGAACCATCATTTAACTGGGGGAGGGGAATGGTCCTTTGTCTTTCAAATGATCTTGCTGCCATGAATAGAGATGGGGGAGGAGAAGCAATGTGTAGGTCACAATGTCACTGAACCCAGGCACAAACCTGTAATAGTTTGCTAGACCTATGAAAAATTTGGCCTGTTTGGTTTGGCTTACAGGCCAATTTACAATGGCTTCTACCTCAAGAGGATCGGGGGATATCTTCCCCCCTCTAGCCCAATGTCCTAAATAAGGCACTTTGACTGCTCCAGTTTTGCACTTAGAGGCTTTTATGTTTTGACCAGCTTCCTTGAGTTTTGTCAGCACAATTCCCAAGCGTTTTTAATGATCATTCCATGTGTCACTGAACACTGCTATGTCATCTATATATGCTCTTGCAAAATTCTGTAAACTACTTAACACTTTGTTAACCAGTCTCTGAAAGGTTGCGTCAGTGTTAATTAATCGGAAAGGTAACATTGTAAATTTAGCGTGTCCTACGTTAATGATAAAAGCAGATTTCTTCTGTGCCTCCTCCTCCAGAGGAATTTGCCAATAACATTGAGTTAAATCAAAAGTACTGAGATATTAAGCTTTGCTTTAAATATCCAGCATATCATCAATTCAAGGCATGGGGTACACATCCAACACAGGAACAACATTCGGTTTTCAATAGTCAACACGTCATTTTCACAGCCAAACCCCTTTCCAAACCTTCCTACTCTACAAGAACTTTAACTACAGGTATGGGAACCACACCACCACCACAATCTCTGCTGTTTGGTCAAGTTACATGTCCATCTCTAGGATTATAATCTGTTTAACCAGAGAAATCTGTGCCCCTGTAGCCTTCCACCCTAGGAATTCTTTGCCATTAATTCTGACAAACTTTAATGTGCTCTTTATCTGGTTCTGTGGGGCCAGTTCCCACAAAACTCACCAGGTAAATCATGGGTGCTTCTGAGGTTCCTGCATCAGCAGTTTCTGTGTCAATGGTAGCAGCACTAACAGGAACTGGCTGGGGTTGGGTTGTTTTTAGCTTAAGGCATCGATCTCTCAGGTGCTTTGTAGACTTATACTGATAGACCTTTTGGGCTCCTCACTTTTCACGGGGATGGGGGAGTTGGGGAAGGAATTGCCAGGAGAGGGCTATTTCTGGGGATGTGATTGTTTAGCCTCCCAATCACCCTCCTTTTTCACAGTGGTAAAAACAGGAACCTCCCTTCCCGCTACGTTTAAACCCTCTTTCTGTGGCTTATGCTCATTTGATGTCTGGGTTTGCTCAAAGGCATCTACTAGAGTGGATATTTCTTCTATAGACTTTAAAGCTTTATCACTATTGGCATTTCAACATTGCCAAGGGTAAGCCACTGGTCAAGAAAGAAAGTCCTCGCTTGAAAAGTCTGAAAAGTCCTGTGTTCTTAAGATGCCTGTTCTGCATCTTCCCTGACCAGCCCACAATGATGCCAGTCAAGCATTCCTGGTGATCTATCGGCACTTGCACAATCATAGAAAAGTAGGAAGAAAGAAAAATAGGAATGTGCATGCCACCCATTTCTCCATCCCCCAAGTTCGAAAGCCCCATTTGCTGCAAATCCATCCACTATGTCTGCACATTGCCAAGAGTCACAGTCCTGCATAGCAGAAGACAATTAATGGCCCTGCATACCTACATGACATCAGCCCCTGAAGTGGATTTCCTAGCTCCAAATTCATTCCCGACTGACCGCTAGCAATCTGGCGTTGCAAGTTTGCACAGTGTAATTGCCACTCGCTTTTCCACTGCCAGGGCAGCTCTCATTTTGGTGTCCCTGCATGGGAGTGACTTCGGCACAAAGAACCAGGAATGTGGCCCTGTGCATCAAAAGCTCTGCAGCCACTGCTGGTCAGCTCAACCAGCATTATGATGTGATCCCACCATTCAGTGCTTGTTCTTGGACCCAGAAGCAGCACTCCATCATCTGGAACTGCTCCATGAACACCAACAACAACCTCTTGCTATGTCCCACAGCAATCTGTCCTCCATGAAATCGTTATGTTCCCCACTCGTCCAGTTGTTCTTGCAAATACTGCAGGATCATGTGGCGGCTCCATGCTTCTGTCAGAGAGGCAAACAACAAGGAATGCGACATGGGTTTGTGGGATTTTGAAAAAGGTGAGAGAAAATTATGGGATACAGATTACATTATGGGACGGAGACCCCAGGCTCCCCGTCACCCCTGTATGACTCGTTTTGGCCACATCGTACATTGTACATCGTACAAAACGTCACAAAAGACAGTGCGCTGGATGGTGGTGAGTTGCAGAGTGGGAAACTTACCCATGGTGCACCTCACTCTGCATTGACACAAGCACTCCTAGTGAGTATGCACATAGATGACAAAGGGAGCCAAATATGCATGCACACAAGCGATGTACTAACTACGGTGGCTGTAAGCCAACGTAATTTTAATCAACATACGTCTGTAACGTAGACATGGCCTAACAAAATAGGGGTTTTAATAGGATACTCTATAAGATCCATTATGGTCCCTAACACTAGACTCACTCTCATAGGTCTGCTGTTCACGGATTTCAAAGAGAAAACCATTATTCACACAGCACTTTTTCTGCATTGACAAAGTTGCTCATCTGAGGCTATGTCTACAATATGGAGGGCTGTGTTTACACATGGGGTCAAGTCAGCTTAACTACAGAATTCGTGGGGGGCGGGGGGAGGGAGTGAATCTCACAATCATAAGCAACGTACTAGGCTGTTCTACATTTTAAGTGTAGACTGGGCCTATGAAAGCATATATGTTTCAATGTTTCTTCAATGCTCTCCTTCAGGTTTCCACTCTCCCCTGATCCAAATCTGAAAGGTTTTTGAGACTCCCATGCTGAGAAGAGTGGAACTAAGGGGAGACCATTTTCCCCACCTATCAAGCCTACTCCAACAGGAGACAATGCCATCCTGGAATTTGAATATTACAGGTTCTTTCCTCATGTTGGTTTATCAAGCCATTCCCCTTTGACTTTCATTTCCTCCTCCTGCGCAAACCCATTTCTAGCAGGCACGTCTTGACTGACGTGTTGGTCCCAGGATTAGAGAGACAAGGTGGGTGAGGTAGTATCTTTCTTTAGACCTACTTCTTCTGCCTGAAGAAGAGCTCTGTGTAAGCCCCAAAGCTTGTCTCTCTTGACAACAGAGGTAGGCCCAACAACAGATATTACCTCCCCCACCTTGTCTCTCTGGATCCAGCTGCGTTTCTTATTTCTGAATCGATTCCATTGCACAACAGTAGATGCACACTTCAGGCACTATATTCAGGATGGTTTTTATTGCACTTCTTGGGTGATTAAATATATGTCCTTCAGTCTTATAATGCCACCTGAGGAGTGCTATCATTGCCCAAAAATGAAACGCTTGCCAACTAGTATTGATTGACACTAATTTGTTCAGATTTGTACATATTTCACATACTTTATTTCTGGACTTCTAAACAAAGTTTTGGTTGTTTTAAAACCATTTCATTCATTTCTTTCCACACCCTGCTTATTTTAATATTTCTTTGCACTTCCAGGTATATGCAAAACCAGAAATATCCAAATACAAGAAAGATTGTTCTAACCATACTTCAAACCAGATCAGAAGCAGTAAGAACTTAGAAACCTTACAAGAAATGCTGTTCTTAGGTGCCTTCCAGACTAATTTTGTGGACCCAAGTAGTTCAGACAAGTTACCGAAAATTCAGATTCTGATTTGAAAAAGTCATCTGAACGGTATTTCTGAATCTGTGGTGCGTCCCTACATCAATTTTGTAAATATTCTAGTATTATCAAGTGAATTTCATCAATTTACTGGACCACATCCTCAGTTTGTATATAGCACCACTGACTTATGTCCAGTGAATCTAGGTTTTTTGCAACAGTGTAGCACTGTGGACTTATGCTGAGATTGTGATCCACCACAACTCCCAGATCCTTCTCAGCAATGCTGCTGCCAACGCAGTTTTTCCCCTTTTAGTATTTGTGCATTGGTTTTTCTTCCCTAAGTGCTGCACCTTACATTTGTCTCTGTTGAATTTAATTTTGTTGCCTACAGCCCAGTTCTCCAGTTTATCAAGAGCCCTCTGAAATTTAACTTTATCCTCCAAAGTATTGGCAACCTCCCCTAACTTTGTGTCATCTGCAAACTTGATCAGTATGCTCTCTAGTCCTACATCCAGGTTATTATAGATGTTAAACACTAGACCCAGAACAGATTTCTGTGGAACCCCACTTGAGACCTCCCTCCCATCTGACACCATTCCATTAAAATAAAGTTTCAATATTACATTTTATATATTTTATTTCAATCTATAAAAGGAAACTGCTTTGGAAAGCAAATCCCTGCTGGTTTGTTAAGATTGTTTAAATCCAAAATGTTTCCCGTTGTTAGCATGAAATAATTAATAGGCCAACCATACAGTTTTCACTAAGGCAAAATTCTCATTGACTTGATTGGGAGTTTTGCCTGAGTAAGGACACCGGCTTTGGACCTAACTGAAACCTTGAACCTACATTTTCAAAGGTCTGCACAAACATTAGCTTGTTGATTCAGGTAGAAAGATGTTTCAAAAGATTGCAATGTCATTTTTGTATAGTAATAAACTAATTAACATTTGTGTACAACTTTCTCTTTTAGAATAATTTAATTAGAGTTTCAATCGTAAGCTAAAAAACACATCAGCTCCCTTATGGGGGTTACACCAGGAGTCTGAGCATGATAAAAGTAGATAAGATCTTAATATTTCTACCAGTCTTCCTATACATGTCATGCTTATTAGATGGCACAGTGCCAGGTTTTTAGAAACTGGTATTAAATATGATCTCTGAAATCCTTAGTTTCTGATTCATTCTCAGGAATCTTTAGAGCTTTAGCTAATGAGTTCAATGGAAGAAAACGAATACAGTGGTGACTTTCAGACAGTTGTAGCTATAATTAACTTTGCTTCTAGCAGCCTCATATTTGACATTTTACAAAATCTTTTTTTCAAAAATTACTGTTATGCATAGAATACAAATAGGAACTTGGAAAAAAAGTTGTTTTGGTGTAGCATCTGGGAAATGTGATGGACAGGAGTTCTCCAGACAGAGCTCCAAATCCAGCAAAGCACTTAAGAATGCAGGATTGCTTAAAGTTAAACATGTTTAAGTGCTTTGCAGAATTGTTAGATCATGCAGGTAAGTTACTGAGAGATATTGAATGTCCTCTGTTCTCATTGGAATCAATGCAAGAGGTGGGTACTCGGAATCTCATTTGAGGAGGTCAGCAGCATGAGGAATTGGGTCCTAAAAATGAAGCTTTTGAATGTCTTGGAGAGATTTATAGATATAGATATAGGAGAGCATAACTGCTTTCTGTACTCTGATGTCCTTTCCAAAGACAGCACTTCACACAGGTTCTATTTCTGTGAATGACAACACCCTGCACTAGTCAATAAGTACCGCTGGCGTAAAAACAAACAAACAGGGTAAATGCTTAAAGGACAATTCCTAAATAGACGTGGAATAAAATAAAATAACTGACATGAAGAGCAAGCTACTTAAACCAGGGGCCTCCCTAGGATGGAGAAGCGGGCAGATACCGGACACAGTGTTGGTATATAATACTCTCAGTCAGGGGTCGGCAACCTTTCAGAAGTGGTGTGCCGAGTGGTCATTTAATCACTCTAATTTAAGGTTTCGCGTGCCAGTAGTACATTTTAACATTTTTAGCAGGTCTCTTTCTATAAGTCTTTAATATAGAACTAAACTATTGTCGTATGTAAAGTAAATAAGGTTTTTAAAATGTTTAAGAAGCTTCACTTAAAATTAAATTAAAATGGAAAGCCCCCCAGACCGGTGGCCAGGACCCAGGTAGCGTGAGTGCCACTGAAAATCAGCTCGCGTGCCGCCTTTGGCACCCGTGCCATAGGTTGCCTACCCCTGCTCTAAGTACTCTTTATTGCATACAAAATAAACCTCACTCACTCCACATTCGAACCCCCAACATACTACACCAAAGTCCACAAATCAGAATGAAATCCTGATGGCCAGTCGAGGTTCAATCAGATCAGATCACAAGATGCGGGGAGCCAGCAGAAAGACCACATCTATATCCAAACAGGGCTCTGGTTGCTGAAAGACTCCACATTGCAAATGTGTGGTGAAGCCTCCATTTATAATTCACTTTGTGACATCATTAGTCTTTTGTCTCTGTTGTTTGGGCCTTTCACCCACAACTCAGTTCCAGGCAGGCCGCCATAATCCAAGGCGTGCCATTTCCTCCAATTCTTATGCATTTATAGCCGTCAAGCTGGTGTTATTTCTTTATCTGCCGATTCTTCATATTTTTCAGCGACATAACAAAATTGTTTTGTACAAATAGTTCTTAACCACTTGACTGTAAATTCTCACTTCAGTTGCCAACACACAAACTCACATCAAGCATACTACGCCATCCACACTAGGTCTCCATGGCCTATAACATATTACATGGATAGCTATCTATCTATATCTATATAAAAAACATAGCCCAACACTCCCACACCCCAACCTCCTGCCTCAACCCACAGCCCCCTCTCGCACTCCAAATCCCTCAGCCCCACCCCCGAGCCTGGAGCCACCTTCTGCACCCCAAAACCCTCATCCCCAGTCCCACCTCAGAGCCTGCACCCCAACTCCCTGCCCAAGCCCAGAGCTCCCTCCAGCACTCTGAACCCCTCATTTCTGGCCCCACCCCGGAGCCCGCATCCCCAGTTAGAGCCCTCACCCTCTCCCGCACCCCAACCCCCTACCCCAGCCCAGTGAAAGTGAGGGTGGGGTAGAGCGAGCCACCGAGGGAGAGGGAATGCAGTGAGCAGGGGGTGGTGCTTTGGGAAGGGGCGGGGCTAAGGTGTTCGGTTTTGTGCAACTAGAAAGTTGGCAACCCTAGAATTATTTCTCTGCAAAAATTCACCTGTTTTAGACCTGGATATTTTTCAGCACTATTTGTTAAACTAATGTCACAAAAGTATTTTTTATATTATGGAGAGTATTCCCTCCACTGCCCACCCCCATCCTCTTCCTGAAACACTGTTGAGCTAACTTTGCTCAGACTTTCAGGAGAAAAAACAGTTAATAATTCTCAGTCACCGGGCTTGAAAAATGTAAGTACTGTTGTTTGCTGAAAAGAGTGGGTTATAGTACAAGAGTGTAGTCAACCTTAGCTATAGCTGTCACTAGTACTCCGGCTAGAAGGACATTCTAAACAAGACGGTTGGGGGCCTAGCTAAACATATTAAATCTGCTCACTGGTCCTTCTAGCCCAGAATCATGCTTCTAGCAATGGCTTATATGTGGTGTTTCAGAAAATCCCCTGTAATTCACCCTGTCAATTACCACCTACTGGTGACTTAGCCTTGGTCTACACTGTGGGGAGGGGGGGGGGAGAAATCGATCTAAGTTACACAACTTCAGCTATGAGAATAACGTAGCTGAAATCAACATACTTAGATCTACTCACCGCGGCATCTTCACTGCGGTGAGTCAACTGCTGCCACTCCCCCATTGACTCCGCCTGCACCTCTCGTGGCGGTGGAGTACAGGAAACGATGGGTGAGCAGTTGGGGGTCGATTTATCATGTCTAGACTAGACGCGATAAATCAACCCCTGCGGAATTGATCGATACCCACCGTTCCAGAATAAGGGATAAGATAAATTGTGCCTACACACAATGGAAATGGAAAACAAGGTGGCTTCCCTGTGCCAAGTATAGGAAAGAGGCTTGTTAGCAAGTAGAGCTTCAATTTTGGGTTTGGGGTGGGGCTGACACACTCAGTGAGCAAGTATACCAGTTTATAGGCTGCTCATTTGCATTCAGAGTAGATGGCAGAACCAACTGAATTTGTCTTTGCCTATTGTGGTTTTAGAGTTTAAGGAGAGTTGGGGAACCTATATTGCACCACCCATTGCATGACATTTGATGCATGCCTATAAAGGCCTTATCCAAAGTCTACTGAAGTCAACAAAAAAAGCTCTCAGACTTCATTAGACTTTAGATCAGGGCCAAAATGAAACCAATTTGGTATTTGTTTTGTATTTATTGCAGGCTTGTGGTGCAAAACATTCTCAAATTCATTCAGCCTTCACGCAGTATAGTTTGGGTTGTGTGCGTTGGAGATTTGTTTTATTATTATTGCTGCCACATTGCAGAACGATTTCCTCAGAGGAATCGTGCACACTTTGTTGCGTGCATTGCAGAATATGTTGAGTGCACATTTAAAAATACAGAGCCCAATTCCACAGCCCTTGTTCACATGAGTAGTCCATTAGACTATCATTATCTTGACAGCAGAAAATGCAGTTTCATTTTGTCTCCAAGTTGTGAAGGCAAGTTTGTGAACATTTATGAAATTATGATTTAAAAAAAAATTACCAATGGCTAAACCAAAAGGGACCCATTTTATTATTTTTTCCAGTGAACTAGATTTATACACACCATACTTTAACCAAAGCTTAGATCACTAAACAGCAGATTAGTACCTTAGTATAATAATGAGGACCATAAAAGTATCCATTGGAGTGCCTCACAATACATGATTTATTTATATTCCCACCTCCCGTAAAGTAGGTGCTATTATCCCCATATTACAGATGGGAGGACTGAGGTACAGCAACTAAGAAAACTTGTCTAAGGTCATGCAAGGATTCTGTGGCAGAGCAAGCCTTTCCTGAGGCTCAGACTAGTATCTTAAGCACTGCACCTGCTTCTTATCTTGAGCCTGCAAACAGTGCTTTTCCAGTGTTAACTTTACACGCTGTTAACTTTATGCATGAATAGTCCCATTGAGCTCCATTTAAAGTTCCTCACATCAGTTTGACGGATTGGGCCCGGGGAAAATACTTGCCAGTGTGGAGATGTTCCCATGTAAAGACAACTAAAGTGAATTCCTATTGACCTTATCTTATTCCATTTCAATAATCATAAAGGACTTCTGTCCCAGACTCCTGGCACCTTACAACCAATTGCACGTACAACCCTAGAGACACGCCACAGCTGAAAATCCATTTTGGCCTCCCCCACTGAACAACTGCCAGTCAGCAAGAAATCATCACAAAACAAACTCCCGCTCCCCACAAACACACACTACCCCTCACCCAATCATCCATTCAGAAAGCTATATTATAGATACAAGAGTCAGAGTTTGAAGCCCAATCAATTTGCTAGTTTATCTGCATTAGTTTTTAATGTTTAAGTCAATGAGATAAAGAACGTGCACTGGTTATTACCCTACATAAACAGCCAGCTAAAGAGAAGAGTTCATTTTCCAACTCAGGATAATGAAATAACCATTTCATTTTATGTTTTAGGAAATGTAAACTTAAAAAGACATGGAGACAATGAGAAAATTAATGAGATTATCTTTAGCTACTCTGAATGCAGCCAGCTTACTTAAGCATTGTAGAATATATTGGCCCTGATCATGCCCACTGGAATCAATGCAAAGATGCTCATTGATGTCAATGATCGATGGGTCAGGTCTTTTAAAGGTCACTGACCTGTGACGTAAATTCAAGTCTGTGCAATGAGCCAGTCACTATGGCCCCAATCCTGTGAGGTGCTCAGATCTCCCACTTCCATGGGAGTGGAGGGTGTTCAGTAGCTCGCAGGATCAGAACAGTCCACACGAGCAGGAGTACATCATGCATTTATATTTGATTTAAATGCCATGTACTTGATAAAATGGCTTCTCTTGGTTGTCACAAGCCAGTAATGAAGCTGTAGGTTATTGTCAATAAGTTCAATTGATTCTTGCTCTGGATGTTGACAGAATCATTAACAGTATATAGAGAGACACAGGGTCTTTTTTATTAGTTATTATTATTACTATTATTATTCGGCTGAAAGGCCCGAAGGAATGTATTCCAGTCCCTCTGTGGATCAATAGCTGTTCTTCTTTGTAATATAAAGTCTTCTCTGTCTCATGGCTGTGTGTGAAAGTCAGATTGAAAAGTGTCACTACTAGCTGCAATAGCAAGTCCCAATTCAGTTATGCAGTATGTCAGAGTTATTTCTTATACTTAAACAAGAAGCAGGCAGACACTAGGATTATTAGTTAATGGTATCCATAAAACACTGGAAACAGTCTTTTTTCCTTTTTCCTCCACAGTCAAAGGATGAGATAAGGGGTCTGGGGGAGGGAAAGCAGCAGCTAGTGGTGCAGGAAGAAATAAAAGATCTGGTCCAACTACCATTAAAGCCAATTGGAGCCTTTCTGTTAACGTTAATAGGAGTCGGCTGGGACCCAAAGGCATATTAATTCATCTGAAATGAAAAGATTTGTGTTTGGTTCAGATATAAGATGATCAGGTTTTAGGCTAGTTCAGGTTTTTTCTTCTTAAAGGAAAGTAAGGATGGTGAGATACTGTTTCCTATCTAAGAGTTTCATGACACAAAATAGGAGAACCCAGCATTTCATGGAATTAAAACTTAATTGGACTTTCAATCAAAAATTTTAATTTACCCAAAGAGATGTGAGACACTACATATTGGTTATGGAAAACAAAACCAGGATGGGGTTGGAATCCTAAGTCTAAGGTAGAACTCAGAAGAGAATCCGGATCACTAAATCTCCCACACACCCTTCCCCCACTTAGGGACCAACCATATTTCAAATCAAACCTGAATTGAAATGTTGAGGCTTGTGAATGCTTGATTAATTTTATCTATTCCTCTTCATCCCCCCGTTCCCAGCCAGGGCTGGAAGCAGAACAGCACATGAAAAAGCTTCTTCTCACGCTATTTCTGCCCTGACCAGAAGCATCAGAAATCTCATGAAAAAGCCTTTTCTTATAGAATCCCCAGCCTACTTGTGCAGAACCAAGAGCATTCAGGCACTATTTGTAAAAGCATCTGAATATTTTGCTGCTTTCCAGAGTGAACTAAACCTCTCAAAACTATCTTCAACGGGAGCCGTATGTATGTATCCAAGAGTATCCGTTAGTTATTATTGAAAACAGCCATTTTTAAGGACCGAGAATGCATTGCCCAATGGAGTATCCATTATATTTGTCAGCCATATGAAACAATTGTGCATGTAACAAATGGCTTAGAAATGCTATGTTTTGGTTCATCTTTTATAGGAGATTTCAACCCCGCGCCCATACCTATACCACTATTACCCAACAGATTATTCACCTTGCAGCTATTTACAAACATATGACTCAATCCTGACCGGTGCTGAGCGATCTGGCTCCGATCCAGCAAAGAACTTAAGCACATGCCCTGACTTCAGTGGGACTAAAACATGTGCTTAAAGTTAAACGTGCTCATGTGCTTTGCAAGATGGAGGCCTATCCTTCTACTTCTGGTGCACAGTGGTTCAAATGTGGCCTTAGTCAACCTGTATTTAGTCCCAAGAGTCTAGCCATAGAAATTGGATACCACATTGATTTTTCGTAAACATACGATTTTTCATAATGTCTTTTCCAGTCAAAATAGGCAGAATAAAATGTTCAAACACACCTATGCTCCCAAGTCACTGACATTTAATGGAACCAAGGTGCTTTGCGAAAGTTTTACCCAGAGTCCTTATAGGCGTGGACAAATTAATCACATTACTAGCAATACTAATTTCTTAGTTAAATTTGATTGGAAAATCCCATAAAGTGGTGACAGCCTCACTAATAACATGCTATACCTCCAACTGGTTACTGCTAGCAAAGTTCATCTTATTTCCACCAGGCATTGCCATAACACCAACCAGTCTCATTACCCATGGCTAACCATGCTTTGATAATTCAGTCAGCAATCAAAAAGCTTTCAATCATGAATGAACGACTCAAACTCTAGGTCAAAAAATTCTTATTTTAGAGAATAGTTAGACTGGCATATGCCTCAGTTTCAAAAATACCTGAAAGATTGCCAGTAAAAACTTGGCATAAAGATGAGAATCACAGACTGCAAAGTAATAATTACTAGAGCTGGCTGGGATGTTTTCTCCATCAGAAAATGTCAATTAGTCAAAAGGAAAACGTTTTGTGGAAATGTGTCTATTTTGAGTACATTTTTGCTTTTAAAAAAGAAGATAAAAATGCTTGATTTGCATGCAGTCAGGTTACTAAATGCACAAGTATTCAGACTTGTTGCTACAATTAAAATAATGTATTCATGCAGTAAAGGTGAACAAAAATGAGAGGTTTTTTGGGTGGGATTTAAGCTGGTCACAGATCTTGTGATGGTTCTCTTTACAGAAATGAATTTCATCCTAAAGGCATATAATGGAAAAAGACTGGTGCTACTGGAAATTATAATGGAGAATTGGAGACACAGGTTAGGCAAGAAAATAAAAATCATGTCCTTCCATTTCAGTTCTCATGTTAACATGAGCCTTTCCTCCCTGCTACAATAATCAGGGCAGACAGACAATCTAGAGATGAGCTAAATTGAGGTCGGAGGAAGAAATGGAATATCCGTATTGACAATGACTTGCCAGGAAAGAAGGCAAATTGTAGCCATTTCTATATGGAGAGAAGAACCTGAAAATCTTGGTTTAGAAAATCCCCTAGGAAGATGGCCGCAAACATGGATTTCCAACCTTTTTCATCTTCTTGCATTGTTCCTCCCTCCACACACAAATTTTAAAATCTAGTACTTAAGTTTGTCAGACTTCTTCTCTGCTATGAAGAGGATCTGACGGGCAGAAAAAACAGCTCAGCGGTATTCACTCTCAGCTCCCAGATCTAACTGTGAGGCTTTCTTCGATTTAATCTCTTTTCAGATTTCTAGAGGTGAATTCTGATTACTACTTACCTTGACTGGATTGGAGCAGGTGTCCAAGAGGAGAATGTAATATGAGATGGAGCCTGACCCTTCCGAATGTCGTATTCGAGACTTTGCATAAAACCTAGGAAAGATTTGACACTCAGTGAAATGCAATAGAGTTGGTGTAATTTTAGTCTTAGGTTTTGAGGGGGACGTTAATTCATCTCAGTTTAGATTCCTCTGTTATGCACCTGGAAATTGTTATTCATGTTTGCACCTGTGAATGCAGTGCACTTCTGTGAGACAGTTCAAGCTGATTTGAACATACCTAGTCATTTGCTTGAACCTGTTTTCTTTTTAATCAATATAAAACTTAGACAAGATCAGTTTTGATGCAAGGAAGGACCTAGCTAAGGTCTTTGCTGGACCTCGTTCTGTCCATTTCCCTCCCGCCCCCCTCCGTCCAGCCACTAGAACTTAAGGATAACTTGCTAAATCTTTGTGATTATAATCAAAGTATGTGCAATAGCACAGAAGAAAAAGTAAAGGCTCTTCCAATGTCATTACACAGTTGCACGTTATTCAATTATTTTGAGTATTGTAGCAAGAACACTGTTATTGGGGTACAATGCTAAATAGGAGTCCACCTCCTGAAAGAATGCAGCTGAAGTCAGTGGAGTTACATGAGTAGAGAATTTGGCCCTATAGCTTGAAGTAGCTACTGAAGCAAAAAAAAGTTGCATTTCTTTTACTACTGGGTTTGGCTATTTTACACCTATGTCGCAGGAACATCAGAAGATACACAGCATACACAAGGTCACACAGTGAGTGGGTGAATCACTATGCATTTGGATACTGGACTTTTCTAGGCTCCAACTCAGCAGTCCATCACCGTGTAGCAAAACACTTAAGCATGTGCTTAAGTCCTATCAATGTTGCTGAATAACGATGGACTTAAACACTTCGCTGTTTCAGAGCACCACTCTCCAGCCATGTGCAGTAACTTCCTGGTTTCCACCCACCGATGGGCAGAATGGTAGCAAGAATTCTTTCATTTGTCTAATTCAGATCAGCCCTATAGTAGTAGGTTAGTGGCGTTCTAAATTTACCACCATTGTAGCAACTGACAAGAAGCCATGAAAAAACATCTCATTCGTGTCTCTCTAGTAATATACACACCAGTCTGCAATCATTTGTTAACTGCAGGAGCATAGTGACTCCCATTAGATATCGCAGCTTAGTCTTCATGCCCTCGGTCTGAGGATATAAAATCCACTCACATGGCACGGGTCCGCATTTTCATGCACTTCAGCTCCTCAAACTACAACCTTTATTTTCAGTCTAATAAATGTGTCATCACTTGACTTTTCTTCTCTGGGCACCTTTAATTGGATAATCATATAAACTAGCAATTAACATTTCTTGGTGTCACATAATTTGCTACATCTCTGAATTCAATGAAGCTAGTGTTTTATTTAGGGATCACTAGCATCATAACAGTTTCTGTTGCAAATGGTGGGAATGGGGTGTGGTATTCTGGAACAGTAATTGGATATGTGTCCACAGCTGTTGATTCATAGATTCTAGGGCTGGAAGGGACCTCGAGAGGTCATCGAGTCCAGCCCCCTGCCCTCATGGCAGGACCAATTACTGTCTAGATCATCCCTGATAGACATTTATCTAACCTACTCTTAAATATCTCCAGAGATGGAGATTCCACAACCTCCCTGGGCAATTTATTCCAGTGTTTAACCACCCTGACAGTTTGGAACTTTTTCCTAATGTCCAACCTAAACCTCCCTTGCTGCAGTTTAAGCCTATTGCTTCTTGTTCTATCCTCAGATGCTAAGATGAACAAGTTTTCTCCCTCCTCCTTATGACACCCTTTTAGATACCTGAAGACCGCTATCATGTCCCCTCTCAGTCTTCTCTTTTCCAAACTAAACAAACCCAATTCCTTCAGCCTTCCTTCATAGGTCATGTTCTCTAGATCCTTAATCATTCTTGTTGCTCTTCCCTAGACCCTCTCCAATTTCTCCACATCTTTCTTGAAATGCGGTGCCCAGAACTGGACACAATACTCCAGTTGAGGCCTAACCAGCGCAGAGTAGAGCGGAAGAATGACTTCTCGTGTCTTGCTCACCACACACCTGTTAATGCAGCCCAGAATCATGTTTGCTTTTTTTGCAACAGCATCACACTGTTGACTCATATTTAGCTTGTGGTCCACTATAACCCCTAGATCCCTTTCTGCCATACTCCTTCCTAGACAGTCTCCTCCCATTCTGTATGTGTGAAACTGATTGTTCCTACCTAAGTGGAGCACTTTGCATTTGTCCTTATTAAACTTCATCCTGTTTACCTCTGACCATTTCTCCAATTTATCCAGATCATTTTGAATTATGACCCTATCCTCCAAAGCAGTTGCAATCCCTCCCAGTTTGGTGGTATCTGCAAACTTAATAAGCGTACTTTCTATGCCAATATCCAAGTCGTTGATGAAGATATTGAACAGAGCCGGTCCCAAAACAGACCCTTGCAGAACCCCACTCGTTATACCTTTCCAGGAGGATTGGGAACCATTTATAACTACTCTCTGAGTACGGTTATCCAGCCAGTTGCGCACCCACCTTATAGTAGCCCCATTTAAGTTGTATTTCCCTAGTTTATTGATAAGAATATCATGCGAGACCGTATCAAATGCCTTACTAAAGTCTAGGTATACCACATCCACTGCTTCTCCCTTATCCACAAGACTCGTTATCCTATCAAAGAAAGCTATCAGATTGGTTTGACATGATTTGTTCTTTACAAATCCATGCTGGTTATTCCCTATCACCTTACCACCTTCCACCTTGAGTTCAGTGAATTGCAGTCATTGCAAAGGACAATAGATTGGCGAGCAGTGAAAGTCACCTGAAAAGTTTTTTTGGTGGTATTTTATTGGTTAAAAATTTGAGCTTCCTAACTTTTAGAGCTGGTTACCTGCTATGAATTATGAGATGGCCTTGACTGGTCATGCGGGGTGACCAAGCAGCTCCCCACTCTTGGGCAGCTGCACAATGGCATCCTACAGTAAAAATCAGATATCGTGGTGATGGGCACGCTCTGAGCTTCTGAACAGAAGTCCTTATGCATTGTTCCTGCTACCTACTTCATTACCAGTGAAGAGGAGGAAATGTTGCGCACACACCCTTCACCCCAATACATGCTCACAGAGCAGGATCAGCACGTGAAGAGGAGCAATGTACTTTATATTCAACCCTGCACTCAAGGAGAAGCTTCCATTTTCTTAAGAGACTCTTGCCAAGTATGTGTCTTTTTTGTATCGACTATTCCGTTAACAAACTTACACAACACTGTTGGAGAGGTCTCTCTACTGGAAATGTCATCTATCCATAGGTAATGCTGTAGGCAAAGAAATGCTCCTCCTTCCACCATTTTTATAGCAGATACACAGAGAGACACTGTATCGGGGTGGCCACCCACTCCAGCCCTGACAGGGTTAGAGTCAGCCCTGGGGGAAGGACTGGAGGGTGGGAAGGTAAGATGGGCTGAGTGGGGAAGTAGCCTCAGCTGGGGGCCACGCCCCAAACAGACAAGCCTGGCCTTATAAAGGCCAGGGCAGCCAGGAGCCAGTCTCTCTCTCTCTCTCTCTCTATCTGTAGAGGGAGAAGGGCTTGGCTGCAAAGGCTAAGCAGGGACCTGAAGTGGAGCAAGGCTGGGGAAAGGCTAAGGGAGCTGTGGATCTCCGGCCTGAGAAAACCCCAGGCTGCAGGCCTGGTAAGGCCAGACCAGGTACTAGGGTTGCAGGGGCAGCCCATGGGTAGGCAGAGGCAGCAGGTCCAAACCCCCTTTGCCTATGATGAGTGGCTTACACTGCAGTCTGCCCCAGTGCATGGGGCTAGATGGGGACTGGCAGTAGCTGTACACTGAGGTGAAGTGCAGTAAAGGTGAACAAAAGCCCCTTAGAATAAGGCTGTGGGGGTATTGCCAGGGGGCACCACCCCACAGAAAGGGGCACCGGGTCCTGGGAGGGACATGGGGGTCAGAGTGGTCAGGCGGATCACCGGCCTGATAAGGGTGCTCCGGAAGCTGGTGAGCTAATTCCCTAGACAACCAGCAGAAGGTGCCACAGGAGTGAGTCCGTCGCCTTACACACACACACACACACACACACACACACACACACACACACACACACACACACACACACACACACACACACAGAGAGAAACAGTTCTGAGGTAAAGATCAGGACAGGGATTTGATGCAAAAGTTTTTCTGCTAACACCTGACACCTCGCCAGGAGTCATCTGCCAAACAAGGAAAGAATGAAAGAACAGCTGCTGATGTCAGGGGAGGCTAACATTTTTGCTGCCCCAAGCAAACCCCCCCCTCCCAATGCCCCCCAAAACAACCCCTCCCGCTCCTACCTGGAGTGCCGGCGAGGACGGCGGTGTGCCCGCGGCCCCGCTGCGCCGGCTTGGGAGCACGGCGGGATCGCGGCAGGACCCGCTGCGCTGGCCAAGGAGCACAGCGGGATCATGGCAGGCCCCGCTGCCCCGGCCGGGGCACCAGCGGGGAACACCGTGGGGAGGGAGCCGAGCCCGGCCACGGCCCCACTCTCCCTGCTGGCCAGAGCGCCGTGGAGAGGCCACGGGCTGGCTCTCCCTGGCGGCCAGAGCGCCGTGGGGCAGGCGGCGAGCCCGGCCGCAGCCCAGCTCTCCCAGAGCGCCATGGGGCGCAGTATGTTTTAAAAAAACAAAACAAAACAAAAAAACCCTGAGCGCCGCTCCCCTCCAGGTGCTGCCCCAGGCATGTGCTTGGTAGGCTGGTGCCTGGAGCCGGCCCTGGCTGATGTTCCCCTTGAGCAAAAAGAGAAGTGTTGAAGTGCTTTCCCATGCCAGAGTGAACTGATCTGAACAGAGGAACACAGCAGCATGCTTGGATTGTTCTTTTACAGTCCAGAAGGCACGAAGACACAATGGGAATGATTCAACCAAAAGGAGGCTAGTGGCATTTTCAGAATCTTTATAAATACAAACCCAAGACTAGTAGGCAGTAATAAAGTCCTTTTTATTTGACACAGACTCATTGCCATTAAGATGGATGACTGAGATGCTACTTTAAATATCGCAGTGAATAGCTAAGGGAGCCTCAAACAAGCCTTTTAATTACTTTGATGGCACTGTCAATTTATAGCATGTGGGTGTAAGCAACCTTCTAGAATAAGGTCACTGATGTGGACACAGTTTATCTTTTTTGTTGTTAGGGAGTCGTGAATGGTAAGTTGCTTGCAGGGGGGAATTGTTTTCTAAAGGGAGGCCTTTAAGCTAAAAAAGCAGACAAAACGATAACTTGTTTACTCTTTAAAAAAAACACCTCATGTACTTCGGTGCATTGACAATGTGGTATACATTGATTGTTCCCCCTTTTCAAACTTGGTTACTTATTCAGAAAAGATGAAATTCACCCTTGTGCAGAGGGCCTGTGAACTGCAGAAGTCCGCACTTACATGTTATTTTTATGGAGGATTTATATCGACTTCACTGATGCATAGTCCTTATTCTGTCTCACTGCAGTGGGTACATTTTGGTCGCATTGCACTAATCTCTTGTGCGATGCTATCTTGGTAATTGTGGGGTTATGATTCTGAAATGAAATAATGAAATTGCTACAGCTAGGGTTTTCGGGAGTAAACAGCCACCAATAGCGGACAAAAAATATGAGCACAAAGGAAAGGGGGTACATAGTTTCATCATATGTTATTTGAAAATATATGATAGCTTAAAAATTCTGTGCAATTAAAACTAGACAAATTAACCAATAGGGTAACATTAATTTAGTGCTTGTTTGTAGGATTAATAACTGGGGCCACATTGATTTATATTCACTAGGGATTCAGCCCTCTAACGTCTGTAAAATGACATAATTGTAAAGTAATCCTAATTCTTGGGGTGCACTATTGTCTGAAAGCTCAAATCAGTATAGTCGAATATCTAACTGAAATAGGCTACAGTTCGAGATTATTCAAGTTCACTGAACGTGCAGTTAAAATAGTCTACATGATTACACAGATAAGTATTGTAGAGGGCTTAAAAAAAAAAAAAAAGCTTTCTGTGATGAAGTTTCCCAGCTGAATACTGCAGCAGGCATTTTTAAAAATTATTACTTTAACCTATGGTGCAGTGTTTGTAAAAATGGCTTGTCTGGATTCATTTCCATGCAACTGTACTGACACCTGCCTGTTTGTATGAAGCATGCACAGTTTGAACATTTTTTTTTTTTAAAGTCCATTTAAACACTGATGTTCCCCTGGTGTTATCTGGACTGGTGATCTGCTAGGTCACTCACAATCTATCCCAAATTCGAGGATTGGAGTGATTATAAAGTCAAAGCACAATAAGTCAGCTGTGGTCAAATGAAATAAAAACAAAATGCATTCTAAGCTGATCTTAACACTTTCAGTGCCCTTACAAATGTAGATGCTTCTCAACACAGGCTGGCTGGTTGCCCTTCAGCCAGGCTCTCCGCTTTGATCAGCACTTTAGTCGCTTGGTGATGGTGTCTGTAGATGGAGGTGGAAGAGAGGGAGCATATCTGTTCTTTCTTCCCTCTTGGCTTTGCTCCCCTCTTCAGAGTCAGGTGAGTCATAGTCCCAAACTGACTTAGAGAAGCGGGGTGACTCCCTTGAGAGTCCAAGAGATCCTTTGTTGCTGCCTAGGCCAGTGCCCTTTGTCCCTGTGAGGCTGGGCTGGGTTTGTCCCATACGTGCCCCGATGAGGTGTGAACTGCCCCTCTGCTCCTGGAGAGTTTTGCCTGGGCTTGTTTTAAGCCATGAGGACACATTTTCAACCTCATAACTATATATATGAAATTTGGGGATTGGTCCTGCTTTGAGCAGGGGGTTGGACTAGATGACCTCCTAAGGTCCCTTCCAACCCTGAGATTCTATGATTCTATGATCACCTATAACATTACTAGAACAATGCTCAGTGCATCATGAGCCTTCTGAAGACACCAGACATGACAACATTTGCACTGGATACCACAATCATATTATAAGGATGAACATGGGTGTGCAGGGTTTCCACCCCCACCCGAAGTACAGAGAGTCAAAACAACAAAATCAATAATATTCCAGAGAAATACCTATAACTTTGAAGAGAATGGATTTAGCGAGTGAATGATGAATAAAGTGATATGGTGAATAAAGTGATATTGAACATTGTAGTCTAAGAGGCTATTAAAAACACAACAACTTTGGTATCCAACAAAATTGTTGGTGCAAACATGATGTGAAATATCAAAACTAAATATTTTACTGTGTGGAAAAAGTACCATGGGATTTCTGAGTTACTTAACCCGATGCAGCTAAAAGTAACAAGCAACTGTGTTTTTTTTCCAGATGGTGGGTTTCATTGAACCTGTACAACAAGTCACTTGAACATAAAGGGTCTCATTTTAGTTTACATCAAGACCCCTTTACACCGCTCTTATAGTGTAGTTTATACCAATTTTAAGACCCCTTTCTGCTGCCAGAGCTATGTAAAGAGGCTTAGTGTAGCAAGAGCTGGATCCCATACTTCCAAGATTTCCAGTTTGTTGGCAATAACAGTATCATTCCATCTCTGCATCAGGGATATATCCTACTGATGAAAGTAGAAAGTGACTCCCAAATTCAAAGAAAAACTCTGACAACGTAAGTGTAACATTATAATGAGCCAGGCCAAGAAAGAATCTGAAGAGCCACTAGCTATATATACAAAAACAAACTGCAAACAAAATAAAGTACATCAGAAGCAGGAAGCCTGCCAGTCAGTAGGGCTACTGGATGATTGAGGTGCTAAAGGACAACACAAGAAAGAGAAGGCAACTGTGGAAAAACTAAAATGACTTAGAATCATAGAATATCAGGGTTGGAAGGGACCTTAGGAGGTCATCTAGTCCAACTCCCTGCTCAAAGCAGGACCAATCCCCAATTTTTGCCCCAGATCCCTAAATGGCCCCCTCAAGGATTGAACTCACAACCCTGGGTTTAGCAGCCCAATGCTCAAACCACTGAGCTATCCTCCCCCCCCTCAAATGCAACTTCTTCGCATTCACCTTCACTGCAGAGGATGCAGGGAGATCCCCAAACCTGAGCCATTCTTTTTAAATGACAAATCTGAGGAACTGTCCCAAATTGAGGTGTCAACAGAGGAAGCTTTGGAACAAATTGATATTGCTGTTTAGTTTAAGTCACCAGGACAAGATGGGATTCCCCTAAGAGTTCTGAACTATGAAATTGCAAAATTACTAACTGTGGTATGTAATCCATTGCTTAAATCAACCTCTGTACCAGATAACTGGAGGGTAGCTAATTAACACCAATTTTTAAAAAGGTTCCAGGAGCCAGGGGCGGCTCTAACAATTTTGCCGCCCCAAGCAGTCTCTGCCGAATTGCTGCCGTGGCGGGCGAGAATGGGGCGGCAGTCTGAGTCCTGAGGCGACAATTCGGGGGCGGGAAGAGCGGCGGACCTGCAGCCGAATTGCCACCACGGGACTCGAACTGCCGCCCCGTTCTCGATGCCGCCCCAAGCACCAGCTTGGAAAGCTGGTGTCTGGAGCCGGCCTTGCCAGAAGCAATCCTGGCAAGCGTAACTCCAGTACCAGGCGAATTGGTTAAGCTCCAGTAAAGAATAGAATTATCAGATACATAGATGAACATGCTATGTTGGGGAAAAGGAACACGGCTTTTGTAAAGGGAATTCATATCTCACCAATCTATTAGAATTCTCGAAGGTGTCAATATGGGGACAAGGGTGATCCAGTGGATATAGGTCCCTGGATTTTCAGAAAGCCTTTGGCAAGATTCCACACCAACACGCAAACTAACCAGTCATGGATCAGTAACTGGTTAAAAACAGGAAATAAAGGGTAGGAATAAATAGTCAGTTTTCATAACAGAGAGAGGTAAATAGTGAGGTCCCAAGGATCTCATGGGGAACTCTGCTGTTAAACATATTCATAAATGATTTAGAAAAAGAGGTGAACTGTGAGGTGGCGAAATTTCCAGACAATACAACATTAGTCAAGATAGTTTAATTGAAAGCTGACTGCAAAGAATTACAAAAAGGGATTTCACAAAACTAGGTGGTTGGAGAACAAAATGGTAGATGGAATTCAATGTTGAAAAGTGCAAAGTAATGCACATTGGAAAACATAATCCCAAGTATACATACAAAATGACGGCATCTAAATGCGCTGTTACCACTCAATAAAGATCTTGGAGTCATTGTTGATAGCTCCCTGAAAACATCTGCTCATTCTGCACCAGCAGTCAAAAAAGCAAACAGAACGTTAGGCACTATTAGGAAAGGGATAGATAAGAAGACAGAAAACATAATACCACTATATGAACCCAAGGTATGGCCACACTTTGAATGCTGCATGCAGATCTGGTTGCCTCATCTCAAAAACAACAAAAAAACCATTAGAATTAGAAAAGGTATAGAGAAGGACAACAAAATTATCAGGGGGATGGAACAGCTTCCATATGAGAAGAAATTAAAGAGACTGGGACTGTTTAGCTTAGCAAAGAGATGAGTAATCAGAGATATGATAGAGGTCTATGAAATCATAAATGGAGTGTAGGAAGTGTTATTTACTTCTTACATAACACAAGAACCAGGAGTCACCCAAGGCAGCAAGTTTAAAGCAAACAAAGGGAAGTACTTCTTCACACAAAACGGATTCAATCTGTGGAACTCATTGCCAGTGGATGCTATGAAGCTCAAAAGTGCAACTGAGTTCAAAAGAGAGTCAGTAGATAAATTCATGGAGGACAGATACATCAATGACTATTTGCCAAGATGGTGAGGGATGCAACCCCATGCTCTGGGTGCTCTTAAACTTCAAACTGCCAGAGTCAGGGACTGGGCAACAGGAGATGGATCACTTGAAATTGCCCTTTTCTTCGTTCATTCCCTCTAAAAGCATCTGGCACTGGCCACTGTCAGAGTACAGGATTCTAGGCTAGAGGAACCATTGATCTGACACAGTATGGCCATTCTTATATTCTTATTTATTGGTTCACTAACAATATTTTATCTATTCAGGGTCAAAATCTGCTGATTTTTCTAGTGTGAAACTGCCACAGAAGTCTGAGAGTAAAGCAAGTCAGATTTGATCACTTGTATTAAGGAATATTTAGCGGAGGTGGCTCACTCACTGAGAAAAAGGATGGCTTTGTGGCTAAGGCACTGGACTGTGATTCAAAAGGTTTGATTCATTTCCCTATTTTGCCAAATATTGCGTGACCATGGACCAACCACTTAACCTTCATTTCAAAATACCTGTCAGCAAGTATGTCTATAACAATACAGAAACACAAAAATGCCTCCAGAGTAAAGAAACCCCTATGACAACCCAGTTCCTGTTTCTCTTCCCCCTGCCCACACCTCCCCAAGCCCATCCAGAGGTTCAGACACCCACAACCTATCCCGCCCTGAGCCCAGCCACGCCTCCTCAGCCAATACACCCACACCTCCTCCCTGCCAGAGCCCAGCCATGGGGCTCCCCCTTGCCCAGACACCAATCCTCATCCCCCCCCCCCCCCCAGAGCCCAGGGATCCAGAGGGAGAAAGAGACTGATGCTCGGTACCAGGCTTGCATGGAGTTCCTGAGCACTGCCTCCTCCTTCCCTCAGAGCATGCTGGGAACTGAAGCTGCCAGGAACCCTCTAGCTCCTTCTCTCTCCCTGCAGCATTGTCTTGTGTGTGTGATATGGGCTCTGCTGGGTCCAGTGGAGCGTAGTGCCAGCTAGCAGTACTGCAGCCCATTTCTGTGGTGGAAGGAAATTCGTGTGTTAATTTCTGCAAAATTCTGCATTGTGCAGTGGCGCAGAATTCCCCCTGGAGTATACATTCTGCTCTGCCTAAGGGGACAGAGCCTGCCCCACTCCTACCTCCTCAGAAATATCCCGAAGCCCTGGCCCTCTACGCCGAGGGTGCTGCAATAGCGAGCGAGAGGGACAGAGTGTGTGTGTGTCTCTCTCTCTCTCTCTCACACACACACACACACACATACCCAACTGCCCATCCCCCCCAGCAGTGATGTACGTTTCTACCTGCTGTTCCAGGCGTCCAAACCAATCTGCCTGCGCTGCCAGGGTCCTCAATCTTGGTTGGGTGCTCTAGGCATTCCTGTAATACAAATTAATATTAATCTCTCCTATGGGACAGACTGTGCCATCAATTTTTAAAAGCAAATTCCCTCTCCCACATTATTCGCACTGAGGATATCTACTTAAAAACTCAAATTCATATTATATATATATGAATGATATGGCCCCAGGGATTGGAGTTTTTCTTCAAAATTTCAAAGCTTTGGTGCTAACTTTATTACATATTCACTTTAAAATTTTGATCAGGAAAATCTGCTCCATCATGCAGAGAGTGCATAAGACAAGGTCCAATTATTTGGAATTTGCTCTACTTTTCTACCAGACTTAATGTCTGCTAAATCTGGTCTGGGGATATCATGAAAATTTCGGTAATGCCAATTTATTCACTGGATCCTCAATAGGATAGGACAAAAGGAAATGACAGCATTAGCTATGTCTCATTTATACTTGTATGAGCAATCTTACATTATGCTCATAAAAGCAATCGTCTAGTCCACAAGAATAAGATCCCCCAGAGTTTTCTTTAGTGTTCAATAAATGTGTCAACTATTAGGATCCGACTACCGAATTTATTTTACTATGCAATTTGTCCATGTTATCATTACTAAATCAACAATATACTCACTATTTCAAAGTATGAAAATGTCTTTTTATTTCGACAACACATGATAAAAGACCTTTTCGGGTGAAAAAAGCCATTTCAACTTTTAAAAGCTGCTATGGGAACTTGCTGGTGTCTACCAGGAGTGTCATTTGGGTAACAGGGCACAATCCTTAACCGGACTTTGGCAAATATAATTAGTAACCTCCCACTCGGACATAGATATTAACCATTGCAAACAAATTCTGTGGTAGAGGTGGGAATTGAACAAAGGTCTCTTGAGTCCTAGTCCAATGCTTTATCCACTAAGCCCTCTTTCTTCTTAGGGAGGAAGCCAAGAAAAATAATTTTCATACATGACGTGAATGAGACCTATTGTCATTATCATTATGTATTGTAGTTTGGTAAAATAGGGTTGCCATTCTTAACACAATTTTTCAGTCTAGGACACAAACTAACCAATCTATGAGAATATCATGCAGCCCACTAGGGCAATTTATACAAGACAGCCTTCTAAATGTACACCAAAACTTTCAGAATTCTTCAGGTGTTATGTGGGTATGTCACAGGAGAGGGTTCCTTCACCCTAGACACGTTCCTTCAAACAGTCCTCACACACTCCTGTGTAGAGTACCACCTTGGGCTTTATGTACAATATGATATACAAGTTCTTGTCTCGTCTCCCCCCCCCCCAACAGAAGGCTTTTACCTTAACCCTAGGCAAAGGGTGAGAAGGAGAGATCTCACCTCCTTGAGATCCTGGAGGTCTCTGGCCTGTCCCGTCCCCTTTCCTTCCCCTTCCTGTTTCTCTTTTAACTGTCCTAATCTGACAAGCTGAATCACCTGGTGTGACACGGAGCCAGGAAGGGTTAAGCAACTAGCAGGCTAAATGACCCAAATTCAACCTTTAAAGACCTTTGGTTGCCCTGAATGCTTGGAATGTAACACTGAAATGTGCTTTCTGCAAACATTCATGCTAGCAAAATCACACACCAGCCAGTAAAAACACACTGGGGGCAGTGTGTTTTTACGGGCTGGCACTACCAGCTGGCAATAGGGCAGAAAATTCACTTAGAAATTCAAGCCAATGGTAATGCAATTTTTCCCCACCATTTGAGCAAGTCCAAACTTGAAAGACTGATGTCCAAGTTGCCAATAACGTCGTCTTATTCTCTGAACTAAGGGCTTAATCCAGTGCTACTGAAGTAGATGGAAAGGGTGTCAGATCAGATCCTAATGGCACCAGTTGCAAGAGAAAAGTGATCTTCAAGCTGTAAAGTTATCCCAACCTCACCAAAATACGTATGCCCGGTGTGAGCAAGGGATTTCCCCAATATTACTACTCCCAGAGGAGAGGTCCAGGGTCAGGTTTACGGGGGAGAGGAAAGCAGAGCACAAATTGAGAGGTGTCATTTGACAGTTGAATGAGCACTGAACTGGGATTCAGGAGATGTGTGTTTTATCCTTAGTTCTGCCACTGACCGCATGTGTGACATTGGTTAAGGGATGGTAACACCGTTGATTCCCCTCTCTGCCGATTTTTGAATCTCTTTAGATTAGAAACTCTTCAAGGCAGGGATTGTCTCCAATTGTGTGTTTGTACAGCTCCCAGCACAACTGAGCCACCGTCTGGAATAATACAAATAGCAAATGGATTTTTTTCCTCCCACCTCCTGTTTTCTTTCTGTAAAAGCCACAGGCTTGTGCTGGTCACTCTGTAGCTTGTGTGTGAAATCTTGTGTGTGGAAAAGGCATCCTACAACTTTTAAATACACTGATCAGTGGACTATGAGAATTCATAGGAAAACAGGAGTTCTGCCCTGTGTTCCTGAAATCCCTTCTGCATCCATGTACCTAATGGCAAAATATGGCATAGTTACCACATTAAAAAAAAGTATGGGGTGATGTGAAAGCCCCAGTGGGAGCAGTGCAGAAGTTACGGCAAACACACACCATTCTATACAGAAACTGATAGTTAAGACATCAGAGCCACTGGTTAAGACATCAGAAAAAATACAAGACAAAACGCATTATTATTACAGCACTGTTATTCACAAAGGCTCAGCGCGTTCATAGTCTTGCTACAATAACCAGTAAATTCCTCCCCATGGTCCTCATTGTACTACCCCTTCATACCAAACCTTTCCCAGCTGAATTAAAACTACAGGCCCGGCGTGGGAGTGAATGATGCCACGTCAGCATGGATAATTGGCTAGAGATAATAGCTGCTTCCCAAGAAGCTGTATCATAATCCAGGAGGGGCTGATTCTGCCACCCTGTCAAAAATCCAAGAATGTATATGAAAAAAAAAGTTACTTGCAAACAAGCTTTCTTCTATTTTTTTCTTGGGGAAAATAAGATCCATCTTTAAGATCTGACCAGTTTTATTTGTAGGCCGGTAGGAGAGAAGTAGGGAACCCAGTGCTTTTATCCCAGTCTAGCGTGCGGATATAGGGCCATCCTGCGATTGGACTTATAGTTATTACTCAGGCTGTGAGTTTGACACAGAGGTCACAGATTCTGAGACCTGCCAGGACCTCTAGGACTTCTGCAGCGGCCAATGCGGCTGGACCGGGGCCACCTGAGCACCTCAGGCAGTCCCTGGGCCAGCCGCACCAGCCACTGCTGGGGCAGTCTTGGGCCACTGTGCGCCTCTCCACCAGCAGCTGGGGCTTGGGTGGGGGGCTGGAGCATGGGAAGGGGTGAGGGCTCCGGGTCCAATGTGAACCAAACCACGCAAGATTCTCCCCCCGCCCCAGACAGATTCCAAAAGCACTAAGTTCATGGTAAAGTTTAAGCGGCTGCAAAAATCTCTTTTTGTAAAGCCTATTCAGGGCCGTCCTTAATCATACGCAGCAGTGTAGGGCACCCAAAAATCTGGGGCACTACCGGGAAAGCCACGACCCCCTCCCCTAGCCAGCCCTCCATACAATTTCCGAAACCCCATGCAGCCCTCAGGCCAAAAATTTTGCTCGCCCCTGTCCTAATGTGTACATGGCCACTCTGTATTCTACTGACAATTCCTGTAACAGTAGCATCAGGAGAACGGAGTTTCTCAAAACTAAAGCTCATTAAAAACTATCGCTGCTCTACAATGAGTCAGGAACACTTCACTCGTCTTGCTATTCTTGCAATCGAACAAGACATCACTTCGTGTTTGTCATACGATGACATTATTACTGATTTTGCAGCCCAAAAAGCCAGCAAGATTGCTTTTAATTAAAAACAAATCCTTGTTTCAATACCTCTTCATAGTAATTTCCAATAAAATGTTGACAAATTAAAAAAAAAACCAAACACATTTGCATCATTCTGTCAATAAATCAGACTTTTTTCTATAGTGCTACTTCTTTAGTGCAAGTATAGTCCATCAGCATGATAGTGTGCTTAATTTGTTAAAACTGTTTTTAATAAAGTGCATGTGTCAAGTTTTCCAATACTGTAAGCTTACGTTTGTGTTGCTAAGAGCAAGTCGGGCATAGGGGCACCAGTTTAATACTACCACGTAGGGCCCTATAAATCCTCAGGATGGCTCCTAGCCTATTTTCTGATTAATACTTTTATTATTTAAGGCTAAGACTTTTAAAAGGAGCCAAAGGGAGTTAAAATGTGTTTGGGGTTCTTTTTCCCCCCATTTGTCTTCTGGCTTTTTTCCCTGCATGTTGCATAAGTTTATTCATGACAGTAGTCCCACTGAAGTCAATATTATTTTGCACCTGCATGAAGCTGAGCATGTCAGCTAGTCTTTGCAGGATCTGGGCCTTTATGTTCCATTTTATCACTGTGTTGGTGTCATTAGGCATACCCCCCAGGTAACTCGGGGGGGTGGAAGACCACGAGTGTTGATGAAGCCCCCTTGCTCTGGGCCTTATGCGCTGACATGCCCCTACCTTTGAATTCTACTCGACCTAGCAGACTGGCAACTAGAATGGAATGTGCAGATGGCCTGTTATCTAGCTCTCACATCTTAAGCCTGTGTGAAGTAAAGGGGAGGTAGGAACGAAGCAGGGGAGTGAGAAGAGATAGCAGTTCACAGAAAGTTACTAATGGACCAGGTTTATAAGCTGCTTTTTGTTTAACACTATGACTTCACTGCTTGAATGTAAGCTTACTGTGGGAACAGGGAGGGGGAGGAGAAGGGGGGAGAAAAGGAGGGGCTTTGTTCCTGTAAAGTATAAAGACAGAAAAAAACTGCTTTTTGCTGTGTGCATGATTTGAGACTCTCTCTCCTTGCACCGCTTTGAGATCTCAGATAAACTTTGTTTGCTTCTCCACCCTGGTGTATTCATTGGAGCGAAGCACACCGGGCAAAGACCCACTGTTGCTTGTCTCGGGCCCTTTGGTGCCGGTAACAACTGGACAGCATAAGCCTTTTTTTAAAAACTGGAATTCGGATGTAAATGCAACTTCCATAAAAAGATTAAGGGGTGGGGACTTAAAAGCCTTGCCTGTGGTATTTGAAGGTGTGTTCCAATCAATGATTTAATTTATGTCTGTAAAGGATGCCGAGATAGGAAAATGCAGCTTGAAACAGGCAGCCTCTGAAATCTTGGGTCATGATTCACTCACCCACCCACCCGCCATATCCCTGTTTAATTAATCCATCTGCAAACAAGTTACAGTCAGAGCCACGATATTGCAGATGAAGTTGGAGACTCGTAAAATGAGAGAAACCTTATTAAACAGTAGCACTTCAAAAAAGAGAATTAAAAACAGATTATCAACAAAGCACCTAATCCTGGTATCAATGCATGAGATTTAATCAAATTAAGTTTTTTAATTCTGTTTTAAAAATCTAATTTAGTTAAATGCAAGAAACTGTTGGTCTATGCACTTCCACCTTATCATGTTTCTCTGACTGTATAAATATCTGTCTACTGTATGTTTCATTCCATGCATCCGATGAAGTGGGTTCTAACTCACGAAAGCTTATGCTGAAATAAATTTGTTAGTCTCTAAGGTGCTACAAGTTTTTCTTTCTTATTTTCATTTTACCATTATACAGTATCTCTGCAAATATATAGCCGTAAACGTCACAGGGTTACTAAAATCCTTTTAAATTGCTGGGGAGGCAGATGAAGAAATTCGTAATTAAATACTGTTTATGGATTCTATTCAGATCAAAGGTAAAATGTCTACAGCTTTATATTTTACCATTAGAGCTGGTTGAAAATGTCCTCAAACTGTTTTCCAACAAAAGTTTTTTATGAAAAAATCTATTTTCTGTAGAAAATATTGACTTTTTAGTCAAAAAACCTAAACACCTTAAACTATAATGTTTTGATTTAGCAATGTTGTCACGATGCTTTACAGGAGTTATAGCTCAGGTTTCTCATATCCCCGTTCTCTTCCCCAGCCAGACTACCTTTTCTATGATGCACTGCAACCAGAGACTCCCATGATGCACTGTGGTAGCTCCACAAGTGGGAACAGTGTGATGCATCATGGAAAATGTAATCCAGCCAAAGAGCCCAGTCTGTAGAGGAGAATGTGTGCACAATGTAGTCAAACTACAGCTCCCATGAAGCACCTCAACAGTGTTTTGGAACAGAATTATTATTTTTAAATTTACCTGAAAGCTTTTGGACAAAATTTTCAGTTAAGGATCCCAATTTTTTTTGCCATAAATTTTACTTTTCCATGTAAAGTGTTGATTAAAAACAATTTTCTTCATTTTCTTCAAAACTTTCTGCACAAACCCTCATTTTCCAATGAGCAATAGTTAACAGTCTACATAAGCCTAGTTCTATGTACACATAAAAACCTGGCAATAACCTCGAGAACCACTCAAGAAAGTGATATACAACAGGGAAATGAAAAAAGGAACCAATGTCTCCCAATGGTTTTTATTGTTATTTCAGGTTGAGCCCAATTCACTGTGCCATCTCCCTCCCTCCCTCCCCACACCCACACACACCCACACCCACACACACCCCTATCACCATCACCACTTCTCAAACATCTACGCACATTTTTTTAAAGCAAAAAGTACCTACGTGATGGAAGTGGAGCTGCTTTGTGATGATCTAAGAATACTGAAATGTGCCAGTTTTGTGAACAGTGTGTGTGACCTGGTCAGTGAGGAGACATTGTATACTGAGTTATAAGACTTTCCTGTACAATTTCATTGATCTAGCTTAAGAGGGGATTGTGGGAAAAACAAATGGGAAGAAGACAGTGGCTGCAGATAAGGACACCTCAGTGCACACACACAAAAAGACAATGAGCGAGGCTATCAGCTTTAAGGAGCTTTGAGGAGCTTAAATCCCATCTTTAACAAGACCCAAACCTTGTTCTGCCAATGCTGGGAACTAAAAGATTACAGGGCTATAAAGGAGTTACTAAGTGACTGGTCTCATGGGTGATCATGAGGACTAAGCATCTCAGAAATGGATTCTCCCCGGAGGCTGGGAGAAATTGTTTGTGAGTTAAGGGAATGGACTATGCCAGACAAATCTGAGAAGTCTCAAAGGAAAGGGAACCAGAGTTGCATAGCAGGTTAGACCTACCGGGATTCCCTTGAGGAACACTGTTAGATATCTCGCAAGCTAGATGAGTGTACAGTCTGTTTTTCTCTGAAATACTTTGCTTTTGGGACTTTCTTTGGTCACTGATTACCATGGTCATTCCCCCAGACTCACAGATCATAGAATATCAGGGTTGGAAGGGACCTTAGTAGGTCATCTAGTCCAACCCCCTGCTCAAAGCAGGACCAATTCCCAATTTTTGCCCCAGATCCCGAAATGGCCCCCTCAAGGATTGAACTCACAACCTTGGGTTTAGCAGGCCAATGCTCAAACCACTGAGCTATCCCTCCCCCCGGATGCTAGACATAAGTCAGACGTGCTGAGATCATCAGTGTTGATGCACTGTGGAATTCACAGTGGAAGCTCAGTGGTGGGACAGCTTTTCCAACATTCAAAAAGTTACACCAGCAATAAATCTAGTCCCTTCTCTTCAGTTTAGTGAATTCACTCTGGTGCAGAGGATCAGCCCAAGGAGTATGCACCACTTAAGCTGTCAAAAATAGGACTTAAATTTGATTTAATCTCCAGGGTGAATTTCACCCACGGTAAGTAAACACCAGTAAGTTAGTTCTTAAAAATAAACTCCATATTAAATGTTTTATAATAGCAAAGACAGCCATTTCTTTCTGTAGCAAAAGGAAAAATAGAACAAAATTAAATTAGTGACCTTATTCTAAAAATCCACCCCATATTTCTTCTCATTACCACCAACTTTCATCTCCTTTCTTTATATTTCCCCAATGGATTCTTTCCAGCTCCAGTTCTCTCCATCTTGTATTTCCTTTCCTTGTTCTATTTTGCTGCTTCTCCCCGTAATGCTTAACAAGGCAGCAGAAGCATAGCATGTCCCTTTGAAACATATCAGTATCTTCTTGAATAAGCCCAACTCGTAATCAGTCTGTGTTTCCTTAAGATAACCTTACTGGCATGTAATTTCCTGGTCTTATCTTCACTAAGTGAATTATGTTGGCCATTTACTGATATTTGTGGCTTTTTCTTTAACTAGTAGCCCTATCCTGCTTTCAGTATTTGAGGCCTGATCCAAAATCCACTGAAGTCAAGGGAAATGTTTCCATTTACTTCAAATGGGTTTGGATCAGTTCTCTAAATCAATTGGAGAAGTACTGGGCAGACTGAGGTTAATGGCAGAGTAATAATAGGAAATTTATATAGAGGTCAATTTGACTCACCAAAAGCATCACAGCAGCAATTAGTTTTTACACCACTTTTAATTGTGAGCAGGGCAGGGGACTAGTAAACAAGTGTAGAGAGTCACCTAGAAGTTATAGCGTCCATTATGCTAATATAGAATCATACATTTCTAAGACTGTAGAGTTGAGAAGACCTTGAAAGGTCATCTAGTCCAGTCCTCTGCATTGAGGCAGGACTACGTCATCCCTGGCAGATGTTTCCTTCATCTGTTCTTAAAATCCTCCAATGAGAGAGATTCCACCACCTCCCTTGAAGCCAATTCTAGTACTTAACTATCCTTATAGTTAGAAAGCTTTTCCTAACATTTAAACTCAATTTCCCTTGCTGCAGATTACTTCTTGTCCAGCCTTTAATGGACATGGTGAACAACTGAGCCCCACACTCTTTATAACAGCCCTTAACACATTAAAAGACTTACCAGGTACTTCCTCAATCTCCTTTCCTCAAGACAGTTTTTTTCTTTTAACCTTTCCTCTATAGGTCAGGTTTCTAAACATCATTTTTGTTGCTCTTCTCGGGACTTTCTCCAATTAATCCACATCCTTCTTAAAATGTGGCACCCAAAACTGGACACAACACTCCAGCTGAGGATTCACCAGGGCTAAGTAGAGTAGGACAATTACCATCTGTGTTCTGCATACAACTGAACATTAGACTTTTTTCCACAACTGCTTCACATTGTTGGCTAATCTTCAATTTGTGATCCCAGATTTTTTCTGCAGTACTGTTGCCTAGCTTTTAGTTCCCATTTGCTATTTGTGCATTTGATTTTTACTTTCTAAGTGTTGTATTTTGTACTTGTCTTTGTTGAATTTCATCCAGTTCATTTCAGACTCATTCTCTAATTTTTTCTGATCATTTTGAATTCTAATTCTGTTCTCCTAAGTGCTCACAACCCCACCCAGTTTGATGTCCACCACAGTCTGTTCTCTTATGTTCACCCTTTTTACAAGACTGTGATAATTTTTGTACAAAGTATGCCTTGTGAGGTATCATTTGAAAACTCAATTTTCTGATTATTGTCCTGGTAACATGTATGTGGCAACACTGTATATAAAGTTATAAGATTGCACTGAATGATCTTATTGAGACATATTCCAAAGTCTGCAAAAACAGTCACAAACCAGTTCCTCGGAAACAAAAGGCAAACTGATGCCTCAGCTAGTTGTCAACAAGAACAAATGGACTATCACTTGGTCAAGTGGCTATTCATTGGTAGGAAAAAGGGTGTGAGTGAGAAATGTATATCTTGGCAAAGAAACAGATGGAGTTCCTATTTCCACACACTTTCTCCTGAACCTCAGGTGGAAATGATTTTCAAAGAAAAAGAGAACTATAAGAAAGGGGAATGGATGACCCCAAATACTCCTCCCTTTCTCTCTGCCTGCAGCATCAACACCACCAAAAGGACAAGAAAGTAACACTAAACTGGGGGAGGGGTTCTGGCCAAAAGGAATCCATGTGAAGCTGAAGCATGTGGTGAAAGATACCTCTGCTTTGAATTCATTTAGTTTGTCCAGATATTAGCTGTGTTTTACCTTTTATTTTCTTGTAACCAATTCTGACTTTTATGCCTCATTAACTGTAATCACTTGAAAACTATCTTTCTGCAGTTAATAAACTTGTTTTATTGTCTGATGTAAACCAGTGTGCTTGGACTGAAGTTTTTGGGAAACTACATTTGCGATAACGGGATTTTTGCATATAATTTTCTATTAATGAAATACCGGACTTTGTGAGAGCTTGTATTGTCCAGGTGAGGGCTGGGCAGTATAAGACATACATTTCTGGGGGCAAGTCTGGGACTTGAAGTTGGCTGGTGTTGCTCTGCAGTGTAATTCAAGAGTGGATGGTCATAACACTCATACAATGTACCTAGGAGTAATTTATATACTGGAGGCTGTGTTCGAACAGACCAGGAATGGTTGCTCTCACAACGAAGCAGTGTAAAAGGCGCCCCAGGTTGGAGAACTGAGGGGACACAGCTGTTCAACAGTGCAGGTAACGTCCTGGGTAATGTCACAGTGTCATCAACAAATTTTATAAGCATACTCTCCACTACATTATCCAAGTCATTAATGAAAATATTCATTAGTACTGAACTCAGGACAGATACCTGTGACTGCCATTGATTTCATTAATAAAATAATAAATGACAAGAGAACAAAATTGACATTTTAGTGACATTTTTGTCCTATTCTTGATCAGCTATAGAGCTGATCAAAATATTTGAAGTAATCAAAAATTTGACCACTCAAAATGTAATGTTTTACTTTCCAAAAATAGGGAACATTTTCAAAATAAAGTTGAGAAATATTCCTCCTCCCCCACCATCCAGCTCTAGTCATTTTAAGTATTCCCAGTCACAGTTTTGCACACAGCTCCTACTATAAACAAATGAAAAAATTTGCCTTCAAGCCAAAGGAAAAATTGCTTTGTTTTATATGTTAGTACAGAATTCTTCCTTTAACCTATTGCTGTCCACACGGGAACTTTGGTAGACTTAACTACACCACTCTGGTGTATGAGCAACATAGTTAAACGTACCTGATTTTCTAGTGTAGACCAGAACTAAGTTTCACAACACTTTACATGATTTTTTGCAAGCCCTTGTTTTTCCTTTAAAAATATCAGAAAGAAAAAGTGACGATAAAAATCCTCTTGCCTTAAAAAAATGACTCTCGAAATGCAGCAGTCAATATTTCTCCTAAAAATGTCAATATTGGAGCTGTTCTGGTAGGCTGTATTTGTCAGAGTTAGATTTTTCTTCCAATAGCAGGATGGGGTGCCCACTCATACATATATCCACAGGTGACTTCACACTTATAGACCTCAAGCCAGATTTCAGTTTGCTGTGTCAGACATGTCCTTGTTCCAACACCCCCCCCCCCCAAATACGATGGAACAGTTTTCTGCCAGAAAACCCTGATCTGACAAAATTTAAACATTTCACAGGAAAGATAAATTATTTCCCACAAAAATTTTAACAATCTCAGTGATTCATTTCAATAAGGTCAAAATGTTGCATTTCAACTTTATCGTTTAGACTTTTACAACATAGATCATTTGAAATGATGAGCTTGAAGTTAATATTTCAACGTTACTAAACCGGAATGTTTCAATAAAGTCAAGTGAAATAGTTTCGGAATGTTTTGTTTTGGAAAAAGTTTGAGATTGATTTTTCATCCCAGTTCAGGATGAAACCAAATTTCAGGAAATTTCATGATTTCATAAGACAGAGATCCCATTTTTCAAAACCAGTTCTACTTATATTTATAAACACTCTAGTCTGATATTTCAAAAGTTCATATGGAACTGACCCCAACTGTCACAAATTTTGCTAGACAGCTTGATGGCTACCAATCACCTTAGAGATTATCTACACCAGGAAAAAGAGGAGTGATTGAAAATGTGTTACTTGAACATGAGAGGCTTTACTTAGCACCTAGTACAGACCAAAAAAAAAAAAAAAGTGATATTTAGAACTTGTTAGCTGGTGGTTATGCCTTCATTGCAGACATTGTCCCTATCTATACAAGGTATAAGTGATGGTCACTTAACAGTCAGCCATCATGTTCTTAAACACCACCACTCATTTTCTGAGTCTAGACAAGCCCATGGCGAAAAGGGTGATTATTCTTCTGTAAAAGTGGCAATACATTTGAACTTTTATTTGACGAGGTCAAGGGGGGACAAACTAGACAGGGCTGGATGCACTGAGCCAATTTCAGTCTTGAAAGCAAGTGCCTCTCTGCTGACCTCAGTGGAGCTCTGCATTTATACCAGGGGGTCTCAAACTTCATGGCGCCATGACCCCCTTCTGATGAGAAAATTACTACACAACCCCAGGAGGGGGGGTCTGAAGTCAGAGCCTGCCTGAGCCCCACTGCCCTGGTGGGAGGGCTGAAGCCCGAGCCCCACTGCCCTGGCGGGAGGGCTGAAGCCCGAACCCCACTGCCCTGGGCAGGAGGTGAGGGAGCAAAGTTGAATCTCAAGAGCTTCAGCCCCATGCAGGGGGCCTGTAACCTGAGCCCCGCCACACAGGGTTGAAGCCCCTGAGCTTGGACTTCAGCCCTGGGCTGTTGGGCTCGGGCTTCGGCCCTAGGCCCCAGGAGGTCTAAGCCAGGTCTGGTGACTCCATTATAATGGGGTTGCGACCCACTTTGGGGTCCCGACCCACAGTTTGAGAACCGCTGATTTACGCCATATCTGAATTTGGTTTCTTAAGGCTCATGGTATGATAATAGAAAGGGTTTCACTTATTTCTTCCATCATAGTGCGTAAGAGCCCTAGTCAAAGACCAGGTCTGCACTGTGCTAGGCTCTCTTCAAACAAACACCACAGTCCCTGTCTCAAAGATCTTACAATGTAATCACTTAATCTCTTTCCAGGAAAACTGAATATTACTCCCTCCCAAAGTCTTATTTGCAATATACATATTCAATTTTTTATAAATCTATTTCCACTCAGGCCACTCCCTTAAATCACTGTTTACTCTAAAGATCCCATAATGCTGAACAGTTATCAGTTATGCAGAGTGAAATTCACCCCTCTGTATAAAAGGGCCAGAATACAGTCATTGCAAACCTAGTTTTTAGGTTTTACATTGTACATCGGTCTTGTGTGACTGCTCTCCATAGGGGTGACTTGACTTTCACCCCTAAAACACACTCTCTGTAACATCACAGGAAAGCCAAAGAGGTCAGCAGCACACAAGTGCAACTTGTAATCTTTCCCCTTTTAAATTCATTGTCTCGTGTAAAATAGAAATCATGTTTGTGGGGTTGGAATATCTATGTAATAATCAGCATTTGTCAATCACGTATTTTGGTTCTGCAACAGTCTTTAGCCACATTCAAAAACCATCGATGGCCCAGGACAGTCCTCTGCCATCAACATTATGGTAATACGCATTGTTTGTGTAAATAATAAATAGTGTTATTAAACACTAAAATAATAAAGTGTTGAGAGCCACACTGGGAACCAGAACAACTCCTCACTCTGAGAAGCACCACTAATGGGCTATGAAACTAGAATCAGGGCATCAGAATCTGCCCCTTAATGTCAGCAAATATAGTTGCTTCCTCTTCTTTTCTTAATGCTAAATATCCGGGATCCTACTGTTTTCATTCCTTGTTTTGTACATTAACCTGGTTAGAAAAACCTTCAAATATCTCAAGCAGTTCAGGACACATCTGCTGTCTAGAACATGTGCAGAAAGCATGGATGTTTGCATGAGTGCAGCCCCTTGGTTGCCCCTTAAAGGGGAGAGAGCTTCTGTCACAGAAAATGAAGTTGAAGTGATATTATAGATATCATGAGTTATAATAAGCCGTGACATTAAAAAAAGCCACCAAAAACAACGTTGCTGATAAAACCTGTCAAGAAGTACAGTAAGTATAGTGACAGTAAATTAATACAACTTTGTAATATGTGTTATATTTTGATAACAGAAAGGTTGGCAAATCCATCATGTCTCAAGTTGCTGAAGTAGAAAAACTAGTTACCCTCACACCATTTATCATCACCTGCCTATCTGCTAACACCTTAAGCTTCACACAAAACACTGCCCAGTGTGCAAATGTTCCTAATGTCACAGAAGGCAGCCAAGAACATTCTATTGCAAATGTAGATGGGAAGATAATGTAGCCATAGGTATTAGCAAATAGAAGTCTGAATACGCATAGAATCATAGAATATCAGGATTGGAAGGGACCTTAGGAGGTCATCTAGTCCAACCCCCTGCTCAAAGTAGGACCAATCCCCAATTTTTGCCCCATATCCCTAAATGGCCCCCTCAAGGATTGAACTCACAACCCTGGGTTTAGCAGGCCAATGCTCAAACCACTGAGCTATCCCCCCCAATACAGACACACTATTAAACTTGCACTCTTTGGAGTGACAGTAGGTGCTTCATCTATTCACAGCCACATAGTTGTACAGACTAAGAAAAAAATAGATCCATTCTTATTACTGACACTGTCTGCACTTCACAGAGAGAGGGTTTTATTCTGGAGTTATCTGATGGGCCAGATTCTCAGACAAATCAGCAACACTCCAGAGCTCAACTTCATGAATAATGAGCCACGAGGCTAAACCTGGCAGTGATGCAAATGGTGAGAGTTATGTACAGCCAAATGAATGCGAGAAGATACATGTGTAAACAGTTCTATCGCGTTATGCTTTCTGCAGATTGTTTTACCAGTTGTAATCTGGCCCTTCCTCTCTGCAGTATGCAAATTACGTCAATCCACACTCTTCTCCTTTAATGTACTGCACTCATTTAATTCACACCACTATTTAAGGCCCCAGTTCAGAACACTTAACATGTGCTTAATTTTCAGCATGAGTTAAAGACCATCCCAAATTCAGCAAAACACCTAATCCTATGCTTAATTTTAAACAGGTGCTTAAATCCCGTGCCTAACTTTGAGGCCATGTCTACACTTACCGGGGATCGATGTCGCTGCTGTGATCGATGCAGCACCTCACAACAGCTATCAGGATCAGACCTGTAATTACTAGGCCTGAAAATGATGAGATGTGATCCCTGTGCCATCATAAGAGTGACAATCTGGTCCTAGATCAATTACACATTTGTTCTTCTGCCCTTTGCAAGTACAGCTAGTCAGGAAATGGTTTTGCCATCCCACAAAAATCTGAGATTTTGGAAATTTGTTGTGTGTCAGGACAAAGTAGAAATGCTGAGAATTTTTGCAAACCCCAAATCCAAAAATAAGTAAATAAATGGTTCAGCTTAAGACGTTCTCTTATAATCATTTACCAAAAAAAAAAAAAAAAAAAAAAGTTTTGCTTCTATTTTGAAGATCTAGAAATACTTTTTTTTTTATACTTAAATTTCTAAACAAAGTCACTTAGAACAAGAAAATGTGACTTGGAGATATGCCTACTACAATACAGTGAGCCCAAGAGAATCAGTAGCCATGTGCCTAGATGGAAATACATCTGCACAGTCTAATCACATTGCAGACTGTGAGGGTAAGATTCTGAGCTGAGGCTCCCAAGGTCAGTCTATGGCTTGTGGTACAAGCCGGAATGCCCACAGATCATATAGTGCAGCCACGCTTCGGCACAACCCTTACACCTACGCTTGAAGTGGGCTGCATAGAGGTGTCCATGATGGCCCAACACAATGCCTGCTCCAGGGGGATTCTCTTCTGGGTCCCTTGCAGCTCCTCTAAACCTTGAGAGTGAGGATAGGGAGCGGAATCTTAGGCCTGAGCTGCACATCAGAGTGACAAGGTGGTTCCAATCTCTTTTATTGGATCAATTTCTGTTGGGGAAAGAGAAGTTTTCTAGCTACACAGAGCTCCTCTTCTTCAGATCTGGAACAAAGTACTCAGAGTGTCGTTCGGTCAAGCTGGCTACATCACTCAGGGCTGTGAAAAACCTAACTACATTGCACAGGGAGTCACTTCCACCCAATCCCCACTGTAAACACAGGTAGGTTGACAGAAGAATTCTTCCTCAACACGCCTACTGCTCCTCATGGGGTGGATTTACTACAGCAACAGAAAAAACCCATCCATCACTGTAACAAGTGTCTACACTACAGTGGCATAGCTGCAGTTGTACGATTATAGAGCTTGTAGTGTAAACATATCCTTAACTGAGAAAAATACATTTTCCAATGGATTTTTCAAACGAAACCAAGGCTCATTCAAATTTCATGCAAAGAATGAAGCGTTTCCCTTCTAAGGAAGAAGCACAGGACTCCTACTCTATATGCATCACGGGTCATCCGTTGCAGGCTCCTTTTAGATTCTGGAAAAATCATTCTTTAAATGGTTGTTTAAATCAAATGTAAACCCCGACAGACCAATATTCAACCCGGAAAAAAGGCTACTCAAAAATACACATGCTAATTACACTATATAAATCACTCTTTTCATATAATTAAATGGTTGTAGAAAAAAATCCCAAGCGGCCACATGAGTAGGTACATCATAAATCTGGATTATTAAAAAAGATTATAAATGCATAGATTTCCTAAGCATCTTGATTAGCAGAGCGTTGTTAACACCTCTATCCTCTCTCTGATATGATAAACTGCATAATCATGACTGCAAAGATTATGAAGCAGCATGTGTCACAGAAAGCAGTAGAATGGTAATTTAAGTGCCACAATTGGCAATTATATATTCAATATTTAGCAAATGGATCGGGTTGGTGAGAGATTAACTATATTGTACTCTTGAATATGGGGGTAAAAATGTCAAAGTGTTTATCCATTTAGGATCTTTGAAAGACTTTAGGCTCCTAAATAAGTGGTCTGACCTTCAAAAGTGCCAAGGACCCAACAGTTCCCATCAAACTCAATGGGAACTGCTGAAGGCTCAGAACTTTAGAAGGGTCAGGCCACATATTTGAGTACATACATTATACACAGAGCTGGTAGAGATGCTTATAATTAAGGTTGCCCAACGCTTCCCATTATACTAAGCCCCTGTTTTCAGCTGCTTGTAAACTGTGCCAAACTAACTGTTTGAGCTGAAGTTTTCCATGCTTGCTCTCTTCCTCAGGCTGAATTAATATATGTTTCTGAGGCTGTCAAATTTAATTAACAATTTTTTTTAACAAGCATCAGGGTGGAAGCATGTCCTCTGGAATGGTGGTTGAAGCATGAAGAGGCATATCTGGCACATAAATACCTTTTAATGCCAGCTACAAAAGTACCATGCGAACACCTATTCTCACTTTCAGTTTCTGGAAGTGCATTCAAGCTCCTTTCCTTCCGTCAGGAGAGCATATGGTAACATCATTGCTTGTTTGTTATTCTCATAAGTAACATCAAGATCCATTGGGCCAGCCTAGTATTCGATACTCCTTTCCCCTGCAGTTTCCCTGATAAAATATACTTCAGGGGAGAATGAGGTGTTTGTATTATAATAGGGGCTGGGCCAGTAATCAAAGCAAAAGCTTCAATGGCCCACACAGCTGCTAAACATTCTCTTTCACAGATCCCAAACCGCTGCTCTATAGGGATTAATCTTCTAGACTCATATGCTACCAGTATTAACTTCCTGTCAGCTTCTTGTATCAATACCGCCACTAGACTTTGTGATTACGTTGGCAGCAATCCAACAAACGGCTTGTTTATCTCTGGGAATTTCAGCGCTGGAGTTTGCATCAAGGCTTGTTTTAAATTACAAAAAGCTTTTTCTTGTTCAGGCTCCCATTCTACTTTCTCACTCCCTTTCTACTTTCTTTTTTAGTAAACGCCATAAGGGCCCAGTTATAGAGGCAAAATTCCAGATATGTTTCCTTAAATAGTTAAACCCTCCTAACATCACCGTAACGTATGAGAATCCTCTGGCCTTGGTAAATTCATTAAGGATTTCACCTTTTGTTGATCTACCTGAATTCCTTGTTCCCCTAGGGTCACCTCCAAATAATTTGCTCTCCTCTGCACTAGTTGGGCTCTCTCTTTATTAGCCTTGAAACCTGTTTCCTGAATGAGTCTCAACACTTTAGTCTGCGCAGTCACCTCCTCTTCAGTGTCTCCCCACACTAATATGTCATCTACATATGAGGTGACATTCTCCCAATCCTCCTTGGATAATTGATCCAGCATTCACACCACATGTTGTTGCACAGTAGCCAAAGCGTTATGTAGTCCCTGGTGAATTCTTTTAAATAAATCCTGTTGTCCCTTAAAAGTAAACGCAAAGTGGGCCCAAGAATCGGGACGCAATGGGATGGCGATTTTTTTTTGTGCTAAATCTATGACAGAACTATTTAGGGGCCCACTGTATTCTTGCCATTATTTGAGGTAGATCTGCTATTATTGGTGCTATAAGGGGGAAAGGAGTCGAGGAAAGCTGGCTGTATTTTAAAGAAACCTTATTGAGGTTGCAGGAACAAACCATCCCGATGTGTAGAAAGAAAAGTAAATATGGCAGGCGACCAGCTTGGCTTAACAGTGAAATCCTTGCTCGTCTTAAACACAAAAAAGCAGCTTACAAGAAGTGGAAGATTGGACAAATGACCAGGGAGGAGTATAAAAATATTGTTCAGGCATGCAGGAGTGAAATTAGGAAGGCCAAATCACACTTGGAGTTGCAGCTAGCCGGAGATGTTAGGAGTAACAAGAAGGGTTTCTTCAGGTATGTTAGCAACAAGAAGAAAGTCAAGGAACGTGTGGGCCCCTTGCTGAATGAGGGAGGGAACCTTGTGACAGAGGATGTGGAGAAAGCTAGTGTACTCAATGCTTTTTTTGCCTCTGTCTTCACAGACAAGGGCAGCTCCCAGACGGCTGCACTCCGCAGCACGGTATGGGGAGGAGGTGACCAGCCCTCTGTGGAGAAAGAAGTAGTTCGGGACTATTTAGAAAAGCTGGACGAACACAAGTCCATGGGGCCGGATGCACTGCATCCGAGGGTGCTAAAGGAGTTGGCCGATGTGATTGCAGAGCCATTGGCCATTATCTTTGACAAATCATGGCAATCGGGGGAGGTCCCGGATGACTGGAAAAAAGCGAATGTAGTGCCCATCTTTAAAAAAGGGAAGAAGGAAGATCCGGGGAACTACAGGCCAGTCAGTCTCACCTCAATCCCTGGAAAAATCATGGAACAGGTCCTCAAGGAATCAATTTTGAACCACTTAAAGGAGGGGAAAGTGATCAGAAACAGTCAGCATGGATTCACCAAGGGCAAGTCATGCCTGACTAACCTAATTGCCTTCTATGATGAGATAACTGGCTCTGTGGATGAGGGGAAAGCAGTGGATGTGCTATTTCTTGACTTTAGCAAAGCTTTTGATACAGTCTCGCACAGCGTTCTTGCCAGCAAGTTAAAGAAGTATGGGCTGGATGAATGGACGGTAAGGTGGATAGAAAACTGGCTGGATGGTCGTGCTCAACGGGTAGTGATCAATGGCTCCATGTCTAGTTGGCAGCCGGTATCAAGTGGAGTGCCCCAAGGGTCGGTGCTGGGGCCGGTTTTGTTCAATATCTTCATCAACGATCTGGAGGATGGTGTGGACTGCACCCTTAGCAAGTTTGCAGATGACACTAAACTGGGAGGAATGGTTGATACGCTGGAGGGTAGAGACAGGATACAGAGGGACCTAGACAAATTAGAGGATTGGGCCAAAAGAAATCTGATGAGGTTCAACAAGGACAAGTGCAGAGTCCTGCACTTAGGACGGAAGAATCCCATGCACTGCTACAGACTAGGGACCGAATGGCTGGGCAGCAGTTCTGCAGAAAAGGACCTAGGGGTTACAGTGGACGAAAAGCTGAATATGAGTCAACAGTGTGCCCTTGTTGCCAAGAAGGCTAACGGCATTTTGGGCTGTATAAGTAGGGGCATTTCCAGCAGATCGAGGGACGTGATTATTCCCCTCTATTCGGCACTGGTGAGGCCTCATTTGGAGTACTGTGTCCAGTTTTGGGCCCCACACTACAAGAAGGATGTGGATAAATTGGAAAGAGTCCAACGGAGGGCAACAAAAATGATTAGGGGGCTGGAGCACATGACTTATGAGGAGAGGCTGAGGGAACTGGGATTGTTCAGCCTGCAGAAGAGAAGAGTGAGGGGGGATTTGATAGCTGCTTTCAACTACCTAAAAGGGGGTTCCAAAGAGGATGGATCTAGACTGTTCTCAGTGGTAGAAGATGACAGAACAAGGAGTAATGGTCTCAAGTTGCAGAGGGGGAGGTTTAGGTTGGATATTAGGAAAAACTTTTTCACTAGTAGGGTGGTGAAGCACTGGAATGGGTTACCTAGGGAGGTGGTGGAATCTCCTTCCTTGGAGGTTTTTAAGGTCAGGCTTGACAAAGCCCTGGCTGGGATGATCTAGTTGGGGTTGGTCCTGCTTTGAGCAGGGGGTTGGACTAGATGACCTCCTGAGGTCCCTTCCAACCCTGAGATTCTATGATTCTATGATTCTAAGGGTGTAGCTTTATTAATTTGTCTAAAATCCACTGCCAATCTCCAATCTCCCCAGGCTTTTAATATGGGCCAAATTGGGCTATTGTATGTGGAATTCCCCTTTTCAATCATTCCGTGTTGTTTTAATGGTTCAATTATTTTCTCAATTCCTGCCTCTGCTTGCACAGGACATTTATATTGTCTCTGTGGTGGCACTTCATCCCCCACAATTTTAACTCATGCTTCAATTTTACCACAGTCTGCTTTATTCATAATCCATACATTAAAAAACTATTGCCCACACATCCTGTTGATCCAATATAATATCCTCCACTGCTTCTGCAGCACATATTCTTGGAATATACCCTGTCAGGACGTTTTCCGTCCAGCCGGGCACATGCCACAGAACTCCATTAGTTGAATCCCAAACTAACCGATTCCTCTTCAAAAATAGGAGTCCCCAGTATTACTGGCTCAGCCACCTGATCTATCTGAAGCATTTGTTCTTTACAACAAAAATCCCCCACTCTCTCTCTGGGTATAGCTATTTCTACTGAATGATACATGTTTCCTGTCACTCCTTCCCCGATAAAGGCTGCTGCTGTAAGAATCTCTGACACATATCGAGTCAAATCACAACTTCTATTTACAATATTTACACCAGTCCCTCTGTCCAACAGGGCATCTTTGCATCCATTATCTCCCACAATGACAGTTGTCCTAGGCCTCCCGTTTGAATCTCATCTTAATCTAGTTGCCATCTCCCACTCCTGAGGACCCATTTCCAATGGGAGCAACTTGTCATCGGGACTTCCCTATAGAGCAGGTTTATCTGAACCTGCAACTTGCATAGCTGCAACCTTTTTCTCTGCTCCTTAAACATTTCTTCTTCCATCCTTTGCATTTCTTTGATCAATTCATCAGTACGTCTCCCATCCCACTTATCCATACGTACTCCCCTCAATTTCAAATACCTCCAAGCAATATTATGAATCACATTGTGACAGGTTGGGATCACAGAGACCGGCTTGGTGCTGCCACCTGGTGTGCCAAGGCTACTTCTGCCCCTGCTTCCAGGCCTTTTCCAGCTTGGGACTCCCGAATCCTGTCTGCTTTGAGCCAGATTCCACTGATTTGCTACAAACACAGACCCAGGTGCGAACCAAGTCCACTAACAACTGTAAGGCTCCTGGAAGCGCTCTTGCCTTTGACACCCAGGTGCCCAACTCCCAAAGAGGTTCACACCCTTAATAAATACATTTTACCCTGTATAAAGCTTATGCAGGGCAAACTCAAATAGTTCGCCTTCTATTTCAAAGATAGAAAGTTATGCACAGCTGTTTGCCCTGCTAGGTACCAACTCGTACTCCAGGCAACTAAATAAGTAAAAAGTGATTTTAATAAGTACAGAAAGTAGGATTTAAGTGATTCCAAGTAGTGACAGACAGAACAAAGTGAATTACTAAATAAAATAAAATAGAACATGCAGTTCTATGTCTAATCGCCCTGTGTACAGATAAAAACCTCACTAGGTCCAGTAAACAGGCTATCTTCCTTCTAGCCTGGGTCCAGCAATCACTCACCCCCCCTAATGTCTTTGTCCCTTGTTCAGTCTCTTTCAGGTGTCCTTGGGGGATGGAGAGTCTCTCTCTTTAGCCAGCTGAAGACAAAATGGAGGGGTTTCCCAGGGGTTTAAATAGATTTTCTCCTCTGGGTGGACACCCCTCCCTCCCCCTGTGTAGCATCCAGTTACCAAATGGAGTTGGGGTCACATGGACAAGTCACCTGTCCATGCACAACTCAGTTCCTTCTCAGACCAGCCACATTCCTGGCAAAGCTCAGATGTGGATTGGGGTCTGCAAGTTCTATTGTCTGTTAAGTGCTTCTTGATTGGGCACTTAACCTGCACATTCCTTTCTCAAGAAATACAACCAATATTCATAACTTCAACTACAACAATGATACATGCATATAAACGGGAGGAATAAATTCAGTAGGTCATAACATTCACAGAGATATGTTATATGGCACATGTAGCATAAAACATAGTCCAGTTACATCATGTATACATTTATAAGCATCTCCCCATAAAGTTTTATGGGGTACACCGTCACACACATCTACTCCTTTCTGGGGCTCATTTTGATTATTCCACCCTCTACCTCCTTGGGGTGGGTTGTTTTGTTCTCTATCATGACCTCTTCCTCTCTCATGGTATCCTGATTTATAAACCCTCTCATTTAAATAAGTTATTGCCTCAACAAATGGTACCCTAGGTTTCAATCCTTCTATCTGGCTTCCCCCTCTCATCATTCTTTGGCATGCTATCCAGTGCTCCAGTGCATTCATAACTGTTAATCCCTCAACCTGGGCTGCTTGTTTCACCAAATTAGTAGACATTGCTAATACATTTCTGTCCAATCCTTCAAACACATCATTCCAAAATTCCCTCTGATTCAAGTCAACTGACATCAAAGAATCAGTTGTGACATGCCTGGAGACCTCTGCCCTGGGATTAGTCACCAGTTGTATTTCTCCAGCCAATAATCTCAATATTATTCTCCTTAACAGGTAATCCCTGGGTGAATGTCTGAGCTTCATGTAATCTACACTGGATAACACCTTCATGGGTCTTCGACTTCTCTCTTAAATCATGGTATCAGCTGGTGTGCTTCTGGCTGCCTGTCCAAAGCATTTTTCACTCCATCTACTGCCTGTCTAATCTCGCCCTGATTAACCAATAAGATTCACTTATATTTAAATTTTCTGTTCCTCCTAATTCTGCCCACAGTACCAGCCATGTAGCTAAATTGTTCATATTCACTTAGCCTAATGACTTTATCAGAGTTACAGTTGATGGTAAACTCACAGGAATTATTTGTGTCTCCTCTGGCTGCATCTCCCCCGCTGCATCCTTAATGGTTGATCTCTGTTCTATCACTGCTACAGACATTTCTGGCTTAAGCTCTCCCAGCTAGTTTCTTATCTCTTCCTTCAGTTTAGTATAAAGCCCCTCTCAAGGTTGGCCAAATTCCCTTTTCTCTTGACCCCTCGCAGATCCTCTCCATACCAAAGATCATTGCAATCCAGATTCAAATTTCTCTCTCTGACAAACAGCCACATCTTGCAGCTCCTGTATTTTCACTTGCTTTTTCAATGCAGCTATAGTTTTCTGGCACCAACTGTGAGAAACGCTTGTGATCTCTTCGTTTTCCTTAGTCAAATCTCGAATTAACTGTTTTATTCCTATCACTTGATGGTCACATTTATCTTTGTCTGCTTTTCCCAGTCCATCATCAATCGTTTCCCAGTCCATCATTCTTTTCTCCAATTCCCTATTTTGGTTCCCCATTTGTTCTACCTGACTTTGCATTATCTGTGCCTGTCTCACTTCCCGTTCCAGATTTTCCTAGCAAGTTTTAAAATTCTCTTGTAATGTTTGTATCTCTGCACAGACTTCCCCCTTACATGCAATTGCCTTTTTTACAGCTTGCCACAAAAGCCATACTACGGCTGTTTGCTTTTTACTGGCATGAAGGTTGTACCACTGTACATATTTCTCAAACATGTTTTTTAAGGTATCAGGTATTACATCAGGTTCCATCGCACCTTCCATCCAGAGGCATGTGCCAAATGCAATAATCTCCTTCTCTAACAGAGAAGGGGCTTTAACTTTAGTCCACTGGGGTGGCTCTTCCACCCCTTTACTTCTCTTCTTAAACTATTTTTAAAAACATTATTACACTAACATCACATGGTATCTCCCCACGTGTTTTTTTTCTTCCCTCACAAATAAGGAGTCACCCTTCTTAGTCATAAATAAGGACTCCCCCAACACTGTAAGACCTCATCTTGAAATCTGGCACACCTTAATCTCTCTCCCGCCTCCGCATTCTCCACCACTTGTTAGACCCGCAATAGAGGTCTCCCTACGGGACGGGGAGCAAGCAGATACCGGAAACAGGGTTGAGCTATAATACTCTAAATGCTCTTTATTAATTACAAAACAAACCTTATTCACTCCACATTCACACCCCCAAACATACTATACCAGAGTCCAAAGGTAAGAATGGTCCCGATGGCCAGTCGAGGTTCCTTCCATCAGGATAAGATCATAAGATGTGGGGAGCCGGCAAAAACACATCTTATCCACACGGGACTCTGGATCAATAAACAACTCCAATTTGCAGACATCATAGGCATCGATTTATAGTCCATTCCATCACGTCATTGGCTCTTAGCATTTGTTTACTAGGCCTTCTACCCACACAATTCCAAAGAGACAATCCTAGGTGGGCCTCCATGCTCCAAGGCGTGCCATTTCCGCCAATTCTTATACAATTTTATATCAGTCCAGCTGGGTGTTATTTCCTTTTCTAATGATTTTCCGTATTTCTCTCGGAACATAAGATTGTTATTGCACAAAGAGTTCAAATAGTCCTTCACCTTAAGTGCTTGCTTCGGTTGTTAACTTGCAACGCACGCATTCATGTCAAGCACGTGTCATTCATACCAGGCCTCAATGACCTATAACATATTACATGGATTTATGAATCACAATAAATACACACACACTATATATCTATATATACATACATACACACACACCTCAACAGAAAAAAAATCCAAAAATATTTAATATATTTCAATTGGTATTCTGTTTAACGGTGCGCTTAAAAATGTGATTAATCACGATTCATTTTTTTAGTTAATCGCGTGAGTTAACTGCAATTAATTGACAGCCCTACAAGCAACAGCTGAAAGACTAGTGTGATATTTACATCTCCTGCACTTGAAAAGTCACTAAGCTAATTTATTTGTATGTTGGCAGTTGCCTGCCTCCTAATGAAGAGCTATGCGGCCATAATAAGCAATAAGAGCTGTGAAATACACAGAAATCAGTTAGCAGAAGTGGCAAGACTGGAGCTCATAGTCTCCAGGTTCTCATTCACTGTTCCATCCCCTAAGCTGCCAGGTGTTTGGTGGGGGAGGATTCTCTCAACTCACCTAATGCATGAGATTTTTGCACAGATGTCTCACTCAGTAATCACCTTTTGCAACAAAATTTAAACAAGCACCATCTGAGCTTCCCAGAGAGTCTGGGGGGGATACCGTGAAGCTTAGTCTTGTTAGGCACAGCCAGTTGGAACTGGACACAGACTGAAGCAAAGATCCTGTGGGAACCTCATGCCCCGAGTGATCACTGAATGCCATTGCGAGTTGCCTTCCAAAAATCAGACTTCAAAACTGCATCCGATGAAGTGGGTATTCACCCACGAAAGCTTATGCTCCAATACGTCTGTTAGTCTATAAGGTGCCACAGGACTCTTTGTAGCTTCTACAGATCCAGACTAACACGGCTACACTTCTGATACTTCAAAACTTGTTTACCATCTTCCACTCCCCATTCCCCAAAGCCATGTGTCAGGGTTCCCTCCCCACTCTAAACTCTAGGGTAAAGACGTGGGGGCCCGCATGAAGAGCCCTAAGCTTATTTTTACCAGCTTAGGTTAAATCCCCCAAGGTACAAAATTCCCTGCACCCTGAGAAATGCTTCTTTTGCTGCCACCATCAAGTGTCTAACAGGAATCCAGGAAAGGAATCACTTGAACTTCCCTCCCCCCACCAAAATACCCCCTCAAGCCATACACCCACTTTCCTGGGAAGCTTGAGAACAAATCTCCCAACCAATTGGTTACACAGTGATCTTAAAACCCACCCCCTGGGTTTGAACACCATAGAAAACAGTCAGCTTCTTAAAAGAAGGATTTTATTAAAACAAAGAAGGTAAAATCATCTCTGTAAAATCAGGATGGTAACTAATTACAGGGTACTCAATTTCCAAACTCAGAGGGATTCCCCCTCTGGTAGAACTTAAAGCTACAGAAAAAGAAAGGAGTAACCCCTCCCTCTCCCTCTAACACAGGGAACACACCAAGCAAAATAAACAGAAATCTACTTGCAGTGCTGACTACACTTACTTTAGAAAAGTGAGGTTTGGTGAGGAGGCTGGTTTTCTGTAGGTTCTTTCTGTCTTCCAAGATCACTCTCTCTGACAAAGACACACACACAAAGCTTTTCCCCTCCCAAGATTTGAAAGTATCTTGTCCCCTTATTGGTCAGATGCTAGCCAGGTCAGGTGTCAGTCTGGCTACCTGCATTTCTTAACCCTTTACTGGTAAGAGGATTTTATAGCACTGCATCAGATCCTCTCCCCCTTCCCTTTATATTTATGACACCATGTGACACCTTCAATCAATTATAAATAGTCCTAATTGTTGGCGGGGGTCCAACTCCCTCCTCCCTCTCACTTCCCAGACACAGTTCACCGGAAAAATAACAATCCAGAGTCCAGTCTGCAGGCAATTCGATGGGTTTATTGGGGCTAAACAAGCAAGCATATTCTGAAGCCTTTCACGCCAGTTGGGCTTATCTCTATATGCCGATAGATTTTTCCTCTTCCCCTCCCCCAACTACTGTTCTATACACCGATAGAACCCCCTTCTCCTGACCCCTAGCACCAACAGAGTTCCCTCTTCTCCTCCCTCTTCTTGGCAAACTTAATTATACTCAAAGTGCCCCTCCCCAGATACCACCCCTTCCAAAATATGGTCATGTTCCGTTCTAGGGAGTCTTGAGTTGATAAGACCGCCTCTTTTGTATCTGATGGAAGGGATAAGGAGCGGGGTTGCTTTTGGCCATGGTCACTTTCTCGCAGACTTTGCATCTCCTCGCCTCTCCAGCTGCTTGGTTACCATAGCAACCCCTTGCTCGGTTAGCCCCTTATCTTCGAGGCTACCAGCTGGGGGCAGAGAGGGGGGGTGCAACCTTGTGCTTTCACTTACATTCTCTTGCTCGCTTATTCAGCCTCTTTAAACTAACAGCAAGGCCAGAAGCAAGATTATTATTGTTTAGTCTCTACCCTATTTACTTCTCATTCTCCTAACACTAATAAGGTTACCTGTTACCACTAAAGAGCTCCGGAATATATTATTCTGGGCAAGTTTGAGTCTCTTGCCCAGATGTTCATGTAAAAAAAAAAAAAAGGCAGCTTTTCTGTACGCGAGCCTGAACCTTCATGAAATTGTATGTGACACATGAGAATAGGGCTGGGTAATACTGATGAGATTCTGTATAGTAGTAGACAGTTTCAAATCAGCCTTGGAGAGAAATCTCTTTCATGCTATCCTCTGACACTTGCTCAGCTCAGCTGATTTCAATGCTTGTGTTAGTTTTACTAACTTAAAAAGAAAATGAAAGCCTGGGGGACAGCATGGCTCAGGGAATTCATAAAGGGATTATGGAGTCCTTTGTTTCTCAGTCACTAACTCATAACAACAGTTGAGCAAATAATCTGTAGAGGATAACTCCCTCCATGGATTTTGGGCTCCCCCGACCGCAGTGAATTTTTCATGAGCAGTTAACAGTTCTCTTACATATACTTGCTGTTCATTAGGATTTACGGAATACTTTCAGGAAATCATTCAAGGTCTGTGGGTGAGCAGATATCTATGATTAGTCACCATACAAAAATTAAAATGTATTGGTTGATTTGGACTGAGTATATAGGTCACATGTTTCTGTTCCTTTCATGGACAGACTCATTCTTCATGTTGAGGAGCTCAACAGTTGCTTTTCCACCAGTGTAGACTAACAGCATTTGCTTCAGGTTCATTGTTCCCATGAACAATCCTGACAGCAAATGCCTTTGCTTTCATAGTCATGGAAAGGCACAGAAGGGGCGTGACTATAACAGAAACATTCATGGTTATATTTTTTGATGAGCCATTCACGCAGTGCCACCATGGATGGCAGTGAAATATATAAACCCCTGGCTGCACAGTGGTCTTCGGAATGAATCTGTGGTCTCAATACAATTCCTAGCAAACAGGATCTCGGAGCACAAACCAAGTGTCACGTTAGGCACTGAGGATTTCCCACCCCATCCCTGCCTGCTCCACTTCTATCTCCACTCTCAGTTATTTCCTTCTCCTCTCTTTCCTTGTTCTCTGATCGCACTGCCATGTCTTTTCTTCCCACTTTTGCCCTTTTACGGTCCATTATGCGGTCATAATGTGTGCTCATTTATCAAGCAACCTTTCTTCATGGCCTTCCTTAAAAACTCGCCTTTTAGAGATTTTCCTACCTATTCCAATTCAATAGTCCCCAAACCCTCCCTCTCTGGACCTCTTGTCCTGGGGCTAAGTAAGATGAGGCTGCAAACACTTAGGTGAGGAAGTCTCTCTTTCTGTGGACTAGACTGTGTCTCAGCCTGCACAACCATGCAGGTTGTGGGGTGGTTTCGGGTAGGGAGTCAAAGGAACCTTCTCTCTATTCCCTCAAACAGGCCAACGTACGCTGCTGACCCAGTGCCACTGCTACTAATAAGGGCCAGTGCCATTCTCTGGGACAAAGGTATGTCTCTGGGAGCATGTCTACACAACAAGAGCAGTGAGGTCATGGCAGCACAGGCTGTGCAAGCCCAGCTGGGACCCTGGGTAATTACTTGAGTGGCTAGCCCATGCTGCTGCAATCTCACTGCTATTGTTATACTAGCTAATTAGATCAAAACTACTAGGGTATGTCTAAAATGTGCTGCAGTCACACCTCTGATTGAGTGTACACATGCCCTCAGACAACTCCTTCCCCCTGTAGCTCGTAGGGCAGTGCAAGTGCATACATATACAATTAATTTTGCCACAGGGCTCATTGTAAAGCCATACTTATAGCCCTATCTGACTGACTGTGACACAGAAGTATTACCGAGTATGGAATCTGAACTAAACAAATTAATGACCTGTAGCCCCAAGAGTGGCCCAATTTTAGAAGGCAAAGGGCTCCTTAATATGTAACAGAATCTGACCAGTTTAAAACACCTCACACACTGTGGTCATGATATTTATGTAATTATCCTTTGAAAACCACAACATGCTGGTCATCAATATCACCATTTAATGTATGTAAACATGGCATGTGAAATTATGGATACTCTCTGATACTATGTTTTTGAGTCTGTAGACAAAGGAGGGAAAACAGTTTTCTTCTTAGAAAAAGGAATGCGTATTTTATTGTCTGACCAGATTGATCACAGAAGACAATGAAAAGTACATTTACATATGCGGTAAACAAGTGGAGGAGATGACCACTTAACCATCACAGCAGGGGATGGAGTCTACACACCCAGGAAGTCTTCCTAGCTCTTGAAACGGAGACAATGAACTTTGGTGTAATATAAGGGGGGGAAAGAGACATTTGAGTCATCCATCATCTGGATGAACAAAGAAGCCAGTGCTTTGTATCTATGAAAGATGGGTCTGCCTGCTAAAACAGGCTGGAGAATGCTGAAAACTTTGTGGCAAGTAAGAAACAGTGTTAGGCAAAACTATACAGCTTGCTAGAATTAAAGTTCTTGGCACTAGAAAGTGTGTTGTTTTTGTTTTGTTTGTAACCCTTTCATATCTTCCACTCTTGCTTGTAGTCACTTAAACTTATTCTTAGCTCTTTGGAGGCAGGGAACTTGGTGCTCTCTCTGAGTGTCCAGTAAGAGGGACACTCCGGAAGGGATGTTGGGATCAAGGAGTACTGGGTTAGTGGAAGCTCAGGGCGAGACCTTTGGACTGTGGGCATGCTGCTGGAGTCACTGCTCTGAGCCAAAGCTGCACAGCCTAAGGGCAGGTGGTGACAGAACCCCTTACTGGTCTGGGTGAACCCCCAAAGCATCACATGGCCATTACATGTGAGAAGAACAAAATAAATAGTATATTACATACCTATAGATTTTACTTTTGCTTAGCCATTGATGAGCTGATTCTTTTCATTTTTAAGGGACATTTTCTTTATCTTACCCTTCCCCCACTTTTTTTTTTTTAAAACACACACAATGACTCTCTCTCATCTCTGCTAATAGCTCTTTGGTGCTACTGCTGTTGCAAGATGAATTTTTTAAAAATGCAGCATAATGAGCTTCCCCCCATGCGAATAGTGTTATTTTTCTCTAAATTGCTTTGCAATGTGCCTCCTCTGCTACTAAAATAGCACTTCAGTTTCTTTGTTGTTCAGTCACCATCCAACTCCAACTCAATGCCATGTTGCCCAAGAGACCAGTGATAGAGAGAGAGAAATGTGATCCAAGCCAATTAAGGGGGAAAAATAAAGCAATTCCGAAAGAGTAATATCAAGTGAGTATCACTTCAATTTCTTTTCTGCAAGGTCTCCTCATTCCCATCCTATAACATGTATATATAATTACAGCAGCATCTTGATGGCTTGGTATGTAGTGCTATCAGCTATGTTATTGTGCAAATTTTATGGTATGTAATATTTGAAGTTTACAAGACACCATTAAACTTAAGTGAAAGCTCTTCTAGAAACTGCTGAACAACATGTAGGGGGGAAATTGCTAACTTTGGGTTTTTTCCTTTTTCATAAAGGATAGAAAAAACATGCTTTGATTGAAACTAAAAGCACTTGGATTTCAGATCTGTCTCTAACCTCTGCATCTGAATCCCAAACTTTGAGATCAGAAAAAAGTTTAAGGAAATTATTACATTCTCACCCTGCCTTCCCCACTCAACTGTACATACAGACCCATAAACAAATGTCTCTTTCCTTAATGTTAAGCACATGCTAAAATACATTCCTGAACCCGGGACCTTAGTTCATGGTTTAAGATGAGCCAGATTGCTGTAAATTATACATTTCAAATTAGGTACCTGGATTTCTTACTGAAACATTTGTCTCAAAAATTTTATCAAAATGCATTATTGCTGAAGCGACAAAAAGTCCTGTGGCACCTTATAGACTAACAGACGTATTGGAGCATAAGCTTCGGATGCATGCAGTAGAAATGCATTTAGAGACATTTCCACTGCATGCATCCGACAAAGTGGGTATTCACCCATGAAAGCTTATGCTCCAAGACGTCTGTTAGTCTATAAGGTGCCACAGGACTCTCTGTCGCTTCTACAGATCCAGACTAACACGGCTACCCCTCTGATATTAATTGTTGTACACCTTACAATTAGTCATTTTTATTACTTTAGAAGTCATTCAATTATAATCTTTGCAACAAGATTCTTGTTGGACAGCCTCACTTCACGTGCCCCATGACAATTAGCAATCTTGGTTTATAAAATCCACCACCTACTGAAGGTTTTTTTCACCTAAGGTGACTGCAAAAACATCTTTCTAAAATGTCAAATGTGTAGGAGGAAGCAGATGAATTTATACGTAGAAAATAGGACGTATAAAACTTTTCTTAAACACTATAAAAGTTTCAGCAAAAGTTTGATCTATACAATTTAATACCAATATCCCCCATACACTTGCCTTCAATACATAACATTAGAGCAAGATGAATCATGGCTGATGGTCGGAAAAAATGTAACAGTGTACTGCTTAATGCAGAGATCTGTGACCTTTTCTAGAGTGAAAGCCTCATTGTTCCTATGCTAGCACTGTAGGTGACAATCACAACACAATCAAAGGATAATCTGTGAAGGCATACAAGTAAGAAGCTCCAATGAACATATGCTTCTTTACCCTAGCTGAAGATTTGGCTCTACATTCAAATGCATGCATAAGACAGAAGGGGGTGGGGGTGCTAGGTAAAACAAGATACTAACAGACTGTATCGTTAATAAAAAAAACAAGAAAAATACCTGTGGCACCTTAGAGACTAACACATTTATTTCAGCATAAGCTTTCGTGGGTTAAGAACCCACTTCATCGGATGCATGGAATGGAACATACAGATATTTATACATTCAAAGAAACATGAGAAGGTGGAAGTGTCTATACCAATGTTAAGAGGCTAATTAATTGAAAGGAACTGTTATCAGTAGAAACTTTTGAAGTGATAATCAACAGGGGCCATTACAGACAGTTGACACAAAGGTGTTAAGGGAGGAAATAAATTCAATTAACGTAATGACCGAGCCATCCACGGTCAATATTCAAGCCTAAGGTAACGGTATCTAGTTTGCATATTAATTCCAATTCCACAGTTTCTCGTTGGAGCCTGTTTTTGAAGTTATTTTGTTGCAAAATTTCTACTTTTATATCTGTCATTGAGTGATTAGGGAGGTTGAAGTGTTCACCTACTGGCTTTTGAATGTGATGATTCCTGATGTCAGATTTGTGTCCGTTTATTCTTTTGTATAGAGATTGTCCAGTTTGGACAATGTACATGGCAGAGGGGCATTGCTGGCACATGATGGCATATATCACATTGGTAGATGTGCAGGTGAACGAGCCCCTGATGGTGTGGCTGATGTGATTAGGTCCTATGATGGTGTCACTTGAATAGATATGTGGACAGAGTTGGCATCGGGCTTTGTTGCAAGGATAGGTTCCTGGGATAGTGTTTTTGTTGTATGGTGTGTGGTTGCTGGTGAGTATTTGCTTCAGGTTGGGGGGCTGTCTGTATGCTGACTATGCTGGGAGATTGTGCCACACGCTCTCAAACAAACTGCGAAACCACCTGATCAACATCCTATACAGCAAACAGGGAAAGATTAAGACTGAGCTCTCAAAACTGGATACTCTTATGGAAAACCAACCTTCCACACAAACTTCTTCATGGACTGACTTTACAAAAACTAGACAAGCCATTTACAACACAAACTTTGCTTCTTTACAAAAGAAAAAGGACACTAAGCTATCTAAACTGCTGCATGCCACAAGGAACCACAACAGTAGTTCCCTTACCCCACCCAACAATGTTGTTAATCTTTCCAGCTATACTCTCAGCCCAGCAGAAGAATCTGTCCTATCTCGGGGCCTCTCCTTTTGTCCCTCCAGACCCACGAACATGATACAGTTCTGCGGTGACCTAGAATCCTACTTTTGACGTCTCCGACTCAAAGAATATTTCCAACACACCTCTGACCAACATACTAACCCACAGAATCCTTCCTACCAAAACTACAAAAAGAAGGATTCTGCATGGACTCCTCCTGAAGGTCGAAACAACAGACTGGAGTTTTACATAGACTGCTTCCGTCGACGTGCACGGGCTGAAATTGTAGAAAAGCAGCATCACTTGCCCCAAAGCCTCAGCCGTGCAGAACACAACGCCATCAACACCCTCAGGAACAACTCTAACATCATAATCAAAAAGGCTGACAAAGGAGGTGCTGTCGTCATCATGAATAAGTTGGAATATGAACAAGAGGCTGCCAGGCAGCTCTCTAACTTCATATTCTACAGGCCATTATCCTCTGATCCCACTGAGGAGTACCAAAAGAAACTAGACCATTTGCTCCAGAAACTCCCTGGAAAAGCACAGGAACAGATCTGTACAGACACGTGCCCTGAACCCCAACCAGGGGTATTCTATTTGCTACCCAAGATCCATAAACCTGGAAATCCTGGACGCCCCATCATCTCAGGCATCGGCACCCTAACAGCAGGATTGTCTGGCTATGTGGACTCTCCTCAGGCCCTATGCTACCAGCACACACAGCTATCTTCAAGACACCACTGACTTCCTGAGGAAACTACAATCCATCGGTGATCTTCCAGACAACACCATCCTGGCCACTATGGATGTAGAAGCCCTCTACACCAACATTCCACACAAAGATGGACTACAAGCCATCAGGAACAGTATCCCTGATAATGCTATGGCTAACCTCATTGCTGAACTTTGATTTTGTCCTCACCCACAACTATTTCACACTTGGGGACAATATATACCTTCAAATCAGCGGCACTGCTATGGGTATCCGCATGGCTCCACAGTATGCCAACATTTTTATGGCTGACTTAGAACAACACTTCCTTAGCTCTCGTTCCCTAATGCCCCTACTCTACTTGCGCTACATTGATGACATCATCATCTGGACCCACGGAAAAGAAACCCTTGAGGAATTCCACCACGATTTCAACAATTTCCATCCCACCATCAACCTTAGCCTAGACCAGTCTACACAAGCGGTCCATTTCCTAGACACTACTGTGCTAATAAGTGATGGTCACATAAACACCACCCTATACCGGAAACCTACTGACCACTATACTTACCTACATGCCTCCAGCTTCCATCCTGAACACGCCACACGATCCATTGTTTACAGCCAAGCTCTAAGATACAACAGCATTTGCTCCAATCCCTCTGACAGAGATAAACACCTACAAGATCTCTACCAAGCATTCTTTAAACTACAATACCCACCTGCTGAAGTGAAAAAACAGATTGACAGAGCCAGAAGAGTACCCAGAAGTCACCTACTACAAGATAGGCCCAACAAAGAAAACAACAGAACGCCACTAGCCGTTACCTTCAGCCCCCAACTAAAACCTCTCCAGCGCATCATCAAAGATCTACAACCTATCCCTCACTCTCACAGATCTTGGGAAACAGACCAGGCCTCGCTTACAGACAGCCTCCCAACCTGAAGCAAATACTCACCAGCAACCACACACCATACAACAAAAACACTATCCCAGGAACCTATCCTTGCAACAAAGCCCGATGCCAACTCTGTCCACATATCTATTCAAGTGACACCATCATAGGACCTAATCACATCAGCCACACCATCAGGGGCTCGTTCACCTGCACATCTACCAATGTGATATATGCCATCAAGTGCCAGCACTACCCCTCTGCCATGTACATTGGCCAAACTGGACAGTCTCTACGCAAAAGAATAAACGGACACAAATCTGACATCAGGAATCATCACATTCAAAAGCCAGTAGGTGAACACTTCAACCTCCCTAATCACTCAGTGACAGATATAAAAGTAGCAATTTTGCAACAAAACAACTTCAAAAACAGGCTCCAACGAGAAACTGCGGAATTGGAATTAATATGCAAACTAGATACCGTTACCTTAGGCTTGAATATTGACCGTGGATGGCTCGGTCATTACGTTAATTGAATTTATTTCCTCCCTTAACACCTTTGTGTCAACTGTCTGTAATGGCCCCTGTTGATTATCACTTCAAAAGTTTCTACTGATAACAGTTCCTTTCAATTAATTAGCCTCTTAACATTGGCATAGACACTTACACCTTCTCATGTTTCTTTGAATGTATAAATATCTGTATGTTCCATTCCATGCATCCGATGAAGTGGATTCTTAACCCACAAAAGCTTATGCTGAAATAAATGTGTTAGTCTCTAAGGTGCCACAGGTATTTTTCTTGTTTTCTTTTTGCTGACACAGACTAACACGGCTACTACACTGAAATGTATCATTAATGTTTCTTCTGAAATGGTTTTGGTGAATTTGCCTTCTCCAGGCTTTTGGAATTAGCTTTACAACAGGGGGATTAGAAGAGGTGATTGTATGGAATGCTAGATTGGAAATAGTTTGAATTGCTCTTTTTGCAAAATAGTAAAGCCCATTCAATGCTTGAGTTTCAAGAATAATGTCAGCTCCTACAATAAGAGCTTACGAAAAACTATTTAACAAAGCCAAATGTGAATGCAGAATTTATCATTGTGTATTAACGCATTGTTCTTAGTCACTTTCAGATTTATGTATGAAAAGCACTCTGAATTTGCTAGATATCATTGTACAAAGAAATTCATTCATTACTACTACATTCTGCCATCTTCTTCTGAACAATGAAACGACATGCTATTTTTCCGTATTTTTATTATCCTATCATCTAAAGGCCCCCACTGAGATCAGTCCCCCATTCTGCTGGGTACATATACATAGGGCTGGTCCATACATAAGTTAGATTGACTTAACTATGTTGCTTAGGGCTGTGAAAAGTTTCATGCTGAGTGCCATGATTAGGTTGACCTAACCCCAGTTGTTCACATATCTAGGTTGATGAATTCTTCCATCGACCTAGCTACCACCTCTTGGAGAGTTGGATTAAGAACAGCAATGGAAAAACTGCTTCAGTCAACATAGAAATGTCTGCATGGTGGCTTCCCAATGGCAGTGGCACAGCTATGCCACTGTAATATAGACATACCATAGAAAGAGCTGTGCCCTCCAAGAAAAAGGGTGAGGATGATCATCCTCATCTTCTCCAGTTTTACAGCTGGGGAACTGATGCACAGTCAGAAAGAGTAAGTAACTTGTGCAAGATCACACCAGGAGTCTGTCAGAACAAGGAACTGAACCCACATTTCCTTAGCCCAAGTACAGAGCCTTAATCCACTTCACATATTCTCTTGCTTAGTTATGTTCCTTCTTATGATGCTTTCCATGCTTTAATTTTACAAGTCTCAATTCTGTGTAACTCTTTGTAAGAGGAAAACATGTTAATTCTCATGTTAGCTAGCGGTCACTCCAATTACTCACAATCTAATGTAATGATACCTACGGTACAGTGGACCTCAACATGGTGTCTAAAAGCCCAAACCCATCAGTGATCTATAGGAGACACACAACTTATTGAAAAGGGAGTATTTTGTATTTAATGTGTTTTGAATATGAATGATATAAAGTCTTATTAAAAACCATAGTGCAAAGACATGTCAAATAGTAAGAGTTTAAACTGATGAGCCCTGTACAGTGTGTGCAGCCTTTAAACCAGTGACATTTCTTCCCTAGTAAATTCACACGCTTTAACCTCCTGTGGGGCTTGTAATTTATTGATTCAGGACTTGTGATTTTCAAAGCATGCAGTCATATAGCATTCTAACCTTGGTCTCCCATACTCTCTAGCCACAAGACTTTGGGGGAGAAGGGAGAAATGCACTTCAAGGCCTTGATATGCTCTCTCTAGACATTCAAATCAATTCAGCTAAATCCTTGCAAGCTGCCACATGCTCATCGCGGCTTCAATGCACTCAATAGAGCGAGCTAGTATGATTTGTTATATCTATAATCCTCCTTTCCCCACCAACCTCTGCTGTCAGACTCAACTGCTAGAGTGTTTTCACTCAAGTTTTCAAATTACACACAGCCCTGCTAGATGAAGCTCTTTTTTCTGCCCTTACGCGGAGATAACCAAGGCTAAATCCTAACTCTTCCTCCCTTCGCAGCATGAGCTTTCAAGGCCCCTATAGCACACGTGTGAAAGGCCAGAGAACAACATGGAGAATAACTCAGATCCTGATGGAGGTAGTTCCTTATAAACATTGGATGTACAGCAACTATACACACTCCCAAACTCACTCGCTTCCTAAGTGCAGAAATGAGAACTCTGTGTAAACGTCCCGAGACCTTGGTACTGGATCTGGGTAAAACATTTTGGACAAAATATTTTGCTGAAATATGCAGATTCAGGTCAGGTGAAATATTTCAGGTATGTGTGTCAATTTTATCAAATAGTTTTGGGCAAGCTAAAAATAAATCAGAAAAAAAAAATTAAATGGTCAATTTTAGAGAGACAAGATGGGTGAGGTAATATCTTATTGGACCAACTTCTGTTGGTGAAAGATGCAAGCTTTTGAGCTTACACAGAGTTCTTCTTCAGGTCTTAGAAAGAAATAAAGCTCTGTGTTCTCTTCATTCCCTCTGACATTGGCCGCTGCTGGAAGACAGTATACTGGGCTAGATGGACCTTTGGTCTGACCCAGTCTGGCCATTGTTATGTTCTTATGTGTGAGCTCAAAAGCTTGTCTCCCACCAACTTCAGTTGGTGGTCCAATAAAAATACTACCCCTCCCACCTTGTCTCTCTAATATCCCGGAACTGACACAACTACAACAACATTGTTTACATGTTCAATTTTGAGATTTTCAAAACAAAAAGTTTTGAAGTGACTTCTCCTTTCAGAATCTCCTTCATTTTGATGATAAAAATAAAAAGTAAAAACCCTCAATCAAAATGAAACATTTAGTTTGACCCCCGAACAATTTCTTTTCCTCACTTTTTGGAACTTGCAGTGATTCAAAAGAGAAATCACTCGTTAGCCCAACTGTACTTGGCACTACTCATTTAAGGAATGTGCACGGATCCCTTTGCCCCCTGGATGCACTGAGTCCTGCCAGCCTTAAGACTGTTCCCTTCCCTGCAGAGCCCTGAGATCACGGCAGGGTTGAAAAGGAATGTGGCCTCCAAATTCTGCAGTTCCCCTAAACACTGCCACTAGAAGAGGGAGTAATAGAAAAATTCTGCACGGGGAAACCTTCATGATTTCTTTCCTCTCTGTGGGTTTTTCAACAGGAGGGTTGTAATCTAGTCCCTGAGGAACACACCTACCATTCCCAGTGAAACCATGACTGGGCAGTGGGGTCCTACAAAGCAGCCATTTTAGACTGAATTCTACTCCAAATAGTGTGATCTCTCTTGCTCCTGTGGTCTAGACATTGACCATGATGAGCAAAAAAAAACACTACTGCAGAGTTCAGATTTCCCCATTATTTTAAAGTGTATTGGTCCATCCTCATGGATGGATTCCTCACTCCCACCCTCACCCCAATACCAACACATGTGCGCTTTTAACAAAGTCTGAATAGCTGCCACGAGCCTGGCATTTCAGTTGTCCATCATCTTATATTTTCCCCTTTAAGAATCTCTAAGGGCGTGTTAGCAGTAGGCTCCCTACTTTGCCTTTCATTTTTATGCACCATATTATTTGCACTATTAAACCATTATCCCACTTGTACTGTAGTTCTCAAAGAGAACAGAAAATGCCTTCAAGACAGGTGGTGCTTGACAATATTGTGTCGAGGCTACACATTTGTTCTCATGGGTAACCAAAAGCTTACAAAATGCCAGTGCACCTAGTTAAAAAAATATCTGTACTCCCTGACCTGTCCACCCACCTTCCCTGAACAGGGGATCTTTCATTGCCTCTCCAGAATGGGCTATACAGGGGCAACCCAAAAGCCAGAGATCCCATTTCTCAAGGAAGTAATCTTAATTATAGCACAGTGTTTTTCTATTTTGATCTTTGTTTCATGGTGATCTACTTTCAAAATGATACAGTATTCTACAGTTATGGGCCCAAACATTACAGACTGGAGTAGCATTGCAGCCACTACTGTAGTATGTATCATACAATGCTATAAGGAGATGGACTAGGGATATTTTCTAATGGTTGTGACCTTCCTCTCCATTGATATTACAACTGCAGTTTCTTTTCTCTGGGTTTCTTTTAGTGCTGGGGGGTTTGTGGGCTTGCAAAGCTCGGATATCAAATCTTACCATATTTTAAAAACTGGGGTCTGTGTTACATACTATTCTTAATCATGCATCAACAGATAAAATAACTTTTTTAGGTTGTTGAGGTCAGCCTAACCAAAACAGGCAGATTGGAAGATATAAGGGTGGTAAAGATACCAACGAAAGTTATCGCTACCCATATGTATTGACAAACATGTATTGCTCTGTCATCAAACTGTTCTCTGATTGGTTGAGGGGGGCAGAGGCCCAGGTATCTTTTTCCTTATTTGTGGTACTTCTTACTCAGGGTGAAATTTACTCATGAGGTGATTCAATGAAAATGAAGTTCTATTGAGCATGAGTAATGGTATCAAAATCTGGCCCTAAGTTTATTTGTTGGAGTTATTTTAATTTTCCAGTACTGAGGTTCTTCAGTGGTTCAGAGAGGAGAGAACTAAGCCCTTTTCAATAAGGGTGTTTTAAGGGGAGACATGAAAAAGGAGAAATGGTAGTGTGGTGCGATGGATTGGAAGCAGTTTCCATGATGGTGGTATTTCCCATTAACTTAGCCCTTAGATATCTTCTTTGAAGAGGGGAGGAGAATGAATGTTATCCAAATTTTGAAGTTAAGCATCTACCTACCGCTTAAGGTACCTAAATCCCTTTGTGGCTCTAGCCCAAACTTTTTAACCTCTTGCACCAGTTACTAGAAGTCCATTTCACCCTATAATTATGAAACTGACCCATTATTGACTGGCTATGTGGCTTTGGCCAAATCACTTATCCCTGGGATGTTCTGTGAATTAATTAGCTATTATTTGAACACGGGAAGTGCTATACATACTAACAAATAAATAATGTCAAAGATAGACAAAATGCCGACTTTCCACAATTCTGATGCCTCACCTTTACTTAGAAAGTTAGTCACTTTCTAGTTAGAAAATGTGATGGGACATAGGTGGCTTCCACTACCTACAAGTTTATCACTGCTTGTTTGGTCTACTGCGACAGTGGGCTTTGTTCCCCCCCCCCCCCCCACTCTCTTCTGTGGGAAAGGAATAAATGCAGACCTATTATGCTGGTTTGCTTACACTGGAAACAATAGATACTGAGCAGTTTACATATAGCTACTACATAGCTTTTGCCACCATTGAGCGTAAGTGGCCTTTCAGTACAGAAAGAAGGGTCGGTAGTGCTTTCATTAAAGGAAATGTAAGTGATAACGGTACAAATATGCTGATTGGCATTAGACACTGATGCACTGCTGTGCATGTACACTCCCCACCCCGTGCTATTTTTCTGGACAGTTGCCAAGCAACAGTAGCATCACAGTGTATATCTCAATCCTGGGGGCATGATGGCTTAAATGCTACAGTGATGGGCACAATACAGGAACCTCGATACAGAGATAGAAGTGATGTCCATACTGGCGGCGGCAAATATTGATTTCCAATCATCTCATTATTGCTGAGAAACAATGTACAAGTTCTATTTCAGATTTTAAATTCCCAGTCTGCACTGACTTCTAAAATTAGAGATATTCCCCTGGATTCTGGCTAACAGCAACTGTATATTTAATCTCAGCTTCTCCACAATGAACTAAAAGTTAACATCGGATTTCCAACTGGTTACAGAGTGGCAAGTCTAAAATGATACTGCTTCATAATGAGATATATCCAATCATTTATGTTTATTAAAATAGAAGACAAACACTAAGACCACATGAAACTAATCGATCCATATGAAATTTTCCTAATCTTGCCCAGCCCAGGGGCTCATGTTTCAGAGGAAGCCTTCCCGCAATACACCAATCCCATTATTATTAGACACTAGGTAAAAATGTTACCTATGAGACAGTTCTCCAACAGTCTCTCTCTTCCTCGCGACTTACTCTCCCCTTCATTTTCCTTACCACAAGCCCCAATTAGGAAGTCTCTGGCACAAGTGGTTAAGGAAATGTACTGTGATATTTGGAATGTAATTTGCAAGAGGATCACCTAAGATATTTCCAGATGAATATTAGTTATGATTTGAAATGGAGCATCGGCTCATCTCGAGGAATCTTCTGAAAACTTTTCTACCTTCCCTGAAGGATTTGAATAAAGTTTTAGGCAATGAAAGTTTAAAAAACTAACCAACCAAACATTGTCAACTATGGCAGATGCAGATGTATTGTGTGCTGCGGGAGAGAACATCATGCTTTCAAAATATCCAGTTTGAAGTCCAGTATTTAAGAATTTGTATATCTAGACATCTATCACTTCTCCGGGACTTGAATTAAGTAGCTTATTCAAAAAGGACTTTAGGAGACACACAGGTCCATGACTGTTCCATTAAATACGTACATCCCTTAAGCTTATAAATTAAAGGCAGCCTTCCCCAACTAGGGAACGCCAGCCCATCTTTACAGGCCATGTACACAAAAGCACTTAAGCACACAATGAAGTGTTTTTCTGAGTCAGGGTCTATAATCTCAAGTGCAGGTCGTACTAAATAAGAAGCTCTCTTATAAACAAATCTGTGGTTATTCTAAACTTCACGGGCCAGGTTCTTAGCTAGTGTAAATTGGTCTGAGTTACACCAGCTGAAGATCTGCTCTGATACTTCGGTTTTCACAGACATTCTAGGAGAAGAAGAATATTTCTGGTGGTGGAACATGTTTGTGTTCTACAAAAAAATTCTGGGTATTACTATAATTTCATTAAGCCCAGCTATCAATACCTATATAACCCAGCTAGTGAGCATTTACCCTAATGACAGAACAGCATGAATACTCATGATTTTCAGCAAACAATTCTATTATGGATACTTCACCATGATTTATTAAGTCAGTTGCTTCCCTTTTCTGTGATAATTTTAAATACTATTTTAAAAAGTACTTATTTTTATATTCTGCAGTGATGACTGAAATTACATTTTCTTCAGGCTGAAAGCATTTAAAGATGATCATTAGACACAAAATTGCTTTATACTGCTTCATTATACAAATGAATTTAGTGCTTTCAGCAAACCTTCATGCGGTTTATGAACAAAATAATTACACAAAATATTCTTCACTTGACAAACTCTAAAAAGTCTTTGGTGTTTTCCGTTACACAAGGCACCACGGGAAGCAAGTATGTAATAACTACTGATTTAATAGCTACTGTGACGGATTCCGTTAAGTTATAGTCTTTCTGCCCTCCTCTGGAGCTTTGCCTGAGTTAGCCATGCAGCCCAAAGCAAGATTTTAAGATGTGGGCCGTGTTGGGCTGACTTTGTTCCCATTGAAGTCAATGGCGAAAGTTCCACTAAATTCAATGGAAAAAGCACTGGGTTAATGATGAGCCCTTCTGAAAATCCCATCCTACATGTTTAGGGCTCTAGTCTGTCAGACACTATTGTCCTGATCCCATTCCCGCAGAAGTCAGTTTTTAACTTCCCATTGATTTTAAGGGTGCAGGACATTTTCTTAGTGCCATCAACTCCCACTGTAAAGAGTGGAGGTGGAGGGCATTCAGTACCTCACAAGACTAAACCCTCGGGACAAGTTGCTATGCAAAAATTCCAATTTGCATTAATAGTATTAGCATATACAAAGTCTGTACTAAGGTTACAAGTCGTCACGGCTTTGAGATACATGGGTTTGGGGAAGGGCAAGTTGGAATAAGTATTACCACAGCTATTCAACTGCAGTAAACTATCAGCAAGAATGTAATACAAGGTATCTGTGAATTTATTTGGGCTGTGCAGGATCCATTCCAAAGGGCTTTGGAATCAGTGCTGCTAGCAGCTACATGGATAAAATGAGGCAGGACAAAGCCTCCAGCTTTTAGAGGTACCTCCAGCGTCTCAATAGTTATTTGGATTCTGCCATTTGTCCAGTGTTTCCCAAACTTGGGACGCCGCTTGTTCAGGGACAGCCCTCGTTGGCCGGGCACAGCAAACAGCACTTACTCAGCTGCCATGATCAGTGCACCTATGCTACTGGTGTTTGCTGTAATATGGATGCAAATTTTTATATGATAGACAAAGCCCTAAGGGTCAAAGTTTCATGTGCTCAGTACCTACAAATCGGGGCAGGTTTTCAAAAAGAGTGGCCAGATTTATTTATTTATTAAAAGCTCAGCATATTGGGTGCAGAGTTCTCTTGAAAATCTGGCCAACCCAGTGTAAGAATTTGGAAAGGATCAGAAAGACTGCATATACTAAACAGAGCCCACAATGGGATTCAAAGCATTTACCTTCTTCACTGTGGTTTTTATATTTAATGTAGTTTGAAGGACTAAAGAGACGAACTTCATAGAAGACAGCATGTAATCTTTTCCCCCCTAAGGTTCAAACTCAACAGATGATGAAAGTCACACTGAGGGCTTGTCTACACTATCCGCCCGATTTGGCGGGTAGCAATTGATCTTTTGGGAATCAATTTATTGTGTCTAATCTAGACGCGATAAATCAATCCCAGAACATGCTCCCATCGACTCCGGTAATCCACCCCGAGTCGAGGAGGAAGTGGAGTCAATGGAGGAGCGGCAGCTTTCAATTTTGCAGCGTACACACCGCGAGGTAAGTCGAGGGAGGTACGTCGACTTCAGCTACGTTTTTCACATAGCTGAAGTTGTGTGCCTTACATCGACCCCTCCGCCCGTAGTGTGGACCAGGCCTAAGAGAGGAAGACGCTTCTTAAAATTATATTTTATATAATACAGCATTTCTCTCATTCATTAAAATGTTTGACCTAGATTATATTCATATAATTATAACAACTTTTACATATAAGCTCCCATGCTAAAAGTCCTCTGAGCTCTATAAAATAACCCCTCGCTTCTCTCACAAATGAATGAAAAAAGTTACTGGTATTATAGTAGCACACAAAAGCCCAATCGTCTTAGGTGCTTTGCAGATGCATAGACAGAGTCCCTGTGACAAAGAACTTCCAGAATACAGACAAGTTTGACAACGGTTGGGGGAACTAAAACACAGACTCTGGCCAAAAGTGACTAATTATTTTGGGTGCATCAGGGCTGGTGTGTTCAGCATGAGACACCTGACAAAAGGAGACTGATTTTCAGAAAGTACTGAGCAACCAACCTCTGAAAGTCAGGTCCTTGTAAAATGTTTCAGTTGGGATACTACCATACGTTAGCCAGGTGTTAATTGATTTAACCAAGGTCACGCAGAAAGTGTATGGTTTAACTAAGAGTTGAACCCAGAATTCCATCCTCTTTTTTCTTGGAAGCGAAAAAACCAGGCAGCATGCTTGAAAACACCTCACAATTGTATTAACTGCACTGAATAGAGAAATAGAGGCAGCACTCTGTATTGTCATTACATAAGCCAACGTGGAGAGAAGTTTTCCTTTTCATTCTGTTCATTTATACCTTACCACAATGATTTGAAAAAGCAGGCTAAACTCAGTTTTCCTGTGCTGCTCTTAACTAGAGCTGCCTGAAAAACGCCAATTTTTCATGAGGCAATTAAATAAAAATTGAAGTTTCCAGCAAAAAAATATTCTGATATATATGGAGATATACCTATCTCAAAGAACTGGAAGGACCTTGAAAAGTCATTGAGTCCAGTCCCCTGCCTTGACTAGCAGGACCAAGTACTGTCCCCTGACAGATTTCCCTAAATGGCCCCCTCAAGGATTCAACTCACAACCCTGGGTTTAGCAGGCCAATGCTCAAACCACTGAGCTATCCCTCCCCCCTGGAAAACCTACCCCCCCCCCCAACTTTTTTTCTACTCCACATGTTCCATTATTTCCATTGAAAATCTGGAAAATTGAATGAAAAAAGCCAACCATCTGTACTGTACAGAGTATACAGACTCAAGAGAAAATCCAGATCTTCCCCTTCCTAGGCCTTAGCTTTATTCATCACTCAAGAACAGCAAAACATAAGCTTCAGCCTAAGCTTTGCCAAGCTGCTCTGCGGCTAGTTGGTTTTCCCGAATGACCGCTTCTTTCCCAGCCTTTAGATCCTTCTGCCTCAGAGAAAGTTCTAACCAGGATATCTGCGGTGGAGCCTATCGAGATCCACCTGCCAATATGCATTAGCAATGTTTGCTCTGCTTTTTTATGCAGGTTTCTAGCACCTGATCATAGAGCTGCACAGTGGAAGAGCCCTGCTCATTTCTTTGCAGTCACACAAAAATTGTCCCCATGTAATAATTAGGTACATGAGCTTAACACACCAACTGAAGATAAAGGAGGTGTGTATATGTATTTTAAATACATGTATCAGAGGGGTAGCCGTGTTAGTCTGGATCTGCAGAAGCGACAAAGGGTTCTGTGGCACCTTATAGACTAACAGAGGTATTGAAGCATAAGCTTTCGTGGGTCAATACCCACTTCTTCGGATGCAAGCAGTGGATTACATGAGAATCTATCAGAAAACTAAGTAACATTTTATGAAAAACAAAACATTACTCTATTGGCATTTCAAAAGTGCCTGTCACTGTTCAGGGCAACAGCACCTGTATTTCCCCTCTACGATCCAGCAAGGGCACTCAGTGTAGGCTTCCGGCTCCCCAGTCATTGCCTCTCTTGGGTCGCAAGTCACGTGCCTCTCCCTTTTGATCTGGGTATTTCCAGACTGTGCAGTTAACTGAGGATGCGGTGATATCCCTAGCAACAGACAGGCTGCCTAAGCAACATTATTTTGCCTTCTCTTCAGAGACAGTACACAATGTATTTGCCATAGGTATAAGTTACCACTCAGCCATTTCTCAGTAAGCATATTTTATTAAGGTAAAAGCATTACAGAGAAAAGGTTAAAAATAAAAGATCCTACACACATGCTAATAAGCTTACCAGAAACCACCCCAACTCCAACATAGGTTCTGGCAGGTGAGTAGTCCTTCCAAACCCCACCCATAGACTCGCAGGCCAGAAGGGACCATCGTGATCATCTAGTCTGACCTCCTGCACATTGCAGGAGTGGGTAATTGAGGTTCTGTGGCCTGCAATAGACCCCTAACCTCTGGCTGAGTTACTGAAGTCTTCAAAGCATGATTTAAAAAAAAAAGACTTCAAGTTACAGAGAATCCACGATTTATTCTGCTTTAAACCTGCAAGTGACCTGTACCCCTGCCACAGAGGGAGGCGAAAACCCCCCAGGATCTCGGCCAATTTGACCTGCAGGGAAATGTCTTCCTGACACAAATATGACTCAGTTGGAGCCTGAGCATTTCAACAAAGCCCAACAGCCAGACTCCTGGGAAAGGATTCTCTGTAGTAACTCAGAGCCCTCCCCATCTAATGTCCCATCACCGGCTACCAGCAGTCGCAGATCAGCCACATGCTATTTTAGGCAGTCTCATCATACCAGCCCCTCCATAAACATATCAAGCTCAGTCTTGAAGCAAATTAGGTTTTTTGGTCCCCACTGTTCCCCCTGGAAGGCTGTCTGAGAACTTAATTCCTCTGATGGTTAGAAAACTTCATCTAGTAGTTTAAATCCTAAACTTGTGGATGGCCAGTTTATAGCCATTTGCTTTTGTGTTCACATTGGCGCTTAAACTTAAATAATTCCTCTCCCTCCCTGGTATTTATCCCTCTGATTATTTAGAGAGCAATCATATCTCCCCTCAGCCTTCTTTTGGTTATACTAAACAAGCCAAGCTCCTTGAGTCTCCTCTCATGAGGTAGAAATGGAGAAAGCACTAGTATTTTTTTATTTGGAATGATATTGTCTGTATGTTGGGGGAAGTGGGTATCAATAAGAGTAGATAAAATACCCTATGTCTTAACTGATAAACAGATAAAACTGATTTCCATTCAATCTGGTCTAAAATGTCAATCATGATGGCAAAGGTGAAGTTATAGAAGAAAATGTTATCTGAATCCTGTTCTCATATGCTGATCTCTGGTCTTGATTTAAGCTGCTAATGCTTTTGAAAACTATTGGTTCTCCATCCTGTTTCTTAGGATTACCACCCATAGGAAACCCCCTTAATCATAGGCTAGAAGGATCAGGTAATCCATCCAATCACTCTGTGCCCTCCATATACTTTATGTCTGACTTCAGAATTAAAATTTGCTATGCAAGATAAAAAGACAGAACCAGAGGCTCTACAGCATGAATTCAAGTGTCTGGTAGAAGACAAGTAGCACTGCATAAAAGTGACAACAATAAAAGTCAAGTACATAGCAAATCACCATCTGTAGAGACTCAGGATGAGAATGCTGTAGAGTGATGCTGCTATTTAAATGTAGATTTCGGCACACCATTTATAATATTTAGGACTGCTGCTTCCCTTCTGTTCGGACCTTGAAAGATGTTAATTTACAGTTCCATGAAGCTGTGTGTCATGTTTTCTTTCCTTGACGTACACACAAAAGCATGGCTTGAGATGATAGCGATTATTACACCACCACAAATATCGGGTTTAGAGGCCTACCATTAGTGGTATTCTTCTCACAGCCTCTATACAGTCTTCCAGTCTGCTGCAGCAGGTTCTTGCAAACAAAGCGGAACCATTGTGCATTGACACTGTGCAATGAAGGATCCGAATTCCCCACCTCTTCCCTTCCCCCCCGCACATTTATAGTTAGCCAACTGCATAGGAGCTACAGCACAAATTTACAGCCATACATCTCGAAATCTGAGGACTAGTGTACAGTTCAACTATAAACCAAATAACTCAGGATAAAGGATTCTCCAGGACAATGCCCAATTTTGTATGGCTAGAATTTGATGGTAAGCTTTTAAAAAAAAAATAATAAAAGCATGCAAGGGATTAGTTAGTTTGTAGATCATGTGTTTGTTTATTTTAAATAGGCTCCTATGTCCATACGTAGGCACCCCAATGAAGTGACCTGATTTTCCAATGTGTTTGAGCACTCACCAATTCCCAATGCCGTGATTGGCAATTACTGGGTGCCTGGACTTTTAAAACATCAGGTCACTTATTGTACATAACGTAAGGATTTAGCAGGCTAATTTTAGTCCCCCGCCACAAAAAAAGTGTTAAAAGAAATCTGATATTTATTAGGGGTACAAAAATCAAAGTTTTAAATGTTAAAATCTGTCATGGAATACCCCCAAATTTTGTTTAACATGAAGCAAGTCTCTAGAGTAAGAGATGATTCAAAAGCTAATTTTATTGTGGGCAGTATCCTTGTCTATTTACGACAGCTGATATAAATTGCCTTAATTTAAAAACCACAAAAAAAAAATCTATTAGACTTTTCTTGTTAAATTAAAGCAAATCAAGAAGACTTGATCAATACCATACTGGCTTAATTAATTTGAAATGTGTTCTGTGTATTTAAAGAGCCAGCTCAGCACTCTCTCTTCACTCATGTCTAGAAAAATATGAAACAGACTAACAATGCAGTAACACATTTACATGTATATATGGCATCTTTAAGAAAAGATGAGGCAGTCTCTTCACTGAGTGGATAATAAAGATATTATGGTAATTTTCATCACAGAAGTTGTTTTGCGGGTGTCTTTAGCCAAAGCTTTCCTTTCACCCACAGCTGTAGAGTGTGCTATGTGCGGATAACTGTCATGCGCCACCCCAGAAGTTGATGCAGTTCAGTTGCGTTGCATTATGTGTCTATATAGCCTTATGTACATGGGCAGTTGCATTCAGTGTTTGCGCTATCAGGTCCATGGGTTGTAGAGTTCTTTGAGATCCTTTGAGATAAAAGATAGTCCAGTAGTTAGGGCACTAATCTACGAGAAAGATGACCTGGGTTCAAGTCCCTGCTCTTCTACAGCCTTGACCAAGATCACTCAGACTCTGTGTCTCAATTCCCCATCTGTTATTGCCGCATGGAACATTGAGTGACTTCTGAAGACATGTCAAAAGTCATTGCTCCCTGGAAACCTGGGAAAGACTCACATAATGTTACGAGATATTGACTGATATCTGTGTTGTCTGTGCCATTCAAGGTGCTGGAGCGGCTCATTCTTAAGGGCATCTCCCCAGAAGTGGAGTCACTACTCAGCGTCAAGCAAGCAGACTTTTGTGGCGGTTGGAGCACCTACAATCAAGTGCTAACTTTGACAACATGAACTGAAAAGAGTTTTCTGACCAACGTGAAGATGGGAGCCATATTTCTAGACCTGACAGCAGAATATGACAATCTGGCACATGGGTCTCAGTCAAATTGTCAAGAGCACTCCCGGCATAAGTGGTTATCATTCACCTCCTCCGCCTCAACAGATGTTTGAGAGCACATGGGAGACAGAGTTAATGCATGGAAAAGTCAAACCAACAGTCTACTCCAAGGCTCTGTACTGGCACGGATACTTTTCATTGTACACGAACAACCTTCCGCTTACCCAGTCCCATCAGTTCACATATACAGGTGACACTTGCTTAGGTGTCCAAGCACAGTCACTCCCAGAACTTGAAGACACCCTAAACACTGACTCCATTAAGATTGCTGAATACCATAGTCAGTGGCATTTACAACCAAGTGTGACCCAGACAGTTTCTAATGTGTTCCATCTTTACAATGCTGGAGCAGTCCAAGAACTGAGTATCTTTCTCAATAGACATCACTTGAAACATAAATCCCACCCAGCCTATGTTGGGGAAACCTCGATAGATCTCTCACATATTTTAACCACCAGAGGAAAACTGCGTCTAGGGTGAGACCACATAACAACCTTCTAAGCAAACTGGCCATCAGTTCATGCGGCTCAAATGCTCAAACTCTCCAGTCATCCAGTTGAGCCCTCCATTACTCTACAGAAGAATGCTGTGCACCAGCCTGGCTCCACTCATCTTCTGTCAAGCTGGTTGACCCACAAACTATATTCAACCATCCGCATCATAACTGGGACAATTTGACCCACCCCAATACCGTGGCTCCCCGTATCAACCGACATCGTTCCTCCACACATCCATCGCGAGGAAGCCACAGCCAGAATGGTTGAGATCAGGGTAAACCCAAGCCTTCCACTGTACACAAACTTCTTTGACCACCCAAGAGTGCACTTGTCCTCGAGGCACCTGTTGTAGGCCCACTTGACCTGTCCAGATTCCTCTGTGATGTCAATGGGAAACAAAGAATGGTCTGCAGCTGATGCCCCAAAACCAGTCTCTTATAACTGACCTGTGTGTGTATTCGACTTTGATTTGCTACACCGCTCATGGGCCGTTCCGAACTAATTTCTAACAGGCCGGGGTCATTGTGCAACCAGCCTTCACACCTGGGGCCAACCAGAAGATCCCAAATGTGACCATTGCCAAAGAGACAATGTTTCACGTCACCGACGACTACGCTCTGACCAGATTTGATGGGGATCTGAGAGTTCTGCTGATGAGGCTTCAGCAAATTGTCTTGGCAAGCTCCACATCTGATAAACACAGAGCAGGTCTGATGGATGACTTTATACTGCACGTTGTGCTCTAGGGCACGAACCTGAATTTCTACATCCAAGTTCAGGATAACACTGTTTTTTAAAAAGTGCCTAGCCTTGCTAATTGACAGCAATTACCACGGCATTATCTGAGCCGTCTCAGTTTAAAAGCTTCCCTGCCACAAAAAAAGAAAGTGTTAAAAATATATTTACAGCAGCCATCATTGGAAGAGAAACCCAGCTAGCATCAGCCAAAGAATTTCCCGTTCTTATTACTAAGCATTGCCAAGGTCATGCTTGACTGAAGACAACATAAACTGCAGTTTTCATTAAAAAAGTTGGCAGAAAGGTTGATATTCATTTAATTATGAATCTTAAACTAAAGCCCCAACCTTTCAGTGTGATATATGTGCAGGTGGAATGAATTAACCCATTTACATGAGCCATTGTGATTTTGGCCCATTATCTAAGAGAGATAATGTAGGTGTATCCTCTTTATGTATCCTAGATACTTAAATGGCCTCTATTACTATAGTATCCATGTGCCTCAATCTATCATGTGTTTATCCTCACAACACCCCTGTGAGGTAGGGCAGTGCAATTGTTGCCATACTACAGATGGGGAAACAGAGGCACAGAGAGATTAAGTGTCATGTCCGGGGTCTCACAGGAAGTCTGTGGCAGAGCAGGGAATTAAACTCCAAAAGTCCTGGGCTAACACTGGACCACGCAGACTTGGGAGACCTGGGTCCAACTCCCTACTCCATCACAGACTACATGCGAGAGCAGAGACATCGAGCCAAGGCACAGTGAAGCCATCTTTAAAAAAAACTGGGATAACAGCACTTCCCTTCCTCACAGGGACATTGTGAGGCTAACTACATTAAAGACTGTGACGGGCTTTGAGCTCTACTAATGAAAACCACTATGTAAGAGCTAGGTATTATTTAAATTTCCTAAATGAGCCAAGAAGGTGCTGACAGGAAAGATATTGTGTGCTAGCTACACTAACAGTCAATTAGTATTTTCATTACATAGCTCGGAAAGAGTTTCTTTAATTGATTTTTAAAATGGTGTTACGGTGACTACTTTATTGTTATTTCATGAAGTTATTTTGTTGAAACTTTCTCCTGCATGTATTACACTGAATAGAGAATATTCTGAAAGAATGGCTGGCCACACAAAAGTAACTTACTGGACTGTAATGGTATTCCACATTCATTGCAGGGAGGCCCCTCTAACCCAGACTCCTCCTAGTGCTCTGTCACTGAAGTGCAATGGTTGCTAACTAAGAAAAGGATTAGAAAATGAAAGAGGCTGAGATTGAATGGAAGTCATAAGGCTGAAGTGTATTTAGGCTATGGGACATTGAATCTGAGATGTGTAAAGAGGGATCTAAAAAACAGGTGCTCACATACCTTAGCAAGGAGGTAAAATATCAGCAATAGAGTGAACAATAAATTGCACTGTACCATGTTTGTTAACAAACAAACAAAACAAACACACCTAAAACTGATAGGACAACCAGATTTTGGTTTTTTTGCACTTATAAAAAGAGAGAATGGGTGAAGTCCTGGCCTCAGTGAAGTCTATGGGAGATTTGCCATTGACTTAGATGGGACCAGGATTTCACTTAACAGTGTTTAAGTGCACTAGTTTTCCCCAGTAATGATCACCATGTGATGGACTGCTGTACACATGCAGAGATCCACTGAAGCCAGTGGGATTCTGGAAAGGCACATATGTTTATCCACCTGAAGCTCACTGGAGAACAGAGACCTTATTCAATATTTAAATATACTGGATAAAGCTCTTGTATTGTATAAATCCTGACTTATTTGCTGCTTGTTCCTTTACATCAGGCCTGCACAACATGCAGCCCGGGGGCCGCATGCGGCCCGCGTGGGCTCACTGTGCGGCCTGTGGGGAGGTGAGTAGGCAAGCGGCGGGGTGGGGCAAGCCAATGGCTGGCTGGCGGATAAGTGGGCTGGTGAAGAGGCCAGTGGCAGGCTGGGGAGTGAGGGTGAGCCAGCGGCAGGGGGCGGGGGCAGTGGCAGAAGGTAAGAGGCCAGCAGTGGGCAGGCAGATGAGCTGGTGGCAGGGGCAATTGAATACAAAGTGGGGGGAAGATCTTATTCTACTTCTAGCAAAAATACATTTTTCTTTTACCTTAATTATACTACCTTAGGGGCCTGCTATAACATATTACCAAGGTTCAATACAAAGTCATATAAAAGTTTTACAAAAATGCATAATGCAAAGATTTATCTACAACTCCATTGACTGACTGTTGTGTGCAGTAATATAGTGACCCCTGGGGGGGGGGGGGTGAAGAGAGGTGTGATGGTGGGGCCAAGCGGGGAGGGGGAAGGTCCTATTTTACTACTGTGATCTGGTCACCCTATGCGCGCTGTTTCTTTCCCCCTCTACAGGCTTCCACACCCCAGCGCTAGGGAAGGAGGCGTTGTTTCTGTGGGGCGGGTGGCGCCGGGCAGGAGGGTGTTTCTGCGGGGCTGCAGGGTGTCGGCCCTCAGCTGTTTCCTTTGGAGTAATATGGCCCTCGCCGCTTTACGAGTTGTCCAGGCCCGCTTTACATCATGCACTGAACACCTTAAATAAGTGTAAAAATGTGAACGCCTCTCTGTGAAGGAAGTTCAGCAGCACGACAGACACATTTCCAACAAACAGAAGGAATATCAAACTAGCCCATGAGGCTTGCTTTCTAGGCAGCTAGTGCAAAATGTTCTTTATCCCCAGACACCAATATAAAACAGGATAGGTGCCATCAAGAAAATAGTAACACTCCTCCACCTCTTTCCCAAAGCAAGATATTGTAAGTGTGTTTCAACAGATAAATAAGTTGCTGCTCCAACAGCTGAAGCATGAGATGCTCACAATAGGAAACTGAACTGGTCTAGCATGCTAGAAATAATAAAGCACCCCGTCTATGTTGAATAAGGCTTATTAAGTCCCTTCTGATACAAAATTCAAGTGTGCATCTTTAGAAGTACTGGTGATCTAAACGCTTGATCCCAGGATCGTTCCTTCTCACCACTGCTGCTAGTACAACCTTCGTGGACAAAGTCCAGGCATTTTGTCTGTTTAAGAGGAACCATAAGATAGTAAATTGGAATATTGTAAAATAATTACTATTTTTGCAATATGTGGTCAGAAGTCTGTAAACGCCCCACACCACAAAATCCTCTTTCTTCTCATCCCAAACTTGAAGACCAAATTCTGCCTTTCTACGTCACGTGGAGTAGAATTTGATCAGTGTGTATCAGGTGTAGATCTCTTCTTCAGCAAACTCTCAAGCATCTGCTTAATTTAAAATAAGGAGCCAAGTTCCATTGGTGTCACTTGGATTTGAACACGTTTAACTTTAAGCACATGCTTTGAAGTCAAAGCGACATGGCCACATGATTAAGTTAAACGTGTAAGTGCTTTGCTGAGTGTGGGGGGGGGGGGGGGAGGGTCTATGCTACTCCACATGCACACAGACGGCAGAAGCTGTCTTTGTATTTGCAAGGAAGTAGCTTGATTTTAAAAGGGGAAAAGAAAATAAATGCGATAACTGTCACTGTAAGGCGACGTCTAAAGTGCACACCTCCCAACACGGTGGTGTGTAGGGTACATGTAGCTACGTGCCTCCGTGAAAAGCAAGCTGCCTCCACACTATAGCGTGTAGCTACACACATCAGTGAAAGGTTCTGGCAGGGGAGAGGCAGTGGCACACAGCACTGTAAGAAAGGCAGTTTGAGAAAGGCAATTTGGGCATGTAGAGAGCCATATAAGGTACATACCATAGGGGTTCAGGTGTGTCTTTACTCTACTTGCCTAAGCAATTCCTCATCATCTACACTGCTACTTACACCCAGGCTAGGGGTCCATGCCACGTATGCACTCTGCACACTGACATAAGGCGCATACAGTATCGACATACCCTGAGATTCACAAACAGAGAGGAAAATTGGGAACGTGTAGGACACTCCATACTCCTATATGCAATCAATCACAAATGAAAAACCAAAGCCACCATTGATTTTGCTCAGCCCCAGTTGGTCTCTCCCAAGACAGAGCAGCTTAAATATATTAAAACAACTTACTCAGTCCCTTGCCCCCACAGTGGAACAGTGCCTGGAATGTTCAATTGCACTGGAAGAGAAAATATTCTGCCTATTGAGCACTATGATTCAGCAGAGAGTCTTCAAGTAGAAGGGTTAATTTAGTATTTAAGACCATGAAATATCGTAGGAAGCTGCCAAAATGCCTCTGCAGATCATGTTACAGTATCTGCACTTAGCTGATAAGAATATGAGCTTAAAATTGAACACAATCCTGCTGTTTTCAATCTTCCTCTTTTCCCTTGGGTCTTGACAGGCGATAGAAACAAAATCTCTCTCTGATATGATCCAAAGCCCACTGAAGTCTATAACAGGAGCCTTTCATCAACTTCAATGGGGTTTGGATAGACCCGTTTTCCACATGTTCACCTTGAAACATTCCTTTTGAAGATAAAATAATTCGATTAGGTTTCATTTTAAAGCCGCCTATAGACCTTCAAGAAGAAAATTGTCCACTTTATACCATTCGGTTTTAAGGAATTAAATAGCCCAGGAACCTTGGCTTTTTTATATCAATATTACCCTGTAAAATAGCTCATTTTATATTGGGACTTCAGCAAATCAGTCATGGATGACGACGACTTGTCCTGCAGGCGCGTCTCTGCACTCCATAAACTTGGTTAAATGAGACAGCCCTCCCGCCTCCCTCCTGCCCCCGGCCCAAACACACTCCGAAAAATGGCAACAGAAGAAACCCAACTTCATTTAAGAGATTGCAAGTTTCCAGACAGAATGATTTGGAGTCACTTTAGAGTTACCCAGGGTATGTAATCACACGCCTTTCTCTTGTTACAATTATGTCAACAGACAGCTATCTGGTCAATAAGGATCACCATTACATTTATGGAGAGAAGTAACGAATAAAATAAGGGAGAGAGACTTGAAGGTTTTCTGACACAATAAATGAGTCTTACAAGTTCAGGCACTTCAAAAGCTTCCTAAGTGTAAGCCCTACAGCCTAGGGCTGCCAACTTTCTAATCACACAAAACTGAACACCCTTTCCCTGAGGCCCCACCCCTTCTGTGAGGCCCCACCCCTACTCACTCTAGTCCCCTTTCCCTCTGTTGCTTGCTCTCCCCAATCCTCACTCTTTCACTGGGCTGGAACAAGGGTTTGGGGTGTGGGCCAGAAATGAAGGGTACAGGGTGTGGGAGGGGGTGAGGGCTCCAGCTGGGGGTTTGGACTTACCTCAGGCAGCTCCCAGTCAGTGGCACAGCTGGGCTAAGGCAAGCCCCCTGCCTGCCCTGGTTCCGCGCGGCTTCCAGACAAGGCTGGTGTGTCTGGCTCCTAGGTTGGGGGGTAGTCAGGTGGCTCTGCGTGGTGCATTCTGCCCACCCCCACCGCTCCCATTGGCCGTGATTCCCAGCCAATAGGAGCTGTGGAGCCAGCTCTCGGAGTGGGGGCAGCACACACAGCTTTCCTGATCTCACCTCCCCGCCTAGGGGCCGCAGAGACATGCCGGCTGCTTCCAGGATGGGACCAAGGGGTTCGGAGGGCAGGAGGAGGATTAGGGCTGGGGAAGGGGGTTGGGGCATGGGAGAGAGGCAGGGGTGCAGGCTCTGGGCGGCCCTTACCTCAAGCAGCTCCCAGAAGCAAGGGCATGTCCCCACTCCAAATCCTAGGAGAGGTGCAGTCAGGTGGCTCTGCGTGCTGCCCCATCTGCAGGCACCACCCCCAGAACTCCCACTGGCCACAGTTCCCGGCCAATGGGAGCTGCGGAGCTTTTAACAGCCCGGTCAGCGGTGGGGGCCACCACGGTCCCTTTTCAACCATGCATTCCGGTCGAAAACCGGACACCTGGCAACCCTATATTTGACTCACCAGCTGGGGCACACCCTGGGGGATGGTCCAGGCATGGCAGGCTCCCGTTTTAGCACCCCCTCTCAAGAGCAACTCCAGACTTGTAGTGGTCTGCTTCTTGTCACACGGCCCTCCGGCTAGGTTACATACATTCCCACCAATAGTACAACAACGGACAGTTCTTCAGCTTCATATTGGACCCTCAGTCCAAGTCCAGACTCACTAGTTCTTACCCATGGTATTGGGGGATGGGCGTGGAGGGAGGTTTCTACTCCACCTTCTTGGGTGGGCTGGTAGGGAAACTCAGGCCCGCCCCCTCCACTGGGTTCCAATCAAGGCCCCTCTAATAGTCAAGCCTGACTTTGAAGACCCCTTGCTGCCTCCCTGAACCATTTCCTACCTTGCCCTGTCTGGGGCTTTGTCTCAGCCTCTTCCCAGGCTCCCAGTCTATCACCTCTGCTCTCCCCCAGGGTCACTACAGCATTCCTCAACACTTTATGCCGCCCAGCTGGCTCTGCTGAAGGAGAGTTTTCTCCACTTCCCTTTCAGGGCTGTCTCCAGGGCAGCAGTCTCCCCGCAGCCCCTCCACCAACACAGATAATTCTGGGAGGACTCGCTTCCTGCAGCCCCTCCCCAGCTGCCTTGGGTTCCCTGTTGCAGTCCTACTTTCCTTCAGAGAGGCTCTGTCCGCCAGCAGTCCCACTCAGCCGACTGACTCCAGCCAGGCTTCTCTCACTAAGCCAGCGCCAGAGACTGGCTTGGCTTCCTGGTCAGGCCCTCGCTCAGCCTAGTTCAGACTTTTCAACTCTTCCCTGAGACCTATTGCAGGTGTAGCCGGGCAAAGCTTATTTCACCCACGGCCTCATTAACCCCTTCAGGTCCTGGATGCGATTTGTTCCCATTAAGGGGAAAGGAAAGGTCTGGCCATAACAAGCTTCATTTTCCTAAGTTGCCTACTCACAATTGCTCTAGTGACACTTGAAGGTCACCAGAATTATACATGAACTTGAATGGGAGGCAGTGTGCTCCCAGAGAGGCTTGGGGAGGGACAGAATTCTTTTCCCAACAACCAGGATGCAGCTCAGGGGTCCCTAGTGCTCCTGGATCCCCTCCCATGAAGACCTTACTGCAAGAACCATCACGGGAAGCTCAGAAAAGCTGAGTGGGCTCCAGTGAGACCCTGCCTACCCAGTACCTTAATAAAGCTGAATCACTGAGATTAGTTAGATGATGGTGACTCCAACCAGGACCACACATGCAGCTCCCTTGACACTAGAGACAGACCAGCACAAATGCTTGGACTACTTGACTCACTGTTCCAATCCATGAGTGAGGCTTGGTGGATGGATGAAGTGATGTGGCCCAGGGAGTATTGCCTATGGCGCACCCTCACTGGTGGGAAGGAAGGGAGCTGGATGGACTAGCAGAGATTATATTAAAGATTATATTATACAGGGAACCTAATGTACTGTGAACTACAGCACTTTTAAAGAAATTTTCAAGTCCAAAATTGCATTTCAAACTGTCTTCAGATTTTAGGGCCCAGAGTTCGTACAAGAGAAAAGTGATCAAATGCAACAGATAGTGGTTCGGTTCTCTTGCTCACATACACATTGATTGTGTTCTCTCCATTCCATAAACTTACCCCCAATATCTGCCTTCCTCCCCCCACCCCCACCCTGCAATAATGTATCCCAATCTGAAGATGCTATTAAATAAGAGATTCCTCTGGAATTTCTGGAAAAAGAGGTTTGGATGTTGCAGCATGAAACGGGATGCTGTCGGATTTTATCTCAGTCAGACAACAAGCCATTTGATATTCATGGAATACCAGTGATAGGATTTCACAGTAGTATGGGAAGAATCTTTGCTAGTTTCCAATTCATTATAAATATTAGATTTAAGTATTCCTTATTTGGTACTAGATGTCAAAGCTGGCCACATTTTGGAATTCCTCCAAGTAAATTCTCAGTTTTTACCCCTTTTCAACATCTAGTCAAGATGAAGAATACATTGAATGGAAGCATTATATGTTTCCTGGCACTGAAAAGGAAGTTCTATTGTGATGACATACACTCCAGCGTACCCCTATGAATTCAACAGTCAGGCCGTAAATATTTTCCATGATCCTCTATTTTCAAATTACTATATTACAGAAAGTCACATTGCTGCAGCTTAGTTCATTTCTTTCATGTGGCTATACTGTGCTATTATAAAGGAATTAGGCATAGGGATGCTGATTTCAACACCGCACTTGTTTCATGTACCGTATGCTGGGTAAATACATGAAAGGTCTCCATGCTTGTAAAACTAAACTTTTTATTAAGACACTTATTTAGAGATGCTGCCACTGCAGCTGGCATTCAGCCATATGCATACAGACCGACTTCCTGGCACTTCCTCTAAACTCTTCCCTCCTGCAACCTCTAGTCCTCCCTCCAAGTTCCATGTAGGTTGCTGCACAACTGATGTTCTGTTTCCTGATGTTTTCTGCCACCCATCACAGTGTGTGCCAGTGTTACAAAATATTAGGTCTTGACAGATTTCAGGGAGTACTGCTGATCCACACAAAACACTTGTCAAGCTGTATTTAATAAAAAACCAAATGATACTTAATCTTAGTTTGTGCCCATTATTTTAAGTAATAGAAAAGCACACAAATAGAGAGGTCTGGGAAGATAATCTTTTCATTTGTGAGGGGATTCAGGTTATTTTACTTCTTACTGGGCATTTACCAATACCTAAAATCTCTGCACCTACTTGGCTTTCCAATCACATGGCCAGCTTGTTTTCAAAACACTGGACAATGTGTCTATACAGTGAGCTACAGGCATATTTCAGTCTCATTCTAGCTAGCAAGAACTGTGTTCTGCTTTTCACAATGATTAAAAAACCAAACAGTTTTGTGGTTTATGATGAGACAGACATCCCCAGAGATCAAAAAGAAGAGTGTAAAATAAGAAGTATAATAAATGGTTCCTAGGATCTTTATTATTAATTACGCCACACATAAGCAACTATGTTGAAAGGTCATTTTAATTTTAGAAATATAGTAAGATGGATAGATTAAATAGGTTTCTTTAATTAGAAAACCCCCAGGAAATGAAAGAAAACTTGTCCAGCAAGCTCATTAAAATATAAACTTGAAACATCATTATTTGCAAACATTTTTGCATGTGAGCAATATGGCAATTACAAAAAAAGTTAAAATACTTAAATGAAATATAAACATTTCAGAAGGATGCAGAAGTTAAGACTGCTTCGTTGTGGGTTGAGTCATTTGGGGAATGTTTGAAAGGTTTTGTTTTGATTAAAAATATTGCAACAAAACGTTTAGATATCACTGAAATCAAAGTTTTTCAAAACTGTGAAAAGTTGAGATACTTTGTCAAAGTAGCAGAATTTCCCATGGAATGGAAATGAGAAGGTTACTCATCTTGTGCAGTAACTGAGGTTCTTCGAGATGGTTGTCCCTATGGGTGCTCCACTTTCGAAGTCTTGACACCCTGTGCTTGTAATCAGAGATTTGTGGTAGCAGTGCCCAGTTGGGCAGCACATGCACGCTGCTCTGGGCAGTTATATAGTGGTGCACAGGCAACTGTCTCCCTGTTCCTTCTCTACCTCAGAGAACTGGCCTGAAACTCCTAAGTAAAGGGGAGGAGGGAAGATATTGGAACACCTATAGGGATGATCAGCTTGAAGAACCTCAGTTACTGCATAAGCTGAGTAACCTTTGCTTTTTCTTTGAGGAATGTCCCTGTGGGTGCTCCACTTTAGGTGACTGTTGAGCAGTGCCCCTCTGTGGAAAGGAGGGGCTTCGGAACTGCCGTATCAATGGTGGATAGCACTGAGAGTCCAAAGCGAGTGTCCGATGCGGATTGTTACTCAATGGCGTACTGTTTTGTGAATGTATGGGGTGATGCCCAAGATGATATTTTGCAAATGTCCACAATAGGGACGCTATTGAGGAAGGCTACTGATGTTGATAGTGCTCTAGTCAAATATGTACAGATGTTGTTGCTGCCATATGTCCCAGAAGTTGGAGGCATGTTCTGGCAGATATTTGTGGACTATCCTTTACCATTGTAATTAAGTTGACGAGTGTGGTAAAGTATTGTTGAGGTAGCGTTGCTGTTGCTGTTATGCAGTCGAGATGAACTCCGATAAATTCCAGTGTCTGGACGGGAGTCAATGGTGACTTTTGTCTATTTATCTGCAGACCCAAGTTTGCAAATAGGGTGAGCGCCATACACAGCACGATACATGCTTTGAGCTGGGTTGGTGCTCTTATGAGGCAGTCATCCAGATATGGAAATATCATGACTCTGTCTGCGAAGATGTGCCCCCACTACTAATACTTTTGAGAACACCCTTGGGGTGGTTGAGAGAGTGAAAGGTAATACTTTGTAATGGAAGTGTTGTTTCCCTAGGGTGAACCTCATGAATTTCCTGTGTTAGGAGTGGATAGCGATGTGAAAATACACACCCTAAAGGTCAAGGGCCAAGAGCCAGATCCCTTTCTCTAATGCTAGAATCATAGTTCTTAATCTCACCATTTTGAAATATTGAGTTCTTACAAATTTGTTTAGTTTTCTTAGATCCAAAATGGGTCACCACCCTCCAGTTTTCTTCTGTGTTAGAAAATAATGTGAATAGAATCCTTTCCCCTTGTATTGTGTTGGTACAGGTTCTGCAGAGCCTAGTTGCACAAAGTGTTTTATTTCTTGTTGCAACAGATGCTCATGAGAGGGGTCCCTTAAGAGGGACGGGGAAGGAGGGTAGGTGGGTGGGAAGGAGATAAAGGGGATGGAGTAATCATTTTGGATTATTTCCAGAATCAATTTGTATGTGGTGATGTTCTTCCAGACCTAGTAAAATGGTAGCAGTCGATCTCTGAATGGTGGGGAGATAAGTCAAGCCTCTTCCAATCCTTGTTGTAAGGAGTTGTTCTGGCCTGGTGTTGTTTACCCCTAACATTCACAGCCTCCACTACTGGCAATTCGGGTGTGGGGTGGGTGAATAGGAACTCTGAGTCTCTGTATGGCATGTAGTAATTTTTATCAGACCTTCTGCAAGATGGTGGCACTGTGGCAGGTGTCTGCCAGGTGGTTTTGGCAGGCTCCATAATGGTGGTGGTAACTGGCAGAGCAATCTTGGAAGAAGTCGACGTTTGGAGTATGTCTAACAACTTGAGCTGCAACTCTGGTACCTCCTCCAGAGATATGTGCAGGGTTGGAGTGCCGTCAGTACAGAGGAGCGGCAATTCAGGGGTTGAAGATACTAGCAGATCTGTGTGCTGTAGGAACTGATGCGGTACCGATAGGAGCGATGCTGCCGTTGGCGTTGCTAGCCATGCAGCCATATTACAGGCACCGATGCCGGGAGTTTAGAGGTGATCTGTGCAGGCACGGCAGGTGGTGCCATATTGCTGCTCGGTGCCGAGCACCTCTTTGGCTCCATGGATGCCATGGTAGGGGGCTTTACCGTGCCCTGTGAGGCACCATTAGAGCTTGCCTGCTTCGGGTCCTTCACTCGTAGAGAATTCCCGGTGCCAGAAGTACCCAGGGTCTCCGAGTGCAATGTGCACGGTGCCGTCGGTACAGAGGTGGACTTGGCCGGTGGGGATTGCTTCTTTTTGCCGGATTCCCTCTGAGAAGTTTGAGCTCTCTTCTTAATGGCCTTTTTGCATAAAGGCTCCTGGTGAGGGGCAGTAGGAGCAGGTCTTCTGTCAGAGGCTGCTGATGGAGACTGCCGGGCCAGAGGGGTCCAAGACTCGGGATGTGAGGCCGGTTGCAATGATTTCTCCATCATGAGCCATTTCAGTTGGAGAGCTCTTGCCTTTCTTGTTCTGGCTGTGAGATTGCGACAATGGGGACACTTTTGCGTTATGTGGGTCTCTCCTAAACACGAAACTCACAGAGCATGTCCGTCAGAGACCAGGATAGAAAATCTGCATGTCAGACAACACTTGAAACCCAGTGATCCGGGCATGCCAGATAAGTCTGTCTCTGAAACATAACAGGAGGACAGACTGTCTATTTAAACCAAATTTTCTACTGGGTGGTAGATAAGTAGAGAAAAGGGATTTTTTTTTTTAAAAGAAATGTCGGGAGGATAACTATTAGGTATGCTATCACTACACTATAAACTAACGAACTCTGATGTATCTAATGAGAAAGAAAGGGTCACTGCTGATCGCTCTGACTCAAGCCAAAGGCGGTAGAGAAGGAATTGGGAGACGCTTGGCTGTGCAGCGCTATGTAACCACTCTGAGCAGGGCGAGATGGCTACGGCGTGTGTGCGGCCCAGCCGGGCACTGCTACCACAAATTTCTGATTACAAATGCAGGGAGTCAAGACATCTACAGTGGAGCACCCACAGGGATACTCCTGGAAGAAGAATCTGCATTTTCAGTGAGCTCTAGTTAGAATACAAAAAACAGTATCAACAGCGACGATGGTCAAACTGTTGTCATTGACTTCAGTGTTGCAGGTTTGTGCCCTTCCATCTGTAGTTTCATGATTGATTGAATTTTAAAAGAAAGCACTATAAATGTGCCACTCCTTTGAACAATAAAGGCAGGGGGGTTTGTTTGTGGGGGGGGGGGGGAGAAATGTGCATGTATGGGAGGGTAGAATTTACATTGTCAAAACTACTTAGCATTATTTATTAATGTGTCTGAGTGTTTTCTGAATCTCCATTTTTATCCTTTGCCTGAATAATGAAGAAAAATGAAAACCAAACACCTGCAAAAATGTATTCACCTTAGTAGATGTAACAGACCCTTTGGTTTTCTAGAAAGAGGATGGATAGAATTCTAGATAAGTAGGTTTTCTAGTTGGAAGGCATTGCCATGTAGTGGAAAAAGCACTGGACTAGAACTTAAATCACTTGGTTTCTATTCCCAGCTCTGCCACTGACTTGCTGGTTGACCATGGGCAAGTTATTTTACATCTTCAGTACCTGTGCTTCCTCATGTGTCAAATGGGCATAATGATATCTGACCTCCTTTGTTAAGTGCCTTGAGATCCATCAAGGAAAAGTGCTCTATATGACCGGATATTATTTCCTTTGTACCAATGTGTACTTGAAAACAGACATCTGGTTTATGATGTGATTAAAGTGAAGTAAAATTCCTCTGTGTGTGTGTGTGTGTGTGTGTGTATAAAGTAAAGTCTCTTTCTGTAACTGAGTAACTCAAATTACACAAGGTGCTTTTGAATTCTGATGTGCAAAACTAATCGCTACACTGTAGAGATATAGAATCCAAGAGACCAAAGCTGTCAAAAATTCCAAGCCATGTCTCCTCCAATGGCTCAACACAGCAATCAAACTTCATTTCCAAGCCATGTCCAAGTGATATCAGATTAGAAAAGACTCAATATGACACACTGATTTGTTAAGTATCAAGACTCCTTCCCTGCCCTCCTCCTCCCTCACTATAGATCAGTCTTAGTAACATCTTTTCTAGTTAAATTCTGAGTTATCCTCATCTGGAAACAGCTTGGCTCAGATCCAGAGTAGATGCATCAGTCTGACTTTTATTATCCACAAAAAGAATCTGAACAATATGCAGCCTCCAAACACTAAGCTATTCTTCATCTTTTGTACCTTAAGGGAAATACACAGGATATAAAATTTTAAGTGGCACTCTAGGTTTTCCCTGAGCCCCGACACTCATGCCTGCTTTTAAACAAACCTATTGTGCCTACAAGTCTGAAAGTTGGTTGGTACTAACAAAAACACACTTTGTACACCACAGTTCACTGGCATTGTAACAGCCCCTTGTAGTAAGTAATTAATCCTTCCAATAGCCATTCAGAGCAAACTGTCCACAGGGAAAGCTTTTTCTTACCAGCATACAGAGCATCATTTAGACCAAAAATAAAGGTTTCATGTACTGAGTTAGTTTCCTTTGAAGGCAGAGAGAATATCCTATAAAGCAAGCTTGGGGACAGAAAAGTTTCAGTTAAGCTAAAATTTACCCAAGCACAGAAGATTGTGTGCAGGGCCCTTTGCATTACTTACGCCCTCTTGTGCCCCTGAATTGGAGCTGATGTTAAGCTACAGACGCTGTAAGGATTCACTGGCCCAGCAGTGCTAGCATGCTCAGTACTGTGTGATCAGTAGCTCAGCAGCTTTAGCATGTCATGAAGCCAGGGCACAGGCCTTTGAGAGTGTTACTGACTTGGCACCTCATGCTGAGTTTATGCAAAGGCCTCTGTGAGGCAACTGCTATTTGCTAGGAGACTGCCAAACCACAGGCCTTTGTGAAAGTACTGGCTAAGCCTTGCTACAGTGCTGGGCTGATACAAGCTCATCGCCAATGGTTAAAGTAGATCAAGCCGGAAACGTAGCCCACCAATTTTGTTGGTTGTATGAAAAAGGAAAGAAGTGTGCCCCAGAAAAGTAATGGCAGCAATAAAAATGAACGCCTGCTTCTTGATGTAGGAGGATGTGTGTTTTAGGGAAAGAAACCCACAGTCCTAGAGATGTAGACTATTTTTCCTTACATGCACTGGAGATAGCTTGAGCTGGTTCTCTCTCTGATCAGAAAGTGAACTCAATTTTCTATTATTGACAAATCTATACAGAGTTCTTGTAGGAGTGTTGGTCTCGGGATATTGGAGAGACAAGGTAGGTGAGGCAATAACTTTTATTGGATCAACTTCTGTTGGACCTGAGGAAGAGCTCTGTGTAGCTTGAAAGCTTGTCCTGCCAACAGAAGGTGGTCCAATAAAAGATCTTTTTATTGGGGGGAGGGATAGCTCAGTGGTTTGAGCATTGGTCTGCTAAACCCAGGGTTGTGAGTTCAATCCTTGAGGGGGCCATTTGGGGATATGGGGCAAAAATTGGGGATTGGTCCTGCTTTGAGCAGGGGGTTAGACTAGATGACCTCCTAAGGTCCCTTCCAACCCTGATATTCTATGATTCTATAGCCTTAGTAGATATCTTTATATAGTTCAACACTTGTGACAGCTTAAAAGGAAAAAAATTAAGACATGTATCTTTTCAAATGAGAATAACCCTAGAGGCTCCTTGCTACTTTTTAAGAGAATCCATCAGCCAGCAAAAACTAAATAAATAGCATTGGGTCATCCAACTTAAATATAATGAAAACTGGCCTAGCTTGATCCAACAGTTATGGTTATCAGCAGGAACACTCGCATTGACTTCAATAGGAATTGGAGTACATCCATAATAGCAAGGCTACAAAAATATGGCAGAAGTCTTGCGTTGGACCCCTTGCCCCACAACTATAGGGAGTCTTATATTGCAAGTGGCCAGGGAATTGTCCACCTTAACTGTTGTTATAGCATCACACATACTTATGGTGCTATATAAATCTTCAGCATTACATAGGAATTGACTACTTTGGTTGCTTTTTTATGGAGTTCAGATGGATGCAAAAAAAAATGTACTGACAGCTTTATTAGAACATTAGCCTTCTCCAGATGGTAGCTGATAAGAGAAGGTCACAAATACCTTTTCCACATTTAGGTAATGATGGTTGATGCCCAGATGGCCATCTGTTAGTAGCCTGCTGCATGGATGAGTTGGACTCTTAAGCCTCACACTTGTAATGGTTGTTAAATTAACTAAATTCCATTCTGTTGAATGACCCTCATTTCACTGTTAGACAACAAAATGCTTCTTCACATTTAACAACTGTCTACATTTGTTAGAATCATAGAATCTCAGGGTTGGAAGGGACCTCAGGAGGTCATCTAGTCCAACCCCCTGCTCAAAGCACGACCAACCCCAACTAGATCATCCCAGCCAGGGCTTTGTCAAGCCTGACCTTAAATTGTGGACATCTATTTGTATTTATGTATGGAAATGCACTTGTGTGTGTGTGTGGGGGGGGGGGTATTTAAACTTTTATTGCAAGATCATTGCCTGCAGAATCATTAGTCCATTCCATTGAAATAGCAAGAGTGACAGTTTGTCGACAAAAGATTTTTTTAAAAAAGTTATTTCGATTTTATCTTCTGTTTCGCACAATTAGCAAAGAGGTAATAATTCAGGCGCTGTACTGTAAGTAAAGACTAGCAAAACAGCCTTTTCAGTGTGGAGGAAAAACTACTTCATATTGCAAAACAATGAAATTAATTATTGCCTGGTTAATTGGAAGGTTCAGTGGGGACTATTGCTACATATTTTTATCATGTGTAGAAAGTATTTCTTCCTCAGGTCTTAAGACGGATTTCATCATTCATCTCGTTTTATTAGAGACACTTTTGCAGCATCTTTGACAAAATGGGATTTTTTTTTTTACCATATTATCAAAGTTCATGGAGAGCTCTCTCTTTGTATGGAAGCTTCTCTTCTGTGGCCTGATGTCGGGGAGGTAGAGTTTTACTATACCTAGCTGATTAGTTTTAGTAGGCAAGATCCTTCAGGCTTGAACTGTGAACCTCTGTTCTACTCAAAGTTCTTTTTAGGTATTTATATGGTCCCCATTACCACAGTATCTGAGATCTTCATAATCTGCATTTATCCATCCTCACACAGATACCCCTGTGATGTAGTGGCAGTACTATTTTCTTTACTTTAGGGATGAAAAATTGAGATACAGAGATCATGACTCACTCAAGATCATGCAGGAAGTCTGCGACAGAACAAGCTGAACTTTGTTTCAGCAGCCCAAGCAAAGACTGTTGTATTAATTTAAATGGAATATATGGGCCAAAGGTGTTAACATAAGCCAATCAGTCACCGTCTAACAGTTTGGTATACAAAGACCACAACATGCATAGTACATGGCAAAACACCATTTCATAAAAGGTGAAGAGGGTTTTTAAGATACAGAAAAGGGGAAAAAACAGTTAAAGCATTTAAAATGTAAAATATTAAATAAGGCTTTCATTTCAACCTCCCTTGTTCCGTTCCCCTTTATCTGTAAAGTCTGTAGAAGGAGTGTGTGGGGGGAGGGGGTGGAATCATCTTTGACATTCTTTTAGATAGTATTAAAGATGGTAATAACTGTCCTTTTGGAGAAAAGAGAAAAAAGTTAGTAGAGACGGAGCTGTCAGCAGAATCGGATCCTGTTTCCTAGAGAAAAAAAAACGAACACATATAGAAAGACACAAAACACAGCTTCTGTCTCCACTGCCGATTTTCACTTGCAACTTTACCGCTTGAGAAGCAGAGGCACAGCACCCAGTCAAATTAGCCACTCCAAGACCCACCAAACTCATACCAGCATAGGGCAGTTTGGGGCATTGCTTTTAATTGCCCATTTCTGCTCACAGGCTTACAGCAGTGTTGCAATATATGCAGTCTCGGCCAGCTAAGCCAGACTTATTTGAAAGACAGTAACAGGGGATGGATAAGAAAGTGTGGGGAAAGAAAAGAACACATGGGATGAGTGACAAAGTCTTACATCCAGGTGGTATTTGAGATTTAGCCAGAGCTGGTGGAGGTGGCAAGATCATCTGCCTCCCTCTCTTTGGCCTGGCCAGGACATCTTTCAGGATCACGATGAAGGGGGTCCAAATTCCCTTGAGAGAGTGGAGATGGCAGTCATAATGATGAAGCTTTCTCAAGTAGCCAATTTTTCCTCCCAAAGTCTTGGGCAGGTGATGGTGGTGGTGTTTGTTTTTTCAAAGGACCTCAGAAGGGAGTGATGGGTGGAATAACCTCATTGTTTTGTCCACCAGTTTGGTGTCAAATGTGAAGCCTGTTTTGGTTCATTAATTTCCAGTCCCACATTTTTCTTGTTTATGAGGCATGATCGTAACACTATCCTTGAGTTACATCAGAGGGCCTTTTTGCCTGGACTAATTCAGTCTTTTTTTCCCCACCTTCCCCCCCCGCCCCAATCAACATTTGGTATTATAGGTTATCATAACATCTTATGAACTTACATCCATTTTACAGTTGAGCTCACAGCTTGAGGCTTACAAATTTACTTCATCACCACAACAGGAGTTTAACCATTGGACTATCCTCTGGTAGTTCAGCATCTTAATACCTAACTCCTATACAGCATTTTTCCTTGTTAGATCAAAACTACTTTGGGTCATGGTGTCACCCACCTCCAGACATGTCTTTTCTGAGCCATTCAGTTCTAGCAAGCAACCATCTTCTTGAGTATCAGAACACGGGGAACTGATTATAGCTGCTTCCTGCACAAGTACATAGAAGAATGCAGAGGATCTCGGTGCTCAGTCTTCTAATGCAGGGGCAGACACACTTTAACCCTTAGAGTGTCTCAGTTTCTCCACCTGGACCCTAGCACCTTCTGGCTTGATGCAAAACTGTCAGTCAGTGGTAGTGACTCGTGTTGACTTGGGGCTGTGAACCGGAAAGAATTCACCTCACAAGAAAGATGTGGACCCAAGTAAGAACTGTAGGAAATGGCTCATTATATCTTGTTTATGTCCCAGATTCTGCTTAAGTTCCATTTACTTTCTTAATGTTGAACACAAGTGCTACACTGAGGAAAGGTGCTTTCCAGAATCAGGACCTACTTTGAAGAACCCTTTTTGGTTATTTTTAGAATTATGTCAGTGTCTGGCTACATTCCCTTCTCTCCCTCTCCCCTCACCCCCAACTTGGCCTTTTTATGTGAAAAATGTAAAGTTCAAATAACAGGTTTTTGCTTTGCACTGATGGAAGAGAGCTAGAAAATGTAATAAAAAGCACACACTCAATTTTAACAGAAATTGAAAAGTGATGCAGAAAATTTTATCCAGGTGGCTACACACTTTGGTTCTGATCTATGTAAGTGTTCAGATATTAAATTAACTACAGTACAGCTCCCTTATTCTTGCCTGACTTCATTTAAAAAATATATCACATTGTGTATTAAGGAATAAAATATGAAAGATTAATATTAAAGCTACCTTAATACACAAGGTCTAATTATATAAAAATTAAGAACTTGATCTAATTTAGTATATTTTGTGTCAAAAGAAGATATGTATATGATCTTGTTGAGTTCATTCTATTTTATGAACACTAAAGTTTACTGATGGCTAAATTCTACCCATTATAACCTCACTCTCCCTTATCTCTAATATCCTGGGTCCAACTTGGCTACCCCACCATCGTAAATTCTACATGAACATACTTGCATGTTAATCCCATTGACTCTAGTGGGGATTTTGAGTTTGTATCACCTGACAGCATGTGCCCTTAAATTCTGGAAGTGTGCCAATCCATCTGGCATTAAGTCCTTGGTTTTCTAATGGGTTCAATCAGGCTATCGGTTCTGCTCCTGAAGTTTTGGAGGGGTCAGTAATTGCAGGCACATTTTTTAAAAAAATTGCACGTGGGGTAGGATTCTCAGAAGTGCTCCTCATTTGGGTAACTTTGCTCCCAGTGAAGTCAATGGGAATTTTACCATTGATGTAAAAAGGGAGGACAGTTAGACCAACACAGAGCCCTTTTCAAAATCCTACCATAAATTCCTACCTCATTTGTTGGCACAATCATGAATTTAGACACATTAGTACTAAAATCCACGTCTATAGTTATTTGTACTTGTAAAACTGAAGGAACAAAAGTTGCAGGACATTTTTCCAAAACCAGTTACTAATTAGCTTAGATTTCTAGAGGTGTGCACAGGCAGGGTATGTTACTTTTATCCATTCACTGGGCATTTTGTTTGCATCCCCTTTCAATTGAACAGATTGAATTGTTTTCTAAAAGATGTGATCTAGTTCAAACAGGAATTAATTCAAGTAAATCCAATATCTTCTGTTATACAGTAGGTCAGACTACATAATCACAATGTTCCCTTCTGGTTTTATAATCTATGAGTCTATGGTCCTGGAATAGATTTATCTTCATTTTTTTCCCCCTTCATTAGTGAATTTTTTTTCACCAGATAAATGATCTTGAAGATATAGATGCATTTCTCTGGAGCAGGGTAACAGGCACTTCCTTTGCAAAAAAAATAAGATCAGTTACAATATGATCACTTTGAAAGAGACAGACTTCTTGTTTGCACCATTGGCTTTATTCCGAATAAGCCAGTCCATTGTGTAACGGCCTTGTAGCTGTATATTTGTCTATATAGACGATACTTTAGAAATGCATAAAGAAAATCTTTGCCTTCACCTATTTGAGAAAAAAAAATGTATATAATAAAGTGGAAATATTCTTATTTGTCTCCAGAGCACCTATTTCCAAGGTGATTCTGCAGTCACCAAGTAATGTAGATGCAATTCGCACTGATGCACTAATGGCTCGTCATGAACTCAAGTGGTAGGGAATGCCACAAAAACAATTTCACCCTAGGCTCTGTCAGACACAATGTCCGTGTCAATCACTGCCATCATAACTGATAAGAGACAATAGCTAAAATGTAATTCTATGAACACTTTAAATGGCACATAATAGACATGGAAACAGACCATGTGGCAACAGTGATAATTCTCAAATTAACATCCTTATACAGCATGAGGAATAGAATAAATTTTGGCTTTAAAAAATAAAAATAAAATCGGAGACTGTGTTTGAGAGCTGGTTCAAACTGAAGATTTTTAATTTATTTTAGTTTCAAAGAGCATTACAGGATTCCTTCCCCTTTTCCCCAGAAAACAAATTCAAAATGAAACCACCACTTTTCAAAACGTTTTGAATTCAAGATTATTATTTTGGTCTCCCTCTTCTCCTTGCCTTCCCACCCATACACCTTTTCTGGTGGGAAAGCAGGGGAGGGGGGTAAAAAGAGACAGAGGAACTAATTTTTTTTCTTCAAAATTAAAATGGTTGATTTTAAGTTTTTTGGTTAAAAAGTGTTTTTGCCCAAATAAATTTTCCATAAGTTTTTTGTTGTTTTGGTTTTGGTGAAAAACCACATTGATGTAAAAAAAATAAAATAAATAAAATAGACCCGCTCTATTTTTTTTATAAGCATACCGTAAAAGAGCATGCACTCCTCATAGTCCAGCTCCTATCGGATATATGCCAATTAGATATTTCAATAATAGTTTTAGCCTGTAGAGGACTGTGACAGACATATAGAACTTGACTCTCACATTAAGTACCCCTTTGGTAAATGGATGCAAAGAAATGTTAGTATAAAAGAGTATCAGGCCCATAGGGCATATATCCAGACAATTCAGTTGCACATCCAAAAATTGAGCTATAAAAAAAGAAATCAGTTTTGCTGATAATTTTGGCCATTTTAAACAAAACACTGATAACAAGTACAGTTATGCAGAAATATAAAGCCAGTCTGAAATTGTGTTGCACTTTTGTGTCTAATCAAACTGCCTGTTTCAAATTAATTGCTAATGGTGTAATCCGTAACGGAATTATTGGAAGAGAACTCCAGGAGTCATACTATTCCTTGTTACACACCATAAGCTCTGAAAATAAGCCCCCAAGTTTCCTCACTCTTGGAAACAACTGCACACAAATTGAGGTCGTTGTTGAACTACAACAACAACAGGTGCTACATGTCATTTCCAGTAGGTAATCACTACAGAAATTTCTCCGAAACAGCCACATTAGAAGTTCATATCTTGATGGAATTATGAACCTTTTTAGTCTCTTATATAGATGCAGCCAAACATCACGAGAAGACCTAGCCCTACGATTGGACATCTATCAAATGATCATTTTTGACAGCAGATTATCTGTAAGGTTCATAGATGCCGAGTTTTGGTTTTGCCGGTGGGTGCCCTCCCTAGGCCCCACCCCTGCTCTGCCCCCTCCCTAGGCCCCACCTCCACCCCACCCCTTCCCCTGCCTTTCCACCGCTCGCTCCTCTACACCCCCTCCTCTGAGTACGTCTGCCAGTTTTGGGAGGCTATTTTCTGCATATTTATACAGTTCTTTCATATTCTAGTTATTGAATGCGACTATCATCGGTATGTTAACAATTTAATCATAAAAATAGTAAAGAACAACCTAATTACATAAATTACAGTACATTTAAAATCATTAAAATTCCCACTGTTGATTTTCACCACAAATTTATTCATCTTTCAACCTGGCCCTATAATTATAGTACAAACAAATGAAAAACACGTCCCTTCCAGTCTCGCACCCCAGGCTCACCCCATTCCTTACCTCTTGACCACAGCGCCCTCCTGTAAGCACCCACCCATAAGGCCGGCCCTGCATTCACCTTTTTCCCAAACTCCACTGCCTTCATGGATTGGCATGTGTACCCATGCCAAAATTAAAACTCCCAGGCTCAAAGTGGAGTAAGATCTAAACAGCAGGCTACTAGCATCAAGATTTACACTCCACCTCTAGTGGTCAAGATTCATGCTCTCTGTATATTAGGATGCACCCAAGATGGCCAAAATGACAGGATTCACATTAGAGAAAAAAGGTGGGTGAGGTAATAACTTTTATTGGAGCAACTTTTGTTGGAGAGAGAGAGAGAGAGAGAGAGACAAGCTTTTGAACTTTTACAGATCTCTTCTTCAGGAAGAGCTCTGTGAAAGTTCAAAAGCTTGTCTCTCTCACCAACAAAAGTTGCTCCAATAAAAGTTATCACCTCATTCACCTTTTTTCTCTAATTTCCTGGGAACAACAGGGCTACAACACCACCGCATACAAAAATGCAGGATTCACATGAACAGCACAGAGTGACCACCATCACACCAGGGCACTATTTTCAGGATTCATCTTAGCATAATATCATCATCACACCAAGGAAGTAGCACTACCAGCACAATGAGATGAATATAGCCACGTGAGCATGCCAAAAATTCACAGTACAAGCACACTGGGATCCACACAGCAGGACAGTAGTGTCAGTTTAGCTCTCAGTTTAGTGGGGATACACTCAGGGACTGAGTCCAAGGGTTCAGCTAAACACAAGGGCACCTGCAAATAGCTGTACTAACAGCAGGATCTACACTGGCCCAATACAGGAGTTGCATGTCAGGGCACTAATTCCCAATCCCAGTGCAAGGCAATATGGGATCCAGGCACCAGGTCTTTAGTACCAGAATTTGTACTCCTAGGAGAGTGGGATGGAATTATAGAAGTTACAGGGGGGAAAGCCCTGTGATCACCCTGGCACAGTCCATCTCCCTGCCAATGCAGGGCTGATCCTTACTGCATGTTTTGTCCAGTCTCCTTTTAAAAGTCGTAAGTCTTGGATTTTCTAGCTGTGACACTCCCTACCAGGGGTTCTCAAACTGGGCGTCAGGACCCCTCAGGGGGTCACAAGGTTATTATATGGGGGGGGTCATGAGCTGTCAACCTCCACCCCAAACCCCGCTTTGCCTCCAGCATTTATAATAAGGTTAAATATAAATTAAAAACACTTTTTATATAAGGGGGGAGTCGCACTCAGAGGCTTGCTATGTGAAAGGGGTCACCAGTACAAAAGTTTGAGAGCCAATGCTCTATACCTCAGGGGAGCGGCATGCTGTGCTCTGTAAGCCCCATATTCATCATTTGTATATATTCTTTATATTTCATATAAAGCATGCAATGCAAGGTATCATGGGAAAGATTATGATTTGCTGAAACCCACTGTTCTGACGAAATATGTATATCATTAAAGTGTATAAAGTTATGCGATTGTGCTGTATGGTGTTAATGAAATATGCTGCAAATTTGGGAGCAGCCCAGAAGACAACTCCCCAGAAACAACAAGGCACTTGACCAAATGGCTGGGTGAATGTTAAACAACCATCACCAGCCACTGTGCAGCAAGTGAATGACAATTAGCAATTCAATGACCATCACCAGAGAATTACTCAACCCTGGGATTCAGCAATGGCCTGTCCCCACAACATGATCACTAGCCCTTCCCTTGGGAGACTTCCATCCAAACCCCAAGGCAGAGATTGCACTGCTAGGAAGGTTTCCCCTGTTAGCCTGAGTTTCCCTCCCCTCCCCCAGTGCCTGGTTGTGTTTGCCAAAGTGAGCACATGGACTTTAACATATAAACCCTATAAAACAGAAGTGCCCCCAGCCACCCTCACCCCAAGACCCCCTTTTAAATACACTTCTTACCTGCTGTTGGTACTAATGCCTTTAGTTGTGTGAGAAGAGGCTGGAGAAAGTTTTGCAGCTGGAGAACCAGAGAAAGCATGCCTGCCACAAGAAGCTGCTAGGAGCAGGCGACAGACAGAGAGGCACCAGTGGTGGTGGGGGTCACTCTCTCTGCTCCTCCCACCCAGGAGCAGAGTTCCCTTCCCACTGATTGGCTGGTGGCCCAAAAAAACAACCTCAACAGCAAATCTGGAAAGAGCAGCAAGTCTATGACGCAGAGTCTGAAACAGCTGCTCAGCAGGGGGGGAACAGCTGATCGGCGGTGCTCCCAGCTCCCAAACTGCTGAGTGCTCACCAACCGCAGCCTCGCTGAACAGCTGATGGGGGCCCCGGGCCACCAGGAACCCCTTAAACACTTGACTGGTGCCAGTTGGTGCAGATCACCCACTAATTTTTCCCGGTGGGTGCTCCAGCCCCGGAGCACCCACGGAGTCGGCGCCTATGCTAAGGTGGATGAAACATGCATTGCTAATTTCAAATCACCTTAAATTTCAACCAGAATTTTACTATAAGTCCATGTTCAAAAAAATTACCATTTCACCTCTGCAAAATGTAACTATATAATGAAAAATACTTTGTAGAAAACAAGTATCACAACCAGCGGTAGCTAAATGATATCAATGTATTAATTTTTTCTTCATAGCAACAAATAAAGAGATTCCTGCCATTATTATTAGCAGCAGTAAGTGCCAACACAGTATGCCTGGGATTGTACAAGACAGTTACTACACACACAATCTCTATCTAGAGAACTTGCATTATATACATGTAACAATATAGAATATTAATCCCTATTAAAAGAGTGGAACAAAATTAATTAAGTAATTTGACGGTAATAGAAACAAGACTCCAAATTTGTCATAAATATCAGACCCTAAATACCTTTGAACAACATTTTAAAAGCAATGTATAAGACTTTAAAAAATCAATTGCTTTCATTCTCCGCCGCCAAAAAACCCTGCAACTTTAACACAGATAAGTGTAATTAAACAGTAACAAGTTATTGCCAAAATTTTGGATCAGAGTTTGATTTATATTGAAGATGCAGAGGACAAGATTCTGAAACTTTTACTCACATTGGTGACTAGCCCCAGTGGATTGACACAAGGGCATACAGAGAATCAGTGATAAAGCTGAGAAGAGAACCCAGATATCCTGATTTGTGAGAACTTTCTCTCAGCACTGGACAACACGCGCTGCACAGGGGTATGAACCCACTAATGCAGTCAGATGTATTTTCACCAGATCATAATATAATTACTACTGCCAAACCCACCTTCCTATGTTTTAGCCATGACACAAATCTGCCAACAATACCAGATTTAGGGCAACTTTCCGCAGCCTTGACTTCAATAGGACTACTTGGGTGAATAACAGAGTAAAGGACAGATAGATAGATAGGGCTCTGCGGTTTAGTTTCCGGACACAATTTTGCATCCCAGCAGCTCTCCTCAAAAAGATCTTTCACACTAAGTAAGAAACTCTAAAACAAATAAGTGCAGGGCTGTTACAGCAGCATCCCAGTACTGTGTGGGAGATTTAACGCTAAATTAAGTGTTGTAGTTAGAGAGCACTGTTAGAAAGTCACATTAAAATAGCTACAAACAGATTTTTTTTCCCCACTCACCAGGTTCCAGGTTTGCAGCTACCAGCATTAGTATAAACAGCACCCTCCAATTTACCACTTTTTTAAATGGAGGGTTTTTTTTAAATTATTGTTGTTGTTGCATGCTCAGTGTAAGGGAATACAGAGGCAAATAACTCATCTCTAAACCCCTCACACTTTTTTTTTTTTTTACAGACAAAGCTGAGCAGCTTAGTACAGCTCTCCTTGAAGCTATACATATTTACCTCATCTCACACTGCACTGTTTGTTCTTTCTAGGCTTGGTCCTGTGTTCTCTGAAGTTAACAGGTGTTGTGCTGATAGGCAAGATTACTCAGCTTGTGTAAATCAATTAATTAATATTCACGGAACTATGTTATTTGCAGCAGCTGAGAATCTGTCCCACAGACTTCAGTGGACACAGAAACAAGCTGATATGTGCTTGAACTTCTTCATTTTGGGCCAGATTCTGCTCTTAGCTGTACCTATGTCAATAAATTAAAACTACCTTCCTAGAAGTCAATGGAGCAGAGCTTCCAAAATATATTCTGTTTCAAGAGATTGCAGCTCTTCCAAAGACATGATGTTAACCAGGTTACATAATCAAAACCTAACTAAATATTATTCATCTTTTAAAATATGAGCTTTGTAGTTTCCCAGAATGCTAACCCTGTGACTTTGTAAAGACCCGTTCAGCAGAAACTGAGCTAAGGTCATAAAAGTCAGCAATATATTTGATTACCATCAATATGGCCTGAAATTGACCCAGTGACTTTAATGAGAGGCTCCATATTCCATTACCAACACTATCAGGCATTCAGTCCCCCAAACAATGTTTAAAAAAAGTTGTCATGTCACAAAGTCTAATTTTGAAAACTGAAGAATTTGGTGAATCTGAGGTTAAGCTCTAAATACAAAAACAGTGCTCAGTATTTGAAGCTTAAACCTTTGTAGTGTCCTTTAGCTCAATTTTTTTACGACATCTGTTTTTATGTAGAGAAAGGTTTTACAGAGAGCCTTTATGACTCACTTTTTTCTGCCTGTTCTTTAGCTGTCATGAAGTGTCATCAATGCACTACCCGTTTTCTATTCCCTAGTGCAGCAGTTATACCACAGAAAAATATGCTGATGATAGATGCAAAAAACTTACTAAGAGTCACACTTCTGCTAAACACTGTAGATAAACTGCAGTAAATCGAAGCACTTGGGGCCTCTGTTGGCGCCCTGAGGCCTTGTCTACACTATCACTTAAGTTGACATAAGTTATGTCACTCAGGGCTATAAAAAAAACCACCCCCCCGAGTGACGTCACTTACATTGACTTAACGTGGTGTCTACACCGTGATGTGTTAGCAGGAGACACTCTCTTCAGACTCAAATAGTACTTTGATGATAGGGCCACTTGCACCCCCACATCACTCTAATTTTATGTTGCTACATTACTACTTTCAGTGAAGTTACACGGGTAAAAAGCTGGACTATCACAGATGTGAATCAGGCCCATGTGCACTCCTAGAACTGTTCATGGAGGATATGCTTCTTTTTAACACTGTCTAATGGATATTATTTGATATCTTAGGGTACGTCTATACTTACGCGTCCGGTCGGAGGCGCGGGATCGATGTTCTGGGTTCGATTTATCGCGTCTTGTCTAGACGCGATAAATCGAACCAGGAAGTGCTCCGCCGTCGACGCTGGTAATCCAGCTCGACGAACGGAGTAGGCGGAGTCGACGGAGGAGCCTGCGCGCCACGTGTGGACCCCGGGTAAGTGCTTTTTCATTCGAACTAAGATAGTTCGACTTCAGCTACGTTATTCACTTAGCTGAAGTCGCGTATCTTAGTTCGAATTTCGGGGCTAGTGTAGACCAGCCCTTACAGTTATTTGGTCACATTATCTAATATATTTTGTTTTTCAACTTATTTTATCATTATTAACATGAATGAACTTTCAATACAACTGTCAGTAAATCTTATTCACAACTACAGCACATATGTAGCATTTCCATTCTGCAGGAAATGTCACTCTTGCAACATTTGTTTTCATTCTGAATTGGAATGAAAAGCTGAAATTTCAGAATTTCCCATGGAATGACATTTCTGAAAAATAATAATTCAGGACCATTGAACTGTTGTTGTTTTTTTATAATGTTGAAATGTGTTCTTTCAGTAAGGGTAAAACATTCCTTTCAACTTTATCATTTTGATTAATTTCATTTTAATTGGTTCAATATATGAAATTATGCAAAATATTAAAGGTATTATAATATTTTAATGCAACAAAATTTAAAATGAAATTAATCAAAATGATAGTTGAAATGGAACATTTCAGTATTATCAGACATAATGTTTTGATATTATCAAAATAAAACAATAAAGTTGAAACAATTCATTGCAACTTTCCCCCATCAAATATTTAGCTGAAATCTACATGTTTCCGTGAAACCTTTTGATTTCAACAAAATGTGGAAAAATGTTCTGTCAAAATGTTTTGCAACAAGCACTATTCCTAACCCATATTTGTTAACATTGCGTTAACATTGAGCACCATTTGTGTTTGGACAACCTCCTACCATTATCTGTGTATTTATTTTATTCAAATTCCAGAAATGGAAACTAAGTATTATAAAATCTGTTTGATCTGATTTAAGGCTATCTTTTCTGTTGATAAGATCCCCTATATTTTATTTGTCCATGCCACTAATATTGGGGGAATATGTCCTTTTTCAAAACATACCACACATATAGGTGCCAGTAGTAATTCTGCTCTCATGTGGCCTCATCACCACAATGTCTCAGACCCTGATCCAAATCATATTAAAATAAATGGAAAGCTTCATATTGATATCAGTGGGCTTTGGATTTGATCCTTATGCCTTGATCATCAACCATACTACATCTCTTACTCCCATTGAAATCAATGGCAGGTAGGCACGTAAATACCTTGAGGATCTGGGAGTCATTGCCTCTCTCATGCGAAAGATTTGTATTTGTGTTCTCTGTGTGATGTGTGAGAGACATGGCATGTACATCAAAAAGTTATTTTTAAAGAAAAACAAAATCTGTTCCTGAGTACACAATACTGATTTTTGTTTCATTTGGAGATACCAGTCCTGTCATTTTCTCCACTAAACAGCTGGCAGTGCAGTATTTTCATTTCCCTCCCTCATTTCTTTTCTATGCTCATATTCATTTGCTAGAGTTTTGTAGTCCAGGCTAAATGTGTTAAATGGCTCCATACTTTCAAGATCTGCTTCTTTCCCGTGATTAATAAATGCCAGATTTCTGTGTGTGCTTAGTCAATATGGCTAGTGTCACTAAAATGCATGGCATGAGATGCATTAATTAGAATATTTCCATTTTTACCTTTTGGGCGAATGAATATATGAATTAGTATGCTAAATGTTCCAGATGCCATCTATGAGCAAAATAATAATTCTTACCACACCAGTGACTAATAAATAACAAGGTAAGCAACGTTAATGTAAAGGATCTCATTGCAATATATTTATATTAATTAGCAAAAATGTCTCTCATCTTTAAAAGAAACAAAGAGGTCAGCAATGCTGGTTAATTTATTTTTTTTAGTGTTATGGATTTTAAATTGGCACCCCAATTATTATCCACAGCAAGAAATAAAAAATGAAGCATTTAGCTGTTCTGCTTTTTGTGTGTGCTGATAGTTATGGGCTACATTGTGCCACGTAGGCACAGCACAGAAACAACAAATAGTGTGGAAGGCACACTGCCCTAACAGCAGCACTGGAGGTATCCTGCATCTGAGGGTGTCTTCACTGAAGAGTTAGCCCAAGTGATTGGCATCCAGGTCTAAGCATCTGGGTTAGCCTAGCGCACATATGGGCAGTTCCACTGCCTGCCTCACTGTGCCCTCACTGTTTCTGGACTTGCACCGATTTGTGTGTGTGTTGTCTGGGGGCACATCCCATCGTTCTTTTTCTTGAGATGCTCTGTGATTCTCTCTCGGTTACTTTTGTATCAGTTTGGGGAGAATTTGTCTGTCATTTGGGGGGAATTGTGGGAAAGCATTGGAGGACTATCAACACTCAAAGGATTTAACCTGCATCCTCACTGCAAAGTGGGTGGGTTCCAGTCCAAGTTAAAGGAGAACTCAGGCTCTAACCTACATCTCCAGGCAGGTAAGCTAGCCTGATCTTAAAGCACCTCCAAACCCCGATCAGAGGTTTTTCTGGGTGGATTGGGGAAAGGGGTGGGCTAAAATCCAGGTAAGAGCCCAGGTTAACCATGCATACACTAATAGAGGCAAAATGCCTCCCAGGGCATTCCAGTTGCATTGAGAGGGACTAATTTGCAACACTCCTTTATGGTCTGCAGCATATTCTCCCCATTCCCATGTGGCCAGTCAGCTGAACTGGCTGGAATAGAAGGGAGGGTGGAACCAGGGCTATACCTAGTCCCTGAATACTCCCTATCCCCCCAGTCCCAGGGGAAGCAGCTGGGGCTGTGATTGTGAGGATCCCTTATTGTTGCCCAAGTGGGAGGGTAATGTAGTCCTGGTCCCTTTCAGCTCCCTTGCCGGGCAAGAGCTCACTCTAGCTCCATGTAAACCCTGAGCACCTCCACCATCTGTAGCTTAATTCTGGCCTTGGGTCATTATTTATTAAAGGCTTTAAAAAAAAAGTGAATACCTCAAATTTGGCTCTTGCGTACATCCTTCGCACTTAAGAAAGTGGCTTGATTTTCAAAGGTTGTGATCACTCACAGCTCCCCGTATGAGACAACAGCTGGGCGAGACAACCTCTCTGTTTCCCTGAGATATATTTTGTATTACTCACAACGATCATTAACAGCGCATTATTAAAGTTGCAAAGTCAAGCATTCAGAAAGTGAGGAAGTGTCAGAATTAAGTGGTTCAGTCTCATTCAGCGCGCAGGATGGATGGTAGTCACTTAACAAGCTCCTACTCAAAATTTTCTTCTCCCTGTGCCTTATTGAGTGCACATTATTCAAATCCTGCTCTGAAGACAGAGTTATTAATTTCCTCATGGGCTTTTCTATGGCAGTCAACACTGCCATCTAAGGGCTTCACACTCATTACTTTCTTTTCACACCTTGTGAGATGACTAGGTTTTATTATCCCCATTTTACAGATGGAAAACTGAGGTAAAGCGAGATTAAGGTGAAAAGTCACCACTAATTTTGAGTGCCAAGTTTGAAACACTTAGGACCTAATTTTACAGTTCTCATCATGGCTAATCCCAAAGGGATATAGCTTCCTTTCAGACCAAGTGCCACCTGGATCGCTGTCTAACTCTGCTGTCTTTAAGGTGGTCTGGCTGGATATTCAGTTTATGTTTATCACTAGTGATATTTTCGTGCCACCGAAGCTTTTGGCAACCACATGATTGTCATTTTAGTGAAGATACTCCATAATTCAATGGTCTTCCATTCTAATAACATTATCTAGAACCTAATACGTTCAAAGCTCAGAGGCTATTGACTTCATTTTTCAGCCGTGAATGCTGAGCATATCCACAAATCAGACTTCAGCTTCTCATGTGGGCACAGAAAACGAACACACTATTAGTGACGACCCATAAAAAGTTTGGTTTAAGTAACCTGACCAGCATGGCGACGAACTCTGTGGCAGAGGCAGTGATAGACTCCAGTTCACCAGGGCAGAATTCAAGTGCCTGACCCATAAGACTGTCCTTTCTCTTTCTACAACCCCCTGCCTCTTTCACTTCACACCTTCCAACCACGCTGTCCCAGCACCCTCATTTCCCACAAAGTACACACTTTCCAATTTCTGGAAAAAAATAAAGAAGGGGCCTAGAAACTGGTGCTGAACCAGGGGTGGGGTGTGGCCCCCCTCCATTTTTAAAAGTGGGATGGCCATGCTCCCCACCCCCAACTTTTTAACAAAGGAAACATAAGCACAGATGTATAAACTGGCCAAATTTGAGTACATTTTCAAAGGGATTGTCACAAGCTAATCAGGCAGTCCTACTGCAACCCAGATGAGCTAATTAATCTGCCTGGAGGCTGGCTGGCTAGTCCTCAGATGAAGGAGCTCACTCCTGATAGGGATGGCAAATGGCTACCCCCTACCAAATTTCAAATCTCTATGCCAAAGCACTATAAAAGAGTTAAGCATGCTAGTTATAGTGGATGAGACAGTATTTACCGGTCTCAAAGGGTTCTTAATCAGTGACCTTTGGCTAGAGATTTTTTTTCATTAGGTAGAACATTTCTCTTTTCATTATTGTATTATTCAGTGAATTGGTTGAGTGGTATGATCATTTTTTCTGATTTTTAAAAAATTATTTACATTATTTGTTCATTAAGATCAACTAAATAATGGTAGCCAGGCACCAAATCCCTTCTTCTGGGTAACAGAAGTTTCTCAACAGATGTATTCGTAATTTCTATTTGTAATATTCAACACAGAAGTAGTTGGAAGAGTCTTTCCCAGGAGGACAAGAAATGCTAAGAGCACTCTCACTGTGCTTCCTTTCTGCGTCATTTGGAGAAGGAAGCACTTTTTCAGCAGCAGGAAACCAGTTAAGCAGTTCTGCTGTGTTTACAAAATGGTGGTATTAAAGAATTTTCAACAGGAAGGGAAATGCCAGTTGAGCAGCAGCTCCTAATTATACTTTTTAAAATATTTCTTTCTTACCTGGAAAACAGTTGTTCAGTACAAGGGGATCCAGACCGCATTCTTTAATGGTGGACCCCTGATTCACATTGGGCATTTACATGTATGACTAAAACTACTGACCAGGGGGGCTTACCAAATAGTGATAGTCACCTCTGTACAGAGGGCCAGCACAAGTTTTGCACACTATTTTGGAGATGGCTTCTTTTGCATTTATTGGCCAATCCCACCTCCTCATAGGGACATAGTACTGCTGCCATTTAAACACAGAGTATTCTAGTCACAGTGAATGTTCTTCAGAGAGGGGTGGGCCAGTGGTTTGAGCCCAGGACTGGGAATCAGCGCCGCCTTTCTTCTAATCCCATTTCTAACAGACACACTCAGTGGCCTTGAGATAGTCACTTAACTGCTCTGATGACAGAAACACTTACCTTCCTCACAAAGGCACTGTGAGGCTGAATTAGATAATGTTTTTAAGGCACCTTTTAAGATAAAAATGCTGTACCACCAAGAATTATTAGTCGATCCCCTATTTCTTTTTTTATATAAATGAGTGAGTATTAAAATAGTCTCTTATGCCATCATGTGCTAGCAATGCCCCTCTGCCATGTAGACTGGCAAAACCGGACAGTCTCTATGCAAAAGAATAAATGGACACAAATCAGACATCAAGAATTGTAACATTCAAAAACCAGTAGGAGAGTGCATCAGTCTCCCTGGACACTCAATAACAGACTTAAAAGTGGCAATTCTTTAACGAAAAAACGTCAAAAACAGACTCCAAAGAGAAACTGCAGAACCGGAATTAATTTGCAAACTGGACACCATCAAATTAGGCCTGAATAAAGACTGGGAGTGGATGGGTCGCTACAAAAACTAATTTCTCCCTGCTGATACTCACACCTTCCTGTCAACTGTTTGAAATGGGCCACCGTGATTACATTGAACTCATTATAATCCCGATTACACTGAACTGTGGCCTGCCTTGTGCAGGAGGTCAGACTAGATGATCATAATGGTCCCTTCTGACCTTAAAGTCTATGAGTCTATTAGCACTACAAAAATGTTTTTTCCTCCCTTCTTGTCAACTGTTGAGAATAGCCCACTTCCACCTTAACTGAACTGGCTCGTTAGCACTGAGCCCCCACTTGGTAAGACAACTCCCATCTTTTCATATGCTGTGTATTTATACCTCTTTACTGTATTTTTCACTCCATGCATCTGATGGAGTGGGTTTTAGCCCACGAAAGCTCATGCCCAAATACATTTGTTAGTCTTTAAAGTGCCATAAGGACTCCTTGTTGCTCTTAAATTAGAGCTGTCTAGGCTGGGATTTTGCAAACGCTCTGGTGAACACGGCATTACGTAACATGGGACGACATCATCAGGCCTGCGGTATGGGGAGGGGGAGTGTAAAAGCATCATTGCCTTGCTCCCATGTTATGTATGTTGGCGCCACACCAGCCTGACGCAGTGCCAGGGGCGATAGAAGGGGCTTCATAGCTGTGTCATGGGAGCAAGGTGCAGTAACCCCCCATGAGCAGCCATTGGTTAGATGGGGGTTGTGTTCTCCCCCCCTCCACCCCCACCCCATGTATATGCAGCTCCCTGCAAGCGCCATTTTGCAGCTGTTAGTGGGAGAGTAGTGAAAAAACAATGGAAGGAAGTGCAAGAGCGGGAGGTTGGCAGAGCTCAAAGGAAGTCAGAGCTCTTCCCGGAGAAACGGCTAAGGAGTAGAGAAAGCTGCAGACAGAGCTGTTGCACAGGAGTGTGGCAGTGGTTTGGTGAAAGTAATGTACCGTATACACTCGATCATAAGCCGATCCGTTTATAAGCCGACCCCCCTAGATTGATAAGTAAAAATGGAAATGTTTGTGACCCGTTCATAAGCCGACCATATAATTCAGGGGTCAGCAAACTTTGGCTCCTAGGATAAGCCGCTGGTGGGCTGAGATAGTTTGTTTACCTTGAGTGTCCGCAGGCACGGAGGTAAACATAAGTAAACAAAGTGTCTTAGCCCGCCAATGGTTGACCCTGACGGGCCGGGACAGCAACTAGTGGGGTAATTTTGTGTGGGGGAGAGAAGCTGGGGGTCAGAGGAGTAACCCCTTTGAACACCCCCCCATATGACCCTACCCTTAGCCAAGGACCACCACACGCTCCCCATCCCATCCCTTCCCACCTTCGCTGGGGAGGGCCAGGGGAGGATGTCTCTGGCCTGGCAGGCCCGGCGGCATGGCCTCAGCCTGCCAGCCCCAGAGCTGCAGCTGCTTCGGAGGCTGTGGGGAGAGCAGCGTGGCCAGAAGCGTCGAGACTCTAGCCCCGTCTCTTCCCTTCCGGCTCTGCTGGCTCTTCTTGCCCCCTCAGTTGGGGGGAGGGGCTGTGTCCCAGCTCTCCCTCTCTCTATACCCGTTCATAAGCCAACCCCCATTCCTTTTGCTTCCCTTTTTTACTAAAAAAATTCAGCTTATGAACGAGTATATACGGTATATATAAAACTCAAAGGTGCTAACAAACAGAAGGCTTCCAAGGTTGTCTGTGGGGGATCACAGGACAAGAATGTTATACTTGTCTATAATCCTAAAGCTGCTTGACCTTCACATTTACAGGCTGTCCTGGGGTACTGCCATAGCAAACCCTCAAAATAAAGAAAGGAATTCCATATTGCATACTGTGTACAGAGGCAGCTTAAACCAGCCAGGGTCGAGGAAATCTGAAGACTAGAAACTGGATGACATTTTTCATTACTTTTCCCATCCACAAATTACCTTTTTTCAAACATGGCTTTTTTGGATTAAAAATTGTTGACATTTTTCATTTTTAACAAAGTTTAATTTTTTCCATTTTTCTAAATTAATAACTTTAGCTAAATGATTATTGAAATTTCCATAGAGATCATCATTTTAGACAGCTTTCTTTTATCTAGATTACAATTGGTTCGCATAGCTCCATTTGATTCACTACAAATATGATTAAAAAATCAAATATTTTAATTTACTGCCTGATTGGTTTTATGTAAAGTAAGAGGGGGGAAAATCAATATGAAACTACAGATTTTAGCCTGGATTTTTGGTTGTTTGTCAGTTCCTAGAGTAAACCATCCATTATGGAAGTGCGGCACTAATTATGTTATAAGCAAGATTTTAGAATGCTTTCAGCCAAATTCTTCAATTTCCCTTTCCACCAATTCAATGATTATCTGAAACCTTATATGTCTCATCTCTTGTCACAGGTGATGTTTTATTTATTTTTAAATTTCAGGTTAATTGGATATGGATTTTATCAGGTGCAGGAGTCTGAAAAATAAGCAGTGCATCATTTATTTAAAATCTCTTCTAAATATTTACAGAATGTCAGAACCTTAGACATGGCTTAGTGTAGAAATTCCATATTTTTTATTTATATTCCTCAGTATTTGCTATAAATATTTGACCAGAGAATGTCAGTTTCAGACATATCATTTATAAACCCTGTATGTTCCAGTCAGAATCCAGACCTGAAACCACCTGCTCATCTAAACTTTGGAATGAGTTCCATACCATAGCACCTGCCAGAAAGTCATGGTCTCCTGCTAGAGATATAAAATCTTGATAGTGGGATCTTAACGGGCATGAAATGTGTAAATGAGAACAATTCTGAAAGAGGAGGTCTTCAGTACAACCAGCTTCAGCCCAGGATGCCATTCTCCATCACCTTATTGTCAAGTTTTCAAACAAGCGACTTTATTCTTACTCCCATGCAGCTTACTCATGCTTGGGAGGAGCTCCACATAAGCATCCACAAAGCCACGTCATTCTCCTCCTTCAAACTCTCCATGACATCTACAACAATCTTGACGAGGGTTAGACGGCTGGTGTCTTGTTTCCATGTACTCCTTTGTTGGTCTGTCTGTATCCATCTGTTATATTATGTGTTATACTTAGATTGTAAGATCTTTGGGGCAGGGACTGTCTGTCTTTTTGTTCTGTGCTTGTCCAGCACCTAGCAGAGTGGGGTCCTGGTCTGTAACTCCTACGCCTACCTAAAAAAAATCCGTGCCTAATTATGCAAGTGCTTATGACTGCTCAGAATGTGCTTGTGTGTTTTTTTCAAGGAGGCTAGAGGCAGAGGATTAAATCCAAAGGAAAGAAAATGTCAGGTCAGTTACTGTATGTGTTTATCATAATTATCATCCACTGGGAGCTGAGCAGCTTAGAGTAAAATATTTACATTATGCTGATATAAAAAGACTATTGAACAATACATTAAATTATTCTGGGGAAATATTTGTGTAAAACTACTGATGTAAGACACAGTGGAGTAGATATTGCCAGATTGGCACAGTCCATGACCAGGGGTGGTTGACTACACTCTGCATTAGTGATTAAAGTGGAGCAGAACTCCTTAGTAACTGGAGGTTGCATTTCCTGTATGAGAGGGGGTAGATCTTTCTACATCCTGCCTTTATCCCACTTTCTGTGGGGCACCATATACCACCATGGGAGCAGGGATGGACTAGAATTCTGCTTGGCACTTATGCAGGCCACGCAAAAGGAAAGGGAATCTTCAAACCCTCCCCTCATCACTGTGCCCCCATGTAAAAGCCTAATAGAATCCAGTCCATTATTAATACCCATTTCGTTTTGGGCAAGATAATGTATCTAGGCTGTCATTTACAATCATGGGGCCTTCAATTTGAGATTCTTAGGCTTTAAGGCCAGAAGAGACCATTGAATCATCCAGTCTGACCTCCTGTATATCACAGGCAATAGAATGTCACCCCGTTACTCCTGCACTGAGCCCCCAAACTTGTGTTTGACTAAGTCATGCCTATCCTGATTTAAAAGGCCTGATTTTCAAAAGAGCAGAGCACTCAGCACCTCCGACAGAAACCAGTGGTTATTGATGGGTGCTCATCACTTTTCAAAACAGGCCACTTATTCAGGCACCTAATTACGGATTTAGGAGCTTAAATTTAAGCCCCTGTTTTTTATAAATCTTGGTCCTACAGAGTACACTTGAAACTATTAAAAATAGCTATTTGGTTTCTTTTTGCACTGATCTTAATGGTCACCTGCCAAGTAAGTTTTAAGCTTCATTAGCGCCCATGCTGGCTGAAATTGACAATCTGCAGCTTTCTCCCACCCCCATGCCACACACATTCATGTCAGACAGGCAATGCTTCTGGCCCCATCTGTTGGTTCCTGAAATCTCATATAATTTTTCAACAAAGATTAGTTCTCCTCAGGGAAATCTTCCCAAGAACTTTCCTGTTGAGGAAGACCTTCTCCAATCTTCCCACACCACAGCATGAGTCATACTAACTATTATGCATCACATATGGAGTGAGGATCTCCTGATACATGTCTTATTAGCGACAGGAACGCTTCTCTGTGATGATGTTTACTTATCTCAAGTTAGTAATAGGGAAAAATATTCCCTAGATACCATTCTGACTTTTATAATACCACTCTAAAATAGTTTGCATGGTTTTTCCCCACAGACAATGCTACTAAAAAAGCTAGTACACTCGCTCTCTTTTTAAAAAGAAATAAAAAAGCAGCTCCTGAGACCTGCTATTGATTTATTTGGGTTTAAGCAGTAATTATAGATGAAATAAAAAAACACATACAGCAAAACTACATAGGCAATTAAAATAGATATTGCAATCCCACCTGAAGAGTCTTTATTAGGTTTTTTACTAGAGCTATGGAGCTTAGAAAGTGTTGGATGTTCGTGTTAATTTTGCTTTTAATTGCATGATTCCTCTGACAGTACTCCAAGCTCATGAGCTGACTGGAGATATTAATGAAAATCAAAGGGGGAGAAACAACTATTAAACAGGCATTTTAACATTTTAGTCTTACAAACCCTTACTCTCCAATTCACTGCTAAAATATGGAACCCCTTTTGCAAACAAAAAAAACACATCAGCTAACAAGCAAACATATCCAAAAGTTACACAGAAAAAAAGAGGAACCCAATGGCATGAATTTTCAGAAGTACTCAGCATTGATAACTGGAGTCAGATTTTTTGAAAGAGCTCACATTCTACTTACGCACCAAAATAATATTGTTTGAAAAATGGATTTTTCATTTTGTGGTACATGTTGATACTTTGAAATTACTTCCTGTTGCAAATTGGAGAAATACGGAAAGGTTCAAGTTGGACTTTTGATGTTTTCTCATTTTGAAATGACACTGCAAAATGAAAAATGTAGGTTTCAAAATGTTGTTTTAAAATAAAGAAGTTTTGTTTAGACATTTCTGATTTGAAACTGTTCCGAATTTTTCCCATTGTTGAACACAACATTTTGTTGGGAGATTAGCTCCTTTGAAAATCTACCATTTCAAGTCACCGATTTGGAAATTTAAAGTGTATTTTTCACTTTGACATATCAATTTGAAATGATATTTGTCATCTCAATGTCACAATGAAAAAAAAAAAAAGATCATTTTCCCACAGAAAATTTGATTTAAATTAAATCACATTTTGTGACTGGATTTTTTTTTCATGCAGAGAATTGCAATGAGCGCAAACAGCCTGGCTCCCCGTCGCTATCCACCCCCTCCCACTTCGTGCCCCCTGACTGCCCCCCTCAGAACCCTCAACCCATCCAATCTCCCCTGCTCCCTGTCCCGACTGCCCCGCCCCATCCAACCACCCCCTGCTCCCTGAACCCTGAGCCCACTGGCCCTTATCCAACCCTCTGCTCCCTTCCCATGCCACTCAGAGCAGCAGCAGCTCGCAGCCCCACCGCTGCGCTCCCCAGCAGGAGCAGCGGGCCAGAGCGCTGGCAGCGCAGCGAGCCGAGGCTGCGGGGGAGAGGGGAGGGGCTAGCCGCCCCGGCCAGGAGCTAAGGCCGGGCAGGATGGTCCCGTGGGCTGGATGTGGCCCACTGGCTGTCGTTGGCCCACCTCTGTGCTAAGCACTTGAAAATCTGGCCCCCATGCATGTTATCCTCCAAAAAGTTAACATGTAACCAGTGTACAGTAGAGCAAGACCATGTAAGGTGAAAGGGAGGGAGAAAGCACTGTTATAAAAGCTGTCACATTCATGGCTTGAAGCAGCAATGGAACAAAAATAAGAAGAGGCCAGAGGAAGAAGAGGTGAAAGAAGAAGAGGTGATGGTGCTATTTTGCAGCAAGGTGTTCAAGGTGTCCTCCAGATTCCACTGGGACCTCACCACAAGTCTGGAGGAGCCCATGCTTCGGTGGAAACAAGGTATGCCAGAGGAAGAGGAACATCCCTGGAAGTGGTAACATGGCCAAATGCTGCATTATCTTTAGCACAGTGCCTTCCCCACCTGGGTTTCTCAAGGGGAGTGCCTGGGAGAATGGTTCCAATGGAGTCACATTTCTGCCACCGGGGGCATATCATTTTCTTAAGAATTATTCTAGTGAATAGCTGCCACTGATAGCCAGTTGTTACTGATATACAAAGAAGGGGATAAATAAATGTGTCTATCTGGATCGTATACCAAATGAAATCATCAGAGAACGCAGCGGTGTGAAAGATATTGTCGTGGAAAGCAGACATAACAAGATGCGATGGGCGGGCCACACAGCACGGCTCACGGATAACAGGTGGACCGCAATCATTGCTGAGTGGTACCCGCGAGAACAGAAAGGACCCCCCCGGTCGGCCTCCATGAAGATGGGAAGATGACATCGTTAAACGTTTCGGACGAAGGTGGAGAAGAAAGGCAAGAGTGCGAGAAGAATGGCAGACCTGTTGTGATCGGTGCAGTCTTAACGACAGCTGAAGTCCGATCGATCCAGGTGTGATCTGATCAAAGCAGTTTGCCTCTTTCCCCGCCCCCTAATTTTGCAGAGCAGACTTCTCTGAATGTGTCTTTACCACAAACAGGAATTGCTTCTGGCACCTCTATAATTGTCCTTCTCTGTTGTCAAAGGATAAGAAACTCTTGGAGTGATTTCATTTAATTAAGTGGCATGGGGAAGTCTATATGCCAGGATTCAATGAATGACAATTTGTGCCTCTGGCAGACAGAAGCTGGAACTGGATGACAGGAGATGGATCACTCGATAATTTCCCTGTTCTGTTTGCTTCCTCTGAAGCAGCTAACATGGGTCACTGTCAGAAGACAGGATATTGGGGTATATGGGCCACTGGTTTACCCAGAATGGCCATTCTTGTGTGATGTTCAGCCTAATTTCAAAGACGCTTGTTCCTCTTTAAGAATAAAGAGAACAGTTCCCCATTGTAAGAACAGCTCTCTGGGGTTCTGTTCACTGACTGGGCTTTTGAATGGCATTTTGTTCTGAGTTTTAGAAGCGTTGTTCCTGGTTATAACAACAGCTTAAAAATGGGAAAATATCCATCTCTCCAGCTGCCAAAAGGATCATACTAGTACAGGAAATTAAAAACAAAAACAAAAGTATCATTGTTTTGCAGATTGTTTTGCATCCCTCAAAAGGCATCACAAAAAGCTTTGTGGCTATAGACTAGCACAATATTACATAACACAAAGTGACTAATGTAATTTCTTCCCTAATGTGATCTGCACTCCAGAATTCCTTTTTCTTCTTCAGTGCAATGAATACATGGTACTGGTTAGGTGGGCAACAGCTATTGCAACCCCATGGTCTTTGGAGACCATTGCATTAAATTTATGAATGATTGCATTCTACTCCATGGGGGAGGAATACCACAGCTCTTAGAGGAACTCAAAATAGTAGGGGATGATTACTCCTGAGATTGTAAACAACTCCAGAGAAATTCCGCCTCCTGGGGTGGTTTGTATATAGTGGTTCAGGCTGAGTTTTCTGGAGATTGGGAAACAAAGATAGTGCTTTTGGTATAAAAGGATGAGTTTGAACGAATTTGTGGGTCATCCTTTTGATTCAGAAAAATGGACAGGATTGTTCTCCAACCATTGCTGAAAGATTGGAAGGGACAGCAGCTTATTGGACTCCGCTTATGGATGATTTCTGGTATGTTTATTAGTAAGCATATAGGAACGGTTATTATTTTGTATGTGTTTTCTTCATAAAATACTTTTGCCCTAAGAGTAAATGTGCTTGCTTTGGAAGAACTGTGTGGTCACTCACTGGTAAAAAGAGTCATTGTCCTCTGAGAGAAAGCAAAGCACAGACCTAGCTGTTGGGCAGACTGGCTTGCTAGGAATATCAGAATGTGTAACGGGGGCCGTGCAGCCTTTCAACCCAGGTCAGAAGAGAACGAGACAAGAGTCTCTGCCCGGAGACCAGTGATGGCTGGAGGCCTGAGACTTGCCCAGGCACTCCTGGAGTGGGCCGTGGAAGAGGAATAAAGGTGCAGTTACCCTGAAACTGTGACAGTGTATTTAACAGATAAGTTGTCCAGAGATAGAAGCAGTTTTTAAGATAGTGTAACAGGGTTCACGACCAGCCCCTCTTCCTGGGGCCCGCTTGCCCTCCCCAAGAAGTCTCAGAGAGGCTTCAGGGTTGTGCAACCCCCATGTCTTTATTTACCTATTGTTGACCCACCACCAGTGTCCATCTATATATGAGCTTTACAGGTTTGGTTACCTCCCTTACAGGAAAAGTCAGCCTTCAGCTAGGAGGCCTCCAGCTCCCCGTCCTGACTGACTTCTCCCTTGCTGCCCCCTGCCTTCTGGCTCCCTTCCAGGCTTTATAGCCCTTGGCTTGTCAGGCCAGCAGGTGTTGCCAATCCTCAGGCCCGCATCAGGCCTTTTTCATCCGCTCCAATCTGTTCCCCCTGATTGGAGATGACCGGACAGGGGCTAATTAGGTGCTTTTGCACCAGCACCCTGCTACGGATAGTGAGGTGCTAGATATAATGCGTATGACATGACTGTGGTGCATCTGGGCACCTTTCAGATGATGTATTAGTTGGGGAACTTGTATAAAGTTATTTGTGGCCCTCAAAAGGATTGATCAAATCCTGTTACACATATCTCAGGGCTAGGGTTGCCAGCAATCCCTTGTTACAAGGGATGTTCCTTGTTTTTATCTCTTTGTATAACAAGATTGGGAGTTGCTGAGTGCTGAAAAAAGCAGCAAGACATACCCCTGGCGAATGTAGATGAGTCTTGCATATTATATTATCATCATCAATAAAATAAATATATACATAAAAATATCAGAACGGTGGGGTAGGAGTGCTTAGAAAACAGTCCCTTATTTTTGAAATACAATGTTGACAACCCTACTCCTTAGCTGGTTTAAATCAGCATTGCTCAGTATATTTAAGTGTCACTCTTCACATTTCATTGCTGGGCTCTCAATACTGAACAGATCAGAGAGTTACCTTCTGCTGCTTGCGCGCACTCTGATTAAAATTCCTTGCAGTAATGGGAAGTACAATGCAGGATACATATGTAGAACATGCGCACGCAAACACATACAGAGCTAAGAAGTGTTACTAAGAGTTACATCTGTTAACTAGAGCTGGTCGGAAATTTTTCTATCAAAACGTTTGTCAGAAAATGAGAGTTTGTTGAAACAATCTGTTCACAGAAAAGGATTCAGATTCAATATATTTGTTTTGAAAAATGTTTGACTACTCTAAAACCCCTTCCCCCAATGATCCATTTCAACATTGTATAAATAAAAAAAATCCTTGTTTGTTTGAAATGACTTTGTTTTGAAATTTAAACCAATTACAGTAAAAAAAAATAGTTGTCATCCAAACAAAACATTTCCAAGTGATTGAAACGAAATATTTTGATGAACCTGAACTGAAATAGTTGGAATTGTCAGTTTGCAAGAATTTTTTGAGATTGGCCAATTTGGAGGAAGAAAAATTAGATCTGGAAATTTTTCCCAGGGAGGGAAAACCACTTCCTGTCCAGCTGTCAGGGTTCCCTCTCCACTCTGAACTCTAAGGTACAGATGTGGGGACCCGCATGAAAGACCCCCTAAGCTTATTTCTACCACTTTAGGTTAAAAACTTTCCTAAGGCACACATCCTTCCTTGTCCTTGGATGGGTACTGCTGCCACCACCAAGTGATTTAAACAAACATCCAGGGAGGGCCACTTGGAGCCCTATCTCCCCCAAAATATCCCCCCCAAGCCCCTTCACCCCCTTTCCTGGGGAGGCTTGAGAAGAATATCCTAACCAATTGGTTACAAAGTGAGCACAGATTAACCCTTGGGTTTTTAGGACACTAAAAACCAATCAAATTCTTAAAAACAAAACTTTATTATAAAGAAAAAAAAGTAAAGAAGCACCTCCTTAAATCGGGATAGAAGCTAATTTTACAGGGTAAACAGAGTCAAAACACAGAGGATTCTCCTTTAGGCAAAACTTTAAAGTTACCAAAAAAAAAAAAAAAAAAACCCAAAAACCAACAGGAACAAACTCTCCTATAGCAAAGGGAAAATTCACAAGCTAAAACAAAAGATAATCTAATGCCTTCCCTGGCTTTTACTTACTATTTTTGTAATTCTTAGGCAGGTTCTTAAGAGATGTTTTTTTCTGCCTGGCTCTGAGGACACACAAACAAAGAACACAAATAAAAAACCTCCACCCCCCTCAGATTAGAAAGTATCTGCTTTCCCCATTGGTCCTTTTGGTTAGGTGCCAACCACGTTATTTGAGCTCCTTAGCCCCTTACAGGTAAGGAGGAATTCTAGGCTACACTTAGTTTTATGGTTACGACACCAGCTCTATTCTTAACTTCCAAATAACTGCAGGCAATTAGCTAAGCTGCTGTAATATAGTGTCACCAGTACAAGGACTGGGAATTCATTTTCTGCCTTTTTTTACACTTCATGTCCTGTCTCAAACGCATCATCTGAGCACCCGGTTGCCTTCAGAGGAAACCATTATTGGACTGATGAATGCTGACTTTGTATTATTGGGGGATTGGCATGCTTCATGATCTTCCTGTGAAACTGCAGCTTATGCAGAGTATAAATTGTATATGAATCGTGCCCTGAATGTAAAATATTTAACAGAAACATTTTGTCAGATAGATAGGTTTGTTGCTTGTTACATGCAATAGATTATTAATAATATAAAAATACCTAGCTCTTATATAGCACTCATCAGTAGATTTCAGAGCACTTTCCAAAGAAGGTAAGCATTGTTCTCCTCCATTTTACAGATGGGGGAAACAGGCACTGTTAAATAAGAAAACTCTGGTTCCTCCATTGAGACATTCACGTTTTTCACACTCAATATGTTAGCTAAAAAGACATTCTGTGTATATAATTACTTCTCTTGATGTAGCATGTCAGTCTGAGACCCATCAAGTCATGTAGTTAAAACTAGGATAAAGAGACAATAGTTTATCTGTCTTTAAGCTCTGATTTAGCAAGATACTGCACACCCCTAATTTTAAGCACAAGACCTCCCTTTGAAGTAAAGTACTCATGTCATGTTCTTGAAGATAATCACATGCTTAAGTGTTTCCCAGAGTGTTTGTTTTATCTATTTTAGCTGACAAGCACCATAGCACCTGAGTGCCTGCCATAAAATCGATAGCAATAGCAAAGTCCCTAGTGGAATTCATGGAGACCTTCAACTGCACAGCATTAACTACTTCCCATTCCTCTTTCTTCTCTCCTACCCATGGCTTTTTCCTTCACAGTGTGTCTTGGCTAGAGCCATAGACGCTGACTTCTAATGGCGCCAGTGGGTGCTTGACTCCCCTCTGCTCCCAGCCCCACCCCGACTCCACCCCTGCCCCACCCCCTCCTGCCCACATTCCAACCCCTTACCCAAAGTCCCAGGTGCAACTCCGCCCCCTTCCTGCTCCTTTCCCAATTCCCCACTCGGCCCTATCTCTGCCCCACCTCGTCCCCTGAGCGTGCCATGTTCCTGCTCCTCCCCCTCCCTCCCAGAGCTTGCTACAGCTGTTTGGCGGCAGCAAGCGCTGGAGGTAGGCTGAGGAGCAGGGATGTGGCACGCTCAGGGAAGGAGGCAGAGGGAGAGGTGAGGTGGAGCGGGGAGTTGGCTGCCAGTGGGTGCAGAGCACCCACTAATTTTTCCTGAGTGCGCTCCAGCCCCGGAGCACCCATGGAGTCGGCACCTATGGCTAGATCTATCCCCATCCCACACTTTCCTCATTCTGGAATTCCTGTTCCAATTCCAAGAAACATATGGAGCTGTATCATGTGTGTTAAAGTACTACCAAATCAGGGCCAGGGCTTCACTGAGCCGGGTCTTGTACAGATTTAAAAACGGCCACTATGGGTGGTCACTGGGAATGGAAAAATCAGTGAGAAATAGGGGTCTAATATCCATTTGTGCCTTTAAAAATGTCCCCCCCATTGCATTTAAAAGGGACTTAAATGTGAGCAGTATATGGGTCTTGCAGATGAGCTCAATAGTGTATTCATCTAACTAACGTATCCACAGTGTGAAATGAGCTCTAATGGTGAACATTAGATGAATGAGGGCTTTCCAGCCATAGTCATTGAAGCCATTATTCAACATCCACATTTATAGCGAGCATTCTACTACAGCTCTAAACAAAGTCTGGAGTGGGAGGTATTAATGATTCTGTGCTCACATCATAACTCAGAGCTAAGGTGTAATCCTTCACTAAAGAAGGATTCATTTTTTTCCCCATATGAAGAATCTCAAGTCTACAGAAGACTTGCTTAATTTACTTTTTTATATTGGTGAAAAGTGCTGACAGCTAAGGGTGATGGGAGAAAAGCAGCTTGACTAAAAGAAATCCCAGCTGGTTCTTTCCATTGATTTTCTCTTTTTTCTTTGAGGCAATTAAAGTGATCATTTTGCCTAGTTTATCTGCAGGGGCTAATTGATTAAATCTGGAGCGAGCAAAGAAGGATAATGTAAATGCCAGGTTACATTTGATACAAAGACTGAAATGAAAGTCATAAATCACCCATATCTTTCAGATGCGAAGCACTGATATTCCTCATTAGCCTCTTTAAGTATTAACAGTAATTACACTCCAAAAAACAAAACAGAAAACACAAAAACAAAAACTTGTAGCGCTTCATTCACTATATGATTTAATGAGCTAGTCTCCATCAAATTATATACTGTACTGACATTGAAAAAGAGTGGCATACCAGCCATTTCATGTTATCCAGAACTGGTGCAGTGGAAATGACAATTGCACATCCACTGTTTGCATTCACATTAGAAGTTGCCTAGTGTTTACTCTTTTCAAAGCACCATGATTCAAGCACACAGTAGCGAGATAACAGCTAAAATGAAAAAGGATTTAACCTCCATGGATGTGTTGCTGCTCTAAATAACTTATTGCAATTCCAAAGCTGTTTGTTTTCTATATAATAATCGGTCTTCATTTTTTCTCTTTTTGTTTGTTACACTAAGAAGTCTGGATCCTCTCTCTCTCTCTCTGCAGTCATAACATTTTCAGTTGCAACCTGTCTGAAGGGCCAGAAATCAATAATCAGGCAGGCCCAAAAGTCCAGAGTCTGGTCAAAGACTGAGGCTCAGACATGTGAACAGGACAAATATGAAGTAATGTTTTTTCTTTAGGATGGTTAGCAGAACCCCAGGTGCGAGGAAATAATTGGGACCTTTATCTTCAACTTCAAATAGACCACATAGCTGTGTGAGGCCCAGCCTTTGAAAACGTAGGGGCACTTCTCTTCAAGGGAAGATCATGATGTTTTTCTCGCATGAGAATCCGCAAGAAAGACCAGAAAGACCAAGAAAGACCAAAGCTAGGAGCAGAAGATAATGGTGCTCCCCCTCCCTACACCGATATCAGTGTCTGGTTCTCAAACACAAAGCACTTTATAACTTTATAACTTTTTGCCACATGTCTTTTAATGCTCTTTTGTTCTATTTCCAGATATATACCTAATGGACAATCAAGGAAGCTGCTCCATTCCTATGGATCGCAAATCAGGATTCAACATATCTACATGTTTTTATAATAACTAACACACTTTATAGATTCTTTAAAGAAAAACACCTGTGTACTAATAACATATGTTAACCTGAAACTATGGGCAGAGACATGATGTAACCTCTTGACCATTGGCTTCTGTGTTATCTTGTCTTGCTGGTTGAGCCTATCTGGGGCTCAGAACTGCCCCTGATTTCTTCCCTCCACCCTTGGTAAAATTCAATATAACCTGCTGTAATTAAATGATTGACAGTGTCTCTAGGCATAACAAGTGAAGTGACACTCCGCCAGCACTGAGCGTAATAAACCCACGTGCTTGATTCTACACGGTGTCCGTTTTCGTTCCTTCAATGTCCTATATCAGTGTCTACTGGCAGCCCCTTTCAGTACATACAGAGTGTGAAGAAGGGAAATTATGTGGAAGGTAAATGAATTTCATATTGAATTTTTACCCTCATTACCTATTTGACTTGAAGATAAAACACCACTTTACCATAAGTACCATAAGCTGAATTAAGTCTTTGGCCTTCACAGTGTTAACATTGACCATAGAATCATAGAATCTCAGGGTTGGAAGGGACCTCAGGAGGTCATCTAGTCCAACCCCCTGCTCAAAGCAGGACCAACCCCAACTAAATCATCCCAGCCAGGGCTTTGTCAAGCCTGACCTCCAAAACCTCTAAGGAAGGAGATTCCACCACCTCCCTAGGTAACCCATTCCAGTGCTTCACCACCCTACTAGTGAAAAAGTTTTTCCTAATATCCAACCTAAACCTCCCCCTCTGCAACTTGAGACCATTACTCCTTGTTCTCTCATCTTCTACCACTGAGAACAGTCTAGATCCATCCTCTTTGGAACCACCTTTCAGGTAGTTGAAAGCAGCTATCAAATCCCCCCTCATTCTTCTCTTCTGCAGGCTAAACAATCCCAGTTCCCTCAGCCTCTCCTCATAAGTCATGTGCTCCAGCCCCCTAATCATTTTTGTTGCCCTCCGCCGGACTCTTTCCAATTTAGCCACATCCTTCTTGTAGTGTGGGGCCCAAAACTGGACAAAGTACTCCAAATGAGGCCTCACCAGTGCCGAATAGAGGGGAATAATCACGTCCCTCGATCTGGGATTCTTCCGTCCTAAGTGCAGGACTCTGCACTTGTCCTTGTTGAACCTCATCAGATTTCTTTTGGCCCAATCCTCTAATTTGTCTAGGTCCCTCTGTATCCTGTCCCTACCCTCCAGCGTATCAACCACTCCTCCCAGTTTAGTGTCATCTGCAAACTTGCTAAGGGTGCAGTCCACACCATCCTCCAGATCGTTGATGAAGATATTGAACAAAACTGGCCCCAGCACCGACCCTTCGGGCACTCCACTTGATACCGGCTGCCAACTAGACATGGAGCCATTGATCACTACCCGTTGAACGCGACCATCCAGCCAGTTTTCTATCCACCTTACCGTCCGTTCATCCAGCCAATACTTCTTTAACTTGCTGGCAAGAACACTGTGGGAGACTGTATCAAAAGCTTTGCTAAAGTCAAGAAATAGCACATCCACTGCTTTCCCCTCATCCACAGAGCCAGTTATCTCATCATAGAAGGCAATTAGGTTAGTCAGGCATGACTTGCCCTTGGTGAATCCATGCTGACTGTTCCTGATCACTTCCCCCCTCCTTTAAGTGGTTCAGAATTGATTCCTTGAGGACCTGTTCCATGATTTTTCCAGGGACTGAGGTGAGACTGACTGGCCTGTAGTTCCCCGGATCTTCCTTCTTCCCTTTTTTAAAGATTGGCACTACATTAGCTTTTTTCCAGTCATCCGGGACCTCCCCCGATTGCCATGATTTGTCAAAGATAATGGCCAGTGGCTCTGCAATCACATCGGCCAACTCCTTTAGCACCCTCGGATGCAGTGCATCCGGCCCCATGGACTTGTGCTCATCCAGCTTTTCTAAATAGTCCCGAACTACTTCTTTCTCCACAGAGGGCTGGTCACCTCCTCCCCATACCGTGCTGCGGAGTGCAGCCGCCTGGGAGCTGACCTTGTCTGTGAAGACAGAGGCAAAAAAAGCATTGAGTACACTAGCTTTCTCCACATCCTGTGTCACTAGGTTCCCTCCCTCATTCAGCAAGGGGCCCACACTTTCCTTGACTTTCTTCTTGTTGCTCACATACCTGAAGAAACCCTTCTTGTTACTCCTAACATCTCCAGCTAGCTGCAACTCCAAGTGTGATTTGGCCTTCCTAATTTCACTCCTGCATGCCTGAACAATATTTTTATACTCCTCCCTGGTCATTTGTCCATGAGATTTACCGGTAAATAGAATAGACCATGGTGAACTCTTTTGGTGCTTCACTGTGGGAGTACAATGTTAAATTATAGTGGAGCTGTCTGTGCTGCTGTCACTCAGGGCCTGTCTGTATTCCTAGTTGTCTTCAAGAATTTACATTGCTCAGCTAAAAAATTTAATCAGCCACGGGAGAGACTTAAAAAAAAAAAAAAACACGGTAGAAAAAATAATCAGTTGGATTTCTGTGCCCTTATTTTCTACTAGTTCAAAAACAAAGACACGATTGACTGGAACAGGCTGGTAAGGAGTGTAACAAAGCCGCGTCATTCTGGAGATATTTCACAATTTGGTAGGATTTACAGCCACACATAGGACTGCTGTGCTCTTCTGTTTATTCAACTATGAACAGAATTACCTTTTGCTAACTCCTTGCGGCAGTTTGGGTTTGTTAATTCCACCATGATATCGGAGAGGTGGGTGTCACCTCCAGGCAAGAAGGTACTAAGGGCAGAGGCAAAGAGGTTCTGCAGGGAAACCTTCATGCTTACAAAGAAACTTTACAATCATAGAATATCAGGGTTGGAAGGGACCTTAGCAGGTCATCTAGTCCAACCCCCTGCTCAAAGCAGGACCAATCCCCAATTTTTGCCCCAGATCCCTAAATGGCCCCCTCAAGGATCAAACTCACAACCCTGGGTTTAGCAGGCCAGTGCTCAAACCACTGAGCTATCCCTCCCCCCACAATGGAGACAATGGAGTTCATGGTCTCTTATTACTGAGATACCAATAAAAAACAAAACCCGGAATGAGAGTTAGACTGACCTGATAGGGCGAGTGTAGACTTTATCTGGCTAAGGATGGAAATGTCACCTCTTCACTTGGTCAAATGTCAGTCCACTGGCTTCCAGGAACTGACATCAGGGATGAAGTTGGCCTGAGAGATTTACTGGTAAATAGAACTTGTGACAGACCCAGACAAGTGGGGTACAGAAGTCTCATCCTATTGGGATCTGGGAAGTGGGAGGACGAAGCCCGCCCACTGCTAAAGGATCCCCCTCTCCAGCCTAAGGGGAGGGATCCACAGGACCTGGATACCAAGTGATTCCGGGGGACAAAAAATGAAAAAACAGGAACGGGAGTGCGGTTAAAGGGTCAAATGAAGTGAACCAGATGGGGACACCGAGCAGAGAACCCCGGACTGCGCCCACTGCTCCTCAAAGGTGTCAAAAGGAGCCAGTGGACGCTGCCCAGAGGAACTCTGCCTGGATGCGTGAACAAACAGAGGATCGAAAATAGGCCCCACAGTCACAGGAGCCTCCATCGGCCAACCTCCGCACCCTGGTTTTGTAGATGGCCAGTTTAGCTAGGGCCAGGAGGAGGTTGACCAGGAGGTCCCGCGACTTCGTAGGGCCGCGGATTGGAAGTGCATAAATAAAAAGGTGAGGGGAAAAGTGCAACCAAAACCTCAACAAAATGTCTAAGAGGAGCCGGAACAGGGGCTGCAGCCTGGTGCACTCCAGATAAATGTGTGCCAGGGTCTCCCTCACGCCGCAAAAGGGGCAGGTGTCGGGGATAGGGGTGAACCACGCCAAGTACACGCCCGTGCTCATGGCTCCGTGAAGGAGCCGCCAACTGACATCCCTGGCGGGCCTTGGGACTAAGGATGAGTAAAGGCTGGCCCACCGGGGCTTCTCACCCTCTAGAGGTGGCAGAGGTCCCGCCATTTCGTATCGGGGCGGGACGTGAGGGTGAGGAGATGATGGGTGTGGAGCACGAGCGTGTAAAGATGTTTCCTTGGCGCAGTCTGGAAGCGGACTGGCTACAGTTCGTGCAGCTGGCGCGCAGTGAAGAAACGATGGGGCTGGTTGGGGCCATGGGGCAGGGGCCCGATGAGAAGGTCCAGAGGGCCAGGGGTGGAGGGAGGGCCGGGCGTGCCCTCTCGCAGGACTCGGTCGGGGTAAACCCGAGCAGCGGGCAGCAAAACGGCCTTCACCTCCTGAAGTACGCGCCGGGGAGTATGAGGTCTGGAGAGCCCCATGCGCTGAGCAAGCATCAGGGGATCCAGCCAGTCTCCCCGGTCGTAATCCAGGAGATCTCCGACTCTGGTGACTTCTGCCAGGACCAACCTCTGGCGCACCGAGTGGGAATCCGCCACCTGCACACGTAGCTGGGGGTTGTGTAGCAGGGGCTCCGCGAGGAGATCCGCCCCCTTGGTGACCACCATGGACCTGGTCGCTGAGAACAGTTTCCAGGTCCGGAGGAGGTCCTGGTAGAAGACCGGCAGCCCGGAGAGGTCTCGCAGAAGACCTCTCGGATGGAGATAAAGGAGCTGCTGGTCATATCGGAGCCCTCGGAAGTGGCGCAGGAAGGCGTGCGCCAGTACGCTCCACGCCGGACTACCTGCACCATAAAGGAGTCTCTGCAGGGCCTGGAGGCAGAAAACATGGACCTGAGTGCGTAGGCACTTCAGCCCCTGCCCTCCCTCCTCCAGAGGTAGGTGGAGAACCCCTGCAGAGACCCAGTGCAGTCCTGACCAAAAGAACTCCAGGATCAACTTCTGGAGGTTGGCCAGGAAATCCAGGGCCAGGACCAGGGTGTTGAGCCGGTACCAGAGCATGGACAGGACTAGTTGATTGAGCACCAGTGCCCTCTCTTGAAAGGGGAGGCACCGGAGTAGTCCTGTCCATCTCCGGAGCCGCTCGGTCACCCTGCCCTCTAAATCGTGCCAGTTCCCCGGCGGAGATGGATGCGTGACGGAAAGGTAAACGCCGAGATAGAGCAGCGGACCCGTGCTCCACCTGATGGCCTGAAGCGCGGGTGGAAGGGAGCTCACCTGCCACCCATCCCCGACCACCAGGCCAGAGCTTTTGACCCAGCTGACCCGGGCGGAGGAGGCCGCCGAGTAGATCGCCTGGCAAGCCTCCACCCGTGCCAAGTCGCCCGGGTCCTGGACCACGAGGAGCACGTCATTGGCGTACGCCGACAGGACCAGCCGCAGCTCCGGCTCTTGGAGCACCAACCCCATCAACCTCCTGTGGAGGAGACAGAGGTAGGGCTCGATCGCCAGAGCATACAGCTGGCCCGAGAGGGGGCATCCCTGCCGTACTCCTCCCCCGAAGCTGACCGGCTCGGTCAGGGTCCAGTTGAGCCTGACCAGACACTCTGCAGAGGCGTACAGCACCTGGAGAAAGCCCACAAACTGGGGTCCGAAGCCAAATGCTCGCAGAGTGCTCAGGAGGTACCTGTGACCCACCCTGTCGAACGCCTTCTCCTGATCCAGGGACAGGAGGGCGAATGAGAGACCATCCCTACACCCAAGCTCCAAGAGATCCCGGACCAGATACAGGTTGTCGAAGATGGTGCGGCCCAGGACGGTGTAGGTCTGGGTGGACCACGTCCGCCAGCACGGACCCCAGCTGCAGCGAGATGGCCTTTGCTACGACTTTATAGTCCGTGCTGAGGAGCGAGACGGGACGCCAATTCCGTAAATCGCGGAGCTCCCCCTTCTTCGGCAATAAGGCGAGCATGGCTCGCCTGCACGAAAGAGGGAGGACCCCGCCTTGCAAGGACTCGGCCCAGACGGTGACAAGGTCCGGGCCGAGGACATCCCAGAACACGCGGTAGAACTCCACGGTCAGTCCGTCCAGTCCCGGGGATTTATTAGTGGGCATGCGATGGAGGGCTTCCGAGAACTCAGCCAGAGTGAGAGGCAGCTCTAGCCGGTCTCGGTCGCCCGTGCTGACCATAGGGAGTTCGTCCCAGAGCACTCTGCAAGCTTGGATCGGTTGGATCCGGAGAGAAAAGGCTCGCGTAGAAGGCCCTGGCCCTCCCGCACATCTCCGCCGGATCCGTGAGGGGGGTGCCATCCTCTGCGAGAAGGCAGGTGACGTGTTTCTTAGCCCCCCTCTTTTTCTCCAGGGCGTAGAAGAAGCAGGAGCCGCGATCCATCTCCCAAAGGAGATGGATGCGGGATCGAACAAAGGCGCCCCGGGCCCGATGGTCTTCGAGTTCCTGGAGCTCCTCCCGCTTCTCCCGGCATGCCCCACAGAGGGATGGATCCTTGGGGCTGGCGGCCAGACACCTCTCCAGCTCTAAGACCTCCCGTTCCAACTGCTCTATTGTCGCATCCCTCCGTCGGCTGGCGCCCCGGGTGTAGTCTCGGCAGAAGAGCCGGGCACGCACCTTCCCTAGATCCCACCATCGCCACGCCGAGGGAAAGGCACATCGCTGCCCTTGCCAGGCCAGCCAGAACTCCCGGAAGGATGCCACGAAGCCCACATCCTCCAGCAAACTGTTATTAAAATGCCAATAGGCCGGCCCCGGCCTCTCCGCACAGAGAGAGGCCGTCATGGTAGCTAGATGATGATCAGAGAACGGGGCCGGCCGGATGCTGGAGGAGTGAGCCCGCGAAAGGTGAAAGCATGATAAATAGATGCGGTCCAACCGGGAGTGGCGTGACCGATGGGCCTCTACCTGGACAAAGGTGAAAGTCAAGATGTCGTCCGGGTGGTGGTCACGCCAGACGTCCACCAGGGAATGATGATCGACGATCTCCCAGAGGACAGCTGCGGCGGCCGGGCACTGCTCGATCCCCGAGTGGTCCCGTTCCTCAAAGGTGTTGTTAAAGTCCCCACCCAGGACCAGGCACTCATGAGGATCCAAGGTGCCGAGGAAGGTGGATGCCTGCTGATAAAAACGCAGCTGCTCCGGGCCTGATGTCGGGGCATAGACGTTGACGAGGTTGACCACGAGCCCCTTCATGAGGACCCGGAGGTGCAGCAGGCGACCCGGCACAACCTCAGCAACCCCCAGCACCTCAGGCCGTAGGTCGGGGGAGAACAAGGTGGCCACTCCAGCCTGACGAACGGTAAGATGGCTGAAGTAGACCCTGTCCCCCCAGTCCAGCCGCCAACTGTTTTCGGCGGCCGGAACCGTATGGGTCTCCTGCAGGAAAATCACAGAGTACCCCCCCTCCCAAAGGAAGGAGAGCACCTGGCTCCTGCGGAGACCCATCCTACAACCTCGGGTGTTTAATGTTGCATAGGTGAGAGATGCCATGAGGAGGGCTGGGGGACGGGGGGGATCCTTCCCAGCAGGATCACTCATGGCCTCCGTCGGGCCGCGCATCAATCCGTGACCCACCCAGTAGGTGAGTAGTGAGTCACGGAAGAGGCGGACCCGCTGGTAGGCCGCAGCGGCCTGCTTCCCCGTCCTTTTACCCTCCCCCATAAGGGCCCTCGCGGCCTGGAGGATTTGATGGAAATCCCCCCATCGCTGGAGAGCGAGTTGCACTTTGTTACGGGAGCCCCGGACGTCCTCAAGGAACTCCCGCATCTCTTCTCGCAGCATATGGGGGTCCAGGGTCACTGGCCCCTGGTTATCTATTGAAGGGGCCCCTGACACAGCCCCACGGCCTACCGAGACCGGCAGGCCAGGGGCAGACCTCTGACGTGGTGCCCGATGGGCCGGCGCCACGGGGTCCGCCGCAAAATGTGGTTCAATGTGGAGAGGCGGCGGAGGGAGGAGAGCAGCCCCTGGTGGGTCAGGACAATGGAATACAAAAGCCACTCTCCGGGAGTCATCTACCGGGAAGGGGAAGGAGACGGCCCCGGGGGCGGCAATGGCATCACAGGAGGTGGAAGGGAGTGGGACTACATCAGGGACAGGGCAGGGATCAGGTATGGGGGCTGGGCAGAGGTCAGTAGTAGAGGCAGGAGGGGGGTCATGAGTAGGGCCAGGGTGAGGAACGGAAAAAGGATCCTGAGCCGTAGGAGCTGGGCCACTGGGAGGTGGCCCCTCTTGATTAGGCTCAGGGATCTGGGGAGTGGAGATAGGGGTGGGAAGGGGACCTCCAGTGATGCCGGGCTCTGGCTCGGTGGCTGGTGTAAGGCTCGGTGGCTGGTGTAACAGCCGCGGCATCAAGAGGTGGACGGATTTTCGCAGGGTCCCCGCCCGGGAAGGTGGTCGGTTGCCCCACACCAACGAGGGGTGCCTCCTGGTATTTGGGTCCCGGCCGCGTGGCACCGGCCATCACCTTGATACGCTCAACGGCCATCAGCGGTGTGCCACTCACGACCGGGCAGGTGGAAGAGCCCAGGAGGTCCTCGGAGGTGGGAACAGAAGGAGCGGTCAAGGGGAGGGAGTATGGGGAGAGAGGGGAGCCGGGGTGAGGTCGTTGAGATCGAGGCCCGCTGGCAGAGGGTCGTCCTCCCCCTGGGTGACTGGGGTCAGACCCAGGGCCTCTATCTCCTCATAAATAGAGGGTAACTCACCATCCGCCACCTCGGGGTTCTCCCCGCCGGCACCCGAAGTGATGCTTGATTCGAGGCCCACAGGTTCGACAACCGGGAAAGGGACAGGAGCGGCTCCATTGGGGGTTTCCGAGGGAGGGGCGGTACTGCCCTCCGGTGCTGCCACGTCTTTCCCAGCCGGTACTGGGGGACAATTGCCATTCGGGGGCAAAGCGGAAGGCTCGGCATTGGTGCCCCCCTTCCTGGTCTTCCGGGGGGCCTCCGCATCGGTAGAAAGGAGCGGAGTTCGAGCCTTCCGCTTGCCCCGCTTCCCCTGTACTAGGGCCTAGCCCTCCAAGGCATCATCTGGGGGCTGGCTAGCAGGGCTCGGGTCGGGGGGTAGGGGCAATATCTTAGGGGCTTGAGGAGGTAGGGGTGGGGTGGCATAAGGGAGGGAAGGGTCCCCCTGGGGTGGGCCCTCTCCCACACCCGGTAAAATCCCTGCCGCACTCTCCTCCACAGGCCCCGCCAGACTGCACGCAGCAGAGGCGGGGCTCTCCCGCTCATCTGGGCACACCGAGGGAGGTACCCCCAGGGCCCGAGTGGGAGCAGCGGTGGACTGGGAAGGAGGAGGGGTGGCTCTGGGCGCTGGGCATTCAGGGGTGCCGGCGATGACGGGGCCAGCGCCCTGCTGGGGCTCGGGGGTCTCGGATGCTCCTCCTTGCTGGGCCAAGGGGCAGTCCCTCCGGACGTGTCCCACCGCCCGGCAGAGGTAGCCTCCCCCGTCGAATAATGCACCCGGTAGCGGGCCCCCTGGTAGGGGACCATAAACGACCCCTCGAGCGCCTCTCCATCACGCGCCGCCGGCGGCAGTTGAAGCTGCACCTGCCGGCGGAACGAGAGGACGTGACGGAGGGCGGGGTCTTTGCAGCCCAGCGGAAGGGGGCTGACAATGGAGATGGGCCTCCCCAGAGTGGAGAGGGCGGGTAACAGGGCGGCATTGGGGAGGAAAGGAGGGACAGAGGTTAGGACTATCCGGACACCCAGGTCCTCTAGCGGCTCCAGAGGGACGAACACGCCCCCCGCCGCCAGGCCCTTCTCCACCGCCTCCTGGGCCGTGGCCTCCGATGCGAGGAAGAAGACTATCTTCCCATACATTTTGGAGGCTGCTACGATGGCCGTGGGCCCCACCACCCTCGCCAACACCCGCACATAGGTTTCTACGTGGGGCGAGGCAGGCACCAGGAGGCAACGGATGCCATGCCTCCTGGTCAAGGTGGGGAAGGGGCCCTGGCCGCTATAGGTGGTAGCAGAGGCGGCGGGCGGGTGAGACGACGTAGCGGCAGGCAGGGGGGTTGCCGCCACCTGGGCGTACGCCCTGGGGGCTGGAGGAGGGGCACCCGCAGAGCTGGTGGAGGGAACAGCAGAGAGGGATGCCGCGGCCGGTGGCGGGGCCGCGGCAGTAGGGGCAGCCTCTGCCATGGAGGGCCTGGCCTTTTTGGTGGGGCCCTTACCGTTCTTCCTACCCTGGCCCTTTCCTCCGGCTGGGGGAGCTCCCCCAGAATCAGAGGGGCAAGGGACGTGGCAGCAGTGGAGGTCACCTCGGCGGCTGCCGCTGCCAGTGCCCCAGCAGGGGCAATAGCAGGTGGTTTGGCAGTGGCGGTTGAGGTAGAGGCTAGGGGGGCAGGCGGGGGAGGGGCGGACGGGTCTTCTGGAGAGCCCGCCCCTGCCGTGTCGCCTGCCATAATGAACAGGGAGGGAAGGGAAAACACCTGAGAGAGCGGGGTGGGGGGGGAAAGAGGAATTGGGGTGACCACTGCTCCCCGCTAGGCTGCAGGCAGGGGAGGAGGGCACTAAAAGTGGGGATTGGATTCGGGGTTATCAAGGACTAGTGCGGGGGTAGGATTCAGTCACCAACTCAGAATGGAAAATCTGGCTCCTCTTGTTGCACTAGGGGAGGGGGGGGTATAACAGCATGGGAGGGGGGTGCAGTGAGATAGGGTCAAACTCAAACAGGGGAGGGGCACAAGCGCACGGGAGGGGGACAGTCAGGCTGGAAATGGGGCAGAAAACCAAGGGGCTAGCTTCAGGGCTGGGGCGGGGCAAACAAAACAAAGGCTGTAGAGGGAAAAGGTCGGGGCAGGCAACTAAACCGCAGCTAGCAAGGGGTTGGGACAAAAAAAAAGGGGGGAGGGGGCAAACAGCTGCAAGGGGCAGATGGGGCAAAGGGCAAAACAAGGGGCGTGGGAATGGGGGCGGGCACGTGCACTTGTACAAAGTCAATGGTGGGCTGGTTGCTGCTGCAGGCCCAAAGGGTGGAAACAAGCTCGGCTAGCCAAGCAAGCAGCTGAGTCCAGAGGCAGGAACCAGGGCAGATGGTGAGCAGCCAGCAGAGGTGGAGGAGGGGGCAGCGGTGGTGGTGGGGGTTGGGGGGGGGACAGATGAACCTGGGGGCAGGCTCCACGCCACACCCCCTGTGCCCCTACAAACACAGTCAATACCCCCACCACGAGAGCACAGTTCGAAAAAATACTCAGTTCTCTGAGGCCCCCTCCACGGTGGACTGCAGAGATTCTGCGCTCCCTCAGCAGCCGACGGTCTTCTGGGTCTTCCTCCTCTGGGTTCCAGCAGCTTCCTGGCAGCAAATACGGCAGCAGCAGCAGCTCCAGCAACTCCAGGCAGTGGTCCGGTGGCCAGGCAGGACCCCTCACGGACGGTGGTAGTGGTGGTCACAGCAGCGGCTGGAGCAGGGGGCCAGCAGGCCCCTCCCCAGGGGCTGCTGCAAGTAGCAGAAGTAGCAGCAACCAAGGTGTATGGGGGGGGGGTTCAGCTACCAGCCAGCCAGCAACCAGAGAGTAGAGTAGTGGGAGGGGTGTCTGGCCCAGCCAGGGGAGTAGCTGGAGCAGCAGCAGCTACAGCAGTAGCCAGGAGAGACCAGGGCCTAGCAGCAGCCCCAGCAGCAGCCCTCTACCTCCCTCTTCTCTCCAGACCAGTTGGGTGCAATAGAAGAGTCCAAAGCAGATCTACTGGCCACTGGAGAAGCAGGTTTCTGCTCCCTGAGTGACCAGCATAGAGGCTGCACTAGAACAAGCAGGAACTTTCTGGAACCAATTTAAGGCAGGCAGGCTAATTAGGACACCTGGAGCCAATTAAGAAGAACCTGCTAGAATCAATTAAGACAGGCAGGCTAATCAGGGCACCTGGGTTTAAAAAGGAGCTCACTTCAGTTTGTGGTATGGCGTGCGAGGAGCTGGGAGCAAGAGGCACACAAGGAGTTGAGAGGGAGAAGAGTTGAAGGACTGAGGAGTACAAGGATCAGCAGACCATCAGGAGGAAGGTCCTGCAGTAAGCGTAAAGAAGGTGTTGGGAGGAGGCTGTGGGGAAGTAGCCCAGGGAGTTGTAGCTGTTACGCAGCTGTTACAGGAAACCCTATAGACAACTGCAATCCACAGGGCCCTGGGCTGGAACCCGGAGTAGAGAGCGGGCCCGGGTTCCCCCCAAACCTCCCAACTCCTGATCAGACACAGGAGGAATTTGACTGTGGATTCTACCAGAGGGGAAGATCTCTGAGGCGATCAAAATCCGCCAATAAGCGCAGGCCTCACCAAGGTAGAGGAGGAACTTTATCACAAATGTAAAACATGGGCTACAATAATATAATAGTCTAACATAGAACATCTTACATTAGTTCCAAGCTAAATCTTGTGGTGCTTATTCCTTCTTTTGAAGACAACTGTGGGAATTACTCCTATAGAATTTGGTTTATGGTGTCAGGGATTATTGTAGAATCCTCTCTCAGTACATATAAATATGCATCACACACACACATTACACTTGGAAGCTTTGTGATGGGAGCAAGTTCTAGAGGTCTTGGTCCTCCTCTAAGAAGGTCCTCCTCTAGGGTGACCACATGTCCAGATTTTATAGGGACAGTCCTGATTTTTGGGGGGGGGGGTTTATATAGGCTCCTATTACCCCCCACCCCCTGTCCCGATTTTTCACATTTGCCGTCTGGCCACCCTAGGGGAGTGACATGGGGAAAATGTAAGATGTAGGTACTGAAAAATGAATTTTGGTTGTTAGGAAGAAGACATTAGGCCAGGGCCTCTGGGACTCCTATCTCTGAAGTGGGTTCAGATCACTATGCAGGGGGGCAAATTAGACAGGGGGAATGTCAGAGTTCCCATGCTTAGCTGAAAAGAGGAAGAGTGCAAATGTATTAATCACTGGGGAACTTATGCGGGACGGCAGAGCATATAAAGAAGAAATGGTTTCCAGATTCACTAAAGCGGTTCCAAACAGCTGGTCTGGAAAATTAACAACATTTGGAGAGAGAATTTTTTTAAATCTGGGAACAGGGGAAAAAGCTGATAAGTGCGGAGTAACATTTTGTTCAGACAAAGATATCTGCTAGGAATGTCAATAATAAAAAGACAACTGTATGTTCTGGTATGGGATAGGGCAGAAAATACAGCTGCCGTGGGGGTGGCGGACAGAGGGGAGGAAGACAGACTGAGATGACAGAAGTACTTTGCAGAAATATAACAGGATATCATGAATAAAAATACACACAAGTCGTGGTGAAGTTTTCTGTACATGTTTAAAAGGTGCAATTGTAACTCAAATGAAGCAGTATAGTCTATTGCATTACAGTGATACTCAGACTGAGTCTCACGAGCGGCAAGTAGCACTTTAATGAGTCTCCTACAGCTCTTTGCAGCATAATATCAAAACATTGTGTGATATAATTAAGAACAAACAGGATGCTTTTACTATGTTATTAACCAGTTGTAGCTGATAAAATAATACTTGGTCAGAATAATCAGGACAAATATTTTATTATATAAAATGAAACTATAGAACAATGAATTCACAGCACTGTGGTTTTTTGGGGTGATGCTGATCGCTAATTTGACTCCTGACCCACTGAGGTCTGAGTATCACTGGTCTAATGGATACTGAGAATCAGGAGATTCATGAATCCCAAGACTTAGGCTCTGCTCCTGGCTCTTCCCCTGAATTGCTATGTGATACTAGGCAAATAACTTCACCCCCTCCCACTGCGTCTCTTACTCCTTCCACCCTTTGTCTGTCTTGTCTCTTTAAACTGCTTCAGAGTAGGGAGAGTCTTACTCTGGCTATGTAAAACACCTATTACAAAGGAGGCCTTGATGGGGCCTGTCGCTGCTACTGTCACACAAACAACATCATGAATTTTGTTCAGAAAAAATTCTTTAGAAGAATGTGTTGGGGATATGGCCAGAAAAATGCTCTTCATGGAATTTTCATACTTATTTGACATTCTCCAAAGGTTACAACTGAAGTAACACTTTGCCTACTTTATCTAGCAAGGGCGATCAGGTAGCTGAGAATACATACACACACACACACACACACACACACACCCACACACCAGAATATCTGTAGTCACTAGATGTTATTAAAATATATTTTGAAATATAGGGGGAAAATCTTCAACAGCACTTAAGTGACAAACCCAAGCCTTAGTCTTTTAAATGCAGTGAAAGTCAATAGAAATTGAACTCCTAAAGCACTTAGGTTCTTTTAAAAGTTTCACCCAGGCACCACAAATTTAATATCCCATATTTTCCACATGAAAATCTATTCCAATAGCACAAACTAAGACACAGTCCAAGGTAACTGTGTTGGATAGAGCAATAAAGGCAACAAAGCATTGATCCAATTCTGGCTTGATTGACCCTACCTGGAAATTTATATCTTTGGGTTGCAGTGGGTATAACACATGCATGTTCCAGCTCAAATCTTTTATATAAAACTGTTGTATCATGAAGACAAGCAAGACGGATTGCATTTTAAGAGCATTTGGCAATGTCAGTATCAAAAGTTATCTGTAAAATGTACACTCTGAAGCGCTGAACCATGCTGGAGAGTATGTCACAGAAAAGGTCAATTGCATCATGCACATACTTGCCATTTCCCTTGAAAATATGTGGCCTTTTGTAGTTTGTGTCCTTCCTTCTCACTCTTTTTTCTTGTAAATGGCATCATGAAAAGTGAGACAACTGCATATTATTGCTAATCCCTTAGAGGGGCGCTCATGGTTTTCTTCATTTTGTAAATATTGTGATGCATGCCAGTATATTCATAAGCTAATGGAACTCAACATGAATGTCTGTTCAGAAACAAGGCTAAGCTTTGGTTTTATAAGTGCTTGTATACAAATGGTTGAAGTCAAAATAGTAGGCTGGATTAGCTTGAGTGCCTGGTATTAAATGGAGGATATTGATATAATAGGCATATCTCCATATATTATTATTATCCCTATCTCATAGAACTGGAAGGACCTTGAAAGGTCATTGAGTCCAGTCCCCTGCTTTCACTAGCAGGACCAAGTACTGTCCCCTGACAGGTTTTTGCCCCAGATCCATAAATGGCCCCCTCAAGGATTGAACTCACAACCCTGGCTTTAGCAGGCCAATGCTCAAACCACTGAGCTATCCCTCCCCACACTAATCACAGAAACTTGGTGGAATGATGATAATGAACGGGACATGGTAATACCAGGTATATACTATATAAGAATGACAGAGAAGGTCATGGTGGAGGAGTGACAGTACATGCGAAAGAAAGCAGTAGATATAGTGTACTTCGACTTTCAGAAAACCTTTGACAAGGTCCCTCACTAAAGACTCTTAAGCAAGTAAGCCGTCCTGGGATGAGAGGGAAGATTCTCCCATGGATCAGTAACTGGTTAAGACCGGAAACAAAGGGCAGGAATAAAGGGCCAGTTTTCAGAATGAAGAGGGGTAAATTGCAGGGTCCTCCAGGGATCAGTGCTGTTCAACATATTCATAAATGATCTTGGAAAAAGTGAGGTGGCAAAGTTTGCAGATGATACAGAATTACTCAAGACAGTTAAGTAGAAAGCAGATGGCGAAGAGTTACAAAGGGTTCTCACAAAAGTGAGTGATCTGGCAACAAAATGGCAGATGAAATTCACTGTTGATAAATGCAAAATAATGCATATTGGAAAATATACTCCGAACTACACATACAAAATGATGGAGTCTCAATTAGCTGCTCCACTAAAAGATATTGGAGTCATTATGGATCGTTGTCTGAAAACATCCACACAATGTGCAGCACCAGTCAAAACAGCCAACAGAACCATTAGGAAAGGGATAGATACTAAGACAGAAAATATCATAATGCCACTCTATAAATTCATGGGATACCACACATGGAATACTGTGTGCAGTTCTAGTCACCCTATCACAAAAAAGGTACATTAACATTGGTAAAAGGTACAGAGAAGGGCAACAAAAATGTTTAGGAGTATGGAACAGCTTACACATGAGAAGAGACGAGGACTGGTTAGCTTGGAAAAGAGATGACTAAGGGGCGATATGATAGAAGGCTATAAAACCATGAATGGCTTGGAGAAAATGTGTGTTATTTACTTCTTCCAATAACACAACTAAAGGTCTAGAACTAGAGGTCACTCAATGAATGTAATAGACAGTAGGCTTAAAACAAGCCTAAGGAAGTACTTGACACAATGCACAGTCAACCTGTGGAACTCATTGCCAGGGTATGTTGTGAAGACCAAAACTATAACTGGATTCAGAAAGAATTAGATAAGTTCATGGAGGATAGGTCCATCAGTGGCTATTAGCCAAGATGGTCAGGGATGCAACCCCATGGTCTGGGTGTCCTAAGCCTGTTACTGCCAGAAGCGGGGAGTGAATGACAGGAAATAGACCGCTCAATAAGTGCATTGTTCTCCTCATTCCCTCTGAAGCACCTGGCATCAGCCACTGTTGGAAGAGAGGATACTGGGCTAGATGAACCATTGTTCTGACCCGATCCCAGTTTGGCCATTCTTATGATTCTTGTAGCACAAATAATGGTAACCCTATAACGTCATTTGATTGAGGGGGAAAAAAACCAAACACACCGCACTTCAGGAGAAATAAGGTATTACTCTTGCAGAATATATTAAGCGAGCGTCTCAGGAATTTTTTGATAGATTGTTTTAAATCAAAAAATGTCAAGTCAAATTTAATCTGTTTGTGAAACAGGGTTGGGTTTGATGAATTTCCTGCCTCAAAAAATATGGAGAAAAAAGTTTTGAATTTGTCAAAATGTTTTGTTTTCACATTTTCTAAACTAAAAAATTCAGTTTTCTGGTTCAAAAAAGTGTTGATTTGACATTAAGCTAATTAGACTAAAACCATTTACAAAGGAAAATTGAACTCTAAATATATCAAAACAAACTGTTTCAACTGAGGCAAAATTCAAGAAATGTTTTTTCTCTTTGTAAATATTTTTAAGATCTCCCTGAAGAATTCTGTCTGTCAGTGAGAATTCCTCTTCTGGTATAGGGAACACATTCTGGAGTTGCAACACCCCTGTCCTTCAAAAGAGTGCACCATTTACTGCCCCAGCACCAGTTAAGCTCCATGAGTTAGCAAAGAGGGAGGTGAGGACTCCAGTCTGCCTCTCTGTTTTGGCTAGTCATGCTAATCTGGAGCAAACTTTGCATTCATGCAAATAAGGACTGAAATTGTGGCCTGCCATTGCACAGTGGCATTAAGGAATTTTCTCTGAGTATAGGCATGGGAATCTGACAGGTGCATGGCAGACATTCGTGCATGCCAATATTCATGTTCACAGGGACACTTGCACACAAATCAAGGTCATGCTGGGGACCTTTTGTAAACCGGGAGCAAAGATTTTAGTGTCCCTTGAGAAAGGATCTGGGGTAGCAAATACTGATTGCCTGAAGATCTATGTGTGATTTCTCTTATTTTTTTCCTATGAAAGATATTTCTGTCTTGCCTTCTTATTTGTAGGCCCATCAATGTTAAGAGAAGGTTACTCACCTTGTGCAGTAACTGAGGTTCTTCAAGATGTGTGTCCCCGTGGGTGCTCCATTTCAGGTGCTCCGCTTCAGGTGTCGGTGCGTCCTGGGACTGTCAATCGGAGATTTACGGTAGCAGTGTCCACACAGGTCACGTGTGCACAGTAGGTGTCTCGTGGTACCGTTGGTGCCACGTCTAGCGTGCACACGACCTAAGCCCTCCAGTTCCTTCTGTACCACAGAGTCCCAACTGTGAACTCCGAAGTAGAGGAGCCTCGGCAAGGACACACATCTCAAAGAACCTCAGTTACTGCACAAGGTGAGTAACCTTCTCTTCTTCTTCAAGTGCTGTCCCTGTGGGTGCTCCACTCCAGGTGACTGTAGAGCAGTGCCCCTCAGAAGGCAGGAGGGACTTTGGATTCGTTTGAGATGTAGAGGTAAGTATGGTTAGGCCAACTATGGTGTCAGTCCTGGAGTCATGAGTGATTGCATAGTGCTCAGCAAATGTGTGGACGGAGGCCCAAGTGGCCATTACAAATCTCTAATAGTGGAACATTGTGTAGAAACACTATCGAGATTGAAACAGAACCTGTAGAATGTGCTCTGATGTGCGCAGGCGGGTCCAAATACGGTAACACCGTTGAGTGCATGTGGAGATCCATTTAGACAATCTGTGAGTGGATATTGCACAGCCTTTCAAATGCTGTGAAATATTTTGAAATATTTATTTCATGGGAAATTTCTAAATTTTGGCTTTTTGTTCTGATTTGGAACATTTTCTCAACCTGTCAACATTTCTTGAGAGACAGATATTTTAGTTCCCAGTCAGCTCTAGTATGTGGCTGGGAGAGCAGAGTTAATTATACGGATAGTGGTTGGAACATAGAAGCTTTGACTTTACTTTCAATACACTATATTTGAAGAGACAATGAAAAGTTTTGTGATTTTTTTTGGGGGGGGGGTGCATTTATTTTCTAATATGGGGTACTAGCACACTTTCGTTTTCAAGCATTACAACAAATGATACATTTGTCTGTAGTGTTAGATTTTAACTGACATGTGAAACTGAGGTCCTGACCAGCTGTGGTCTTTAAAAAGCTCCTGAGTAATAGCATTAACTCTGCTTGCCCAGTCACATACTGGAGCTGATGGGGAACTAAAATATCTGCCTCTCTAATGTAAATGTTTTCTGCTATTTAACGACTGTGGACTACAGAACGTACTATCCTATACTTCTGGCGTGTCTTCAGATTTTTTTACCCTTTTCTGTGTCTGAGATGAATAACGGACCCTCTTTATGACAACAATTTTGAATTAGTCAGTTACAATACCACATCACTGAAGTCTGTATGTATTTTCAACTTTGGCAAAAGTCAGAAATTCTGCCTCAACTAAATTTTCTGTCATCAATTTTGTTTCTTCTTCCATTCACTGTTTTATTTTCCCTTGCTGAGAATCTCATTGCTGGCTCATTTGGTACCAATTTAACCACTTCAGCAAATGAAATTTGTTTTATAGTTTCAATCTCTTTTATTTCTCTGGCTCACTTATTTTCTAAGCAGCCATATGCAGCACTGAGTTGTCTTTGGAGAACATTTAATGTTACCTATCACAATGAACCATGCTATACTTTGTACAATATATATCAAGGCCCAGATTTTCAAAGAGAGGTGCACACATTTCCTACACCTAACTCATAGCTTGTGTCGAGTGAAATTCAGAGTTTCCTGTACTAATCTTCAAAATATCAATGGTCTGAGCCTAGAATACCTAAAAGATTGTCTGGAGCTCCAAGACAATGACTGTAGTCAACAACTTCACTCCTCAGGTACAATGCAGGTTTCCAGGGCATGGATGAAATTTGTCAGAGCAAGACATAGAACTCTGGGTCTGCAGAACAAGCTCCTACAGCAGGGGTGGGCAAACCTTTTGGCCTGAGGGCCACATTTGGGTATGGAAATTGTATGGTGGGCCATGAAGGCTCATGAAATTGGGTTTGGGGTGCAGGAAGAAGTGAGGGCTCTGGCTGGAGGCTGAAGAGCAGGAGTTTTAGGTGCAGGAGGGTGCTCTGGGCTGGGATCGAGGGGTTCAGAAGATGTGGCCTGCAGGCCATAGTTTTCCCACCCCTGTCCTACAGGAAGTAAGAACCTTAGACATCACTCTCCATTCCAAGCACAAGGCACATTACTTTGCCTTTGCCTTCAATGACAGAAGGGTGCAGACAATATGTTATGTTAACCTGAAGCCTTAGGCGGAGCCATTATGTAAACTTTTAGACTATTGGCTTACTGTGCTTATCTTGTCTTGCTGCTAGACCTATCCAGGGGCTCGGGACTAGGGTGACCAGACAGCAAATGTGAAAAATTGGGACAGAGGGTGGGGGGTAATAGGAGCCTATATAAGAAAGACCTAAAAATCGGGACTGTCCCTATAAAATTGGGACATCTGGTCACCCTACTCGGGACCTCCCACCCCATCGCTTGCCTCCACCCATGAAAATCCCATATAATCCACTGTTATCAACTGATTGGCAGTGTCTCTGAGCCTAATAAGCAAAGTGACACTCCGCCAGCGCTATGCATAATCAACCCACGTGCTTGATTCTACATGGTGTCCATTTTCGTTCCTTCAGTGTTGCAACCGTGCACATCAGGGCTCCCAAATAAACAGTAATTCTGACAATACTGGGCCTGATCTTGAGACAAGAACCTACCAAATTTCAGAGTGCTAATTGGGGAAACTAAATTAGTAATATAATCAATAGAGAATCAATAGATTATGCAACAATACTAAGTTGTACCCAATAGTTTCTATGTCCAGATGAAGCCCATTGCATGACAAGAGGGTGAAGGGAACCCAGTAATGAAGGATTTGCCATACCAGATTAGATCTACGTTCAAACAAGTCCAGTGTCTTGTGTCTAGCACTGGCAGTACATGATTCTTTGGGAGCAGATAAATGTCCACTCCACACTATGCTAGCTGTACTATCCTGTACAGGGAGCTGGGGAATTCTACCTTCACGCCACAGGCAGGTAACTTATGCTCATATAGCTGAGATTTTATTACATTTGGCTTACAGAGCTATCAACAGAATTCACTGCCATAAAATTATCTAACCCTTTGAAAAACCAGCCACAGCATTTCTCTCGGTTACAATCAGAGCCTGGGAATTCCAAAGCCCAGTCTACAGAGTTCCCAAAACACTGCATCAGCACTTGGAGAGTTCCCTGGCATTTTATGGAATCTGGAATCTACATTGTAACATGGATCATAGTAGTTAGAGATGGAGAAAAACTATTATATCAGCCAATCCATATATCCGTATCAACAGAATACAGCCCAGCATATAGTGAATGTGTCAGATATTAAATGAATACTATTCTCAAGCTTGGCTGTGAAAAATCTAATCTTTGTCCAGATGCTATTAGATTAAAGCTATTACTGGTGTTGCATTGATCTTATGATTCCTCTGACACACTCTGTAGATGTGTTTCTTCTCTTCCTAGCTTCCTTCAGAAAATGGGCAATTTAACCTATTATACTTAAAAAAAGGTTTAGAAAGATACAAACTTGATTTCGGTATATGACCAGCACTCCCCTTTTTGGACGAACCGTAAGTGATGAGAAAGGTGTATTGAATGATGGTGAGAAATTCAGCTTCATGCCTTCCAACATGACCAAAGGCTTTAAAGACATATGAAATGAACAGTTAGTTAATGTCTGGAACTCATTTATATTAATGTTTAAGGTTAATACTGTCTCCATACGCCATTAAACTTAATGGAGCATATGTGACACATTATCATCTATCAGAGACTGCAGGGAAGATATGTTATCTGTCACACCCACCTTAAGGCACTGATGTAACTTTCAAAGTCTTAATATCATTCCGAGCATTTTTAACACTGCTGGTTTTCAGAGCTTTCAGCAGATGGAAAACACCATCTGACCCATTGGAGGAAGAATTCAAAATGAAATGGGATGGCTTGGGGCCGCTTCAATACATTAATTCTAGATAGCAAAATGTTTGTTTTGAATGTCCAGTATAAAACAAAGAATAAGCCTAGTATTAACCATAAAGCAAAATGTAAACACATCCTCTGTTAAACATCTTCTGAAGAAATCTCCAACAGAACCACAAAAGTGTCACAATATCAAATCTAGTAAAGGCAGACCTAATGTTTAAGCAGATCACTTGTCAAAATTTATATGGAAAGGTAATCTGCAGTTGACGGGACTGATACAGCAGAAAGGATGTTTTCCATCAATCAAGAGCTTTGAGAAATGAACTGCTCCTAGTTTAAGAAAAGGAAGTTAATGAGAATAATTGTTCTGTAGACTGCATCAGTATTAACTCTTTATGCTTGCCACAGAGTCAGATGAGGCTTGATTTGCAATCAAACTTTGTTGCCAAGTACAAGTACATGCATGTGGTCTTGTCTATTTTTATGCTAAACTCCTCTAGTTTTATACTTAGCTCCAAAGAGACATTTCTCATTATGTAAAAACAGTTACTAATCTTTCATAACGGTTGTTCTTTAAGATGCATTGCACATGTCCTTTCCACTCTAGGTGCACACGCAACCCATGTGCAGTCACCAGAAATGTGTCCCTCAGAGGTACCTGTCACGGTGGCTTGACCACCCTCTGCTGCCATGCACCATTAGCACCAGTACAAAGTGCCCCCTGTGCTTCCTCATTTCCGGAAAATTCCAATGTGGAGGGGTAGGAGCGGGTTGTGGAATGGACATGTGCAACACATCTTGAAGAGCAACAGTTATGAAAGGTTAGTAACCGTGGTTTTTTCATGAGTGATTGCACATGAGTATTCCACTCTAAGGGTAGGTCTACACTTACCCGTCGCGTCGGAGGTGTCGGATCGATGTTCTGGGTTCGATTTATCGCATCTTGTCTAGACGCGATAAATCGAACCAGGAAGTACTCCCCCATCGACGCTGGTAATCCTGCTCCACGAACGGAGCAGGCAGAGTTGACGGGGGAGCCTGCGTGCCGCGGTGTGGACCAGGGGTAAGTACTTTTAAGTTCGAAATAAGATACTTCGACTTCAGCTACGTTATTCACGTAGCTGAAGTCGCGTATCTTATTTCGAATTTCGGGGCTAGTGTAGAGCAGCCCTAAGTGACTCCCAAGTAGTTGAATAGGTGGAGGGATTGGAGTTTATGGACATAGACTGTAGTACAGATTGACCAAATTTGGCATCATCTCTTGAATGCTGAGAGAGGGCGTAATCGGAGGAGAAAGCGTGCACCAGTGACCAGATCACTGCTTTACAAATGTCCTGAATAGGGATCTGCACTACAAATGCTGCTGAGAATACTTGCAATATTGTGGAATGAGCAGTCAGGTTAGCTGGCGGCAAAACACCTACCTGATTGTAACAAGTGTGAATATGTGATTTTACTCGCTACAACCACAAACAGTAGGGTCGATTGCCCAAATGGTTTAGTTCTTTCTATGCAGAAAGCTAGAGCCTGTTTAACATCCTTATTTAGATAAGAGACCAGTGGGTAAATTGCCTGATTGCTATGAAATTGCAAAATCACTTTGGGAGAAAACTGGGGTGAGGATGTAAATACACCTCATCTTTAAAGAAGACTATATATAGTGGTTCTAATATGAGGGCACGGAGTTCAGAGACTCTTCTGGCTGAAGTGACGGCATCTAAGAAAACCACCTTCCAGGAGAGAGATAATAAGGAGCTCATTGCTGAAAGCTCATGTGGTGTTCCCATAAGTTTTGACAAGACAAGGTTGATGTTCCAAGGAAGAATGGGCTCCTGTGACATATTTCAGTTACCAATCTGCCTAAGATCTCAGGTGATCAGTCTGAGATCGCGGGACCATGGGCGGGTGGGGGGGGAGATGCAGGAACACACATCACACCAGGTGACTAAATGTTAAAGCTTTATTAAGAAAATAATAAAAGAACAGCAGCGAGTGCTGGAATTGCATCCATGTCACTCAGAGGAAGGAAAAAAGCATTAGTGCCCAAGCTCTAACCCACTTTCATACTCACACCCACGCTACCCCAGGCTGGCCTGGCCTGAGGCATATCGTTAGAAGAGGTGTGTGGGGGGGGATGGACGGGAGTCTGTCCTGTGCACAGGTCATCCGGGGTTCCGCTGCAAGGTCTCCAACTTGCTTTCACTCTTGGGAGGGTTTTTATGCCCTAGGGTCTCTTGGGGGTGTCCCTTTCAGAGACCTTTGCTCGGTATTCCAGTCCAGGCCGGCATTCTGTGGCTTCTTCAGCTTCACCAAAATACATCGGCTTCCGAGACGCTACAATGGCTGTTGTCTCTCACTGGGTGGCCAACCTTCGCAAATGTGTAATCTCAGTCCTGCAACCTGTCCTGCTTTTGTTTTGCCTCTGTCTTCATGTTTCACGGCCAACTGGGGCTGAAAGCAGTTTTTTTGGTGCTTGGAATGCAGAGCAAGGCAGACGGTGTCTATTCTTGACCTTGAACGCAGAGCAGCTCTCTCTTTATCTCTAGGCCAAGCTGAATTTTCAAATTAACCCGTTCCTTTCCCCCCTCGGCCTCCTGAGACCTGCAAAGGAACCTTTCATTCCACTTTCATACCTTTAACCCAGAACACTTCGCAATGCCTGCAACAGCGTTCGCAACATACAATGCTGATCTCCTTCCCCAGGGGACTTGAGGGAGGGGGCCGTTGGGGTGTCACACCCCAACTATAACCTTTTTAAGCCTTTGAAGAATATGACTGACATGTCATTTGAAAAAAAAAAACCACACTGTTTATCCACCCAATGGTGGAAAGTTGATATTCCTGCCAGATGAACCTTGATAAAAGGAAATTGTTAAGCCTTGCGGTTTCAGGTGCACCAAATATTCAAGTATGTTTTGTATGAACACAGGGGTGAGGCTCTGTATTGGGATACCTAGACTGAGAACTGCTTCCATTTTGAGATGTAAGTAGCCCCGGTGGAGAGCTTTCTACTACCCAGTAGGACCTGACAAACTTGCTCTGAGCAAGCTTGCTCTCTGGAATTTAGCAATGGAGCTTCCAGGCCATTGGATGAAGTGAGATCATGTTCTGGTGGAGCAACCAACCATGGTCTTGGGAGATCAGGCCCGGCTGCAATGGAAGTGGAATTGGAGTTGCCACTGAGAGGTCTAGCAGAGTGGAGAGCCGGAGTTGGCAGGGCCATGGTGGGGCTATCAGAGTAACCCAGGCCTGGTCCTGTTTGATGATTAGCAGCACTCTGTGCACAAGTTGGATAGGGGGAAAAACATAATAAAATTACCTAGTAGGAAGGTGTGCATGATAGAACCCACACTGTGGCCTTGTAGGGAGAAGAAGCGGTGACACTTTGTTGTACCTATTTGCAAACATGTCTATTCAGGGAGTCTCCTACTGGATGAAAATACTTCTTGTGGTGATTGGAGAAAGACCTGCTGAGGTGATCTGTCAGCTCCTTCTGTGACCTCAGAAGGTACGAGGCCTCAAGATTCATTGAGTGGGCTATGCAAAATTCCACTATAAGGTCCCACTAGCTAAATTGCTTCCTGACAGAGGAGTGAAGGGCGAGCTCCTCCTTGCCTGTTGAGATAAAACATAGATACAGTGTTGTCTGTGGGAACAAACAAGTTTCTGCCCCTGATGTGGGGTAGAAAGGCCTGACAGGCAAGGTTAACCACTCTGAGTTCCCAGACACTGATATGAAGGGAAAGTTCTGCCAGAGACCAACCACCTTGAGTTCTGAGGGGCCACAGGTGAGGTCCCAACCATAGCACTTATGTGTCTGAGACCAGAGTCATTGATGGTTGAGGGCATATAAAGGGAACACCCGCACAAAATGGTGAGAAGATCCAAACACAAATTTAGAGAGATGGGAACCTGTGGAAGTACTGTAAGTATAGTGTCCTGATGGATATAGCTTGGTGAGTACACTGAGGCCAGACACATCTGGAGGGGTCTGAGGTGCAGTCTTGTGTGTTGTGTTGTACCACATATGTGCATGAGGCCATGTGACCCAAGAGCCTCATACAATTTCGGTTCGTGATTGGAGGACCTTTGACTTGTGTTGCCAGGGATCAGATTGATTGGAAACGTATCTCTGGGAGGTAGGCCTTGGCCAGGTAAAGCCCAGCACTGCCCCAATGAACTCTCTCCTGTGCACCGGAGAAAGGGTAGACTTGTCTGCATTTATCAGAAGGCCTATGGCTTTGAATATCAACTGGATGAGTTGAATGATGGACACTACCTGAGTCCTGGCTAGTCAAGGCCGGTCCAGTCATCTAGATAAGAGTAGACCTGCACACCTAACAGCCTCAGGAAAGCTGCTACTGCCACCATACATTCTTTGAACACCTGAGGAGCCACAGACAGGCTCAACAGGAGTACTGCATCTTTGTATGATGGAGTGTTTCACTACGAATCTGAGCAACCTTCTGTGTCCTTGGTGTATTGAAACATGAAAATAGGGGTCTCTTAAATAGAGGGCAGTGTACCATTATCTGGGATCCAGAGAGGGGATAATGGATGCCAGGGTGACCATGCAGAACTTTGAGATCGTTGTTGAGCTGACACAGGTCTAAAATAGATCAGAGACCTCCCTTGGTTTTCGGGATTAGGAAATAACAGGAGTAGAATTCCTTCCCCTCTTAAATTCTACAGAATCTCTTTCACAGCTACCACCAGAAGAAGAGATTGAACCTCCTAGACCAGAAGTTCTTCGAGAGAGAGGGGTTCCTGAAGAGGAATGGGGTGGGGGGGAGGGAGGATTAGAAGGAGGGATAGAAAAACTGGAGGGTGTATCTGATTTCTACAGTGACCAACGGTCCATGGTAATATGGGACCAAGCACTGAGAAAGTGGGAAAGGCATCACAGGAACTGGTATAGTGTCCTTGAGTATCCCATAAAAATATCTGCTTTGAACGCCTGAATGTCTGGATGGGGCATCCATTGATGTTGCAGTAGAAGGGGGTGGCAGCCTACACCAATAACCTCTCTCTTCCTTTGCAGGTCCTGATGAGCAGCCAGGGTAGAGTAGTAAGGGGCTGTTGAGGCCTGAAGTGCTTCCTTGAGGGAGCTGGGGTTTGCAACCCAATGGACCTACAGGTCACTCTCACGTCTTTTAGTCCATGAAGCTTCAAGTCCATCATCTCTGAAGAGAGTGAAGTTCCTTTCAAAGGCAGGCCCTGAACAGTCTCTTGCACCTCCAGCGGAAGACCAGAGGACTGTAGCCATGAACTCCTGCCTATGGCCACTGCCAAAGCCATAGACCTGGCAATTGAGTCGACCACATCCAGAGCAGCTTATAAAATGGGCCTTGTCACCAATTTTCCCTCATCCACTAGTGAGGAGAACTCTTGCTTTGCCTATTGTGAGAGCAAGTCTTTGATTTTTTGCATGAAGTACCACATTTTAAAATCGTACCTGGCCAATAGCGCCTGCTGGTTTGCAATTCTAAGTTGTAACCCCCAGGTAAAATAAACTTTCCTAGCAAAGAAGTCTAATTTCTTGGAGTTCCTTGATTTTGATGACCCTGTCTCTCTCTGTCTCATTGGCAACAGTTACCACCAGGGATCCTGGAGGAGGATGGGAGTAAAGGACTTCAACCTTGGGTGGGAACATAGTATTTCTGTTCAGCCCTTTTTGAGTTGGGGGAGGGATGCGGGGTTTTGCCACAGAGTCTTAAGTGAGACCATAATGGCCTCACTGAGAGACAAGGCTACTTTTGAAGGGCCCACTGTGGCTAAAATGTCAACCAGGCTGTGGGAGGTCCGTGTTCTGAGGCTGCCTCATCAAGGGAGGAGGAAGGAGGCCAACAGCACCGGTGTATGTACTCTTCCTACCTTTCTGCATCAGCAGGATCCTATGGAGCTGGCTCCTGGAGTCCAGTACCAGGCTTGGCACTGGAGTCTGCACCGAGTGCTGCCAGGTGGAACAGTGCTGCTCATCTTTCAGAGGTGACCAAATAGCAACACCTGGAATAAGCCCTGGAAATTTGGGGAAAACCCCACAAGTTCCAAAAGGACCACTGGACCAGCATAGATCTCCAGTGATCTCCTAGCCAATCACTCGATGGCACTCCTGTGCCCAGAGCCATGGAAGGCCTTGAGAAGTAACAAGAGCGGCTTCTAGGACGGGAAAAGTAAGACCCAATCTCTGATTCTGAAGAGGGCAAGTCTCTCCCCGGTGACCACACGGGTGCTGTTCCCAACAGTTCCAGAGATCAATGCCACGGTGGAAAAGTCTGCACTGTGGCAAGCTTTGCAGGTTTCCCTTTTGACAGTACTGAAAGGCATGGTACCCAACACTGAAATGACCCAGCAGGTTCTCTCCTATCCACTGCCACCAGTAATGCCAACTTTTGTACTGCTGGCAATACCTGTACCCGCAGTAAGAAAAGGTTCCTGGCAGCCGCAAATGCCTCCGGTGTAGTCAGAACAGATATAGTATAGGTACCACACTGTGCCACTGATATAGAAGGACCTTCTGATCCAGCGTGCAGGTGCATACTTCTGAGGTACTGAGGCAGAGGAGTGCTTTGGCCTAGATCTCACTTTACTCTGCTCCCCATGCCCGGCAGCCTTTGGTGCTGGGGAACACCCCCTTTCGGCAGGCTGTTTCTTATTCCTTTTTCTAGGCACTGGCAATCAGTGCCAGGACTCTGGTACGATAGGAGGAGCACTCCTTACCGATGCTGAGGTACTCGGATCTGAGTCTGACCAGCCTGGCTCAGATGGAGGTCTCAATGCTAGGTCTATGAGCAGAAAATTCAGCCTGGCCTCCCGATCCTTCTTCGTGCAAGTCTTAAAATCCTTGCAGATCTGACAATGGTCCCCAATATGAGCTTCCCCAGGCACTTCAAGCTTCTGGAGACATAGCTTTGTTGCAGGAAGTGGAGAGCCTGAACCTGGTGACAGAGGCATTCCTTGGCACTGAGGAGGGGATAAAAAAACCCTGATAAACACCTAATTTACAAAACTTTACTAAAAATAACTATGTACAATAAACAGAGAAAGTCCACTGGGAGAACTTGCAAATGCGAGGAGAGCAGTTTCAGTGACCGTCACGGGTGGTAAGAAGAAACCGAGGGGTCACAGGGTCAGCTGGGTGCTTTATACTGGTGCTAACGGCACGTGGCATCAGAGGGTGCTTGAGTCATCCCGAGGGGTACCACTAAGGGCGTGCACACACAACGTGGAGTACACATGTGCAATCACTAGAATAACTTTGTATACCACATATGTTGTGGGATCTATGTGATATATTGCAGACCCATGCTGTAGTTACCTTCTATTTTGGGTATGCAAGCACTCAGCAAGAACAAACTAGATTCCTATATATTCTGACATACAGTATCTGATCCAAAGCCCATGATTCTAATGTGTGATTTCCATTTTATTTGAATTGGGCTTTGGCTTCGGTCCCTGATGAAACAGTTTTCCACCATCTGTCTTTCTCTGTAGGAACTTAATGAGAAATAGGAATGGTTTTGTCTGAGGAAGAACTACAAGATTCGGTCATGGTATGGCTTCTGTTCCCTAATTGGATAACATATGTAACTAAGCAACTGAATGGGACTTTTGAATTACATATGTAATGATAATATTTCCACTTCACCATTTGTACTTTGGTTAGTTATAAGAGTGGAAACAATATTTGTGTAGCTAACCAACACAGCACAAAATGAGCATTACCAAATAGTTGCAATTAAGTATTCATAAACAAATCTTCAAACCAAGAATTATGTACTGAAATAAAAATATTGAAAATAGATATGAAATCTTCACTGTTCCTAGAAGATTAGGCATAAAATACATGTGAAATTCCAATAAAATTATTCATTGCAAATGATACCTTCGGTTCTCAAGATAATTTTTAGTGCATTTATCCTCACCACACCCCTGTGAGCGAGGCAAATAATTTGCCTAAACCCAAGCAGTCCTCACACCACTTTCCCAATTTAGAAGAGTAAATAGGAAGTCATCTGTTTAAATGTATGTCTGAAGTCTGGTTAATAATGGCTTCTATTCTTTTTCACGGTACAAAAAAGCAATGAAAAGGCAAACAAAATATAAAAAGGAGAAAGCACTATTTTTAGAGCTGGCCAGAGCTTGTTTATTCCCTCCATGGAAACTTTATATGAAAATGAAACACTTGATTTTTGTTGAAATGTTCAGACTATCATTTTTTAAAAAAACAATCAAAAACTACCTTTTTGGTTTTGGCAACCAAAATCTAAAAATATGTGGTTTTCAGATTAGAAATTTTCAGTTTTGGGCCATTCTTTTCTTCTGTCAAACATGTTTCCAGTTTGGGGCTGAAAATTCAGTTTTCAGGTGTTCAGTTTTCCAACAAAAATACAGAAAATTTTCAAGGCGGGCAGAAAACCCCCCTTTTTTTTTTTGAAAAATATTTCAAAACAAAAAAACTTCAACCAGCCAATGTACTTTTACTTCAACATAAAATAAGCCCATGGAAGTTGCTCTATCCCCAATAGTTTAACAAGTTTCCAGAAAAAGCATTGGACATTTAAATGAATGAGAATAGCGTTAGAGTTACAAGGTAGAGCTAACAATTCTCAATGCTTCACATGTACAGTGGGAATACTAGACCCTCGTATTGGACAAAAATCACCCAGCTACTTGTGTTCTGGAGTCTTAGAGACTCCTAGCATGCCAACATTGGAGGTGGGATGCATTTGAAACTGACTTTATTGTAACAAGTGAACTATAGAATTATGAACAAGTTAAAATGTTCCTAGATTCAGAAGCACACTACGTAGTAGTCATGTTGGGAGTTTAATTGACCCCATATTTAGACAATGAGAATAGATAGCATCACTGACAATAAAAAGACATAAATATGGCAAAATGGTAGTTGATGGCCTACTACTTTGAACAAACGGAGCAAATAGGTGACATTGTTCAGAACATATAAAAGTTTTTACCCTTAGCATATTTTTGATGTGCGTGTTTGTCTCCTTCTCTGGAACAGATATATCATATCTTTTTCTTAGGTTCTGGATCAGCACACTAGACATTGCTTTCCTAGAAGCCTAAGGCAAGGCTGCTGTGTTCCTTTCCTGCAGCAGTGAGAAACATCCATCTCTTACTGAGATTTATTTTGCCATGTGTGATTCAACAAAATCCAAATAATATATTAATTCAGAGATGCAAGGTGCAGAGGTCTTTGCCCCTGCAACAGCATCTGTCAAGTGTGGACTTGCCAGAAAAATGTATCTGGCAATTGTGGCTTTCCCAGAAACTCTTCCCAGGACGAGAAGACTTGCCAGAAAATCTATTTGATGGCATTATCTTCAAAGAAATCAATTTGCTTGACAATTCTGATGATACATGAGGTAAATGTTTTGGGGGATAGACCCCCCCAGGACCCTTTTGATACTAACACCACATACAGATAGTGGTTTGTCTATCATGTTTTATTTACATTTTTTGTACGTTTGGGGTCCAAGACACCCCCCCCCCCCTCAAGAACTTGCAAGTGTAGTAGTTTCATTTTCCCCTTTGACTAACATTGAGGGGGTCTAACTGACCCCATTAGCTTTTCAGTGACTTTTTTTCCTACACAAAACCCACTACAGGTACAGTTAAAACTAATATGTGGAAAGATTTAACTCATCCTAGGTTTAGAATACTTTGTATAGGAAGAGGCACAGATTTGGCATACTTTTTATTTAGATTGGTGTGTGCATTGGGTCAGACAGACCTCAAAACATTAGGACGTTTAAAGTTCATTCTAGTTCTGAAGATATTGACAGTTGAGCTGAACTGGGAATATTGTTGCAACTGGTAATGCACATTAAAATTAGTATGTACTTCTTGTGTGTTCCTACTGTGAGCTGATGGTTACTAGTAAGCTAAGAAAGAAATCGACAGCCACACTTGCTAACGATGTGTTATCAGATGCACTGGTGGAATTTTATGTCTTCCTCTGTAGCAGAAATAATGAGTGCTACACTAGCAAGATTGTTGTGCAGTATAAATGTGCACTGCCCTTCACCAGAAGAGAATGCAATCTAAATAGACAAGACAAAGTGTGCAAGGAGAAACAAAGGTGGAGTGACTTGCCCAGAGTCAAGTATCAGGTAAGTAGCAGAGGTGGGAATACAATCCAGATCTCCTTTTACCCACTCCAGTGTGCTATCCACTGAACTATATTATCTGTCCTCAAAGTATTAGAATACCAGACTACCTGGAGTACCATTCTGCTACAAGAGCTCAATTCTGAGCATCCTTAATTCCCATTGACTTCAGTGGAAGTCAAGTGTATACAGTAGCTTGCAGGATCAGGCCCTGTGTTCTTTCCCTCTGATTTTTAAACCATTAGGGAGTTAATGGCTGATGTAATTATGAGACTGTATTAAAGAAATTCCAGTCCATTACCCTCCTCTACCATGTGTAAATGGAAAGATACATTGTTACTATTAAAACAACAATATTCTAAAATAATTACTTCTTAGGATATCCACATTGATCCCACGAGGAACATGTTGGAAGATAAGTCGATGCTGTTGTCTGGAAGACAATATTCAGCTAACAGAGCAATAATAATAAAAAATAATAAAATTAGAAGATAGTGTGTACCCCCCATAGTGCTTCATCTGTCTCCAAACAAAGAGCAAAGACCTTCTGTGAGGGTACTAGAGCCCTCTTTTCCCACCCCTTTAGACCCCTATACTCCCTTCAAAACAGATGTATAGACATATTGATTAACGCACTGACAGGTGTTCAGATGCTATGGCAGTGTAATAACCTATGTACAACAGGGTTGTGGAAATCATCGTTTTGCCAGTGTCATGGGGAACTAGATACCCCCAAAGTGGAGGTGACTGTATAAGCTGTGGGGTCAGGGACGGTGCAAGGAAGTTTCACACCCTAGGCGAAACTTCCTTGCACCAGCCCTGCGCCCCCCGCCCCCCAGCTAACACCCCCCCCCCCCGCAGGCAGTCGTCCCCCCTGCGGCAGCTCCCCACCCTCCCAGCGGGCAGGCAGCTCAGCCCCCCGCCCATGGCAGCCTCACCCCACCCGCGGTGCCCCCACAGCTCCCGGCTCAGCCGCGGAGCTGGGAGGGCCGCAGGCAGCCACGGCCAGCTACTCCCCCCCGCTCCCCCCCCCCCCGGCTCCCTGCTGCCCCCCTCGGCTCAGCTGCGAAGCCAGGAGGGCAGCAGGCAGCCACGGCCAATCGCTCCCCTGGCTCCTGGCTCTCTGCTGCCCCCCCCGGCTCCTGGCTCAGCTGTGGAGCCGGGAGGGCGGCAGGCAGCCATGGCCAGCCGCCCCCCGGCTCCCTGCCACCCGCCCCCCCAGCTCAGCCGCATAGCCGGGAGGGTGGGAGGCAGCCGCGGCCAGCCAGCCCCTGGCTCCCAGCGCCCTAGGCAACCGCCTAGGGTCGCCTAGTGGGTGCGCCGGCCCTGTGGGGGGTATCTCTGGCTCCATCCTCTTCTTCACTGGAAAGACCAGAGTCAGAGAGAGTATGTGCTGTGCCTCTGAAAAGGAAGTTTATGACTTGCTTCTCAATGCATTTCCCCAACACCGAGGAGTACTGTGCTTGCAGGGTTCTAAAATAGGCAGATTTTCAACAGTTCACTGATCTGATGATGATTTGAGTCACAAAAGGTTTCATTTAAGAGACAGCACCAAGTAGGTTCTCAGGTAAATTAGCTAATTTACCTAAATTATCTAACTTAAGTTTCTAGTTTTAAAGAAGAAAAAAAACAGCTCTGCTTACTTTTTATGAGTCTAATTAGAAGTTACTAAACAAGCAAGACCAAAAACCAAATATATTGCTAAAACTAAATTACTAAAGAATTTTATCTAAGACTTAAACAATGTCATTATCAAACCAAGTTCACAATTGAAATTGAATAAATAGTTTAGCAAAAGATATTGAATTAAATCATTAGTAAGATCATCAAATTAATAGAGCCAATATCAAATCATTAAATTAATACAGCATATAGTCAATTATTATAAATCCTAATCTAGGAATTTAAGGAGGTGGTTGTCCTTTTAGTTTTAAATTCTAATTAAAGGCTGTTGCCAACAGCAGGGAAAAATCAACCAAAGTGACTGAACATTTTAGTATCCACATTAATTTACCTCTCACCCCACAAAGTCAAGTCAATTCCCACCTAAATGTATTGTGGCAATCCTTCTCCCTTCTTATACACTGAACACATAAACAGAAGAGGAGTCAGCAACTCTCACTGACTCTCAGTTCTCAGGTTGGTTTCTCGGACACTTATCAAAACACAGGAAACTCATTGTTTTTACAAGTCAAGAATTCCTTGATGTTTTTAGGCTTAGGAAATTATGCCAGCCACCTCCCCAGTCTGAACTTTTACTGATGCTCATCCACACCTCTGCTCTCTAGCATTTACATATACACTCTGACATTCACATGCACACTCTGAAATAATTCAAGAAAAATTGGGAAAATCTTCTCAATCAAACTAAGAGGCAAAAATAGAGAAAAAGGCAAGAAGAGAGACAAAGGTCTGAACTCTGCAGGTTGCATGGTCTTCAGACTCACGAGTAAGAGCCAGGTCTCCAGTCAAGGAGACCGAGTAATGGCATACTAGGCAGTACCTTTCATTGGCAGGATCTTTTGGATGCTTGGCTGATCAGGCTGACATGGTTTATGGTTCTTGGTCTCCTCTTTCCATAGGACCAGCCTCACAAAGCAGGGTGTCTGCCTTTCTTGGTGGCCCAAAAGAACAGTCTTGCTTATTTACCTTGACCCTTTATGGTTGTGATTCAACTCCACATCATGGTACCTCCCAAGAGGTCTTCCAAGCAACTCAAATGGACCAGCCACATTGGACCCCATAACATGGTTCAATCCTCATCAAAGTTAGTAAACTTGACCTGTGGTCAGTTTGGAAAGTCCCCCTTAAACTGGCAGTCTTTGCAATCTCTGTCATTGCAGCTACATGCAGTGTTGGTTCCAAAATATTAAAGTGTGGGACAAACAGGAGACTATTTTGATTAAACGACTTCAGCCTCTACCTTTTGGGTAATGGCTGGAGGGCACTAGGTGGCACTAGCCTCTAGTGAAAGGCCTTGACATAGGCAATTAGTTATACTTATGCACAACAAATGGTCACTGGCATTCACCCACACTCATACATCATCTCAGTATTTCTCAAACTACATTTGGGTGCTTCCGGACAGCTGTCATATCACCCTTTCACCAGACACAAAATGGGGAGCTAGCTATTGGGGCTTAACTGTAAGAGTCATGTCTTACTCCTGGAACATTCCACTTAGAAGGAGAAGTAATTTACATTTTGTCAGTATCAATTGCATTTGAGACAAAGACAATTAAAGTCTGTATCCTCATATAGGCTATTTCTCTCACAATGGATGCATCAAGTTTTGGGAATCCATCTTGAGATTTTTCAGAGGTACTGAGCACCCACAGCTCCCATTTACGACTGCTGGAGATGGGTGTGCTCAAAACTTCTGAAAAAAACAGCGTTAGCGAACTCTTCGGGGGGGAAATGAACATAAGTGCCTCCCGTACTGCTCTGGTGTGCCCCATCATCCTCTTATACAAGGACAATTCTTCAAAGGCTTCCTTCTTTCCAAACTTTTGATGAGGTTTGCTGCACTTTAGGCAATATTCCCAGTGAGTTTTACACAGTGTATCCCCAAATGCTGTAGTATACACCTTTTTATAATCTGGCCAGCATTCTAACATTGTGTCAGCTCTGCGATTCACCAACTTGATTCATTTGAGCTTTATGTGGCTCCCTGAGACATGAATGGAGAGGCCATCTCTTCTGTCATTCTATTAGTCCAACTGGGATTCATGGGCCTCAGAACCTTTAAGACAAGTCAACAACAAGAGACAGAAATACAAATGTTCTAATATAAGCAGTGATCAATTTTAAACAACCCCCCCATCCTTCCTGGAGAGGTTTACTGTGATCATGACAAGTCAAAGTGTTGAGCACTGAAATCTATCATTAAGTGTAAAGTAAAACACCAGATAAAAGGACATGCTATAAATGATGCATGAGATATCACCCCTGTTGGTGTTAAAATTAGCGCTGGTCTTTAAAATTTCATAAAGGACAAAAAGAATATGCTTATGTCCTTTTTGTTGAAACTGGTTTGAAGGAGAAGTAATTTACATTTTGGTTGAGTTCTGGGTGAAACTGATGGCCATTACAGGGTAATCATTGAGTACTTCTGATGGATGGATAGCACTTTGTAAGGAAACAAAAAGGAGTCACTTCTTCATTGTAGTAAATGCTCTTGTCATGTCTAGCAGTGTAGTCAGCTTTTTGCCCTCTCTGCTTTTCTCATTTCAATAAGATGCATACAGAGTGCTCCGCACGCTCTGCTGCATCACAAACTTTAAATGCCAATGGTAGCTGTGAACGTTTATATTCGTGCAAGACTGCTAATCAGAAAAGAGGACAAGGTCAGAAGTGCACACCTAATTTGCCTCATGTTTTCCTTACAATCTGGAGGAAGAGAGTCCCCCCTTGGATAAGGCTCACAATGCTCACTTCAAGATAACTTCTGAGGACCAACTATTCAGCTGGTGTAAATCAACATCTCACCAGTTATTGTTTCTATTGGGGTGGTGCCTAGAGGTCCCCAAAGATCAGGGCCCCATTGTGCACAGCGATTTACACACATGTGGAACCTGGGAGCCTTGCAGGGTGGGTTGAGGGAGCTAGAAAGCCCAGGGAGCCAGACCAGCAGCTGGCTTGTATGAAAGTGGGAGGGCAGCCTGTCCAACCAGCATGCCTCCATGGTTTCCATTTAAGGTTGTGATGGAATCTACACACTCGTTTAGAACATTTCAGTTTTGTCTAATGAACCTTTTCTGACAGAAAACTGATGCATCACAAGATTTTTGCCCAGCTCTACTTAGAATCCTGAGTCTACTGCCTTTCAGTGCAATTCAGATACCTAAGTACTCAAGAAGCGACAAAGGGTCCTGGGGCACCTTATAGACTAACAGAGGTATTGAAGCATAAGCTTTCGTGGGTGAATACCCACTGCTTGCATCCGAAGAAGTGGGTATTCACCCACGAAAGCTTATGCTTCAATACCTCTGTTAGTCTATAAGGTGCCACAGGACCCTTTGTCACTTCTACAGATCCAGACTAACACGGCTACCCCTCTGATACTAAGTACTCAAGTGACTTTTGGGGAAAAAAAATAGGACTTAGGTACATAAGTCACTTTATTTTCAAAAGCAATTGTTACCCTAACTGCATAAACAGACTTCGTTCACAAGGTATCTGATACTCTGAATAAAGATGGATGTGAAATGAACTATGTAATATCTACGGCTCAGCTGGTGGATATGATGGTAATTCTTCCATCAACCTTGTACGGTCTACTCTGGGAGTTAGATTGTTATGGCTATGTCTGTCAGGGATGTGGATTTTTCACTTCCCTGAGACATACAGCTATACCAATGTAAGTATTCAGTGTAGGCCAGCCCTCAGATCTATATCTGTAAAAGGAGAATAGCACCACTTAAGGACCTCATTAAGATTTTGGTGAGGATAATTACCCCAAAGTGTGTGAGGTGCTCAGATGCTCTGAACAGGGCTGATGTAAGTACCTATGATAGAAATCTACCACCTAGCTCTTATAAAGCATTTTTCATCAATAGATCTTAAAGCAATTCACAGTGGAGGTAAGTGCCGTTATCCTCATTTTACAGATGTGCTTGATTTGAGTCCTGAAGAATAAGGTGTGACAGACCCAGACACGTGGGATACAGAAATCTCATAGAAGGCAAATATACTGGCCATTGGATGAATAGTTTTCTGTTCCCTGAGTGACCAGAGCAGGGGCTGCACTAGAACAAGCAGGAACTTTCTGGAACCAATTTAAGGCAGGCAGGCTAATTAGGACACCTGGAGCCAATTAAGAAGAACCTGCTAGAATCAATTAAGACAGGCAGGCTAATCAGGGCACCTGGGTTTAAAAAGGAGTTCCCTTCAGTTTGTGGTGTGGCGTGCGAGGAGCTGGGAGCAAGAGGTACACAAGCAGTTGAGAGGGAGAAGAGCTGAAGGACTGAGGAGTACAAGCATCAGCAGACCATCAGGAGGAGGGTCCTGCAGTAAGCGTAAAGAAGGTGTTGGGAGGAGGCCGTGGGGAAGTAGCCCAGGGAGTTGTAGCTGTCACGCAGCTGTTACAGGAAACCCTATAGACAACTGCAATCCACAGGGCCCTGGGCTGGAACCCGAAGTAGAGGGCGGGCCCGGGTTCCCCCCAAACCTCCCAACTCCTGATCAGACACAGGAGGAATTTGACTGTGGGTTCTACTAGAGGGGAAGATCTCTGAGGCAATTCAAATCCGCCAATAAGCCGCAGGACTCACCAAGGTAGAGGAGGAACTTTGTCACAAAGGGAACATCTATTATTTTAACCCTGTATCATTTAACTGTGGATGTTCCCCTTTTCCATATAAATGTCTAATCCATCTTAATTTTACGCAACTTTTTGCCTCTTCAGTTACCAGGATGTGGGTGGTCATGCCTGGTGGTTTGATTAGGAGCCAGGAAGGGCAGGTCAAGGAGCAAAGCCAAAGGTCAGTCTCAGAAACAAAAGCTGAAGTCAAAGGGTAAATCAGGGTCGCATTTTCTGCAATAAGTTATCAAATCAAAAATTATATACTGTATCTTAGAAAACTAATAGCTCTTAGCTGGAAAAACTCAGTCAAACCGTGTGAGATGTTTGCAGTATGTTATAGCTCATTAAAATTATTCACATAGGCATTTATTTGACAATGTTTTGAGCAACTCTTATACAATGGTGTTAATTAATTCAAATTAATAGGGTTACTGATAGGCAAATATGCAAAGGTGGTTTCCAGTTACTTAAGCTAAAGTCAATAAAGTGTCTGGCAGCTGGAATGTATTTTCACATGAAAAATGGCAGTTGTATATTAGCAATACAGAGATGGGTCCAAACACAAAAGAACTTGGTGATAGGATGGTCAAAATATGGACCATTACAGCTAATTTAATTTGTCATAGAGCGCTGAAGTTAATGATCATCTGCCTCACGCTTTTCTACAGAATCTTTTCAACAGATCAGATGTTGGTTAGAAATTTTCACAGGTGAGAGAATTTAGAATTGTCAGTGCTATTCTTATGGGCCAAGATTTCAAAGTAACTAGAAATTTTGGGTGCCCAACCTGAGGTGCCCACCCAACCTTAAAAGGGCCTGATTTTTATAGGTGCGTGATCTGTACTTTCAGATCAATCAGGCCTCTTTCAGTTGTCTCAAGATGGCCACCTAATAAATGAAGGCATCCAAAAAAAATAATCACGTGTCACTTTTTAAAAATCATTCACTTAGAGTTCTTAGATAGCTCTCTTTTAGGTCACTTGAGAAATACATCATTGCCTCACCTAATAAAATGGTTTCTCCCAGCCAGTGGCATAGCCAGGTTTAGAGCACACGGGGAGCGGAGCTAAAAAACGGCGCCGGGAGCAAAAAGTGTCGGGAGCAAAAAAAGGCGCCGGGAGCAAAAAAAAAAGCTCTGCTCCGGCTGCAGCGCAGGAGCCAAAGGTGTTAGAGCACAAAAAAGATGCCGCTTCTGCTCAGTGGGGAAGCGGCGGCTCCCCCCCTGCTCCCACCCTGGCTACGCTACTGCGCCCAGCTAATAAAAAGAACCAACTGAAATTCCTACATGAAACCGTGGAAACCGTCCTTTGAATGCTGTAGTTCTATCGTCTGAACTGGAAGAGTGATGTTTCTAATTTACAATAAGGCAAATAAATTTTCCACTGATTGTCTTTGAATATAGAAAGCTCTTTGCAGAAATCAGATATGCAGACATCAGAGCACTGGTGGAAAAAAGAAACAATCATTTTAATTATGCCACTTCAATAGGGTTCAGCCACTGATAACTAGGAGCTTAATCCTGCAGATGTTACTCGTACAAGTAGTCCTAGCTCACATTAGCTCCATTCATTCAATGGAATTACTTGCATGAGTAATTCTTACTCGGGCAATTAAAAGTTTGCAGGATCAGGCCCTGTACATCAATAAAAAACACAAAGCAGGAGAAAAATAATTTCGCAAATGCATTAAAGCTTTAACAGTGAAAGGATTTAAAGAATGCTCTGTTCTCGCTCAAAGTTGTTATCATAGTAATTTAAATTAATGAATTAAGGTTCTTCAGTATGTTATTCTGTACTTAAATTCTACCTTGTCTCCTTACAAGATTTTTGTAAAGTGATTCTTGGCAGCTGAGCTCAGACTAGTTTTAACACAATTGCGCAGCATTTTATTTGATATACTTGATTTCAATTAACAATTATAGTTGCAGATGGTTTGATAGCATTTGTGCAGAAGACTCTTTAAAGCCATAATAGATGTGCAGTATGACTTTTATAGCCATCCTGGCTCCCAGTTCCTTTACATTTTAGCACCCACTGCTGCTATGAATCGGTGTAGCAGTGTATTTCAGCCCTGACTTCTTATGTCAGCGCTCTGGGTCCTAGCATCTAGGCTATAGCCCTGCATAGCATCAGAATTCCTTCTGGAGTGTGTTTACTTGTCTGCCAATGTCCTGAGTTGCATTCTCCTCTCTGTTCCATCTCCTTTGCAGTGTTCTGGCAGCACAAAAGGCTGAAATCCAGCTGTAACGAGTCAGATAACGAGTCCTGCTCCTCCACAACTGGCTTCCTACCTTTTCACAGGTTGTGTCAAGGATGTGGTGGAGCACAGCTCCGCCCTGACAATTCTCAACTGGCACCTGGTCCCTTATAGAATCTATGCCAATGAAGCACCTTAGAACAGCCCCAGGTTGCGCTAGTTTATCCCTGGACCAAAGCAGCTGCAACCTTCAGAATCAGAACAGGCTCTCTGATGCCCTTCTCCCACTTCCCCATCTTCTTGTTCTAGTCGGAACTCTGTACAGAAGAGCATCAAGCTCACTGCTTTTGAGGAGATACCATGGAAGAGACAACTTGAAGCAAAATAATGAACAGATTGCCTTCAGTGTGTGATGATATTTGTCCAATAGCAAGTATATTTGGCGACACCATGATCAAGCTTTCATACTGTGGTGGATGGAATGAAGCTGAGAGGATATTGATACTTTACCATGGTCACTCGGTAGCTCTGAGCATTAGAGTATTTCTGAAACCTGTAGTAAACAATGTAAGCAGAAAATATTTTCCTTGGAGGGGTTGCGGTGGCAACTGGATTTCTTAGATTCCAAGCGCTAAGAGATAGGGACTGTATTTTTATAATATGTGGTCATACAGTGCCTAATACAATGGGGATCCAATACTTATTGGAATTTCTTGATGCTATTGTAATGTAAATATAAAATACCACCACCACAGTAAGCAAACATTTTGCATTAATATTACGGTTGTCTCAAGACTCTCTCTACATATGTTTTAAGGTCACTATTCTCAAAGCAAGACCCACAGAAGTAGTACATCAAGACAGAGGGATGGTAATTAAAGACACCACTCAAAAGCTAGGAGAGCAATAGCAAAGTAGAGCCAATATAGTGATTTTTTTACTGGGTCAAATGTCTAATGCAGTGTTTAGACTGAATTTCACGTTGGACTCTTCAGCTCTAGCCTTTACCTCTGCATTATGTGGTTAGAAAATGAGGATTTATGGAAAATTTTCAATTCTTCAGTAAAAAATGAGATGAAATATTTCAGTTGAAAATTTTAATATTTCAATTTGAAAATGCTACCATAGTGCTTCAGAGGGGCTGTAATTTGGTTGCCTCATAGTCTGATTATCCTTTTCAGGCTGGGCTCCTTGATCACACTGCATCTTTCATCATGCAGCACAGTCTCACCTCATGATGAGGTGAGGTGGTTGCTAGGGCATCATGGAAAACGTAGTCTGTCTGGGTAGCCCAGCCCATAGAGGAAAATGGGGTTGTGAAGAAGCCAAACGACAACTCCCAGGAAGCATGTCAGGACAACCACATGAAGAAAAAAAGTCAGATATTTGGTTTTTATGGAAAGCAGGAAACTTTGGCCAAAAAGTAATTTAGTAAAAAATAAAGTGTTTGACAGAAAATTGTAGACAGAAGTTTTTCAGCCAGTGCTAATAAAAGGGATTTCCCATTCAAACCCGCAAGGAGTACTCATCTGGCATACAGCCAGTGTAATTAGCTCTTACGCCAACCCATTTGCAGTCCTTGGCACTGGGCCATTGTTGTGAGTGTCAGGATGGAGTGCTTCTGCATACTCTATGTTCTCAGCTAGCACACCAAGGTTTGGGGGTAGGGTTAACAACCCTCCAGGATTGTCCTGGAGTCTCCAGGAATTAAAGACTAACCTTTAAGTAAAGGTTATGTCATGTGATGAAACCTCCAGGAATAGGTCCAACCAAAATTGGCACCCTACTTGGGGGTCATAGCCATCTAGAATATATCACAATAGCCCCCAGGTTGGTCTAAACTACACTAGGCTGGTGGAGAAATGAACTGAAACACAACCAGATCCTGGGTGGTTCTTTCTTCTCCCTCCCCAATCTACTCCCAGTTGATATCCACCTCAGCAGATAACCTGTATTTATTTACAGTTTGTCCTGTCGTTGGAACAATTAGTTTTGACGATCTTGGATAATGGATAATTTAGTACTACTAACCAATACAGACTTCAAAAACTGTGTCACGAATGCAGCCTGTCATCTTGTGCGTGGATACTTTTTGAATGCGCAGGTTAGGATATGGGAGATTTTTTTCTTTCATGCTACGTACAAATCCATAAAGTACTCCAACATTTATTCCAAGCCTTTGTTTTCCTAAGTATGAATTGCCTCTAGGGTTCTGTTAACATTTATAAACTATTGTTTTAATTTTATGGCTCTAGCAAAACATTAAAACTAACTTACTCAGGAAAAAAAATGTGCTCATGCTTCAGACTTATATTGTTGCCATGTCTCAGTTACTTAGGGTAGTTCAGTTCCAGAGTTTTATTCAGTCTCATCTAATATTTCTGTAAACTAGTGACAAGTATTCCCCTGCCTTTTTATTGTTCTTAGATCACAGTACTACTCTGTGGATAGAATTTCCCCCTCTTTCTTTACTCAAATGTTTCCTTACTAAAGATGCCTGATAGTTTCAGTGAGCTACTGTCAGTAGGATATTATATAGGGAGTCATGGCACTGTACATTTTATAAAAGGAGACGCTATTGTTCCTGTTGTACTCTTCCTAGGCAAAAGGCTGCAAATGCACAAATACAGAATGGAGGATAACTGACTTGGCAGCTGCACTGGTGAGAAGGATCTGGGAGTTGTAGCGGATCACAGAATCAAGATGAGAGTCAACAAAGCAATGCTGTTGCAAGAAAAGCAAGTGCGATTTTGGGTTGAATTAACGGAGGTATAGCATGCAAGTCACTGGAGGTGATAGTACCTCTCTACTTGGTACTAGTTAGACCTCAGATGGAGTATTATGTATAGAGAGCAGGCAGAGAAACTGGGAAAGGATCCAGAGGCAAGCGACAAAGACAATCAAAGGGATGGAATGCAGCCATATGAGCGAAGGCTGACGGAACTGGGTATGTTTAGTTTGGGAAAAAAGGAGATTAAGCGGGGTGGGGAGGAGGCATGATAGCAATCTTCACATACTTGAGAGGCTGCCATAAGAAATATGGAAAAAAATTGTTCTCTCTTGCCATAGAGGGCAGGATAAGAGGCAACAGCTTAGGGAATTCATGGAAGCACCTTCACTGGTGGTTTTCAAAAAGAGGCTGGATAGCCATCTGTCCTGGATAATTTAGACACAATAAATCCTGCATCTTGGCAGAGGCTAGACTAGATGACCCTTGTGGACATCCATGCAATAGGGAGATTCTGTAGGACCAAGTGGTCACAAAAAACCTGGGGCTAATCCCATTGTAACAATCTTGTCAACCGAACGATGGGAAATAGAATACATGATGGTGCACTCCAAAGACAAGTCTTAAATGGTAAGCTAACGTGTTATTTCCATGAAAGCAAATTGAGCAGACTTGACCTATTCTGCCTAATAGATGGACAACGGTCTACTTACAAGAGTAGAGTATCTTGGACTCAGAAGCATTCAATCCAAGATGATACTGTAATCTGTTTTAGTTAATGAGCACTATGATTAGATACTATAATCAGGCAAAACCAGCAGCATTACTGCATAGAGAACTCATAACCTTTGGTGTCAAAGAGTCTTCTTCCTAGTTTATGGAAGAGAGCTGATCCAGCAGTTCACTGCAAAGATAGGCTAACTCATGGATATATCAGTTCCCTAACATAATCAATACAATTCACTTACTTTGATCATATAACAATGTTAAAACGTGCACTAACCTAAGCTACGTGAATAACAAAACACCTAAAAATCTAAATTGTGCATTTCAAACACTGACGTGGAAATAACTTTTTGAAGACAATGACTGCACCGCACCTGAAAGGAGGGTAGGGTGGGGGATATTGTCTGCCTTGCCAAGGGAAAGGGAACAGTGCTTTTCAGATGTGGGGGAGAGAGGTCAGAAGCTGCTGCAAAAGGGGCATGGGGGTCAGCATGGTGATGCTGACTCATAATGGGGCCGAAAGGTCAGAGAGGTTGAAAAGGAGCAAGCCCAGGCATAAGAAGCCTTTTTTTCCATGGAGCAGGTGAGGCAGAAACCACCTTCCCTCCCCTTGAGGTGGCAAAATACCCGGTTTGGTCAGGAGCTGCTGTGGGCATCGTGCCAGCTGATCCTTTTTAGGGGGGCCCGGGAAGGAATTTTTCCCTCACTACCACATGCGCGTAGGTGGAGTGGGGGTTTTTCCCCACCTTTCCCACAGCGGGTTCAGGAAGGGCTTTGTTATGGTGAGGAGTGAAGGGAGTTAGGCTCTATATCGCAACTCATTATGTAAGGGTGGACGGATGTCCAGGGCAGGTACTCCATAGGGAAGGGATACAGTGACCAGATAAATGGCCTGGTAAAGGACTTTAAAAGGAGGTACTGTGGGGAGGGGCTCCTATGAATGGTGCGGCAGGGAGCCCAATCCCCCTTTCTTATGGCCCGCCTTAACACTCATATAAGGGAGGAGATGGTAATGTCCCAGCAATGGGTTGGTTGGGGGATCTGGATGGAAAAAGAGGGGGGCTGGTGGAAGCCCCCTGGGTAGTAATTGAATGAACGTGGAGTTACCTGCACAGTACACTTTTATCTGCCCGGTAGTCCCAGACATCTAATAATAAAATTGCAGTATGATTAAAACCATATCAAGCGTCTCCTGTCCACCTTTCAGTATAGCTGGACAAACAAAAATTCTCAAAGAACCTGATCCTTTTGTCACGGATATCAGTGGAAGTTTGGCCTTAAATCTTTCATCTTCTCTCAAACAAATATCAGGTGCTACTAGTTTTCTTCTGCAAGCTTCTTTAAAATAGCAATGTAGCATTTTACTTGTGTTTACCTCTCTCTCTCTTTATCTAGCTGAATGTATGTATATCTTCAATTTGATAAAGGAGGATAAAGAAAATTTACATTCAGTTAAATGATTAGGACTATGATCTTGTTCGGTGTCTTTTTTTTTTATTACACTATCCCAATATCCCTGTCAATTTATCTGACTCAAAATAGTGTTCATTCACCATTAGAACATGCTTCCTTCTGAAAGATCGAGAAGCATAATGTACCAGTAATCTACTTCTCGGATACAGAATATTACAATTGCTTTACAGTACAATGGCTGGCAGAGTAATTTTAGGAATGATTGATTTACATCAAACACTTCAAGCAATGCTTAAGAAAATTGTGACACCTTTTTGGGATGTCCAGAACTATAAGTCACCCGGTTACTTCTTTGCCACAGCATAAAAAAAGATCTGCTGTTGCTAGCCTGAGTGACATCTCCTTGCCACTCCAGTTTGGTAGCTGGCCCCACAGATTTCTCAGGACTGCACCAGTCCTAACTTTGCCTTGCAGGTGAACCCTTGGTACACTTTATTTCATCCAGAAGTCTCTCCCTGCATCATCCAGCCAGTCACTGGACGTTTACAGAAGCACCAAGTCCACTGTTTCCAAATGAATAGTAGATACACTAGCCTGTTAGCTCAGCTGAGGATGCATATTTTAATATTACAGCACTGAGATGAACTTACAGTAAAGCCAAGAATAAGTTAATTGCTGAAGAATAAAGATTTGACTGATACTAAGCAAAGATAACAGTCACAAACAAACAATCAAAGCAAAAGTATTTGCGGGGGGAGGGATAGCTCAGTGGTTTCAGCATTGGCCTGCTAAACTCAGGATTGTGAGTTCAATCCTTGAAGGGGCCATTTGGGGATCTGGGGCAAAAATTGGGGTTTGGTCCTGCTTTGAGCAGGGGGTTGGACTAGATGACCTCCTAAGGTCCCTTCCAACCCTGAGATTCTATGATTCTATAGTATGCTTTTTAGTGACTAAAACTTCACTTAACAGGCTACCATCCTTGACTAAGATAAGCCGCGTACCTAAAGCAGCTTTCAGCATCATGCCACCATCTCCTCATGGCAGAAGATCATTATTCAAAGATACAAAGAGCACAGTTCTCTTAGGCCTCCAAGTGATGGATAACAAGACGCCATGTTGCTTCTCCCAAAGTTCATTGTCTTTGTCTCAAGAGTCAGGATGACCCCCTAGGTTTAAGGCTCCAGGGTGTTCTCCAGTGTGCTGACACCATGTCATCTCCTCATCCTCCTGGTAACTGGTGTTTAACACAGATGCAAATTAGCTGCCCATTGGCTCTGGCATCATCATGCTCACTCTACATTGCAGACAGGGAGCTCACTCTTGTCTGGAAGAAAACCTGTTTTTCCTCTTTGGTTACAGTCTTTCAAGCGTAATCTCAGTAAGCATCCATAAGTCCTCATATGATGTTAATACTTATATTTCACAATCATACTAGTGCCCAGTGTGCCACTGGCTTTCATTTGATATCTCACCCAATGTTCTTTAGAGATAAATATCATGACAACGGTGTGCTAGGTGTAGTGAGTTTGTCAGGCACAGTGTGCTAGGTGTAGGAGTGGCTGTCATGTTCTTTGACTGTGAACCCTTTGCCAGTGGGCACTGAGGAGCTCTTAGGGTCACAAAAGCATCAATAGAAAGCATTTCATTAAGCAACTCTTCAATAGAAAATATTGATAGACAAGTCTGATTTCTTACTGTGATTTAATAAGAGTCACAGAAGAAACTCATTTTTCTCTTGTAAAATGTGTATAACTTTTAGTCTTAGGTTAAATGGAAATTTCAACTAGCTGATCCTAATTCTCAGTCATCATGCATCTTGTACTGGTTCAGAATAATGGACAAGTAAGCCTCATGTTTAGCATTATGATCCTCCATAGTAGATAAATATCCTTCTGACAGTGTGGAGTAGGTTAAAGCAGAAATTATGAAAAGTGCTCAATAAAATGTTTAATGTTGATAAGCAGTTATCAAGGGACCAAAGGAATGTATTAACTACTTCAACAGTAAGGCAGATCCAGCCATGGATCTGGAAAACGTAACTACCAATACAATAAAAAGCACAGTTGGTTTATTTCATTTTAATGTAGGGCCTAATGTTAAGTCACTAACCTACCATGGAACAGATGGGGGAGAATATTTTGAGATTTGTCCCGGAAGTACAGAAACATCTACACTAACTGTGTGATGACCACACTGTGAATATTTACAAGACCCCATGTTCACTCCTACAAAACAAATGGAGATCAAGATTCAAGGCCTGGTTCTGATCTCATGCTGGTTTTACATCTTGTAACATCACCGACTGTATTAGAGTTACCCCTGAGCTACACCAACATAAGTGAGTTTAGAATCAGACACTATGTTTTGTAAAGCACCATGAGATACCCTGAATAGCAGCATTTATATAGTAGAATTATACTGGGTCAGACTTCCCACTCTCCATCTAATGCATGCCCTCGGCTGTGTTTTGGAGGGATTATGCTTCTAGGAGTTGGTATGCTAATGCAATCTCTGCATTCTTTCAATCATAGAATATGAGGGTTGGAAGGGACCTCAGGAGGTCATTCAGTCCAACCCCCCACTCAAAGCAGGACCAATCCCCAATTTTTGCCCCAGATCCCTAAATGCCCCCCTCAAGGATTGAACTCACAACCCTGGGTTTAGCAGGCTAATACTCAAACCACTGAGCTATCCCTCCCCCATGACATTGCTGTGGAGACAGCCTGTAGTAATGCCACTGGTGGAGCCAGATTATGTGATGTGGTCACCTGTTCCTCAGGGATTAGACTGTGCCCATCAACTCATTTCAAATGACCCACAGAATAACTATGACTTTTGGCCAATACTATCATAGGGCCTGATCTTGCAATATTTACTCATTTTAATAATCCCTACATTTGCAATCCCATGGGCACTGTTTGCACAAGTAAGGACTACACACATCAAACATTGCAGGATCAGTTCCTAGGTTGAATAGGAGTCAGTGATAATGGATGAAAAACTTGGCATATTGTTGCTAATGTCCTGTTCTGTCCAGACCTTGCTTCCAATTCTCCTGCTGCAAATGACGAGTCATTGACGTCTGTAGGAGTTACTTATTTTCTGCAATAGAAGTATCAAGCCTCCTCCCCATGATTTGAAGAGCCTGTCATCCTTAAAAGCATCACAGTTTTAATGGTAGTTTGACTAGGTCCCACTTTTATGTAAAAAGTGTGCATATACCTGACTAGCACATCTTCGAAGATTTGTTGGGTGCTAGGCGCATGAGGTTTAAAGGGAATCTTATTAATCTGAGACATCATAAAAGATTGATGCTGCCAATGACAAGGTTGATAAATATTTTATTGGGATTTTAAAATGTTACGTGTTTAACCTTTACTTGTGTTCTCTGGACAGAGGAATTGTGTGTGAAAGCAGAGGGCTCCTAGTGGCAGTCAGCCATTTGAGATTCAGAGCACAGCAAAAGCAGAGTGTAATGGCTTGCAGACTCACCACTGCGGTGCCTCCTGCTGGTTGCTCCGGGAATTAGCTGTCCTAGCCATGGAGAGCCCTCTGTGGGTGGCGTTCCACCCGTTGCCTGCTTGGCTGTGCTGTCTGAGACCCACGTTGCTCCCTGGCTTGCGGCATCCTCTTCTGGGCAGAGCCCTCCGGCTGTGCCCCTGCTCCATCCCCGCTCCTTCCAGGGGTATCAGCAGTTCTCAGTCTGCACCTGCCTTCATGGCCACCTGCCACCCCAAAGTCTAGTCCCTGGCCTCAGGGACAAGGTACAGTCCATCAGCCATGCTCCTCCATGGTAAGGTGCAGTGTAAGGGGGGACGGTGGGACCCAGGCCCTTCCACTACTCTGGGTCCCAGCCCAGGGACCCTCTGGTGGCAGCCATATCCTGCCCTCCTTCTCTCCCCTCTACTGCTCATGCTCCCTGGGCAACTTCCCCTTGGCCCTTGCACCTTCTCAGCCCTTTTCGTCAGGGGCCTCAGCCTGGCAGGTATCAGGCTGGTGCTTTCCCTCTGCTCCCCTGAGCCTGCCCAGTGCTGCTCTGTCTCAGGTGTTATCCCTGGGAACCAGTCCTCCTCCCTTGCTTGTCAGAAAGAAAGACCTGTCTCTACTGCTTTGCAGCCTTTATATAGGGCCCAGCTTGGCCCTGACTGGCTGCCTTTCTGCCCTTCTCTGATTGGCTGGGTTCTGTGCAGCCGCTCCAAGGGCTGCTATTAACCCCTCCTCTGCCAAAGTGGGGCAACTGCCCCACTACACAGAGGCTTAGAAATCTTGAAATCAATACAGTGCCAATATTCCTGTATTGATCATATCTTAGAAATGCTCTAGGATGCAAAGCAAAGAAATATGCTAGAGCAAATATCTCAAACCAAATTGAGATATTTGCTGTATTAAAGGACAGACTTTGATCCAGTTAATGCCTTTAGAGAAATCTGCTTCAAGGGCGGTAGAAATCTGAACTAGATTTACTAAATATTGGGGTTGGTCCTGCTTTGAGCAGGGGTTTGGACTAGATGACCTCCTGAGGTCCCTTCCAACCCTGAGATTCTATGATTCTATGAAATATGCTGTTAGATTCTGGCCTCTTTCTGTATATTTACAGCAGATTAGGATAGCAATCAGTTAGGAAAATTAGCAATGCTTGTGACACAAAGATAAGAAAGGAAATCAGTTTCCAGGACTTTTCCCAAATGCAAGGATACCTCGGGAGGAGGAGGGGTTAAAATATTAATAGACTGAAAGGAAAACTAAAAACCACAAAAATTAGCTTGGAGAAAGAAAATGTAAAAATTCAAACATTACTGCATTCTTCTGCTCCAATTTCTGGAGAAGCAGAAAAGAGCCTTTATCACTCTACGATGTCCTGCAGCAGCTCTACTTAACGTCATGGAAAATTGGTGTTTCCCCTTGGTGTTGATTTTTGTATATAAAAACTACTTCACTATTTGGCAGAGACTTCTATTTCAGAAGAAAGGATTAACCCTTTCAAACGACAGAAAGTTATTGGCCAGATTCACATCTGGTCTAAATCAGCCTGATTTTCTACCCACTCACGGATTTTTATACCTTCAGCTTCAGTGGAATTACTATTGGTTTACACTGATGTGTGTAAGGTGACCATTGATTTATAACAGCCGAGGGTCTGGCCTGAGACCTCAAGTGGCACATTCTTGGACTAATAATGGAGAAAAATTTGCAAAGCAAAGACAGAAAATGCAATGTATTCATTTAAGTGCAATTTATACCCTGACAGTGCTCCCCCGCCAACCCACCCAGTGAGTCAGACTCTGCATAGAAGACTCCGATTTAGAAAAGCTGTTAAATAAAATAAATTATATGTGTTTGCATTATATGGGGGGAGGGATAGCTCAGTGGTTTGAGCATTGGCCTGCTAAACCCAGGGTTGTGAGTTCAATCCTTGAGGGAGCCACTTAGGAATCTGGGGCAAAACAAATCTGTCAGGGGACAGTACTTGGTCCTGCTAGTGAAGGCAGGGGACTGGACTTGATGACCTTTCAAGGTCCTTCCAGTTCTAGAAGATTGGTATATCTCCATTTACATGTTTTTATATTTATATATAACAGGTGTATTGGCCCTTTAATATTAAAGGGGGCCATAAGACCCTGATCTAGAGACATTAGAATAAAGAAAGGCTCCAGAAATGTCCTTGTTGGAAGAGGAGGCAGCAGACCCCATCCAACTACTAACTCTCTGGAACACTGAGACACAGTCCCTGTAAAGACCTAGAACTAGGAGCCCTATAGCCTATGGTGAGGCAGGGCTCCCCTCTCTCCCAACAAATTGAGGGAAAGTTCTTTGAAGGTGGGCAGTAAATAACCTGTCTTTGCCATCAGAACAGGGACTGTGCTGCCAGGGAGAAGTAAGCCAGGGCACTGAGCAACAGTCGGGGGCAAAACAAGAGCTCAGTATGAATTATTGTGTTGCTATGGTGGACTGTCTGGAACATTACGGACTACTTTGAACTGCTTTTGCCTACTAAGCCAGCCCTAGGTGGTGGTTATTGGTGATCCCAAGAAACACTGTGTGGCGTTCCTAAGGGGCTCCAAAGAGGGGGAGCAAAGGGAGAGTGCTGCAGAGTCATGGCTAAATGTGAGCCCCAGTAAATGTGAGCCCCTTTACAGTGATCCAGAGAGCAAATTACTACAGTTATATTAAATATGAAACTAAGGTCTCAATCTTGCATTTACTAATGCAATTGTTTAATTGCATGTGTGTGAGTGGTTCTATTAGAGTCAAGCGCAGGCACAAGCGTTTGCAGGACTGGGGACTAAATGTCTGCCTATGAGGACAGAAACTGAATGCTATTTTCAGAGGGGTGCATTTCTAATTAAAAATATGGTCCTAGTATGGACTCTGTAAAAGTGGCATGTTTATGTCCTTCAGTGGGTTCTGGATAGTAGATCCCTGCACCCATGTCAAACTCCACTGAAGTCATAGGCCCCGTGCCTACAGGGAACTAGACTTGGGATCTGAATATTTTTCCAGAACAAATATGCTTAGGTTACAAGTCAAATACTCCCACCCCCAATGCCCAGCCCTATAAACTCAGTCTGGGATCTGAAAGTCAAGCTGGCATCTTTCCTACTTATGAAGCATCATCAGTAATAAGAATTCTGCCACTGAAGTTGTGTCCTTGGGCTGGTCTACACTAACCCCCCAATTCAAACTAAGATACGCAACTTCAGCTACGTGAATAACGTAGCTGAAGTCGAAGTATCTTAGTTCGAATGAAAAGGTACTTACTGGGGGTCCACACGCGGCGCGCAGGCTCCCCCGTCGACTCCGCCTACTCCATTCGCGGAGTAGGATTACCGGCGTCGAAGGCGAGCACTTCCTGGTTCGATTTATCGCGTCTAGACAAGACGCGATAAATCGATCCCAGAAGATTGATTGCTCGCCGCCGAAGCAGCGGGTAAGTATAGACGTACCCTTAGTTATACCTGTATAACACCATCATCACAAATGATGCTATCAGTAATGTACGCACAACTTCCACTGGAAAACAATGAGAATGTGTGGATGTGAACATGGATAGAACTTGCTCCTGTATTTGGACTGTGGTCATCTATGGTTTTCAAGTGCATGAGCTGCAAATAGGATCCAGCAGAGTCTTTCATATCTGTGTGGGTTCTGCAAAGCTGGCAAGCAATACAATTCCATTTTTGCCACTGCAGTCAGCGAGTCTGCCAGTTTTTCCACTGTCCTGCTGCGTGCCTCTTCTTCCCCTGCCACCCTTTAGCTCTCTTTTCTATTTGGGCTGTGAGTTCTTCAGACTGGAGAGTGTATCTTATGTGTTTGTACAGCATCTAGAAAAACAGAGCCCTGATGTCTGTTTGGACATCTAGACGCTATTATAATAAGCTAAGGTTAATTATATGGCCCTCTATGACCATTTCACAGGGGAAAAAATGAACCATAGAGAAGCTAAGGGTACATCTATACTTACCCGCCGTGTCGGAGGAGTCCAATCAATCTTCTGGGTTCGATTTATCACGTCGATAAATTGAACCAGGAAGTGCTCCCCCGTCGACGCCGGTAATCCTGCTCCAGGAACAGAGCAGGCGGAGTCGACGGGGGAGCCTGCGCGCCGCCGTGTGGACCAGCGGTGAGTACTTTGAAGTTCGAAATAAGATACTTCGACTTCAGCTACGTTATTCACGTAGCTGAAGTCGCGTATCTTAGTTCGAACTTGGGAGGTAGTGTGGACCAGCCCTTAGTGACTTGCCCAAGGTCATATTGGATATCCGTGGTAAGGCAGGAAATTGAACCTAGGTCTCCCAAATTGCAGGCTACTGGCCGAATTCCTGGACCATCCTTCCACTTTTCCACTGTAATAATAAATAATAATAATAATAATAATTAACAACAACAACAACAACAACACCCAAGATACATTGAATAAGATCTTGACATTTACATTGTTACCAGTCACTTCAGAATCAGACATATTTTAGGGAACATAAGAACAGCCATACTGGGTCAAACCAATGGTCCATCTGGCCCAGTATCCTGTCTTCCTGTCAGTGGCTGGTGCCAGATGCTTCACAGGGAATTAAAAAACAAGGCAATTTATCAAGTGATCCATCCCATTGTCCATTCCCAGCTTCTGGGAGTCAAAGATGTATTGACACACAGACCATAAGGTTCCATCTCTAACCATCTTGGCTAATACCATTGATGGACCTATCCTCCATGATATTAATTTTTTAAGCCTAGTTCTAACTTTGGCCTTCATAACCTCCCCTGGAAATAAGTTCCAGAGACTGATTGTGTGTTGTGTGAAGTAGTATTTCCTTAGGTTTGTTTTAAACCTACTGCCTATTAATTTCATTGAGTGACCCCTGATTCATGTGTTATGTGAAGGGCTGAATACTTTTCACTTCCTCCACACCACTCACGCTTTTATAGATTTCTATCATATTCCCCAATCCCCATAGTCTTTTTCTAAACTGACCAGTCTCTTTAATATCTCATCATATGGAACCTGTTCTATACCCCTATTCATTTTTGTTACTCTTCTCTGTACTTTTTCCAGTTCTAATATATATATATTTTTAGAGGGGTCAATCAGAACTGCACCTGGTATTCAAGGTATGGGAATTCCATGGATTTATATAGTGGCATTGAGATCATTGCTGTCTTATCTTTTCCTAATCTAAGGTTCCTAACATGATGTTCCTAACATTCTTTTAGGAACATATGACAATGGTGAATTAATTGTAATTTGGTTGTAAAGACCCATGTCTGATATATCAGCTGATATGAGCCTAGAAAATGTGCATCAGGAAAAGAGGAATCTAAGAAACCAAACCCTGCAAGGTGCCAAGTGCCCTCAAATCCCTCTGGACCCAATGGGAATTGAGGATGTGCAACACCTTTCAGGATTAGATCCTAACACGTTAGAAGAGTCCAAGTGTGTGGTGCAGCTGGCGTAAGTACAAAGGCTGGGATCCCTTGGTCAATTTGTGTGCACAGATCAATATACTTAAAAAGGAACTTTTAAAAATACATTCTCAAATCTTAAGTGCTATAGGCCAAACTTTGCAAACTTGGTGCCTTGACTTATTTATTTATTCCTAGAAGCCCCAACCAAGTTTTTAGTGCTCATGTGTTGGGTGCTGTACATACACATAATTAGTCTCTCTCCTGAAGACCTGACAATCTAAACAAAGGGTGAAGAAAGTAATTAACTCAATTTTATAGATGGGGATTTGAGACATGGAGAGACTTAGAGCCAGGTTTTGAGAAGTATTTAGTACCTAACTCCCATAAGTGACTTCCCTAAAATCACACAGAAATCTGGGGCAGAACCAGGAATAGAAAAGAAATCTTTGGAGTTCCAGTCCAGAGCATCCTTCTCCTCTAAAGAAAAGCACCTAAATAAAAGAAGCCTGTATTTTCCAGAGGTGTTGAGTGCTGGTGTATATTAAAACTCCTTGTCTAACACTATTGCTTTGCATCTATTTTCAAATACTAAAACTTGAAAATGTTCAACACTGAATATTAAAAAACAAAATCCCAAGATTTATTCATTAAATATACTCTGCCAGTGCCTACTCAAGAGGCAAAGTCCATCTATTCTATGTTCCGCGTAGACATGGCTTTAAAAAGCTTGCAGTAAAACACTGTCTTTTAAGAGAACATCATTCTAAAATAACCATACAGCAAGTCTCACACAAATCTCACAGTAGTTTGTAATCTGTTCAAGTCAAGAATCAAACTAATTTTCAGAAGGACTTTTGGCCATCCCTCAGGTATTACCACAACCAGGTCTTTGCACATTGAAAATGAAATGCAGTCATTGTTTTGCAATCACCTGGTTTGAGAAAGCTTTCTCCATTAAAAAAAGTATATATATTCCCTCCCTGGCTCTCGGTACCAACATTATAAATCTCTTATCCTGGATCATGTAGTTCTAAAGAATGCCATTTTTGTGCCAGAGCACAATTCAATTTAATTCTTGGATGGATAATTCTAACTTTTAGCAACTCACTAAAGCTTATGTTAAACTTTCAAAAAAATAATGTGAATGTACTCAAGGCAATTTCATTAAGAAATACAGTAACATATGCTAGTTTCAAATGATCTACTGTGGTGAAGATGATGAATTACAACATCTGCTTCTATAGCCTGAATAGAGTTAGGTTTGGGTGAAAAAATTCACCAAAACCTTTTAAGTGAAACATGTACTGAAACATGTATGACTGCGCCAATTTAGCCAAATTGTTTCAGAGAATAAAAAAACATGTCAACGTTTTTTTCAGCTGGAAGCTACTTTGTTTCAAAATTAACTGTAATTTAATTTTAAAAATGTTTTTAAAACTTTTCATTTGACCTGAATATTTTTTTCCACTGATAATGTTTGGCTTTAGTCCAACCTGAAACTATTTCCTTCCACCAACTTCTCAGAATTGCCAAACTGAAAATTTCCCTAGCTCTAAATCTTGAGAGCACATCCTCCCCATGGGGTGGAGCTTCCACTATGGTTTCTGGGTAGAATTTCTTAAAATTAAATGAATGCTACATTAAAAGCAGACATTTTTCTAAACAAACAGGCGTTTTAGACCATGAAAGTTAGTTACCTGAACAATCTTTCCATTTGTGTGAAGGTTGGAAAGACTTTCCAAATAATCATCTTTTCATAACCTCAGTCTCTGCTGTAATAGACGTATCTTACAAAACTATAGAGTACTATTAACTGAACCTAGTCAAAAGCATGGTCAGTTTCCAGTCTTACCACATCATTAAAAAAGAATGGCTGGGGAGAAGATTGGGGGGTGGACGGAAAGGAATCATGTGATCTACAGAGAAGACAGCTATCGGACTTGTGGTCTCCTCAATCCCCATCCATTAATCCTCAATTAAGTATGTCTCAGGTATCTAAACCATAACTTTCTGTACAAAAATTATTAATTAAATGAGGGGACCCTTTTTGTTGTGTTATCATCGATCCTGCTGGGAAAAAAGAGAACACCAGACAACCCAATCCTGAGTCTCCAAAGAAAGGTAGGCTGAGGAAACCATAGTCTGGCACAGGACTTTGCACCTATGAAGGACTTTCTAACTACAAATTTGATTTTTTAATCTCAAGATATACATGAGCTCTAGAGATGTGGGAGAAGTCAATGCTCATTTGACCTATTTAGACAATGAATTACAAAAACACTGCCACAGACATGGAGGTTAAAAACAGAAAATGCTTCCTTAAGGCAAAGGCTAAGGACTCTTGGAGAAATAAGGCATCCTTGAAAACAGATCACATGGGAATAATTTGTGGTTACTGGGGGTCTTCAGAACAGGCTCTCTAAAGTACTGGGATTGGATCCTGGTTTTCTCCCCTGGATATTGAAAGGACTTGTCGAATGGCAGAGGCCAGAAGAGAAAACCACCACCAACCCAGACCTATCATCTTCAAATTGCTAAGATTTAGTGACAGAGGGAAGCTGATGTCTGCTGCTAGGCCAAAAGGAACTCATAAGTATAAGGATTTTAAATTTTCTTTTGTCTCCAGACTTCTGTAAATCTAAGCAAGAAGAGAGCAGCATTTAATGGTATCAAACAAACACTCAGGAGATCAGACATTGAATACAGTCTCAAGTTGCCTGCTATCTTCATAATGAAGATGAGACTGAACTACTTCAATTCCACATTGGATGTTTGGCAAGGACTATAGGAATTGAGGCCAGAACTCACGAAGCATGATCTTCTCATAAAGGAAAAGAAAATGGTGAGTATAAGTCCCGAAGAAAAAGAAACTGATTGGGAAAACCAGGCAATTCATGGTCATATTTAATAGTGTTGTAGGGTGTAATTAATACTGTTTGACAAGATATTTAGTATTGTTTGGTAATTAATATATTGAGAAGACAACATAAGTATATATATTCAAAATAACAATATTACTTGTATTTCCCAATTTCTGCATCTATGTATATAATATACACCTGATGCTAATAGATTCATAACTATTCATTTTGTGTTATTTGTGACTACTTCTATCACTTTATATGGGCACTTGGTATTTTTATGTTTTACCCATAAACTGTATCTATGAGATGTCTGGAAACAATATACTCAAATTTATTTGCACACATAAATGGCACTTCACATTTACCTTTTTGGTTTATTGGTATAAATAGTTATATACCATGTACTTATCATTTATATACTATATACTCTTACTTATGCATTCATAACCAAGCAATAGGATTCATTCATTTATATACCTTGGTATGTGTAAGTATTTTGGTAAATATAGGTATATTTCTGGCATATTCTGAAGTAATTCATATTGTGCATGGCGGAAGAGAGGGGAGGTGCAGGCATATGGCATCGAGGATCTGAACATGCCTGTACTGAAAGTCAAGGATGTTAAGGGTAAAGTGGGTGGTGTATGATGTTTTCTGTTTTTCGCATGGAGAATCACTTGGAGACTGTCAATCTATTGGGCATCAACTAGTATCTGAACAATCACTGATTTCCCCCCTTCCCTGAACTCAATTGATTTTTGTTCCCGGAATGTACAGGGACGTAATGAACCTTCCAAGAGAATCAAAACTTTAAGACACCTGAAATCAAATGGATGCCATATAGTTTTCCTTCAGGGGACACATTTAAAGATAATTTAAAAAAAACAACTATGTGTGGGACATGAACAGCACTCCTCTTTCGTATCCAGAAATGTTACTTAAGAGGCCTTTGATTCATTGGAATGACCATACTTACAAGTGATCCTGAGAAAATTAGCATTTGGACATACATTTCTGACCTGGATTGATGTTATTTACAAATCACACCTTGTCCCCTATCACATCTATTGTTTGACACAGCCATGGAACCGCTAGCAGCATATATCAGACAGATACCATTACCAGGAATCACCATCCGGGATAAAGTGTATACACAGATGATATTACGCTCACTCTTAAATCCATCCTCTTCAATTCCACTGCTACTACCTGCAGTAAACTACTTCAGAGATATCAGGATTTCAGATAAACTGGAACAAGTCTCAAGTGATGGATTACTTATAGACCAAATCCATCTCAAATACAATAATTCTCCTTTCATTCATGCAAAGAGATAACCTACTTAGGCATCAGGATATGCTCTGATTTATGAAAGATAGTATCTGCAAATATGGATGTCATACTCAGAAGTGACAAAACAGATGAAGAAAAAGCATTCCCAACCCAAAATCTTTATTGGGAAAGGTAGAAGCTATTAAGATGAAGGTATGACCAAGATGAATGTTTATATAAGATTAATTCCACTTAAATTTCCTGCTTCAACTTTCACTAAGAAGTAGAGTTGTACAACAATTCTTATGGAATACAAAGACTCCACAGATATCCCACAAAATACTTAAGAAATCAGGGCCAAATGGGGATAGTGGAATTATCTAATTTGTATTTATATCACCTGGCTTTTCAATTAAGATTTTTAATAAAATGGTTCTGTCCCACCAACTTTCTTCTCAAGCCCCATTATGGTTTAAAATTGAAGACAAATTAGATAACTTCTTCAGCTCTGTCTGCACTTCTATTTTTTTTAGACTGTTGCCTTCACCTTTAAAGAACTCTTGCCACTCCCCGCCCCCCCCCCACGCTATTTACCTCCTCTTGGAGAGTTCAGAAAATCAACTCCTTTATCACTGCTTCTAATCTCACCAACTCTTCTCATGCCAATCTGGAACAATTCCTTATTTAAAATTGCTAATATCTTGAAACCCAAACCCACTGGCTTACCAAAGACTCTAGCCCGTACAAGTTATTGAACAGACAACTTTACCCTCCTTCACATATCTTCGTGATAAATACCAGCTACCAACAAAGCAAGGTCCTTTCTACAATAAGCTTTGACTCAAAATTATAAAGGAGCTGGGGAAATTGTTGGTAGGCCATAAACACTCCACTTGAAGTGCACCTTTAAACATGTTAGCCAAAAACATTTTGTGGGTAACATACAAATAGCTGAATTCCTTGATTTACCCTACAGACTATACCATAGAAGAAAAAAGGGCACATGAGCTAAACATCTCCACTTCCTCCAACAGATAGGGTAATATGTGGCACAATACATGACTAACATTCAGTTTTGGTTTTGCTTTTCTTTTAGATCAAAATTCTGAATAGATACTATTGACTGAGTGATTGCATAAAGGACTTGCCCTGCATAGAAAATGTTGGAGATGTGACAGCTCCAATGCAACCTTGTTTTTGGATGTGAAAGTATATCTGCATTTTGCAAGGAAGTGCGTGGTGCTCTAAGGAGACCAGGGCATGATAGCTTAGACAGGCCTTTGTTCTCATGTTAGTCTTACAACAGGGACACATGAGCTAAGACACAGTAAGACTGGGCCTGGTCTGTGTAGAAGGTGTAGTAGTGGGGGAAGACTAGCTGTATTCTCTCAAGCAATGCAAACCCAATTCTCCCCACCAGAGACATCAGAATGAGGCACCATTCACTGCAGATGTTCAGAATAATGTCACATGCACTCTGCTGAGCTGGGGGCTCCTCAAGTTTGACTTGACTGGATACAGTTTTGGGAGGGAGTCGATTAAGGCACACTACAATGACAGGCCTAGTATCCCTGTCTTCTGTGTGACAACTGCTGAGGAACCAGCAGACAACCCAAGGATTTATGGGTAGGAAGACCAGTTTATTCTCTCAGCCCATAGGTTGGTCTCTGCGACTCAAGCTTGAGACATTAGCTGAGCAATGTGTGTCATCTTACAGCGTGGGTTCCCTGTGTTTTGTGGCAATAATGGTCCAAAATAGAAGAGTTCAGTCTCCAGTGCTATAAATCCAGTAAAAAGCACTCAAAACAAGAGAGCCACCTTTTTTAGCTGAGGCTTTTATTGCAGCGTAGATATAATCTGAAACCGTTAAATCAATGTTTTGATGTTCTCTAATGGAAAAGCTTCTTGGTGTATTTTGTGCAAAATACCGAGTGACTTGTGCTGTGAAGAAGTATGTCCCTGCTTATAATTGAAAATGGATGACTTGTAAAACCCTGATTGTGGCTGTTGCAATGGAAAGTCTCAAAGACCTTGCACTGCAACCCCACAAATGAGGCCAATGCAATTAACGCCTTCTGCTGCGGCTCTCAAAATAGATCACTGACGCTCATCCAAAATATTGTAATTAATAGCCCATATTGTAATTAATTCGGGTAGGTGGGGCTCGTCAGCTTTGGAAGGCAGCCCACCTAGGAGAAGGAAAACTCTGATTTAAAACCTCCGCTGCCTTGTGGCAATACCCACTCATGGGAAAAGCTGAGGGAGTCAACCCTGAAACCAAATCCGGTGTCGGAGTCCCGATGGCGGTCTGACATTGTCCTCAACGTCATTCCGGCAACTCCTGCGACGCCACTGGTGCCAAGTTGTATCGACATTGTCTTTCCCTTGGATCCATCAGTTGTGTGGAGAGGGGGGTTCTGCTGCATGGGCAACAGCTGTTCCTCCATATCACCCTGCCCTGGCTTGCACCCTGGAGAGGACACTCCAGCTTCGCTTTTCCCCATGGGCGCATATCCATCGTCTCTCGAGACTAACGGACGCCAACAACAACCCCATTTAAGGCTAGATGGTGCCCTACAAAGCACCATCTTGTGTTAGGTGCAGCATGTGGCCACAACACCCATGTGTGGAACTAGGATAGGCAGTTGGCCAGATCCTCTATTGCCCTGCATTTTGTGCAGCCATTGACACCAGTGCAAACTGGGTTCAAACTGTTACCGTCTTAGCTTAGTATATTTTATACCTGCTCTGCGCTGGTGCAAGTGGCTACACAGGGCAATGGAGAATCAGGCCCAATGCATCTAAAGGAGGAACAATCCATTCCTAATGTATAGGCTGCAGCACCCAGGAGGATGGTGCATCCTGTTTCCCCTCGCAGTTCTCCCAGCCTGCCTCATATACCAGTGAGGAAGGAGGGTAGAACACAGATCTGACTAATTCCCACCAACACCAGCAGGGAAGCAGTCCCTGTGCTCCCATCAATGCAGGGACTGCAGTTGGGACAGATATTGTGTTGGGCACGCAGGTGGCAACAGAAGGAAAGAATAAGGCTCCGAAGACCCTCACATCTCTATTTAAGACAATCTCAGTGTGCTTCTCTCCTATACTTTTTCTGGCGCTAATTGATCACAGCCCGGATTGAGAATCAGTTAGGATCCCAGCTACTATTATAGAATGTCATAAAGAAAACCCAAATCACGTTCCATTCTTAATAAAATATTAAGGCTCTCAATTTGGCATGCAGAAGGTGGTTATTTATAAAGGTTATGGGTCTGAACCTTCTCTCTTACACTTACACTACACTCTTACACCGACTTTGATGAAGTTTCCCCTGACCTATCGCAGTGTAAGAGAGGAGAACCATACACCTATCTTTTAAAAATAGCCTCTTTGATTATTATTAAAATATCAAGGTTTTCAACTTGGCATGCAGAGTCACTCCCTCTCCCTATAGACTGCACAGAGGCTGGAGAAATTTAGCATTTGCATTATCTACCACTACCTAATGTGCATCAGTAAGTATTTATAAGTAAGTATTCCATTAAAATGAATGGGCATCAATTGGACATTCTGATCTTTCAGGGAGCTTTGAGAATCTCAGCCGTACTCTTTTTGATGCCAGCATAATTCCCGGTGTTTGATGTGTTTGCACAGAGGGGGGCCATTTGGATGTGCATCAGGAACCTCAGAAGTGCTCCGGTTTGGATGCTCCAGGGAAGTCTCCAAGAGAGAGCAGGTGTGCACAACTTCTGCATGTTTGGCCCCTAGAACTGGGCACCCAAGCTTACCTGTGCATTCAGCCACCATGGTTTTCAAAGTGTAGCTGTTGCTGCCCACCATGTTGCTAAAAGCAAGTGTCCCTGTGCCACGCTGGGGCTCAATAACTCAACAGGAAGCCAGGTGGGGCCTGGGGAAAACCCACACAGCTCCAAGAAACGCTCATGCTGCTTAAACAGCTACTGCTGGAGAAAGGTCACTGAACACAAATGCACAGCACAGAAGAGGCTACTGTAGCACACACTTTCCACAAAATGATACCTTTCATTAAAAATGGAAAGCCTCATTAGAGACCATCCATTTCCAGCCGCGTCTTAGACCAATTAATCTCTCATGTTCCTGTCATCATGGTAGTATGAGCACCTCACAATCTTTAACGTATTTATCCTCACTACACCCTTGTGAGGTGGGTAGTGCTATTATCCCATTTTACAGAGCTGGAACTTTGGCAGAGACTCAGTGATTTGTCCAAGGTCACCCAGGAAACCTGTGTTGGACCCAGGAATTCAGCCCAGGTTTCCCAAATCCCAACCCTAACCACTGGACCACCCTTCCTTTATCACACTAATCCTGCTAGCAGCCTCACATACACATTGAGAAGGAAGCAAGACAAGGGAGAATTCTGCACAGATTGTCACCTAAGTCAGGCAAAGGCAAAGTCTGGGTTTGCAGCAACTGAAGTAGGGTTAAGCCCCAATGAATTGGGGGTGCAGAGCAACCCATGTCTGGTGCCTAAATTCCTTAATCTATGATGGTGGCTGAGCTATGCCACTCACATGACTAAATCAGAGGAGGGTGGTTGAGCATATGGGGATCTGAGGGAGTTTGAAAATGCAAGTTGAGCAGTCAGACCCGTTAGCCAAAGCTTGTATCTGCCTTCTCAAAGCACTCAGGGGACTTGAATGCAACTAACAAGCTGTCCTGCAAATCCCCAGAGAACGCAGACATATCCCAAGTCCCATTTGGAATATGCAACAGGCCACTCATGCCTAGGCAAGCTTTTGAAAATATCAGCATTAATCCAGTTACACTCCAGGTGAAGCACTCTGCTTGATCAGCCTTTTCCTCCGAGTGCTACATTTTCTGCCAAGTACTGAATCCTATCATCGCTACATGTGCGTGTCTTGCAGTTTTCTTCAGCCTTTTATCAGATCAGCCTCTGAGCATTTTGTTTGAAACTGACTGGAAATAACATTCCTCTCCTGCCTCCTATACTCCCCGACATAGAATCATAGAATCATAGAATCTCAGGGTTGGAAGGGACCTCAGGAGGTCATCTAGTACAACCCCTGCTCAAAGCAGGACCAACCCCAACTAGATCATCCCAGCCAGGGCTTTGTCAAGCCTGACCTTAAAAACCTCTAAGGAAGGAGATTCCACCACCTCCCTAGGTAACCCATTCCAGTGCTTCACCACCCTACTAGTGAAAAAGTTTTTCCTAATATCCAACCTAAACCTCCCCCTCTGCAACTTGAGACCATTACTCCTTGTTCTGTCATCTTCTACCACTGAGAACAGTCTAGATCCATCCTCTTTGGAACCCCCTTTCAGGTAGTTGAAAGCAGCTATCAAATCTCCTTTCATTCTTCTCTTCTGCAGGCTAAACAATCCCAGTTCCCTCAGCCTCCCCTCATAAGTCATGTGCTCCAGCCCCCTAATCATTTTTGTTGCCCTCCGGTGGACTCTTTCCAATTTATCCACATCTGTACCTACAAGTGATTGATAAACACAAGCACCTGTAGACACCTTTCCCTGTTGTGACAGTCTATGCTATTATGGTCACCACTTTTGCAAAATTATGATAAATCTTATACAGAGTATGCCTTGTGAGGTATTATTGGAAAAGTCAGTCTGCTGAATATTGTTGCCCTGTTAAAATGCATGTATTAATATTGTATATGGAGTTACGAGATTTTGCTATATGTTTGTTATTGAAACACGTTATGAGTCTGGGGAAGACCCACAGACTAGCTCTTTAGAAACAACAAAATAAGTATAAACAAAGGACTGGCATGTCATCCCAGGAGACACCTCAAGCTGCATGTATACAGAAGGTGCAAGCAAGAACTTGCAATCCATATCAAGGACTGAGTGAAGAGCACGGGGAAGGGGGGATGGAGCTGCCTGACCACATGACACAACAAGGACTTTTCTAGAAAAAGGGGTCAAGATACAAGAAGAGGGAACAAAAAGCCCCTGGTCACTTCTCTTCTCCCCCATCTCTACTGTAACAAGATTGCTTGAAAGACTTGGAACGAGGGAAGATTGCTCCCAGGCTGGGAAGGGACCCCGGCCTGTGTACTGAGAACTGCCTGCAACATCCAGAGAGGTGAGAAAAGCTGTTTGGTTCAAATTTAGCCTTGGTAAAGTTTAGGAAACAGCTTGCTGTTTTTATCTTTTATTCCTTTTTGTAACCATTTCTGATCTTATATGCTTATATGACTTATCACTTAGAATCTTTCTGTAGTTAATACAAATTATTTTGATGTTTTATCTAAACTAGTGCAGTTTTGGCGGAGGGGCTTGGGGAATCTACTCAGGTTAACAAGGGCCGGTGCATATTCATTTTCTTGGATAAAATAACAAATTTAGAAGCTTGCACTGTCCAAGGGGCACTTGAGCTGTGCAAGACACATTTCTGGGGTGAAAGGCTGGGATTAGGGATACGCAGGTGGCATCCTAGATATAATTTAAGAGTGGCTGAGCATAGCAGTCTGGTATATGTCTAGGGGTGACTTGCATGCCAGAAGCTGGGTGAGTGGGCAGCTCACACAACAAAGCAGAGCATAGTGTACACCAGACTGTATAATGAAGGGGGCACAGCTGTCCTGCGATCTGGATTGTCCCCTGGGGAATGTCATACCTGTTGATTATAGCACCTCAGTGCTATTCCCAGATAAAACTACATTGAGTTAAGTACACTAACAGTACCTAGATCCAAAGCAACTCATCCAGAGCTTGATTGGGGCACAAACCACACCCCACTGATCCACACACAGCCACAAGCCCAATTGTAATTTTAACCTAGTTATTTATTTATGTAGAGACATTTATCTGAGAGCTGAACTCTGCTTCACTCTTCCAGCTGCAAGGGCAGAAGGTACGGCAAATTATTTCTCTTTCAATCTATGCAGTTTATTACTGCTCTTAAATGCACACATACCTTCCAGCTAAGCAAGGACACTGTCGAAATAAAAGGGATTTTAGAAAAATATTATTGGGGGCATGGAGAAAGCATGACAATTTAAGGACTGTTTAGTTGAGAGAGGGTTCCTGATTGGCTTGTATCACTCTGTATGATATAGAAAAAGGGCCTGATTCTCTCATACACAAAGGGCTTCTTTTCACATAAAAGTTTCATTGCTTAAACTATAAAGGTAAAGTCAAAGCAGTACAACCCCCTAAGATGAATGAAGTGATATCAATATAAGAGTGCCTATACTGGTATAGCTATTCCCATAGGGGAAGAAAAGTGAGCTATAATGCACTTCTGTACCAGTATAATTGCATCCACATTTTAAAAAAATCACTCCCCTAAGTTGAATAGTTACACTAGTAAAGCTTTTAAAACGTAGACCAGGCCTTAGGCCACTTTTCATTGCCAAAGTGGTTTAAAGAAGCCTTAACTGAAATGAAAATTAGGCCCAAGATAAAGTTTGTGTGTTCCTATTCACCCTCGCAATATGAGAACAAAGGGACATTCAGTGAAACTGAAAGGCAATAACTTTAAACATGACAAAAGGGACTAGCTCATTATTAAACACATAACATCAAATACCCATGGAAATCATTCAGTGATTAAGGTGTGTCATTCAGTGGAATTAAATGTGTTCTAATTTGGTCATGCCTTCCATATCCTATAAAGTCTAAACAGACCTACTTAACTCCCAAACAACATTTCTGATGTAATACATGTAGATAAATGAATTGACACCTTTGCTGAGAGTCTTAGCAGAGAGGATAATAACTGAATGGGATTTTTTTTTTTAATTAAAACGTTTATTACAGGGAAACAAAAGCCCATTTGAGGAGAAACTAAATAATTAACAGTGGGGCCGGGAACTGTGGAATGAACTTCCCCTTTAAGTCCTTACAGTTATCCCTTCAAGTAGTAGGAAGGGAAATTTAAGACCAGAGGAAATGGGTTAATAGTACTGTAGTTGGGTTGTTCACTGAAATGTTGTTCCTGGACTACGAAGGATTAAAAACCAGACCTCTCCATCAACATAATGGACAAGAACATGTATTGATAGATATTGTTATGTATTGAACATAGTACTGGCATTATTGCAGAACTGCTTGAAAAAATTTCATTCCCATAGAAAATAAAGCAAGTTGTAATTCTTCCAGAGGTCCCTTATCATTTAGTTTTATAGTTGTGAGAGTAACCGTTTTTGTTCAGGAAGAAGCAAAAAGAAAGGGCAGGGAGAGATAAGAGATGAAGTAGGACTCTGTGCAAAAAGAAAAAAAATCTGAATTATTTTGTGAAGTTAAGAAAAACAAACTGGTAATCACCAATGGTAAGAGCAGGATGTATGTAGCTATAAGGAAAAAATGAGAGAAACAGTCATGAAGAGGAAATCAATTGACTTCAAGTGCTTAAGAGCCAGATTTTTGAAGGTATTTAGGCACCTAGATTCAGATAGGTACTCTTTAAATCCCACTAGGCACCTAAGCACCTAGGAATCTAAGTCTAACTGGGGAAAAAAAGTCAATGAGACAGGCTAAGTGCTTAAGTCGCTTTTGAAAATGGGACTTTGTTGCTCTTCATTACTTGATTTTTCTACGATTCTGGTAACTTTATAGCCTGCACCTGTACTTTGTTTTTCTTTCTGCTCAAGGACAACCTTGGAAATGAGAAATTAATCTAATTGAGTTTCTTCTTTCTAGTAAAACATTTCAGTAAATGAATCAAACAGTGTCTTCAACTTGACTTTTGTCACCTCTGTGTACACTCTAATTACATTGCTGAGTGAACATGCATAATAATCAGAATTCAAACACTTGGAGAGGTTAATTGCAAGATGGAAGAAGGGTCCTTTAGTTCAGTATACAAAGCTTTCTTCTTTAGAAGGGCAGTGTTGGGGAGTGAGAAGAAAAACCAACAAGGACCAGCAAGTGCAAAGACATTACACAAATCTTTCTTGTCAGCTATTATAAGAGACTCACTCATTAGCATTGCTCCTTGACTGCAATAACAGGGTCTCGCATCAGAAGCAGCAAAGGTCATCAAAGTCCGGTGTTCCACTGATCAATTTTATGTTTAATAGGCTGAAGTAAGAAGATTAATTGCACAGTCTACTGTGACCTACCGTGACCAAATGTCCTGATTTTATAGGGACAGTCCCGATATTAGGGACTTAGCCCAGGTCTATACTGGGGTGGGGGTCGATGTAAGGTACGCAACTTCAGCTACATGAATAACGTAGCTGAAATTGACGTACCTCGATCGACTTACCGTGCTGTGAGGGCGCCGCAGGGTCGACTGCCGCCGCTCCCCCATCGACTCCACTTCCACCTCTCGCCGGGGGTGGATTGCCGGAGTCGACGGCAGAGAGATCGGGGATCGATTTATCGCGTCTACACTAGATGCGAAAAATCAATCCCCAAAAGATCGATCACTACCCGCTGATCCGGCAGGTAATGTAGACAAAGCCTTAGCCTTTTATAGGCACCTCTTACCCTCCACGCCTGTCCTGATTTTTCACACTTGCTGTCTGATCACCCTACTCTGACCTGATACATTATACAGTTATACAAACATCAGTTATGCATTGGCTGGTGATCATGTTGGGATGTTGCACCAAATAGATTACTGAAGAGGGTTGACATTTGCAAAGCCCTGGGAACAATTCTTTTCAATCCGTCCCAGAATCTGTCTTTGATGTGTGAACCTCCAATCTGGGAAAAAAGGATAGGCTTCTTAGGACCTAGCCATAGGAAAGATTTTCCCACACCAGTTTAGTTACTTTTGTGAAAATCCCCAATGTAGATGTGCTGCAACAGCTCTACTTACCCCAGTTATAATCCAATGTAAATCAGCAATACATCTCCCTTCCACCACTTTGTATAAAGTCTCTAAAATAGAATATTAATATCTAATATACACACAGGAGGTTGATGATTGAATTAGAATGTTACTTTTCTTAGACATAGTTCAAGGATACAGTCAATGGCCATACTTCCTTACAGGAAAGCTGTGTACAGTGCAGCAGAATGAAAATCCTGAAATTAATCTGATCAAGTTATTCTTTGCTAATAAGATATCAAAATAATGTAGCCCTTTTTTCTGTTAGCAAGTTGTTCCTTGTTTTTCATTCCCAGCCTCACAGATGCAAGAAGACTAATAGATTAGTCACAATCTGGCCCCACTCACAGTTGGAGATGAGACACTGAACAGGATGCGACAGAGGTCTGAGGTGCCACCAAACATTCTCTCTAATGATTCTTGCTCACTCGCTGAAGATCTAACTGATCACCAAATGATAGGGTCTAAATTAGCTGTTACCACTCAAGAGAGAGCTCTTGGCATGATTGTGGATAGTTCTCTGAAAACATCCACTCAACATGCAGTGGCAGTCAAAAAAGCAAACAGAATGTTGGGAATCATTAAGAAAGGGATAGATAAGTCAGAAAATATCATATTGCCTCTATATAAATCTATGCTACGCCCACATCTTGAATGCTGCGTGTAGATGTAATCACCCCATCTCAAAAAAGATATATTGGAATTGGAAAAGATTCAGAAAGGGCAACAAAAATGATTAGGGATATGGAACAGTTTCCATATGAGGAGAGATTAATAAGTCTGAAACTTTTCAGCCTGGAAAAGAGAGAACTAAGGGGGGGATATGATAGAGATCTATCATAAGGGGGTCACCAAATGAAATTAATAGGCAGTAAGTTTAAAACAAACAAAAGGAAGTATTTTTTCACACAACACTGTCAGTCTGTGGAACTCTTTGCCAGGGGATGTTGTGAAGGCGAAGACTACAACAGGGTTAAAAAATATAACTAGATAAGTTCATGGAGGATAGGTCCATCAACGGCTATTAGTATCTGCCTTAGTCTTGTCTCCTTGGGCTGTAGTACTTTGGTCTTATTTTAGTTGTTGGGTTTTGTGAGTAGGTAGTGTTGGTGGCCTGTGATATACAGGATGTCAGACTAGATGATCTGGTCATCCCTTCTGGCCTCAAACTCTGACTATGACCTCAAAATGTGGCCCATATTGAAGTTATTCTGCAAAATAATTTGGTGCATTTCCACTGTACTCACCCAGTTTACCAAATGAATGACCTTTAAAAAACACTAATCCACAGTCATTTCTGCATAAAAAAATTCAAATAGTTTTCCAGCCATTGGCATGTCCTGTGCTTTTGCTTCCAGATTTTTTGCTTTTAGACCCCAGTCTAACAAAGCACTTAAAGCAAATACTTAACTTTAAATATGGGACCAGTCCTATTCAATCAAATTAGTTGCACATAAATTCATATGCTTAGCTTGGTGATGTGTTCTTGAAAGAAGGATGCCTAAAATAAAGAAAAAAAACTATTGGAAAAACTTGTGTCAGATTAAATATACACAGCCACTGGCTCAACATCCAATATATATGAGGTGCTCTAACATCTAGGAAAACTGAGCAAAGGAGTTCTGTTATGATCTGTTAAGTGGAATAAGTATTGAAAACTGAAAAGCAAATACAAGTTGTTCATGTAACTTTCCTAAGTTTGGTTTGTCATTCTACAGACTTAAGACTTGCAACCATCCAGAGATTTTAAAAGTTCTTTTGCTCTTGTCGGGTTTAAAGAATATTAGATCACTTACGACAGACAATCTAATGTTTAAGTGTCTTTCACAGATATTAGCCATGTCACACCTGCTAGTATAAAATAAATATTCATAATCATCAAATAATAGAGCTAGCTGACTACTGCAAAACAATGTTTCGTCATTCAAATTCCAAGTGGCTTTTTGGTTTAACTATGTGTGGCCTGTTCTGGTCATCACACAAACATTTGTGCATGGAGAGGGGCTCTTTCATACAAATGTATGGGGAAGAGGCTCTTCATACAAATAGCTACATTAACAAGGCATCTATGCACAAACAATGAATAACGAAATCAATGAATTTTGTTATTCATTATTGGCTATGCCTCAATGATTATTTGTTATTTTCATAACTCAAAAGTGTCAACCTTCCCATCAGGGTTCAGAAACAATATCACCTGATTTAGGTGACCATGCACATGCTACAAATAGTGAATAGTCAAAGCAAACATTTCATAAAGTAGTTTTCAAACACATCCAACAATTCTGAAGAGTTAACAAAGGGCTAAATGTATCCAATTTAGAATTAATTCAACCAGATCGATAACAATAGTCACATGATAATTTTCACATTTTCAAAACATTATGAGGGGATTTGATCTATGCCTGCTACTAAGGTGGGAGCTCAGTCTACAACACTGCTTTGAAAATCTATCCCAGATGTCCTGAAGACAACTAAGCCTAAAATTACCAAAGGTGAACGCTTTGCTATCGGTCCCCCAGTGCACATTCTCTGCTGCCACCACATTGTTCCCGCTGCACTGAAGTTAATGGAATGCTGAGGTGTATAGTACTTGATACATCAGCTGTGTAGTGTGAGCTACAGTATCTGCAGGAGTCAAGCAGTTAACTAGAAAATAAAAGTTATTTTCCCCTATTGGGCCCCATCCCAATCCTTAAAGCATTTAGGAATGAAGCCGGCAGGAGAGAGATTACAGAATTTGGCATTTCTAGTAAGAGGATATATATCAGACTGAATCTGTTCAAGCTTCCCGGAAACATCCATACTCAGCTGGTGTAAATCAGTGTGTGTGCCCAGTGTGAATGAAGGACCAGATCCTCCATGACGTAAATGGAGCTATGTTGATTTACCCTCTAATTTACACTAGATGTGCCAATAGGTTTAGCATAGCCATTATATAGTAAGATTAAAACACTGTCTCATGTGTAGTTCCAGTTTAGGAAGTATAGTTAACCCTTTATAATAGCCTTGTCTAAGTACTGCATTTATGAAGGAGCAATAACTACTGAGACAGAAAATGACAGAACATATCAAAATGAAGTTAGTGATACAAGATTCTATAGTACCTCCCAGCCTCTTGGAGTTGGGGTGGGGTATGGGGGATGAACACGCCACACACTACTGAGCAGCAATGCAAGTTATTTTGATGTTCCTAAAGGTTCTTACATTTTGTGGCTCATTTGCCATCATTTTTAAAGGTACTGGTATTGGTACTGACTGGATAAAAGCATTCTCTTATTCAGACCAGTCATCTTAACTTTTGTACCCGGAAAGATACTGAAGCAAATAACTAAGAAATCAATTTGCAAAAACCTAGAAGATAATGAGGTGATAAGTAACAGTCAGCATGGATTTGTCAAGAACAAATCATGTCAAACCAACCTGACAGCTTTCTTTGACAGGGTAACAAAAGCCTTGTGGATGGGGGGAAGTGGTAGCTATGGTATATCTTGACTTTAGTAAAGCTTTTGATACTGTCTCACCTGACCCTCTCATAAACAAACTAGGGAAATACAACCTAGATGGAGCAACTATAAGGTGGATGCAAAACTGGTTGGAAAACCATTCCCAGAGAGTAGTTATCAGTGGTTCACAGTTATGCTGGAAGGGCATAACGAGAGGGGTCCTGCAAAGATCAGTTCTGGGTCCAGTTCTGTTCAATATCTTCAGCAATGATTTCAATAATGGCATAGTGAGTACAGTTATAAAGTTTGTGGATGATTCCAAGCTGGGAGGGGTTGCAAGTGCTTTGGAGGATAGGATTAAAATTCAGAATGATCTGGACAAACTGGATAAATGGTCTGAAGTAAATAGGATGAAATTCAATAAGGACAAATGCAAAGTACTCCACTGGGGAAGGAACAATCAGTTGCACACATACAAAATAGGAAAGGATTGCCTGGGAAGGAATACTGCGGAAAAGGATCTGGGGGTCATAGTGGTTCACAAGCTAAATGTGAGTCAATAGTGTAACACTGTTGCAAAAAAAGGAAACATAATTCTGGGATGTATTAGAAAGAGTACTGTAAGCAAGACACGAAAAATAATTCTTCTGCTCTACTCCACGCTGATTAAGCCTCAACTGGAGTATTATGTCCAGTTCAGGGCACCACATTTCAGGAAAGATGTGGACAAAGTGGAGAAAGTCCAGAGAAGAGCAACAAAATTGATGAAAGATCTAGAAAACATGACCTATGAGGGAAGATTGAAAAAATTGGGTTTGTTTAGTCTGGAGAAGAGAAGACGGGGGGACGTGATAACAGTTTTCAAGTACATAAAAGGTTGTTACAAGGAGAAGGGAGAAAAATTGTTCTTCTTAACCTCCAAGGATAGGACAAGAAGCAATAGGCTTAAATTGCAGTGAGGGCAGTTTAAGTTGGACATTAGGAACAACTTCCTAACTGTCAGTTAAGCACTGGAATAAATTTCTGTCTAGGGAGGTTGTGGAATTTTCATCATTGGAGCTTTTAAAGAACAGGTTGGACAAACACCTGTCAGGGATGGTCTAGTTGCTCAGTCTGTTATGGCACCCGAGTGCGGCATCAGCAAGGGCCCCCTTCCTCTTCCCTTGACCCCCATGCCTGGTCAAGAGGTACCACACCCCGGTGGCTTGGCTGCCAGGGCTCCCGGTCCTGACCCTGAACCTGCCTCCATCCCCAGTCCCATTCCTGTCCCCACCACTGCCCCTACTTCCTCTCCTTCTACCTCCCATGTTGTTGCTCTCCTTCTTTGAGGATGAGGGGTACTCTGACTTTCCTGCAGGAGACCCATATGGATCCAGCTAGCTGGGGGCTGGATTGGGGGGACAGGGTGTATTTTAGCCACCTCACAGTTAGTATGGCTGGAGTGGCCACCCTGTTCTCCCTTGAGCTACGGCCCGAGGTGCTGGGGGTTGCCTAGGTTGTGCCGGGCTGCCTGATGCACCTCCGGGCCTGCATGGAGGGGCAGATGTTGAACCTTGTCAACGTCTATGTCCTGACATCGGGCCTGGATCGGGTGCATTTCTTTCAGCAGGCATCTGCCTTCCTCAGCTCCTTGTATCCTTGTGAGTGCCTGGTCCTGGGTGGGGGACATTAACACCACCATTGAAGAGCGGGACCGAGCGGTGCTCAGCCGCTGCAGGCATTCTCCAGGAGATTGTGGATCATCACTCCCTGGTGGATATCTGGCGTGACCACCACCTGGATGATGAGTCCACTTTCACTTATGTCCGGGTGGAGGTAGATTGGTCGCACCACTTCCGGTTGGACCACATCTATTTATCTCATCACCATCTCTCGTGGGCCCACTCCTCTAGCATTTGGCCAGCCTCATTCTCAGCCCACCACCTGGTGGCCGTGATGGCCTCTCTCACTTCAGAGAGGCCAGGGCCAGCCTCTTGGCATTTTAACAATAGGAGGATGTTGGAGGATGTGGGCTTCGTGGTGTCCTTCCAGGAGTTTTGGATGGCCTGGCCAAGGCAGAAGGGCGTCTTTCCATCGGCATAGTGGTGGTGGATGTGGGGAAGGTGCGCCCCCGGCTCGTCTGCCATGACTACACCCGGAGTGCCAGCCAGCGGAGGGATGCAGCGCTAAAACAGTTGGAAAGGGAGGTCTTGGTGCTGGAGAGGTGTTTGGCCGCCAGCCCCAGAGATCTATCCCTCTGCGGAGCATGCCAGGAGAACCAGGTGAAGCTCCGGGCCCTTGAGGATGATAGGGCCTGGGGCGCATTAGTTCGATCTCACATCTGTCTGCTTCAGGAGATGGATCGCGGCTCCCACTTCTTCTGTGCCCTAGAGGGAAAAAAGGGGGGGCCCAAGAAGCACATCACCTGCCTCTTGGCAGAGGATGGTGCCCCCGTTACCGATCCAGAGGAGATGCGTGGAAGGGCCAGGGCCTTCTATGCCAACCTCCTCTCCCCGGATCCGACAGACGCTGATGCTTGCAGGATGCTCTGGGATGCCCTCCTGATGGTCAGTACGGGTGACCGGGACCGGCTGGAGCTACCTCTCACACTGACCGAGTTCTCTGAAGCCCTCTAGCTCATGCCCACTAATAAATCACCGGGCGTGGACGGGCTGACCACACAGTTCTACTGCGTGTTCTGGGATGTCCTCAGCCTGGACCTTATCACTGTCTGGGCCAAGTCCTTAGGGAGCAGGGTCCTCCCTCTGTCGTGCAGGTGAGCTGTGCTCACCTTGATACCCAAGAAGGAGGACCTCTGTGACCTTCAGAATTGTCATCCTGTCTCGCTCCTCAGCACAGACCACAAAGTCATAGCGAAGGCCATCTTGCTGCGGCTGGGGTCCATGCTGGCAGACGTGGCCCTCCCCAACCAGACCTACACCGTCCCGCTCCATCTTCAACAATATGTACTTGGTCCAGAATCTCTTGGAGCTCGGGTGCAGGGATGGTCTGTCGTTTGCCCTCCTGTCTCTGGACCAGGAGAAGGCGTTCTACAGGATGGACCATGGGTATCTCCTGGGCACTCTGCAGGCGTTTGGCTTTGGACCCCAGTTTGTGGGTTTTCTCCAGGTACTGTACACCTCCGCAGAATACTCAGTCAGGCTCAACTGGACCCTGATGGAGGTTGATGGGGTTGGTGCTTCAAGAGCTGGAATTGCGGCTGGTACTGTTGGCATACGCCGACGATGTGCTCCTTGTGGTCCAGGACCCGGGCAACCTGGTGCAGGTGGAGGCCTGCCAGGCTACCTACTTGTCAGCCTTCTCCACCCAGGTCAACTGGGTCAAGATCTCTGGCCTGATTGTTGGGGACAGGTGGCGGGCGAGCTCCCTCCCACCTGCACTTCAAGCCATTTGGTGGAGCGCAGATCTGACCTTTCCGCCACGCATCCGTCTCCGCCGGAGAATTGGCGGGATTTGGAGGCCAGGGTGGGTGAGTGGCTGCGGAGATGGACGGGACTGCTCTGATGCCTTACCCTGTGAGGGGGGGGCGGCACTGGTGCTTAACCAACTGGTCCTGTCCATGCCCTGGCACCGGCTCAACACCCTGAGCCCGGCCCTGGAGATCCTGACCCAGCTCAAGAGGTTGGCTCTGGAGTTCTGGACTGCAGTGGGTCTCTGAAGGGGTCCTGAGTCTTTCCCTGGAGGAGGGGGACAGGGCCTGGTCTGCCTCCACAGCCAGGTCCATGTCTTCTGCCTCTAGGCCCTGCAGAGACTCCTCTATAGTGCAGGTAGTCCGGCGTGGAGAATGTTGGCGCACGCCTTCCTCCGCCGCATCTGAGGGCTCTGATATGACCGGCAGCTCCTTTATCTCCATCCAAGGGGTCTTCCGCGAGACCTCTCTGGGCTGGCAGTCTTCTACCAGGACTCCTCCAGACCTGGAAGCTGGTTTTGGCAACCAGGTCTGTGGCAGCCACCGAGTTGGTAGATCTCCTCGCAGAGCCCCTGCTACACAATCCCCAACTCCGTGTGCAGGTGGAAGAGTCCCCTTTTATGCACCAGAGGTTGGTCCTAGCAGAAGTCACCAGACTCCTGGACTACGACCGGGGAGACTGGGTGGATCCCCTGATGCTCACTCAAAGCGTGAGGATCTCCACCCTTCGTACTTCAGAAGGTGAGAGCAGCCTTATCGCCTGCTTCTCAGGTTTACCTTGAGCAGGTCCTGTGGGAGGGCTCCCTGCCCACCCTATACCCCAGGCTCTCTGGATCTTTGCCTAGGGCCCCTTCCCCATGCGCTCCCCCCCCCCCCCCCCCCCGGAATGGAAAGCACAGTCAATGTACCATAGATAATGGCTCCTGAATCTCTATTTTTATTTCAAAATAAAATCTACTGTCTCAAAAAAGAAAAGCTGCCGATGAATTGCTTTATCCTTACGTGTGCATGCTATGACCTGACTCCCTAAAAATAATACATAAAACTGAATAGCCAAACACACAGCTTGGAAAAAATAGGATTTTTAATAACTTGTTAACATGATGATTTTGCCATTTGTTACAGCAAATTGCCCTTATTTTCTAGAGCTGTGCCTTTGCTTTGGCACAGAGGAACACTCACAAACACTAACAGGGTTACAGAGCTGATCATAGAATCAGAGACTCTCAGGGTTGGAAGGGACCTCAGGAGGTTCTAGTCCAACCCCCTGCTCAAAGCAGGACCAACCCCAACTAGATCATCCCAGCCAGGGCTTTGTCAAGCCTGACTTCCTCTAAGGAAGGAGATTCCACCACCTCCCTAGGTAACCCATTTCAGTGCTTCACCACCCTACTAGTGAAAAAGTTTTTCCTAATATCCAACCTAAACCTCCCCCTCTGCAACTTGAGACCATTACTCCTTGTTCTGTCATCTTCTACCATGGAGAACAGTCTAGATCCATCCTCTTTGGAACCCCCTTTTAGGTAGTTGAAAGCAGCTATCAAATCCCCCCCTCACTCTTCTCTTCTGCAGGCTAAATGATGCCTAATTACTTTGTGTGAGGAGAGGACCGAGGAGGGCTGTCCACAGGGCTTCACAGAGATAGCTACTGAGTACAAAATGAGGACGTTATTCACAGGGTGACTTGATAAATGACTTTATTTGAGTTTTGATGATGGAGCGAGACTTTGTTGTAAGGCATGCTAGGGTAGACTTTAAAATGAGATTGGACTTAATCAGATCCATCTAGGGCTCAGTCTTATGAGTGCTCTTAAGCCCCATAGCACCAAAAAGTTATTTTCATAGTTTCCAAGGCCATACTGTGATTATTTAGTCTGACCTCCTGTCTAGCACAAGCCAGAGAACTTCCCCGAAATAATTCCTAGAGCAGATCTTTTTAGAAAAACATCCAATCTTGATTTCAAAATGTTCAATGATGGAGAATATGACAAGACCCTTGGTAAGTTGTTCCAATGGTGAATTACTCTCACTGTTAAAAATGCACACCTTGTTTCCAGTCTGAACTTGTCTTGCTTCAATTTCCATCCACCGTATCTCAGCTAGATTTAAGATAGGGTGACCAGATAGCAAGTGTAAAAAATCGGGACACTTTTTTTGGGGGGGGGCGATGGGGGAGGGGAATAATTGCCTATATAAGACAAAGCCTCTAATATTGGGACCTTTGGTCACCCTAAGCCCAGGGCTCCCCAACACAGCTCAGCTGACTCAAGTCGCACTAACCCTGCGCTTAAATTGCAGACTTACCATAGAATCATAGAATCTCAGGGTTGGAAGGGACCTCAGGAGGTCATCTAGTCCAACCCCCTGCTCAAAGCAGGACCAATCCCCAATTTTTGCCCCAGATCCCTAAATGGCCCCCTCAAGGATTGAACTCACAACCCTGGGTTTAGTAGGCCAATGCTCAAACCACTGAGCTATCCCTCCCCCCAAAGTGACCACTGACTCTCCCACCTGGATTTATAACTACCCCCACCCCCACTGCGGGACTCGGGAGATAGTTGGGGGGGCACATGGGAAACTGCCCCACATCGAGGCACCACCCACCCCTGCTCTCTGCCGTGGACCCCTCGGTACCCTCCCCACCTCCAGCCGCTGCAGGCTGCAATCCCCGGCCAAACGCCCTCGTTGGGTCACGGCTGCTGGTGGGCAGTGGCTCGGGTGGGGCGGCTGCGTGGGGGCGGGGTGGCGGGGGCCGGGGAGCTATTTACCCCGCCGGCGTGCGCGGCGCCCAACACTGAAGGAACAGAGCCGTGAGTGGGAAGCAGAGCCACACGGTCTGCGGGGCGGGGTGGGGCGGTGCTGGGGCCCCCCTCCAGCTGCCCGGAGCCAGACGGTGGCGGCTCCCCCAGTGGCGCTGCGCCGCCGCTTCAGGGTGGGCTTCTCCCCCAGCTCGCAGCTGCGCTGGCTCGCTGCACTTCCCGGGATGGCGGGAGCCCAGGACGGGGCTCTCTGGCGCTCTGCGCCGTTCACGGGGCCCCGACCCTAAGAGCCAGAGGGACCTGCCAGGGGGCAAGGTGGGGAGTCCCGGCGGTGCTTACCTGGGGCGGCTCCCGGGAAGCATCTGGCAGGTCCCTCTGGCTCCTAGGGTCGGGTCAGGTCAGGTTGGGTCGGGTGGGGGGGCAGAAGTCTCTCTGGCCGCTGCCGGCACCTGCAAGCCCCGCCCCCGCAGCTCTGATTAGGCAGGAGGGAGCTGGTGCAGCACGTGGAGACCCCTTTCACCTCTGTGCCTAGGGGCCGCAAGCACTTCAGGCTCCTGCCGGTGGCTGGCTGCGCCGCCGGGAGCTGCCCCAGGAAGCGCCGCCACGCCAGCCCCGGGACTTTGGCGGTGATGGTGAACGGTCCCCGATATCGGGACAAAGGGCATCCCAATCGATGTGCGGTCGGGACGCGGGACAAATGTGTTAAAATCGGGACTGCCCCGAGAAAATTGGGACGTCTGGTCACCCTAATTTAAGAGCTCATTATTAAATATTTGTCTCCCCTGTAGGTACTGGCCCATTTGCTATAAAGTCACCCCTTAACCTTTTCTTTGTTAAGTTAAATAGATTGAGCTCCTTGAGTCTCACTGTAAGGAGTGTTTACTAATCCTTTAAGTATTCTCGTGGCTCTTCTCTGAACCCTCAATTTCTCAACATACTTCTTGACTTGTGGACATTGCAACTGGACACGTTATTCCATCAGCAGTCACACCAATGCCAAATATAGAGGTCAAATAACCTCTCTACTCCTACTCAAGATTCCCGTTTATGCATCCAAGGATCACATTAGCCCTTTGGGGCACAACATCACAGTGGGAGCTCACCTTCAGCTGATTATCCACTCTCACCTCCAAAACTTTTTCAGAGGGGAGAGTTCTCCATTGTTTAATTACGGCCACTGTTCTTTGTTCCTAGACTTATATATTTACATTTAGCCATACAAAATTGTGAGTACATTTAATTGTTTGCTTGCTCCCAGCTTACCAAGTGATCCAGATTGCTCTGTATCAGTGACCTGTCCTCTTCATTATTTACCATTCCCGCAATGTGTGTCTCATCCACAAAGCTTTATTTATGATTTTGTTTTCTTCCAGGTCATTAACAAAACTGTTAAAGAGTGTTGTTTGAGTTGCTACTGTTCTGCATTTTGTTTCTGTTGATCTCTGGATTCTAAGCATATACTGAATCCTTTGAAATACCTTCTTATTTCACTCCATTATTTAGAATTTGTATAGTCATTTGTCATACTGATTGCCTCCCTTTTCGCTCTGTGAGGAGCAAAGGAGTGGGCAATTGGAAAATCAAGAAATGGTTGTCCAAATAGAGAGCAAAGCAACCATCATTCTCCAGAAAAGAGCTGTAAGCTCTCAGACTGCTCCCTGAAAATGTTTTCTCAGTTTTATTTAATGGAAAACTATCATTTTACCTCTTGTAAACACTAATGTCTTTCCTTAATTGTTACTTTCCATAGAAAGTAATATCCTCAATATACTTTGGCCTCGATTTTTCCAAAGTGACTAGTTATTTTCAATGCCTCAATTTCGGGGTGCCCAACCCTCTAAAAGTGTTGAGCACCTACCTTCTGAACATCAGGCACCTTTAAGATATCTCAAGTCAGGCACCCCCAAATCACTAGTCACTTTTTAAAATGTAGTACTTTTTTATCTTCTTTTAAATAGACCAGAACCTATGTTTCCAGTTCTGGGCTTGTAATAATGCCCTGGCCAGAGGGAAAGGGCTTATATGTATGCACTCCCCTCGGGTGTGTTGGAGCGAGTGACCAGGCAATCAGCTAAGATGATGCTCCTCTCTCCTCCCAGCTATCCTTCCAAGCTCAGGAAGGAGATACCCCTTATTAGGAGCCACAGCCCTTTTACCCTTTATTGGTCCATCCAAAGCCCACTTTCATTTCAGACTGCGGGGGTGCATTTTGTATCTACTCTCATATAGTCCAGAATTCAGCACACTATGTTCCTGGGAAGCTACGCCAGTTCAATAACTCAGATCAATATGTTTGTTCAGTGTCACACACAATGGATCCCTGCTGCCTAACTGGTGCTTTGGGAGCTACTGGAATATAAACAGACACTAAAAATACAAAACACACAGAGATACAGCTGTAGCCATTAGTAAGGGAGTATTTTCCCCTTCAAAATCAAGAGCCGTTCCTGGGGGTTGATGCAAAGTTCATGGAAGTCATTGAGATTCTATCCATTAACTTCAATGGGCTTTGGATCAAGACCCTAAAAAAAAAATGTCCTTTGAGAGCAAATTACAAAAGACTGAAAATGAAATGCTGCACGGGCAAAACTGACAAAACTTTCGTATAAAAGAGTAGAATTTACAACTGATCAGGATTGTATTGTAGTTTCTGCCTAATTATGACTCAGTTTTGAAGGGCATAAAAAAACTAAGTGCTCATTCCAAATAAAAAAAGGCAGAAAGCTTTTTTTTAAAAATCTCCTGGGTTTATAATGTAACCTTTGAGTGTTTAGAATCCATAATTACCTACACCGTCTGAAATTAGACTGTTAGTTCTATGCCTTGAGTGAACGTCATTCTAAAATGCAACTGCTCATGAAAATTCATTTATTCGCATCTCTAAAGAAAGGTTTATATTCTGGAAGATGTTTTATGGAAAAAAATCAATCAAAAGGACTTGGATGATTTTGAACACAACATTATGGATTTCCACGCTACATTTTCAGCTGAGAATGTTCCGAACCTGTTTATCATGCACTACACCTCCCTTGCATTTGTTACACTAATAACTAAGGGGTAACATATGGTGTTATTTAGTAATGTAACCCAAAAGATTAATCAGATGACAAAATATCATTACAAAGCAGACACTTTAAAATGCTTATTCTTTTCTTTGCTTATTGGATTTACAGATAAATTATTCCACATAGAACGAAGAGAGACACATGGGAAAAGAAACAGAAAAGAATTACTTTATCAATAACATTTTGCATATTGTCCTTTGATGCATAAATATGCTTTTGCTAGAGCTGGTAGAAAAGTATTATATATTTTTCTTTTCATTCAACATTTTCTGACTAAAAAAAATAGTTTGGTTTGTCGTTTTCAAAACTCCCCACCCCTAGGCAAGGGGAGAGAAAGGGAAAAAAGGCGGTGTATGAGAGGGGGGAAACAAATGAACACAGGAAAAAATCAGAGGGGTAGCCGTGTTAGTCTGGATCTGTAGAAGCGACAAAGAGTTCTGTGGCACCTTATAGACTAACAGACATATTGGAGCATAAGCTTTCGTGGGTGAATACCCACTTCTTCGGATGTATTGGAGCATAAGCTTTCGTGGGTGAATACCCACTTCTTCGGATGTATTGGAGCATAAGCTTTCGTGGGTGAATACCCACTTCTTCGGATGCATCCGAAGAAGTGGGTATTCACCCACGAAAGCTTATGCTCCAATATGTCTGTTAGTCTATAAGGTGCCACAGAACTCTTTGTCACTTCTACAAGAAAAAATGGTTTTCAAAAGCTAATTTTTTTTCAATATTTTTTGGGGGAGAAACACTAAGAAAAACCTCGATAGATGTTCAACCAAAATGGACATTTTCCATTAAAATGTCATGTCACTAGAAAAGCCATGTTCTCTTATTTCAAGGGGAAAAATTGATCAGCTCTACTTCTTGCAAATAAGATATTAAATTAAAACAAATAACAATTTGCATTTATCTCTTGATTTTCAAGCCACAACAAGAATTTCATTGACTTTGGTGGGCTTTAGATTAGTCCCTATTATTGGCTAGTGTAGATGCAACATATGACCTAAATCCTGCAAATACTTATGCAGGTGGTTAACTTTATGCCCATAAGAGTCTCATTGAAGTAATTTACATATCACAAAAGTAAATGAATAGTATTCACGAAGGAGAAGATATTCTATTTATCAGTGAGATCCCATACATGGAACGCAGAAGAGGGCAAGTCCTCAGCTGGTGTCAGTTGACACAGCTACATTAATTCCAATGGAACTAAAATAATTTACACCAACTCAGGATCTACCTCTAAGGGCTTGTCTTCACTACCTGCCAGATCGGCAGGTAGCAATCGATCTATCGGGGATCGATTTATCGCTTCTCATCTAGACGCGATGAATCGATCCCCGAACGCGCTCCCCGTCGACTCCGGAAATCCACCTCGGTGAAAGGCAGAAGCGGAGTCCATGAGGGAGCGGCAGTGATCAACTCGCCGCCGTCCTCACAGCCAGGTAAGTCGATCTACGATACGCCGACTTCAGCTACGCTATTCACGTAGCTGAAGTTGCGTATCGTAGGTCGACCCCCCCCCCTCTAGTGTAGCCCAGGGCTAAGTCTATTATTAAACAGAAACACTGAGTCAATGGGAAAACCCACGTGTGTCAAGGTAAGCACAAGGGGCTTGATCTTGCAGACATTTACACAAGTGGAGACAAGATCTATGGGGTTTTAAGTGTAGCTGAGATCACTTCATAACAAATGATTACTTCAAGGAATGTAGGGTGGGCTTTTCAGCATTGACCTATCTTTACTATCATTGAGGGAGGCAGTGTGGCCTAGTGGGTAGCGCACCAGATTGGGACTGGGGAGAACTGGGTTTTACTACCACCCCTGCCACTGTCCTGCTGGATGCTCCTGGCCAAATCACTTCACCACTCTGTGCCTCAGTTTTCCCATCTGTAAAATGGGGAAAATGTCAGTTGACTGCCTTTGTAAAGCACTTTGAGATCTACTGATGAAAAGTGCTATATCAGAGCTAGGTATTAGTATTACTGAAGTAAAGGGAGCTTAAGCATTTGCTCAATGGGAACAGAAGTAGATCAATAGGAGTGCTTTTGAAAAACCCATATTAGCTGTTTTGTGTGGTCACAGACTACCACAAGCTGATTACATTCAAGGAAATCACAGTTGTCACGTGAATGTGTTCTTTTTAACTAACTTTTTTTTTCTGTATGGATTCACTACAAATATTCAAAGTGCGAGCTTACTAAACTGTAACTGGTTAGATATGTCACGCACAGTCATTGCTTCATTTCCCTGACTGGAAGAAGCTATGTTTGCATGAAGAATACTTCTTCATGGGAATTTAAACACAGGTTTCCATGAATACCTGCGCATGTGACTTAGACATTTGCTAGCTGCAAGTAAAACCTGAGTAACTGAATGCTTTCCCGAAAATAACACACAGTGGGCATGAATTTAGATCTCCTCCTCTTTGGGGCAGGAGATATCTTTTTGTTCTTGGTGTGTGCAGCACTTAGCACAAAGGGTTCCTAATCCAGGGCAGAGGGACTATCACAATATGATAATAAATAATTGTAAATGGAGAAGTCTGAAAGTAAATTTTTAAAAAACCGATAAAAATATGCAGGTTTTTGTATGATTTACCCTGTTAAGAGTTTATTTTGCATCTATCCTCTAGGATCTGCGTTATTATGAATTAACGAAGTGCCTATTACACTTTGACAACATTCAGGTGGCAGAGTTTCCAAACGTATTTTCTGCATAAATAGCAACAAGCACAGCAAATGCATGTAGATAGCTTGAATTATCTAGGGTAACCAGATAGCAACTGTGAAAAAACGGGACAGGGGATGGGGGGGGGGGGTAATAGGCACCTATATAAGAAAAAGTCCCCCAAAACTGGACTGTCCCTTTAAAAACGGGACATCTGGTCACCCTAGAATTATCCAGTTTACTCCATGTTTCACTACTACCCTAATTTATTTTTTATCAGTTTGTGACCGTGGGTGAAATCCTCGCCCCAATTAGATCAGTGGTAATTTTATCATTGACTTCAGTGGAGCCAAGATTTCACCCCTTGTGCTGAATGTGATTGGCCAAACCAATCATTCTCCAGCCCCACCCTGCTAATTACCCATTTGCTGTTGTGACGATGGGCTCAATTCTCATTTACACTCAAGCCTCTTTGCATTGCTCTTTCAAGGCCAGGGGGCCGTAGAGGGGGTGTAAATTACACATAACATTTACCTCCCCCCACACCCACTTTTTGTTCAAACAGAGAGTTCGTGCATGGCAAGCTGGGGTGTAAATCTACAGTTCACTAGGCTGCGTGAACCCTGCTACTGCACACTAAGGCCTAGTCTACACTGGGGAGGGGGGGTCGACCTAAGATACGCAACTTCAGCTACGCGAATAGCATAGCTGAAGTCGACGTATTTTAGGTCAACTTACCTCGGCGTCCTCATGGCGTCAAGTCAACTGCTGCCGCTCCCCCGTCGACTCTGCTTCCGCCTCTCACTGCGGTGGAGTTCCGGAGTCGACGGGGAGCACGCTCGGGGATCGATTTATCGTGTCTACACTAGACGTGATAAATCGATCCCCGATAGATCGATCCCTACCCGCTGATCCGGCGGGTAGTGTAGACATACCCTAAAAGTTCCCTGGAACTTGAAATGGGAGTAGATAAGAGCCAACAAGGACAGTTAGCATGCAGCAGGCTAGTGAGCTGTGTATTTGCACCCCCAGTTGCTGTGCACTAACTCTCCAACTACACAAAACCTAAGAAGCAATTGAAGGTGCAACAGCAGCTCAGGTAAGTGCTAGCTTGAATCTAGTTAACATTGCTAAAAGGAGCAGGGAAGGTGAGGTGGCACGGACCCTGGCATGGGTTAGCAATGCCAGCACCTCCCCAGGATTCCAGGTGGACTTATATAGTTTGTAAACCTGTGTTGCTGTATCTTCACTGCTCATTTTAGCCGGTTATATTAGAGCAAACACAGATATCCTGCCTTTGTGAGCTGCAGTTACACCTCTGTCTGCAGTGTAGACATACCTTAAGACTCCTTTACAATGTTAAAGTGGTGTGAAAAGGCCTTAATGTAAATGAGACTCTAGTCCGGTATTTGAAACTCCTTACAAATACTCGTGTAACCCTTCTGCCTGGTATTGTCAGCAAAAATGGTCAGGTTCAATTTTCTAGAGGTTTTCTTAAAAAGACTTAACTAAAACCAACTCGAGCTCCCGCTCAGAAGCTTGCAAAATTATAGACATTACTCTGGGTGCCCCTGACTGGTAATTCTGCCTCACTCACAAGAATTGAAAAAAGCTCAGTACTGCACAGGCTGCTCTACAACCTAACCCATCAAGAGTGATTTCAGCCATGCCTGCGTGCAGTGAATTGCAAAATTCAGACTTTAAACTTTGGTTGAGACTGTTTACAATAGGGGAACTAACCATGCCAAAGTTTCCAAAACTTCAGCTCAGAGTTAAGTGACTCAGCTTTCAATGCCACACCTTGAGAGCACCATGAAATTCAATGGGGCTCTCTGAAGGCACATGTGTGGTCAGTATAAGGATTGGAGTCTCAGGGCGTGGCTACACTTGCAAGTTAGAGTGCATTAAAGCAGCCCCGGGTGCCCTAACTCACATTGTGTCCATACTGGCAAGGCACGTAGAGCGCTCTGACTCCACGGCTGGAGCGTTCCTGGTAATTCACCTCGACAAGAGGCATAAAGCTTGCTGTGCCCCAGCTGGAGTGCCGTGGCCCTAGTGTGGATGCTCTAGTCTAGTAATGCACTCTGATCGGCCTCCAGAAGTGTCCCACAATGCCTGTTCTAGCCACTCTGGTCATCACTTTGAACTCTATTGCCCTGCCCTCAGGTGACCAATTGTCAGATCTGCCCATTAAATTCTCTGGGAATTTTGAAAATCCTCTTCCTGTTTGCTCAGCCAGCGTGGAGTGCTCTCAGCGCATCTTTCCAGGTTACCATGCCTCCACGCACCAGGCGATCCCCAGTATGGAGCAATGGCGAGGTGCTGGACTTCATCAGTGTTTGCGGGGAGGAAGCTGTCCAGTCCCAGCTGTTCTCCAGCTGTAGGAATTACGATACCTATGGGCAGATATCAAGGGACTTGATGGAAAGAGGCCATGACCAGGACGCAGTGCAGTGCAGGGTAAACATGAAGGAGCTGCAGAATGCCTACCGCAAAGCCAGCGAGGCAAACAGCCTCTTCGGTGGTGCCCCCGCAACCTGCCGTTTCTACAAAGAGCTGGACGCGATACTTGGAGGCGACCCCACCTCCACTCCGAGGACCACCATGGACACTTCAGAGCCCAGTCCAAGAAGGCAGGAGGAGGAAAGCGGGAGCGAGGGTGCTGAGTCAGAAGAAGACACCCCGGCATCCCTAGATGCATGCAGCCAGGAGCTGTTCTCAAGCCAGGAGGAAGGTAGCCAGTTGCGGCGGCTGGTGCTTGGGGAAGGACAAACACCACAGGAGGTGCCCAGTAAGCGGCTTTTATTTTGGGAAGGAAGTTATTCGGTGCGGGCTCTTGGGGTGAGGAGGGTTAGGGCTGCGTGCATGCCTAGATGTGGAATAGGGCATTTGTCAGGGTTCCCTCCCCACTCTGAACTCTAGGGTACAGTCATGGCGACCTGCATGAAAGACCCCCTAAGCTTATTTCTAACAGCTTAGGTTAAAACCTCCCCAAGGTACAAATCTCCTCTGTGAGAAAAGGTATGCTGCCACCACCAAGTGACTGAAACAGGAAGCAAGGAAAAGGATGGATCACTTGGAGTTCCCCTTCCCCTCAAAATATCCCCTCAAGCCCTTAAACTCCCTTGCCTGGGGAGGCTTGAGAATAATCTCCTAACCAATTGGTTACAAAGTGATCAGAGACCCAACCCCTGGGTCTTAGAACAATGGGAAACAGTCAGGTTCTTAAAAGAAGGATTTTATTAAAGCAAGAAAGGTAAAAATCATCTCTCTAAAATCAGGATGGTATATAATTTACAGAGTACTCAATCTCCCAGCTCAGAGGGATCCCCCTCTGGGAAAAACCTTAAAGTTACAGAAAAATGCAACAAAAACAGGAATACACATTCCCTCCAGCACAGTGAATTTCACAAGCTAAAAAACAGAAAAACCTAACGCATTCCTATCTAAAATTATTCACTAACTCTATATGAGTTGGATGGGTTGCTTCCTTGATCTGTCTCCGGCAGAGAGATCCCACAGACAAAGAAAAGCCTTTTTCCCCCCTCCCAAGATTTGAAAACATCTTGTCCCCTCATTGGTCCTGATGGTCAGGTGTCAGCCCAGCTACCTGCGTTTCTTAACCCTTTACAGGTAAGAGGATTTTATAGTACTGTATCAGAGCTTTTTAACCCCTTCCCTTTAAATTTATGACAGGTATTGTACAATGCCAGTACTTTTCCAGTGAAACAGAAAAGGGAATTTGTGCAGAAATAAAGACAATTTTAGTTTGATGCAGATTGTTTAACTGTGTTATTCCTCAATATCAAGGAAAAAATAGAAGCTTATTTTCGTAAGATGACTGTGGTTCCATACATGCATACAGGGATAACAAAAACCCTGTATGTCCCAGAAGTTCAGCATACTCCACATGGTTATAGTGCCGCAAGGATTGGGAAAGAGTATAGTAGCTGAGAACATGATACTCAATTGAGAATGTCCAAAATATAGTATTTTTACGTGTATAGAAAAAACAAAGTGCCAACATTGGTACTAATAACTAACACGTACCAAAATAGAATACATAATCCATTCTTGCTATAGTCCTAAAACTACACCACGATGATCTTGCATCTGAACTGATTTCCCCAATGTATGGTCATTTTTGTAAATATTATTTTATACACAAACAATTAATTCACAGAGAGCCAGGGTGTGAATCTACCCTGCGGCGAAGTAACTGTCTGTGAGGAGCCTTCTGACATGCATTAAATATTGGTTAGTCCTTTTTGAAATTGGACTGGACCAAAACACATTAATGAATTGTTAATGTGTGTCAACAGAGTCCACAAGGACAGCTAGTCCACAGCAGGCTAGTGTGGGGTAGATTCACATCCCAACTTGCCACAAATTTAAGCTTCATGCAGATATGCCTTCAGACAATGAGTATGTCTCTTTCATCTAGGGATCATCTTGTGTGTTTATATAACATTGAACAGGCAACAAAGAGCAAATTTGTGTGTATGGTTTACAGTAAATTAATCTGGAGATGCAATCCTTATTGAAATATATATAATTTTATTGAGATTATAGAAACATAGGCCAAATCTTAAAACATGCCAGGCAATTGACTTCAACAGCTATATTATTATCAATTATTTTTATTATTTCTATTCTAGTAATGCCTAGGAGCTCCATCTCCTTGTAGGCATAAACTGAAGTCTTACCTTACAAATACTCACTTCCCTGAACCTCTACAGTACACATACCATGATGCTGACACTCAGTTTTGAATCACTCTTTGTTTCCACATCTGGTACTACAACATGCATGTACTGTAACAAGTAGTTTAGCAAAGCTGACTTTAAGTTAGCTCATTTTCATGCCCTCGAAACAAGCAATCTTAATTATTATGCAGTTTTCCCAAACTCTCCCAGTTCTAACCTAGACGTCCACCTGGGAAGAGATTTGTTACCTTAGCTTGTCAAATGCAGGGAAATTTTATACACAGAGGATTTTTTCCCCTAAGTAGGATAAAGCTTCATATTTATTCTTTTGAGAGAATCCTTCTTTTAATGAGTTCTGTCTACATATAATGAGTAACTTTTTTAGTACAAAATCACACAGACAATTTTTAATGGCAGAAGTTCAAAATCTGATTATTTCCCCGGGCTCCTCATGAAACTACCTACATTGTTTGTTACGACACAAAAGCAGATTGATACTAGGACAAGAAAAACACCACATTATCCCTTGACATTTTCATGCATGATGGGGTCCAATCTGATCTGTCATCATGCTATGCGTTGGCTGTTTTGTCTGAAGGGAAAGGAAATAGAAACAATGTTGACCTGAATCGAGTAATTACCCTGTATCCCTGAAAAATATAACTTGTCTAGCCTGACTGAAATGCTGTAACACCACATATAAAAACATAATAAGCCACTGCTCTTAGCAGAAGCTGAACTTCATGTATCTTGTAAAATTGGCTGCTCTGCATGCATGCATAAACAAAGCATGTGTTTTTACAGGCTACAGAAGCATGGACATTATTAAATCTGAAAGCATCACCGTTCCTTTGGGTTTCACAAGGTGTGATTTGTGCTTCAAAAGCTTTCTGGTAGAGATATGAATAATTACAGATGGGAGGTGTAAGGAGAGTTGTTTGGAAAATACTGAGAATTTCTTACTATTCTTTTTAAATTGCTCATGAAAAAATAAATATTTAAAGATTCAAACCAGTACTACTACTAAGTACCTGTAACCCATCTGCCACTCAGAGAGTCACAGCTCTCAGTGATTTCAGCTGCTGGTGGGGGGGCAGGGGAGAGAAGCTCACTGATGGTGCACGCTGGGCAGTCTCTTGCATCAGAGATACTATCCCAAAGCAGATCTAATACTTAGACCTCGGTATCAATTATTTCAGCTCTGCAGCGTGTAACAAAGCTCTCACTTGAGTCTAAATTAGCTCTGTTATTACACAATGGAAAGAGAAACTCCATGTGACTTGGCATTTGTTTTCTGTGATGGTCAGTAACCATACCTAATTTTTTTTAACTACTGGCCTTGGGCCAGACCCACACCACCAGATACAAGTACCTGCCCCCACCCTCTCTCAACTCACTGGGCTTTGGAACCTATGTCCCCTGCCTAGCGAGTGCTATTTAGTTGAGGGTGAGTCCCTCAATTGGGATATGCCAAGTACAGTTCTGCTGTCCTGGATTCACACAAGGATAACAACTCCATATTACTCCTGCCTCAAATAACAAGGAGACTGGGAATCCAAGACCAGCCAAAAGTGACCATTTGGGCAAGCAATCCCATCATGCACCTAGTCAGGATGGGTGTGCCTGTACAAATGAGATCAGGTCCTGAAGTCCTCTTCCACAACTCACCACTAGATGTCAGGGGAGAGTTCATTCAGACTCAGTTCACATGGCTATTTCTTCACTACTACATTTATCTTTTTACTTGCTCCCTCTCATTAATACCCCCTTCTCCTATATGCACAGTTCCCTAGTATGTCGACATAAAGAAAATGAACTTCCACTGATATAATTATCATATACACCACATTTTAAACTAACAATGAAAGCATTCTCAACACCTGAGGGTATTGCAAAGGGTTATAACAACAAAAATAATAGTTTACAGTGGTATAGCCGTGCTGGTCAGAGGATATTAGAGAGACACAATGTGGGGGAGGTAATATCTTTAGTGGAAGTTGGTCCAATTAAAGATAGAATATATTACTTCACCCACTTTGTCTCAACAATAAGAGTTACAGTCCACTGGTTGCCAGAATCGGACAGGCACTAGAATTAATAGAGCTGGTCAAAAAATTTAAGATGGAACAGTTTTCATGGAAACGAAAATATTTTGCGGGAACATGTCAATTTTGACAAAATATTTTGCCAGAAAAATGTCAAAATGAAACCATTTGACTTTTAATTTCATTTTGATAACGTCAATACATTTCATTTCAATATGATACAGTCAACACAAACTGATTTTATTTTATTGATTCATTTCATTTAGATTTTTTATATATGTCAGAATGTTTTGACTTTGCTGAAATGAAGATTTTTGATATTTTCAAATTGAAAGTGGTTTTTTTAAATTTCTGTTTTATGAGAAATTTTGACTTCTTCCAATTCAGAAGAAAAACAAAATTCAAAATGCTGGAATTTCTCAAAAGCTGGAAATTCCATATTCCAATCAGTATTAGCCTTTAGGGAAAATGTTTGGAGATTGTTCAGATTAAACAGAGTAACTAAAATTCAGCCTCTCACTAAGAAAGTAAGTGAGAGGATGAGCTGATATGATCATATGTGATTGGCTCAACCAATCAGGGACAAAGAAAACATGCCATGTGACTATTTCTGTCATATGACATTCTCGTTTGACTTCTCCAAATATATGAAACTTTGAACCAGAAATGCACAAAAATTAGCTTCATATAGTTTGTCAAAAGCTTGGATAAAGAGTTCCTGCACAAAAAATAGTCAAGTGAATCAGTACTTGTTTCCAAATGTCTGTAAAACTTTACACAAGTCTTGGTATAGTCATTGTGCTTGTGTGACAGCAGTAACTATAGGTGTCAACAAAGACTAAAAATCTATTGTACTAGGCACATACACCTAGTAAGATACAGCCCCCTGTCCCAAAGAACTTACCGTTTAAATAGACAAGACAGGCAAACAGATGGAGAAACAAAGTAGCATTATCCCTATTTTATAGATGGGGAACTGAGACACTGCGAGGTTACAGGGAAATTTTTCAAAAGTGCGTAAGTGACTTAGGGCAAGATGTTCAAGGTTTGTAGGCACTTAAAGATGCAGACAGATGCCTAGTGGGATTTTCAGATGCACTTAGGTGCCTCACTCTAATTCATTTCAATGGATGTAGTAGCCATACGCACACACACACCCCCATTTGCTTGTTCAAGTGCAGTCTGCACAGTTTCCTGTTATGCTGTTACAAAGCCACCAGCAGCGGAAACTCCCCAATGATGTTAGATGCTTGCTTAAAGCTGCATTGTTCTATATTACCAATTGTATTCATGCAATTAATGTGAGGAACGAGATAGATAGTGTGAGTGAGTGAGTGAGTGAGTGACACCCAATGGCAAAACAAAGAAGCAAATATCGCCTTTTATGGAACCCTGGTATTGTCTTGGTGAAGGTATAAATCTCGAGACAGGTGGCCATGTGTACCAACAAGGAAATATAACAGCACACTAAACTCGGGACCAGACCAACAGCAGTAGAGACCTCCCGTGGATCCGAAGGGACTTCGGGGATTCTCGTCGCCTTCCAGCCAATCTCCAGGCAGCTGTCGCCTGGCCAGCCTCAGCCACCTGCAAAATCGAAACCAACATCCGTGCCTGCAGACTGCCAGCATGAATGTGTTTGTGTCTGTGAGTATAATTGGACAAGTAAGGGATGCCAATAAATCAACCCTCAGCGTTGTTCAAGTTCACCCTTTGTTTGTGGTTATTTCTTGGCTGGTTGTCAGGGCAGGCAACAGATGTTTGGTGCATACCTGCTTTTGAAAACCTCACTGACCATCTGTAGGTGCCTACATACCTTTACAAATGTGAAACGTAGGCACTGAGGAGCCTAAGTCTCACTGAAAGTCAATGAATTGAAAATTTCACCACAAATGACTCATCTCATTTCACACAGGAAGATGGGGGAACAGAACACAGATTTCCTGAATCCCAGGCCAGTGACTTAGCCACAATATTAGCTCTGTGGATTGATTCAAATAATGTTGTATAGCTATACTCATTTGGTAATATCTGAGAGGGAAGTACTCAGCCAGGATTATGAGAACACTCCTTTCTCATCCACATAGGATTCAATTGTGAGCTCAGCACTCTGCAGGAGATGCTCAGCCTGCCACAGGACGGGGCCCAGTTCTGGTATGATGGAGAAACTGACTCCATCATACCAGAAATACTATTTGCTGAGCAGCCTTGGAGTTCAGGGAATTCTAATTTAACCAGTTTTGATGGAAATGACTTATTCCTGCATATCTCAACAGAATTGGTGGTTTTCAAACATCAATTAATTTGCTAGCAACTTAGAACTCTTGCTACCTATTTTAACAAAGTGGGTTTCAATGCAACATTTCTCGTAACAGGCAAATATATCATTTTCCAAATAAACATATTATATTGTACAGGCTTAATTATAATTGCCTTCCGGGGATATAAAATAGTGCTGTTTAAATAGCACTGTTCCTGATATATTAGTTTGGTTCTTTATTACAGCATTCTATTTTTGAAGTAGTAAGGAAACATAAGATGTACTAATTTTATTAAATTAAAATGATCCAGTGCACAATCTTTAAACAGGAATTTTTTATTCAAAGAAAAAAGTTTAAACATTTCTTCTCAAATAATTTGTTTCCAAGTTATCGTGAAAGATGGCTGAATATGTAAATCACATTGTAAAATGTATGTTACTGGCACTGAGCATATTGTATTAAAATGTTCATGCACCATGAATTAGAGAGTGAACAGAAGTCAGACCCACAGACATAACATTCTGCTTTGCTCATTTTATTAAAATGAGGTGACTGCAGAAGATTTTGGTTTATCTGGGAAAGGTTTTAAATGATACAATGGAAACAATTATCATTTTGTCAAGTAGCCAGCAACAATATCTTCCAAAAAATCTTCGCAAAGCCAAACAGGTCAAGTATCAGATTATGTTGGAAATAAAAACTGGCTTGCAGCCAGTAGAGAGTTGGAAAACATAGAAGCCATTTGCATCAGTAGTGGATTGCTTTTATAGTGTCTGTTTTATCAACAGAATAATGCAGACGATTCTCATAATGAGATGTTCCTTATTTCGTGCCCTGATCTCTATGTAGAAAACCTACATTCCAGAGAGTAATAAGGATGCCAGATCTGACCAAAATTGGTAGGCAGGATTGATAACACTCATGAGACTCACTGTTCCAAAACCACACTGTAAGAGGGGGCGGGAGAAGATGCATTATTTAAGGAATAGTTACCTTTGTTACACAAAGTCTGTAGAATGTAATGCCTTTGGACTGTAAAAAAAAGTAAGCCATTAAATTTATGAAGAGATTTTATCCATGTTTACTTAGGAGGAAATACTATAACCAAGGCACATAATAAGAAAACATTTCTTACCCCTGCTGTTAGTTTTATTTAAGTGTTTTATGAAGCAGGAGTGCATGCTCAGTATACCAGCAAAGCACAGAGACAGTGCAGTGGGGAATTGACAGTGCAGAAAAGTATTTAAAAAGCCAAGCAACTGCCCTTATTCTTTCAAATAAGAGAGAGAGAGAGAGAGAGAGAGAGAGAGAGAGAGAGAGAGAGAGAGAGTTGTAGATTATCATTTGTTTCTCATCCTAAAGACAAAGGTTCCAAAGGATTTGTTAATAGTAACTTTTATAGGGAACACTCTACAAAAATTAAGAAAAGGCACTGAGAAATTGAGGATTTAAAAGAGGAAAATGTTTAATCCCTTTAAGCCCAAACTTGTGATCCACACTCAAAGTACACCTACACTAGTGCATAACGTTAGACTCCTAAAAACAAAGTGGCATAATTTTAAAAAGCACAGAGCACTCAAAAAGCATTCAAAGTCAATGAAAGCTGTTGATTTCACAGCACTTTTGAAAATCACCCCTTCTTGAAAATCTTGGTTTACAGGATTTCATATTTTATGGTTTGTAACAATTCATTTCAGGGTACACAATTACATCAAAACAGGATCCAAGATGAAAGGTAAAATACCTCATTGAATGTGGATGCATGACAATGTTTTCCATGGACAGAAATTCACTCATGCTGTTTCCCAAACATGAATAAAAGGGGTTTCAAATAATATTAACTTCTTAACTCAAAAAAAGCTTGCAGATATAATTCTGAAGTATTAGCCCAGGGGTAGGCAACCTATGGTTAGTGTCAAGGTCAGACACATTTGGTTTGGATTCCATTCCTACTAGAATCCATTCCTGTTTCTTTTGGTGGAGCAAATATTTTTCACTGAGGCATTGAGTCCAATGAGGTATTCTACCCTATGAACTGGTATTGATGTTTTGGCAAACTAAATCTGTGTTCTGCTGAGCATGACTGGGTCAGCTGAGCCCCTTTTCCTGCTAGGAATCAAGCATGCTAAGAAACATTTTTGTGTGTGTTTGTGTCTCTCTCTATTAAACAACTGACACTGGTAATCATTATGGCAGGTCTGATATATTCCATCCAGGAGAAGGTATCAGTGCATTTACAATCATGTAACTTGCCTAGGCCTTGAATTATCTAGTATGTAGGAAGGTTACAATTCTTTAATTCTACAGTGATGCTAAGCACTTGCTTTAAAAAAAAAGAGTGCCCGCAGTTGGCTGAATAATGGTGCTTCTTACAGGGGAGGAGGGGAGATAGCTCAGGGGTTTGAGCATTGGCCTCCTAAACCCACGGTTGTGAGTTCAATCCTTGAGGGGGCCATTTAGGGATCTGGGGCAAAAAATTGGGGGTTGGTCCTGCTTTGAGCAGGGGGTTGGACTAGATGACCTCCTGAGGTCCCTTCCAACCCTGATATTCTATGATTACAGTCAACTTCGCTGCAATCACGTGAAGAAGAAAGAAAAGAATTATCATTGGGAAGAAACAGCCACACTGTTGTGCTGTGAGATTCCTCCCACCAGTCTGAAGTAAAGCAAGTAACATATGGTGCATTTTGTAGATATATGAGCAATGACATACATACAGCTGTGCATGTCTGCCAGGCAGGTGCTTGATCTTGTATACAACACCCCGAGTGAAAGGCAATGTATTCTTATAAGGAGGATAATTATGAGGTTTGCATGTACGTGTACCTTAGAACCCAACTACAGCAGAAGCATAGATGTAGATTTTTTTCAGCAGCAGTGGTGGGCAGGGCGGGGTGAGAACCAGGCTCTTGATTTGCTGGGCTGAACTGCAACAGCCCTGCAGAAACTACAGCAAAATACAGCCTTTAAGCGGCTCTAATTTTCACTCTCTGGTTACAGTCGCTAATGGACTCTATGGTAGTTGGAGATTGCCAGAGCCCTCTGCTCTGCTCACATGCCCCACCCATCCTGAGGGGTTGGGGTGGGAGGGTTGATACAGGAGGTCAAAATAGGTGCTTGGCTTGTCACACTTTGTCTTTCCCTTGTCCACTTGGTTTTGGTTTCAAGTACCTGGAAATATATTCCTTCTTCTCTTCCTGTATTTTCTCCAGTAATATCATCGTCTCAGAGTCAAATTACTCAGATACAAGTTTAAAGCTGTCCTAATAAAATGATATTGATTTGTGTACAAATATCTTTTTAAAAAAACATTACATACTGTACCTTGTAAACAAAGGAAAAGAAAGGGTTACTCACCTTGTGCAGTAACAGGTTCTTCGAGATTTGTCCCCCTGTGAGTGCTCCACTTCAAATGCCGTTGATCAGAGATTTTCGGTAGCGGTGCCTGGGTGGGCCACGTGTATGCAGTAGCTGTCTTGTGGCGCTGTTGTAGTCTCATTCAGCGCACACACGGCCCAAACCCCTCGGTTCCTTCTCTAACATAGAGTCCTAATATCGAACCCCAAAGTAGAGGGGAGGAGAGGGGGTAGTGGAGCACCCACAGGAACACACATCTCAAAGAACCTCAGTTATTGCATAAGGGGAATAACCCTTTCTTCTTCTTCGAGTGCTGTCCCTGTGGGTGCTCCACTTCAGGAGAAGGTGGAGCACCCAGGGTAGGTGGAGGTGGCATGATGGATTCATCAGGAGAAGAAGAATTACGTTCATGGGATACTTCCTCACGAGCGGGTTCTTCCTTGGCTTTATCCTCCATGGCTACTGATGTCATTGGAACCAGAGATACAGGAGGGGACCTGATTTCTCCTCTAGGCAGCAAGGAGGTTTGAGTGTAATGGACTTTGTATGCTGCCCATGGGTCCCATGGTGGCACTACATGGGGGGACCCATCCATGGGGTCCATACCATGGATAGTGAGACTGTGTCTGATGGGTTTTAGGTGGCAGTGTCCCTCCATTAGATTTTCGTTGAGGTGTGAGAGAGCCTTGTGGTGAAAACGCTCCCTCCTCTTGGCCCTCATCATCCCTATCGCTATACATTGACAGTGCCAGAGGCGATGTTGGTTGTGTGAGGACTGGTTAGTGATTGGTGCTGAGGAGAGGTGATTGAGGCACCGATGCAATGGTGAAGTCTTTTGGGTTAGGGATTGTTGCGGTGCCAGTGGATGCGGTGCTGCTGTTTTAGAAGTAGTAGCAGTCGGGTGTCTAGGCATCTTCTGTTTTGTCTTTGTCAGGGTCAAGGGGCCCATTGTGGTGCCGTCAGTTCGTGCCACGTAGGGTGACCAGATGTCCCAATTTTATAGGGACAGTCCCGATTTTTGGATCTTTTTCTTATATAGGCTCCTATTACCCCCCACCCCCGTCCCGATTTTTCACAATTGCTGTCTGGTCACCCTAGTGCCACGTGAGGCAGCGGCGCTGAGCAAAGTGGCGGCCCCAAATTAACAGTCGGTGCCAGTGGTGGTTGCATGGTCAGCACCATCTCAGATGTGGATTTCGGGACGGTTGATGCTGAGGAGGAGACGGTGCATGGCTCCTGTCTCATCTCCTTATTCGTATGCACAGTGTGACCAGCGCCAGAGGTGCTTGGGAAGTCATAGGTACTGACTCTCAGGGGCATTGGCACCGATGGCAATGACCTCGCAGGGGACATTTTTTTTCTGTGAGATTCCCTCTGTGGAGAGGTTGAAGATCGCTACCTCTTTTCTTGAGCAGGTGGAGCTGTGCCCTTGGTCAGTTCAGACCTAGTTGTAGAGCACTTAGGAGAAGGTTTCGCGGTGTCCTTCTCTGATCCAGGTTGGAGCGATTTTTCCATTAGGATCATTTTGAGGTGGAGCAGGGTCTGGTGCAGCCTTCAAGATGCGACAGTGGATGCACTTGGATGGTATGTGTGTCTCTCCAAGGCATCTCAGTGCCCATCGGAGTGCAACATAGCTTCTTTGAAGAAGCAACATTTTTTTAAACCAGGGGAGCCTGGCATGGTCAAAATAAAGTCCTTGGTGGGTCGAGACCTTTTTGCAGTTCGTGCTCCACAGGGAGCAGGGAACTGGGGAACAAAGAAAAAATGATGAATTCTTTTTTAACACTAATAACTAACTAGCTAATTACTTATCTAAGGAAAATTAAACTGAAGCTTAGAATTAACTGTTTTGCTATCTCTAGGGAAAGAAACTGGCGCACTACCCCAAGCTCTGTCTTCAGTCGAGGACAGTTGACAGTTGATTTAGTTGGGGTTGGTCCTGCTTTGAGCAGGGGGTGGGACTAGATGACCTCCTGAGGTCCCTTCCAACCCTGATATTCTATGATTCTATGAGAAGGAATCAAGGGGGGGGTCAGTCCATGCGCGCGCTGAATGAGACCACAATGACGTTGCGAGACAGCTATTGCACATGCACGGCCCGACCAGGCACTGCTACCGAAAATCTCTGATCAATGACACCGGGACGCACCATCACCTGAATTGGATTACCCACAGGGACGGCACTCAAAGAAGAGCTTCAAATATAGGCTCAGGTATACAAAAGAGCTCATCTCCCACAACTGAAGCCTGATTTTCACGATACCCTACATGGGAGCTGGATAAGCTATGTCTACATTGCAATTGGAGGTGGGATGGCAGCTCAAAGGGGCATACTGACACTCTCTTCAATCTACGCAGCATCCCCAAATATAGTAGCGAAGATGCAGAGGCACGGGCTTCAGTGCAGGCTGTACAAGCCTACCTGGAACCCGGGGAATACACTCATGTTCCTAGCTCATGCCTGGGTCCCTGCTGCTGAGTCTTCACTGTTATTTGTAGCTCTGCTCAGCAGATTAAAGCTAGCCTTGGTTTGCCTACATGAGCTACAAATCACATTTCTGATTGTAATGTAGGGTTTAAGATTTAGGGAGGGATTTTTGCAAGCACTGAGCATTGGTCTAACTCTGTTTCCACTGAAGGCAATGGTAAGGCTCCTCTAGATTTCAGTGGGAATTGAACAGAGTTAGCCCAGCCCTGAGTGTTTTGAAAATATCACCCTTCGTGAGATTTAGAGATTAATTTTAATCAATTTTCTCCAAGTGCAAAAGGTCATTTCTATACAAACGAGCCATTTTAAATAATATTGCTAAGTGTTCTTGTACCAGCAAAACCCATTTGTACCAGCGGTAGCTGTGAGTTTGTGTATACAGGAATTTCAGGACTGGGCCCTGTGAATGTGTGCCTGTTTATTAAAGAAAAAAAGATAGTGTTGCCCCTCATCAACCCAAGCAACTAGATCCAGCTTGGAACCCTGTGGGTGTTTCAGTTGGGAGCAGAAGTCGGTGGTAGTCAGGTATTTCTTTGATGCAATTTTGTTGTGCACAAAACATACAGTGTCTCTGAATGCAGAAGGAATCAAAGAGCAGGAAACAGCTTACTTTGCTCACAGCAACAAGAACACTCTTTTCAGCCCACACCCCCGACCAAAAAAACTCCACAACTTCTCCCCAGATTTTTTCTAGGATCAGCTATATGCTTTTAGCTGCTCCTTCAGGCACTCTCTCTGTTTTCCTCTGATGTCAGTGTATGCTCACAAACCCCTTTTGTTTGAGGTGAGGCTTTGCTTACACTTATGCTATTAATTGAAAGTGATCAGGAACAGTCAGCATGGATTCACCAAGGGCAAGTCATGCCTGACTAACCTAATTGCCTGCTATGATGAGATAACTGGCTCTGTGGATGAGGGGAAAGCAGTGGATGTGCTATTTCTTGACTTTAGCAAAGCTTTTGATACAGTCTCCCACAGTGTTCTTGCCAGCAATTAAAGAAGTATGGGCTGGATGAATGGACGGTAAGGTGGATAGAAAACTGGCTGGATGGTCGTGCTCAACGGGTAGTGATCAATGGCTCCATGTCTAGTTGGCAACCGGTATCAAGTGGAGTGCCCCAAGGGTCGGTGCTGGGGCCAGTTTTGTTCAATATCTTCATCAACGATCTGGAGGATGGTGTGGACTGCACCCTTAGCAAGTTTGCAGATGACACTAAACTGGGAGGAGTGGTTGATACACTGGAGGGTAGGGACAGGATACAGAGGGACCTAGACAAATTAGGGGATTGGGCCAAAAGAAATCTGATGAGGTTCAACAAGGACAAGTGCAGAGTCCTGCACTTAGGACGGAAGAATCCCATGCACTGCTACAGACTACGGACCGAATTGCTGGGCAGCAGTTCTGCAGAAAAGGACCTAGGGGTTACGGTGGACGAAAAGCTGAATATGAGTCAACAGTGTGCCCTTGTTGCCAAGAAGGCTAACGGCATTTTGGGCTGTATAAGTAGGGGCATTTCCAGCAGATCGAGGGACGTGATTATTCCCCTCTATTCGGCACTGGTGAGGCCTCATTTGGAGTACTGTGTCCAGTTTTGGGCCCCACACTACAAGAAGGATGTGGATAAATTGGAAAGAGTCCAACGGAGGGCAACAAAAATGATTAGGGGGCTGGAGCACATGACTTATGAGGAGAGGCTGAGGGAACTGGGATTGTTTAGCCTGCAGAAGAGAAGAGTGAGGGGGGATTTGATAGCTGCTTTCAACTACCTAAAAGGGGGTTCCAAAGAGGATGGATCTAGACTGTTCTCAGTGGTAGAAGATGACAGAACAAGGAGTAATGGTCTCAAGTTGCAGAGGGGGAGGTTTAGGTTGGATATTAGGAAAAACATTTTCACTAGTAGGGTGGTGAAGCACTGGAATGGGTTACCTAGGGAGGTGGTGGAATCTCCTTCCTTAGAGGTTTTTAAGGTCAGGCTTGACAAAGCCCTGGCTGGGATGATCTAGTTGGGGTTGGTCCTGCTTTGAGCAGGGGGTTGGACTAGATGACCTCCTGAGGTCCCTTCCAACCCTGAGATTCTATGATTCTATGAATTGAAGGGTGAGTTCACACCTACTGAGCTAAATGGAATTTTAGCTCAACCTATAACATGGTTTCAACACTTCTCCCAACACTTGGCTATGCCTATTGTTGTCCAAACCCAATCACTGTCCAACAGAAAACAGTGGGAAACAAGTTTTGGTATATAGAGACCTCAATATGCTTAGTACCATGGCAAACACCATTCAAATCTTTTTAACCTTTTAGTAGAGATACAGAAAAGAAGGAAGACGAGTTAAAACTTCTGAAATGTAAAGGATTAAATAGGGTATTGATTATCATAGCCATGGAGATGTTTGCAGTCTTTGCATCTGCTGTTATGGCAGGGTCTGGTGCAGCTTTGAGTTTGTGTCTTCGTCAAGTATGGGTTATAATTGTACTGGGATGGCTCCCAAATATGCCAACCTCTTCATGAACCACCTCGAGGTTAGAATTTATGGACAAATGCTCCATGAAATGAATGATATATCTGAGATTGACATTTTCATCCTCTGGACAGACAATGCCTCAGATTTCTACCACAACTTTAGCAACTACCACCCATCCATCAAACTTTTTATATGCTCCCACAACTGCATTAATTTTCTGGACACGAGCATAAGCTTCAACAATGGAACCCCGCAGGCAACCATATACAAGAAACTCATGAATCACCCCACTTCCACAGATTCAACAAACACCCCAAATATACCCAGAAATCTGTTACCTACAGCCAGGCACTCAGATACCACAAAATATGCTCTGAGGAGAAAGTCTGGGATACACACCTTAACACATTTAAAACCATCTTCAACCAACAAGGATGCTCAACCAGAGAAGCAGACATCTATTTGCAAATCATTCCTTCTTCTTACCCAATACTTGATATAAAACTATAATCCAAACCATTTATTTTCCATCCATGGTTTTAATTTTTCCAGTACTACTATCCCAGTATCTTTTATGTGTTGGTAGGAAAAAATGTATGTGTTCTTCAAAGTGGTTTCTTCAGCTGGTGAATCTATTTTACACAGAGATGCTTCAAAGGAGAAATTCAAGAAACCCACTAAAAGGCAATGTTTCCACCAATTTAGGTGGTATTAAAACTAAGTGGTCTCCAATTTGCACTCAGATTCCTTGACCCAGGAACTATCAAATTCTAATACCAGCTCTGACCCTGACTTATGACTTCAGGTCTGTTACTTTTCTCCTGTATTGTCTTGACACGTGCAACATAGAAATATCTATTTATTATTATTTGTATTGTGGTATTCCCTACAAGTCCCAGTCAAAAACCTGGATGCCTCCGTGTTAGGTGCTATACAAGCAGAGAACTAAAAGACAGACAGTCTCCTACCCCAAATAACTTACAATCTAAGTACCAAGGTAAAATCTAAGTACTTATCTCCCTCCACTCTTAAGAGTGCTATGAGGATTAAATAATTAGATGATCGTGTAAAGCTTTTAAAATTAAGTGTCAAATATTGTACAGTGCCTAGCATCATGACACTTATGATTGGACTCTTATACACTACCCAATGCAAATAAGTATTTATTATTATTAATGAAATGTGATTTTACCAAAGGTTTAGTTTTGTAAACAAACTGATGATATTTGACTGTGATCAGAATTTACACGTTGAACATTTTATCACTTCAATTTGTATGTTGTCTAAAAAGGATTTTGAAGAGAGCTCTTTTCTGGTTAATAGGTTGAACTAAAAATAAACAAAGTGTTTGCTTAATTAATTTACAGTAATTAGAAAATATGAAACATTGACAACAGGTGCTTTAAAAATAGAAAACTATCGTCTTCATAGCTTAAAGTCAATCACTGAAAGTCACAATATTTTGATATGTTTGATGGGTTTCTTCCATACTATATCTAAGAAGCAGGAAGAATACAATTCTAACCACTGTAATAAAAGAAATTGTTTTCCCCCTTTGGTTTCATTCTAATATTCAAATTAATTTTGTGCTACTGAATTTTCTGTTCTAGTTACCATCATTGCATATGGCACTGTAATCCTGTGTATCGAATATTATTGCAACAATCATCCAGAAGATCTGGTAAATTAAGCAAGACCATGTCTGGTCAATATGTGGTGGAACACACCCAAGGGGAAAACCAATGATGCAGGAAACCACACTGGTGAGTCAATAGATGGCACTGTTTCTGCTGAGTTGGTACTGAAATAGGGTCCCAGCTATGTTGCTGGAGATGTTGCCTTCTGAATGACACAGAACTGAGATCTTGGCAACTTATGGCCATTAAAGGTCACATTTCTACTCATACAGAAAGGACAATGTTAATCCTGGTATCTTCCCAGTATTTCAGTTTGTGTAACTAGAATGAGCCTGCATGAAGTTGATAGAATCACATAAATTAGAGATCTATTAGATCACCAAGTCCATCTCCCTGACAATGAAAAATTGTTCCCTTCTCTACATTTGCTAGGATTTTGTCTGGTGTTGGGGTAAATTTCACAAATAATGGGAGGTTCCATCACTCTCCTTGGTAGACAGTTCCACACCTGACTAAATCATATTATCAGTAAGATCTTAAATTTTCCCTTTATTCATGTCATCCCATATCTTCTAGTTACGACTCCTTCTTTGTCCTAAATAATTCCCCTCTTTCACTCTTACTATTTATATTTGTAACTATCTGTAGACCATTTAGTCTCCCATAGCCATCACTTCCCTACCAATAGTTAACTCCTTTATTCTTTCTACTTCATTAGGTTCCCTCTAGCTAACCATCTTTACTACTTGGAAGTCCACATCATTTGTTAATATCAGAATTAAACATATTATTATTAAACAGTATTACAAATGAAGTTGAAACATAGTTGTATAAAGAGCAAAATTACCTTTCTGAATAATGTTATGATGTCTCTGCATATGCCCCCCAAAATTGCACTGGCCTTTTTTCCTGTCAGATCAGTGTTGCTCAGATTTCTCTCAGAAAACATGTATGAAGTTGACAGTCTCAGCATTATATTTGCCATATTTTCATCTAAAGACATCACCAGCAAGTCTTATTCTAACAGGTTAGATTTTAGCTCAACAAATTAAGTTGAATTTGTGCTTTTCCTTTAAACATATCTGAACTGTAAAAACATATAAAAAGACTCCCACTGACTTCAGTGGACTATGAGTCAAGTCCCAACTTTCTATTAAATCTCTATCTGAATAGATAGCTGATATCTGATCTGAAAAAAAATTGTTTCTTTACATTTAAGCTATGAAAGCCCATTCTGTGATTTCTACTGTGCTTTATAGAACTATTTTGACCCAACAGACTGCAATCGAGGCTAAATAAAGGAAATAGTGATTCTTATGATGCATCATTTAGTGAGCAGCTGGTGTGGGCAGGTACTGGGATGTTTCAGAGACAATATGTGGATTAAATATGCAGTAAAAACATGCAATTTAAATGAGGTCACAAATACTCCAAAGCCCACACTCAGTGTCGTCACGTGACACTTTAGTTGATGCTCTAATGGCATTTTCAAAACAGATTTCACATATTCTTAGAGAGAGAATCTGTAAAAAAAAAAAAAAAGTGGGGGGGAAGAGGGCTCTACAACACTGAAGGCTCATGAAAGCTCCGAAACTGAACAGCTCATGACATTTTTTTAATTGAAGCAGGATGCTAATAAGAAAGCATGAATAGAATAAGGCTCATCATCAGTGGCTAGATGATTTACGGTCATTTTAATGATTAATTGTCGACGAACTGCACTTCAACTCCGGATCTATTCTATCTGGAGTCAGCTCACACTGCAGGTGTTCCCTCGGGGAGATGATGATGAAAAATGTATGCAATTACATTTTGCTTTAGGATGTAAGAAACGGCTCGTCACTGGCATAATACCTCAATCCAGAGCTGACGGGGAAAACTGATTATCCTCCATCTGTTGCTGTCATCTAAACTGCACTATCTTAAAACAAATAAATGTAAGATAGCTGTAGATGGTACACCAGAGCCCCTTATAAGGAACTTGGGTAAAATGAAACACTGGGCCTGATTCCGTTACTCGACTCCCGCACTTGGAGCAGGGATAGCATGGGAGAGGTAAGAGTAGCTTTAAGTCAATCTTGCACTCCCCATATACTGGGTTCATGTAGGAGCATCTAGCCTGGTTTAATTTATGCTCTTCTTCCCGTGGCTTTTGGGAGCAGAGAACAGCTGTAGTGCAGTACACTCTGGCTATGCTTCTGATATGGGTTTGGACTCACAGCCACCATTACAACAGCTCTACATCAGTCTGGGTGACCATCTGAGGTGGTGTTTCCAGGCCATTTCCCCCCCCCAACCACCACAAATAAGGCTGACTTACACTGCCACAGGAGAGTAAAAGGACCCCGTGTAGCAGTCTCTTCCAACCCTGATCTTTTATGATTCTCTGATCCAATAGAGCAAGTTCTCAGTTATTTCATGGCAAACAAAGATATTCTAAGAAAGAAAAACTTGTAGCACCTCAGCCCAGGGCTACACTAGTGGGGGGGTCGATCTACGATACGCAGCTTCAGCTACGTGAATAATGTAGCTGAAGTCGGCGTATCGTAATCGGCTTACCTGGCCATGAGGACGGCGGCGAGTCGATCGCTGCCGCTCCCCCGTCGACTCCGCTTGCGCCGCTCGATGACGTGGATTTCCGGAGCCGACGGGGAGCGCGATTGGGGATCGATTAAGCGCGTCTTAATGAGACGCGAAAAATCGATCCCCGATAGATCGATTGCTACCCGCCGATCCGGCGGGTAGTGAAGACAAGCCCTTAGAGACTAACAAATTTATTTCAGCATAAGCTTTCGTGGGTTAATACTCACTTCATCCAAGCATCCGATGAAGTGGGTATTAACCCACGAAAGCTTATGCTGAAATAAATTTGTTAGTCTCTAAGGTGCTACAAGTTTTTCTTTCTTATTTTCGTTTTGCTGACACAGACTAACACGGCTACTACACTTAAAGATATTCTAGTTTCTTAGATACATGACTCACAAAATAAGTTTTTCGACTAGCACTAGAAACTATTTCCACTTTCTCATTTTTCCCAAATGGGAATGTAATCAGTTTTGCTAGTGGTAGAACCTTTTTTAATTTTACCAAACTGCATCGTACACCCAATGTTGTTTCCATATGCGACTAAAAACAAAGCAAGAACTACGAGTAGTGGTGGATACAAGTGTAAGACCCAGAACGGTTAACATCTGTTAAAATTAAACAGATAGCATTCTGAGAGGCATATATAAACATATTAACTATGAGATCTGGGAATTCTTAGCTCAAGAAGCTAGTAAGGCCGCATGTGGAAGTCTGTTCACAGCTCTTCACATCTGATTGTGGAATGGCTAATATTGCAAAGGAGAAAATAAAGCATACGGCACTGATAAAGACGCGGGGACTGAAGAATAATGGTTATTCAAAAAGGCTATAGAAAGAACAGGGAATCTGTTCTTTGGAAAAGCAGAGAAAGAGAGAGAAAACCTAGAGATACACAATATACACAAGTCTGCATGAGTAGCTATAAAAGAGGAACAAATAACTGCCAAATATTAAGAAGTTAAGCAGTATTTCTTTACAACACGATGAGTAGAGCACAGAATAAACTGCTAGGATCACAGCAGAAATAATTTTGTAAAAAGTCAAACAGAAAGAAACAGGTGTTGTGGCAGAGTACAACAAGAGGAGATAGACCTAACTGGTTTGTTCTGCCCTCCTTCCATCCATAAAATTGTCCCAACGTCCTGGGGAGAATCTATATGTAAAATTAACTGTGTTAGTAGTTGGATGCAGTTCAACAGAAAAAGAAAAAAAGCTTGAAACATGAAGCAGGAAGAACTATTGCGTTTTGAATTTAAAAAGCCTCACTGAACTCTATAAAGCCAGTGTTCTAATAGAGTCTTCAGATAATTATCAGGATTTTTTTGTGTACTTTCTTCATTGCTACTGTGTAGGAAGAAAAGGTTACTCACCTTGTGCAGTAACTGAGGTTCTTCGAGATGGGGGTGCTCCACTCCCGGCGATGGTGCGTCCTGGCACCACTGATCGGAGATCTTTGATAACAGCGTCCGGTCGGGCCGCGCGTGCGCAGCTGCTGTCTCGCGGTATCGTTGGAGTCTGTTCACCGTGCACACAGCCTGACCCCTTCAGTTCCTTCTCTACCATAGAGTCCCCTTTTTTGAACTCCAAAGTAGAGGAGAGGAGGGTGGGTAGTGGAGCACCCACAGGGGGAGACATCTCGAAGAACCTCAGTTACTGCACAAGGTGAGTAACTTTCTCTTCTTCTTCGAGTGCTGTCCCTGTGGGTTCTCCACTCCAGGCGAACACAGAGCAGTACCCACTATGGTTGGGGGGGACTTTGGAGTTATGTGCATTATAGCCATGGACAGGACACTAAGGCCTCCTATGGCATCTGCCCTGGGGTCCTGTGTGATGGCACAGTGCTTAGCAAAATATGGCCTGACGCCCCTGTGGCAGCTTTGCAAATGGATACGTTGTGCAGGAATGCCATGGATATTGACATGGCTCTAGTGGAATTAATGCCAAGCGACATGGGTTTATGGAAAACAGCTCCGATCAAAGTAACTTAATATCTTTTTGATGAGATTACAAATTTGGTTGATACAAGTAATAGTGCTGATGCGATAACCTTCACGTTCTGTAGGGCATTTGACTTGGCACCGCACATTTTGATTAAAAAGCTAGAACAATATGAAATTAACACGACACACGTTAAGTGGATTAAAGCTGGCGAACTGATAGGTCTCAAAATCATCAAGCAGGTGTTTCTAATGGGGTATTCAGGGTGGTTGGCCCTATGCAATTTAGCATTTTTATCAATTACCGGAAAAAAATCATGAATAAAGTCTTCTGTAAAAAGACACAAGAAATGGGGGAGTGGTAAATAATTAAGAGGACAGGTCATTGATTCCAAGTAATCTGGATCTCTTGGTAAGCTGAGTGCAAACAATGTGTGTTTGCATATGACAATGTAAATGTGGACATCTAGGAACAATGAATGTAGGCTATACTTACATAATGGTACACTATCCTGGGAAGCAGTGACCCTGAAAAAGATTTGGGGGCCATGGTGAATATGTGAATGTGAGCTCCAAGTGCAAGGCTGGCCAAAAGAGCTGATGCAATCCTAGGACAAATACATGGGAATTTCGAGTAGAAGTAGAGAGGTTATTTTACTTCTGTATTTGGCACTTGTGTGAGCATTGTTGGAATACCATGTCCAGTTTTGGTGTCCACAAATTACCGTATATACTCATTTATAAGCCGAATATTTTTGGTAAAAAAGTGAAGCATCAAAGAGCAGGGGTAGGCTTATAAATGGGTCTACACCAAAATTTGATGATTTTAAACTCTATGGAATTATTGAATTGAATTGCTAATACATTGTCATTTTGTTTACCTGGAGCGCCCACAGGCATGGAACCCCTCAGCTCCCAATGGCCGCGGTTTGCTGTTCCCAGCCAATGGGAGCTGCGGGAAGTGGCGGGGGCTGAGGGATGTGCTGACCACCACTTCCCACTGCTCCCATTAGCTGGGAACAGCAAATCACGGCCACTGGGAGCTGAGGGGCTCTGTGCCTGTAGACACTCCAAGTAAACAAAACGTCCCGATCCACCAGAGGCTTACCCTGATGGGCCGGGAGCCAAAGTTTGCCAATCCCTGAAATATAGGGTCGGCTTATGAAAGGGTCATACAGTTTTTGCTATTTTTACTTATCTATCTTGGGGGGTCGGCTTATAAATGAACGGGCTGGTGAACGAGTATATACAGTAAGAAGAACATTGAGAAATTGGAGAGGGTTCTGAGAAGACCCACGAGAATAATTAAAGGATTCGAAAACATTACAGTGAGACTCAAGGAGCTCAGTCTATTTAGCTGAACAAAGAGAAGGTTAAGGGGTGACTTTACTACAATCTACAGGTACCTATATGGGGAACAAATATTTGTTAATGGGCTTCTCAGTCTAGCAGAGAAAGGTTAACACAATCCAGTAGGTAGAAGGATAATTAAGCATTGGAACAATTTACTAAGGGTCACGATGGATTCTCCATCACTGACCACTTTTAAATCAAGATTGGATATTTTTTTCTAAAATATATGCTCTGGACATTTTGGCAAAGTTCTAGGGCCTGGGTTATACAGGGGGCCAGACTAGATGATCACAACAGTCCCTTCTAGCCTTGGTCAACCAGCGGTTGGTTCAGAGATTCCCTGAAGGACGATCTGAGTTTTAGGCACCTGCATTTCCTCCCTCAGCAGAAGTGAGATAGTGGCCAATAGTTTTATTTAGCAGCTGGAACACAGCATCAGAGAAAAAGGATTTTATTAATTTACATATAACTTGCGTCAGAGAAGCACATTTTTCATGCTTACATACATTTCAACAAGTTTGCCTCACAACGAGTGCAGAATAGTAGAAAACTTACTAGAATTTTCCCAGTATGAGTGTGTCTAAATAGGGCCTGATGCTCATTTACACTAAAGCCCAGGGCCGGCGCGCCCATTAGGCGACCTTAGGCGGTTGCCTAGGGCACCAAGATTTGGGGGGCGGTGGGCAGCTGCCTCCCGGCTCCCCGCTCAGTGACTGAGCGGGGAGCTGGGGGCAGCCGCTGCGAGATGCCCCGCCCCAGGGAGCCGCAGGAAGCCGCCGGAGCCGCCCTGCTGCCCCCCCCGCTCAGCGCCCGAGCAGGGAGCCGCGGGGCAGCTGCCGGGAGCTGCCCCGCCGCTCAGCACCTGAGCAGGGAGCCGCGGGAAGCCGCTGGAGCCGCCCCGCCGCCCCCCCCGCTCAGCACCTGAGTGGGGAGCCGCGGGGCAGCTGCCGGGAGCCGCCCTGCTGCCCCGGGCTCCATGCTCAGCTTCTGCGGCCGGTGATACGGGGGGGCTGAGAGCCCGCGGGCGGGGGGAGCTGGCGGGGGTGTGTGGCATTATGTGGGGAGGGGAGGCTGCTCTCCCGTGGGCGGGGGAGCTGGCGGGGGTGGCCGGTGCAGGGCTGGTGCAAGGACGTTTTGCCTAGGGCGCGAAACTTCCTTGCACCGGCCCTGCTAAAGCCCATTACCAGATCAGTGTAAAGGGGCCTTAGTATAAATGAGATACACTTTCCAATAACATTCCAAGCGTAAAAGCTGCTATTTTATAATATTAAGAGTTCCCCTTGTGTCTATAACCACTATAAAGGTGGTTGGGGTGGGGGTGGTGGTATGATCTTTGTGCATATCCCACCCTGTGGGACAGAGAGTTAAGGAAGATCCTTAATTGTTCCTTTAGAGCAATTGCTGGTAGCTGAATGTCCTTTAGTCTGGCTCTCTCATTTCAATTGAAATGACATGCTGGGTTCTGTGACTGACGTTTGAGATTCCAGCTGCCTGGACAAATTCAATTTCTTAGCGCCTCCTTTGGCTGACTACTTTTGGGGGTTGCTATTTATATATTTAAAACAAGCCACAGATTCTCTTTTTAAAACAAAAATCTCAGAAGGAAGATATGTTTTATTTGAAAAGCAGTCAGAGGCAATTACTAGAAATAAAATTCCTTTGGAATAGAAAGACAGGATGTTATCCAACTCTTCATAGAAATTTAGACTTTGGAGGGCAGGGGCAGGGAGAGAGGAAAAAACTAAATACGTGAATGGGACCGAATGTCTGGGCAGTGGTTCTGCAGAAAAGGATCTAGGGGTTACAGTGGACGAAAAGCTGAATATGAGTCAGCAGTGTGCCCTTGTTGCCAAGAAGGCTAACGGCATTTTGGGTTGTATAAGTAGGGGCATTTCCAGCAGATCGAGGGACGTGATTATTCCCCTCTATTCGGCACTGGTGAGGCCTCATTTGGAGTACTGTGTCCAGTTTTGGGCCCCACACCACAAGAAGGATGTGGATAAATTGGAAAGAGTCCAGTGGAGGGCAACAAAAATGATTAGTGGGCTGGAGCACGTGACTTATGAGGAGAGGCTGAGGGAACTAGGATTGTTTAGCCTGCAGAAGAGAAGAATGAGGGGGGATTTGATAGCTGCTTTCAACCACCTGAAAGGGGGTTCCAAAGAGGATGTGTCTAGACTGTTCTCAGTGGTAGAAAATGACAGAACAAGGAGTAATGGTCTCAAGTTGCAGAGGGGGAGGTTTAGGTTTGAAATTAGGAAAAACTTTTTCACTAGTAGGGTGGTGAAGCACTGGAATGGGTTCCCTAGGGAGGTGGTGGAATCTCCTTCCTTAGAGGTTTTTAAGGTCAGGCTTGACAAAGCCCTGGCTGGGATGATTTAGTTGGGGTTGGTCCTGCTTTGAGCAGGGGGTTGGACTAGATGACCTCCTGAGGTCCCTTCCAACCCTGAGATTCTATGATTCTATGAATTCTGCTGTTTCCTTCTTCTAAGGAAGGACTGTCACCTCCCCGTTTTTTCATAGGAGTACAGTTTGTAAATTGTGTTTCTATTGCTCTCCTTTTCAAGCCCTCAATAAATCAGTATAATGCCTCCTGGCTCTATGGGTCCTCTCACTGCAAGTCATAATTTTCAGGGGACTAGTGAAATCCAATAAAAATCTATCCCAGCTTTTGTGAAAGGTAAGATGGCTACTGAGAGTCAAAGAGAGGGAATAAGGTAGTAGGAAACTTCTGCAATTTGGGGAGAGCTGGAGTCTGGGGCTAGCTGAAATCATGAGAAAGGCTTAGGATCAGAGGAAGGGAACAATGAGTGAGTAGCAGGGAGGTGGTTCTTAGTTGGATTGGAGAACAGATAGAAAAGTGTTACCAAGCAGAGATGAGGGATGGGGAGGGGAAGGAGAGGGGAAAAATAGAGAGAGAGAGAGAGATCAGTAGGATCAACTAAATTAAGACAAACTATGGCTAAGTAACCATATAGTTTTGATTTACATGGCATCTTTGATCAAATGATATGCACACTAAAAAGACTATTATACCCATTTTACAGAATTAACCAGAGGCGCACAGGGAGTCAGTAGCAGATTTGGGAATAAGAACTCAGTTTTCCTGACTCCTAGCCTTGTATTCTAACCTCTACACTATTCTGCTGCTGGATTCAAGTTACATTTTCCAGGATAACTTGAAGTCATAGCTTCTATACATTCTGAGTGATGCCATTTAACATGATCAAGAAAAAAAATTGGGGACTTTTAATCAGATATCAAAATATCTGATGATTTAGTTGGTGTTGGTCCTGCTTTGAGCAGGGGATTGGACTAGATGACCTCCTGAGGTTTCTTCCAACCCTAATATTCTATAATTCTACATTCAGGGATATATGATGCTTTGATTTTAAAAACATAATTCTTCCACTTAGGGTACACTTATTTGCTGTAAATCTTTCAGCCTCAAAGTGCAGCATATATAATACACTTTATCCTGGTTACTTGCAAACAAGTCAAAAAAACACGGTTACTCACCGTAGTAAATAGTGTTCTTCGAGATGTGTTGCTCATATGTATTCCAGTTAGGTGTGCGCGCGCGGCGTGCACGATCGTCGGAAGATTTTTACCCTAGCAACACTCGGTGGGCCGGCTGGCGCCCCCTGGAGTGGCGCCGTTAGGTGCCCCGATATATACTGCAGCCGGCCCATCGCCCCCTCAGTTCCTTCTTGCCGGCTATTCCGACAGTGGGGAAGGGGGGCGGGTTTGGAATACATATGAGCAACACATCTCGAAGAACACTATTTACTACGGTGAGTAACCGTGTTTTCTTCTTCGAGTGCTTGCTCATATGTATTCCAGTTAGGTGACTCCCAAGCCATTCCTAGGAGGCGGGGTCGGATTGTGATACAGCAGAGTTTAGGACCGCCGAACCAAAAGCGGCGTCGTCTCTAGAATGTTGCACTATGGCATAGTGCGAGGCAAAAGTGTGTACTGACGACCATGTCGCGGCCCTACAAATGTCTTGTATAGGTATGTGTGCCAAGAAGGCAGACGACGAGGCCTGAGCTCGGGTAGAGTGGGCCGTAGTGTGCATGGTGGGGACACCTGCCAAGTCATAGCATGTGCGGATGCACGACGTGATCCATGACGAGATGCGCTGGGAAGAGACGGGAAGGCCTTTCATCCGGTCCGCCACGGCGATGAACAGCTGGGTCGACTTCCGGAAGGGCTTTGTCCTCTCGATGTAGAAGGCGAGGGCTCTCCGGACATCCAGGGAATGGAGTTGCTGCTCCTTCCTGGAGGCATGGGGCTTAGGATAAAAGACAGGTAGAAAAATGTCTTGGTTAATATGGAAAGCCGACACAACCTTGGGCAGGAAGGCCGGGTGTGGCCTGAGCTGTACTTTATCCTTATGGAACACCGTATAAGGTGGTTCCGAAGTAAGCGCTCTGAGCTCAGAGACGCGTCTAGCCGAGGTGATGGCTACTAGAAAGGCCGTTTTCCATGAGAGATACAGCATGGAACAAGTGGCCATGGGCTCGAATGGGGCACCCATGAGCCTGGTAATGACTAGGTTGAGGTCCCATGTAGGGACCGGGCGGCGCACCGGTGGGTGTAGCCGTTCTAACCCCTTAAGGAACCTAGTGACCATGGGGTTGGAAAAAACAGAACCCGCCCCGTCCCGGGGGTGAAAAGCTGAAATTGCCGCTAGGTGGACTTTTAGCGACGAGAGAGCCAGACCCTGCTCCTTTAGTAAGAGGAGGTAGTCCAGTATGGTGTGGACCGGCACCTGCAAGGGGTCAAGGCCCCGAGTGCCACACCACAAGGAAAAACGTTTCCACTTAGCTGAGTAGGTGGACCTGGTGGAGGGTTTCCTACTGCTCAGCAGAACGTGCTGGACCGGGCTGGAACATCGCAGCTCCGACGGGTTCAGCCATGCAGCATCCACGCCGTGAGGTGAAGGGACCGCAGGTCGGGATGCTGGATCCTGCCGTGCTGCTGCGTGATCAGGTCCGGCCATCGCGGAAGAGGGATCGGGTCTGTCACGGACATCTCCAGGAGCGTGGTATACCAGTGTTGCCTGGGCCACGCTGGAGCAATCAGGATCACCCTGGCCTTGTCCCTGCGTAGCTTGAGCAGGACCCTGTGGACCAGTGGAACTGGTGGGAAGGCATAGGCCAGGTTGTCTGTCCAAGGATGGAGAAAAGCGTCTGTCAGGGAGCCTGGGGAGCGACCCTGAAAGGAGCAGAACACTTGGCATTTCCTGTTCTCGCGAGTCGCGAAGAGATCTATCTGGGGAAACCCCCACTTCTGGAAGACAGAGTGGATGACGTCTGGCCGAATGGACCACTCGTGCGTTTGAAAGGACCTGCTCAGGCGGTCCGCCAAGGTGTTCTGGACTCCTGGGAGAAACGAGGCCACGGGGTGAATGGAACGGGCTATGCAAAAGTCCCAGAGCTGAGTTGCCTCTCGGCAGAGGGGAAGGGAGTGTGCTCCTCCCTGTCTGTTGATGTAATGCATGGCCGTCGTGTTGTCTGTAAGGATGGAGACACAGCGGCCCTGTAAGTGTTGAGCGAAGGCTTGGCAGGCGAGTCGTACCGCTCGGAGTTCTCTGACATTGATGTGTAATGTCAGCTCTTGCTCCGACCACAGGCCCTGCGTTTGGAAGTTCTGCAGGTGAGCCCCCCAGCCGAGGGATGAGGCATCCGTAGTCACGGTGCGGGAAGGCTGAGGTGGATGAAAGGGAATACCTGACATCACATGTGCGGGGTCCAGCCACCAGTTGAGGGAGGCTAGGACTTGCGGTGGGACCGTCAGAATCATATCGAGGTTGTCCCTGTGTGGTCGGTATGCGGAGGCCAGCCATGCTTGGAGGGGCCGCAGGCGTAACCTGGCGTGGGCTGTCACGAAGGTGCATGATGCCATATGACCCATGAGGCTGAGGCAGCAGCGGGCTGTCGAAGTTGGGAAAGCTTGGAGGCTGCGTATGGCGGCTGCAAGCGTTTGAAAGCGAGCCTCTGGGAGGAAAGCCCTGGCGAGGGTAGAGTCCAGAATAGCCCCTATGAAGTCTATTCTCTGTGTTGGGACCAAAGTGGACTTTTCGATGTTTAGTAGGAGGCCGAGACGGTTGAACATGTCCATGGCCTTGTGAATGTGGGACTGGACCTGGTTGGCGGAGTTGCCACGGAGGAGCCAGTCGTCGAGGTAGGGGAATACCTGAACACCTTGACGCCGAAGGGCGGCTGCTACCACTGCCATGCACTTTGTGAAGACTCTCGGTGCTGTTGAGAGGCCGAATGGCAGGACCGCGAACTGGAAATGTCTCTGGCCCACTACGAAGCGCAGGAAGCGTCTGTGAGGTGGGTAAATGGCAATGTGGAAATACGCGTCCTTCATGTCGAGGGCGGCGTACCAGTCTCCCTGATCCATAGAGGGGATAAGGGTGCCCAGGGAGAGCATACGGAATCTCAACTTTACCATAAACTTGTTGAGACCCCGTAAGTCCAGGATAGGACGAAGCCCCCCCTTTGGCTTTGGGATTAGGAAATAACGGGAGTAGAATCCCTTGCCTCTGAGATCCCTTGGGACCTCCTCCACCGCTCCCAGAGTAAAGAGTTCGTGCACCTCCTGGATAAGGAGTTGCTCGTGAGAAGGGTCCCTGAAGAGGGACGGGGTGGGAGGGTGGGAGGAGGGTGGGGAGACGAATTGCAATCGGTATCCCCCCTGGATGGTATGTAAAACCCAGCGGTCCGTGGTGATATTCGACCACGCCGGGGAGAAGGGGGAGAGGCGGTTCATAAACAGGAGTGCGGGATCGGAATGGACTGGTACTCCGGCCTCGAGCGCCCCTTCAAAAATTTTGTTTGGGCCCCGAGGATGGCTTGTGGGGGCCCTGCCTCTGGCCGGTCTGCCGGCCGGGTTGCTGTCTCCTACCCCCTCGACCACGCGGCCTTCTGTAATAGTCTTGACGTGGCGGGGGGGGGAAATAGGTGCGTCTCACGAACGGCCTGAAGGGCCTACGCTGCGTCGCGGGGGTATGCATTCCCAGCGTGCGAATGATAGTACGACCGTCCTTTAAGGTCTGCAGCTTAGGGTCTGTCTTCTCTGAAAACAGGCCCTGCCCGTCAAAGGGTAGGTCCTGGATAGTGTGCTGGACCTCTGCTGGGAGGGTGGAAGATTGCAGCCAGGAGATGCGCCGCATGGCGACTCCGGAGGCGATGGTTCTGGCAGCGGAGTCGGCGATGTCCAAGGAGGCCCGCAGCGACGTCCTGGCCAGTTTTTTGCCCTCCTCCACGAAGGCTTTATACTCCTGTCTGGACTCTGGAGGTATAAGCTCTTTAAACTTGTCCATCGTGACCCAGGTGTTGAAAGCATAGCGGCTCAGGAGTGCCTGTTGGTTCGCCGCACGAAGCTGTAGGCCCCCTCCTGAGTAGATCTTGCGGCCAAACAAGTCTAGGCGCTTGGCGTCCTTTGATTTCGGCGCCGGGGCCTGTTGGCCGTTCCTCTCCCTCTCGTTGACGGACTGGACTACCAACGAACACGGAGGGGGGTGCGTATACAGATATTGAAAATCCCTCGGGGGGGCCATGTACTTTCTCTCTACCCCCCTGGCAGTGGGGGGTATTGAGGCTGGTGTCTGCCAGATGGATGTGGCGTTGGCAAGGATAGTCCGCACAAAAGGTAAGGCAACCCTAGTGGGGGCATCGGTCGTCAGGATGTCCACCACGGGGTCCTCCAGTTCAGGGACCTCTTCTATTTGGAGGTCCATATTCAGGGCCAACCTGCGGAGCAGGGCTTGGTGGTCCCTTAGATCGATGGGAGGTGGACCGGATGATGATGCTCCAGCCACTGCCTCATCAGGGGAGGAGGAAGAGGACAGGCCTTGGGCGAGCGGGTCCTCGACGGGTACCTCTTCGGGGCCCAGGGGTGGGGGCTCCGCTTCAGGCTGCTCTACCTCTGGCGGAGGCCTGGAGACTGTAGCCTCTGGAGGGCGGGAGACTGTAGCCTCTGGCGCTCGACGCTCCAACGTGGTAGAGGTAGGAGCTCTTGCTGCTACCCTCTGGGCTTCATAGTATGCCATGGGGGTCCAAAATGGCCACCGCTCCTGAACCTGCCCGGTCTCTGGCAGGTGACCCTGGTCGCTGATGGTGCGGTCCTCCGCGTAGAGGTCGCTACCAGCTCTGGAAGAGCGGGATCCAGAGCGCGAAGGCCAGGGCGGGGCAGAGTAGCCATGCAGTGACGTCTGCGTGGCCAGGGTCTGCCTCCTCGGTGGGGTCCGGTGCCGGGATGGTATCCGGTGCCGGGAGCCTGATCGGTGCCGGGATGGCGTCCGGTGCCATGAGCCGGATCGGTACCGGGATGGTGTCCGGTGCCGGGAGCCGGATCGGTACCGGGATGGTGTCCGGTGCCGGGAGCCGGATCGGCGTCGAGAGTCGGATCGGCGCCGGGATGGGGAGCGGCGTCGAGAGCCGGATCGAGGGCGGGACCTGGATCGGTACCTGCGATGATCTCGGTACCGTGACACGGATCGGGACCTGGAGCGTCTCGGCGATCTGCGCGTCGACCGGCCGCGGGACCGGGAGCGGCGCCGAGAGTCAGGATACCTCCGTGCAGATGGAGACCTGGAGCGGTACCGCGAGTAGGAACGGCGCCGGGATCGTGATCGGTGCCGGGACTGCGAGCGGTACCTTGGAGACGCACGTGGCTGCTGCTGGCTGGTCTCCTCCTGCGGCACCGGGTGGAAGATGGCCGGTTTGCCGCGTGATGTGATGATCCGCACCGGCGGTACCGTAGACGGGGTCGGTACCGGAGCGGTCATCTGGATCAGGTCCCGCGCCGCTGCGAAGGTGTCCGGCGTGGACGGCAGCGGGAGCTCAACCACGGAGCGTGCCGGGGAGCTGGCGGTTACCGAGCTCAACGGCCCTCGCGGGACCGGAGTCGTCGGTACCGGAGCCTGCGGAGGCTGACCTGCACTCAACGGCCTCTCGGGTGCCGGAGTTGGCAGGGCCGGCGCCGGTGTTGACGGCGGCGCCGGACTCAACGGCCTAAGGAGGGCCGGAGTAAGTGGCACGGAGACCACTGGCACCGAACTCAGCGGTCCTCCCGGTACCGGAGTTGGCGGTGCGGGCGCCTCGACAGACCTAGGCTGGCCTGGAGCTGGCTGCGCATGCAGCGGCGCCTTAGTCGGTCCACCCGACTTCTTGGCTCTCGGGGACAGAGAGCGGCTCTGTGAAGTCCCGGGTAGAGAGGGACGGTGCCTGGGTTCTTTACCGGAGGTTGGACGCTCCGGTGCCGCAGACGTTGAGGCCGCCGGGGCCGGTGCCGTGGTACGGTGCGGCGCCGACATCGGGCTAAGAGACGCCTCTAACAGGAGCTGCTTCAAACGAAAGTCCCGCTCCTTTTTGGTCCGCGGCTTGAAGGACTTACAAATACGGCACTTGTCCGGAAGATGGGACTCCCCGAGGCACTTGAGACAGGAGGCATGCGGGTCTCCTGTAGGCATCGGCTTCTGGCATGCCGAGCAAGGCTTGAATCCCGGTGAGCCAGGCATTGGCCCGGTACCGGGTTGGAGAGAAGGGGAGAAGCCCCTAATCTCCAGCTACAATTGTCACTGAGTCTAACAACAACTATTAACAACTAATTAAGGGTACTTTAACAGTACTTAAACTATCTAAAAGATAAACGAGTGCTGTAAAGCTAGGGCTGTGGAGGTCAGCGAGCTGCTCTCCACTGTTCCAACGACCGACACGGGCGGTAAGAAGGAACTGAGGGGGCGATGGGCCGGCTGCAGTATATATCGGGGCACCTAACGGCGCCACTCCAGGGGGCGCCAGCCGGCCCACCGAGTGTTGCTAGGGTAAAAATCTTCCGACGATCGTGCACGCCGCGCGCGCACACCTAACTGGAATACATATGAGCAAGCACTCGAAGAAGAAGCTCACTTTCAGGAATTTTTTAACTGTTAAAAATGCAGCTCAAATGCAAATAACATTTGGTGGTTCATGTCTGTATTTATCATAATTGGTTACAATGGAAAACAGTTTTGAGTGACCTTATTTCAGGGTATTTGATATACTACATCAGTTTTCATAATACACCTTCTGATTATCCTATAACATATGCAGAATTTAATTTTAAATTTGCTATAATCCAGTACAGAGGGGGAAAAGGAGGACATAATCCACTGGTTATATCATTTTTGCCTCCCGTCTGTACTACATTGGACACAGAATCTAGTAAAATTACACTGGTAAAAACGTAGTGCATAGGCAGCTCACACAGCTGTTGCATTTTGAATGAAATGTTTTTAGACACGACCTTGATCTTTAGCTTCTGTTTTAAGGCACTTCAATATTTAATGAAAAAAGTCATTGACAAATCTGACAATCTTGCAGAAAAATTGTCCAAAATAAAAGACACTGACTAATGGTATCGGACTATTAATCATCATTTTATGATTAATTCATTGAATAGCTTAGTTCTTGCTGTACATTGATCTGTTTTAAGACAAGTGTCCTCTGAAGATTAGTTTTATATTGCAAAGCAGACTGAAAGTGGCAGTGCATGAGGTGCTTAATAATGACAGGAAAATTGCAACAGGAGTACAATTTCATCAGCACCAATGTAATGTGTCAAAGATGGAAAAGTTAGGGTCTATTCAATATGGGCTAGATTTTCAAAAATGCTCAGCATTAAAAGAACATTTTTGAAAATGTCTCATTTTGAACTCTGCCAAATGGAAAAAGTCCTTCAACATTTTGAATTTTTTTTCACTGCTCTACTATTTATACATTGCGGTACCATCTACAGGCCCCAACCAAGACTGAAGGCCGATTGTGCTAGGTGATGTACACACATGTAGTGAGACAGTCTCTGCCTGCAAATGGTTTGTAATCTGCAGAGAGAAGATAAAGGACTGGGGGGAAGGAAGGATTTTATTCCCATTTTACAGATGGGGAATTGAGGAACTTGCTCACGGTCACACTGGGTATGTCTTCACTGCACAATTTGCCTGGGACCTTACTTGAGTTTTAGATTTAAATACCTACTATCAACACACAAGTCTCTAAACTGGGTTTGGAGGTACTTTAAACCTACACTAATTGGCTCAGTTGAGGGTATGGATTAGAACCAGGGCCGGCGCGCCCACTAGGCGACCCTAGGTGGTCGCCTAGGGCGCCACGATTTGGAGGGCTGCTCACCGCGGCTGCCTCCTGCCTCCCGGCTCTGCAGCTGAGCCTCCGCGGCTGAGCCGGGAGCTGGGGAGGTGCCGTGGGCAGGGAGAGGCTGCCGCGGGTGGGGGGGCTGAGCTGCCGGCCCACGGGGGGTGGGGAGCCGTGGGTGGGGGGGACTGACTGCCGCAGGGGGGGCCGCTGTTAGCTGGGTGCGGGGGAGGACGCAGGGGAGGGTGGTGTTAGCTGGGCGGTGGGCGGGGAGGGCACAGGGCTGGTGCAAGGAAATTTCGCCTCCGGTGTGAAACTTCCTTGCATCGGCCCTGATTAGAACCTGGGCTCTGCTGGAGAGAGGATGCTAGCAAAAATCACTCGAGTGCTGATAGTCCTCCATTGCTCTCCCACAACTCCTCCAGAAGGACAGACAAGTTCTCTCGCAATTGACACAGCTGACTGGGAAAGAATCCCAGAGCATCTCAGCACAAAGAACCATAGTACGTGCCCCCAGACACACATGGAAGAGGGAAGAAACAGCAAGGACACTAATGTCGTTAGGGCTTTGCAGTGGGGCTTGGCTAGGCTAAGCTGGGTGCTCAGATCCTGGTGCCAATCACCTAGGTTAACTGTGCAGTGCACTCAAGTCTGTGGCACAGGCAGGAGCTGAACACAGATCTCCTGAGAGTTCCAGTCCAATTCCTTAATTACAAGATGATGTGCCCTGAATTGAGAATGCAAACGATCTGCCTGCATAAGACCTAGTGATCCATCTCTGTGAAATCCACTGCTAATGAGCAAATATCCATACCGGTCAGAGTGGGAAAATGAATCTGCTCTGCAGAATTTAGCTTCAACATTTCAGATGTTTGCTGTCCTGGAATATAGCAAGGAATGTTTGATGCTGACTTTGCTAGAGGAATCCATCATGAGCAGTAAGAAGTGAACTTCCCCCAAGTTATTTTTTAACCAGCTCGTCAAGGCTATATCAGAATGTTCTGTTGCCAGGAGATTACCCACAGAGACAACACTGCCTGCACTAACACTAACACTTTTTGACTCCACACAAAAAAAAGCAACAACTCTACTTAAGAAGCAGGAGTATGGATACTTTCCAATTATAAGGGTAAAGCAGCTCTGGAACAGGCTTCCAAGGGAGGTTGTGGAATCCCCATCATTGAAGTTTTTTAAGAACAGGTTTGACAAACACCTGCCAGGTGTTAATGACAGCAATAAAGAACAACCATGAGTTTGATCCAATGCCCATTGAAGTAAATATACTCCCATTGACTTCAATAGGTTTGGGATCAGGCCCTTTTATGAAGTGTGTTTTGGAGGGGATTTTCTGATTGTTGTTTTCTCATCACACGGTATTAAAATATACATGTCTGTGGGGAAAGGTGCATTATTTGCTTAGCATACTTCAAGGAGAACAAAGACAATGAAATTAAACCTAAAAATAACTATTGCTTTCAGGGTAGAGGGTGCAGCTATTTTCAGCAACAAAGGTTTATGTTGGAAACATCAGTGAGTTAATAGGGATTAATATCCTGCCCCATTAGGATGCAAGAGCTATTTATGAATTGCAAAAATGCATGTGAAAAAATAAAATGTCTGCTTCAAAATAACTCAGAGGCAGAAAAACAGAGTATTGGGGAGTTTTTGCCAACAAATTGCTCTGGACGTGGGACCTTGTTATGAAGTCTGAAGCACACTGTTATGGTTAAGAAAAAGTTCTAAATCCCTGAAATTATGGGTTCATAATGGAAACCCTGACAGACCCTTAACTACAGCAGTGAGAACAAGAGACACTATAATACATATTAATATATCACTTGTGAAGTAATTAGGCATGAGGCTCACCGACTACAACATGTTTTCCATGAGACCATTGAAAGCAATATTAAGATTCATTTTAAGTTAGCTGGAAAACCATTGAGAGGGCCCTGCAGTGCAGTAAAATATTGTGGGTTCTTGAAAAGCTTATTCCATTAGCTCCGAGGCCTTGGACTACATATAGTGACATCTCAAAAGCAGGGCTGGCTCCAGGCACTAGATAGCAAAGCACGTGCCTGGGGCGGCGCCCTGTAAGGGGCGGCAGTCTGGGGATTCTGGGGCAGCCATTTTGGGGGATTTTTTTGCTTCGGCCCTTCAGCGGCGGCCATTTTTTTTGGCTTCGGCAGTTCGGCGGCGGCCATATTTTATTTATTTTTTGCTTGGAGCGGCCGAAAAGCTGGCGCCGGCCCTGCTCAAAAGCTGTGCAGGAGGAATGTAAAAATATATTGCTGTTTAGCTCGCAGTACTGTCCAGTCCTTTGATTAGAGAGAGATCACTTCCTGCAGTAATGTGTTACCCATAGCAACATCTGGAGTGCCACAATGGAGTAGTTCCATACAACTCAATGGAGCCATATTGGCTAATGCAGGCTGAGGAACGATCCACGGTGTATCCAGGACATGGTGTTGCTAAACTTTTTTTTGACAATCTCTTCCTTTCAACTAGCCTGATACTTCAATCACTGTTGGCAGACCCCAGAGCAATAAAGAAAGAGACCTTGTGTAAAACATTACCAATATCTATAATCCAGTTCAGTCTGAATTTGTTTTAGGTCCTAAAGTGCAATAGATGTAATCTGCAGTATAAATACATTGTCATTAGGTAACTTGCAAAGTTTCATCACTCAATCGTTTCATTTACGGGAGGGGAGTGTCATGCAATATTTGCTTTAGTTCCAGTTCGCTTAGGTTTGAATTCATAAGTTTTCCTTTGGGTGGAGGCTGCTGAGTTTTATGGGGTCCCCCACTGAACAGTGGGAAATTGTGAATAAGGAAAAGCATCAATCCTCACAAAAGGTTTATGGACTTTAGCCAAGATTGTGGGAAGCTGGCTCTTTCCTGCTGCTTAGTTACCCCCTGAGTGTGAAGCCATGGAGTCCTCACCAGTTACTTCCGTAGAAGTGGCCTTGATAATTTAGTTGTCCCCTAGTGATCAGTAACAGGGACATTAATAGCTTCAAAAGATGAAAGTGCCAAAGGTCAGATTGGGTCTTTCCCCATACAGGAGCCGGGTAGAAGTTGTCCTTGTACCCAGAAAGCACATTAACTGGGTGAAGCTAGTATCCCCAGCAATGCTTGCCTGAGCAGGTTAGATAAAGAACACCACACCACAGAGCATGTGGTGGGGGAAGCACATGCTGTCTAGCAGCCAAGAGAGTTCCTGGGCACACTGTGTGAGGCACAAGGACTCACAGTTCTCAGTGGGGCAATGGACCACCTGACCACCACAAGGCTTTCTGAAAGACCTAAAGGGATTAGAATGCATGATATAAGTTTACAAGAATTACTTTCCAAAGCAGGATTGCTGATTTCAGATAAATGTTGGTATGAGGGCTGCTATCTTGGCAGTCACCAGATCTCAAACTGGGAACCTCCAGAACTAAAAGCTTATGCCCTTACAGGTTGAGCTAAAGTACTATTGAGATGGGACTGTAACATACCCATACCCTCTGTGGACCATGCACAGAGGGGCACCTGTAATATACACTGACCAGTGGGTTACATGGGAAGACTTTGCCATGTTAAAAAGAGGAGGATTAGGTAGACTTTTCTTGGAAACTGGTTTTGGATCTTCCTTGAAACCAGTGTGACTTTTTTTTCCTTTTTTGGGGGGTAAGTTTCCATTTAGAAAGGGTTAAGTGAAGAAGAGATAATTTAATAATTATTTGCTGTTGGATTCGATAAGAATCTACAAGTAAACAGGTAACTCATCACTGCTAGGCATGTCAGAATTTCTTTATCAATTCAACAGATGTCAATGTTTATTGTAAGTACTTGTTTTTCAATTTTTATGAATTTGAATATTCATAGTTCTGGGAAATTATCAGCGGACAGTGTCAAACAGCTATTTAATGAGAGTTGAAATTGAGATTCAAAAGATTAAAGTTTTATAAGCCATTAAAAGCAAGTTGTCATCCTCACATGCCAAAATATACCAAGTAAATTGCCTTAAATCAACAAGCCATACTGCTAGCCTATTTGTAACAAGCCTAATTCAAAAGTGTATATCACTGGAATTTGTCTCTATAAATTCAAGCATCTGTAAATTTCAATTATTGATGGAAATATTTTTTCATCAGTTTGCATTTTTAAGGTGAAATCAATGCTTACTGACATTTACCTGTCTAATCCTTCCAAGCCTAAGCATGGTTCATAATCACCTCTAACACATACTAGTCATGTCTGTACCATCCTCTTAACATCTACAGATTACTTATTAGCCCTTTATCAGCTATTTATAAATGGAAGCTTAATATAAGGTGTGACTACATGTGCTTGCTTTGTAGATATCTTGCTCTTCCACTTTTTTTTCCCCTTTTTATTTTCAGAGAGGACTGTGATGTGCTCCAGATTGGAAGCAAAGTAAGGATGAATTCCAATCTTCAACATGGAACAAACCAAGTTTCCCCAGTGGGAAACTACCTGAAACCTTTCACAAGTTATGGCTTAGCCAAACATTCTTACATTCACAGTGAGAAAAAAAACACACATGAGGAAAATATCTTTCAAGTTTAAGACCTTATCGAACATCCTGCGCTTATTTAGTCTGTAGGAAAGAAGAGCGAGGGGGGATTTGATAGCAGCCTTCAACTACCTGAAGAGGGATTCCAAAGAGGATGGAGTTCAGCTGTTCTCAATGTTGGCAGATGACAGAACAGGGAGCAAATGATCTCAAGTTGCAGTAGGGGAGGGCTAGGTTGGCTATTAGGAAAACTCTCTCACTAGGAAGATGGTGAAGCACTGGAATGGGTAACTTAGGGAGGTGGTGGAATCTCCATCCTTAGAGGTTTTCAAGGCCCGGCTTGATAAAGCCCTGGTTGGGATGATTTAGTTGGGGTTGATCCTGCTTTGAGCAGGGGGTTGCACTAGATGACCTCCTGAAGTCTCTTCCAACCCTAATCTTCTATGATTCTATAATCCTATATTACTTTTTAAGAAGTGTGATGCTGTAATTAAATTTTTATAAGAATTTAAAAGCAAATACATATATACAAAATAGCGTATAACCAACAAATTGTCACTCACGGAGAGAAGTTACTCTAACAAACTCAGATTATGGTGGGTGTTTTTCTTTTTGCTTTGACCTCTTACTCCTCCACCCTGCCTTTATGACCTTTAATTACAGTACTGAACTACCTCAAGCAGCCATCCAAATCTGGCTTGAATATCTTTTCTTTAAAATAGGAAAGACTTTTTGTGGTTGGCTGTTTTGTTGACTGAGGGTTCCCTATGAAGCCATGACTTTCACCTATAACAGGCATCCACTGGGAAGACTGTAGGGCAGCAAACTGCTACTTCTGTGTTAATCAAACTCAGTTTATCTACCTAAAGAGGCTTAATCAACTGCTGGGATTGGATTTAGTAATTTTACAGAGTGCAGGTATTCCAGACTTGCTGCTGGCTTCCCATATGGAACTTTCTGGTGTGTTTGGCCAAGTTTTCCCCGGAGTTGTACAGCATACGGTGAGCGAGTTGTCCACCTAGCTGCCATCTTTCACGGCATAGTTATTATAGTCTATGTATTGATCCTGTGCCTGCACCCAACTGAATCGTTTGGCTTTCAGCAACAGCAGGACTGGACAGTGGAGCCAATTGAAAGCCTATTGAATCAATGGAAACAATCTCTCTGACTTCAGTGAATTTTGGGGATTCGGTTCATAGTGATTTCAAATTCCTTGGAATTAAGACTCCTCAGTAAGTGTCAAGTTAAATATTATTACACATTACCCTTAAAATAAATGTAATAAACAGGTGCCATGTTTCTATTTCTTTTCTTGTGTGCAAACCCAATTAGGTGGTTGGAGAGTTACTCAATGATCAGTGAAGAGTTACTTAATCTTTAGGTTTGTCTGTAGACAGGGACTCTATTGTGGCACTTTGAGAGGACATGGGATTTTGTCTGAAGAGTTATTTCAAAAATTAATTAGTCTGAGGACTATTGGAGGTGGTTGAAACCCTAGAGTGTAATAAATTCACTGAACTGAGGTACTCATAATAAACTTCCACACTTCATTATTTGAAATAACGCACTATCTGAAAGAGTAAAGATAAAAAGGCCAAAAAATGAAAGTTGCTGTATCATTTTACATTAAATTTGCAGGCCGGGGAAGTCTAATGATTTCCACAAGAGATGGTCTGAAGTGTTCCCATAGAGATCCAGTCATCTATAAGCCTGGCTATTCTTCCAGCCTCTGAACAGACTAGAACAATACCATGCTCCTTAAAGTGTTGATCACAGCGGGGCCAATCCAAGGTGCTTTACACGAGTCTAAAAATCATAAGCAGTTTAAGAGTTGTATTTCTCATCATAAGTTATGTGGGAAAGCACACAGGGCAAATCAGCCTACCGAGAACTTACAACACAGGGTTAATTCCACACCTGACACATTGATTTGCAACAACCGATGATCTGGCCCCACAACATGGTCTTGCTCCAAGAGGGAGCAATGGAATGTATCCATTATTCCATCCACATCTTATTGTAGACAGGTGCTGCTGTCTTGTATGGGTGCCCTACAACATACTTGAGGTGTGGTGGGTCAGGATTCTGTCCCCCGGCTCTGAGAGTTTTGTATAAGCACAGGCTTTATTTGGTCTTGTACTCTGTCAGTGGGGCTCCAACTCTGGAACAATATTTCAGAGTCAGATAAACAGCCAGTGCTTAAGGTGGAACAGTTTTGGGCCCCACACTACAAGAAGGATGTGGATAAATTGGAAAGAGTCCAACAGAGGGCAACAAAAATGATTAGGGGGTTGGAGCACATGACTTATGAGGAGAGGCTAAGGGAACTGGGATTGTTTAGCCTGAAGAAGAGAAGAGTGAGGGGGGATTTGATAGCTGCTTTCAACTACCTAAAAGGGGGTTCCAAAGAGGATGGATCTAGACTGTTCTCAGTGGTAGAAGATGACAGAACAAGGAGTAATGGTCTCAAGTTGCAGAGGGGGAGGTTTAGGTTGGATATTAGGAAAACCTTTTTCACTAGTAGGGTGGTGAAGCAGTGGAATGGGTTACCTAGGGAGGTGGTGGAATCTCCTTCCTTCGAGGTTTTTAAGGTCAGGCTTGACAAAGCCCTGGCTGGGATGATCTAGTTGGGGTTGGTCCTGCTTTGAGCAGGGGGTTGGACTAGATGACCTCCTGAGGTCCCTTCCAACCCTGAGATTCTATGAAAGGGGTGTATGTAGAGACCGCAATATTGATGCCAAAATGATAAGAAAAAATGTTATAACAAGTCCATTATTAGATTGTAACAAACTTGTTTGTGCCTCTAGTGAATATGAAGATATAGTTACAAGTATGGCATAGCTAGGATGCTTAAAAATATAATACCATATTATGTTTAGCTCATTATATAGCAGAGTGTTAAAGCTAATCACACGGGCAAAGTAAGTACACTAATTATTAACTAGACAGGGCCTATCAGTCCTTAAATTAGTTTGCCTGATCAAACTGTTTTAAAGTATCTAATAAGATACTAAAACTGAATTCACAATAATTTTGGGAACCAATATACTTTGGTTTTAATTTACCCAAAAAACCCCACCCACAAGCAGTTCATTCTTATAGATGTCTCTGCTAAAAGCTCTCCAGAGAGATATACAGAAGAGATTGTCATGGAAGTAACCAGTTTATCATTTACGTGCATTCATTTGCGTTGTTTTGGTCAACATTTTCTTTAATATCCCTGGTTAATAACTGTGAAGACTTTGCTTGGTCTTAATCATAGTATCCCTAAGGCATATAAAAGAACCCCTGTAATTAAAGTTGTGAGTCACCCCCTGATTCAGGAGGGCTGGCCTACCACTTCTTGTTTCTCTAAACTAAATGTTTTAGTAATAGAAAAAATAAAACTACTTGGCATCTAACCATATAAATGACCTTTTTTTACCCACAGGGGCGAAACCATACAAAAATAATAATCCATCTTGGTTTAAGCACTTAAGTACTCTTATCAAAGCTGCTCCTCTCAGGTTCTCATAGGCTCCCACTTCAAGCACTGAACACAGTGTACTCTTAACGGGAGCAGAGGGAGAGGGGATTAAAAATCAGTCCTAGAAATGCTAGATGACTATTCCCTTTGGTCCGCAAAACTAGGGCCTGATTCAGTGGCGAGAGACTCCTATTGGTTTCAATTGGCTTTGCATCAGGCCTCAAAACAGATGTGCAAAGGCATGCTTTAAAGAATGCACCACCTGAGACATTGAAGAGTAGACTGGAGAAAACAATAAAAGTCATAGGAGAGATAACAAGTCTTCATTGGTAGGGAAGTAGACTTGAAGACCTAATGTGTGTCTTTCCATAATAGGTCTGAATCTTTATGATTACATTTCCAGTGTTGTTTTCCCCCCCTCAAGTCAGGGAGGAAATATAAAAGACTCGCTCTTGGTGTTTGTTTTAGCATTTCCATTTTCATATGGAACCAAGAGGCATGGGGGAAGAGAATTAACAAAAACTAAACAAAACCTTCAAAACCTCAACAATGTTTGTTTTGAGGGAGGAGGTAAGGTTCAGGCCAGTTCTCATGTTTATGAACTGTCTGGTGTCTCCTTATTAAATCCCACTGTCCTCCTGGTTCCCCTTGCCTACCCACAGATCTGACCTATTTATTCCAGCTGAGGGTCTGACCCCAAACTTTCAAAAATGGCTCTGCGGGTCACACGCAAAAGGAGGGGTAACATCACCCCACCCCCCCTTCTCCGCACATCTCTGCTTTGTACTCTGATAAATCATACATCTATATGTAGTGGCAAGTATCATCTATATCTAGTATCAAGTATTTTCAGCCATGCATCTGAAGAAGTGGGTTATATCCCATGAAAGCTGATGCCCAAATAAATCTGTTAGTCTTTAAGGTACCACCGGACTCCTCATTGTTTTCATCTACATCTATTTTGTTTAAATGGAAAGGACCATGGGCTTATATAGTTCGGGAGACTGAAAGAGAATCATTGAGATGGTTGTGCTATCTCAGGAGGAAAAAAAGTCAGTGAATGATGCCTTTGCTTTTAAAATTAAAGTTCAGGAATGAATCCACCTCCTCAGACACTCCTCAGTCATTTCTTCTGGCTGCACCATCTTCCCCAATGGTTTCAACTAAAGCATAAGGTCCTAGTGAGATGAATTAGAAGCAGTGCCATCTAAAACAGAAAAGCTGCAGATTGCTTTATTGCAGGGGTCTCCAAACTACGGCCCGTGGGCTGGATCCGGCCCGCGGCTTCCATTTCTCCGGCCCTCCAACCAACCAGAGAAGCGAACAGCTGAGTAGGCACCCCGAGCAGGCAGGGGGAGGGGCCGCCAGCAGCAGCTCACGCAGGACTGCAGCACAGCTGAGCTGTGCAGACAGGTGAGTGCCCCCGGGAGCCAGTGTCCCCCCAAAAGGGGAGCCAACTTAGGGGACTCATTGCTGCAGCTGAGGAGATACAGGGAGAGGCAAAAGCAGGCTACAGCTGAGCAGGCAGGGGGAGGGTCTGTGGGCAGCAGCTCGTGCGGGGGGAAAGGGGGTGAGCACAGCTGAGCTGTGCAGAGGGGTGAGTGCCCCCGGGAGCCAGTGCCCCCCCAAAAGGGGAGCCAATTTTGTCAGAAAAACATCAGTACCATACTTCTCATTAATCCTAAAATAATATTTCTTTATTTTTAAATATGTGAGTGTGATTTTTAATGTATTGACAAATATTCTGAGTGATTTCACAGTACCTGCATCAATTAACTTTTATACCTGATTTAGAATTTAATGCAACACTGACAGAGTAGTGTTGGTTTTTTAAAACCATTTTGCATATATTTTGCATACATTTGCATATATTTAATTTCTTTCACTGTTGCTTCGGCCTGCGAAGCCCCTTCAAAAATCTAATATGGCCTTCATCTCATAAAGTTTGGAGACCCCTGCTTTATTGGAATCATTAACTGCTCAAATTAAAAGTATTTTCAACCACATGTGTGGCATTAAACAGGAAATGTGCCTGAGTGGATATTTTGCATTGTGGAATACAGAACCTTTAATTGGGATAGGGGTTTTCAAAACAAGTTATCATAGAATCATAGGGTTGGAAGGAGGTCATCTAGTCCAACCCCCTGCTCAAAGCAGGTCCAATCCCCAATTTTTGCCCCAGCTTCCTAAATGGCCCCCTCAAGGATTGAACTCACAACCCTGGGTTTAGCAGGCCAATGCTCAAACCACTGAGCTATCCCTCCTACATTTATATTAAATGCAATATAACATTATATAATGTGGTTTTAATGACCACAGGGCTGAAAATATTCAGAAAAAAACTCATCTCAAATGAACATAAGTACGTGTTTAAAGACCTTTGCTCCCCAGGGATGCTTTATTTTGCAGAGAAATAACAGTAGATTACTGCTCCTGCAACTATGATCAATATGGAAATGGAAAGTATCCCAATTTACATTACAGGCCACTGCAGCTAGATTGAAGGTCATAGCATTTGGACATTACTTTTTGTTTGACCACTGAGACAGAATTCAGACAACCTTAACATTGTACATCTTTCTACTTGGAAATGCAAACACATTCTTATTCAACAGGTCTGCTCTACATTTATTCAGAAACCATGCCTGTGACCCCAGGCACCCCCTGCATTCACCCCCTACACACTACTGCATTAATATTGGCATCAAATATGCCTTGCGGGGTATCGTTTGAAAGCCAGTAACCCACTGGCCAATACTGTGAAATACATGTAACAACATTGTGTGTGAAATGATAAGTTCTGTGTAACATTACTAGAACATGTTTAAGACCAGACAGCCTAACCTAGGGAAAGGTAATAAACAGGTATGACCTAGAAAAAGAAATATGGGTTTACCTTACCTTACATATTATCAGTAAACAAAGCCACTGATCTAGACCAGCGGGGGTTATCCTGAGACTAAACTCAGTGGCCAGAATTAACATTGATCATGCAGAGACAGAATTCCCCAGGAGGCCTTCCTAACTATTAGGACAGAATTCCTTTGGGAATATAAGGGACAGAGAGACACTATCTTGATTCTTCCCTTTAAGGAGATAAAGAAACTAAGCAATTGGATCTATATGATAGTCCTGGCCAGTGAAAAATGTGGAAAAATGACTGGGGTGAGAGACACCATCCTGAAAAAAAGACTATCTTGCTATACCCTGTTTTAGTCTTTTAAATGTGTTTTCACTTTCATTTGCTTGTAACCAGCTCTACCTTTATCTCTTACTTTGTATCACTTAATCCATGTTCTTTTGTTAATAAGAGCATTTTGCTTTCACTAGAAATTATCAGTGCTGTGTGAATTCAGTAAAGTATTTGCTTCTAGTAAGCCAACAAGTTGAAATGTACTGTCTCTGTAAAGGCAGTGAACATAATACTTTTCCTGCGAGGGCCCAGTAAGAGGGACTGGTTTCTGCGGGAGAATGATCTGGGGATGAATTCAGGGTTAGAAGGGTCCTAAGGTCAGTCTACAAGAAGTAACGCAAGTTAAGCAAAGCCGGGGGGGGGGGCGGGGAGGCATGTGGGCTCCTGGCAGGAAGTTACAGCTCTGATCCAAAACGGCACAGCCACAAGACACCCAGGGTTACAAGGCAGACATTGACTGAACACTTTACAGGCCTGCGTGAACCGCAAGATGTCATAATATCTCATTTTAGTGAAAAATGAGGTTTTTATGCTCCAGAATCACAGCTCAGAGGGTGAGTTGCAGTCTATTTCTTGTGCATCAGTACAATCATATATTAAAGACATGAAAGGAGAGGGAATCCAGCTCGCTCTATCAATTGCTCTGCAATTGTCCCTAAAGTGGACAGGACTCTCACCAACCAAGGCCAGGTCTACACTAGGGGCGGGGGTCGATGTAAGGTACGCAACTTCAGCTACGTGAATAACGTAGCTGAAGTCGACATACCTCGCTCGACTTACCACGCCGTGAGGACACCGCAATGCCATCTGCCGCCGCTCCGCCGTCAACTCCGCTTCCGCCTTTCACTGGGGTGGATTACCGGAGTCGACAGCAGAGCGATCGGGGATCGATTTATCGCGTCTACACTAGACGCAAAAAGTCGATCCCCGAAAGATCGATCATTACGCGCCAATCGGGCGGGGAGTGAAGACATACCCCATGAGGAACAGGCCCAGGTTCATTCAGAGGGAAGGTGCCATTTTTATATAGTCACTTTGCAGAGCAGCATTGCACTTTAATGGCCAGTTAGTGGCAGAAGTGAGAGCAGAGTCCTTCTGGATCACAGCCCTGTACTTATCTCTGAACAATGCAATTTGGAAAGGTGAATTGCTGAGTACGTTAGCTGGGAGATAAGTTTGAAGTACATCATTCCTCCCGAATATGCCTGTGTTTGTCTTGACAATGGCAGACCCAGGAGTCTTGCCTTTCTCTTGCACCATGACAAGTATCGCCCCACCTCTGACCATCTAGTTTTGCCCTCACCCAGACACCAAGGTCCACTGGCAGCATTCATTCACAGGGGAACATCGGATGCATTGTTTCTTTTGTCATCCTGTTTCAAATGTGGCAATTGTGTGTGAAGTTGGTCATCTAGAGAACAATCAAAATCCATGGCTGCCAACTGCCTCCCCACCCCTCCACCATTAACTGTGGACGATGACAGTTGCCGTTTCCCCTACAATAGACCAAATCTAGATTTGGTTCATCTCATGCCATATTCTGAAACAACTAGGAACTGAGGATTGCCAGGGCAGAAGAACTCTGGCACTCAGGGAGAGACGGGAACAGGCACAATGCAGGGTCGGTAGAGCTAAGAGGAGTCACTGATTCCCATTCTCCCTATGAGCCCAACACAGGAGGATTTCAGGGGATTCAGCAGGGGTCCAGGCAACCTCTACATGATGGGCTGCTGAACTAAGACAGTAAAGAGGGTTCCACCTACAGATCTGGCAGCGTAACAACCACCACATACTTATACACCATTCGCAGCTGCAGCGTAGGATATATACAGTTCACGTTAAATGTATATAGATAACCACAAGAAGTATCAGAGGGGTAGCCGTGTTAGTCTGGATCTGTAGAAGCGACAAAGGGTCCTGTGGCACCTTATAGACTAACAGAGGTATAAAGTAAAGAAGTAGAAAAATTATAATATATATAAAGTCAGATTCTGTAGAAGTGATGACATTGGCCCTGCTTGCACTGGAAAGCTTCTCACCAGCCCTGGGCAAGTCAGATTATGCAACGCGGAAGAGTATCTTAAAGGCACTGATTTCACAAGAAATTCGATGTATTTGTTCAGCATGTTTTTGCTTCAGATTCTCATGGCTAAAGAGGAAAAACTTCAAGTCTTTCTCGTGAAAGTCTTTATAGAGATAGCTCCTGCCTAAAAGCTTATTACCAAGGGCCTGGCACATCAGCACAGAATGGTAGAGATATTATTGTTGCCTTCATCATCGGAGGAAAATTAAAGTGATCTTGTCAATACACATGCATCCTTTGAATGTATGTAACAGCATAGACTTTGTCTAGGGGCTTTTTTAACAAAAATCCCTACAACTTCCCATCAACTCTGTCACATGATTTCTCTAAAAATAACTCCCTATGAATTGATCTATAAGTTGCATTGAGTGGGGGGCGGGAAATCTGCTTTTTAAAAGTCTAAGTCAGAAATGAAAAGTAATCAAAACATTTCACACAGACAGGAAGGTCCCCAGGAAACTAACAATGCAGCAATATAACGTTACTGCGGGCCAGATCCTCCACTGTTCTGTCCTCCTTTGCACTGCACGGTCAGCTGGCTCTAAAGCTGGTTTAACCAGACCAGGAAGGATAGCTCCATGCAAGCATGATTCTTCAGTGGCAGAAAGCCAACGACAGGCCAGAGTCTTACATCACCCGCTTTCCCTGGCCCCGGCATAACCAGGATGGCCCTAAGCTGCGCTGATCATACTCTGTAGTTTGACTCCTTGTGGTCTTCTGCAGCTGGTGTAAGTTCGAACCACTGTCAAGATAGCCTTGCTTGAGGCGGGGGTGGGGCCTGCACAGAGGCTGCACCTGGGACAACGGTGCAGCCGGGTACACCACTGTTGTGCACATGTAACCCACACACCTCCTGGGTGTGGTGTTCTGTCCCATCTAGTGGCACTGAGACCACTTAAAGAGAGAGATAAAATGAATCTGCTCTACAGCCTCAATTAACAGTCAGCTTTTAGCTCATGCGGTAGAGACTCAGGCACTAAGCTCCAGAGGTCCCAGGTTCGATCCCACCCACCGATGACAAGGGACTGTCAGTGTTACACACATCCACACGCCATACCTGACCAGGGTCCTGGGCCTCCTCCAAAATCTGCTGAAGTCAATAGCAGTCTTTCCATTGATTTAAATGGGCTTTGGATGAGGTTCTCTGTGCAGATAAGCTGACTCCAAGCATCTGGCCTGATTTTTAGAAAACAAGATGTGTTCAAGAATTGTTTTAAGTGGTTATGTTAAGATAGACACAACTGGGACCAGTTAGGAACTTTAAATCAAACAAGTCTGTGGGCTTATGAATAAGATGAGGGCAAATTAATCATATAAACACATAACCTCTTTAGGCCTTCAGATTTCAGAACAAGACTTTCAATAGACCTTTGTTGACAAATATTTTTAATGCTGGGATTTAGCATGGAATACTTAAGATAAGACGAGACAGAAAACTGTAGGCCAATAACAATCTGTATGCAAATTAAGTTCAAAATTTTCTCCCACACATGTGGTGCTAATATCAAAAAGATAAGTCTGACCCATCATCTCAATATTTGCAATATGCAAAATAATGTAAATTACAGAATTAAAGCACTTGTGTGCCATTAAAATAACCAAATAAGAAAGATTACTATCACTGAAATGAGGAAAGAATTTATGAGCAGTGATTGTGACTTTTTTTGAACCCCCCCCCCCCCCACAAATATTGTTGATAATAAAATAGGTTGTTCTATTTGGAGTTTCACAGAGCCTCCTATAAAGTTTTACAGCTATGATTCCCTGTCACATAAAAGTTATATACACACAGGATATAACATAAGGGAAATAATGCAGGTTTAAGCTGCCATTTGTATCATAAAATTATTTCTTTAACATAGAAATACCAAGGTTCTGTCTTCTTGTAGTGAGTTTGCTAGTGATGGATGACTTCAATGCATGAAGCCTCTATGTGGTCCTTAAATTCAGTACTCAGGTGTCAGAACCACCATGTACATGTCACCTGAATATTACAATAATTGAAAAGTAAGACTGGAAGGTGCCTCAAGAGGTGAGCTAGTCCATCATTCCCACGCTAAAGCAGGATTAAGTATATTATCCCCAATAGGTGTTTGTCTAACCTATTCTTAGAAAACCTTTAGTGAAAGGGATTCCGACTCCCCACCCCACCTTAGGTAACCTGTTCCAGTGCTTAACTATCCTTATAGTTGGAAAGTTTTTCCTAATATCCAACCTAAATCCTGCAAGCTAACTTCTTTTCGTACCCTTGATGGACATGGAGAACAATTGATCACTATCCTCTTTATAGCAACCTTTCGTGTATTTGTAAAGGACTGTTTGTAACATATTTATAACACATATTTATATTAGAACTGGCACTGAGTTGCTCGTGGCCCCAGTGCTATAATGCAACCCCAGCGATCTTATCCAGGGCAGGGACAGAATGACCAACTACCAGCTCCAGGACTCTTGTCCTGCTGCTACGCCAATAGTCATCAATCACAGGGCAAAGCTTATACACCAGGTACCTGCTAGTTTATGGAGCCTCAATATCTAGTGGGAAAGCCTTGCATAAGTAGGACACTTTCTCCCAACACATTCTCTGCTCCCACAGCTTTGCTGACACTATGCAAAGTCTTACTATGTAGTAAGACACCACTACAGCAAAGGTCTCCATTACCATCTTCCTGATGTTTGACTGGGAGGGGTTGTGTGTTGAGATCAGCTTTATATACGTAAAACCTTGATTTATGGAACAATCAGTAACTGTGTCAATGCCTTTGTTAAACTGTTCAGGTTGATTCACCAAATCCATGTGATGTATTATCAGGTTTAGAAATGGGCTCAGAGGCAAGTAGCTCCACCCAATTGCTTCTAAAACAGAAATATTACGTTGGTGAATGAAATGGTTTGAGAAGGAGCTGGCAAATGAGCTGAATACGCTTGCTAATTTCATGTGTATGTTGCTAATGATTTTGGTCTATCAAAAACGGCCATGATGTAGGATTTCCTGCTTAAGCCATGCAAGTGTTGAGAAAACACAATGTGGGGACAGTGAGAGCAAGAACGAGTTGTTTCCTAAATTTCTGAAGCCACATAATCCACTGGTTGCTGTAGCATTGTGCTCCAGAATTTAAAGTTCTGCATTTAAAATATGTAATCCTATAAACCTAACGGTTAAAATGGCCAATCCTACCTATTTTAACAGAAGCAGTTCATTAATGTTCTTCTTCCACATCTATTGCCAGATGTGGCAGACTTGCAACATTAGTCTGTCTGATGCAGCACTTACTCATTCACCAGCATAAGTGTGTCCAGAGTAGGTGTGGAATGGGCTGACTGGAATGTACCTTATGCAAAATGTCAGGGTGTGACCACTCAGCCGCTCCTTCACAAATTAGAGTAGGAAGAGAGTAGCAGAGATGCAGCAAAGGGGCCAGGGTATGGGCAGCTTGCCCAAGGGGTTAGCATCAGGCACAGACTAAGATAACACTTACCAGGAACCAAGCCAGACTGGAACACCCGAAGATCACAATGGACAGAGAAACCCGAGGGCAGGTATCAAGACTCAATTACCAAGGATCAGGGTTCAAGGTGGTTAGATTCAGGAAGCAGGACTGGACAACAGGATCAGAAGGCAGGTAAACACCACACCAGTAATCCACATCATCATGAAACCCAATCGTACAAATGACTTCCTGGGTCCTCTTCTGTCTTAAGTAGGGGCTGCAGCCCAATCAGGAGCTTTGGAGCTGTGCCAATCAGAGTGTAGGGGCAGGACTTGAGCCCCAGTTGGGTTTCATGGATCCTAATCCCAGCTATTGTTTGTGAGCTGCTGGGTGGAGGATTAGAAAGTGATGAGTCACACAACCCCCAATGGAGCTGGGTTCAAAACCCACAGAGCTGGACAATATGTTAGTGAATGTACAGCTGTGCAAACCACCCTGATAGACTACGTTATTCCTCCCTTTGAGGAATGGGATATATGTTGAGCTGGTTTTAGGGGAAAGGTAAATATTAATACTACATTTACCAAATGTTCCTGTGTCTGTTTGAGGGCATTATGCTTGCTTCTTGGCACATGCCTACAGATAGAACCAGAGGATGAGAGGAACTTCTCTTTCCAGACAGGAGAGGACATGCCCCAAATCAGGAACTGACCCAGTGACAGGAGATGGTTTCTTCAGAAAGTTTCAAGAACTGAAACCTGAAATGCCAAAAGTGAGATCTCAGAAGCTTGAATGCAAAGCACTCTACTTTAATGAAGGAATTGCAATTAATGCTGAGCACCCACCTGGAAAGTGTCATATGACAGACTCACTCGAAGGGGACAACCCAGATCTAAAGGTGATATATAAACTGCTCTACACCAGGAGTAGTTCTTGGATGCACTTTAACATAGAGACAGCCCTGTGAGTTAGAATACCTCCTCTGCTTCTTCTTCGCTTCTGGAGATAGTAATTTCTTCCTGGCCTATACCAGCTATAAATTATAACACCTCTCTCTTCCATCAGCTCAGCTGCCCTAACCAGCAAGAAGATGCTTGACTGCCTCCACTCTCTGACCACGTGCTTTAAGAGGTGGGAATACACCATCACTCTGTACCCGCTTATTTTTACCCACATGGACTTTGACATCAAGCACCAAATTCTACTATTGTGTACACAGATGTAAATCTGGAGCCTCTGTTAACTGCAGTGGATTTATACCTATGTAAATGAGATCAGGATTTGACCCTAAGAAAATACCAGTCCTGGGAAAGAGAGGGAAGAAATCACTAGTCACCAACCCCTCTCAAAGTTTTGCTGGAAGAATAGAGGGTTTTTTATATTGGTTGTATTGCAATATATGCTCTTACAGAGAGACTGTGCACTTAGCTGTTTGGTCACCTACTCTGACTACAAAATACCCAAAATACTGCTGTGTTGCTGCACATTTATATTCCATAACAATTTAGGAAACTAACTTTGTGTTCCAGTGATAGAAGACATAATGGGGACAGATGTCAAAGTTTTGTAAGGGGATTTAGTGATATGGTTGCCACTAAGGTCCAAAACCCATTTCAATCCCTCTGAACATATATTGCAGCATGAAGGCTCTCGGGAAGAGCTTTGTGTGAGTTAGCTATTTCACTTGGCAGGGTATTTATTGGGAAAAATGTTACTTCCTGTAGGTTTAAATCTACCAAGCTTCACCTTGAGTTTTATGTTCAAACAAACTTAAAATCTCCATGCAGGAGAACAGATTGTCTGGTTTCCACTTGAAACCACAAGTTTATTCAATAGCAAAATAACATATCAAAATCTTATGAATCTCAGTGAAACTTCTGGTGACTCTAGGCTGAGTTTTGGGGGTTGTAATCAACAAGAGCAGGAGAAATTTCCCCTGGTTTCAAGGTGCTTTACAAAAGAGTTACTGAGGATTTTCTGACTAAGACTGGTCTCAAAAGATGTCCAGATCAGAGAGGTTATGGCTAAGTATCTGAACCTTTTCAGGTTCTCCTATCATTGGATTATTAGGATTTTGCGAATCAGACTGTGATGTACAACAGAATTAATAGTGATGGACAAGCCTCCAGAGTTTTGATGGTCTAGTGCAGACAAGCACCCAGGAGCTCAAATGCTTATGATCTGGAAAACCGATTGAAAATTTCTCAGAACTTCTGAGAGACTCCTGTTTCCAAGCCAGGTCAGAAGACACCACAATAGCTACTCTAATTTGGCACAGAGACTTGCAGGTGGAATCAGGAAATGCAGAGGCACTTTAAAACCAATACAAATGAAAAAAAAAATGTAAGTCAGGTTTTAAAGTGCAACATGCACACGAAAAATTGGGCATTTGGCCAGCGTGGAAATATAGAGACGTGTTGCATATGCCCACTTTGAAAATCTGTCCCTAACTAATTTTGCTGTAAAATGGCATGAGCCAATTCTTTTTAATTGAACAGGTTTGCTGATCCTTAATAATTAAGAAAGGGGAAATGCTACTTCAGATTCTAGGGGTTATTTTCCTCCCCCCCTCCAGATTCTTGGGCTTCTTCCCCAATCTCTTTTTGTATGGGTTGTGTGGAGAGGAGTAGCTCCCATTTAACTCTTCCCAGTTTCATGCCTTCCAACAGGGCCCATGTTCTAACCCTCCTTCTAACAGGAAAAAAACACTTTTCTTTCTTGTCAGACAATGGCCCCATTCAATTGACCCAAGAGGTACAGAATCATTTGAGGTGCTCTTTTTCCATGTTAGCCTGGACAGTGGTATACTTAATCTCTGATGAAACCCAGGGCTAATGCCTTAATTCTTTAATTGGTTCATCAAAATAGCTGTTATGTTCTTCTCCCTATGATAATAGCAATAGATGGGGCATTACTACTAACAAAAATGGATACTCAAAACGCATGCTTAGTGCAAGGAAGATGTAGCCTCTCACCTTCTCTCCCAGTGCAGCAGGGCTCAGGCAGGCAGCCTGCATGCCATGGCCCCACGCTGCTCTGGGAAACAGCTGGTTGCCGGCATGTCTCTTCCACCAACAGAAGTTAGTCCAATAAAACATGTTACCTCGGCCACCTTGTCTCCAACACGACTTGGTGTTATTTAAAAACTGCATTGTTTTCTGTGCTTAAGGCTGTTAAACTTAGGGCCTGCTCCAAAGCTCCCTGCTGTAATGGAAAGAGTCCCATTTGAAGGCATGGTCTTTGGATCAGATCCTTATTGCACAGTCTCTCTCTAAAAATACAGTCCGCAGGAGAGCCTAAGAAGACATCGATCTGTGCTCCCCACCACTTTGAACTGCCAATTCCTATTTTCAGTCTGACCCAGTGCCCACCAGGTGTTCTGCCAAAGACAAAATGTGCAGCTCACGTATTTGTATCGGATCAGGCATCTGGGCAGTGATGCAAGTCTTACGGTAAGTAATATTGACAAGGCCATACTGTGCTACCGTCAACATGATATTTGGTTATATAGCACTGTAAACTTAAAGGCGGGATAACACACCACTTAGTAATTTCTGTAGCTATACATTCTTTATTAGCCTTTACTAACCATTGAATTTCCCCAGTTAAAACTGCCTGTTGTCTACCACTTCCCTCCCAGACCTGTGGGTGGGATTTTTGTAGTTGTTGCTGCAATAGTATTTTTATTTTTAGCACGATGGCAGCACAGACAACAAGTACCTGGCTCTGTAGTGCTTGTGTGGTTTCCTGTTCTGAACAGCAAGCTGAACCTGGTTCGGGATGCCGTGCTTGAAGAAGACTGAACTAATACACAATGCAGCCTGAAGAGGTACAAGGTAATGTGTCAGGAGAGACAGACTATAGCTGTCCGGTCATCTTGATCCCAGTGATTTCCCCCCCCTGAAATAGAACTTGTAGTTTCCCATATTTACAAAAAACAATACCCCAGCATACGATGCTGTTCAGCAAATAAACACATTTTCTATCTTAGCTAAGTAATTTAGAGTTAGGATAAGTCCTCAAGGCTCATGTGAGCAACATTGAACCCCAAGTGTACCGCTATGCTCGGGCATCTCTCAGTCATGCTGCATGGAGTTCTAACTCGAACAAAGAGATGGTAAAGTCTTGTTAACATACAAAGGGACGTCCCTATTCCTGGTAACCTCCCTCTCATCCAGCTAAGTGCATCATCTGCATGACTGCTTAAATTGAAGAACATTGTAATGGGCCAGATTGTGAACCCCACACTCATACTGCTGAGCAGTTACTCACACTAGTGGCCCTGTTGACTTTACTGGGATTGGTCATGTGAGTAACTGAGCACAGTTGTGAGTAGGGGGTTCACTGGCCCACTGAAATTCCACATTCAATAAATAACACACCTTTATTTCTCTGTAAATGTGCAATTAGCAGTCTAGAGAAAATGTTTGGGGAGGACTTGATTTTTGGCTAAATACTGAAATTTGGGTCCATATTAGAAATATCTCTGTTTAGTGCCCTTTATCAGGTTACTTGCACAAGGCAATGAAAACAGCAAGTGTGGTTTAGTTTCCCATGGGCTGTAACAGTTTAATTTAATTTTGGTTGTTGGGTCTGGTGTGGGAGTGTGGTCGCCCACCTGTGATGTACAGACTAGATGATCTGAGAGTCCATCTGGCCTTAAACTCTATGGCTTTGGCTCAGCAATCAGAGCCAAGTGGGCAGCCCTTTGCATCTGCATAAAGCCCTATTAAAGTCAACAGGGCTACATGTGGGTGCTAATGTCTGCCCAAATCTGATTGCAGGAGCAGGGCTTATATTTCATCTACATATGCATTATCTAAGAACTTGTCTACACTAGAAAGTTCATTTGGATTAAGGTAGGATATGAATTTAAAGTGCAGTTGCTACTCCTGGATAACTCCATTTGGGGACAGACTTTTTCTGGAATAAAAGAGACTTATTCCTGTTTACCTTAACGTCAATTAAGCTAAACTGAGAAACTCCATATGTCGACAAACAATAGATGACCCTCAGCATCCTCCCTTTGTCGTCTTCCTCCCCATGCAAACAATGATATGCCTGTCTCCAATACAGTTGCAATGATTTGGTTTAAGTACCCACAAACCACAATTATCTTGGAACAAGATCTTTAATAAACAGAATGCACATTTGCTACCCCTAAATGATGCTAAGGGCCTTTTGACAAAGCTAAGAAAAGTAATTGGGGGGAGGAATAGCTCAGTGGTTTGAGCATTGGCCTACTAAACCCAGGGTTGTGAGTTCAATCCTTGAGGGGGCCATTTAGGAATCTGGGGCAAAAATTGGGGATTGGTCCTGCTTTGAGCAGGGGGTTGGACTAGATGACCTCCTGAGGTCCCCTCCAACCCTGATATTCTATGATTCTAATCCTTTGAATCTTCATTTTATTAGGCTGTGGAAAGAAACACTGATCTAGGAGTCTAGTTGCTCTTAGTTAATTCAGTAATTACAAACTTGAAAGAAAAGTTGTAATATATGAGCTCATTAAGTAATTGGACCTCACTTTATAATTTAAGCAATGATGGATACATCTTTACAGCTGAATCAATTATCTTAATTGACTATTGGATCTACTGATTAGATCTTACAGCTCAATTAAAGAGCAGAAAAAAACATCTAATTTGGTTAATTTACCTCCTGCCTGTAAATATTACTAAAGGGTATTGAATCTGATTCACTTAAAAGTGTATAAGGGCTGGTCTACACTAACCCCATAATTCGAACTAAGATACGCAACTTCAGCTACGTGAATAACGTAGCTGAAATCGAACTATCTTAGTTCGAATGAAAAAGCACTTACCCGGGGTCCACACGCGGCGCGCAGGCTCCTCCGTTGACTCCCCCTATTCCGTTTGTCGAGCTGGATTACCAGCATCGACGGCGGAGCACTTCCTGGTTCGATTTATCGCGTCTAGACAACACGCGATAAATCGAACTCAGAAGATCGATCCCGCGCCTCCGACAGGACGCGTAAGTATAGACGTACCCTAAGAAAGTGTAGATTTGAGATGGTTACATTTTCCTCTTTATTTTCTGTTTGCGATGTGAAAGCTTTTAATAAAATTCACCATATATATCTAGGATTTATTAGTAATAGGCAAAATGAACAAGCTTTCCTTTTCATTTCTCATTTCTAGGACAGGCATCTTCTGTTTTTTAATGTGGAACTTGAATTCAATCCTTTTAAAAAATAATACAAATCACAAAAGGAAGCCAAGAAAATAAAATAAATATGCCTATACTTAGATCTTTATTAAACCGACTTTTAAGAGATTATCACTTTTAAGGAGAAAGACTGCTATACATCTCAAAGGGATCTAAATTCAACTAAAAAAGGTAGAGCTTCCCAGAGAAACAAGTCGTTCTATCTAAACAGATTTGAAATTACAGTAGTGCACTCTGGCGTAATTAACTTATCCTATTGAAGCAGCTGAATGGTAGACAAAATTTTAAAAGTTTACGATTATAATTTCAGCTAAATCAATGTCTCAAACAATTTCCTCTATTTCCAAGATCTTTGTTATTAGCCTGAGTTACCAGTGCACCAAATATAATATTGCCATTATCATTTGTATTCAAGGGAATTTCTTTTCATATCCCAGTATGGTAGAGAGAGTTCGATTAAGACATGCAATAAAAAGAGCTTTAGAAATGAAACAATTTCATGACCCTTATAAAGAACATCCTATCTATCCTCTAACATATTAACAAATATGGTAGAAATAAAAATAAAAAGTATGCGTCTCTGCAGACACAGAAATTCTCTCTATATATAATATACACACTATTGTATCTAAGAACCCTAGCCAATTTGATACACATTTCCATACATCCTTTTTATAGATGTTGAACCTATAGGATGGGATTTTTAGAAGTGCACAATTTTGTTCCAACCCCCACTGATGTCCAATCTAAGATTCCCATTGTTTGCATTTATACTAGGGTTGCTTCTAGGCCCAGATTTATAAACGTGACTGAGTTAGGCACCTAACTCCCTTTGAAAATCCTGTTTAGGTGCTTTTGTAAATCCCATGAGGGACTAGATTCACCAAAGGATTTAGGCACCTAACTGCCACTTTAAGCACCTAAATCCCCAAATCAGGCCTCACTGGAATTCACAAAACCCCCACTCACCTACCGCCAAATCCTGTAGGCAACTAAACTCGCTCAGTGCCTAAATGTTCCCTGGGTGCCTATGTTCCTGCCTGTGCACGAGTACCCTGCAGCCCCACACCAGGCATCTGGACTCCTAAGCCCCAAAGCGATGCATGAACCATGTTTTTCCTCAAGTACTGGAACAGATTACCAAGGGATGCTGGGAAATCCCCATCAACGGCGGTTATTAAGAACAGGTTAGGTAAATACCTGTCAGGGAGGGTCCAGGTTTACTTAAGCCAAGTCTATACATTCAGTGCTTCAGCGGCGCAGCTGTACCAACACAGCTGCCCGTTTGGTGAAGATGCTCTATGCTGATGGGAGAGAGATCTCCTGTCAGCATAAAAAAAACCCCTCTGTGACTGGCAGAAGCTATGTCAGCAAGAGAAGCTCTCTATATAACACATACGTTACACTGTTATATATCATTTGAGGGGTGGTTTATTCACACCCTGAGCGACATAAGTTATGCCGACATAGGCTATGTCTAAACTTCAGCCTAAGTGCTGCCTCAGCCCAGGGCGATGGACTAGATGTTAATACACCACAGCACATTAGCCTTGTCACAACTGCATTACATTGTTGGCTCGTATTCAATTTGCGATCCACTATAACCCCCAGATCCTTTCCATCAGTGCTACTACCTAGCCTGTTGTTCGCCATTTTGTAGTTGTGCATTTGAGTTTGCTTCCTAAATGGAGTGCTTTTGCACTTGTCTTTATTGAATTTAATCTTGCTGAATTCAGACCAATTTCAAAATTTGCCCACGTCATTTTGAATTTTAATCCTGTTCTCCAAAGTGCTTGCAACCCCTCCCAGCTCGGTCAAATCTTACGAGCCTACCTTCCCCTCCACTATCCAAGTTATTAATGAAAATATTGAATAATACCAGATCCAGGATAAACCCTGGCAGGACCCCACTAGAAACGTCTACCAGTTTGACAGTGAAACCTCGATAGCTACTTTTCGGGTATGCCTACACTTGGAGCTGGGGTGTGATTCCCAGCTTGAAGAGACATACCCCGCGCTAGCTCTGATCGAGCTAGCATGCTAAAAATAGAGCATAGCCACTGCTGTGCAAGCAGATGGACAGGCTAGCGACACAAAATACATACCCATCTGAGCCCCTGGGCATGTACTTGGGACATGTAGCCATTCCCCCGTTCATGTCACTGCGGCTGCGCTCTATTTTTAGCTCCCTTGCTTGATCAGAGGTAACACAGCTATGTTTCCTTGAACTGGCAATCACATCCAAGTGTAGACAGACCCTTTGAGAACAGGTTTTCCACCAGTTGTGCAGCTACCTTATCGCAATTTCATCTAGGTCACATTTCTCTAGTTTGCTTATGGGAATGTCATGTGGGACTTCGTCAAAATCAAGGAATGCTCTTAAAATCAAGATAGATCACATTTACTGCTTACCCCCATTCACTGGGCCAGTAACCCTGTCAAAAAAGGAAATTAGGTTGCTGTGGCATGATTTGTTCTTGACATATTGACTATTACTTACCCCCCTATTATCCGCTAGGTGCATACAAATTGCTTGTTTAATAATTTGTTACAGTATCTTTCCGGGAATTGAAGTTAGACTGATTGGTGTATAATTCCCCGGGTCCTCTTTGTTCCCCATTTTAAAGGTAGATACTGTGTTTGTCCTTCTCCAGTCCTCTGGGCCCTCACCTATCCTCCATGAGTTCTCAAAGAGAATTCCTAATAATTCTAAGATTGCTTCGGGTAGTTCCTTAGTGAACTAGTTGAAGTATTGAGTATGCTCTCACTAAATGACTGTGGTGGTTGACTGAGCATTTAAGCTGCACTTTGGGGGGTTAATCCACCCACAGAAGCAGTTTATTGTCTCATATGCTACTTCTTCATAAATGCTGCCCTTAAAGTCAGGTTGACAGCATAGTAACAGGGTGGGTTGGTTTTTTGTTTGTTTGTTTAAAAGAATACACAGTTAGAATTGCATCACAGCTGAAATGATTTCATGTATATATAGGGTTTGGACTAGCAACTATGCTCTGATCTAGGGCAGTACTAAAGCTATGCTAACTTTAAGCATGTGAGTAGTCCTCATTGAAATTAAGCACATCTTTAAGTATTCTGCTGAATCAGGGATTCATTTTATTTTTATTACCAGGATACAGAGTCACTCTCATTCTCCCCTCCCCCCAATACCATCATAACTCAACAGCTTCAACAGGTTAGACTGAGGGAGACCCACATCAGAATATCTCACAAGAGACTCAAGGTATTCCAGTACTTTATAAATTAGATGATAAAGGCTTGATCCAAAAAACTATAGACTTTCATTGACTTCCATGGGATTTGGATCAGGCTCCAAATGAACTGTATTGCACACTGGTAATCCAAAATCAAACCCTGACTCCACTGAAGTGAATGGGAGCTCTGCTAAAGTATGTGTGTCAGCCAGGGAACCATATACACTATTTTACAGATAATCTTAGACATACAACCCCTTTGACTGACAGAGAACACTGGAGTTACCCCTTAGTCTTTCTAAACACCATTATAGCTTGTATCACTATACAAGCTATAATGGTGTTTAGAAAGACTAAGGGGTAACTCCAGTGTCCTCTGTATAGTGATACAAGCTATAATGGTGTTTAGAAAGACTAAGGGGTAACTCCAGTGTTCTCTGTCAGTCAAAGGGGTTGTGTGTCTAAGATTATCTGTAAAATAGTGTATATGGTTCCCTGGCTGACACACATACTTTAGCAGAGCTCCTATTATCTATTGACAAGGAGCTGACAAGAAATATCGACAAAGCCAGATCATCATTTGGTAGACTATCATTCAGAGTCTGGCAGCAATATGGTATTAATCTTCAAACCAAGTTAAAAATCTATAACACAGTTGTGCTGTCCAACCTGTTGTATGTGTGAGAGACGTGTTGCAGGCATCACCTTAAGCTTCTAGATAAATCTAATTTACCATCAAATGGCAGGATAAAGTTACTTATAACGAGGTTCTGGAACATAGTCACTCTAGAAGGATTGAAGCCATGTTTATTCTATTACAGTTGCATTGGGTTGGTCGTGTTGAGGATGGATGACATCAGAAAGCCAAAGCAGTTGTTGTATGGTGAACTGAAAGTAATCACCACATACAAAGGTGGCCAGAAGAAACACCTCAAAGACACACTAAAGCATAAAGTGCAAATTGACATTGACAGTTGTGAGTCATCAGTAATAGATAGATCATGCTGCCAAGCAGTGTCAACAATGCGGTTACCAGTTCAAGATTAACTGCTATATAGATCTTGAGGCACAGAAGCTGAGTCGCAAACAGCAGCCTACTCAGCGGGCACAGATTGTAATCTCTTCTTTGACATTGAGCTACCCATGCACCGCATGAGGAAAGGACTAACATGCGCACTCGTCAACAACTGTATTCACAAGACGTAAAACAATACTCAGCATCATCTTTGGTCATGAAAGACAACAACAAAAACAACTCCAGGCACACTGTAACCAATGGAAAGACTCATGAGACTTCCACAGGCTTTGGCTGAAGCTCTATGCTAGTTTCTAGTATAGAATATACATACAATGCATGTGTTGCAGGAAAAAGTGTCATTTTCATAGCTTTGGTATGTCGTACGTGTTTAAAAAGATTAATTAGGCCCCATAGAATACATTTTTCAAAAGAATTTTGGCTACTTAGGTGTCCAAGTCCCATTGACTTTCAATGGAATTTGGTCTCCTGAATGTCCAAGTCACTTTTGAAAATTGGATTTAGGGATAAAATTTTCAAGAACACCTAACTTTAACATCTCATATACTTATCCTCTCCGCTTCAGAAGTCTGCCTTTGTTGTATGAGCATAATCCAGGGCAGAAAATAACACTCACGAAATAATTCTTTGCCAGTACAAAACCAACGAGATTTAAAGCTTTAAAAACTCAAGTAAAATGGATGCGCCAGTTGACATTGCATTTTCTTTGAAGGATACGATCTAACACACATTATTCAATCAAAATCTAATCTCCGTAAGTCAGAAACTATTAGCTTGACTGCAAATAGGTTTACAATGTTTTTTGTAGATTCTGATTAAGGAAACGGAACAGCTACATGAAAAACTTTATATTTTGTCTGTTTCACTAGGATGTCTGACCAGGAGTCTGGCAATGCCAGAGGTATTACTGATGATACTTTAGATTACTGCCTGGAAATGCATAGTCTCAATTCACAGTATGTCATGGCACAGCCGATAAGGATGGTGAACAAAAGCCTCTAAAATACAAATTAATATGTTTTGAATGGCTAATGGAAAACACCCACAATTTAACCATTGGCTACTGTGTGCTAGAAAACTGTTCCATTTTAGTAATGATCACCATTAACACACACACAGGCTTTCAAACACAGTTTCCATTTGCATTTAATAATGGGATCCTTTTTGCCTGTTGGCTAAACAGTGCTATGATGTAAAGTATGGAGAGGAAGGATGGTCTGGTTGTTAGGGCACCAGCCTAGAACCTGGGTTCTAGGCTTGAGAGATCTGGGTTTAATTTCTTCCTCTACCACAGATTTCCTGTGTGACCTTGGACAAGTCACTTAGCCTCTCTGTTCCTCAGTCCCCTATCTGTAAGATGGAGATAACAGCAATTCCCTACCTCACAGTGGTGTTGTGAGGATAAATACATTAAGGATTCTCAGGCTCAGATGCTATGGTACTGGGGACCATATAAGTACCTATGATCAGTAGACTGTAATTATGCAATACTCAAGTATGATAGGTAAGCATGGAAAGGAATGGGTGCTCCTCCCATGGAAAATAGCCAGGTGAAAAATGTTTGCAAAAGAAACTTACCCTCTGCACTTAAACATTATTGGGAAAAATTGCACATCCCCAGCCAGGCAATCCCACAAATGACTTGGTTACTGTATTAAAACAAAACAAAAATATAAACATAAGATTCTATACGAAGCACTATTAGAGATCTAATTAATCTTTGCAAACACATACAAAATATCAGCATTATGAATTTTTTTAACGTGCCTACCAAATATGTACATCATGTACAGGAAATGCACATACTGAACACTATGTATTAAAAATATCAGCTATAGATTGAGCAAACACCATCCATTTTGGTTTGTTTTCTTAATTAGTTTATTTTACTTTTGCAGCTGAGACATGCATGAAACATAACAAAACATACTTTGCAGGGGTGATATTTATTCTGTTGTACAGTATGTTAAAAAGAGGAACATATTTTTAAAACCAAAGATGTGAAAAGAAAAAAAAAAGATTGATCAGCAAAGCATGATCTTTGCTCACAACAGAATTTCCTTATTTGAAGACAGACATTAATTATAAAGCTGGAATAAAGCTCAGGTTCACAATATAAACACAGCAAGGACAGTGAAGCAATTTGATGACAATGAAAAATTCAACTCAACTGCTTGAGGCAACAAACAAACACACAAGCAAACAAACAAAGTCAACCATCCCACCACTACAGGAATATAATTGAAAGCATTGAAAGCTAAAATAAATTCAAATAGTCCCTCGACTGAAATATTATAAATTGATATCCAGAAAACTACAGTAAAATTTCAAAACATTCAGCTTTGATTATGAGTTTGATGCAATAATTACTGGGTGACGTTCTATGGCCTGGATTATGCAGGACCATCATAATGCTCCCTTCTGGTGTTAATCAATCATCAAACCCAGAAAAGGCAACCTTACTTTGTTTGCTCAGTCAGCTAATTGCCTGGAAACTTATAATTCCACTGTTTTGCAGGAAAGGGGGGTGGGGTTACAAGAATCAGAGTTACTGAATAGAATGGAGGAGGACTCCAAAAGGACATGTAGACGTTTAGGTCACCGTGACTGTTCCTAAGGAATTATCGTCCTTCCATTGGAAAAGAGTGGGAGCAGGATCACACCCATGTTTTGCAATTACCGCCATCTGTAAATATTAAAAGAAGACCACTATTCTGCAAACTAGATCTGAGTAAAAAATGGAATTCCCATCTTGCGAGAAATTGCAATATTTTGACATTAATTGTCATTGAGTTGGGATGAAAAGTCAAAATATCAAAGCTTTGTGCAGAATTAAGTGTTCCAAAAATTACTTTGAAAGTGGCAAGATATTTTATTTCAATAGTTTTGACTGAAACAAAACTGACGGAGCCAAGCAGAAACATTTTGTTTTGAGCGGGGAGCCAACATTCGTGGTTTCATCTATCTGAGCTATCACAATCACTCCAACGAGTTATAGTTCTGGGTCCCACACGTCTCCACAGAGGAGAAACAGCTTAGCCACAGGGAAAAATTGTGGGTGCATCATGGGAGATTTAGTCCAGCCAGAGGCCAGAAAGGAGAATCTGTGCATGTGTGACCCAGAACTAAAACTCCCAGCAGCCACCCTGGTGTCTTACTCAGAAGGTGCCATTAACACCGATTACCATCTGAAATGGAACAATATTTAAATTTTCAGTTCCAGATGGAAAATATTGTCAAAATCCATTTTTTCTTGCAGCAAATTTCAGTGAAACCCCATGTGAAAGATAGGACAATATCCTAGACAAACCTTATGTAATTAAGTTTCAGTATTGGAGAAATCCATTGTATTGCAAATGCAAATATTTGTGTACTATTGTAGGACTGAACAGAACTTCTCTAAGGGTACGTTGGAGGCGTGGGATCGATGTTCTGGGTTCGATTTATCGCGTCTTGTCTAGACGCGATAAATCGAACCAGGAAGTGCTCCACCGTCGACGCTGGTAATCCAGCTCGACGAGTGGAGTAGGCGGAGTCGACGGGGGAGCCTGCGCGCCGCGTCTGGACCACAGGTAAGTTCGAACTAAGGTACTTCGACTTCAGCTACGTTATTAACGTATCTTAGTTCGACGGGGGGGTTAGTGTAGACCTAGCCTAAGAGGAAGGCAAGGTTAATGCAATCTCTGGGAGATATTAGGAACTTCAAAGGACTTTTTAGGACAACACATTTGAAGTGGATTTGCTAGGAAATACTTGGGGGGGAGGGGAATGCAAATGACCCAACTCCAATCCATCCTTTTGAAGCTACACTTTGAGGTGAGATCTATTGCCTCTGGCTGATTACTTATTCACAATGTCCTCAAAGAGTCAAACTCGATACATGAGTGGGGCTATAGCTACACTTTAACCACTACAGCGGCACAGCCGCAGCTGTGTCATTTTAGCACTTGTGTAGACACTCACTACAGCAATGGGAGGGGTTCTCCCCTTACTGTAGTTAAACCACTGCCCCGAGACATGCTTCCTACATCAGGGTTCGGTCAGCTTAACTACGTTACTCCAGATGAGGATTTTTCATACCCTTGCGCAATGTAGCTGGGTCGACCTAGCTAGTGTAGACCTGGCCTGACTCTTACTCATGTTCTGGTCAAAAGGGTGTTATGAACTTGAAACCCCCTGAACACACCTGTGTAAGGTTTGAAGGATTGCTTACCTGTCAGAGCCCATATTGGAGATGAGCGAGGATGTTGGGGGAGGGGTGCGTGAGTGTAGATTATTTCATTGTTTTTAATATGTTTTCGCTGTATGGCTTTTATCTTAAGAATAAAAAGTGATTAGTTAGAACTAGCTTTGTGGTAGGTTAACTGGGACAATTGCACTGCTATTAGTTTCTAAAGAAGAAGCAAAGCACAGATGCTGACATGCGTAGGCAATCTGCCTTGCTGGGGAACAACACAGAATAGGCAGGAGACTGAGAACCCAGTCAGAAGGGAGAGAGATGTGCTTCTCCACCTCAGAAAGGCAACAGGCTGGAAGCCTAGAGTAAGTGCCTTTGCTGGACTGCTGAGGGGAAATACAGGTGCAGTTGCACTGAATTGACACATCCCATTTGTCAAAGGAAAATATTTGGTTTGAAGGTTTCAACCAGCCCTACTGCAAACTTTTATGCACTCGAATAACTTTACACATGTGAGGAGGACGACTGACGTTAATGGTGCTACATGCATGAACACGTTCTGCAAAGCACATTATGCTCACACCTAAATCCCCCTGAAGCTTTGCCAAATTGGCGCCACGCTTAAGTACCTGCAGGACTGGGCCTATATCAGGAAATATTGTCACTGAGATGCAAAGAAAAGAATTCTGCTTATATTTAAAACTCGTTTCCTCTGCAATGCATTTGGGATTAATTTGTCGGTTAATAACAGATACTAGAACCACCCTTTTCCCTTCTCAAAAAGGGAAAGTTATTGTTGATATGAATCCCCAAATTGGCTACCAACAAATTTAGGGACAGTGTATAATTTAATTGTAAAGCATTTAGTTTTGTACACCCACACTGCATATTCTTACAATTCCATTTTCTCTTGTTTAAATAATAAAAATACAAAGCAGGTTACAACTTATAAGAGAGAAAATGATCAGTGTTCTAAGGAATAGAACATATTACAATTCAGAGGGAGGAAGACAAATTATTGAGATCTTCATGTCATATAAGCAGAAGCAAATAAGTGACAAATGTGTTTGCCCTCAGGATAGAAACAATTAAGATCCTTATTCTGTAGCCATTCCATGCCCAGAACTTCTGTTGAAACTAATGAGAATCCTGTGCTTATAGTAGCTACAGAATCAAGCTCTATGAAAATATTCACAGTAATGGACTTGTGATGAATACTCTACAGTCCCGTCTCCTTTGTATGAACTAATGGGTTCTCAATTCAGGGTTTATGTGATCACCAATGGGTCCTCTAAATTGTCTTTGTACCGGGTGGGCTACAAACTTCACTGAGAACTACATTTTTGTTCTTGGGCAAGCTTATGCTTTTTTTTTTTTTTGTCCTAGTCTTCCTTACACTGAACTAACTTGCTACTGGGTTGCTAGAACTGTATACATGCACTGAGAACAAAATATCTGTTTTTATAATATAGCATGCTACAAGTGCCAAGGTGACCAGACCGCAGTGAGAATGACTGGAATTGCCAATTTATTAGTGCGATGTATATTGTACATATATTCTCCTGAAATCAATGTATGTATTATAAACTATACCTTTATAGAAAATACAGCAGGCACAGACTGGGGAAGAGCCTCCAAAAGATGACTGGGCCCCTTCTGAAGGGGCCAAATGCTTCCACCACAGGGAGTCGCTTGCCACCAGGGCACAGTCCTCACCCCCTAGGGAGAGAGACTTCACTGTCCTTGGCCAACAACCTACCTGGCCACACCTGCCCCAGGGCCCATTCCCCAGGTTCACACTGTACCAGGCTGGGACGGGGTGGGAAGGATGCAGCCTCCTTGCCAAAGACCCTGCCTGGCCACACCCAAATATATGTCAAAGGGATTCAGGATTTGGGGTGGGGGCTACTTGGAAAAAGGGTCCTAATTAGTTGTGTTTATGTAGCAAGGATACAGAAGAAGGTAAAAAGTCTTAGAAGGGGCCTTTAAAATAGCCTTTACATAGTCATCCTGTGATCAACCAATACACCCAGATCTCTCTCCTCCTCTGTCATTTCCAACTGATAGGATCCCAGCTTATAGCAAAAATTCTTGGTGTTAGTCTCCAAGTGATTCAGTTCAAGAAAAGTCTTTCAACTATTATTGTCACTTATACATCCGTTATGAGAAGAATCCAGTATAACGTTGTCGTGTGTATGCATTTTTTATAGAAAAATTCATACTGGGTGTTATTATATTTTTATCACTCAGCTGAAGCTACCTTATTATTACCAATGCAATTTGATTGCTTTAAAACTTTAAAAACAAACCAGAGCCACACATTTCTTCTAATACAACTAAGGGCAAAAATGGTTTTCCCCACCACCACCACCATATTGATAGTTCTCTGCTAAGGAAAGCTCAGTTGATATTAGCTGTAAGCAACAATAGTGCTAATAAAACTCTTTGAAAGACTTTTTTGGTGGAAAGTTTAAGAAAGGCAGTTTGTTGACCAAATTTACTGTCATTTTGCCTTTTTCTCTCTAAATAAAGGCTGACACTTGTTTCCTCAGGAGTTAAGATAAGAAAAAAGTATGAGGAAAACATGTTAATATTAAAGCACTCTTACCTGCTGGATGAGGAAGATACAGAAAGCTACAGCCAGTTGCTTAAGGGCCACCTTAGGGCTGCAGCTGCTACTCTCTGCCAGATTTAAAGGGGCAGGTCCTACGAAAGTCTATGCTGGGGGGAAATTCCTACAAAAGGGCAAACGTGAGCCGGGGGGTATATCATAATATCCGGGGATGAAGTTGTTTCTGTATGCTCGATGTCTTGAAAATGAGACCACAATGCTCGATCATAAAGTTGCAGGACTGGAAGGGACCTCGAGAGTTCATCTAGTTCAGTCCCCTGCCTCATGGCAGGACTAAGTATTACCTAACTATTGATATCTGGTTATTCTTTTGTTAAACACAACTGAGTATAAAGGAAGTAAAAATGATGTTCATTTAGAGTAAAGGTCTCTGAAATAGTTAATATTTTTATGACAGGCATCATCATGAGGCACTGTTGCACATTGTCCTCTAAATGCTTAGAGGACGAGCAAGTCTTGACTCTTGGGAAGATATGCTGTGGCGTTAGTTTTGTGTTATGGAAGATCTGTGCATAGAAACAGTTTGAGGAGAGAGGGCACTGTCTGAGCAGAATGAGAGTTTCCAAGAGTTTGCTCTCTGCCTTGGGCTCAGAGTTAATTCTTGAGGCAGAGTTGCTACTAGGGAACTAAGGAAGCGACAAACGGTCCTGTGGCACCTTATAGACTAACAGACATATTGGAGCATAAGCTTTCGTGGGTGAATACCCAGTTCGTCGGATGCAAAGACTCTTAACACAGGCACTTTGTCACTTCTACAGCTCCAGACTAACATGGCTACCTGATACTAGGGAACTAGACACTGTTGCTGAGCTGAGATTCTGGAAGAAGGGATTGACTTGTATGCCGTGTGGCACTGCATTTCAGGACTGGTGTATGTTTGTAAATAAAGCAAATTATTCTTTGGCTATGTCTACGCTTGGAGCTGCGGGTGTAAGTCTCCCACTTGAGGAGACTTACCTGGCTTAACTCTGGTAGAGCTAGTGCCCAAACAATAAAGTGTAGCTATGGCAGCATGAGTGTGTGTTGGAGGTGTCCGGAGTAGGTGCCTAGCATTTTGGATGGGATTATAGTCAAGGTGGCTATCCGTTCCATTGCTTGCGCTGTCACAGCTACACTCTATTTAGAATGCTAGCTCAGTCAGAGCTCATGTGGGTGTGTCTACTTGAGCTGGAATTGACACCTCCAGCTCCACGCGTAGACATGCCCTTTGAGTATTCACAGATTCCTCCGCCCTGGTTGCTCTTTCCATGGGAAACGGACCCACAAGGCCCCGAATATTTGCTATCGTTTGGCAGAGGAGTGACATTGGTGTCAGAACGGGCAGCAATAGAATAGACTCTTCATGCGGAGTACATGAACACTGCATTGCCATTACTAAACCCCAGGAATTGAGAGGACTGGAAAGGACTTTGTTAAAATAAATTACTCAAATATTCCATAACTCAGACAGCTCATACAGTTGTTTATACGGACATGAAAATATACTTATCACATTCCAATAACCCTAACTCTGACCTGCTAAGCTTATTTATGAATTTATGACCTCTTAACACAGGCACGAATAATTATGGCCCAAATATTGTAATGAGCTCTGGATGGGCAGAATCCTGCACCTCTGCAAAGCTCTAGGGTCCCTATGTGGATCCAGTTGCAGGACCAGGGCTACAAAAATATATTTAATGTGCCGCCATGAGTGCCAATTATATAGACAGTTTACCAGTCTCCATAGGTACATCTTATTGTGACAAGAGCTTAGATACTTATGGCCATCTTTGCAACACTTTACATATTAATCACCCCAATGAGGAAACAAACTGGTAATCTTGTTTATATCGGAGCTGAAATGTGTTTGGGGTACTGCCTTTGACACTTTGGGCTTTAGTTTGGAGCATGCCTGTAAGCGGGTCGGACTCACCCCTGCGGCGCCCCCTGCTGGTAGTCACCGGGAATTAGCTCATTCCAGCTCCAGAGCGCTCTCTACAGGCCGGTGATCCGCCCGACCGCTCTGGCTCCATGCCCCTCCCAGGACCCGGTGCCCCTTTAACTGGGGTGCTGCCCCCTGTCAGTACCTCACAGATCTGGGTCTCCCCTCCCTGGGGAACCCCAACCCACTATCCCCACCTCGCCTCAGTTGTAGGCTACTGCCAGTCACCAGCTAGCCCCTGGGGCCCCTGGGGCAGACTGCAGTATAAGCCACTCATCACAGGCAAGGTTGGGTTTGGACCTACTGCCTCAGCCTACCCATGGGCTGCCCCCTGCAACCCCTGTACCTAAGACCAGGCCACAGCCTGGGGTTTTCTCAGGCTGGAGCTCCCCAGTGCCTCTGGCCTTTCCCCAGCCCATCTCCACTCTAGGTACCCTGCTGGGGTCCCTGCAGCCAGGCCCTTCTCCCTCTACAGGCCAAAGAAGACTCTTTGGGCTTCTGGCTCGCAGCCTCTTATAGGGGCCAGCTGGGCTTTGTTTGGGGTGTGGCCCAGCTGCAGCTACTTCCCCCAGTCAGCCCTGCTGCCTTCTTATCCCCAGCCACAGCCCTCTCCTGGGCTGTTCTAAGCCCCCCAGGGCAGGAGCGGGTATCCACCCTGCTACAATGCCTAATTCATTGTAAGGTACTTGTGCAAGAAAGATTCAAATGGAGTTTCCATGAAGGAAGAAACCATTTATGCTCTTCACACAACACTCCCTTTCCCTCTAGTAAGGACTGAGCGAGCCTGATTTCAAATACAGAATTCTCTCAGCCGCTGCTAGAGAAGTTGAGAGAAAGTGGGTTTAAAGTGCAGCGACAGGCAGAAAACATTACTTTAAAAATAGCACAACTTACTCAACAGAACTGCTCCCCCACATGATTTCAGTCATCTCTGTTTCCCATAATGGAAAAAAAATGACTAACAGGGTGGCAGAATCCATGACGCTGCACAGCAAGGCACTGCTCTTCTGCTGATCCACCCTCTTAGTAGTTAGACCCCATTATGAAACTGCTGTGTATGCGCTGTTACCTGGGGTTCTTTCAACCCAATGCTCTTGGTAACTTTACTCTGTGCACAGTGGTGTCAGGAAATAAATCAAGGGAGACACGAATGTGCGACCGATAGATGGCTGGCACAAACAGGACAACACAAAAGTACTTTCACTTAAAGCTAGACTTTAGTCTCAAGCACTTACACACATCTGCATCAGGTTAGTAAAACACCCCCAACCCTCAATAATTACCAAAGTTGGGTGTGGCTCTCGAGTGGCCCAGCAGAGGTCTTCCGATGGCCAATCTTCCATCTGCCGGTGGGGACCACAAGGTGGGTCCAGAAGGAGAGTCCCTGAAGAGTCAGACTACCCAAAACTTTCTTCCCTTATTTATTCATTAGTATTACAATAACACGTCACTCAAAGAAACTTGTTAAGCAAGCAATTTCAAAGGTTAAGCAAGAGGTTTCCTTCTGATCATCAATTAGCTAGATGTGTTTTTTCAGAGTTTGCATGCCTTCAGGCCCTGACAGAGTCTGTCATATAGCCAAGCTTCCTGTTTTCCTAAAATGCATCTCTCAGGAATTTCAACAGAGATCTCATCAGGAAGGACAGAGCCCCTTATAGAGTGCGTGTAGGAAATCCACAACTAGCCCTGGATGTAAGTTACAGCATAGGCCAGAAGAAATACAGTTTGTCTCTCAGATCACAGGCTGAGTTTGCAAGGCTGACAGTGAGAAAGAAAGAAAAATCTTGAAAACTGAACAAATGTTATAGAAGTTACTGAGAGACTCCCTCTTCAGATTAAAACTACTATTAAGAAAAGGAGACAGGCTTTGGAAGGAAAAATAGAAAAAGGTGTCTAAAGAGGATGATTGAAAATATTCTGAGGATGATTAAATCTATCCCTTAATTAAAAAATAAAGCTGTTCAGTAGGGCTGTTGATTAATCGCAGTTAACTCATGCAATTACCTCAAAAAATTAATCGTGATTAATTGCACTGTTAAATAACAGAATACCAATTGAAATTTATTAAATATATTTGGATGTTTTTCTACATTTTCAAATATATTGATTTACATTACAACACAGAATACAAAGTGTACTGTGCTCACTTTATATTATTTTTATTACAGATATTTGCACTGTAAAAATTATAAAAGAAATAGTATTTTTCAATTCACCTCATACAAGTTCTGTAGGGCAATCTCTTTACTGTGAAAGTGCAACTTACAAATGTAGATTTTTTGTTACATAACTGCACTCAAAAACAAAACAAATGTAAAACTTTAGAGCCTACAAGTCCACTCAATCCTACTTCAGTGAATTGCTCAGACATACAAGTTTGGTTACAATTTGCAGGAGATAATGCTGCCCGCTTCTTGTTTACAATGTCACCTGAGAGTGAGAACAGGTGTTCACATGTCACTGCTGTAGCCAGCGTCGCAAGATATTTACATGCCAGATGCGCTAAAGATTCATGTCCCTTCATGCTTCAACCACCATTGAATTGAAAAATACTATTTCTTTTGTTTTTTATAGTCCAAATATGCATAATCAAAAATAAATATAAAGTGAGCACTGTACACTTTGTATTTTGTGTTGTAATTGAAATCGATATATTTGAAAATGTAGAAATTATCCAAAAATATTTAAATAAATGGTATTCTATTAGTTTACCAGCACAATTAATTGCATTAATTTTTTTAATCACTTGGCAGCCCTACTGTTCAGATATATGCTAATAGGTCTTCGATTTGCACACGAGGTATCCAAATTTTCTGCCTTTCTGCATTATAATTAATTTATCTGTAAAGCTGGATGGGGGCGTGGGGGAAAGAATGAGTGCTGAAAGGTTTCACTCATCACATTCTTCCCTCGGGGTACAATGTGTTCACTGAATCTCAGGTAAGAAGTAAGGAAATTTTGAAAGAAAAATCCAGGGTGTTCCTATCCTTAACATTTGACAGGAAAAAACAGCTGTTCTTCAATTGTTATCTAGGATCTTTTTGTTTAAACAAATGGTTAGCAAAGAGAGAGGTCCCTGTATGTGATACAGTGGTCCTCAATAAGTAATTTAATGCTTGTTTCTAAACGTAAGTTAATTTGAAACGTGCACTCACTAATCCATTAGCAGAATGGATATTTTTGGCCATCCTTTAAGATGGCATCTTGGAGCAATTGATGAACCACAACAAAATTGGAGAGCTGAGTTGGTCTCAAGCAATTCAAGCCTGTTCTTGGCTCAGTGACTTTTGCTTACTTAGGATTAACAGGAAATAATAATATTCACCCTTCATCTACAGTGGCTACAGGAAGCCATCAGGTCTCACCTTCAGATTTAAAGAGACAAGAAACTGGTGTTTCCTTCTCAAATCAGGGTATTCCAGATTCACACACAAACTCTATACCTCTTCCTTGTACTTTCTCTGTCCAATCTCCCGGCTGTTATGGATAAGAGAATAATAGAAGTAGCTCTTTCTTGGCAGCACTCAGCAAATATTCATTAGTTTGCTAGCTAGATCATATCAGATGTTTTGAGATTTTCAAAGGAGTGCGGGGGATTTAGTCATACATTTCCATTTGATTGAACAGAAGTTGTGTAGCTAAATCCACTGCTCTGCTCATGTTGAGTATTTATTACATAACAAAATGATAGAATACTCTTGATTATTACTGAAACCCTCTTGCTCCATACTCTGCCCACAGAGGCATATCAACTGATTAATGTACTATATACCTAAACAACCCCTCAGCCACAATCCATATTCTAATTGCAATCCACTTTGAAAGCTTATGCTGAAATAAATTTGTTAGTCTCTAAGGGCAGGTCTACACTACCCGCCGATTCGGCGGGTAGCAATCGATCGTTTGGGGATCAATTTTTCTCATCTAATCTAGACGCGATAAATCGATCCCAGAACGCGCTCCCTGTTGACACCGGTAATCCACCCAGACGCGAGGCAGAAGCGGAGTTGACGGGGGAGCGCCAGCCTTTGACATTGCAGCGTCCTCGCGGCAAGGTAAGTCGAGCGAGGTACGTCGACTTCAGCTACGTTATTCACGTAGCTGAAGTTGCGTATTTTAAATCGACCTCCTCCCCCCCCCGGCCCAGCCGTAGTGTAGACCTGCCCTAAGGTACCACAAGTACTCCTTTTCTTTTTGCTGACACAGACTAACACGGCTACTACTCTGAAACCTGTCATATTCTAATTGTTTACTACAACAGTGAGCATTTGTTTTTTGGTTACATCTCTACCCAGAATGTACATGCTTTGCAATCAAACTTCAATTGATGGAGCAGCATGGAGTCACTCCTGGAAAGTAAAATGCCTTGCCTTGTGGCAATGGATAGAGACCACATCTCAATACTCTGTCTTTGCATGCAGTCAGCCACATGGTGCTTTTGCTCTGATTTCATGGAACAGCTGAAGTAGATGGTTCAAACAATTTTTCTCCAGCTAGACTCACAGAGTGGTGATGGATACTGGGCTGGATGGACCTTTGGTCTGACCCAGTACGGCCTTTCTTATGTTATGTTCTTATGACTTATTTTGATAAGGCATTTCCCTTCTCCAAAGTCTCTCTGACAGTCAGAAGCCCATTGATTTACAGTACTTTGCAACATCCTTTAATCATTTATTGTGAGTGGCCACAATAGACAATTGGAAAAGGTTAAAGTGTTTAGATAACTGAATGGATTTGTTTCGGGGGGGGCTTGTCAAAATGTATCTTTGAGTGCTATGAGATGTAAGGCCCTGATTTGGAAAAGCAATTAGACCCTGATGTAGGAAGGCAGTTAAACACATCATACATTTAGGCAAGCCAGTAATCTCCTTGAAGTTACTGACAGTGTTCATTATGGTTCTAGTACTTTCCCAAATCAGGGAGGAAATCCTTAGCTGGTGTCAATTGCTGTAGCTGCATTCGTTGTTTGAGAGGATATGAATGCCATTCCCAGCAAAGCAATCACCCTTTAATATTATACATGAATAGAGGCACACATTGTCTATATTGCTATTTGCTAGTTTATTTGTGGTGATCTGATACTGGCCAGGTTTAGCAAAGAAAATGGCTTTCATTTGATAAGTACGGATTTGAAAATTGGATTTCTAAATACGCAATTTTTATACAGTAGAACCTCAGAGTTACGAACTGACCACTCAACCAGAAGTATGCAATCGGGAAGCAGAAAAGAAAAAAAAAACACCACAGTACAGTACGAGCATTTTTCTTCTACGTACTAAAGTTTCACAGCTGTATTAAGTCAATGTTCAGTTGTACACTTTTGAAAGAACAACCGTAACATTTTGTTCAGAGTTATGAACATTTCAGAATTACGAACAATCTCCATTCCCGAGATGTTCGTAACTCTGGGGTCCTACTGTTAAATTAAACTGTACACTTTCAGAAAGAAATGGACCAGCTGAGTTTGAAAAGCAGTGAACTGATGGATGAAGAAGCGTCAAAGTGTGGTTTTTGAAAGGTTGCAGTAGTTTAATCCACTAGAGCAGGGGTCTCCAAACTTTATGAGACGAGGGCCATATTAGATTTTTGAAGGGGCTTCGCGGGCCGAAGCAACAGTGAAAGAAATTAAATATATACAAATATATGCAAAATGGTTTAAAAAACCAACACTACTCTGTCAGTGTTGCATTCAATTCTAAATCAGGTATAAAAGTTAATTGATGCAGGTACTGTGAAATCACTCAAAATATTTGTCAATACATTAAAAATCACATTCACATATTCAAAAATAAAGAAATATTATTTTAGGATTAATGAGAAGTATGGTACTGATGTTTTTCTGACAAAATTGGCTCCCCTTTTGGGGGGGCACTGGCTCCCGGGGGCACTCACCCCTCTGCACAGCTCAGCTGTGCTCACCCCCTTTCCCCCCGCACGAGCTGCTGCCCACAGACCCTCCCCCTGCCTGCTCAGCTGTAGCCTGCTTTTGCCTCTCCCTGTGTCTCCTCAGCTGCAGCAATGAGTCCTCTAAGTTGTCTCCCCTTTTGGGGGGACACTGGCTCCCGGGGGCACTCACCTGTCTGCACAGCTCAGCTGTGCTGCAGTCCTGCGTGAGCTGCTGCTGGCCCTCCGTGCCTACTCAGCTGTTCGCTTCTCTGGTTGGTTGGAGGGCCGGACAAATGGAAGCCCCAGGCCAGATCCGGCCCACGGGCCGTAGTTTGGAGACCCCTGCACTAGAGCAAAAGAACAAAGTACTCAATTTGTGTTTCTTGTCATCTTCTTGTTTTGATTAGCACAGTAATTAGTCAGAAAAGTATATCATAAACGGGATCTTAGACAGAGAACATAGTTCACTACTGGCACATAGCACAGAAATAAAAACTCACCGCAACTCCCTCCCAGACCCCGCGCCTCTTCCTGCACCCCAACCCCCTGCCCCAGCCCATAGCCCCCTCCCGCACCCTGAACCCCTCATCTCTGGCCCCATCCCAGAGTCCGCACCCCCAGCTGGAGTCCTCACCCCCTCCCGTATCCCAACCCACTGCCCCAGCTCAGAGAAAGTGAATGAGGGTGGGGGAGAGCGAGCAACAGAGGAACAGGGGCTCGAGTGAGTGGGGGTGGGGCCTCAGAGAAGGGGCGGGACAGGGATGTTCGGTTTTGTGCAATTAGAAAGTTGGCAATCCTCACTGTGGAATAAAACATCATTTACTGAAAAATTAGTGCCGCGGCTTGCAGCTGGATCTCCAGGACTCGAGAGTGAAAATGAGCCAGTCTTTGAATCATGAAGTGCCGTGAATGTCAGTCATTCATTTTCATTGGTTTAAGAGATTATGTAAAAAGCATCATTTGTGAATTATACAGGGAACTTTTGGGGGCCCAATGCTAAAAAAACCCCTCTCTCTTTTATGGACCAATCCTGCAGTGCTCATGCAGGCAAACTTCCCATTGCACCACTTTTGGGCCTGTACCGCAGCATTGTTGGACCTTCAGAGCAAAAATACACATAGCAGTTTAATTACGTCTTTGAGCAACATGTGACTTTTCTTGCCTATTGTTAATCTGAAACTTGATGGAGGGAAATGTATAAAACTAGATTAAGAGGTGAGCTGCCCACATAAGGGAACTGAGAGCAAGTAAGATCCCCATATGATCTTGCAGGGGTGCATGGACCATGGATCCAGATTTGCAGCAGTGAAAGGGACTGTGGGCCAGATCCAAAAAGGCAAGGTGCCTAATTCCCACTGAAATCATTGGGGAGTACTTTTTACCAGTACTCTCTGACTCAACATGAGTTTTCTGTTCCATTTGTCAATAAATCTAATCTCCCATCTCGTGGGTCCTGATTCAGCAGACCACTAAATACCTGTCAGGATCTAGGCCTCTGTGCTCATTTCCTTTTCACCCTAGTGGGAGGGGAGGATTAAAAAGTGATGACACCCTCCATACATCACCCGCCCCCTGCAAAACAGCATTCAGGGGTTAGCAGTTTACTGCTGATATACCAGAGCTCAGTACAACTAGAACTTGTCCGCTTCTCTATTTCATGGTACAGATGGCTATGGGCTAAACTGTATTCCTTGCACACAGCCTTCAGCAAAACACGGCACATTGCTGTTCAGTCCCAGGAATGGAGCAGAGCAGGTCAGGGAAGGGATCACGGCTCAAGGAGCCATGATTCCTCCCTAGCTACTAGTGGGTAATAATTTGCTTCTGGCCTACAAGGCACAATTCCTTCCCTCTTCTGCTCTGGGACAGTACCGCAATGCCCTGCTATGTCCTAGGAATATAGTCTAGCCCATAGCCAGCTGTAAAATCAAACAACACGAGGGATTAGGTTTTCAATTCAAGTTTTTACCTTACAGTTTAATTAACATTGGGGCGGGGGGGGGGGTTGGGGGGCAAATGGATTAGTCTCTAAGGTGCCACAAGTATTCCTTTTCTTATTTTTTTTTTTGCTGACACAGACTAACACAGCAACTACTCTGAAGCATGGAAAGTGTGATAGAGTTTTATTAGTTCAGACCGCAGACGATTTTAAGCCTTCTTAATTGGTCTGGGTGGGTGAGTATTTTTCACAATGAAAACCTAGTGAAATCCCTCCAGGTTTCTAAATGCTGCATTACTGTGTTAAGTGCGGGAATGTCAAGCTCGGATATTTTCAGTATTTGCTCAATCACCGTAACTGGCTTGCAACCACACTGTTCAATCTCTAATACGTGCAGCAGAAAATAATGGTTTTTCACAGCTTCACAACCTGCTACAACCTTGGTTGTCATTTGGTCCCACGATTAAACAAAAAGAAATTGTGTTAGCAATTTCCCATAAAATAATTATTAATTTACATTTTGGACATCAACGCTCCTACTTTCCCTCCAGCGTAGTAGGGGGAACAATCTGTTCTTATTGGGCTGGTTAAAGGGTCTCAGAAGCGAAAATAAATCAAAAGGACTAGTACAAGCATTTAGATCTCAGGCCAGAAGCTATAGTACTGAAATATGATACAGCAATTTGGCTAACAGCTATGTCTTATCTTCAGAGACAGGCCAAAAATAATAAAACCAAAAAAGGGCAGGCTGTTTGCACCCAATGTCTTTTTCCTGTTCATAACCATTCTAAGATTCTTAAACCCTTCCCGGGTAACTTATAACAAAATGTTGCAGTGACTATTATAAATGGTTCAAGGAGGATCTTGGGTACAAAGTAATAGGTATAAATACAGGGCAAAATTTTAAGCAGATTGTTTAAATAACACAGCTCAAGAAGTGACTCTTGCAAAGCATTTGAGTATGTACCTAAATTTAAGCATATGATTAAATCACTATGCAGCACGTCATTATGTCTGTAATTAGCAACACTTATCTTTAAGCACATGCTCAAGTGCTTTGCAGAATCAGGGACTTATTTATTTGCTTAGAAAGGATTACATTCTTCCAACACTCACTTTAGCATTCCCACTACTACTCATGTGCTTAAACTTAAACATGGACCTAGTGTTAGCTGGATCAAGGCCCAAATTTGCATGTGCACTTCTGAGTATATGCCTATAATAAATGTGTTTGCTTAACTTGATTCCCAAGGTTTGTAGACACGGCTTGTCAAATCTGTAATTAAATAGCCCAAATTTAATAGAACAAGAAGTTTACATAATTATAAAGAATTGTACCTCTATTTAACTACTCCCCAAAATACATTGTAGATAAACCTGCATATTTTAATACTTTGTGCTAAATTATGCCCAGAGATACATAAACAATTTACCTTAATAGAAATAGTGCACAGGTATATCTGGTCTTTTGTACATATGACAACATTATAATATATACACACACATATATGCATGATATATAAGTGAAAATGAGTTTGATGTGTCATCTTAATATTGTAATGAAATACATATAATTCAACACAAAATTGTGTATAATTCAGCAGCATGCCCTTGTTGCCAAGAAGGCTAACAGTATATTGGGCTGAATTAGTAGGAGCATTGCTAGCAGATCGAGGGAAGTGATTATTTTCCTCTATTTGGCACTGCTGAGGCCATCTCTGGAGTCTTGTGTCCAGTTTTGGGCCCCTCGCTACAGAAAGGATGTGCACAAATAGGAGAGAGTCCAGCGGAGAGCAACGAAAATGATTAGGGGGCTGGAGCACATGACTTATGAGGAGAGACTGAGGGTACTGGGCTTGTTTAGTCTGCAGAAGAGTAGAATGAGGGGGGATTTGATAGCAGCCTTCAACTACCTCAAGGGGGGTTCCAAAAAGGATGGAGCTCAGCTGTTCTCAGTGGCAGCAGATGACAGAACAAGGAGCAATGATCTCAAGTTGCAGAGGGGGAGGTCTAGGTTGGATATTAGGAAACACTATTTCATTAGGAGGGTGGTGAAGCTCTGGAATGGGTTACCTAGGGAGGTGGTGGAATCTCCATACTTAAAGGTTTTTAAGGCCCAGCTTGACAAAGCCCTGGCTAGGATGATTTAGTTTGTGTTGGTCCTGCTTTGAGCAGGGGGTTTGACTAGATGACCTCCTGAGGTCTCTTCCAACCCTAATCTTCTATGATAAGGGTTTAAGGCCAGCAGGGACCATCAGTCGTAACATAAGAACATAAGAATGGCCATACTAGGTCAGACCAAAGGTCCATCCAGCCCAGTATCCTGTCTGCCGACAGTGGTCAATGCCAGGTGCCCCAGAGGGAGTGAACCTAACAGGTAATGATCAAGTGATCTCTCTCCTGCCATCCATCTCCACCCTCTGACAAACAGAAGCTAGGGACACCATTCCTTACCAGTCCTGGCCAATAGCCATTAATGGACTTCATCTCCATGAATTTATCTAGTTCTTTTTTAAACCCTGTTATAGTCCTAGCCTTCACAACCTCCTAGGGCAAGGAGTTCCACAGATTGACTGTGCGCTGTGTGAAGAAGAACTTCCTTTTATTTGTTTTAAACCTGCTGCCCATTAATTTAATTTGGTTGCCCCTAGTTCTTATATTATGGGAACAAGTAAATAACTTTTCCTTATTCATTTTCTCCACACCACTCATGATTTTATATACCTCTATCATATCCCGCCTTATTCTCCTCTTTTCCAAGCTGAAAAGTCCTAGCCTCTTTAATCTCTCCTCCTATGGGACCTTTTCCAAACCTGTAATAATTTGAGTTACCCTTCTCTGAACCTTTTCTAATGCCAGTAAATGTTTTATGAGATGAGGAGACCACATCTATACGCAGTATTCAAAATGTGGGCGTACCATGGATTTATATAAGGGCAATAAGATATTCTCCGTCTTATTCTCTATCCCCTTTTTTAATTATTCCTAACATCCTGTTTGCGTTTTTTGACTGCTACTGCACACTGCATGAATGTCTTCAGAGAACTATCCACGATGACTCCAAGATCTTTTTCCTGATTAGTTGTAGCTAAATTAGCCCCCATCATATTGTATGTATAGTTGGAGTTATTTTTTCCAATGTGCATTCCTTTACATTTATCCACATTAAATTTCATTTGCCATTTTTTCCCCAATCACTTAGTTTTTCAGAGTGTAAATTATAGTTTATATATAATATGGCTCAGTCCTCCATCCAGCCAATAGGAGTTTTAACACTGTCGATCCTGTATATTTTGTACCCTTGTATTACTGTGTCCCACTGTGTGCTTAGTCCATAGCACCAGTGGAAGCCAGACCCCACTTTTGGTATTAATTTGAGGTGAGGACACAGGACCACTTTGTCTCTGTGGGATATGAGGAAAGGAGTAAAGTCTGTGATTGAATCATTCGTTTTTAAAAAGTTATAACTTTAGTTTAAGATGTCGTTGGCAACAGATGGAACAACAGCACCCTCCTCTGTGCTTAAGAGGTAGGTCTATCAGCTCTATGTTAAGGTCTCACTCTCTAACCAATGAGAAGCAGCTAACTGGACAGTTAAGAAATCTTGTGACCATCGAACTGCCCACTGGTAGCTGATACACTGAGATAGCTGCACTTTGATAGGAGACCAAAAAAAAGTCAGTACATTTTCTGTTGTACATAAAATCCCAAAGAGGAGGATGTGGATGCAAACCACCTTGATAGCTACTATCCATAGAGAAAACTTTTTTTGACATCAGTTATTTTCAGAACAGGTGGCTTTTGGTCCTGGACTACAAAAGAATCTCCTATACTTCCATGGATAATGTCAGGTACAAATAGTTAATGTTCTGTGATACAAACCCTGAGGTGGAATGACTGGATTTGGATGTGAGATCATATTCTCTTCCTAGTTTAGCAAGTCTGATGGATACAGGTAGTAGAAACAGAGCTTTCTGTGAGAGATCTAAGAAATCCATATGCCATTATAGGTCATAGTATGACCTAACTCTTGTCTTGTAACTGTTCAGACCATTAGTGGGAGCAGTTGGAAGATGTAAAGAAAAAAAAATTTTACTCCAGTCTGCCAAAAACATACTTGTGACTGAGTTTCTGTCAATCCCTGCTCTGGACCGGAACTGAGAACCTTACATACTGTTGCTTGTTGGAAAGAGGTGTACGGAAGTTTGGCTCCACAGAATCCAGAAATGAAGGAGAGGAAGCAGGAATCTTCATGATCGGCCTGATTGGGTTGACTCTAGCTTTGCCAATCGTGCAGACCTGGGCCCACGATATTGTTTCTTCCTCTTATGCTGACAGTTCTACACATGCATTTTAAATTTTTTAAAGGAAATAAATGTTTGATGTGCATAAATTTACTTTATATGGAAAAATCAAAAATAGCACTGCTTCAATAGGCAACATCTCTTAAAATCCTTATATCCTACTGGCTTTTGATCTATACTATGTATCTATACTATGTAGTGATCAATGGCTCCATGTCTAGTTGGCAGCCGGTATCAAGTGGAGTGCCCCAAGGGTCGGTGCTAGGGCCGGTTTTGTTCAATATCTTCATCAACGATCTGGAGGATGGTGTGGACTGCACCCTTAGCAAGTTTGCAGATGACACTAAACTGGGAGGAGTGGTTGATACGCTGGAGGGTAGGGATAGGATACAGAGGGACCTAGACAAATTAGAGGATTGGGCCAAAAGAAATCTGATGAGGTTCAACAAGGACAAGTGCAGAGTCCTGCACTTAGGACGGAAGAATCCCATGCACTGCTACAGACTAGGGACCGAATGGCTGGGCAGCAGTTCTGCAGAAAAGGACCTAGGGGTTACAGTGGACGAAAAGCTGAATATGAGTCAGCAGTGTGCCCTTGTTGCCAAGAAGGCTAACAGCATTTTTGGCTGTATAAGTAGGGGCATTTCCAGCAGATCGAGGGACGTGATTATTCCCCTCTATTTGGCACTGGTGAGGCCTCATTTGGAGTACTGTGTCCAGTTTTGGGTCCCACACTACAAGAAGGATGTGGCTAAATTGGAAAGAGTCCAGTGGAGGGCAACAAAAATGATTAGGGGGCTGGAGCACATGACTTATGAGGAGAGGCTGAGGGAACTGGGATTGTTTAGCCTGCAGAAGAGACGAATGAGGGGGGATTTGATAGCTGCTTTCAACTACCTGAAAGGGGGTTCCAAAGAGGATGGATCTAGACTGTTCTCAGTGGTAGAAGATGACAGAACAAGGAGTAATGATCTCAAGTTACAGAGGGGGAAGTTTAGGTTGGATATTAGGAAAAACTTTTTCACTAGTAGGGTGGTGAAGCACTGGACTGGGTTACCTAGGGAGGTGGTGGAATCTCCTTCCTTAGAGGTTTTGAAGGTCAGGCTTGACAAAGCCCTGGCTGGGGTTGGTCCTGCTTTGAGCAGGGGGTTGGACTAGATGACCTCCTGAGGTCCCTTCCAACCCTGAGATTCTATGATTCTATGATTTATTACAGAAAATGATTTTAATCATTCTTTACTTCATTTATGTATACACATATATAAACTAAAATGCAATGATTCATAGCACTATATTTTAATTTCTTTTACACTGAAATAATTTAATAGTAATTCTTATATAAAGAATATTCATATGAAAGCTACATGAAATACTAAAAACTTTGCCTAAAACTGGCTGTTTGTAAAGGAAAAGTAAGGACTTCTGATTTATTATTAGTAGTAATTCAGATGGATTTTTTATATTATCTTTTATATCTTTCACTTAAGTTAATGATATTAAGAATAAGAAAGAAAAACTTGTAGCACCTTAGAGACTAACAAATTTATTTCAGCATAAGCTTTCGTGGGTTAGTACCCACTTCATCGGATGCATGGAATGAAATTATATTTCAGACAGATATTTATACAGTCAGAGAAACATGGTCCTCTGACTGTATAAATATCTGTCTGAAATATAATTTCATTCCATGCATCCGATGAAGTGGGTACTAACCCACGAAAGCTTATGCTGAAATAAATTTGTTAGTCTCTAAGGTGCTACAAGTTTTTCTTTCTTATTTTCATTTTGCTGACACAGACTAACACGGCTACTACACTTAAACCTTTCATTAACTTAAGAGATTTTCATTTCCTCACATCATACATACGCAAAAATCAGTGTATGAACTGATCCTTCTACAGTTAAAAAAAAACAATTGATATTTTGCAGTAAAAGGGCCAGAAACTTACCTGGTATAGAACAGCATAATTCCATTCAACTCAGTGAACCTAACCTAATGTCTACCTGATGGAGATCTGCCCCAAAGTCTGCTTTACATTTTTTTAAAAAAGGAAATGGAAGAATTTTTAACAGATAAGCAGTAAACAAACATCCTCCAAAATACAAAACGATCTGTAGTTTATTTATTTGCAGCTGCCTCTGCAATTTTGAGATGAAATGATTTTTCAGACCATACAGTTATTTAAAAGAGTAATTTAATTCTGAGATAGGTAAATTCCTGCAACATGTATGTTCCTGTACCTGCTTACCGGGACAAATGTGATTTGGTGACTCAAGCTAGAAATATTATGCCATTATTTATATAATGATGCTTCACACCATTTCCATTGAAGGGCTGTTTAATTGTTACATATATTGGATTGTTTTTTTCATGTACAGCTGTTCAGAGAATGCCTACTACATAGATGTGGAGTGGACAGGTTCAAGCCGGACTATAAGGTATCCAGAGTAGTAGCTGTGTTAGTCTGTGTCAGCAAAAAGAAAAGGAATACTTTATGTTAATTGAATCTATTTTCCCTAGTTTAGTATCCTAGTTAAGTACCCTTACACCTTTGTGTCAACTGTCTATAATGGGTCATCTTGATTATCACTTCAAAAGTTTCTTTCCCCTGCTCATAATAGTTCCTTTCAATTAATTAGCCTTTTACAGTTGATATGGTTACTTCCATCTTTTCATGTTTCTCTGAATGTATAAATATCCTCCTACTGTATGTTCCATTCTATGCATCCGACGAAGTGGATTGTAGTCCACGAAAGCTTATGCTGAAATAAATTTGTTAGTCTCTAAGGTACCACAAGTATTCCTGTTCTTTTTATAAGGTATCTGTGCAAGACCCTGATCCTGCAACTGACAGGATGCAGGTGAATTGTGTCTGTACAGAGTTTCATTGCAATCAATTGACAGTCTGCCCATGTCCTAGGAATTGTAGCACTTCACATCATTCACAACAGTGAATGTGCAGCTGATAAAAACCCAAAGGGAAAAGTATCTGGCATTTTTGGATTCCACATCATGTCCAATATTCTTATTAAAGCAAGACTACTTGCACAAGAATTTGTGAGCTTGTTAAAATTCTCTCACTTCACATATTTCTCCCACCCCATTGAAAATAAATTAAATTTCCTTCAGGAAAAACAAAGAATGTTCACACATTTATCCCAACTGGAGGAGGTGTGGGGAATCCACAGCAATTCCTGGAGACAGCACCGGTTTTCTGCAGTAAACAGGGCTCTTCACATGTGTGGGAGAGAAACATTTCATTTTTCAGTGGAGAACAAAATGTTGTTGGTGTCCGTTAGTCTCGAGAGACGATGGATATGCACCCATGGGGAATGTTTAGTTAATGGTTGTGAAGCGTCTGTTGTGGCTGTAGAGCCCCACATGAGAGTGGCAGTCTCGATTGCATTTGCTGCATTTGAAGGCGGTGTCAACTGTGGGTTGGAGCCGCTGCTTCCTTTTTCCTTGAACCCGCTTTTCCTCGGCAAGCTGCCGCAGCTTGTCTTCGCCAGTTTTCAATCCAGTGGTCAGAGCATGTCTCCATCTGCATCTGTCCTGGGCGAGCTCTTCCCAGCTATTAATGTCGATTTGAACAGTCTTCAGGTCCCTCTTACAAACATCCTTGAAGCGAAGGTGGGGCCGTCCTGTAGCTCTGTTTCCGGAGGCAAGTTTGGCATACAACAGGTCTTTGGGGATCCGTCCATCTTCCATGCGACTTAGATGGCCAAGCCATCTGAGGCGGCGTTGACGGAGGAGAGTGAACATGCTGGAGATCTTGACACGTTCCAGCACCTCGTTGTTTGTCATTCGATCACTCCAAGTGATCCTGAGTATGCGACGGAGGCAGCGCATGTGGAAGACGTTCAGTCTCTTTTCTTGCGAAGCGTAGAGGGTCCAAGTTTCGCTGGCATAGAGAAGAGTGTTTAACACACATGCGTGGTACACAGCGACCTTTGTGTTGATGGTCAGCATGTTGTTGTTCCATACTCTCTGTGACAAACTGGCCAAAATTGTGAAGGCCTTGCCGATTCTATGGTTGATCTCAGGGTCCAGTGAGAGGTTGTCCATGATGGTAGATCCGAGGTAGGTGAACTGACTGACCACCTCTAGCACATAGTCATTGATGGCAATGCTTGGATGTTCTGCATCCTGGGCCATAACTTTGGTCTTCTGAAGACTGACTGTCAACCCGAACTCTTCGCAAGCTCTGGAAAAGCGGTCAATCAGACACTGGAGATCAGTTTCTGTGTGGCTGGCCAGGGCAGTATCGTCTGCAAACAGCATGTCTCGGATTGTTGCTTCCCGTACCTTGCTTTTTGCCTTTAGTCGAGCCAGATTGAAAAGTCTCCCGTCAGACCGGGTGTGGAGATAGACTCCCTCTGTGGAATTTCCAAAGGCATGTTTCAGCAACGCTGCGAAGAAGATGCCGAAGAGTGTGGGAGCGAGAACGCATCCTTGTTTTACTCCACTGTGGATGACGAAGGCATCGGAAGACGAGCCATCATACAGTACTGTGCCTTTCATGTTGTCGTGAAAAAACTGGATCACGCTCAGCAGCTTCGGTGGGCAGCCAACCTTTACCAGGATCTTGAACAGCCCATCTCTGTTCACAAGGTTGAAAGCTTTCGTCAGGTCTATAAAGGCAAGGAGTAGCGGCTTGTGCTGTTCTCTGCATTTCTCTTGCAGCTGGCTTAAGGAGAAAACCATGTCAGTTGTGGATCTCCCTGCTCGGAACCTGCACTGTGACTCTGGGTAAACTCTGTCAGCAAGCTTCTGCAGTCTGTTCAGGATCACGCGTGCAAAGACTTTACCCACAACACTCAGGAGCGATATGCCTCTGTAGTTGTTGCAGTCGCTTCTATCACCCTTGTTCTTGTAGAGGGTCACGATGTTGGCGTCTCTCATATCCTGAGGTACTGCACCTTCGTCCCAGCACTGACAGAGGAGGTTGTGGAGGTGTTCTAGGAGGACGTTGATGCCACACTTGATAACTTCTGGTGGGATGCCATCCTTTCCTGGAGCCTTTCCTGTGGACAAGCTCTCAATGACTTTCTTCAGTTCTTCCATGGTGGGCTTCTCGTCCAGCTCAGTTTCAATGGGAAAACAATCCACGGTATTGAGGTCAGCTTCGGTGACGGTGTTTTGCCTGGAGTACACTTCAGAGTAGTGCTCCACCCATCTATCCATCTGCTTGCCCTTGTCCTGGATGTTTTCGCCTGTTGCAGACTTTAGTGACACTCTCCACTTCTTTGTGGGTCCCATGGCCTTCTTGATGCCATCATACATTCCCCTGATGTTTCCAGTGTCAGCAGATAGTTGAATGCTCCGGCAGAGCTGGAGCCAGTAATCATTTGCACACTGTCGAGCTAGTCTCTGTACTTTGCTCCTGGCAAATCAATACTCTTGTAGAGTCCTCTGACTGGGGGAACGCTTGTACTCCAGGTGAACAGCGTGGTGTTCTTCAATGGCTGGAGTGAGTGTGGCGGAATTAGCCTCAAACCAGTCATTGTTCATGTTTCGTTTCTTTCCAAAAACTTTCATGGCTGTGCTGTGTACTGCATCTCTGATGTGGTCCCATCTCTCTTTGGCACAGCCACCGGGAGGCATACAGTTCAGCACCTTGGAGAGCTCATGGGTGAATTTCTCTGCCTTGTCTGGGCGTGCGGTCTTGCTCACATCAATACGGGGTTTGCCCTCTGACCTAGAGCAGTGGATCTTCTTTGGCTGTAACCTCATCTTGCTGCACACCAGCGACTGATCACTGTTGCAGTCAGCACTGGGGAAGTTGTGAGTAAGCAGGACGCACTTCAAGGCAGACCGCCTGATGATGATCAGGTCGAGTTGGTGCCAGTGCATGGAGCGAGGGTGTCTCCAGGACACTTTGTGTTGAGGCTTTGTCTGGAAGAATGAGTTGGTGATGCTGAGGTCATGGTACAAGCACAGTTCCAGAAGTCGTTGTCCATTCTCATTCATTTCTCCAACGCCAAACTTTCCAAGACAGGTTGGCCAAGAGTCGTGGTCAGCGCCCACTCTGGCGTTGAAGTCACCCAGTAGTATCAAGTGCTCTTCTTTAGGGATACTTCTGATGATCGTGTCTAGCTGATCGTAGAACTCATCCTTGGTATTCCTGGTGGCGCCGAGTCTTGGTGCATACACGCTGATCAGGTTGACGGGTCCAGTGGATGTGTGGAGTCAGAGTGATAACAGTCTTTCAGTTCCTTGTTGACCAGGTTCCACCATCCCCAGTAAAGAATTTCTCATGGCAAATCCAACACCACACTCTCTTATTTCTTCGACACTCTTCCCTTGCCAGAAGAACGTATAGTTCTTTTCCCTGAGAGTCCCAGCGTCTGGCAGCCGTGTCTCCTGCAAAGCGATATGTCGATTTGGAGTCATGCTAGCTCATCGTCGATGACTGCAGTCTTCCGAACATCGCTGATTGCCTGAAGATCTTGTGATAGGCCTGTTGTCATGGTCCATACGTTCCAGCATCCTAACTTGAGGGCTGGTTTCTTAAATGTTGGTTTTCTTTTGTTGTTGCCTGGTGCATGATTCGCAGTCCACTTGTCGGGTACTCATGTACACTAAGCCCCACGCACCCAGTGAAGCAGGTGAACTGTGGCGGGACAACACCTTATTGGCTGGGGACTGCCCAGCTTGAGGCGGACCAGAGTTGTCCAGTGAGACGTGGTGATCCCTCCTACCGTCGGAAGCAACCCCTGGTGCCAGCTCTACGCCAATTGAGCAGGAGGCTTATAACCGGTAAACTGTTGCTTCCTGTGTTGTGTCGACGCTGTGAGGCGAAGGTGGAGTGTCCTCTCCAGGGCACAAGCCAGGACAGGGTGATATGGAGGAACAGCTGTTGCCCATGCAGCAGAACCCCCCTCTCCACGCAACTGATGGATCCAAGGGAAAGACAATGTCGATACAACTTGGCACCAGTGGCGTCGCAGGAGTTGCCAGAATGACATTGAGGACAATGTCAGACCGCCATCGGGACTCCGACACTGGATTTGGTTTCAGCGTTGACTCCCTGAAAAAGCAAAAAAAAGATAGGCAAAAGGTACTAACTGTGGTTTTAAAACTGACCAGAACATGGTTTTTTTTTTCCCCCACCAGCAATACAAATTCTTTCATGCATCTCTAAACAAAATTGATCTAGGAAGACATTAAGACTAAGGCTTGGTGAGTAATTTCATACCTAGGATCCAACTGAGCTGTGGACTTAGACACCATTTTGTCTTCTGAATAGCCTTACAGTGCAGCAATTGGCCATACATTAAAACGTAACATAAGGTTGCCAAAGGGTGGCATCTGGCATGTAAGGTTTCTACAGCAAGACAGTAGGTTACTGATCATCATATTCATTGTGAAATGTATGTATTATGATATTTAAGGAATTATGTATCTATATTGAAAACTATGTTCTTAAGGTATATACACATTAAGACAGGTCACTAGAAGGTGATAAATAGGTTCTGTTCAGGCAGGGGTAGTAGATAGAGCCCTGTGTGGATATAACTTTTATATCCATGGATGCAGACAGACATGGATATAAAGTGGATATCCGTGGAGCTGCAGGGTGAAAGCAGCAGCAGGTCAGATCAAGAGCATTTAGGACTAGACTTCTTTATAGCAGAGACCTCTGAAGTAAGGCAAAGAGGAGGAAAACTGAATAAATATTTTTATTTCTTCAACAAAATATGAAAACGTTCAAATGAGATGAAGAAATGTTTCATTCTGGTCCCGTCCCCCCCGGAAATGCCTCCTTTTTTGCTAGCCCTAGTTATTACTCGGAGATTGAGGCCCCATCATGCTAGGCCCTGTACAAACATGCTTTACTAATAAATTAGGTCTAAATATGGTCTTTAAAAATGTTACTTATATATCAGAATGCTAAAACTTGTTCTTTATCATAATTCTATATTTTCCCTTATGAAGTTGTGTTTCCTTCCTTTGCTGCCCCCTCCCCCTTTTTTGTAATCCTGGCATCCGCTTTAAATTTGTTTCTTGTTTGTACTTACTGTGATGCGGCACTCCATGTGTTTTATGGAAATAGCTTTATAAGCATGAATATGATGTAACTAGAATATGCTTCATGCAAAAGGTCTCTTGTAAGGAATCATTACAAAGGTTATCTACTGAGCATGTTCATCCTATTTGTTTGCATGTGTTATTTCTATGTCTGGAGTTAGGAGAATAAGATAAACTTGTATCACTGATGTAAACATAAGTGGAGGCCATTAAGGGTGCTTCAGAATCAAGGAACTGTGAATGGGTTTGTTTACCTGCAAGCCTTCCTATGTACCTGTCTTCCAGCTAGTAGGTAATGAAGGAGAAAGTCTTACAGTGACATGTGAGCATGCCACATGATACTGGAATCCATCTTAAACCTGCTGCTTTTCCATTTAGGAGGAGGACTGGGGACCCAGAGAGAGACAAAAGATTCCCGCCTTGTGCCAAAGCTATAAAAGGGGGACGAAGAGAACAAAGGAGGCAGCCAGTCATGAGAACACCCCCTAATTGCCCCCTGAGCTGGAACTAACAAGAACTGTAGCAGGGAAAAGGATTGGGCCCAGACTAGAAAGGAGTCTAGTCTGTGAAAGAAGCTTATTGGAACATTTCTGAGGGTGAGATTTACCTGTATTCAGTTTCTTAATGTATTAGTCTTAGACTTGCCTGTTTTGTTTTATTTTACTTGGTGACTTACTTTGTTCTGTCTGTTATTACTTGAAACCACTTAAATCCTATTTTTATACTGAATAAAAATCACTTATTAGTAAACCCAGAATAAGGGATTAATACCTGGGGGAGCAAACAGCTGTGCATATCTCTCTATCAGTGTTAAAGAGGGCGGACAATTTATGAATTTACCCTGTATAAGCTTTATACAGAATAAAATGGATTTATTTGGGGTTTGGATCCCATTGGGTACTGGGTGTCTGGGTGCTGGAGATAGGTAACCTGCTGAGCTGTTTTCAGTTAAAGTCTGCAGCTTTGGGGGTGTGGACCAGATCTGGGTCTGTGTTGCAGCAGGCTAGCGTGTCTGGCTCAACAAGGCAGGGTTCTACAGTCCCAAGCTGGCAGGGAAAACGGGCTCAGAGGTAATTCCAGCACATCAGGTGACAGTCTCAAGGTGGTCTCTGTGTCCAAACACGTCACACATATATTACAAAATAAAGAGCTATAACCAAAACCACCAGCCTAACCCCCATCAGCTGTACTCAATTTATTTACAGCATGAATGAATATAGCCCATTCACTCCTGTGTCCATCATCTCAAACCTCAAACTAAGAGGGAGGAAAAATAATAATTTATAATGCTGCATGTAATTAGCTTGAGAGCTATTTGCAAAAGTAAAATAACATCCAAAGGTGTTGCAAGGATGACCACTGAAAAGGGAAAATTCCTGGGGTAAAATCCTGGCCTCTGTGATTACCTTCACTAGGAAAAAAAGGGGTCTTATCTCATGTTAGCTACTGAAGGCAAGGCAGTTTGTAATTGGCTCATGTTTCAGTAGATTGAGATAAAGACTATAGGGCTTTGCCTTCATTAGGCAAAAAGTACCTTCATACCATGTTTGTTAACATGTGCTAAGGACACACCTTTTTTCCTAGCAACAAAGCCATTGAGTCAACGGGAATAGCATTTCAACGCTGTTCCTTTTACAATTGCTTAGGTTCCCCAAGCGCTGAAAGTATTTTCTGCAATCGCCACTGCTTCCTTTGTCACTGTCGGCCCTTTTTTCACTTCTTAGGGCTGGTCCACACTAACTTCGTGAATAGCGTAGCTGAAGTCGAAGTATCTTAGTTCGAACTGAAACACACTTACCTCGGGTCCATGCGGCGCAGGCAGGCTCACCCGTCGACTCCGCATACTCCTCTTGGTGAACAGGAGTTCCGGTGTCGACGGGGAGCGGCTCTGGGATCGATTTATCGCGTCTAAACAAGACGCGATAAATCAATCCCAGAAGATCGATTGCTTACCGCCAAACCCCATTTGCTCTCAGCCCAGGGCTACACTAGGGGAGGGGGGTCGATCTACGATACGCAGCTTCAGCTACGTCAATAACGTAGCTGAAGTCGGCATATCGTAATCGACTTACCTGACCATGAGGACAGCGCCGAGTCGATCGCTGCCGCTCCCCCGTCGACTCCGCTTCCGCCGCTTGATGATGTGGATTTCCGGAGCCGACGGGGAGCGCGATTGGGGATCGATTAATCGCGTCTTAACGAGACATGAAAAATCGATCCCCGATAGATCGATTGCTACCTGCCGATCCGGCGGGTAGTGAAGACAAGCCCGTAGTATGGCACCTTTTCTACTAACTAGTATTTTATCTGATGTATTACAAATGGAATACCATGAGTTTGTGTGTGTGTTCTCACTAAAACTCCTTCAGAAAACCCCCCCACCGCCCTATTCTGGACAGCACTTAGGCTCCAATTAACCATTTACCCAACTTTTAAAAAGGGAGCAGACCCACTGAACTCACGTGCCAGAATGATGCATTGAATAAGAATGGACTTTTGCATTTTCCTGAATCTGGCCCAAATTAACAGAAATTAGTAAGCACTTTGTTTTATTTTTTGTTTGTTCCATAAAGTACATAGAATCATAGAATCTCAGGGTTGGAAGGGACCTCAGGAGGTCATCTAGTCCAACCCCCTGCTCAAAGCAGGACCAACCCCAACTAGATCATCCCAGCCAGGGCTTTGTCAAGCCTGACCTTCAAAACCTCTAAGGAAGGAGATTCCACCACCTCCCTAGGTAACCCATTCCAGTGCTTCACCACCCTACTAGTGAAAAAGTTTTTCCTAATATCCAACCTAAACCTCCCCCTCTGCAACTTGAGACCATTACTCCTTGTTCTGTCATCTTCTACCACTGAGAACAGTCTAGATCCATCCTCTTTGGAACCCCCTTTTAGGTAGTTGAAAGCAGCTATCAAATCCCCCCTCACTCTTCTCTTCTGCAGGCTAAACAATCCCAGTTCCCTCAGCCTCTCCTCATAAGTCATGTGCTCCAGCCCCCTAATCATTTTTGTTGCCCTCCGTTGGACTCTTTCCAATTTATCCACATCCTTTTTGTAGTGTGGGGCCCAAAACTGGACACAGTACTCCAAATGAGGCCTCACCAGTGCCGAATAGAGGGGAATAATCACGTCCCTCGATCTGCTGGAAATGCCCCTACTTATACAGCCCAAAATGCCGTTAGCCTTCTTGGCAACAAGGGCACACTGTTGACTCATATTCAGCTTTTCGTCCACTGTACCCCCTAGGTCCTTTTCTGCAGAACTGCTGCCCAGCCATTCGGTCCCTAGTCTGTAGCAGTGCATGGGATTCTTCCGTCCTAAGTGCAGGACTCTGCACTTGTCCTTGTTGAACCTCATCAGATTTCTTTTGGCCCAATCCTCTAATTTGTCTAGGTCCCTCTGTATCCTGTCCCTACCCTCCAGCGTATCAACCACTCCTCCCAGTTTAGTGTCATCTGCAAATTTGCTAAGGGTGCAGTCCACACCATCCTCCAGGTCGTTGATGAAGATATTGAACAAAACCGGCCCCAGCACCGACCCTTGGGGCACTCCACTTGATACCGGCTGCCAACTAGACATGGAGCCATTGATCACTACCCGTTGAGCATGACCATCCAGCCAGTTTTCTATCCACTTTACCGTCCATTCATCCAGCCCATACTTCTTTAACTTGCTGGCAAGAACACTGTGGGAGACTGTATCAAAAGCTTTGCTAAAGTCAAGAAATAGCACATCCACTGCTTTCCCCTCATCCACAGAGCCAGTTATCTCATCATAGAAGGCAATTAGGTTAGTCAGGCATGACTTGCCCTTGGTGAATCCATGCTGACTGTTCCTGATCACTTTCCCCTCCTTTAAGTGGTTCAGAATTGATTCCTTGAGGACCTGTTCCATGATTTTTCCAGGGATTGAGGTGAGACTGACTGGCCTGTAGTTCCCCGGATCTTCCTTCTTCCCTTTTTTAAAGATGGGCACTACATTAGCTTTTTTCCAGTCATCCGGGACCTCCCCCGATTGCCATGATTTGTCAAAGATAATGGCCAATGGCTCTGCAATCACATTGGGATAAACTTACTGAGGGACAGATACATTTGATCTGTCCCTCAGGCCAACATTTTCAAACTTTGGTGCCAAATGATAAATTAGGGTCATAAACAGTAGGCTCATAATAAAAGTGATATCCCCACTATAGCATTTTATATGTTGGTTTAAAGGTTATCATCCTCTATTGAATTTAATAGCATTTTTCAAGATGCAGCTTAAATATAAGAATACTTTTATGTGTATCTAACCTTTTGGGCTATGAAACTAACTATTACCGTAAAATATTACTACACACTAATAGCTTAATCTCTAGCATTATTTCCAAAGAGGAAAAAAGTTAGAAATTATACTAACACACTCTGTAGTAGCACAATGACTTTATGCCTTGATTCAGCAATGCACTTGAACACGTGCTTAACTTCAAACACACGCTCAAGTCCATCCCAATAAAGCAAAACCCTTAAGTGTGTGCTTTAAATCCCATTGACTTAATTTAAGTGTATGCACCTGCATAACAGCTTTGTTTAATCATGGCTATATAGGGTTGATCCAAGGTTCAGTTAAGTCAATTGAAATTAATGGGAGTCTTTCCATTAATGGATTTGGATCCGGCTTGTAAAGCTATAAAATCCCTAAACATTATGGGTGTGATTCATGGATTAAAGGTCCCTGTACACGGCCCGAACAATGCAAAGAAGCCTTAAAGTGGGTGTCAGAGTAATATAGGTGGGTATTTACACCTACATTGAGATTTCTTTGCACTGACAGAGTGGTGTAAAGGAGAATTAGACCAGTCAGCTTTGAACTAGAGCTTTCATGATTTATTTTGGTGAGAGAATGAACTGTAGCCTGGCTGACCTGTCTCTTTAATTACATTTTCTCCTGGAGAGCAGCAAGAAGCATTGCCGTAATGTCACTGACCCCATTTACTTTCAGCTCAAGAACAGTACAGCTGATCCAGTTAGATTCATTTTCTCTGGGGATTAAGCGGAAAAAAAAGTTACATCTGAGTGGGAATGTGTATGCGTCTCTCCTCCCACCCCCGTCCCTAATTCCATTTATATGGTATAAATTATGGAATTATAGGCAACTTCTAACCATGGCTAACACTTCATAGTACTACTATTTAGCTCTCATAGGAAACAGATTTAATAAAGGAGTTGTGTTCAACACCTATTTTCCTTCACTTAGTAAGAGAAAAAGGATTCAGCGTTGTTGTTTGTATTACTGTAGCTTCTGGACACTTTAAGTAAAACTGGCATCCTTTTGTGCTAGGTGTAGTACAAACACATTATAAGAGATAGTTCCCACTGCAACATTGTTACACTTTAAGTAGATAAGGATAGGAAGTAGAAAATAGAGGTTAAATGACTTGGACAAGGTCACAGAACAAGTCAGCCATGGGACTAGAAGCTAGGGCTCTTGAGTCACAGATCAGATCACTTTCCACTAGACCATGGTGCCTCTAAGAAGCGGAGTTGAAAGATTTAATAGAGCAGGTCAAAACTTTTCCATCAATGTTATTTGAGAGAATTGGGGTGTTGGTTAAACATTTTTTTTTGGTGATATATATGTCTGTTTTCTGTGCAAAATTTAGGGAGGTTTTTTTTTGGGGCGGCGGGGGGTTGGACAAAAAACACCACACCCCTGAAAACCAAAATGTTTGTTTTCAGCTATATTATTTTGGTTTTCGTAGCTGAAATTTTTGGTATTTGAATTTCTACCAATACATTGAATTTCTCAGTAAACTCCCCCCTCCTCCCCGGCCCAGTTTTTGACTAGCTCTAAGATACAGGTAGGGCCTGCTTGATTTCATTCACCATAGAAAGATAGCTTACCAGAGAAATATGGAGTAATGTTGATGCATTTTATTTGGTTTTAGTAAGGGAAAAGTAGATTCAATTAGATGGAAACAATCCCAGTTCACAAGAACTGGTGCATGGCCATTTACTGAAACTGGTATTGAATAACAACCCTTATCAGAGTCATTAAAATTAATTTTCCATTTCACATTTCCTTATGAAAAGTAGAAAATAGACACAAGTTTTGACATTCTGGGAGACGTGACCCTTTATTTCAATGCAGAAGTGGACCTTGCTGAAAATCACTTTTGAACTTCTACCTAGAAAAGCAAATTGCTTAACACAGAAAAAGGGATTAGACATTTTCACTTCATTCATATATAAAAGTGAATGAAGCGGAAACAGCTGAGACAGTGATAACTCCATTCTGTATTTAAAGAAGAAAGCAGACTTACTTAAGAAAAAGATTGGGCTGCCATTTTTTCTCCTTTATTCCCTTCAGTTTATGTCCGATTCTTTTGCAGAGGAACTCATCAGCTTCCTAGCTGTCACGCAATCTCTCTCCTGACCCAATGGTTAGGATTGGATAAAACATTCGGTCAAAACCCAACTTTTCATGTAAAAACAAATTTTCCATTCACGAGAACTTTGTGAAGAGAGTGTCTGCTTTCTGAACAAAATTTTGTTTCTCCAGCTAAAAAAACCAAACACCTGAAAAACCAAAAAGCTTGCAGGCAAAAACGGATACATTGTGGCTGAGTACTGAAATATTTTACTTTGGATATCCCACCCTGGTATACGTCCGAGTTGTAATTTGTTGTCCCCATTCTCCTCCGGAGGCACAGCTCTGCAGCCATTCTACATCTCCCATGATGCATCATGGCCAGGGAATCCATCATTCAACTGCTTCCTTTTACCACGAGAAGAGATCACGGTGCACGAAGATACAGTCCAACCTGGGAGCCTGGGAGAAAACCGGGGGCATGAAGCATCTAAATGACAACTCTCATGAGTGTCAGAGAACCTGGTTATGTCAGAGGCAGGCCGGCCTAGTGGTCAGAGTCCAAATGCTTGCGCCAAAGGTCAAAACAGAGGCAGATTACCAGGAGTCGGGGAAGACAGGAGCAGGGCTGGGACAGGGCGGGGTGCAGGGTAGGATCTGGGCTAGAGCCGTGGAAGAGCCAAGCAGGAGCAGGGCTTAGAGAGATGAGCCCAGGGAGTCGAAAAGTCCAGGGCGCATGTGCACTGAGCAGCCAGTGAGCTAAAGGTCGAACGAACAAGCAAGCTGCTGCTGCTGCGGTTAAGAATGGGCTTGCTAACTTCCTTAACCAGTCAGGCAGGACAGTCCAGCTGCACAGGGCCTTACTCCTGACAGTAGGGCTGGAGCAGTATTTCTGAATTGAAATATTTCTGTTTTCAAGCCAATTTTTTTTCAATTTTTCCACCAGAAATGGAAAGTTTTACATGGCAGATAAAGCCCATTTTGCGACCAGCTCTAACGGGGATACCATGTCCTTTTCCTGTATCATAGGGCTTATGGATCCCCTCTGCTAGCTGAATATTCAGCTGAGTAAAAGTGTGTTCTCCGGGTAGATCCTTTCCCTGCTGCCTAGCTCAAGTAAAGGGAAGGCACCCAGGAATAAGATAGCAGGTCCATTACAATGGTCCTGCTAAATGTGGCTGAGTTAATAAATCCATGATCGCTAAGGATCACTTCATTTGGTAGCCAAAATGGAGGTGAATTACCTAGAGAGTCAACAGAAAAAATGCAGGACAGAGTTAATCTACTACTGCCACTTAGGTCTATTGCTACTGAGGTCTCATGTGAGAGAGGACAAAATATAATTTGATCTCAGAGGACTGGTTTCAAACAGATGAAGGACCATTTTGGAAGTGAAAAACTAAAGGATTAAGCGACTTGTGGCTGTTGTATGATTCAGATGAAGGAAGAGGATATAGACAATGACTTTTAAACTGTTCCCAAAGATGTCGAAGTCATTGAGAATATCGATAAGTGTTTGCTTGAGATGGAAAAACAACAAAAAAAGTATTTTTAATATTATATACATATACACACCACAACTCCAGCGAAAGGTAATAATGAAAAAATAAAGAGACAAGAAATGGTCAAGGGTTGCTTCCCAAAAAGGAGACCCATTTTACTGTACTATTTATTTTAATTTTTTTTATTGATGGTACTTTTTTTTCTGGTTATAATCATAGAATATCAGGGTTGGAAGGGACCTTAGGAGATCATCTAGTCCAACCCCCTGCTCAAAGCAGGACCAATCCCCAATTTTTGCCCCAGATCCCTAAAGGGTCCCCTCAAGGATTGAACTCACAACCCTGGGTTTAGCAGGCCAATGCTCAAACCACTGAGCTATCCCTCCCCCTGTAATGATCAAATGATCAGCATTGTTTCATAAGCCTTCTGTAATACACTCCACTGGCACCACATTATACTTCACCCAATTTTTCCTGCCTGTCAAACATATCCTAAATATACCCTAAGCCTCAATTGTCAGAATGAGCTTCACAGGTGCTATTTCATCTGAATAAACCTGGCTCCATTGCATGTCTCGGCAACGTTCAGTATTTTCTATGGAAGTATGTAAAACGTCAGGTTACTTAAACAAAAGCATCCCGGATGGGATGCTGAATTTCACCACTTTGTTTAGGTCTCTCCTTGTTACATGTTCTTCGATTTCTTTTCCTTGACGTCAATTTACATCCTTCTAAATCTTGCTGCGCATTTTCCTTTGGGCTCAGGATCCACTTTTCCACAGGCTTTATTCAGAATGTGACTGGGGCTTTAGCACAAACCTTTGCCAGGGGACAAGTACCTATTTGAAGCTTCCTCCTGCGCCCATTGAAGTAAATGAAGAAAACTCCAAACTTCAGCGGCATAGGGCCAGGGCCTTGGAGAGCCTGGGAAAAAGATGACGACTCAGTGAGGCAAAGCCTGGCTCCTCTCTTGTTTCAGGTGTAGGAGTCTGTACCAGCCCTATATCCAGTGCACATTATTTTCCCCCAAAGGGCCAGCTCTAGCACGTTGACTGTATACATTTGAATTGGGGCCTTAATGACGTCTTTCCTCTCTCACAGTTAGGGTGACCAGATGTCCCGATTTTATAGGGATGTCCCAATTTTGGGGTCTCTCTCTCATAAAGGCTCCTATTATCCCGATCCCCTGTCCCGATTTTTCACACTTGCTGTCTGGTCACCCTACTCCCAGTCTGTCACTGTACTGTCTCTAAGGGCTGGTCCACACTAACCCCCCGCTTCGAACTAAGATACGCAACTTCAGCTACGTGAATAACGTAGCTGAAGTCAAAGTATCTTAGTTCGAACTAAAAGGTACTTACCGCGGGTCCAGACGCAGCAGGCAGGCTCCCCCGTCAACTCCGCGTACTCCTCTCGCGGAGCAGGAGGACCGGTGTCGACGGCGAGCACTTCCGGGATCGATTTATCGCGTCTTGTCTAGACGTGATAAATCGATCCCAGAAGATCGATTTCTTCCCGCCGAACCAGGAAATAAGTATAGATGTACCCTAAGACAGCTAAGTGCAGTGTAAATCCATGGTATGCAGCTCAGAAGCACAGCTTTGTTTGATAGATTGGAGGATGTGGAGATGTATGGTGCTTGCTAAATGTATGAACTGTACTCAATTTACCATCATTCTTGTTGGCCGGTCGCATGCCAGTCTTCAGATTGCACATAATGAATTAACTGCTTGACCATGGTCTGTAGATCCTTAAATGACTGTTTTAGCCTCTGTCACAGTAGATTCGATTTTGGCTAGCAATAAGTAGAGCTTTATTTAATGGTAGGTCTGTTTCCAACAGTAATCACTCACACAGAATAAGGTTGTTCTTCAGTTATCTCATGGGACATATCCCTGTCCTACTATGAAACAAGTTTCCACAATGTAGCAATATATTGGCTAGTAGATTTATTACTGATACAGTTTCAGCCGTAAAAGACATACCCATTATCAGGCAGAGGAATGCAAAAGATATATTCTGACTTCAAGTAGCCAGAGAACGTATTAGCAGAACTTCCCCCCTGTGATCTGCTCCAAGCTAGAATTCACATCTCAGACATACAAAACCTGTTTATAAAAGCTATTCCAGCCTCCTCATGGCTGGGCAGGAAAGTGGGGTGGCGGGGGTAGTTAAGCCGGATGCTAGACATGCTCATCAGTAGATGTTATAGAATGCATTTGGGCGACAGCTACAGCACTGTACCCCTAAATGTTTCTAAAACTTCTAAACAAGGTTTGCGTATATACTCCTATGAGTATAAATAGTATGCAATAGTATATACTCCTATGAGTATAAATAGTATGCAATATGCTCTAGTAAGGCAAGCAACTGCCAGGAGAATGGAGCAAGGTGACCAGAGGGCGTACACCATTCTAATGCTGCAAGCTCTCTGACCCCCTCTTGCCAATGTCCCCAGTTACAAATCCCCTCCTACACCCTCATTCCCACTAGTAAGGCTGTGAACTCCTTCCTCTCCCCAAATATTCCCTCATGCCTCCGTTCTAATTTAGGTTTCTCATCCCTCTCATTCTCTGCCATCAACACCTCCTCCTCCAAAACACATCGTTCTCCCAGCTTCCCTCCAATCCTGTGTTACCCACCCTACTTCACCCTCACTAAAATGACATCCCTCCATCTGAAGGTCAGTGTAATTCACATCACTGCAGCAGGCCCATAACGGGACTTTCCACACTTTCTTCTCTTGTTTACAAAGTTTGCATTTGTATAGTTCATTTTCCCATGAAAATTGCACGGATCCTTTTAAGACTAAACTCTTTCAGTCTTCTGCTCCTCCCCACTAAGTGAGCATAAAGGACATGAACACTGCAAAAGCAACATTAATTGTGCATTTGTTTCCAGGGCAGCAACAACCCCATGATTACTCACAGAGGAACATTATGCCTGCAAAGGATGAAACGTAGTATGCATGACTCATGCCTATGATGATACAGCAGCCTCAAGAGGAACATGTGTTCACAGCATGTGGACCATGCCCCTTGGTTCCTGCCAAAGACATCATTCCCCATATCCACCCATGGAACATCAATAGAGGGTTTAAAGAACACCCTAGCAGTGATTGCCGATACACCAGAATTGGCAGAAGTGTTCTATCCTGCACTGTCCTCTTTGACCAAAATTTTCTTGCTATACTCAGACAGAAGCGCAAACTTCTGCTGGCACCCATGGCTGCTCGATCCCCCTCTGCCCCCCGGCCCCGCCCCGACTCCACCCCTGCCCCGCCCCCATTCCAACCCCTGCCCCAAAGTCCCCACCCCAACTCCGCCCCCTACTTGCCCCTATTGGACTCCTTCCCCAAATCCTCACACTGGCCCCGCCTCTTCCCTGCCTCCTTCCCTGAGCGTGCCGTGTCCCCGCTCCTCCTGCATCCTTCCCGGAGCTTGTTACGCCACGAAACAGCTGTTTCGCAGCACTCAGGGAAGGAGGCGGAGGTAAGGTGAGGTGGGGGGGGAGGTGAGGGGAGCTTGGCTGCCGGTGGGTGCAGAGCACCCACTAATTTTTCCCTGTGGGTGCTTCAGCCCCGGAGCACCCACGGAGTCGGTGCCTATGCTCACAGATACATGAATGACCCACCCAATAAAAACAAGATGCTGGTGCATTCAATGGAAAACAAGGAAACAAGACTGCATTCTCAGTCTATCCAATTATTCTAAACAATAGTGAGGAAAAGAATTAGACCATTTGGAAAGATACCTAACAGGGCTTTTAAAAATAAAATAAAGCTTGGTTCCTGGCTAAATTTAGGGGTTGGGGAAAAGAGTAGAATGGAAGTTATTCTTAAAAATATGCTGAAAAAAAAATGAAGGGATGCTAAAATAATGTCTCTTTGGAGGATGAGGAGGCTTGAACCCTAACATTGCAGTGTTACAATCAGTGTTATGAAACTGGCTCACGTCGTATTATCTCTCTTTCTATTTTCATTACAATTGTGCCAATCTGAATGAGGAATCAGAACTTTAGTGCATAATAGGCAGTATTCTGGACTTGTCCCACCCAGTAGTCTATATTTGGATACTCTCTTACCAAGATAGTGAGACAGCAGCATCTCCTACTGCTTTAGAATGCTGCTGGGGTCGGTGTTCATGGCCAGACTTTTGACTGCTATTTCTGCTTTTTTATTTGAATTATGGCTCGGCTCTTTTATCGCTGATTCTCGGTATCACAAAAGCTGATATTTACCCTACGTGAGCACATACAGCCTATTGCCGAATAAATTTAGGGACATACAGTGAAGCTGACAACCAGCCAAATCTGATACGAGTGTCAAGTATTTTATTTCCCTCTGTTCTGAAAGTGAAAAGAGAGGTTGGGGGAAGAGGGGGTAGACAGAATAACCTGGATCACCATGTCTGTATATAGCCATATATATTTCTCTTGTTCATCCAACAACCCTTTGCTTTTAAAACATATAAACAACCTACCCATGATTATTTTATTACAATAGCACCTCTCATCTAAGTATTTGTATAATAGATGCCTCTCATCTAAGATTAAACCTCCATTGTGTTAGGTGCTGTACATACATATTATGAACACAGTTGCCAACTTTCCCATGGTAAATAAGCACTCCGACTTTCACAATAAGCCAAAAATCAAGCTAATCTCATTTCAAAACAAGGCAGAACCCCAACACACTTCATGCTCTGCTCTGCCTTTCTTGTCATTTGTATGCAGTGTTGTTGTAAGCCATGTCTTTACCTCACTCACCAACACTATGTGACTAGATCCCCCCCCCCCAGCATGCAGTCTGGGACTGTGATGGGCACGCTGTGCATCCCTGACTCTCTCCCCCCTTGCCTCTGCTTATCCCCCCCTTACCCCTGCTTGTCAGGAGCCTATTAAAAAAAAGAAGCAGCAGCAACAAGCAAGAAGCCAAAAACTAGCCAACAAGCAACTCACAAGCCAATTAAGCCAAAACCAAGACCAATTTCTGTGTTTTCCCCCCGCAGGTTTGGCATGTCTGATTATGGAGTCCCTGCCCCAAAGAGCTTACAATCAAAATGGAGGACTCAGACAAAGGGTAGGAAAAGGAAGAATGCTCATACCCATTTTGCAGATGAGGAAAAGGAAGCACAGTGAGATTAAGAGGATGTTTACATTGCACCTGGCAGGATGTTTCCCAGCTCAGGTAGACAGACATATGCTAACTCTGCTTCAGCTAGCACACTGAAAAACAACAGTGTAGGATGCGTGGGGGCTCAGGCTAGCTGACAAAGTACAAATCCACCCTGACTCTCTGGATAGATATTTGAGCTACTAAACTGAGCCACTGCCCATACTATTGCTGTTTTTAGTGTGCTAGCTCATAGAATCATAGAATATCAGGATTGGAAGGGACCTTAGGAGGTCATCTAGTCCAACCCCCTGCTCAAAGCAGGACCAATCCCCAATTTTTGCCCCAGATCCCCAAATAGCCCCCTCAAGGATTGAACTCACAACCCTGGGTTTAGCAGGCCAATGCTCAAACCACTGAGCTATCCCTCCCCCGAAGGCTCAGGTAGACCTTGTGCATATCCATCTACCTGCGCTGACAATCACATTTCCAGATGCAGTGTGTAGATGTACTCTACGTTACTTCCCCATAGCAGTTACTTGAGCCAACACCACCTCCTTAACTAATGCTTTCTTGTCCAGCACATGGTTTACGCTCTGTCACAGCTGCTGAGGCACTTTTGGAAATTTTACCCCCATTGTTGTTCATTTGGGCGAGATTTTTGAATATACTGAGCTACTATCCTCTGAGCAGTCAATTATTTTTGGCTATGAAATACAGTGATTTCTTTAATTAGAATTTGTGAAACCATTCGTATTCTGGTCTCAATCCTTATTTGCATAGAGACCGTTTTTAACGCAAATAGAGGTGCCAACATGAAAAATGTACTCAAAAGGACAGATCTTTGCGCGGATGCACAGCCTGCTGCCGAAACAACCTGGGTTAAAGCAATGCCACTAACCATTAAACGTGTATGACGAGCTCCTTTCCCACGAAACCAAAAAATATAGGAGCGAAGTGAATACCCACTTCATCGGATGCAAGCCAGACTAACACGGCTACCCCTCTGATACTCAAAAATCTAGGGTTAGTCATAGAGTGTTTGTTTTCAAATTGTGCAACCAACAACTGCAATGATGGTAGATTAGCTTCTAAAATGTAGAGTCACATTATGAGGTTGATATTTCTATCAATACTATGAACAACACAACAACAAATCCTTCAAAATGGCATGTCTTAAGGTATTTGCACGGCAACTGATTTCTATTCCATTTTAATGATGCATAAACTCCCTTTATCGCTCCCCAACTCCAGGAAATCTACACATTACAATTCTTTATAAAAATCACACTCTCCTTCCATAAACTATATAAGCACCATCACCCCAACAATTTATACACCTCATTACAATATACACACACACCACTCGGGTTATCTTAAATTATTTTGCCAGGATGAAGTATCCATGGCATAAGCAATAAACTACAATGCCGCTGCTACCTCAGTAAGGGTCTGAGCCAATACCCACTGAAGGCAGACTTTTCATTTGCCTCAGCAGGCTTTGGATTCAGCCCCTACTCTGCCTTAGGGAATGCCTACACTGGGAAAACATGTTGTGTTTAAAATAGGGTGACCAGACAGCAAGTGTGAAAAATCGGGACGGGAGTGGGGGGTAATAGGAGCCTATATAAGAAAAAGACCCAAAAATCGGGACTGTCCCTATAAAATCGGAACATCTGGTCACCCTGGTTTAAAAAAGTGTGTTAGCTAACAGGTTTTAACTAATGCATTTTTAACACTAACCTTTTACATGTGTTATTTGGTTAATCCCAAGATGTTGCTTTAGGTCATTCAGTCTAGTTTGATTTACTTAACATCTTACTTTCCCTCAAATACTCTTGAACTTTATTTTTTTAAGTTACCAATTATTTCTTCAAAAAGTATTTTCAAAACAGTAAACAACCACATCAAATCCTGGCCCATTACAGTCAATAGCAAAGCGCCCCACCCCCCAATGACTTCAGGGCCCCTTAAACTCTGAGTATTCTGTGTTTTTCAAGTACGGAAGACCCCCGCTAGAACGCACATCTACATAGCATGATTTCGGTAATAGTGCAATCACAACCATGGATCCCAAAATAAAGTTTTTAAATTGGAATCCGTGGTAACACGCCCCCCCCCACTGTAATGTGGTCCCCACATTAACAATCATGGATCCCAAACCCCGTGTTCTAGCGAGGGTCCAGTGTATATTCAATACAGACTTTTCTTTCAAGTGAAAGAATAAAAATAATTAAAATCAACGTATTTTGAAATCATGCCTACTGTAACATCCCCACTGGGGAAAGATCTGTTAGCTATTATATTTTAGTTGAGCTCCAGTGACTTCTGTGGAGCCCTGCCAATTCACACCAGCTGGCCTGAAATACTGGAGATGTTACCAGTAAAACTTAAAATACATTGCTAAAGTCTTATGAGGATGTTTTTTAACTGAGAAATAGTACGGGTAGCAAATATATCATCAATTATTATTACTACAATACCCATAATGAAAATATATTGTCTTCCCGGTTTGGATAATTATGATAAGCCTAAATACATCCTCTAAAAACAACCCAATACAAAATGTAGGCTCTCCACATAATTTATTCTGTGCCTACACTTTATGGTGACTGAATATTTTTTTAATACCTAGATACAGTAGACCAACCTAGATAAATTCTCCTTAGTTTCAACTAGTGCTGTCAAGTGACTGAAAAACAAAAAAACGCACCCAAAATCCAAATTGTGTGATTGGGGGAAAAAAAAAAAAGTCCACTCAGCCCTACTTCTTGTTTAGCCAATTGCACAGACAAACAATTTGTACATTTCCAGGAGATAATGCTGCCTGCTTCTGCTTTACAATGTCATATGAAAGTGAGAACTGGTGTTCGCATGGCACTGTCGTAGTTGGTGTCGCAAGATATTTATGTGCCAGATGTGCTAAAGATTTATATATCCCTTCATGTTTCAACCACCATTCCAGAGAACATGCATCCATGCTGATGATGGGTTCTGCTCTATAATAATTAAAAATAGTGCGGACCTATCCATGTTCATTTTCATCATCTGATTCAGATGCCACCAGCAGAAGACTGATTTTCTCTTTTGGTGGTTTGGGTTCTGTAGTTTCTGCATCGGAGTGTTGCTCTTTTAAGACTTCTGAAAGCATGCTCCACACCTTGTCCCTCTCAGATTTTGGAAGGCACTTTAGATTCTTAAACCTTGGGGTCGAGTGCTATATCTATCTTTAAAAAAAGATCTCACATTGGTACCTTCTTTGCGTTTTGTCAAATCTGCAGTGAAATTGTTCTTAAAATGAAGATGTGCTGGGTCATCATCCAAGACTACCATAACATGACATATATGGCAGAATGTGGGTAAAACAGAGTAGGAGGCATACAATTCTCCCCCCAGGGAGTTCAGTCACAAATTTAATTAATGCATTTCTTTAACGAGCGTCATCAGCATGGAAGCATGTCCTCTGGTATGGTGGTCGAAGCATGAAGGGGCATACCAATGTTCAACATATCTGGCATGTAATTACCTTGCAATACCAGCTACAAAAGTGCCATGTGAACACCTGTTCTCACTTTCAGGTGACATTATAAAAAAAGAAGCAGGCAGCATTTTCTCCTGTAAAATGTAAACACACTTGTTTGTCTTAGCCATTGGCTGAACAAGATGTAGGACTGAATGAAGTTGTAGGCTCTAAAGTTTTACATTGTTACATAACTACTTTCTTAAATAAAACAAAAACAAAATCTACATTTCTAAGTTGCACTTCCACAATAAAGAGATTGCACCACAGTACTTGTACAAGGTGAATTGAAAACTACTACTACTACTGTTTCTCATTTTTACAGTGCAAATATTTAGAATAAAAAATATAAAGTGAGCACTGTATCCTTTGTATTCTGTGTTGTAATGGAAGTCAATGTACTTGAAAATGTAGAAAAAACATCCAAAATATTTAATAAATTTCAATTGGGATTCTGTTATTTAACAGTGTGATTAAAACTGATTAATCATAGAATATCAGGGTTGGAAGGGACCTTAGGAGGTCATCTAGTCCAACCCCCTGTTCAAAGCAGGACCAATCCCCAATTTTTGCCCCAGATCCCTAAATGGCCCCCTCAAGAACTGAACTCACAACCCTGGGTTTAGCAGGCCAATACTCAAACCACTGAGCTATCCCTTCCCCCCAAATTGCAATGATTTTTTTAAATCATGCTTAATTTTTTTCCAAGGCCTTCATAATTTTGGCCAGATTATCACGGAGAGTATGGAACAACAACATGCTGACCATCAACACAAAAGTTGCTGTGTACCATGCATGTGTGTTAAACACTCTTCTCTACGCCAGCGAAACTTGGATCCTCTACGCTTCGCAAGAAAAGAGACTGAACGTCTTCCACATGCGCTGCCTCCGTCGCATACTCGGGATCACTTGGAGTGATCGAATAACGAACAACGAGGTGCTGGAACGTGTCAAGATCTCCAGCATGTTCACTCTCCTCCGTCAACGCCGCCTCAGATGGCTTGGCCATCTAAGTCGCATGGAAGATGGACGGATCCCCAAAGACCTGTTGTATGCCAAACTTGCCTCTGGAAACAGAGCTACAGGACGGCCCCACCTTCGCTTCAAGGATGTTTGTAAGAGGGACCTGAAGACTGTTCAAATCGACATCAACAGCTGGGAAGAGCTCGCCCAGGACAGATGGAGATGGAGACACGCTCTGACCACTGGATTGAAAACTGGCGAAGACAAGCTGCGGCAGCTTGCCGAGGAAAAGCGGGTTCAACGAAAAAGGAAGCAGCGGCTCCAACCCACAGTTGACACCGCCTTCAAATGTAGCAAATGCAATCGAGACTGTCACTCTCGTGTGGGGCTCTATAGCCACAATAGACGCTGCACCACCATTAACTAAACATTCCCCATGGGCGCATATCCATCGTCTCTCGAGACTAACGGACGCCAACAACAATTTTTTTTGAGTTAATCGTGTGAGTTAGCTGCAAATAATTGACAGCCCTAGTTTCAACGTTATTACTGTTAACTGCCTGGACTAAACTGTTGTGTACTGCTACTGTGCACCATTAACTAGCTTCTGTGTTCCATCTAAAGAGACAGACAAATTTTCAGTAATGGGGAAAATTGTTCTCATATTTAGGATCAAATCCTGCTTCTTTATTCACTGGAATAGTCCCACTAAAAACAAAGAGGCCAAATTCCGCCATTACTTAGGGCCCTATCCTTGCAGTATGACCATGGGCATGTCACTTAACCATTCTGTGCATCAGTTCTCTCATCTATATAAAGGGATAGATGAGCTCACCCAGCTTTGTAAAATACGCCAAGGTCTAGGGACAAAGAACACTAATTATTATTATTGTGGTGGATGCAGCTATTCCCAAATGTGGTCTAGAGCCAGTGTCTTTGCTGTAGCTAGCTTTGGCTAGACAAAGCACAGCCTCAGAACTATCAGAGAGCTCTTTAGAGCTTCCTGATGCTCTCCCTGGCCCCAGGCTAGAACAGCCTGGGGGCTGTTCTAAACTGTGCCAACTGGCTATGGTCTCCTCGGATATGTCTACACTACACTAAATGCCCATGGCATAGCTGTGGCTGGCCTGGGTCAGCTGATTTGGGCTTGTGGGGCTATAAAATTGCCCTGTAGACATTTGGGCTCTGGCTGGAGCCTGGCCTCCGAGACTATTCCCCCCGCCCCATGGGATCTTAAAGCCCAGGCTCCAGCCCAAGCCCCTATCACCCTGCAGTTTTGTAGTTCTGTGAGCCTGAGTCACAGGGAAATTCCATACACTGGTTAAATTGCAACGCTGGATTGTGTTTAAGATGGAACACTGGATGGTGCATAGGCCTATGTGACATTCTATAGCTTGGGGGAGCATGATGTAACCCCCATATTCCTCATTTCCATATAACTGTGATCTTACATATAAAGCATGCCTTGTAAGGTATCAGGGGCAAGGTTATGATCTGCTGAAAGTCATTTCTCTATCCATACATATGTATCATTAATGCATATGAAGTTATGAGATTTGTGCAGTATGGTTGTCACTAAAACATGCTGTACGTTGGGGAAATCAGCCAGATATTATCTCCCCAGAGGCAACAGCAAGGAAAGTAAGCAATGCCTGGCTTAACCCATTAATAGCTATTGTCCAGCAAGGGAGCTACAATGCAATGACTCACCTGCATGAGGCCACACCAGGGGAATTGTTCAACCTTGCTTGGAGAGACTCGGTAATGCTCATCTGACTTTGAAGGGCAGGGGCACGCAAATCAGGGAGGAAAGGATAAAAGGAACAGACATTTGCCACGCTCTTCCTCTCTCTCTTCCACCTACATCTACAGACACCACTACCAACAACAACCGACTGAAGTGCTGATCAAAGGGGAGAGCCTGGCTGAAGAGCAGCCAGCCTGTGGTGAGCAGCATCTACGTTTGTAAGGACATTGAAAGTGTTAAGATCAGCTTAGAATGCGTTTTGCTTTAATTTATTTGACCAATTCTGACTTCTTGTGCTTTGACTTATAATCACTGAAAATCTCTTTTCTAGTTAATAATTCTGTTTGTTTATTCTACCTGAAGCAGTGCTTTTGGTTTGAAACGTGTCAGAGGCTCCCCTTGGGAGAACAAGACTGGTACATATCAATTTATTTTGTTAAATTGATGAACTCATGTAAGCGTGCAGCGTCCGGTGGGTATAACTGGACACTGCAAGATGGAGGTTCCTCGGGTTGTGTTTGGGACTGGAGATATTGGCTTGTGTCACTTTTCCACAGTCCAAGGACCAGCTTACATGACAGAGGCTGTGCGTGAACAGCCCAGGAATGGGGGTTCTCACAGCAGAGCAGGGTAAGCCTGGCTCCCAGAGTCGAGGATTGGAATGACCTTGCAGATCACCGGCCCAGATAACACCAGAGGGGAACATCCCAGCATAGAAGGCATATTTAAATACTCTATACCAGTGATTCTTAAAGCCGGTCCACCACTTGTTCAGCGAAAGCCCCGGGCGGGCCGGGCTGGTTTGTTTACCTGCTGCATCCGCAGGTTCGGCCGATCGCGGCTCCCATTGGCTGCAGTTCACCGCTCCAGGCCAATGGGGGCTGCGGGAAGTGGCGCAGGCCAGGGGATGTGCTGGCCGCCCTTCTTGTAGCCTTATTGGCCTGGAGCGGCAAACCGCGGCCAGTGAGAGCCGCGATCAGCCAAACCTGCATATGCGGCAGGTACATAAGCCGGCCCGGCCCGCCCGGGGCTTTCCCTGAACAAGCAGCGGACCAGCTGTGAGAACCACTGCTCTATACAAATACAATACAAGTCGGGTCCTGCTCAAAAGATCAAAAAGCAATGAAACATTGTGTTTGTTGTTTTCCTTTATGCCCTATAATACCATTGCTACAATATGAAATTCTAACCTACTCCATTAATAAAATGCAATTATAGTTCCATCTGTTTAACGTGGATTTATAAAAAGTCACCAGCACTCCTTCTTAGAGATGAAATTGGCCAGGTTAGTGATGATTACGAGGTCTAAAAAGACAAACGTCTGGACAAAAGGCCTTAGAAGTTGTCATTGCCTGCTGAAGGCCTTTAAGGTTTATTTCCACCCCCTCCTTCAGGTCTTAAACGTTATTACCCATAATAAATAACTTTGCAATGTTTACAGAAGTGGCATATTCCATGCAAAATTGATTTCATAACTATGATAGATTGTTTGCATGCAGAAAGGTTCTCGATAGTTACTGGAATTAGTTACAACAGATGTCACATTAACATTTGGCTGAGGAGATGACAGATGAGTGATTACAGTGTGGAAATATTAGGCAAGTTGATAATAGGCTAACACATACTGATGTCATTTCTTAATGCTGCTGGGCTTAAAAACAAAACAACAAAAAAACCACGCACACGCACACAAACCAACCTGAATGAACAGAGTAGTGAGACAATGAGAAGGAAAGTTGGTTATATTCATAAGGGTCTAGCTCAATATTTCATGGGTTTCCCTATTTACCACACATATTACATGACCAATCCTCATACTTGTTTAGGTTATTGAAGAAGGGAGTTACAGGCCAAGAAGAGAGACGGGCCTGGTCTACACAGGGGGTGGGGGAGGAAGTCGATCTAAGTTACGCAACTCCAGCTACGTGAATAATGTAGCTGAAGTCGACGTACTTACACCTAGTCACTGCAGTGTCTTCACTGAGGTGAGTTGACTGCTGCTGCTCCTCCGTCAACTCCGTCTGTGCCTCTCATGGCGGCAGAGTACAGGAGTCGATGGGAGAGCACTCAGGGGTCAATTTATCATGTCTAAACAAGACACGATAAGTCGACCCCCGCTGGATCGATCGCTGCCCACTGATCCAGCGGGTAGTGTAGACATACCCACAGTTAGCCAAATAGGAAGTACCCATGTCTTTAAGAAGAGATCTATGAATTTTAGCAAAAGAGAAACTTTTATATGATAGTAACCCGAAGTTATTTCTACTGGATCTGGGGCACAGTCAGTTGCTCGAATATAGTATTCCCTATTACCAGGCCAATACATTTGTTTCAGTGCTGACAAAGATTTTTTTTAGTGTGTGATTGTTCAAACTTTTTTTTTTTAAAGGGTTGGGCCGAGTCTCACCAGTGTCCATAAAGCAGCAATGGTTTGTTATTTGTATTATAGCAATATCTGAAGTTTGCAACTGAGACTGGGGCTTGGATTGCGCTAGGTGAAGACCAACCAACCAGAAACAGCACCTGCCTTGGAAGATCTTGCAATCTACATAGATAAAACAGATTGCTTTTATTCCCATTTTCCCCACACAATTTGTTCAAGGTTGCATAGCCGATTGGTGGTCAAGACAAGACTAGCAACTCTGTTTCCTTATTCCCATTCCAGTTCCCTATCCACTAGGTTACACTTTTGCCTGTAAACGATCTTTGAAGTTTTTTGTGAACTTTTGCACTATATACCACTGCCCACACTTTGAGGCTACAGTTAGCAGTGCATTTCAAATCTGAGCTGAGTTCACGTGGGATGGTGCCATTCCTTCTGTGTGACTTATGACATAGGACTCATGACTCTGAAGCCATTGTATACCATCTCTCTACAATGCCTACTTGAGGCTCCTTGTGAACTGCACAACAGTATACAGGACTCAAAGCTTAAGAATTGCTTAACAAAGAAAAACTAAGCATGCCCAACAAACATTTGAAAAGTATCCACTTTTCCACACACATAGATGGTCCAGCTTTCTCCTTGAAAAGATTCAGATCACAACACTAATCTGGACCTTCCTTTTGCTGACGGGTGGGGTGGGGGGAACCCCACACACCACATTAGATGTTTAGCTTGGAAAAAAAACAAACTAAAATTAACAGAAAACAACAAACCTGTTTTCTTAAAGTTTCATCACACACAAAAATGAAAAAAATAAAGAGAGAGTTAGATTTGTTATAGGGACCAATTGATGTCAGTGGGAGTGTGGCAGGGTTCGGACTCACCCCTGCGGCGCCTCCTGCTGGTTGTCCTGGGAATTAGCTCGTCCAGCCCTGGAGCGCCCTCTGCAGGCCAGTGATCCGCCTGTCCACTCTGGCCCCGTGTCCCTCCTGGCAGTACCCCTAGATCTGGGTCTCCCCTCCCCAGGGGAACCCCCAACCCACTATCCCCACCTCGCCTCAGTCGTAGGCTACTGCCAGTCACCAGCTATCCCCCACGCCCTGGGGCAGACTGCAGTATAAGCCACTCATCACAGGCAAAGGGGGTTTGGACCTGCTGCCTCAGCCTACCTGTGGGCTGCCCCCACAATCCCAGTACCTAGTGGGGCCTAACCCTAGGCCACGGCCTGGGGTTTTCTCAGGCCGGAGCTCCCCAGCTCCTCAGGCCCTTCCCCAGCCCTGCTCCACCTAGGTACTTGCTCAGGTCCCTGCAGCCAAGCCCTTCTCCCTCTACAAGCAAAGAGAGAGTGAGTGTCTCCTTTGCTCCAGGCCCACTGCCCTCTTATAAGGGCCAGGTGGGCCCTGATTAAACTGGCCCCAGCTGTGGCTGCCTTGCTTCAGCCCAGCTTTCAGCCTCAGCCCTCTCCCAGGGCTCTTTCCAACCCCTCCGGGCAGGAGCGGGGTATTCACCCCGCTACAGGGAGTTAGATCAGACTACTACTTCTTTTACTTAGATCTTCAAGAAGGGATGAATTCAGGGAAGGCTGCATCTAATGGACTTTCTCCCACCATGTGCACGTACAGCAGACAGAACAATGAGGCCCTGATCTCAGCTGGGGCCTCTAGGTGTTTCTTAAGTATCAGAGGGGTAGCCGTGTTAGTCTGTATCCACAAAAACAGCGAGGAGTCTGGTGGCACCTTAAAGACTAAAAATTTTGGGGCATAAGCTTTTGTGGATAAAAAACCCACTTCTTCCGATGCTTTAAGGTGCCACTGGACTCCTCATTGTTCAGGCTGTGACAACAGCCATCTGACTACTCTTGTTATCCTCCCCACACCACATGGACCCTGCTTATTTCTTACCTTTCACACCTCACTATGGCTTTCTTTAGGCTTTTATGGCCTCTCTTCTTGAGCTCTCCCTGTTCTCTCCTTCTCCATTTCATTTACACTCCAAAACCCCAATCATAGAATCATGGGGTTGGAAGAGACCTCAGGAGGGCATCTAGTCCAACCCCCTGCTCAAAGCAGGACCAACCCCAACTAAATCATCCCAGCCAGGGCTTTGTCAAGCGGGCATTAAAAACCTCTGAGGATGGAGATTCCACCACCTCCCTAGGTAACCCATTCCAGTGCTTCACCACCCTGCTAGGGAAATAGTGTTTCCTAATATCCAACCTCGACCTCCCTCATTGCAACTTGAGACCATTGCTCCTTGTTCTGTCATCTGCCACCACTGAGAACAGCCGAGCTCCATCCTCCTTGGAACCCCCTTCACGTAGTTGAAGGCTGATATCAAATACCCCCTCACTCTTTTCTGCAGACTAAACAAGCCCAGTTCCCTCAGTCTCTCCTCGTAAGTCATGTGCCCCAGCCCACTGATCATTTCCGTTGCCCTCCGCTGGACTCTCTGCAATTTGTCCACATCCTTTCTGTAGTGGGGGGCCCCAAACTGGACAATACTCCAGATGTGGCCTCACCAATGCCGAATAGAGGGGAATAATCACTTCCCTCGATCTGCTAGCAATGCTCCTACTAATACAGCCCAATATGCTATTAGCCTTCTTGGCAACAAGGGCACACTGCTGACTCATATCCAGCTTCTTGTTCACTGTAATCCCCAGGTCCTTTTCTGCAGAACTGCTGCTTAGCGAGTCGGTCCCCAGTCTGTGACGGTGCATGGGATTCTTCCATCCTAAGTGCAGGACTTTATACTTGTCCTTGTTGAACCTCATCAGATTTCTTTTGGCCCAATCCTCCAATTTTTATATGTCACTCTGGACCCTATCCCTACCCTCCATCATATCAACCTCTCCCCCCAGCATAGTGTCATCCGTGAACTTGCTGAGGGTGCAATCCATCCCATCATTCAGATCATTAATGAAGATGTTGAACAAAACTGGCACCAGGACCGACCCCTGGCGTACTCCGCCTGAAACCTTCAAAGACATATGAGTGTCTTTCATTTACCCACTGTAAGGAAGTCCCACCTCTCTGGGACTATTCTCAGTGGGGGAAAAATCAAGCTCCACTAAAGTTAACGGCAACATTGGCAAAGACTTCAATGGGCCAGTACACCTCTCTGTGTCAAGTTAAGCACACGTATTGTAGGTTTGGCACCCTACATTTGGGTGATTCAGCATTTGCGTCAAGTGTGAGTGTATGCAATAGTTATTTTGATGTTTATTGATAAATTTGATTCAGACACATTTTTGGCCATTTCCATTAATAAGCACAAATACAAAAGCATTACTTTTTGCTTCATTTCCCTGGTCCCTGGGAAGTTTGCCATCATCACAGAAAATCCTTCATCTTTTACACAACTGTCATTTGTTCAGTAATTGAAGATTTTTTAAAAAAATGCAAGCAAAATATATAATGGACCAAATTCAACCATGGTGCAACTCCATTTGAGCAATAACATTTCTCAGTTGAATTCTAAGTTACTACCTTTTTCTATAAACCCATTAAATCATGTATTATAACAACCAGATCAGGGCAAAAATTTTTGGTTGAAACATTCAGCAAATTGATGTCATTTTGTCAAAGAGTTTCAAATGAAAAACATTTCCAAGAGGGTCGCAATATTTGATGTTCACATTTTTGAAAATTAAACATTGATTTTATTTGAAATTATTAATACATGTAAAAATATGCTCAAAATCAAAAACAAAACATTCCATTTGGCCAGAATCTTAATTGCCAAAAAGTCAACATACAATTTTTCAGTTTGACCCAAAATAATTTAATATTTTTCAGACATGCCAGTGAACCGAAAAAGCCATCATTCACACAGATCTAATTACAATAGCTTGAGAAATAGCATGAAATAACGGTGGGGGGTGCATTTACAATATAACTTGCACTTGGATGTCCTTTATTAAAAAGGTACACGATTAAATAATTTTCTAATTATATTTAACTTAGCCATTTTGATAAGAAAGTTAGCAATTAAAATCGCAGACAGCAACTTTAAGAAGTTGCTCCCTTTGCTATGGGGAAAGGACTCTGCGAAGCACTTATTCAGCAAAGACAAGGAAGAATTTGGAAAGTAAATGGGATCCGCTGTTTCTGGATGGAACGGATATACTACAAGAACAGTCCCATAGACTTTAAGATCAGAAGGGACCATTATGATCATGGGCTTCCATCTTCAGTCTCAGCTGGAAGTATACTAAAATGAAAAATAAATATGGGAGAAGAGAGGTTCTGTGTCATTTCTCATTCCACACAAATGATTCAGTTTGGAATTTATTTTAAGTTTAGGCAAAGGTTTTGGGGTTGGGAGGGACATGTGTTTAGTTTACCCAAACCAGTTTCCCTATCCATCTTCAATATGTCCCTCTGTCATCCCCATTAACCCAGATTGCTTAGCATATTGGTGAAAGAGTCAGACTCTGTTTCCAAGAAGCAAGCAGTGAAATTATCAGGTACAGAATGCTGGATAACAGTAAGTATCTCTTTTAAGAAGAAGTAATAGCTGCTATTGCTGTAGAGTCCAGGAAGATTCTAGGAGCCAGGAGCAGCAGAGACTAATTTTTCCAGGATGCTGCACTAAAAGTCTAGGTGTCGTCCCGGATTCCCAGATAAAACAGTTCACTGCAGATTCTATTTGTAATATAAATTCAGATTCCTTATCACGTGGGGAGCGGGGGGAGAAAAAGACTAAAACATGACAGAAAAATGTTGCCAGTGCAGTTATGACATGCATAACTATGAAAAAATGATTTAAAAAAAAAAGGAGGAAATGAGATCCAATTTGTCAAAGTATCATTTTTAGTAGCTTTGACCACCTCTGACTACCAAATAAGCATCAGTAGTGCTTGATGCATCTCCCCTCAGCCGTCATTCATACTTAATTCATCCACGCTGCTATTCCCCGGGTGCAGCCTGGTGAAATAATTGGTTTCTCATTCTCGTTACAGTTTTCTCTGCCAGTTTGTGTGGTGGGGTGGTAAAACCCCTCAGAAGAGACACTTCTGACCTTTTGAAAATTTGACATTCAAAGGAGACTGGAGATCGTTTCTGATGGATTAGGCCCTTTCATCCATACAGTATTTAAAGTACAGTAGAACATGTCCTAGTGCAGGCCTGCACAACTCGTAAAGCGGCGAGGGCCATATTACTCCAAATTAAACAGCTGAGGGCCGAAACCCCCCCGGTCTCGCAGAAACACCCCCTCCCAGCACAGCCCCCCCCCCGCCTCCACCGGAAACAGACCCTCCTTCCCCAGCGCTGAGGTGTGGAAGCCTGCTAACCTCTTACCTTCTGCTGCTGCCCCCACCCCCTGCCGCTGGCTCACCCTCACTCCCCAGCCTGCCACTGGCCTCTTCATCAGCCCACCCACCCGCCGGCTTGCCCCACCCCGCCGCTTGCCTACTCACCCGCCCGCGGGGCGCACAGTGAGCCCACCTTCTCACCCACCTGCGGGGCGCACAGTGAGCCCATGCGGGCCGCATGCAGCCCCCGGGCCGCATGTTGTGCAGGCCTGTCCCAGTGCACACATTTCCTGAGGGCTTTTGTATCTCTCAAATTCAGATGTTACAAACATAAGGAGACATCATATTGCGACAGCCTCGCTATATCCCCCTCGTAGACATAAGGAATTACAAACGTATACAACTGTTCAAATCTAAATTTTCCCACATGCATCACCCAGTTCCAAGGGATACTGAACAAACACTTCAAGTACCAATAACAGTGCTAGATGTGTTGTACAGAATGATGGCTTCCAATATACATGGTAAAGAACCAAGCATTTCTTTTGGAGAAAGGTTTGAAACATTTTCAGATCCTTAAATTAACCTAAAAACTACAGCTGTTAAATCAATCATCAAAAAAATAGATTGCAACAATTAAAAACCAATTACGCTTGCAGTAATATTCTCCTTTAAAATGTACTTAGACCATCACTGTGAGAATTATTGAAACATATTTTGTTTTAATTATGTGAAGAATATTTTCCCCAAGGTTTAAACAAAATCTACAAAAAAATATACCTATAAGTATTTTTTTTCAAATTAAGATCATTAAAGGACATAATGGCTACATGTATTATGTATATGTATCAAAGTTTTCACATTAATTTTGTGCAAGGTACTTAAAGATGAGGAATTAAGTCTCAAACACACAAATGATTTTAAAAGTCTTTAATGATGACCCTTTTATCACTGTTCTACTGTCCTTGAAGCAGTTGTGTAGTTTCATATACTGTATTCTTTCCTCATTTTAAAAGGGATAATCTATCCTCATTCTCACTAGTTTCTTCTGTTCACTGAAATTTAGAAACTCTGGGCCTGATTGTCAGTTTCACTAACGCCCCCTTTAAACCACGCTGAGGACATACCCGCAGCTAGTGTCCATGGAAGTCAGAGGAGTCATGACAATTTACACCAGCTGAGGATCTGCCCCTAGCAATGTAAAGGTTTGACCATGCCATCCCTTCCTTTGCATCCTTGCATTGTCTCCCCTTTCTCTATGCTGGGATGTTTTTGCCCATTGTGGTAACATGGTCACAGAGCATGCAATGCTGCTTTTGAATATAGTGAGCAATCAATTGAAGGATGGCTAGATCTTTGTGACATTGTAACATTTCACACAAAGTCAAAGCACTTTTATGCAGAAGATTTGGCACTGACAGTGCGTATGGAATGCTTCTAGCCACTCCAAGTCTGCCTATAAGAGAGTCCAGGTTTCTAACACATATAGCAATACAGGTTATATGCCGGTTTGATAGATCCTTAACTTGGTCTCAGCACAAAGACATTTTTTGCATCCATAAACTAGACATGGACTCCAGGCAAGAGGTGGTGAGACCTATTCATCATGGAACATCTCGTTTGCTCCAACTATTTGGTCTCTGCAGGTTTAAAACAAACAAAAGGAAATATTTCTTCACACAACGCACAGTCAACTGGTGGAACTCTTTGCTAGAGCATGTTGTGAAGGCCAAGACTATACCAGGATTCAAAAAAAGAAATAGATAAACTCATGGAGGATAGGTCCATCAATGGCTATTAGCCAGAATGGGCAGGGATGGTGTCCCTAGCCTCTGTTTGCCAGAAGTTGGGAAAGGGTGGCAGAGGATGGATCACTTGATGATTACCTGTTCTGTTCATTCCCTCTGAAGCACCTGGCATTGGCCACTGTCAGAAGAGAGGCTACTGGGCTAGATGGCCGTTCTTATGCCTGAAACCTAGGCAGATGAACTCATCAGCACTGTCCATGGCACTCGGCTCAATCGGGGGTTCTAGTAGCCAAGCTCTTGGTTTCTGCCATGAGATGTTCAACTGCATAATGCAGGCAGAGTCTTGGAGATGTTGGAAGTTGAGGCTGAAATTCTCTGACTTCACTAGAAAGTCAGTGTTGTCAATGCAGTCTTGGTCAGTGAACACTTCTTTAGCAAACTTGATTGCAACATGTGGAACAGCAAGTCCTAATATCCAGTTGATAGCTCAACAAAGAAGTGCCAGGGCAAGAAGACATTCCTACTGCACAGCTGAGGTTGTATAGAAATGCAACAAAAGCTGCACTCCTGTATTGAAGTGAAGATCGTGCACCAGTTTTAGCAGAACATCTGGAACGTCAACTCTAGCATGAGCCAAAGTAGTGATAAGGTGGATAGAAAGCTGGCTAGATTGTTGGGCTCAACAGGTAGTGATCAATGGCTTGATGTCTAGTTGGCAGCCGGTATCAAGTGGAGTGCCCCAAGGGTCAGTCCTGGAGCCGGTTTTATTCGACATCTTCATTAATGATCTGGATGATGGGATGGATTGCACCCTCAGCAAGTTCGCAGATGACACTAAGTTGGGGGGAAAAGGTAGATATGCTGGAGGGTAGGGATAGGGTCCAGAGGGACCTAGACAAATTGAAGGATTGAGCCAAAAAAATCTGATGAGGTTCAACAAAGACAAATGCAGAGTCCTGCACTTAGGGATGGAAGATTCCCATGCACTGCAGTTCTGCAGAAAAGGAGTTGGGGATTACAGTGGATGAGAAGCTGGATATGAGTCAGCAGTGTGCCCTTGTTGCCAAGAAGGCTAACGGCATATTGGGCTGCATTAATAGGAGGATTGCCAGCAGATCGAGGGAAGTAATTATTCCCCTCTATTCAGCACTGGTGAAGCCACATCTGGAATATTGCGTCCAGTTTTGGGCCCCCCATTACAGAAAGGATGTGGACAAACTGGAGAGAGTCCAGCAGAGGGCAACGAAAATGATCAGGGGGCAGGGGCACATGAGTTACGAGGAGAGACTGAGGGAACTGGGCTTGTTTAGTCTGCAGAAGAGAAGAGTGTGTGTGTGTAGGGAGATTTAATAGCAGCCTTCAACTACCTGAAAGGGGGGGTTCCAAAAAGGATGGAGCTCAGCTGTTTTCAGTGGTGGCAGATGACAGAACAAGGATCAATGATCTCAAGTTGCAGTAGGGGAGGTCTAGGTTGGATATTAGGAAACACTATTTCACTAGGAGAATGGTGAAGGATGGTGAACCATCCTTAGAGGTTTTTAAGGCCCGGCTTGAGAAAGCCCTGGCTGGGATGATTTAGTTGGTGTTGGTCCTGCTTTGAGCAGAGGGTTGGACTAGATGACCTCCTAAGGTCTCTTCCAACCCTAATCTTCTATGATTCTATCTATCAACTGACTCAAAATCCAGTTTGATGTCAATATATGCCAGAGGAAGTGGGTGGTCAAATTCTCAGAGCAGCTCAGAGAAAAACTAGAGAGGGCAAGGACAGCCTCCACTGTCGACTGCCTAACAGTGAAACTTGATTGCTGTGGATGATGTCTGTTAAAGAGAGGCTACATCCTACCAAGCAGAACATGAGCAAAGACTTTTCCAAGAACCAATAACAATGTGACTGGCTTGTTCTTTCCACACTTGGTGTGAGATCCTTTGCCCTTTTACAGTGACACCATGATGCTGCCTTTCCATTCTGCTGGTACTTTGACTGATGCCCATGCTTTTAAGAACAGTTGATGCAAGCTAATGCTAACTGGTTCCAAGGCCCCTATGGGCGGAATACCATCAGGTCAAGCAGAACCTCCATCCTGTAACTTTTTGGGATATTAGAACGTTGTTTATGGCAGACAGCCAGGCACAATAGCTCTCCAGCAGGACATGGATGGTTATTCTTTAGCCTGTCCTCTGCTTCATCAGCCAGAAAGTTGATGTAGATCTCACAGTCACATTTTGCCATAGCCTGGCAAACCTTTTATATTCTTGGAAATCTCCCTGCTTGCATGCTTCTTCCTTTTTTGCTAAAACATCAAAGATCTCTTCAGAAAGCCACGGTATCTTGTATGGCTACCTGAAGCTGATTGTTCCAGTGGCGACATGGGATGTAGCATTACTTATACCCAGAGCCATCCCTAGGGTACAGCAAATCAGGGTGACTGCCTCGGCCCCCGCACTTTGGGGGGCCCCGTGCTTTGTGAGGAGACAGGCAGGGAGGCAAGGCGGGGGGGAGGGGGGGCGAGGAGGAGCTCCCCTACCAACCTCCCCCTGTCCCCAGCGCCTCATGCCTGCTAGTGGGCCCCACCAATCAGCGCCTCCCCTTTCTCCCAGCACCTACTGCCGATCAGCTGTTTCGCTGCTTCTGGAGGCACTGGAGGGGGGGAGGGGAGAGGAGTGATGGTACAGAGCACTCGGGGGATGGGGCGGAACTGGGCGGGAAGAGGTGGGGCCGGGCGGGAAGGGGGCAGGGCCTTGAGGGAAGGGGTGAAGTAGGGGTGGGGCCTGGGCAGAAAAACTTGATAGAAACTTGGCCCCTATGTCTCAGGTTCTGCACCCTCTTAGGGATGGCCATGCTTATGCCACTCCAGATCTCCATGTCATCCAAGAGGGTGCCAAGGTTATATATGTGATCCTTGACAGCCTGTGTATATAGAATCATAGAATCATAGAATCTCAGGGTTGGAAGGGACCTCAGGCGGTCATCTAGTCCAACCCCCTGCTCAAAGCAGGACCAACCCCAACTAGATCATCCCAGCCAGGGCTTTGTCAAGCCTGACCTTCAAAACCTCTAAGGAAGGAGATTCCACCACCTCCCTAGGTAACCCATTCCAGTGCTTCACCACCCTACTAGTGAAAAAGTTTTCCCTAATATCCAACCTAGACCTCCCCCTCTGCAACTTGAGACCATTACTCCTTGTTCTGTCATCTTCTACCACTGAGAACAGTCTAGATCCATCCTTTTTGGAACCCCCTTTCAGGTAGTTGAAAGCAGCTATCAAATCCCCCCCTCATCCTTCTCTTCTACAGACTAAATAATCCCAGTTCCCTCAGCCTCTCCTCATACGTCATGTGTTCCAGCCCCCTAATCATTTTTGTTGCCCTCTGCTGGACTCTTTCTAATTTTTCCACATCCTTCTTGTAGTGTGGGGCCCAAAACTGGACACAGTACTCCAAATGAGGCCTCACCAGTGCCGAATAGAGGGAAAAAATCACATTCCTTCATCTGCTGGTAATGCCCCTACTTATACAGCCCAAAATGCCGTTAGCCTTCTTGGCAACAAGGGCACACTTTCATGGCATACATATTTCATGGCTTCAATGGGATCTTCATAAAGACATTGGACATTGTGCTGTTGGTGGATATCTAACTTGCAGAGAGTTGGAAAGTATAATCAGAGCTGATCGCCAACTAGTCTATGGTTTGAATGTGCTGGTGCTTCTGCGCCAGTGACGACCTAGTGAGATTCACCTCTGGGGCCATTTCTGACAAGGATGGTCAATTTCCTTCAGAGAACCTCCACTGCTTGGAATCCGGGTCCAGTGATAGTTGTTAAGGCACCTAAATCAGGATCCCTCAGTGGCACACAGTGATGGACTGAGACCACTGCTGATATTGTCTCATTGTTTCCTTGTATTACCCAGAGGCTCTGTCTGTATCTGTCAGGGTTCCCTCCCCACTCTGAACTCTAGGGTACAGTCGTGGGGACCCGCATGAAAGACCCCCTAAACTTATTTCTACCAGTTTAGGTTTAAAACTTCCCCAAGGTACAAATTCTACCTTGTACCCTGGGGGAAAAAAAGTAACTGCTGCCACCACCAAGTGATTTAAACAAAAAACAGGGGAAAGGACCACTTGGAGTTCCCCTTCCCCCCAAACTATCCTCTCAATCCCTTACACCCCTTTTCCTGGGGAGGCTTGAGATTAATCTCCTAACCAATTGGTACAAAGTGATCAAAAACCCAACCCCTGGGTCTTAGAACAATGGGGAAATTAGTCAAGTTCTTAAAAGAAGGATTTTATTAAAAAAGAAAGATAAAAATCATCTCTGTAAAATCAGGATGGTAAATATTTTACAGGGTACTCAATTTCCAAACTCAGATGATCCCCCCCTCTGGGCAAAACCTTAAAGTTACAGAAAAATAGGAACACCACCTCCCCCTAACACAGAGAAAATTCACAAGCAAAACAAAAGATAAGCTAACGCATTCCCTTATAGTACTTACTCATTCTAATGGAGCTGGATTGATTGCTTCTTGGTCTGACTCCGGCAAACTCACAGAACAGCAGACAAAGCCTTTCCATCCACACAGATTTTAAAGTATCAGAGGGGTAGCCGTGTTAGTCTGGATCTGCAGAAGCGACAAAGGGTCCTGTGGCACCTTATAGACTAACAGAGGTATTGACCCACGAAAGCTTATGCTTCAATACCTCTGTTAGTCTATAAGGTGCCACAGGACCCTTTGTCGCTTCTACAGATTTTAAAGTATCTTGTCCCCTCATTGGTCCTTATTGTCAGGTGCCAGCCAGGTTACCTGACCTCCTTAACCCTTTACAGGTAAGATGATTTTATAGTACTGTATACAGAAAGGTGATTACCCTTCCCTTAATATTTATAACAGTATCCATGTGTCGTCATTTGTTTCATATTTAGATTGCAATATCTTTGAGCTAGGGACTGTCTGTCTGTTCTGTGTTTGTACAAGGCAGGAACTGGCAACCTTTGGCCCACGGCCCGCCAGAGTAAGCTCCCCCCCCCCTCATCCCTCACACTGTGCAGCTTCCTGCAGCCCTCATTGGCCTGGAGCGCCAGTGGGAGCCGCGATCGGCTGAACCTGTGGATGTGGCAGGTAAACAAACTGGCCTGGCCTGCCAGGGGGCTTACCCTGGTGGGCTGCAGGCCAAAGGTTGCCAATCCCTGGTACAAGGCATAGCACAATGGGATCCTGGTCCAAGACCGAGGCTCCTATATGCTACAGCAATACAAATAAGAATAAAATAATAAAGAGGCCTGAGGGTAAATGAGAATCAGACCCTGAATTTGGAGAAAAGGTAGGAATGCTTGTTTCTGAGCAATATTCTTTCCAGAATTTGCCTCCCTGCATTGCCGTAAGGACACAAACAACATTAGCCTACTTTATGTTTTTATATGCATGCTATTCATTGCTGTAATCTCTGTGAAATAATGGGGAAATTGTGCCCAAATCAAAGTAAAAAAAAGTACAGTGTTTCTGTTTCAGAAGTCAGTTTAACCAAACATGTCTTTACCTTCTATGTGACAGCAATATATTCTGGATCAGAAAGCAGCAGTCATGGTGTAACTCATGGAATACCTCTTTCATATCCTGAAACCCTTTTGGATTCTCAGTGCTCTCAAAGGAGTTTCACAAAGTTAAGTTACCTTCATTTCTTTAAAAAGAACAAGGAGTCCTTGTGGCACCTTAGCCCAGGTATACACTGGAAGGGGGATTGACGTATCTAAGGACGTGAGGATGCCAAGGTAAGTCAACCTCTGCCGCTCCCCCATCGACTCCGTTTCTGCCTCTCACGGCGGCGGAGTTCCAAAGTCGATGGGGAGAGCGCTCGGGGATCGATTTATCGCGTCTAGACTAGACACGATAAATCGACCCCCAAGAGAACGATTGCTACCCGCCAATCCGGCGGGTAGTGTAAACCTGCCCTTAGAGACTAACAAATGTATTTGGGCATAAGCTTTCGTGGGCTCAAACCCACTTCATCAGATACATGGAGTGGAACATACAGTAGGGGATATATATATATATATATATATTATATATATAATTATACACACACACACAGAGAGAGAGAGAGAGAGAGAGAACATGAAAAGATGCACTGGATCAGCTGGCTCAGGCTAGGGCTGTACAAGCAGACTTTCGGGCTTAGGCTGGAGCCCAGGCTCTGAGACCCCATGAGCTGGAGACCCCATGAGCCCAGCCCAAACATCTAGCCTGCACTTGTATAGCCTGACAGTCTGAGCCCTACGAGCCTGAGAGTCAGCTGACCTGGGCTCCGATACTGAGTTCTGCAGGTTTTTTATCACAGAGTAGATGTACCCTTTCGGGGTTTTGAAGATGCTGTTGATGCTGAAATTTTTACCCTGAACAGAAGAGCACATTACAGATTATTGTGAGGCTGGAACTGTCTTTTTGTTCTGCGTTCGTACAGTGCCGGGAACAATGGGTCATGGTCTGTGTGACCGGGATACCTAGGCAGTGTGGTAATGAAAATACTATATTTAACAATAACTATTATACACACTAAAAGCCAGTGGTGGCTGAGATACAACCAAGTCCAGTATTTAATTTGTAAAAGCTTTCTATAAAGTTGGACAAAAACCATTTTTCTGAGTAGAGTAAAATGAATGAAGTTTACGTTTATATACGATTTTGCATCAACAGATTCTCAACACCCTTACAAGCTGTGGGTGAAGCAGGGTATGGAGGAGGAGTACAAATAGGGTGACCAGATAGCAACTGTGAAAAATCAGGGTGGGGGGTAATAGGCAAAGTAATAGGTAATATAAGACAAACCCCCAAATATCAGGACTGTCCCTATAAAATCGGGACATCTGGTCACCCTAAGTACAAAGTCCATTTAAATTCTGCAGGGAGGTTGTGGAAGGAGGGGACAGATGAGTGCAAGGTACCATCTTCAACCTGCTATAGATATACGGAGGGTGATCCAGGCTGGCTCCAAATAGGCTGGTGGGGAAAATGGATGGGGGAAAGTGAGCAAAGGACCACAGATTTTAATATCGACTGACCACAGAAAAGCCTGTTGTATTTCTGTGTGTAACAATGGAGAGAGGATTCTATTCCCCCATTTCCAGTTAATTTTGAGTAGGCTGTGTGAAGGATAGAAATGCAGCCACCTTCACAGTGTAGAGTGACAACCATTGGATAGCAGCATGCAGCAGAGTAGATGCATGAATTACATATTTCCATATTTTATTTAGTTCAATGTTTATGACTGCTATCCATAGCACTTCCCTTTCACTCCTTTGAGGTTTGCAAGCTTTGTAAATCAGACTGACACTGAAATCCCGATCAAAGCAATGTTCTGCTCATTTATGGACTTTTATTAAAGTGTCCCTTTGACTTTAGCACACATACACATGCTTAAATGTGTGAATTTCATCTGTAATAGCCTGCCATTTTACTGCAGAGAGCCAGAAGCAAATCACTAAAGACACATACTTGTCTTTCTTCCAAGGAATCAATATCTTAAAGCCAAGAACCACCAGCTATAGGGATTATACATAAAATCAGTTTAAAACAGCTACGTTACATTATTGATTTCTTGGTGGTTAATGGTGTTCACCATTGTCATTCTATTTAGCTTGTTTTGACCTTTGTATTACTACTTTATGAGCTATTTTCTAACTTCTTTGGCTTGCCAGTTTACACTGTACATCAAGCTGCTTATATGATGCCTAGGTCCACACGGTCACGTTCTGTTATCAATTGCAACAAGAGTCACCCAGAATTGCACTTTTTGGTGAAAAAAATGTTTTGGCCCAGGTCTAATTGTTGGGTCACTTTTCCCATAATGAGCAGGAGGGATGCACTGCAGCTCTCTGACAGATCAGCAGCTGAGGCTGGAAATGGGTTCTTAAAGGTTGGTTCTGGCCCTTACATTCACTCCATCCACAGAAAGACAGAGCAACTGAGGTTCATACATCTGAATTATGAGCCCTGGGCACATGGATGGCACCCAATCCACAGCCCAAGACGACGTTGTATATGCGCAATGTAGTTTCCATATAGACTATGCTCAGGTAAGGGTTGTCGCCTCTCAACACCACTTAAATAGTGTGGTGTGGCCACAAGAAGTGCAGATATGTCAATCCCTTATTAGTAAAATGCATTTGTATTACAATAGCAGCTATCAACCCCTTTGAGCTAGACACTGTACAGAGTAAGAAGTCCTCCCTGCCCCAAAGATCTTATCATCTAAGTCCGTGATCCTGCCAAGATTTATACACGTTTACCTTTATACACGGAGTAGTCCAATTGACTAGAATAGCATTACTCACACTGCATAAGGCTTAATTTTAATAATGTAACGGCACCTCCCCTTACTGAGCAGCGTGTTGGAGATGATATTATAATGCAGAGCCTAGAAATGCTTTTCAGAGTTATACCAAGCATGAGCTGACTGACAGGCATATATTTGCCTAAGGGATCAGGCACACTGAGGTTGTCACTTAATTTGTACAATTGCCCATATATAACATGTCACTTGTGTGTATGTCACTTCAGACTAATATTCCTGTGAGTAAATCTTGGTAACATGTATCCAGATCTCATCTTAGGTCAGCTTGTTTTAAGTAATGTTGTAAGCAACATCTCTTGTGAAAGTCGAAGCACCCGACAGACTTGGTTCTGGCACCCCTCCGATATGCTGTAGGAGTCACATTGGAAATCGTGAAAAATCAGGTGAAAGGCAGAGCAGAGTCATTGCTATAGTGCTGGAAGACCCGAGATTTATGGCTCATGACATCCTAAAAATTCATCTATAATAGTGAGGAAATGTCATGTTTGCATCACAAGCAGGAAAAATTAGCCCTGAAAATTATGCTATGAGTAAAATAAGTATGACAAGTTTATTCATCATTAGTATGTGAAAACAGATTGCCTGAAGGACAGAGAAAGAAAACAGAGTGAAGGATAAGATTGGGGAGGACACATGGAACTACAGTACTAGAGTGGGAAATGCACTTTTAATGTTTCCCTAGGTCCGAATCTTTGGACCAGATTCTGGTGTACATTGGTTTAGCTCAATTGGCTTCCATGGATTGACAGCAGCCCAGTAGACGATTACATAACACTGGGCCATTAGTAGTCAAAAATAACTTTAGAAACATGGGTTTCAGTGTAGTAGCCGTCTTATGCTGAAATAAATGTGTTAGTCTCTAAGGTGCTACAAGTTTTTCTTTCTTATTTTCGTTTAGAAACATGGGTTAACTATGTGGCTGCAGAAAAATGGGACATACTGGAAGTGATCATGGAAAGACATACCCATGTCCATGTGTCTAGATTATACAGTATGGATTGAAAGAATGTAAATGTTAATTTCTTTCAAAAGTACACCCCGATTTGGATGGATACTCAAGCATTTCAGCCATTTCTAAATAAAATTCGGATTGTCTTTTGTGTAACCTTTATTTTTTTGTTTTGGGGGGTTTTGTTTGTTTGTTTTCGTTTTGTTTTGCCAACATTTGTGCCAGGAACATTTTGTTTGGGTGAACATTCATGGAAAGTCAGTTTCAGGACTGGAACCAACAGTCATTTCAACATGAGATGAAGTTAATGTTGTGATTAAATAAAATTTGGTTTAAGTGAGGGTTGAAGTAGCTTATAATGTTTAGGTTATCCAAACAAGCAACAGAAACAATGCCATGTGACTTAAATGAACAATCACACAGCTTGAATATTGAAGACCCAGAAAAATATTCTCAGAGTAATTTCTGAGCAATCCATAGGCTGAAATTTGTTTTGTTTGAATATGAACACATTCATACAAGTGTCTTTTTCATCACTCCTGATTAGTTCAAATATACCACTTATTTTGTTGTTTTTCCGCCAGTGCATTACTGCATTCTTTTAAATAGAAATTGCAATCTTTTGGCAGAGAATTTGCAAATAGAGAAAAAAGGGTTATTCTTTCTGAACAAATTGCCATTGTGATTAATTCAATCAGATCTAGTTGTGGCTGGTTAATAAACACAGTATTTTGTATACGCTCCCTTTCCCAAACATGTTCTATAGTGTTGCTAGTCCAATGCCATGGCAATTTAGTGACACATGATGTGGAAAAAGCTGAAGTACTCAATGCTTTTTTTGCCTCGGTCTTCACAGACAAGGTCAGCTCCCACACTGCTGTCCTGGGCAACACAGTATGGGGAGGAGGTGAGCAACCCTCAGTGGTGAAAGGACAGGGTAAGGACTATTTAGAAAAGCTGGATATGCACAAGTCCATGGGTCCAGATCTAATGCATTCAAGGGTGCTGAGGGAATTGGCTGATGTGATTGTAGAGCCATTGGTCATTATTTTTGAAAACTCATGGCGATCGGGGGGAGGTCCCAGGCGATTGGGAAAAGGCAGATACAGTGCCCATCTTTAAAAAAGGGAAGAAGGAGAATCCGGGGAACTACAGACCAGTCAGCCTCACCTCAGTACCTGGAAAAATCATGGAGCATATCCTCAAGGAAACCATTTTGAAACACTTGGAGGAGAGGAAAATGATCAGGAATAGTTGACATGGATTCACCAAAGGCCAAATCACACTTGGAGTTGCAGCTAGCCGGAGATGTTAGGAGTAACAAGAAGGGTTTCTTCAGGTATGGGAGCAACAAGAAGGTGGTCAAGGAAAGTGTGGGCCCCTTACTGAATGAGGGAGGGAACCTTGTGACAGAGGATGTGGAGAAAGCTAGTGTACTCAATGCTTTTTTTGCCTCTGTCTTCACAGACAAGGTCAGCTCCCAGGCAGCTGCACTCCGCAGCACGGTATGGGGAGGAGGTGACCAGCCCTCTGTGGAGAAAGAAGTAGTTCGGGACTATTTAGAAAAGCTGGACGAACACAAGTCCATGGGGCCGGATGCACTGCATCCAAGGGTGCTAAAGGAGTTGGCCGATGAGATTGCAGAGCCACTGGCCATTACCTTTGAAAAATCATGGCAATCGGGGGAGGTCCCGGATGACTGGAAAAAAGCTAATGTAGTGCCCATCTTTAAAAAAGGGAAGAAGGAAGATCCGGGGAACTACAGGCAAGTCAGTCTCACCTCAGTCCCTGGAAAAATCATGGAACAGGTCCTCAAGGAATCAATTCTGAACCACTTAAAGGAGGGGAAAGTGATCAGGAACAGTCAGCATGGATTCACCAAGGGCAAGTCATGCCTGACTAACCTAATTGCCTTCTATGATGAGATAACTGGCTCTGTGGATGAGGGGAAAGCAGTGGGTGTGCTATTTCTTGACTTTAGCAAAGCTTTTGATACAGTCTCCCACAGTATTCTTGCCAGCAAGTTAAAGAAGTATGGGCTGGATGAATGGACAGTAAGGTGGATAGAAAACTGGCTAGATGGTCGGGCTCAACGGGTAGTGATCAATGGCTCCATGTCTAGTTGGCAGCCGGTATCAAGTGGAGTGCCCCAAGGGTTGGTGCTGGGGCCGGTTTTGTTCAATATCTTCATTAACGATCTGGAGGATGGTGTGGACTGCACCCTTAGCAAGTTTGCAGATGACACTAAACTGGGAGGAGTGGTTGATACGCTGGAGGGTAGGGATAGGATACAGAGGGTCCTAGACAAATTAGAGGATTGGGCCAAAAGAAATCTGATGAGGTTCAACAAGGACAAGTGCAGAGTCCTGCACTTAGGACGGAAGAATCCCATGCACTGCTACAGACTACGGACCGAATGGCTGGGCAGCAGTTCTGCAGAGAAGGACCTAGGGGTTACGGTGGATGAAAAGCTGAATATGAGTCAACAGTGTGCCCTTGTTGCCAAGAAGGCTAACGGCATTTTGGGTTGTATAAGTAGGGGCATTTCCAGCAGATCGAGGGACGTGATTATTCCCCTCTATTCGGCACTGGTGAGGCCTCATTTGGAGTACTGTGTCCAGTTTTGGGCCCCACACTACAAAAAGGATGTGGATAAATTGGAAAGAGTCCAACGGAGGGCAACAAAAATGATTAGGGGGCTGGAGCACATGACTTATGAGGAGAGGCTGAGGGAACTGGGATTGTTTAGCCTGCAGAAGAGAAGAATGAGGGGGGATTTGATAGCTGCTTTCAACTACCTGAAAGGGGGTTCCAAAGAGGATGGATCTAGACTGTTCTCAGTGGTAGAAGATGACAGAACAAGGAGTAATGGTCTCAAGTTGCAGAGGGGGAGGTTTAGGTTGGATATTAGGAAAAACTCTCTCACTAGTAGGGTGGTGAAGCACTGGAATGGGTTACCTAGGGAGGTGGTGGAATCTCCTTCCTTAGAGGTTTTCAAGGTCAGGCTTGACAAAGCCCTGGCTGGGATGATTTAGTTGGCGTTGGTCTTACTTTGAGCAAGGGATTGGACTAGATACCTCCTGATGTCCCTTCCAACCCTGATCTTCTATGATTCTATGATCAGATACACAAGACAGAGAGGGGAAGTGGCTTGCTGAACATCCCACAGCAGATCAGTTGTAGATCCAGGATTAAAACAGAGGTCTCCCTATAGAATCATAGAATCTCAGGGTTGGAAGGGACCTCAGGAGGTCATCTAGTCCAACCCCCTGCTCAAAGCAGGACCAGCCCCAACTAAATCATCCCAGCCAGGGCTTTGTCAAGCCTGACCTTAAAAACCTCTAAGGAAGGAGATTCCACCACTTCTCTAGGCAACCCATTCCAGTTCTTCACCACCCTAATACCCAATACCCTATCCACTAGACCAGTGGTTCTCAAACTATGAGGCAGGCCTCCCAAGGGAGGCCCGGGAATGTGTCAAGGGAGGTGCAAGCTGATTTTTTCCCACTGAAAATGGGATTTTGGGGGTAGAGCCCAGGCAAATGGCTCTGGCTGTCAGCCCTGGGTGGCTGCGGCTCCTGCAGAAGGGCCGTGCACAACTGGGAGGCGGGGATAAAGAGGACAGCCGGAGCCCAGCCACCACACAAAGAAGGGGGGACCTAGACTGCACTGTCTCTTCACGCAGATTCTGTAGCCTTGATCTTGCACGTGGGTCCACCCACATGCATGTCATTGCAAGACCGGGTAGTTTAATGGCCCACATACAAACTAATAACCAAAACCAAATGCTACCCAAGGTTTCTTCAAGGTACATGTCTGTGATCTATAAACACAGAGGAAGCAAAATGCCCCCACCCCTCATGCCAACTGCCGGCCTGTTTCCATTTGAACTTTCTTTCCATCTCCCTTGTACCAGCCTCCCACCAGAAAATGACCCACACGTTGATGTTACAAGCAGTCCTAGTGACTCTCATGTACCATGGATACTGTACCGCAGAGGATGTCAAAAAAGCCTTCAATAAAAATTAACATTTGTCAGCACAAGAGTCACACACGAAGTTGTCCAACATTTTAAATAGCACGCAGAATCATGGACCTGATCTGAAGCCCACTGAAACCAATAATACGTCTTCAAATCCCACTGCATATGCCAGTATAGTTGGTTCACTCATCCACCCAGATTGTGTTAGAATAATACATGCAAATCCAGAGTGATACAACACAGACCTCTGTGCTGGGTGGCTGCCAGTCAGACGTTTAGAGCGATTTCTTTTTCTATGAATAACCATCATTGCTTTTTAGAATGTAGAGGCCCCAGATAACATTTTCTTAACCATTCCATTAAAAAATGGGAGGGGGGCCTTTGTATAAACAAACAAAAGCCTTCCAAAAGGTTATGACAGGAAGCTCTATTAATTATAGTTATTTCAAAGAGAGAAGATTGGCTAAAATCCCTTAAAAGGCTTTTAATGGCCATCTTATTTTAATGCCTGACATTTGCATACAATCTAAATGTCAAAAGGTCTAATTTTTCATTACTCAAATGATGCCATAAGAGGCAGTCTTCCCCTGCCTCAAAATATAGTCAAGTAATTTTAAACCTCAAGTTAAAATGATGTTTTGAATGGTACATTAACAAATCACATTGCACCAGAATACATGAAGTGTCTGTTTGCCCATTTCTGATCAAAGAATCTACCTATATATTATCAATAGATAAAACTATAATCTCTCCCATGCATACGTAGCAAACATATTTCTATGTCTAAATAGACATACACTACTGTAACAGGGTTGCCATTTACTGAGTGCCCCCTGCTAACAAATTTCCTCCCCTCTTCAGGGCTCTCCCCTTAAACGCACACCAAATAAGTAGTTCAACGGTGTCTTCTCATCAGGCTTAAATCTCCAGGCCCTTGTGGCCAGACTTTTATTCCTTTTTCAGTTTCCCAAAACAGCAAACCAAAACTGAAAAACAACATTGCAATTGCCCTGCTCATCTTGAATTCTGTCATCAGAGGTGTTTCTTCCACAGTCTACTGCCAGGCCTCTTGCAGTTTCAGCAACACTCACAATCCCGCCTTGCATTACAACCTCTCTCTCTGCAGCTTCTTCTTCATTGCCGCTTCCTGATGTTCTTACAGTGGAACCAGGGCCCATGCTACCACTAGGCGACCTTAGGAAGTCACCTAGGGCGCCAGGATTCAGAGGGGCGGCATTTATTACAGGTGGCATTCCTCAGCCACTGGGGTCCTCGGCGGGAGCTTCTTCGGCCGCCGGGGTCTTCGGCGGCATTTTGGCGGCAGCTTCTCCTGGAGGCGCCGCTACTGAGTGCAACCACCTGATCCAATCCAGGTCTGCTTCCTTTGTACTCAGGGTGGGCTAGCCCTACGCCCTCCAGCCCTTAAGGGCAAGCTACCCTGTTACAGCTGTATATGGGAAGGACGTTTCCGTGATCATTTGCAGAGTCACAAGATAATTTGCAGAATCGTGATAATTATCACACACACACTGGACCATATCACTTACCCTCTCCCACTTGACATGCTAGTTTTGACTGGTGGCCTCCTCTGGATAGCTGCCCATTGTATGCATTGAGGATAGATAGATACTCATTTCAATAGACATCCAGTAGCACACAATAGCAAAGTAGTCTTGCTTAACAATCTCTTAAACTGCTGAGATTTGTGTCCTAATGGCTTGATTCTGCATCACTGAAGTTAATGGACGTTTTGCCATTGACTTCAGTGAGAGCAGAATCAGGTCTAATTCCCACTATTATTTAAGTAAATAGCAAAACTCCCATTGGCTGCAAAGTGAGCAGAACTGGGCCATTCCTTAATCTGCAATTTTATTCATCTCAGGAAAACCACTGGATTGCGACTTTCCTAGTTAAAAATAAGGGTAAAAAGGTACCAGCATAATTGCTTAGCAGAAAGCTGTTTGGTTGCCAGGCACATCAATTGTAGCGTGCTGTAGGAAGAGCAAGTAGTACAGGTAGATATAAAAGGATTAGAAATGTTGACATTTATTCCCAGTTTTACTCAAATATCAAGCAATGAGCAGGTGAATTTTTGGCAATCTGAAAGTGCTTTTAAGAGGGGGAAAACATACATAATGCTTAGACAAATAATTCTAAACATGAGTTTTAAAAGTGTATCGGAAAGACAAAAAATTGACATTGGCAAATGGAAGCAAGAGATATCATGAAAGATTAAATTGTGGAATCGATAACTGATCTCTTCTGTCTCATTTGTAAGGTAGAACTGAGAGAAATACTGCAAGTGCTTTTCTTTTGTGAAGGAATAGAAATTTTCTGCATTGACAGTGAGAAAGAGTATTAGTTTGCATTATCAATTTGAAGGCAACTATTTTTTGAAGTAAAAAAAAAAATATTTAAATTTGACAGGAAAGGAAGGGACTGCACAAAATCTCCCATTGCGACAGTAAAAGGATCATTTGTGTTTCAATTATTCCTTTTGAGTAGAAATACATGACTGCTGAGATGCCTTTTTGTTTTCCGATGTGACCAGGAACTAAGAGATATTTCAGAGTACAGTTAGCAAGGTCTGAGTTGTTGTGACTAGATGTATTACCCACCAGAGACTACACCAGGTCAAAGATGCTGGAGAGAATCGAGGAAAGGTAAAATGGTTTCTGTAGATAAATAATAAATAGGGTACTCTCTTTTGAGAAGGCTCTTTGTTTCATAAGCACAAGGTGCGTCAGTCCCTAAAGGTTCACTGATTTTATTAATGTAAGCATCTGGAAATTCCCCTTCAACATGCGAAACAGCCCGGAGAAGCTTGCGAGACTTGGATGCTGGAAATAAAAGAGGATTACTTACCCTGTACAGTAACTAAGGTTCTTTGAGATGGTTGTCCCAGTGGGTGCTCCACTGCCCTCCTCTTCCCCTCTACTTCAGAGTTTTCATTCGATCCTCTGGCGTAGGGAAGGAGCTGGGGGATGGCTGGCTGCGTGCGCTAGGTAGCTGCTTGGAGCGGCGCGAGATGACTGCTGCGAATGCACAGCCAACCAGGCACTGCTACTACAAATCTCCAATTTCAAAGTGCAGGGCGCCAAGACACCTAAAGTGGAGCACCCACAAGGACAACCATCTCGAAGAACCTCAGTTACTGTACAGGGTAAGTAACCCTCTCTTCCTCTTCGAGGAGTGTCCCTGTGGGTGCTCCACTTAAGCTGACTATGGAGCAGGGCCCCTTACTGGAGGGAAAGGGCTTCTGAGTTCGATTGGTAGCTGTGGGTAGCACCAATAGTCCAAACTGAGCATCTGCTGCTGATCGCTGTTTGAGAGCATAGCGAAGTGAAGGTATGGGCTGATGCCCAAGTAGCTGCTTTGCAAATGATAGGAGTGGCAAGGGGTGTACAGCCCTGGGTCATCCTCCTCATCATCATCACTGGAGAGAGGTGGCACTGAAGCCCCTGGACTGATGATCTGACTTGGTCCAGGCCTCGCTAGGGTACCGTCAGTACCGAATAGTCAAAAATAACACCAAGCAACACTGCAGACCATTAGCTTTGCAAACCAAGTCACACCACTGTACATCTGATGTGATATACCTACAGTTAAGTTATCCCTTAAGTGACGCCTGGTGGTGGTAATAAAGCAATAAGGGAATAAAGTGGTGGCTGTTTTATTGCTTTGAAAATGTGCATTGGGGGAAATGAGACTTGCCTCTGATCATTTAATATAGGGATAATTTGTTCAGTGGAATTCTCAGGTGGAGGCCCCCTCGCTCCTATACAGGGAAGAATCCAATCCTGTGTCTTGGTTATTACTCTAGTTGTTTGAAGCACAGATTCAATTAAACCTCTTGCAAGGAGTTACACAATCAGTTTCCCCTCTCTTTAAACTGTTCCTGTAACACGGCAGTTATTAAAACCAGAGATTAACCTGAGTTGGGGGAAAAAAGCTTCAGGACCTGCAGTTGTTTCATGCTAGCCTCCCAATATAAGGAGGAAGAATTTCTGATTTCATACTACCAGTTCCCCTCCTCTGTGGTAACTGATTCAAGCAGAGTTAAATGACATTTTCCATCTGATAACTTCCAAGCAAAGGGAAAGTTTTCATAGTTATGAGACAATTTTTCATCTCTGGGACTTGGAATATGTAGTATCTGATATGAAGGAACAGAGTAGATTTGCATCTGCACTGCCAGGCTGTCTTGAAAGAATAGGCACAAATGGTATCCCTATAAATGAACAAATTCACAAAAAGTCATGTTTAAAACAGTAGCTTTGGTGCCCTCATTAACTTAGCACTATCAACATCCAAACTGGACACTTCACTCTGTCATCCATTCTTCCTGCATTGAACACTGATAATATTTTAGAGCAAGTAAGTATGACCAAGTACTTTTAGGGTAGGAATCTCAGAAGCATTCGATGTGTAGCATCAGGCTCAGGTTTCTCAGTGGTCAGGCGTGGTGGCTGCAGCGATGGTCAAGAACCAAAGCTGAGGTACCTAGGGTTGAAGCTGGACATAGGGTCGTTACCAGAACAAAGGTAGCACTGAAACCGGGTTCCAATAACAGGCCATGACTCAGAACCAGGGTCAGAGCCCATAGCCAAGCCAAATCAAGATCATAATCAGAGTCCGGTGCAAGGCTGAAGCCGGGTTGGAGTCAGTCCAACGGTATGGGGGTCAAGAGGCAGGTGCAGGGTTGGAGCTAGTCAGGAACATGGATGGAGTGACGTCAGAATAGGGCCTGGTCAAGGCTGAAGCAGGCTGGGAATAGGCTCTGGCAAGAATGGGGCAGGAACAAAGGGGCATGACTGAGGGCAGGCTGGAAGACTAGCGAGTCTGTAAAACTGCAAGGCAGCAGAAGGGCTCCTAGCCAAGTAGGTGCTGTTGCACAGACGAACTCCTGACTGTAGTGGTGAGTGAAATACCTGTGCCCGGGAGATCATCTGACCTAGGCCCTACCCAGGGATAGGTTGCTGCAGCATGCCTGAGAGATGAGTCACTGTAGGCTATGCTGGAGGGCGGTCATTGCAGCTGAGGGAGCAGCCTTGGTCCAACTGTGGGTTTGCCTCATGTGTAGACATTAGAGATTCAGAGTTTTAAACATTCACAATTAACAGCTGACCGTGTTGGCCTGATTCTGCACCTGATGAAGTTAATGGGAATTTTGCCGTTGATTTCAAAAGGAGCAGAGTTAAACCAAGGCTGGGCAGTTTTTGCAAATCCCACTCTTAATCTTAAATGTAGGCCAAATTTTCAAATCCAGATGCCAAACATGATTGTTTTTCAGATCTGCTGAGCGCTTCCAATTCCCCTGGAATGCAATAGGAGCTGCAGGTGTTCCGCCCATCCCCCTCAGTGCTGATATGTTTCTTTGGTTTGACTCTCTCCTTTGGTTGTTGTTTTTTAATAAAATAATGGTGCTGAATTCTATTAATTGAAAGCAAACCGAGCCCTGAAAAGCAACAGACAATTATCTTAAACCTTCATAGTGCATCGTCTGCACCAACCACAATCACCTCCTAGCATTACAAGCACTGCACTCCCGAGCATAGCAACAAATACTAGTGGCTTTCAGCTTCAAATTGCTGCCTCAGGGCATCCCTGATCCTTATGGCCCTGATCCTTATGACCGGTGGAGTCTGTACTCCACCGGTCAGCTTATTTGTGCTTTCCAGTGAGACCCAGATTTCGAATTAAGACTCTGTCTCCTACCTGCAAATCCAGTTCACGGACCCGACTTGCTTGTTGGCAAGGTTGCTTTTTCTGGCTGCTTGGGAGGCCAGTTTGTAAGCTTCACGCAAGTCATGTCTAAGACTCTGAATGTACTGGAGATAAATTGTTTTGCTAGCTTCATCAGAGGATATTCCAAAACATAAGTCAATTGGTAGCCTTGCTTCTCTTCCAAACATTAAATAATAAGGCAAAAATCCAGTGGACTCATTTTTAGTGCAGTTATAAGCATGCACAAGGTAACTGACATGCTCACTACATCTGGTCTTTTGGGATGGATGCAGAGTTCCCAACGTGTTTAGCAAAGTCCGGTTGAATCTTTCCCGTTGTGGATCTCTAATAGTGCTGATCTCTGGCTGTTCAAACACAGCCTCCAAGCGCTGAGCCTCAGCAGTCCAGCCCTGAGTGACGCTTTCACCCTTCCCTTCACAAATATTATGGAGCGTACAGCACACGGCTATCGGCATTGAAATACTGTCATCGGCCAGGTACAGCTTCCCATATAGGCAGCACCAGTAGGCCTTTAAACAGCCAAAAGCACACTCAACAGTCATTCTGCACTTGCTCAGCCTGTTGTTGAACCACTCCTTGCTGCTGTCAAGTTGCCCCATGTATGGCTTCATAAGCCATGGCATTAAGGGGTAGCCGGGGTCTCCCAGGATCACAATGGGCATTTCCACTTCCCCTCCAGTGATCTTCTGGTCCAGGAAGAAAGTCCCTGCTTGCAGCTTCCTGAACAGGCCAGTGTTCTGAAAGATGCGTGCGTCACACACCTTTCCAGACCAGCCTGAGTGAATGTCCATGAAATGCCTCCGGTGATTCACAAGTGCCTGGAGAACCATTGAGAAATACCCCTTCTGATGAACGTACTTGGTGGCTAGGTGGTTTGGTTCCAGAACTGGAATATGCGTGCTATCGCCCCTCTGCAGTTAGGGAAGCCCATTTGTGCAAAGCTATCCACAGTGTCACACACGTTACCCAGAGTCTCAGTCTTTCGGAGAAGGATGCGATTAATGGCCCTCCACACTTCCGTCAACACGAGTCCAACGGTCAACTTGCCCACTCTGCACTGGCTAGCAACCGATTGGTAGCAGTCTGGAGTAGCCAGCTTCCACAGTGCAATCGCCACGTGCTTCTCCAGCAACGGCAGCTCTCATTCGCGTGTCCTTGCGCCGCTGGCCTGGGGTGAGCTCATCACACAGTCCCATGAATGTGGCTTTCCTCATGTGGCTCTCATTGGTAATAATGTTAACACAGTTAATGCACATTAAAAAACATGATTGGATCTTCTTTACATTCCTAAGCATGGTTTCATTAGTAATGACAACCCAATTTTATCTAACTGAGTATGTGAATGGGTATCGATCTGAGAATGGTATGTGTTTGGATGGAATTTACTTAAATTAATAAACCAGTCTACAGATTAGTAACCAATGACATTAGGCATAATTCCCAAAGTGGTGATGTAGAGAAATAAGAACATATGTTAAATTAACCTTTTAATCTTGAATACACTGGTGGTAGATTATGTTATATATACACACACTAATCATGATCGGTAAGGGGCTGCTCAGGCAGGTGAAATGATGATCTGGGGATGCATATTCCTCTAATGTATATTTTTATTTTATATTTTCTTTATTTCACACACCTACAGGATTGGGGCCAGAGTGTGAACATTTATGCACATGCTTAACTCTGCACACATGAGAAGGCCCTTTTGATTTCAATAGGACTACAGACCTGCCTAGAATTATGCAAGGACTTAAGCATCTCTCACTCACCCCACCCCCAAGATTTATACACGTACTTAACTTTCCACAAGCGAGTTTGTGTTTAGCGGGATTATTTGCATGAGTATAGGTAAATGCACATGCAATTTTTATAAGATCAGAGTTTTACATTTAAATCCATGAGGATCATGCTTAAATAGATAAGACCCATGTTCTCTCTCTCTCTCTCTCTCTCTCACACACACAGACACACAGACACACAGACACACAGACACACAGACACACAGACAGCAGTATAGAAATATTGTGTGTGAGTGCCTTTTCAATCTCTAATAGACAATAAAAACAAATGCCATATACACCTGAAATGATCATCTATTTTTCCCTCCCCTCCCCACATGTTAGTAGTTTTATACACAGATAGTCAGTCAGATTTTCTAATACAGAATTATGCATACCCAATTTGGCAACATGCAACTACTCTTATATATCTACAAAGTCAAGTTTTGCATGAGGAAATCCTGATTTATCCACCTCCAGAGCATGTGCAAGACAATCAATTGCAAAGATTCACATTTGAAAATCTGGCTTGCTTTAAAAAAAAAATAGCAGGATGTCACGGTCTTATAATCAGGTAGGCAGTTATATATATTAAGGAAAAGAATGTAGTGTAATAGCATGCACATATATGTTATAGATCAGGCTGAATTCCAAATTGCAGTCTCATTCTCTTATTTTTTTAATGTCTCGTGTCATATGAGTTCTTTTTGGGCTGTAATTGTACATGCTGTAAAGCTCAAAAATACCTCGTCGGGCTGCCTTAATTAGTCTAAAGCTGTTAAATACAATCTTACATAACAGCTGAAAGTGTCCAGAAAGAGTTGCTTAGATATTATAATTCATTCTAATATAACTGAGCATTGTGCGACAGGGCTGCTAAAAACGTGAGAATGAAAGTGACAGTTCATCTGAAGCTTAACTCAGTTCTTTGCCAACTGGCGATTCAGACAGATATCAGCTCAGCCCAATGACTATGCACCTTTCATTCACTCATTCTTGAAGCGTCAATGCACCTAGCAGAATGTATGACACGTTGGGGAAAATCTTGATGAGAAAACCATTATAATTCAGACTGGAATGTCATCTTTGGCAGAACTGCCAATCCTTGAGAAAAATGGCCCCACTAGGTTTGTGAATTTTTAAATCATGAGCTACTTGCTGTTTATCTACGGAGCTCACAAATCTGAGAGCTCCACTGGGCCCATAAGAAGAAGAAAACTTTTAAAAATCATTCATCTGGCTTGACAGAAAATTAAACTTTTGTAAAGATAGAGCTGCTGGGGTTGGGGGGGGGAAGCAACATTCACCTAGCAAGGGTTTTGTTGTCTCAAATATGTATTTGGCTTTTCTTGTAACGTGCCTTAAAAAAAAGCAATCCAGGAAACAAGACAAGCAAAAGGCTTGGGTGGATCTGAGAGATGAGACTCAGCAGCGACGCTGACTTCCGTCAGCGTCGGTGGGTGCTGACGCCGGGCCCCGCCCCCCCGACGCCAGTGACGTCACGGGGCCCCGCCCCCCGACGCCACCGCAACGTCGCCGGCGTCGGGGGCGGGGCCCCGGAACATCGCCCGGTGCTCCGGTAAGTTGGGCGCGAGCTCCGGGGATGGCGGGGAGTTGCCGGTGGGTGCAGAGCAATTTTTTTCCGTCACTTAAGGCTTTTTTCAGTCACTTAAGGCTAAAATATAAAGAAAGGCTTCCACATGTGCCACTGTTTGGTTGAAACTGCAAAGCAGGGAAGGTGGCATGGTTTTGAGTTTCTGTGCAAAGGCTACGGGATATAGGAACCCATACACAGACCTGTGAGCTGGTCGGAAAGTAGCTGATTCTCTCCCGCGTCTGGAAAATTTCAACTACAATGAAAAATAATTTGTTTTTGCTGAAATTTTTTCAGTTGACAATTCCAGCTTTAATTAATATGGCTGTTGCATTCTGTAGTAAGCAGACATAATAAGCTATGCTGTAGCACACCAGGTGTACCGGGACTCAGAGGCAAGTGCTGAAGGTGCTTCAGCTGCTAGATCCTAGAGGCGCTAGTCCCAGTGGGCCTCAATAAGCCTTCAGACGTACAGCTAAAGTGAATGGATATTTCACTCGGCCTGGCAGGAAGGGGGAAGTTTGCAGATACCTTTAGGACAATGTCTGAACCAGTTAAACTGCAAGACAAAAGTACAGTGGTGCTTTGCTTGGCTCCTGGGGGCAGTCCAGTAGAGTGTTAAGGAAGCTTCAGGCCCAGCGCCTGGAGTGCCCTCTCCAGCCCAGTCCTCCATTAAATACAAGTAAGTCACTTGGAGGTCTCCCGGCCAGGATCAGTTCATGGTGTGTGTGACGGGGTTATGACTCACCACCGCGGCGCCCCCTGCCGGTCGGTCTGGGAATTAGCTCACCAGCCTCTGGAGCGCCCTCTGCCGGCCGGTGATCCGCCTGACCACTCAGGCCCACGAGTCCCTCCCAGGACCCCCCTTTAACTAGGGTGCTGCCCCCTGGCAATACCCCCCAGATCTGGGTCTCCCCTCCCCAGGGGAACCCCCAACCCACTATCCCCACCTCGCCTCAGTCGTAGGCTACTGCCAGTCACCAACTAGCCCCCGCGCCCTGGGGCAGACTGTAGTATAAGCCACTCATCACAGGCAAAGCGGGTTTGGACCTGCTGCCTCAGCCTACCCGTGGGTTGCCCCCACAACCCCAGTACCTAGTTGGGCCGAACCCTAGGCCACAGCCTGGGGTTTTCTCAGGCTGGAGCTCCCCAGCTCCTCTGGCCTTCCCCAGCCCTGCTCCACCCTAGGTACCTGCTCAGGTTCCTGCAGCCAGGCCCTTCTCCCTCTACAAGCAAAGGGAGAGTGTCTGCTCCAGGCCCACTGCCCTCTTATAAGGGCCAGCTGGGCCCTGATTAAACTGGCCCCAGCTGTGGCTGCTTCCCATCAGCCCAGCTTGCAGCCTCAGCCCTCCCCCAGGGCTGTTTCCAGCCCCTCAGGGCATGAGCGGGTATCCACCCCGCTACAGTGTGTCTCACTCTGGCGGCCCCACGGCATTGTCCCCCTGCTGTTGTGTCAGCGTTTTCTGTGCAGCACCTGGTAGCAGACTACTTTAAATGCAGCAGTAGCAAGGCCAAGACACCCCACCCCTGAACACCCGTCCCCACACACACAAACGGACCCTGTATATAGTCATCCTTCACAAGGACAGTAGTCCCTTCTTTTAAGCCCAACACCCATTCCAAGCACTGATCACTTCCAGGCTAGTCCCCAGTGTCCAGGGCACTTTGTCTACTATAACCTTCTTCAGGCTCCTGTTTTTTTAAGATTCTGACCTAAGCCACTGGCTCCATGTCCCACACCCAGCCCCTCAACTCCCTTCATGCTCTCCTGTGCTCAGCTCTCTGATTGCAAGGCTCTGTCCAGGCTCTGATACTTCCCCACAAGTTCTTCACAGACCTGAGTCTCCGCGTGCAATACCTGCCAATCACAGCCTGCTCCAAACATGGGTCTCTGCCTCCTGCTGCAGCCTACTCAGCTTCTCACGTTGCCTTCTGGTCCCTCAGCTGTCCGTCAGCTTCCCTGTTCTGCCTCCAGCTCACTATGTGGCCACTGCCTTTCCCCCAGAGCAAATCTACTGCCAGGCAAGGGTATTTTCATGGAGTTTCTGCCCCCATTGCTTATTGGCCAGGGAAGTGGGGGTAGATACACCTGGGTGTTCACCCCGGAGGATCATAAGGTACCAAGTTTTCATTTATTTGAAAACCCAGTTTTCTGTCAAAAAAAGAAGAAAAAAAAAAAGGTTTTGATGGAAAACAGCTATAATCACCTCTCCACATACAAGCCTTCAATTCTTCTCCCCCTAGAGACACACCTCCCACCCATCTCATGTAACTGTTTTGGGGTTTTTTTTGCAGGGAGAGGTGGGGGGAGAGAAGTTCCCAGAGAGATATCCAGGAGGGATGAAATTTCCCATCCCTTTTAGCTGTTAGTATAGTCTCTCACGTATGTCCTGTGTTCTGTAATAGCATCAACACACTGTAATATACCTGAGCAAATCTCACGGTTTTTCTTATTAACCAGTGTAGATGAAGTAATACATATTACGGCTATGAAACGAATACATTGGGTCATAACTCTTAAGATGACTTGACCTAAATGATACCGCTCATATATTAGAATTGAATGGTTCACATTAATTCTTTGTCTTGAAAGATTTAACTGCCTTTAGCCACCTTCAATGGAGATAAAATCATCACAGAATTGAGATGAAGATCTTCAGAGCACCTATTTGAAAACATCAGTGAGACTCGCTCTGCAGTTATGGAAGATTCATTTTACTAAACGATTACTTGCATTACCTAATGTATAGAAAAGTAAGTGTGCACTGAAAAGCAGATGTTGAAGCAGAGCTCAAAGCGACATTATCAGGTCAAACTTATCCCAAAGTGCCAGTTTCGGAATGCTAAGACTTCATATGCATAGCAAAATGTTGCTGTGATCTGTTTAAAATTCCAGTGCTTTTGGGGAAAAAAAATACTTCCCTATAATTCCTTTAAATCCAAACGACTATAAACCAACGTAAAACCCATGTGTTTTGTCCAGGCAGCAATCCAAACAAAGAATTGAATTAATTAGGGCCCACATTTTGAAAAAGTGACTGTTGATGTGTTTGCTCCATATGGAGCTTAGTTTTCAGAGCGTGGTGAGCACCCACCCTCTGAAAACCCCTATAAGGAGTCTCAAGTTGGACACCTAAAAATTGAGGCACTTCAATCCAAGTCACGTTTGAAAACTTAGGCCAAGATGTTTAAAATGACCTTAGTTTACATTCGTTTAAATGTTGAATACAGACATTTCTATGCATGTGTTTTAACAACTTGATGGGGCCAGATTTCCAGAAGAGCTTATCTTGCACTTAGGCACTTAAACAGAATGGGCAGATTTTCCCAAGTATTCACTTTGGAGCTCCTGGGTGCTGATCACCTTTGAAAATAAGGCTCCTTCACTCAGCTGCTTAAGCAGAGGAGGAACACTATAGAAATACTGTCCCCTCATTTAGGTGTTGTCAGGGTTCCCTCCCCACTCTAAACTCTAGGGTAAAGACGTGGGGATCTGCATTCAGAGCCCCTAAGCTTATTTTTACCAGCTTAGGTTAAAACCCCCAAAGGTACAAAATTCCCTGCACCCTGAGAAATGCTTCTCGCTGCCACCATCAAGTGTCTAACAGGAATCCAGGAAAGGAATCACTTGAACTTCCCTCCCCACCCAAAATACCCCCTCAAGCCATACACCCCCTTTCCTGGGAAGCTTGAGAACAATCTCCCAACCAGTTGGTTACACAGTGATCTAAAAACCCACCCCCTGGGTTTTAACACCATAGAAAACAGTCAGCTTCTTAAAAGAAGGATTTTATTAAAAATAAAGAAGGTAAAATCATCTCTGTAAAATCAGGATGATAACTATTTTACAGGGCACTTAATTTCCAAACTCAGAGAGATTTCCCCCTCTGTACCAAACCTTAAAGTTACAGAAAACCATGAATTAACCCCCCCCCTTCTAACACAGGGAATACACCAAGCAAAATTAAACAGAAATCTATTTGCTATGCTATCTAAACTTACTTCAGAAAAGGGAGGTTTGATTTTCTGTAGGTTCCTTCTGTCTTCCAAGATCACTCTGACTCAGACAAAGCCACACACACACAGCCTTCCCCCCTCCCAAGATTTGAAAGTATCTTGTCCCCTTATTGGTCAGATGCCAGCCAGGTCAGGTGTCAGTCTGGCTACCTGTATTTCTTAACCCTTTACTGGTAAGAGGATTTTATAGCACTGCATTAGACCCTCTCCCCCTTCCCTTCATTTATTACAGGTGTCTAAACAGGAGGTGCTCGATGCTGATGGGGTTTTTTGTGTTTGTTTTGGGGTTTTTTAAATCTGCCCTTGATTTTTAACTTGACAGGGACCACTGAATATTTTGTGTAAACGAATTATGAAAACAAATCCAGATAGCAAGGCCCCATGTCCTCTGACTGATGTGTTTGTCTTCTTATCAGTATAAATATTAAAAGCACTGCTGATGTTGTCTCAAATGAAAATGAAGCAGGGGAGGGAGGAGAGGAACAAGAAACAGCCCTTCTAGTCACTTCATCAAGATCAGAGTAGCTAGAGTTATCAAGGCAGTGCCAGAAATACAGTACTGTTCTCCTGGATGTCAGTCTTTAGCCATCATAATGATTTATTGCATGTAGATTAAATACAGAAAAATGCAAAATAAACATAATATTTGCCCTCAAATGAGCCACAGTTAATATAAATTTACTTCAGTATTTGTCATCTAGTTATTTATAAGGCAAGGAAATAGTACATGAATCCCACAGAAAGGACTTTTTTTATCATTCTAGTAACACTATCACTTTATTGATTGTTTAAGATGAGTTATAAATATTTAAAATATCTGTGGTTCTACAGTTTAACTTTGGGGCCTTAAGTCTCAGTGATTTTAAACCTACAGTTCTTTTTGTAATTAAGGACAATTGCCATTTTTTAATGTTCACCTAATCAGGGATATCTGTGAAATGATGTTTAAAGTAGGAGTTTTTGGAGATTTTTACTCAGCCTTTATCTTCACATACTAAAGTTACTAATACATTGAGATTTACAAAGAAGTGTACTGCATTCCAACACAAATATCCTCAAAGGAATGCGTTTCTGGTAACTGCACAAAGTGTAAGGTTAGCGTACTAGGAAATTCTACAGGAGGATCTCCTAAATTAATAGCTGCCATTGCCAATGCAAAAAACGACATTTATTTGGAAATTTTCACCAGAAGTTCATGGCACTCCCTTACAAAACCTAAAGTTCACAGTAATAAGATTAACCACTTAATTTATAGGTCCCAAAATCATAGTCAGATCTGGCCTTCAGTGTAATTATTCCATGCTAACAAATAACCCCAGCAAACTTTGCATAGCAAGTAAAGCAAACAAACAAACAAAAAGCCACCTTGAGACAGCCCCCGGATTGTCACGAGAGTCATCAATTCCTGAGTCAATGCACAAGAAGTATCATCTGCCTGGAAAATGAAGTCACAGTCATTTTTATCATCTTCAACACCAGCTCAACGATGAACATGAGAAACACAGCCTCGTTACCTGACAGCCAAACGGGGAACACATACACCAACATTAAACTTAACCATTCTCCATTCTGAGATTGCAAAAGACTAACTCAATGAGATTTAATCTTGGAGCAGGTGATTTCCTGCATCTGAGTTTCATTGGAAAAAAAACAAACACCCACATTCCTCCTCCTTGATACCCTCTCTATTTGTGCTCTATCAATCATCTTCTTGAGAAGATATGGAACTAACATTAGGGTTCTTAAATAAAACAAGGAGAGCAAAGATAATATGGCAGATGGAAACAAACGACAGCACAGAACTCCACAAATATATTTAAATATTTCTTTATTAAGAGAGATGGGTCTGTAATATAAAACTCATTGCTAATAATTCATATACAACACAGATGCAGGAGGACAGATCACTTAATATAATTAAGTGAACTGTAGTTCACATAGATTTCTTGACTTTTCAATAATTCATAACATTGATTTCTTGAAACTGCTCTCAGCTATATTTTGACATTCCCTTGTAATGTGCCTGATCTTGCACTACTTATTCAGGGAAACTTCCATTGCATTCAATGACTATTCTACCTGGGCTATAAATCCAGGATCAGGCCTAACAGTTGTATCATGTAAACACACGTTCAGTCCCAAAAGGCTTCTTTTTTCAATCACGAGGTCTAATTTAACACTAAAATATTAACATGTTCACCTTGATATTTTCAAAAACAGAACTGACAAACGTTTCATTTACTGCATTCTGGGAAGTAACGTGAAAGGACTCCAGGCCTATAAAATTAAACTAGCTAATTAGTATTAGAACTATTTACATTCCAGCCTTGTGCACACAGGACTCACTTCCTGGTGCCTCCTCCAAATTCTTCCCTCCTGTAACCTGTGCTACTCCCTGGAAGTTTCAATGCAGGTTGCCACAGCAAGCTAATTTCGAAAGTGAGGTTCTCTCTGAACACAGAACAAGGTTTTCAAAAGTGACTCGTGCTCTTGTGTGCCTTAACTTTGGTGTCTCCAACTTGAGACTCCCTTAAGGGGGTCTGATTTTCAGAGGATGGATGCTCAACACACACTGAAAATGAGGGCCCACTATGATGTCTCAAGTTGGGTATCTAAAAAACGAGGCACCCCAAATCACTAGTCACTTTTGAAAAATTTGGCCATAATTATTTATATGTAACACATACACACGCACACTTTCATTCCAAAGCACTTCACAAACTATACACGTACAGGACAACTGAAACACAGCTACCTTGTGGCTTCTAAAAGGAAACTTTGCAAAGCCAGCACTAGGCATAAGCAGACTAAGCAATTGCTTAGGGCTTCGAACAGCTCAAGGGGGTCCACCTATTTGCTTGTTGTTATTATTTTTGTAAGAACTTGCCTGTTTTAGTATTGTGTGGGGGCAGGGCCAAGTATTCCTGCTTAGGCCCCCAATGGGTTAATACTTCCATTGGAAACTTGGAACTGTGTGTTGTAATTTTAGTACATTATCATTTAAAATGTCAGAAATTGAGTTCTTTCTCTCTGTCCCCTCCTGAAATAAACTATGGTATATGGATGACTATTAACTGTGGGACAGATTCTGCTCTTAGTTCTATTGCTGAAAATCTCAGGTAACCCCATTTAAGTCAGATTAGTATTACTGAACATTTAGCTGTGGTAAGGTTTAATCAATTGTAACTGCATTATCCCATTATAAATTTAATAGAACAATTCAGAGACTATTGAAAGTGATACTTTAATGTATTATTTCAGTGCATGTCATTTTATTATTTTGCCCAGGCCACATTCAGTTACCAGCTCCATCACTTCTATGCTCTTCAAAGCATATATTTTAGAATCAACAGATTTATGAAGAAGTAAAAAACTGGTGGGTGGAGCAGGATAAGGCAGTAGTAAAACAAATAAATTCTCATGTATTAACGAGATGTCTCAGCTTAGCACTACTATCTAGGCAAGTGGTAACTAAATACAATCTGGTAGCACCACACAGATTACCTGGGTCTCCATTGCCTTTCATTGACACCAGTGCAGAGTGAGGGGATATGCACAACCAAATTAGAATGGTTGCATTTTACACTCTCAACTTCACAGCAATCTAAATGGCTACACATGGCGCAAGGCAATAGAGAACCAGGCCCAAGAGTCTGCCCTGGATAAAGCAGTCATGGAAAGGACTGTTGAAAGTGATTGGGGAGGGCAGTTTTGATTTACCCTTTGTGCTATCACATTCATTACTGCATACACAAGAAAAAGGGATATGTTAGCTAAAACCAATATGTTCTGACTTTCCTCTGCCTAGTTCCTTGTAGGAAAATAGCTTAGCAATGAAGGCCAAGCAGAATGCAGTGCATTTTGTACCCTTCTCAGTACCGTTATTTTTTTCCAGTTTCATGCCAGTTATGACAATGATGGATATTCCAAGGGGCAATTAGGCCACATATTAGTGCAGGTGAATAGCATGGTTGATCTTTTCAAAGTGGTTTTATGGAAACCATTCTATTAAGTTAAGGATGAACTTTTATTTTACTTTATTTTATTTTACCATGCATCCGATGAAGTGGGTACTAACCCACGAAAGCTTATGCTGAAATAAATTTGTTAGTCTCTAAGGTGCTACAAGTTTTTCTCTCTTATTTTCATTTTATTTTACTGTTCAATTGCCAGAGATAAGAAAACCCCAAGACCCAACATTATTTTGTTAGGAATATCTAATAATGGCTTGGGGATGAAAACAATAAGCAAGATCAGCCTACGCTTTTGCAATACCTACTATTACCCACAGTGGCATTCTTTAGCACATACTCATTAGCTCTGCTCGTGTGGTTTATCTGAAGTGCATAAGAGGTCTGACAGCAACAGATGTAGGAAGGGACATGCCAAATGGCTGTTAATTCAGACAACTTTTTGAAAATGAGTGACTGTGACTTCCATAACTCCCTGTATTCATTTGTAAAGAGATCTAAATAGCAGAGAGAGGCAGTGTGGTTTAGTGGCTAGGGCACTGGACTAAGTCAGGTAAATGGTGTTCTATTCTCAGCTCTACCGTGGACCTGCCATGTGACTGTGGGCAAGTCACCTCTCTGTTTCCCTTCCTACCCTGTCTCTCTTGTCTATTCATACTGCAATCTCTTCACAGAAGGGACCACCTTTTACATTGTTTTTGTACAGTGCCCTGGTCTTGACTGGAGCTACTGGCTGCTATTGTAATACGAACATTGGCTTAACTCTGCCCCCAATTGAAGTCAATTTAGCATTGAGTTCAATGGGAGAAAAGTTAGGCCAATGCTGAGTGCTTTTGAAAACCCCATTGACATAATCCAGTTTGGAAATACAAGTGACCAGGATGCTTTCTAATTTACCGTCTCTCTACAGCCTGCTCTTTCCCCCATACATACTGTGACCCCCAAGCCTGAGCCGCGCTCTCCCCTGGATGGATGGCATGACGCTACCAGAGCCCAAGCACATAAGGGTCAGATGCTTGGCGCAGGAGAGCAAAAGGGCACAATACCAACATCACTGTAAGCAACAGTGCTGCTAGGGAACTACCCTGTTCAATTAGATATCAGCTAGACAGCAGGGCCTCGTACCAGGTGATTTCCCAGAGTGAAATGAGGCCACACAAACACAGGTTTCCCCAGTATGTAACACTGGCATCTATTTACATTCAATAAAGATAGCTTTCTTACAAGTCTGCCTGCTTGCTGCCTCACTTACTGCTAACAAAATGCCCTGTACATCACCCTCACACACAGTCCTGTGGCTCTGGCCACACACTTGATGCCCTCTCAATACCACTTGGTCTTCCTCATCATTCGGCGTCGTGGAGCAAGATTCTGAATCGGGTCCCCATCCTTCCCAAAAGGATTTGTGGCCCAATCTTTCCCCGCCAGGCGAACCTGCTGGCTCACTGCAGAATGATCAGCGTCTTATTTATTTTCTTTACTCACCAGTAGACTTTAATTTTATTTCTTCTGCTGTGTTCCGGAAAAATATTGAAACAAATACACCATGTCCTGAAGTAGGGAATATACTGGATAAAAGGGACAGTTAAAAGGTTCTGTATTTTTAAGGTGATTTTCTGAGTTCAGCAAAGGATTGTTCTCTCTCTGAAAGAGTAAACAGATACGAGGCTGATTATCCAATTAATGTTGTATTATGCAGCCCAACGAAGATAAATGCATAATGAAATGACAAATGTATTGTTGGAGGTTCCTTATCTTGCTTGCCTTTTGTAAATTGTAATCTTCCTTATGCAGCAACACAATTATAAGATTGCAAACTGCCACCTAGTCTGCATGTCTTCCTACAGTCAAAAGTTGTTTACACAGGAGGGATGGCCAAGCCCAAGAGAGTTGTATTAACTTTGACCTTAGTTCTATGACATTCTAGTAAATGTATCTTAGTGATCATAGATTCACTGATCAAAGTGGAAAAGAAGACTGGCTTGAAAAACCATGCATCAAGATACAGAATATGTTTATGGCAAACATCACTAGAAAGGTCTACCAAAACACTTTTGAAAGTTTTCTCTGGCAGGAGAAACACCATGGCACCCAACACTTAGAGTAGGTAGTGCTTGGACCTGTATAATATGAGTAACACTAATTCTAAGTTGCAAGTGAAAGAAGCATCATTATTGGTACACCCTAGCACAATACTGCTGTGCATCAATCTGAAGAGAATTGTGCCCAAGATAGGGAACTTTCTGACTGAAGAACAAGCCAGGGTTAGATCAAAAAGAGGTACAGTGACAAAAATATTCACTTTTTCATGTGCTATGCAAAAAAGTGATAGAGAACGATGGGAAGGCAGTCCCATTTTGGTGGATTCTGCTAAGGCATTTGAAAGAATATGGTACAAAACTTTTTCCGCAATCCTGGCCAGAGTTGGTGAAAATGTAATAAAGTGGATACAAAATCTCTATGGAAGAGTGGTGTGACAGCTTTGGTGTTTGTGGAGCATGAACAAAGTAGTTGGTATGCTTTGAAGATAGCAAGCAGACCTGACACTTATCATCGATCCTCCTCAGGTACTATCTTGAGGAACTCTTAAGAACCACCTCTGATGGAAACTTTGACAAGGGTGTAGCTGTCAGTGGATGAAAAATTGGTTATCTGTGCTTCACCAGTGATGCTGACCTGCTTGGATTGTTGCAAGAGGTGGTGCAAAAAATGCTAGAAAGAGGAGCGGTGGAAGCAGAGAAGTTAGATATCAAGATATCGCACAAAAAGAAAAAGGCAATGGTGACATCTAAGGCTGTTGAAAAGGCAAAGATATGCCTTCCTAAATCTGAGGTGGAATTGGAGTTTGTTGAGCACTTTAAATACTTGGGTAGTAAGACTACAATGGACACTAAAATATCAACTAGATAAGAGACGGTTGAACTTGTGACCTACCATCACTGCCACATTTGGTGATGCAAAGATATTATCATGAAGTGTAAAATGGAATTGCTGCAGTCTCATTTTCAGCATCTTCCTATATGCATGCGAGATGGATGATAAGGAAACAGGACTTTAAGAGGCCATATGCCATTGGACTGAAATGCTACAGATGATTGCTGCAGCCTAACTACACTCCACACGCACAACTACTGAGGAGGTAATCGCCCAGATTTACAGCCTAAGTGGAGTGATACCTGATATAAACAAGATAATCAGAAGAAGATGACTTGAGTTTGCGTAACACGTGGGTTGGATGGAAGATTAGCAAAAGAAAGCGTTCTAGGGACTGGTACCAGGTATCAGGGCAATACATGGTAGCAGAGCTGAATGTGATTTGGCAGTGTGGCTGAGTAGATGGAACGCAGGATGGCATGTTCTCAGGGCTTCGAGAAGATTGCAAACATGGAGAAAGCTTGCTGGCCAATGACTTGCGTTTCCTGACTACTATTCATTATGATGTAACTATGGTGCTTTGCACTATGACAGAATGTCTGTCTGTATCTTACATTATTGTTTGCAGTGTTGTTGGAGCCATGTGGGTCAAGTTCTGTGTAGCTCAAAGCATGTCTCTTTCACCAACAGAAGTTGGTCCGGTAAAATATATTACCTCACCCACCTTGTTTATATGTACCTTAGTGAGTGGGTGTATAAATATCTGCTTACTGTGTGTTCCATTCCATGTGTCTGATGAAGTGGGTTCTAGCACACAAAAGCTTATGCTGAAATAAATTTGTTAGTCTCTAAGGTGCCACAAGCAATCCTGTTCTTTTTGCTGACACAGACTAACACGGCTGCTAGTCTGAAACCTGTCCCTTTGTAGTTTGTGATTAACTAATGAATGTGCTTGTTTTTTTAAAGGAGGATGGATCTATTAAAAGTAGTGATAAGTTATATGGGGCTAACGGGTGAATGATTTTTCAGTTTGCTGCAATTCTGAAAAAAATTGCTACAGGTGAACCTGACGCCTTCTGAAATTTCCAGTAAAAAAAGTTCAAAAAAAGTTTTGGTTTCATGGCAAACTTAACATTATGTTCCACCTGAAACAAAATCCTTCATTTTGATAAAGAATTTCTTAACATGTTTAATGTTTTTAAATAAAATTTCACAACAAAAAGTCATTTTGAATCAAAAAGTCAAAAAAAAATTAAAAATCTCAAAATAAAACATTTGAAATTTTATGGAATGTTGGGGATGGAGGTTTAACAACAATTTAATGAAGGTGACATGTTTTCACAAAACATTTTGGGGGTGCCAAATCAGCATTTTTCACTGGAAAAAAGTTTTGTCTGAAAAATTTTGCTCAGCTCCACATGGGATCCAATTCTCCTTTCAGTTGCACACTGTAAATCAGAAACTGCACCATCTGCTCCAGAAACTCCCTGGAAAAGCACAAGAACAAATTTGTACAGACACGTGCCTAGAACCCCGACCAGGCACATTCTATCTGCTACCCAAGATCCATAAACCTGGTAATCCTGGATGCCCCATCATCTCAGGCATTGGCACCCTAACAGCAGGATTGTCTGGCTATGTAGACTCTCTCCTCAGGCCCTATGCTACCAGCACTCCCAGCTATCTTCGCGACACCACTGACTTCCTGAGGAAACTACAATCCATCGGTGATCTTCCAGACAACACCATCCTGGCCACTATGGATGTAGAAGCCCTCTACACTAACATTCCACACAATGATGGACTACAAGCTGTCAGGAACAGTATCCCCGATACTACCACGGCTAACCTGGTGGCCGAACTTTGTGATTTTGTCCTCACCCACAACTATTTCACATTTGGGGACAATATTTACCTTCAAGTCAGTGGCACTGCTATGGGTACCCGTATGGCCCCACAGTATGCCAACATTTTTATGGCTGACTTAGAACAACGCTTCCTCAGCTCTCGTCGCCTAACACCCCTACTCTACTTGCGCTACATTGATGATATCTTCATCATTTGGACCCATGGAAAAGAAGCCCTTGAGGAATTCCACCATGATTTCAACAATTTCCATCCCACCATCAACCTCAGCCTAGACCAGTCCACACAAGCAGTCCATTTCCTAGACACCACTGTGCTAATAAGTGATGGTCACATTAACACCACCCTATACCGGAAACCTACTGACCGCTATACTTACCTACATGCTTCCAGCTTCCATCCTGGACACACCACACGATCCATTGTTTACAGCCAAGCTCTAAGATACAACCGCATTTGCTTCAATCCCTCAGACAGAGACAAACACCTACAAGATCTCTATCAAGCATTCTTACAACTACAATACCCACCTGCTGAAGTGAAAAAACAGATCGACAGGGCCAAAAGAGTACCCAGGAGTCACCTACTACAAAACAGGCCCAAAAAAGAAAATAACAGAACACCACTAGCCGTCACCTTTAGCCCCCAACTAAAACCTCTCCAGCGCATCCTACAACCTATCCTAAAAGATGATCCCTCACTCTCACAGATCTTGGAGGACAGACCAATCCTTGCTTACAGACAGCCCCCCAACCTGAAGCAAATACTCACCAGCAACCACACACCATACAACAAAAACACCAACCCAGGAACCTATCCTTGCAACAAAGCCCGATGCCAACTCTGTCAACATATCGATTCAAGTGATACCATCACAGGGCCTAATCACATCTGCCACGCCATCAGGGGCTCATTCACCTGCACATCTACCAATGTGATATATGCCATCATGTGCCAGCAATGCCCCTCTGCCATGTACATTGGCCAAACCGGACAGTCTCTACGCAAAAGAATAAATGGACATAAATCTGACATCAGGAATCATAACATTCAAAAACCAGTAGGAGAACACTTCAACCTCCCTAATCACTCAGTGACAGACTTGAGGATAGCAGTGTTGCGACAGATTAACTCCAAAAGCAGACTTCAAAGAGAAACTATTGAACTCGAATTGATATGCAAACTAGATTGCGTTGCCTCCGGATTAAATCGAGATTTGGAATGGCTCGGCCATTACGTTAATTGAATCTATTTCCCTTAAGTTAACGATCCTCATTCACACCTGTGTCACCATCTTGTTTATCACTTCAAAAGTTTTTTCTTCCCCTGCTGTTATGGTTCCTCTCAACTAATTAGCCTCTTAAGATTGGTCTATACACCTCGACCTTATCATGTTTCTCTGACTGTATAAATATCTGTCTACAGTGTATTTCATTCCATGCATCCGATGAAGTGGGTATTAACCCACGAAAGCTTATGCTGAAATAAATTTGTTAGTCTCTAAGGTGCTACAAGTTTTTCTTTCTTATTTTCGTTTTGCTGACACAGACTAACACGGCTACTACACTTAAACTGTAAATCAGGAGTACCTCCACAAAATCCAGTGGTGTTATATTACTGTACAACCATATGTGAGCAGAAAATCAGGACCCATGGCCTTTATGAAGCACCAGTGATTTAACTGGTGGGTTTTGAATAGCAAGAAAAAAGAATTGCAACTTCAATATGCTGTTCACTTTAGATGTTGGGTTTTTTTATAGTTCCTCATTCTGTGTTTTCTGAGAAAAAAATAATTTTCTGTAGTTACTAAGTGTTTAATAGAAGATAAGTTGTGTACATCCCATTTAATTGAGGTCACTGAGGGCAGATCCTAAGAGTACAGACTCATGCTGCTTTTTTCTATATTAAAAGCCAGATAATCTGCAGCAATAATGTCTTTGACTTCAAATGGAGGATTTGGCCCAAAGCATGCAAGTGTGTTTTGAGCTGTTGTATACTAAAGAGTCACAAAGTGCCCACTCAGTTTCTCTTAAATGCTTAACTTTTATCAAATGAAGAAAAATACTCCAAAGACTAAGATCTAGACATACGAGAGGGCAACTTTTTTCTTTTGCCAGCACACTGCAAAGCTCCTCATAGCTGTCTCTCCAGACACAGGGCTGTATTGTAGTCCCCAGTTTTGTCTGTGGAAGGAACAACAGGCGGTCAGAAGAGCCCAAGCAGAATTATCAACCTTCCATAGACTCCATGGAAGCTCTTTTATAGGCTCTAACTCACGTTGGTAAGCCTTGTGTGCATTCCTCTTTTACCCTGGGTTAGCTAATCCAAGTTAAGAACACACTTTTTTTCTGGCAACCTAGACCCACCCTTTCAGTGAACAGTGTACGCTTTCAGCCCTAGGTGGTATTTTATTTGTGAGGCAGGGAAAGGATCTGGAGTGAAGCTGAGAGATTCCTGGTGTACCAAACATCCTATTCACCCTGTAGAAATGCCCATAGAATGTCCCATGCAAGTTAATGCTCGTTTCATAACTCTGTGCCTTCTACCCTTCTTGAGTAGGGGAAAAGTTTCAGGCACAAGTGGTCGCTAAAAGAGGGTGGTATGGCTCCAGGAAGTAGCATAGACCTCATGCTTTTCTTCCATGCAAATTTCACACACAGATTAGAACCTACATATATCCTTAGACATATGCTACTAGCAGGAAACCCTTGTCCCTGGCCTTGTGTTTAAACTCAGAGGGTTCCTATTCACTAATGCTTTGGTTTTTTGCCTTTTTCATCCCTTTGTACCAACAGTAATGTTATCAACCTCTCTTGGCCCATAATCCATGTCAATTGAAATCCATGTATTTAAGCAGATGAGTAGACGTATTGATTCTGTTGGGACTACCCGGGAGCTTAAAATTAAGCATATACAGAAGTGCCTGCAGAGCCAGGGCCTACATTCTTACTTCTGCTCCTTCAGTGGTGTTCTTCTAACTCAATCTTTAGGTGTTCTATGAAGCAGGGGTAGCTAAACACCAAGTTCCAGACCCAACCATCGGTATCATGGACTGAACTATACTCTGCCATATGTGAATTCTTGCATTCAAACATTGAGCCCTTAACAGCGTTTGGGCTAAATCTTTAATTTCTGTGTTTATGATGTACATGTGCATGCGGTTAAGATACATGATTACTGCATGCATACGAAGAGACAGAATATTCATTTGTGCATTCAAATCAGGTATTTTCATTAATTGAGCAATTTCAAACTTGGAATGAAAATGAGCTAGACATAAGATAGCTTTAAAAAAAAATCGACAGTTAATGTACCCCAAGATAATTTATGTAAAAGTTGTATGCAATTAAAGATGAAGAAATTACGGTAGAAAATGTGATTTTTGTCCAAAATTGAAGTCTCAGATATTTTCTCCCTGAATCCAGATAAGTGGTCAATTGCTCAGTTAAAAAATTGTCATGCAAATATCCCTTCTTAAAAATGGACAACTCTTGTAATCTCAATACCATCTTAACCTAGAAGTGAGAAACACCACAATTTGCCAGATTTATTTTTCAAAAATTTACTAGTTCACAAAGATCAAGAACAGAAAAAAGGAAAATACAGCAAGGCAAGAAACAAACCAAGCATAAATTTGCCTATGCTGTCTTTATCAAGGGTGCAATTGGGTATTCATTAACATTTTGCCACTGAAATCTCATTCTAATCCAGCAGCCTCTTTTATGTAATGAATATAACTGTGGTAAGCAGTTCAGAAGTCTTTGAACCTGGTACTGTCGGACACATTATATAAAATGTTTGCAGGTGCCTCATTCAGATGCTGTCTACAGTGAAATGTCTGGCAGCTGTTCGTATTTATCTTATAATTGTCAAGTATCACCTAAAATCCATAAGGCACAGTTGATTGTAACAACTGACCATGAAAAGCGGGTGATCTTGATTCGTTCACCACTGTCCTAACCTTTCATATTATAATGATCAGTACGCAGGAATGACTGGCAAAGGCACATAGATGCCCTTGCTATTTTTGCATTGTTCACTGAAGCAAAAAAAATGAAGATAATGAAGCGACACATTTCCTCCTTCCCCATCAAGCTAGATATTGAAACAGCAGAGGGGAAAGTCTGTGTTGAAGTAACAGTTATGTCTTTTGTTCTGATTGCTTATATTAAAATGCATTTGCATACTTTCTTTAATGCTTCCAAGCTACATTTGCTCAGGCTGAACTCTGCTGTGCCCAGCATTCATCTGCTTTATTGTGGTTGGCATGTGCTGCTAGAATGCAAATCTGTGCCTTCACATTTTTGTTCCTTAAGAAAACTTCTATGATTGGCAATATGAGGAAAACAGGAAATCATCACTAAGTGGATGTATTTGTAGTAGGGTCCCACAGGGACTGTTTTTGGCCCTGCACTGTTTAACATTTTTATCAAGGACCTGAAAGGGGGAAAAAAAATCATGACTAACAACATTTGCAATGACACAAAGACTGGGAAGTGGTAAAAATGAAGAGGTCATTTGTGCCTTGCCACAATGTGGCTGAAAGCCTGCAAACAGGTGAGTAATTTGTGAGTCGTCCCAGTGAATCCAGTTAGTTTCATGTAAGTGTTTGCTGGAGCAGGACGTAGGTGTGCGAAGACTCAGGTGAGCGAAAAATATCAGTCAGTTTTGTGGGATATAGTTGGGTCACATTTCAGGCCTAATACATTTTTACACACTTATGAAGAAGGGCTGAGAAAAGAAGTCTACAGAAGTAAAACATGTCAAGAATGTTAACTATGGCACTAGCGGATAGTTCCACTAAATACATTTTCAGTATATTCTCGTGGATTATGTGTTAATACATAAAAATTCTCTTAAAACTAAAATTTAAACAAGGAAAGTGGCAGGGAAAATGTTCTGTTAGGGTGGCTTTCAAGCACTCTTGTTAATTACATTTGCTTAATAGTATTTTCAGTACCCTGAGATGATCTGACAAAAGAATTAATCATTCTTTTGCTTTCGAAAAGTCAAATTAAAACATGTCAGAACCAAGGGATTGACTCTTCATCAGATTATCTTTAAGGGGGGAAATGAAAGTTATATGCATGACAAAGTGCCATAGATTACAACTCAAACAGAGGGTGGTGAATTATCTGGGGTTGCCATTATTTATAGCCTAAGGCAGTGTTTTCCAAAGCCCCTGGCGCGTCTGACCAGTTTGTTTACCTGCCGTGTCCGCAGGTTTGGCTGATCCCGGCTCCCAATGGCCACGGTTCGCTGGGCCCGGCCAATGGGGGCTGCGGGAACTGGCGCGGGCCGAGGGACGTACTGGCCACCGCTTCCCGCAGCCCCCATTGCCCGGGCATAGCGAACCGCGGCCAGTGGGACCCGCGATCGGCTGAACCTGAGGATGCGGCAGGTAAACACACCGGCTGGGCGCGCCAGGGGATTTCCCTGAACAAGCGGCGTCCCAAGTTTGGGAAACACTGACCTAAGGTATTGGCAAATCCCGAGTTCTTAGATGATTTGTACACAAAGAGTGGCTGCTAGTGGAGGTAGGGGTACCCTTCAAAGAGCGTCCCAAAAAAGAATGGATACTTGATCATTTTGTGATGCCCTGGTAGACCATAGCCACTGTGCGGACTTCAACTGGTCTTCTTGGGTCCACTCATCCAGGCAGTTTTAAACATGAGGGTCCTCATTTTACCTATCAGTTTTAGGATTTTCAGACTGGGTTTTGAAAAGTTTCTTTGGGGGTGGAGTATTCAAATCTCTAAGTGACTGAAAGCCTCAGCCTCAAGGCTCGGTGAGTGAGAAGAAGCTGAGCGAAGTACAGAAATCCAACACCTCTCAGCCTTGGTTGGAAAAAACAATGCCCCAATTCTGCAAGGTGGTTTGTCTCCATGGTCTCTCATGGACATCAGTGGGGCTTTGCATGGATCCAGGCTCCAGAATCAGGGCCTAATTATGCGATATCTCATGCCCAAACATTATATCTGGATTCTCCACATTTGCCATATGAAAGCTGACAAAAAATGAACCCTATGAAGGCCTACTGAGGAACCCAACAATGAGTTCACAAGAAGCAACAGGTCTGCACTCCAATTCCAAATAAGTGGGCATTATTACTTAATGTATTTATTACGTGTTACCAAATGTTCTTATAGCTGAAAAGGATGACTGAAAGTAAAGGAAAGGCTGTAAAGACTTCAGGCAAGGACAATCTACACAAGAGATACAGATCAGATTCACTGGGAAACTAAGAGAAAGATGTTAATTTACAACACAGACTTGAACTTCAGCTGGTGTTAACTGGAAGAGCTCTATTGAAGTCAGTGGAGTAAAACCAATTTAACATCTGGTCCTATTTTTAAAATTACCTCCAGTTGCTCTCCTTTGCCTAAGACAATTATGCAGCTCAAAAGAAAGCTATAGAGCAGTGTTTCCCAAACTTGGCCGGGCACAGCGAACCGCGGCCAGTGGGAGCCGTGATTGGCCAAACCTGCGGACACGGCAGGTAAACATACCTGAGAGATAATGACCCTTCCATAGCGAAAACTTTCAGCGACAGCAAAGCACATATCTTGGGCTACTTTGCTTGTCCATGTTTAAGATCAGGTCTAAATGTTAACATTTTTATATAATTGTTTTATAATTGCATTTCAATTATATTTTTTGTTACATCATCACAAATAGTTGTCACGGTTCACAATAATGTAACCTCGTTTGAACATTTGATCTCGTATCCTGCTTAAAAAATAAAGACGATGTCCAATGCATTTGAATGCACTGCATATCTCATGGGGGTGACGGGTAGTGTAATTTCACCTACTTTGCTTGTAGAGCACAATTAGGAAACTATGTTAATACTCACTTTCAAAAGAACTATATCCCCACCTCAAACCCTGACTCCGCAAAACGTTCCATACGGGCAGACCACTACATCTGTGAAGAGCCTCACCAATTTTAAGGGGGAGCCATTTGATTTAGGGTGACTAGCCAGCAAGTGTGAAAAATCAGGATGGGGGAGGGGGATATAGGTGCCTATATAAAGGTGCCAGCTGCAGTGTACACAGACCCTGCATTTTTGTACAGCTTCTAGTGCTTTGGGGCCCTAATCTCAGTTTAGGCCTCTAAGGCTAGGTCTACACTAACCCCCCCATCAAACTAAGATACGCAACTTCAGCTACGTTAATAACGTAGCTGAAGTCGAAGTAACTTAGTTTGAACTTACCTGTGGTCCAGACGCGGCGCGCAGGCTCCCCCGTCGACTCCGCCTACTCCGCTCGTCGAGCTGGATTACCAGCGTCGACGGCGGAGCACTTCCTGGTTCGATTTATCGCGTCTTGATAAGACGCGATAAATCAAACCCAGAACATCGATCCCGCGCCTCCGACGCGACGGGTAAGTATAGACATACCCTAAGTTGCTGCTTTGATATCTCTCGGTAATAAGGTATCAGAGATGTGGCATCTCTTGAGCCTTAAGGCCTGCTCCAATCACCATTGAAGTCAATAGAAAAAACTGTCATTCTTAATGGAATATGATAGCCTCATGTACTCGGAGATGCCTTAATTTATGATGCACTGGTAATTAAGAACATTAAAGTCAGACGTATTATAGACAAAATGATAATGCAATAAAATGTTTGCATTTTAAAGCAGAGAAAAAGCCATTTTTGAAAGGATGTCACATACCTGGAAAGCAGCATGCATCAAAATACCTCCCTAAAGTATGGTGGTCTTCCACACTTCTGAAATAAATAGCAATCCTTAACCTTGGTGTACCAGTCCACTTATAGACATACAAAAACCCCTTAAAAGATTATGGGCTACTTCATTAGCTAGACATGTTCGATCATCTTTATTGCAAATATTTGTTAGGTGAGGAGAAATAAACTCATTTATTCTTAATGTGCAACGTTTTGTTTGTGCTTCTTTTAAACAGTGTTATCCAAGAGTTTCTTTCACCCTCAAGGGCTGTAATGATGAATCTCAACTCCAGTTCTAGTTATTGCTCAATATTTTCATTAGTAAACTATTTGTGTGAGGGGGGACTGGGTTAATCCGTTTCTGTACTTCTAGCCCATTAGCGTTCCATTGAGTTGCCATTATCAAATACAACTATTTTTGGTTTCATATTTATCAATAGCAATCATCATTACTTCATTACAGTTATGGGCTTTTTTTCCATTTGTGTATTTTATAGATTTGTAAGTGGCCTATTCAAATGAGTTGGTATTAGAAAGAACCCTTTTAGTGTTGTCATTGTCTACATACTTAGGATTAGTATATACCCTGTCCTGTGGGTGTGTTCTGGAAGGAGAAAGTGAAGAGAAAAGTTTAGAGGATGGATGAATTTTGCAGAGAAATGGAATCCTTCCTCTTCCCTGGGCTGAGAGAAGAGTTGTGACATACCTGTGGCATCAGGCCATGACCATGGTCATCTACTTTTCAAGGACATAGGGCCTGATCCAAAGCCCTTTGCCAGGAAGACAGAAGAAAGCAACAAATAGAGACAGGTACAAGTACTGAAAAGACAAGCAGTTTAATACTGCAGTTTATTTCATGAACTGTACATTAACAGCACATACACCTATGCAGATACATAGTTTGTGTGTGTGTAGATCTTCCACTGTGTTGCCTTGCTTTGACAGCCTTGTTTTTATACTTAGATTTACATAAACACCTCTCTCTCTCTCATGTACCTTTTAGGATTTTCTTAACATAATCAGTATTTTCATGTACTTGAGTGGCCCAAAATTCAGGTTAAAAAAAAATCAATAAAAACCCAATAATGGATTTTGTAAAACTGGGCATTTTTCAGCAAAACCTGAAAATGAATGGCCCTTATGTCTGTTATTACTTGAAACCATAGGGCTAAATTCTCAGTGCTGAACAATAGGAGACTTTCCATCTGTTCCAAAAGGCATTGGATGAGGCCCAATATACACGAGCTATTTGCTGCTCCCTGGCTCTGGGCTGATTCTGTGCTGCTCACATCCCCAGTGTCATTTAGGCTTCTCTGAACTACATCCATTTGTAACAACTCTGTAGGGCCAGGGAAAGCCCAAAGGGGGCTTTGCATCAGTCAGTATCTGCCCCATTCCTTTTAAATAATTAAATACTTCTTAGAAGCTCCTTATTGGGTGCAGGCTGTGGGAACACCAGACAACACATAAGGAGAATCTGTTCAAGGAAGTCAGACTGCATGGCTATTAGAACAACTTGCAGACAGTAGTAGTGCTCTCAGCCTGCTGACCCTTCCTTCCCACCGCCTCATCCTTACTTGGTACTTGTGACCAGTGGTTGGATCTTCATCCCAACGTATGGAGATATAAGGATAGCCACCATGAAGCTCAGCGCCAGCCTGTGCAGAACCCCCCTTCATGTCCTCCGTGCTCCCCAATGCGCTTGTACTGCAGTGACCCCATTGTATTCACCTTACCACTATGGAGGGACTGCTTGGCTTTCGCCCTATGTGACTTATGAATTTCTCTTATGTATTTCCATGGCCACGGATGGCTTATCAGCAGTGGGGGTTTGATCCTGGTATCTCTGGATCTAACCGCAAGAGTTTTACTGCATGAGCTAAGAGATCCATCTCCGCTAGCCAAAACAGGCTCATCAAGGTCTGTCATACTTAAAGAATAAGCCATAATTTGAATTGTAAATTTCACTCTTCCCCACCAAAATAACTTAAATAATAATAATGTTAGCTGCAACCAGAAAGGGAGATGAAAGATCCATATATACTAATAAAGAAAAAAAAGCAATAGAGGAAACTTAATAAGTCAAAAGTAGATGGGAACCCAGATTCAGATTTTCAACATCCAAAATTTCAGGATGAGTGTTGGTTTGGCATACTCCAAAGTGAAAGGACCATGTATCAGATCTTCATCTGGTGTAAACCATCACAGTTCCATTGAAGTGTTCTGCTGATTTACACCAGATAATCACATAGTCCCACTAGTGAAATTCAGATCCAGGTGTGTTCTTTGAGTTTGAACACCGCTTCAGTTCAGTGGTGTTTGAATCCAGGAGTTTTGATCCTTCCAGTCCTATAAAAATAAGGGACCATCATTATTTCTTCATAATCTCAGAGACTGTCAAGGTGACTAACATTCTGAATTAATAGAACATCACGATTCAGTCATCTGACAAATTAGGAAGCAAGCCCGGACTCATTTTCAAGTTGGCAAAGCACTGATGAATCAGCAACAGTCATTCCTCAGAATTACTTCTTACAACCATTTAATGAAATTCCATCTGCTTTTCTGGTTATGAATGTATTTCTTATTCCATGCACATGTGTCAAATTGCACTGTAGGTTAAAAAAAAATTAAAAATATAATGCTGCTGCCTATGAAGAAATAAACCTTTTAGGGAAGATTAGATCCATAAATTCCTTAGCTCACACTGCCATATGCTCCTTTTTGTCAACTTGCCATACTTTGTTCTGCACCTCTGCCTCAAACATTAATCCAATCTTAAACAAAAGAGAATAAAAAATAAATTGATAGCAGGGGAGAGAAGAAACTTCAACCAATTCGGCATTAAAAATGAATCACTCATGACTTTAAACAAACACTGAACCATTACATTTCTCTTCGGATTTAAAACCCTGCAGTTAGCTCACTCTTGTTTTGCTCACTCTTGTCCCCTAGAGTCAGCTCCAAGAAATAAATACTGAGGGTTTTAAAGATTCTGATCCAAAACCTATTGCAGTTAACAGGAGTTGGTTCAATTCAACTACATCTCATTGGCATGACTAAAAAGTAGAGTTGACATAAAGATGACAATGCTGTTTCATGGCAACTTTCAAGATTTTGAAAATTGTTATCATTCTGCATTGGAACAAACCCAAAACCTTTTGGTTGTTCTAGCAGAACACAGGATTACATCAAAATGCTTGTTCTCCCTTTGGGAAAAGATGTTGAAATGTCTGAGAGAGAGAGAGAGATTAGGACACTGGCTGGGGATGTGGAAGACCCAGATTTAAATCTTTACTCTTCTGCATGATTCAGAGCACATATTTTCATCCCAGAACACTCTGATTCAGGTAGAGGAGGGACTTGAACCTGGCTTCCCCAGATCAACACCCTAACCACTAGGCTAGAGAGTTGCTTTCTCGTTGAAGCCATTTAAAAAAAAAGTTCATTGAAATAAAAACAGTTTGGTTTCAGTCAATTTTGTTTCATGACTCAGCTTAATCTCCTGTCTAACAATAAGGTTTCAATTTCTCTGACCTCCTGGTTCGGTCTGAATCAACTTCAGAGATCTATGTAATGAGTTTGTCCTTTTCTTGCCAGCAAGACCTCTGTAGTAGCTGTCATTCTATATTACCTCAGGCTTGGGTTGTCCACCCCTCTGTTTTTCATGTTGTAAGTCTGAATTGATGTCCTTTTTCAAAATTAAAATGTACACATGGGGGAGAGGGTTGTTTGGAGGTTTTTTTAATATTTTCCCCATTACTTCATTGCTCATAAATGGAGTTGGGTTATTTACCCTCAGAACGAAAAGGCACTTTATTCTCCTATCATCCTTATGCAGAGGCTACATTAATATTCTCTGTATAACTCGGTTTTAGTATATTTGCATAATCAATTCTGGACAGACAGCCCTTGAGACTGAAGTCTTCTGCTTAGCTATAAATCTGGTAGAGCATATGAACCAGCAGTGCCACCCCTTACCACACATTGGACAGCCATTGGCCTGGAAAGGGCAAGGTTAAATTAGCCCACTGTCCATTCCCATTCAGTTCTTAGCCTCTCCACTGAGACTGCCATCAAAGGTGTCAACTGGACTGTCAAAACTCATTAAAATCCCCACATATGAAAACACTACAAGCGTGTGACAGCATACATGAGAATTGCCACTAGGTACTTTTCAAGCCACCTACTGCTTTGACCATTTATAAGGGATGGTTCCAGCTCAAATCTTTGGACATGTTCACTCCTAAATTTAGAAGCATTTGAAATCTACCTACCACACAAGTCAGTTTTTACTTTGTTACTGGATCCTACCCTCATTTCTGTTTGAATTGTATACCAATCTGGGAATTACCTCGCTGGAGCAATGAGATTTGTTGCTAACAATGTACCTGGCTTCTATTTTTTTCCGTATTTCCCCAAACACAGACATCCCTATTGTTCAGTGAGGTATTATGGGTAGCATAATCCAATAGGTATTATTTGCTGAATTAAGTACTATAATTAGAATTACCGCTAGAGGTCATCCAAAATATCACTGACCTGATTTTCAAAAGGTGCTGAGCAACCGCCGTGACACTACCCCGCCTGTCGAACTAAGGTACGCAACTTCAGCGACGTGAATAACGTAGCTGAAGTCGAAGTACCTTAGTTCGAATGAAAAAGCACTTACCCGGGATCCACACGCGGCGCGCAGGCTCCCCCGTCGACTCCGCCTACTCCGTTCGTCGAGCTGGATTACCAGCGTCGACGGCGGAGCACTTCCTGGTTCGATTTATCGCGTCTTGACAAGACGCGATAAATCGAACCCAGAACATCGATCGCGCGCCTCCGACCGGACGCGTAAGTTTAGACCTACCCTCTGAGAGAGGAAGTGAGAGAGAAAGAAAGAGCACACACTCATTTTAAAAGTGAAAGTGTTACTGAAGCCAATAGGAATTAGACACCTAATCTACTTAGGTGGTTTTGAAAATACCAGTAAAGTGCCTATCTGCATTTGTAGTTGCCTACATACCTTTCAAACTCTGGAACTAAAAGAATAAGTTCCCAACACTCAATACATATTGATTGACACAGTCCAGTGTTAAAGATACAGCCAGATGAGTAAAAGTTCTTGTTCTCTGGCAGATGTAGCAAAGTCAAGCTGATCTGTACGCAGGCACCTGGAGAAACCCATGAAGACCACTTCTGATGACTAAACAAAAACGGAGGGCAGATTTCAAGCACCTGTTGCAAGTTCCCGGGGGACTACAGCAGTGGTTTTCAAACTGCGGGTCGTGACCCAGTACAGGGTGGCGGAATGTAAGGCACTGGGTCGCGGCAGCTCTGGTCAGCACCACCCACTGGGCCGTTAAAAGTCCCATCGGCGGTGCTGCCTGGCATAGGCAGGCTAGTCCCTATCTGTTCTGACAGCACGCTGCACCCCGGAAGCAGGTCCGGCTCTTCAGCAGAGGGGCCTCAGGGCTTTGCGCGCTGCCCCCTTGCATGGCTCCACCTAGGAGCTGGACCTCTTGCTGGCCGCTTCCGGGTGCAGCGTGGTCTGTGGTGCCAGGAAAGGCGGGAAGCCTACTTTAGCACCCCTGCTGCGCCGCTGACTGGGAGCCACCCGAGGTAAGCCCGTTCCCCAAACTCCTGCCCCAGCCCTGAACCCTGCCAAACCTGGGGGGAAGGATAGCTGAGTGGTTTGAGCATTGGCCTGCTAAACCCAGAGTTGTGAGTTCAATCCTTGAGGGGGGCCATTTAGGGATCTGGGGGGGAAATTGGGGATTGGTCCTGCTTTGAGCAGGGGGCTGGACTAGATGACCTCCTAAAGTCCCTTCCAACTCTGATATTCTATGATTCTATGAAGCCCCTTCCTGTACCCCCCCAGCCTCACCCCGAGCCCCCAACCTGCTGCCCCAGCCCAGAGCACCCTTCCACACCCTGAACACCTCATTCCTGGCCCCACCTGGCAGGCCCCTCCCACACCCCCTCATCCCCAGCTCCTTTGGGTCACGGGCATCAACAATTTTCTTCAGCTGGGTCGCCAGAAGAAAAAAGTTTGAAAACCACTGGACGACAGTACCTTCAAGAGTGTGTGACGGGGCAAGGCCAGAGGGCTATAGGAAAGTGGTAAGGAACCAGTATGTTAGCCCCAGGCTAAACAAATCCCTGATACCTTATGGCAGTTGCTCCAGGTTAATCAAGACACCTGGGGCCAATTAAGAACTTTCCAGAAGGCAGGGAGGTTAATTGAGACACTTGCAGCCAATCAGGGGCTGGCTGAAATAAGTCAAAAGCCTCCCAGTGAGTCAGTGAGGGGGATGTCAGGAGCTGTGGAAGGAGGTTGCGTGTGAGGCGCTGGGAGAAAGAGGCACTAGGAGCCGAGAGTAAGGGTATGTCTATACTTACGCGTCCCGTCGGAGGCGCGCGATCGATGTTCTGGGTTCGATTTATCGCGTCTTGTCAAGACGCGATAAATCGAACCAGGAAGTGCTCCGTCGTCGACGCTGGTACTCCAGCTCGACGAACGGAGTAGGCGGAGTCGACGGGGGAGCCTGCGCGCCGCGTGTGGATCCCGGGTAAGTGCTTTTTCATTCGAACTAAGGTACTTCGACTTCAGCTACGTTATTCACGTAGCTGAAGTTGCGTACCTTAGTTCGATAGGGGGGGGTAGTGTAGACCTAGCCTAAGAGGGCATACTGCTGGAAGATCCTGTGGTGAGGATAAAGAAGGTGTTGGGAGGAGTCCATGGGGAAGTAGCCCAGGGAGTTGTAGCTGTCGTGCAGTTGTTCCAGGAGGCACTCTAAACAGCTGCAATCCACAGGGCCCTGGGCTGGAACCCAGAGTAGAGGGCGGGCCCGGGTTCCCCCCAAAACTCCCAACTCCTGATCAGACATAGGAAGAGTTAACCTGGACTGTGGATTCTACTAGAGGGGGAAGATCTCTGAGGCAAGCAGAATCCGCCAATAAGCGCAGGACCCACCGAGGTAGAGGAGGAACTTTGTCACAATAGTTAGAACTGAAGGAGCCATTATGCCTCTAAACTCAGAAGCTATTTCTGCATGCTTCAGTAGAGGGCCACAGCTCTAAGCCCTCAGACCAAATTGGTTTTGGTCTCATGTAGTGCTCCTAAACATGTTGAAAGTATTCAATTGGCCATTTTATCTGTGCCAGTATGATGCATTATTTCGGAAAAGGCAGCCCATAAAAGCCCCAGGACAGAAATACAAGCCATAGGCTTAATAGGCTTACTCGTGGAAATATCTAAATTACTGTACTCTTCACATTCTCCACCAATGGGATATTAGAATAATAATTAAACCAAACAGCTACATTGTCTGGTATTATCACCTCTGAGATTCCATAGTGAACCTTCCCATCTGCTCTTTCAAGCTGCAGACAGCCATTCTATTATGGATGCAATGGTATGATACTGCTGGCAATAGGCAACTAAAGCATTTATTATGCTGGCCCAGGGTATAATGGCATGAGTGTTTATTACTGAACCGGATAAAGCCTTTCCAGGATTAGCTATTAGCTAGATTTGTTGTTTAGCCTTTGCTTTCAGTTCATCATCAAAAAGGAGCACAACATTGGCGCCGAATAAGAAGATTCCGCATGATGCTAGGTTTCTCACAGTCAATATGCATTAGCCGGACAAAGTCGTTCATAATAGTTTATTTTATTGCTAAAGGATGATTTGCAATAACTACAGATGGCAGCAGTTTTCCAAAAGGTATAAAACGTGATGAAATTAATGGTGTGCACATATGAAAACAGCATGCTCAATGAAATTCATGTTGTGCAATGAAACATACATAAATAACTGCTCAGCTACACTAAGTGAGGTAAGACACGTACTAATTGTGCTTTATGCACAAACACAATGTGCCTGTATTTAAATTAATTTTGCCTGGGGACTCAGGTTTACAGTAATCTTAGATTAAAATATATTGTGTGAGGAGATGGTAACTCAGGCTCAATAATAAATATGCTGTTTTTACACCAATCTTTAAAGGCAAGGACATGAGAAAACAATAGATCCCCTCTTAAGAGCTTATATGATTCTCTTCAAACACCAGTTGAGCTTTAAATTTTCTGTATCGGGATCACTGCTGGATTAAACATTTCACCATGTCATTGCTACTTCAGTCCAACAAAAACACAAGAAGCCCCTTCACTGCTGATGATCAGCCTTTTCTTTACACACTTGGATCAACCAGAATCCCCCACCTTAAAGGCTTAACATTCTCGTTCAACACTTCTAAATAGATTTTAAATGGCTTCATGAAACTTAACTTGCGTTCAGCTTCATTCTCTGCAAATAAAGTTGAACAAGTGGAACTTTATTAAACCTCGTGCTCTGATCTGTCCACGTGGCTGTGTTGCTTCCAATCTAACCCTCCAGTACCCTGTTTATCTGGTGTCCCCTTAATAACAGTTCTTCCACAGTGTGGGCTCCCCTGACTCTGCTTCCACTGATCATGATGCATCTTCCATATTTCCAAATATTTTAAAGCAAAAACATAACTGATGCCTAGACCCCCTCCCCGTGTCCCTTTGGACAGTGCTGCCACATATATGCCATAATGTGCAAGCAATGCCCCTCTGCCATGTACATTGGCCAAACCGGACAGTCTCTGCGCAAAAGAATAAATGGACACAAATCTGACATCAGGAATCATCACATTCAAAAGCCAGTAGGTGAACACTTCAACCTCTCTAATCACTCAGTGACAGACTTAAAGGTAGCAATTTTGAAACAGAAAAACTTCAAAAACAGATTCCAAAGAGAAGCTGCTGAACTAGAATTAATATGCAAACTAGATACCATTACCTTAGGTTTGAACAGAGACTGGGAATGGCTCAGTCATTACGTTAATTGAATCTATTTCCCCTAGTTTAATATCCTAGTTAAATACCCTTAACACCTTTGTGTCAACTGTCCGTAATGGGCCATCTTGTTGATCACTTCAAAAGTTTCTTTCCCCTGCTGATAACAGTTCCTTTCAATTAATTAGTTGGTATGGTTACTTCCACCTTTTCATGTTTCTCTGACTGTATAAATATCCTCCTACCGTATGTTCCATTCTATGCATCCGACGAAGCGGACTGTAGTCCACGAAAGCTTATGCTGAAATAAATTTGTTAGTCTCCAAGGTGCCACAGGTATTCCTTTTCTTATTTTCTTTTTGCTGACACAGACTAACACGGCTACTACTCTGAAAACTGATGAAATAGTTTAGCTTGCCACATTCCTTGCAATGCTGTCTTAATGCAGGACACTTCTCCTTTACCGTCTCATGCTGTCTCCCACAGGAAGTGCATCTCATTATGGGGTATAGATCCGTGGCCACCTGCTCTCCTCGACTGTTGTCTCACTGCATGTACTTCTTGGGGGTGGTGTGCCTTCTGAAGAGAAAGGATGAAAGCCCTAGTTTTCTGCTGCACACCCCATTGTCTAAGAAGATGTCTAATGTGAAATCACCTTCCTAGTGCAGCTGCTTCCATAGGCAGTAATCCCAAGTGCCACAGAGTATCCTGTCCCAAATTAGAGACTCTGCCAAGTCTCCAAAATTGCTTGAAGCAGCCTGTGCACTTAAGGCATTAACAAAGGCATCTATCCTCTCCCCTTCGGATTGGCATCTAGTGAAAAACCTGTGTCACTCCACAGTTTCATTCAACTTTGGGGAGCAATGGGTGTCCAGTCCCCCTAGGACTTCTGTGAAGCTTGAGGCAGTGGTGAGCTTCAGAGTGGTGCAGACGTCGCTGCCTTGCTCCTCAATAAGATTAAATAGTTTTACTTCTCTGCTGTTGTCATCCTCCTGCATGCCCTGGTATGTCCATCACTGGACCAGGTTTGTATCTGCAAAATCCAGAGTACTAGGGGGCTTCAGACCGAGTTCCCTGGCTCATGCTGCCAGCTACTGCACTGCAGACAACTCACAGCTCAGCCACACCATGTTTCATTTGCAGCAAATGAAGCTAACTGCAGGTTAAACTTAACAAATGAAACTTTATTAAACCCTGTGCACTGCTCTGACTATGCATCTGTGTTACTTCCAACTTCACTCCCCATATTTCCCCGTGTTCCAAAGGAACCGTCCCTCTAGGGAACATGGGGTCTCTGACTCCAGTTCCATTATCATGATACGTGTTGTTGAAAAGCCAGACAATTCCAAATAGCCTGTTTCACTGCTATAGCCTCTTTGTAGAAAAAAACAAAACTGAAACAAAAACATTGGCTAAAAACACTAACAAATCAATATTTATAGCTGCATTTGGAACGACTGCTATCCGACCACATTTCGCAGAAAGTACTCGTCTCAGGTATTCATGGCTAAAATGTTGGCAGCTCTTCACTAAACCCCTGAAATTTTCAGAAGGATTGGGCGGTATGTGGACCTCAATGTTTAAGGTGTCAAACAATAATGAAGTTATTACAGGCCATTACTTACCAAGAAGGGTGAAGAGTATTTTTTAACAATACTTGGGCACATTTCACTGACAAGAAGCATTTGATCAACCATCACTTTTGAAAGAAAGTAATTCAAATGATATGACACTTTTCCAACCTGTGATAAACTCCAGTGTGCTTTATCCTAATAATCATCAAGAACAGAGGCAACACCACTGGGCTGGCAAACTTATCTTAGTCTGCACTTTGCTGGGTAATGCTTATAAAGAAATATACTGAATCTACTGATAGCATAGCACAGTGTGTGGGGGCGGTGGGGCAGCCTGGGAATATCCTCTTCTCCAGAACTATTTAAACACGTGACACTTAGTGCCATCTCATGCACACCTGTTTTTATGAGCCTGGCAGGGACCACGCAGCAGAGAGTCCATCAGAGGAAGATAAATCTCTGCAACAGTTTGGCAGTGGTACTTAAATAAGTCTCCTACGAGCCTTGAGAACACCTTTCAGTGTGTGAATCATTGCACATGGTAAAAACTATAAAACTTCCATCAAAATCTGTGCACACACATATCCTGTGGTTGGCGTTGCTTTGAACAACTTCACTTACAGAAACGCTAGTCAGCACTCAGCCAATAGCCAGCCCCATCTAGAACTAGATTTAGAACAAACTTTACCAGTTCAAGGTGCCTTATTCTGGTTTCATATACTAGATTCCCTCAATGTGTGAACCTCAGAAGGTGCGTTCCTGGTGGCATATATCATCGGCTTGGCCAAAACCCAACTATTTTAACATTCCCTTGGAGGTGTGTGTGAAATACATGTCCACATAGAGACAAGCACCAGGGTGAGGTATAATTTAAGACCTATTTTGAGTGTGTAAGTGGGGGTGTCAATGTTACAAAGACCTTGGGTTGGCTCTCTGCAATAGGTGTGAATTTTCCCCGATTAGGTGTACTTCATTGACTAGGTAGTAAACCCATGGACATAAACAGAGTAAGTACTGTACTGCCATTGGAGTACAATGAAAGTAAGGGAGGTATAACTGAGCACAGGCTGCATTCAGGAAGTCCTGAATTTTAATCTTAGCTCTGACACTGGCTATCTGCATGGCCATGGCCACATCACTTCACCTTTTTGTCTCAGTGTCTCTATGTGTAGAATAGAGTTAATACTGACCCACCTACCACACTATGGGCAAATATAAATTAGTCATGCTTTGATCAGGTAAGGTGCTATGTAAGTGCCAAATACTATGCCATCATTATTATATGTGACAATTTATTGCTCTCTCTACTGTTTGGATTTACAGTTCTTTGGTAATGCTACAATTAGACATTCAGTTCATGCCGCTGCTTTGTATTGTGTATAATCCTCTGTTACAACTGGAGCATTTGTGGTACCAATTTGTAGTGATTCGTGGCATCATATTCTCTAGAAAGTCTTCCAAACTGGTGAGATTAACATCCAGAAACCAGAACAGGTGAATTAAACATGTAGTGGTATGTAGCAATCTTAGTGTGGCAGATTTAAAGCTTCCCTGTAATTTATGAATGCTGTATGTTGGCCTAGTCATTGGGTTATGGTAATTGTTTTCTGTATGATTTTATTGGTTAAACTCAGCAAGAGGCTGTCTGGAAACACAAGCAAGAAGGAGATGAATGGCTAAGAGAACCACCTGTCTGCAATTTCTGCAAACACTTAATGGGTTTTAAGGGAGAAGGGCAGAACTATTTTCTTTGATAATTTTGCATCCTGTCTAGTCAAACTAGAACACTGGTTTGGACCAGGACAGGAAAAGGCCCACAAACACAGAAGGCCAAAAGAGCTCTGGCAGGATTAAATGGGACTGTCTCCCAAGAGAAGTTGTTGGGGGGAAATCAAATGGCCATACAAGACCCCGCTGCGATGTCTGAAGAAGCTAGGCCTGCCTACATAACCATCAGGGGATGGTAGGGATTTAGATAAGGACGCATGTTTAAAATGTTGTAAAAGCATTTCTTCTATAAAAGCTTTGTCCCTGCTGCAAAACAAGCATTACTTTGGTTTAAGCAGGCAAGCTGATTACTTTATATCACTGGTCATAGACTCCCAAAGGGAAGAATTTTGGGTCTCTGAGATCAGTCATACCTGTAGGAAAGCACGGTGGATTCTGGGGCAAACTGCAAAATTCCATCCTGGGATAGGTGAGAGCATAAATTCTGACATATGAGGGAGTGCAGTCAGAGACCAGAAAGTAGTGTAGCTAATTCTGTAACTGACACTCAAGACATTCTGTCATTTCTCTGCTTGTTAAAAACGCTAATTTTTGGTTTCTCTGCTGGTTGTTGAAGTTGTTTATTTCTCTTAATTTGGTTTTAGGATCTGTGTTTTGTGCATATGCCCTTTACTGTTTCGGTCTTAAATCTTTTTCTCCTTTTTAAAGGGTCCACATTTTTCCAAAACACTGAAGACACCATTTTTCTTTCTGGTTTACATCACAATCAACACATCCATCCTTTATCTATTTTCTAACCTAAGAGGTGTCATAGGACACCTTTTTCCAGACGATCAATGCAGCTTTTTGACACTGAGGCCCAAGGCTGCAAACCCTTTTTCTTGTGAGTAGCCCTAACACCCCATTGATTTCAGTGGCACTTTTCACATGTGTAAGAGTTTGCAAGATCCGTCTCAATGGGGTCACTGAATACCATTTGGAGTATTTCACTCTTTGCAAAGCTGAATATGGTGCCTCTATAGCCCTCCTGGCCTAGGGAATGAGAGGCCAAACTGGAGTCTCTCAGGGAAGGGCAGAGAACAAGCCTCGGAACTCAACGGAGAACATAAATTGACTGAGGATATAAAAGAGAAATCAGAACATTCATGCTAACTATTGTCCAAGGTTACATGATTCAGATTTAGACTTCCCAAAGTCTGGGGGTATAATGGTTCAATCCCTAATCTATAGTGTTCCAAAACCATTAAAGCTGCACTGTAACCTTAACTGCTTTTAGCAAAGTGACAATGGTGGACTTGCCCATTGTATCAGTTACAGAACCCAAAACTTAAAAAGGATGGAAGAAAATAAATAGTTAGGGGTATCATAGCCTCACACTGCCCACATATTAAATATGTTTGGGGAAGTTCTCAAAAAGAACTAAAAGGATTTAGGAGCACAAGCCCGATTCAAAATTTCAAAAAAATTTACCATCAAAGTTAACCCCATACTCCGATTCGGCGGGTAGCTATCGATGTTCTGGGATCGATTTATCGCGTCTCATCTAGACGCGATAAATCGATCCCAGAGCCGCTCCCCGTCGACACCGGAACTCCAGCTCGGCGAGCGGAGGAAGCGCTGTCGATGGGGGAGCCTGCCTGCTGCCGTGTGGACTGGCGTAAGTACTTTAAAAAATTGATCTAAGATATTCGACTTCAGCTACGTTATTCACATAGCTGAAGTTGCGTATCTTAGATCGACACTCCCCCCGCCTAGTGTGGACCAGCCCTTAGCAAGTATAAGAATGCTTATTTTTCCATGGACAGCCATGACGTTCAGATCCGGATCAATTTGACTTTGTGCAAACACTGCGGGCCTTCAGAGCAAGATCTTCATTCAAGTTCGTCAGTAAAACATGCCTCTTCTCGTATAGCTCAAGCTCGTCAGAAAATAGAGGTTGACTTCTCAGCAAAATATCACTCCCTGAAATATTTCAGCTGAAAACAAATGCTTTGGCTCAAAATGGTGTCTCATGGAAGTTATAAGTTGGGTGCTTTATGCTCTCACATTCCTCCTCCTCCTGGGCTCTCTAGCTTGAAGACATTTCCCATAGTGAGAGATATAGGAGTTCTTCATATGAGTTCCTGGCTGTGGTGTACTATGGGAAATTAATAGGGCCAGAGAGCCCTATTAATAGAGGAGAACAACAAAGGAATAACTGACAATTTATTTTTTTAAAACCCTAATTTTCTGTAAAAATAATAATGAAAGAAATAATAATAATATAGTTGTGATGGAAAACTTTTGACCAGCTCAGCTTGTAGTACAAGTGAATGAACAGGTCCTTATAGCAATATTGTAAATTGCCATTGAGGAACATGGTGTAGAACCAGTTAACCTGAGATACTTTCATTGCCCTATGTTCAAATGAGAGAACAGAGCTGGAATTGCTGATTACCTCAGAGAATGGGAGGCAGGGTCTTCTCTATCAACAGCCCACACGTTTGAGGAGCCCAAAGTTAGTGTGCACCATGATCTTTCTGTGGCATCCATAGTGCTGAATTTTTCAAATGCCTTCTCTTTGTTATGTTCTATTTGTTCACAGAGCCCAGATCCTCAAAAGTATTTAGGTGCATAACTCCCACTGGACTTAGCTGCCTAAATACCTTGTGGGCTCTGAGGCCCAGATCCTCCAGACATGGAAACCTCAAAGACTGACAGGCATATTCATTTAGGCCCAGACTGGGGAATGGAAGTAAGGGGCAACTAGCCAGTCATGGACAGGAAGTAGATGTAACCATAGCTTTGCTCCCCTTATTCACACCCTGCCACCCCAATGTTACAGATTACTGTTCACATTGCTTCCCAGCTATGTGCTTTCTGCCTCTCAATGTTTAGATTATTATTCGTTGTTATTGACAGCACAGCATTGATCACTTAACTTTCCCAATTGCCCTGAACATTTTATAGATGCTGTGCTCATGGGAAGTAACAAATAGAGCTGTGCGAATAATCAACTTTTTTGGTTTGCTGGCAATTCCAGCAATTGTTCTTGACAAACAATTTAACAAAACCAATACAAATTTACAAAATGCTGCAGTGTCACCAAATCTGCGTTTTTCATCTAAAGAGTTTATTGCTCACTTGCTAGAAACACGTTTTACTGAATAAGGCTGAAAGTAGATTTTATGTAATATTAAAAAAAGTAAATTAACATTTCTATAGTTTTCTCCTCTTGCTAAGCGGAGGACAGCTACCCTCTTAAAAACTGGCGAATGATTCATATTTCACATCGCCAGTCTCTCAAACAAGTTAATTATAAATAAATCATCTAGACTCAAATTAATAGTTCAAAGAACCTTTTACGTCTGAAAATTTATTTTAAATATAAAGATAAATTAGGTAGAATTTTCTTATGATCACCTTGTGAAGGGAAGAAAGAAACTTTGCAGTAGATAATAAATTATTCAAATTCTCTAATTGGGGAAGAAAGGTACATTTGTAGATAGAGCTGTGTGGAGTTTTTATGCTGGAGGAGCACCAAACTATATGGAATTTATTTCAGGTTGATTACAAACTCAATATTAATTGCATGTTTGCCTAAAGAGTCATTAATATGGACAGATAAATAATTTCACACTTAAATAAGATGAAACTCAGTTTTGGGAATTTTACCTTGAGTTTTTGGGGGATGGTTCAAATTGAAGACATGTCTTCCAGATAGGATGGAATGAACCCAAAGGAACCCACATATACTGTTACCCTCAATTAGATTTCTTTATTTAGAATCTAAGACTTAAGGGGCAGTGACAGCAGGCCTGAATCTCACCTGTTTTTTTAAAGTGTTACTGTAATTCAAATAACATTGCCCCTTCTTCCAGCACCAGCTAATCATTCTGACATCAGCATCACCCGAGTGCCAAGTAGTAGCAGACGTCTGGGACTTTGCAGGTTGGCTTCCCAGCTGAGGAGAAATCAGTGACATGGAGATTGGATAGATTTCAAGTGTAACTTGTTTCATTTACACATATAAAGGAGTCCTGCAAGAGAGATGGTCAAACAGCAAGGGAGGATGATCTTTTCTGACAAGAATTCCAGCCCAACACTAGTGCCCAGTTCCCAGGGCACAACTGTGACTCAGTAATTGACTCTAAGGAGAGACCAAACCAAGGAGCAAACTCCCCTTCTCTTTTCATAGATCCATCTCTCCAGAAGCTGTCTCTGTTGGAAGTTTATGTAACCCAAACACGACCACAGCGTCTCCCCACAAGACTGAACATTCACTCACACACTAAAGAAAAAGCATCTGGAAGACTGTCCAACAACGACATCGGGTGATAACTGCCATAACATTAACAGACATTTATGGCCTGGGATTTAGAGAGAGAATATGGAGGGAGAGCAAAGGAAATGAGAAGCCCGAGGTTCACAGGGCTAGTTAAACTGTCTTGCAGCCTTGTTAAATGTGGTCTGCACAAGCATGACCCAATGGTTAAATGAATATATATCAGGGACTAGAGGAATGCAATGCTTATCCGTGATTAAGTTTGTATGTGTCACTGCTTGTAGTGGTGAAAATAAATATCTGTCACAGATGTGAAGGTTACATGGGTAACGTGCCAACACCTAGAGCAAGAAAACAAATATCTCATTAAATGTTTATGTCACTGAGAGGAGATAGATTAAATAGATATCCTTCAACGTGATGATGGGAAAATGGTTATATATGAGGAAGCCTCTGCACAAAAAGACCTCCATGCTTCAGAGACGGAAAGAATGAAAAGAGGTTGATGCTACAAAGCCCAGGATCCAGCAAAGGAGTGAACTTCGAAAAGGGACAAAGCTAATTCAGACACTTTAGGAAATGCTACCAAACCTCCCTTTTTGACCAAGCCTTTCCATTCTAACAAGAATGACATTCACAACCTCATTGCCTCCATCTGCCTGCCCATATCCTCCCATGGAAAAACCCAACATACTACAAAAGAATCTAATGAAACCCTACCTCAAGAAGAGCTTTTATACCCACAACAAAAAGGGACAATGGTCAGACTGCATAAAAACCATTAGGGACTTCCTACTGGTGATCAATTTAATGTGGAAGGCACTCAGACACAATGGTGATGAGCAACCGTATATAAACTTTAAAATTGTCTAAGTGTATTTATTCATTATGGCACCTGGTCAAGTACTCTCGGGAAGCTTGGTAGTAGTCTGAAAAATAGGAATGGGCAGCAACTACTGGAATATGGAGTTGACATGGGGATCATGGACTTGGTCTTCCATCACCCAAAGATTCATAAGCAGAGCTAGTATAGCCCAGATGGTCTCATTAGGACTGTTACTGATCATGTACTCATTAACAATGGTTGGCCAGGGATGCATGAGTTGGCAGAGGAACTGAACTTGACACTGATCATTGGCTTCTGCTGACAAGAAGCATCTGACTTCAAAAGACAGCCAGTTAATGGGATGAAATTAGTCAATTCAACCCAAAGCTCTTATTACAACCTAGCTATCAGACACCTTCCTATTCTGAACTATGTACGGCCATTGAAGCATTTGAGGTTGAAATCGCACTCCCTCTGTCATTTGATAAGGAATAGCGTTGTTTTAAGTCCTCAGTGCTGACCACTGCCAGCTCAGTGCTGGGGCCTCAGCCCTTCCAACATCATCCATGGATCAGTGAGAAAACACTCAGAGCACTTGCAGCTAAGAAAAAAAGTGAGGCTACAATTTGAGTCTTCAAAGACACATTTGCCGAGAAAAAAAAACAGAGACTGACTGAGTTTGATCTTGGAATGTCAAGTCATTGTGAGAGAGAGATCAGGAGTCCTGCTGGTCAACTCAGGCAGCCAGTTTTGAACAGGCTGCCACCAGGGATAGTCTCCACACTCTCAATTCAACCTGAATGTGATTGTGGGGGGATGTGGCACCAGCTTCACCAGTAAAGAATGGGGATCATTGAATCATAGAAGATTAGGGTTGGAAGAGACCTCAGGAGGTCATCTAGTCCAACCCCCTGCTCAAAGCAGGACCTAATACCCAATTAAATCATCCCAGCCAGGGCTTTGTCAAGCCGGGCCTTAAAAACCTCTAAGGATGGAGATTCTACCACCTCCTTAGGTAACCCATTCCAGTGCTTCACCACCCTCCTAGTGAAATAGTTTTTCCTAATATCCAACCTAGACCTCCCACAATGCAACTTGAGACCATTGCTCCTTGTTCTGTCATCTGCCACCACTGAGAACAGCCGAGCTCCATCTTTTTTAAAGTGTTACTATAATTCAAATAATAAGGTTGGTCTATGCACCTCCAGCTTATCATGTTTCTCTGACTGTATAAATATCTGTCTACTGTATGTTTCATTCCATGCATCCGATGAAATGGGTACTAATCCACGAAAGCTTATGCTGAAATAAATTTGTTAGTCTCTAAGGTGCTACAAGTTTTTCTTTCTTATTTTCGTTTTGCTGACACAGACTAACACGGCTACTACACTGAAACCTGAAAATGATGTTTTTCAAAGTCAACAGAAATTCAATCCTGCCCCTCCCTCCTTTTTCTCTTATTTTGTCATTCTATTCCCTAGTTCCATTTTGCCTCTGAGGAGGAGGAAGTACGTTTCAAAGTCCAGGGTGCAATCCATACCAGTGAGGGTTGTGTCACCACCAGTAGTGTAGCCAGGGGGGGGAGCAGAGGGAGCGGCCGCTCCCCTGTGAGCAGAAGAGGCGCCTTTTTTTTAGCAGATTGAAAGAAGACGCCTTTTCTTGCACGCAGCCGGCGGTGCTCCGGGTCTTCGGCAGCATTTCAGCGGCGGGCACCACCGAAGACCCGGAGCGAGTGAGGACCCACCGCCAAAGTGCCGCCGAAGACCCAGAGTGCCACCGGGTGAGTACAGGGGGACCCTGGGGAGGCGCCTTTTTATAGTGCCGCTCCCCCTGTGCTCCAGACCTGCCAAGGCTACTGGTCACCACCTGCCCTGCAGCCTAGAATCCCTCATAATGTTTTGCTGTTGTAGCTCCCAATCGTAGTCACCCACAAGCAGCTTACAGTGTATAGGTCACGCCCTAATTTATAGCTACAGCCCTGGTCCAGCAGCTCTGACCCCAGCAGCTGGCCAGCGACGCTACAGGCACTCACTGGCTTCCAGCAGCCTTGGCTACTACTTACAGGGTGACCCCAAAACACTCCCAGTCCCAAATGTTCCCCAAAACTTGTGTTCTAGAAGGCCCAGCGCTCTCCTGGACTGTTCAGGTATTTAAGGTCTCTTGACCATGTAAAGGGTCAATATTCAAAGATTTGTTACTTTAACTGGAGTTACCAAACAGTTCAGCCCCGGATTAGTTTAGATTAAAAACAAAACAAAAGAAGATAGGATTAAGTGGATTCAAGCATTCGGTATTCAAATCAGAAATGGTTAAAAGAGAAATCGAGGTAAAATGCTTTCTAGTAGCTAAAAATTAACAAGCTAGACTTGGCTCAAAGTGAAATCCTCACCACAGGTCTCCAGCAAAATGGCTGACCAAATTCTCAGAATCTCCTCCCCACCTCCCAAAGTCAAAAGGCTGATTCCTTTGTCTTCTTAGGTAAGAGCGAGAAAGAAAACCTGGGGTGTTTTTTCTCCTCACTTTTATAGTCCGGACACCCTTCGAAATTCATTTTCCTAAGGGTTACCCCTAGATAAAATTAATTCCATCTGTGATGGAGGAGACATGGGTTCTAGTAGTGAATGGTTCCAGGGTGGTGGTTGCTGAAATGCAGATCGATCTATTCCTGCCCCATCTTGGTTGCCAAAGAATGGCAAACACCTGTCAAGTGGCCAATCAACTTTCATGACACTTGGCTAAGGCATCAGCTTGTTCTTTGTCTTTGAGAAACCAGTTTACCCCCTACCCAGACTTGTCTGGTAAACACACTGTAGTCAAAATTTCGGTTTGTGTTCATAACTGAATATTTGCTCAACTAACAGGATTTCAGCAATGCACAGGAGTCCCTATCAGGAATGACGGCCCCATTGGGGTGCTCTATATTCTGCCAGATGAAGTCCTGATAACACTGGCAGGCTTGTCACAATCTATACGGATCTGGTATTTTGTCAGAATAAGAATGTTAATATGTAGCTCTGATATAGCATCTCATCAGTAAAACTCAAAGTACTTTGCAAATGAGGTCAATGTCATTATCCCCATTTTATAGACGGGGAAACGGAGGCAAAAGGCAGTAAAGTGACTTGCCCACCCAACAGGCCAGGGCTAAGAATAGAACCCAGGTCTCCTGGCTGCTAGTGTGACACACACCTCCTGGATGTGGTGTTCTGTCCCATCTAGTGGCAGTGAGACCACTTTTAGAGAGAGAGAGATTAATGAGTTTGCTCTACAGCCTTCACTAATAGGCATATGGCTTTTCGCTCATGCAGTAGGGGCTCATGCATTAAGCTCCAAAGGCCGCAGGTTCGATCCCGCCCACTAATGACCTGGGTTTCTCAGTGTTACATTAGTCCAGTGCTCTATTCACTAGTCCACACTACCACCTCTCTAGCACATTTTAGAATGTGCCTCTAATATCTTCTGGGTTTGTGTCTCTGCTAGAATGCCCCAAAATCCCTAATTCTTTCTATTGACTGACTATCCATAATACAATGAATACATCTGAAAATAAGTTAAGAATCTTTAGCTAACAGCACCATAGGGCTGCATAGGAATCTGAAAAAAAAAGTATAAAACTGACAGCAACTCTTCAGGGACAAGCATGGCAGAAATTTCTCTTTAACTTGTAATAAGATCTTAGGGGAAACAAATGAATATCTGACAGTGTATGTGCATCCAAAGAAAAAATATTCCTACAGCTCTTTGCTGAAGTATTAAAAACCCTGACTATAAAGAAGAAGCAGGTCACAGCGGGAAAGATGAAACATCCAGCAAGGAGAGAGAGTAGTTGATTACAAATCTGAGCAGGTGAAATGTCCATCAACCACAGAAAACCAGAGTAAGTGGGCTTTGTGGCTAGGGAGGGGAGATCTGTATGAAGCAAGGGGCAAGTCTTGGGGCTCAGGGAGAGCCCTCCACTGCTGCTTTTCCAGCTCATGAGTTGAACAATATCCACAGCCTCTATTCCCCCCTCACTGATGAGGCCAATGAATCCATAAAATCATGGATGGTGTGGTCCATTCCATGGCCAGCATATGCGGGACTGCTGCAGAGAGCCCTTCAGCTATGTTCTATGATTGCAGACGTAACCCCTGTATGGCTATGCCTCCCTACCTCCCATCCAACCCCAATGAGTGGCTTACGTTGTGTCGAGAGAGAGGCTTGCCCTGCTCTTCAAATCTCACGTGAAGTTCATCCCTGTGGTGTTCTAACCCATATAGCTCAAGATACTCAGACTCATAGACTTTAAGGTGATAATCTTATGATAATCTAATCTGACCTCCTGCACAACGCAGGCCACAGAATCTCACCCACCCACTCCTGTAATAAACCTCTAAACTATGTCTGAGCTACTGAAGTCCTCAAATCATGGTTTAAAGACTTCAAGATGCAGAGAATCCTCCAGCAAGTGACCCATGCCCCATACTGCAGAGGAAGGTGAAAAAACACCAGGGCCTCTGCCAATCTGCTCTGGAGGAAAATTGCTTCCCGACTCCAAACATGGCGATTAGCTAAACCCTGAGCATGTGGGCAAGACTCACCAGCCAGACCCCCAGGAAAGAATTCTCTGTAGTAACTAAGATCCCACCCCATCTAACATCCCATCACAGGCCATTGGGCATACGTGCACTTTAGCTGTTAAAAAGACTTTTCGAATAAAATCTCCGTGTTGATTTTTCAGAAGTATTCAAAGCCTGGCCTGTGCTAAATAATATTATTCAAGGAAACTAGAGATACAAAAACATATTTTCTCACAGGAGGCTACTACGAGAAAGATGATCACATTATAGAAACTGAACCCTTGTCCTGATAAAGCATCGCCACGGGTAAGGCACTAACTTGAAAGTTATGGGTGGGATTTTCAAAAAAGAGTTGGTTTAACTCCTCTCCCATTGAAATTAATACGAAGTTAGGATGTGACCCTTAATAGGGGGAGGGATAGCTCAGTGGTTTGAGCATTGGCCTGCTAAATCCAGGGTTGTGAGTTCAATCCTTGAGGGGGCCATTTAGGGATCTGGGGCAAAAAAAATCTGTCAGGGGACAGTACTTGGTCCTGCTAGTGAAGGCAGGGGACTGGACTCGAACTTTCAAGGTCATTCCAGGTCTAGGAGATTGGCATATCTCCATTTTGTTTTTAATATACATCATTCAGAGACGAAGGCCGTGTCCACACTTACTGGGAATCAACGTTGCTGCGATCGATGCAGCAGGGGTCGATTTAGCAGCTCTAGTGAAGACCCACTAAATCGACTGCAGATTGCTCTCCCATCGACTCTGGTACTCATCTTACTCTTCTCGTTCCAGTGAAGTCAATGGGAGAGTGTCTCCTGTCGATGCAGTGTGGTATTGACACTGCAGTAAGTCGACCTAAGCTATGCCGACTCCAGCTATATTATTCACGTAGCTGGCGTAGCGTAACTTAGGTCAACTTACCCCGGTAGTGTAGACATGGCCTAAGGTCAGAAGGGACCATTACGATCATCCAATCTTTCCTTCATAACACAAAGAACATCACCTAGTAATTTCTGCATCAAGCCCTTAACTTCTGTTTATACTATATAGTATCAGAGTAACATATATGGAATTCCATCATCCTAGAGCCTGATCCTATCAACACGTACAGCAGTGGCCAACTTCACTCCTATGAGGCGTCTCTCCCTGAGTCAAACAGCACAAACCACATGAATAAAGTGACTCATGTTTGCAGGATTGGACCTATATGTACTAAGGCTATTTCTAAGCCTGGGCAAACTGTGCTATTGTTATATGCAGAATCCAAGTTAGCTTTAATGGCGGTGTGCCTTTTTCCTCCTTCCACCCCATCAACCCCAATGGTGTGTTTTTACTTTCTTTTTATGAACAACAGATCCTGATCTGAGCAGGTAAGTTTCCACAAAGGAGTTTGCATTCTGTACCAAAGCTCTTTGGTCTTTAAGTCCCCAGAATGCCAGCAATGAGCAATAATTTGTCCTTGTGTGCTTGTTTCTATCAGACATGCTTTTCTTCCAGGATTTATGCTGGTGATCATCTCTAGAATAGGATCTGATGTGCCACAGATGTTACTCTCAAAAGCCCTTTCTCAATAAGTGACAAAGTAAATTTGAACATCTCCTCAGTGTAGCTGTTTTTCATTTCAAGGGATGAGTACTGAAAAATGAGGCTTGTCATTCCCGCCCCCCCCCCCCTCATTTTGTGGCTGATGAAACAAAGAAAATGCTTTAATGGACCTTCTAAGTAGGTAATGGACCTGGAGTGGGCATTCGGAAGCATTCTAATTAGTTATATATAATATAGATAGATGCTTGGCTGTGCTTTTTCCTCTGTATACACATGAAAAAACTTGCAATTTTGTTTGGAAATCAGCAGCCCATTTACATGTGCCAACGGCATCGATGCTAGTTTTGCTTATGCATTTAAATATCCCTATTTTAAAACCCATTCCAGCCATTATTTTGTTGGCAGAGGCACTTGAACATATAATGTGTTTTTTATTAACTGCTAAAGAACTCAGGTCAAATTAGGCATGATTTTCTATGAAATAATTAATACAGGCACAAATCTTTTCGAATTCCCGAGCAGAAATCGAGAGAGATACAAGCATTAGTAAGATAAATAACTAAATGAAACTAACAAAATTGGCGTGCAGATCCACCACTTAAGTGCAGATCCAATTACTAGGTGCTTGAGCAGGTAAGGGTCAATTTGATATAAACTTCTAAAGTTGACATACTGCAGAAAGGAAAAATAAATAGATCACTAAAATGAACCCTTCTTGAATATTTCTGATTTGAAAGTATGTTCAGCTAGGATAAAAATTAATACTGATGATGGTCACTGACTGTCTCTTCCCAGTATTTTATTCCATACGGATGGGATTTTCAAGAGTGTTCCGGGTTGGTCTAATTCTGCTCACACTGAGGTCAATGGGAGTTTCACCATCAACTTCAGTGAATGCAGAGTCACCCAATGCTCAGCACTTTTGAAATGCCCACCTTAAGGGGACAATTCAGCACCCTTCTCTCCCGGGGAGTGCACTGAGTGAGGTGGGAGCTGTATTCCTTGTAGAAAGTGCTTCTCCCTTTGCAAGCAAAAGGCTAGCGAAGATGGTAAAGGGAAGGTGTTTGCCTCTGAGCCAAGGGAAATGAAGGGGCAGATAAATCCAAGTCATCTTTGGCCTGGCAGAGACCCCAAAACCTTGATGCACTGAACCAGATTCACTTGCAAAGCTACATGAGGCATCTCAGGCAGGCTCATTATACAAACTCATAGCTGCAGTCCAACTATGAACAGAACAACAATCCCTCAGCCTCACTGGCGTGCTTCCCAGAACACACGAACAAGTTAAACCTCTAGCCAACATGATTTCAGTCTGTCTGTAATCTCGACACTCTATTTTTCATAAGCCCATGTGAAATGACACAGTAGATCTGACACACTTGAGTCATTTTAAGCCCAATCCTGGCCTCTAACTCAGGAAACAATGGTGTTCAATGGAATGGGTATGTGAGGCACAATATGAGTGTGAACCTCCCTTAATTTAAAGGCCATGGAAAACGGACAGGAAGTGGAGTGAGATGGCAAAGGAAAGAACAATTTAATGTTGATTGGCTAGGAATGGAAAGAGGTTTCTATTCAGGAAAATAAAGTGACCTTCCCCACTATCATGGAGCATATGTTGGAAGTGGGCTTCTGATGCAGACTTCGGAGGTGTTTCCTATAGTTTGGAGGGGTTCGTGTCTGGGATTTTGGTTCAGGCCCAACAAAATAAATCATGTACCACACAACGTTGAAAAACTGGAAAGAATTCAGAGAAGAGATTTGTAGGAATGAGGTGAGGCCAAAAATACATGATTTACAATGGGCGGCTTAAGGAGGCTATTCGTTTGGCTCATTGTAGAGCGGGTTAAGTGGTGATTTGATCATGGTCATAAGTGCCTATACACAGGGAAAATATTTCTGATACTAGAAGTCTCCTTAATCTAGCAGATAAAGGCATAACAAGCTGCAGGGACTGGAAGATGAAGCTAGTAGGCACAGTGATGAGCTGCCAAAATCTTAACAACCGGTTCCCATCAACCCCCTCTCCCCCTGCTCCTTGTCCCCTGACCACCCCCTCCTGAGACCCCCCCACCCTAACTTCCCCCCAGAACCCCATCCCCTACCCAACTCGCCACATTCCCTGTCCCCTGACTGCCCTGACCCCATCCACCACCACCCCAACAGACCCCCGGAACTCCCATGCCTACCCAAACCCTGCCCCGCATTCCCCGTCCCGACCACCACCCCCAGAACTTCTGAACCCCCCCACCCCCAGTCCCGATTTTTCACACTTGCTGTCTAGTCACCCTAGGGTGTGCACATGTGTGGGTCCCAGCTGCTCCTGACCCTGCCCCCCTCATTGAAGCAGGTGTGTCGGGTTACTGCCCTGGGAACTGCAGGGCACCAGTGGATGTGGGGCCGCCTGCAGACAGGGGCATGGGGCAGGGCTAGCTGGAGACAAGGAGTGCTGGGCTGGCTGCGGGCACAGCAGCAGGTGCGGCGTGGGGCTGGCTGGAGACCGGGGCTGGCTGCGGGCAGGGCAGAGGCTGGAGACCGGGCAGGCATGGTTATAACAAATGATGAGTACACTGAATGCAAATCAAATTATTAGGATGGAGCTGAAAGGGCCATAGAGAATTCTGACCAAAAACACTGACGTGGCTTATCAGCAGTTTAGCTAAACTAATTTTTCCATGTTGTTGGCTGGGAAATAAGGCAGGGAACTCACAAGTGTTAATAATTTGTTTGGGAGATAATCTATAGTTCCCACAATGTGCGAACAACAATAGCCAGGAAAAAGACATTTTGAAGCTTCAATTAATAGTGATAACATCAGAGAGCTTTGAAGATTAGACTGCAGTACCTACAACAAAGGTTTACAGGAACAGAAGCTTAAATACACAAACACACAGCACAGCCAGTCGAAGGACATTTTCTCTGGGGCTTGTCTTCACTACCCGCCGGATCGGCGGGTAGCAATCGATCTATCGGGGATCGATTTTTCGCGTCTCATTAAGACGCGCTTAATCGATCCCCGATTGCGCTCCCCGTCGGCTCCGGAAATCCACGTCATCGAGCGGCGCAAGCAGAGTCGACGGGGGAGCTGCAGCGATCGACTCGCCGCCGTCTTCATGGTCAGGTAAGCCGATTACGATACGCCGACTTCAGCTACGTTATTCACGTAGCTGAAGCTGCGTATCGTAGATCGACCCCCCTCCCCTAGTGTAGCCCTGGGCCAGGTAGAAAGGTCTGCCTCTCAGCACCTTGTCAACAGATGGCTTTGCCATGTTTCCAAGAACAGACACTGGAAACAAGCACATTTCAGACACAGCAAGTCAACAGCCTAATGGTATGTGACACCTTGGAAGTGTGGCTGCTATTAAGGTTTGGTGAGGATTGGGATTTAATGTCAATATACAAATTACAGTATTCAACATAAGCACAGAGGCGAGTCAAGGTTCAACATAGATCTTGCTGCCAATAAACAACCATACACTCTTTCACCTCTCCTGTTTGCCATTGATTTCATTCGAGAGCAAGTTCAACAGGTTACAACAGGCATTGCATGGCTCAACGGTACACTAGAAGATTTAGATGTTGCTACCATTGCTCTTCTAGATGAGAGCTCAAGCAGCATGCAGGCAAAGGCCAAACAACTATGTAGCATCACAAGAGAGATGGGGTTAATCATCAGTTATGACAAAAAAAATCCTAAAGACCAAACTATGAAACTTCAACTGAAGTGTTATTTCCATCTTAAGATATGGACGTGAAAGCTGGAAATCCATCAAAGGTACAGATATCTATAGGCCTCGGAAAGCAAGTCCCATAGAAAAACACTAGGTATTAATGGAAAGAATATATAACAAATGCCAATATTCATTAGAGAGATGAACAACCCTTTGTCTCTAACAAGCTACCTAGAACAGAAGATGGAAATGTTTAAGATTTATCTTAAGAAGTCGGAGAGTCTGCCATGGCAGGCATACCCTTTGACTCCTAGAGGAGCCAACCAACAGAATCAGTCTGCTGAACACTGCTCAGAGGGGTGGGGGGAAAATGGGGGAAAGCTATGGGACTTAACAAAAGATATGCAAACCGCAACTCAGCCAAAGCTTCGTTCATGCCCTAAGTGATATCTGACAGAGCAGGAAGGACTCGGTGCAAACCACACTAAGGCTAGGTCTTCACTACCCGCCGATCCGAGGGTAGAGATCAAACTTTCGGGGATCGATTTATCGCGTCTAGATGAGACACAATAAATCGATCCCCGAAAGCGCTCCCTGTCGACTCTGGTACTCCAGCTTGTGAGAGGCACAAGCAGAGTTGACGGGGGAGTGGCAGCGGTCGACTTGCTGCCGTGAGGACGGCCGGGTAAATCAATCTAAGATACGCCGACTTCAGCTACGCTATTCACTAGTGTAGACCAGGGCTAAGTAACTTCAAAAGGAGAGATTTGCAAAGGCATAAATGAGAATTAGGTGCCCAACTTTTAAAACTAACTTTTAAAAGCAAGTTTTTGTGCCACCAATAATCCACCCCTGTTAAATATCAATGCATTAGAGAGTGCAAACCATACCAAATAGTATCATAAATCAAAGGTATGAGATCATATCTGTCAATGGTAGGAATCCACCAATTCAGTTCACAGATATGGCCATCACCTTAGCAAATGATAAGACTGATTCAATCAACAATTATCTTACCCTTAGGCAGGCTGTTCTGGGGTTTCTTGGTAGAGGGGATGCTGTAAGAAAAGCTAGATTAAATTCCGTCATTGCTAGAGTCGAGCCTATGATTCACATCAATATGTTCTTTGATTAATTTAGCCTCCTTTTTCTTTGTCTGCGAAATGCTGGCAGACAGATCATGATTTCCTAGGAGTTCATCATTACTTCAAATTGTGGATAGTGACTAAGCTGAAACAATCCCTGTCTGCAGCATCCAGACACAATCATAATGCAAATAATAAAACTTTTCCTGCACACACTGCTAGTTACTGAAATATTGAGACACCCGATAATAGGTTTTACTCCAACCATTATTGAATGTAGGCAAATCACTTTGTAAAGCAATAAACTTCATTTCCTTATTAATGATGATACTAGGGGTTCACCACTTCAAGGAAGTTTACCAAAAAAGATGAATTGTAGTGAAAGGTGAATGGTACTAAACTGCTAAATGGGAAACATTTATCTGGCATTAGTATACGTGACAGAAATTCACACTGTTTCAAGAGTGTAGCAGCAGACAGATTTATTATCATGCTCAGTATATAAAATGGCAACTTCTGAAGGTTTATTTTTTTGGGAAAAAAAATAAGAGGAAGAAAGTTTTCTTGTTGTAAAATAATTCTTAAATTATGACTATGTGAATTTTTACCTCTTAAGCGTTTTAAAAGAACACACACAATGAATGGGAGGCAAATATTTGGAAAGTGGTAATGATGAAAGTGACCTGCCAGGAGGAACGGTAATGGACAGCTAATGGGATAGGATCACATAGTGGCCAAAGAGACACAATAAGCCTCAAACCTCCACCCCTGCCTGCCCCTTTCATAGATTCTGAGGCCAGAAGGGACCCCTATGTTCACTCAGAGGTCATTAACCTCCCCAAAATAATTCCTAGAGCATACATTTAAAAAAAAATCCAACTTTGATTTAAAAATTGTCAGTGACAGAGAATCTGCCACAATCCTTGGTAAATTGTTCCAATGGTTAGTTACTCCCACCCTCATAAATGTACACCATATATCCAGTCTACATTTGTCTACCTTCAACTTACAGCCATTGTATCATGTTATACTTTTCTCTGCTAGATGGAAGAGCCCATTATTAAATACTTGTTTCCCATCTGGGTACATATAGACTAATCACATCACCCCTCAACCATCTCTTTGTTAAGCTATATAGATTTTGCTCCTTGAGTCTATCACTGAGGTAGCTTGCAACCCTGAAGGTGGTGGGAGAGCAACCAGTCACTGCTTCTAGGGGAGTGCAGGGACTGGGGTTATGTCTGTCCTTTGTATGGGGATGAAAGCGGTGAAAGGCTCCTCTCACTCACACCTTTGTGTCAACTGTCCGCAACGGGACATCTTGTTTATCACTTCAAAAGGTTTTTTTCCCCCTGCTGTTATAGTTCCTCTTGATTAATTAGCCTCTTAAAGTTGGTATAGGCACTTCCACCTTATCATGTTTCTCTGACTGTATAAATATCTGTTCACTGTATGTTCCATTCTATGCGTCTGATGAAGTGGGTTCTAACCCACGAAAGCTTATGCTGAAATAAATTTGTTAGTCTCTAAGGTGCCACAAGTATTTCTTTCTTATTTTCTTTTAGTCTTTAACTATTAGCCTCATTGAAGTCAGTGGGAGTTTTTCCATTGACTTCAGCAGGGCCAGGATTTCATCCTACAGGTTTCTTCTGGGGAGAGAGGGCATGAAGCTTAAATGCTTTCCATAGCATCACCATTAGGGGACACACTTCGCTTTCATGGACCCAATATGTGGCAGTGCATCACCAAAGAATGCAAAAAACAGAGGTTGTGGGGCTCAGTCTATCAGACACTCAAAGACAATGCAAAGGGAAGCAGCAGATGCCATTCCTTTTTGCTGCCAGTCTAATGCCTTGATAACTCTACCATCAAATCAAGCCAGATACTGTCACTAATTTGTCACCTGTACATGCATAGCCTATAATTTAGCATGCTCCAATTCACCTTGAATGAACAGAGATGAAGCAAAGTCACTTACAATGTTCTAGCAGCCGCTTGCCAGGCAATTAGAATGCTTCAAAAAATATGGACAGAACTCATTTTGGTTCTTCCTCCACTGTTAAAAATGTAATTTAACTCCATGCCGCACTGCGAGTTTATCTGATTTTATTAAAAGGAAAAGAGACTCAAATTGTTTTCCATAAACAAGGTCTGGTGTAATTTTCGCTTCTCTCCTGTTGGTAAATTTAATATCTTTGGAATTGGAGGGATGGAAGAGGCAGTGATGATCAACAAGTCCAGCATATCTAGTCTTATCAGGTAAATAATTGCAGATGCCCTTGTGTCGATAAAATAGTCCTTAGGAAATTAACCCAATTGTGAAATAAACTTGGTGTGACATTTAATTCAACTCTGTTTCAAGCAGCAGATGGTGGAACGAATACCCCGAGCTAATGTCATCTGCGAGGGTGGTTTACTTAATATGGACTCTCCAAACTTACCTAGGAGGGAGAGCAAACTACTTCCATGGAGCTTCCTCTGTGGGAGTCAGAAACTGCGGGTTGGGGAAGAAGTCGGGGGTAATACGCATCACCTCTCCACTCCCACACCAAGCCCTATCAGAAAAACCTTGGCCTCAGGTTGCATTAATTTTTCTGTGCTCACCCTGACCCCTCTTCACTGGGAGTTCCCAGCTCCTTTTTTACATAAGGCCTTGAGCAGTGTTCGCCTGAGAAAAACTCATGCTGCCAGACCTAATGGAATTTACATCAACTCCCACATTAAAAGCTAATTTCCTTTACAGTATGTGTGCACATGGGCTCCATGACTGGTACCGCTGGATCCAGACTTTTGGTTAGGGCTCTAACTCCCACACAGTTTGGGGGAGTTCGGAGTGGAATATGGACTTTCTAAATTGTCTCTACTTATATAGAAGGACAGAACCCTACACCCACAGATCCAAATACCCATGGATTGTAAGAATGGGTGAATCTGGCTCAAACTTATCCCTACCTGACTGGTAATGTATCATTTTAGTGGTAACTAGGTACAAATGACTGTTACTATAAGTTCTGTTACTGTGGTAAAAAAAGATCATTCATTTGTTCCTGTTTGTTTCTACAGTGAGTGAGTGACTCGGGGAGGAGTTTCTTTTTAGTTAAATGAAACTAGGATAGATTCAATAAAACCTAGACTTCTCATTGGAGTCTGAGGAATTTCACACAAATATAAAAATTAGCATTTTCAACGAATAATTATTTTTTCTTAAGTTGCAAGTTCAATTAATGGAAACTCAATAGCTTGCCCGTTGGTAAACATATCTAATGTGGGTGTGAAATGCATGCAAAGTGCCAACCAAGTTCTAGAGTGGCTCTATGTCAATTCTTTGAAGTGTTGATACACTACTCTTGTGCTGTTACCACTCCAGAAAGATCTTGGAACCTCTGGGATTAGTTCACTGAAACTTCAGCTCATCAGGCAGCAGCAGTCAAAAAAGGCTAACAATGGTAGAAACTCTTAGGAGAGGGATAGAAAATATAATGCCACTATGTAAATCTATGGTGCACCCACACCTTGAATACTGAGCCCTGGTCTACACTACGAGTTTAGGTCGAATTTATTAGCGTTATTTCGATTGATCCGTGCACCCATCCACATGACGAAGCCCTTAACATCGACTTCTAGGGCTCTTTAAATCGATCTCGCCACTCCACCCCCAACGAGGGGATTAGCGCTTAAAGTGATATTGCCGAATCGATGTAGGCTTAGTGAGGACCCTATTCGACGGTATTGGCCTCCTGAATCTATCCCACAGTGCAACATCTGACCGCTCTGGACAGCGGTCTGAGCTCGAATGCTCCGCCCAAGTAGACAGGAAAAGCCCCGCGAACGTTTGAATTTCATTTCCTGTTTGGCCAGCGTGGTGAGCTGCAGGTGAGCGCAGATCTCATCAGCAGAGGTGACCTTGATGGAGTCCCAGAACCGAAGACGAGCTCCAGCATGGACCGAGCGTGAGGTACTCGATCTGATCGCTGTATGGGGAGACGAAACCGTGCTAGCAGAGCTAGGGTCCAAAAGAAGAAACGCCAATACATATGCCAAAGTCTCCAAGGGCATGCAGGACAGAGGCTACAACAGGGACGCGCAACAGTGCCGCGTGAAAATTAAGGAGCTCAGGCAAGCCTACCAAAAAACCAGAGATGCAAACAACCGCTCTGGGTCACAGCCCCAGACATGCCGCTTCTATGATGAGCTGCATGCCATTCTAGGAGGTGCAGCCAGCACTGACCCACCCATGTGGTATGACTCCGTATGTGGATCATCAGAAACCACAGAGGAGCATGATGATGATAATGATGCTGTAAATAGCACACAGACACAGCAAGGAAGCAGAGAAGCCCTTTTCCCCGACAGCCAGGAACTCTTTGTCACCCTGGAGCCAGTACCCTACGAACCCTCCCAAGGCGTGCTCGATGCAGAAGGGACCTCTGGTGAGTGTACCTCTGTTAAATTAATACATGTTTTATAAGCAATCGTGTTTAATGATTAATTCGTTGCCAGTACAGCTACTGCTACTGGAAAACTCTGTTAACATGTTCGGGGATGGAGCAGAAATCCTCCGGGGACATCTCCAGAAAGATCTCCTGGATGTACTCCCAAAGCCTGTGCAAAAGGTTTCTGGGGAGGGCAGCCTTATCCTGTGCTCCGTGGTAACACACTCTACCACACCAGGCCAGTAGCACGTAGTCTGGAATCATTGCTTTGCAAAGCATGGCGGCGTTTGGTCCCGGTGTTTGCTGGCATTCAAGCAACATCTGTTCTTTATCTGTCTGTGTTATCCTCAGAAGAGTGATAACATTCATGGTCACCTGGTCGAAATTTTATTAAGGGGGTATTCAGAGGGGCTCCGTCCCTGCTGGGCTGTTTGCCTGTGGTTGAACGGAAATCTTCCCCGCTGTGACCCACGTGGTGGGGGGAGGGGGAACAGCGAACATCTTGGATGTGTGTCTGTGTGTGTGTTTGGGGGGGGTGTAGATTAGGTTCGCGCTGCATGTTAACCCGAAAACCGCCGCCCCTCCCTTTTCAATTGCCAACCTGTTTGTTTTAAATTGCCAGCCCAAAGGATGTTTGTTATGGGAAATGAGGGGGTTGCTGTTTGAAAACAATCCCACATGTTATGAAGGTTAAAGAAGCCTATAGACTGTGTCTTACCATGGCTGCCAGCAAGCCGAATTCTGTTGCCCGCTGGACCTGCTTGTGTGATCTCTCACACCAAACCGGCAGACCCTCAATATAACAGGGAAAGTGCAACCTTGGACCAAATGCACATGTGATATGTAATGTTTGGAGTATTGTTCTCTAATATGTGTCTTTTAAACTACTCCTCTCCCGTTTGTTTCCTCCCGCAGCTGCAAATGTTTCAACGCCACCCCTTTCATCACCGTCCCAGAGGCTAGCGAAGATTAGAAGTAAAAAAAAAAGGAATCGAGACGATATGTTCTCAGAACTCATGGAATCCTCCCACACTGAGGCTGCCCAGCAGAATGCGTGGAGGCAGACACTGTCGGAGTCCAGGAAGGCAGAATTTGATCGCGCGGACAAGTGGCGTGCTGAAGACAATGACTGGAGGGATGAAGAGAGACAGCGGTGGGATGAAGAGAGTAGGTGGCGTCAGCATGCAGAGAGAAGGCAGGATGCAATTCTGAGGCTACTGGAGGATCAAACGGAAATCCTCCGGCTTATGGCTGAGGAAAGGCGTAGGGTTCAGGAAAGGCCACCTGAGCCCAGACCGCCGCTACAGCCCCTGTGTAACCAACAGCCCTCCTTCCCGAGTCCCATAACCTCATCCCCGAGACGCCCAAGAATGCGTTTGGGCGGCCTTCGTGCACCCAACCACTCAAGCCAAGAGAACAGTCCAAGCAAGAAAGGGCTGGCATTCAATAAGTTTTAAAGTGCTGTGTGTCCTTGTCCTTCCCTCATCCCCTCCTCCACCACCCATCCTGGTGCTTCCCTTCCTCCACCACCCATTCTGGTGCTTCCCTTCCTCCACCACCTATCCCGGGAGACTGTGTCAGTTACCCCCATAGTTCCCCATCTGTGTTTTACGAATTAATAAAGAATGCATGATTTTTAAGCAACAATGACTTTATTTCCTCTGCAAGCAGTGACCGAGGGGGGGAGGGCAGGGCGGTTTGGGTAAAGGGAAGTAGAGCGAATGAAGGGGCGGGGCTTTTCATTACTGGGGAAAAACAGAACTTTCACACAGCGTTCTGGCCATTCATGAAACTGGTTTTCAAAGCTTCCCTGATGCGCAACGCACCCTGCTGTACTCTTGTAATAGCCCTGGTGTCTGGCTGCGCATAACCAGTGGCCAGGCGATTTGCCTCAACCTCCCACCCCGCCATAAACGTCTCCCCCTTACTCTCACAGATATTGTGGAGCACACAGCAAGCAGTAATAATAATGGGAATATTGTTTTCGCTGAGATCTAACCTAGTCAATAAACTTCGCCAGCGAGCTTTTAAACGGCCAAATGCACATTCCACCACCATTCTGCACTTGCTCAGCCTGTAGTTGAAAAGGTCCTGACTACTGTCCAGGCTACCTGTGTATGGCTTCATGAGCCATGGCATTAAGGGGTAGGCTGGGTCCCCAAGGATAACTATGGGCATCTCAACATCCCCAACGGTTATTTTCTGGTCTGGGAAGAAAGTCCCTTGCTGCAGCAGCTGAAACAGACCAGAGTTCGTGAAGATGCGAGCGTCATGTACCTTTCCCGGCCATCCCACGTTGATGTTGGTGAAACGTCCCTTATGATCCACCAGTGCTTGCAGCACTATTGAAAAGTAACCCTTTCGGTTTATGTACTCGCTGGCTTGGTGGTCCGGTGCCAAGATAGGGGTATGGGTTCCGTCTATCGCCCCTCCACAGTTCAGGAACCCCATTGCTGCAAAGCCATCCAGTATGAGCTGCACATTTCCCAGACTCACAACCCTTGGTACAAGCAGCTTGGTGATCGCCCTGGCTACTTGCATGACAACAGCCCCCACTGTAGATTTTCCCACTCCGAATTGATTTGCGACTGACCGGTAGCTGTCTGGCGTTGCAAGCTTCCACAGGGCTATCGCCAGTCGCTTCTCTACTGTGAGGGTTGCTCTCATCTTGGTGTTCTGGCGCTTCAGGGCAGGGGACAGCAACTCACAAAGTTCCATGAAAGTGCCCTTACGCATGTGAAACTTTCGCAGCCACTGGGATTCATCCCAGACCTGCAGCACTATTTGGTCCCACCAGTCTGTGCTTGTTTCCCGGGCCCAGAATTGGCATTCCACTGTATCAACAAGCCCCATTACCACCATGATGTCCACCTTGCGGGGGGGCCTTTTTTGAGAGAGGTCTGTGTGCATGTCCTCATCACTGTCCTCAGGCTGCTGCTGTCCCCTCCTCGCCTCCTGTTGCTCTAGCAGCTCCTGGTTCTCGTTCGCCATATACTCCTGGACAATGCGCGTGGTGTTCATAACGGCGATAACAGTTGCGGTGATCTGATCGTGCTCCATGCTTTCCCTGGTATGCTGTTTGCAGGACAGCAGAGTGGGAGCAGAAGCGGCGGGTGGATAACAATGGTGTCAGCAATATGGCGCCCGCATGAAAAAAGGCGCGAAAGGATTTTTGGCTCCCCCCTCAGTTGCTTTCACGGAGGGAGGGGGGAGCAAGGGTTAGGCTCATTTCCTTCTAGCTGCAGATGGTACAATATGTGGTGAGCAAGGGTTTGGCGCCTTCCCTTCTAGCAGCAGATGGTACAATATGCTCTCCTGGCCCCCTCAAGGATTGAACTCGTAACCCCGGGTTTAGCGGGCCAACGCTCATACCGCTGAGCTATCCCTCTGCCCATGTTCCAGGCAGTGCTGAATCTCCCTTAAACAAAACGTAAAAAAGAGAATGACCAGAGTCACTCTGGTCACTCCCATTTATGTCCAAGCGCCCCCGGCCAGCCACAACATAGGCCGCCGGCCAGGAGAACACGAACTTCAAGCATATTGTACGATCTGCAGCTAGAAGGCAAGGAGCTTCTGCTGTATGGTCCCGCGACCACAACCATTTATGGCATATTGCACCATCTGCAGCTAGAAGGCAAGGAGCTTATGCTGTGTAGTCCCGCGACTACCAGCCTCAGGCGGAATGGCCCCCTCAAGGATTGAACTCGCAACCCCGGGTTTAGCGGGCCAACGTTCAGAACGTTGAGCTATCCCTCTGCCCGTAGTATAGCGTGACTGAATCCCCACTAGACCTAATGTCCAGGCGTACACTGGAGATGTACGGTAATTGTGAGCTGAGCAGGCTTCCGTAGAAAACAGGGAAACCCCGGAAAAACCCCGGAAAAAAGGCGCGAAAAAGATTGCTTTCAAGGAGGGAGGGAGGGACGTTTGATGGCTTGACGACATGTACCCAGAACCACCAGCGACAATGTTTTCTGCCCCATCAGGCTTTGGGATCGCAACCCAGAATTCCAATGGGCGGCGGAGACTGTGGGAACTGTGGGATAGCTACCCGCAATGCAATGCTCCGAAGGTCGATGCTAGTCTCGCTACTGTGGACACAGTCAATCGACCTCATGGTCTTAATGCTCTTTTAGTGGGGACACACACAATCGATTCCATAAATTCGGGTTTTAATATATCGACTTCTATAATTTCGACCTAATTCTGTAGTGTAGACGTACCCTAAGTCCAGTTCTGGTTACCGCACTGTCCAGACATACCAAGCTCTAGACAGTTTCCTTTTCCTCGCAGGCTCTGCCTATTAGGGTCTGCAACATGTCTTGTGGATATTTAACATGTGAGTGACTGGGGAATGAAAAGGGATGGACATTTTCTAGTTTCCCTAAAGACAGCAAACAGTGCTGTCTCTCTCCATAAACAAGTAAAACTTTTGGCTGGTGAAGTATACTTGGACCGATTAGAGCCTTTCCACCAATGTGTTTTCTTTTTTAATTACTGAACTTAAGTCACTCTCGACGGCCAGATTCTCTAGGTTGTGCACACATCACATGTCTTGCCTAGTTTGCAAGTGCAATTGCTACAACTGTGTATGCAAATGAGGGGACTTCATATGCAAATGACATGTAGTTACCTGATTTACATACTAGTTATGATAACTGCATATTTTGTGCACGGGGGAAGGGATAGCTCAGTGGTTTGAGCATTGGCCTGCTAAACCCAGGGTTGTGAGTTCAATCCTTGAGGGGGCCATTTAGGGATCTGGGGCAAAAATTGGGGATTGGTCCTGCTTTGAGCAGGGGGTTGGACTAGATGACCTCCTAAGGTCCCTTCCAACCCTGATATTCTATGATTCTAATTGCTGCTGTATTGCTTTGACAACTTGCCCCTCATTGTTAAAAATGAGAATGGCACATTAAATAAACAAGCTTTCTGGGCTTTATTCTTCTTCAGCATTAGCAAAAAGTGGGCTTTCTGTGCTTTCTTTCAAGAGGTTACTTAGCAATTCTACACATCATCAGCTCAGTCTTTGAAGCAACACAATAGGATGTGCATCATTCAATGTCTACATTATTTTTTAAATAATACTTCCTTACACTGGCAGAAGCTGAACTGGTATTTTGTTTTAGGGCTGGTGGGTGCTTAGTCACCCATCAACACTGAAAATCTTGGATCATGTTTTCAAAAGTGGGGAGAGAATCTAGTTTTAGAGCTGGTGAAGTGCAGTGAATAAAGAGGTTGGGGAGAAATGAATACACTACAAAGTAGGTAGGATTGCAATGCAACTCCTTCAATCTGGAATAGTAGCTGTATCATCTCCGCACAGCTTTTGTGTTGTCTTGGAAGCTACTGGGCTGCCCGACACAACACCAGTAAAAGTTGCAAGCAGGGTATAAGGAGCTGTGACTGACTGAACTGATTCTGTTAGTGGCCAGTTCCTTGTTATGGAATGAAACAGCATCTGTGACACATGCTTATTGTATCATGGGATGGTGTGAAAAGCAGGAACACCTGTGCCCAGGGAAGACTTTGAAACATTTAGTTTCTAATCAGCAGCACTGGTACACATAGCTTATAAGTGGCATTATATGTTTAATACACTGTTCCTTACTCTCACTGTACAGAGTCCAACTGATAATCGGAAGAGACAGAAATCACTACCTCTGGGCCAGCCAGGGCTCACTGAGAGCCCTAGGTTTTCAAATCCAGCTGGGAAGTCAGGAGACATTCCCCTCAAAAAAGGTTCCTGGAGAACTTGGGGGAAACCATCACCATCACTGCGATTGACACACCCAGATGCATCACTTGCACACTGGTCTGTTTGGAGCCAAAATCAGCAATGGGAACTGGGGACAACACAAGAGCAGTGTGTTGTATCCTTGGTGACTTGAGAAAGGAAGGCGCCTTCCTTCGGTCACCACCTTCATAGTAAAGAGATACCTCCTAATTGTAACCTGGTGAAAGGAGAAGGGTCTTACACTGGATCTACCTCTTCTGCCATGACTGGTCAATAGCTGTAGGTGGGCTCTACTAGGCCTTGCTAGCCCTAGAGGAGAATATCAATGTCTTTTCTGCCGCCAGCACTCCCCCTTACAGTGCATCTACTGCTAGCAAAGACAAATCTAAGAGAAGGTGTGAGGTGAGGGTGGGAGTAGACAAAGTAGCAGCTACGTGATGTTGTTCCAGGTCTGTTCTGCCAATATTCCCTCATGGTTCCCTGGCAAACCTTAGCCCCATTTGGTCTTGGACCTTCAAAGGTTTGAATCAATGAGGGAGCCTCTACAGCCGTCACATAGCATGGAACCCAAATCCATGCATCCTGCCTTAAGCCACCTTGCCCCATACCTCTTCCACTTCACTTGCCAGCTCTGTTCTATCTCCTCTGTCACTCCACTGCCCACAAAAACCTTATTCAGGGCTGCTACACAACCCATTCAACCCACCCAACTAATCTATCCCTGCTTCTATAGTCCCCTTCCCATTTGTAAACTGAAATCAGTGACAGCAGAGTTAATACAAAGTATTTATATGCACAGAAGTCAGGCAATTCAAAACTATGGTCCTCACAGCAACTGAGATATGAACCCTTTGCCAAAACAGTATTTTCCATTACTATGCAGGTTTCAGAGTAGCAGCCGTGTTAGTCTGTGTTAGCAAAAAGAACAGGAGTACTTGTGGCACCTTAGAGACTAAGAAATTTATTTCAGCCTAAACTTTCATGGACTACAATCCACTTCTTCAGATGCATAGAATGGAACATACAGTAAGAAGATATTTATACATTCAGAGAAACATGAAAAGGTGGAAGTAACCATACCGACTGTAAGAGGCTAATTAATTGAGAGGAAAAAAACCTTTGAAGTGATAATCAAGATGGCCCATTACGGACAGCTGACACAAAGGTGTGAGGGTACTTTGCAACAGAAAAGCTTCAAAAACAAACTCCAAGGACAAGCTGCTGAACTTGAATTAATATGCAAACTAGATACCATTAACTTAGATTTGAACAGAGACTGGGAGTGGCTCAGTCATTACATGAATGAAATCTATTTCCCTTGGTTAAGTCTCCTAGTTAAGTACCCTCACAGCTGTGTGTCAACTGTCCGTAATGGGCCACGCTCTGAAGTAATGGTTGAGAGATTGTTTCCGCTAGCTCCACAAGTATCCTAAGATAAATTTCATTAGGCTTTCGTGACTTACATACATCTAACTTATTTAAGTACTCTTTAAACCTTTTCTTTCCTCATCTTGGCTAGTGTTCCTTCCCCCTTGTTGTTAATGTGATGAATTGTGTTAAATATCTGGTCACCATTAACTTTTTAGTGAAGACTGAAGCAAAACGGGCATTAAACACCTCCGCTGCCTTTTTATCCGTTATTCGCTTTCCTTTGCTATTATAGTGAAGGGTCTACACTTTCCTTCATCTTTCTCTTGCTCCTAATGTATATAAAAAACCTCTTATTGCCTTTTATATTCCTTGCTAGGCATAACTGATGTTGCGCCTTCTCATCCCCTTCAAAATCCCATATAATTCTGCACCATTGCCTACCTATCTGACCATATTTCATTGTGTTCTCAGCCCCTACCCCCAAAACCCAACCCACTCCACAGCACTAGTGATGCTGGACTCAGGATCTGGTTCTCTCACAACCACCTCTGTTCCTTTCCCCACACTGACTCCTGGGTATGGAATGCACATGGATTGTGCTCACTCAGTGGGTAGTTATTCAATATTTCTTTTTATTCTCATTGTTCAATGCCTGGTGCTAAGCCTTCTTACTGCAAGCTATCTGAATGCTACACTGAATACAGAATTCTTCATTTACTAAAGGGCTTTTCTAGCATACTCATGACTGTAATATTTGAGTGCTTCACAACAATTAATATATTTATCTTCATAATACCCCTGTGAGGGGAGGGAATGGTATTATCCCCATTTTACAGCTGGGGAATAGAGGCAAAAAGACTTAGGCCAAAATTGTCGATAGTGTCCACTAATTTTGCATTCCCAACTTGACTACCCTAGGACCTGATTTGTCAAGTGTCTCAAACAACAAGATCTAATCAACATCAGGTGCAGTTCCAAGTGCTCAGCACTTCTGCAAAGCTGGCTGCGGGTGTCTCAAATTAGGCATCACAACATGAACCCCACACACTTCATTGCCACCTGCAAAAACTTTTGTTTAAGTGACTCACCGTCAAATGGGATCTCGGTGGCAGAATTAGGGATAGAATCCAATTCTCCATAAGTAATAGTAGTATGGCTAAATACTCTACATGTTTTTCCTGCTTCTGAAGTTCTGCATTCCATCATTTGCTCAAATGAGTATTAAACCGCTTAGTTCTGGAATGAGATTTTCAGTCTGATAATAGTCGTCTATCATAACTTTTGCTGTTGGCAGGTTTTACTACATTAATCATGTGTGACTATGAAGGAGAACATGTGATATGTAAATATCCATATGGCTTAGCCTATGGAGGAAGTAGCATTACATTAAAACATACCATACCAGTCAATGCAAAAGAAAAGGACAGGAACCCATCCCTATTTCCTGAAAGCCCAATAGGTTTGTTGGTATTTCTCATTTACAGTTCACTGGAAGGGAGACGTGACCTTGAGCCCCAACGGTAGCAGGCATTTGGGGAATGAACGGGCATTTTGTTTTCAGATGCTCACTCCATTTCAGATATTTTTCAGGATAGAATTCAAAAGTCAGAGAGGTTAAAGAGGTAATACTCCTACTGCCTCCACTCATTTTAGGTCTGTGCACAAGTTGCGGAGGGGGAGGTTTAGGTTGGATATTTGGAAAAACTTTTTCACTAGGAGGGTGGTGAAGCACTGGAATGGGTTACCTAGGGAGGTGGTGGAATCTCCTTCCTTGGAGGTTTTTAAGGTCAGGCTTGACAAAGCCCTGGCTGGGATGATTTAGATGGGGTTGGTCCTGCTTTGAGCAGGGGGTTGGACTAGATGACCTCCTGAGGTCCCTTCCAACCCTGAGATTCCATGATTCTATGACTTCTAACAGCATGACTCAAAATGCTTGGCTTCTCCAGGTGGTTGTTATAATGCAAGTTGACGTGGATTCTGTTTGTTGTCCTTTTACAAACCTCTGTTTTTTTACAAATAGCTCATTTGGATATGTTTAGCTTGAGACTTCTTAATGGACAACTTCTCTTCCTGTGCTAACACCACAGTGTCTCCTGGTGCTTCATCCCTGCTCCTAAGTGGTCAATAGCTGGTGGACCATCAGATTCATTAACTGTGCTTGCATTCTCATCCAGCCTGGACCCCAATAGTTACTCTGCAGAGATATATAGGAACCCCGATGGAGCTAGCCCTCCACATCATGCAAGGGGTGTCACCCCCTTCCCATGCAGAGGATCCCCAAATCCACCCCCAACACAAGACTCCATTGGAGCATTGCAAGCAAATCCTACTAGTTATGGTGCATAAGGACAGGATTGACCTATAACTGCTTTCCAAAAGGGCCGGCGCTACCACTAGGCGACCCTAGGCAGTCGCCTAGGGCACCAGGATTCGGGGGGGGAGGGTGAGCAGCATTTCAGCGTTTCTTATCTTCTTCAGCTGCCGGTGTCCTTGGCGGCATTTCGGCGGCAGCTTCTTCAACCGCCGGGGACCTCGGCGGCATTTCGGCGGCAGCTTCTCACAGAGGCGTCACCTAGGACGGCCAAAAAGCTGGCGCCGCTACTGCTTTCCAAATACTGTGCCACCTTAACATAGTTACCATTAGTCTCATACAGAATAATTTTGTAATCCCATGCAATGTTTTCCTTTTCCATGGATTATGTAGGTCACAGCTTGTTGGTAATACTGAGAGGTTTTCCTCATATCTCCAAGGCTAGGTCTACACTAACCCCCCCTGTCGAACTAAGATACGCAACTTCAGCTACGTTAATAACGTAGCTGAAGTCGAAGTCCCTTAGTTCGAACTTACCTGTGGTCCAGACGCGGCGCGCAGGCTCCCCCGTCGACTCCGCCTGCTCCGTTCGCAGAGCTGGATTACCAGCGTCGACGACGGAGCACTTCCTGGTTCGATTTATCACGTCTAGACAAGACGCAATAAATCGAACCCAGAACATCGATCCCGCGCCTCCGATGCGACGGGTAAGTATAGACCTACCCCAAGGTTTTGGCTGCTCTAGATTGGCCTGATTTTCATAGGACCTATGCAGCAGAGATAAAGAAAATACAACTCTATTTCCTCTTCCAAGAAGGTTGCTCTAAATGTAATAATTTCTAATTTCCATTATTCATAGTGGAACATGTTATGCTTCCCAATTTATGGTGGCATGCCAGAGCAGGCATGGTCATTAGACAGAATCTCATCTGGTGTCTGAACTGCCTGCATCTCATTAATTACTGCAACTGAGTCTTAAACTGTAACACATTATAGTGCAAAGGCAGCACTAATATAATGAACCACAAGAGGCAGAAGCTCTGGCTCTTGAGCCCTCTAAAACAAGACCAGATAGAACAGTAGAAAGTGTACTATGGGGAGCAACTCTGCCCTGGCAGGGAGATAGACTAAATAATCTGCAGAGTCTTTAGCATCTCTAACTTCTGCAAAGCACAAATGGCCCCCTCTCTGGCCAAGTTAGCTGGATGTGCATCCGACTGTGATGTAAATGGTCTGTATAATGCACTGTTGGGATGTAGCTATTCCCAGCATGTTTAACTCTAGCCAATGACTGATAGACATTGACTAATTGCAACTACTCTGTCATCAGCACAGTTGAGGAAGTTCTCCACTGATTCCATCAGTTCTCGTGTGTTGACACAGCTCTATGGTGGCAAAGTTGTTTGTCCAGTTAGATATTTTATTCTCTCCTTTACATGCATTCACCCCCAAAATACATTTATTTCTAACCCCATACACAAACTCATTGTTTATTTCTATCACAGTAGCACCCAAAAGGACCAGTCAGGATCAGGACCGGATTGTGTTAAGAGCTGTACCATACTTGGAAGACAATACTTGCCCCTAAGCAACTATGATCCATTTTAAGGCAAGACCAACAAAAGTGTGAGATTAAGATGCTGTAAGCGAGCCTGAGGGTAATGCTAACAGATCACATGGTTGATAGTTTTCCAGTGGGCAGGGGCAGCTCTAATGTTTTTGCTGCCCCAAGCAAAAAAAAAAAAACAAAACCAAACAACCCCAAACCCCACCCCCCCAAACAAAAACCCCACCCCCCCAACGCCCGCCAAAACAACCCCTCCCGCTCCTACCTGGAGCACTGCAGGGCAGGCGGCCAGCCCGCGCCGCGGCCCAGCTCTCCCAGCCGGCCAGAGTGCCGTGGGGCGGGCGGCCAGCCCGGCTGCAGCCCAGCTCTCCCAGCCGGCCGGAGCGCCACGGGGCTGGCGGCGAGCCCGGGCGCGGCCCCGATCTCCCAGAGCACCATGGGGCGCAGTATGTTAAAAAAAAAAAAAACACAAAACAAAACCCTGAGCGCCGCCCCCCTCCAGGTGCTGCCCAAGTACGTTCTTGGTAGGCTGGTGCCTGGAGCCAGCCCTGCCAGTGGGAAGGGAAGACAGGGCATTGATTCACACAGCTGTTGAGTCTCTTGTTTAACCAAAACTGCAGGTCTAACAATGAGACTCAAGGCATGTTTTGGGTCAGTGATGGGGAAACATTGCCAAAGCTTACCATAGTAAGAGTCTGGGTAGAAAACACCATATTTGTTTATTAAAATGAAGGTGAAGGCAACTGGTGTGATAAGTATGGACACCGTCACAGCTGAGAAGTTTGCAGGGTTCATTTGAAACTCTAATACAGCTTTTGGCTAGTAGACTTTTGGATAAGGGAAGCAGAATGTTTATACCACCTGACTCATTACCAAGTGTACTGGACTAGACTAACTGTCTCAGTTTGCCCTACAGCAGGTTGCCTATGCCTTTAATGATGAAGTAAGTAACTGTTGCCCTAGCCCTGCATAACTTCAAAGTCACCGCAGGACTAATTCTTCTCAAGACATGAGAAGTTAACGGGTCAGATTTTCAGCTGGTATGTGTTCGTGTAGCATTGATCTCAGAGCTATGTTGATTTACACAGAGAGTCTGACCCATTACACCAGTGTAAAAATAGCGGAGGGGGAGCCTCATTCTCTGTAGACATTTTATTTCACCTTATAAAAAGGATATACATATCCTGAAGGAGTGGCTAATCCTTTCTGATTTGAACAGCCTTGTATATGATGAATCTGTAACCTCTCATCATAAAGACCAGAGGTATGGGTGGTGATAGGGGCTGGATTGCCTAAGGGGCCTCTATTTTGGCTGCTTGTTAACCAGTGTTGTGATACAGCAGCTCACTTCTGTTACTGGCTTGGTGAATTCTACTGTGAGAATAACTCGCAGTTTGGGGTGCGTCTGCCCTACTTTTTAATCCGTCTGTCCTGAATTTAGCAGTCTCAGCTGTGACCCACACCAGACACAGTCACACAGGAGTCTCCCAATGAAATGAATAGGCAGCAGCTTTAAAAACAAAATAAGGAAGTACTTATTCACACAATGTGCAATCAGCCTATGGAACTCATTTCCAAGGGATGTTGTGAAGGATGAAAGTATAAATAGATTTAAAAAAGAATTAGACACATTCATGGGGAATAGGTCCATCAGTGGCTATTAGCCAAGATTATCAGGGATGCATCCCTATGCTTTGGGCATCCCTAATCCTCTGACTGCCAGGTGTTGCATCTCTAGGATAGGGGATGGATCACTTGAGGATTGCTCCATTCTGTTCATTCCCTTTGAAGTTTCTGGCACTGGGCACTGTAGGAAGAAAGGATACTGAGCTAGATAGACCATTTGTCTGATCCAGTATGACAATTCTTATGCACTTTCAGTCCCACACATGGTCCTCAGTTTGGATTTCTATTGTTGAGAGCAGTAGGAGGTTTACTTCCCTGCTTAACTGGTTGGAGCTTCTGTTCTCAGTTGTCAAGTATCACACCGTAAATGCAAATTTGGGGTCTCAATCAATATAAGTGATATCCCTCACGGGGGAGGGATAGCTCAGTGGTTTGAGCATTGGCCTGCTAAACCCAGGGTTGTAAGTTCAATCCTTGAGGGGGCCATTTGGGGATATGGGGCAAAAATTGGGGATTGGTCCTGCTTTGAGTAGGGGGTTGGACTAGATGACTTCCTAAGGTCCCTTCCAACCCTGATATTCTATGATTCTATGATGATTCTATAACCTTAGGGAAAACTCATCCATTATTTGTTGGTATTCTGAGAACACCTAAACACTGCCATCTGACCACATAGTTCCATTGTGTTAGGTGCAGTACACATTAAGAGACAGTCTCTGTTCCAATAAGTTTACAGTGTGAATGGTTTGACATGCTGGGAATTCATTTGACTGGCAATGTAGCAACACTATGAAAACAAAGAATCCAGCTGCAACACATGGATGACTTGATATAAAAACCAAATATAAATATTACAATGTGCTCGTTTTACTTTTATATTTTTAATCAGATGTTTAGTGCTACGGTATAGGAAAAGCAGAACGATTCGGTCTCACTCTGAAACTAATCTAGTCAATAATGAAATTTTGCTGCAGTAAATTAGACACTGGTAATTAATGAGTTTTTCTTAATGATGCCACAAGCCCCTATTTTATTAAAATAATTTTAAATGGGACAAGAGTTATCCATCCATAGATCAATAGCTTAAACTTGCCTTGTAAGCCTCTGGGGTATGTTTCATATAACTGGACATTTTTAAATTAAATTAAGTTACCTGCATATAGACGAAACCCCAGATACGTTACTATGCATCTCCTAAAGGATGTGTGGGGGTGGGGGGGGGGAGAAATCTTTTTCCACATCTTGCATTATCCTCTCCTCAAAATACTGTCTGTATAAAATATTAATTAGTTTGATATATTTTTCCACATTCAATTATAATTTTAAATGAGTTGTGCCCTGGAAATGTGGCAACTTGTCATTTACATAAGATGCCAGTCAAACCGACATCAAGTTAACCTTGTATTGTCCTCGCAATGGAGTATATGATGCCAAACTCCAGGATGTTATGAGCTGACAAGCAACACAAGTCATTCACTTCTCAATAAAATACATTAGAAAAACCATATGAAAAACTGAGTTCACTCATATTAGAACTGCCATTCTTGATCCTAAGATTTTAAAAAATTAAGGGATTGTATCTCAACTTCTGTCCTCTATTGGACAAGGGATTGTCCTTTAAAAAGTAACAGTCATGTGTTTTTTGTGAAATTGTTCCAACTAGTTTTTAACAACTATCCGTAGGCCATAACTAGCCATCAATTTTTAACTTAGAAATCCTTATTGTCAAAAGGGGACTCTGGCTTTAAGAGTTAAAGGCACATTATCAAACAGTTGTTTTAGATAGTTGCTGAAAGTGTGCCTGGCTGAAATGGGTGCTTGCCAGTTGTTTCTCCCCTTTAAAGGATTTTCTCTTTTGCTTTTTTCTAATGTGCCATCAGATCCCTTTGCTTCCAGCATATTATCACTCATCTTTGTTAACCATAACTTTCAAAAACAATTGTGAAAAAAGATTTTTTGTTGAAAGTGAAATTGAGGGAAAGTGTCTTTTGACAGTTTCAGCTTTAAATATAGTTTTCATTTAAAAACCTACTTCATGTTTTCATTTTCAAATATTTGTAAAATTCCCCACTCAAGTCCCTCCTACCCACCAATTTCCTCCCATTCCCCATCTCCAGGAAAATGGTGGGGGAAAGTGGAAAAAATGGGCAAGGGAGTCCAAAAAAATCAAAATAGAGTAATTCATAACAAAAAATTAAATTTCTTCATTAAAACAAAAAAAGCGCAAGATCTCAAATAAGAACTATTTTGTTCATACTTTTTGATGAAAAACACAAGTTGGCCACTTCTATTCATTGTTTGGAGCTAAAGTAAGCTCAGAAATTACAGGCGTTAAGAATTAGACAGGACAATGCAACAAAATCACAGCTACTGCAAAATAGTCACTTTAAATTTGGCAGAGAAACACTACAGCTACTATAAAGGGCTGGCCCCCACCCTGATGTCCCCAAATGGAGACATGAGGGGAAAAAATCATATTAAAAATGTCAGCCCTACATCATGGAGACACTAGGGATCAGAGACCCCAAAGTCTGGGGGAGAGGGTTGTATGTTCTTACTGCAGCACAGGACAGCTTAAGAAGTTTTGTTGTGGGACAGGAGAGGGTTGGTCTCTGTGTTAAGATTTCTAGTGTCATTGTGTTTTGTAAGTTTGCCTGTCACTAAGGCCTGATGCTGAAGCCCTTATTCACCTGGATAGTTCTGTTGACGTCAGGGAGGATAGTCATGTGAGTTAGGGATTCAGGATTGGGCCCCAGGACCCGAATTGCCGAGATGCTACACAGAGCTTCTCCTTTTATTTGTCCAGAAGCATCAGGGCTGGAAGATTGTGCTCAATGGACAGAGGAGTTTTGCAGACTCCTGAGGTTTGGATCATCTGGATAGACATTGAAGGTTTGCATTTTTGTCTGAAACCCACTTAGGGGGTGCGGGGGGGGGGGGGGGGAAAGAGAGATTCACCCATCAAATAAAGGTGTAGCTCTCTCTCAATAGAAATTGTTGCTTTTAGCAACATCATACTCAGGAGTAAGAATGTTCACGACTTTCCTAAATAATTCCCACCATTTCCCTTTTCTGAAAGACACACACACACACACGCGCGCGCGCGCGCGCTCACTGTCAAGGTATCTGTATGTCATGCGGTCTGGCATGGCTCACAACTGTGAGTGCCTACCTCAGACGGTCAGAAAATAAGGGCAGACACCTTAAACTCATGGTATCTAATCTATCATTAGATTTCATGAAACCAGTAACAAATGTGAACTCCTGGATCACTATACCAGTCTTACCATGAAGTCACAGTCCCCTCACGCTCTCCAGTATATCTTGCCACCCAGGCAAACTGAGCTTTGTGATAAAAGGTTACTTCAACCTAAAATCACACCACATCAGGTTTATCCCAGTCCCAAGAGACCAGTCAGTCACTTATCCCAGATCAATTGGTAATTCCAGATCTAATACCAAAGACCATTCTGGCGGCCAAATCTATAGTAAACTAAAGATGTATTAGCTAAAAAAAAAGAAATGAGTTGAGAGACAAAAGCAGGTAAAATATAACAATAGGTAAATCAGAATTTGTAACTCCTCCTAAGGTTGAAACAAGAGGCTGGACTTCTACATAGAGTGCTTCCACCAACATGCACAGGCTGAAATTGTGGAAAAGCAGCATCACTTGCCCCATAACTTCAGCCGTGCAGAACATGCCGCCATCCAAAGCCTCAAAAAGAACTCTGACACCATAATCAAAAAAGGCTGAAAAAGGAGGTGCTGTCATCATCATGAATAGGTCGGAATATGAACGAGAGGCTGCTAGGCATCTCTCTGACACTACGTTCTACAGGCCATTAACCTCCGACCCCACTGATGATTACCAAAAGAAACTACACCATCTGCTTAAGAAACTCCCTAAAGCAGCACAGGAACAAATCTGCAGAGACACATGCCGAGAACCCCAACCAGGGGTATTCTATTTGCTACCCAAAATCCATAAACCTGGGAATCCTGGACGCCCCATCGTCTCAGGCATTGGCACACCGACAGCAGGATTGTCTGGCTATGTGGACTCTCGTCTCAGGCCCTACGCTACCAGCACTTCTAGCTATCTTCGACACCACTGACTTCCTGAGGAAACTACAATCCATCGGTGATCTTCCAGACAACACCATCCTGGCCACTGTGGATGTAGAAGCCCTCTACACCAACATTCCACACAAAGATGAACTACAAGCCATGAGGAATAGCATCCCCGATACCGTCACGGCAAACCTGGTGGCTGAACTTTGTGACTTTGTCCTCACCCACAACTATTTCAGATTTTGAGACAATTTATACCTTCAAGTCAGCAGCACTGCTATGGGTAACCACATGGTCCCACAGTATGCCCACATTTTTATGGCTGACTTAGAACAACGCTTCCTCAGCTCTCGTCCCCTTATGCCCCTACTCTACTTGCGCTACATTGATGACATCATCATCTGGAACCAGGGGAAGGCGGACCTTGAGGAATTCCACCAAGATTTCAACAATTTTCACCCCACCATCAACCTCAGCCTGGACCAGTCCACACAAGCAGTCCACTTCCTAGATACTACAGTGCTAATAAGTGATGGTCACAAAACACCACCCTATACCGGAAACCTACTGACCGCTATAACTTACCTACATGCCTCCAGCTTTCATCCAGACTACATCACACGATCCATTGTCTACAGCCAAGCTCTAAGATACAACCACATTTGCTCTGATCCCTCAGACAGAGACAAACACCTACAGGATCTCTATCAAGCATTCTTAAAACTACAATACCCACCTGGGGAAGTGAAGAAACAGATTGACAGAGCCAGAAGGGTACCCAGAAGTCACCTACTACAGGACAGGCCCACAAAAGCTTATCCCCAAATAAATGTGTTAGTCTCTAAGGTGCCACATGGAGTCCTCGTTGTTTTAACTCCAAATGGTGGCAGTGATGTAATCAATGGCAATTTCCCAAAAGTCTTTCAGGGTTACCAGAAGAATTCTGGGGATCTCCGTCTTCTCGTTCAGTTATTCCACCCTGTCAGAATCCAAACAGTCCACAGATACAGAATCTTTCTTTGAGTCAGTTATTTACAGCACCTTCACACAGCATCTTCACAAATTTATTTCCCCCCGTTAAATACCCTTAACACCTTTGTGTCAACTGTCTGTAATGGGCCATGTTGATTATCACTTCAAAAGTTTCTTTCCTACTGATAACAGTTCCTTTCAATTAATTAGCCTTTTACAGTTGGTATGGTTACTTCCACTTTTCATGTTTCTCTGAATGTATAAATATCGACCCACTGTATGTTCCATTCTATGCATCCGACGAAGCGGACTGTAGTCCACAAAAGCTTATGCTGAAATAAATTTGTTAGAAATACTTGTGGCACCTTAGAGACTTTCTTCTTTTCTTTTTGTTCACACAGAAAGCATGTCGACAGTGTCTCTACAGACCTGGGCTTTTCCTTTGATGACAGAGCTCGAGGAATGCACCTAGACTTTTGACCTCTGACCACATACATCATGGCCACTTGCTTTGAAATTAGCATTTTCTGTTCAAGTCCTTAAGTCCTTCATTAGCATTTCACAAGATTTTTTGATGGGTAATTTAGTTACAAGGGTATTTGCCATGTAAACGTTTGCTATTACGTTATGATAGGAACAGATAAGTGAAAACACCACAAGTAACCTTCCATTCATTTTCATAAAGTTTAAACATCTGAATACACACAGTAATACATCTAACCATTACTTTGATCTACACAAGTGAATTGACCTGAATACACTCTAGCATGCCCTGGTCAGCCAGCATTACACTGTATGTTGAAAAACTTCTAATATGGTAACCAGTTTTGTACGTGTGGGGGAAAAAGATCAGACTGGCAGATATATCAAAGCTTTATATAAATTTTCAAGAAGCAGCTTTCTAATCTGAAATTAATCTCCTTAATCAAGCTATGCCTTTTTAACTATTCGCCTATCTGCCATTAGTCTATATAAACCATAACTGTAATATCTGAGCTCCTCACAATTTTTAGTGTATTTAGCCTTGTAATACCTTTGTGAGGTAAGGAAGTAGTATTATCCCCTTAATAAGTACCAGTATGTTTACAGATGGGAAACTGAGGCAGACACTAAGGCTGTCTATACTGTGATAAAAACAACTGTGGCAGAGCCACGAATGTTCTGGGTCAGCTGACTCAGGCTCTGGGGGATATAAAATAGCCGTGCTGACATTCGGGCTCAGCCACTGAGACCGTGCGAGGGGGAAGGTGCCAACCTGAGCCCGAACATCTACACCACTATTTTTAGCCCTGCAGACAGAGCCATGGGAGCCCGAGTCAGTGACCCAGACTCAGACTCAGATCCACGGGCTAATCGCAGTGTAAACATACCCTAAGTGACAGGTCCAACGTCACACAGGAAGTCTGTGGTGGAGCGGGGAATTGAATGCCAGATTCCCAAATCCCAGACTAGCTGGACTATCCTTTCTTTCCAGTTTAAGCCCCACTGTTGTACTACTGATGTTAGGTGTTTGGAACTAGCCATCCAGAGTCTTTTACTACACCATCACCAGAGAGAGCAACACATTATTGTGTCGTTAAAGGTATCAAAGATGTTACAAAGGAGCAGGGTGGCTGTACTAAGACATTTGGAAAGGCATAGCACTAAGTATTCCAAACCCTCTGCAGTTATACATACCAGTCCAAAATAGATGTAATACTACACTTGATTTAGTAACATTTCACACCCATTTTTCACTGATGTGACTACAAAAGGTACCGGACAAAGGGGAATCTGGCCCCAGCATCTTTCCACTTTTGCTTCAATGTTTTGAATTTAGCTTGTCATTTTGACAAGTGATTCTGTTTTTCATTGCCTGCTTTATAGGGCCATCTCCTGCATTCCTCATGCAGGGAAACTCCATCTAATGGAAGCATCAGGTCTCTGATAAGTGTCCTACAACTCTTTAAAATATGATAGTATGTTACAAGGTTTTGTGTTTCTTTCACTAGCTTTCTTACTGGTTTAGGAGTGTGTTCATTTAACAGCATAAGTGTCAGTTTTACTAGTTGTTATACCCTGGACTTCTTACACCCGGTCTGGTCTTATCTCTCTTCCAAACCATTTAGTGTGTGTATGTATATATATCAAAAAATTACTATGGAATAGTGGAAATAAGTTACCAAGCTGGTTAGTCTGCATGTCATATAATATATGTAATATATGTTTGTATAATATATACATATATATGTAATATATATATGTATATATTATATGACATGCAGACTAACCAGCTTCGTAACTTATTTCCACTATTCCATAGTAATTTTTTGATATATATACACATACACACACTAAATGGTTCGGAAGAGAGATAAGACCAGACCGGGTGTAAGAAGTCCAGGGTATAAGAACTAGGATATATATATGAGACATGCAGACTAACCAGCTTTGTAACTTATTTCCACTGTTCCATAGTAATTTTTTGAAGAACAATTAATGATCGTTTATGAAATGGCCATCGCAAAAGAAAGACTGATTGGCTGGCAAAGGTTCCCTTCCTGATTGTATCAGGTATAGCTCCAAAGATCTTATTTGTATTACAGTAGCATTGAGAGGTGTGAACTGAGATCAGGGCCCCATTGTACTAGGTGCCATACATACAGAGTGAGAATCTTTACCCAAAATTGAAATAGACAAAACAATGGTTGGGAGAACCATTTTACAGGTGGGGAATGGAGGAACAGAGACTAAGCCCTGGTCTACACTGGCAGCAGGGGGAATCGACCTAAGATACGCAACTTCAGCTACTCGAATAGTGTAGCTGAAGTCAACGTATTTAGGTCGACTTACCGCGGCGTCTTCATGGCGCTGCGTCGACTGCTGCCGCTCCCCCATTGACTCTGCCTGCACCTCTCATAGCGGTGGAGTTCTGGCGTCGATGGGAGCACGCTCGGGGATCGATTTATTGTGTCTAGTCTAGATCCCAGACAGATCGATCACTACCCACCGATCCAGCGGGTAGTGTAGACCTGGCCTCAGTGTTTTCTCCAAGGTCACACAAGGACTCAAGATGTCAGGTTTAATTTCCAGGTCACCCAAGCTCATTCAAGAAATTCATGGGAAAGTTACTTTGGTTTGTAATCCTGATTGGGGCCTCTGGATACTAGTGTGATAGAAGTATTGAATTTTGTTATTATTAAGCTTTACCACAGTACAAACATCTATTCAGCTTATTCGCCACATCTCCTTCCAGCACATTTATGCAAAGGCCTGGAGCTTTTAGCCTTATTCCCTCACTAGTATGGCACCTGCATACTTCATAAAATTGCATGAAACATTTTTCAGGTCACCTCAGACTAGGATCATTTAAATTGCTACAGCGAGATTTCTGTGGGCCGGGGAAGGTGAGAAAATGAGTGAGATTTTAAATGTCTCATTGAAACACTTTGCAGAGCCCTATAATAAAAAAAATACGGAGGTACTTTAAAAAAAACAAATTGATCCCAACCGTGAGTCTCACTCCAGTTGAGAAGCCTGGCAGGTTTGAACTGTAAATGGGCAGTGGCATAATTTGTGTGTCTGTTAACCAGCACACAATGTTATTTTTCCATCTTTCCTTGATTTTTGCTTTTTTTCTGCTCAGTCTAACAGCAGAGAACTGGACCCTTTTGATTTTTCACATAGCCAGATAAAAGAATTTCTAAAAAACCAGCAAACTATTGTATCAGGGAGAACAGATACACCGGATAAAGAATGAATTGCAGAGATGCTATCAGAAAAGCATTCTTCACTCTCTGTACTGAATAATAGTGACTGCTTGGAGCAAAGAGGGAAAAGAACATTTCATTCTTGTTAAGTATCAGAGGGGGAGCCATGTTAGTCTGGATCTGTAGAAGCGACAAAGAGTTCTGTGGCACCTTAAGTCTATAAGACACTAGTCTATAAGGTGCCACAGGACTCTGTCGCTTCATTCTTTTATTTTCTTTAGATTTTTTTTTAAAAAACATGGGCTTAGCTCAGAGACCATAAGAAGAAAACAGAGGGAGAAATTGATTTCTTCCTTGTTAATGTAGTTCAGATGATCAGCATAATTACACACCTGCAAGTTGACATAATATAAACAAGTTTAGAAAGAATTTGCCTCAGGAGTGCTTGATGCCCCCACTGCAGCTTTTCCTCAAAACGCTTATGCTTTGCAAAGAAAACGAATAGACATCAGTAGGGAAGGGCACAAATCAAGACTCTATATAATAAAACCTCGCTCTGATACGGTGCTTTTCATCAGTAGATCTCCAGATTGGTAGAATGATACTGATTTCCTATTTCACAGCAGGGGGAACTAAGGTACAAGGAGGGGAAGCAACTTGCCCAAGATCTCCCAACATGTCAATGGCAGATATGGGAACAGTACACACTGCCTCCCACTAAGCCAGTGGTTCTCAACTGTGATCCACCACTTGTGCAGTGAAAGCCCCTGGTGCGCCAGGCCAGTTTGTCTACCTGCTGCATCCACACGTTCGGCCGGTCGTGGCTCCCACTGGCCGTGGTTCGGTGCTCCAGGACAACGGGGGCTGCGGGACGCAGTGGACAGCACATCCCCTGGCCCACGCCACGTCCCGCAGCCCCCATTGGCCTGGAGCGGCGAACCGAAGCCAGTCAAACTTGCAGATGCGGCAGGTAAACAAACTAGCCCGGCGTGCATGGGGCTTTCCCTGCACAAGCGATGGACCACAGTTGATAACCACTGCACTAAGCCCCCCGTAGATCACATTATTCTTCTAGCAATATTACCAAGAGGCCCTAACCAAGATTGTAGCCCCACTGTGCAAAACATAGTAAGAGAACCCCTGCTCTCAAGATCTTACCATATAAACAGACGAGACAGGGAAAAGAGATGAAGTGACTTGCCCAAGGCCACATGGCACATCAGTGGCAGCATGAGGACCCAGGTCTTTAGCTTTCCAGGCCAGTGTCCTACCCGTTAGATCACACTGCCTCAGTAATCTCAACGTGACAAAGTCATGGATGATCATAGCAGGGTCCACAGCCAAAAGAGCATCTCACTATACTTGGTAAATACAGATAGAAAGAAGTGGTCTTGGCTAGAGTCAAAAGCAGTTGAGTATCCATTAACTCCCTGCTTGTCAACCTGAATAAGAAACAATCGGTCACTCACTCAAGGGATCAGGTATAAGCTTTGCCTTTTCTTTCAATTGCATCCCCTAGCCTGCCAACATCGCCTTGTCCTGCCTGAACATAGGGTACCTAGCCCCGACCCATGCCCCAGTCTCAAACACCGAGTAAGGTATTCAATTACTACAGCTCAGTCAGAGAAGAGGGAGACACAGAACTGGGCATCACTAGCATAGAGAAAGAACAGTGACCCAGTCCACTGCACTGATCCTCGGACTCCACAAAACCTTAGCTGTGCACTTGACACAAGGAATAAGGTCACAATTGGCCTAGTAACAGAAGTGGTCGGTTTCTTTACAGTCATACAGAAAGTTGTTGTGACAGGTTGGGGTCACAGAAACCACCTTGGTGCTGCCACCTGGTGTGCCAAGGCTACGCCTGCCCCTGCTTTCCTGCCCTTTCCAGCTTGGGACTCCCGAATCCTGTCTGTTTTGAGCCAGATTCCGCTGATCTGCTGCAAACACAGACCCAGGTCCCCTAACAGCCACAGGCCTGCCTGGAAGCAGCTCAGAGAGTGCTCTTGCCTTTGACACCCAGGTGCCCAACTCCCAATGAGGTTCAAACCCTTAATAAATTCGTTTTACCCTGTATAAAGCTTATATAGGGTAAACTCATAAATAGTTCGCCTTCTATTTCAAAGATAGAAAGATATGCACAGCTGTTTGCCCTCCCCAGGTACCAACTTGCACTCCAGGTAACTTATTATAATCACTTTTTACTTATTAAGCACAGAAAGTAGGGTTTAAGTGATTCCAAGTAGTTACAGACAGAACAAAGTGAATTACTAAGTAAAATAAAATACAACACGCACGTCTATGTCTAATCAAACTTAACACAGATAAAAGCCTCACCAGATTCAGTTTTCTTCCTTTCACAGGCTGTAAAACTCCTAGTCTGGGTCCAGCAGTCGCTCACACCCCCTATTGTCTTAGTCCTTTGTTCAGTCTCTCTCAGGTATGTCCTTGGGGGGGGTGGAGAGCCTCTCTCTTTAGCCAGCTGAAGACAAAATGGAGGGCTCTTCCAAGGGCTTTTATAGCCTTGCCCCCGCTCCCTGTGTAGCATCATATTACCCTGGAGTTTTGGGATCACATGGGCAAGTCACCTGTCCATGTACCCTAACCAGTCCAGCCAGTTTCATTCCTGACCAGGCCCAGATGTGGATTGGGGTCTGCACCTCCTATTGTCTGTGTAAGGGTTTCTTGATTGGTCTCTTTACATGCACATACCTTTCTCAAGACATGATTCCAGGCTCTTACAAAGGCTATATACAAAACCAGCAAATATAAAACCAATATTCATAACTCCAACAACAACAATGATACATGCATACAAACAGGAGGAATAGATTCAGTAGGTCATAACTTTCACAGAGATATGTTACATGGGGGGAGGGATAGCTCAGTGGTTTGAGTATTGGCTTGCTAAACCCAGGGTTGTGAGTTCAATCCTTGAGGGGACCATTTGGGGATATGGGGCAAAAATTGGGGATTGGTCCTGCTTTGAGCAGGGGGTTGGACTAGATGACCTCCTAAGGTCCCTTCCAACCCTGATATTCTGTGATTCTATGTAGCATAAAACATATTCCAGTTACATCATGTATACATTTATAAGCCTCTCCCCATAAAGCTTTATGGGGTACACCGTCACAGTTGTAACAGCTAGAATTCTACACTCAAGAGGTTGAGATTTGGATGTTCTCATTTGAGTCACTCACAATACATATTTTCAAACCTATCTATTTAGTTTTACCCTGTTACTGTACAAAAGCAGAAGTGATCCAGCCTCATGAAAGGCACATTAAAATAACCATGGCCAACTTTGCTAGACAATGCATGCCAATGTGACCCACAAAAATTCTTTTTCAAAAGAAGAGAGAGAAGTCACTACACAAAAATATATGCATGAGGTTGGCTTGCAGCGACAGATGTCATGTTCCTCTGCATGTTGCAAAGGGCAAATCCTCCGGTGCTGCCATGTAAAATGGAAGAGCTACTATAGAAAGAAAAATATTTTCAGCAAATCAAGTTTTACTATATTAACAGGTGTGAAAAATCAGGAACAGTTCATTTACAAAGATTATTTATTTTGCAGCAGACAAATGGCGGTAGATCCAAGGCTGTGAGAGAATGTTAAAAAAAACAACAACAAACCAACCAAACAACCTTTGAATAGATGGTCATGCAGCCAGCCCCTTTTTCACTGAAATACAGATGCTAAGAGAAGCTGTTAGTCAATGGTCAAGTTTCAGAATTGCCACCAGTTCAGCAGTGTCTGGGTTCCCTCCCCACTCTAAACTCTAGGGTAAAGATGTGGGGACCCGCATGAAGAGCCCCTAAACTTATTTTTACCAGCTTAGGTTAAATCCCCCAAGGTACAAAATTCCCTGCACCCTGAGAAATGCTTCTTTCGCTGCCACCATCAAGTGTCTAACAGGAATCCAGGAAAGGGGACCACTTGAAGTCCCTTCCCCCCAAAAATATCCTCTCAAGCCCATACCGCCCTGTCCTGGGAAGCTTGGGGATAATCTCCTAACCAATTGGTTACACAGTGATCTAAAAACCCACCCCCTGGTTTTCTGTAGGTTCTCTCTGAGTCAGAGTGATCCTGGAAGACAGACAAAGAGACACTCACACAGCCTTCCCCCCTCCCAAAATTTGAAAGTATCTTGTCCCCTCATTGGTCAGATGCCAGCCAGGTCAGGTGTCAGTCTGGCTACCTGCATTTCTTAACCCTTTACTGGGAAGAGGATTTTATAGTACTGCATCAGACCCACTCCCTTCATATTTACGACAAGCAGTATTTCAGACATATATGTAACCCTTTTGCCAGGGCGAGCTGACAGCAGCAAGGGCCGGGTTCAGTACATAGGGGTTCCCTTCTCATCAATGCAATGCAAAAGCGGCTCGAGCCCCCACCCAGTAACCTGGGAAAAATCTTACACACACCCCTGGGCACCTCAAAGAGGCAATACTTCCCCTCTCGCAAGCACAGAGCCTCAGTGTAGCAGAAAATCTTTAATAACAGCAGGTAAACGACATCAGCATTAAACTGGGAAAACACCGCAACTAGGATTCAGCTCATCCTGACTCTGCTTACATATATAAAAAGAACCATATTGTGCATATAAGCTGAACACAGGTTCTCTGAAAAGTTATCATTAATTTTCACCAGAGAAGGGCAGAAAATACCTTCTCATTAAAGATCCCAGGGCACCTTTTTTAAAGGTCATGGATAGGTCCCGTGCCCTGGTTAATTTCTACTGCTCCAAAAAAAGGTATTTCTTTTGGGTACAAAATGAGGCCTTGTTCCTTGTTGCCAGGCAGTTACCCCGCTCCTGGAGAAAAAGGCTAGGCTGATTGGGGAAGCCGCCACACTTGTGGCCACACCCCAATCAGGCCACAGCTGGTCCTATAAAAGAGCTGTGAGTCAGGAGCTGAGTAAGTCTCTCTCTAGCTGTGGAGAGAGAAGGACCGGGCTGCCTGGGAGCTCAGGGTACTGGGAGTAGAGCAGTGCTGGGGAAAGGCAAGAGGAACTGGGAAGCTCCAGCCTGGCAACTCCCCAGGCTGCAGCCTTGCTAAAGGCCAAAGCAGGTACTGGGGCTGCAGAGGGGCAGCCCGTGGATAGGTAGAGGCAGCTGGTCCTAACCCCTTGCCAATGATGAGTGGCCATGACAGACTGCAGTCTGCCCCAGTGAGCGGGGGCTAGATGAGGACTTGCAGTAGCCACTGAGGCAAGGTGGGGAGAGAGGGGTGGAGGTTCCCCTGGGAGGGGAGACCCAGAGTGTGGGGGGTACTGCTGGGGCAGAACCCCAAGGTAAAGAGGCACCAGGGTCTGGGAGTGACAAAGGACCTGAGGCAGGTCAGCCACTGGCCAGCAGAGGCTGCTCCAAGGCTGGAAAAGAGCTACCATCATAGGACCTAATCACATCAGCCACACCATCAGGGCCTCGTTCACCTGCACATCTACCAATGTGATATATGCCATCAAGTGCCAGCAATGCCCCTCTGCCATGTACATTGGCCAAACTGGACAATTTCTATACAAAAGAATAAATGGACACAAATCTGACATCAGGAATCATCACATTCAAAAGCCAGTAGGTGAACACTTCAACCTCCCTAATCACTCAATGACAGACTTAAAGGTGGCAATTTTGCAACAAAAAAACTTCAAAAACAGACTCCAACGAGAAGCTGCCGAACTTGAATTAATATGCAAACTAGATACCATTACCTTAGGTTTGAACAGAGACTGGGAATGGCTCAGTCATTACGTTAATTGAATCTATTTCCCCTAGTTTAATATCCTAGTTAAATACCCTTAACACCTTTGTGTCAACTGTCCGTAATGGGCCATCTTGATTTTCACTTCAAAAGTTTCTTTCCCCTGCTGATAATAGTTCCTTTCAATTAATTAGCCTTTTACAGTTGATATGGTTACTTCCACCTTTTCATGTTTCTCTGAATTTATAAATATCCTCCTACTGTATGTTCCATTCTACGCATCTGACGAAGTGGACTGTAGTCCACGAAAGCTTATGCTGAAATAAATTTGTTAGTCTCTAAGGTGCCACAAGTACTCCTGTTCTTTTTGCTGACACAGACTAACATGGCTACTACTCTGAAGCCTCCATAAGGAGCTGCTTGAAGTGAAAGTCTTGCTCCTTTTTGGTTCTGGGGTGAAACCCCTTACAAATCCTGCACTGATCGGCTTGGTGAGCTCCCCCAGACACTTCAAACAAGCATCATGGGGGTCACCCATTGGCATGAGCTGTCTGCAGGACTTAAACCCCTGTGACTTGGGCATGTAAGCCCTCCCAAGACAAAAGGGGTCAGGACAGAGGGTAACCCCCCCAGACTAACTGCTAACAACTAATACTAACTAACAACTAAAAATTAACTTATACGTATAGAGAACAACAAACAAACCAAGCTAGAGAAATGTGGTAAAACTTGCTGAGCAAGACATCACAGTTCCAATGACCGTCACTGGCGCCTCCGGTGCTGCTAGGGGAAAAACTTTCCGACTGTGCACGCGGCATGCGCACACCTAATTGGAATCGATTTGAGCAATCACTCGAAGAAGTGAAGTGACTTGCCCAAGGTCACACAGTAGGTCAGTGACAGAGCCAGGAATATTACCCAGGCCTTCCAATACCCAGACCGGTATCTTGTCCACTAGACCATGCTTCCAAAGCAGATGTTCCGAGAGGTGGGAATGGAAGAGAGGGGGAAGGGATGTGAAAAAGTGACAAATATTCAAATCAAAGTTTATTTTTAAATTCTAATGGACCTCTCTTACCCTCCCTCTCCACTTCCACTATTTGATTGACGCAATATACTGCATTCATTTTCTGTTCTCATTCAAATTCACTTGCACTTAGGATGGTTTTTAAGTAAGTTTTTTTATCTTCAGTAGTAAACTTACATTTGATGGATGTTAATTAAATGTGTGTAAGAGAGGGTACAGCAACTTTCACACTGAAAAGTCATCTTATTTGGTTAAGGAAAAAGTTGATGCTATTTTTGTGGTATAGCATTTCCTTTACCTGGTAGATCCACTGTTATGTCTGTCTCTTCCATTAGGTGGCTTGTCAGAAAGACTGTTTTATAGACGTAAATATAATTCAGTGCAATGCAGAGGCGTTATCTGTTTGTATTAATGTAGCACCTAAGTGCCCTAGCATTAAAATTCTAGTTAGTTTCCTGTATTAAAATGATAGCTATAATTAACCCTTTGTTTCAGATAGTCTCAATAGATCTGTTGAGCTAGCTAAGAACAGAAAGCAACAATGAGGCTTTGATTCAGTAAAGCACTAAGTACGGTATACTTCAAGCATTTGACATCAAATGGGACTATTCAAATGCTTTAAAAGTTTAGCACATGCTTCAGTGTATTCGAGGACTGTGGACTACAAAGAGTTAAGTAAACTTGAATGATCACAGAATTCTTAACTTGCATGACAGTTGTGCAAGAAATTAATGCTATTTACATTAGCCAATACATTAAATCAGGGCTACAGAGTCTCCTGTTTCAAGACATGTACTTCTAACAGTGTTGGTTCAAGAAAGGTATCTTATTGTTATAGTGTTTTCCACTTTCAGAAGAATCTGGTAGTTGCCACTGCCAGAGACTATGTGACCAAATGGACCGTTGGTCTGCTGATGCAATAAGATCTGAAGTCAGATAAATGCAGGATGAGAAAAGCACACATTTTCTGGGAATGATGCCAACTCAGTATTACCTGTTTGGCACAAACCTGAGGATTTTGCTTTCTGACATAAGGGTTTTTTAAAAACCATGGAATCCAGTGAATAATTATATGCAAATTAAAGGGGAATTTTATACACAATCTATAACACAGGGGGAGCGGAGCTTAAAAAAAGGCGCCGGGAGCAAAAAAGCGTCGGGAGCAAAAAAAGGCGCCGGGAGCAAAAAAGCGTCGGGAGCAAAAAAAGGCGCCCGGAGCAAAAAAGCGTCGGGAGCAAAAAAAGGCGCCCGGAGCAAAAAAAAAAAAGCTCCGCTCCAGCTGCAGCACAGAAGCAAAAGACGTCAGCGCACAAAAAAGGCGCTGCTTCTGCTCAGTGGGGGAGCGGCCGCTCCCCCCTCCAGCTATGCTACTGTATGTTACCTGTCGAAAATTAACCAGTCGAAAATCAACCATAATCACAGGATCCCTGAAATAAACCCCTTATTGTAACTCCTATAAAACACCTTTAACAGAGGTCACACATTGAGGGATAAACATATTACACAGAGCATTTTGCTTGCTCAAAGCTTGGTTGCACATTCATCTATTGTTTTCAAGCCAATAACACATGCTCCTGCGACATATCAAGCTAACCAGAGCCATGAAACCATGCATAAGTTCAAGGGTAGCTTATCTATATCTGTTATGCCCCAGGTGAATGGAGATAATAATGTTTCCAGAAAGACTCCAGTGATCTTTTAATGAGGACTGGCCCGTTATGCAGAATAATTAGATCACTCTCCTTAGGGAAAAAAGTCAGATTTGCATAAAAGTCTGATTAAAACCAGTAAATCTCCTCTAAATGCTAAATCTGATATTTCTAAGTTCAGTACAGTTTTGTGTTTTACATTGGTGATCCCCATAATTGGCTCATCTGCCTTTCAGCCCTCCTGATTTTAGTTAGGAGACTTGCATTCCAGGAAGTTAATATAATACTGCATAGAGCGTGCCTTCTTATGGAAGTGCCTGTGGAGAGACAGCCTGGAGGAGGAAATCTACAAGGATCAACTCCCAGAGTTCCCCTGAAATCATATCTTCCCTTAGCCTTCGTTTGGTTAGGCTAAACAAGACATCGCATATGCAGACTACCTGATGTAAAGAGCCTGTGACAGTGCTCTGTATTTTTTTCCCACTCTACAGGTTTCCCTTCTGTGCATCTGAGGAAAGGGAGCTGTCGGTAGCTGTCAGGCGTTGCAAGCTTCCAGAGGGCTTTCACAGACGGGTTGAAAGAAGCTCCATATTTGACTGCCATGGGTATAGAAAGCAATTTTGGGGTCCCTGTACCAGTCAGCCACTGTTTGGGGAATCTACCATTCCCAGCCTGCCACAGGTATGATTTAACCCCCACACACAGGTTGCTAGTTTTTGTTCCTGGTGAGTGTGCATTACAAGTCCCCCTCTGTGACAGATTAAATTTCCTTCAGGCATCAGATATGACCTCCAGTTCAAGAACTTTAGTTCACACTGTAGCAGCTCACATTTTTAGCTCCCGAGCTCCCCGGTTCACTCCCTGGTGAGTCACTCAAGAGGACAGCCATCACATTAGATCATTCACAATATGCACTTGTTTCTCCAGTGTCACTTAATAGCTCCCACAGGGCCAAATCCTGAGGAGTGCTGAGACCCTTCAAACAGCTCCCACTTTAATTCAGTGGGATCTGCAGGGATTCAGCACCTCACAGCATCCTTCCCTCTGAGAGGTTTCTCTGTACCTCCTTATACTTCACTTCATTTGTTCATATTCTTGTGTACCAGTTTTTCATGGTCTGTTGCATCTGGAATGAACTTTCCTAACACAAAAAGAGTGCTCTTTCTCCTCTTTTGTATGGAAGGAATTAACCTTAAAAAACTGGACTCCTTTAAAAAAAAACAAAAAATGGACTCTCTCTCCTCAGTACCATACTTCAGGAGCAGAGCACGTCTTATAGTTTCTATATCACACACACACACATCTATCCTCTGAAAAATAGGGATTTATGATACACAGGTGGGCAGCAGATTAACTATGACCTAGTAACCTCTGATATGATCATCATATCTAGGACTAATAGTACCTTTTCTAGCATATAAGAGAAAAACCGTGGTGATTAGTTAGACCCAAAAGGCCTCTGTGTATTTCCCATGTTTACCTTAGATCAATGAGGCGTGTTTGATTTCTTACTTTGTAGCAGTAGCTGCTCACAATCATTAGGGCACATGATGCAGCTGAGGAAGAATAGCTAAGGATTTATTTTGCACAGCCCAGACATCCTAAAATGTTGGGTAAAGCAATACTGCCAAGTGATTTTGGGTGACTCCGTTCTAGGGTGTCCATCTTGGAGGGGGCCTTATTTCAGAAATTTCCAAGCACCAACCCTCTGGGGGAAAAAAATAATCAGACCCTTCTAGTTTGTGTCCAGTTGGTCGCCCAAAGATACCTGTTGCTTTTGACAATATTGACACCCCGCCCCCCATCTTTTATATGCAGCAATGCAAGTAGGGCGGTACGGTCTGGTATGCCGTACACGCAAGATATTTATAGCTGCTACAGTGTACCGGAAAGACCCAGGAGGATGTGGGGCTTCTGGGTGACCCCACGTTGGCAGCTCCTTCGGCGCGGCTGTACCACCCTCACAGGGTCTCCTCAGTAGCAGCCCCGCCGAAGGAGAGGGCCGGAGGATGGGGCTGGGGGCAATACAGTCACACCGGAGAAGCTGCCGGCATGGGGCCACCGGGTGGCCCCATGTTCTGCTCCTTTTCCCTGCTGCATTTCCCGGGAATCGCAGCAGGGAAAGGAGCAGAACCCCCAGCCCCACTCCCTGCCCTTCCACGGAGCTGCGTCTCCTCCTGCACCATCTGTACAGCAGAAGCACCACTGGATGACAGAGCCGGGGGCAGTACAAATGCTGGAGGAGCTGCCGGAGTCCGGGTCCTTTCCCCGCTGCGGTTCCTGGGAAGTGGAGCTCAGTGGGATGGAGATCCAGGTGCAGCTGGTTGGGGCTCAGTGGGGTGGGGATCCAGGTGTGCCTGGCTCATCAGGGTGGTTCTGAGTGCCAGGGGTGAGGTGAGGATTGGCAGGAGTGTCTGGTATGAGAGGGTCTGGCTGTGGGGGGTTGGGTGGATGGGGGAGCAGCTCCCTGTGCAAGGATCCCTCTCCCTGCTGCTGAGGAGCTATGGGTGCAGGAAGCAGGGGGGAGTTTGCAGCGATTCCTGCAGCTTGGGGGAGAAATCTGGGGGTGGGTCTGACCCAGCCCTGGATGCTGTGCAGGGGAAGAGGAAGTCCTGCCCTCCCCAGCCTAGCCAGACTAGCAGCTGAGCCTGGCACAGGGTAGGAACCACCAGCCACGTCTTTCTCAGACCTGCCCCACAGTGTTTTACCTCTCTGCTGGCTGACCTGGGCATCTGAAACATACTGCTGGGGAGGGTCGCATGACCACTCTTGTGGCTTCCCTATCAGAAAGTCATTTTTCTGCAGGGAGGCAAATAAATCTGTGGGGGACATAAATTTTGCACATGTGCAGTGGTGCAGAATTCCTCCAGGAGTAGACTGTTTATCTGTTCTCTTGAACTGCTTGTCTACACTTGCATTAGCCATTAATACTTTGGCAATGTCTCAATGTATTGTACTCAATTAAAAAAAACAAAATTTTGTAGTCCCAAGGATCGATAAAGAGTGTCATGGATCTAGCATTATCAGAGGTCACAGTTGAAATTTTGATCTGAATGCTAATGAGTTGAGCTCCAGATGCAGGCCTCAGTGATGTATCCAGTAGAATTTGGCACTTGGGTTATTAACATGTGTATTCCCATGGGGTTGCTCAGGAGAAAATGAGGGGAGAATTTGACACAAAGCATTGTCATATTTCACAACCTCCATTCCAAGTGATCTCTTGTCTAAAAAAGAGACTCACCATTAACTCACTGTTACTACTGGGGGAGGGATAGCTCAGTGGTTTGAGCATTGGCCTGCTAAACCCAGGGTTGTGAGTTCAATCCTTAAGGGGGCCATTTAGGGATCTGTGGCAAAAATTGGGGATTGGTCCTGCTTTGAGCAGGGGGTTGGACTAGATGACCTTCTAAGGTCCCTTCCAACCCTGAGATTCTGTTTTGTTTTCTACTCAATGGTCAGACATTATAAACTGAAAACAAAAGGCTTTTTGTAAACACTCAGCATTGGCAGAGCTCTGCTGCCATCGAAGTCACTAAGAGCTATGCCATTGACTGCACTAGGAGCAGTTAGGCCAATGCTGAGGGAATTTGAAGATCTTTGAAGCTATGTTCTTGTTGAGAACGTATTTTGGAACGTGGTCTATTGGAAATTGTTTCTAGTCGGAAAAGCTTTAAACATTCCTAAATAAGAGCATCTGCAGATGATCTCAGAGTTCGCTCCAAGACTGATCCCCTTCGTCTCCTATCCTTGACCTAGGGAGCAGAGGACGATGTACTATTGTAAAAGCATCTGCAGAGTGAAATCCACTGTAACCAATGCAGAGGTGTCTGCTCAAATCTGCCGACAGCCTGCATCAATAGTTCTGAGACAGGTAGACTGTCAGTTGGATTGCCCATCCAAATGAGGCTGGGTACTTCCAGACTCTCTCCTGTAGGCTCCCCTCCCCAACACTAGTCCAATAGTGCATTCTGCATACTGGAGGAGAACTGCCCAGCCGACTCAGACACAGTGTGCTGCTGGAATAAATATCAGAAGACCCCTCAACTGATTCCTTTGCCTTTCAAGGGGAAAGATCACCTCTGCTAATCCTCCAAAGGGGAGGAAGTCCTGCTGCTCATTCCAGGGAGAGAGGCAGATCCCCTCGAAACTACCCACACGGCAGGGTAGAAGGCCCCAGGCCCCTGCTGCATGGAGGGGAATGTTGCAGTATACATGGACCCCATTCATGCCCCTGCCCACACGGGGCTGACTGCTATAATTGTTTGAACCAAAGTCACCAGTGGTGTCTGCCACAGAGTTTAGGGGCATATGGATTTCGTTTGAGAGGTGTAGCCAGATGTGAATCTTTATGCTAGACCTGATTGACAAACCTGTTTTTCCTACAAATAAGTTGAGAAAAAAAAAAGTAATTTTTGTGAAAATGTAAAGCAAAGTTTTATTCTGTTTTCTGAAGACGGAAGAGTTGCTTTTCATTTTTGTCGTTTCTACCCCCGCCCCTTTTTGATTGAGAAAGGTAGGTTCCCATAGTAGATGCTTTCCTTTTGCCACTGTAACTTTCCAGTTAGTAAGTTGGAGACGTTAGAGTGGAAAAAAGGCAGAAAACCCTAGATATTTTACACTGTATTCTGTGGATATATAAGTGGCAAATTGCCGGCACTACTATGATGGGTCCCGCACTCTCTCTTCTTGTGGGGGGGTTTCAGGGTGCCATTTCTTGCCCCTGAACTGGGGTAACAGCTATCCTACTAGTATCCCAGGGAAGGGGAGTGGAGAGGGAGGGACCCGGGCCCACCCTCTACTCTGGGTCCCAGCCCAGGGGCCCTATGATAGCAGGTGAACCACTTGTACCAGTGATTCTTTTCCCCTGGGCTACTTCCCTCTCCTGACCTTCAGCTTGTGGGGCTTCCTGCCTTCCCTCTGCACAAGCCAGGTGTCCCTTTACCTAGGATCTTGGTCTTCTTAGCCCGCTGCAGCACTTCTCAAAACTCTCCTCCGCTTTCCTCCGAACTGCTCTTTGTTCCACTACCAAACCACTCTGCTCCACTCCTCCAAACTGCTCTCTGCTCCACCACCAAACCACTCTGCTCCAACTCCTCCTCTGGCTGATTGAAGCAGGGGGATTTTATCAGGTGACTGGCTTCAGGTGCTCTAATTGGTTTCAGGTGCTTTTAATTAATCTACAGGGAATATGGCTTCTCATCTAGATCACTCTCCTGCTGCCTTCTGGCCATGCTGTATCACTCATTATATATATATATATATATATATATATATATATATATAGAGTGTGTGTGTGTCCATGTATGCGCGCGCACACACACACACTCAATTTAAAATTCCTCCTCTAAAAAAAACCTGCAAATATTTAGATTTTTCCCGTGAGTGTTCATTTGATGACCTGCTTTTTTTCCACAGAAGAAGGGGATGAAAGTTTTGGTCAGCTCCACTTGGATAGAAACCCAAATAGAAACTTTCCCAATTTTATGAGGAGTGTCCCATTCCTGGAGCTTGGTTTGGGCCTCATCCCTGGCATCTTTTCGTTTGTTTTTAATCACTTGTCATTTGATTAAATTTAACATAAGCCTCGTCTCCTGTAAAAGATTGCAAAGCTCATGCAAGCGTGAATGACTTCTTTGCTTTTTTTAAAGCAAGCTCTGTTATCGGTTAAGGAATATGAAGAATCATTTAAGTTATTAGAGCAAACAGTTTCTATCTGAATACGTTGAACAACAAAAAAGAATCTGATTAAACAGCAAGAATCATAGAATCTCAGGGTTGGAAGGGACCTCAGGAGGTCATCTAGTCCAACCCCCTGCTCAAAGCAGGACCAATCCCCAACTAAATCAAGAGAGAATTGTATTATACAATATCATGTTAAACTGGGCTAACGAGTCTCTAAGAATAGCAGAGAAGTGACCATTGGTAGCAGGGGAGCGAAAGCTCACTGTGGGGGTGGAGGAACGGGAGAGGAAGCCAGGGGAGCTGCTGACAGACACGGGTGGGAGGAAGGTAGTTCCAGCTGGGGAAAGGGTGTCACAGCAGTTCGCGCCATTCTTACAGGGGTTCCTCTGTGGCTGGTGCTCGGTGTGTCCTTCCTTCCCCTGTCAGCAGGTGGCACCCCGAGTGCTGATGCTCCCCTGCACCCCGCCCAGGTGCTGGTGTCCTTTCCCTGGGCCCCACCTCTACGGCAGGCATCCGTGCTGCTGCCCTTCTCCTGGCCTGGGGGTGTCTGCTGAAATCCGCCGGGGCTGAAGGTGGGGAGAGGAGAGTGGATCCTACCTGCTTCCCAATTGCTGGCCCAATCTTGTGCACCCCAGTGGCCACTTCTGCTACCAGAGTTTATACTTTGGGGTAGGGATGGGAGTATGTTGCTCCCATTAATTATTTGTAACACTAAATCATACGTGTATTACCATAGCACCTAGGAGCCTCAGCCATGGACAGGACTTCACCATGCTACACACTGAACAACGTACCAGTGATGCATTTTTGCAGTTTCCACGGGCAAGATACTCACAGGACAGTAAGAACCCCCCCACTTATCCCGCTGGCAAGGACTGGACACAACGTTTCATTTCAATAAAATCAAAAAGTGTTTCGTGTCTACTTCAACCCCTCTTGAAATGTTTTGGAGTTTAATGAGGGTGACCCTATTTCCCTAAACTGAAAACAGGATATGCAGGGCTGGTCTGAGCCACTTAGTGTCACTGCTCCCTCCCCAACATTCCTCTGCGCCCCAATTGCGGCAAGTAGCAGAGAAGGGGCAGTGGAGGAAGATGATTAAGTATTGTCTGGGATGTGGACAGCTACGCAGGGTGTCTGTGTGGGTGACAGAGAGAGAGAACTTTGGGGCTTGGAGTCAGGAGGTGAAGCTATTGGACTAGGACCAGGTTAGCCATGTGATGCCCCTTTGGGGGCTGGGATAGCAGAGGGGCAGGAAGGAGGCTCCAGGTAGTGTGAGGAACCAAGGAAACTCCAGAGCCCTGGTGAGATGGGGGAAGGCCAGGATGCAGAGCGACCATTTTAGTTTTTGGTAGAGGGGGGCCAACTCCCAGCCCATGAGGTGAGGGGGAAGAGCAGTGAGCGATGGGGGAACCGGGTGGTCGCTCCTGGCCAGTGGTACAAAACTCAGGGGAGCAGGTGCCCCCAACCCACCCTCCCTAAACTGCGCCACTGCCAGGAGGTGGCAGAAGATGGCCACTAAAGGCCGACTGGGGAGGGAAAGAAGCTGGTTGGGGCAGGGCAGGCTGGAGAGAGCTCCAGGGAGCAGCCCGAAAGGACAGTGGGTGGGGAGGACCCAGAGCTGGGGTGGGGGCTCCATGCCATGCTCCGGCAAAAGCAGATGCTGCGGGACTCGGTAGGGCACTTACCAGCTAGATTTCCTGGTAGGGCCCAGGGCCCATGACCACGACCAGAGAAGAGTCTGAATTAGGGCCACGCAGGGCTCACTGCAGAGCGAACACGTAATACCCCATTGCTCTCTGATTGGAGGGGCAGGGCATAGCAGACACGTTGGCCAGGCTCCTGCTCCTCCTCAAACGTTACTACTTGCCCCCCAAACATTCCTCTGTGTCCCTTGGGGAGGCGTGCCCTACTTTTGGGGGGGAACTGGGCATTTGTCCAGTTGGCAAGAGGAAATGGGACAAATCCCCAATTTTGCCCCAAAAAATGTCTGGATGCCAAGGACAGGACTTAAATAGGGGACTGTCCCAGCCAAAATGGGACATATGGTCACCCTAATTTTAATAAATTGAAGGAATCTTTAAATCACTATTTCAAACAAAAACATTTTGTTTAAGGAGTCTGGTTCTCCTCTTCTCCAAAATGAACAATGTGTGTCAGCTTCATGAAAATGCATTACCGTACCCGCTTTTATTTTAGACCAAAAAGACGTTTCCACTGAAAAATTTTGCTCTACTATACTGACCAGCACCTCTAAGCCAGCTCAAGGGGTATCTTAATTTACTGCTGGGATAGGCCAACAGCAACTCATCAGAGCAAGGGGAATAAAGGCGAAGTCCTTTCGCTGAGCGACTTCTGAGGTGGTGCTGCTATTTTTGCCACAAGCTAGCCCTATTTTAGAAATCTTGACCTGGACGCAGACCTGCTACATCGATTATTGCACCCATACATTGTCAGGGAGACAGCATTGTCTAATGGTTACAACACAGGACTGGACATTTATCCAAGTGTTTTATGCTGCTGCCCATCCCCATAGAATCTGAGGGGCTTCCATGTGAAAAAAAAAAATCAATAGTGCAATCCCTAGAGGCTTTGGTGGAGTCTCTGGAACGTCTCCCTTGGGGGGGGGGCGGGGAGGGTCAAAAGTCTGCTGCTTGGGATAGGAGTTAAGAGGCTGTGACAGAGCACCAATTAGTTGCCTGGGAGTAAACCTGAAGGTGAGCTGGAGAGTGTGACAAGGCTAATCAGAAAGGAGAAAAGAAACAGGAAAGAAGTGGCATGCTGAAAGCGCGTGAGCGAGCCAGATGCTCACAGTTCGTTCCAAGAGATCCCCTTCCTCTCCTTGACCTAGGGAGCAGAGGATGATGTATTATTGTAGAGAAGCTGCTGGACAATGCAGTGAAAGTGGTGGGGGAACACGGAGTCCCCAAGAGGTTTGTGTGCAGAAGATGAGAGAGGAGGTCGTGCCCTGTAAGAGGTATAGGGGATATCAGTGATCAGGGTCATTCTTATAGTGGAAAGGCTCAGTTCTAGTCTCATATTGCTGATCAACTTGCCACATGGCCTTGGGAAAATAAGTTTAGGCCAGATCATGAAACAGCATAAGGAAACACAGCCCTATTGAAGTCTGGATCTTCTTAGGCTTGGTTCCTCTCTCTTTACAGTTTGGATAGTTATGTTTTCCCATCTTTCTGATGTGTGCTTGGATCTTCAGGTGAAAGTGAGGCTGAACAGGAAATCGTTTTCCTGTCCTGAAAAAAAATTAAGATTTCAAAAATTGGGCCAGAGAGCAAGGGACTGCCTTTCTAGACCAGTGTTTAGGGCACTAACCTGAAATGTAGTAGACCCAGGTTATATTCTGCAGTATTTCATGGGAGGACTTGGCTAATTAATGTCTTACAGCAACATTGAAGGTGTTCCCTGCTCCAATGCATATTTAATTGCTACAATGTGAAATAACTCCAGCAGGAGAGACAGAAAAAGCCACCCCAGAATAGAATCTCAGGGTTGGAAGGGACCTTAGGAGGTCATCTAGTCCAACCCCCTGCTCAAAGCAGGACCAATCCCCAATTTTTGCCCCAGATTCCTAAATGGCCCCCTCAAGGATTGAACTTACAACCCTGGGCTTAGCAGGCCAGTGCTCAAACCACTGAGCTATCCCTCCCCCCGAATAGCCCATAGCCTGGTGGTTCGGGCACTCCCCTAGGATGTGGGAGAATAGCAGAGGTGTGATTTGAACCTGGGTCTACTACAACCCAGGAGTGCGTCCCAATCAGCAGGCTTTTGGCTACTCTGAGGTGGGTCTCTGACCAAACATGTTCCATCTTAGACCCAAGAAACTTCCCGACAAAAGTTGGCACTAACATGTTCCCGCAACGTTCTGGTTTTGACAAGTTGGCATTTTATGACAATCAGCTCTGGGTGAAAGACATTAATGAATTAATTAATGTTTAAGTATGGTCAGTTTTATTACACGGATACTGAGAAAGTGAACTGAGTGAACATGGATACCGAGAAAGCCTATTAAGTGAACAAGGAAAACAAGGTACTATAACGGGATTTGAACGATGATAAACCTGACATGATTTTTTTTTTTAAACTTGTAGGAGTCTGATATGAAACCAGACATCCTTTCATTGTTGGCATAGGATTTCAAGAGACAAGTCTCAAAGGCTGAACAAACACTGAACAATCTTGAAAGCCTCCTGAACGTACAGCGTGACTTCAGTTTTGTTTGTTCAAATGCGTATAGGCAGTTGAAGGTAATTTGAATCGAGTCTCACAGCTGCAAGTGACACTTCTCCACTAGCTCAAAATAAACGATTTCAGACAGACACCTTCAATGTTGCTGTAAGACATTAATTAGCCAAGTCATTAATTAACAACAAATAGGCCAAGTCCTGCCATGAAATACTGCCAAATATAAATCAAGAGTAGTCCTGATTCTACAGTTCGTGAAAGGGAAATACTTGGATGAAAAGGAGGCTTTGGGCCTTATTCTCATTTACACTAAGGCCTCTCTAGGACAGCTGGGAAAGATTTTCTGAAGGAACAGTTTTCATTTGGAATCAATACGTTTTATGGGAATGTGTCAATTCTGTTGAAAGTTTCAACAGAAGTCAGGCAGGCAGGCGGGACCAGCCCACACAAGGGCCAACAGCAAGCTGAAAACTTCCATTTAGGTTCTCCCAAACAGAATTTCCCTCCTGCACAAAATTGAGTTCATGACTCTTTATCCTGATTCAGTACATTTCTCTCTCCCCCTCTCCCCAACATAAAAATAAATAATAATAAAAAAAACCCACACACAAGCATTTTTGCAGGAGGGATGTTCTGTTTTCCAAAGAACTCTCCCTTCTGCACCACTCTGGCAGCGTAACATACACATACTTCGAGGCCTATTTACAGTGTCAGAGAGCCGGCTGTGGTGTAAATGAGAAATCAGAACCTTTATTTCATTTTCTGAGAAAGTTGTGTCTTCTACATTGTGGTCATGTATTTAGGGACATGTGAAGAATTACAACTACCATATTTTCTTGTCATTTAATCCCATATTCCTCATTTATATTCAATTGTGATCTTGCATATAAAGCAAGCCATGTGAGGTATGCTGTGGGTTTGGAAAGTGCCCAGATACTAGCTCTACAGAGACAATGACAAGGAAGGTAACCAACACCCGGGTGGGTGCTGTTGAACACACATCACCAGCCATTGTCCAGCAGGGATGCTACAATGCAATGACTCACCTGAGTTAGGCCACACTAGGAGAATTGCTCAACCTCGTCTAGAGATTCAGCAATGCCCCCGAGACATGCCTGGACTTGTGTTCTACAAGCACATGGATTAAGGGTATAAAACAGGCCAATCACATGGTCACTGTGTTCTTTCTCCTGCCCCCCACTTATGCTGCAAGCAACTAAGGGCTAGTCTACACTTACCGGATAGATCGGAGGTGTCGGATCGATCTTCTGGGTTCGATTTATCGCGTCTTGTCTAAACGCGATAAATCGAACCAGGAAGTGCTCCCCCGTCGACGCTGGTAATCCAGCTCGACGCGAGGAGTAAGCACCGTCGACGGGGGAGCCTGCACGCCGTGTGTGGACGGCAGGTAAATTCGAACTAAGATACTTCGACTTCAGCTACGTTATTAACGTAGCTGAAGTTGCGTATCTTAGTTCGACATGGGGGGTTAGTGTAGACCAGCCCTAAGACACTGAAGACTTACGACTCCAACAGAGACTGACCCAGGTTTCAAGACCAAAATCTGTATCCTAGGAACTGCAGTATCCGGGGGGGGGAGGGGATGAGAAAATCTGCTTAATCTAGATATTGCCCAGTCTAATAGGGTCAAGAGTTTAGACTGCGTGCTTATATTTTATTTTATTTTGGTAACTATCAATCACTTAAAATCCATCTTTTGTAGTCCATAATTTTTATTTTACTGTTTATCTTTATCAGCAAGATTGTATGAAGTGTATGGCAAAAATGCTCAGGTTTGCAAAGGCTGATGTATATCCACTTTCCATTGACGAAGTGGTGAACCAATTAATACATTTGCACTGTCCATCTTGAGCAGTGCAAAATGGTATATTCCTGAGATACATTGCTGGGAGCTGGGGGTGGGATTTTTTGCAGCCTGACACAGTGCGGATAGCCCCAAGTCTTTCGGCAGTGATCTAGTCCGACTTGCGGATCAGTTTTCTGTGGACACCAGCAACAGATGCGGGCCATTCTGCAAAAGCTGCCAGATCACCCATCCAAGTATTTATATCCCCCATCTCTACAGTAGTCAAGGTCCAGCTCTGTAGAAGTATTAGATACCCAATTCATAAAAATTAATGGCACCAAAATACCACTGAGGATCTGGGCCCAAGAGCCTTGTATTCTGATGACTCAATCTTCCAGTCAACCCTGTGATACTGTGAAGTATTACCCCCTTTTTCCAGGCAACTGAGGCTCAGAGATAAGCAACACAAGAAGGTAGCAGCTGATTGTGGAACTGCATCTTCCATCTCTTACCGCAGTGCTTTAACCACAGGGACCTCCAGCAGGCAAGGAGCTCTAGTGTAATTTTGTGGTGCCTATCTAGGCAGTTAAGTACCAAACATGAAAGATCAAAGGACGATGGAGAAAATGAAGGGATTAAAGGCTATGGATCTTTAAATAATGCACAGATGAAGTCATCAGTGAATGATATGGGTGGGCAAATCTTAATGGAAATCACCAGTCTTGCTGCTGCAGTTAAGGTGCGAGTGAAAACGCAGCCTGAACACAAGTGTCCAGTTTTGTATCGTAACTGCTGGTTGCATATCCTTAAGGATTAGTTGCTAGATTGTTCCCTCTGTTAAGATGATGAGCTTTTAAACACTGCCATGTTGACACCGATAGATGTATACAAACATCAGGCAGCTTTAACAATTGCTGAAGCACCAAGCAACCTCGCAGTGTATGCACGTGTTCATGTTTCTCTGGAGAAGTTTTTGATGTATGGATGCATCACCCCAGGCAGCAAGCCTGTATAACAGCTAATGGGATGTTCTGAGAGGGTAACAGAGTCACCTAGTGGCAGGTCTGAGCTGTGGCACCTCAGCTGAAGGTGGTTTATTGTTCCAGAACCATAGTTGCTATTCCATTATTACTTTTAACACAGAGACCCGTTATTACGGAGAGGCGCTTCACACATTAGGGCTATTTTGTCTTATTTGGAAATCATCACGACTTTCTGAAACACTGCTGAATTCACCAACACAGCAGCAGAGAGAATGATAATTATTTTTAATTTCTCTTTTACAGTTTCTTCTTACATCCACACCACATTGGAGTAAGCGATTACACAAACATGCCAGGCAATGGTACATCAAGCATTTGGGGATTAGTCAAATGCAGGGTACCTCAATAGAGAAACTAAATTAAAAGTACTGTTATTCCATTATCCACTTTCCTAACACCATCTGGGAATGGTTCTTCTGACAACTGATGTAGTTTTTTTACAGTTGTGTTAAGTGGATGCAAAAATTTGCCAGATCACAGTGGTAAATACTTTTATACCTGTTTTTGCCTAGGTGAAGCATACTGCAGCAGACACAAAGTAGAGGGGAAACAGGATGATTAGGTATGGAAGTCATGACTCAATTTAAACAGATCCCGTGGCCTACAGAGCATTATGGTATACTCATCCTCGACAAGATGCCACTCTTAAAAACACATTAATCTAACTCTGAAAGGTAAGAAGAGAAGCTCAGAGAATTCTATCTGAGATAAGAAAATTCCTTGAGTTTCAAGATGGATTAGATCAGAAGCCTCGTCAGGATTCTCAGACTGAAAATGGATATCCCAGCTTTGGCTGCTGCTGAATTTCAGAGAAGCTCAACAGTTAGCACTTATTACTATGACCTCATATACACATCTCACAAGAGCAGAAGTGCTTATGAATTATCCTGGTGGTCTGTAAAGTTGAAAAATCCACTGCAACCAAGTGATCTAAGAATCTCTGTATTGAAACAACTTCCCAATACTGCAAAATAAGTTACAGTAGATCTAGTGAAAGAGACCCTGTTTGTACAGAGATAAGACTGTCCATTGAAAGGTCAGAGGGCATGATTTGGCTTCAATAAGGTTTGGAAGAAGAGTATCTTATGCCATCTACATTCTGAGAGACACAACTTTGTACATAGACGATTAAATGAGTTTTCTCTGTGAGAGTAAAATTTCTGAAAGCCAGATTGTCAGCAGAACTGCATGGAAGTCATATCAGAAGAGTCAACATGGAAACCAGCAGAAGCTATCTTTAACAGCAGTTTGGTAAGTGCACACTCATTCAGGCTACTTAACCAGAAGTCCTTTGTCTGTTGATCCCTGGAGAGTCCATTCTGAACTGTCACAGGGACATGAAAAAGTAGTCGATCCCTTTCATTGCATAAAAGAAGTCATAAATCACTTTATTGTCTGTAATAGATGAAGTTATTCAAGTCTTAGCATTTAGTAACACCAGCTGTTGGAACCATCTTGCTTTTCCTCATGTTTCCCTAACTCCAAGTCAGAGGATAAAACCATACACAGGATCGGCAGTCTGTGCTACCTTGTTACTGAGTTCTACTCAGAAGACAGACTTAGGAACACCTCAGAGGCTGCATGTGTCAGTGATTATATTTTCTGTGAACTTTGTAAAAGTTATTGCTTGCAAAGGAAGGGGACGTTGAATGGATCTGGGGGAAGTTTTCCAGATTTCAAGTCTGAGGATTTTTTTTTTAAATCCAAAAACATAAGTCTCCAAGGAAAAAGTAAAAAAAAAAAAAAAGTTTCAGATTTCCTGGCCAGTTGTGAACCTAATCAAAACTTTGACAACTGGGAGAGAAAAACCCACACCGCAGCTTCCAGTTTTACTGATTTTTTTAAAGTAGCTGCAATGTTGAATGTGCTTTAGATGAGGTGTTAACCCAGTCTAAATTTTTAAGTGTGTCCTCTAACTCTAACCCAAGATTATGCACCCCAGGCCAGATATTGGAGCTGTAGATGCGCACCACCTCTGGAAGCTAACTCCAAACTGACTCAAGTTTGGTAGCCAACTGAACTAAGACACACAGTTATAGTGGACAATTGAAAGCGTGTAGAGTTAAATATCTACATATACACATTCCTTCCTTCCCTGGGGACAACACCTTGATGGAGTGGGAAGACTTGTGTGCTCCAGTGACCTTGACAGCTATGTTAGTGGGAGCTCTAACTCCTGGTAGGGCGATTCAATCCAGACAGGTCAAAGGGTAGGGACCAGGCAAAAATCATCCACTGGCCGTCCAGGTTGAAGGCTGAGTGATAGGACACTAACTAGGCAGTAGTGTAGCCAGGAGGGGAGCAGGGGGAGCAGCCGCTCCTCCACTGAGCAGAAGCGGCACATTTTTTTTGCTCCCAGCGCCTTTTGCTCCCAGTGCTACCAGTGGAGCGTAGCTAAAAAAGCACTGACCCGCCAGTGCTCCAGCTGTTCGGCGGCACTTCGGTGGCAGGTACCACCGAAGACCCGGAGTGAGTGAAGGACCCGCCACCGAAGTGCCACTGAACAGCTGGAGCGCTGCCGAGTGAGTACAAGGGGAGGCGCCTTTTTTTAAGCTTCGTTCCCCCTGTGCTCTAAACCTGGCTACGCCACTGTAACTAGGCCCTGCTATCTCCATCCATCATGCCGTTTGCGGGAATGACTACCTTGTGTTTCTATAACCTGTTTAAGAGGATAGGTTTTTGGCCTAAGCAACTGATATTCAGATACACATTCCACAACCTGGAAGCCACGTGAGCTGCTTCAAATTCTTATCGTCTAGAAGCGCATAATACATGGGGACAGTCTGTGGTTACACCCAGCCTGTACTTACGTGTGTTCAGACTGTGCAGAAGAGCTTTTCCCTCCCATTCTACCAGTTTTAAGTCTGTTTTCTTTCATTAAGACAAAGGACACCTTCTTAAGAAAATCCAAGTGGCTGCTTTGTAGTTCTTGAGTACATAGACTCATAGACTCATAGACTTTTAGGTCAGAAGGGACCATTATGATCATCTAGTCTGACCTCCTGCACAATGCAGGCCACAGAATCTCACCCACCCACTCCTGGAATAATCCTTTCACCTATGCCTCAGCTATTGAAGTCCTCAAATCATGGTTTAAAGACTTCAAGATGCAGAGAATCCTCCGGTAAGTGACCCGTGCCCCATGCTGCAGAGGAAGGCAAAAAAACCTCCAGGGCCTCTGCCAATCTACCCTGGAGGAAAATTCCTTCCCGACCCCAAATATGGCGATCAGCTGAACCCCGAGCATGTGGGCAAGACTCACCAGCCAGACACCCAGGAAAAAGTTCTCTGTAGTAACTTCTAACATCCCATCATTGACCATTGGTCCTATTTACCACTGATGGCAATTAATTGACCTTTGACTAAGATCATGTTATCCCATCAAACCATCCCCTCCATAAACGTATCTAGCTTAATCTTGAAGCCAGTTAGGTCTTTTGCCCCCACTGCTTCCCTTGGCAAATCTGATACATCTATAGTGGTATTCATTTCCTATCAAAGCCAGCACAATATTACTAAACTCTTGAGAGCCATAGACGCTGGCATTTTTAGAGCTTTGCAATGTAGCAAACATCGCACTGTCAGTCAGATTCATTATTGATTGCTCAATCCATCAAACTCATTGTCTAGAGATTAAGATACAAGCATCAAGGTCACGATTTACAGATTTGACAATGTCCCTGACATCACATTAATACTGAATCAAATAGACTGCATGGCAAGCAAATATATCATCTTATATTCAGAATGTGTAATATGTTGAGAAACGTATCTTGGGACTCTCAGTGCCAATGAAAAGAACTCAATACATCTACTACCCCATATACTAACTAACAAAGCAAATTGATAGCAGCAATTTTTGGAGACATTTATAAAGAATACTAGCAAGAACTGATTAAGTAAACAAGACCTCCACAGCAGAAGCTGTTTTGCTCTGCCCTTCTGAAATGATATTCATCAATTTACTCTCTCTTTTTCAGAGCAAAGTATTTCGGGAAGAGGGAATAAAACCTTTACATTTAGTGGGGTAGGGAGTAAGGAATTCTATTGTGGCAATGTGAGACAAACCACGCAGCACTGTAGCTGGCAGAAACTTAAGCTTGACAGTTATGACAAAATTATTCACCCTTTTGTCCCAAAACTCATTAGTTTTAGTTTTAATGTAAATATCAGAGGATCCAGTCAGGGTTCTGAGCCTATAGTCCCGGGTGCTGGGAACTAGTGAGCATAGCCCCAGACTCACATAGTTTACCATCTAATTTAGGACAAGGCCCGAGCAATTACCAAAAATGAGAGAGAGAGAAGGTTCTGGATAAAACATACGTTACATACTCTAGTCATATAACCAACTCTGAATTTGGAAGTTTCTTTGACTTTAAAGAGATGGAGCGTAAGAGTTAGATCATCTCTTTCAAACAGAGCAAGGGAAGGGATTTAGTATCACTTTTGGCAGAAACAGCTTTTGAGGAGGAATTTGGAGAGGCGGGGTAGTAGTAGAAAAAGGTGGTTTTGATGGTTAGTAACTTGTGTTTGTCCTGGGACACTCACCTCTAGCCAAAATTTGTTAAGAGGTTTCAAAAGTAGCCTGCATTTTCAAAAGCAGGTGCCTGACATTAACTCCTAATTGGACTGTTAGGCCCTTTATTGCAATGCTTTGCTTTAATAGCTATCCCTTAGTGCTGGGAGAAGAGGAGAGTTCACTATACATCTGAAAACTTTGTTCTTGGGTCCTGAACAAGATAAATGGTCTGGATTTTTTGCCTTTTTTCCACCTTCCTAAAACCACTCTTCTCCCCCTACCCCACCACAGAGTAATGGGTGAGGCCATAAACATTTTTTGGGAGCCTTCCCTCTTCAAAATGGTGTTACAGCTTCCCACAGAAGGAAGAAACAGCATCTTAGAGTTCCTTCTAAGCTACAGCTCAAGCTTCTTAGAGAAAGAAGGCAAGGCTTTCAATGAGTATAAATCAACTCAGCTTCACTGGTCAACAGAGCTGCTCCCATTTATACCAGCTGAGCACATGGAACCATGAATAAATGCTAGGCTCTCTCTTCTTAGAATTAAAGCTTTTACTATTCAGAAATAAGACAAACAGATAGAAAACACAGTCCTACTGAACGTAGGCATGAACCTGTCCTGGGCCCAGCTACACAAAATTGTTTCTAAAGAGCCTCTACCAACCATCTTCCCTTATAAAAGCCCCAGAGAGAGTGTCTGGCATGCTAAGGAGCCCCCATTGCTTTTCTGGGCTCTGTCAATTAACTCTCGCTTCTCCAGCCTTGAGTCTTGGTGCTCTCTCATTGGGTCACATGCCCTCCCATTCTGGGCCCGCGATGGGCAGCATAGCCCATCACAGTCATGTGTAAAGGTCACAGAAATCAAAGACAGAATGTTGCATAGCTATAGACATCACATTGTTAGGAGCTCTGCTGTTTGCAGAGGCCGGCAGCCATTTTAAGAGACAGCCTTGTGTCGTGTGCCTTACGCGAAAAGAAAAGCCATTCCGGGTGAAAACGCATGTAAAACATATAGCTGTTGCAATGGAAAATGAAGGCTCAGATCCTGCAGCCACTTACGTATGCAATAGACTTCACTGCCCTGAGTAGCCTCCCTGAAATCAACTCACATTAATAAAATTAACACATAAGTGTCTGCAGGATCGGGGCCTAATTTGCTATCAATTTCTCAGTGGTGCCAGCTCTGAAATAGCATGTCCTGCCTGTCAGGGGGGTGTAGCACTCACCTAGCACCTCCTCCTTGGCACTCTAGGGAGGATCTCTTGAGGCTGACACTCCTTCCTGTAGTCACGTACCATCACACCGCTTCTCTCTCTGGTCTACTCTCCTCCCAGGAACTGCAGTGTCCTCTTCATGACTCAGCATTCCCCCTGCCAGGGTATATCAAAGTCTTTCCTTCAGCAGTCCTAGGCCCTCTTCCCATTCACCACCTCAGGTGCCACTCCTCCAGTGGCTGGTAGGAGACCCCAGGCCAACCCTCTACTCTGAGTTCCAGTCTCAACACCCTCAACCCAGCAGCTCTGGACTTAACTCTCTCAGCCCTCACTACTCCTTCCCTGGGCTGCTTCTTACCACTCCTGGTTCCCCAACTTTCTCTGGGAACACCAGCTTTAAACTCGCCTCCTAGGACCTGTCTGCTGCCTTTTTCCAGCAGCAGCTTCCAAGCACAATCTCCCTCTTCCCAAGGAGTAACTGCCTCTGTCTGTTGCCAGCTTCCTGCCCAGCTGAGCCTGCTTGCAATCACTCCCTGGCTCTTCCTCCAGATGCAGCCTGTGGAGTTAATAGGTCTACCTAGCCACCTTACCCCCTTCCAATCCTGTGAGGGGAGGGGTTGACACCCTATCACACTGCCCCATATCTTTTCCCTGCCCTCAGGATGTATATTTATTCCTTGCACAATTCTGGTTCATGATTTCTCATGTCACAGTATGAATTCCTTGTACCCTCAAACATTTTATACACACAAAGAAATGCAATAAAGGCCTCTCTTTAATGATATACAAGGTTGTTTTAATTAAAGTGTTTGCATCAACAAAGCACCATTTATGCTAATCTACAGAATTAAGGTCTTCAGTGTGAGTTGTAGCAATGTGTGTAAGAAGAATAGGCAGTTTAGAAAGAGAGGTTAAAATAAAAGTTCAATATGATGAACTGTTTCATTAGAAGTCCTGTCATGATTCATGACCTTAACCTTTTTGAAAAATGTAACGCCAACATGAGACTGAATATAAATACTTTACAGCATTGTGAATCTGAACTTTAATGTGAATTAGTGTTTCCTGGAATTTCAGGAGATTTTTATTTTATTTCAGAAGCAGCAGCCTACTCAGGAAATGAATCTGGAAATGGGGAAATGTTTCACATCCAGAAGAGAGATGTGGAGTACAGTATATGCGAGGGGGGGGGGGAGAAGACACAAAATGCATACACACAAAATTGCTGTCTAAAATCGGCAGAATATACCCCAATTCAGCAAAGCAATGAAGCACATGCTTAATTTTAAGCACATTCATGGATCACATTGAAATCAACGAGACGTAAGCATGAAATTAAAATTAATAGTTGTGGTTAAGCATATGCTTAAGTATTTTGCTGAACTGGGGCCATGGAGAATTCTAGAAACCACCATCATCATAGTAATTTATGGCCAAACAAAGTTGCATGTATGAATGGGTGGACCAGAATTTTTCCCTTATTTAGTGCCAAAGACAATGTACAACTTGTTACCACTGGGATCTGGAATATCAATAGAATCAGATATGATGGTATCATTTGCAAGGAACACTTTGATATATAAGGGGCTATGTTCATTGTATCTAATGGTCAAACAAACATGTTGTTTTGTCTTTTAAGAAGCCAGTGCAAGAAGTAAGCGTAATTGCCCTAGTTCTCTGCCAGTGGGTAGTTTGTAACTACCAGCTGATGCCAGGCAATACCACTACTATCCGATCTGTGTTCTAAGGGCCAGATCCAGAGCAGGTGTAAATCAATGTAACTCCATTGATTTTACCAACCAAGGATCTGGCCCCAAATCTCCCATACACAAGTTTTTTCCCCCCCAATGTTAAGGAAATTCAAAGGGTAAACATTAGTTTGATGCTGCTTCCAGGTAATGTGCATAGGCATCTGCACTGCGAAATGAGAGACATGATTCTTAGGTGTCACTAACTCATTTACATGTACATATTTTCACTTTCCAGAAATACATTTGACTCTTTATTACATCCTATGGTTGTAAAGTTCGTTCCTGCTGATGGCAGGAATACTGTAATTTCCATGTGCAAAATAAACTCTATACCACTATCGAAAGGTAGGGAGAGAATATGGCTTTGGTTATTTTATTGGTTTCTTTTACTGTCAACAAGGAGAGAAAAGGCAAATTATCTTTGGAAATCTACATTTCTGCGCAACTAATTCAGCATCTCTTTGAGCCTCTGCTTTGGTGGCATGGATTTGATGGTGTTCCATATGGGTACATTTAATCATGTTTATCGCCCCATTGCCTCTATTGGCAATAACTTTTCTAAATTAAATGTTTTCATCAAAATCTGTGACCATTCTGAGATGGGTGGAGGAGCTAAAAGCTTTGCAATGTTTTGCTAGAGTGTATTTTATTGCTGAAAGTGTTAGGTCCAATTGTTTTTTCATTCATTCATTTCTTTATATATGCAAGATGGGAAACAGAAACAAGCTGTGTGTAACTTTATCCAACATCTTGCCTGCCACCAATGTTGCATATTTTCAAAAGGCCCCAACCTCACAGTGAACTCTACTTGGGCAGAACTTTGTGTCCACTGAAAATTCTATTGAATTCAACAATACTTCCAGCCATGTTATTTTAACAAGACAATTATTGCTAAATATATGACCACAAATATAATTTAGCCTGGATACATTACCTGTTCATCTACCCTCAAATGATCTCTGCTTTGGTGGATTCCTGAACCTAGAATATGTTTCAAAAAAAGTCAATCGGGCTCCACCTGGGCTAAAGATCTGCCCAAACTTTGCTCACTGGAGGATCGTAACCCAAGTAAGGAAAATATTTTGGAAATATGCAACATTCATTATAGGTGAATTAATATTGTTATAAGAGGTGGAACTAACAACCACCTTAAATTTTGTCAATTCCTAACTTTTGGGCGCTTGACTTGCCAAACCTAATTTTGAGCTTACAAAATAGTTATTTTGCATTTAATTTATATTACGGTAGCACTTAGAGCCCCTCCAACTCAGCTTGGGACCCTATTGTGCAAACATATAATAAGACACAGTCTCTGCCCTGAACACCTTACAATCTAAATAGCCCAAGGTCACATAGCAGGTTAGCAGAAGAGGCAAGATTAGAATCCAAAACTCCTGATTCCTGGTTCCCAGGTTATGTCTATCTCCCCTCTTGTACAAAACCTTGACTACAGGAAAGGACAAACAAGTAGAGATTGCTCTTTTATCTGTAAAATATAAGTCAGTAAATACTGGACAGCTCTGTATTTAAATTGGTAGAGTTCCGCCAGGGTAAAGGTTTGCACTGGAAAGGAGCTCATTGCAGGACTGGGGGGCTTGGACACTCCCAATGAGGCACATCTGGTTTCTCCTAGGATGAACATATCTTTGACATTTATCAGTTACGTATGAAGTCATATATTTATCATACATCTTTATCCTATAGCCCTTCAGTCTTTCTTGTTCATGATTATAAGATTTTACAGAATCCTTTAAGTGTGGCTCATGCTTAAATCTGTTTCCTGAATACAGATATTTCCATCATAGAATCATAGAATATCAAGATTGGAAGGGACCTTAGGAGGTCATCTAGTCCAACCCCCTGCTCAAAGCAGGACCAATCCCCATTTTTTGCCCCAGATCCCTAAATGGCCCCCTCAAGGATTGAACTCACAACCCTGGGTTTAGCAGGCCAATGCTCAAACCACTGAGCTATCCCGCCCCACGAGGGACAGTCAAGGCCACAGGAAATACCATAGCATTTTTAATTACCTCACATAGTCAAAGCTGTATTTTCTGTTCTATCTGAGAGCGTAGCATGAATACTCACTGATCTGGAGGTATGTTCCTTGCTGACACACCACAGTGTTTCCTTAAGCAGGTTGGGCAAGATTTCAAAATCCCACTAGGTGTCTATCTGCATTTAGGTGTCTCCATACCTTTAAAGATCTGACCCCAGGTCCCAGACGTATATTGGTCCAGTCCCATACCCTTTAGCTTAGGAGGGCTAATGACAGCACATCACAAGTAAGCTTAGTGCAGCACAAAGGCTCACCTAATCTATTGCTGTCCATATCAAGTTGGCTACATCGTCCCACTCCTTTTGCGAAGATACCACCTCACATTTCTTCAATAAATCCAGCGTAAATGAGATCAATCATGTTGTGTTCATTTTTGTCCCATGTCCCGCTAAAGTTCAATGCTCCATAACACTTCCTAATAGCACAGCTTATTTGCCGAAACTTTAAAAAAAAATGCCTTTTGCAGGGATACTAGACCACATCTGTATAGCTTCGAAAGGGAAGTTTGGGGGTGAGGGAAGATGAATTCTTTTGGGGGTGGGGGCAAAGGAGAGGAATTTAAACTGTCACTCACCTATATCTTTAGACAGTTATAATCAAGGGGAATGCAGGCAATCCTGGTGCCTTCAAATCAGCATCCTGCTCGATGATTAATTATTATTTGTATTACAGTAGCATCGAGAGGCCCTAAGTGAGATCAGGACCTACTTGGGCTGGGTGCAGCACAGATGCAAAGTCAGAGACAGTCCCTGCTCCAAAAAGTTTGCAACCTTAGACCTTGATCCTGCAAAGGCTTAAGCACTCTTGCTTAACTTTAGTTGAGTTCAGTGGGACTTCTCCTGCACATAAAATGAAGTAGATGCATAAGTGTGAGGCCTGTAATTATGAGGCTGATAGCATAGTACTTTATTAACTGTGGTCTTGTTCCTTTATCTGCAACAGCCATATACAGAGGATACTAAAGAGGGCTCTATTCAACCCATCCTCCAATTGCACCTTTGCCTCTTGCTGCTCACTCACCCCATTGTATACGTTACCATTAATTACATGGCAATATCCTAAATAGATTGAACAAATCATTGGAAACTATCTTTTTTTGGTCTGTTTAGCCTACATTTGTTTTTCGTCTTTATTTATGCAAAAGTGTCTTTGATTAGTCATGAGGAATCTTAAATAAAGTAAATCCACTCCCGTAGCCAGTGGTTAATCCTTCGCCAGCTGTGAAGATAGTATGAGTAAATCCCCAAATTTCCAATCAGTTTACTTAATTAGCTGATGTATTTGTAAAATATGTTCTTTTTTGCTGCCCGAATCAGCAAGCAGAACAGATGGCGAAAGTTTATTTTGAGTCATTTGTTAATTAAAATCACCAAGACTGTCAATGCTTTTTCACTTCATTAAGAGTTGCAGTCACAATGGAATAAAGGTTGGGCTCCCTCTGGGTGGTTTTGGAAAGAATCAGATGTCTGGAGAGGAGGCTGGGCAAACCGTGTTTTGGTGTGGAGTACGCAAAGCCATGCAAAGGTTAAGTTAGAAGAGACAGTGTTCAGGAAGTGCTAGGGTTTGATCAGCCCATAAGATTTGTTCTGCTGATATGATGCCTCTAATCTGTGTTTTTATTGGCCAAACACTGTCTTTTCATATCCAGCTGGAGATCTTTGTGGGTGGGGCATTTTGGAAGGTCACAGAACATTCCCACTCACAGTATCTCCTTATACCCTTATTAAATCCAGATTAAAAATAAACAAACATTCTAAATTCCTCTCCGAACTCAATATTGCCAAACCCTCACTTTCAAAAATTATGAACCATGCCCCCTGACTTTGGCTTAAAATAATGAGATTTTTAAAAAATAATAAATTGTATATGTTTGGGGGTCTTTTATTTGTCTTCAGCTTTCTGAGTCTTTAGGACGCATTCACTTCATTTTTTCAAGCTTTTCTCTACAACAATGAGGGCTAGAAACTTATTGTTTTTGTTTAATAATAGTTGAGATTCTCATTCAATTTCATGATGCCAGCAACTAAGGTCTTTAAGAAAAGCACTTAGTACTGCGAGACTCCCAGTGCAATCACAAGAATTGGCAACACTGATTTTAAATGTGATTGCTCTAGAGACAAACATTGGGAAAGGCACTTCTTCAAAGATATCGAGCATGGCAGGGCATCATAATATTTATGTAGCTGGGAACTAAAGAACAGAAAATGCATTGACAAAAGAGCCTTATTTTTCTAATGAAAATAAGAAAGAAAAACTTGTAGCACCTTAGAGACTAACAAATTTATTTCAGCATAAGCTTTCGTGGGTTAATACCCACTTCATCGGATGCATGGAATGAAATTATACTTCAGAGAGATTTATACAGTCAGAGAAACATGATGGTCCAGGTGTATAGACCAATCTTAAGAGGCTAATTAGTTGAGAGGAAACATGACAGCAGGGGAAGAAAAAGCTTTTGAAGTGATAAACAAGATGGTCACAGCCTGACAAAGGAGGAGCTGTCGTCATCATGAATAAGTTGGAATATGAACAAGAAGCTGTCAGGCAGCTCTGTAACTCCACATTCTACAGGCCTTTATCCTCTGACCCTACTGAGGAGTACCAAAAGAAACTGCACCATCTGCTCCAGAAACTCCCTGGAAAAGCACAAGAACAAATTTGTACAGACACGTGCCTAGAACCCCGACCAGGGACATTCTATCTGCTACCCAAGATCCATAAACCTGGTAATCCTGGACGCCCCATCATCTCAGGCATTGGCACCCTAACAGCAGGATTGTCTGGCTATGTAGACTCTCTCCTCAGGCCCTATGCTACCAGCACTCCCAGCTATCTTCGCGACACCACTGACTTCCTGAGGAAACTACGATCCATCGGTGATCTTCCAGACAACACCATCCTGGCCACTATGGATGTAGAAGCCCTCTACACTAACATTCCACACAACGATGGACTACAAGCTGTCAGGAACAGTATCCCCGATACTTCCACGGCTAACCTGGTAGCCGAACTTTGTGATTTTGTCCTCACCCACAACTATTTCACATTTGGGGACAATATTTACCTTCTAGTCAGTGGCACTGCTATGGGTACCCGTATGGCCCCACAGTATGCCAACATTTTTATGGCTGACTTAGAACAACGCTTCCTCAGCTCTCGTCGCCTAACACCCCTACTCTACTTGCGCTACATTGATGATATCTTCATCATTTGGACCCATGGAAAAGAAGCCCTTGAGGAATTCCACCATGATTTCAACAATTTCCATCCCACCATCAACCTCAGCCTAGACCAGTCCACACAAGCGGTCCATTTCCTAGACACCACTGTGCTAATAAGTGATGGTCACATTAACACCACCCTATACCGGAAACCTACTGACCGCTATACTTACCTACATGCTTCCAGCTTCCATCCTGGACACACCACACGATCCATTGTTTACAGCCAAGCTCTAAGATACAACCGCATTTGCTCCAATCCCTCAGACAGAGACAAACACCTACAAGATCTCTATCAAGCATTCTTACAACTACAATACCCACCTGCTGAAGTGAAAAAACAGATCGACAGGGCCAAAAGAGTACCCAGGAGTCACCTACTACAAGACAGGCCCAAAAAAGAAAATAACAGAACACCACTAGCCGTCACCTTTAGCCCCCAACTAAAACCTCTCCAGCGCATCATCAAAGATCTACAACCTATCCTAAAAGATGATCCCTCACTCTCACAGATCTTGGGCGACAGACCAATCCTTGCTTACAGACAGCCCCCCAACCTGAAGCAATTACTCACCAGCAACCACACACCATACAACAAAAACACCAACCCAGGAACCTATCCTTGCAACAAAGCCCGATGCCAACTCTGTCAACATATCGATTCAAGTGATACCATCACAGGGCCTAATCACATCCGCCACGCCATCAGGGGCTCATTCACCTGCACATCTACCAATGTGATATATGCCATCATGTGCCAGCAATGCCCCTCTGCCATGTACATTGGCCAAACCGGACAGTCTCTACGCAAAAGAATAAATGGACATAAATCTGACATCAGGAATCATAACATTCAAAAACCAGTAGGTGAACACTTCAACCTCCCTGATCACTCAATGACAGATTTGAGGATAGCAGTGTTGCGACAGATTAACTCCAAAAGCAGACTTCAAAGAGAAACTATTGAACTCGAATTGATATGCAAACTAGATTGCGTTGCCTCCGGATTAAATCGTGATTTGGAATGGCTCGGCCATTATGTTAATTGAATCTATTTCCCTTAAGTTAATGATCCTCATTCACACCTGTGTGACCATCTTGTTTATCACTTCAAAAGCTTTTTCTTCCCCTGCTGTCATGTTTCCTCTCAACTAATTAGCCTCTTAAGATTGGTCTATACACCTGGACCATCATGTTTCTCTGACTGTATAAATCTCTCTGAAGTATAATTTCATTCCATGCATCCGATGAAGTGGGTACTAACCCACGAAAGCTTATGCTGAAATAAATTTGTTAGTCTCTAAGGTGCTACAAGTTTTTCTTTCTTATTTTCATTTTGCTGACACAGACTAACACGGCTACTACACTTAAACCTCTTATTTTTCTAATGTTTTTCTCCTTTTCACCTGGACTTTGCCTGAATAAAGACTTTAGCATTGATAAAATTAATCAAGAGACTGTAAGAACAAGCATAGAAAAGGCCTGTAATATAGAGCAGAACCTCTCTATAGTGAGTCCTTGGATGATGGAATTAAAATTGATAGTGAAGTTGAACAAAAGTCTCAGATAATTCCAATGCATTGCAGAATGCACAAAGCATTTCTGCCTATAGTGCAATTTTTAAGGCCAAGTTCAAGGCACCATTCGGCACCCCCATTCATTAACAGAGAGACACTTAAACACATGCTTATAGGGTTTCCTAATTTGGGACCACACTGATGTAATCTTTCAGAGGTGGGGAGTGGAGGAATGACTTCACTTGAGAACTAATCTCAATCACAGTTTCACTAGGACTCTTAAATGTAATAAACATTAAAAGTAATAATATCTTTGCAAATGAGGAGTTAAATATCAGTTAAACTGCCGCTCTAGTAATCCTTATATTAAAATGCAAGGCATTACTGTCATTTGCAATGCTAGCCTGAATTCCTGCGTAACAAAGAGTTTAATTGAAAAGTTCTGTGAAACAGAAAGTCATTCTGGCTGGCAAAGTATTTACACTTCAAATGAGCTGTCACAAATAAGCATTTAAATTAGGTATAATAAAGCAGTTACTAAAGGTTAATTACTAGTTAATAAAATATATATTCACACTTTAGCAAGCATGGAAGAAAGGACAAACCAGTTGCTTTGCTCTTATCTCAGAATTATACAGGCAATAAAGTTTGATTAGCATTTTAATATATTTAAACTTTATGGATTTAATGGTAATATTCTGAAATAACTTGCCAATCATTAATTCATCTGAAATGCATTGTAATGACATTTATTAAGATCCATATTATTGCCAAAAGATTTGATGTGAGATGATAGATGAAAAATTATTAAAATTTGCCAGCATGAAAATCCAATCACATTTAAGTGCTAACAATAAGCATGAGAGAATCTGAAAAGTTGTTCAAACTAGTCCTGATAAAATAAGAACTGTCCTGAATCTTTACCAGTCTTTCAAATTGAATTATTTGAAATTGTAAGATGCTTGTATAATTTTTAAAGCATTTTTAAATGCTTCTCTATTTTTTCCTGTTTCATCCCACAGTGGAAGAAGAAGTGTTAAACATCTGCACACACATCTGTTCTCAGATAATTTCTGACTCAACCCTAACCACAGAGTACATCAGATTTCTTGAAAGAAGCTGGTCCTTGCTCGATCTGAAATCAGATTTTTGCTTGAGATTCTTTTTTCAGAAAGAGAGAAATGAAATCGGTCCATGGGAAGTCTGTGCTGTTTAGCTTAGTAGCCTTCAAAGGGGAAGATAACCCAAACAACATTGGAGGGGAAATTGAGAATGTATGTGCTCATGTGTGAAAGAAAGATAAACAGAAAGATCACTTCTGAGCAGATACTTGCAGGGAAAACGAGTACTTTAAGAATGATAGCTTGCGACACTGGTGACACCACAATGGGGGCAAATGGGGTAATTTTGGATGGGAAGAATATTCTAATTTAGATTTTTAGATCTCTTCAGCATAAATTGTGAGGAGTGAGGTCCTGATTCACCCAGGTAACTTAAGCAGATGCCTAACTTTACTTTTCATTTCACTGGGGCTACTCACAGGGCCTACCCACAACATTTTGGCACCTGAGGCAGGGAGCTCAAATGACACCCCCATGCCCCCTCGCTGGGCCAAAACTTTGAAAGGTCTCAATTCTGCCTTCTTCCTGTTCTACTCCTCTCATGGTACTGCTCTGCTACCTACCCCAATAAAGGAGAACTAACAACTTAAAATACCTTGTTCAAAAATTTTAAGTAACACTTAACTTTCAAACGCCTGAACAGCAAATGTAACTTTTCTTGTCTGCATAGTAAACACTGGCATTTTTATCTGTTTGAATAATCGAAGTGGTGCTTTCCATGCCTTCTTGGTTGCAAAGATTTGAACCACTTCCTGAAGGTCCACTGTATGGGCCAGCTCGTACTCTATCAAGATGGTTGCAAGGCCGACCAGCCTCTCCTGTGTCATTGTGGAGCATAGATGAATTTTTATTAACTTCAGCTTTGAGAAGCTGCGTTCTCCACTGGCAACAGTTACAGGAAGTGTTAGAAGTATGCGCAGAGCAACAAAAGCATTTGGAAAGAGGGTGGTCATCTTATTTGTGCACATATATTCCAGAACAGCCTTTGGAGTTGATCCTGCTGAAATGTATCTTGAGAGGGTTTTCAGTTCATCACCTAAATCACTTGCATCAATATCGCGCATGTCATCATGTGTCAACACTGTCTCTAGTGCCCTGCATTGATGTGTAGGTCTTCTTCAGGTATAGTGAGGAGTTTTGGAATATCCTACAACATCCCAAATATACTGCTGTGTTCCTTGAGCTGCATGAAACATTCTTCAACTGACTGTATTGCACAATCTAGCACCTGGTTAAAGAATTCAACTTTGAATTGTTGATTGGGGTGTCTTATGGGATTATCCCATGCCTCGTAATCAAAATGTCTTCTTCTTCAGTGACTCTTGTATTCTTGAATGGGTGAGAAAATAGCTTCAGCGTGAAGTTCCTCTGCCAACTTCTGTGCACTCTTCAGAACGTTTTGAAATTCCTCATCTGACCAGTAAGACTGTAGGTATTACTTTGCTTTGTCCAGTTGTTCTATTGCTCCAGATATATCAAGGTCAACACCTTGGAGTCTCTTGCTTACAACATTTATTTCAAACAGTATGTCATGCCACAACACTAAGCCACACAGAAATTTGAAGTTATGTATGTTTCTGGTGATTCCATTTCCCACTGCCACTATTCTCCCAAGAACAGTTCCTGTCATAATATTATCCTCCATAATGGGAACTATGGCATCATCTATCTTCCCAATTTGGTGTTTGATAGGCTTTATCGCCTCCACTTGACTTTCCCATCGTGTGGCACTCAGAGGTTTCAGTGTCAGAGAGGATCTTCCCAGATGTTGCTTCAAAATTTTCCATCAATGAGTTGATGCAGAGAAAAATACATAGATGCTTTGAATTACATTAAAAAATTCAGCAGCCTCACTAGAAGCTGATGCTGCATCACTGACCACGAAGTTCAATGAATGAGAATTGCATGGAACATAAAAAGCTTGAGGGTTTAACTCTCAGATCCGTGTCTGCACTCCTCTGTTCTTTCCTCTCGTGTTGGCACCATTATTGTAGCCCTGACCTCTCATGTCAGCTATCGCAATTCCCGTATCTTCCAGCTTTTTAAGAAGCACATTTGTCATACCAGCTCCTGTAGTATCATCAATATCAATAAATTCTAGGAAATGCTCTCTGACAGTCACCATTGCGGGACATTTTTACTAGGTTCTGTTGTTGTTACAAAATGCACCATTAAAGTCATTTGTTCCGTATGGCTGATGTCAGGTGTGCAGTCCAGAACAACAGAGTAATATCTTGCTGACTTCAGATGTGCCACAATCTTCTGTTTGACTTTTGTTGCCAGTAACTGTATGATCTCATTTTGAATTGTTTTTCCAAGGTAGAGGTGTGTGTACATTTCTTGGGTGGGGAATCTTCTTAGATGCTCCCGGAGTACAGCATCAAACTCAGCCATCAGCTGCACAATTTTAAGGAAGTTTCCATTGTTTGGCATATACAGCTGATCTGAAGTGACATGAAATGCTAGGTTTTGGGTAACAAGCATTCTCACAGTGGCGAGGAGCCTTTTCAGAAAATTTTGCCAGTAAAGAGACCCTGATGCAATCTTCTCTTAATGCTGATCATCTATGGTGGCCTTTAACCTTAGTCTCATCTCAAGCTCTTTCCACCTATGGAATGCTCTCTGGTGATTTGCTGCCTTCTCATGGCATGCCAGATTTCTAGCCAGATTTTTCCAATTCTTTGTTTCTGTAGAACCCAGTGTGGCTGGGAACATTAGACTGGAAGAGTTTGCAACAAAAACAGTATGCAGCATTCTGGGTTTTTGAGTACATAAGCCATGGCCTCTCCACTTTGTCACCATTGCGGATTTCACACCAGTAATGTGTTGGATGGAAACTTCTATTTTCATTGTCTTTGGGGAACATGAAAGTTTTTCACTTGCTGTGGCCCATGCGGTACAAGGAAGTCCCTCAAGCTATTGCTCAGTCCTGGATCATCTAGACTTAAGGAACTAAACTCAGCAGCAGCTGTTTCTTGCGCCTCCACCACACTCTTCTCTGATCTACACTTTTCTTCAGGAATGTGCATGGTTACATCCATTTGAGATGGAGATAGGGATGCTGCAGTAGCTGCCAGGTCACCTGCACTCTGACTAACTGGAAGATCTGGCATCTCTTCACCACTCACATCCTCACTGGGGCTGGAAGGTTCACCGTGAACATGTGTGTCTATGTATCTCAGGAGAGCTCCTTCCTGCTTAGATAGAAAAGCTCCCTTTGCTTGCTTTCTTTTTCTGAATGCTGCCCCAGAGGGGCGTTTTCTTCTTTCACTCATAACTGCTGTTCTGTGCCAGCTATAGTGGTTCTCAACACTCAGTTGAAGGGGACAAATAAGCAGGCTGGTAGCAGGGCCTGAGTGAGGGAAGATATCAGTGTCATAAGGGCCTAACTGGCTCCTACTACTTCAGTTGACTGCCTGTTCTCCTCAAATGGGTTCAGGGAAGTAGCAGGAAACAGGAAGCTCCCTGTGAAGCTGGTGTTAATCAGTCCAGGCTCCTGGGGGTGCTAGAGAGGTACATAAGAGGCTCCTCCTCCTCTCTCTCCCTGCAACTCCTGCTGCTTTCTGTTATTCCCTCTCACCTTTTCTCCTGCCTGCCTGTTATGTCTCTTGTGCCCTCCTTCCTCCAGCACAGCACTCCACCATCTCTGTGCATCCAGAGCAGTGAGAATACATATGCACCACCAGCAGACACAATTTTCTACACTCTGGGTCCTAATGGTGCTCCCCCACAGTCTGGCATCTGAGGAGGCCACCTCAGTTCACCTCATGGTAAGACCAGCCCTGCGACACATATTTAAAATTAAGTATGTGCTGAATTAGAAGGGTCTTTAAAAAAAGCACATAACTGAAACTCAGTGGGACATGTGCTCCTTAGTCACTTAGGCACAGATCCACAAAGGTAGCTAGGAGTCTAACTTCCACTGATTTCAATATTTTCAGTGTTATTGTAGCTGCGTTAGTCCCAGGACATGAGAGAGATAAGGTAAGCAAGGAAATATAGTTTATTGGACCAAATACTGTTGGTGGAAGGGACAAGCTTTTTAGCTTCACAGAGCTCTTCTTCAGGTCTAGGGAAGGTAACCAAAGTGTCTAAGCGAAATACAACTGGGACATATTGTTAAGCATAAGGGGTTCACACACACTTTAACTGAAATGGGTAATTAAGGCTTGCTTAGCAGGCAGAAGGTGTGTTACAAATTGTTGTAATGAGCCTTAAAACCAGAGTGTCTGTTAAATCTAGTATCTAGCAGATTTATGAATTTAATTTCTCAGGCTAATCTTTTGAAGGCTTTGCACATGTTTCCTTTTGAGACAAGGACAGACAGAATCATTGGTTTGTGAAAAGCGTTTATCCACAGGTGATAGGGTGTTTTTCCCTTTTTGTCATTTTTCGGTGTGGGTTCATTTAAGAGCACAGTAGTTGTCTGTTTTCACCCACAGCGTTGTTGTTGGGGGATTTGATGAACTGAAAGAGGGCCACCATATGCTGAGATAGGCATGTGCAGGATCCATGGACCTTGAAAGGTGTATTGCAGTGGGTATTGATCATCATAGCAACAGAAATATGTCTGTAGGTTGTTCATCAGTTGTTCTGGCAGGGTCTGGTACTGCTTTGAGTTGGAGTGTCCTGATCTGTAGGGAGTGTAATTCTGATGATGGCTTGGGAAAGATTTATTTCAGGACATGGTCCGCATTAAAAATGGATTGTAATTGTTTGATGATACCCCAAATGTGTTCCAGTGTGTGGTGGTAAGTGACAATTAGTAGTGTGAAGTCAGTGGGTTTTTCCCCCTATATTGAAGTAGGTTCTCCCGGGGTATTTGAGTGGCCTGTTCCATGATCATGATATGATCTACTTCTCTGGTGGAGTGTCCTCGTTTGGTGAAGGCCATTTTAAATGTGTATCCCAGACTTTCTCTTTGAAGCAAATTCGGTAGTATCTGAATGTCTGGCTGTAGATAACAGATTTCTAAGATTTCTTGGTGTGTCTTGGCGTGTCTAGCCAACTACAAAAGCAGTTTCTCCTCCCTTGGTGTTCACACCTCAACTGCTAGAAGAGGGCCTCACCCTCCCTGATTGAACTAACCTCGTTATCTCTAGCCTGACTCTTCCCTGCATATTTATACCTGCCTCTGGACATTTCCACTGCTTGGATCCGACGAAGTGGGTATTCACCCACGAAAGCTTATGCTCCAATACCTCTGTTAGTCTATACGGTGCCACAGGACCCTTTGTCCCTTGGCGTGTCTTGATTCATGAGTTTCTTGTAGTCATTTTATTTGGCTTAGACATGCTCGTTACTGTTAGCATATCAGCTTTTTTGTCAGTCTGAGATAGAATTTGGGGTTTGACCTTTTGATACTAATATGTTTAAACAAAGGACAAAGACTGTGTATGTTGCTTCTGCCTAGTCAGCTGGATTTGTTCGTACAATGGGAACAGATAAGCGCGGTTAACGTATTACTCGAGAGCACACTTTAAGATTGCCTTAATCCCTATCTCAAGGCAAGATCAAGCAACCAGACAGGAGGGGCAAAGGAGCTTGGGGGGAAAGTATAAAACACTAAAATACCAAAGAAATACTCATCCCTGACCACAGCACAACCTCACTCCTTACCCCTCCCATGAGGTACAAAAGAGGTGGGATGAAGACCCCAGACCCAAAGTGGAACATGACCCTAAGTTGTAAGGGGTGGGACTGTGGGCGTGCATTGCAGGTATATTTGGGCCTGCTAAGAAGGAGGAGGGGGAATAGGGAATGGGGAAAATGGGGACACAGGCAAGGCTGTGTAGCGTCAGAGCTGGGAAGGGGGACACGGGGTAAACGCTCTGCAGTGTCAGAGCTGGGAACGGAACACTGGGAAACAGACTCGGCCGGCGTGTAGAGCTCTGGATTTGCTTGCTTGGAACTAACCCCAATTAACATTGCATTGTCTGCACTTCGGCCTTCTGGTCTTCTGCTTTCTGTCTGTGTGACAAGAACCAGAGGAAGAGTGAAGGGAAAGCCCTCTAACAGTTACCTTCCCCAGACCCGAAGAAGAGCTTGCTGCAGCTCAAAAGCTTGCCTCTGTCACAAACAGAGGTTGGTCCAATAAAATATATTGTCTCACCCACCTTGGGTATCTCATTGATTTAAATGAAAGTTAGGAGTATAAATACTTTTTGCAGATCTGTGTCTTAGGCACTTTAGGAAGTCCCACTCTCAGTCATGAGAGATCCCTCTGTTTCAGAGACAAAGATCAAACAACGTCCTCACCTCACTGCTACTCCTAAGAAGGCCAGAACTATGGATAACATTGGCTTTTGTGATGGATTCAGTTCTAGTGGGCATGTCTGTTGGTGAAAGGAGAGATGACAAGAGTGGTTTTGGCTGCAATCCACAAACAGAATTCAGTTACAGGGAAAGCAAAATAGCTTTAAGAATATCAAGTAAAAATGTATATAAAACAACTAAAATACTTTAGGAGCATAGTTGCGTTCAGGGAAGACCCAAAATTCATTTAGTTGTTTTCCATATCAGGGCTACATGAGTAGTATGGATGCATGCATCTCTTCATTCTCCTCATCACAGAGGTGCTAAAGATAAGCAACATCTCTAGCCTCAGAGCACTGGAGAACGGAACATCAAGTTGTGCTTTTGTAGCTGGCAGTGGCATTGCACGTTTGTTATTGATACTGTTGTGTGAGGTGCAATATTTCTTGACATTATTTGATGGTCCAGGGGTTAGGGCAGTAGCCTATGCTGTGGAAGATGCAGGTTTAATTCCATGCACTGCTAAAACTTGCTCTGTGACCTGAGCAAGCCATTCCGTTTCTCTGTGCATTAGTTCCCCACCTGCGAAATGGGGATAATAGTTAGATGTGGTCAGAGAAACTTTTGATGGAGCCACGTTGTCAGAATATGCAGTTCTGTCAAAAACCACAACACTTTGCACAATCAAGTTGATTTTGTGGGAATTTCAGTTTGGAAAAAAAATGGAAAGAAGTTCCAACAATGTCAAAACATCCTATTTCAACATTTTCACAGTGATTTTGGTTTTTGTTTTGAAATGACTTATTTAAAAAAAAAATCATACTATAATACAAAACAAACAAAAAAGGAAAAGGTCTAATGTCCTGACTATCACTCTAACTGGTATAGCAGCAAATAATAAGACACACTCAAAACCAGGCAACAATATCAATAAAAGGCATTCCATTTTGTGAAAGGGAAACATTTTGATTGACCCAAAACATCATTTGGAATTTTTCTTCATGGAGAATTTTGAACTTTTGGGGATTTATTCCTATTTGTGACAAAGCCAAATTTTGAAATCTCAAAATTCTTCATGAAACAGAACTTCTGTCCTTCACCCAGTCTCACAGGGGTTTGGGGAGGATAAATATTTAAAAGATTGTGAGGTGATCAGTGACTACAGTAATGGGGCCATAAGTACCTAGATAGATTCAGGATCAGAGTTGGACAAGATCTCTGAATTATTCCATGGCTTTTCATTTGAAGTCTCCAAAGAAGAAATATGGCATTAAAAAACTTTTTCTGAACTGGAATCTGATACTCCTGAGGTTCCATGTAAATTATTACTGGCTCTGGGTGCATGAGCATTATTCTGAAAATCTTCTCCCTCTGCAGCTGTTGAAGAGATGGAAGAATCTGAATTTTCATTGGAATCATAGAATACCAGGATTGGAAGGGACCTTAGGAGGTCATCTAGTCCAACCCCCTGCTCAAAGCAGGACCAATCTCCAATTTTTGCCCTAGATCCTTAAGTGGCCCCCTTAAGGATTGAACTCACAACCCTGGGTTTAGCAGGCCAATGCTCAAACCACTGAGCTATCCCTCCCCCCAAATAACAGGACACTTAATGAGCAGTCCAATCATACCCCATTATGCTGTAGGGCGATCACATGAAACTACTGAACAGATGTAAAAAATGAAGCATATAATGAAGTGAGTGATGCTGTACGGTATTGACAAGTTTCTGGCTCAACACATCAGCTAAATTCATATTATTCAGGATGAGTCTGTTAACCAAATGTCTATGATTATCACATAATACCCTGAATTCCCATCCTAACCATGGGATTACATTGTTGAGACTGGTTGGGTTTTTGCAGGGGAAAAAATAGCAGAAATAATTCTATGGCATCCATAATTAAGAATATTTTAACAAGCATTCCAACATGATACAGAGATCTTCTGAACTGAATTATACTATGACTTTAAATTTTCCAAGGGCTATTATTGCTGTGTTAGTTACTCTCCTTACTTCAAATGGTTTCATCAGCTAATAAATAACTCTCTGTTGAGTTTGTGATCCCATACTTTAATGATGCAGTATTCCATTCCCTTGTAGTGAGGTGGTTCTCTGAGCAGAACTGGCGTTTGACCTTCCCTTCCTTCAGTTTGGGGAAAGGAAGTATTTCTCAAAATTGGAATGTCAAACTCATTGTCAGCTTTTTTGGTGTGGACAAATGGAAATGCTGCTTACAAAATGGACATGCCACTTTCTTTTAGGTGTAGAAGCAAAGAAGAACCTATGAAAGCAGGAGTCCAAAAAATCTACAACATGTATTCTCTCAAAGCAGATGGAGCATTTAGAGTCTGAAGATATGTCAACTGTTACAGTCTGGTTTAAATTATTCTTCCCAATGGTGGGTGAAAAGTTGCTATCTGCTATAAGCTCCTTATTTGGTGATGTCATGAGCATTAAAAGAGGTCAACCCCAGACCATGCATGTTAAAAAGCAAATAGTCAAAGTGAACACAGAGCTGTATCAGTTCAAAAGCTCGTCTCTCTCACCAGCAGAAGTGGGTCCAATTAAAGATATTACCTCACCCATCTTGTCTCTCTCCATAACACAAACCAGATATTTTCGCCTAGTTAGTCCTGCATCAAGTTCAGTAACTTGCAATGTAATAACACATTTTTTATAAAGACATACAGTCTTTAAATCAAGACAAGGTCAGGAAGAATCCACCAGGCATCTTGGTAGCTGTCCCTACGATCAATAACAATCACTATTTAAAATGTGCACCTTATTTTTGGTTTGAGTTTGCCCACCTTCAACTTCCAACCATTGGATCTCGTTATGACTATGCTACATATACCATCACACTTTTTCTCCTCGTGTAGTCAGGGCCGGTGCAACCACTAGGAGAACTAGACGGTCGCTTAGTCCATTGCTTGCATCTGAAGAAGTGGGTATTCACCCATGAAAGCTTATGCTCCCATACCTCTGTTAGTCTATAAGGTGCCACAGGACTCTTTGTCGCTTCTACAGATCCAGACTAACACGGCTACCCCTCTGACACTAGTGGTTGAGGGCACCTAAAAGCCTGCTCAGGCGTGGAGGTGAGCTGGGTTGGGGGATGTGGGGAGGGCCACCCCAGTAATGGGGGGGGGGTGCGCAGGGGAACCTCTCCCCACCCCAGCTCACCTCCAGTCCACCTCCTCCGCTGAGCACGCCGCCTCCACTCCAATTCTCCTCCAAGGGGAGGAGAATTAGAGTGGCTCCGGCATGCTGAGGCGGAGCGGAGGTGAGCAGGGGCAGGCTCCCCGGGCGGGGTTAGCTGCCACGGGGGGGGGGGGGCTGCCACAGGCGGGGTTAGCTGCTGTGGGGGGTGGAGCAGCTTCCACGGGCGGGGTTAGCTGCTGCGGGCGAGGTTAGCTGCCATGGGGGGGGGGGGAAGCTACCATGAGCGGGATTGGCTGCCATGGAGGGGGGAAGCTGCTGCGGGGGCGGCTGCCGCGGGCGGGGTTACCTGCCACAGGGAAGGGAAGGAGGCTGTCGCGGGTGGGGTTAGCTGCCGCGGGTTGTGAGGGAGGCTACCATGCGCGGAGTTAGCGGCTGTGGGGATGGGGGGGGCTGCCGTGGAGGGGAGTGCTGCCATGGGGTGGGCTCCTCAGGAGGGGTTAGCTTCCATGGAGAGGGGGGCTCCCCGTGCGGGGTTAGCTGCAGGGGTGGGGGGTAGTTGCTGCAGGGGGTGGGGCTCCCCGGGTGGGGGGCGGCGGGCTGGATTAGGTGCCGCGGTGGGCAGGGTTAGCTGCCGCTGGGCGGGGGCTCCTCAGGTGGGGGGGACGGGTGGGTGGGGTTAGCTGCCGCAGGGGTGGGCAATGGGCAGTGTTAGCTGGGTGGGGGGGGTGGCGCAAGGTGGAAGTTTTGCCTAGGGCGCGAAACTTCCTTGCACCGGCCCTGCGGGTAGTTACTTATTGACAGTGATCAAGTGACTCCTGATATTGTCTTTGATAAACTCATGAGATTGAGCTGCTTAAGTCTCTCACTGCAAGGCAGGTTTTCTGGACTTCAGAGAATTCTTGTGGCTCTTCTCTAAACCCTCTCCAATTTTTCAGTATCTTTTTTGAAGTGTGGACACCAGAGCTGGACCTGGTATTCTAACAGTAATCTCACCAATGCCAGACACAGATAGGAAATGGAAGCTGTAGGTTGTAGATTCCATTTACTAACTGTCTATAGAGGCCTACAAGTGCCAGTTGTCCAAGACAACCCCAATTTTTTTCAAAGAAAAAAAGTCTAATTTTCAGGTAAGATCTTCTCTTAACAATATAATTAGAACAGGTTTACCTGAGAAAAAATTGATTTTGTGGAAACTACATTCGCCATGGAAATGTCATTGACAGAAAATTCCAATTCTGTTCATGAGGCCACTTTAGCATGCCATAGGAAGCACAAAAGGCATGCATGCCTCTGAACAAAGAAATGAAACAATGAAGGAGACAAATAAACCAGTATGGTTCCATGGCAAGTTACAAGAAGCCACAGCCAAAGAATTAGCCTTCCACTCCCCTCCCCACCAAAATAATAATCATTAAGCCCAAATAAAGTCACTAGGAAGCCACAAACTAGGGCCAATGCATATTAGTTATGAAATGAAAGGTGTGATCATCAGGAATGTTTTCTCTGGCTTATCACTAGATTCCCATTATAATATTTTAAACACATGCTTTTCAAATATAACAATTTATCAGTTTGATTATAGTGAGCCTCGTCTCAACCAGAGAAGAACATGATGAGTCTCCTCACAGCTTTATCACTGTGATTTATGATCTTCTGATGCATGGGAAGCACCTACTGTCCCTTTTTTTAGTGGAGCTGCTTGGCAAGTTGTCTGTGGAAGAGGGTGATTCCCCATTGTTAACAATTTCTTCTCCTTGGGACAGAAGCTGCACACTCTTAACTGTCTCTTCTGCTTTGGACCGAATCAACTCAAGTATAACTGGCTCTTCCGTTTTGACCTGAATCTTCTTGCTGTTATCTATTTCTTCTGCTTCTGACTGAACATGCTCAGTGATATGGACAACTTCTCTTTCAGGCTGAATCTGCTGGGGTAGGGGTGGCGTATCATGTCTTTGATTATCAAACTGGCCATCACTGGAAACAGTCAAACATCCACCAGCATGACTATTGCTAGAGCTGGGGTCCCTTATAGGCTGCATCTTTTCTTCCTCCTTTTCCCCATCATGTTTAGTATCTGCAGGATTGGAGAATAGCTCAAAAGTGGCGGCCATCCTCTCAGCTAGTAAATGAGTGATGCAGTTGTCTGAAGGAGAGTGATTATTTGCTTCGTCAGAGTGTGTATGCATCTGAAACAATCTCTGTAAATTGTCTCTCCTGACAAAGTCTCCATCAGAGGAACCAAGAGTGGAAATCAAGTCATCCACACCCTGTTCTAAACTGGAACAAGTTGATCCTGGGATTTCATCATCCCAAGATTCCTCATCGTTACTGGCTATTGATTCCCCATTATCATCATCATCTTGGGAGTCCTCTTCCTCCTCTGAAGATGGAGTAAATGAAGAAGAAAACTGGTATCCTTCTTCATGCAGAGGAAAGGGAATATCATAATTGGCTCGCCAGTCATATGCCTTAATGTTGAATGGAGATCGGGCAAAATTGATGAATTCATGTAGGAAGTGATTAGTATAATACAGCAAGTGAGGTTGTAAGATATCAGCAAAGGCCTGACTTTCCAGATCATAATGTGTCATGTTGTGCAGGATGATATGCTGTATATCATTGACCAAAGACACATGAGTGCCACACAGTACTCTTAATTCACGCTTGAGCCATGGAACTAATCTGTGGAGACGGGAGGGGTTGCGGTGGAAAAAATCTGCTGAAATATCCCGGTAGAAACCCCCAGCTTGGACATTCCTCACCCACACCCCAGATCGATACAGCGCTCTCCTGAACTTAATTGTAACCTGCTCCCGTACTTGCCCCAATGATAGTCCCCCGGGGTGAGATGGTCTCCTGATTGCAAACTGTCTCATCAGCTCATCAATTGCTCTCTCCCTCACTCGAGATGGTGGACCTGAAAAGCCATCATGCAGGATCCCATGGTCTGGTGGAGATTCAGGCCTTTGAGCAGAGGCTGACCTTACGTCAAACATGGCAGAGGATCTGTTCTCCACAGGTAGAATATATTCCTCAAAATCATTGTCAGCCTTGATAGTGTGGAAGAACGAATGGAAATATTGCTTACAGAGCGGGCACTCAGCTTTCCTTTCCGACCATTCCTGTATACAAACAAAACAGAACCCATGGAAGCAGGGATTTAAGTAAGATACATTTCGGATTCTCTCCAAGCAGATAGGGCATCTTGAGTCTGAAGATCCCTCTGCTGCCACTGGAACATCCTCACTGCTTGTCCCGGCTATGGATGAAAAGCTGCCATCAGATTTAAATGCTTCATTTGAGGATGCCATGATCTACTGAAAGAGAAAAAAAAGAGGCGAATCAGTAGGATGAGTTTATGGTAGACTTATTTGACTCAACTTTTTTTGGCCAGAATAATGGGATGAATTGCTGTGTTTTGTACTACCACTGCACCTGGCCTCTAAGTATGACATAGTCCGGAGACCATATATCCCCTCATCAGGCCCAGCTGATTTAAAGACATCCAATTTATCAAAATATTCTTTAACATGTTCTTTCCCTATTTTGGCTTCTCTTCCCTCTCCTTTGTTCTTAATATTAATTGTGTTAGGCATCTGGTAACCTTTTTAGTGATGACAGAAACAAAACAGGCATTCAACACCTCACCCTTCTTTGTGTTGCCCAATATTAACTCTCCTTCCTGCTAACTAGAGGACCTACACTTTCCTTCATCTTTCTCTTGCTCTTAATATATTTATAGAACCTGTTCTTTTTGCTTTCTATGTCTCTAGCTAGGTGTAATTCATTTTGTGCCATAGCTTTTCTGATTTAATGCCTACATGTTTGTGCTACTCTTTTGTATTTATCCTTAGCAATTCATCCAGATTTCCACTTTTTGTAGAATTCCATATTGGCCTCTATTCTTCCTATCTTTTCTTCACATTGGGATAGTTTGATGTTGAACCTTTAATATTGTCTCTTTCAGAAACTGCCAGCTCTCCTGAACGCCTTTATCCCTTAGATTTTCTTACCACGGGACCTTACCGACTAGTTCTCTGAGTTTATTCAAGTTTGTACTGTCCTTATTCTGCCGCCTGAACTCCTTCCTTTCCTTAAAAAACTGAAATCTACCATTTCATGATCACTTTCATTCATGATCACCTTCATGTCTGCAACCAATTCCTCCTGTTTGTCAGAAGTAAGTCTAAAATAGCTGTCCGCTTGGTCACTTACCTGTGACTGCAATATAGACATACTTTAAGAATTAATTCACACAGTACCACCAGAGAGTAATGCCTGAGATCAGCATTCTTAGGAGGGAACACAAACAGTAAACAACAATTTATATTACATAATGCTCACCAGTTAAAGTGAAGGATCAAGAGAAACCATATTATTTGTAAGTTCTCCAAAAACTGATTCTGTACTCAAGGAGTAATTCTGTGGAGGACAAGTTATACTTTTCTTACATGAAAAAGAGAGGCTGAATCTTTGATTAAAATACAAAACTCAACTCGTCCTTAACTATGGAGCTACTACCAACATCTCCTTAATAAGGAGACTTAAATAAGTTGAAAGGTTTTGTAAATGTTTTACCTAGAGGTAATTTGTAAATGTAATTTCCTTTTCTTGTCTCTCTTTTTCACTCCACTCTATGTTTTTTTCCTTCATAAAGTATGTCTCCTTTTTTTCTCTCATTTCATCATCTCTCTATTGATCTCTTATTATAGGCTTAAGGATCCATGTTTTGTGTGTTGCCCAAGACCAACAACATTCTGATTGGATCTTTTCGATGATGTCACAACCACACACCAGCTCACAATGATGGTATGGCTATAACCTTGTTGCTAAACATTCAAAATCACAACATAAGGGCTTTTTTTTAGGGGGGAAAACTGGCAATTAAGGAGGGAATGGAGAGAGTATGAAGAATTTTAGCTTAGGAGTTTAGTGGCCTTAGCTACACAGCTAAGGTAGTGGAAACTCTGATTGCGTTTTTGGGGTGGGGAAGAACAGAATAAACAAACTGGAAGAAACACACATGCTAGAACAAATCATAAGGAATAAAGACAAGTTAAGTTTATTTTTTCCCCAGGTTAATTCAAGTTAATTCAAGATTGGAGTTTTATAGTGAGGTAAAAAGAAAGACTAAGTCTAAAATTTAGGATGAGTTTCACGGCATAAAAGAGGAAAGGTGTTGGGGATTGTTTCACAAGGAAAAATGCCTGTACTACAGTGTACCTAAAAATCCATTTCTGCCTACTTAAGATTAAAACAGGGGGCTGTAATGAGAACAGGGTTATTTATTCCTTTAGTAACTTTGAGAAGTCTTGTAGGACTCATGGAAAGACACCCTAATGCTACTTAAATCATGTGTTATTAGTAAGTGGAAGGTCTGATTTCCATGTAAGTAGCTATTATATCCCATGTCTTTCTTTCAGCATGTTAAAATGTTTGTTCCATTTTAAAATAGTGAAGGGATTTTAGTTACAGTTAAGTGAGTGAGGGTAGGAAGATAGTTGTGTTTTTATCTTTGTTTTAGCTATAGCTTCTGCCTGCTAGAGACAGAGTTTTAACAAATTTCAAGGGGTTACGTAGTGAACCCTCCTTCACCTGAAGACTGCCCACCCCCAAAAAAGGAGTGCAACTCAAGTCTCAGCCAGTAGTAATGAAAAAATCTCGTCAGCTATTGAGCTGAAAATCTACCTCAGATTATTTCTTCCAAATAGTAGAGCACCAGAAGGAGCTAATCTTGACAGCTGCAATATTCAGGGATGAGATACAAGGCACTAGATTAGAAAGGGATTGAACCTTCTTCCAGCCTTAGCAAAATGAGGAAGTCTGTACTCTAGAAGAGGATCTAAATCCAGATACTAAAAAGAAGTTTGCATGGGGCTGGAAGTGGACACATGCCAGCTTCTCTCTCTCCTCCAAGAGTCTTTACAGTAATAGGGATTATAACTGGATAATTACACGGGTCTTATGTAATGAGTTTTAGAACCACCACTCAAGTTATAAATGCAATTAGAGTTTATTGTAAAGAGAGAGTGGTTAGAAAATACAATACATCAGTGGACTAGGAACCCTTGGGTAGCTGGAGATGAAAGCTACCATTTAAAAAAAGACGGTACATTTAGTTTGCTGTTTCTGTAAGAGTACCCATGACGTGTAATCCAGAGGCTGTACAGTGGATGATGGTAAAGGCAGGCACCTTTAAATGCCCAGAGGAGAATCCTGTACTACTGAAGTGAAGTCAGACCAGCTTTTCTTTTGAGACTCAGTTTCCACCCTCTCCCCCACCCAGAAAACACACCCACACACACCCCTGCCCCAGTGGAGACAGGAACAAGATCCGATAACTTGTAATAAAGTTGGGATAAAGGTTTGAATTATGTTTGGCTCTGTACTGAAATCTTTAGTCCAAACAACTACAATTTCAACAGAACCTTGGAATGGACCACAGCACAGTGTGTTCTGATAGTCCAGTAAGTTCTTTGAATTGCCCATCTCCAGCAAGGATGAGGCAACACACTTGTGGATATTCACTAATCAGATTTAGGTAAGAATCATTAATATTCGGTCATTGAAACCCTGCTCCACAGCCTCAGATATACTGGAGGTCTATGAATTGGAGCAGATATTTACACAGGAAATACTCCCAGAGAACTTCAGTCATGCGCTGCACCACATAAATAGTCAAAGAATTCTCAAGTACAAAGCTCCTCAAAAGGAAAACATCTCAATTCATACAAGGTGAAAATGACAGATTTTGCTTCATTGCACCATCTGGAGCAAGTGAGAGATAGGTTCAGATCTCCATTTAAGAAGAGGGAAAGTTACAAGGAGAAACCTTTGGAGGAACAGAAGGTAACTGGTTTTTGAGGACCTCTGGTATCTTTAGTGGGCTGAGATGTACGCAAGACTACCCTGTGTTCCCCATCCTCTGCTGATCTTTTTGAAGATGTGAATGATAAAGAGGTTCCCATAAGTCATGTGAGGGGAATGCTCTGCATCACATACTCTAGCAGCTCATCCAGAGACTTCTTGTCATTGTTCACCTTCTCTTGACTCTGGTTTAGAACTTCATGGGACAAGTCCTGGAATGAAGCAGCAGAGGAGAAGCAAATGTGAAGCTCTTCCATCCTGTGATGAACCTTCTGGATTTTGTCTTGATTGATGGTGGGAAGGCCATGGATGATGGACATGAGGGTCAGACAGATGGACTGCAGGTCCTGGATAGTGATATAGGACTAGGGTGACCAGACAGCAAATGTGAAAAATCGGGACAGGGAGAGGGGGGTAATAGGAGCCTATATAAGAAAAAGATCAAAAAATCGGGAATGTCCCTATAAAAAACACGGTTACTCACCGTAGTAACTAGTGTTCTTCGAGATGTGTTGCTCATATGTATTCCAGTTAGGTGTGCGCGCGCGGCGTGCACGATCGTCGGAAGATTTTTACCCTAGCAACACTCGGTGGGCCGGCTGGCGCCCCCTGGAGTGGCGCCGTTAGGTGCCCCGATATATACTGCAGCCGGCCCATCGCCCCCTCAGTTCCTTCTTGCCGGCTATTCCGACAGTGGGGAAGGAGGGCGGGTTTGGAATACATATGAGCAACACATCTCGAAGAACACTAGTTACTACGGTGAGTAACCGTGTTTTCTTCTTCGAGTGCTTGCTCATATGTATTCCAGTTAGGTGACTCCCAAGCCATTCCTAGGAGGCGGGGTCGGATTGTGATACAGCAGAGTTTAGGACCGCCGAACCAAAAGCGGCGGCGTCTCTAGAATGTTGCACTATGGCATAGTGCGAGGCAAAAGTGTGTACTGACGACCATGTCGCGGCCCTACAAATGTCTTGTATAGGTATGTGTGCCAGGAAGGCAGACGACGAGGCCTGAGCTCGGGTAGAGTGGGCCGTAGTGTGCATGGTGGGGACACCTGCCAAGTCATAGCATGTGCGGATGCACGACGTGATCCATGACGAGATGCGCTGGGAAGAGACGGGAAGGCCTTTCATCCGGTCCGCCACGGCGATGAACAGCTGGGTCGATTTCCGGAACGGCTTTGTCCTCTCGATGTAGAAGGCGAGGGCTCTCCGGACATCCAGGGAATGGAGTTGCTGCTCCTTCCTGGAGGCATGGGGCTTAGGATAAAAGACAGGTAGAAAAATGTCTTGGTTAATATGGAAGGCCGACACTACCTTGGGCAGGAAAGCCGGGTGTGGCCTGAGCTGTACTTTATCCTTATGGAACACCGTATAAGGTGGTTCCGAAGTAAGCGCTCTGAGCTCAGAGACGCGTCTAGCCGAGGTGATGGCTACTAGAAAGGCCGTTTTCCATGAGAGATACAGCATGGAGCAAGTGGCCATGGGCTCGAATGGGGCACCCATGAGCCTGGTAATGACTAGGTTGAGGTCCCATGTAGGGACCGGGCGGCGCACCAGCGGGTGCAGCCGTTCTAACCCCTTAAGGAACCTGGTGACCATGGGGTTGGAGAAAACAGAACCCGCCCCGTCCCGGGGGTGAAAAGCTGAAATTGCCGCTAGGTGGACTTTTAGCGACGAGAGAGCCAGACCCTGCTCCTTTAGTAAGAGGAGGTAGTCCAGTATGGTGTGAACCGGCACCTGCAAGGGGTTAAGGCCCCGAGTGCCACACCACAGGGAAAAACGTTTCCACTTAGCTGAGTAGGTGGACCTGGTGGAGGGTTTCCTACTGCTCAGCAGAACGTGCTGGACCGGGCTGGAACATTGTAGCTCCGACGGGTTCAGCCATGCAGCAGCCACGCCGTGAGGTGAAGGGACTGCAGGTCGGGATGATGGAGCCTGCCGTGCTGCTGCGTGATCAGGTCCGGCCACAGTGGTAGAGTAATCGGGTCGGCCACGGATAGTTCCAGGAGCGTGGTATACCAGTGTTGCCTGGGCCACGCTGGAGCAATCAGGATTACTCGGGCCTTGTCCCTGCGTAGTTTGAGCAGGACTCTGTGGACCAGTGGAAGTGGTGGGAAGGCATAGGCCAGGTTGTCTGTCCAAGGATGGAGAAAAGCGTCTGTCAGGGAGCCTGGGGAGCGACCCTGAAATGAGCAGAACACTTGGCATTTCCTGTTCTCGCGAGTCGCGAAGAGATCTATCTGGGGAAACCCCCACTTCTGGAAGACAGAGTGGATGACGTCTGGTCGAATGGACCACTCGTGAGTTTGAAAGGACCTGCTCAGGCGGTCCGCCAAGGTGTTCTGGACTCCTGGGAGAAACGAGGCCACGGGGTGAATGGAACGGGCTATGCAAAAGTCCCAGAGCTGAGTTGCCTCTCGGCAGAGGGGAAGGGAGTGTGCCCCTCCCTGTCTGTTGATGTAATGCATGGCCGTCGTGTTGTCTGTAAGGATGGAGACACAGCGGCCCTGTAAGTGTTGAGCGAAGGCTTGGCAGGCAAGACGTACCGCTCGGAGTTCTCTGACATTGATGTGTAATGTCAGCTCCTGCTCCGACCACAGGCCCTGCGTTTGGAAGTTCTGCAGGTGAGCCCCCCAGCCGAGGGATGACGCATCCGTAGTCAAGGCACGGGAAGGCTGAGGTGGATGAAAGGGAATACCTGACATCACATGTGCGGGGTCCAGCCACCAGTTGAGGGAGGCTAGGACTTGCGGTGGGACCGTCAGTATCATATCGAGGTTGTCCCTGTGTGGCCGGTATGCGGAGGCCAGCCATGCTTGGAGGGGCCGCAGGCGTAACCTGGCGTGAGCTGTCACGAAGGTGCATGATGCCATATGACCCATGAGGCTGAGGCAGCAGCGGGCTGTCGAAGTTGGGAAGGCTTGGAGGCTGCGTATGGCGGCTGCAAGCGTTTGAAAGCGAGCCTCTGGGAGGAATGCCCTGGCGAGGGTAGAGTCCAGTATTGCCCCTATGAAGTCTATTCTCTGTGTTGGGACCAAAGTGGACTTTTCTACGTTTAGTAGGAGGCCCAGACGGTTGAACATGTCCATGGCCTTGTGAATGTGGGACTGGACCTGGTTGGCGGAGTTGCCACGGAGGAGCCAGTCGTCGAGGTAGGGGAATACCTGAACTCTTTGACGCCGAAGGGCGGCTGCTACTACTGCCATGCACTTTGTGAAGACTCTCGGTGCTGTTGAGAGGCCGAATGGCAGGACCGCGAACTGGAAATGTCTCTGGCCCACTACGAAGCGCAGGAAGCGTCTGTGAGGTGGATAGATGGCAATATGGAAATACGCGTCCTTCATGTCGAGGGTGGCGTACCAGTCTCCCTGATCCATAGAGGGGATAAGAGTGCCCAGGGAGAGCATACGGAATTTCAACTTTACCATAAACTTGTTGAGACCCCGTAAGTCCAGGATAGGACGTAGCCCCCCCTTTGGCTTTGGGATTAGGAAATAACTAATCCCAAAGCCAAAGGGGGGGCTACGTCCTATCCTAGTAGAATCCCTTGCCTCTGAGATCCCTTGGGACCTCCTCCACCGCTCCCACAGTAAGGAGTTCGCGCACCTCCTGGATAAGGAGTTGCTCGTGAGAAGGGTCCCTGAAGAGGGACGGGGTGGGAGGGTGGGACGAAGGCGGGGAGACAAACTGCAGTCGGTATCCCCCCTGGACGGTATGTAAGACCCAGCGGTCCGTGGTGATATTCGACCACGCCGGGGAGAAGGGGGAGAGGCGGTTCAGGAACAGGAGTGCAGGATCGGTATGGACTGGTACTCCGGCCTCGAGCGCCCCTTCAAAAATTTTGTTTGGGCCCCGACGATGGCTTGTGGGGGCCCTGCCTCTGGCCGGTCTGCCGGCCAGGTTGCTGTCTCCTACCCCATCGACCATGCAGCCTTCTATAAAAGTCTTGACGTGGTGGGGGAGGGAAGTAGGTGCGTCGCACGAACGGCTGGAAGGGCCTGCGCTGCGTCGCGGGGGTATGCATCCCCAACGTGCGGATGATGGTACGACCGTCTTTTAAGGTCTGCAGCTTAGGGTCTGTCTTCTCCGAAAACAGGCCCTGCCCGTCAAAGGGTAGGTCCTGGATAGTGTGCTGGACCTCTGCTGGGAGGGTGGAGGATTGCAACCAGGAGATGCGCCGCATGGCGACCCCGGAGGCGATGATTCTGGCAGCGGAGTCGGCGATGTCCAAGGAGGCCCGCAGCGACGTCCTGGCCAGCTTTTTGCCCTCCTCCACGAAGGCTTTATACTCCTGTCTGGACTCTGGAGGTATAAGCTCTTTGAATTTCTCCATCGAGACCCAGGTGTTATAACCATAGCGGCTCAGGAGTGCCTGTTGGTTCGCCGCACGAAGCTGTAGGCCCCCTCCTGAGTAGATCTTCCTGCCAAACAAGTCTAGGCGCTTGGCGTCCTTTGACTTTGGGGCCGGGGCTTGTTGGCCTTTCCTCTCCCTCTCGTTGACGGATTGGACCACCAACGAACACGGAGGGGGGTGCGTATAAAGGTATTGAAAATCCCTCGGGGGGGCCATGTACTTTCTCTCTACCCCCCTGGCAGTGGGGGGTATTGATGCTGGTGTCTGCCAGATGGATGTGGCGTTGGCAAGGATGGTCCGCACAAAAGGTAAGGCAACCCTAGTGGGGGCATCGGTCGTCAGGATGTCCACCACGGGGTCCTCTAGTTCAGGGACCTCTTCGATCTGGAGGTCCATGTTTAGGGCCAACCTGCGGAGGAGGTCTTGATGGTCCCTGAGATCAATGGGAGGTGGGCCGGATGATGATGCTCCAGCCACTGCCTCGTCAGGAGAGGAGGAGGAGGACAGGCCTTGGGCGAGCGGGTCCTCGACGGGTACTTCTTCGGAGCCCAGGGCTGGGGGCTCCGGTTCTGGCTGCTCTACCTCTGGCGGAGGCCTGGAGACTGTAGCCTCTGGAGGTCGGGAGACTGTAGCCTCTGGCGCTCTACGCTCCAACGTGGTTGAGGTAGGAGCTCTTGTTGGTACCCTCTGGGCTTCGTAGTATGCCATGGGGGTCCAAAATGGCCACCGCTCCTGAACCTGCCCGGTCTCTGGCAGGTGACCCTGGTCGCTGATGGTGCGCTCCTCCACATAGAGGTCGCTGCCAGCTCTGGAAGAGCGGGATCCAGAGCGCGAAGGCCAGGGTGGGGCAGAGTAGCCATGCAGTGACGTCTGCGTGGCCAGGGTCTGCCTCCTTGGTGGGGTCCGGTGCCGGGATGGTATCCGGTACCGGGAGCCTGATCGGTGCCGGGATGGCGTCCGGTGCCGTGAGCCGGATCGGTGCCGGGATGGCGTCCGGAGCCGGGAGCCGGAGCGGCGTCGAGAGTCGGATCGGCACCGGGATGGTGACCGGCGTCGAGAGCCGGATCGGAGGCGGGACCTGGATCGGTACCTGCGATGATCTCGGTACCGTGACACGGATCGGGACCTGGAACGTCTCGGCGATCTGCGCATCGACCGGCCGCGGGACCGGGAGCGGCGTCGAGAGTCAGGATACCTCCGTGCGGATGGAGACCTGGAGCGGTACCGCGAGTACGAACGGCGCCGGGATCGAGATCGGTGCCGGGACTGCGAGCGGTACCTTGGAGACGCAGGTGGCTGCTGCTGGCTGGTCTCCGCCTGCGGCACCGGGTGGAAGATGGCCGGTTTGCCGCGTGATGTGATGATCCGTACCGGCGGTACCGTAGGCGGGGTCGGTGCCGGAGCAGTCATCTGGATCAGGTCCTGTGCCGCTGCGAAGGTGTCCGGCGTGGATGGCAGCGGAAGCTCGACCACGGAGCGTGCCGGGGAGCTGGCGGCTACCGAGCTCAACGGCCCTCGCGGGACCGGAGTCGTCGGTACCGGAGCCTGTAGAGGCTGACCTGCACTCAACGGCCTCTCGGGTGCCGGAGTTGACAGGGCCGGCGCCGGTGTTGACGGCGGCGCCGGACTCAACGGCCTATGGAGGGCCGGAGTAAGTGGCACGGAGACCACTGGCACCGAACTCAACGGTCCTTGCGGTACCTGAGTTGGCGGTGCGGGCGCCTCAACAGACCTAGGCGGGTCTGGAGCTGGCTGCGCATGCAGCGGCGCCTTAGTCGGTCCTCCCGACTTCTTGGCTCTCGGGGACAGAGGGCGGCTCTGTGAGGTCCCGGGTAGAGAGGGACGGTGCCTGGGTTCTTTTCCGGAGCTTGGACGTTCCGGTGCCGCAGACGTTGAGGCCGCCGGGGTCGGTGCCGTGGTACGATGCGGCGCCGACATCGGGCTAAGAGACGCCTCTAAAAGGAGCTGCTTCAAACGAAAGTCCCGCTCCTTTTTGGTCCGCGGCTTGAAGGACTTACAAATGCGGCACTTGTCCGGAAGGTGGGACTCCCCGAGGCACTTGAGACAGGAGGCGTGCGGATCTCCTGTAGGCATCGGCTTCTGGCATGCCGAGCAAGGCTTGAATCCCGGTGAGCCAGGCATTGGCCCGGCACCGGGTTGGGGATAAGGGGAGAAGCCCCTTATCTCCAGCTACTATTGTCACTGAGTAAGATAACTGCTAACAACAACTATTAACAACTAATTAACGGTACTTAAACTATCTAAGAGATAAACGAGTGCTGTGAAGCTAGGGCTGTGGAGGTCAGCAAGCTGCTCTCCACTGTTCCAACGACCGACACGGGCGGTAAGAAGGAACTGAGGGGGCGATGGGCCAGCTGCAGTATATATCGGGGCACCTAACGGCGCCACTCCAGGGGGCGCCAGCCGGCCCACCGAGTGTTGCTAGGGTAAAAATCTTCCGACGATCGTGCACGCCGCGCGCGCACACCTAACTGGAATACATATGAGCAAGCACTCGAAGAAGAATCGGGACATCTGGTCACCCTATATAGGACATAGCCAGAGTATGAGACTCCATCTGCTGTGAAGAATCAGGTTAACACAAGTTAGGTCAGTGAACAGCATGGTTTCACTCATTTCAAGAGATCACCTAAGTCTGAGTGAAGGGCTGGAGAAAGGTCAGAAGGATACCTCTGACTGAGCAGCACCATTGGCCTCATTCCCTTTGGGCTTCCCACTGTTCTGGCTCAGTTTTGCCTCTTCACTACAATTCTTCTTATCTATACCCTGCTTTACATATTTGATCTGGGAGAGAGGCAAAAATGTATGAAAAGCAACATTGAAGGTTTAGCAGTTTCTTCACTGCACTCTGATAGCACTGACTGACAAGTCAACTTGTGAAGAACTAGATTATCCTCAGAAAGCTGATAATTTAAGGTGTCAAATTCATTCTACTGAAAAGTGCAATGTTTTATTTTTAGGTATCCCCCCCTCTCTTTATGGAAGGTTCCAGCTTTTGGGCAAAGAAAATATCCCAAAAACAACATTTTTTGGACAAACCCATGGGGAAAAAAAAGGGCAGAAATACTGTTGCAGTGCCTCGTTTGGGTGGCTTATGATCTCATTCTTTCTACATCTCCTATGATGCATCCTTTATCCCCTTTTGGTAAGGGGGCATCATAGGAGTCCCTAGCCATAGTGCATCATGGGATATGTTGTCCAGCTGGAGAGCCTGGCTCAAAGATTAGGAGCATAAGGTATCTGAACTTTCTCTCCCATGAGGCAGTGTAATAGGATTTTTGAATCAAGATTTAGTTTTGGATGTTCAGTTTTTCTATTAAATATCAAAGTTTTCCATGAAAGGGGATGCAGACTTTTAAAAATTCACTGGCAAAACCCCAGATTGCCATTAAAAGTGATCGAGAAGAAAGTTTTCAGTCAGCCCTAATTAAGACAGAATGCTTTTGATTCTGAAGAACCTGAACATCATGTGGGACACCCATTTGTTAGGCAGTCTTGTTGCTGCCACCAGTCCATGCGTCTGACACCCTGGTACTAGATCTAGAAAGCAATCAGATCAACCGGATTTCAAATGCATTTTAATAAATAGGCTGAAGCCAGAGACAAATGCTTTAAAGTTTAGAGGATAAAGTACTCCTACCAAGTCAATTGTTTGTTGAAGCTGGGAAAGGGCCTGCGGAGCCATTTTGCTCAACATGATCCATCTTGGCCAGGGAATGCTGGTAAGCGCGGTGGTGGAGCTCAACTGGTTCTGCTGCTCTACAAAAGCCATTTCTGATCCCTCCAAAGAAGCTGCAAGTTTAGCTGAAGGGAACAAACAAGTTTAGCCATCTAATCAAATTCAAAGGAGATGCTAACTGCTACATAAGTCAACTGGACTAAAATGTGGAGGAGGCTTGGAATTTCTTTAAACCAATTATATACAAATCTGCAATCAGGTCTTCAGACTTAGCAGAGTGTGCATTACATGGCTGAGTCTTGAACGGTTTTGCTTTATGAAACTAAGGTTGTCATTTGCTGTTTGATTTTTCATGCCTCAGTTTTAAGAGGCCAAAAAATAAAACCCCATGATTTGATGGGCATTTTGCCAACTCAGAGCCTGACTCCAGCAGCCTAGAGTTATATAATCGGAACACAAACAAGCTAATCCTTGAAGTAGAGCCCTTTGCTATCTTCCTTACCTAGTGGAAAGGCTGGGCCATCTAGCCCATCTGACACAAGAAGAGGGGGGAGGGATAGCTCAGTGGTTTGAGCATTAGCCTGCTAAACCCAGGGTTGTGAGTTTAATCCTTGAGGGGGCCATCTGGGGCAAAAATTGGGGATTGGTCCTGCTTTGAGCAGGGGGTTGGACTAGATGACCTACTAAGGTCCCTTCCAACCCTGAGATTCTATGATTCTAAGAGGTTTAGCAGAACTAGGGAAACAGCAATTTTCTCTTCCCATTTAAAATGTATTCTTACCTACTGTCATAAATATAAAGGGAAAGGGTTAAGGAGCTGATACAATACTATAAAATTCTCTTACCTGTAAAGGGTTAAGACTCAGGTAACCTGGCTGGCATCTGACCAATAAGGGGACAAGATACTTTCAAATCTTGGGAGGGGGGAAGGTTTTGTGTGTGGCTCTTTGTCTGAATCAGAGTGATCTCGGGGGACTAAAAGGACCTGCAGAAAATCAGTCTTCTTCAACCCAACCTCCCTGTTCTAAAGTAAGTTAGTCAGCATTGCGAATAGGTTTTGTTTGTTTTGCTTGGGGAGCTTTCCCTGTGTTAGAGGGAGGGTGTGACAGTTCCCACCCCTAGGGTCAGGGTAGCGCGGCCTACCAGTCACAGTCTCTGATGCCACCCTTCGGTGCAGGGCCGCGTGGCCTAGCGGCCAGGGTCTCTAGCGCCACCCTTCGGTGCAGGGCCGCGTGGCCTAGGGGCCAGGGTCTCTAGCGCCACCCTTCGGTGCAGGGCCGCGTGGCCTAGCGGCCAGGGTCTCTAGCGCCACCCTTCGGTGCAGGGCCGCGTGGCCTAGCGGCCAGGGTCTCTAGCGCCACCCTTCGGTGCAGGGCCGCGTGGCCTAGCGGCCAGGGTCTCTAGCGCCACCCTTCGGTGCAGGGCCGCGTGGCCTAGGGGCCAGGGTCTCTAGCGCCACCCTTCGGTGCAGGGCCGCGTGGCCTAGCGGCCAGGGTCTCTAGCGCCACCCTTTGGTGCAGGGCCGCGTCGCCTAGCGGCCCAAACCATAGCGTAACAACTCACCATTGACTCAGTGGGGAGGGTCCTGCCAAAACACGCTGAGTTTCCCCGCGGCGGGAGGTACCATTCCGTCGCCCTTCCTGAGTCACTCCCTACCAGACTTTGCGTTGGGGTATCCCATGAGGTGTAGGGTCCTCCGTGTTCAGCAGGGCCAGTCGTCGTCAGGGGCTTCTCCAGTCGCAGGGGTCCAGGCAGGCCGTGAAAGGTTTTGGTTTCTGGTGCAGTCAGCGGCTGGGGGTAGCCCTCTGCAGGAACTCCCCAGGCAGGTCCGTCCCCTACAGTCTCCTCCCTGAATGAGCTGGGCTCCCTCCCTTTATACAACTAGAACACTTGGAGCATGCCCCGTCTTGCCAGGGAGGTGGGACTTCTGCTGTCAATAACATGGGCTCAACCCTGTCTGGGATAGTGCGGGGTAAGCAGGCCCCGTCACAGAGGGGTTATTCCTGTTTTTCTGTAACATTAAGGGTTTGTCCAGACGGGGAATTCTTCTGAGTTTGGAAATTGAGTACCCTGTAAAATAGTTACCATCCTGATTTTACAGAGATGATTTTTACCTTCTTTGTTTTAATAAAATCCTTCTTTTAAGAAGCTGACTGTTTTCTATGGTTTTAAAACCCCGGGGGTGGGTTTTTAGATCACTGTGTAACCGATTGGTTAGGAGATTATTCTCAAGCTTCCCAGGAAAGGGGGTGTACGGGCTTGAGAGGGTATTTTGGGGGGAAGGGGAACTTCAAGTGGCTCCTTTCCCAGGTTCCTGTTTAAAACACTTGATGGTGGCAGCGAGAGAAGCATTTCTCAGGGTGCAAAGAATTTTGTACGTTGTGGGTTTTAACCTAAGATGGTAGAAATAAGCTTAGGGGGTCTTTTATGTGGGTCTTCACATCTGTACCCTAGAGTTCAGAGTGGGGAGGGAACCCTGACACCTACACTCTCATCTGTCATTGGGGGACAGTGGGCCATCAGCTCTTCAGGCTTCTTTAGCACTGCGTCAATGCCACTCATGAGTATCTGACCCATACTTGATCCCAGGAGTTTGTTCACATTGCTGCCTGCCACAGCTGTGGCAGTTTCTATACCGCTGAGGACAACCTCTTTGGCCATGTCTACTAATGCTTTGCCCCACTGACAGCACTGCAAACTGTAGCCTGCATGGAAGATACCAGCCCCTTGTTATCTGAAGCCACCTACAGAAAGAGGACAGAAAAGAAAGTTGACACCAACTCCAAGAACTGAGGTTTAATTCAAATTGAGAGACAAGACCAGCATGTGCTCATCATTAAAAGAGGTATTTTAATCATTTCTTCAGGGCACTTTCTAGAGCTTTGACCAATACACTTCAATAATTTGTCTTCTGCCTAATTCTGACCAACAGCTCGAATACTACTAGCTTTTAGAATATGTACTGCCAGCCAACATTAGATGCTATTCCCTTTGGAAACCTCAACTCCCCAGCTAATTCTCTACAGCTCAGGTGTACCACTACTCTTCCTCTTGGAACAGTGAAAGGATCACCTCTATGGAGAATTGTTATAAGGGTCATATCTGATGCATCGGTTTGAAGATACCAAGATGCTTATATGCTGACAGGGCCGGCTCCAGGCACCAGCCTACCAAGCACGTGCTTGGGGCGGCACCTGGAGGGGGGCGGCACTCACGGGTTTTTATATATATATATATATATATATATATATATATATACACATAAATAAAAAATAAATCTTCGGCTGGTGCCCCAGGGGAGTGGGGTGGCGGGCGAGCTAGCGCCCTGGCCGGGGCCGCGGAGGTGCTGCCCTCCTCACCGGCGCCCCCGCCGGGGGAGCTGAGCGGTGGACATGCAGCGCTCCCCGCCGTGCCCTGGCCGGGGGAGCGGGGCGCTAGGCGTGCCGCATTCCCCGTCGGCCAGGGCATCTGACCTGCCGCCCTCCCCGACGGCACCCCGGGCAGGGCAGCGGGGCTGCAGGTGTTCCACCCTACCCATCGGCGCCCCGGCTGGGGCAGTGGGGCAGCGGACCTACCGCCCTCCCCGCCAGTGCCCTGGCCGGGGGAGCGGGGCGGCAGGCGATCCGCACTCCCCACCGTCCGGGGCATCTGACCTGCCGCCCTCCCCGCCGGCACCCCAGCCGGGGCAGTGGGGCTGCGGGTGTTCTGCACTCCCCGCCGGCCGGGGCAGTGGACCTGCCGCCCTCCCCACCGGCGCCCCCGCCGGGGGAGCTGAGCAGTGGGCGTGCAGCGCTCCCCCCCACACCCCGACCAGGGGAGCGGGGCGGCAGGCATGCCACGCTGCTGGCCCGGGCAGCGGGGCAGCGGACCTGCCGTGCTCCCCGTAGGCCGGGGCATCTGACCTGCCACCCTCCTCACTGGCGCCCCAGCTGGGGGAGCAGGGTGACAGACCTGCCGCCCTCCCCGCTGGCGCCCTGGCCAGGGGAGCGGGGCGGCAGGCGATCCGCACTCCCCACCGTCCAGGGCATCTGACCTGCCGCCCTCTCCGCCGGCACCCCAGCCGGGGCAGTGGGGCTGCGGGTGTTCTGCACTCCCCACCGGCCGGGGCAGTGGACCTGCCGCCCTCCCCGGTGGCACCCCGGCCAGGGAAGCGGGGCGACGGACCTGCTGCCCTCCCCGCTGGCACCCCGGCCGGGGAAGCGGGGCGACGGACCTGCCGCCCTCCCCGCAGGCGCCCCGGCCGGGGAAGCGGGGCAACGGATCTGCCGCCCTCCCCGCCGGTGCCCCGGCCGGGGAAGCGGGGCGACGGATCTGCCGCCCTCCCCGCCGGCGCCCCGGCCGGGGAAGCGGGGCGACGGATCTGCCGCCCTCCCCGCCGGCACCCCGGCCGGTGAAGCGGTGCGATGGTCCTGCCTCCCTCCCCGCCGGCGCCTCGGCCGGGGAAGCGGGGTGACGGACCTGCCACCCTCCCTGCCGGCGCCCCAGCCGGGAGAGCGGGGTGACGGACCTGCCACCCTCCCCGCCGGCGCCCCAGCCGGGGGAGCGGGGCGGCGGGCATGCCGCGCTCCCTGCCGGCGCTCTGGCCGGAGCAGCCAGGCTGCGGGCATGGCACCCTCCCCGCCGGCCATGGCACCCTCCCCGCCGGCCCCCCGGGGTGTTTCGGCATGGTGGTGGCGTTGCCGGGGGAGGGGGTTGTTTTGGTCGGCATTGTGGGGGGGCGGCGCTTGGGTTTTTTTTTTTTTTTTTGCTTGGGGCGGCTAAAAAGTTAGGGCCGGCCCTGTATGTTGACTAGCTGACTTTTGGTGCTTTTTTAAAATATAAGCTTACTTAAGTGAAGTGTTTATTCCACATAGTAACTTAGAAGAGTGATGCTTTGACAACAGGATGAGCTTTATTGAAGAATAACAGATCTAGAAGATTTACTGCCAAGAAGTTTAGAAAGTCCTAAAGTTCCCATGCAAAGAAAAGGGTCAAACAAAAGGTCAAATACAAATGGCCAGGGTGTAATCAGTGATTGTCTTGCTACTTTAACTGGATTGCTTTGTCCATTGAGGGGGAGGGATAGCTCAGTGGTTTGAGCATTGGCTTGCTAAACCCTGGGTTGTGAGTTTAATTCTTGAGGGGGCCATTTAGGGATCTGGGGCAAAAATTGGGGATTGATCCTGCTTTGAGCAGGGGGTTGGACTAGATGACCTTCCAACCCTGAGATTCTATTATTTCTCTTGGCCATTCCATTATTTTTATGACAGTAGAGCCTGGAAGTCCAATAGTACTACCTGCTGTACAAACACACAGTGAGAGATGGTCTCTGCCTCAAATATCATTGACAAGAGAGAGTGGGAGGAGAGGTGAAAAGCCCAGATCCTCAAAGATATTTAGGCACCTAACCCCTATTGAATGGGAGTTAAGCACCTAAATACCTTTCGGGATCTGGGCCAATGTGACTTGCCTCAGGTCACCCAGCAGAGATACCCACATTTCGTGACTCTCAGGTCAGTGCCTTGTCTTCTAGGCTGCACTGCCTCCTATTTGATAACTGATTGTAGTTTCTCTCTTCTTTGGTAGGTTTGAGAGGACTGTTGCCAACATGCATGACAGCCAAACAAAAGTAAGCACTGATTGCTTTCACTTAATTTCAGGAAAGACAATACTAGACTTCTTGCAATGTTCAGTTACTCTATAAATGCATATGCATGGGACAGACCTGATGGGTAGCAAAAAAATCCTTTGATTTAAAAACAGCTGTAGGGGCATTTGCCTATAAAGCTGACTTTCAGCTGACAATGGACGCTAATGAGGAATGTTAACTACCATCCCATAAAAACCATCTCATAAAATTTTCCTCTGCCTCCAGCTTCTGTATCTAGGGATAAATCACTCGTCTGGACTACACCACTTATTAGTGCACTTCAAACTGGCTTCTCAATTCCCCCTTTACATTAATCCATCGCTTCTTCTGTTGGCAGCATATTTGAAGTAACACCCCCCACCCCCTGACAGGTGGCTGGCAAATCTGCTAGGAAACGATTCACTCCTTGTGCAGTAGTCTGCATTTTTAAAACTGAACTGCACGTCATCTGAGGTGAATCATTCAGAGTCTCCTGCAGAGCCCCATGTATTCGGTGACAGAATGCATCAACTCCCCCGGCATATCTCCCGCTCCCTCATTTCTGTCATGCCCCTGTGCTCACTCCTGTGGTACACAGACATCACAGGGGCAGCATCTAGCCAATTAAATAATGGTCACACATGTAGAGCTGGGATGTGACGTGGCAGTAAGAACCCTTTACATGGGACACCCTGACCTGAATATGCACGACTAGGTGAGGCAATGTGCCCCTTGCCACCCTCCATGATGCAGGGAAAGGTGGGGAAATGGGTAGAGCCGTGGCTGAGGGCACAGGGACATGAAGGGCCACCATGAGAAAGCTATTGACCATGAGACAGAGACAGAGATGGTTTCAGCTGCTAGAATATGAGCCACCTAAGCAGGCCTTGTAGTGCTTAGGGGCCAAACTCCAGGAGAGGGTTTGTGGCTGAGGATCCTGTGGACGGAGGTGCCTATCTGTGGCCTGGCAGCCAGGGCAGCTGCTTAGGTGCCTAAGTCCCTTCTTCTCAGCACTTTTCTCCTGTCTTTTCTCAGCTTCCTGGGTCCTGAAGATCCCTTTCTTAGGCACTTAACTCTCCCCATGCATCGTATGAGAAACCTGGGCACCTAGCTCAGGACTGAGGATATTGGGGATTGGTCCTGCTTTGAGCAGGGGGTTGAACTAGATGACCTCCTAAGGTCCCTTCCAACCCTGATATTCTATGATTCCGCAACTAGCAGGCTGCTTAGGGGTTAGGTGTTGCAATATTGAGCAGAGGAATGTCAAGTACCTCTGAAGATGTTCCCCTATGGGGGCATTTCTCTCAAGCACAATATCTCCAAGGACTACTCCTAGGGTGATACAGTTGTGCACCACCCCATGATCAAGTCTATGCCTAAATTCAGTGTCTACTCCTTAATAAACAAGGATTGCACCAATAGCCAAAGAGATTTTCACTGCCTAATCAATATATAACCCTTTCATCAAAGCTATTTTCAGTATGCTTTAGTTGGTTGTGTTTTCCCACGGAGCCTATTTCCACACTTCATGCTTTTTGGTGTGGTTTCCCCTTTAATTTGATATTTTGTTGTAAAAATATCTAAAGAGTGTGTAATAAAGCAAGAGAGGGGAAACACCATATAAAAGCATCATTTTAAGTAAATCCTTAAATGTCCTTGTTAAGTGCTTTGCTGGTGTGATAGTTGCTTGAAGTTATTAGGAGTTACTCATGAAAATGGAAACCTGCCCCTATTGCGGTCACTTTATGCACAGTTTTATGATGATGAAGACTCCCTCTGCTGCACATTGCTTACTACCTACTTACTACCCTCCGGGGGGGAGGAATAGCTCAGTGGTTTGAGCATTGGCCTGCTAAACCCAGGGTTGTGAGGTCAAGCCTTGAGGGGGCCATTTAGGGATCTGGGGCAAAAATTGGGGATTGGTCCTGCTTTGAGCAGGGGGTTGGACTAGATGACCTTCTAAGGTCCCTTCCAACTCCGAGATTCTATGATTCTACTTTCTATGCCGATTGCAGCCAGCTTCTGTACCTATCGATGGACATGTAGGTAATTAACCTTCTGAGGATGTGATGCCAGAATTTTTTCTATTAGCACAATTCCGCAGTTGAGAAACAGATTAGCCCCTAGCAAGGGGATAAAAAGAAAATCCATTTTTAATGTTTGGAAGCCTGTAGCTTGGTTCACATTAAAAGGAAAGAATTCTGTTTTCATTCTGCTCTCCTGTGAAGTGCCTGCTTCGGGGAGATATTTTCTAAATGAGAGGTGGGATGTTTTTAATACCCACAAAGGCATCAGAGACCCTGCTGTTTGAAAGTACCCAAGTCTTGGACCGAAGCGCAGCTTTGTTTCACTTTTAAAATGAACTGCTGCAAAAATTCTCCTGAGTAAAATCCGTAAAGCACTTTATCCTCCTCATCGCTTCAATGTAGAACACGAGGAAGCAGCACTGGACCTTTTCCTAAAATGTAATTTAACTAATCAGAAAGCAGACGTAGATAGAGCTATTCAAAGCCAAATAGTAGACGTGATCAGTGTTTGTCCTAATGGGATAACCTCTTCCGAGGAGCATGTAAAGCTGAGCTGGACACAGTCAGCTTGGGAGGGAAAGCAGTACGGCCTAATTCAAAGTACTGAAGATCTTCAGACTAAAGTAACTTCTTTATGTGACAATGATGGATGGCTTCTGTTACAGCTTATGGCCTCCTCACACTTAAAATCATCTTTCTTCCTGTTTTCAGACCATCTTAATTCCTCTGGGCAGCTGCCATCAATTTACATGGATGGGCCCAGAGGAAGAAAAAAAACCCAGCCGATTTGTCAAAATCCTAAAAGCTGTACAAACAGCTCCTTCAAAAGGATCATGCCTCACTTTTCAGCTGTATCTCACTTCTTCACCGGGATTGTAATAGTCTTTCCTGATGCCTGGCTGAGAAAGTTAATAATTTTTGGATTTTAATTATCTGTAGGAAGCATGATCCCGTGGGTGGGGCACTATTCTAGGATTTAGGACAGCCAGATTCAAGTTCCCTGCGCTGCCATAGACTTCTCGTGTGATCTTGGGCAAATCACGTTAGTAGCTCTGTGCCTCAGTTTCCCCATCCATAACATGGGGATAATAGCATCGCATGGGGTGGTGTGAGGATGACTATATTAAAGACTGTGAGGTGATCAGATACTACAGTAATGGGGGCCATATAAGTACCATACATAGAACTACTGTACCCAGAATTTGATCAAAATAGTGAGGTCCAGTAAACATACCTTTGGAATATCTCTTGGGGAGGTGCTGAGTTGACTTCAAAAGGAGTGATAGATTCTCAGCACCTCCTTCTAGTACACCATTTATTTAGGTGCTTAACTTTAGGGACCCAAGTTTGAAAATGTTACCCATAGGGCCAGTTTTTGAAAAGGTGTGTACGCTCTGTAGGTGAAGATAGCTGCTTTTGAAAATCCCACTAAGCACCCACCTCCCATTAACATCACCTAGGGCTTAATCCTGCCCTCACTAAACTCCCTCCCAGACTAGGGCGTTGGTTACTTTCCTTGCTCTTGCCTCTGGGGAGCTAATACTGGCTGATTCCCCCAACTTACAGCATGTTTTAGTGACAACCATACTACACAATTCTCATAACTTCATATGCATTAATGATACACATATATGGATAGAGAAATGACTTTCAGCAGATCATAACCTTGCCCCTGATACCTTACAAGGCATGCTTTATATGCAAGATCACAATTGTATGAAAATGAGGAATATGGGGGTTACAATACGCTCCCCCAAGCTATAGACTGTCACACCCAGCTACTGGATAGGTCTCTTGCCATCTCCCCCTGTTGAAGTTGTTCCACTATGTATGGAATACTTTGTTCACTGGAGCAGGGACTTGAACCTGGGTCTCCCAAGACAGTGTGCTAACCACTAGGCTATATAGTCATACAATCTTTTTCTCTGACTCGATTATTTAAGCACAGTATTGGGTATAAGAGGGGCACCACCAGCACCACATTTTGTGTGAGGCCAGATCCAGTAGACGTGTTCTAAGGAAGCCTCAGAGAACACTTACCAGATGGGGCCTGCAAGGTGGGGGAATGCTTAGTTTGAGGATCCCGTCAGGACCTAGGTGTGAGCTGGTGTCAGGAAGTCAGCCACTTTGTGCAGAAAGATAGGTGGCTAATGGACTTTCTGGCAGAAATGTAGGAGCTTAGGGATTTTAGGTGAACGGCAGCTCAGTGCAGGTTTTGAGAATATATATATATATTTTTTTTACTTTGGCACCTAAGTGGTAGGTGCCTAAATTGCTCCGTGGATCTAGCCCTCTCAACCACATGCTTAACTTTAATCATGTAAGTAGCACCATTGAAATCAAATGGACTATTCACAGGCTTAAATTCACGCATGTGCTTAAAATGCTCTGTTGGATCAGGGCCTGCCATTAACTTCCTGAATTTTACAGGAATATGCATCCTTATGAAAGGGAGCTGTTTGCACAATGGTTTCATAGGAGTGGAGGGCACGTAGCATAGTGCAGGAGGTGATTAGCTTGTTGTCGGAATAGGACCTCAGTCTCATTCACGGTGATACTCATTTTGGCACAACTCCGGGCCTGTAGCTACGCTGCTATAGTGCCACAGTGCAGACACTTCCGACCACGACAGAAGGGGTGTTTCCCCTTTGCTGTAGGCAATCCATCTTCCCAAGCAGTGGTAGCAAGGTCAACAGAAGCATTCTTCCATTGGCCTAGCTACATCTACGCCGGGGTGAGGCCAGCATGACTACAGTGCTCAGAAGTGTGAATTTTTCACACCTGTAAGCACTGCAGCTGTGCCAACCTTACTTTTAAGAATAGACCAGGCTTACACTAAGGCCACTTCTTACGGTTCTGGTAGTGTAAATGGGACTTAAGGTGGATGCAGATTTAATTTATACCCACTTTAAGGCCCCTCTACTGTGGTGTAAAGAGATCTCAATATCAATGAGAATCAGGTCCCTTGTGTTATTTTTCTCTCCTCTTTGGTGACTGTAAAACCTCACAATTTAGTATCCTACATGAATGCAATTAATGTGCTTTTTGCTCCTTCTTCCAGATCATTAATAGAAGAAGAATGGTCAGGAAAACAGCCAGAATATTTGCTGCCAAACAATTTATAGCCCATATCCCAGGAGACAAGTTTAGGCAAGTTTGGGATTTATTTTTATTGAAGATATTGTATTTATAATTTCAGCCATTAAAATGAATGTATATTAGCTGCTAGTATTAATGGACTATTAATGTTCCCAATAGAGCTGGTCAGAATTCAGCATTTCCATCTTATGAGAAATCCAAGACCCCACAATTTGACTTCATCCCAAATTGGGACAAAAAGTCAATTTGGAATTTTTCATGAAAAGAAATAATCTGGAACTACTTTGTTTCAACCTTATTAAAAGGTTTTGTTTCAATAATAATAATTTTGACTTTTACATTATATATATTATTATAAGTGCAGTATATACAGGCACACAATTATAACATAACACGTCAAAATGATAACATTGAAACACAATGCTTTGACCATATCTGGAGGGAGGGATAGCTCAGTGGTTTGAGCATTGGCCTGCTAAACCCAGGGTTGTGAGTTCAATCCTTGAGGGGGCCATTTAGGGACCTGGGGCAAAAAATGGAGATTGGTCCTGCTTTGAGCAGGGGGTTGGACTAGATGACCTCCTAAGGTCCCTTCCAACCCTGATATTCTATGATTCTAAATGAAACATTTTGATAATTTCCCACTAAATTGACACATTCCTGTGAAATGTTTAGACATCATCAAATCAGCATTTTCAAAAGAAAAGTTGCTCCACTGGAAAAAAATTCTGTTAATTCTAGATTCCACTATAGGCTGGTTTACATTTAAAAAGTTACCAGCATAACTATGTCAGTTAAGGTTCTGATTTTTTTGCTCAAATAGTTATGCCCATAAAAGCTTTAGTGTAGATGCAGTTATATCAACATAGAGATTCCTTATATTGATAGAGCTTATTTGGGTTTCCAAACTGAAATAAGCTATACTGGTCTAAGCACATTTATACTGGTATAACTGTGTCCACACTGGTAGAGGGGTCATTTTAATTATACTGGTATAGTTAAAGGGGCAAAACTTTCTAGGGTAAACAAGTCCTTAGTCTCCCATAACTTAATGGGCCAAGTCCTCAGCTGGTGCCTATGGGTGGAGGTGTACTGAAGTCAATAGGAGGCAGTGTTGCCTAATGGATAGAGTACTTACCTGGGACTCAGGAGCACTTACATGGGACTCTATTCCTTACTCTGCCACTGGCCTATTTGGTGCCCTTGGACAAGTCACTTAATCGCTCTATGCCTCAGTTTCCCCATGTGTAAAACAATACTGAGCCTCTTTGTAAAGTGCTTGGAGATCTACTGATAAAAAGCTACATATAAAAGCTAAGTATTATTATTGTTTTGCCAAATGGAACCAGCTGACTGTCTGGTGTGTGCTTATACTTGCACATGCATTGCTCCTGGTCCGCTTCTTGCTCATTTCAGAACAAGACAATAATTTCACATTTTGTGTTAATAATTACAGTGTTAATAAGTTTTAGATTACTTTTTTCCACTCTTGTAATCAAACAGCTTTGTTGGTTATCACAAGCTATCAGTTCATACATTACTCTTATGGTTTTATATTCAGATCTGTAATATTATGTATACATTGCTCTTTGTGATTCAATTTCCATAACTAAATTCTGAAATAATTACTTTGCCCAAGGCTTCCTTGATCAGGTATTTTCAGAAAAGAAATAACACCGTTACCTCACTTCATTTATTCTCCGCTGGGTGCATAATTATCATTAACTCCTTTGAGCTAAGGTGAAGTTGGAAATCGATGCACATCCAAAGATAGTCATATTGTCTCATCAGATATATTTCCAAATGACTAAGATTACAGAGTGTAATTATTCTCTAAAGAGACCTCCTTGAAGATCCAATTATTACATTTTACTCACCATAGTGTATAACTTGCTGGGGAATATGGATGGATAAATACAGATTTAAAACCAATAGAAGGCTGATTCTAATTTACAGTACAGTCCCTTTACACTTAAAGTGGGGGTAATTCAAACCCATTTTGAGGCCCCTTTAGTGGTGTAAATGGGCCTTAATTTAATGAGAATCAGACCCATAATATTTCAGGAGATGCAAAGATACAGGGTCCTTGCCCTTTAAGAACTTCCAGCCTGATTCTCTTCCCTTAGAACTCGGGATATGTCTTCACAGCACCTAACAGGTCTGATTCCCAGGGCAGATAGACAGATTTGCACCGGCTCACTTTAATCTATTGTAATGCAGACAGACCCTGGTCATCGGCAGGCGGAATCAAACCTGGGACCTCTGTGATAAACTTTAAATCTTTTTACATGTATTAACTGAGAACTAGCATTACCATAAGGTTTAACATCTGTGTCAAAATTCTTATCCCCAAAACTTAACATTAATACTAAAAATTTTATCACAGATGTGTGTTTACAAGTATCTTTATGATAGCTCACCCTCTGTACAGACAGGCTGGTTTGTTCATTACCCATGGTGTCCTTTGACTCTTTCCCATGTAATCAGACACTGGCTTTTCTTTCCCTCCAGTGTTCCCCTCTGTGTGGGCTCTTAATTTAATCATGTTTCTGGAATTTTGGTGCCTCAGGGTCTGGTAAGATAAGTGTGTTTAGGGGGATCCTGCATATTGCCTGGCCCTTTGGAGATCCGTCTCCCAACCCCAGGACTTTACATATGCAAAAAAATCCAGTTCCCTGTTCGGGGTTACCCTGTGTTTTCCCCCTCCCAGCACTGAGTCCTTCCCTGCCCGCTAGTGGGTTGCATCTTGATTTAAAGAGACATACTTACTTTCCAAAAACTTCTTAGAAATAGCATCTTGAAAAACTGGGACCTGGATTGGGGTACCCTCCGCCACCCCTTTCTCCATCCCTGAGAAGTCAGCTGTGTGACTGCTCCCCTCCAGGAAGTCGGTCACACAACTCCCTCTCAAAACAGGGATCACGGGCTGAGTGCCTGGGTGCACAGTTGCTGACTTAGCCGTTTGGCCTGGGCATCCTCTCCCAAATGATCAGCGAGGAGACGCTCCTATACTCCTGCTATTCCTTCCCCAGTTTCCTCCTCTGGGCCCCCCTCTAAGACACATTTCTCTGTGCTCCCAGAGACGGGCTCCGTTCCTTGTTCAGCTGCAAAATCCTGCCAGCCAAACACTGGGACAGTTTCCTTAATCACTGACAATACCTCTCGTGCCCCCGATCCTGAGTGCACGTTGCCTTCTGCAGGAAAGGAGCTAGTCTCAGCCCCTCCCATACTTGGAAGCACACTGTATTACAGAGTCAGAGGAATCCTCACCCACCTCAGTGGTTTCTGAGATCCCTCGCCCCTTCTCTGGGCTCTCCTCTGGAACACATTTCTCTATGCTGCATAGAGCCTAACAGCAGGAGCAGATGGGTCCGCTGAATAGGTTGAGTGCAGATTCAAGAAAGCCCAAGTGGAATACCCTCAATGTGACTTTTGAGGCATTCGCCCAGCTCTCAATAAGAACAAAAGGTGAAGGTGGGATTTTAAAAGCCACCTAAAGGGTTTGGATGTTTGCATTTCTGTTATAAATTAATGGGAATTGGGTATCCAGATCACCGACACAGCTTTGAAAGCTCCGTCTGTAATGTTTCCGCCAGAATATCCTGATATAGTGTACTGATGCATCACAGTTTTAGCCACCAGGGTTATGTTTTACCGGTACAGAGCACCTGCCAGACTGAAGGATCTTAAAGTGCCACTAAGGGAGGGATAGCTCAGTGGTTTGAGCATTGGCCTGCTAAACCCAGGGTTGTGAGTTCAATCCTTGAGGGGGCCATTTAGGGATCTGGGGCAAAAATTGGGGATTGGTCCTGCTTTGAGCAGGGGGTTGGACTAGATGACCTCCTGAGGTCCCTTCCAGCCCTGATATTCTATGATTAAAGTTCAATCAATGTAAGAATAGGAGATTCCAATGTTTTGGCTAGGATAGTAGTTTGCATACTTTGGTTCTGTGCATGTTTACCTGTTTGTTAGCGGATCACACAGCTGCAAAACTAACATTGACACCTGCACAACTCGCAGTGCATTCTGGGGACCAAATTACTTTCTCTTTAAAATGTGATTTCTTCTACCGATTCCCGGTGATAGCACCACTAAGCACTGTGCTCCAAATGGCCCGGGCTTTCTAATTGCTCACTGCCTTTTGTATGACAAAAAACAGGGCTGGAGCTCTCTCATCCTCCCCATATTTTTGCACAACTGTAGCCACTATCTCCTGACTCAGTGTCAGGCCTCAGTGGGAAAACAACGGAGGGATCTCAGCCCTGTTTTAATTGCCCTCTTCCCAGCAGGTTCATTACAAAAGTTTAGCACTATTTCTGCTTCATCAACCCTTTGGTAACTCAACGAACTGATGGGAGGAAAGAAGAGAAAATGCTTTGGAAAGTATTTTCATATGCAAACCGAGTTCCTTTTATTCTTTCCATTCTTGAACACACGCTGTTAGGATTTGGATAATGGGTTCTAATTATTTTGGTTTGCAAATGTCAAGCTGGCTTGGAGGTGTATGTGTCTTTCCCAATTATCCTTTTCCTCAAGTTATTTGTGTGGCACCAACTGTGTTACAAAAATGGAGATAGCTGATGCTTTGGACTGAGTGATAGGCTGTTAACCACCCTGATGCAAGAGTATGGAGGCGGCATCATATTATTCATTAACAAGGCTCATTCTTCAGCTTTTGAACATGCTTCTTTTCATGAAATCATAGTCCCAACAAGAGTGTATTCTGAACTGTTGAATGAAGGCTGATCCACTCCATGACCTGCTATGGGAACCAGCACAGAACACCTGAGCCAGAAATATTGCTGCAAATCCTTTACTCTCCTGCAAAGTTGCTTTAATGTTGTGCCCCAGGACGTTCCCACTCAGTAATTCATAGAACGGTGCTATGTAGCACTAGTGTGGTAGCCAAAGGTATCTTGAGCTTATCCACAAAGCAGATTTAGAGCAGGAATGTAGGGGTAAGAAGATACAGCAGATGTCTAGATGATCTCATGAGGTGGGAAGCCAGAGGACCCTGGAGTCAACTCACTGCTAATGCCCAAGGCCTTTGCATGAATGGCTCTGGAATCTTACAGGCCTCAGGGGAGCCAAGAAAAAGGGCAGAATCACTGCCAGTTCTGCAGGGGAGGAGATGAACCTAAGCAGTGTTTTCCTCCCCCAAGAATCCCTTCCAAGAGCAGGTGTGAACTGAGTCGGAGGTTCTAAAATGGAACCCACAAATATTTTAAATCTCAATATTTCAGCATGCTGTTTTGGACTTCCCAGTATTCCCCTCCTGCCCTAGATTCACCCTCCGTATTGGTATACCCATTACATTAGATGGGACTTTAAGTCGGCACTGCTTTTAACTTACATCGCTAAGAAAATTTATTGAGAAATGCTTACATTCTTCGGTTTAGCACAAAAGTGGGAAAGTCCTAAATACACCCCCAGGTAAAATCAGTCAGGAGTGCTTTCCTCAGAGCAAGTAATTGAAAATTTCAGTTTGTCAATTAAAGCTGTTTTGTGGTGTGTGCAAAAAAGGCTCCTTTAAATTGATTTTATGAAGGGTTTTGGGGGGAGATGAGGTATTCTGTGATCCAATTTGTTAAAATGTTGATTAAAGATTTGTGTTCTCTCTCCTTTGGTGATAAAATAACTTATTAGAGGTTTCTGCTGAAATAAATTTGTTAGTCTCTAAGGTGCTACAAGTTTTTCTTTCTTATTTTCGTTTAACTTATTAGAGTGTATCCAAGGACAGCTGGTCCCAGAGAGGAGACCAGGCCCAGTGCCCCTGTGTCAGAGCAGGTGGGAACTGAGCCAATTAAAAGGGGGCCAGGCTACATGTAGGTCTATTATAGTCTGTCCCAGGGTAAGAAAAGAAGTGTTTAGAGCAGGCTGTGCCTGGGAAGAGGAGCCATAGAGGAGTGGAGCTCACTCCTGTGATGGGGCTCTGGAGCAAGGGCCATGTACCCAGGAAGGTTGCCCTGGACCTGCTGTTCCAGAAGAGCAGCAGAGCTGGCTGGGAAGGAGGAGTTGAGGATCTGTTTGTGTTGAACAATAAAACCTATATCCAGGAGAATGGGTGGAGCAGTGTATGCTCAGAAGCTGGGCAGAAGTCATTCATCAAGAATCTTCCTCACCCACAACTATTTCACATTTGGGGACAATATATACCTTCAAGTCAGCGGACTGCTATGGGTACCCGCATGGCCCCACAGTATGCCAACATTTTTATGACTGACTTAGAACAATGCTTCCTCAGCTCTCTTCCCCAATGTCCCTACTCTACTTATGCTACCGGAAACCTACTGACCGCTATACTTATCTACATGCCTCCAGCTTCCATACAGGATACACCACACCATTGTCTACATTTGTCTACAGCCAAGCTCTAAGATACAAACCACATTTGCTCCAGTCCCTCAGACAGAGACAAACACCTACAAGATCTCTACCAAGCATTCTTAAAACTACAATACCCACCTGATGAAGTGAAAAAACAGATTGACAGAGCCAGAAGAATACCCAGAAGTCACCTACTACAGGACAGGCCCAACAAAAAAAATAACAGAACACCACTAGCCCCCATCTAAAACCTCTCCAGCGCATCAAAGATCTACAGCCTATCCTGAAAGACAATCCCTTACTCTCACAGATCTTGGGAGACAGACCAGTCCTCACTTATAGACAACCCCCCAACCTAAAGCAAATACTCATCGGCAACCACACACCAAAAACACTAACCCAGTAGCCTATCCTTGCAACAAAGCCTGATTCCAACTCTGTCCACATATCGATTCAAGTGACAACATCATAGGACCTAATCACATCAGCCAAACCATAAGGGGTTTGTTCACCTGCACATCTACCAATGTGATATATGCCATCATATGCCAGCAATGCCCCTCTGCCATGTACATTGGCCAAACTGGACAGTCTCTACGCAAAATAATAAATGGACACAAATCTGACATCAGGAATCATAAAATTCAAAAACCACAGAGTCCTGTGGCACCTTACAGACTGACAGACAAATTGGAGCATAAGCTTTCATGGGTGAATACCCACGAAAGCTTATGCTCCAATTCGTCTGTTAGTCTATAAGGTGCCACAGGACTCTTTGTCACTTCTACAGATCCAGACTAACACGGCTACCCCTCTGATACTATTAAAAAACAAAGTAGGTGGACACTTCCACCTCTCTGGTCACTCAGTAACAGATTTAAAGGTGGCAGTTTTGCAACAAAAAAAAGTTTCAAAAACAGACTCCATCGAGAAACTGCTGAATTGGAATTAATTTGCAAACTAGATACCATTAATTTAGGTTTAAATAGAGACTGGGAATGGCTGGGTCATTACACAAATTGAATCTATTTCCCAATGTTAAGTATCCTCACACCTTCTTGTCAACTGTCTGTCTGAAATGGACCCTTTTGATTATCACTACAAAAGTATTTTTCCCTCCTGCTGATAATAGCTCTCCTTAATTAGCCTCTTAGGGCTGGTCTACACTAACCCCATAATTCGAACTAATATACGCAACTTCAGCTACGTGAATAACATAGCTGAAGTCGAACTATCTTAGTTTGAATGAAAAAGCACTTACCCGGGGTCCACACGCGGCGCGCAGGCTCCCCCGTCGACTCCGCCTACTCCGTTCGTCGAGCTGGATTACCAGCGTCGACGGCGGAGCACTTCCTGGTTCGATTTATCGCGTCTAGACAAGACGCGATAAATCAAACCCAGAACATCGATCCCGCGCCTCCGACCGGACGCGTAAGTATAGATGTACCCTTAGAGTTGGTATGGCAAATTCCACCTTTTCATGATTCTCTGTATGTATACATATCTTCTTGCTATATATTCCATTCTATGCATCCGATGAAGTGGACTGTAGCCCACGAAAGCTTATGCTCAAATACATTTGTTAGTCTCTAAGGTGTCACAAGTATTCCTGTTCTTTTTGCGGATACAGACTAACACGGCTGCTACTCTGAAATTTGCCATTAATGTCTGAACTGGGCTTTTATTCAAACCTACACTGGAGTGATCCACCTGCTTAACAGTGACAGCTCTAAACTAAGTCAATTTGCATGAAATGAAATACATTTTAATGGGGGGGAAATGGAGTTCACTGTGACCATGGCAAGAATCTCATTTCCACATATAACATGACATAAAATAACATGTCCACACTATTGACTGATGATAGAACATTTGCATTTTATTGGAAGTCTCTCTCATTGCAATAGATGCCAAAATGCTGCTCTCCTTTTTCCACTCTTTTTTATTGTGTGTACTTAGTGTACCAGGCTGTTAAGAAAGGCTGGTTCTTCTTACAGCAGTGGCTGAATCAGCTCCTTAATACGTCACAGACTTTATAGGCAAGAGGGGACCTGTTACCTAGGGGCTTGTCTACACTGGCCCTTTACAGCGCTGCAACTTTCTCACTCAGGGGTGTGAAAAAACACACCCCGAGCACTGCAAGTTTCATCACTGTAAAGGGCCAGTGTAGATGATGCACCGGCGCTGGGAGCTACTCGCCTTGTGGAGGTGGGTTTTTTAGAGCGCTGGGAGAGCTACACAAGCTGCGAAGACATGCCCTTTGTCTCTAATTAAAACACTATGATCAATGGGCCTTATTCTCCTCTGCCTTGCAATTTGTGAAGTCATTTCCAACTGTGCAAAAGCTGTAAAATCCCCCCCTTTTAATCAGGAAAAGGAACACAAGCCAAGAACAACTTAAAGGATATTTAGATAAATTAGATGTAATTCAAGTCAGCAGGGCCTGATTAAATTCATCCTAGGGTACTAGAGGAACTCGCTGAAGCAATCTCAGAAACACGAGGAGTTCTCTTTGGGAACTCCTGGAGGACAGTTGAGGTCCCAGAGGATTGAAGAAGGGCAAACATAGCATCTATCTTTGAAAACAGAAACAAAGGGGATCCAGTGAATTATCGACCTGTCAGCCTAACTTTGATACCTGTATACTTTGATACACTACTGGGATCTTACAGGGGTCAGTCCTGGGTCCAGCACCATTCAATATTTTCATTATTGGCTTGGATAATAGAGTGGAGCATATACTTATAAAATCCGCAGATGACATCAAGCTGGGAAAGGATGGAAGTACTTTAGTGGACAGGATTAGAATCAAAAGTGACCTTGAAAAATTGGAGAATTGGTCTGAAATTAACAAGATGAAATTCAATAAAGACAAGTGCAAAGTACTACACTTAGGAAGGAAATATCAAATGCAAAAATGGAGACTAATTGGCTGGGTGGTAGTCGCGCTGAAAGGGATCTGGGGGTTATATTGGATCACAAATTGAATAGGAGTCGATAACATGATGCAGTTATGAAAAAAGGCTAATATTCTGAGGTGTATTCCTATGAGGAAAGGTTAAAAATCTGGGCATGTTAAGGGATTAAAAACAATCTTCAACTATATTAAGGACTGTTACAAAGAAGTCAGGGATCAACTGTTCTCCATATCCATTGAAGCTAGGATAAGAAGTAATGGGCTTAATCTGCAGCAAGGGAGATTTAGGTTAGGTATTAGGAAACACTTTCTAACTATAAAGGAAAGTAAGGCCTGGAATAGGCTTTCACGGAAGGCTGTGGAATCCCTGTTACTGGAGGATTTTAAGAACAGCTTGGACAAACACCTATCAGGAATGATCTAGGTATACTTGTGGTCCTGACTCAGCACAGGGGGCTGGGGTTGATGACCTCTCAAGCTCCCTTCCAGCCATAAATTTCTATGACTATGATTATGCACCCACTTTGCCTACTGGGCATGAGTGCAGGATGCAAGGCAGTTGGGAGTCAAGTCCACTCCGCCTACATACATGAAGAAGGATTGCAAGAGATGGGCCTTAAGATTTATTTGCAATAGTTTTTCCTCTACCTTCGCCCCAATATTTCTGAAGCTGAGTTGATTACGGTCTTCAAACAAAGAATCAGATTCAAAACACTGTCAGTATGACATCTTGGTGCCAAATTTTGTAAGGTTATTCACATATTTCTTAAAACAGTCTGCTCACACACACACTAGTTTACACCGTGTGAAGTTTGTGGCATTCATCAGCTTCCCATCATTACTTCCAGATTTTCCCTTTTACTTTTCAATACACACCACTTATTTAGAGTCTCCAAGAGAGAAGCTCTTTTAATAACACCACCTAACTCTTATATAGTGCTTTTCATCAGTAAATCTCAAAAGGAGGTCAGTATAATTAGCCATATTTTATAGATGAGGAAACCGAGGCACAGAGCTATGAAGAGATTTGACCAAGGTTATCCAGCAGGCCACTGAAACAGTGGGGAAAGAACCCACAATTCCTTTGAGTCCCAGCCCTAGCTGTGACTTCAGGGCAAATCGATTAAAGTCAACCTAAGTTTGGATAAACTAACTTTCCTAAAGAGAATTTCAAGATCAACTTGACTGTCTCTTTCCTTCCAAAATGCTTGTGAACAAGGCATCTAGAGAGATCACTACTTTCCTTTTGAATAAGGGAGATACATCACATTTCAGTTGAATGCTCATTTGGAAGGATCTGTTTATTCTCCATATAAATCAATGGCGGCAGCTCAAGGCAATGCAGAAGGTCTGTAAACGGAAGCAAGTAATTTGTATGATGAGGCCACAAAATGTTACCTGGGCTATCGATCATGGTCACATAAAGCAATTGCTTTGGTCTGGAGATCAGCAGTGCTTCAATTCAGGCTGAACTACTTCTTTGCCACAGTGGGGCTCCCCACAGCTCCATGTGTTTTCCAGATTAGGAACGTCTCCTATACAATTCTGTCATGCAATGACCACTGCAGTGTGGCTTCAAAGGCTAAGTATAATTAGCCTTGGAAGGATTTGATCATCATCGGTAAACGTCAATTTCACCATACGCACACAAGCTGACAAACATATTTCCATAAATAATCATCAAAATTCACAGCTAGACAAAGTAAGAAAACTACTGCTTGAGAACTTATGAGAGTCCCACCTCAATGTGTATAAAACACATTGTAATGCCCCTATCAGCCGAGCTGGAGCAGGGGCACTATTTAGGCAGCTTTTACTTTTTGAACCACAATGGCTATTGTTATTAGATAATTGCAGACTGCCTGCCCCCCTGTAATTTCCTGCACGTTGTGAACATTTAAATCGATGAAAATCTTTAAAAAATGCTTAAACATCATCAATATTAGCCATCTAACTAATAAAAAAATATATATCAACATTGAATTCTGCCAAGCCTAAGTATAATAAAGAGATGGGTCATGTCTGTTGTCCCCTGTTTCCAGATAGAAACAATGTTAGAGGCTAGCTTTGCACTGTGTGGTCCCTGGAGCTCAAGGCACTGGCTCTAGGCCCCGCTGACCGTTTGGAGTAAGAGACAACCCTCGCCCCAAATAGCTCCCAATGCATTTGTATAGTGCCTAGTACAACAGCGCCTCTATATGCTAGCGTAATGCATAGAATACAAATAAAATGGGCATTGCAGACCGAGGCCACTCTTCTGCAAAAGCAGGTGGACTGAAATCTTGGTGGGAGCACAGTTTTCACTTCTAAAGACGAGGTGTAGGTGCTGCAAGCAAGAACATTTTCCTGTACAGTCCCAGTAACATCCTGCCTGTGCTGTGCAAATAGACCAGCACAGTTAGCCGCTACATTCCTCTGCAGCAGGCAGCTGTGTATTGAAGCCATGACAGAACGGACCTCTAGTCATTTTTGGTAGACTCCTTGGTCCGAATTCTGATCTCATTTACACAGTTTATGCTAATATGATTCCATTTACTCTTGATTCATGCCAGTGGAAGTCAGCTCACAATATATATTCTGTTCATTAGGTTAATATACAATACCTACTCCATGCAGCTCCATTCCATGCAATATATCCCTTTCCTTTTATTCTGTATAGTACAGAAAACCCTTTGGACAGTATGCAATTGCCACCCATGCTAACTGCACAAAAATACACACTTTTAAAATATAAGAAGATAATCACGTGTAAATACACAGCAGATCTAAAACAAAAGGACCAGCTTCTGATATCAGTTATATCAGGATAAATGAGATTAGAATCTGGTCCCAAGGCATCTAATATAGAAAGATATTTGAACCAGTTTCCACGCATACATTGAAAGTGTGTCATAAAACAAGTATTTTTCATCAGCCTTGCATGGATGGGGAAATTAAAAGTGTTGTAATCTCATCACCTGCGTGTGTGAGCTGTTAGGAAGAGGTAATAGCTAAGGGTGGAAATACCTGAGGGGATATACAGTTTAGGAGCAGACACTGGATCCAGAATGATTAAAAAATCCCAAATTGAAAAAGTGAGCAAGGAGAATAAGAGGCATTTCACTGGTGATGGAGAAAAATTCTCTTGTTTGGTTTTGTTCTATCTTGCAAACCGTTTTGCTAACTTTATCAGTTAGCTGATGATTAAATACTTCACGCAATTGTAGCAATAGAAGAAAAAAGGTAAAACCTCTTAATAACTCAAAACTAAATGTACAGTGATAGAGGTGTTCTAGACACCACTTTTATTGCACAATTTGCATTTGCCCTCTCCCCAGTGGAGGAGGTGGTGCATCTAGAACTTGTCCCCTTTGCCATCCATAAGACCACTTGCTAAACTGATTATTTCGGATTTGATGAAGGACAACAGAGATCATTTAGAGTTAGATACCTAGGCACTTTTAATTATCCCATTAGGTGCTTAGCTGCATTTTTAGGCACCTAAAAACCTTTACAAATTTGACCCTAAATGTCTTAGTTTGGGAACAGCTTGCTAGGCTTAGATAAGATGATCTGAGTGAAATGTTTAATGCTAATAGTTTATTCACCAAAAATAATGCAATTTCAGGCTGATGATACCATTTGCAAACTTGAAATGAATTCAGTTTATAGCTTAAAAAATGTTCAGGCTAGATTCACAAGGGATTGTTCGGTGCCATTCACAAAAACACAGAAGTGAAGGTGCCTGTCTTACGCTCTACAGTTAGAGCGCTCACTTGCAATTCACGAGACCCCTAGTTCAAATCCCTGGTCCAAATCAGACTGAGTGGGAACTTGAACCCAGGCTTCCCACATCCACCGTGAAAACACTAAACAATGGGCTATTGGGGCAGGGCGGGGGCACACAACCATCACCACCTCCTCCAGTTTTGAGGATGGCATTTCCAAATATCCTTTACATTAAGCAAACAACAAAAACAATTTAAAATGCCCAGAATAGAAATGAAACCTTTCATTTCAGGTTAAACAAAATGTTTCATTTGACCCTAAATGATTTTTTTGGTCTGTTTTATTTTACCAAGGAAACTTAAAAAACAATTTCTCTTCCCCTGCCTCCCCGCTCTCCCACTGATTTTTTGGTTTTGCCAACCCCCCCACCCCAAACAAACCCACAACTGGTTATTTCAACATCTGTACTCTTGTATAAGGTGGGTCCCCTGAATCACCTCATACAAAAGTCTACAGGACCCAATCCTGTAGTTGGATCTATACAGGGAGATCCTTTTAGCCATGCAAAGTGCCACTGACTTCAATGCATGCCACTGCTTCTTTTTGAGCCTCTCTCTATTGCCTCGGGGGAGGGATATGGGGAGGAGGCAGAGGGCCCAGCTCTGCCTCCTCCCCAAACCCCTCCCCCGAGGCGGCGCCACTGCGCTTTCCCCCGCCTCCTCCCCATACCCCTCCCACGAGGCGGCGCTGCTGCGCTTTCCCCCGCCCCCCCACCAGGCTTACCGCCTGCCAAACAGCTGACGGGCGGCAAGCCTGTGAGCTAAGAAAAGTGGCTTGGCGGGGCGGTGCCTCCGGAGGTGGAACTCGGAAGCGGAGGTTAGCTGGGCGCGGGGGGGCTGGCGGGGAGCTGCCGGTAGGTGCTCCAACCCCGGAGCACCCACGGAGTCAGCGTCTATGTTAACAGACCTTGCTCGGAACTCCTGCAGGAGCCTAACTTGGTATTAACCCTTTGTTTGACAAGACAGGGAATTTAACTCTCCCTCAGGGAATTACTTGTCCTGAGACAGGAAGACCAGGCCCCTTGTTTAAAATGTTTCTCCAGTCAGTCATTCACTTAATTATTTCTATTACATCAGCACATAGAAGCCCCAACTGAGCCCACTGTGCAAGGCACCTCTGCACAAAACTAGGAAGTCCCTGCCTCAAAGAGTCTGAATAGACAAGGATGTATTGTTAGCCCCATTTTACAGCTGATGAAACTAAGGCAGAGAGAAGGGAAGCGACTTGGCCAAAGAAGTCTGTAACCCTGACAGGAAATGAACCAAGATCTTCTGCTCTCCAGTCTGGCATTTGAACCACACGATCAAGTTCCTTAGCGTGTCTATACATTCACTTTAGCTATGGAATCTAGATAACACTGAACTTATCTGTGATAATTATTCTTAATGTCAGTCATCTCATGCAGATTGAAAAGGCTCAAAACATTTGAACTATTTTAAATGGCACATTTCCACCTTTAAAAATCCACTGTCCGTTTAAGCCAAAGAAGCCATTTGCTCATGAAAAGGCAAGTCCCACATACTCAAGCCAGGGGAACTATGCCTAATTGACTTATAATTGAGGGCAGGAACCCAAGAGGAGTTTAGCAACTTGCATTTCCTTGTTGAGAAACCACAGTGTGAAGTTAATGCTCCTCAGGGAGCAGCAGTTACTTTCAGAGCTCCCCAATGTACACAGAGCACAAATGGAGAACAAGGCTCCAAATCTGTTGCATCAGAAATCTCTTATGTCGTCTATAATTTTAATCTATTTCCTTCATCTGCTATTGTGCAAATAAGGATGCATTTCCCTGTTGGTATTTTCATTCCCATAAACACTTTAATAAAAGAATATCATTCTTGCTTCAGCTAATGCATAGCACCAACACAGCAAGGTTTGGAGAAAATTTGTCCCGAGCTCTTACATACTTTTGGAGGCAGGAAGATTGGATTTCTTGTTTAATTTAAATCTACAAGTGGTTTCACAGGCAAAGCTCACGGAGATGAAACACCTCATTAACAGGCAGGCCCTGTTGGCTGGAATATGCTCCCCCAATATCAAGATTGATTTAACTAGCTGTATGAAAAATGACTTTTTTTAAAAACCATTGAATTTTGTAAGACATTTGAGAACATAGTGCCCGACCCAAAGCCCAGTGAAGTCAGAGGGAGTCTTTGGATTGCCTTCAGTGGTCTTTGGATCTCGTCCTTCATGGCCAGCTTTCTCCCCAGCATTAAGGCTGGCCCAAAAGCAAAAAAACCCACTAGACCTTTTTTAAAAGTGTGAAAAAATACAAGACAGCGCCCCACCCCCATGGTTAAGGGACTCCGTTGGGCTGTAGTTGACCTCGGTTCAAGTCCTGTTCTGAATCAGGCAGATCCCACATCCCAGGACAGTGTTGTAACCAATGGACTGTTATAGAGCCAGTCTCGTGCTATCGCCCAATGAATATTTCATTATATATGTAAGCAGAGTCTGGATGAGCTCTCCCCTGACATCTAGTGGTGAGCTGTGGAAAAAGACTTCAGAAGCTGATCTCGTTTGCATGGACACACTCACCCTGCCTAAAGAAAGGAATACTTGTGACACCTTAGAGACGTGGAAGAAAGCTTACGCTGAAATAAATTTGTTAGTCTCTAAGGTGCCACAAGTATTCCTCTTATTTTCTTTTTGCTGACACAGACTAACACGGCTACTACACTGAAACCTGTCTAGGTGCTCAGCATGATGGGACTGCTGGCCCAAATGATCACTTGTGACTAGTGTTGGATCCCCAGTCTCCTTGTTATTGGGGCAGGAGTAATAAAGGATTGTTATCCTTGTTGTGTGAACCGAGGGCAGCAGAACTGTACCTGGCATACCCCCATGGAGAGAGACACCCTCAACTGAAGGGCACTCAATAGGCAGGGGACATGGGTTCCAAAGCCCAAGGAGTTGAGAGAGTGAGGATAGCTACTTGTACCTGGTGGTGTGGGCCCTGCTTAAGGGCCCTAGACATCATTTGACCTTTTCTCTCTCCATGGTATAATCAAAGAGCTAATCTAGACTCAATTGAGAGTCTTGTTACATGCTGCAGAGTTGAAATTATGGATACCTTTGGGACAGTGTCTCTATTGCAAGAGACTGCCCAGTGTGCACCAGCAGTGAGGCTCCCCCACTAACAGCTGAAATCACAGAGAGCTGTGTTAAGTGTGTGGGGGGCTCTGAAGACATCTTGGTGAGCAGGCAGCTGGTGGAGAGGCGTGGCAAGCGGCTAGCAGGGCGGAGAGGTGCGACCAGCAGGGTGGCTGGTGGAGAGGTGTGGCAAGCAGCCAGCAGAGAAGCTGGTGGAGAGGGCCAGAGCCAAGCCCTGCAGAGGTGTGGCAATAGGCCTTTGGGGCCATGAGTGAGTGCCCGAGCAGTGCAGTGTGTAAGGTGCCTCCTTACCTCCCCTCCCCCCGCCCCCCGCCTTCCACACAGAGTGGGAGGTGAACTCTGAGGATCAACCTCTGACCTCTGCGGATGCACTGGCCAAGGGCAGCAACTGTGAGTGGGGTACAGAGAAGGGACAGGCACGTTAAAGGGACTTTTGAGTTGCTGGACTCAAGACCCTGAGGAGAAAAGTACACTGCCCAGCTTACTTGGGGGCATGCTCATGGTTTGTGTTTATGAACCCTAGTTACAGTGTTTTCCCAAATTAGTGCTGAGTTAATTCCCTCCTTTTATTAAAAGTTTTTGCTACACTCAGACTCTGTGCTTGCAAGAGGGGAAGAATTACCTCTTAGAGGCGCCTGGGGCGGGGGTGTGTAATTGTCCCAGGTCACTGGGTGGGGGCTCAAGCCGGTTTTGTGTTGTATTGTTGAAAGGAACCCCTAGACACTGAACCCAGCCCTTGTTGCTGCTGGCTCCATCTGGCAGAAGGATTACATACACAAAAAGTGAAACAGTACCAACAGAGGAACATTCACAAGACGCTGATTCTGTATCCAGGGGCCCAGGCACTCGTCTAGTTCAAATTCTTATTCAGGTAGAACAAGAAATTCAGCCTGCCTCTCCCAGGTGGATGCCATTCCAGAAATTCCATCCTGGGCCTGAGAAATCTTCTCAATGCATCGGCATATTCTGACCAAAAAAAAGTTGCACTGAAACATTCCCCGCCACCTCTACTCAGGGTGCAGCCTGAAAAACTTCACTAGGGATATACTTCAGGACTGAGGGGAAATAATCTCATCCCCTGTGGTGATGTGCAAACCACTACTGCAAGCTCAATATTGCGGAAGTGCCTGTAATTGGCGTGCTACCCTCATGCAGGTAGGAGGTTTGGTGTATCTGCATATTCAGGGATGTCCTGGCTGCACCTCATTCCTATGCTATTCCTGTGTCTGGGCTAGTGAACCAGGAGCCTATGCTGGGGAGTGCCGGGGTGCACATTTCCTGCCCGGTCTCTCCGCACAGTGAAACTGCATTAATTGATTCCGCTCCATGCGAGGTCTTGTTAGTTTGTCGGGTAGGTGGGGCAGGGTTTGCCCAGGGAGGTGAAGTGCAAGATGCCAAACTACATGGAAATAATCAGCAGGACAACATTACAAGAGTTGGCAACATTGATTGACTCTAGTATTTGCATGAAAAGGAAGTGGGGTAAAGGTTAAACCAAAACAAGCACACTAAAAGCCAGGCCTTAGAATCATAGAATATCAGGGTTGGAAGGGACCTTAGGAGGTCATCTAGTCCAACCCCCTGCTCAAAGCAGGACCAATCCCCAATTTTTGCCCCAGATCCCTAAATGGCCCCCTCAAGGATTGAACTCACAACCCTGGGCTTAGCAGGCCCATGCTCAAACCACTGAGCTATCTTTCCCCTCTCCTCTCCTCTCCTCTCCACAGCCTTCCTCTGCTTTGATTGACACTGATGTAATGTAGGAGCGACTCCAGTGAAGTCAGAAGGCCAGATTCTGCCTGGTCTGTAGGCAATGGGAGGGGTGGCAGTAAGAAATCTCCAACCCTGCTCATGCTGCCCACTTAAGGACCAATCCGAAATCCGGCCCCTGTGCACAAGGGAGTACACAACCTGCTCCCTCCCTACTTCACTGGGGTGTACACTGCCTCAAAGGGGAAGAAAGAAGAGAGGCAGGGAGGATGCAAAGTAATCACTCTGGTCACCCCGATGAGACAGCCAAGGGGAATATGCTTGAAATTATGAAGGGTTGTAGCAGCATTCATGCTCCCTGAGACACTGGGGACTTCCAGGAGGAATGTTCCCGGTGCTCCCAATGGGCAGCTCAGCACTGCCTTTTGCTATAGAGGCAGCATACTCTACCTAGCCCAAAGGGATTACAGTGGTGTAACGCTGAAGTAGCTGAGAGCAAAGTATTTGTAGAGTAATCCCTTGGGAATCCCCTAGGCCTGATTCACAATTCCTGGGCACTTTTCAGAGTCTCCCTGTGCAAAGTGGCCATAAAACACCACCAACCAGACTGGCTTGGCATTCCGCACAGGTATATGTCAGTATGCCAGAGAATCAGGCACTCTGGCATTTGTCAGTTTACGTCAGGCAGTTAACACGGTATCAGTACATCAGTGGGGCTTTTGTGCTGCATTTAATACGTGCTGCCGTTTTGGAAGATAGGTAAAAATAAAGTCTGCTGTGAAGATTCCACGTCCTTTTCAATGCTGAGGTTGTCAGAGTTACCGCGCACTTGGAGAAATTGAAGGGGAAGGCTGATCACTGAAGTGACACATCCTTTGGCAACAGCCAGCTACAGTTATTTATTGTAACGATGCCTAACACTTCAAGTCCAGTGTCAAATGGGTTCCACTTGGATGCATCCCCACCTCCCCCAGTGAAATTTTGTAGTGCTGTGTATGTCAGATACTTTGTGAAAATTATTTATATATGAAGCACACAGTAAATCATACTTACACAACAGGTGGTGGACCAGGTGTACATTTTGCCATATCCATGAGGCTATAACCTCAGCAACCAAATAAACATTGTCTTTTTGGAGTCTGAGTTCAGCTCATTCCTTCTGGCCAGCATACCACTTCCCAGTGTGTCAAACCATCCAATGTTTACATACTTTACATTCTGCTGGCTCCCTTTCATTAAAAAGCTTAACTGTTAATTTCTTTTGCCATTCTCTTGCTCTAGGAAGAGATGAATGGCTAGAGTGGATGCCATAATGAGACTCTAGACAACCATAAGGAGCCCCGGAGAGCTGTATATAAACAAGTTTGGTCCAGTCCTAGAGCTGTGTAATTATTCGTGTGTAAAAAAAATCCCACAAAAATTCTTTTGAGTTGCACAGAGGGAGCATGGAAGCTTAGGGGAGGCTCAGAAATAATCAGGTGTTTCTAAAAACTAGTTCATTAATTAGTCATGTCTCTGTGGTCCCCTCTCTCTTCTGCTTAATCTCATTAATAAATATTAACAAAGATATTTAAGAGGAGCGGACAGTTGCTGTTTGACTACGTGCCTGGAAGACAATAGTCCCACCAAGTGATAAGTTACTTTGATCACAGCACAGTAATTTCTCCCCTTGGTCGTTTGAAGAATAGGAGGAATTATATTATTGTGGAACAAAGGTAGCCATAAGGAGCCGAAGTAGAGGTAAACTAGCACTGCAGCACAGCAGCCTCCCACCTCAGAAGGGGAAGCAGACTCAATAAAGCTATTTTATTCATGGCAGGTGGGGGACTGAACTGTGCCTCCCAATCAACACACTGGCTAGTGGAACCCTCCATTCCATTAATGCAGCGTATTTGGGGACCTAATGGTTTTAAGACGAACCATTAGGACATGCAGAGTGCAGTATTTTCCACCCCCTCCCCACCCCACTCCTGTTGAAAATTCCTGACTAGCTCTACCCAAAACATTTCCTCCTACAGCTGCTGTAGGAGAAAGTGAAAGCCTGAGACATGAGGCCTTGTATACGAGGCCCAGTATGAGGCCTGAGGCCTGGAATAAAGGGATAGTCAGGCCCTGCTGATATAAAGCAAAGTGAGAAAAAGTCAGGGTGTGAGCAGAAGTCAGGCCAGTATACAACATGCCCGCTTGCAAGCTCACAGAACCTGGCAAGACCAGGGCTGATATTGCAAAAACACACATGTTCCTGAGACATACTAGGCACAGGACATAAAAGCAGTCCAGAAGGATGGTACGAAAACACCTTGGTACCAAGTTGGGTAAAAACACTCTCCCCAAAGATAACAAGGACATGTTGGCCTCACCTAAAAATAAGGTCAGATGAGAGCATGCTGGATAGAGATGTTTTGATCAAACCAACATGTACAAGGTAAAGGGTGGTAACTAACATGAAAACATAAGAACATAAGAATGGCCATACTGGGTTAGATCAGTCCGTCTAGCCCAGTATCCTGTTGTGACGTTGCACCCCATAATGTTTTATAGAAATATGCTTATGAGTGTAAATATGACATAACTGGAATATGTTTTATGCTAGATATGCCATGTAACATATCTTTACAAAGGTTATGATCTACTGAATATCTTCATCCTATTTGTATGCATGTAACATTTTTATATCTGAAGTAATGACCATTGGCTCTATGCTTGTATTTAAAGTGTTTGCTGTAGGAAACACATAAGACAGATTTGGTCAACATAGTGTGAACGGGTTATTCAAGTAATTGGGTGTACTTAACTAACAATGGACTTTGGGAGATCCCAATCCACATCTGAGCTTTCCTGGGAAAGTTCAAACCAACATGTAAACAATGGCATCGGCCTGTAAAAAGCTGAATCATTCATAGACATGTGACTTGCCCAGGTGGCTAGAGACCCCATCTTGTGGCTGTGATGTTGTGCAACAAGAGGGGGCCCTGGAAACCCCTCTATTTGATCTTCAGATGGCTCAAAAGGTAGCCTCTCCACCCCAAAGAGATGCCTGAAAGAAACTAGAACAAAGGATAGTAACTACGGGGGTGTAAGTGATTGCTGGACCCAGACTAGGAAGGAGTATAGTCTGTCAAAAAAGCTTATTGGAACATCTGAGGGTGAGATTTACCTGCATTTAGTTTCCTACTGTATTAGGCTTAGACATGCGTGTTTTATTTTATTTTTCTTTGTAACTTACTTTGTTCTGTCTATTACTTGGAACCACTTAAATCCTACTTTTTATATTTAATAAAATCACTTTTTGCTTATTAATTAACCCAGAGCAAGTAATTAATTCCTGCGGGAGCAAACAGCTGTGCATATCTCTCTATCAGTGTTCTAGAAGACAAACAATTTATGAGTTTACCCTGTATAAGCTTTATACAAAGTAAAGCTGATTTGGGGTTTGGACCCCATTGGGAACTGGGTATCTGGGTGCTAGAGACAGGAGCACTTCTTAAGCGGTTTTCAGTTAAAGCCTGCTGCTTTTGGGTGACGTGGTTCAGAACTGAGTCTGTGTTTGTAGCAGGCTAGCATGTCTGGCTCAACAAGGCAGGGTACTGAAGTCCCAAGCTGCCAGGGAAAACGGGCTCAGAGGTAGTCCCAGCACATCAGGTGGCAATCCCAAGCGGGGGTCTCTGTGACCCAACACGTCACAGTGGCATAGTCGAGCAGGATCTGTGGGCAGCTGATTGCTTTGAAATACTGGTAGTGATTTTAAGTGAGTTTTGAGTGTGGTGACTGGAGAACAGACAAAGTGGTTACTGGTTTGTTATTTTCTGTTTGTTTAGTTCGTGTGAGGGAAATAAGCACAAGAAAGCAGGAAAATGACTACCAGTGAGGCAGTTACAAAACTAGAGCTGGCCAGACTGGAAGCAGAAGAGAAGGCAAAGGACTGAGTTTCAACTGAGGCTCAAAAATGCAGAGGCAGCCAGGGAGGAGACTGCAGCAGCCAGGGAAGAAGCTGCTCACAAAAGAGCCATGGAAACCCAGAGGCTAGCCCTGGAGTTAAAAGACAGAGAAATACAGGCCCTGATTGAGGCCTAGAAGCATGAACCGACTGTTATGGAGTGGAAGAGACAAAAACCTCCAGCAGCTGGCTCCACTTCCCCAAAAATCCACAAATGGGAGCGACTATGTTCGCAGTATGATGAATCCAGTGATATTGCCGAATATTTCATCACCTTTGAGAGACTGTGCAGCCTCCATGCAATTCCTGATGATCAAAAAATGACTACATTGATGGCAAAATTGACTGGAAGAGCTCTGTACATATTCAATAAGAGGTCTATTGATGATGCTTCAAACTATGGTAAATTTAAGGAACTGGTTTTGAAACAATTTCAGATTACACCTGAAACCTACAGAATGCATATGCTAATTGTTGTATCTTCAATAAGCACAGCGTATTGCCTTTTCCCCTGAAAAAGATCCCATGTGCTTCTTATAAGCATAACATTTTTGGTGGAGAATTGCGAAAGGGGGAAGACATGCACTGTGATTGTTGAAAATACTGCTAAATATTGCTAAAAGGTATGTCATATGTATAAAGTGATCATTCAGGTGTGCACACCCCTGGTTGTAGAAGTGCTGGGCAATAGGGGGAGGATTAGAGTCCTTGCTCTGACCAGTCTATCAGGGAAAACTATACAGATAAGATATATACAAACTGTCTAGGTATATACAGCCCCGGTCATAGAGATGCCAGGCCATAAGAGGGAGGATTAGAGTCCTCACTCCTACCCATCTGTCAGGGGAAAATTACATAGGTGAATATACTCACAGTCGTAGCAGGATAGAGCCCAAAACGTAGGGGGCTTAGCGTTCCCCCTTCCTGCTCTGTCAGGCAGAGTTTTTAGAGGGTATAGACTTTTGGGGTTTTTGTAAGTCCCAGCACAAGCGTGGGCAAATAAGGAGTAGATTTCTGTAAGACCTCACTCTGAAGAGATAGAGTGTGGGATGTTGTTGTGATTTCAAAATTTTAAGAAAAATGTTTAAGAAAAGGGACCAGGAGGTGTGGGGGCTAGTTAAGGAGCCCACCCTCCTTGCTAAATTGGTAGTGGAACAAAGCCTGTGTCCATGAAAAGGGACGGTTCAGCGAAGAAAGCAGGATCGGGCCCAGACAAGCAGGCAGGCAACAGATAAAGAGATTGGAAAACAGGTCGGGAGCCCTGAGAGGCATAGTGGCAGGCGTAAGGGAAGCAGGAAGTACAGGCATGGGGAATTCAGATCCCTGGAACAATACTTGGAATGGTGAAATCTGAGTTGATGAAGGTGTCATTTGGGGAGATAAGCAAGTGATTTAAGGAAAGGGAGTGAGAAGTTAACTGTGCAGAGGCCGGGGGGAGTTAAGCAGCTGAAGTTAAAAAGGAAAAGTGCTATAGAAAGAGAATTATTGGTTTCTTTGCAGCCATTCTGAAGGAAAAATGGGCCCAAAGGAAAGTAAATAAGCCAGGCAAAGAGATAATCTGATTTAAATCATTTGACTATGAACAATTTAGTCAAATTTGCTAAAAGAACATAAAGGGTTTCTATTGGAACTTAACTGCCCCCAAATGTATACAAATGTAATCTATGTACAGCTGTGTATAAATATATTGTGTAAATATGTGGAGTGTTTAGAACCTAAACCAACACTCCTGGCTTGTAAACTCTGTTTTGTAGGTTTAAGATAAGTTGGTTTTTGTTTTGTTTTTAACTAATACCACTAACAAATTCACCCTTTAACTCCCCTGTGTGGCCATTGCTAAAGGCAGACGGCCAATCCTAGCGTTTAACAATTGATTATAGAAGAATCATTAAGGGCACCATCCCTATGGCCCCTATTGTGGCTGATATGACACAGATCATACAAAAAGTGCAAGCCACATCTAAATATTTCTCAGTTATTGATTTGGCCAACTGTGTCTTTGCCATCCCCCTACATCAGGGCTCACAAGATCGGTTTGCCTTTACAATAAAGGAGCAACAATGGACCTTTTGTCAGTTGCCCCAGGGATATCACAACAGCCCAGCCCATCGGCATGTTGTGGACTCAACTGGTCTAGCATATCCACAAGAAAGGCCTTTTGTGTTTTCATATGTAGATGACATTTTAATATTTGGGGAAACTGAGGCACAAACTCAAACACTAACGGAAAAAGGTTTGGCACTAATTCAGGAAACAGGGTTCAGAGTAGCCTTAGATAAGGCTCAGTTGGTGCTACCTCTGGTTACATATCTGGGCATAGTCGTTGGACAAGAAGGGACACAGGTAGATCAAAGGAAGGTAAGGGCCCTGGTAGAAATTCCGGCCCCTACCAAGGCTCACTCTAAGAATACTGCTAGGAGGATTCAATTTTCTTAGACCACACATTTATAAATATGCTGAAATAACTCACCCATTGTGGAAACTGCTAAAGAAAAAGCCAAAATGGGAATGGAGATGTGAGGGTTTTCACCCCTGGGGCCGGGGCAGCCCAGCCTAATGGTCACAGTCTATAAAGCAGCCCCTCAGTACAGGGCAGTGTGGCCTAGCGGCCAGAGTCCATAGGGCAGCCCTGCAGTACAGGGCAGTGTGGTCTAGTGGCAAGAGTCCAATGGAGGCGGTGCCCACCAAGGGGTGTGACGGCCCCGGTAGGGGGCCCCACCCAGGGCCCTAACCGTGGCATAGCACCTTGCCACTGACTCAGTGTGGGGGGGTCCTACCGAAAAACACTGAGGTTTCCCAGGTGGGAGATACCACTCCGTCACCCTCCCTGGGTCACTTCCTGCCTCCCTCTGCGTTGGGGTCTCCCATGAACCTTCAGGCTCCCTGTGGGTAGTTGAGTCGGCCACCTCCTCTGACTCCTCCAGTCGTCGAGGTTCCTGGGGGCTTGGGGAGACTCTGATTCCCGGCGCAGTCAGGGGCTGTGGCTGGTCCTCCTTCCACAGCTGCCAGCCCAGAATGAGCTGGGCTTCCCCCTTTTATACTGTCAGAGCATTTGGAGCATGCCCAGTCCTGCCGGGGAGGCGGGACTTCCGTCTCCAATCCCACAGGGCTTACATTGCCTGGGCTAGTGCTGGGCATGAAAGCCCCATCACAGGGGAGAAGAGCAGGACTCCGCTTTAACCCTGCTAAAACAGAAGGCTCCCATGCCCCACCTCCCAGCCCTGCATTTCCCTGATGAATCACAGCCTTTTTTTATTCATTTGGCAGCTAATAACATGGCCTTGGCAGCCGCACTATTGCAAAACAATGAAGAGGGAAAACTAGTGCCGGTAGCATATGAATCCAGGAAACTACAAGGAGCAGAAATAAATTTTGTTCCCTGTGAACGTGAGTGTCTAGCACGGATCTGGGCCATACCATTTTTTCAGCCTCTTACAGGAACAGCCCCTATTACTATCCAAAGCACCCAGACGCCTCTCAACTACATTTTATCAGGGAGATTGATGGGAGGTAAAGTCTCAAACACCCGAATGGCCCAATGGATGCTTATTTTAGTTAACAGAGGGATGACCACAGAAACAGTGTCCAAGCTGGACATGCTAACACATGCCCTAATTGAAAAAGGGAACTGACATGAATGTCTAGAGGTCACTCTGGAGCAAAACATTGCCTTGGTAGAGGCACCCCCACTGGAAGAATTAGATACAGAGTGCAATGGTTGTAAAAGGGGAAAGATGTGTAAAATACGCTGCCATTAACTTAGGAGAGGAAGTCATCCCCAATAGGGGGAGGGATAGCTCAGTGGTTTGAGCATTGGCCTGCTAAACCCAGGGTTGTGAGTTTAATCCTTGAGGGAGCCATTTAGGGATCTGGGGCAAAAATTGGGGATTGGTCCTGCTTTGAGCAGGGGGTTGGACTAGATGACCTCCTAAGGTCCCTTCCAACCTTGATATTCTATGATTCAGTGACATTTAGACCATGGATTGTCTCAGCATGCCGAGCTCCACACAATTTATCAGGTTTTAAGGCAAAACACGGTTACTCACCGTAGTAACTAGTGTTCTTCGAGATGTGTTGCTCATATGTATTCCAGTTAGGTGTGCGCGCGCAGCGTGCACGATCGTCGGAAGATTTTTACCCTAGCAACACTCGGTGGGCCGGCTGGCGCCCCCTGGAGTGGCGCCGTTAGGTGCCCCGATATATACTGCAGCCGGCCCATCGCCCCCTCAGTTCCTTCTTGCCGGCTATTCCGACAGTGGGGAAGGAGGGCGGGTTTGGAATACATATGAGCAACACATCTCGAAGAACACTAGTTACTACGGTGAGTAACCGTGTTTTCTTCTTCGAGTGCTTGCTCATATGTATTCCAGTTAGGTGACTCCCAAGCCATTCCTAGGAGGCGGGGTCGGATTGTGATACAGCAGAGTTTAGGACCGCCGAACCAAAAGCGGCGTCGTCTCTAGAATGTTGCACTATGGCATAGTGCGAGGCAAAAGTGTGTACTGACGACCATGTCGCGGCCCTACAAATGTCTTGTATAGGTATGTGTGCCAGGAAGGCAGACGACGAGGCCTGAGCTCGGGTAGAGTGGGCCGTAGTGTGCATGGTGGGGACACCTGCCAAGTCATAGCATGTGCGGATGCACGACGTGATCCATGACGAGATGCGCTGGGAAGAGACGGGAAGGCCTTTCATCCGGTCCGCCACGGCGATGAACAGCTGGGCCGATTTCCGGAACGGCTTTGTCCTCTCGATGTAGAAGGCGAGGGCTCTCCGGACATCCAGGGAATGGAGTTGCTGCTCCTTCCTGGAGGCATGGGGCTTAGGATAAAAGACAGGTAGAAAAATGTCTTGGTTAATATGGAAGGCCGACACTACCTTGGGCAGGAAAGCCGGGTGTGGCCTGAGCTGTACTTTATCCTTATGGAACACCGTATAAGGTGGTTCCGAAGTAAGCGCTCTGAGCTCAGAGACGCGTCTAGCTGAGGTGATGGCTACTAGAAAGGCCGTTTTCCATGAGAGATACAGCATGGAGCAAGTGGCCATGGGCTCGAATGGGGCACCCATGAGCCTGGTAATGACTAGGTTGAGGTCCCATGTAGGGACCGGGCGGCGCACCAGCGGGTGCAGCCGTTCTAACCCCTTAAGGAACCTGGTGACCATGGGGTTGGAGAAAACAGAACCCGCCCCGTCCCGGGGGTGAAAAGCTGAAATTGCCGCTAGGTGGACTTTTAGCGACGAGAGAGCCAGACCCTGCTCCTTTAGTAAGAGGAGGTAGTCCAGTATGGTGTGAACCGGCACCTGCAAGGGGTTAAGGCCCCGAGTGCCACACCACAAGGAAAAACGTTTCCACTTAGCTGAGTAGGTGGACCTGGTGGAGGGTTTCCTACTGCTCAGCAGAACGTGCTGGACCGGGCTGGAACATTGTAGCTCCGACGGGTTCAGCCATGCAGCAGCCACGCCGTGAGGTGAAGGGACCGCAGGTCGGGATGATGGATCCTGCCGTGCTGCTGCGTGATCAGGTCCGGCCATCGCGGAAGAGGGATCGGGTCTGTCACGGACATCTCCAGGAGCGTGGTATACCAGTGTTGCCTGGGCCACGCTGGAGCAATCAGGATCATCCTGGCCTTGTCCCTGCGTAGCTTGAGCAGGACTCTGTGGACCAGTGGAACTGGTGGGAAGGCATAGGCCAGGTTGTCTGTCCAAGGATGGAGAAAAGCGTCTGTCAGGGAGCCTGGGGAGCGACCCTGAAAGGAGCAGAACACTTGGCATTTCCTGTTCTCGCGAGTCGCGAAGAGATCTATCTGGGGAAACCCCCACTTCTGGAAGACAGAGTGGATGACGTCTGGCCGAATGGACCACTCGTGAGTTTGAAAGGACCTGCTCAGGCGGTCCGCCAAGGTGTTCTGGACTCCTGGGAGAAACGAGGCCACGGGGTGAATGGAACGGGCTATGCAAAAGTCCCAGAGCTGAGTTGCCTCTCGGCAGAGGGGAAGGGAGTGTGCCCCTCCCTGTCTGTTGATGTAATGCATGGCCGTCGTGTTGTCTGTAAGGATGGAGACACAGCGGCCCTGTAAGTGTTGAGCGAAGGCTTGGCAGGCGAGACGTACCGCTCGGAGGTCTCTGACATTGATGTGTAATGTCAGCTCCTGCTCCGACCACAGGCCCTGCGTTTGGAAGTTCTGCAGGTGAGCCCCCCAGCCGAGGGATGACGCATCCGTAGTCAAGGTACGGGAAGGCTGAGGTGGATGAAAGGGAATACCTGACATCACATGTGCGGGGTCCAGCCACCAGTTGAGGGAGGCTAGGACTTGCGGTGGGACCGTCAGAATCATATCGAGGTTGTCCCTGTGTGGCCGGTATGCGGAGGCCAGGCATGCTTGGAGGGGCCGTAGGCGTAACCTGGCGTGAGCTGTCACGAAGGTGCATGATGCCATATGGCCCATGAGGCTGAGGCAGCAGCGGGCTGTCGAAGTTGGGAAAGCTTGGAGGCTGCGTATGGCGGCTGCAAGCGTTTGAAAGCGAGCCTCTGGGAGGAATGCCCTGGCGAGGGTAGAGTCCAGTATAGCCCCTATGAAGTCTATTCTCTGTGTTGGGACCAAAGTGGACTTTTCGACGTTTAGTAGGAGGCCGAGACGGTTGAACATGTCCATGGCCTTGTGAATGTGGGACTGGACCTGGTTGGCGGAGTTGCCACGGAGGAGCCAGTCGTCGAGGTAGGGGAATACCTGAACTCCTTGACGCCGAAGGGCGGCTGCTACCACTGCCATGCACTTTGTGAAGACTCTCGGTGCTGTTGAGAGGCCGAATGGCAGGACCGCGAACTGGAAGTGTCTTTGGCCCACTACGAAGCGCAGGAAGCGTCTGTGAGGTGGGTAGATGGCAATGTGGAAATACGCGTCCTTTATGTCGAGGGCGGCGTACCAGTCTCCCTGATCCATAGAGGGGATAAGAGTGCCCAGGGAGAGCATACGGAATTTCAACTTTACCATAAACTTGTTGAGACCCCGTAAGTCCAGGATAGGACGCAGCCCCCCCTTTGGCTTTGGGATTAGGAAATAACGGGAGTAGAATCCCTTGCCTCTGAGATCCCTTGGGACCTCCTCCACCGCTCCCACAGTAAAGAGTTCGTGCACCTCCTGGATAAGGAGTTGCTCGTGAGAAGGGTCCCTGAAGAGGGACGGGGTGGGAGGGTGGGAGGAGGGCGGGGAGACGAATTGCAATCGGTATCCCCCCTGGACGGTATGTAAAACCCAGCGGTCTGTGGTGATATTCGACCACGCCGGGGAGAAGGGGGAGAGGCGGTTCAGAAACAGGAGTGCGGGATCGGTATGGACTGGTACTCCGGCCTCGAGCGCCCCTTCAAAAATTTTGTTTGGGCCCCGACGATGGCTTGTGGGGGCCCTGCCTCTGGCCGGTCTGCCGGCCAGGCTGCTGTCTCCTACCCCCTCGACCACGCGGCCTTCTGTAAAAGTCTTGACGTGGTGGGGGAGGGAAGTAGGTGCGTCGCACGAACGGCCTGAAGGGCCTGCGCTGCGTCGCGGGGGTATGCATCCCCAGCGTGCGGATGATGGTACGACCGTCTTTTAAGGTCTGCAGCTTAGGGTCTGTCTTCTCCGAAAACAGGCCCTGCCCGTCAAAGGGTAGGTCCTGGATAGTGTGCTGGACCTCTGCTGGGAGGGTGGAGGATTGCAGCCAGGAGATGCGCCGCATGGCGACTCCGGAGGCGATGGTTCTGGCAGCGGAGTCGGCGATGTCCAAGGAGGCCCGCAGCGACGTCCTGGACAGCTTTTTGCCCTCCTCCACGAAGGCTTTATACTCCTGTCTGGACTCTGGAGGTATAAGCTCTTTAAATTTGTCCATCGAGACCCAGGTGTTGTAAGCATAGCGGCTCAGGAGTGCCTGTTGGTTCGCCGCACGAAGCTGTAGGCCCCCTCCTGAGTAGATCTTCCTGCCAAACAAGTCTAGGCGCTTGGCGTCCTTTGACTTCGGGGCCGGGGCCTGTTGGCCGTTCCTCTCCCTCTCGTTGACGGATTGGACCACCAACGAACACGGAGGGGGGTGCGTATACAGGTATTGAAAATCCCTCGGGGGGGCCATGTACTTTCTCTCTACCCCCCTGGCAGTGGGGGGTATCGATGCTGGTGTCTGCCAGATGGATGTGGCGTTGGCAAGGATGGTCCGCACAAAAGGTAAGGCAACCCTAGTGGGGGCATCGGTCGTCAGGATGTCCACCACGGGGTCCTCCAGTTCAGGGACCTCTTCTATTTGGAGGTCCATATTCAGGGCCAACCTGCGGAGCAGGGCTTGGTGGTCCCTGAGATCGATGGGAGGTGGACCGGATGATGATGCTCCAGCCACTGCCTCATCAGGGGAGGAGGAGGAGGACAGGCCTTGGGCGAGCGGGTCCTCGACGGGTACTTCTTTGGGGCCCAGGGGTGGGGGCTCCGATTCAGGCTGCTCTACCTCTGGCGGAGGCCTGGAGACTGTAGCCTCTGGAGGTCGGGAGACTGTAGCCTCTGGCGCTCGACGCTCCAACGGGGTTGAGGTAGGAGCTCTTGTTGGTACCCTCTGGGCTTCATAGTATGCCATGGGGGTCCAAAATGGCCACCGCTCCTGAACCTGCCCGGTCTCTGGCAGGTGACCCTGGTCGCTGATGGTGCGGTCCTCCGCATAGAGGTCGCTGCCAGCTCGGGAAGAGCGGGATCCAGAGCGCGAAGGCCAGGGTGGGGCAGAGTAGCCATGCAGTGACGTCTGCGTGGCCAGGGTCTGCCTCCTTGGTGGGGTCCGGTGCCGGGATGGTATCCGGTACCGGGAGCCTGATCGGTGCCGGGATGGCGTCCGGTGCTGTGAGCCGGATCGGCGCCGGGATGGTGTCCGGTGCCGGGTGCCGGGAGCCGGATCGGCGTCGAGAGTCGGATCGGCGCCGGGATGGTGACCGGCGTCGAGAGCCGGATCGAGGGCGGGACCTGGATCGGTACCTGCGATGATCTCGGTACCGTGACACGGATCGGGACCTGGAACGTCTCGGCGATCTGCGCGTCGACCGGCCGCGGGACCGGGAGCGGCGTCGAGAGTCAGGATACCTCCGTGCGGATGGAGACCTGGAGCGGTACCGCGAGTAGGAACGGCGCCGGGATCGAGATCGGTGCCGGGACTGCGAGCGGTACCTTGGAGACGCACGTGGCTGTTGCTGGCTGGTCTCCGCGTGCGGCACTGGGTGGAAGATGGCCGGTTTGCCGCGTGATGTGATGATCCGCACCGGCGGTACCGTAGACGGGGTCGGTACCGGAGCGGTCATCTGGATCAGGTCCCGCGCCGCTGCGAAGGTGTCCGGCGTGGACGGCAGCGGAAGCTCGACCACGGAGCGTGCCGGGGAGCTGGCGGTTACCGAGCTCAACGGCCCTCGTGGGACCGGAGTCGTCGGTACCGGAGCCTGCAGAGGCTGACCTGCACTCAACGGCCTCTCGGGTGCCGGAGTTGGCAGGGCCGGCGCCGGTGTTGACGGCGGCGCCGGACTCAACGGCCTAAGGAGGGCCGGAGTAAGTGGCACGGAGACCACTGGCACCGAACTCAACGGTCCTTCCGGTACCGGAGTTGACGGTGCGGGCGCCTCAACAGACCTAGGCGGGTCTGGAGCTGGCTGCGCATGCAGCGGCGCCTTAGTCGGTCCTCCCGACTTCTTGGCTCTCGGGGACAGAGAGCGGCTCTGTGAAGTCCCGGGTAGAGAGGGACGGTGCCTGGGTTCTTTACCGGAGGTTGGACGTTCCGGTGCCGCAGACGTTGAGGCCGCCGGGGCCGGTGCCGTGGTACGATGCGGCGCCGACATCGGGCTAAGAGACGCCTCTAAAAGGAGCTGCTTCAAACGAAAGTCCCGCTCCTTTTTGGTCCGCGGCTTGAAGGACTTACAAATACGGCACTTGTCCGGAAGGTGGGACTCCCCGAGGCACTTGAGACAGGAGGCATGCGGATCTCCTGTAGGCATCGGCTTCTGGCATGCCGAGCAAGGCTTGAATCCCAGTGAGCCAGGCATTGGCCCGGTACCGGGTTGGGGATAAAGGGGAGAAGCCCCTTATCTCCAGCTACAATTGTCACTAAGTAAGATAACTGCTAACAACAACTATTAACAACTAATTAACGGTACTTTAACGGTACTTAAACTGTCTAAAAGATAAAAGAGTGCTGTGAAGCTAGGGCTGTGGAGGTCAGCGAGCTGCTCTCCACTGTTCCAACGACCGACACGGGCGGTAAGAAGGAACTGAGGGGGCGATGGGCCGGCTGCAGTATATATCGGGGCACCTAACGGCGCCACTCCAGGGGGCGCCAGCCGGCCCACCGAGTGTTGCTAGGGTAAAAATCTTCCGACAATCGTGCACGCCACACGCGCACACCTAACTGGAATACATATGAGCAAGCACTCGAAGAAGAATATGAAAATTCCCCATGGCCCATGTATATTTATGCCGACAGTGATTTTTGTGTGAAGGGGATACAGTTTTGGATACAGGATTGGTATAGGAACGGGTGGAAAGCAGCAGATGGAAAGGATATTGCATATTCAGAGGAATGGAAATGGATTTGCCAGTGGGTAACAAAGAACCCTAAACAGTGAAAGGTGCGACATGTAAAGGCCCACAGTAAAGGAACGGGTGACATAGCAGTTGTAACCAGCAGTCAGAAAAGGAATGTCTGTGTTGACACATCTGAGCCAACAGATGGCACCACAGACCACCCTAACGGAGTTCCAGGAAAAATAGAAAGACAGGAGTTACTTAATATAGCCCATCAGTTTATGCATGAAGGAGGAGAAGGGATTTTAAGAAGACTAAAGCAAGTAGCAGAATGGGAGTGTATGGAAGATGATGTTAAAGCATGAGTGCAAAAATTGTGTGCGGTGTGCTCATAGGGTGACCAAATGTCCCGATTTTATAGGGACAGTCCCGATTTTGGGGTCTTTTTCTTATATAGGCTCCTATTGACCCCTACCCCCATCCCGATTTTTCACACTTGCTGTCTGGTCACCGTATGTGCTCAGGACAAGCCTCGTCCTCCACACTGGCAACCTATGGTGCACCAACGAAGGCTTGGGCCGTGGCACAGGGTTCAAATGGATTTTATTGATAAATTGCCAAGGAGTAAGGAAGGATTCCAGTATTTATTGGTGATAATGTATTCCTTTTCAGGATGTGTGGAGGCATTTCCTACTTAAGATAATAGGACCAGGATAGTGGGCAAAAAGTTTTTTAATGAGATAGTATGTAGTTATGGCACCTCTGAAATAGATTCTGACAACGGGGCAGCCTTTGTAGGAGAAATTTTTATAACAATGGTACAAGCCTTGGGAATTAAACAAAAGCTCCATATACCATACCGGCCTCAGTCCTCAGGCCAAGTGGAGCACATGAATCGCACTATTAAGGAATCACTCCAGAAGGTAGTAAATTACACAGGGAAAGGCAGGCCGAATAAACTGCCTCTGGTTTTGGCTGCCATCCGCAGCAGTAACAGACTAAGGCCAAAAATTCAACCCTTCCAAATTCTGTTTGGACATCCGATGCGCCTAATGATTGATCCTAGTTCCCTGGTACAGGGTCAAGAAGAGAGCTCTCATATAACCCAGCATGATGCTTTTCAATGGCTTAAACAGTTACAAGAAGACAAAATCACCCTCCAGTGGTAGGGTTAATCAGCCATCGAACACATGAACAACAAAATTCAGAAACAAAGGCCCACAAAGGCAGCCCTGTGAGAAACAGGGGACCAAGTCATGTACCTTAAAATGGGGAAAAGGGGCCACTCATTGGAATCAAAATGGATAGGCCCTTACTCCATAGTGGACCACCTTAGCCCATTGGTATACCACATTGAAGAAGATGGAAAACTGAAATGGGTCCACGTTTCACAAATTAAATTGTTTACATAATTAATGATGTTTGAATTTTTTGCAGAAAAGGACATCCCGGAACTTGAGCATGAGGCGCTGCTTAACCACCACAATTTTAATCCACAGAAAATGAGATTCCAGTGTAAGGAGTCTGGCTTTACCTGCTTCTGGGAACTTTTAGTGTCCAGATAATTAGAGCAATCATGGGAGAAGATGCAGCCCTCCTCATAAGCCAATATTTAAGGACTAATTCACTCCCCCCACAACCAATCATGGATTCCTACCCATGGTCCTCGTGGAATGGTATGATAGAAACACTAGCCAAATCTTAAAATCCTTAGGAAATACCAATGTAATACCAATACCTGGGACAGGGAAGTGGGACTTAAAGTTCACCTTATAAACACCACAGGAATACCAAACCACTCGGAAATAGGGGTTAAAATGGGGATACCACCTGGAGTTCCATCTACCCACCGATTACCATATCAGTGGGATGAACCTGTTAAGACAGGAACAATACTAACAGTTATTGTGGGATACTGTCCAATACCCCATAGTGAATTGAACGTATGGTTCCCGGACCCATGCACCAGAACCTGGACCAGAGACTATGCATTCAAAGGAGGTACCCCAATTAAGATAAAGAAACTAAAATTGTTTGTGACTCAAAGTGATCCACTAAAAGTCTTGTTAAATCCACTATTAGTAAAAATGAAAATGGGTATGTATTGGACTCAGTTGAACGTGTCTAAATTGGAACCCAAATGTTCACCTTACTCCCTTCCTATTATAACGGCCTGGATAAAAACACATCAACACTCCAATGGCTAAGCAAAATGAGATGTAGTAGACACCATATTAGGAGGAGTTGGATTTGGAGCAGGAATTATTAATAATGAATAATGAATAATACCACCAGGTAATTAAGAGTAAGTTAAGTTTCTTGTCACAAATGCAAGATAGTCTCATTCACAAGCAGGCAGATAATACTGTGGATTTGGTACAAATAGGTCTGGGAAACCTAAATGCAACATGGAATATGTGGCCGTGGCTAAATACCACCTCCTGTCTGCTGTATAAACAACAAATAAAATTAGGGAATAAAACTGCCTTGGCCATAGGATGTACTGAGATGCAAATTCTTAGTTTAGCATCACTTGAGCACGAAAGGTTTTGGGTAATATCTGGGAATGTTTGGGGATTAATGTATCTTTTAAAACAATGGAAGAAGTCCTTTTTTGACACCTACAAATATGAATGGATGTTATATGTTTCCAGCATGATTAAGCCGGATTTGTTATTAGGTGAAATTATTGTTAAAATTGCTCACCAAGTCTGTGGAGACAGAAATATGGAAAGTGAACCAGTTACCAAAATTGACCATGGGATCCTTTTGGCTACCTGGGTTATGGGTCAGTGGTCAGAGAAAGAGAAGAAATTATTGGACACCCGAGGGTGTATGGAGTGGAGCCCTCAGAAATAGGTGTGCTTGTCCCGACCTGTCACCACAGAATCATGCAGCAAGGACACATCATTGGGAACATGTGTATGGGACGAACTAGAAAAGGTGACTCAGTTTTTACAACAGACACAGAGGGATATAGAGAAGCGTGTCATTCAAATATTACATGCAAATGGAGACATGCTAAAAATTGCTAAGTCTGAAAAAGAACTGACAGCCTATCATCGGTACAACGTTTTTACAGGCTGGACCCTGACCTCTAAGGGCATATTGTCTACTATGTTTCACCCATTACTAGTTGTGTTAATATTGTCCTGTGTTTGCTTGCTAGGAATGTGTTGTATGTGCTGTTGGACAAAAATAATATTTGTTAAATTACAACCACAAGCTCAAATTGTCTCTCAGTATATTGCTATGAAACAATTGTGTAAAATATGACCCACTCAAGAATTGTTCTTGAGGGGTCAAAAGGGGGATATGTAGTAGTAGGAGACAGGGTGGTCGATCGACGGTTGGTACCGGGAGAAACATGAGTCACGTGACCGAGAGCTGCACCCTGTTGTCCCGATATCATGGGGAGTCCCGGTGCCATGATGGGTCTCGGTGCCGGGGGGGACAGCTCGCGGCGTGACAAGTCTCGGTGCCGGGGAGACACTTCCCAGCGCGGCGATCCTCGGTGCCGAGGGGACGCTTCTTGATGTGGAGAGTGTCGGTGCCGGGGAGACGTCTCCTGGCGCAGTGAGTCTCGGTGCCGGGGGGGGACACCTCTCGGCACGGTGGGTCTCAGCGCCGGGGAGATACATCTCGGCGCGACGAGTCGCGGTGCCGTGGAGACACGTCTTGGTGCGGCGAGTCTCGGTGTCTCGGAGACACGACTCGGTGCGGAGAGTCTCAGCACTGGAGAGACACATCTCTGCGTGGCGAGTCTCAGTGTCGAGGAGACACGTCTCGGTGCGACGACTCTCAGCGCCGTGGAGATAGGATTCGGCGCTGCGAGTCTCGGTGCCAGGGAGACACCTCTCGGCGCGGGGAGTCTCGGTGCCGTGGGGACTCTCCACGGTATGGTGAATCTCGGCACCGGGAGAGCACCTCCGGATGCGGCGAGTCTCGGCATCGAGGAGACACTTCTCGGCGCGGCGAGTCACGGCGTCATGGAGACATCGGATGCTGCAGCGAATTCCGGCGATGCGGTGACCTCAAAGCTGAGGTGAACTCCGCGCGGGGAGAGTCGGGTTATTGTCTCGACCTCACGGTGGTATGACCTCTCCGTACGGTCGGACACCGAGGATCAGGGCCGAGGTGGTGATCGACGCCCCGATACCGGGTAATGCAGGTCCGCTCGCTGCGAGGTCCATTATTTCATATCCAGATGTTTCCAGTACATCTGCAGTTGTCTCAGAATTCATGAGCTATAGTATCTTAGCAACCTCTAAGTCAAGCTCATCCTGGATGCCGAACGAGACCACGAACTGGCAGGTGAGGATAACCTCGAGCGTGAACGGCTCCGAGGATCCGGGCTGCAAGACCAGCGCCGCAAGTCAGACCGGCGTCGTGAGTCGGACCGATGCACCGTGCGGTGACGGGACTCTGAACGGCGCCGGGACTCAGAGCGGCATGCCGGAGGCTGTACTTGAGCGGATGAGCCAAAGAACGTCGGCTTGCCTCTGGAGATCACCGGGGGCCGTACCGGGATTGGCGCCGGCACGGGGGATGCCGGTGCCGTCATCTCGATAAGTCCTCTCGCGGCCTCAAAGGTGTCAGGAGTTGAGGGTGCGGCCACATCATCAAGGCACAGCGGTGTCTGTGGGCGTGGGCTCACATGGCCCGTCTGGGTCTTCGCAGCCTCAGGCGGACTGGGGCAGGACAGTGCCGCAACAACGTCATGAGTCTTGGTCTGCCCCTTGCGGCCAGATGGAGACAGGGAGCGGTGCCGTGAGCGGCCCCGGGTTCCCGAAGATCCCCAGCCCCAGGGGGGGTGGGAGTCCTTCCGCGGTGCCGCAGCCAGCGCTGATGGAGGCGCGCTGCGCACCGAGACGCTGGAGCCCGCACCTTGAGAGGGACACAGTGCCGCTTCCATCAACAATTGTCTGAGGCGGATTTCCCTCTCCTTCCTGGTGCGAGGCTTGAAGGACTTGCACAGCTTGCACTTGTCTGCTGTGTGGGACTCACCCAGACACCAAAGACAGGAGTCGTGGGGGTCGCCTGTGGGCATGGGCTTGTTGCAGGATCTGCATGGCTTGAAGCCTTGCGAAGGCATGCCCTAAGCCCGGAGGGCTCAAGAGGAGCCTCTCAACTATTGGGTTTTTTTTTGTTTTTTTGTTTTTTTAACTACACTAATCACTATAAACGACGAAGAAAACTACTAACACTAAGAACAAAGAGAACTATTAACACGGATAGCTAGAACTATTAACACAGATAACTAGGGAGTAGTGGAGCACTTGCTAGCAAGAGACCACTGTTCCAACGACCGTCACAGGCGGTAAGAAGGAACTGGAGGGGGGTTGGGCCGGCAGGGTACTATATAGAGCGCCATTTCGGCGCCACTCCAGGGGGCTCCCCAGCCGGCCCGACGGGTAGCTGCTAGGGAAAAAGTTTCCAACGTCTGTGCGCGCGCGCGCACACCTAACTGGAATAAATATGAGCAACCACTCGAAGAAGAACATGCTATTTTTTGTTAAATCTTCAGTGACCCAATTCTTTTGTGACTTGTCCCTAGAAAGGAGCCTTCATTCAGTATTAATCATGGTGATAATATATAATTAATTCTGTTTGGGATAGGGAGATCCAATGCCCTCTCAACCCTAGTCCTGTAAGGGCCAGATTATGATACCCTTACTCACAATGAGTAGCCCATTACGCTCTCAGAGCTCCCATTAACTTAAATTACTACTATTCAGAGGACATGTGAGGTAATGTGGCATTCATTGCTGACCCAATCTATTTGTAGGGACATGCGTGAGATCTTGCATGATGCCAGAGTCCTACTGCAGTCATTTAGTCAATGGGGGCCTGTCAGACCTGTGCTGGCATCATATAGTTAAGAGAGGGCTAGATGGTGCCTTCAGGCACAGCCCGGAACAGTGTTTTCCTCTCTGCTATACAGCACTACCTAATAACATTCAGGCTGGTCTTTACTGGGGCACGATGGTGAATGAAAGTAACTGTGATGTTTCCCATACTCCCTGCTAGAGCAATACAGCATCCCGGCTCGCCTTCCATTTGACCAATGAATAAACCAAAGTTTGGACACCTCCAAGAACAGCCACCAGAGCTGATGAACCTGCCTGGAGAATAAACAATGTGGCTCACGGTATTGTGGTTGCTTTTAATGCACTTAATCACGTGTGCCATTTCTCTCTAATAAGGTCTTTTTTGTTCTGGGCCTCTCTGACTTTTGGATGGCCTCTGATATCGCTCTCTGTGATATCGCCCTCATTATCACTCCTTGCTTCTGCTGCCAGGCTCCAGCACCTCAATCGGCCAGGGACATTGCCACATCTGAGCCCAGCAGATTGGTGAGCCCGGACTTTGTTACCTTTCTGCCGCCTTCCAGGGTTGTGCCCAAATCGGCCACTATTTCTCCTGGCTCATTTCAGAGTTGTCATAAGCAAAATACTGAGGGCAGGACTGAAGTCCTCCCCAACGAGAGCCTGGTAAGCCACTCTGCCATTTTCATAGTGCTGGTGGAGACCCATGGTGACAGAAACAGTCTCTAATTATCCACTGGGCACAGTAAAAACTCCCTGAACTATCATCAGCTGCACAAAGCTCCCCCCTGCTACCTCCACTCAGGGCCAGAGTTGGTCACCTTTTCTCATGTGGGGGAGCACCCTTCAAGGCAGGCAGCCCCACTCAAATCAAAGCGGTGTCATGACCATCATGATTGCTTTCAGCAGGGTATGTACTTTCTTTTTACAATCTCGCTATAGAATTACAGCTCCAGCATGGGATATAGATGGGAAGGAAGAACCGCAGCATGGTCACAAAGTTCATTCTGCTGGGCCTTTGCGATCAGCCCGAACTGCAGTAGCTCCTCTTCGTGGTGTTTTCCCTGATCTACACAGCGACTCTGTTTGGAAACCTCACCACAATCACATTGGCCTGCATGGATTCTCGCCTGCACATCCCCAGGTACTTTTTCCTCAGCAATCTGTCCTTTTAGAACGTCTGTTACACATCTGCTGTGGTCCCCAGAATGCTGAGTAACATGCTAGCAAACAGCAAGAGAATTCCTATGAGCTGTGTGCCGCAGCGGCATATATCACTGGGTTCCTGGGGGCTGCCGGGTCCTTCCTGCTCACAGTGATGGCTTTCAATCGCTACATAGCCATATCGCACTATCATGAACAGGAGAATGTGCATCAACATAGCAGTGGTGTCCTGGGCACCTGAGTGCCACCTGTCTGCCCTTCCTCTCACCACGCTGTGGCCAGCTCAGTGTGGCCCCAGCGTCATCAACCATTTCTTCTGTGAAACCCCGTCGCTGGGTGGGCTGTCATGTGAGGACAACTCCTGGCACAAAACCCTGATGTTCGTGGGGGGTGTTTTCACATTGATGGTCCCTCTCTTCCTAGTTCTGGGGTGTTCACATCCTGGTGGCCATGCTGAAAAACACCTCCACTGCTAGTGGCAGTGGAAGGTAAATATATGCCACTTAGTATGTTACACTGACTAGCGTTATGTGATTGTTCAGTGCAGGCTTGCAAAACTGTGATGAAAAATTACCAGGCCAGGCACAGAATGTATTCATCCCCCTTTCTTCAGAGGATGAGGAAACTGAAAATGCTCATGGTATTTACTAACCATTAAAAAGAACTGGGTAAGTGACGGTGTCAGATTTTGCAAAGAAGATGCCATCACAGAATCATAGAAATGTCAGGCTGGAAGGGACCTTGATGAGTAATCACGTCCATCCCCCTGCAGTGTGGCAGGATCCAATAAGCCTAGGCCACCCTGGACATGTTTGGCAGTGTGTTTTTAAAAACCTCCAATCATGGGGTTTCCACAACCTTTCGTGGAAGCCTATTCCAGAGCTTGTGAAACCATATCCAAACGCATACACCTACAAAGTGTTCAACAGCTGGATACTGGGTTTCCCGGCTTATAAGGATTTCAAATCTCACTTTTAATGGTCCTGAATTCATGTGACATGCACATGCATTTTTATAAGGATGGGCATAGACAGCATAGCTAAAAGTGGATTCATTTCCCAGTGAGAAGCCTGGCAAAAACTAACCAATCAGTCCCTGCTCCTGTGACAGCTGGGAGAAAGCAACAAACTTACTGGCCAGTAAATAAGGAAGCGGTCACTTCCTTTCCTTCAGAGTTACCCTGGAGTCAGTATCTGACAGGATGTTTGCTTTCCTGCTGAGAGGCGGTGGGGAGGAGTAGTGAAGCAAGGCGTCTATTGTGCCCAATGTAGGCTGAGGGGATCACAGCACAGCAGCCAGGAAGAGTGTCCACCCAGGGCCAGCTGTGTTCTGAGATCTCTGACACATACTGCTCCTGAGTTATTGTTCACGGCTGCACCCAGCAACACAGTGCATTAGCTCCTCGTGGAGTAATCTGCTGCACAGCCAAGATGCTCTCTGCAGAGGCATGGTAAGTGTAAGCAGTAAAGCTGGGCGGATGGTGGGTTAAAGTGCAGCTGCCCAGCTCCTGGGTCCACAAGGGCAGATTGTATATGGTACTTTCAACACTTCATGCAAACAAGAGGTGTGTGGTCCGCAGAATCTAGTCTCTTTTTCTATCTGGGTCGCCGGCTAACTGCGATCCCGAGGCCTCCATTAATGAGGAACTAAAAGAAAATAAACCGCAACTACAGCAGGGAACAAAATGAGATACACAGCAGTGAGCCCAATTCTGAGTTCACACTGCTTTTTCCCACTAGAACTGCACTGGCTTCCATGAGTCATTCCTGATGGTCCTGTGGGAGAAGAGAATCAGTGCCAGTGTCAACAATGGAAGTAAAACACACACTGGGATTGGCTCTGTTAAAATACACTGCTTCCTGCTGTAGCTGGGTTTTGCAGCAATCAGCCAAATCCCTCCCACATGGACACAGGCAGGGGCCTGTTAATCATTTCTCCACTTAGATCCCTGGTCTAATAGATACCATCACAATCTGTAGAGATCCATTCTTTTTTCTGTGTATTTTTCCAGTAAATGTGCTACAGTTATTGGTAGTTTTTATTTGCCTTGATTTTGTAATAATCGTTAAATTTGTACAAAATCGGTAGGTCAGATAATAAACTGGCAAATAGTTATGCATCAAAATCATCCCATAGTGCTATAAAAACAGTGAAAAATGACCACACAGCAAAGTAATTGCTGCTGTTCTAGAACAGACAGTACATGAAATTCTTGAATACCCATCACATTTTCATAAAGCACACTCATAGCTAGCTGTACCATAAGTCATGGACTTCCTGCAGGAACCACGGAGTATAATTTTCTGGCCTGTGTTATACGGAAGCTCAGAATAGATGGACAGAACAGTCCTTTCTGGCCTTAGAACAGGGGTGGGCAAAATTTTTGGCCCGAGGACCACATCGGGGTTGCAAAACTGTATGGAGGGCCGGGTAGGGAAGGCTGTGCTTCCCCAAACAGCTTGGTCCCCACCCCCTATGTTCCGCCCCCCACTTCCCACCCCCTAACTGCCCCCCTCAGAATCCCCCCCCGACTCCTTGTCCCCTGACCACCCCCTCCCAAGACCCCCCCCGACCCTAATCATCCCCCAGGACCCCACTCCGTATCCAACCCCTCTGCTCCCTGTCCCCTGACTGCCCCGACTCCTGTCCACACCCCCATCCCGACAGGCACCCCGGGACTCCCACGCTTATCCAACCCCCACCCATTCCCTGTCCCCTGACTGTCCTCCGGGACCCTCTGCACCTTATCCAACCCACCCCAGCTCCAGCCCCCTTATCATGCCGCTCAGAGCAGCATGTCTGGCAGCTGCGTGGCCCGGTCAGAGCGTGCAGTCCCGCCCCCTCCAGAGCACTGCCCGTGCGGCGGCGTAGCTGCGGGGGGGGGGGGGGGGGGAGGGACAGCAGGGGAGGGAGGAGGGGCCAGCCTCCCCAGCCAGGAGCTCAGGAGCCAGGCAGGAGGTCCCATGGGCCGGATTTGACCTGCGGGCCGTAATTTGCCCACCCCTGCCTTTGAATCTATGAATCTATAAGTTAAAGGAGCATCCAGTACAAACGATACATTACTGTCTCAATAACAGTCCTAATCAACAGAACAAAGCACATATAGGACTATTACAAGCTCTTTGCATGATGGAAGAAATCAAAGGACATTCTCTTCATTTGCCAACCTATACTCTTTTTCCAACATAGTCTCAGTGCACTGTCTCCCTAAGAGTAGAAGGATGTACTAAGTCCCCCCGACTAATCTGTCCCACAGGGGAGGTGCTTAGGGATTTAGAAGGTCAGTATTACCCTTTCTACCTGTGACTATAAAGCCATACAGGCGAAGATGCAAACTAGAAGGACGTGTTGATGTAAAGGCCAGTCGTGATCAAACACAAAGTGCCAGGTCCCATTGAGCAGAGTTGCTAAGATTAGGATTCCCCAAGCAGGACCTTTGCCTTTCTCTTGACTGCACTGTGTTGATGTTTAACTAGATGGGGAAGTTTTCCATCTGTTGTTTATCGATGAGATATGATACTCTATAATGGACTCTTATGTATAGTATAAGCGCAAGATTTTCTGAAGACAATGCTAGATTTGTAACCCACCTGTCCAACACAGAACCAGCAATCCCCCCTCACCGGGATTCAAACTCACCACATTTCGGGAGGCTCCGGAGGTAAAGCTGCCCCCAGTTCTCACTTGGAAAGTCAATATAACAGGACTAAAGATCCCAGCCCTCCATGAGCACAGCTTAGCAGTTTGGTTTGTGTCCACAGCTCAGGTTAGCAAAAAGAAAATAAGAAAGAAAGAACTAGACAGCAAGTATGAAAAATCGGGACGGGGGTGGGGGGTAATAGGAGCCTATATAAGAAAAAGACCCCAAAATCGGGACTGTCCCTATAAAATCGGGACATCTGGTCACCCTAGCTCAGATACCAGCTTACCTGTGAGGGAGCTGTGAACCTGAGGACCATTCTGTGTACTGTCATGCAAATGAGCACACTGCCTCAAGATTTCTATTGGAAAGGGGCCTTAGTGGTCTAAACTCCAGGGACAGATCCCAGCAAGGTTGATTTAGCCCTTAATCCTCCCAAGGCAGATAAACTGCATGCCATACAGCGAGCTCTGGGGATGTTTCAGATGACAACTTAATAATGAAGGTCCTCTGCTGTGTGGACACTAAACCTCTCATCATGACACCTTTTGTAAGTGGCGAGGTTTTTCCCAGGGTGCTTGTCCAAAATGTCGTCATCTTGAGGTCTGATTCTGCGCTCACCCCGATTTACACTCTTGTATCTTCATGACTTCTGATTCTTGTCTGGAGTGAGATCAGAATCAGACCCCACTCTGTCCCCACACAGTGCAGTCTGCTTCATATCAGTTAGCTGCTGCTCTCAACCTCTTAGAGATGGTTGTATTTCATTGGTAATGCATACTGTATAGGTAGCTTGTGAGGTGCTTTGGGACCTATCAGCATGGAAGGTGCTATGCAGATGTAAAATACTGGTACAAATTCTGTTTTCAATTATACTAGAGTGAAAGGGATCTCAAAAAACTGGGTGACTGTGCAACAAAATGGCAGATGAAATTCAATGTTGATAAATGCAAAGTTATGTATATTGAAAAACATAATCCCAAACATACAAAATGATGGGATCTAAATTAGCTGTTACCACTCAAGAAAGATTTTGAAGTCACTGTGGATAGTTCTCTAAAAACATCCGCTCCATGTGCAGTGGCAGTCACAAAAGCAAACAGAATATTAGGGACTATTAGGAAAGGGATAGATAATAAGACAGTAAATATCATAATGCCACTATATAAATCCATAGTATAGTACACCCACACCTTGAATACTGTGTGCAGTGCTGGTCCTGCCATCTCCAAAAAGATATATTAGACTTGGGAAAAGTACAGAGAAGAGCAACAAAAATGATTAAGAGGCATGGAACAGCTTCCATATGAGGAGAGATTAAAAAGACCGGAACTTTTCAGCTTGGAAAAGAGAAGACTAAAGGGGGATATGATAGACATCTATAAAATCATGACTGGTGTGGAAAAAGTGAATAGGGAAGTGTTATTTACCCCCTTTACATGTCACAAGAACTGGGGGTCACCCATGAAATTAATAGACAGCAGGTTTAAAACAAAAAGGAAATACTTTTTCACACAGCGCACAGTCAACCTGTGGAACTCATTGCCAGGGGATGTTGTGAAGGCCAAAAGTATAATGGGGTTCAAAAAAGAATGAGATAGGTTCATGGAGGATAGGTCCATCAATGGCTAGAAGCCAAGATGATTAGGGATGTAACTCCATGCTCCAGGTGTCCCTAAAACTCTGACTGCCAGAAACTGGGACTGGATGATAGAGGATGGATCACTTGATTATTGTCCTGTTCTGTTCATTCTTTCTGAAGCACCTGGCATTGGCCGCTGTCGGAAGATAGGATACTGGACTAGATGGACCTTTGGGATGACCCAGTATGGCTGTTCTTACGCGCATCTTCCTAGGTCCACCTCCTCTCACCATTGTCCTGCTTCTCCCAGCCACTGATCTCTACCCTATAAGGGAGTGCATCACCATGGAAGCAGTCCAGCCTCACTTCTACACAGGCAGAAGGAGAACCATGTCTGGAGGCTGCCTTCTGTATGTGGATCCCCACAGCCTGATGGGGCTTGCGACTGGCTCTCAGGGGAGCTGCACAATTAAAAGGGGTAGGAACATGCAAAGAAATCACACTGGTGCAATTCTGCTGTTAGGAAGGCAAAGGCACAATGCTACCTACATTACTGGGATCAGACGAGACTCCCAAAAAGGTGTGAGAATGGTCCTACAGAATTACCTGGGCAGGAAAAATCATTGTTAAAAATAGTGTGGATTCAGAAGAACGTTAAAAATCTATGGTTAAAATGATAAAGATAAACAAAGAAGCATGGAGTGTAGAGCTGTACATAGCTCGTGGCCATCTAGCCTATTCTATTTCAAATTTGGAGAAGGGATCTAGGCAAACTGACCTCAAAATTTCAAACTTGGGTGCCTAGTGGTAGGTACCTAAATCCGTATTTAACCACCTAAATGAAGGTGGTATTCTAAATTAGGTGGTGCTTGCCACTGCCCAACTCCTATAGAAGTCAACGGGAGCTGCAGGTGCTCAGCACCTTTGAATATCAGGCTACTTTTATTTGTACGCTTCACTGTGGATTGAGGAACCTACCTTTAGGGTCCAAAGTTTAAAAATTTGGACATTAGGTTTTAGGACATCATAGGCCAATATCTACTGTCATCTCAAAGATACTAAAAATGGCAATAGACACACAGCTAATGGACCATATGTAGATGGGAGGACATACTAGATTTTTCATACAAAACAAAGAGGGGGAATCCATACTTTAAGTGCAAAACGGAACTCAACCTTACCTATGGACGCATGGCCTGCTAGTCCCATGCTGATGAGCCTGACAGGAGAAGACTTACCCATGGTTACACACAGGGACTTAGGAAACCCTATACCAAATGGAAAAGGTATTGATTTTGCCAGTACTGAATATGGGAACTCTGAAGCAAACCGGGGAGTGTGAGGTGCCTCTTTGCATGTCAGAATCCATAATTATCTTCCAGCTGGCTATCTCATAGCTGTTAGTATTGGAACCATAAGAACAACCCCAAAAGTTTGGACTTTATGCATGTGTGCATTTAGTTATTTTTTACACACTCACAATCAAAGGTCTGCTATTCAGAGAGCATACTCCAGGAGAGGGGTTTCTGGGTACTAAACTAATGTGTTTATTATCTGCTCACGTGTCTCCAGGAGCTGGCAGACAAATGTCACTTGTGAGAGTTCAACAGACATGGAGCTGGTTCTGCATTACTCCCTTATTCCATCGGTATGTAAACCCAAGTCATGAGCAGCCTAGAGCTGCCATGCTCAGCAGAAGTACTGTTAAATGTATCTTGATTATGTGCAAGAATGGATCGATTCAATGTTGCAAGCACAGCTCTCAATTCAGAAACAAGCTACAATAGCATCAGACACTGAAACACTGCAAAATGCTGGCAGGAAACTGAAAAATGCATATGCTAATTTTATATGGGAAACAAGCCATCCTAATATCTACAAACATACATGTGCCAATTTTCAGTGTTCCCTTATTGATTTTAAAATATACTTATGTGTACACACAACTTCTGTGCGGGCTCTGGGGGGATTTACTTAACCTGTTTACTTTCATAGAGTTAGCTTATTAGGCTTATTGCCTAGGGGAACGGATTCAGTCATGTTTGCAGTCATTCTGGGTGGGCAGGATCCTCTGTATCTTTGTGGAACCCAAAGGATCTCTGCTTTTCATAGTCACACCACACCTTGGGCCCAAGTGCGAGACGAGTTTAAGGGTCCGGTTTTTGTGGCGGTGTTCCCAGAATGAGATGCTCAGGCTGAGCAAGAGTGTGACTGTCTGTCAATAACTTACACACTAAGAGGGCTTAATCACAGCCACTTACACTCACCTTTGGATTTGGTTCCCTGTACTATGGCCCCCTTCCTTACACAGAGGGCTGGATGGGATTCTCTTAAGGAGCATGTTAGCGTCCTGCTGTAGTTGGGTAGAAGAATCACCCCATGAGGGAGAGACTGGGGAGAGAGGTCAAAGTCAGATTGTCATCTATCCAAGTCGGGGAAAAGATCACATACTGGTGCGGGAAAGGCATGCTTCGGAGTGGAAAAGGAAACGAAGGAAACCTGGAGGCCTAGCAACGTGTGATAGTATCAGCATAACACCTGAGAGTGTGTGGCCTCAGGAAGGGGCTCTGTTCTGCATTGCCAGTGTCATGGGGTCTATGATTTAGTGCATCTTCCCCGTCTCTATGGTCCTAGTAGGTTGTGTTCTTTCCTCGAGTCAGTGGCTCATACGCTCCCATCTCACAGTTATTCTGCTTTCCTTGTAGTTTGCCATCATTTTGATGCTGTCCTTCCTTGAAAGAAGAGCGAGCAGGAGTAAGATAGATGGGAAATTGCACCTCCTCAACGGCCGCTTTGGAATTGTGATGTGAGTCTGAGCATAACTCGTTACTGTTGGTCCCAGCCATTTCGAAAGACATGGCTGCCCTATGCTCCCCTTAACTCTTCTAGCAGGCTGCTGTGCTCTGGAGAGGTGAGAGGAGAGTGAGATGATGATGAGCTTTTCATTCAGGAAGCTGAGTTTGGAGAGGAAATGCCTCTGCAGCCCCTTACCATGTCCAGCTCTCGCTGCTGGGTTTCACCAGAAATAAGGCGGCTGCTTCAGTCAGTAATTCAGATGCTCTGTATAAATCCATCTGCCCCAGAATATCAACAATATTATGGGCTTGACCCCCTTTCACTGACACCTGATTTACCCCAGGTGCCACTCCATCCATCTCAGTGCAGTCACTCCTGATTTACCCAGGGTACCCGAGAGGAGACTCAGGCCCATTGTCTCTGAAGCAGGCCCAATGCCCCTGGCCTGTGGGGGGAGTGGAATGCACCCCCACATGCCTGGCTGTCTCCGCTACTCATTGGGTCATTTCTGGAAAGGCTGAAACCACTTCTAGTGCTGCAGAAAGCTCACCCGCCTGGAGCTAAGGGCCCCTGTGGAAGATGAGGGAGGGACTTCTGGGGTCCTCTCCTGTCTCTGAGCAGCCACACAGTGCTAGACACAGCTTCCCCATGGGTCCTCACAAACCTCTCTGCAGGAAGGGATTTGCCAACCCACAGCTGCGTTGGGTGTTTTGATAAGCACATGTTCCCCACAAGCTGCTTCCCTCCTTTTGTGTCTTATTAACTAACTGGTCTCCATAGTCCCCTTAATTCAGAATGTGTGGAAAGGGATCCGGTCTGCAGAAATCTACTCAATGAAGGGGCTGATGGCTGTATCTGGATATACAGCAGCACCCAGTTAAGGAGAAAACTTGGGACAGCAATCCAGCAGTGCATGTGGCTGTGAACACTCTGTGAAGGGGAAGGCGTGAAGCACTGAACTACTACACACATGGGAACCTCCCTACTAGAGGGCCCGGCCATTTGTTACTATGAAGTGAGCTTCCGCTAGGCCCAGCCAACTCCCGTGTTTTCCCATTTGGCTCAAGGATGCCAAAGGACCCACTGAAATGTTTGAATTATCCCACAGAAAGGTGCAGTTGTCTGCCAAGAGCTGGTTACTGCTGCCCAGAGCAGCATGAGACTGTGGGCCTGATGTTGATGCACAGAAAAAATGAACAAAAGGCAACCTGTTAAGTCATTTGGGGTTCAAAGTACGCACAGGTGTCCAGAGCATGGCAGAGACGAGCGGCGGGGCCCTGGGATGGAAAAAAATGAGTGGGTACTCAGCAACCACAGGCAGCCAAAGTTTGGCTAGTGGTCAGGATTCTCAGGTAGTCTTTGCAGTGCACAGCTCATGCTGGCCACGAGGGCCTACCCATCTCCAGCAGTAAGGGACACGGATGCTAACCACAGCACATTTGACAGAGTCCTGCTGTCTCCAAGGTCAATGGTGACGGCAGTGTCAGCCCAATAGGGCATCAGTGGAAATTTGGCTCTGAAAATCAGGAAGAGTTTTCAGGGAGAGGATGTCATAGATCAGGGAGCTGGCTGGAGCTTTATTAAAGAGGTTGAGGAAGGAGCCACAGAACTTCCAAAGGCTAGCACAGACCTTGACAGAGACAGAGCTGTAACAATGCCACTTCATGAAGGGAAACAGAGTCAGAGATTCATAGACCAGACGGGACTATTAGGATCAGGTAGTCTGACCTCCTGGATGACCCAGGCCACGGAACGTCACCCAGTGATTCCTGTGTCAGGTTCATCACTTCTGGCTGAGCCAGGGCACTCCTTTGCTTGTCATTTTCGAAAGAAAGACAAGCAAAGGGAAAGGGGATTAGAAGAGTGACTGGTGGCGCTTGCAGTTAGATCAAGTGTGTGGAGCAGAGCAGAGTGGGAACCTTGGATTCAGCAGCAGGAATTGCTCTTTGTTCACAGACCCTTGGATTTTGTTGGGACATACAGCAACCGATGGACATTTGGTTTTGCATTTGGAGCTACAGCCAATAAAATTATGTTCCTGTTTTCGGAAGGTTACCTGCCACTACGAGTTCCCCAGTGGGCCCAAGGTATGGTGCAGATCATACAAACCACGCTAAAGAGGGGGGTATTCATCCATCTTTTCCTTCTCTAGCTCTTCAGTCTGGCATTTGGAGCAACCTTAAACCCGGGGAAGGGATTACCTTTGCATGGCAGCCTGGGCACTTGTGTGAGGCCTGGTGGCTTCCTCGTGCAATAATGCTGCTGGGCACGTGGCCTTGGTCAAGCCTGGGAATGAGGTAAGGGCGTAGATCCGGGAAGCATTAGGGTGCTCTGGATCTGAGCATCAAGAAGAGCTGGTAGCTTAGGGTGGCTGTGGCCTTTTCCCTCCACCCCCATCCCTACCCCATCACCGTGGCAAGGACACTCTGCCTTTGGGACACATCTCATATTAAAGATTTAATATAGCTGTGGTCACTTGGCCAAAGAAGATCATTCTTGTCCCCAACTCCAGTGGCCTCTGCTGTTTGCAAACTGAGTAACTCCAGTTAAGATAGTGGAGTTACTTTGGATTTAAACTGAGATCAGAGTCTGATCTTCTGTCTCGGGACCTGAGGACACATGTACAGCTGTAGCTACACCAGTGTAAATCCCAGTGTAGGTGTACTGCACCATTGTAAATGCAGGTTGGCGTCAGCATGGGATTGCAAGCCCCATATTGCACCACCGTATTCCATCCGCACTGGGGTTTGCAGAGGTGTTGTTACTCTGGTACACGTGTCCCAGCGTAGATAGGCGACACTCCTAGGGACTATTATAGCCAGGGAAACAAAACACCAATTTCAGTGGTGACTTATATGGTGGGATAGTTACTTAAGAGGTACAAATGGCTCAGCATTAATGGACTTCTATCAAAGCAATGAACCTACACCAGATTGGCCCTCAGCAGGTGTGCAAAACTCATGTAACCCATATGCTGAAGAGGCAGAAGGGGAAACGTAGTTGAAAAGCAGCTAAAAGGAGATTGTAAGTTAGGGCCTAAATAAAAGGTGTGTTAACAAACACATTTTAACACACACATTCCAAAGCCATAGTACAGACAGGCTGTACCTTAACATATGTGGACTAGTCAAGGGGAATCTTAGGGGGCAGCCGAGGTTACTCCACCTCCAGCTAACGTGTTCAAATACAATTTGCCCTCTCTACTCGAGGGGTTGGAAAGGTGTTACCATGCACATTTAATAAATACACCTTTTACTCTAGGGTTGACAGGCCTTTGGAGGCCTGCTTTGCCTTACACCCTCTTAGCTCTTAGCTGCTTTTTCCGCTGTGTTGCCCCACCCTCCCTTGTCTTATAAATTATACTCATTTTGCACACTCGTAGTCTGATTTTCCACTGCCAGGCACCCTGTGTCATCACTGACGCTGGTGCCAAGCGCGTTCAAAGTGGGTGTAAAGTACTACCACTCACAGTCCTGTAACCAGCTAGCACACACTGTGCATGGTGATACGAGGCACAAGGCCATGGAGACTCAGGCCCGCACTGTCTGTTGAGTTAGTGCAATGTGCACTACTCTGTGACATACTCCTCCCTTATTAGCTATTCTCTAGCCCCTTTACACCTCATGTGTAATTGCTTCCACTGGTCACCAGTAGATGTACCCCAGGGATTGCCAAAGGTGCTGTACTTGCTAACGTCAGGTAGGGGGTTAGCTGAGTAGGTTCTGAATTAGTTTGTTCTTTGAAGGAAATTAGAAGACATTGAAGGTGTGTGGGTCAAACGGGGGTGGATGGGAAAGGCAGGGATGGGATCAGCAATGTAATGGGCATGGGGATTTCTCATCTTGTCAGGATTTCCTGTGTTTTTGTCGCCTTCCTGCTCTGTCAGAAGGTCACTTAGCTTCAAGGAGTCCTTGACAGTGAGAAGGTGCCCAGTGCATGAGGAGACCAGGGCCTTGATTCTGGTCACAGGGGCCTCATTAGAACCCAGGCATAACTCCGTAGACCCCACTGGAATGCATCCACTTTCCCCACGGTGTCACTAACCAGTGAGAGGAGACGGGGGCTGAGCATATATTGACCGACAGTAGTTCACTGTTAGACGAGGATTTCAGAACTGATAACAACAGCGTGGCATCATTTGCTTTCTCTCCAGCCCTTGTGCTTCTCATAGGAGGCACTGAAGTGGGCCTCTCATATTTCCCTTTCTTTGCCTGCCTCTCGACGGAATTCCGGATCACGGGGTCTGTATTGGGATTCTTCTACACTTTCACTTGGTAAGTCGTGTTCCCCTGAGATACAGCCCCTGGCTGGCTGGGCTTAATCCTGCAAAGCACTGAACAGTGGGACAACTTGTGCTTAAGTGCTTTGCTGGACCAGGGCCACAGTGCTAAGAACCTTGCAGAACTGAGCCCTATTTGGGCCTCCCACGGCACTGTTTAGAGTATGTGTCCTGTGTATTTTTATACTGGAGAGCAGTGTGCCGGGAACACTGGGGTAGGGGGAGAGGGTACTGGAGAGTAGCATAGGGTAGCATGGCAGTACTGGAGAGCAGCACAGGAGGAGGGAAGCACTGCAGAGCAGCATGAGTTGAACTGAATAGGCCTTAGAGACTGAACTCTCCCCTCCCATCCCTGGGTGGCCCCTTTAGAGCCGAGCTGAAACTTATTGGCAGGGCAGAGTGGGGAAGCCATTTGGATAAACAAAGGATTTCAGTCTCGAGGGTCTTTGCTCTGGCACTTTTCAGGAGTATTACATTTACACCTCCCCCGTCCAATGCTTTGGGTAAAGGGACACTCACTTTTGCGGTGTCATTGCTGGGCAGGGAGGGTTGGAGTCAGCTTGGTCTATGGGTACATCTACACTGCAGCTGAAGGTGTAATTTCCAGCCCATGTAGACACTCTCTAGCTCTGATAGCGTGAGCATGCTAGAGATAGCAGCAGCATGGTGGGCTAACCACCCAACTACAATCCCATCCAAGATCCATGGTACCTATTTGGACAGCTGGCCGGTGCCACCGCCTGCACCACCAGGGGCTACACTGTTATTTTCCGTGTGCTAGCTCAAAACTAGCACATGTACGTCTACCCAAGTTGGAAATTACACCGCTCACTGCAGGGCCAGCCTACCCTTATAATGGACAGTATCTGCCATTTCCAGCCATTACAGTATGTCAAGTTCACTTGAAGAATAGAAATGATTTCATAAATACATTAAAAAACCTTGAAGGTAATTTTATGCAAGTATCTCAAAATGCCTTGGGCCCTGATCCTGCAGTCTGAATGCATGATCCCCCTCTCTCCAAAGGGGTGTAGAGGTGTTCTGCATGTGTCGAAATGCCTTGGGCCCTGATCCCGTGACAGAGGTCAGGCTGTGCACCGTGAGATTGTGTGTGTTGTAACTACTGCAGTAGGAGTCCAGTAACACCAGTGTGTTTTCCAGGTTCATAATCACGATCATAAACATTGTGCAGTGCCCCCATGGACAAGTAAGTTTATATTTCTGTCTGATGCTGACTTTATTTTATATGTTACCAATGTTTATGATGCCACCTGGGGCACTTTAGCAACAGAGATTTAACTAGACAGCCAAATAATCCAACCAAAAATTCAATCCACTGATAAGGAAAATAAATGTGTTCAACATCGTTCCCAGAAGATGCCTAGCCTGGGGTTTGGAGGGCCCACCGAGAGGAGTAAATGCCAGACATGGGGTCCCCAACTGGGAAAGCCCTTATTCCAAGAGCTTCCAGACAGAGGAAGAGGAAGAACTCTAGAGCCATGCACAAAAATGAGCATGTAATTGCCCACCTAATTTGCACAACTAGTTCTGTGACTGCATGTGCAAATCAGATATCTACACAGGCTCTGGGACTGTCAGAGGTCAGATTATCCCCCCACATCCAAAAATACATGGTGTGCATGCCAGGACTTTGATTCCCTGGAGAAATTAGGGTTCCCACCCTTGGGCCTGATCCACATGGAGCCTCATTGACTTCTGCACCAATGTAAAGGGTTTGCTAGCATGGATCCAATTACAGGATTCTGGTCAAGGTGGGCTAGGGTGACCAGACAGCAAGTGTGAACAATCGAGATGGGGTGGTGGGGTAATAGGCTTCTATATAAGAAAAAGCCTCAAATATTGGGATTGTCCCTATAAAATTGGGACATCTGGTCACCCTAAGGTGGGCACATTGTATGTGCCTGGCACTAGCAGTCTCAAGTTGAGAACCTGGCTTGGAGGGTTTAAACTCGGGCCTGAGCATACTTCCCATCTGGTCTGCCTGCTGTGATTGGGTAAGGTGGTGAGACAGCCTCGCAGATCTGGAAAATGGCTGAGAGACAACCCTAGTATTTTGAACTGAGCACAGAGCCTGACAGAAAGCATCACAACTTTGTAGAGATATGCATTTGCTTTCCCCAAATTCTGCCCACTATGTAGGTTAAGAAATCAGTAGTTGTGCAGCATCAAAGTATTGGTGTCTGTGATGGAGCCTCACTTCCTTGAGCACCTCGCACAGGGTACAAGCTGCCCTGCCTTCTGGGGCTGAGAGTACAGTGCATCTGCAAGACACAGAAACCATGGCACTAACAGCTGAGAGCCTGGTTCCAGCATGACACAAGGATTTCCTTCTGAGGGCCAGTGTCCTGTCCCTGACTAGTCCAGCCTAGGATCTGGGGAGGCCCTCAGTGGTGAGGCAAGGCCTCGTTAGTTGGGTTAGTTACCTGGGAGCTGGGGAACTACAAAGTTTGACTGTGTCCAGTAGACTCAGTAAAGAATCCCCATCACAACAGCGTCCTCAGTCTCATCTCTGTCTGGAGACACGCTACAGGGCTGACTGCAAGTAGACAGAGATTTACAAATAAATATATTTACACTAAAACAAACAGGAAGGGCTACAATAACAGTTCCAATTCCCCTCTTCTCCCCCAACAAGACAACGTTTTCTGTGCTGCTAGCTAACCCTTGACCTTGTATGTCAAGGTTTCATAGCTTGTAAGGCTAGAAGGGGGCAATTATGATCAGCTAGTCTGACCTCCTGTATAGCACAGGTCAGAGACTTTTAATTGGGAATTCCTGCATCAAACTCAGAACATATGGTTGAACTCAAGCAGATATTGTAGAAAGAGACCTGCAGTCTTGATTTAAAGACATCAAGTGATGGAGATTCCCCTATGTCCCTTGGGAATCTGTGCCGATGGCTAGGTACCAGCATTGTCAGAAATTGTGCCGCAATTTGTTAGACAAGTGCCCCTTGCTCACCCTTCTCCCTCTTCCCTTGTCCTATCACCCAAATCTGGCTTTTAGTGCTTTTGTCTCCACCCAGCAGTAAGCACCATCATGGGATGCAGAAGGAACAATCTGACTAGGGAAAAGGCTGCACATGCTGCCGTCCCTGGGCTGTGGTGAGCACTCGTATCCCATGGGGATTGTGCGGTACAAATGCGCGAGAGAGAGAGAGAAGCAGGGAGACAGACAGGCCTGCTGACATCTCGCTCTGGTTTGGCAGTGGTGGTTTTGTATAACAAAGACGGTGATGAGCCACAGCTTGTGGAACGCGACTCCACACTCACACAGACCACGAGGCAGGGGGAGATAGAAGTCACCCCACAGGGGGACATGTTCCTCTTTAAGGGGGCACCCTGATGTCCAGCTGCACATTGCTCTAGTGTCTGTACTTCACTCTCCCCTCCATACTCTTTGGACTTATCCCACCATCAGGAGTTCTATGACATTTGTACATTCGGCTTTCCCTACCCAGGTGATGGGAGACTATGAGAAGATCATATTTTATTGGCCTTCCCTGATCTGTCTGGTTTTCCTGCTGGTCCGCTTTGCCCTGATGTTTGTGAAAGCACTGAGGATTCGCTTAAAGATGGATGTGTCAAGTGTGAGTATTCCTGGGTAACTGCTTCCAGTTTATTATGCTCTCTCCCCCTCTCTCCTGGGAAAACTCCTTCCCTGACCCCTGGGATTAAGTAGGATTTAACCAGTGCTTTACTTTGTGCTGGTGCACCTCTGCACCAGGGTGAATTTCACCCTTAGCCAGTAACAAGAATTGATTTCACACCAGAGATCTTGGCACATTTCTACAAATCACCACCCACCTCACTTAAAACATGGCAGAGCCCCTCCCCCTGCAAGACCCTGTGGACTCCAGGATGAACTTCAGTGCTGGCTAGCCCCCAAGTAATTACCCAGGGTGCTGGTATACTGCATTCCATGACTGCAGTGTAGACATACCCAGAGTTACATGGGGTGAGCATCCCAGGAGAATGGCCATTTGTCCTTGTGCTATTCCTGGGCAGCTATTTCTTCCTTGTACATTCCTGCTGACAGGAATGTTGGGTCTTCTCACTTCCCTTCCCTTTCATTCTCTCCTCCCCTCCCTTGGCAAGGCCGCTTCATCATGTCCACCGCCCTTCATCATGTCCACTACCTACATGTCCACCACCTTCCAGCTGTGACTCTCAAAAATGACACTCCACACAGGCAGGGCTGCTGTTTGCCAAGGGGAACATAATCCTGGGCTTTGACAGGAGGAAAATGACTGGCTCCATCTTAAAAACAAGAGGCTTCTGCTGAGTTTTCTTTCCCTCCCCTCTTCTACCACATTTCATTGTCTCTCTGAGCCTGGAAACTCATTAGCACCACTAAAGGGCAGGCCGTAGGAACATAGCTGTGTCAGACAGACCTTCCCAAGGGACTCCTGCTGCAGGGTGGCCCTTCCTCACCATAGCAGGGTGTCTGCTTACTGAGCTCCCCATCAGGGCCAGGGGTTGCCTGTGTCAGGATCCCAACAAGGGCAGTCAGGGTCAAGGCGCAGAGCAAGAACAAACCTGAGGCTGGGAGTAGCAGAGAAATTCATAGTTAGGTTCCAAGCCAGGGTCGATACCAAGAGTCAGAGTCAGGAGGCAAAGTCTAGAACAAGTCATGGTCAAACCAGGAATGCAGGAACAGTCATGGCAGCTACACAAGAGCCACACTGTTGCTTGGATGCTGCCTGGAATGGCCATTGGGTTTATATAGGGCAGGGAGCCAATCAGGACCCATGAGGCTGCTGTCTATCAAACCCTTGAGGAGGAACGTCCCATGGTCTGTTTCCATAGCAAGTCATGGGAAATGGAGAGCAAGCTGGTTATAGCTGCTGCTGGATGGCAGCCTGGAAATGTCAACTGCCTGGCAGCTCTGCAGGCCTGGGCTCTAGAAAGACCCATGGGTCCTTATGTTCTGCCCCCTTGGTCCCCTCAGAACTCCACACAGTGGCCCTTGTGGCTAATACCTTCACCCAGTCCTGGATTAATAACAGGAAAGGTTCAAATAATCTTCAAGGTCCTAAATAACAAAAATGATTCAGAGTCCCCAAAATAAAGTCCACAACACACAAGTTTATAGTCAGCCCTTGTTCTGCTACTCATGGAGCTCTTCTGCTATCCCAGTCTGCTTCATCCAAACATCCAGTCCTAGCCTCAGCTTCGTTGTCCTGTCAGCCTCACCACGCAGTTTCCTGCTGCTCTTTGTAAGGAATCCCCTGATCCAACCTAGGTATGCCTCTTCAGTAATCAGGTTGTCTGACCCCAGGCCCTCCCATCAGCTGTAAAGGGGTGAGCTCCCTGTTGTCCACACCCTTCTCCCTATGGCTGCCAGTGTAAGCGTGGTGGGCTGCACTCACCTCTTGAACACCCCATTGCTACCTGAGTCTGGTGATGCCATTCTCTTCGGCTCCCAGCACCCCTGCAGGTGTCAGCCTACCTCTACAGGTCTTCTGTGGCTCAGCCCTCCAGCCTCACACAGTCCAAAACCCCTTCTGGAGGGTAACAAACTCAACACAGAAGCAGTTCCTTGCCCAACAGGGCCAATTACAAACAAACTAGTTTCTGACCCATCTGGAATTGAATTGGCAGGGTCCTTCTGAACTCCTGCCATCGCTGGTGGGCAGCAGTGAGCCCTGCCTGGCCTGGCTCGGGTCCTTTTACTGCAGCCTAGAGAGCATCCTTCCTCACTCTTCTGACGCCAGCAAGAAACTGACTTGCTGACAGTAGGCAGCTCCTTGGTTGGCTATTGTTGGTCCCCAGCCCTTCTGGCTACTGCAAAGCCAGATCTCCCTGGTTCCCCAAATGGCTGCTCTTTTTCTCTCAGAGAATTGTTTCCTGGGTGGGGTGAAGCAGAGCAGTGGGGCCACCAGCAGGAGGCTGCAAAAGCCTGATGTACCCCCATCACAGTAAGGTATCTTCATAACTAAGATCATAAGAACATAGGAGCGGCCACACTGGGTCAGACCAAAGGTCCATCTCGCCCAGTATCCTGTCTTCCAACAGTGGCTAATGCCAGGTGCTTCAGAGGGAATAAACAGAACAGGGAATCATCAAGTGAACTATCCCCTGTTGCCCATTCCCAGCTTCTGGCAGCAGAGGTTTGGGGACACCCAGAGCATGGGGTTACATCCCTTCCCATCCTGGCTAATAGCCATTGATGGACCTATTCTCCATGAATTTATCTAGTGCTTTTTTGAACCCTGTTATAGTTTTAGGCTTTGCAACGTCCCCTGGCAATGAGTTCCACATGTTATACCGGGCTAATACAGCACCCACAAGGCAGCCCTGGATCTATATGTCGAATCTACTGTCTTTTCCTTAGTGGAATCAAGAACATTCTTTGATTTGCTGACAATCCCTGTTCCTTTTAAACAGCAGGAAAATCATTTCCTGGAGGTGCATCAGGCTCAGCATGTCAAGCGTCTGCTCAGGAAGCCCCCAGAGCGGTGAGCATGGCATCTTCATTTCAGATCCAGAACACCGAGCCACAGAGAGTTCAGATTTGGTTCTGATGAGCTTCTAAATCTGCTGATACTTATTGACTGACATGCACACTGGGGCTCTGCCTGCTGACCTGGGGTGAGCGAGGGACAAGGCATGTTCTCTGGCCACTGGGAGGATCCCTGATCATCCATGACAGGCCTGCCCCATCTCCCCTTTGAACTGCATCCGTAAGCAGTGCACTAGAGTACTCTGTCTCCCTCACCTCAGAGTGTGGAGGTTCCTGATGTGACCCCCCAGTGGCTTTGTGCTAGAGAGCAGGTAGGCTGCTGAGAATGGGTGTGAAGGAGAAAGGCTGACACCTGTTTAGGCCAGCTGGGGCCTCTGCAGATGTGCCAAGTGGGAGGGAAGATTGGGTAGGAAGGTGTGCTGGGTTGTTTTTATGGAGGGAGGGAACTATGCTGGAATGGGTTTGGGTCCTTAAAATGCCTTTAGTGTCCCTGTGTCATCACCAAACATTTCAGGTCTGTTTGTCCATCTTCATCCATTAACAGGCAGGCTCAGAAATCTTGGTTCCAGCGCAAGGTGTATGAATGGGACCCATGCTTTCAGTTCCCAGGCAGAATGATTGGCACATCTGCGCTAGCCTTAATCTGCCTGTACATTGTAAGTAAATTGCACACTTGTTTCCTGAGAAGAATCGCCCCAAATGGAGCACACTGTCACGCAGACCTTTGTGTGCTTTGTAAGGATTTCAATCCAGGTTGTTGAAAAAACAGCTCTCCCGTAAATCTCTGCCATTAAACTAAAACAAGGACTGTGTATGCATCTAACAAGAGCCACTGGCTCCATTAAGACCAGTATCCATAATCTACTGGCTCCCTGGCCAGGGTACCTTCCAACTAGGCCAATGGGTGTTTGGTAGGCGTTTATCTTGTTCATGATAGGTTGCTTGAGATGCTAGCAGCAGAGAAAAGGCTGCCAAGTATGTGTGTGTCACATGAAATACATGATACTCATGTATCAGAGGGGTAGCTGTGTGTCTGGATCTGTAGAAGCACTCATGTGTGAGTGTATTTGTATTATGTTGTTCCCTGTGAATACTTATGAGTTTGCTTAATTCTAGGCATCCTGGTCTTCCTTAGTGTCTGGCTCAAAATCAGTGGAGATTAACTCCAACAATATTCTTTGAGGGACAAAATGTGTCTACACCCACTTGCTGTCATTTAAAGGTTAAGACGAATCCCCATATATGAAAGGCAACGTGTGTTTAAAATCAAATGTAACAGGTCAGATTCCCATAAAGTCACACCAGGGATGAATGTGGCCCCATGGGATTATATGGCATGTAGTGTTATTCTGTAGAAGTGGCCAATGACAAGATTGCTAAGCTGCTGTTTTTATCTATTTTTCCACAGTTTATTGTTATTGAGTTTTACATTTACAAGGAATTCTCCCAAGAGCTGAAGATATTGGAACAGAGATTTGAAGACCTTGTTGATTATAGAAATGGCTCAGAGGTACTTCCACCAGCTGTCCTGAAGCTGAAAGAGTTTATTAATGTCACTCAAGGTACAGACATGTCATTTTTTGAAGGTGGAATGAGTGTGATACATTTTTAAAAAGCAGACTGAACTCATAGTTAGTTCTTAAGGCTGAGCTAAAGCCCGTCCTAGTCAATGGGACTCCTTCCAGGATTTTGACAAGTTAGTTCCAAATGGGAATGAAAATAAAAAAACATTTCCCATAAAATGAAATCCAAACAAAAATCATTTTGGGTCCGTTGAGATGGAAAATGTCATTTCAAAACTGAAATTTTAAATTTAAAGAAAATTTAAAAAATCAAAAATTCAAAATGAAAAGTCATTTCAAAATGAAGAATTGAAACAATCGACTCTGAAAGTGTAGAAATGAAATATTTCAACACTATCAAAATGCTTTACTTCTATTTTTCCCCCCTAAATCAAAATTTCATGAAAATCGGCTACTTCCCACAAAAGTTTTGGTTCAACAAAATATCATTTGCTGATGGAAAAACTTTCAACTGGAAAATTTTTGACCAGCTCTAGTTAGATACTTAGTCCCTAATACTGAAGCAAAACAATACGATGAAGCATGAATTGTCACTTTACCTGCTGCCTAGTGTGCTGGTAGTTGAACACTGAGTAACCTGGAGTTTGACAGTAGAGGAATGGCAGACCAAAGAACAGGAGGAAAATGGTTGTGTATTCTTTTAAAAATCTTTGCTCAGCTGGACATGGAAAGAGGTTTGGGTGGGATAGCTTCATTGAGTTATGGCTGGTGTTTGAGGAAAGCTTTATTTTTATTAAGTAAAGGAGTCTAAAATAATTGGTTTGAATTTCAAAGATGTAAAGGTCAAAAGGGACAATTCAGACCATTGTCTGCATAGCACAGGCCAGAGATTTTGCCCGGTGATTCATACATTAAGACCAGTAGGTACATGTGTGGCTAAACTAGAGTATGTTTTCAGACAGACATTCAACTTTGACGTAAAGACTCCAAGAGAGGACAAATGGTTAGGGGGACACAACAAAAAGGGTTCCTTCTAAATATAAATCTGACTCGGGCCCAAGTGGAAAGCAGCTAAGGGTACGTCTATACTTACCTCTCGCGTCGGAGGCGCGGGATCGATGTTCTGGGTTCGATTTATCGCGTCTTATCTAGACGCGATAAATCGAACCAGGAAGTGCTCCGCCGTCGACGCTGGTAATCCAGCTCGACGAACGGAGTAGGCGGAGTCGACGGGGGAGCCTGCGCGCCGCGTCTGGACCACAGGTAAGTTCAAACTAAGGTACTTCGACTTCAGCTACGTTATTAACGTAGCTGAAGTTGCGTATCTTAGTTCGACAGGGGGGGTTAGTGTAGACCTAGCCTAAGAGTCTGAAAGCTGTCTATGGTTATTTGTAAAATGAACTGGAGATCACAGTCTAGTTTCTAGTGAATTTTCCATGTTGCAAAAAGCTTCATCACAGCTAATATGAATTGCAATTGTTACCTTTATCAGCTTGCTGTCTCAGCAGAGAAACCGAGGACTGAATGGACATGGAGACTGAGCTGCATGTTAGGAGAGCAATGTAGGAAAACTTGCCTTTCCAAGTTTTGACACGTGAGAATCCAGGATCTTTGTTCTGCCCATTTTAAATTTGGATTTGAATACATAATTCTGATCCAGGGCTTCGGTCTGGCTCAAATCTATAATTAAATGATCAACAAATAATCAAAGCATTTCTGAATGACTGGCTGGTATAGGCAAAAAGTGTTCCAAATAGAAATGTGTCCAAGCAGAGACACTGGAGGTTTTCAAAAGGAGGCTGGCTAGCCATCTGTCTTGGATGGTTTAGACATAACAAACCCTGCATCTGGGCAGGGGGTGAGACAAGATGACCCTTGTGGTCCGTTCTAACTGTATGGGTCTATGATTCTGTGTGTACAAAATAGCTGTGAACTTTGTGCTGAGTTAAAATACTTTTGTAATCATGTAGTCATGTGAGCTGCGGAGAAAATATTCTGAACAGATGGTTGCTTTTCTTTTTCTCCAGGTGTTTGGATTTTCACCACCTTTGCTGCCTCCCTGACTTGCGTAAGCTACGTATTTCACATCTTAGCATGCTACAGGTATGGACATGCAGAAGATTATCAGCAGATAGTGCTCAATTCTCAGAGTTGCTGAGAGTCCTCAGGTACCATGGAGTTTATTGGGATTTGAGGACACTAGTCAACTCAGCACAGGCACTTGACAGCTCCCAGGATGGTCCTGGGGTTCTCAACCTTTTTCTTTCCAAGTCCCTCCTCCATGCTATAAAAACTCCACGCCCCACCTGTGCCACAACAACTGTTTTTCTGCATATCCAGTAGATTAAAAGTCAGGGCTGGCACTAGGGAGTAGCAAAGAGGGCAATTGCCCAGGGCCCCACACCACAGGGGGCCCACAAAGCTAAGCTGCTTGGGCTTTGACTTCAGCCCTGGGCAGTGGGGCTCGGTCTTCAGCTTTCTGGGGCACCAGGCATTGGCCACTGTCGGAAGACAGGATACTAGGCTAGATGGACCTTTGGTCTGACCCAGTATGGCTGTTCACATGTTCTTTATGTTCTGCCCTGGGCCCCAGCGAGTCTAACACTGGCCCTGCTGTCTGGTTTATTTTGGCAGATCCCCTGAAACCTGCTCGTGGCCCCCAGGGGGCCGCGGACCTCTGTTTGAGAACCACTGGCCAAGAACTCTATTCTCCATTCCATCAATATTCAATGGGAGGTCTCTATTATCTACCCTGGGCTCCACACAGTTCTAGGACCTGTTGGGTGGCGAAGACACATCGGTCCACACAATTCTCCAATTTTATATAATTTATTAACTAAGCTAAACAACTCAAAATAAAACACAAACTAATCAAATTAGAATAAAGTGGGTTAATATCAAATCATCAGCTTAACCTAATTACCAGGTTAATTCATCCAAATGGCACAACAATTCCTTGCAAACTTTATTGAATCATGTGGGAAGGTCGCAGACCTTGTCTAGCTATAAGCCTTGGAAAAACAGGGCATTATTTATTTCAGTGCTAATGGATAGTTACTGATATTCCAGACAAACAGCTGATACGGGCAGGAAGAAATCTCTCCCAGGTTGAAATGAATATTAGACGACAGCTCTAATGCTACATAAGACAGACTGCACAAAATATAGGTGTTAAATAATAGCCAATGTTTCCCTACGCAAAATAGGGTTGTACCAAACATTCCAATACAATTCAGGATAAAAAAAGCTTGTTAAATTTTACTAGCAAACAAAAAGTTATGTGAAACTAAGTTTCTCAGGATTTAAACACACACCGCTCAACCCATAAAATATGAGTGTGCTCTTTTAGGCCATGGGCCTATTGAACCTTACTGCAGGTTGTTTGAGAAACCGTACTCAGATACATTCTGTGTGTTCTATCCACATGCACACTGTCAGCTGCTAGAGTTAAGAGGACAAGGGTGAGAATGCCAAGGTGAATGTGTCCCTCTACTAATAAAAACTGAAGGAAAAAACCCACCACAAAACAAAATCCTTATCAGGTTGATACTTATGCATGATCTTTGCTGTGACTCTTGTGGTTTCATTCAGTTTCAGGAAATTAGTATGTGGCCGGAAAGATTAGCTGGTGGTTTTCTTGGACCTGCTGGCTAACTCAACAGACTTGCTGTCTAGCTAGAGCTGGGGTCCTCAAACTTCATTGCACCATGACTCCCTTCTGCCAACAAAAATGACTACACAACTCCAGGAGGGGGGACCAAAGCATGAGCCCATCCGAGCCCTGCTGCCCAGGGCTGAAGCCCTCGAGCTTTGGCTTTGGCCCCAGGTGGTGGAGCTTGGGCTTTGGCATCGGGCAGTTGTGCTCTGGCTTTGGTTTTGGCCCGCACCCCAGCAAGTCTAACACCAGCCCTGGGGACCCCATTAAAACAGGTTCACAAACCCACTTTGGGGTCCCTGCCCACAGTTTGAGAACCGCAGGGCTAGAGGTTGCTTGCCTGCAGATGCCAAATCTTGAATGGCATGTGTTGCTGGACTCTGGCACCTCAATGGCTGTCTGAGAAAGGGAAGGAAGCACAAACCCTTTGACAAGCCTGGTGGCATCACCACACCAGAGGCTATTAGCCAGAAGCAATGGCTTCTTTTCCTTCCATTTTTTGAGGATGGTGGACTGACTGATTCTTCCCCCTTGGAACTCCTATTCTGCTCTAGAGTTTCTTGGCAAAGCATAATGAGGAATTCCCCCTCTGAAATCATAAACTGGATTAGGTCACCTTTATGCAAATAAAAAGACTTTCCTTGCCAGTAAGCATTAGGGTGACCAGATGTCACGATTTTATAGGGACAGTCCCGATATTTGCTGCTTTTTCTTATGTAAGTGCCAATTACCCCCCACCCCATCCCGATTTTTCACACTTGATATCTGGTCACCCTAGTAGTAAGCATTGGCTTAGAAAATCAATCAGGCAGCAGACCTCAAAATATTTTGAGACAATTTAAAAAATAAGATCAACTCTTCCTGGTTATGGGTCAGTCCACAGAGATTATCTCAACTATCCCATACAACGTACAAGTCAAAAACCCAAAATAAATTGGAAAAAGTACAGAGCTACCAAAATGTTGCAACTGAAATAATAAAAAATCAAAAAGAACAGGATTACTAAAGAACTGATGGGCAAGGTCCTCTGGGAGAATAACATGAGGGGGAAAGGAGTCAAGGAAAGCTGGCTGTATTTTAAAGAATCCTTATTGAGGTTACAGGAACAAACCATCCCGATGTGTAGAAAGAAAAGTAAATATGGCAGGCGACCAGCTTGGCTTAACAGTGAAATCCTTGCTCATCTTAAACACAAAAAAGCAGCTTACAAGAAGTGGAAGATTGGACAAATGACTAGGGAGGAGTATAAAAATATTGTTCAGGCATGCAGGAGTGAAATTAGGAAGGCCAAATCACATTTGGAGTTGCAGCTAGCCGGAGATGTTAGGAGTAACAAGAAGAGTTTCTTCAGGTATGTTAGCAACAAGAAGAAAGTCAAGGAAAGTGTGGGCCCCTTGCTGAATGAGGGAGGGAACCTAATGACAGAGGATGTGGAGAAAGCTAGTGTACTCAATGCTTTTTTTGCCTCTGTCTTCACAGACAAGGTCAGCTCCCAGGCGGCTGCACTCCGCAGCACGGTATGGGGAGGAGGTGACCAGCCCTCTGTAGAGAAAGAAGCAGTTCGGGACTATTTAGAAATGCTGGACGAGCACAAGTCCATGGGGCTGGATGCATTGCATCTGAGGGTGCTAAAGGAGTTGGCCGATGTGATTACAGAGCCATTGGCCATTATCTTTGAAAAATCATGGCAATCGGGGGAGGTCCCGGATGACTGGAAAAAAATCTAATGTAGTGCCCATCTTTTAAAAAGGGAAGAAGGAAGATCCGGGGAACTACAGGCCAGTCAGTCTCACCTCAGTCCCTGGAAAAATCATGGAACAGGTCCTCAAGGAATCAATTCTGAACCACTTAAAGGAGAGGAAAGTGATCAGGAACAGTCAGCATGCATTTACCAAGGGCAAGTCATGCCTGACTAACCTAATTGCCTTCTATGATGAGATAACTGGCTCTGTGGATGAGGGGAAAGCAGTGGATGTGCTATTTCTTGACTTTAGAAAAGCTTTTGATACAGTCTCCCACAGTATTCTTGCCAGCAAGTTAAAGAAGTATGGGCTGGATGAACGGACTGTAAGGTGGATAGAAAACTGGCTAGATGGTCGGGCTCAATGGGTAGTGATCAATGGCTCCATGTCTAGTTGGCAGTCGGTATCAAGTGGAGTGCCCCAAGGGTCGGTGCTGGGGCCGGTTTTGTTCAATATCTTCATTAACGATCTGGAGGATGGTGTGGACTGCGCCCTTAGCAAGTTTGCAGATGACACTAAACTGGGAGGAGTGGTTGATACGCTGGAGGTAGGGATAGGATACAGAGGGACCTAGACAAATTAGAGGATTGGGCCAAAAGAAATATGATGAGGTTCAACAAGGACAATTGCAGAGTCCTGCACTTAGGACGGAAGAATCCCATGCACTGCTACAGACTAGGGACCGAATGGCTGGGCAGCAGTTCTGCAGAAAAGGACCTAGGGGTTACAGTGGACGAAAAGCTGAATGAGAGTCAACAGTGTGCCCTTGTTGCCAAGAAGGCTAATGGCATTTTGGGCTGTATAAGTAGGGGCATTTCCAGCAGATCGAGGGATGTGATCATTCCCCTCTATTCGGCACTGGTGAGGCCTCATTTGGAGTACTGTGTCCAGTTTTGGGCCCTACACTACAAGAAGGATGTGGATAAATTGGAAAGAGTCCAGCGGAGGGCAACAAAAATGGTTAGGGGGCTGGAGCACATGACGTATGAGGAGAGGCTGAGGGAACTGGGATTGTTTAGCCTGAAGAAGAGAAGAATGAGGGGGGATTTGATAGCTGCTTTCAACTACCTGAAAGGGGGTTCCAAAGAGGATGGATCTAGACTGTTCTCAGTGGTAGAAGATGACAGAACAAGGAGTAATGGTCTCAAGTTGCAGAGGGGAAGGTTTAGGTTGGATATTAGGAAAAACTTTTCACTAGTAGGGTGGTGAAGAACTGGAATGGGTTACCTAGGGAGGTGGTGGAATCTCCTTCCTTAGAGGTTTTGAAGGTCAGGCTTGACAAAGCCCTGGCTGGGATGATTTAGTTGGGGTTGGTCCTGCTTTGAGCAGGGGGTTGGACTAGATGACCTCCTGAAGTCCCTTCCAACCTGAGATTCTATGATACTTGTGGCACCTTAGAGACTAACAAATTTATTTCAGCATAAACTTTTGTGGTGTTAGTCTTTAAGGTGCCACAAGTAATCCTGTTCTTTTTGCTGACACAGACTAACACGGCTGCTACTCTGAAATGGAAAATCAGTCACTCATCTTCATTCAGCCATACACATAAAACAAAGTTATTTATTCTAAGATTAAGCAAGAGTCCTTAGTCTACAGATAGATACGTCTCTTTTTGTATTTTGGTACTCAGCGGCTATCAGCAGTTTAACTTTAAACATGAGTTTTGACACACAGAGTCTTGGTGAAAGGTTACACTTTACCTCTGTCAAAGTAAAATGTCTTTTACTCTTGAAATCACAATTTTGGATTCGGTTTTCATATAAGGCCTGTGTCGTAATTACAGTGCATTTTGCCTGTATGTAGACCAGATTCTATTTTACAGATGTACTACTGAGCCTTAGATAGGTAAAACTCCTATTGAAGCAAAGGATAAGCCTTCAGTGTTGTATATTGTATGGTGTTGTAATAAATCAAAACTTGTGCTTTGGGTGGCATGCCCAATAACACACAATGGGTGCCATTCTTTCACCATTGCTCCCCTTGGCTCTGTGTTTATTGCATTAATCCATGATGCTTTTAGCTCTAGATTGACATTCAGTCAAATCATGATATAGTTCCTCTGTGATCAAACATTCAAACAAAGTTATTGAGTGAACAAAATCTCCAATTTATTTGTGTGAAACTTTTTAAAACTAATTTTGACACCTTTATTCAGAAAACACATGAAGCGGCTGTGGGCAGGGGAGAAACATTTCCTTCCACTACGATCTCGTGAGCCTACTTCTTCTCAAAGCGTGGTAAGCTCTCACTGCTTTTCCACAAAAGTTCGCAGCCAGTAGCTCTGATCCGCTAACACTTGGAATTCAATGGGACAACTCGTGAATGTAGTTTACACATGCACTCCAGTATTTTGCAAGAGGGGGCCATAGTTTTAATGGATCAGTGCAATATTCCATGGGCCTGATTCTGGAGCATACTAATCTCATTGTATAATGGCTTCACACTGTAAAACTAATGTAAAATTACATATTTGTGCCAAAAAATAACCTGCAGTGCGGATTCAGAGTGGTCCGATTACAGTCTGGGGGCGGGGCATGGAAAGAGTAAAGGGGATTTATTCCACCAGAAAGGCACGGATGTGCTAATACTAAACGATAGTTATGCTGAACTCCTCCAGCAACACAGAAATGGTGCAGATTCCCAGCCTAACTGTTCTCCAGGTTTTACTATTACCGGCACCTCAACCCTGCGGCTGGGGCACACACACACTCCAGCTCTCCTTGCTGCCTCACTCGCTACGCTGGGCTACTCCTCGCACACAGCACTGGTAGATAGGTGGTGTAAAGAAGTGAAACAATGTTCAGTCACACAGAGACGGGCTGCGTTTCCTGGCATTTGGGTTTGATTCCTATGGAACGACTGGGAACGACTGGGGGGGAGGGATAGCTCAGTGGTTTGAGCATTGGCCTGCTAAACCCAGGGTTGTGAGTTCAATCCCTGAGGGGGCCATTTAGGGATCTGGGGCAAAAATTGGGAATTGGTCCTGCTTTGAGCAGGGGGTTGGACTAGATGACCTTCTAAGGTTCCTTCCAACCCTGATATTCTATGATTCTATGATGAGGGAACACAAGTATTGCCAGGGTGCAGGGAGTGAAAGGGAAGCCACAAGGCAGCATCAGGCTGGAACTGGCTATTTGAAAAGTCTGGCAGGAGAGGCATGGCTGGCTGCAGCCGCAAGCGGTCGCTCTGGAGGAGGCACGCCCAGGCGAGCGGTCTAAGAGCACTGCAGATGAGCCAGCTGCTTTGCACCAGTGTAAATTGGGATTTCCCCACTGCAGCGAGCCACTAAACACTTCATCAGCGGTATAATCATGGATGTGACTTAGAATCGGGCCCACATACACCAGCTGCTGCTATTTAGCACGGACAGTTCCAGTGCTCAAGCAAAACCCAGACCACTTTCCCATTTTGTCCTTCAATCTTTTCCTCACACCCATTCGTAGCTTACGAACACTGTGCAGCCAAGGTGAGGCTCTGTGGTATCCGAGGGCTTGGCTACCCTCGAAATGCTCCTGCGGCTGTACCGCTGAAGGGCTTCAGTGTAGACCCTCCCTGTGCTGACAAGAGGGGTAGGTAATCCAGCTCCCCAAAAGTTGATGGAAGGATTCAACCTAGCTCTGTCTACACCAGGGCTTAGGTCAGCTTAACTATGTCGCTCAGGGGGGAGGACTTTTCACACCTCTGAGCAGCATGGCTGGGTCGACTTATCTTTTTAGTGTAGACCAGGCCTGAGACTATTGCTACTTGCTCTTAGCATTCTTAGGCTATGACTACACTTAAAATACTGCAGTGGTCCAGCTGCACCGCTGGCGTGAGGAAGTGTGGATACTCACTGCAGTGACAGAAGGGGTTCGCCTATCACTCTAGTCACTCCCCCTCCCAGAGGGCTAGTGTGCACTAGAAGTGCTACAGTGGCACAGCTGCACCGATGCAGCATCTGATGATGCCCTGTGCCGATGGGAGAGAGAGCTCTCCTGTCCGCATAATAAAGCCACCTCCTAGGTTGGTGTAACTTACCTCACTCAGGCCTGGTCTACAGTAGAGGGGATCGATCTAAGTTACATAACTTCAGCTACGTGAATAACTTAGCTGAAGTCGACATACTTAGATCTACTTACCGCGGTGTAAGTCGACGGCTGACGCTCTCCCATCAACTCTGCCTACGCCTCTCACCCTGGTGGAGTACCAGAGCTTGACGGTCGATTTATCGCATCTAGACTAGACACGATAAATCGACCCGCGCTGGATCGATCACTGCCCATCGATCCAGTGGGTAATGTAGACAAGCCCTCGGGGCGTGGCTGAGCAACATAAGTTATGCCAACATAACCTGTAGTGTAGACAAGCTCTGAGAGGCAGTAACTGGGTCGATGGAAGAATGGTGTCCACACTGGGGGTTAGGTCACCGTAGCTATGTCTCTCAGGGTGTGGATTTTTCACACTCTTGAAAGACACGGCTATGCTGATGTAAATTTTCAGTGCAGACCAGCCCTCAGTCTAACACTGATCTCTCATAACGAGCTGTCACAGGAACTTGACCCTGATCACCACTAAGTGTCCCACATTGTTTATTACCGCCATTGTGTAAGGACCAGGAGATAATCGCTGCTGGCTACGCAACGATCTCCTCATGCTGCATTCACACTCCCAGATCCGACATGCTGGGAAGGGCATTGTCCGCTTTTTAGGGAGGGATGGAGGAGAGGAGGAGAGCCACTCATTGCCTGCACCTCTCAACTTTGCCCTCCACAGATCTAAGCTGCCCCCGTGCATTAGCAGGTTATTATCTGTATAGACAATGTCAGTGGTTTGGTTTGTCATTCAGAATGATGAAGCTGTCTCCCAAAGAACAACAGAAATGGCATCTTTTCAAATCAACATTGCACTAAACATAACAAATGACAATCCTTATTCGATGGAGACTGCCATCCAGGAAAGTGAGGGTACTAGAACATGGGGTGACTAACACTCCATCACTTAGTCACACAGTTAAGTAAGCAGATACTCCATTGACTAGGACATAAATAGGGCTATGTGTGTGCTTACAGGTAAGCATATTTATTGCATGTTTGCAGGACTGGAGCCTTACTCTGCATAGAAGTGAATGGGAAAACAATTCTTGTCCCTATGTTCTTCAGACATGTTCCAACAGTTATAAAGGCAGCTTTGCAGGTAGCTTCCAGAATGGTACTTTTTCCAGCCAGAATTCTGGATAAATGTAGTTTTGTTCAGTTCCCTTGTGTGAGCTGTGCAAGAGTCCAAGCCAAGCTCCTCTGATCTCGTTGCACTTTCAGCACATCCTTCAGTTCACTTCTCCGCCTTTCCTGTATGCTTCAATCCAGCCTTGGGGTCTGGGAGCAACACTGAACCTGATTCCTGGTTGCCCTGCACCTTGTCCAGTGACTTGCCCAGTTCAGAGTGGGGGTAAACTGTCACCAGTCAGAACGGGATCAATTCACACCCACTTTGCACTCACTCTGCACTGGGGTAAATGCTGAACAAAGTGCAGGACAATGGAGAATCAGGCCTTGTGATTGGAATGTGGCATAAAGGAGCCAGCAGGATGAAGACCAGAATCAGGGCCTAAGAATGTATTTTGTTTCTCTGATCAAACATGCAGCAATTCCAACATTATAAACTTCTGTCCTTCTCTTTTTTTTAAACTCAGGCAGCAATAGCAAGATACTCTGGTTGGCAAATTGCATACCTATTATGGGGTACGTGCCAAGCCTTCAGTATAAGCATACAGTCAACCACAATTCGAGTGGGTGCCCTTTTCCTTTTTAGTAAGAAATGTGTTTTCTCTTTTCCAGGCTACCTGGTCATTCACGTGGTGCAGTGTCTGTTTGGTATATCGATCATGTACAGTTTTGTTTTGCCAATACAGCATGGCCAAGGACTGGAAGTGGCAAAGGGTTTGGGAATTGGGATGTAAGTGCATTGTTTTCACACATTTCTGGTGTTATCCCACTTTCTTTGCACGGATGTAGATTTATATGTCTATAAAATAACAAGAGGTACATATCTGAAATCTGTAGGTTCCTGTGACAGACATTTAGGCTATGTCTACACTACGGATCTTACAGCGGCACAGCAGTACTGCTACAGTTGTGACGTGCAAGGTTTCCCGTGCAGCCGTTCTTTGCTGGCAGGAGAGCGCTCTTCTGGCAGCATAATTAAACCACCCCCAACAAGTGGCATTAGTTATGTTGGCAGGAGAGCCTCTCTTGCTGACGTAGCGCTGTCCACACCAGCACTTTTGCTGATGAAACTTATGTCAGTCGGGGTGGGGGGTTTTCACGCTGATATTGAATAACCCTGCCACATAACATAAATTCTGCATTTTCCTTAAACATAGCCCCAGCAACCCTCCTCTGAAGATGTCCCATGCAACCTTTCCAAAGGTCAGCAGATCGTTAAACTTGCTTTCCCTGTGGGGAATTTTTGAGAGGTTTGCAATCTAAGCACATTGTCTGTTTTCCCACCTTAAGGAAAATGCTGACTATGAGGGGACTGGCTAACAATGGATAATCAAAGGGTGAAAGCGCATCAGAATACAAGCTGAGCCAAAATGCAATCCATTGTCCACAATGTTCCACCTTCATCTTTAATGCGGACAAGAAGACTACAGGTCCCAGCAAGCATTGCTCCATTTTGATCTAATGTCCTGACTGCTCAATCTAAAGGAAGCATTCCATGCTGGGACCTGCAATCTCCATGGCCCACATCTCTGCATTAAAGATCAGGCAGCCACACTCTTCTCTTAACTGTGTCTCTCAGCCTCCTGGCAAGTTGACGGCACTGTCCTCAGTCTGGCAAAGATTGGTTATCGCTGTTTCAAGGCTTCATAAGATATAAGAGCTGATTCCACTTCCTGAAGGCAGAGCCACCAGCCCACCTATATGGGTTTAGGGTCTGCCTTTTTGTAATCTGTCCTGGCCAACTGCACTCTTTTCCCCACCATCTCAGGAATCAGGGTGTCATGTCAGAAAAATGTGAGGGTGGAGGGTGGCAAAATTGTGTCAGCCCAGGAAAAAATTAAATATGATTATATTATACCCTGCAAAGTCAGGGGAGGCTGCGGGTGGGAGTGGAAGACATAATGGAGTTTATAGACCTATGAAAAATCTGGGAGGGACAAACCAAGGTTTGGGGGTGGGGGCAACAGCCCTTTTTGCCTCCCAGCAAATGAACCCTCTGTCAGGAACTCCCTACAGGACACTATTAGTCTCCTGAAGCCACTTGCTTCCTGGAATCCCAGATATCTGTGCATAGTCTGTGAACTAATACTAGGTCGCATGTATATTACACAGGCCACACCTCTGTGCTCATTTTGTGCTCTGAGAAGGACAGCTAGATTCTGGTACCCTTATTCCCACTGGGCCAGATTTTCTGGTTTGCTACGGCCACTTCGGGGCTCATGGCCTTAAAGCTACCAGAGATAAGCAGGTAGAGAATTCCTCCTGTGCAGGTGAGCTCTCCAGTGGGGTTAAAAGTGGTGGGCAGCAGTTCTGATACCAATCATGCAAGCTGCACATCCTCACCCTCAGCATAACATGAGGGAGACGGTGTCTTAGTGGAGGTCTTGGGGTAGGAGGGAGGTATAGCAGAGTGGAGCTTTGCTACACATGATTCTCCAGTGACCTATGGTTCCTGAGGAACCGTATGGCAGTTGCATAAGTTAGTGCTGGTCCTGTGCAGCTTTTTTTGTACCAGAACCAAGTGGCTGAGGATCAGGGAGCGGCAACCAGGGGGGCTGCAGACCACAGGTTGAGAACCACCGAGACACAGCACAGGTAGTGCATGATGGCAGTGCAGCGTCTTCCTCTACACCTGTGCGAAGAGGGTGTAAAACCCTACAAAGCAGAATGGTGGCTTTTCACGGCTGCTTTGCTCTTCCTTTGCACGGGGGCAGTGGGGAATCAGTCCCAGGGGCTGGCAATCAAATGCAGGTCTCTCATCCCATTGCCCAGGGGCTCTAACAGGTTATATTCCCAGCCCCTTTCACCACCACATCCATATTAAAGGGGTCATTTCTCTTTTCCTTTTCCATTACAGTCTTACAGTTGGGATTGGCAGAGGGCTCATGATATTACAAATCAAGATCGCTGCGAGATTTTTCCTTCAGCCAAAGATCTTGCCAGATGATAAGCAGAAGCCATTAGCTCTCAACAACAGGTTAGTGGTAGGAAAGAAACAGCCCTTATGGTCTTGCATCCTCCAGACAAGGATCTCCGACTGCATGGGGCTTTTCATACAAAGATCTATGTCTGCATGGACAAACATGAACTAATGTAGGTACAAGTAGAGAGAGAGGGACGAGCCACAGAATTTGGTTCAGGGTCTGAATTTCAAACACCATGCGACTGGGAGTGAGTGGATATCTAGGCCAAATCCAAAAGTAGTAAGGTGGGGTAAGGTATGCAGTGGTGAATGGGGACTGTAAGTGAGGCTTCAGGGTCTATTGTGCTCAGGCCAGCAAAAGGGGCAGTGGGCCCTAAAAGTCTCCCCTCATTGAAAAATTACAGTCCTTCTGTGAGTGCAAGGACTCCGCAAGTTCAGCACCAAGCATCTTAGGGTTGCCAACTTTCTGACTGCAGAAAAGCAAACATCCTTACCCCGCCCCTTCTCGCTCCATCCCCCCTCCATCGCTCACTCTTCCCCACCCTCGCTCATTTTCCTCGGGCTGGGGCAGAGGGTTGGGGTGTGGGAGGGGATGAGGGCTCTGGCTGGGGGTGCAGGCTCTGGGGTGGGGCTGGGGATGAGGGGCTTGGGGTGCAGGAACAGGTTCCCAGACAGGGATGAGAGGTTTGGGGTGCAGGAGGGGGCTCTGGACTGGGGGTAGGGGTGTGGGGTAGAGCTTTTGCTGGGGGTACGGGATCTGGTGTAGGGCCGGAGATGAGGGGTTTAGGAGTGCAGGAGGGGCCTCTGGGCTGGGGGTTGGGCATGGGAGGGAGTGTGGGGTGGAAGCTCTGGGAGGGAGTTTGGGTGTGGGAGGGGGCTCTGGGCTGGGGCAGGGGGTTAGGGTGTGTGAGGGGACAAGGGGTGTGGGCTCCAGGCAGTGCTTACCTTGGGTGGCTCTCAGAAGTAGCCAGCATGTCCCCTCTCCAGTTCTTAGGCGGAGGCGCGGCCAGGTGGCTCCACACACTGCCCCCATCTGAAGGTGCCACCCCCACAGCTCCCATTGGCCATGGTTCCCTGGCCAATGGGAACTGCAGAGCCAGCGCTCGGGGCAAGGGCAGCGTGCAGAGCCCCCGTGGCCACCGCTGCGCCTAGGAGCTGAACATGCCAACCGCTTCTGGGAGCCACGTGGAGCCAGGGAAGGCAGGGAGCCAGACACCTGGCAACCCTAATCAAGATGGACTCCGGAGCCACCAAAGTGGGTAGGGACTATAGTGGCCACTCCCTGCTGTACTCTGTCTACAGCTCGCCTCCATGAGACAATGTCCTTCTTGTTGCAGTCCAGAGGGAGTGAGGCCTTTCCCTCCCCGGCCCTGTGCCATAGACTATTAAATGAATGTTTGTTGCCTTCTGACAGTGAGGAAAATCCGGGCCAGGTAGTTCTGTTTGTGTCCATCTGAAATGGCTTGTGGCCTGACTCAAGCCCTGTTGCCGTGGAGGGTGGCAGTAGTTTAAAATAAGAGGTTGCTATCTAAATGTATTCAAGCTGCAGTTGTCCTGGACTCACAGTGCAGGACAATCACAGTCAGAGGAGTTACGCAAACTCTACGCCCTCTATCCCAGCACCACCAAACTTCAGCAAAGTTTGATCTGCGTCAAGATTTAAAACCTTTGCGTCTTTGGTCCATCTCTGTTAGTTCCCTGCAAGCTGTTTTGTGGCACACTGAAGCCCCAAGCCCAGGGCTGGTGCGAGGAAGTTTCGCGCCCTAGGTGAAACTTCCTTGCACCAGCCCTGCGGCCCTCTCCCAGTTAACGCCGTCCCACCCTGTGGCAGCCAGCTCCCCTCCCCCTGCAGCTTCCCCCCCCCCACGGGCCGCAGAGGCCTCCCCCCCACCCGCGGCACCCCCCCCCCCCAGCTCAGTCGCGGAGGCAGGAGGCAGCCAACGACGAGCTGCCCCCCTCTCCTCCCGGCTCAGCCGCCTAGGGTCGCCTAGTGGGCACGCCGGCTCTGCCCAAACCAAACCCATGATCGGGCATTGAGTGTAAAAGCGAATTTTCTCCTTTTTTGCAGGAAAGCTTTCCACAACTTCAATTACTTTTTATTCTTCTACAACGTGCTCCTGGGCTTGGGGGCTTGTTTGTTCAGACTGCTCTGTAGTGTTCTGCTGGGAACTTGGCTGATTGCACGGATAGACAGGACTATAATGCAGAAAGGGTACGAAGCTGCTGACATAGGTAAGTGTACGAAACGTCAGAGCGTTTGCATGGATAGCATGTATGCCGATTTGCCATTTGGTGGCTCTCTCATAAGGAATATTGGAACTTTTCAAGCAAACATCTGATTTATCTACAGGGAACCTCGTCATGCCTAACATACCTGCAAAGGACCAAGGCAGAATATAGTACTAGCCATGCTCGGGCTGTAAAGGGCCAGGGCCTTGGCCTCCCCTATATGTATCCGAGAGCTAATACTGTAACTAATCCTGCTTGTTTGAATCTAAGGGTAGGTCTATACTTACGCGTCGCGTCGAACGCGTCGGATCGATGTTCTGGGTTCGATTTATCGCGTCTTGTCAAGACGCGATAAATCGAACCAGGAAGTGCTCCGTTGTCGACGCTGGTAATCCAGCTCGACGAACGGAGTAGGCGGAGTCGACGGGGGAGCCTGCGCGCCGCGTGTGGACCCCGGGTAAGTGCTTTTTCATTCGAACTAAGGTACTGCGACTTCAGCTACGTTATTCACGTAGCTGAAGTTGCGTACCTTAGTTCGATAGGGGGGGGTAGTGTAGACCTAGCCCAAGATCTTCCATGCTAAAAGCACAAGCCTCTAGCACCTGATTGCTGTAACTGGGAGATGCGGCACTGTAACCTCTTCCACTGGTCAGACACTGGAGGGGGACAAAGACCCCTCATCTCCTAGGGTGGTTTACATTAGCAGCCACTAGGGCGAGCACATGATGCTCCTTCTTGGAGCACTGTACAGCAAGTTCTGGCTCCATTGAAGATATCATGGTGATGGGGGTGCTATAGAAAACAGTGCGGGCAGAATAGCTCAGTTACTCTACTCAGATGCTGCCACTCCGCTTCTCCCAGGATTTTGTCCTTGGCTTTTTTTAACATTAAAAACTACACAAAGATGTAAACCCTGAAGCATAGATTCTGCCCCTCTGCAGTGATGGCTTTGAGCCAATTATTGCCATGTATTGGTTTGAAGCTGGAGGTGTATATCATATGACTATTTTCCCCCTACTGGCATTTTCAAAAAGGGGACGTTTCCGACGAGTAAAGCTCCAACCGGGGAGTTTTCTTTTAAAACGTAGACTCAGTCATTTATTTGTGGATTGGACTTGTGAGATTAGGGTACAGCTAGTCAATATATTTATTGCTCCTTGCTTACTAATTTTCTGAGACCAGATCACAATTGATTAATTAATTATTCCAAAGGCCTGGTGTGTTCACCAACACATTTGCGCTGAGGGTTGTTTACAAACTCTTTGTAGTTAGCATTCAGACTGTCCTTGATAGTCAGAATTTTCTGTTTGAGTGTTGTGACTGGCCACTTGAGTCACATGGTATGGTTTCTGTTTCCTGATTGGATGGCCTAACCTTTATAAACTACTACTGCTCTGTTAAACAAATCTGGTTTCTTTCTTTATTTCTTTTTGGAATGAAAGAATCCTAACTCTTCCAGTGCCCCCACCCCTCAAGATGAGTTGTGGAGCAAGCACCACCCAACCTGTCAAAGGCTTCCTGCACCCCCACCTTGTCCAGGGAGGACTTGTGTTGAAAAGGAAGTGTTGCTTGTGGCTATATATGAATGAAGAGCCTGAGCCTGCATTCTTTGTTCTCATAAATGCCTACTGACTTGAATGGGACTCATAGGTGCACAAAGAACGCAGTGCTGGGCCCGCAAGTGTATAGAGAAGGGAGTTAAGCTGCACGTCTCTGTAAATGTATCCCTTTTTTAATGCAGGATTCAACACATGGGTTGGTATGATATTTATGGACCACTACCATACTAACCCCACCCTCCTCAGCTTTTGTCACATTCTTCTGGCCGAAACCACTGAGAAAAAACTGCAGAAATCCACCCAATACTGTTCCTTCAATAATACATCAGGTAAGCACTTTGACTGAAGTATTTAACAGGTATGCCACTTAACTGAGTACTATGAGCTATTTAACTCTAAAATTATATTACTCTTTGGGAGTCCTTTATCTTTGGTATGAATTCTGACCTCCCTCTGCTTCCCATGCTGATGATCAGATGCAAGGCATGAAAACTGATAGACCCTGTCATTATCTCAGCACACCTAAGAACAGAGGCTATTCTTATTCATATGCAGTAAGGAGAGATTTCTGCTCAACGTTAAATGGGTGCAACTGAGTTGAAGTCAGTCAGACTGCACATGCGTCTGAAAGATTAACCCTAGGGCCCACAAAAATGGCCTGTAATCATAGACTCAGACTTTAAGGTCAGAAGGGACCATTATGATCATCTAGTCTGACCTCCTGCACAATGCAGGCCACAGAATCTCACCACTCCTGGAATAATCCTCTCACCTATGTCTCAGCTACTGAAGTCCTCAAATCATGCTTTAAAGACTTCAAGATGCAGAGAATCCTCCAGCAAGTGACTCGTGCCCCATGCTGCAGAGGAAGGCAAAAAACCTCCAGGGCCTCTGCCAATTTACCCTGGAGGAAAATTCCTTCCCGACCCCAAATATGGCGATCATCTGAACCCTGAGCATGTGGGCAAGACTCACCAGCCAGACGCCCAGAAAAAGTTCTCTGTAGTAACTTCTAACATCCCACCATTGAGCCTATTTACCACTGATAGTGAAAGGTCAATTAATTGCCAAGATCATGTTATCCCATCAAACCATTCCCTCCATAAACTTATCTAGCTTAATCTTGAAGCCAGATAGGTCTTTTGCCCCCACTGCTTCTCTTGGAAGGCTGTTCCAGAACTTCACTCCTCTGATGGTTAGAAACCTTCATCTAATTTCAAGTCTAAACTTCCTGCTGGCCAGTTTATATCCAGTTGTTCTTGTGTCCACATTGGTACTGAGCTTAAATAATTCCTCTCCCTCCCTGGTATATAATCTTATGACCATAACCCTTTATTGAATCTTGCTGTGTTCTTTGTTTTATACAAAAGGTCATATTTGAGAGCCCGTGTCTTTGAGTTAATACATGCAGCAAAGGTGGAGCTGTTGGCCATCGGGTGGAGGGAGGATATCAGTCATGCTGTTTATCAAGTGGTGCTGACAATGTTCTGAGCTAAATTCTCTTCTCACTTACACCAGTGCTATTCCACTCAAGTCAGTGAAGTTACCCCAGTGTAAATGAGGAGAATTTGGCCTCACATATCTTTTGGGTCAGATAGAAGGTGAAGGGGTGACTTGATTACAGTCTATAAGTATCTACTTGGGGAACAAATATTTAATAATGGGCTCTTCAGTCTAGCAGAGAAAGGTCTAACAACCCAATGACTGGAAGTTGAAGCTAGGTAATTCTGGCTGGAAATAAGGTGTACTTTCTTAATGGTGAGAGCAATTAATCATTGGAGCAATTTATCAAGGGTCATCACTGACCATTTTTAAATCAACATGGGATGTTTTTCTAAGAGATCTTCTGTGGGAATTATTGTGGGGCAGGTCTCTAACCCGTGCTATACAGGAGATCAGGCTAGATGATCACAATGGCCCCTTCTGGCCTTGGAATTTATGAATCTTCCATGAGTGCCAATTGATATAACTCCACTACCACCAGCTGAGGAGCTGGTCATTAGTTTTTGAGTTACAAGAGAAAAAGAAGTGGAGTGTGTTGAGTTCTGTGTTTATTTCATTTTAGAACCCAGAGTGTCAACCAGAGCCAGAACACGGTGGTTGCTGTTCTACACCCTTCTCAACAACCCCAGGCTCACTGAACTCAGGAAGCCTAATGTGCAGTCTGGTACCAGTGCGGTGCCACAGAACCCCTGTGTCTAGCTTACTCTGCCGGTGGAACCTGGAAGACTCTGAACAGCTGGTCACTTGCCTCTTAGGACTTTCAGAAGATGGAACTCTATTTCAGAGCTATACATTATGAGCAGTTAGGGCTCTCAGCCCTGGTGTGACAGGAGAGCTGTGGGAATGGATGTCCAGGAGCACTTGCTGTCATTGATTGTGCATTACATTTGTTTCCAATAGACAGCTGTGAATTGTGTTAAATCACTATAAACCCCAACAACATTTTCATTGTTTTAAACCAAATAGAGATACATTGGTTTAGGCCAAGATTTCATAGAATATCAGGGTTGGAAGGGACCTTAGGAGGTCATCTAGTCCAACCCCCTGCTCAAAGCAGGACCAATCCCCAATTTTTGCCCCAGATCTCTAAATGGCCCCCTCAAGGATTGAACTCACAACCCTGGGTTTAGCAGGCCAATGCTCAAACAACTGAGCTATCCGTGTCCCTTCCCCCCCTCCACATTTCCTTGACTGTGTGGGGCCAAGGACCATTCTTCTCTCATTTTGCCAAGTATGCAAGTCAAGGGGACAGAAACAAATTTCCCCATTGACCACAAGGCTCCAGTGTGAGATTGGTTTTGTACTGCCTTTCCTCTCACAGCAAGCACAACTTTTGTTCGTCCTAATTCCCAACTGTGCCAGAGCCTGTGCATGGACTAATGAATGTGCAATGAACTTTGAAACACCGCCACTGAGTTTGAAAAAGTTACAATTCAGCTATAAGTAGCTGACAACTGATGCCTCTTATTTCCTAATAGCTTTTAGTTACCGATGAGAGACAAGATGGGTGAAGTAATGTCTTTTATTGGACCGACTTCTGTTAGTGAGAGACACAAACTTGCAAGCTTACACAGAGCTCTTCTTCTTTATGTACGTCTAAGATTGATCTGGTCAGAGGAGTGGATCAGCCTCTCTCATTCTACCAAACCACTGAGCTCTGATCAGCACAGAGATGCTTATGTTTTCCTATCACACTTCCTCACCTTGAGATGGTCAAGAGGGGAAATTATCTATCACCTTCCACTAGTCAAGTTGTTGTGGGTGGTGGGAAGAAGGTTCCCTTCTTCTGACAAGCCTATCACACTCTATCTACAAATGCCCATCTAAATTCTTCACTGATGTCTGGTCCTCTTCATGCCCCTTTATGGTATTCAATGGTCTCTCTTTACACACACACCACATCTGAGCAGTCCCCAGCTCTTCAATACCCCTGAGGAGCTTCAACAAGTCCTTAATGACATACAAACATATCCAAGGATGATGGTTAATTCCATGCCTAAAAGTGAAAGTCTTTTCCACAGCTACCTTTAGAGTCCTAATTTAACATGTTGCTTTTCAGAACATCATGACATTACAGTTCTTATTAACTATTGATATTTATTCATATCACAAGTAGTACATGAGGGCCCCCAATCAAACATGGGCACCCTTGTGGTAAATGCTGTACATACACATAGTGAGAGGGAGCTGCAGTCCTTGAAGAGCCTACAATTTAAACAGGCAGAGGGTGGGCCAGCTGTCTCCCATGCTCCCCCTCAGGACTTGTGGTCACACTATAGACAACTTGTCTCAGCTTCCCCTCCTGGACTATTCAAATAAACTTCAAGCTTTTTCTTGGTCAAAAAACACCTCTCCTTGGGGTCTAGGCTTATTAATATAAAAGAGTACAAACAAAACTCAATGTCTCCCCAAAACAAAGTCCATATACAACCCAGTTTTTCTCTTCCTCCTCCCAGGCCTTCCTGCCTGGGGCCTTTGCTCTCTCTCTCTTCCAGACCTCACTGCACACAGAGCTTGTCTCCCTCTGTGCCACAACTTCCTGAGCTCCCAGTCCCCTCTTCACTGCACCTTCCCGCTCCTTTTATACCGGAATCACCTGATTCCTCTCAGGTGGGGCTCATCCTGTCATTATGGTTGACTTAGCCCCGGGCTTTCCAGCCCAAGGGGCAAGCTGCCCTCTTCCAATCCCCATTTTACTGCTGAGGAATTGAGGCATGGAGAGATTAAGTGAGTTGCCCAAGGTCACACGGGGAGCCTGTGGCAGAGCTGGAATAGGACCCAGAACTCCTGAGTCCCAGTGTTAAATCCTGGCCCCATTGAAGTCAAGGTGAGTCATAAGGACATCCTTCGTCTCCCCAAGAACAGCACATACTGTAGACAATATTAGTTCTGAATCAGGAAAGGAAGATGACATACCTGTAGCTGGAGCTCTGCCAACATATTGTCTCTGCAGACGCCCACCTCTACGGTCATTTGCCTGAGCTCACAAGTCAGGGAGCTAGGAGGGGAGAGAAAGCTGTTAAGGATGCTCACTGACCTCACCACGTAGAACCTGTCCCCAACTATCTCCAATTTCCCCTCTCCCTCACGGACCTTAGGACCATGGGCATAGTTTTGGGGAGGGCAAGCTGCGAATTTGTTCCCCCTCCCAGGCACAGCCCCATTGATCTGACTGGAGCTGCTCCCCAAAATACAGAAGTCAAACTACGCCTATGCTTAGGACTGTCTCTTTTCTCACCTTGGGATGTGGGACATTCACAGGATGTTTCCCTTTCCCGCTTGCCCTGGGCTACAGGATGCAGCATGTTACGCTGCAGTTGCTAGGCACCAGATCATGTGTGTGAGTAAAAGTCAGATCCTGCCAGAAAATAATAGGTCCTGTCAATTTCTGCACCCGAGCCCCAAAGTTGCACCACCTAAAGCACTTCTCCAACCATTGGTATGGTGCCAACAAAGCCAGAGTCCAGCCAGTCTCCATGGATCCAAGAGGATGCTTCATTTTCTGGCAGGATCTGACTTTTATCCACACCCTGTTTAACCTATGTCAAAGGCGCCTAGAGCCCTAGCATGATGCTTTTCTGTGTAGGGTATGAAGCTAAATAAATAAGTGCCCTGACTAAGCCTGTATCCCTGTGGCAGGCCCCTTCCACATCCCCCCACCTTCCATCACCCCTTGGCAGGCTCTGGTCTGGGGCTTCCATGCCAGGCAGCAGTGATGGCTGGGGGCAAAAGACCTATCTGGCTTCAAGATTAAGCTAGATACGTTTATGGAGGGGATGGTTTGATGGGATAACATGATCTTAGTCAAAGGTCAATTAATTGTCATCAGTGGTAAATAGGACCAATGGTCAATGATGGGATGTTAGAAGTTACTACAGAGAACTTTTTCCTGGGTGTCTGGCTGGTGAGTCTTGCCCACATGGTCGGGGTTCAGCTGATCGCCATATTTGGGGTTGGGAAGGAATTTTCCTCCAGGGTAGATTGGCAGGGGCCCTGGAGGTTTTTTGCCTTCCTCTGCAGCATGGGGCACGGGTCACTTACTGGAGGATTCTCTGCATCTTGAAGTCTTTAAACCATGATTTGAGGACTTCAATAGCTGAGACATTGGTGAGAGGATTATTCCAGGAGTGGGTGGGTGAGATTCTGTGGCCTGCATTGTGCAGGAGGTCAGACTAGATGATCATAATGGTCCCTTCTGACCTTAAAGTCTATGAGTCTATGAGCTCCAGCACTGGGACTGGGAGGTGGCAGACATTGGCGGGGCAGGAAAATCCACTGGTGTCCTGAAGGATAGCAGCCGGGAGTGTGCCTGCACCTGAGGGAGGTGGCTTGTCTCAAGTCCCCTGGAGATGCCAAGCCCAGAGATGCCAAGCCCTTCTGTCAGCCACAGCGCTGGGTGCTGTGGGCCAGGATGGGCGAGAGAAATGGCCGTGCAAGAGCTGCTCCCTCCCCCACGCTGGCCTGAGCCGCCCAACTGTCACTCCCAACCGCCACGGAACCTTCCCACGCCAACATTCTAAAATGGGGGTCTCTCTGTGCCCTCTCCACGCAGGCTAGGTGCATTCAGTCAGTGGGCAACAACATTGCTAGGCACTGCATATTGTCTCTTCTCTCTAACCATATCTGACCATGCTATAAAATAGGGTAACTTGCTGGCTGCTACACTTTAACAATCCCCCTCTGTCCTTTCAGTGGCTGTCAACTTCACCATGGTTTCTGAGAAAGAAGCAGAAGCATCTTACATTGCAGGCTGTTTTAGGTGTCCAACTGAAGAAGTGGGTATTCACCCATGAAAGCTTATGCTCCAATATGTCTGTTGGTCTATAAGGTGCCACAGAACTCTTTGTCGCTTCTACAGATCCAGACTAACACGGCTACCCCTCTGATACTTGACAACTAACCTATGGCAACTGTTAGGACAACCATTGTCTTGTTTTCCAGAACTAGTTGGTGTAACTACAGTCCAACAGCCTTTGCCACAGTGATTCTAGAACTGAATGAACATGAAGGTGATGCCACCCCAGGGGAGAGCAGTATCATCAGGTGTAGGGTGGAACAGCATTGTAAATTAAGAAGGAAAACTGCTGGCTAACTCCAGAGTTTGCCTTCTCTTCTGTCCCTGCCCATCCCTCCCCCACAACCTCTGAAGGAATCTGACTGAGTTAATATTGGGCTGGAAATCTTGAGAGCCCAGCATGATCCACTGGCTAACAAGCCATCCACTGGGTGATGTGGCAATAATACAAACTAGGGAAAAAAGTAATGAACTTTTGGCACCTAGCTTCTCCTGGTACTCATTAAACTAATTTAAAGCACCAGAAATTTCCTCACTTCTGGGACTCATCCTACCTAGGAGACCACAAATGTGAGAGATTGTTAGTTTAGAACTGCTGAACATCTGATTCCATTCAGGATATTTCACTGAGAATTCACTCTATGTTTCTCCTTCCCACCAGAATGCAGCAAGCCGGGTGGCCAGACCATCCCTAGTCAGTACTGCCCATGATGTGGCTTCTACTACCTACACTTCTACCCAGAAGAGTTACCTACCTATCTGGGAGGCAGAGAAAAGAGTGAAGACCAGTGGTGAGCAGCCACTTCTGTCTGAACTTGACCCCCAGAGTGGGCAAATGATTGCATACCAAAATTAATCTTCCCCCTGTATGTTGCTCCCCAGGGGTATGCATGGTTGAGGAACCTCACTGCCACCTGCCCTTAGCGTGAGGAGATCTTGTCTCTGCCTGCTATGGATCAGTTCTCTGAAGCCACAACCCTCTGAAAGCACAAACACAGCCTTCCAGGCCCCTGCAGGCTTTACTGTCTCTGTACAGGAAGTGATAGGCACACACCAAGCCCCCAGTCCTTGGAGCAGCAGGGTGACATGAGCAAAGTGAGGGATATGTTTTAAAGCTGCCAAATATCCTATTAATCTCCCTGATCCTTCTTAGGTATAGAACTCTGAAATGTACTGGCTACTTCTGCTTTGCTCCCTGGTGTATCTCTCCGCCACTCTTGCTCCTGTAGCTTGTGAACATGCTGCCATCTCTTCAAGGTCTCCTTCCCTAAAAGGATTCCCTTGTGCAGGTTACTGTCTCTGGCTACTCTAGCTATAAAGTATCCTGTCTAACAGCTGTTGCGGATACCCCTTCAAGTTAACTTCCTTGTTTTCAAAAAAGGATTCTGGCCTCAGTGTCTTCAGTGCATTGCCCATATTGCTGAGGGCTTCTACAACTCCTGAGTTAGGACTAACCTTTTTCAGTCTGACCTTTCAGCTAAACTCAACACCTCTGTGGCTGGTTCTGACGTGGCTTCTGTAGCGGACTAGAGGACGGTGCAGGTCAAGGCAGAGCGGAAGGTTTTTTAGATGTACTGTGGGGAAATGTCAGTTTATGTCAAAGATTATTGGTGCCTATGAGCTTAGTTTGTCAGAACTCTTAGCAATCTAATAAGCCTGATGCCATTTATCATAGAATCATAGAATCTCAGGGTTGGAAGGGACCTTAGGAGGTCATCTAGTCCAACCCCCTGCTCAAAGCAGGACCAATCCCCAATTTTTGCCCCAGATCCCTAAATGCCCCCCTCAAGGATTGAACTCACAACCCTGGGTTTAGCAGGCCAATGCTCAAACCACTGAGCTATCCCTCCCCCCACATAGCACATGATGGGCTTCTCCAAAGAGGAATTTTCTGTCTTTTCTTAATCTTAGGCACTTGCCTGCTTTCTCTGAGCATCTTTGCACACAGCGTACACAGTTCTCATCATGCTGGCAACAGGCCTTGGATCGTAACCTGCCTCAACACATGCCGCTGTAGATGCAATCAGATCTGCAGCACTTTCTTAGCTTCCTTAAATGTCTTTGTATTAATCACCTGTCTTCCAAAATAAGCATGGCTGCATTCAAACCAAGACTCAAGCTGTGTGAATCTGTCATCCTTAAGAAACAGCCTCCTGCTCTAACTGTTGGAACAACCTAAGGTCCTGTTCCTTAGCTTTCCATATCAGCCTCTCTCCTAAGCAAGCCGCTGTTAGAAAACCCAGTGGGGTTCTAATCCCACACACCCATGCCACGTCAGAGATGTTTCCCTTCTGTTTGGGTTTAATCAGTCAATGATCTGCCTGACTTGTGGCAACCTTTTACTCTTCTGAGGCCTGGCACCATCCGGCTACTCTTCCGGCATAACAAATCTCCTTCCTTGGCACTCGGCTCACCCACATGTTAGAATAGACTGCAGGGGGCTGCACACCTCAAATATCTGTACTCTGTGGTGGCAACTCCTTAGCTTCCCCTGGAGGAGAAGCCTCCGAGGCAACGAACCTCTGTACTGGGGCTCAGTTAAGACTGTTGAAATAATCTCACCCAGTCTTATGCCACATATACTTTCTCATCTCTAATTTAGGACGACATAAACAAGATACTTGTCTGTTAGATGATCAGCTGGCTAAGAGCCATTGCTTCTACCCACTCCCCCCTCTGAACAGGGTTCAGGCCTAACACTTGTCACAAGACTCTAAGCTTCTGTGTTGGACTCTCCCTCTGTAGCAACCAACTTCCTCACTTCAATAGCCCCTGCAAAGCTTCTTTCCTGCAGTCCCTTACCAATCCCAGCCTTTTCCTGATACCCCAAGCATTGACACTCCAGGTGCTTTTTGGCACATAGCTATCATCACCAGTCCTATGCTGTACTAGATCGCGGCCAGTTCTTCTGATAGCTTTCTAAAGCAAGAAAGCTTTAAAAAAATCCCTAGTAGGTGGTGTGAGATGGTGGTGGCCTATAAATAGATGCAGTGGTTGATCTTTTAATGAGAGTCCATGACTATTGTTCAGGTAAGTGGAATAGGTACAGAACAAGCTCTGGCATGTGAAACAATCTAACACTAGCAATTTAGCAGAGAGTTTACAAGATCTCAGTGGCTACTCAAGTGAGATTTGGTCTAATAAAAGGCATTTGGTATCCTCCATGGTACTGTTTCAAACAAAATGGAAGCAGACCTCAAACACTAAAAGCATCTCATGAGAAGATGTTAGTTTTAATTGCTAGGTATAAAATCTAAGGCGTTTTACCATAAAATGGAAGCACATTACAGAGAGCGGGAGACTAGTACCCAGACACCCTCAATTCCTGTAATATGACCAAACCAACTGCAGCTGTAGCTTATTTTCCTCTTTTTGTTTGCTATGCAACTTAGGTAGCTTTCCACAAGCCTGTTCAAAGGTACCAAATCATTTCCTTCCAGGGCCAGCAAAAAGCAGCCAAAGGTGTTATAGTATCTCCTTCCCATGCCATAAGCAGTGTAATCTCTGAGCAACAGAAATCATTCATGTCATGCTAGGGCTGCAGCAGGACACACCTGATCTACCTCTAACCTGAGCAGCAAATAAAGAAGGGGAACACCTGCTTTTTCTGGGGTGGGGCAAGCATTCCCCGGTGTTCGCATTACTTAGAATACACTCCAGAAGGCATTCACTTGTTTCTAGTAGACACCCCTCAATCTCAGTTTCAAACTTGCAATGCCCAACCTTAATGAAATCTCCATGCCTTCCTGCTCCCCTTCTCTCTGGGGACCCACCTACATACAGCCCAGCTTCCCACTGCTGTTACTTGCTTCTGTCACTGACCTGGGTAGATGTGTTCCTGACTAACCCATCTGTTCTCAATTAGACCATCTGCCAGACAGAGGGAAAGTCTTGTCTCACTACTGTGAATTGGCTTCACAGTTCCTAGAGTAGAAAAAGCCTTACAGGTCCTACCTGCAAAGACCTAACAGCCTGATTCAAGATCATGCTGCCTGGAAACAAGCAGGCTTTCCAGGGGAAACAAAGAATAGCTAGCAAAGTTTAATGAGTGCTCAGTGTTCATGGATCATTTAATCCAAAGTGACTTTTCTAACTTGCAGACTGCAGCTACACGTTTATAATACAGTCCCCCAATCCTGCAAGCACTTATGCATGTGCTTAACGTTATAAGCATATGAGCAGTCCCATTGATTTCAGTTGAACTCCTTGGACCTGAAGTTAAACCCATACCTAGTTGCAGGATTGGGGCTCTAACAAGTGCAGCTGGGAAATGCCATGACAAGCAAAGGAGGAACCTAACACATTGTATGTGGAAGATTCTCCCTGGTAAATCTCCATGACTGAGACAATGCTCCTGTTGGGCAGCATAATAATGGCTTCCAACTTCCAATGGAAAAGTCATTTCACCCCCAATAGCACCCAGACCACCAAACAGCGGCCGAGAGACTGTCAAACACATATAACGGTGCTCAGAGAGTGCATCGGGGAACACTACACTCAGGGACAAAGGGAGTGATTACAAGTAGCACCAAAAGCCTCTCTCAGGCCTGAGTCTCATGCTTTGCCTTGTACATGCAGTGGAAGACACCGGCTAAGATTTCCCAGGGTATTTAGGCATTGCTCCACTCAGCACTGCACGGCAGGTCTCATTTTCAAAAGTAATGCACACTTGGGAGCCTACATCCCATTGACTGGCACTAAACCATAGGCTCTACAGCCTAGATCCTGAAAGGTATGACACACTGTGACAGCCCTCATCCAGGGTTGATTGGGAGGGTGGCATCACCTAGTGGTCAGGGCTTAGGCCAGTGACTTGCAGTGGTTGTTGGTAGGGGAGCCCGGGTGATCTCACCCCACTTCCTATACATCCCTGCAATTGTCTCAAGGTTGCCATCTGGGTAATGCAGCGTGAGGGCAACTGCCTCCTCTGCTGGTATGGCACAGCTCAGTCCAAGGCTTTCCCCTACTGTGGTAGCCCAAACAAAAATAAAGGGGATCAATCCAGTCTAGAGTTCATAGGCATGGGTGGCAGGTAGAATAGGCCGGGGGTGGGGGCTCTGACTTCCCTGCTGTTGCCAGATGCGGGTTTGATGGGGGAAGTGTTTGCTTTATTATCCCCCATGCAAGTTCCGGGGCAGCTGAGGCAGTGATATGTGCTAGTCATCTTCCTGGGTTCATCAGTAATCTCCCTGAATTCCAGAGAGATTACTGATGAACCCAGGAAGCTGAGTAGCAAACACCACTTCCTCAGCCACCCCAGAACCTGCATAGGCTACATCAAAAGCTCAGGTTCCTCTTCAGAAGAGCACTGTGGCTTTTCCTGGGCAGCTTGGGGAAGGCACGAGCCTGGGGCTCCTCAGGGCAGATGGGGCCTCCAGGCTTCAACCAGCCAGGGACGCCTGTATCCAAAGGGAACCCTGTTCAGGGCTACTCTGGGGGTGGGCCTCATTGCTCCAGCCACGGGGCAGCATGCAGAAGGCGCAGAACCAGGGACTAGCCTCCTCAAAGGGGGACTCCATTTACATTCATAGGTAAAGGGATTGCTTCCCCCATAGGCTGTGTCTGCAACAGGCCCACCCTCATGAAGAGACCTATGGACAATTATTTAAGTAGAGAAGTAGCCTTACCTCATCTCTGCTAGAGGTATAAGTCTACTCTCTTCTCTAGTTTACACCTAAATGAGTGGCTCTCCTGCCTTTTAACTCCACCTCCAGTTGGTGTATTTCCTACAGGTGTGGCAGGGTGGGACTAGCTGAGCCCAGAGCAGTTCCTTAACCCCTTGTTGTCCAGTGTGGGGCAATCTAACGACCTTTGAGGTTCTGGGCCTAAGTCACTTAGGCCTTGCATTGCTGAGTGGAGCAATAGCTAAATACCCTTAAAAATCTGTGCCATGTTCTCTTCCCTGGACAATTCAACTAACAGGAAAGCTATAAATGAACTGAGGAAGTAGCTTGTGCCAGGTGGGCCAGAAAAACTGCCCCAGCCTCTTCTGGAGTGGGCCGGAAAGCAAAATAATGCATCAGCTACCAGCACTCTCCTCTCTTAGATTGTTTTACTGACAAAAATCTTCTACACTGAAAATGTTACCAGGGAGATGGAGCGTAAAGGTGTTCTTCAGAGAGAACAACTGGAGCATTATAAGAATATGAAGCATTATTATTATTGGTATTACAGTAGCATTTAGAAGCCAAAATCAGAACTGGAATCCCATCGTGCTAGGTACTGTCTTAAGACAGCGTAAAAGGCCTGCCCCAAACAGCTCATTATCTGAAACTAGGTTTGCCAGCCCTCCAGGACTGTCCTGGAGTCTCCAGGAATTAAAGATTAATCTTTAATTAAAGATTGTCATGTGATGAGACCTCCAGGAATACAACCAACCCAAACTGGCAACTCTGAGACCCTGTAACTTTTCAGGGACTCACAGCCCTCACTGGGCAAAGTAGAGAATGCAGCTGTGTGATTGGTTTCCTGAGCTGTCTGTCAAGTGTGTCCAGCCCCAAGATGACATCATCACAGGAATATAATGGCTGAGAGGAGGGTAGGTCCTAGTAGTGGTGAAGGATTAGTAGTGTGGAGGCTTGGTAAGATGTGTGGCTAAGAGCTGTCTCTGTTTCCTAGGTTCTGGTGGTGTTTAGATGGGGCCTCTTTTCTTACGGAGTATGACCCAGTGTCTTGCTTGATTGACAGTAGTGGCTAAGATTGAATGATCAGAAGCTCTTAGCCCCTTTCAGTGCTTGGTAACTGTACTTGTGTAAAGCATCTCTAGCTGTTAGCTGAGTCTCCTGAGCAAACAGTCCAAGGAAGGAAACTATTTGTCTTCCAGACCAGGAGGCCTGGATTAATGGTATATTCTAGGAGATGGAGGTTTCCCTAGAGGAAAACAGAATATTTAACAAGGAGAACTAAATTAGAGCCTGGACTATGGAAAAACTGTCCACTCACCTCTCTACCTGAGCAAAGCTATGCTGTTCCCACTCCTGGATAGGGATATGGACTTCTGGTTGTGTTCTGAGTTCTGGCTTGTCATAATGATCTGCAGGTGGAAACACTTGGCTGAGGTGGCTAATTCAGCTGAGACTGGAGTGCTGGGTAACCAATATATATATCTCAAACAGATAATGCAGGAAACACTAAAGGAAAACAGGCTGGTGTCTTCCCATAAGGGAAAGGCTTCCTGGCCCTAGGCTTTCTAGCTCGTGGTCTCACTCTCCTCTCTAGGGATGATGGTGTCAATTTACCAGAACTGGAATCTGTTTCTTTACCAGACCAGTCTTTAACTGATGATAGAAAATACTTGTATTTTACCAGCTAAATGGGCTTTAAAATAACCAGTCTGCTATAATGGGGATCTCCTTTGTAATTAAGTATCTAGGGAGACTCAAACACTACTCACTCTAGCGGTTCCTGAACACTCACCAATGGTACCATCTCAATTCAGTGTTCTCTGTGTGCAGTCAATGAATGCTACCTTCAGCAGGATAACTTGTCAGTGATTGTACGCTGGTACAAATAGAAGTAACCCCTGGCACTCTCTGGGAAAAGACTGAACTAGGATGGGGCCTGTGATGAACTGTGCAGGTGTCCTGGTGCTCCCCTTGGAAGGCATTGTTGGGTCTGTAAGTCTGAGTGGAAGCTCTGGGAGTGTGTAACACTGCCAGACCCCGGTCATCAGTGGGATGGAACCTGGGACCTCTGGAGCTAAATGCATGAGCTAAAAGCCATACAGCTCTTAGTTAAGGCTATAGAGCAGACTCATTAAGCTCTCTCTCCAACTGGTCTTGGTGCCACTAGATGGGACAGAACAACACACCCAGAAGGTGTGGGTAACAAGTGCACACCTGGGCTTGAGGATCTGGCTGTCTCTGGGCCTGCCTTGGATCGAAGGTTTAAGGCACTGGTCTGCTCTCTCTCTGTAGAGAGATTTACTACAGGGGGGACAACCCAGTCTGGCTCTTAAAGAAAACAGAACTGGAGCAGCTCTCCTGATGTTCTCACACAATATTGATTTTATTGTTTCCTGCTATAGCCACTCAATATTCCTTTTCAGGTATTGCAGGGACCTCTCACTCCACCATGTCTGCTAACGAAAATGAAACACTGGTAGAGATCCAGACACAGGAGCAACAGGTGGGTCCCTGCAAGGGAGGCAGATGTGCTTGGCAGCTGGAGTCGCTGTTCTAGCTTGAATGTGTCCATTGCTGGAAAGGAAACATTGGCTAGTATTGTGGTATGAGTATTCAAGTTCTAGCTCTCAGAGTGCTGTAGTCACTGCCCAGAAGTGCCTCCTGAAGCCAGGATGGGCACTGGTGACCCTAGGATGGGGGCATTGTATCTGGTGTAGGACAGATATGGCTCCTGATCAGGAGCGATTGTACTTGGAAAGACAAAAGGTCGCTCCATTCCTGCTCTCGCTGACGGAATGCGATCATAACACGGTTCTATTTTATTGGTGAGCATGCCAGGATGCAAACAGTGTTCCTGAGATCTCGCTGAATATAGGCAGCTGTTCCAATGGAACCAGGCTTCTGGGTGGGCAGGCCACTGAAACCCTGCTGACCGGGACAGGAGACTGCCAAGCTCTGAGGACAGTCTCCTACAGACTCAGTAGTTGCAGAAGGAAAGAGACAGGAGGGGCACCTTGACAAGCCAGGAGCTCTTCCCCAGATGACTCCCCTTTCCCTCCCTCAGACTGCAGTGGGCAGGGTGGCTGGCCTGCCCTTGGTCAGCTCTGCCTGTGAGATGGCCTCTGCCAGCTACGTGGCCACCAAAGAGACCCACCCAGCCATCAAAGCTGTGTGTGAGGTGGCAGAGACTGGGGTGAGGGCCATCACCTCTGCTGCCGTCATCGGGGCACGGCCCATCCTGGACCAACTGGAGCCACAGCGTGAGTAAGGGAAGGGAGGTAGGAACACTCCTGTGTGTGTGGCAGGGGAGGTGGCTCTAGATACAGGCTCAGCCTACAGTGGCTCTAGGCCCACTACTGAACTCTGCCTCCAACTGGTGGCAAACGGAATCCAGACTCCTTTCTCCTGCTCCCCTGAACTCTGCTACCTCCTAGAAGTGATCTGGCCAAGGTATTGGCATTGGCCTTGTCCGGAGCGGCTCTGATGGCTGCTGCTGGTGACTCTTGCTCGGGTACGAGTGCTGAGCTGGGTCAACCTACAGCACAATCCCTGGTGTGCATGGCTGGCCCAGTGCCACACAGCCACATGCACTGAGTATGGCACCTAATGCTATGGAGCAATACTTGCTAGAGGGCACTGGAAGCGGCTCCAATGCTAAAGGGATCTGAGCCCATTGCAGGCACTGGAGACTGCTGAAACTCTCTAGGAGAAGATGAGGGTGGTTGAACAGATGACTGGCAGCCAGGATCTCCTGTGTGTTAAACCTGGCTCTGACACTGGCTCAATAGCCTTGGGCCACTTTCCTGACCCCTCTTCCTTGGCTTCCCCATCAGTAACCTGGGGACACATGCTTAGGAACACCAGTCCCCCAGTACCCAGATTAGCAGCCTCACAAGATCTGGGCACACGAAGGGAACTACTTCTGTGGTTGTGTTACAGTTGCAGCAGCCAATGAATATGCCTGTAGGGGTCTGGACAGACTGGAGGAGCAGCTGCCCATCCTGCAGCAGCCGATTGAGAAGGTAACCACACTAGTGTCAAGGCTGGTCCTGGAGCAGATAAGGCTGTGGGCCCTTCACTTCTGCTAGATGTTCAATGACCCCTCTTCTGACCCCTTTTCCTCTAGGTGGCTTTGGATGCCCAAGACCTAGTGCATGCCACAATGGTGAGTGCCAAGGATGTGGTCTGCAGCACGGTCACTGAGGCGAAGGATGCAATGACCAGCATGGTGGGCGTGGCCAAGGGGGCTGTCCAGGAGAGCGTGGAGGTGACCAAATCCGCAGTGACCAGCAGCATGAGCACAGTGATGGGCTCCAGCATGGGGCGGATGGCTGCGAGTGGCATAGACACAGCATTGGGGAAATCTGAGCAGTTGGTGGACCACTACCTCCCCATGACAAAGGAGGAGCTCGGTAAGAACCCCTCTGCTGAATACAAACCAATGTGAGCCTGATGTCTTGGGGCGTGGCATGGACTCCCAGTGTTCACAGCTGAGCCGCCAAAAGAGCCACTTCTCCTTGGGTCTCCCTTACAACATAGCTTGGCTTCTAGGCCTCCCCTTGTTCCTTCCTGCTGGGCCCTCTGCTAGCCCTGCCTGATGGAAGGAGACTGAACTAATGGCTCTGCTGCTGCTCCCCGTGCAGCTACCTGCTCCCTGGTTGGTCAGTGCCTCAGGGCATCCAAATATGCCCTGGGAAAGAGTCCGTAGGCCACAAGCTTTGGGAGGTCTGAACACAGCTGCCTTGTATCCTGGCCCTGCCAACCAGTGGTGCAAGTAGATTTTAACTCTTACCAGTATGGTGATTCATGGGAGGGACCCAAAGGGGGGGGCATGTGACACCCCCCACATGCCCCCACCCTGCCTTGTGGGGGGGCTGTACAGACAGGAGACACAGCTGCATGGAAGGGTGCAGGGGGAGGGGCGGTACAGCTGCACTGGAGGAGCTGCTGGCATTCTGCTCCTTTCATCACTACGGTTCCTGGGATTGCCCAGCAGTGGTCAGTGGATACTGAATGTCTTTCCGGTACGGCATACCAGCAAAAAATGTCTTAATGGTACAGCGTGCCTGACCATACCGGCTTCCTTGCACCACTGCTGCCAACTGACCCCTCGTCCCCCCTTCCAGCTGAACTTGCAACAACTCCTGTGGAGGGGCCTGGAGAAGCTCCTGCAGAGCAGCAGAGTTACTATGTGCGTCTGGGTTCCCTTTCGAGCACGCTGCGCCAGCGAGCCTACCAGCACGCCCTGGACAAGATGAGACCAGCCAGGCAGCGCACCCTGGAGGCCCTCTCCCAGCTCCAGCAGACCATCGACCTGGTAGGAACATGACCTCTCTCCCCTTCCCTGTAGCGGCTATGGGTCACGGTCTCTGCAGCCTCCCGTGCTCAGTGCTGTTGGCACTGTTTGTGCCTAGGCCTGGCAGTGTCGCTGCAGTAGTACTGCCTGCCGGCTACCCACAGCTAGCTGTGGGGAAGGTTCCCTGGCCAACCACCTCCTGCTGTTCCCATCTAACGGCACTCTCTTCCTGCAGATCAACCATGCCAAGCAGGCCGTAGATCAGAAGCTTCACAACGGCCAGGACCGTCTGTACCAGATGTGGCTCCAGTGCTGCAGGGGAAAGTTTGAAGGACAGGAGGACCCAGACTCAGAAGAGGTATTTTCCTTCTCACCCTGACAGCCTTGCTCCAGTGAACTCCCCCATCTGTAAGGGTGACTTGCAGATACTCCAATCTGTCTCGCTTTCTCCCTCCAGCAGGTTGAAGCTCAGGCTCTAGCCGTGTCCCAGAGCCTCACCCAGCAACTGAAAACCACCTGCCTTGCTCTTCTGGGCAGCATCCAGGGCCTTCCTAGCACTATCCAGGACAAGGCCCAGCAGGTCTCTAGCAGTATAGAAGAGCTCCAGGCTTCCTTCTCCAGTGCCAGCTGTTTCCAGGATTTGTCCAGCAGTGCCCTTGCCCAGAGTCGGGAGAAGGTGGCCAAGGCCCAGGAGTCCCTGGATGAGCTTCTGGAATACGTGATGCAGAATGTTCCCCTGGACTGGATCGTGGGACCCTTCACACCCACTGGAGACTCTGCACCGTGTCCTGATGAGCTGCTGGAGGAAGGAAAGAAGGTGGAGGCCTGAAGGGTTCCAATCCAGCTGAATTGCCTGCATAGCTAGTGTACAGTCTCCTTGCTGAGGTGGTGGTTCTGCTTTGGCAGATGGTGGGCTGATTTCAGCTCTTCCTTCTGCAGAATTGAAGAACCTGAATGTCATTCCCCAAAGCCATTTATTACCAGTTACAGGGTGGCATTGCTAGTCAGGCAGGACTGCATCCCTACACCCCTCACCGGGCTAGTCTGCTTCTCTGAGGACATGGATTGTAACTGACATACAGCTGTCTTCAGCTGTACATACAAAGTGCTGCTGAGCTTGGGTTTTTTCCCTAGCTCTTTGTATTATATAAAACTAGGGTTTAACGTCACAATAAACCTCAACTGCATTCAAATTGGTGTCTAATGTGATCCCTCCCCAGCTCATGCTCTGTACAGACATGGATGGAGTCACCTGTACAGTACACCTCCTTCACACACCCCCACTCCCCCCCGGCAAGGCTCCAGAATGGCTGAGCTCATCTCCTGGGTGAAGGCATCTCTTCAGGTGCCTCCATTTGACACACTTCCTTTGAGACTTTCTCAAATAGAAGGAGGCAACAGCCCGTTGAGAACACTTGTCCGGCTTCCAGTGGGTAGCAAGGCAGCATTACAGCATCTGAGCCCAACTAAGGGAGGGGGGAAAGACACAGGATGTTGAGATAGGGCACTATGGCCTTGGGAGGAAATGGGGTGTGTGGAGAACTGAGAACCTACTATGGGTAATGAGTGAAGTTAAAAGGGTAACATACAGTGGTGTGAGACTGCCAGGCCTTGCCTCTACTCCAGTGCAATAAGACCAAGTACAGCAGGTTGGAAGTGTCTAGGAAAATAAATGGTGATTTGACAACTCCAGGCAACTGGGATTTAACAAAACACACACGGGGAGGCTCTCCGCAAGAAATAGAGCAGTCGATAGTCTTGCTGAAGCATGGACATCAGCCATCCTGCATCCTTCCTCCCTGCCATTAGCCAAGAACCTGCCTTACCTTTCCTATGGCCTAGTGTAAACCTAGCCAGGCCAATAACAACACAGGCACATGGCTCAGGGTTGTGGGAGATGCATAATAGGACCAGTGCTGAGCTTTTAATGCATTTTCCTGAGAGCTTGTGTCTATACTCAGTCACTTGTATAGTATTATCTAGGCAGCTCCATCACTGTTGCTTATCCTAACTAGGGCTTGAGCGATTAAAAAGCTTCAGGCAAGGAAATGTCTCTCTGGTTTGGCACTGCAGCAGCATCATGACCAGGAATGGCTGTGTTGCTCTCAAAGATGGAGACTAGTAACCAAAGTGGTGATGTAAGCAGCTCACATGGCTGGTTATGCCTGAGCTAATTGGACAGGGCCTGCCTCGTACTCCAATGGACTGGGGATACCAAGCTCTTCAAAGTCAGAAATGCCCTGACTGACAGGGAGTTATCACTGAGCCTAATCTGCCTGTGTAACTGGAGGTGTGTTCCAAACCCTGCTGTGTTCTGGATTAACAGAGGCCTCATGGGGAAGACTGGGAGTAAAAGCACTAGCTAGGTGGATCCCTGCTTGAGTGAGTAAAGGTCCTAGCCTGCTCCTTTTAGGGATATGGAAGAGTAACTAACTACAGCCTTTAGTAGTGCTGTTCGGTTAATCTGACTTCTGTGTCTGAAGCCCTTTGCTATTTAGTCCAAGTCTAATAAAATGTGTGAGGTCAATGAGTGGTGTTCACGTCGGCAGATATTAGCTTCAAACTCGGATAGAAGCAGGAGCTGGATTTTCTTTACACCATGAAGAAAATTGTAGCCTGCATTTCCCCAGTGCAGACCCTACAGCTAATCTTTACATTGAGAAGGAGTGTTTCTAACACATCCCCAAGCCGAGGTCAGACCTAAGATACCCCATAGAAACTGGAAGTACTTGTGGCACCTTAGAGACTAACAAATGTATTTGGGCATAGGCTTTCGTGGGCTGGAACCCACTTCAGCAGATGCATATGTTCCACTCCCTGCATCTGATGAAGTGGGTTCCAGCCCACAAAAGCTTACGCCCAAATACATTTGTTAGTCTCCAAGGTGCCACAAGTACTCTTTTTTGCAGACACAGACTAACATGACTACTCTGAAACCTGTCCCCATAGAAACTGTTGCTGGACCAGTCTCAAATTATACAAAGCAAATGCCGTAACTGACCAACCCACTGGCTGCAGTATTTATGGCACAAGGAGCAGTGAGTTATTTCAGCAAACCCCCGCATGATACACCAACAAGCTCAAGTGTTTAATCCAATGGCCTGTTAGAGGATCCAAGATGTGAGCATAGACCTCAGACCAGCTACACCCAAATGGTCTGGATATTAGGAGGAGGAATGGGAAAAGGAAAGAGATGCTTCCTGCCCACAGCTGGCTTTCTCTGCTGGGTGGTACCCCCTGGATAATTAGTGATTGTAGCTGCAGATACCACGTAGGAAGACTTGCACTGTGCTTTGAACATGTTTGGGCTTGCTTGTTCTGCTGTCTGCATGTGCACATGTGGGAGGGCTATGGATGGGAACGTGGTTTCTAAGCCCTAAGTATGCAATGGTCTCTATGTACTGGGGACCCTTGCACCTGTGCGGAGCCCTCTGGAACTCAACTACTCTTCCTAACTGCCTGGTGAAGTTAATAGGGGTCTGAGGAAATGCAGGGGCTGGTTTGTGCAGGGCTCATTGTAGGATCAGGGCCTAACACTGCCCCACTCTGGCACTTGCAGCCACTGAAGCGGAGGATTGTGTCTTTGGATGGAGGCCCACTCACATCCCTCTGTGGGACAGAAACATGGGTATGAAAATCTAGGCTTGCTTTCAAGGAGTGATGTGAGCACCAGCCTCAGGCCTCTGTCACTCTCCCGAGCTGCTCCAGGCATTTGCACTCCCTGCTTTGATTTTACTCCATGGGTGAAGGGCAACAGGGAGGTTATGGGAAGAAGTTATGCATGGTGTGATCTGCTGTCGCTCCGGCTGGGAGGGGCCCTGGCACTGGAGTAAGTAGGCCAGGAATGATAATGGGGAGAGGGCAGAGCCGAGCATAGTGGCTATGACTGACCACCCCCAGCCCTGAACTTTTCCCTGAGCTTGTCTCCTCACTTAGTCCTTCATAGAATTTCAGGGTTGGAAGGGACCTTAGGAAGTCATCTAGTCCAACCCCCTGCTCAAAGCAGGACCAATCCCCAATTTTTGCCCCAGATCCCCAAATGGCCCCCTCAAGGATTCAACTCACAACCCTGGGTTTAGCAGGCCAATGCTCAAACCACTGAGCTATCCCTCCCCCCTGTGGCTGTGTCACCCTCAGCATCTCCTCAAATGCTCCCCTGCTGCCCCCTGAGCCTGTGGGTTCCACGTATTGAACTGACACATATTAGACTGAGTGCAGTTAGTGGAGATGGGAAATGCTATCAACAGCAAAGGTAAAAAGCACCCGGGGAGCCTGCTGAGGAAATGCCTGTTGCTGGTACAGTGCTCATGATGGCATCAAGCATACAAGAGCCAGCCACCAAACCATGGCAGAGAGATTGTCAAACATTTAACAGGAGAAAGCAAAACTCAGGTAATGATCGGGGGAGGGATAGCTCGGTGGTTTGAGCATTGGCCTGCTAAACCTAGGGTTGTGAGTTCAATCCTTGAGGGGGCCATTTAGGGATCTGGGGCAAAAATTGGGGATTGGTCCTGCTTTGAGCAGGGGGTTGGACTAGATGACCTCCTAAGGTCCCTTCCAACCCTGAGATTCTATGATTCTATGATGCTGGATGGAGTTGTTAGTCTGATTTATTGTATATGAGTGGTACTGGGGTAAGAGCCAAATGCCTCCCCTGGGACTGGAGCCCCATTCTGCTGAGCACTACACAAAGAGCTCACCCACCGGGAGAAATACCACTCAGCATGGGCCAGCCCCGGGACAGAGAACGCACCCAGCCTCTGCCAGAGAGGATGGGGACGCAAACAGCTGCAGCAACCCCCCTGCTGCCCACTGACCTGAACGACTGGATTGAAACATGCCAATGAGCCGGTGTGGAATTCCCTGGCTTATGGGCACTTCCAAAGTGAGGGTGCTATTCATTGGCAGCTTGGTGGGCCTGATGCAGGCCCATCACCTTGTCTATGCCGGGGGGATGCTAAATATTTTTACACCCCCTGCCTGCTCCAGGAGCAGTCTGGATCCTCTCTTGGCTGAATGCACAGGTGTGTTATGCTGCTCGGCAGGCACCGGGAGCCGGAGAGGTGAAGCGTCCACATGCAATGTGTGAGGATGTCCCTAGAGATAGACGCATACCATCCCAGGGGAAAACCCCACGGTCCCGATCCTACACTACCTCTGTGCTGCTGTGACCCATGTGGTGGAGTTGCCCTGAAGCCCACGCTCCTTTCCGGAGGCCAGCAGAGCTGCACACCGGCAGGGCCCGCCCATGGGCAGTCAGGTGCTGGATGTGGCCTACCCTAGCAAATGTCCCCTCAGCACTCCACAGGCATCCCACCACCCTCTAGCCCAGGGGTGGCCAACCTGAGCCTGAGAAGGAGCCAGAATTTACTAATGTACATTGCCAAAGAGCCACAGTAATAGGTCAGCAGCCCTCCGTCAGCTCCACCACCCCGCTCCCAGCCCCTCCCGCCCACCGGCAGCCCCGCCAATCAGTGCCTCCCGCTCCCTCCCCACACCTTCCGATCAGCCACATTTCGTGGCATGCAGGAGGCTCTGGGGGGAGGGGGGAGGAGCGAGGGCAGGCTCAGGGGAGGGGGCGGGAAGGGGTGGAGTGGGGGCAGGGCCTATGGCAGAGCCAAAGGTTGAGCAGGGAGCATCCCCAGCACACTGGAAAGTTGGCGCCTGTAGCTCCAGCCCTGGAGTCGGTGCCTGTACAAGGAGCCGCATAGTAACTTCTGAAGAGCCGCATGTGGCTCCGGAGACACAGGTTGGCCACACCTGCTCTACAGGAACCCAGGAGAACTCAGTGCTGAGGAAACAGCTTCCCCTTTCTCAGATATCTTTGCAGCAGGCAAGGCTCCCATCTGGAACAGCTGGGACCCTATGCAGGGCAACAAGCTCCGCCCCTACGACCCTCAGTGGTCAGGGTAGAGAGTGCACCTTCCTGATTGCTTTGATGAGCTGTCTGTCAAGTGGCCCCGGCCCTGTGCAGGGCTATAAAAGCTGTGCAGGGGCTGGTTTGTGTACTGCAGAGGGAGTTGCAGGGTGCAGGCTTGGTGAGTGGTGGGCTGAGAACTGATGTTACACTGTGGATTTGGGACTCCAGGGTCTGAAGTGTTGAGTTCTGGGGGGGATTATTTTGTTTGGGCTTGTCTGTCGTGGGAATGGACCGTAGAGCCGTGCTTGCCATGTAGTGTTTGGCTTTCAGTTGTGAGAGCTGGAGAGTTTGAACCCCTTTCAGTGCTGAGGGTTGTTAGTGTGGGAAGTTGTGATGTTAGATGACTGGCCCACTCTCCATTTCTGTAGGCAACATTTGCGTGTGTGTGTGTGTGTAGCTCTGTACCTGGATTAATACCCTATGGAAAGGGGGATGGGGCAGAGAAAGAGTCTGTTAAAGAGAACAAAATCATTCCTGACCATAGCTGCTGCTTCCCTGAGTTCAGTAGGCGCTTAGAACAAGGAACAGCCAAGATCCAGAAGGCAGAACTCTGCTCCCTCAAGGGAAACGTCTTCTCTTAGGAGCCCGTCTTCCCAACTAGGCCTGTGCAGCTTCTCCCCGGCTGGCCATGCAGTGCTGGTGTTCAGGGAGCTGTTGCAGTTTGTCTCCTCACACACCCTGATGCTAACTTCCAGCCGTCAGGGGCACTGCACTTGGCAAAGAGGCTTCAGCCTGGCCTGGGGTGTGGTAGACATCTCCTTTCCCACCATGTCCAAGGAGGTGATACCCAGAGGAGCCCAGTCTGCTTGTGGGAAGGGAGAGGGGCCAGACACTAGAAACACCCAGGGCTGCTCTGTTCTCCCTCCTCTCCGCTTAGGCTGTGTTGCTGCAGGGGCACTGCCCACCCGTTCCTACTACTTCTGCAGCTGCAAGCCTGAGGCCTACTGATTCCTTAATGGTCTCTCCTGGTTCTTGCAGTGACATCTCCTTTCTACATGTCTGGCAACGCGAGTGAAATCCAGGCTGCCTGCCCTGAGCCCCAGGGACAGGAGCAACAAGTAGGTCCATGCAGGGGAGCCGGCATCCTGCTGGCCTTTTGACAAAACTTTATTGTGTCAGAAAATGCTGATTTTGCTGGAGTGAAATGTTTTGCCAAACCTATTGCTGACTCAACAAAACTTTTGATGAAATGTCAGCAGGCTTCCCATGGAAACCTGCCGGTCTCTCACGGGGAGCCCTGCAGAATCCTGGGAAGCCTGTCTGGAGCAGGGTCTCTGAGGTCTTGGAGGTTCCCACTCCAGAGCAGCTAAGTGAAATTGATGTTCTTCTCACTCATGCAGTTGCTATAATTGAAAAGGTCAATTTCCCAAATTTGGTTTCAAAACATCGTATCTTGGTGTTTCTGATTTTAACTGTTTGGCGATCTCTGGTTTGCAGAGACGGTTTTTGTTTGCTTTTCTTCCAAATTGGCTTCGGCAAGTGCTAACTAGAACTGTTCTAGAGCAGCCCAGTGCTAGTCACTGCTGCATTGCTTGCAGCTGATCACCCTGGAGCACAATGGGATTCATGCAGAGGCCCTCCTCAGGCAGGACTTTTTCCGTCGATTAGTTCTTGTGAAAGGAAGCCCAGGACTAGCTGTCTTAATCCTGGCAGCAGCAACGGTGGGGTTTGCGCTTAGCTGTGGCATCCCAGCCAGGCTATAATGGATCAATACAGCCCCCTACGCTGCTGGGGGCGGAGCACTGCCATGCTGTATGTGTGCAGAAGGAAGCAAGGATCATTTGGGGATGTCTCTAACTGTTCATGCTGAGCCAGCTGGGTTATGGTGTGGGGGGAGCAGAAATGGCCTGGGATGGGGGGAGCCCTGAACCCTTCAGCACCCAGCTCTGTACCCAGCTAGCCACAGAGTTAACAATCCCAGGAGGGTAACAGACCGAGGAGTCACTCGGTCCAGCCATGTGCCCCAGACAGTGACTGTTCTCCAGCCGACTCCTTTCTCTCCCTCAGACTGCAGTGGGCAGGGTGGCTGGCCTGCCCTTGGTCAGCTCTGCCTGTGAGATGGCCTCTGCCAGCTACACTGCCACCAAAGAGACCCACCCAGCCATGAAAGCTGTCTGTGATGTGGCAGAGACTGGGGTGAGGGCCATCACCTCTGCTGCCGTCACCGGGGCACAGCCCATCCTGGACCAGCTGGAGTCGCAGAGTGAGTAACGGAGGGGAAGCAGGAACACTTCTATGAGCCGCTTGGTGTGGGTACCTGACAGATCCTGCCACCGTTCACTCTCCTGTCCTGGCCACTGAGTGTTTGTAGACTGTGCCCCTTTCCTGGTGTGCTGTCTCCTTGCAGCTGAACACAGGTCCTGGGACAAGAGACTGGGCAGCTAACACTCCATGGGGACTAGGGCGGCTCTGCAATGGCTGCAGGGATTGCTGTGGGGCAGGGCACAGTTCCCCCCTCCTAGGATTTAGAAGCCAGCTGAGAGGGAGCAGTGTCAGGCATCCAACCTTGATCTCTCCATCCCCATAAACCCAATGGGGCACTAACCAGTCTACAAAATGCAGGAGTGATGCTTGCAGGAGCCCACTGGGATCCCTAACAAGAGCTAGGGTGCAACAGAACATTAATCTCCAAGAGGTTCTGGTCGCTTTGGCAGGCTGTCCTGTTCTCCTGAGGGATCTTGGGGCTGGTGCTCCAAACCCAGAACTGGCAGCCAGGACCCAAGTTCTAATCCTGGCACTCATGGCCAGGTTGCATCACCTCTTCCTTAGCCCCACATGACACATGGGGCAGCTATTTACATCAAAGGGACATTGGGGCAGGGGGGGGCCCCCTGCCCAAATGCTTGCTGTGATTGAGCACGTCAGAAGGAGTTGAAGGCAACAACTCTGATCCTCTTCTAGTTGCAGCAGCAAATGACTATGCCTGTAAGGGACTAGACACTCTGGAGGGGAAGCTGCCGGTATTGCAACAGACTGTGCAGAAGGTAAGAACCTTGGCTGAAAAAACACATGTTCTGGTTTGTGGGCAGACCACACACTCCTGCCATGTCTACTCCATTGATGCTGCTAAGTAGCAATGAACGCTTTCTTGAAATCCAGGTTCTGTCTGGAGCTTCCCACAGCTGTAACACCTCCACAAGGAGGCCAGAGTCAGCTCAATGAAGGGGCAGGGGGTGAACGCTGATTGGTATGCTAAAAGCTTCCACAGATGAGCATTAACCACTTGGCAGGGGAGATCTTGCCCCACTTCCAGGTTTCTCTTGCTATGCTTCCCTCCTCTCTTTCCTGCGCGCGCACCTTCCCCCCCCCCCTTCTGCACCAAAAACCCATCTTGTAGCTCTAGTGTAAGTGTGCCATGACCTCTCTTCTGACACCTGCCTCTAGGTGGCCTCAGATGCTCAAGACCTCGTGCGTGCTGCCAGGGATGCAGTCTGCAGCATGGCTGGTGAGGCAAAGGATGCAGTGACCAGCATGGTGGGTGTGGCCAAGGAGGCTGTCCAGGAGAGCGTGGAGATGACCAAATCTGCAGTGACCAGCAGCATGAGCACAGCGCTGGGGAAATCTGAGCAGTTGATGGACCACTACCTCCCCATGACCGAGGAGGAACTCGGTAAGAATACTGGTGCTGGCTCTCCATGGCACAATAGCAGCATGGGGCTTTGTAACCTCTGTATCCTACTCCTCTGCTCTCTCACTCTGGAGTAACAAAGGCCATGTAACCAACCTTGATCACATGGGCCTGTTATCTCTTGCAACTTGAGAATCTGACTTGTTTTTTGCCCAATAGGTGACCGCTAGTGGACATCCTGCAGCAAATGTTAGCAGCTGGGAACAGTTTACCAGAGATCCTTTCTTTACAGAAAATATGGTATTGGTGGGTGGAGGGGAATCTCCCATCTCATCCAGGAGGCAGGGCTTGGAATGAATACTGGTGTCCATGTCTCTGCCTGCTCCCTCATTGTAGTGATCCTCACCTTGTGTGTTTGACACATCAGTGCCTGTAGCAAGGCCTCCATAGCCTGGAACAGGATATCACACGCTGGGGTCTGACTCTGCAGAGTAAGACCCCTCCCGCCCCATCACAACTGACTATTTCTCCTTTGCTGTATTCCAGCTGAGCTGGCAACCCCGGTGGAGGGATCTGGAGAGCAGAAGAATTACTTTGTGCGTCTCGGTTCCCTTTCTACCAAACTCCGCCAGCGAGCCTACCAGCATGCCCTGGGCAAGATGAGACAAGCCAGGCAGCACACCCTGGAGGCCCTCTCCCAGCTCCAGCAAACCATCGACTTGGTAGGGCCTTTTGTCTTGTGCTTTCCCCTATAGCTGCTCTAATCACTGAAGCTCAGACTGGTGCTTGCCAAGCTCTGCATGTCCCTGAATGATCATGTGAGCAGGTGGGGGTCATGTGTGCAGACACTACTATAGTTCAAAGCCCAGCTGAGTGCCATGTAGTGCTGGGTGCATGATACAGTACACCCACTCCCATGGATGCAGGTGACACTGGTCTTCAGTGGCTGCAGAAGTCCAACAGCTCCCTTCCAGGTGGAGGGTCTCTAGCCTAGTGGTATCACAGGTGTGGCACAGTCTGCTTCTGCTGCTCCCCTGTACACAAGACACAGGGAGCAATATTCGGGGCGGGGGGGGGATAGCTCTTGTTCTCTGCTGTTCTGCATAGTGACTGAACCTCTGTGTCTACTAGATGGAACATGCCAAGCAGGCTGTGAGTCAGACGGTTCACGAGGGGCAAGAGAAGCTACAGCAGATGTGGCTGGAGTGGCACAAAGGCCAGCTGGGAGCCAGTGAGGATGACCGCTCATCACAACCAGAGGTATCTGATGTGCTGTACCCCTGGGGTGTGGTCTGGGAGCTGTTGGGACCACTGAGCCCCTTAACAACTCACCTGGGCTGGCCTTTCTTATGTTGCTCTACTGATAACACACTGCCAGCCTCTCCAGGGACTAACACCCAACACAACAGTTGGGTGTGTGGAGCCACCTGCTGAGTTACCTGAGTGCTTTACCTAAGCCACTCATGGACAAACAGGAGCGCCCCCCCCAGCCAATTTCACAGCTCCCCCTTCCTTGCACCCCTACTGGAGCAAAACCCCCGAATTATACCATCGTATGCTGCACATAAATGGCAAACTAAGCCTAAAATACACTAGATATGGTTTGAATTAGCAATATCTCACCCTTGTTGATACAAGCAGTCCACCAAGTTTCCATATGTAGGCTAGAAATCTCTTTAGCCTGGAACCAGCACTTCCCCCACTTTAGTCTCTGCCCTTCAGAAATTTCCAGGAGTCCTCTTGTGTGGGGGAGTGAGGCCAAGAGATCTCGCCACATGGCAGGAACCCTTTGTTCTACACCAAGTTCCCAGCCCAGTTTGTGGGGAAAATACAGGTACCAAAATGGAGTTCAATGTCATGTGGTCTGGTTGCATGCCTTGCTGAGTCATAGCAGTCATTACTCATGGGCTGGCTGAAACATTCACAGGAAGGCTAAGCTCTTCTATGGGCCATTGTCTCTGTTGATGGACCATCAGCACTGTATAGCTTCATTGTTGTACCTCAAAGGCTGCTTGTGGGAGTCTTTAACTTCACAACATCTTTCAGTAACACATACATAGACTGTATGTGAAGTTAGTTTTTCTATGATATTAATGTTCAACAGATTAAGACTTTCAGAATGATACCTTACAGGGCATACATTCACCATAAGAATATGATTGTGGCATTTTGTACAGTGTCACTGTATCCTTGTCCTCTTGCAAAGATGCAGAGTGACAGTGCTGCACAGCACATCCTGAGAGGAGTGAGCTTCACACGCACCTAGTCACTTTCCCTCTTATCGCTCTACAGGAGATGGTTTCCCAGGCACTAGCCACTTCCCATAACCTCATCGTGCAAGTGCAGACTGCCTGCCATAGCCTCCTGCCCAACATCCAGGGTCTCCCTGCTGCTCTCCAGGAGAAGATCCAGCAAGCCTACCAGAACATGGGAGAGCTCCAGACTTCCTTCTCCAATGTCCAATCCTTCCAGGAGCTGTCTGAGGGGCTCCTGACCCAGACCCGGGAGAAAGTGACCAAAACCCAGGAGTCCCTGGATGAGCTGCTGGAATATGTGATGCAGAACACGCCTCTCACATGGATTGTGGGACCCTTCACTCCTGCTGGAGACTCTGCAGAGCTGGTGGGAGAACCAGCAGAGGAGAAGGTCACAGCCTGAAGGTTTCATATCCATGTCTGCTCTCCCCCATGCTGCAGTTGTTTGGTGAACAGCATGTTGCACTCTTCAGTTATTGTGGCCACTCTCATGGAATGGAAGGAAATCGTATCACCTTGAGCCCAGCTGCACTGGGTCTGCTATTCTAATACCTTAGTTTTGTCACCTCCCCACTAGTCAGTGACTGACAGAATAACTTCTCATGCGTAGCCAACTGTCTAGAACTCCCACTTGTTAAATAGGCCTTAGCTGGAAGCCCCCAGAAAGCATGCGTCTCATGGTGACTTGGCTTCTAACAGCTGTTGGTGGGGTTGCAGGAAGGGAGAACCATCTCAGAAAGGCTTAATTTCCAGGCCAAAGAACGGTGGGTCAGAGATGGGAATCCCACTGCCATGGGAATCCTGGGGTGTCAAGCACATGCTGGTTACAGGGGGCTGACTCCAGTCCACCTAGAGGTTCTAAGGTATCCTTTGTCTAGCATGAGGGCTCCACCTTGCCTTCCTCCAAACAGGGTTTAAGCAATGCTGCAAGGTCAGTTATGGGTGTTCCTCACACTTCTCATTCCTGGGTTTCTCTAAGGTGACTGTAACTGAGCCTTGTTAATGGCACTGCATATGGGCTAGTGGATATAAAAGGTCTCTGCTGGTGACTAAGCACTTCTGTATGTTAACACAACTAGCCTCTTCCACAATAAACACAAGCTGCTTTCAAACAAAGGTCTCGTCTTTTTGTGTTCTTCTGAACCATCTGCAGATCTCTCCACATCAAATGTACCCTCTGAGCCAGGTCCTGGAGACCAGCTTTCCCTGTGTTGGGCAGCCATGCCTCCCATGGATGCTGTTCTGCCCCTCCACCTCTCTGAAAACCATGCAAGAGGGGGAGTATTGCTCAGTTCCTGGCCATGGGAATGATCCTCTTCCCCACTCACTCAGATTTCTGGGGCTTGCCACTCTGCCTTCCCTTCCCCATTTCTTAGCTTGACCAGTCACCTGTTGGCTTCCATAAGTCCTGCTACTCAAACTCTCTCTTTGGCTTTATGCTCTGATAAAGGAGATGCTTAAAGCCTTCATCAGAGAAGCTAGTTTAGCACTGATACATGTTTCTAGTCAAGCAGGGTTGGGGAACTTGGTCTCATGCAGGATGATGCTAAAGAATCTCACTGCTACACATACTGGTGTAAAATGCTCCCCTGACAGGTGACTGTAGTAACACCCTCAACAGTCACCACATGCCTGGGCCTCAGACCAGCTTGCAGACAATGCTCAGATAACTAGGTCCTCCCTTTTGGTTTCTCCTGCTATCTTCTGCACTCAACATACCTTCCTAGATTTCAAAGAAAGCAGAACTTGCCCCAGTATGTTAGCACAGGTAGGAAAGACACTTGAGGAAATGACCCAAAGGAATGTGAGGGAACTCTTCTTCCCTTCTCTTCCCACCAGTTGTCACTCTGACCAAAGCTACTTATAGTGTTCCCTTAGCTCAAGTAGGAGGTGTCTTTGCTGTGGATGATCAAAGGTGGTCAGTGTGGTTCCACATGAAGCCATCTTTTTCCCATTACAAGAATGCTGTTAAAGCTCCCATGCAATTAGCTAGTGAAACACTTGTATAAAGTTTTGTGAAAATGTTTCTCCTGTTCCCCACAACTGAGTATGAGCGAATGGAAAAGACACCACCTGCACAGGAAAATGAGACCTTTTATGTGCTTTGAAGATGTTTCTCCTCAGGAGGTCTGTGTGGGTGCTTCCTGGCCCATGTCACACAAGGCACTTGTGTAACTCTCAATTTTAACCAAAGGGAAAATTGTCACAGCAGCTGCAGTACCAGAATGTAGCTAAGCTGCCAAGGAGTAACAGAGATACCTTTAGAACACATTGAAGAGTATTCCTAGATAACCTGGGGCTAGTGAAGCTATAGGCTAAAATTATAAATGGAATCCAGAATAGCCAGAAATTAACTAAGAAGGCAGCTTGGGTGGTCCTGGACCAAAGAAAATACCCCAGCCTTTCCCAAAATAGGCAGTGAAGCAAAAAAACACAGAAAAAGCCCAATTGTGCTGAATAACAGGGTCAGCACACAAATGTGGAATGGGGCTACAGCCTCCAAGAAGGGTATTCTGTGGCCTCCTATGGGAGCTTGGGAAACCTGAATGGGCTGATCACTGTTGTACTGAAGTGGTCAGCTCTTCTGGGCAGGAATCATGAGCCCTCAGCATTCCCTGAGAGACATTGTTTCACTCAGTGCTTGTACTTCTCAGCCAATCACACTGATAAAACATCTAAAATTATGGCTCTCACTATATTCCCCTGATAACCCTGCTGCCCGCACTCCAGAGAAATCGCTGATTTATTTTAATATCCCTGTTAAAATGAGCTAGCTGATGGCATATGATTAAAAACTGGCTAACTGATAGGTCTCAAAATGTAATTGTAAACTGGGAATCACCATGCAGTTGATGTATTTCTAGTGGGGTCCCATGGGGATCAGTTCTTGGCCCTATATTATTTTAACATTTTTATCAGTGACCTGGAAGAAAAGAAATAAAATCATCAGTGATAAAATTGCACATGACAAAAAAAAATTGGGGAAGTGGTAAATAATAAAGAGGACAGGTCACTCGGTACAAGCAAACACTATGCATTTTAACATGGCTAAATGTATATGCCTAGGAACAAAGAATGTAAGCCATGCTTACAAGATTGGAGTAGGGGCAGAATCTATCCTGGAAAGCAGTGACTCTGAAAAAGATTTGGGGGATAATCAACTGAACATGAGCTCCCAGAGTGATGTTATGGCAAAAAGAGCTAATGTGATCCTGGGATGCATAAACAGGGAAATCTCAAGTAGGAGTATGTCCTGTTCTGGTGTCCACAATTCAAGAAGGATATTGATAAATTGAGGAGGGTTCAGAGAAGAGCCAGAGAAGGATTAGAAAACCTGCCTTATAAATTCAAACAGGTCAATTTATTTATCTTAACAAAGAGAAGGCCAAGGAATGATTTGATCCAGTTTGGAAGTACCTATGTAGGGAACAAATATTTGAGAATAGGCTCTTCAATCTAGCAGTCAAAGGTGTAACACCATCCAGTGGTTGGAAGATGAAGCTAGACAAATTCAGATTGGAAACAAGGCATACATTTTTAATAGTGATGATCATTAAGTAATTGGAACAATTAACCAAAGGGTCATGGTGGAGTCTCCATCACTGACCATTTATCAATCAAGGTGGGATGTTTTTCTAAAAGCTCTGCTCTGGGAATTATTGTGGGGCAGGTCTCTGGCCTATGCTACATAGCAGATCAGACTAGATGATCACAATGGTCCCTTCTGCCTTGGAACCTATGAACCTATCATATCGGGGCTCCATTAATGCCTGTTGTTTTGTTACGATGACTGAAGGGGAAAAGGCGTTTCCTACAAAGCAACTCATTGGTCAGGGTGGAGAGTTCTGATTGCTTTCCGGTGCTGTCTGTCTAGGCCTGCCCGCTGATGACATCAGCACTGGTATATAAAGGCTGAGCAGCATACATATGCTGTACCAGTGCAGGATCTGAGAACTGATTGGAGAATCTTGCTGAGGTAGGTGGTGGTTTTTATTGAAATAGCTATGCCTGTTGGGGAGAGGAGTCATTTGTCCTGTTCTGAAGTGTTTGGTGATTTATTTATTTTTTTTGAGTTGTGAAATGTGTGGTTTTAATGTAACCTATTTCAGTGTATGGCAGCTGCACTACTAAGAAACAACCTTCAGACTTATTAGTACTGGCCTAGAAGGGAGATGCTTAGAGAAGAAGGCTCTTGAGTTGATCTTGTGATCTGTGAAATCTGGATTAGTGAAGAGGCAGTAAGGGGGAGTCAAGAGATTTTCTTTTCAATCTAGAGTGTCAGGCTAGTCCTAATACTGCCCATCACCCTTCCTGAGTGAAACTCAAGTGGTTAGTTGTTTGATTGATTTGTTTAGTCAAGATTTCCTAAACCTTAATGATCTGCAGATAGGAATTACCTGCCTTGGGAAGCTGAATCAATTAACCAGTGTTAATCAATGATCTTAGTAAGGCAGGGCTAATGAGAAACAGGTGGAATATGAACATAGAAAGGACAAATTTGCTCTTTAGGTGAAATTCTGAGGGGGCTTTAAATCTCTGCATCAAGTGGTCTGACTCACTGACAGCAGGTTAGAAACTCCGGTGCCTCTAGCTAGGGGCATTCTCCCACTGTGTGAGGCTGGGAGTCCTTAATCACTTAGAAATGGTCCTGTGGTGATGGTCACAAGGTTGCTGTCTGTCTGCAGGGGGATGTTTATCTTCCATTCGGCTTATTTCAAGCTTAGTAGCTGGTATCTCATGTCCTTGGGGAACGCCTCCCTTCAAGCTTCTCTTCCCACTCTAAACCTGTCCTTCTCTGTGAACCCCACATGAGGGGAAATGCTATAAACAAGACAAACTGCTTTTGGTCCCCACTTTGACCATATTTTCTGTGTGCAGTACAAGAATGACATCCTAACACTTGCTCTCCTAGCTACCTGACGGTTGGATGGTGAGCTTGGCTGGCTGTATCGCCTCATAGCAATCTTTTTAATGATGCTGGCCAAAGCAGTTATTAGCACCTGCTGAGGGAGCCGGGGGAAGGAACTGGGGGCTTCTTGCTGGTTGTGTGCTGCAGGAATCTGATCCAGCAACTGCTAGTGAGTGACGCTCCTGTTGTCACTATAACCTACACAGCCTTCGTAGACCTGCCTGTGTCACTACCTCTGGGTTTGGCCACCCCTCTAAGGCAGGAAAGTGGCATGACTGAGCAGCTGCAGTGGCTGGCTGGCTCTAGTCTATTGGAGTAAACTAGAGTGGCTGAAAAGGTAACTGGTAAGATCTCACCAATAGCTCTTCTATTGAGGGGAGGGTCATCCCAGAACTGCCTTGGGGACTCTAGGAATGATAAAAAGCACTGTCTGCATTTAAGCTGTTAGTCTGGGCACTGCTTGCCCCTCTCGTTGGTAGGCTAACCTCTGATATTCTCTCCCCAGCAGCATTTGGCTTCACCATGTCTTCTAATGAGACTGATGTTAAGGATACTCCCTCAAAGAGTGGGGAGCAGGAGCAACAGGTGAGTGTGGGCTGGAAATCTAGCCAGTGAGAGCCTGGTTTTAGCTGCTCTGACTTCTAGCCAGTCATCATCCTATAGTGACTGGTGCAGTGGCTCTAGCCTCAGGCGTGTGGTGGTGGTGAAACAGCCTATGCCTAGATCTAGGCAGCAGAACAAGAAGCATCAGCCCTCCTGAGAAGTCCAGGTTCCAACCTGGCTGGTAAATCCAGGGTACGTCTATACTTGCGCGTCTGCTCGGAGGCGCGCGATCAATGTTCTGGGTTCGATTTATCGCGTCTTGTCTAGACGCGATAAATCGAACCAGGAAGTGCTCCGCCGTCGACGCTGGTAATCCAGCTCGATGAACGGAGTAGGCGGAGTCGACGGGGGAGCCTGCGCGCCGCGTGTGGACCCCGGGTAAGTGCTTTTTCATTCGAACTAAGATAGTTCGACTTCAGCTACGTTATTCACGTAGCTGAAGTCGCGTATCTTAGTTTGAATTTCGGGGCAGTGTAGACCTGCCCCCAGTTAGCTACTACTGTAGGTCACATTAGCTAACATCACTCTGTCTGCGATGGGAACACGGTGCTGCCCCTAAACATGACTGGTGAGTTTGGTTGCACTGCAGCCTGCCCCATCCTAGGAAGTCACTGCACCGTTAAAGGGCTCTCCAAGAAGTGACTGAGAGACTTAATGCTCTGGTGTTGCCATGTCTGACCTCCTTTGCCCAAGAGGCTACAGGCCTTCAAATCTGAAGGGGATGATGGAGAAGAAGGGTAGGCCAGCTACCTATAGTCCTTCAGCTAACCAGCAAGCAGTGGTGGTCATGACTCTCCTTTTGTTAGAACTTGGTGAGCAGAGTGGCCAGTCTGCCCTTGGTCAGTGCCGCTTACGACATGGTCTCCACCACTTACACGTCCATCAAAGAGACCCACCCTGTCATCCGATCCATCTGTGACGTGGCAGAGACTGGAGTGAGGACCATCACTTCTGCCACAGTCAGCGGGGCCCAGCCCATCCTGGACCAGCAGGAGCCTCAGGGTGAGTGAGGGAGTAATGCTCCCACAGGCAGGGGGTGGGGAGTGAATTGCCAAGTCTGAACTGGTCCCAAGACTGAACTGTCCTCCCCAGAGTGAGAAATGGGCCCTGCCTCTCCTGTGTAGATGCACAACACTCCTTCATCCTGCGAGAAGGGCTCCCTGCTTCACCGGGTATCCCCACTAAATCCATATTGGGTATTCCGCAGCACCTATCACCATAGCACATGAGTACCAAACACCTCTCTGAACCATGGTCAGTGAGGGAACTCTGCACTATTCAGCTACAATGGGGTCCACCGTTTTATACGCTAAATACAAAACGGTGAATGAAGCTTCCTGATTGTTGGAGGTAGCACAGTCCAACACCACCAGGCCAAAGCAGTTGCATGTCTCGGGCTTGACATGTCTCCCTGAGTTAATCCGCTTCATACACCACCTTGTGCTATTGGCTCCTCATTCAGGCACAGCCCAGATGCAGCAGTGGAGCGGTCTCCTATGCCCCTTACGTTCAGCATGTCCATACTGAGACGTAACTGTTAGTTTGTGTTACTGGCTTCAGTTGAAATCCAGGGTCCTGTTGTCCAGGTTCAAGATGTCCATGCCCTGAAGAGCTCCCAACATAAACATGCCATGTAGCCTTCCCGCTCAGTGCTGGTCACAATGTACAAGAAACAAATGACATGTCTGCATCTCCCTTAATTAACAACTGTGCCAGGGGTGGTGCCGTATCCCCTGGCTTGAAGTGGTTTCCATCATATGCAGGGTTTACAATTGGTTCAATGGCTGTCAGCACCCCCACTAAATACACATTGTTCCAGTGCCCGTTAGACCCTCTGGTACCAGCCACCAGAGACGTGTCCAGCAAAGCTTAGTGTCAAGCAGTGCTTAGCTAGAGCCTCCTATGCAACTCCCTACATCTGCCTCAGTTAGCTGACCCCATTCTCACAATCCCAACTCTGTCTCCAGATTGTGTACTGGATTCCTTCTATTTTATTCTACCCCAGCCTGCTGGTGAGCAACACCATGCAACTCCCACAAAGCTTCCTGTGTGGTAAGGCTGAGCATTGCCAGTCAAAAAGACCTTCTCCAGCAGTCCACCCCTGGCCAGCAGCATAACTCCACTGGGGTGCAAATGGCCCCATGTTCTGGAGCAGTGCTGGCTTGGCAGCTGGAACAGCGAGGGGCTGGAATGAACTCTGTGGAGAGGTTCCTTTTCCCAAAGTGTCTTTCTCCCACATGGGCAGCATAGTCTAGTGATATGCTCACAAATAGGAGCAAGGAGGACCACTTCCTGAGGTCTCGTCTGGCTCGGACACAAACTTCCTCTGACTAGTTCACCTCTCTGCCCTCTCAAAGAGGAAAAGGGCGTGACTTCACACATATCTAGATGGTACAATGAAATTGAGAACCCCCTGTACGTACACTTCCTACTGAAATGGAAAGGCTTAGTAACTGATCCTAGAACTGTTAGTCTCAACAGCCAGTGACTCTGCCTGCCACAGCCTGGACAAACTGGAGGAGAAGCTGCCCATTCTCCAACAGCCAGCTGACAAGGTAACTCTAGCCTTTGTTTCCGGGCTCCCTGTGGGGGAGAAGGGCTGTGTTGTGCAGGGGTTTGAGACCTGGTACTGCCCTAGCCAAGGAAAGCTCTGATGGAGCACAGCTGCTAGATTGCATGGAGCCCCCAGGAACAGCTTGCTTCTGCAGTCGCCACTAGGAGCATTGCATCGACCAACGGACGGCTCCGTGAGGCAGAAATGAGCTCTGAAATGAGAAGTGAAGTTTCAGGCTGGTCAATAGTTGAGTTATGGGGGGTGGGGGATTTCTTCTCCCCCAATTTGGTGCCCAAGTGTAAGTGTCTGTCACTTTTTTGAGTGGACAGAAAGTGACCTTTCCTCTGCCTTCAGATGGCCTCTGATGCTGAAGAGCTAGTAACGTCAACACTGACAGATGCCAAGGATGCAGTCTGTAGCACGGTCACTGAGGCGAAGGATGCAGTGACCAGCATGGTGGACATGGCCAAAGGGGCTGTCCAGGAGAGCGTGGAGGTGACCAAATCAGCAGTGACCAGCAGCATGAGCACGGTGCTGGGCTCCAGCATGGGGCAGATGATCGTGAGCGGTGTTGACTTGGTACTTGAGACGTCTGAGTCGTTGGTGGATCACTACCTCCCAATGACGGATGAGGAACTTGGTTAGAATGCGCCTACACTCTTCATGAACCTAAAGAAATGTGACCCCCTGGCTCTGATACCCCTACATAGGTTTTTGGTGTGGCCTTAAGAGTAACTTTGATAACGAAGCTTCATCTCCCCATCCCACAGATCAAATTACACCTGGGCACGACCATTGCTCATACCGTACCCATTGCTGTGATACAGAAGTTCAGTGCCCTAAATAACATGCACCTGTCACATGGGGTTACTTTAGAGGTCCCCCGATGAACATTTGTAATAATGCTAAGCATGTCTCTGTCTCCCTTAAAAGTAGTGCACCTCCAGCCTTATCTGCTCAAAACCCAAACAGTGGCTTTCGGCCTTGGGGGGGGGGGGGGGGGGGCAGCCTTGAGTGAGTTCCTGTTCCTGCACAGACAAACTAGCTTAAATCTTGCTGTAGGTGGTTCCATCAAGCCAGGGAGTCTTGGGTGTCCCTGCAGGTATCCCAGATGAGCTCATGTGGTGCTTGTGAGATCTCCTGCTTGATGGCACTGTAGTGAGTGGAGTGGGTGAGGCTTGTGGTAGGATATTGCTGGAATTGTGCACGGTTGCATGTGTGTAGCTTGGTGAGGCTGGCCTCTTGCCCATGTAGACAGTACAGCTGCTCAGCTGAGAGGCAATGCAGGCCAGGTCACTGTGTCCAGATGAGATGCTGGATAGTGCTGTGCAAGAGCTCAGTGCAAACAGGAATTGGGAACACTTCTAGACTGTGGACTGACTCCATCAATTGTAGAAGTTCTAGATACCTTCAATTAACCTCCCCTATGGCAGATGTTTGAACTCCAATAAAGTCTGAAGGCAGAGGTAATATTGTGCTGGCTCCCTTTCTCCAGCTCTAGCACAGCCTGAACTAAAATCCTACAGGAGTGGCTTGCTGGCACCAGGGCTGAAGCTCCCTGCTGACTAGACCCTGGGTCTCCTGTTCCTTTCCAGCTAAACTTGCAGTACCCCTGGAGGAGTCTGGAGAGGCTCCTGTAGAGCAGCAGAGTTACTACGTGCGTCTGGGTTCCCTTTCGAGCACGCTGCGCCAGCGAGCCTACCAGCACGCCCTGGACAAGATGAGGCAAGCCAGGCAGCGCACCCTGGAGGCCATCTCCCAGCTCCAGCTAACCATTGACCTGGTAGGAACACTAACCCCCTCTCTCCTAGGTCTGCTTTGAGTCAAGCCCTCTGTCTTACACAGCAAGCTATGTAGCTAGCATCTGTGAAGGCTTTTCCTTCACCCGCTCCCCTGGTATTTGTCACACAGATAGAAAGCAGAAGTCCAAAGTGCAGGCAATGCGATGTTTATTGGGATTTACATGCTGGCAGTGTCTGTTCCCCAGTGTCCCATTCCCAGCTCTGATACCAGAGCCTCTACCCTGTGTTCCCTTCCCAGCTTTGATGCCACAGCCTTTTCTCTCCCCATTCCCTCTTTAGTGGGCCCAAATATACCTGTAGTGGACACCCCAGTCACCTCTTGCACCTTTATGGTCATGTTCCTTTTTGAAGGGGCATAAGTCTGGGGTCTTCGTCCCACTTTTTGTGTGTGTATCCGGTGGGGGTTAAGGAGTGAGGTTGTGGCCTAGCCAAGGCCAGGCTTTTCATATGCCTCCACCTCAATTTTCCTCTGCTTCCCCTCCTAACTGGTTGCTTGACCTTGGCTTAAAAAGGAGCCAGGCATCCTTTCAGGGTATGCTCCTATTACACTCCCACCAAACCCTTTCAAGGTCCTTCCAGTTCTAGGAGATGGGTACATCTCCATATATTTATTATAGTTCCTCCAGCCAGTACTATTAGTTATGTAAGTGTGTGACTTGTCACTCTGAAATCATATGTTCCTTTTCCTAGATGGAAAATGCCCAGAAGGCTCATGATGGGCAGGAGAAACTGCAGCAGATGTGGCTGGAGTGGCGCAAGGGCCAGCCAGGAGTCAGTGTGGACAACGGCTCACCACAGCCAGAGGTATCCTTGTCCTTGCATTGTTGTACTGCATCTTAGCTCTATGGCATGTCCTGACAGGAGTGAGCTTCACACGCACCTAGTCACTCTCCCTCCTATCTCTCTACAGGAGATGGTGTCCCAGGCTCTAGCCACTTCCCATAACCTCATCCTGCAGGTGCAGACCGCCTGCCATAGCCTCCTGTCCAGTATCCAAGGTCTCCCTGCCACTCTCCAGGAGAAGGTCCAGCAAGCCTACCAGAACATGGGAGAGCTCCAGACTTCCTTCTCTGGTGCCCAATCCTTCCAGGAGCTGTCTGAGGGTCTCCTGACCCAGACCCGGGAGATGGTGACCAAAGCCCGGGAGTCCCTGGATGAGCTACTGGAATATGTGGTGCAGAACGCTCCCCTGACGTGGATTGTGGGACCCTTTGCTCCTGCTGGAGACTCTACAGCGGAGGCAGAGAAGGCGGAGGCGCCGGTGGAGGCCTGAAGTAGTGGCAGTATGGTGATCTAATGCGTCTAATGAAATGCATCTCACTACTGATCAAATTGATCTTAATGTTCACAGCCAGAATAGCCCAGCCATAGCTGGCTTTGGGATATGAGTCTGTCTTACTTTGCACACTATGTCCAGCTGTCTACACATAATGATTCTCTGTGATGTACATAAGGCTGTCTCTTGTATTCAAGTCTCTACTTTCTAGAGTGCCTCTGCTCTGCCTGGTGAGGCTTGAGTGAGAATACCACTCTCTGATGCAGGCCTTAAGTGTGGTGGGTTTTTGTTTTTTATATATGGCCTTAACTTCTCCCCTAAGGGAATGGGAGCAGACATCCAATCCCTTTATTTGAGAGACTCTATCTCTGATCTTTCAAAGTCCTGGTAGGGCTTCCTCTGGCATGTCTGAGGGCATGTCTGTTGGGGGTGTAAAAGGAATGAGGGTGGGACCTGGTCTGCTTTCTGGTCTTCCTGCTGTGCAGACATCTGACAGGGTATTGCAGAACCTCACACTGGCTTCCCTAAAAAAACTTCCCTTTGGAGTACAGCCTTGAGCATGGAAGCTCACAACCATGTATAGTAACTGCGTGTTCTGCACGTAGCATCTCCTACTCCACAGCACATGCACTTAGTGGGAGGGGTGCATGCTTTTTTTCGCTTACTAACATTGCATTGTTGGGGTATGGAGGCTGGTCTCATGCTGCTCCCCTGACAAAGTCCACAGTTTCTGCTCCTAGAAAGACACCCCTCCCCCGACCCTTTCCTCTGACTTAGGTTTACAGTTTGTTCTACTTCTATTGGCTCTTCTGCAATAAACACTCTAACTGCATTGAGACAAGGGTCCTGGACTCATGTTTGGTTATTAATGAAACTGAGTGAGCAGCAGGCAGGTCTCTCCTACTGGAGAAGTATTGATGGAAGCAGGAAGTGGAACTTCAAGTGTCAAGTTCTGGAGTAAGGGGGTTGGGGTTATAGCGTCTCCCCTACCCATGTGCTCAGCAGGGCATGCTCCTAGCATGCACAGAGGGAGGCAGAAACACCATGCTGTTTCAAACCTAACTTGCCTGTCATCTGTTTGCAGACTTCATTTCTGCTGCCGCACTGATGGGAGTTCTGGGAGTCAGCTGTGTTGGGAAACAAAAACAAAACAAAGTGGTGATGGTTTCAGTAAACAATTAGACCATAATTTCCCCCAGCTGAGCATGGGTCTAGGTCACATACTTCCATGTGAATCAGCATGAACATTTAGACACCCTCGATTAACCTTGACCAACTACATCAAGGGTGAAAACTACAGGGTCTTGTCTCCTTTAGGATTGATAAAGCACGATAATCTCAGTGCAAAACCACAGCTCCCTCTCCAATGACCGCAAAACCAGTGTGATCAAACAGCCGGGCAAGACCTTGGCTAGGAAGACACAGGGGCTGGGCAAGGGCCAGAAAAAGAAAAGGGACAGCATGCACATGCAAGGTGCCACCCAGGGAGAGATGTGGATGAAAGTAAGTCAACAGCAAGGGAGTGAATGGGGTGGGCGGAGCAAAACAGATTCAGACACAGAAAATCAAGGAGCAACATAACAATGAAGGGTGCAGAGAGGCCTTAGCTGTGGCTGTTTATCATGCGGGATGCAGGGATTTCCCCACACCTCATTACCCCCCATAATGGTGTACTTGAGCAATGTGATTATCCTACTCACAGCTGACAGCCTTTGGAATAATAATGACCAGTGAGGCTAGTTTATGAGGGGGAAGCAGAGTGTGGGCAGGCCGCCACTCACATGGGTCACTGCGCCCAATTATTGCTGTGTATACAGCTAATAAAAGCACTGCCACAAGGTCTTTGACAGCAAACACTGCGTGTGAGAGAGACAGCAGGAGAACAAGATGTGGGGCCTTGGCCTGATATGGACCTATAGGAATTTAGAGTTTGAAGGGCTAAAAAAAAAATCACACTTAGGAACACAAACTGCAAAATGGACTCAGCCCCAATGGCCTGCTTGCCCTGATAGGGGCTAGCACCAGCTGCTTCAAAGTAAGGTGCAGGAAACCCTGCAGCAGGCAGCTCTGGGCTAATCTGTCACAGGGCAAACCTCTTCCTAACCCTGCATAGGTCGGCTCATGGGGGAGAGCCGGTAGGCCCCTGCTAAAGCTCTTGGTTATTTTTCAGTATTGCTATTGTGACTCAGGATAGTTTTGGCCACTCATTTTATGAAGCCGGCTCAGCTCTTGGCCTCACTGACGTCCTGTGACAATGAGTTCCACTGGTCAATTGTGAATTGCGTGGGCAAGTAGCGCCTGGCATCAGTTGTCTAGTGGCTGCCTAGCCATGTCACTGAGTGTCCCCTTGCTTGCAGATTGGGCCAGAGGGCAACTAGAAATGCCCATTCTACTCTCTCTACACCATTCCTAAGGAGCCTGGAAAATGCTGGAATTGGACATGTCTGTTGCTGGGGCATGGTTGTTTATAGCAAAAACCAGCATGAGAGCAAGGTCATGAGTCGCAGTGTCGTTCCCATCCTGCTGGGGGCTGACGTCACAGCACATGACATCACTTGCAAATAACATCAGCTCTATGGTGCAGTGGCACTCGGTCAAAGCCCTCAGTCTTCCCAGGAAAAATGCGGCGCACGGTGCTGGCTGGCTGCGAGTAGGAAAGGTGTTTGCTTTTATCTGCTTTCTGCCTTGCCCTCCGCCTCCCTCTTTTGCTTTCCCTGGGACATGCAGTGTCTCTCTCCCTCTCTCTCCTCACCCAGCCCACCTCTTCCCTAACACACCCCACCTGCTTCTCACTCCAGTCCTCCTTTCCCCCCAAGGACCCACAGAGCAGCTGCCCCATGGCCTCCTCTGCCCATGGCTGCTAGCCTCGCTCTGAGCCTGAATGACTGTTTGTGCTCAGTGTATCCGCCCTGCCCTGCCCTCCTTGGGGAGGGGGATCACTGGCCAAAGCGCCCTGTGTTTCAATGGGAGCAGGAACAGGACCTTTGTCTCACCATGTCTGCACCCCTGATGCCCCACCAGTGGGTTTGGCTGGGCTCTCTGGGGCAGTGGCTGTGTGAGCACTGCCCCGGCTCAGCGCTGGGCACATCGTCACCTGGCATTTTCTGTGTGGAATGGATGATTTTGACAGACAAGGGGGGCTTTGTGCTCCCATTTATCTCCTGGTGTGCACCCAGCTCCAAAGCTAATGCCCCTGGTCCCCCTCCCCAGGGAGGGTTAGCAGGTGGACTCCTGCTCCCATTAACCTAAACCTTTGTGAGCCTCCATGGGCTTGAGCTGCCAGGTACGGTCCCATCAGCAACAGAACGGGGCAAGTCCCCATCCTCCAGCAGAGCTCAGTTCTAGGGAAGGGGCGGAAGGCTCTGGCTGGCAGAGCCAGTTTCAAAGGGACAGAACTGCTTGATTGTGGCACTTGCACATTTTTGCTAACTGCCCTGAGCCTGCGACACGCTCGCTCTCTGCGCCCTGGCTCTGGGGTAGATTTAACTGCTTCAGCGCTGGTGCAGGCTGCAGGAATGCGCTGCTGGTGCTGCTCCCTGGAGCCTCTGCTGCCAGGACGTCAAAGAGCGCAGCTGCATCCTGCTGCCAGCCCGAGATACCAGGCTAAGGATGCTCTCGGTGCTGAACAGCAGCCTGCCTGGGAGCGGCTTTTTACCATCTATTTGCCGGAGAGGGGGGTGCTGTATTAATCAGTGATATAAAGCGAGCGTGGAGTGCAAAGAAGTGGCAGCCAGCAGTTTTCTAAAAGTGCCAGCAACACTCCACTCATCGCTCCAATTTGCCTGGGACAGCCGGGTTAATGCCCTCGCCACAGCTCCCTGCAGCCGTGGGGTCACTTTTAGAGCCTCTCACCCATTTACTGGCTAGGTCCAGCCCGAGTTAGTGCCTAAGCTTGGCATCCTCTGCCCCTGCCTCCACCGGGGCTAAGAAATACCTCGAGGTGTTTATAAGCACGTCTGGACATTCTCCCTTTGAAACGCTCCAGGACTGATTTGCCCCCGTGTAATTACATCTGGGGCCATATCTGCCCCGGGGTGAGCTGAAGTCCCAGAGCTTAAGGCCAGAACTTGCCCCCAGATCCAGTCAGAAGAGCGACACTGATCAGCAACAGCCAGGGGTCTGGCCTGGGAGATTCACTGCCACTATCAAAGGAAACCCCAAAGGTAGTTTATAGGGCACAGCGCTCAGTTCTCCAGCCCTTGAAGCAGGGTGCCGGTCACTAGTATAAAAGTGCCGCCTCCTTTTGGCCGGACAATCACTGGTGCTCTCGCTCAATACAGCACCGAACTAAACAGTTCCTCCGGCCCCTAAAGCCTGACACTATGGAGTTAGGGCTGAGACAACACAGGAGCTGATGCAAGGGAGAGACCTGCTTGCCCAAACTAGTTCTGGAGCTGGCTGGAACCGGCAGGCAGAGTGTTCAAAGCTAACGGTTCACGTATTGTCTCAGAACAACCCTGCAACATTTACTGGGGTGTGGTTTAGCATGAGCTATTATTTCACTTCCGGCTTGTTTCTCCGGACAGCTCCCCCGTTCAACTAACCCTACATAATCATACAGCAAACATCCCAGTAACTAGGGCACCGGAGTGTTCCTCAGTTATCACAGAGCAGCTCCACCTCCATCATAACATTGCTAGGAATAAAACAGCCTACACTTATCCTTAGCACCGTTTATCCCAAGGGATGGTGAACGCTCCGCACGTTAATAGCAACCTAACAAATGATCATGCCACCAAGGCATGAGACGCACCAAGGGCAGCGGGACATAGCAGCTCTCCCCAGTGCCCAGATGGGGAAGCTTATAGAGAGCTGAGAAAATCCAGCTCTTGCAGAAAAGGGGAGAAAGAAAATCTCCATTCAAATCACCTTAACATAAGAACGGCCATACTAGGTCAGAACAAAGGTCCATCTAGCCCAGTATCCTGTCTTCCGACAGTGGCCAATGCCAGGTGTCCCAGACACATGAACAGAACAGGAAATCATCAAGTGATCCATCCCGTTGCCCATTCCCAACTTCTGGCAAACAGAGGCTAGGGATAAACCTGGATAAAAGACAGTTACCGTTTCCATAACTGGTGTTCTTCGCGATGTCTATTCCACGTGCACCGGTGCCGAAAGTTTTTCCCATAGCAGTACCCATAAGGGAGCGCCCCTAGCGCCCTGGACTGGCACCTCCATAACTTGGTGTGACGTTATTGACAATAACTGGGACCATATAGATCATTGTTACAACCAAGGTCCTGAAGTGGCACCAAATCTTATATAAAGGGGGTCAAATGAGGTGTCTAAGTCCAGGTTATGCTTGGCTGGTTATGATAATGTCATTTATATGTATGTATCAGTTTTGTAGTTGAAGTTATGAATATTGGCTTTATACTGTATGTCTGTATTTCAAACTGGGGCTGGGTTTCTGGGACCCAGGACAAGCTATCAGCTCTGCCAGGCATGCTGATGGCCCATTAAGGACCATCAACTATACAATTAGCCCATTGAGAGGAGGCAGACACACCTTATAATTCAGTAAGGTAGGCAGAGACTTGCCCATGTGACTCCAGGCTCCATTTTGCTGTGATTTTCCACAGTAAGGAAAGAGGTGTCTTTACACCTGGAAGAAATAACAAGCCGGAAGTGAAATAATATAAAACTATAAAAGGCAGCTGCCTCATCTCCATTTTATCTTCATTTCCTGCTTCTTACCTCTGGAGGAACCTTGCTACACATGGAAGCTTTGAACAAAGGACTGAAGGACCCATCCATGCTGTGGATGTAATCCAGAGACTTGATTTGAACCTGCAGCTTATTTCATCTTTACTGCAAGCCTGAACCAAGAACTTTGCCATTACTGTATGTAATTGATTCCTTTTAACCAATTCTAGCTCTCACCTAGACCTTTTTCCTTTTATGAATAAACCTTTAGATTTTCGATTCTAAAGGATTGGCAACAGCGTGATTTGTGGGTAAGATCTGAGTTGTGTACTGACCTGGCTCTGAGGTTCGGTCCGTTGGGATCGGGAGAACCTGTTTTCTTTTACTGGGGCATTGGTTTTCATGACCATTTGTCCCCATAACGAGTGGCACTGGTGTTGAGACTGGGAAACTGGAGTGTCTAGGGGATTGCTTGTGTGACTTGTGGTTATCCAGTGGGGTAAAACCAAAGCCTCCTCTGTTTGGCTGGTTTGGTTTGCCTTAGAGGTGGAAAAACCCCAGCCTTGGGCTGTAGTTGTCCTGCTTGAAGCAATTTGTCCTGAACTGGTACTCTCAGTTAGGTCCCACCAGAACCAGCATCGTTACACGTGGTATAAGGGGCACTGCGTGCTCCCTCCACACTCAGTTCCTTCTTGCCAGACAACTCCATCGGAGGGGGGGATGTGGAATAGACATGACAACACATCTCGAAGAACACCAGTTACGGAAAAGGTAACTGTCTTTTCTTCTTCGAGTGATTGCTCATGTGTGTTCCACAATAGGTGATTCCAAGCTATATCTGTTGGAGGTGAGTAGGAGTTCACAAACTCTTGGGACAGAGCACAGCCCTGCCAAACCTGGTGTCCTCCCTGGTTTGGGAGACGGTCGCATAATGCGAGGTGAATGTGTGAATTGAAGACCATGTGGCAGCCCTGCAAATGTCCTGAATGGGGACATGGGCTAAAAAGGCAGCCAACAAGGCCTGCGCCCTAGTCGAGTGTGCCCTCACAATCGACGGCGGAGGGATTCCCACCAGATCATAACAGGTGCGGATGCATGAGGTGATCCAGTTGGAGAGCCGCTGAGTGGAGATCGGCCGACCCCTCATGTGTTCAGCCGAGGCGATGAACAGCTGCGAGGACTTCCTGAATGGCTTAGTCCACTCCAGGTAAAAGGACAGAGCCCGCTTCACATCCAGCGTGTGGAGGCGCCGCTCCTCGCTGGACGCATGGGGCTTCGGGCAGAGGACTGGCAGGAAAATGTTCTGACCCATGTGGTAGGAGGAGACCACCAATCATCCAGATAGGGGAAGATCTGGACCCCTCAGCGCCTGAGGTAGGCTGCCACCACAGACATATACTTTGTAAATACCCTGGGGGCAGTGGACAGGCCAAACGGGACGACCATAAACTGGTAGTCTTCCTGCCCAACCGCGAAACGGAGGACACGTCTGTGCCCCTTGAATATATGGATGTGGAAGTACATGTCCTGCGGATCGAGGGTGGCGTACCAGTCCCCGGGATCCAGGTAGGGGATGATAGAGGCCAGGGAGCCCAGGCGGAACTTGAGCTTTACCACTTACTGGTTCAGGCCTCGCAGGTCCAGGATGGGCCTGAGCCCCCCTTTGGCCTTCGGGATAAGGAAATAGCGGAAGTAGTATCCCTTGCGTTTGGACTCTGCTGGCACCACTTCTACCGCTCCTAGGCCAAGGAACCGCCTCACCTCCTTCTCGAGCAGAGCCTCGTGAGAGGGGTCCCCCAGGAGGGACAGGGGCAGAGGGTGGTTGGGACGGGTAGAGGTAAACTGGAGGGTGTAGCCCCGAGAGATGGTGCTGAGGACCCATCGGTCCAAGGTCAGCCGCGACCACTCCGGGAGAAAAGCTCACAACCGGTCGGAGAAGGGAAGCTTTATTGAGGGTGAATCCCTGATGAGAACTGGTATGTTGCCCCGGGCGTCCCGTCAAAACTGCCATTTCCCTGCCTGATTGCCCTTGGAGGACCCAGGCTGGGGGGCAGACTGAGACTGTCTCTGCGGGCGTTTCTTATAGTCCCACAACTTTTTATAAGGGGGCTCGTATTTAGAGTGGGTGGCCTGGGTGGAAGCCTGCTGCGGCTCAAACTGAGGTCTAGCCAGAGCCGGAACATAGAGGCCCAGAGTCTGAAGCATCGTGCGGGAATCTTTCAGGCCATGCACTTTTGTACCCGTTTGTTCTGCAAACAGAGCCTTGCCGTCAAACGGGTGGTCCTGTAAGGAGTTCTGTGCCTCACTGGACAGCCCAGATAGCAGGAGCCACGACGCCCTCCTCATGGACACCACGGAGGCCATGGACCGCGCGGCCGTGTCCGCCGCATCCGACGCCGCCTGTAGGGCTGCCCTGGCAGCCGCTGCACCCTCCTCCACCAGAGCTCTGAACTCCTTCCTGTCACGCTCCTGGAGGGAGTCCTCGAACCTGGGCAGAGAGCCCCATAGATTGAACTCATACCGGCCCAGGAGAGCCTGATGGTTCGCCACCCGTAACTGGAAGCTCGAGGACGAATCAATTTTTCTCCCAAATGAATCCAGCCTCCTTGAATCTTTATTTATTGGAGTATGGGCTGGTTGGCCCTGCCGCTCTCTGTGGTTGACCGACTCGACCACCAGGGAGTTAGGAGCAGGGTGGGTGTATAGGTATTCATGCCCTCTGGCGGACACAAAATACTTGCGTTCTGCTCTCTTAGAGATGGGAGCCAGCAAGGCCGGGGTTTGCCGCAGGGCATTCGAAATTTTCGCCACCCTTCGTGGAGTGGCAAGGCCACCCTGACCGGGACCAAGGCGGACAGGACGTTAAAAAGGAAGTCCGAGGGCTCCTCCACCTCCTCTGCCTGAAGGTTGAGGTTTGATGCCTCCCTTTTCAATAGCTCCTGGTGAGCTTGAGAGTCCTCCTGCAGGATGGAGGGAGGAGGAGCCATAATCACCTCATCAGGGGAGTGCGAGGAGGCAGGTGCAGTACTTTGCGTGTCCACCGGCACCAGAGGATCCATCACCTGGTCGCTCTCCGGGCACAGCACCAAAGATTCCTGGCCTCCGAGGAAGGAGTCGGTGGGACGTGCCAGGGAGGCCAACAGTTGTTCTGAGGCTCCCGCCACCGAGTGAGCCCCCACCAGGGGCTGCATTGGGGGCCACGGTGCCCACTGGTACCACTGTACCGGCCATGGGGCCCGGTGCCACTGCACCTGTTGTGGCACCGGTGGAGCAGGCTGTTCGGCCTGGCTGGCCTGACCCATCGATGGACGGCTACGAAGGGAGGCCGGGCTGACGTACGACCTGCCGCTGTCCCTGGACCCGGAGGAGCGGCGGTGCTGGGAGCGGTGCCGACCCCGAGACCATGACTCTGACGTGGAGGAACAGTACCACCGGTAACAGCTGCTCCGTGATTGGCTCCAGCGGGCGGATCCGCGATGGCGATCGATGCCCGGGGCTGCGGGAGCGGTGTTGTGGCGGGATCCTGGAGCGAGACAATGAACGGGAACGGCATCGATGTTCGTGTCACGACTGACTACGATAGTCCCTCTGAGACGAGGACCCTCGGCGGAGTCTGCCTCGGTCCCGTCGGTGTTCGCTCCTTGGGGTGGAGCGGTTCCTGGAATCTCTGTCAGATGGAACCCAGCCAGACAACCTGGTGGGGGGGGGTCGACGGCGACCTACAAAGACTATGCACGGGACTGTCGCTGAGCGGCGAACAGCGTCGGGAACATTCCCTCGACCGTGACCAGTACCGAGTCGGGGGCTACTGCAGAGATCCCAGCGGCCGCTTGCATCTGGACCGCGGGGCCAACATTGGCGGTGCTCCTGGTACCAGCATGGACATAACGTCCCGGGCCGCTTGCAAGGTCTCTGGCGTGGAGGGCATCTGGACTTCTGGGGAAGCCTGCTCCGAATGGGCTGGGCTGCTCCGCTCGACCTGAGTCGGAGGCCTAAAGGCCGATGGGGACCGAGGACTGCCCAACATGGGTTTAGCCTCTCCCCCAGTCTTGCTCCCGCGCCACGGCAGAGAAGGCCTCTTCTTAGCCTTCTTGACGTGCACTGCGGATGGGGAGCGGTGCCGACTGGTAGATGGTGCCGGGGGTTGCTGCGCACCAACAGCGCGGTGCCCGGTGCTGACTCAGAGCAGCACACCGGAGTCAGGGTCAACGCTGACACCATCAGGATGGCCCGGAGCCTAATGGCTCTCTCTTTTGGTCTGAGGCTTGAACGACTTGCAGATCTTGCAGCAATCTCTGAGATGGGGTTCACCCAAACCGCATACACAGTCCACATGCGGATCACTCACTGGCATCAGTCACCTACAAGTGCTGCACGACTGAAAACCCGGGGCACGGGGCATGTCCTGGCCCGGGTGCACTAACTAAACTAAACTAAACTAACTACAGGTGACATAGAATCATAGAATCTCAGGGTTGGAAGGGACCTTAGGAGGTCATCTAGTCCAACCCCCTGCTCAAAGCAGGACCAATCCCCAATTGTTGCCCCAGCTCCCTAAATGGCCCCCTCAAGGACTGAACTCACAACCCTGGGTTTAGCAGGCCAATGCTCAAACCACTGAGCTATCCCTCCCCCCCATACACTGAACGAACATGAGTTCTGGGGACAAGCTGGAGCGGAGCAGTTCCGAAGCACCTTCACTGGCGGCGAGAAGGAACTGAGGGTGGGGGGGGGGCGTGCAGCACCCCTTATACCGCACCATTGAGGCGCCACTCCAGGGGTCACCCCTACAGGTACTGCTGGGGGGAAACTTCCGACACAGGTGCGTGTGGCGAGCACGCACACCTACTGTGGAATACCCATGAGCAATCACTCGAAGAAGAAACAAAGGTCTACAAAGAAATTCTAGCTCCCTCTGGTTTTGTCACTTTAACTAAGTCAGCACAGTTAGCTGCCTTTTCATGTGGGGCTAGATTGAGGCCATATTTCTAGCCCACTAAGGAGCAGTGCACAGCTGAGCTGTCCCCAGAGCAGCCAAGGGAAGAACTGTGGTCTGCCCATCCACTTACCAGTGGACGCTGTGGAACGGCTCTGTAGAGCCTGCTTTGTCCCCCATCCCAGGAGCAGCGAGGTGGTGCGGGATTTGTGTCACTGACAGGCCTGGCTGTGCTGCTCACATGCACCTGGTGTGAGGTGATGACCCTCACGTGCGCCTCCCCAGATCACACGGACTTTTCCTTTTCTCTTGCATGTTGCATGTAACACAGCCCTGCAGTGTCTAGCCCAGGCTGAAAGCTCAGTTGCGCTGCTTCAGTGCTAAACCCAAGCCTCTTCCTGGCCGATTCCTTTCCAGGGCTGCTGGGGCATGTCCAGCCACTGTTAAGCAGAGCAGAGTTTAATTAGTGGTTTTAGATTTGATTTCACACCCGCTCCAATGCAGACTGACAGGCAGATACCTCCACTGCACTGCTCCCTGATGCACCCTTTCCATGGGTGGAACTGGCTGCTCTTTCCGGGCAGGCTGGGAGACAGTCGTGGTATTCGCCCCAATAGTCTTTCTCCCACAACACTCGAGCCACGGTGGTGGCCCTCTGGTCATATGTAGGAGATGCCTTTGCATACCATGTAAAATGGTCAGTCACGACTAAAATGTTCCCAACATTCCTCCTGTCCACTCTAAAGACAAGAAATCAATGCATAGCAGTGCCAAAGGTTTGCTGCTGGTGATATTCTTCAGACATGCAGCTGTAGTGGGCAGAGTTTTCCTTTGAACGCACTGAGCGCATGGCTCGCATTTCTTGTGTACATCGTTGGCCATCCGGGGCCAGTAGAGCCTACTCCAAACAAGTTCAAGGCTTCTCTCCATTCCCAAATGTCCAAAGTCATCATACAGGCCCCTCCTGGCCGGGGCTCTGTACTCTTTTGGTAGCACTGGTTGTGTTTGTTTCTTTTGTAAAGGATCTACTGTGATACAGCACTCCCTGTATCAGTTTTAGTTTGCTTCATTCCGTCAATAGTAGTCCACCCTCGGGGGGTAGATGGAATAATTGCAACAGGGTTTCGCTCCTCTCTTTTTGCAAGTCGTGTGTCACGAATGTCAGTATCTTGCAGTTGGGCTTTTTGCCAGTCAGCAGCACTGAACAGGGGCAGCGGAGATCGGTCCAACACAATATAGTTCACTGAGATAGGTGGCACGCTTTCAGGGGGCAGGCCCAGAGTTTCTGCAACACAACCATGAAGACCCTCGATAACTTCCATTGGAAATAGCTCTCACTCCATCCACAGGAACAACAGCAATTTCCGCTGGCTGTGATTGCCAGGACAATGCACCCGCATCTACATTGCTTTTCCCTGATCGGTACTGAATGCTGAACTCATCGCTTGCCGAGGTAGCCACCCATCTCTGCCCTGCAGCATCCAGCTTAGCACTTGTCAACACGTAAGTCAGCGGATTGTTGCCTGTCCACATTTGAAACCTAGCACCATACAAGTAGTCACAAAACTTCTCAGTGATGGCCCATTTCCAGGCCAAGAACTCCAGCTTGTGGCTGGAGCAGCGAGTTTCACTATCAGACAGCCCTCAGCTAGCAAAGGCCACAGGTTTACGTTTGCCTTCAACGTCCTGGCATAGGACCGCTCCTACACCCTCCAAACTGGCATCGGTATGTAGGATAAATGTCACCTGGTAGCGTGGGGGATTGGGCTTAGCACACAGCTTCAGGCCAGCGCAGAGGAAAAGCGAAGAGCTGGGATTTCGGTGCACAATCCGGCCCCAGCGTCGGGCTGCAGAGACCCTTCGCTGTGATCTGGAATTCCCCCACTTGGTGGCAGCAATGGCCCACCATTACTCACGAGGCACCTCCAATGGCAGCTGACCCTTGGCTCTCCCTTGTGTGTCTCCCCAGGAGCGGTTCGGGCCGAACTCAGGGGCATTTCCGCCGCCCCTAGCCCTGCTGCTCACTGCTGGCCATTCTCTTAGGAGCCTACATCCCACAGCCACGACAGGGCTGGGTCACATGCGGTTCCTCACCCAGATCACACAGCAGCAGGCTGAGGCCTGGGGCAGAGCTGAGAGTCTCCAGGCAACCCAGGGGATTTGGAAGCCCAGCTCCCATGGAACTGAAGTGGGAATTGGGTGCCCAAATCACTTGGGTAGTTTTGATGCTCTCAGGCTGGACCCCAGCGGCGCTTGGGCCTCGGAGGGCAGGCAAATGGCTGGGCCTGTTTGGAGGAGGTGGGGAATGGCTGCTCGGGTTGTCCGGCTTCTGATCCTGCCGCTCTGGCTGCCCGTGCAGGGAGCAGGCCCCGCTCCAGGCCTGGCCAGACCTGCCGCGGATCTCACGGATGCCGGTGTAAATGCGGCCCGTCTCCGCTGGGCTCAATGGGGTTAGCTGACTGGGAACCAGTGACAGATCACCTGCCCTCACAGTGGGGAGAGGCACAGCGAGGCGCGGGGGGGGGGGGGGGGGGGGGGAGCTTGAAATGTCTGAGAGCGGCCGCCTTGTCCCCCTTCAGGCACGTTTCCATGAACTCAACCAGACACAGACATCAGCTGGGGAGGGGGATGCCCGCAGCTCTGAGACAGCACACGGGAACTACAGTGGTCATCGCGAGCCTACCACAACCTGGGATGCAAGCAGAGAGACCTTGGGGGGACAGGGAGTGCCCCCCGCTCCCTTCAGCTCCCCCAGGGGAGATCGGTACCTTGGCTGCTCAGTCCTGTGCCCTTTGGGAATGTACTAGACAGCTAATTAGTGTAAGCGACGGGCCCTCCCCTAAACAGGCAGTTGGGTGCTGTCCTTAAAAGTGTTGGAAGAAAACAACACAGCGAGCTCCAGGGGAGGGCAGGAGACCCTGACAGAGCGGTGTGGACTTGTTCCTGGCCAGAACAGCAGCAGAGGCTTTAATAACTCCTATGACAATGCATCATTGTCAGGAATGCCTTTCTTGGGGGGGGGGGGGGTCAGCTGTTGTCCACCTGGGCACGTGGCTTGTGATTCTGGGGGGCTATTTCCCCATGATAGGAACAGCTGATAAATGCTCCAGTCCTAGTTCCTGCCCCCCCTAGGAGTTCTACCAGCGAGGGCTGCCCAAGGGTATCCCAGGAGAAACTCGACCCTTCATTTTTGGGTCAGTAACTCATAGTGCTGGGGTTGAGAAACAGCCTGGAGTAAATGTCAGTATAGACCGGGGGTGGGCAGGCAAACATTTTGGCCTGAGGGCCACATTGGGTTTCAGAAATTGTACAGAGGGCCGGTTAGGGGAGGGGGTCGTGGCCCAGCCCCCATCTCCTACCCCCTCTCCCCCGGGACTCCTGCTCCATCCCACCCACCCCCCACCCTGGTTCCCTGACCGCCCCTGGAACCCCCACCCCTGACTGCCCCCTGCCGCCCCAGCCAACCCCTCCTCTCATTCCTGGAACCCCTGTCCCATCCAACCCCCCTTCTCCCTGTCCCCTGACTGCTCCCGGAGCCCCTGCCCGCTCCATCCAACCCTCCCTCTCCCTCCTGACTGCTCCCCCAGGACCCCTGACCCATCCACCCCCCACCCTGCTCCCTGCCCCTTGACCACCACCCCGACCTCCCCATCCCTCTATCCAACCCCCCCTGCTCCCTGCCCCTTACCATGCTGCCTGGAGCACCGGTGGCTGGCGGCGCTACGGCCGGGCCACGCTGCCGCCACCGCGCAGCACAGAGCACCAGGTCAAGCCAGGCTCTGCAGCTGCGCCACCCCAGGAGCTCCCAGCCCCGCCGCCCAGAGCATTGTGCCGGCAGCGCGGCGCACTGAGGCTGCGGAGGAGGGGGAACAGCAGGGGAGGGGCCGGGGGCTAGCCTCCTGGGCCGGGCAGGAGGGGCCTGCGGGCTGGATGTGGCCCCCGGGCCATAGTTTGCCCACCTCTGAGCTAGACAGGTTAGTGCAGTAGAGACAATGTAGGCGCCTAACGACAGGTTGTGTCCTTTAAAATACAAACCGGGCAGGACAGGCGGCCGTGTTCAGGCTGGAGGCAGGGCTGGCTCCAGGCACCAGACGAGAAAGCACGCGCCTGGGGAAGGTGGCATTCCGGGGCGGCACATTCCGGCTGCCCTGCCGTGATTTTTTTTTTTTTTGCTTCGACCATTTTTTTTATTTATTAATTTTTTTTGCTTGGGGCAGCCAAAAAGCCTGGAGGGGAGGCGTGATGCTCGGAATCCCCAGCCCTTGAACTAGTCCTGGCCCGGGAGGAGCATCCCCTGCCGGGACACCAGCTGACAAACCCGATGGCTAAAGGACCATGCGCTTTCTCCAGCTCCACTCCAGACCGCCACTGCTGGGCCCGCCCGTCACGGAGAAGGGGCAGCTCCGTGGCCAAAGCAGAAGGGTGCGATCGCCGTGCGGAGAAGGCAAAGACAGGCACACACACCAGAGTCCAGCATGCACTGGGGCTCCAGTGACCCATGGTGGAGCGACAATGAACCCGAAACAGGGGTTAGTCACACACCCAGGGGCTGGGAGCTCGTGGCACTGGCTAGCCTCCTGCTGTCCATCACTGGCTGGCTGAGAACTTCCAGCTACTGGGCACCCCAGGGTGAGGTACCAAAGGCCCATTCCCTGCCCTAAGCTCCAGCCCGCCTGTGAGAAGCGAAGCGGGGATGGTCCGAGAGACAGGAGGAGGGTAGCGGGGAAAAGGTCAGGCACTCCTGTCATGGGCCCAGGGAGACTCCAACACCCACTGTCCTCTCCTTCCCCATCCCGTCCCAATCCGATGGGCAGTGACCGCTCTTCCACTCAGCTCCGGGAACTTGTCTGGGTCCTTCTCCTGCCATTTGGTAGATGTCTTCTGAAGCCACCACAATCCCTTCCCCACCAAATTGCCTCTGCCCGCCTCATCCGCCCGCTTGGGGGGCACTTCATGGGCCGTTCCTTCTCTCCTGCTCATCTCAGCCAAGTCCCTCCTCCTGATTTACACCCCTGTGCGAGAAAGAATGCTGGGAGTGCAAAGAACTGCCTCACCCGCACTATCGTGTGCTTTAACCAGCCAATGGTGGCCTCTTTTTCTCTCCTCTATCCAGAACACTCCCCTGCAAGGAGCAATTCCCGTCCCCAGACCAGGCTCTCAACAGCATATTGACCTATAGGGGAAAAGTGAATTTTAAAAAGCGAAGGTGTTCTATTTTAATTAGAGTTAATTATGGGTGAAATCCTGGCCCCACTGAAGTCAATGGCAGGACTCCCACGGACTGTAATGCTGCCAAGAGTTTACCCCATCATCAAGCCTCATGTCCGGGATTTGATTTAGAACATGCTAAGAAAGTTACAATCCACCGTTCTCTGACTGGACTTCCTGCCGTCTGGCCCACTCATTCTCCTCTCTACATTAACTCCAGTTCAGGCGGTGCAGACAGCCGGGATGGGCCCTTTCACTTCGAGCCCATTTTCAAGGTGGGTTCCCCTGCGTGAACAGGAAGCTGTAACGGGTAAATGGCAGCCCGCATTAAGAACCCCCTAAGACCTGCGTCTAGCTTGGTGGGGTCCCTGGCAGACACATCGGGGCACATGAAGATGAGGACCTGATTCTCCCCCACCATTGTTTGTGCCTGCGTGTAGCGACGGTCACACACCACTCACTGTGCACTCCCTTTGCCCAGCAGTGGGCGCCTGATCCAACCCCAGGAAAGTCAATGGAGGGGCCATTGGACCAGTCCCCAAGGCAGTGGGAATCTCTCCGTTAGCCCCTGGGGGCCTGGAGGTTCCTCGCACGGCCCTGCCATAGGCCTTGCCCCTTATGCTGGTGGGAAAGAGAAGTCGGGGTGCCGAAGCCTAGTTTCGGAATTGCTCTTATTTTGGGCGGCCCACTTTGAAGCACTGCCGAGCTCCCGCAGTCGCTGGTGCACTTAGCACCAGCCACTCGGGGTCTGGATTGGGCAGCCAAAGTCACAGACCATTGCTGGAAAGTTGGGCACCAACACTGCCCATTCAGAACCTGCACCTTCTGGGTCTGATTTCAGCAAAGGGGCTGCGGGTACTGAGGTTCTCGGCGTGGCTGGACGGAGCCACCGCGAAAGTGCCACCTCAGGCGACACAGGAAGTCCCACGAGCCACAGACGGCAAGAACCTGCCTGAGTTCGGATTGAAATGAATAATAATAATAATAAACAGGTTGGAATATTAATGGGCTGAATTCAAGTTTCTTTTCTTCATAGTAATACGCAGCAGGGGTCTGCTTCAGCTCTCGATTCTGCTTTTGGTTCCTTCCAGAAGAATAAGCCTATCTATCCTTTCACCCCAGAGGGATTTGATAATCATTTCTTTTCATTTTAATAAGATGCAAACGAAGGCAAACGCTGCACAACATGGAAAAATCCTTCAGCAGCAGCAGGTAGTGCCAGTTCTACAACCACAACCATCAACTCCACGCCAGCTGCAACACAAAGGCCTGGAGTTCGATTACTTTTACCCTACTGCTTTATACATCGGAGAGTACCAGTGTGGAAGGGTAATATCACAGGGAAGAGAAGAGTGGGTCTTCCATCCAAACACACACTTACAGGGCACGGGTCTCCTTGTACATACACCATGGGGTTAAAGTGGGGCCTTGTGGAATTGAAATGATGCCCTAGACCAGTGGTCCCCAAACTGTGGGGCGCACCCTCCTGGGGGTCACGGAGGAATGTTGGAGGGGCATACAGAAGGGCCTGGGCCAGCCCCCATGGGGGGGGACAAGAGGGGGCCCCCAATCAGCCCCACTTTTACCGCAGCTGCAACTCCACTCTGCCCTGCTTCACCCTCATTCCCTCTCGCCTCTAGCCCCAACTCCTCCCATGCCCCAGTTCTGCCCCCTCCCAGCTCTGCCATCAGCCCAAGCTCCTCTGCTGAACCAACTGTGTAGTAATGGGGGCGGGGGGCACAGGCAAATTCCATTACTGGTAAGGGGGGGAAGCGCACCATGAAAAGTTTGGGCATTACTACCCTAGACCTTGTGCTGTACCCTCTGCAGAGCGGGGGATTTCTGGGGGAAATTAAACAACTTAACGTTGTTGGCAAGGCAGAATATTGAACAGGGCTGAGATGCCTGGCAGAATGTGGACTAAATAGAATATGGCATAATAATTATTTTCACTGCACAGCCGTACAAAACCTAAGAAACCTGAATGCAAGTTGCTTTCCAAGAGAATAATGGCTTCAATTGTTAGCGGTTCACAAAAATCTGAATACATGCCGACAAAGAGGAAACCTCCACAATTAGAGGAAGAAAAGGGAGAGGTTTATAATTTTTTAAAATAAACTTTTAATGGGCTTTACAGGCATGATTGCTACTTGTTCTCTCAGCCATATGAAATATTACAAACTGCAACAGACCACATTTTCACTGTACGTTACAAAGGGTGGTTTTTTTTTTAAACTGGAAAAATATCATACAATCACTTAAATAAACAAAGACAACATTACAGTGCAAACAAACTCCTGGTTTTATTTATGCCGGTTACTGAGCAATTTATTTTTTCCAAAAATCTTTTTCTTTTTTTTCCATTACAAAACATTGGTTGGAGAGGTGATTTCCTTCCCCAAACTCAGGAATCTCAGGGCTTATTATTGCTCCAGTAGCACTTCAGTGCAGCAATACCTGTGCCAAACGGGAGGGGCTCTCCCAGCAGCGTAGGTGACCCACCTCTCTGACAGCTGGCAGCTAGGTCAACCTAACACTGCCTCCATGGGGTCTTAGGTCAGCCTAATCATGCCGCTCTGGGGGGTGGATTATTCACACCCCTGACGGACATAGTTAAACTGACCATATTTCCAAGGTAGCCCAGGCCTCAGTTTGTTAGACACATGGCTGTAGGGGTTTGAGCTGACTGCATTCATCATGTCGGACCTGATCCACAGTTCATGGAAATCACTCCCACCGATGTCAATGGCATTTGGATCTGGCCCTTGTACAAAACCCTACTTGAGAATTCCCCCATAAAAACCTGGCTACGCTCTCCGTTAACTGACTCCGGTGCTTTGCACTTCATCGTGGTGAAGACGTAGGGATCTAACATGATTATTCCACGGCAAAACCACGGAGAGACAAGTTACGGAATAAAAACAAAACACACTTGAACAGGCGAAACAGGGGAAAGGGCAGCTTGGAAGTTTGGATTGCCAGGGAAGGCTAGGCTACGGTTATGCCTGAGGGCAGCCCCAAGCAAGGCGTGGTATGGAAGCTGCCCCACCCCTGGAGGCAGGGGGACTTGGATACACCCTTCCCAGGGTTCCTCCTTGCTCTGGAGGAACAGTGAGGGGGTGGGGGTAGGAATTTGCCTCTGGCCTGCTCCAGGGAGGAAGGAAATGTCCTTATTTCTATGCCCTGGGACTCATGTAGCCCAAGTCACAAGCTCTCTCCACCCACACCTGCCCCAGTGTTAAACTGAAAGTGGCCCCCGCATCTCCATATCGGGCAAGTAACATCTGGGATACCACTGCCTGCCTGTGTCCTGGGGGAGTCACTGAGGAGCAGATAAACAAGGAACCTGTAAGGTAAGTTCAGCCATCACACAACCCCCATGTCAAGGGTAAGGAACCATAGCCACGCTCCTGCATGCAATGCAGATTCAGCTGGACCATGCATGAGCTGACCACGGCATTATAAAGAGCTATCCTTGGTATTAACGACCCGCTCTCAAATTTGTTCTAACTAATGCTGGAATTCTCTATACCCAATTGACATCTGGAACAGATAGCGTTGAAAAAAACCAGGCAGCAAAATGCTTACTATCAATCTGGAAACATCATTACGGAACATCCTGGAGGTTCTTTTCACATTATACAGTACAATGAAGCAGTATTTTACAGGCATTAGAGTAATGATTATTCCATTACACTTCTCAATCAGCACTTATTTCAAAGCACGTATGAGGGGGAGAGAGTTGGAGAGAAAGGTGAATTAAATAACAGACATTTTCACAGCCTTATTGCAGTCTGTAAAGTCTGTAAACTGCAAGTAACCAAATCTCTGCTCCAGTCACTGATGTATAAATACAGTGTTCTAGACAGCAAGGCGATGACAGACCAGGATCAGGACTACCTGGCTACTGGATTTCACCAGTTCCAGCATTCACGTGCAAACACAGTTTGTTAGTTATCCTATTCAGCAGGCGTACAAAGAGCGTGCCAGCCAGCTCTTGAGGTGGGGAGGCCGCTGTGTTTGCACTGTGGAGGTAGTACAGCTTCTGCAGCTGACAGTAATGAGATACAGCTACGCACAGATGGGGTATGACAGGGTTGCTTGTGATGGCAGAGGTCAGGGCTCAACAGCCCTTGGGCTCACTTCCATCTTATGTCCCTAAAGGTCATGCTTCAGGGCTTCAACTAGCCACCGGCAGCATCCTCCCCGCCCCAGTGTATTCGGGGCAGGGGGAGGTTTTTGGATCTCCTTCCTCTGAAGCATCAGGGATGGCCACGGCTGGAGATGGGACATTGGGCTGGGTGGACCAGGTTTGGAGGTCTCTCTCTCAGCTCAGCTGGCTGGTTCTTGCCCACGTGCTCAGGGTCTAACTGATCGCCATGTGAGGGCTAGGGCAGGAATTTCCCCCAGGTCAGATTGGCAGTGACCTTGGGGGGGGGGGTTTGCCTTCCTCTGCAGAGCATGAGTGGGGGGTCACTTCCCGGGCTTGTTTGGGTCTCTCTCACTTAATCATTTCCCTGCCATTGCAGGGGCCTTAGGAACTGGTGCCCCTTGGTCCCTCCTGCTCTGTGCCTGCAGCACGTAATAGTCTCGGAAATTGGCCTCATTTCCATCTCTGGGTTTAGTGTGTAGGTGCTGGGTGGTGTCGGTGGCCTGTGATGTGCAGGAACTCAGACGGGATGATCTGGTGGTCGCTTCTGGCCTTAAACTCCGTGACTCTGGATATTCTGCTGGGGGGGGAAATACCAGTGACCGTAATATTTTCATATGTAGGGGCACCAGGCTCTTCGCATACAAGTTTCAAGAATTCCCCGTAACACAGAGAGCCACATTTTCCTACACACTACGTCTCTCTTGGAGAGCTGGAAAACCCATTCATCACATGCTCTTCCATGCTGGAGGTGGAAAGGATGTTGGATGCCGTTGGTCAGTTGCCCCAGGGGGACTATTATTTGCCCAGATGAAATGAACACAAGAAGAGTGGCCTCTGACAGCCTTTTAAGGTCTGAAACCCAGCATGTTGTCACATTCAGATGACGTACTCCCACTGCTGACACATCAGCGCATGCTGCGCTAGCACAGCGGACAATGAGAATCAACTGCCTGTCTTGATCTAGGAATGACACTTGCAAAATGAACACAGTAACCCTCAGAGATTTATTAATGTACCAAAAAAGGATAAAAAATATATATTAAACCACTATTTTAATTACATACCCTATTCATAAATAATCAAACACATTTTGCTATTGTAAAATTACTCATTAAGCTCTCCTAGCCACACTGTGTGAGACAAAAGACTCCTGTGTTGGGATCATCCTGACAAACTGTGTGTGAAGAGACACACTAACATGGGGTGCGTGGGCAGAGCTGTAAGGACTCGCACATTAAGCCGGTCATGTGCCGATTTCTCCTTGAGCCCTGAAAGAATCTGCATCCATTTCAGTGTCTGTTAAGGACAGCATGTCACCGGTGGAAGATTATTTGTTCTTTCACTCTGCTGACTTAATCCCAGTGTATGATCAAATATCCTTGGGGTTTCCTGACTGAAGGAAGATGTTTGTTTTATTTACCCTTAATGGCAGTTCTTTAGATTTGGAAACAATTTCTCATTTCACAGAAACATCGCCCAGGAAGGTTATCCATTCTCATCACATGGCAATAGAAACACAGTAGTGCAAGAGTACCATACACACAGGACTGTCTAACAGTTTTCAGCCAGCCAGCACACATCAGAAATGAAAGGCGGGACATCTCCATTTCAACCTCGAGTTTCTGAGTTCTGGTCATCGATGCAGCATTCATTCCTGCTTCGTTGCTTGCCCGTCACCTCCCATCCACAGGAAGGAGTGAGATTGGAGTGTTATAGGGTCCGGACAGCGACAGGGTAAAGCAGGGACAAGTGTTCTGCGCCCTTGATGGGCAGTTTTTTGGTGGTATAGTAGTGGATAACTTCTGGAACGCTGTCAAACGGGGGGCTGTTCTGACCTAGGATGTATTTCTCTTTGGTTTTTGTCAGTTTCATGTGCATAAACCCTTGGCTGCTCCTGTGAAAGAAGCAAAGGAGAGGGTGTTAGTACATGCGCAAACCCCCCTGGACACAGTTAACGGGTCAGCATCAAAACGGGGCTTCTCTTTGCTGGCAACTTGCCGCTGCTGCGTAAGACCAGCGAGACAGTCCACCGCCCGGAACGTTCAGACCAGTCCTTTGCCCTGTGCTAACAGCTCGGGGCAGCGTGTGAGGTCTTCCCTGCATCAGCACAGACAGCCGGGCCATGCCAGCGGGGAACCCTGGCTCTGTGCTGACGCTAGCCCGCATGGAGCAGTGCCCCAGAGATAATGGGCCCGTTCAATGGCTTTGAGCCGTCATTCCCAGAAACGGCTGGGGTTTCAGCCCTTTTCTTCCCCAGGGATCCCAGCACGGCACTGGTCTGGTCCTCAGGGTGCCGAAGCTGCACTAGGGGCGGGTCAGCTGGTGGCCCCTTCCAGGACAGTTAAGCATCGCCAGCTCCCTGCTGTGACTAGCTAGGGACTCGGGCCGGGAAAAGCCAAGGGCCCTGGATTGGAGATGTGACACATTTCAGCCTTTAAATGAATGCGAGGCCCTGCTCTGTCAACCCCTGCAAGAGGGCTGGGGAGGTCACTGAACTCTCCCCGGGGTGGCCTGGGGGGGTCTCAGGTGCTGCAGAGGAGTCGGGCTGCAGCTTTCCGGCTGCTACCCCATGCAGCCCCCACCCCACCAGCAGGTAACAGGCACCTGTGCACAGCCCCTTCCGAGAGGGGTCCAGCAATATCCTTTGAATCAGCAGGAGGCTGGATTCCTGCTGCCGAGGGCAGAGCGCCCCTCCCCAAGCCCCACGGAGTCCAACCCTCAGCGCACCTGAACAGGGACTTCTGCAGACGGAGCAAGCCCCTCCTCTCCCGTGCCCTGCGGGACCCTCCCAGCACAGCAGGGCCCTGCCTTTCCCTTGGCCTTGACAAGGACAGAGGTGAGTTATGGGCTAGAACAGGGCTTTCTGGCCACAGCCCTGCGCAGGGGGTGGTGTGGGGCCACTCTGCCCCACCAGGTGACGGTGTCTCCGGCAGCTAATGGGGGTAGCACAAGGAGCCAGAATTCTGCCAGTGCAGTTCCTTGGGCACGGTCGGGGGATGGGAACAACACCCCCACTCGTGGGCCAGCAAGGATGGGGCGGTGCCGCCGTGGCCCTGCCTTTCCTGGCCCTCTCTTCACTGCCGGCTCCTGGGAGGGGCCGGCGAGCCGGAGTGAGTTCTGGTGAGATGCCCACATGGCAGCGGTGCAAGGCAAGGTGGCGTCTCGTGCCCCCGTGCTCCTGCCCAAAGCCATCTCGGCACCCGGCCCTGAGCGAACCCAAGGACTGCAGGGATTTGCTTTGAAGGTGCCGTGTAAAGTGTTTTCTGGCCCTGGCTCCCTGCTTGGGTGCCCAGCTGTATCGATTAGCCTCAATTCACCCTTCCTGAGGGGACCGGCACAGTGCGGGGGGAGGGCGGCGAGAGGAATCAAACTGCAATGACCCTTCTGGCGAATAGTGAGCGGGGCATGTCTCAGAGCTGCCCTGGCACCAGTCTGCCTGAGCAGCATGGTGCATCGCCCCAGAAGGGCAGGAGTCGCCTAACTGCACAGGATACAGTGGCTGTATGTAGCAAGCAGCGTCACTCATTTCCATGGGCCTCAAACTATGGGCAAATGCAAGGACCCGTAGGCTGTCAAGAGGCAAGTCAGCTACATAGCAACTGCTCGAGCTGCTAAGCATCAAGAGCAGCCTCCAACCCACACCCCACCCACATGGGTATGGAGCAGAACTGCAGTGCTAGGGACAGAAAACCCGGAGAAGCCATCCCTGGACTCCAGGTCCTGGGCACCACAGGGCTCTGTTCTGCTCTGCACAGCAGCAAAGGCGGGGCAGGGACACAGGCCTCACCACCCGGCACACAGGGCAGCAGCACTGGGAACAAAGCGCTGCCCATGCCCACTCAGCGTATCTTAGATCCCTGCGGGGAATGGGGATCGGGGACAACATAGAAGCAACAGGCATTGGCTGCTAGACATGGTGCAAAAAGTAACAATCTGTGGCATGGCTAGCACTGCTTCCTTAGGACCATCTTTCCACGGCGGTTTCCACTAGGACGCAGCATTACTTTACGAATAAGATCAACATTTAATTTTTAGCAAAAAACAAAAACAAAAAACCCAAGTCACCCTTCCGTGAAAACAGTGTTTGGAAAAACTCTTTCCAACATCTCCTAGGGAAGAGACAAAATCTCGGCTTTTCCAGATTTGTTCAGGCAATTCTCTGATTAAATGACCCTTCTCTGTCGAGTAGAAATCACCGCAGGCCCTGTAATTACGGCTTTGCAACCTTAAAATCCTGATTTACATTTCAATTTTTTACAGGAATGATTCTCTTTTGAAACCGAATTGCTCTCTAAATGATTTCCTGCATCTCTAAATACGTTCTTATGAGGAGATATATTGCTCCCTTTCCTTTGCTGGTAAATGGCTTATGAGTCTGCCATTAAATTAGCGGGATCAGAGAAAGAGGTACATATGAATTTAAAGAATCTGGCCTGAACTGGAGAGCAGGCTGTTAAATGTCTTCAGGTCTATTGCTCAGGCAATAAGAGTGGAGTCGTGCTGCTTTTAACAATATTAAGGAAGAAAGAGGCATTAACATTATTCTTCATGTTCTCAGCAGAATGCTAACTACTATGAAGTCACCCCAGAACAGTTAGTGTCCTCAAAGTCACCAGCCGCCCCCACTCACAAGACAATTCGCTTCTGCACTAGGACAGCACGTTACCACATTTTCAAAATCCCGGGCTGGGACACTTCTGGGGGACATGTTTGAGGTTAGCATGGTACTCTTAAGACAGCCAATAGCTGTTCTCTTTCCCAGCATGCTGGTGTCTGCAGCGGGCACTGCTCAAAGCGAAGAGTTTATCCAGTCCCTTAGCGCCTCCATGGGTCGATGGTGACCCACTGAACAAAGTGTCCTTAACATTCGCTCAGAGCAAAGGAGCAGCCCAACAGAGACCATAGAATCATAGAATCATAGAATATCAGGGTTGGAAGGGACCTTAGTAGGTCATCTAGTCCAACCCCCTGCTCAAAGCAGGACCAATCCCCAATTTTTGCCCCAGATCCCCAAATGGCCCCCTCAAGGATTGAACTCACAACCCTGGGTTTAGCAGGCCAATGCTCAAACCACTGAGCTATCCCTCCCCTTTCCTCTCCACACTCTGCCCAGCGCAACCAGCGCTCAATCCATGGGACGTCGAGCAAGTGCTACGCCACACAGAAATGCACCGGGGATAAGGCAGATCATCAGGCGGAGATCGCTCCACAGCCACCCCACGGGAGAGGGAGCCACAGGGGAAGCGCTGTCCTCCCTCCCCATTTTCTTGACATTTCACCTTGAACGAACACGGTCATTATAACCGACCCAGTGCTGCGACTGGTGAAACGAAGCCAGGTCCTTTCAGAGAGCCCGAGAGACGTGAGAAGCTGAGGCTATAGTGAACAAGCTGGCTGGGTCAGATCTCAATTCACCGCCCGGCTCCAAGCACCCAGCCAAGCATTCGGTGTGACTGAGCCTGCTCCGCCCACACGGCACCACAGCCTGTTCTCGGGTGCACACACACGCTTCTCCGTGCCCTGCTCCAGCAGCACTAGCCTGCCCGAGCCAGTTGAGACCAGGGGCCAGAAAGTCACAAGGGGAGTGTAATGAACCAAATAGCCCAATGGAGTTGGCTGCCAGATTGCTAATTAGCAGCGCTGGCCTCCATTAAAACGGAACCTGCACACATCTTCACCAGCTCCAGCACCGCACCCAGCGATGGGAGGGAGGTGAGGGCAATGGCCTTGCAGATCAATTCAGGGAGGGTGACATGGCGCAGGGGGCAGCGCGGGGAGCTCTGCAGGTGGAGGGTCTGGGCCGCGTGTCCCCGGCGGACTGGAGATGGGGGTTAGGCCATGGGACACTGTGGTAGGAGCAGAGCTGGGAAAGCCTTAAAAGCCAGAACAAAGACTGGGTGTGAGGTAGTGCACTAATGGAGGGCTTCAAAGAAGAGCTGATGTGGTCAGAGCAACCCTAAGAGTGGCATTTAAAGTGGAGCGGAGATGGGACTTGCCATGGCAGAGGGGGTATGAACTGGCCAGCAGTAAATCCAGGCTGGAAATGAGAAGAAGGTGTCTAACCACCAGAGTGGCGAAGCTCTGGAACGATGGGGGTTAGACAACCTGACTGGCTTTGAGGTAGAGCTGGATACGTTTGTTGTGGGGATTATAGGAGGGGCTGCCTGCGATAGCAGGGAATGGACCTGATGACCCAGGAGATCTTGTCCAGTCCTATGTCTCGATGGAGTCGGTGGGAGATGGGGAAACCCTGGATGCATGTGAACTCTGAGCATCGGGGAGAGGCAGCAGCAGCTGAGGGTTTGAGTTGGGTGGGTCAAGGGAGTAGGAGACAGGCCCAAGCATGTGCGTGTACATGACAGGGTGGCTATGGAGGAGGGCAGAGAACGGGAAGGGGTGGGCCTAGCACACGCGACAGGGGGGCTCTGGAGGAGGGCAGAGAACAGGAAGGGCTGGGCCTAGCGCACGCGACAGGGGGGCTCTGGAGGAGGGCAGAGAACGGGAAGGGCTGGACCTAGCACACGCGACAGGGGGGCTCTGGAGGAGGGCAGAGAACGGGAAGGGCTGGGCCTAGCACACGCGACAAGGGGGCTCTGGAGGAGGGCAGAGAACAGGAAGGGCTGGGCCTAGCACACGCGACAGGGGGGCTCTGGAGGAGGGCAGAGAACGGGAAGGGCTGGGCCTAGCACACGCGACAGGGGGGCTCTGGAGGAGGGCAGAGAACAGGAAGGGCTGGGCCTAGCACACGCGACAGGGGGGCTCTGGAGGAGGGCAGAGAACGGGAAGGGCTGGGCCTAGCACACGCGACAGGGGGGCTCTGGAGGAGGGCAGAGAACGGGAAGGGCTGGGCCTAGCGTACGCGACAGGGGGGCTCTGGAGGAAGGCAGAGAACGGGAAGGGCTGGGCCTAGCGCACGCGACAGGGGGGCTCTGGAGGAAGGCAGAGAACGGGAAGGGCTGGGCCTAGCGCACGCGACAGGGGGGCTCTGGAGGAGGGCAGAGAATGGGAAGGGCTGGACCTAGCACACGCGACAGGGGGGCTCTGGAGGAGGGCAGAGAACGGGAAGGGCTGGGCCTAGCACACGCAACAGGGGGGCTCTGGAGGAGGGCAGAGAACGGGAAGGGCTGGGCCTAGCACACGCGACAGGGGGGCTCTGGAGGAGGGCAGAGAACGGGAAGGGCTGGGCCTAGCACACGCGACAGGGGGGCTCTGGAGGAGGGCAGAGAACGGGAAGGGCTGGGCCTAGCACACGCGACAGGGGGGCTCTGGAGGAGGGCAGAGAACGGGAAGGGCTGGGCCTAGCACACGCGACAAGGGGGTTCTGGAGGAGGAGGTCACGGAATACAGGACTCAGATTGACAACTTCCCTTGCTGCTTCCACTTCCAGCCCCTCTTGAGCAGGGATTCAGCACAGCACAGCGGGGTCCGGGGCACAGGCTGCCCCCCGGCTGACAGCATGGCAGGTGGAAAGTCCAGCAATGAATCGCTTTTCCTCCTGCTCCGGTGTCACTGTGCGAAAGGAGGCAGGAGTGTGCACGAACTGCTGAGTGTGCATCTGCTCCAAAGGAGCAAGCCCCCAAGCAGCCCCTCGGGCCTGTGCTTAAGGCCCAGCCTGACCCCAAAGACAATGGTCAATGAAGGACCACATCTGCTTTGGGCTCATTGCTTCTGGCTGTGATACATACAGACATACACCCTGCACAGCTCCAGCCAACATCACCCAGCCCAACTGGAGGGGCGAAGGCCACTCACGCCAGGAACCAGAGAACGTGACCCTAAGGCTTGGAGAATCCTGCTACAGCCGGACACCGCAGCCTCTCTGCTGATTTTTCAGTTGTTACATTTCCTGCCAACTACAGCCCAGCTGGACAGACCAGGCCTGGACCAGCAGGGTCTGGCTGGCAGGGGAACGAGACAGAAGGCTGGGAGAGGGCTACCAGGCAGACGGCAGCAGAGGTGAGCTAAGCAGCTGACGCGTCGGAGAGATTTACTTCTGACTAGCACCTGCTGCCAATGTTTTGTTCGGAAGGAGACCGATAGCGGTATAATTGTGGCATTCTCCAGTACCACTCTACATACCAGAGACCCTCACTTGAGGGCAAGGTCAGATTTCTGCATCTGGTTTTTCCCTTGATTACAAACCCCCGGAAATGTAGCTTCTGTTAACAGCACTGTAATGACACCATCAGTTTACAGCAAGGCTAAAGAAGCCAGAAACAGCAGCCCGGTTTCTCCAAAAGAGCAGAGCGCTTAGGTCCTTTTCTGCTTCTTTGATAAAACAAGCTGAAGGAGCAAGCCATAAATACACAGCCCTCCCAGCGGGTGACTTGCCTAATTAATGCACCAAAGCTTTCAAATAATACAGAACACCATTCATACCTATGCTAACACTGTTCATTAGCATAACAAAAAGCAATTTCTGATCTAGAGGATTATTAAATACTATTGCCTAGACAGACCTTAATAATAGGAACGGTCCCCTCCTAATAATCAAGGTATTTAATAATACATTACACATCGTTGCAGCTGCTGGGGCACATTGCCTGCAGCTAGTATGCCTGCCCTATACCTCTTCCTTTCAGCTGTAATTGCTTAATGCATATTTCATGAAGAATGCAGAGTAACTGTTATGTTAAATCACTTCTCTTCGGGATAAAATGACTTAAAAACACTTGCATATAGTATGTGTGTGATTGCAGGCGGAGCGGCTGCCCGCGTGTGCCGGTGAGTGTGACCCTATTACAGGAATCCAGGCACTGGCAGCCTCTGACTGGGAGAACAGGGAGAATCAGCACCACCAATTTCCAAGCCAAGTGGAATAAAACAGATGTCCACATCAAATCACAGTTCCCAGGCCTCTGCTGAGCACACTCCTTTCCTCAGTTTGCACTGTAATTCTGAGGAGCCTGATCCTGCAATCAGTGACAGACCTTACCGACAGCAGGATCGGGCACAGAAGGCACTCATCACATCCTCACTGGATGGCCCCTCCTCCTTGCAACAGGCAGCGCACACGAATCCGTTCTAGAGTGGGAGGGCAATGCAGCCCCCGCTCACCACTGCCTCAATCAAACTGCCCACAGACAGCTGCCTGCATGAGACTAACGCACATTTTGTGAATGCTTGACTCCACCAAACCTAGCTAATTACAACCGGTCCTGAAATCCCTAACAGCATTATCCACAGAGCACCCCATGTTACAAGGCAGAAAGACAGGACCAAAAGACTTCCATTACCAACAGGCTACCCAGATGAGGAATTGCTTCCAGGTTACTTTTGCTCTCACTGGTATCAACGTGATTGTTCCGAGACACCCCATCACCAGAACATCTGGCTACCTTAACAATAGACAATAGACTTCAAAACAATAGACTTTCAAAACAACAGACTTCAATCTTGGGGAAAGTGATGGAAATCAGCAACTCTCCTAACCCATTTCCCACCTGTCTTCACTTTGAAGCAAGTCTGACACTTCCATCTGCTGAATCCATTTATTACCCTGAATTTACATTTCTTCAGCAGCGCGGTGCTTAGCGGAAGGACACAGCAAAAGAACGGCCTCCAATTAGCCGAAAGAAGAGAGACTGTCCTGACTTTAAATGCGCTATCGTTTGTTTTACCGCTGGTTTATGAAGAGTATCAGAGTAGAGTGGCGGGGGATACACTTCATCACACCGCTCCAGCAGTGACCCTCAACCCTGGTCTGCAACCCCCTGCCATGTCTGTCCCCGATCTCCTGTGAAGATCCTGCCACGTGCACAAAGCTGCGCGGCGGTATGCAACATGGTTTGGGAAAGTTGGTTTAAGCATCTTTTCCCTTTAACCTCAGCATGACAGCCTGACTCCTCCCCAGCCCCTTCCCCCTTTGCCCATGCTCCAGTCACAATAACTGTGCTCATGCTGGCTGCAACTAGAAATATTGGATAATGTTTTTCACCATCCTGCAGAAGGGTGAGAAAACAAATCAGGGTAGTACTCTGAAAGCGATGGCTTTTTAAATGCAGCATCCTCAAGCACATATGATGGGAGTTTGTTCCCCCTTCCACCTCCACAATGTTCAGAGCCTCTTGATACATTTGTTACTGAGGCCTCACCTAAGTAGCTACAGATCCCAAGCTTGCTCCTGAACCCCCCTGCCAGGTCGTGTGGTTTTATAGTCACTTTTAAAGTTTCTCTCCCCCATGTTGCTGTGCACAAAAATCAAAGAGGGGCAAGTGACTACGAGTATGTCTATACTAGCCGCCGGATCGGCGGGCAGCAATTGATTACTCTTTTACAGTTAAATTTCGAGACCTATCAGTTAGCCAGTTTTTAATCTACTTAATGTGTGCCATGGTAATTTTACATCGTTCTAGTTTTTTTTTTAAATCAAAATGTTGTGTTACCAAATCAAATGCCTTACGCAAGTCTAAGTATATTACAGAGGTGGCCAAACTTACTGACCCTCTGAAATCTTCAGAAGTTTGAGAGCCGCAAGACACGAACAACCTTTAACACATGCATTTTAAAAAATATTAACATCTTACTGTATCATGGCTAATTACTGCTAGAGCTAGAGGCTTTGCGCGTCTCCATTCTGGTCATAAGTCTTTGGAAATCTGGTTGATATGTTGTCAAGGGAGTATGGAGGAGTTCAGTCAGATATTGATTTGTAAGGACTGCACGATGTTTCGATTTTACAAACTTTATCATGGACTATACCAATTCACAAATTGAAATGAGTTGCATGCTAGTCTTTTTGAGTTGAGGATACTTCATTCCTGGCATTTGCGTCCAGCACTCGATTGTAGACTGTGATTTATGCATCATCTTTAGAGCCTGATCCTCGTGGAGTTCCAACAGTTCCATTTCTATAGTGGATGTTTCTGTAACCACAGTTTTGGGAATTGGACAGCCATCATTGGTCACATCAACCATGAATGGGTTTACAAGAAAGTGAAGCAGGATCTCAGCTTCTGCAAGTCTTCAAACCTGTCCCGAAAGTCATCAAGCAGTCCTTATAATTTACTCTGTATTCCTCAAGTTAGTGATCTTCTACTTTGATTTCAGGGAATGTGTTTACCCTACTCTTGAGATGGGAAAAGTGGTTGACATCTCTTGACACAATGTCTCTTTTCAGAAGCTTTAACTTGTTCTGGAAGCTGAAGGCTGTCTGAGTCAAGTCAGAAATAATCTTACCCTTCCCTTGGAGTGCCAAGTTGAGAGTTTGCAGATGCTGCATAATATCAGTGAAAAACATCAGATCCGGGATTCATTGCTCATCTTGCAGTTGTGGATAGGACTTTTCCTTTTCTTCAAGGAAAGTATTGATAGGCTCCAACAGTTCCACAAACCTATTTAAGACATTGCTGGTTAATAACCACTTCACAATACAGTAGAAAGAGACATTGCTACGTTTGGCTTCAAGATCCAGCTCTTCAATGAAATTTTTGAACAGTCGATGCGTCTTCCCATTCGAGTGGATGAAATTGACAATTTCCAGGACTGTTTTCATAACATTTTCCATACTTGAAGTATCTGCCTGTGAGATGCTCATGATGGATGATGCAGTGAACAGGGAGAAACTCTGGAAATTTGGGATTGCTTTTCAAAAGATGGATAAGGCCTACTTTCCCCCTCCACCATTGCAGGTGCTCCATCCGTTGCAAGTTTATCCAGAGATAAAGCATTGACAAATGCCAGTGTGTCAAGTGTGTTCTTCATGTCAACACCGTGGGTTGTTTCTGTTAGTGGCACTAAGTCCAACGTTTCTTCTGTCACAATTATATCCACGGAAACACAGCGAACAAATATTGCTAGTTGTGGCTTATTTTGTATATCTGTGGATTTGTTGACAGCTAGGCTGAAAGCTAGAGAATTCTCTAGATCATTTTGCATCTTGCTTGCAACATCAGCACTGATCTGAGAAATCCACCTCTCTGTAGTGTGGTGCGAAATTGGAATTTGCTGTATTAGTTGGATCTAAAATTGCAGCCACGTCTGCAATATTCTTCTTAACAAATTCACCATCACAATATGGACGTTTTGCATGAGCGATATTCCATGCCATAACAAAACTAGCTTCAGTTGTTGTGTCAGCTTCCTTACTGACTGCCAAAAGTACTGTCTGTTGACTGCTGAGGTGTAATTTTAATGCGGTTAGCTTGTTTTTCCTTAATTCTGATCCAGGAGGGTATGTAGAGGAAAAGTTACTGTGATTCGTTTCATAGTGATGTTTCGAGTTGCTCGCTCAGCAGTGAGAGATCGATGCACTGCAGAGAAGGTACAGGGGTTTGCCACCTTTACTAGTGAATGCAAAATCTTCCTTCCATTGTGGCTGAAAACTTCGGCTTTTTTCTTCATACGTGCGTTTCTTAGTTTGAAGATGTCATGGTCATCCAGGAAATTAACGTAGGGTTAACACTTAAATCTAAAACTATTCAAATGTGACTTATGAACAGCAAACACCGCCTGTAGTGTGCAGCATGCAAGGAGATCATAGCACTACAGTGCCGCAATTTCCTATTATAATGAGCATGTGCCACTGAAGTCCCGAGCGCCAGCTCACCCTCTCCTGTAGTGGTGAAGCCTTGAGTGCCAATTCGCTTCTTTCCCCCCATTCCTCCCCCCACACGGGGTGAAGCCCTGAGCTCTGCGAGCCGCAGTTGACCCCTTAAAAAGCTGCATGCGGCTTGGCCCCGCCTGGTATATTACATCAATACTCTTACCTTTATCAACCAACTTGCAATGGGATCAAAAGACCATATCAAGTTAGTTTGACTTGCAAAAGCAAGAGCAGAATTTATCCCTAAGTTTTAGTATGTCTGTAGTATTTTTAATATTTCTGGATTTTTCATTCCCAATGTTGCTAGTTGCCAAGTTGACATCTGCTATACCTAAGAAATTAAAAAACAGGGCCGGGGTCTAGGCTTAATCTCTTAAAGCCACACTTTTGAAAATCAGACCATCTGCCTAAGCGCTGAACACCCAGCAATGCCTACTGATGGCCACAGAAGTTGCTGGGTGCTGGGCCTTTGTGAAAATCTTGACTTATGTACAATAAGTGACTTCTAAAAATATAATCACATTTTGCTGACTTCCTGTCTATTAGCACAATTATTCTTTGCCAAGGTCCTGTTTTACGGAAGCAAACCAAAAGCTTTGCTGCATACAGCATCTCTCTCTTTTTCCTTTTCTTACTTCATTCATCTCCCTGGACTTTGAATGCAGAGCGTGAATATTTTTAGACACTAATCATTGCAATAAATGCCTTTTAAACACTTTTAGACCCAAACTGTTTACACTGATGTAGTAGTTTGTGTGACACAGTTACGCTGCACTGAGGGAAGTCTGTTGCAGCAAAACCACTGTCATGAAACTGAACCTTTGAATTAAGTTTCCTATGCATTTTTCTTAGACTGAGTAACTAATTGCGGGGAGTGGGTGCCTGTGTGTGGTGGTGGTGGTTGGGGGGAGGACTCTATAGGCAACTTCACAAACTACACTTCATCTTACTTTGCTTTGGCACTGCTCAAAGTGGCAGCACGTCTGTCAGATGCCAGAGTTGTTTTTCTCTCTTTCTTTTTTTTTTTTAAAAAGGAAAAAATAATTAAAAAAATTCTTATTCAAGTTATGGTGACTGGTCAAAAATTCTGTCCATTTATTTTTAAATCAGAAGATACCATTTCATCAAAATTGGAACTTTGCATGGGATGTGCTGATTTTGATGAAGTCTCGTTTAAAAAATGAAAATGAAGTCTTTCAATAAAGTCAACACATTCCATTTCAGCATTTAAGGACTATTTCCACTTTTCATTTTGAAACAACGTTCCGCATATACAGACAACAGAAACAAAACCTTTTTTTAAAAAAAAAAACAACCTTTGTTTCATGGGAAATTTCAAAATACAACATTTTGTTTCAATTTCAAAATTGCAGAATTTCCTGTGAAACAGAAATTCGGGTTTGCAGATGGTTCTAGTGATTTGGTGTGCCAAATCCTCAACGAGAAGCGTGTAGAAATTGACCTTCTGGTGTGTGGCGTGAGTTTTTGGTTTGTTTGGGCTCAGCTGTGTTCTTCTCCAAGAAGAGAGGACACAGCGATTTATCATTCTGTATCTGACAGCGACTATCGCCACAGAGCAATTAACGGCGTCTCTCTTCTAGCACTGGCTGATAACATGTCCCTCAGCAACATTATCAAACAGGTGGGAAAGCTACAGCCCTGTCAGCCTCAGTTCTCTATAAAGGATTTCCATCAGCTGCTTTGAAAGAGGGGCCAGATTGTTAGCCTGTTGGATAACTTCAAAGGACGGTACTCTGAGGAAAGCCAATCTGCAAACAGCAGGGGCCCTGTCACTTCTGTTTAGATTAGAAACGGAGTAGGAATACATTAAAAAACCACTTTGGATAAAATGTTTATTTAAAGAACCATGAAAAATGCCCTAGCTCTTCCCAAATTGTACAGAGAAAAGGAACTAAGATTTTCTTTTGCTATCCGAGTTACATTGCAAGGGCTTAAGTAATCTAGTTAAAACATTTCCTAAGATTTCCAAAACACAGCACTGGTCTCGCTGCTTTCACAGATACGTGTAAGGTTTCTGGATTTCCAAAACCTGGGCTCTTCTGTTCTACAGCCCAGTCCTGAAAACACTTAAGCACGTGTGTAACTGAACTCACATGATAGTCTCTGCCTACTCACGCCCGGGGAGTTACAGGCGTACTTCTGAGCGTGCAAGGTCAGGCCCTCAGTAAATATGTTTCTACACATTGGTAGAAGATGCCAGAAGTATCTTCTGTTCTCACCCAGGTTTACACGGATGAGACTAATGACTTCAAGTGGAATTAATCCCTGTGCACACCAGTCAGAGCAGCCGGGCCCTGTTTTGACACATTTTTGCAATGTTTAGACAACTTGTAAAGTAATCTCCAGCTAAAATAACCGCATTGTCATAAGCTTGAAATTGAAACATGAACCAGGAAACTTGGGGCAAAGGCTGACTTCTCCATGCTTGACCAAGGCCATTGCAGTGTCTTGTGGGGTGGGGGAGAGAGGAAGAGGCCCCAACTGCAACTGCTTGAAAGGCGTATCAGCCTAAACCCTGAATAGCCTGGCTTCTGACAGGTTATCAAAGCTTATACCAACTCCAGGGTGAATATGGATTTAGGGTTAGGTGTTACCAAGGGACTCCCACTCCCAAGACTGTCAGACCACCGAGCAAGCAAGGAACACAGATACAATTGTTATGGATCCGAATATGGACATTTCGATTAAGCTGAAGACTGGAGAGGCAAGTGCACGGATGAGGATAAGGCATGGTTGGGCTGCCACTCTTCCGGGCGTCAGGCTGGAAAGCTGCAGAACTCTAGATGAACATGTGTTTTGGCATGGTGCTAATTCTGAAAATACCTCCCATCCACCCCAGGGACATGGAGCCATCTGTCAAGCAAGCATATCCTTTAGACACTTGCACAATATATTTTCTTGTTTAAAGACTTACTGAGCATCTTGACATGTAAGTCTGAGTTCATGAATTAGCGCCCTGCTAGATGGTAATCGCTCCCCTGTCACGTAAATCTGACTGCTGCTATGACTTTGCATTAGAGTCTGTATATATGGACAGATAACCGTGGCTCTAACTAAAACAGAACTCGTAGGCTGGTTAAGAGATCTCCTACACCCTCCGAAGAGTCATTTCTCATCTGTATTGTGGACTAAATCGCCTGAACGATTTCTTTGAAGTTCATACTCATTGCGGGCCGGGTCCTCTCTTGGAAATCGTAAGTAAATGTTACCACAGTGTTACCAAAATGTAACAGTATTCAGTAGGGTTTTAAAGGGTTATTGTCTAATTAGAATTGTGGTATTGCTCTCCTACTTTGAGCCTGACATGATGACTTGGATCTAGAGTAACCAGAAGTCCTGATTTTATAGGGACAGTCCCGATTTTGGGGTCTTTTTCTTATATAGGCTCCTATTACCCCGCACCCCCGTCCCGATTTTTCACATTTGCTGTCTGGTCACCCTACTTGGCTCAAATGTAAATATAGACCATTCATCAGAATGCTGTTCTGCTACTGGATTCAGGAGACGGAGCCAGATGAGCCAGATACAGGAAAGAGTCGAACCTAAGCAACGACATCCCCTATTATCTGGGTATATTTCATGAACCTGTGTGTTGTTAAACGAAATGGGTTTATTTCGTTTATTGGAATGGGTTACCTAGGGAGGTGGTGGAATCTCCTTCCTTAGAGGTTGTTAAGGCCTGGCTTGACAAAGCCCTGGCTGGGATGATCTAGTTGGGGTTGGTCCTGCTTTGAGCAGGGGGTTGGACTAGATGACCTCCTGAGGTCCCTTCCAACCCTGAGATTCTATGAAAGACCCTGTGCCAAAGGGCTTACAATCGAGCTGTGTGTCCAGCACCTTGCCTGGTGAGGCCCTGGCCTGGTAGGTGCTATCGCAGTGTAACAAACTGGAGCGTAGATCCCCCCTGACCGCATGGAGTCTGCAATCGGTGCTTCGGGAGGGAGCAGCAACAGGTGTTCTCCCTGCATTCTTCCCCCCCACCACCCCACGGGGAGCCCACTGCCGAGTGCCCAGCGCTGGAGGAGTTAGCAGCTTGGGAGTGGAACCCTTTCCCTGCGGACTCCAGCAGCATCACTGGGGCCAGAGCTGGATGAGTGGGCCCTGGGGCTACTTGAGAAGCGCTGATGGCTCTGGCAGATCCCCGGAGAGGTCTGTCCTGGGGGGTGGATCCCGTTCCTCTGAATTCCTCCCCCGCCCTCCCCAAACACTCTAGTGAGAGCTGCAAAGGGGTTCCTCGTCTTTGCCACTCCTCCCGCCCCTGTGTGCCAGCAGGACGGGCACATCTAGCCTTGTGCATTGGTAACTGACCAGAGCAGTTCTTGTTCCAAACTGGACATGCAATAAATAGCAAAGAGCTTGCATGAGAGCAGAGACTCTCACTTGAGGCCCTGGCTCAAGTGTCAGCCTACAATGAACTGAAAGTGCAGATAATGCTGGAGATCACAGGTGCTGACCTGATTATGTGTAGCTGCCTTGACGCGTCCTTTCACCGGGAGGAGACGTATTTTACAGCGCTGCCCTGTGCATCCTGGCAAGGGCCCTAGTCCTATCTGGGTTTGAGTGAGTGTTCTTGGCTGCCTTGTCAAGCTTCACTTGCTGCTGTAGATATGGAGAGAAGGAAGCCATGACAGGAGTCGATTCTGCTTTATTTCCCTCTGCTGAGGAAAACCCAGAAGGGCGGGTTCTCTGCTGTACCTCCAGGGGCAAGGACAGATGTTGGGGAGCTGGTGTCTAGGGACCTCTAATGCACACCTGCTGGCTATGGCTCCCAAAGAGCCAACTACCATTCAGGGACCTGCAGTGAGTTCCAGTTCCAGCCTCCCGCCCCCCCCCCCCCCCATATGCTGGGAGCTGACGGCCGCATGGTGAAGGACCTGGCTCGAAGCTTGCTACGGACTGCTCCCCCAGGGGGGAGAGCAATAAAAAGTCCAAATCCCCCCCAACACAGGCTAAATATCCCTTCCCCGCCCCCCTTCAAACCGATTGGATATGGACAGCTTTCCTGTGGCACAAAAGAGACACACTCATAGGAGGGGGAAGTTTATGGTGTCATTACTCAATGACATTTGAGTGTAGTTAGGATGACAAGATTGGTTTTCATCATATTTAATGTTAACTTGGCAACTACGTGGAGAGTAGTTTGCAGATTGTTCTTGCCGAATATGGAAACATTATTGGAACTTGTAGGCGTAGAGCCAGAGACTCCCGCTACAGTGCACCTAATGCAATTTTAAAATTCAATAAATAAAAATGAGATGTTGTGAAATAAACAAAACCCCCAAGAGATGCCACACACAACTAGCTTTGGAACCCCCTGTCAATGTTTAATTTAAAAACCCAACCCGACATTGGCCCTTTAAAAAAGCAGCCATGTGACGTTAAAGAATAGACCTTTCAGTCCTTGACACCTAATCTTAATGTGCAATCTGGGTGTCATTCTTCCTTTTTCCTGGAATCTGAACACAGTGCACCAAACAGAGAGAATAAATGCAAACACACTGTGGAAGGTCTGAGAATGGCACAAACGCACCATATAAAATCCTGCCAAGCCTCACAGACAGTGGTGCATGTTTCATTGAATAGAAAATGCTCTGGAATCTACGCAACGTTCAGATGAAAATGAACACTCTTTTTAAAGACACAATTACTAACTGTTACTTCACCTTCAGAATTCCCCTTGCCCCTTTGAGAGTTCCAATCGCAGGGTGACCTACAGATCAGCATTTCTCCCTTCTGTAACTATTGTGACAAAGTTCCTCCTCTACCTCGGTGGGTCCTGCGCTTATTGGCGGATTCTGCTTGCCTCAGAGATCTTCCCCCTCTAGTAGAATCCACAGTCCAGGTTAACTCCTCCTGTGTCTGATCAGGAGTTGGGAGTTTTGGGGGGAACCCGGGCCCGCCCTCTACTCCGGGTTCCAGCCCAGGGCCCTGTGGATTGCAGCTGTTTAGAGTGCCTCCTGGAACAACTGCACGACAGCTACAACTCCCTGGGCTACTTCCCCATGGACTCCTCCCAACACCTTCTTTATCCTCACTACAGGATCTTCCAGCAGTACGCCCTCTTACTCTCAGCTCCTAGTGCCTCTTGCTCCCAGCTCCTCACACGCAACCTCCTTCCACAGCTCCTGACATGTGCGCCTCACTGACTCACTGGGAGGCTTTTAACTAGTTTCAGCCAGCCCCTGATTGGCTGCAGGTGTCTCAATCAACCTCCCTGCCTTCTGGAAAGTTCTTAATTGGCCCCAGGTGTCTTGATTAACCTGGAGCAACTGCCATAAGGTATCAGGGATTTGTTTAGCCTGGGGCTAACATACTGGTTCCTTACCACTTTCCTATAGCCCTCTGGCCTTGCCCCATCACACTATATATGAGACATTTGTGCCAAAGCAATATAAATACTAGTCACAAACAGCGATGTAACAACTGGGGACAAAAGCAACTCATTACACTTCAATCCCAATTTAAACAGACAGAAGAACCTCCATTTTAATGAACAAAAATGGAAAAAGGTAGCACTCCTAAATGTATTAATATGCAAAGCACCTTCAGCTTCAGCAACACTTAAGAAGACTTGGAGACGCAATTTAGAAAGGTCAGTTTCATCTCTTTGTAATTTGGACAGCAAATCCACTCCTGGCTGGTATTCTATCAATTTCTTGGCAGCCTATTTCCACAGGGTGAAAACATTTCTCTAAATTAAATCTCCATCTCTGTGCCCTCTAATGCAATTGATTTATGCACTGATACACAACAAAGATTCGGTTTTATTCTTTGGCCTAGAATGTGCCTACATTAATTACAGGGTTTTGCAGCATGACTGATAGTAATACAGTTCCAAAAATTTACTTAATCTCAGAGCTGATTGCCCTTTTTTAAAAAAAATTCAACACACACATACATCAACACAAATCACCAACATTTATGGCTAGAGTTCATTCATTAGAATGCATTTGTGAGAAGCTGAATTTTTTAAACTGTGCAATACCTATGATACTGGTAGGGGAGGCATAGAGTGGGGGAAAATCAATTTTGAGAGAGATTATCTGCCTTTAGATGCCACGGCTTTCCCCAATATCGCTTCTACAGGTTTTGTACCACAATGCAGTCACATCCGTAACTACAGTGATGTACTGCTGGAACCCTTCAAATCAGCCATTAACCGACAACTGCCCCTGGAAGAGCTGAAGGGAACATCTGGCTAGCTGCTCCCGGGAGTTCTGGGCAGGAGGCCTGCCAAGTCTGTGGGCAACAGTGTCCTGCTCTTAAGGCACTCACTGGGTCTGCCCCCCCACCTTAGGTCCTGCCAACATTATGCTCTTTGGGGCCACTTGTATGGGTCTCAGGTGTCCCCTCACTGTCCCACAGGCTTTAGCAGACTTCTCAGCCCCTGATCAGCCAGAACAGGCAGCTGAAGGCCAACAAGCCTTCTACGGATGCAGGGAGTCATGGGTGGCCCTTAATGAGGGGCTGTCACTCTGTAGCAGCCAGAGTGCAGTCTAGCAGCCAGGGCACTGGATTGCGAGTCAGAACTCCTGGGTTCTATTCCTGACCCACCGTGTGACCTCCAGCAGGTCACATGCGTAAAACGCCATCTCCTGTGTACAGAGCTCTGGGATGGAGGCAGAAACGCACTGAGCATTACAATTGCTACCACATCAGAGCGACAGAGCCAAAGGAGCGATGAAATCCACGACCAAGTTTGGAAAACTGACGCTTCTAAAAAAATCCTCCCTCCATTCATAAATAAAAAATGAACCCTCCTAGTGAGAAGTGTGTCCATTAACGGCCTGAAAAGTGTAAATATTAATTACAGTACAAACTAGCTATAATTACACAAGTTATTAAATATGTATAGTATGGCAATACCCAGAGGCCTAGAGCAGGTTTTCTGACGCACCGGGTGAGCGTAAGATAACCCGCATCAGGCGTCTGACAGTTTCCTATGTTCAGAGGGATCACTGTAGGGGGAAAATGCTGCTGATAAACAGTTTCGTGCTGTACAGAGCATATTAATTAAAAAATGAAAAGGAACTGCAGTAATTTAAAAGCCGTTTCATTAAAGGTGTCGCCGTACAGCTGCGTTTATTATTGATATTTCTATCTGGTGAAGTAATCGCTTCTCAAATCCATTACACTTAGAAGAAATAACAGCGAAGTGTGACACGCAATTAGATGATAGAAGAAATTCAATAACTGCCCCTTTGAGAGCTTATTCTAATGTGCTGCCAAAGAGAGCCTGTCTGGGCTGCGGCTGCAGCCTGGCCCCCAAGGGGCTTCAGCCCTGGGTTACTCTTAGAATCACAAGGATACTCTGAAGTTGCATCAAAGGCTTGCAGTCACTGCTCTTAGGGCATACAAATCTGGAAAGAGATGGCAGAACGCTGCTAATAACTCAGCGTTAGCATTGAGAGGATAATTAACCAAAGAGGGAACAGAATAACCACAAATGTCGGCTCTGGAAGAGACGTTCTAGTTAGCTTGGAGCCAAACTGCGGCTGGGCCTTGTGGAGTGCGCAGGGCGGATGCTAGACGCCTTTCAGAGCCCGCCATGCGCGGGGCTGTAAATAATCTCTTTGAGGAGCTGGCTTACCGCTTCACGCCTTCCCAAGCGCGCACGGCACCATTTAAAGAGGGGCCAAGCTACCACCTCAAGTGTGCCTGGAAATTCTGCTACGGCACCCAGAACTAGGGCTGCACTCTTAGGCTACGTCTACACTACCCGCCCTATTTGGCGGGTAGCTATCGATGTTCTGGGATCGATTTATCGCGTCTCATCTAGACGCGATAAATTGATCCCAGAGCCGCTCCCCGTTGACACCGGAACTCCAGCTCCGCGAGCAGAGGAAGCGCTGTCGACGGGGGAGCCTGCCTGCTGCGGTGTGGACCGGGGTAAGTACTTTTTGAAATCGATCTAAGATATTCGACCTCAGCTACGTTATTCACGTAGCTGAAGTTGCGTATCTTAGATCGATCCCCCGCCCAGTGTGGACCAGCCCTTAGGGTGACAATCCAGCCTGTTGTTCGTTTTAATCTCAGACTGACCTATCAGCCTGTGTATGACCACAGCGCATACGTTCTTATGGACAGATTCAATCACATGTGCATGGACTATTAGCAGACATCACCACTTAGTGATGCTGCACCTCGCTATTTATGCACATCAGTGGCCCTTGGTACTTCCCCTCTTTATAGTTTCAGTACTGACTATTAGTTACAGACTTTGGAGGAGGAACCAGAAAGATAATGGAGGAACCAGAAAGAATAATAATGGAGGAACCAGAAAGAATAAGCTATGTACAGCAGCTAAAGCTGCTACCTTAGAACAAAGGCCCATGAAGATGAGATGTAAGGCCAGAAATATTTGTGGGATATTATGTTACGAAGACTGAGCGGCTCTTTCCATCTCAGCTCTCACCTTGGAAAATATTCACTTGTGCATTCTCTTATTCCAGTGCGGGAACGTGGGGAGGAAATGTACGCCTACTCATCGAGGGTGATTTACGAGTCATGGGGGTTTCCTTGCCTCGAGAGCCTGGACGGGCATTCGCAACTCAAGGCTACGGTGGAACAGCAGCGGCACTAAATCACAACCATTTCCTCCTGCTTTAAATGGAAGTTGGCAAAAGATGCTGGATCTGCAGGGTTTTTTATTTTACTTTTATCTATTAAAATCTCTAGCCATGGCTGAATATGCACGGGTCAGTATCCATTACTGTCTTAGTTACCTTCACCAGGGGGCTCCATGCACCCTGATAAATGGCCCGGCAGACTGATGGGCTGGACAGGTGTCTCTGCCAGTGCCTTTGGGGAAGTGTTGTTTTGTAACTCTGTATAGCAAACCTGGGGAGGAATAAATATCCCTCTGCTTCTCCCAGCCTGCTGGGCTCTACAGCAGTGTGCGTAGGTCTCAGCATTCCCCATTCACCCGCTCCTCTTCTCAGAGCTCGCCCTCACTGGCTCCCTTGGGCCAGGAAGGGAAATGGTCTAGAGAGAGCTGCTAGGCTCCCACTCTCAAACGCAGCAAGCAGGTGTATGCACCAGCTGTTACTACCAATGACACCACGTCTGTGTTACTCACCCTTGTCAATACAACACAGCCCTTTGTGCAAACTGCTCCGGGGCTCAGCGTGCCCACGGCCACCAAGCCAGGTCGGTGGCTAGTGCCGTGGTGCCGCAGTTCTCTGACTGCAGCTTCCGGAGGCGTTTTGCCGCCAGGAACCATCAGGAAGACAAAGGGAGTGCGAACCTCCCCCCCTCCCCCCCCAACAGAGTTCAGAACAGGTCTAGTCTGATGGCCGGTGTGGAGGGGGGAGCATGAAATACACACACACACACACCACCCTTCCCAAGGGGGTGCTAGTGATCATACATGGCCGGCGTGGCTGGCCCCAGTGTGAGGGAAGCCAATTTCACCCCCTATCAGAGGCCAGCCGCACCCTGAACCTGCAGTGAGGATGAGCTGTGCTGACTCAGAGCTCCCTTTCTAATGAGTATCACCGAACATAGCAACTTCTTGACGTCGTCGGGGTCTATTCTGTAAAGCAAAACGTTGCATTCTCCATGTCCTGGAAACGGGACTCGACACTAGCTGTGGGACAGCAATTTGCACTTCAGAGCCATTTACAATATGCTCTCCAAGAGCATTGTCTGAAGCTGGGATGGGATGACAGGGGATGGATCACTCAGTATTTGCCCTGTTCTGTTCATTCCCTCTGGGGCACCTGGCACTGCCCACTGTCAGCAGACAGGATACTGGGCTGGATGGACCATTAGCCTGACCCAGTGTGGCTGTTTTTATGTTATGTGCTAGATCTGGAAGAAGAATCAATACCTTATGCAGTAGGGCACAGCTCCCAGAGTGTCTGTGGGCACCGTAAGTTATCGAAAGGGTTTCTGCTGCTGCCCGCTGTGCAAGTAGCCGGGAATCAGCCAGCACAGAATTATTGCCCCTCTGACGCTAGCTACCCCGTTTCCAGGAGAGGAGAGGACACGTTTCTGTTTTCCGACAGGGAACATCGTCACCCGACACAGTGCTGCAGTCTGCCACCTGTCTGTGATCGCCTACCAACTTTGCTGCCCCGTATTCATGCAGCTGGGACTCACTCCGAGCGTGTTGGCACTGGAGATCTTCCCTGGCCTCTCCCCGGCAGCTGACAAACACAGGCTATTTGCCCCACAGAAACAAACCCAGAGGTGTTCAACAGGGCCTGCTGCAGTGGCACTCAGGCAGAGCAGCTCTTCCCACAGCTCCTGCCCAGTCTTCACTGTGCCCCACTCGTGGGGACAGTGATTATAAGCCCCATTGTGTATGCTCAGGCCACCATCTAGAGGTGCTGTCCCGACACCCCTGGAAACGTCAGCCATCAGTGATTAGCCTCAAGCCCAGCTGTCCGTCATGGAAGCTGCTCTGAGTGACAAATCACAGCACTAAGAGAAGAACCGATGAACCACCCACTCTCCGGGCCAAGCCTGAGAGGCAGGTTTGCTAGGGGAGCCTAAGTACTGACAATATTCCTCAGAACTGTTACATGACAGGAAAAAGCCCTTCCCTTCCCCAGCTTGTCAGCTCCAAGTTCCGCCATGCAGCCCCCACAGAGGCATCCGGGCTGGGAAAGGCCCTAGAGAGCGCCCCCTTCCCTGGAGTGTGGAGAGAAGGGCTTCATAGCTCACTGCACCGAAGTGGGAGGACACTGTAGAGCAGGGGTGGGCAAACTTTTTGGCCCGAGGGCCACATCGGGGTTGCAAAATTGTATGGAGGGCCGGGTAGGGAAGGCTGTGCCTCCCCAAACAGCCTGGCCCCCGCCCCCTATCTGCCCCCTCCCACTTCCCGCCCCCCTCAGAATCCCCGAAGGATCCAACCCTGCCCCCGCTCCTTGTCCTCTGACCGCCCCCTCCAGAGACCCCCCCCGAGCCTAATCACCCCCCAGGATCCCACCCCTTACCCAAGCCCCCCTGCTCCCTGTCCCCGGACTGCCCCGCCCCTATCCCTCCCCACCCCCGACAGACACCCAGAGTCCCATGCCCTATCCAACTCCCCTGCTCCCTGTCCCGATGGCCCCCCGGGACCCTCTGCCCCTTATCCAAGCCCCCGGAAGCTGCAACCCCAGCCCCCTTACCCCATGGTGTCTGGAAACCACGCGGCCCGCCGGAGCGCACAGCCCCGCCCCCTTACCAAGCCGCTCAGAGCGGCAGGAGCTCAGGCCCCGCTGGAACCAACCACGCCCCTGCAACGCTGCCCGGCAGGAGTGGCGGGCCAGAGCGCTGCCCGCGCGGCACACTAAACCTCCAGGGGAGGGGCCAGGCGGAGCCTCGCCAGCCGGCAGCGCAGGAGCCGGACAGGAAGGGCCCGCAGTTTGCCCACCCGTGCTGTAGAGAGACCCAGGAACAATGATGCAATGAGTTTCTGGCACACAGCTACCTGGCTGAGATTGGCTTTCCTAGCTCTAAGGAAATGGACTTTCTTCCTTACCACTTACTGGTTTCACCTCAAATTCGCATCACTCCCTGTTTTGGGTGTTGAACACCCAAAATCCCATTGGTTTCATTGCTCAGCGCCTCTGACAATCAGGCCCTACCCATTTCCGTGCTATTAGTGAATCCTGGATTGCATTTAAATGCACAGAAGTGTTTCCCTGACTTTCACCACATCCTTTGATCTCAGGATGCTGTCATTTGCAGGATGGTTGCATTAACTCATTAGCCCTGTCGACTGTCAACAGCTTCGGAGACATTACCATGCTAACGGAGAAAGCTAATTAACGGGTAGCCTACTAGTAGGGTGACCAGATGTCCCGATTTTGGGGTATTTTTCTTATACAGGCTCCTATTACCTCCCACCCCCGTCCCGATTTTTCACACTTGCTGTCTGGTCACCCTACCTACTAGCAACATCCCTTCTACGAAGCCCAACTGGGGAGCACCACAATTAAGGTGGCCAGTATCATCACAGCAGGTACAAACCCCGCCAGACGGGCTGGGGGCACGGTCACAGATGCCGTACGATACATCAGTGATACGGTGTTAAAACGTCAGCATCACACTAACGATGGAGCGTATTTATGAATCAGCACTTGACTGAGCTGCTCTCGTGGCTCACGCTTTCCTGGAAAGGGCTAACACACCTGGGCGAACACCCAACCAACACGCAGGCGGCAACAGGAGGACATGGATGTGCTGGAACACCCCAGCCAGTGGGACAGCCATGGCCCCCGTCATGGCTGCTGAGAGGAAAAGTGCAGGGTCTGCTCTCCTACGGCAGTCCTTGGCAGGCAAAAGGAGGGAGCAGAGCACCCAGTGGCAAGGAGGCAGACAGTATGTTGTGGGAAGGGGAGCTGGAGGGCCAAGAACCTGCAGGAGAGGCGGGAGAGAGCACCCAGGGGAACAAGGAACTGGACCGAGAAGAGGTGAAAGCTGGGAATGATCCCCCCAAACCACCGTATCACATCTTCTCTCTAATAGCAATCTCTGTCTGCATGCACCGAGAGTACTGCAAGCGTAGGCTGAGCTACTGCTGAGCTGCTCATGGGGAAGGCAGACAGAGTCACCCTGCTCCCACAGGACTCGGGGGCAGAATCATCTGCGCCACCAGCTCGCTGAATGAGACATTGCAACAGGTGCACACCCCACCCGAGTATATAAATCCAGTCACATTCCCAGCACCAGGGGAGTGGGGGCAGGCGTGCCGTCTGGCTGTAAACAGCCTTCCCCTAACTTTCACAACTTCGGACAATGGGCTGGAATCAGCCTGTGTGGACGCGTCTCGTGCTGCCATTCTGAGCTGCATATCTCAGCAAACACTTGGTAAAGCCATCAAAGGAGGCTGTCATCTGCCCGCCTCGTTTCATCCTTTAATCCTTTCAGCCTTGGAGACGTATACACATTTGCAAGCTAATCTTTGTGGTTATGTACGGAATTATAGCTGATTTCAGACTCGAATGTGAACACATTCCCCCTCCGCATGCAGAACAAAACAGCAGCCATCTTTGTCTCAACACCCAAACTGAACTGTTTCAGCAAGCAAGCCAGCTAGAATAAGGGAGGGCTCTCCATACGCACAGCAAAGGCTCCACTTTTGTCATCACGACTCCATGTAAAATGGTGTTGGCCTAACACTGAATTTGGTTTCACGCCCATTGCACACCCGTGTCAGACTGCAAAGACCGAAGTTCCAGTGGAAGCACTGCCTCCCACCAGGAACACTAGACCATGTTCTAAAGCCCAGCCGCTAAGTCACACAACAGATCCTCTGGGGGATTGCTGCCCCTGGGATTCCAAAGACACCACCATGTGCCTGTTCCCACTAAGGAACCCCAGGAGAAAGTAATAAGGAGATCGGCCCCAGTATGCTGCCCTGACTAAGGAATGCACTCACAGGCTGACTGCTCTACGTTAGGGCGACTAACAACAGCCCAGTGTAACAGCTGGTGAACAGCAGAGGGCAGAGAAGCCTTGGGCATGACCCCTCTCCCCACCCGTGCCCCCAGGACGGTGCACATGTGGAGTTCCATGATACTTCCTTTGACCACTCTCCATTTGGGTGATCCCCCTGTGCCTGGATACAGGGGCCCAGAGCAGCGGCAAACGATACTAGCTGTAATATTTATTCTCAGGCGCTGTTCCAAGGGGGCCTCTCGTTCTGGGTGCTCCACTTTCTGCCTGACTTTCAGAAGGGCTGAGTCTCCCACCTCCCCCTCAAGCGCCTACTGAAGTAAGTGGGTGCTTTGGGACTGGCGTGCCCCAGGTTCTGCAACAAACAACAAAGCACCGAAGCCAATGGCCACTTCTGCAAACACGACTGGAGCCTGGGATCCAGGCGTCCCCCGATCGCTACGACAGGATATTGCATTTCTACAGGGTCACGGCGGGAAGATTTAGAACTCCCCGTATGGAGACTGGGTAAATAACAGTAACTTGCCGTTAGTTAAATGCTTTTCCCAAGTTGTGAGCTGCTTTGAGGGCATTTAGGGAAGGATGCCACACTGACTTGCTAGTTGGCCTCTAGCTTCACTCTAGCACTAGGCAGGTAGATCGGTTCACCTGGAGACTGTTTAAAAACACGATTCTCCTCTCCCCCATTTTATTAGACGAGCCCTGTGCCGCCGCGCTACGCTTTCTCAAAGCAGCAGATACCACCTTGTAATACCTCGTACTTGCACAGCACCTTCTGTCAGACGATCTCAAAGCACTTTACCAACATTAAGGGAGTAAACCTCACAGTAGCTCCAGGAGATAGCTATGTATCAATGTCCCATTTTACAGATGGGGAAACTGAAGCAAGAAGTTAAGTGAGTTGCCCGAGGTCACACAGAAGTTTGTAGCAGAACCAGAAATAAAAACATTGATCGCCTGATTCCCAGTCTTGTAGTTTGAAATATAAACTTAACAAAAAAAGTGTCCATCCCCACACAATCTCGCAGAACCCTGTCAAAGACTCTCCCAGGTTGGGCACAGCTGCCTTCTGAAGTCATTTTCCACCAATTTACTCTTATTCCTGACCACCACATAACCACTGGCTCTCACTGCACGCGAGTAAGACAGAAGTGACGCAGACGGGAAGAGGGAAGCAGTCGGAAGAGTTTGCAGCTGTCCGGGGAGGAGGGATAGCTCAGTGGTTTGAGCATTGGCCCGCTAAACCCAGGGTTGTGAGTTCAATCCTTGAGGGGGTCATTTGGGGATATGCGGCAAAAATTGGGGATTGGTCCTGCTTTGAGCAGGGGGTTGAACTAGATGACTTCCTAAGGTCCCTTCCAACCCTGATATTCTATGATTCTATGATTCAGCCATGGTGCAGTCTCCTGTCACACCCACTATTGGTCAACTCAGGTCCCTGGCTCAGGAGAGCTGCTCATGGATTCGTCACTGACCCTGAACTCTCACATATCAGCATCCGTGAGCAACACTTTCTATCATCTCTGCTTGGCTAGGAGACATTGTCCCATCCTGGTGCACAAGGACCTGGCCTGTTATTCTTGGCCAGACTACAGCAATGCTGTAGGCCTGGGCACAAATCTTTCAGAGGAAACTCCACCTAGTACAGAACACGGCAGCGCATCGCCTCAGCAACATGGACTACCGCGAGCACATCCTCCCTACACTGACCTCCCATAGAATAGGGAATATAACTCCAGGCCTCAGTTCTTAGCTAAAAGGTGCTCCAGGGCATGTCAAACAGCTTAAAGCTCTGGGATGAAGACCATGGTCAACAACTCTGGTCTCGTGGCACAATGGAACTCTCTCTAATAAGGGCAAAGCTCATCTGTGCAGGAGATGGGACTTTCTCGGGGCTGGTTGAGACTCTGGAACGAATCCCCCAGAAAGAAGGACCATCACAAACCTCCCCATGTTTCCACTCTAAGGGGCGGACACATTTCTTTGATCTGCCTTCTTTAACATAAATACAGAGCTACATATATATTAAAAACCACACTCCAAAAGCAAGACACTCAACTGCACCTAATTCTCCCCTGTGGGAGAGGAGGAGAGAATGAACACCACATGGCAGATGTTACTTACATTACTTAATGCACTACTGGAAGGAGCTCAGATATTACAGCAATCAGCACAGTATAAGAACCTAGAGAGAATAGAATCGAAGAATAACACAACTCATGCTTCCTCAGAACCCTAGGTCTGACCAAAACAAAACAGAAGAAAATTGTTCTGCCTTGCTCCAGCAGTATTTATATACAGACCAATATCCATTGTTAGCCTCTATGTGCAAACCTGTTGATGCAAAACCAACTATACACTGCAGTTGTTCAAGTTCACATTCTATCTAAAGGAGTGTCAGAAAACTGAAAGCATCTATTTAATATAATGCAAAAGAAGTGAGACTTGGAAATGGCTCTCTGGTCCCATGTTTATTAACAAGGGCAAGGTTTATGCTGTAAAACAAATAAAGGGCTACAGGGTTTTTACAAAGAAAATCTTGTTTCTTGCACTCAAGATGGCAGTTGCTACAAATGAAGATTTACGGCTGACTGTCCATAACTGAATGAAACATGTCTACTGTACCCGGTGGAAAATTGTCTTGTCACCGCATAAATCAACGAGGAAGCTATTGCTGGACTGTAGAATGGCAGCGGCGGTGGAGGTAAGAGTGGGGGGAGAAGATATCCAAAGATGTCCTTCTAGAATTCCATTCCAATTAAAGTATCAGAGGGGTAGCCATGTTAGTCTGGATTTGTAGAAGCGACAAAGGGTCCTGTGGCACCTTATAGACTAACAGAGTCTGTTAGTCTATAAGGTGCCACAGGACCCTTTGTCGATTCCAATTAAATTGTAAGGTATCAATAATGAAAACTATAGCTAAGACTGACCGGTCTAAAAACTCTTGTGCCTTGAAAGAGATTTAAAAAAAAAAAAAAATCTTATTTGAAAGGAGTCAGGCCATATTCTTTGTCAAAGTAGGGTATTTCTTGGGGCCAGTATTTTAAGTCAATAACACCAAAGGCAAAACTAGCTCATTGAGATTAAAGAGGCATGTGACTAAATGGCGGTGAAACTATGATGGAGATGTTTGTTTACTGTCAGTTTCACAGTTTGTTACCAAAGGAGGCTCACAACTGACTGATGCATAGCGAGTCTGCTTGCTTTGATCCTTCCAGGCAGGTAAAATCACTCCCCCTGTAATTCCTGTTCTCTCGCAGAGAGACTCAGGCTCTTACTAGCTATTTTGTGAACTAACAGACAAGAACTTCACCCCAACTCTGAAAGCAGATAGGTGACCAAGTGTCACTCTGTAACTGTCTGCTTTCTGAAGGCAAGACGCTGTGGTTCTAGGTAAAAACAACAACAAAAAAGCCAAAGCTCAAAGGAGGTCTCTAAAATAATGTTTAAATTCACACACTAATACTTTGCAAGCAGAGCTATGACGTTTTTCAGAAGAGCTTCCCAAAGACATCCTGATGTAAAGAATTACATGTGCAGCATGGGCCAAAGTAGTGGGCAGGGATGGGAGATCAGTTTAGTTGGAAGCCAGAATCCAGTCTTAAAACAGAGATTCAGAGCAAAGGTGCACTCTAATTACTCTGAGAGTAAGCTGCTCCCTGATCAGAGTCTCTCTCTTTACTGGCTAACTATGACCTACCGGGTCAACAAACATGGAGCAAGGGTACACTGAGATGCAACTGATGTACAGAAGAGCTTACTATTAGTTTGAATTAACTTTAAAAAAATATTTTGGAGGGTACATCTCACTAATGCCATGCATAATTTATTGTTGTCTTCTGGAAACTAATAACGTGCGCTGAAGTTGTTTTTCAGAAATGGAATATCATCACTAATTGCCATGTTTGTTTATACTAGGCTACCACATGCACTAAAACAAACACTGTAGTAGCTGACAGTTCCTAATTTAGATCTTCATCATTGCAACATTAAAATAATTTACGAAGTGGAGAAGCTCAGCACAATCTTATTTGTATATTGTACACATTTAACATTTATTTTACAGCAGCATTCAAGAGCCTCAAATGGTATATTCTGTTTGATCTTATTTTACACCCCCTCCCCCCCACCTCCATGAATACCTGTGTCTGTCTACCAGGGGAAAACGGAGCATCCTTCAAAATCCAGGGCTGGTTTCCGCAACGGTTGTCCTTACGCTGTAACTGTTGATTGCATTCCTGCAGGTCAGCGGGGTATTGAAGTTGTGCAGTGAAGCACTCTGAAACTTTTGATTTGTATGTGTGAAGTGGGTGAGGCAGGGGGGTGGAGGAGAATGAGCAGCGAGCTGAACTTGATGAAGAAAGGTCTGGCTCGGTTGGGGTCAGGGAATGTTCATACGGAGGGTCACTGTGACCACCAGCCAGGAGCCGGATGGCTGCACTTCATTTACACTTCTTAAAAAAAGGAAGAAGACAGAGAAAACTCTAATATGACTTTGGTCTTTTATTGTCTCTGAGAAAGAAGAGCTTGTTGATGGTGCTAAGCAGCATTCTAGACCAGCTGTCAATTAGTTCTGAACTCACCATTTTTACATGTGACCAACCTTACTCATAGGAGTAACCCTCCTTGGGATCATAACTGTGAGTGAAGTTACTTGCGTGTGTAAGTATATGCACCATTAGAGCCCACGCCATTCAAGGGAGGAGGTGGCTGGGACTTGGTTTTAGCAGCCCATGGGCTGTGTTTTGATAGCTCTTCCACCCTTCTTTGAGCACCCCTGGTATAAAATGTTAGAACCTATACAGGAGATAACGAGGGAGGAAAATCGATGGGGACTAGTATTTTATCTTCTTTACATCAGCCTCAGGGTCCAGACAACTGCACTCAGGGCCAGCTCTAGGCACCAGCAAAACAAGCAGGTGCTTGGGGTGGAACATTTCTAGGGGCGGCATTCTGGCGCCGGCCATGCCGCCCCTAGGAATGTGCCCCCGCCGCCCCAGCTCGCCTCCGCTTTGCTTCTCCCTCTCCCCCTCCAAGGCTTGCCGCGCGCGAAACTGCTGTTTCGTGCGGCAAGCCTGGGAGGGAGAGAGGGAGAAGCCAAGCAGCGGCGGGCTTGGGGGAGGCGGCGGCAGCAGCGGAGCAGAGGTGAGCTGGGGCGGGGAGCAGTTCCTCTACCACCCCCGTTACTTCCTGTGCCCCCCCCTCGCTCACCTCTGCTCTGCCTGCTCCCCTGAATACGCCGCCGCTCCCTCGCCTGAGAGGGAGGGGGGAGAAGCGGAGCGGCGGCGTGTTCAGGGGAGCAGGTGGAGCGGAGGTGAGCTAGGGTGGGGGGTTGCGGGGGGAGGGAGCTGCACGCAGGAAGGAATGGGGGGAGGAGAAATGCGGCATGCCCGGGGGAGGAGGCAGGGCCGGGGATTTGGGGAAGGGGTTGGGAAGGGGCAGGCACAAAAAAATGGGGGGGGGGGGGGGGGCGCGCGTCCAAAACTTTTTTTGCTTGGGGCAGCAAAAATCCTAGAGCCGGCCCTGACTGCACTAAGAGCCACACAGATGGGCCCCTGCACTCACGCAGAGCCCCACTGAAGTCAATGGGGCCCTAGGTGGGTGCGGTTCGCAATACTGGATCAGGGTCTAAGAGTAATGGCGAGAGTCTACTGGCGGGCATTAGATAAGGAAGGCATGGCAGTTACGCTAGATGCATGCTACACACCAAACCCACGTGAAAAATAACAATCTATTCCAGGAACACAGCGCTACAAAGTCACCGGGGCTCATGCTCCCCCGGGATTCTAAACTACTCCGATATTTATTGGAAAGTAAGAGCTGGAAGGCACACAGGATATCCACACAAAAATGACACCAACACAACTACAATACAGGAGTGTGCAACTGCAGCGAAGCTCGGTAGCAGTACGACTGAAGGAAAGCTGCAAAATGAAGCTAAAGTTGACAAAACTAAAAGCGCAGAATTAGTGTGCGGTTTTAAAACCTGCATCAGGGACAACAACAAATACTGAAGGGAAATACAGAGCTACTGCCAAATACAGAGGAAGTTCAATAATAGAGATGGAAAAGGGCGAAATACTCAGAACACATGCACTTTGTTTCATTCTCCAACAAAAAGAATGAAGGAAGCAGGCGGCACCACAAGATAAATGTTAATAAGGATCTGGGAAGGAGCAGCAATGAAGTTAATGAGGCGGGTAGGAGATTACTCACTCAACTTGAAGCTAGTGGGCTGGCTAGGTGTAAGTGATCGTTATGACCTGGTTACATTTGTTTTGGGCAAACAGACTTAAACCAGACAGCAATATATACTTGGCACTTGAAAAGGGCCAATTTCCAAAAGCTAAAAATAATTATGGGAAAAACTCATTGGGAGGAAATAATTAAACAGAGGCATGTGAATAATGCCTGGGAACGGTCCAGAAGAACATCTTACTTCAGGCCCAAATAGAGACAGTTCCTCAGCGGCCAAAGGGCTATTTTGGTTAAACAGCCCTCTTCATTAGGCGGGGATAGGAAAGCAGCAATACAATATAATGAAAGAATACATTAATAAATGGAAAAACAGGGAGGCAGCGAATAGGAATCGGATGTTAAAGGAATGCAGGCGATTTATTTCAGAAGCCAAACGGTATCAAACTTTTCCCCGGCCAATAGGGCTAAGGACAAAAAGAAGGAATGTTTTGAAATATATCAGGAACCAAAAGAACCCACTCAAACACATAGGTCCACTCCTAGCTGGAGATGTGAAAAGTGACAACAATGACAACAAGGCAGAAGCAGTGTTCAATAAATATTTTTGATAAGTGTTCTGTATTTGGGAAGACGCTGGATGAGGCAGCCTCACCATATAACGATGATGGAATACTTTCCAGTCCAATAGTAGCCAAGGAGGATGTTAAAACCGTGTCTGCTAAAGACAAAAGATTTTTAAAACCGTTTTTTTGCACCCAAGAATTTTAAAGGCGCATTCCAGAGCACTGATGTTAATCTTAGAAAACTGGAGGCATTCCAGAGGCCTGGAAGAACGTTAGTGCTTTGCCAATATTTAGAAAGGGCAAGTGGTATGAACCAGGTTACCACGGGTATGTGCACATTGCATTTAGACACCCGCGGCTGGCCCCTGCCAGCTGACTGGGGCTCACAGGGCTGTTTAATTGTAGACATTTGGGTTCAGGAGCAGCGCAAGCTCTGGGACCCCCGTCCCCTGGCAGGATCTTAGAGCCAGGGCTCCAGCCCGAGCCTGAATGTCTAAACAGCACTGTAGCCGGAGCCCTGCCAGCCGCGGATTTTCAATTGCTGTGTAGACATAACCTATAGGCCTGTTTGCCCAGGATTCAGTATCAGGCTAAGTCATGGAATGGCAGCTACAGGATCATCACCGAAGAGTTGAAAAATATCATTAGTATCAACGCGGGTTCCTGGAAAACACGGTTCTGTTAAAAGAATGTGTTATTGTTCTCTGACATGAGTGAATATCGTGGGACAGCTGACTTAGTGCCACACAACGTTCTCCTTGAAAAGGGAAAACTGTCTAAAAGTCGGCGCAACTCAGATTAAAGGGCTTTACAAGGAACTGATCAGCCTCAAAACACAATTGTTAATGGGGAACCCTCAATTAGTCAGGGTATGTCTAGAGGGGGCCAATTCTCAGTCCAACGCAACTGTGAAGGACTAGGGAGTGGTATTACCACGCTACACTGTATATTGCGCTAGGGAGACCATTGCTGTATTCTGGGTCTAGATTTGGGGTCCACACTTTAAAACCACGTTGGGAAGGGTTTGGAGAATAGCCACAAAAATGATCCGTGGTCTGGAAAACGTACCTTATCATGACAGATTAAAGGAATTCGAGCTAATTAGTTTATCAAAAACTAGGTTAAGGGGCGATTTAAAACACAGACTAAATACCCACAGGGAGTTACTGGTAACAGAGAGCTCATTAACGTAGTAAACGAAGGCATAGCAAGATTCAATGCCTGGAAGTTCAGCCTGCAAAATTCAAACTGGAAATAAAAATGTAAAAATTTAACAGCGAGGGTAATTAACCTCTGGAACAGTTTCCTAGAGGACATGGTGGATTCCCCATCATCTGGAGGCTAACACGGGATCAGCTGTCTTTCTAAAAGATATGCTCTAGTTCAATCACAAATCATTGGGCTGAAATGCTCTGTCCTGTGTTATGCAGGGAAACAGACTAGATGATCCTGGTGTTCCCTTCTGGCCATAAAACCTATTAAATGTATCATTTCAATGTACTTAAATCAGCAGAGCCAGGTGTCATTCATTGCAAGGTTCTCAGAACCAGAGGAATCGTTACAGCTGACAACTCACAGAAAACAGCTGAGGATCAGAGAATGACCTCACCTACACAGAAACGGCATTCCAGCTATTCTGGGTGGGTCTCTGCACAAGACAGCACAAAGCCACAGTGCAAGCCTGTGTGGGACCGGAGTGTTGACACACATACAGAGAGGAATTCGGATGTTAATATTCTTGAACGGTATATTTTTAACCTGTAGGGCCAGACCCTCAGCCTATGCACATTGGCACACGTCTGCTGAAGGCAACGGGAGTATAAAACCAAATCTAAGAACATGAAGTCAATGGACTATGCTGAGTATTTGGCCTGTAGCTTTAAGGGTAGGAGGGTTGAAACGGGCTAACTGCTAGATTTGCATAGAAGCGTGGAGCCCTTTAGGCGCCCCCCCCTCCCGCCCCCATGGAGTAGGAATGAGGGGCCTGCTGCCCCATCCCAGGACTTGCCCTAGGAAGCATCACGAATCGGGGTATGTCTACACTGCAGTTAGACCCCTGTGGCTGGCACGGGCTTGTGGGGCTCGGGCTAAGGGGCTGTTGGAGGCTAGAGCTTTGGGACCCTGCGAGGTGGGAGGGTCCCAGAGCCCAGGCCGCAGCCAGAACCTGAACATCTACAGCCCAATTAAACAGCCCCTCGCCCGAGTGCCGCGAGCTTGAGCCAGCTGGCGCAGGCCAGCCGCGGGGGGTCTCACTGCGGTGCTGACGTATCCTCCCACAGAGGCACAGTCGTTTACAACCTGCCTGTATCACAGACCCGTTTCCGACCGCACCCAGTCCAGGGAGGGTGTAAATAAGCCTCCTTATGCCTGCGTGCCCAGACCCAAGGTCAGAGTAGCCCATGGAGGGGCTTCTTCCTGCCGTACGCAGGCACAGAGTGTTAGGTTGTGACTTCGGCTAACACAGCATTTCCTTAGCTGCTGGAACAGGGGCGTGAACGCTCAAGCCAGGTGAGCCTATGATGAGCTGATATGCACAGCATGAGCATGCTCTGAGTGAGCCAAGCCAGGAAGGGAAGAAGAATTGTTAAGTGAAAGTATGGAAGAGACCAGAACAAAGATAATTACTTAATTTAGGAGTTCCATGGGCCTTGAGTGTGTCCCTTTAACGGTTAGGAATCTCCTCCAATCTCTCACTCCTAGCACTACAACCTACACACCAGCTTCCCCCAGCTGTACATTTCATAAGAACATACAAACGACCCTACTGGGTCAGACCAAAGGTCCATCTAGCCCAGTATCCTGTCTTCCGACAGCAGCCAGTGTCTTTCCATCCAGAAAGACAGCCTTTGTGAAACAAAACAGGAAGAGCATGAATGTTTTAATCAGAAACTGGAAAAGATCAAGTGTATTTTGTTAAGAGAGCACCAAGCAAAGAATAAAAATCCCTTAACACCCCAGAAGAGCAAAGCCAAATCTAGGAACTGTCACTAGACACAACACAAGCTGACAGTCAGTATTCTACAGTTCCTTTGGGTACATTATCCAGCCTTAATAGTGCCACAGAAGTGAGTGAATTCTACTGCACCAAAGGAAGCCCTGTTTATAAGTCTGTGTCCATCATGTTTTACTGAACTGTACTTACTTTAAGGAAAGAGAGTAGTCATGCTTGCTTGTTTGACTATTCCTTACAAGGTAGCTACATTCTTTACACAACCGTAACAGGTTTTCTGCATCTGTCCGACTGATTGCGCCATGATACCATCTAGGAAAAAGGAAAAGCAATTAAGACATCAGTAAACAAGTATTCAGCTGACAGAACATTTAGCTACGTACGTGCTTTAATTTGAATCAGTGGTTAACAGTTTGAGGATCACTCCAATAAAATACATTGGTTATGTTTTAGAAGGCTGTCATTACAATTTGAGAGAGACGGGGGGAGTGAAGTAATATCTTTTATTGGACCAGTTTCTGTTGGTGAAAAGGACAGAGCTCCGGGTCAGCTTGAAAGCCGTCTCTCTCACCGACAGAAGTTGGTCCAATAAAAGATATTACCTCACACACCCTGTCTCTCCAATATCCTGGGATCAAGATGGCCAAAACAACGCTGCAAGTTACAATTTAAGATTATGCTTGCACTGGAGTATCATAGAAGGCTGAAACGTAAATCAGGATGTATATATAGTAGAGCCTATATGAACCTTCCCATGCAATGTTGGTAACAATCTGAGGACACAGTAAGAAAATGATGGTATATCTGCCATAATCATATGATAGGAGAGAACTGTGAAACGCTCTGGTCTCCAACCCACACGCCATAGAAGGGAGCGTATCAGTAGTTTAAATAACTGAAATTATCCAGCTGTATAAATCTAACTGTGGGGTAAAAACTGAACAAAAAAGGAACATCAGCATTGCTATATATGAGAAATGCTATATATGAAATATGAGAACGCATGAAAGAATAAGAGAAATGAGAAATAGGTGTGCCTGTTTCCTTAACAGAACAGCTAAACTAAAGGCACTCTTTTTAAATACACCTGTGAACAACGCAGAATGTTTTTATGTAACCCCCTGGATAAGCATATTGGGCTAGTTCCTTTAAGGAGAGATGAAGTGGTCAGGCATTCTGAAAGCTCATCAATTACATCATGAAGGTGGGGGGGTGGGCGAGAAATTAGCCCTTCCTGGTCTGCAAGCTTGTCTGCAAATTCAAGGTGGTGGAGGCATGGTTTCCCTAGGATCTGCCATACCGGATCAGGTTGTGGTCCCATAATGCACAAGCTAAGGCGTTAGAAGAAAGCAGGCCTCACTCACCCCTTGCACCAGACACACGATATGCCTGGTCAGTGGTGCAATGGTGGGCATGCATGGGGAGAATCTCTCCCTTACTCCTGCAGTGCTCAGCTGACACCCTGATGCAGAAAATTTGATCCCCACCCCACCTTTAGCAAGCATAACTACAAATATTACTGGCCTTGAACGCCATGAATTGCTGCATGCTGTGTGGAAAAGCATTTCCTTTTATTTGTTTTAAATTTACTTCCCCAATAACTTCCTCTGAGAAGGGAGCTGCACTCACTACCACTGAACAAAGTCATTGCCAGAGAGATTCCCTGGAGGACAATCCATTATGCTTCTCAACATCTGTGCGGTAACGTTAGCCCTATGGAAAATCCTGCTAGTGAAAACTGGTGTAAGGCACTAAACAAAGCTTGGTGCTAGTATTAAATATTCATCACGTCACCCTCTCTTGTTACATCCAGAGTCTCCACCAGAAATGGAATATCTCAACCGATGGAGGGATTAGGACATAGTATGGAGCAGCATAAAGACCCTGAATAGCCTAACTGTGAAATGAAGTCATGAGAAGTATTGAGAAATGAGCATGAAAATTAGCTGACAAGGCTTTTTCCATCTGATATTTACAAGTAGGGGATATTTCTTAGTAAGAATTTTAGAGGTTATCCTGATAGGGTTCTGAGAACTGAATTGAAAGAAGTATTATCAAATGGATGAGGTGATCTGAGCACAGAAAAAAACACTAAAATGATCAGATTTCACAAAGTGACATCAGAACAATAGAATTGGGAAGGGTGCTCTGAAAAAAATATTGTCATGCATGCAAAAAAAATTAATAATCCTCAAAAACAAAACAAAACATCTAAGCCGGGGTGGCCTACGTGAGCCTGAGAAGGAGCCAGAATTTACCAATGTGCATTGCCAAAGAGTCACAGTAACGTATCAGCAGCCCCCCGTCAGATCCCCCCGCCCCCAATGTCTCCCACCCGCCAGCAGCACCACTGACCAGCACCTAACCCTCCATCCCTGCACCTTCCGCCCGCCAATCAGCTGTTTTGTGGTGTGCAGGTGGCTGGGGGGGGGGGGGGGGGGAGGAGGAGCATGGGCGCGGCAGACTCAGGGGAAGGGGGTCTTGAGGGAGGAGTAGAGTGGGGCTGGGGCAGAGCCAGGGGTTGAGCAGTGAGCATCCCGTAGCACATTGGAAGTTGGCACCTGTAGCTCCAGCCCCGGAGCCGGTGCCTATATACGGAGCCGCATGTGGACAGGTTGGCCACCCCTGATCTAAGCCAACAACAGGGAAATGCCCATTAACCTGAGATTGAAAGCAACACACTTCAGCTGTACCCATAGGGCTTAATGCATGCCTCCTGGCTCAGGGCAGCTGCATTAGACGTGTGCAAGCCAGAGTGTGCGTGTAAGCGAGCAATGTTTGTGCTGTTGCATCATGTGTGGGTTGCAACACGGAATTTGGGCTTTAAAATGTGATGGGAGAACACAGCAGTCTGAGGAGACATGGGGCAACGGCTGATGGTGATGATGTTTCTGTATCAGAGATCAATATTGCTAACGTGGCTTTGGGGAGTCAGTGACTCTTTACTGGTATGTAGGAGTGTATTACTTTGCATAGCATAGCCATATAAACTAGACACCCAATACCACAGAGATTTCCAAAGCCAACTACAGGCTTTAACATGGCAGTGTGTCCTTAGGCAGTGTTAGAATCTCAACGGATATGTTTATTTTGTTTGCACTGGTGCTGTCCGTTGTTCAAATGTCTAAAACACACACAAGTGAAGACTCAGCTGCCAACGACATGACCAAGAAGCAGTGAAATAGCCTCAGCAATTATTCTTGTAAAACAGAAGACGCGCTAGAGGTCCAGGTCTCATAAGGATGCTAATAAGAGACCCAGCCAAAATGTATGGCAAACACACTAAAAACTTGTACGCATCAGTCAAATGTGATCATGTATTTCTACCCAAGTAGGGCCTGTTCCAGCTCCCAGTGAAGTCAATACACAGAGACTCCCCTTGATTACAATCTGCAGTAGAACCGGCCCTTAATGCTGTCTTTTCACTTTGCACAATTGAATCTGCTTGTCTACACGTGGCATTGTTCCTGATTAACTTAGCTAAATGGCTATTAGCTAAACAGGATCGAGGAAGGAAGATCTCATCTCCAGTGAGAGGCAGGAAGTACAGAAGAGACATGGCCATCTTCATTGTCTAGTTTTTTGCCTTGTATATGGGGAAAGTGGAGCAGTTCCACTCAATTTCTTCAGGTCTCCAACTTGCCAGGTACACATGCTTAGAGGTTTGTTTTTCCCTTAACCCCAGGCATCTAAAAGTAATTTCCTGATACTTAGCTGGAGCTGAAATTTGTGTCTTGCCAACATACTCTGCACTAATCCATTCACTTGCACACACACACACACACACACCCCGTCTCTCTCCACTTTTCAGCAAAGATTTAGTAGCAGATGCTGCAGAAAGGTGTCATATTACTAAAACGTAATTTAAACCAATAATTTACGCTCCTATTTCAAGATGTACTGCAGCATATTTTGTAAAAGTGAACTACCTGCTCACCTATTTTGTGATATGTTACTGTTGCTTTTTACAAATGATTTGTTCATTTCAGGCTTGATCTTGGAGATGCAGTTATGGGAACTGAGGTTTCTCAACACCTCACAGCTTCAGACCTTTACATTTGCCAGTTCACAAAATCAAGAAAGTTGCAAAGGGTCTCCCAGTTATTGGTGCAAATTAGCAAGGTGCTATTATATTCCCAAAGTCAGAAGCTGCTCATTGCAGGGATTCAATCTTGGATTTCATGTCAAGTTGATGAACCAAGAGTCTGGTGTAAATATCTGATCACCCCCCCCGATGAATTGAAGACAGAAGTACAGCCAGAACTCTGGTTTTTACTTTCTATTTTAACACAGTTGTTGCAGTTCAAATTATCCACTAAATCTTGACCTCAAATCGTGTCCTGTTTTACTCGCCCACTAAATGTTCTGAGTTACACTACCATCCCCACCCTACTACACTTCGTATTCTTTAAAGAACCAAAACTACGTTACTGATTCTAATCAAACTTTGTCGTATGAGATTGATGGCAGTTTCTTGGCTAAAACCTCTTAAATCCCAGAGTGAATTTTTATAGCCAACGTTACAGTCCTGTAAAAGCCAGGGGTTTTATAGTAGAGGTGTTGATTTACCCTGGACGATTGCAGTTTCCTAGATTAGAGATTTCTGCATTTTCAACGTGTAGCTACTTGAAAGCTTTGGGTGACGCGAAAGGGGTAGCATGACTGTGTGGATGGGAATAATGCCCATTGGAGAACTTGAGGTGCGAACCCCACTTGCAGAACGTGCTGCCACATGGCTGAGCTGTACCTACAGCAATAGGTATGGTACCAGATTACTCTACCGCCTGTAACCACACATGCAGCTCCGCTCCGTCTTCCGCTGGGTGACACGGAAGCACATGGAACCCAAGAGGCACCTCTGTAGCAGGGAGAGACGCATGTATTCTGGAGACTCTTCCCAGAGTGCCCGAGGAACAGGTGTGGAGCTAATAAACCCATAGCTGATTATCACCATTGTTCTGATGACCTCTCCTTATACTGGTATTGTAACAGGTCCAGCCGAGTTAACCCAGAGACTGTTCTCACCGATAGGTGGAAAGGGATGAATATATGAAACAGTGTGACTACGTTCTATATCAACAAGATCTTCAGTTAGAGAGACTTTAAAGCAGGGCTTTGATAGGCTTGAAATACAAGAATAAATGTGATCGGCACGGATACAAATTTAAACATAAAAATGAGCCACTTACAATTCACACAGGTCATGAAGATTACAGCTCCTGAGCATCATTCAGACAGACTTCAATTGTTTCCCCCCCCCCCCCCGGCACCTATCAGCATAATATTTACACATTGTACAACAATTAGAGATAACCTGAAGTGAGCCCTCAGTGGTGGTGACATTCTCCCATCCTCCCTTGTTCCTTGTGTGCATGCTTAGGGGTTTGTAACAGCATGAAACACGGGGAAGTACAGGGGACAACCTGACCGGAATGTTAACAGGCCTCACTCCCTCCAGCCGCCTGCCACTCACTTAGGCAGACACAGAGCTGTGCACATACAGCGTTTTCCATGTTAACTCACATTTGTTTTTCCAGGGGCACAGTTGGATCTACTCTCTCCCCCAGGATCCCACAGAATTCCGGGCTGCCGTGCTTGATGGGTTTGAAGCCACCTCCTGGCGCTCGGAGCTGTCGACGCCTGTCACTTGAAGGTGAAGGAGAAGATTGCCTTTTCTCATTCCCGTTAAACTGGGCTGCAAGAGATTTGTGAGAGACAACAGTTACCTCTCCAGAATCTACTGGCAAAAGAATTCTAACAAGGACGACCAGAACTGCAGCATTTTGGAGGGCTTTATGCTTTAGAATGAGCATAAATATGCATCTCTGACATGGGATTTAGTGGTTTATCCAAGATGCTTAACTTAATATGGAGCCTGATAGTTCACATTATAATCCTAAAATACTGCATCAGATAACTTAGTCCAGCTGTTAGACAACCATCAACAGTGCTTGTTTTCAACATTTGACTTGCATCTCCATCACAACATTTAACTGCTCAGTGTGGAGCAATTTGAATTATACTGAAGAGACTTCTTTTCGCTTGTTTTAGGGATGTGATTCAAACGTAAATCAGGTCAGAGAAGATGCAAGAACCCAGTTCCTCTGAAGGTATATGGAATTGCTTGGACAATGATTCAGGCGAAAACCACAGACAGTACATAGTTACATGAATACATCAAATGCACTGAGTGATCAGCAATAATTTAAAAATGCAGCCAGCCAGGCAGTGTTTGTCAAGACGCTTCTGTCTTGAAATAATGAGGTAAAATGAGTGACAAAACCAAAAACGTTATTCACCAGTCTCTCACGTGGCGATCCAACCAAAGCAGAGCATCAGTTCTGGAAGCCTGTGATTTCTCATGGCATTGCAACATCAGTAACAGAAAACACACTGAAAGAAGTTCTCATAAAAACTACACTTACAAGGCTTATTAGGGAGCATTATACAGTCATAATTTTTATCCAACCCCACATATTGATAGCTGTGGTCCTCCAAGGAAGAAGGCACAGATGTGGTCACAGAGGTTTTAATATCTACATTCCCTGCTCTGAGTTCCTGGGTCATCTTCCCTGAGCCATCTTCCCCATAAAAAATGAGAGTGCTGACTCTGCTGCTCCGCAGAGATTTCTCACACAGCAGCATGAAGCGGACATGTTTCACTGCCGCCGACAGCTTTCTGAATAGCAACTGCAAAACTGTCCAGCCTTGACAGGTTCATGCTGCTGGACAACAGGTTGAGCAGCAACAGAGGCATTGGAGCTGCCTGGCTGCAGATTCAGGATGACCGCACTGCACTGGTTTACATTCAGCTCCCATTTTTAATCTTCTGCTTGCAACCAAATGGGTTAAAAAGCTTAATTAAAAAGTACACCTCAAGTGCAACAGAAATTGATACCATAGGGCCCCATGGTTTGTCAGAGAGCTGCCCACTCCCCTCTGGAAGAGGATTTTTCCTTCTCTGCTGAAAATCATGAATTATTGATTCTCAGCAGATCTGTGGACCCAGTGCAACACAAACTAGTCTTTCCAAGGGTTTGGAATAGGCAACCAAAATTAAGAGGCAAGGATTGCAAATTAAGATCAATGGTTACCTGCTGAGAATTTCGACAGCAACCATAGGGAAACAGCCATATCAAGAATGTTCCTGGACATGCTTGGTCGGTGCCAGATGCTAAACACCCACCTAGCCCAGTGCTCCAGGGCAATGGTATTACCATGGTATAAGTTTGCAGTGACTAACATGGAGCGTTTGGAATGGTTTGTACACACTCTGCAGCTTTGCATCCATGACACTGACAGCCAGCGTGGATGACCAGTTTAGTCACAATTCAGCTTCCTAGGACACATAGCATGCCAGACGTATATTTGGTATGAATCACAATTGCTGATCTGATCCAAACCATTTACATATTACGTGCTTAGGGGCGCTAGCCAAAGTGTCCTAGGTGTTATGCAAATCTCAAAAGATTGCACTTAATGAAACACAATGAATATGGGAAAAGGGAAACAACTTTTTTTTAAAAAAAATAATTTGCAATTTTAAAAGGTTTGTCTTATCAGATGTAAGATCAATTCCCAAGTGCCCCTCTACCTCGGCATGATAAATTAGGGGCAGACGTGGGTCAAACATATTCATACATATTCCATAACCTATACAACAGGAAGATCTATTTCCTTCTCGCATTGGAAAATTTAGCATCGTTACTGCAGAATGAGTTACTCGCCAAACCAAGACGAAATAGCGTGTTCGCATATGCCACAGAAAGCCAACACATAATCAGTTATTATTTCCACTAGGAAAGAAACAAACACACTAAGCTGCTGTAAAATGGACATTTTCTCTCTACTGGGACTCTGTAAATGATAATGAACAAGTTGTATGCCTCCAGCCAATGAGAAATATCCTTAAATAAATATTTTATTTATCCTAGCCAAAAAGGAGAGACAACCTACAGTAATATTGTCACTAAACAGTAATATTGCTATAGCAATGCGGTATTTAAAATCGGTGTCTATATACATTCCTTGTGCAAAAATCCCCTGTTTAAAATCCAGAGAGACATGCATATTGTTTCTGGCTGGAGGCCTTAGGCATCTGATTCGGGCACCTGGCCAACGTGTGTGTGTGTGCGGGGGGTGTACAAGCTTCCCAGCTAGAGCTGGTCGAAAGTTTGAATTTCTGTTTTGCAGGAAATTCGTGAGGGGGCGGGAGGGGCATTCCATTTTGGAACAAAAAGTTTGCCACCGAAGGGAAGTCTGAAAAAAGGAAGTTCCCGGAGACAACTGCAGAATTCCTGGAGCGTGACAGCACTTTGCAGTGTTCGAGCAATCGTGTCAGCTGCTCCCAGCCAGCCTTGCAGTGCTAGAGCGGTGAGGGTACACGGCGAGCACATGGAAGTAACGGCACAGGCCAAAGGTAACCGTTTCAAGAATGAGATAATTGGTATTAATATGAATGGATGTGTTAATATGCAAGAATAGTCTAATCCACAGAGTAAGTGTACCCTAAGGGCTGGTCTACACTACCCGCTGGATCGGCAGGTAGCGATTGATCTCTTGGGGGTTGATTTATCACGTCTAGTCTAGACACGATAAATCAATCCCTGAGCACTCTCCCCGTTGACTCCAGAACTCAACCGCTGCGAGAGGCGGAAGCGGAGTCAACGGGGGAACGGCAGCAGTCGACTCGCCGCTGTGAGGATGCCGAGGTAAGTCAACCTAAGATACGTCGACTTCAACTACGCTATTCCTGTAGCTGAAGTTGCGCATCTTAGGTCGATCCCCCCACCCTTAGTGTAGGCATGGGCTAAGATTTATCTAGATGAGGAAAGATTTGTGCATGGAAGTTTGGACACTGATATGAATACTCAGGATAGCGCCATGCCCCTATAAGAGGACGAACCACCATGTGGAGAGAATTCTTTTTCCTTTTCTTTACCCTTAAGGCCTCTCTTGTTTTGGCTATCAGCTCAGCTTTTGCAATACCCGATCCTGATCTCCACCATTGCAGGAGTGGAGGAACCTGGACCATCGAACTCATTGGGCATGCCAGAGACCAGGCTGGTCCTTTTGTCTCCCACTACCAGGTCCCCAAGGAAGGACATGAGTATACTAGTTTAAGTAGCTTTGTAAAAGGATGATACCACAAGGGTCTATAGTACTGTACTACTTCTGTGTGGCTCTGTGGTTTGGGGTGTTGATAACTCTTTCCTTTATTTTAATAAAATCTCTGAAGCCTTGCTTTGTCCACAGTGTGATGTCCTTGCCACACACGCCGAGGGTCCGGACAAAGTATTGAACTCTTTACATTCTCTCATTCTGTAGCCTGATTTTGGGTCAAGAACCTAAGTATCTTCTGGTCAGATCATTGGCGAGCCTATAATAAATCAGCCCTATAAAAATCAGGTTAACAATGGCTTGCTAGGCTTCTAGGCTCCTCGCTTTCTGCTAAGACTGATGGGGTGCAGGACCAGAGACTGAGCCGGGAGCCTCGGAGCTTGGACTTCCAGGCTCAAGTTCATTTTAAATGTTAAAAGTGAAACATTTTGATTATTTCAAAATATTTCCTCCCTCGTCTCTGCTGGGGTAGGGAACAAGAGAGGCGGCTGGATGGTTTTTCTACCTAGTAGCTCCTTCTCCCCTCTCCTCCACAAACAGAAGGGAGACGACAGAGGTCAGTTTAAAGTGAGCTGCACGGGAAGACAAGTTGAGCTTGAAACCTTTTTGCAGTTTTACGAAGTAGCAGGCTAGGAAACCAAACCTTTCCTTAAAAACACATCTGGCTTCGTTTTCAAATTTCAACATGTTTGTTGATGTTTTGAAAGTTTCAGCCAGTTCTGTCGCTGACACTTAAGATGAAGAGAAAACTCACCTACGCGTTCTTTGTGCAGCATAGAGCAGCAATAAAAGGGCAGAAATATATTTGAAAAATCATTTGCGAGTCATTGTTCCAGGCTAGCGGCACCTGTTGCCTCTCTGGTTTGTCTGAGCACCCCCTCGGGTATTGGGGCTCACGCCTTCCCCTCTCCTGTAGATGGGGATGGGGAGCTGAGGATTGCAATTCTCCACTCTGAAACTGGGCCTGAGGCTACAATGCCCCGCAGATCAACTGTGCTCATACAACAGGTCCAACTGGGTTGTGAACCTACGGTTCTTCCCTGTGGGAGGGAGTCTGTGACCAGCTGTGAATAGAGTGACCAGCCAGCTGCCTTAAACCAACATATTGCTTATTCAGCAGTACAAGCAAAGCATTAGAGGGAAGGATTTTAAACCACATGCAGCCTGCACACAAGTCCATCTGACCAGGCCCTGATGGACGGTAGCCTACGCAGGCCTAGGCTCAGCAGGCACCTGCTTCAGCCTGCTTTCCCTGAACAGCTACCTCACAACCTTTGGGAGGGAGGGAGAGAGAGATCCTCACAGCCTAGACCGAGTTCCTTTGTTCTTCTCAGGTCCCAGGCGTTGGGCCCTGGTTGTTCAAACCAGCTCCCCGGACTCGGCAGTAGGTCCAGCCAGACTCCTCAGAGGCAGCGGTCCCTTGGGCGTTTGCTGTGGGGGAGGGGGACTCATTCGGAGTCACTGTTTCCTTTCGGCTTGCTTTTCCTGACAGCCCCCCATTAAACTAACCCAATACGTTCATACCGAGAACATCCAGTAACCCGGGCGACACACAGGATTCAGACATGACGACGCAGCAGCTCCATTTCCAGCATTATCCCCTGAGCATTCTAACCACACGCTGCCCAGGCTGGCTCTGAAAGGACTTGATGGGATATTGACTCAGAACGGCCACACTGGGTCAGGCCAAAGGTCCATCTAGCCCAGTATCCTCTCTGCCGACAGTGGCCAGGTGCCCCAGAGGGAATGAACGGAACAGGCAATAAATGAGTGATCCATCCCTTGTCGCCCAGTCCTAGCGCCTGGCAGTCAGAGGCTAGGGACACCCAGAACATGGGGCTGCATCCCTGCCCATCCTGGCTACTAGCCATTGATGGACCTGTCCTCCGTGACAGAAGCACCTGCTCCTGCAAGATTCCATGAGGCAACCTTGGGGGCTGTGCTATGGGACACACTGGCCCCCAGCCAGAGTCGGCTGCTAAGTGCAGCACAAACACCAGCCAACCAGACACTCCTTCCTGCTGGCAAATCTCTGGCTACAAGAAGCGATTTCTGTCAGTTGTTGATTGCGTCTTCCCCATCCGTGAATCCAGAGAGCAGGCTCTGCCCATACCATTTCAGGTGTAAATCTATCTGCAGTGGAGGATCAAATGTTTTCTTGAGCAGTAATTGAGTGGGTGATCGTTCTCTGCATTTCTTGCTGTTCTTGTTTTGTTTTCCAAATCTCAATTACTCCACAGATCAAAACCATCTACCAGGAAGGCCCATCATTTACCTATATAGATATAGATTCTTCACAGAAATTAAAATTAAACGTGGTACAATATAATGAAAGCATGTTGGAAACAGCTTGAAGCTACGCTCAATGACAATACTGACACATTCACTTGCAACAAATAATCATAACCATATATTTTAAAGACAGCAAGTGGCAGTGACTGACAAGTATAATTACAGAAATCTCATTCACCTAAATAAAAGAATTCCCATTCATAACACTATAATTCAGAAGTAAAGGTGCTGATAGGAACCAACAAAAAATTCAAATGGATCACAATACATTTTAATTACATTTCTTTTTGTAGTATGTACTTTTAAACTGGCAATATTTTTAATTTAGTGGATCGTCAGAAAAGATAACTGTTGTAATCCCTTAAAAGAATATTTACATTTAGACAAATCATAAAACCAAACAGTAATGACGAAATGTAATTAATTTACAACCACATGCAGCAAATTAAAAATTAATCTTAATATAACACATTACAGAACAAAGGAATAATTGGTGCAAAAAAAAAAAAAAAAGCTGTGATTTAAAAAAAACAATTAATTCAAGGTTCAAACAGTAAATGCAATATCAGAGAGCACCAACGAGTGCATTAAAAGAATCAATATTACTCAAGAAACAGTCTCCCCATGAGTTGTGTGAGGGGCCTGAGGGGAAAGAGGTAATACGTTAAGGAGACCAACTATTTATTGTTTTGGTAAAATATAAGTCATTCAACTTATACTATATGCATAGAATATAAAGAGCATTGTCTAGTTTCACACACACACACACACACACACACACACACACACACACACACGTAAGCACAAGATTATTTTTGAATAAAGGCAGGGATATTATATTTTCTCGGTATTTTGTACTCCTAGTTCAAAAAGGTTTCAGTTTGTCCAAGCATACTCAGGTGTGATCTCACTTTACATGGAAGTGGTGTGGTACTGTACACTCACCCAGTAAGTATCTGATTTGCATTCTCAGTGTTGGACAAACAATGAAGTCTGTGTTTTAACATTTCACATCCTGCCTCAAAGAAAAACAATCTTTGGGCAGCACACAAACAGCACCCTTGTGTGGGAAGCTCACAATAACTGATATTATTCTTTGTGGTTGGAAAATGATCAAAACTACTATGTGAGAACTTAACGCACAATGAGAAATGTGTGCACTACGCTGCACAAGTATTACAGAAAAGCTGGAAAGTGATAAATGTCCCAAAAGAATCCTGTCTTTAAATGTTGGTTATGAAAGTGTCTCTGTCAGTTACTTGACACTTACACCATAGTTTACACACCATCAGAGCATTTCCTTTGTTTAGAAAGGACTTTAGCACAGACAACACATCACACAGGCAGAGGAGCCAACCCTGCCTATGGCTTGGGTACAGCAGAAAGTCAGACCGGATTTGGCCTTAAAAATCTATGTCCATGGAATTTTGCTACTCAGCTTTCAACGCTGCTAAGCTCCTGTGTTGCCCCGCAGAACTTCATCCGAAGTCTCCTAGCTAAACGAACACTGACGCACGAAAATGCGTCACCCTCATGATCCTCGCTCAGCCGACTTCTCTATACTCCAGTCCTTGCTCACCCCTGGATTAACTGCCACTAGTGTAACCCAGGGCGCGGGGCTCCAGTGGGTCGGGTCTGCCAAGAGGGGCCACAGGAGCTCCAAGCGCCTGCAACACTTTCCCCACCAGAGGCCCTCAGCAGGCCAGCCCCGACCCAAGTGCGGGCGTGGTGGGGCAATATGCTGTGGCCTGGATGGCCCTCCAGGAGCATTGAGGAGAGACTCCCAAATGAGAATTAGAACTGCCCTCTAGACCCCTAAGGGTGGGGTCTATGATGCGAACGCCACCCACCTTTTGCACCAGCAGGAGTGGATCAAGCCCCACGAGTGCTGGCCGTGTTGGACGCACAAGCTCAGTGCTCCAACTCCCTGCCACTCCCCCACTGAGGGGGTATGTGTGGGTAACTAGTTGGAACTAACTTACTGCTCACAATGTGAACAGGAGTAACAGCAGAACAATGAGTGTTTAGACCCTCAGGAAGCAGCATGACACCTCACTGCCTTGCTGTCTCCTTTTTCCTAGTTAATCTTTAACACCTCTCAGTGAGTAATGCAGCCACATAGTGGGAAATGTGCCCACTGCTCACCCGCAGTGCAATAAAACCAATAAACCTGCCATTCAATAATGCATGGCAGAGAGTCCAGGGCCCAGCAAGGATCCTGAAGCCAGCCACTTCGTTGGCATCGCAAAATCCTGCAAGTGTTTTATCAGGCCAAGTGAAAACAACCCTTCCGATCTTCCAGCAGGAACGACAGCCTGCTTAAAACAGTAGCAAAGCAAAACCAGTACCTAGGTCCCGCCTAATCAAAGACCTGCTGAAGCAAACACCATAAATTACAACCCATTAGTAGACTCTACATAAGCCTGTTTGTTGCGTTGGATATTTTAATCCATATATTATCGTAGAAAGAGACTGTAAGCTCCTGGGGCAGCGACCATCTTTGTGTTCTTTGTTCGTACAGCGCCTGGCAGAAATGGGTCCGTTACCGGGGCCCCTAGGTGCTACTGCAATACCAATAATAAAGTAGAGTTCAATGAAACCAGGGCCTAAGCCACAACCCATTGAAGTCAATGGAAAGAGATTTCAAAGGGCTTTGGATCAGGCCCTAAATAAAAAGCTCGCCCTAGTCCAGGACATTCCTTAAAGCGGAATAATGAAGAAGCCACTACAAACAACCAGGCAACTCACTGGCTACTTATGTATTTGCTCTCAATGACTCTGATCTAATTTAGTCTATTGACAAGTTAAAACATTCCCAACCCCCACCCCAGCAACACACAATCTGGCCTGTAAAAATCAGGAGCTGTTTATGCCTCTCATCTCATCCCTGGGATAGAGCCCTGCCATCAGAATTGTTCTGACACACCAGAACACAACCCGGCTTGTTCTCCATCAGCCATGCTGACTCCATACTGCTAACGAGGGGGAAACAGTAGTAGTTTCTCTCCTTCCCACTCCATCACACTGGAGGACCAGCTTGTTTTTTGAAGCCATCTTTGTGTTTGTGTGCGTGTGCTTGAGACAGATGGATGCACACCCATTTCCGAGGGTGTACACTGCAACTGAGGGTGTACATTACAGCCAGTCATTAGGCTTGAAAAAAAAAAAATCAAATAGAAAAAACAACAAAATACAGAAAGGCGGCAAAGAGGCAGAAGAGTGGTGTCTACTCACCTAACCTGGCACTGACAGTCCCAGACAGCCAAACGGCACTATGCTATGGTGCAGGACAGTTCATGCCATGCGCTTCTCCACGTATTCATTACAATGCAAGTGTGACGTCTGACATACCCTTCCACCATCCTGTTACACTCGGAAGAGGGGCAGTAATGATCTTTTTAGGGAAAGGTACTGAAGTAACAGCCCCTGGAGGCTGAATGTCTATTAAGCCACAGAAAAACTTCCCGAAGATTGAGACACTTGGTGGAGATGATGTGGGGGACTGTCAGTTGCTTCTTTAAAATTCATCTAGCCCTTACTCGTGCCCAGCTGAATGGTTCTTCCTCCTCCTGCAGAGCAAAGGATGGCGCTCACAGGTCAAGCTGCATCCCACGTCTTGGCTGGCTCTGCGATGTGAATAGGAACCACACTGCAGAACCCACCGGGTGATGCAAGTCTAGACAGACCGTGCCGTTCATTACCTCAACTTCAGTGTGAGTTTTACAGTCTGGTAGGGATGGATGTGGAAATGGCTGACATGCAGGACCTCTGCTGACTGGAGCCAAGGTGGCCGGTAAGGCTGATTAAACCCACAATATCCTTCTGTTCCCATTGAGATGCTATGTCATTTCACTTCACAAGCAGTGCAGGCTGCAGCTCTGTGAAACCAGACCTTTAGGGTCTGGCTCCCTGTCGCTGATACTCACCAAAAGCCAAATGCTCCTAATCTTTTATGGCATCCTGGGAATTTAAACAAGTGACTGCACTCGCATAGCCATCGAGGGAATTACACTGATGGTCAAGGTTACTGGAGAGCCTGTTCACAAACCCAACCCCCTCCTGCCCAGCCGCCAAACGAACGACATGCCAAAAAAAAAAAAAAAAAGGAGCGAGTCAGCATACCAGGCGTACTGCTGAGCAGCCTCACAAAGTGATATAAATAGCACAGATTGCAGGGAATGCCAATTATATGCTTAGATCCTGAAAGCACCTATTGCCACCTACTGTGCAACTGAAGATAATGGAGCTACACCTGGTGAGAAGCATTAACCCCAAGAGTGTTGGCAGAATATTGCCCTTAACTTGGAAATCAACATCAATGTATCCTTACTAAGCATAGAATCTCAGGGTTGGAAGGGACCTCAGGAGGTCATCTAGTCCAACCCCCTGCTCAAAGCAGGACCAACCCCAGCTAGATCATCCCAGTTCACATAAAGCAAAGATTCCCTAACAGAGACCAGAAGGTTTATTTTGGAGCCTTTAGTACAGTGTTACTCTAGCAATGCATCTGATTAACAAGGAACTTTCTTGATGAACTCCTGTTGCCGGGTACTTCGAAAGCTTTCCCAAAGTAGAACTCTTTGGTCTTCCCGCTCTCAGGACTGTTCCCAGCTCAGAGGGAATTTTGTTTTGGGAAGCTGAATAAAGTTTCCCTTGGCCAATGGTGTGTTATTCAAACATGAAATAAAAACGGAGACGCCTGCACCCTGGTAACACCAATGCTTGAGCCTGTGAGTTTGCACTCACGCGCATGCATCAGTTTCACACAAGAGGGAGGCTGGACGCAAACTTACTTGTATGGTTAAGCGGTAACAGAGCCAGAGAGCAAGTCATCATTTCCCCACTCGCTTTTACATTTTTCAGCTCCTAGTATACGACAGACATGCTCTAGGAAGAGAGCGCGCAGAGCCGAAGCGCAATCCCAGAGTGACTATCATACATGATACAGATACAAACTACACTTGAAAGAGCTGAAACACAGTGTACGCTAGTCAATAGTGGTCTCTGGTTTGTCACTCCTACACTCCTGCCATTGCCATGCCTAGCACAATCTGACCTGTGAGTACATAACTCACATAACTACCACTTACAAAAACTGACCTGCCATTCAGTCTCTAGGGCCCCCGAAAGGCTCTTTCCAGGCACGTATAAAGGGAACTCCAAGTGGCCATCCAAAAACACTTTGAACTTCAGACTCATTCTGGCTTAAAACCCCAGTGGGGGCCAGCAGTGCCTTTGACAGGTTGGACAATATTGGGCTGGGAAATAACGAGGGGACAGTCCTTTGCCGGTGAAGATAAGCAGCTCCCGTTTTAGCTCAGTGAGTGCACTGCCCGTCTCCTTCATTCACTGCCTACTTTGTAACGGCCTGAAAAGAAAAACATCATCAAGAGCTCTCTCCCAACCCTGAGGGCCGGCCAGAAGCTACACAGTGGTGATGCAATGAACCCTATGGAAGGATTCAAAGACCCTTGCTGTGAGGGACACCTCCACAGATAAACAGATATGCCAGATGCCAATATTTCAAATGCCCCATAGGGGGAAGCACCGAGTCTCTCATTGATGGTCCCTTGCTGCCTTTTCGGTTCCATTTTAGAAAGATGGAAAACCTTTGGGACAGGTCATGACCATGGAGCTAAGTGAGTAACTTCACCGCTAGAAAGGGAGAGAGGACGGAGCCGCATGTGTGCGTCCTAGGGCTTGATCAGCTAACCAGTCTTTCCAAATGGCTGATGCAAGGATCATGTGACTAAAGCAGTTTTGAATAATTGCCCTCCTCATTGGTGAACTGAACACAGTCACAGAAAGAGGGAACAAATGCTCCTCACGCCTCCTTTGTTTTAAAAAATCGTATTTGTTTATGTAGAAGACGTGCGAGAAATGGTTCTCTCTTTTCATACATTAAAGCAACTATTAACACACTTAGCTCGATATCACTTCCTCCCGCCCCCTGCTCCACATACTGGTGTTAGCTTGGTCAAATAGCAGAACAATAGTTTTCGCACTGCGTATTTCAACTCCTACCCTAAGCTAGAATATTGTTTCTTTTCTTTGGTGCTTTGCAGGGACATTTCCCATTGGGGGAAAAGTCACTGAGGGAGGGAAGGTTTTTTTTAAGTGTAACTTGTTTTATTTTCACCCCTCTTCTGAAAGAGAGGTGGTCACAAACAGCAAGCAGGGAAGCCCCTCTTCTCAGAAATCTCAGCCCCAGCACCAATGGCGAGTCCTCAGGGGGCCACTCTGCCTCAAGAAGGGGCCCTCATTAGAGGGATTAAAGCAAAGAGTAAAAATTCTTCATGTTTGCAACAGCTCTCCCAAAAAGAAACAGCATCACAAAACACACAGCGTTTATTCAGACTGTGTCCTGCCTACACGAGAAAATACATGATTGACTAAGGAACAGAGTCACCTGATAATTCCCACAGTACATACAGCCGTGAAAAATCACTACCTTGTCAGACCCCCAATTCCTATTCCAGCTCCGTTGTGTCGTTAACCTCAACAGAAAACAAGGGTATTATTCTAGAGAACCAGCAACGCTATAGCTGGTATTACAATACTCAAAACAGGTGCTGGAAACTCACCTTACTCCAGAACAGTAAGAGCTTCCTTAAACGAGTCAGATCTTCACGCGTTAAATTGCTCCCTGACTCAGAACCCTCCGCCACCTTTCCTTTTGGATGTGAAGGCTCAAGAGACCGCAGCATAGAGGACTAAAGCATCATTCCCTGTTGGCAGCATTGTGGCCCAGTGTGCGAGCAGTGAGACGGAGGCAGGTTGCCTGTCTGAAGCAGAATACCGCCACTGGCTCTAGGTGGACACCAAGCCTGGAGCACTGGAGATGGACGTACAGAAGGGACTGTCTGGACACAACGTTTTAGCAAACAGTGAGTTTTGAGGTGGGCTAATGTAATAGCGCCAGGGGGTGAATTTAAGACCAAGCTATGCAGGTTACTCATGTGCACATCAAACAGGCTTGACTCAAATGAACACATTTATTCACTGTAACAACGACTGAAAAGTTGTTTTAATACAATGTATTAGAGTATGGGCTTGTCTACACTTACATTTTATAGCACTCTAACTTGCTGGCTCAGGGGTGTGAAAAATCACCCCCCTGAGCGCAGCAAGTCTGAGTGCTTTAAAGCGCTAGTGTAGACAGGCTCCGAGCGCTGGGAGTTAATCCCCTCATGGAGGTGGATTACCAGGAATGTTGGGAGAGCTCTCTCCCAGTGCTCGCGTGCGACCACACTCACACCTCAAAGCGCTGCTGCGGGAGCGCTTTGAAATTTCCAGTGTAGACGTACCCTGAGAGAAGGCGTGAGCTTTTCTGCTTGCCATGCACATCAAAGTCGCTAGCTTTATGGAGCCATCCGAAGGGTATCTTACGGAACAATGCTTCAGTGAGTGCAGTGTGTTATTCACCTTGAGCACCCGAGACGATGAGTATACCAGAGACTGGACCCACGGTGGAGTTTCTTTGCAAGATCTACACTGGAATGTGGACAAGCGTCTATTGTTTCTTACACGGCTGGAAGGAAAAATCTCAAAATGCCCCCACTTTTTCTTTTAAAAGCCCTCAAAAAAAGGACAAAATTCAGGGCACTGAGCCCTCCTCACTCTGGGCATGAGTGATGCCCAGGCAGAAGACACAATGGTGTGGACCAGATCCAGGATTCCTACCTGCCAAGGCTGGGATTGTGACTTTGTTCCACTCCCAGGGCTGATCATATTCATCGGCGGGCCTGTCGTCATCCTGCGGCAGCTTGCTCTCTCGCAAGCGCTGGCTCACCGCGCTGTCTGTGTCGGACTCCACGCCATTGCCTTCCGGCTCGTAGGGCGTGTCATAGAGCTGAATGCCCTTCTGCTGGGACTTCACGCTCTCTTGCCTTTGAAATTCTGTCGCATAGGAGAGAAAATAATCGTGTTAGGATGACCATGGACTATACCTATACACTGAACAATTGTATAGCATTGAACACAGGTGAAAACGTTGCTGCAGACAGCAAGCTGTTTAAAGGCTTCCAAATTCATTTCTCTATTAGGTGACTGACATGAAACAGACCCAGGTCTCTGTCATCAATATTTTGCATGAACTAAAGATAGCCACAACCTGAATTTCTCCTACTGGAGAGGAGATAAGTGCCGACTGGATCACAGAAACTATGCAGCACTTTGATGAGCAGCACCTCAAAATGGGTCTGGTTGTATCAGCACATTTGAGTTCACCATTATTCCCAATGTCATTTTGATACACGGCAGCACCCCTAGGCAGTCACAGAAACAGAGAGAGGTCTTCGTGATCACAGAAAGATGTAAAAGACAGGCATTTAGGAGGCTACGTCGAACGGATGCCAATGTGTCTGTTTTATTTGTTGGATGACTAGCAAAAAAAGAAAAAAACAACAACACGACACCGAAAAATAGTAATGCTGACATAAATAATGGGCCTGGGTCTCTACTGTGCTAGTCTAGTTTCAGCAGGATATAATCCAGGAGTTAACACCACAATGGACCTGGGAGTAACCGTGGTTAATCACACCCCTAATGTTATAACACCTCGCTTCCACATAGTGCTTTCCATCAGTAGCTCTTCAAGCACTCTACAAAGTAGGCCACGTATCATTAACTCCATTTTACAGCTGGAGAAATGGAAACACAGGGAAGGAAAGTGTCTTGTGCCAGGTCCCCCAGCCACAGAGCCAGGTCAGAACCCAGTCCAGTTTCTATCCATTGGGCCACATTGCCAAGATACAGTCGACAAGTTACATATATTACTACTAAGCAACAGCATTACAACAGTGTTTCTTTAAACTAGGAAACATCAACTGAAGTACTCAAATTCACAAAGCCCATCCCTGCCTATAACCTTGCAGAACATTCCCAGACCAAACTGATGGCTGCCATTATATTCAAGAGATGAAATCTGGGACAGACCAGGATGGCTACACTATTTCCTTTCTATGAGGACAATGCGGATCAACCCCATGCAGCAGTCATTCAAAGGGAGAGCTTTTAAGGCTCAAATGGGAATTTGGCACCTTACTCCCCCGGAAAGCCAATGAGAGTCTCCCCTGAAGTCCTTCTGAGAGATTCGTTTTAGAGGGGAAAAGACCTCTTCAGAGAAGTCTGACTAGGGCAAACAGTAGTGTCAATTCCACTGCTGTAAGACATCCAGTGTTTCTCAAAGCCGGTCCGTCGCTTGTTCAGGGAAAGCCCCATGCGGGCCGGGCCAGTTTGTTTACCTGCCACGTCCGCAGGTTCGGCCGATCATGGCTCCCACTGGCCGCAGTTCGCCGCTCCAGGCCAATGGGGGCTGCAGGAAGGGCAGACAGCACATCCCTCGGCCTGTGCCGCTTCCCGCAGCCCCCATTGGCCTGGAGCGGCCAGTGGGAGCCGCGATCGGCTGAACAAGCGGCGGACCGGCTTTGGGAACCACTGTCTTACAGGACCCACTGGCAAGGCTTCTTTCAAAGGGCACCCCTGGGCCACCTGAGCATTGGCAGTATGGGCTGTAGGAGCACGCAGAGTGCCAGAACCCTTCCAAATTTAAAATAACTGAGTCTTTAAATCTGACTTTTCCTGTAGTACATGGCCAACGACAGTCAGCTCTACAGCAGTGAAAAGAAAGGGCACATTGGGGAACAGTTTTTGGAAATGAAAAAAGACTAATCTCACACCGAAAGCCTCTCCTGCCGGAGTCCAAAGACGGCTTGCAGGGGAAGTATTCTGATCTGTGTATTTTATTGTACATGTCCTTTATAATGTCCGTCTTGCCACCCACACATCTTGCTCCCAGCTTGCCAAGGGTCTGATCTAAAGCTGTGTGCACTGCAGGGAGAGCAGCATCCTGGACTGAGGCGAAGATGAGTCTCCTCTGCCCTGCCCGGGATTCAAGAGTTTAACTGCAGCGGTGGGCCCCATCTCTGCTGGACCAGCCATAATCGGAAAAGGTCAGACAGGAGGCCCCACAAAGCCGCCTGCTAGCTCTGCAGAGCCAGCTCCTGTGCAGCTGCAGTAGCTATGGTGGTCAAAGCCGGATATTCACTTTCCTACTAGACCAAACAGATCTCCAGTACTTGGTAAAGACCACAATACCCTGAGCAGGAATCACCAAGAGCAAACACTGCAACGAACAGAAGAGCCCTGTAGAGTTATTCATTTGGAAAAGGTTAACCCGGCCTCTCCAAGAGAGCCTAACAGTGAGAGTAATTAACCGCTGCAACAATTTACCCAAGGTGATGGTGGATTCTCCATGACCGGCAAGTTGTAAATCGAGGTGGGATGTTTTTCTAGAAGATCTGCTCTGGGAACGATTGTGGGGCAGGTCTCTGGCCTGTGTTATACAGAAGGTCAGACTAACTCAGGGGTTCTCGACCTTTTTCTTTAAGCTCCCCCATGCTATAAAAAACTCCACGGCCCACCCGTGCCACAACAAATAGTTTTCTGCATATAAAAGCCAGGACCGGCATTAGGGGGTTGCAAGCAGGGCAATTGCCTGGGGCCCCATGCCACAAGGGCCCCCCGCAAAGCTAAGTTGCTCAGGCTTTGACTTCAGTCCCAGGTGGCAGGGCTCAGGGCCCCGGGCTTCAGCCCCACACAGTGGGGCCTCCGCTTTCTGCCCTGGGCCCCAGCAAGTCCAACACTGGCCCTGCTTGGCAGCCCCCCTGAAACTTGCTCGTGGCCCCCCCAGGGGCCCCAGGTTGAGAACCACTGGAGTAACTGATCACAATGGTGCCTTCTGGCCTTGGAATCTATGGACACGTAAAACACAATCATGAACCCACATTAATCACAATCAGGCATCGCAGAATTCCATTTGTATTTATTATCTGTAAAAATTTTATTTTAAAATGGATGTTTATTTCAAAGTATTTCTCTCAGTTGCAGAACGTTATGGGGGCGGGGCAGGGATGGTCAGACAATTGTTTAATGACAGGGGATGTTGAGATTCAAAAAGTTAAAGCTTTCTAATTATAAAACACAAGTTATTAACATTGCATCAAAATATAGAGCATAAATATCCTAAAATCAAGCTCTCAAATTCTCAAGCAGCATTTTTCTGACTTTGCCCATCTGTATATTTTAATGGTTATTCATGGAAATGTGTCTGTGTGCATGCACGGAAATCAATGCTTATCAACATTTACTGATAAAAATTTAATCCCACAAAGCCGTGTCATAATTTTGGACTTCACTACAGGAAAGTGATTAGTTTTAATAGATCAACGAAGACCTGCAAACATCACCACCCCAACTGCATAATCCAATTTTCCTTCAGACAACAATAAAACTGATTAAGAGTTAATTGTTAAAAACAATACTTCAAAATAATCAGAACTACCTCTGGAAGCACAACTTTACTGCTGGGCAGAAGCATTTCCAATGTTAACTTATACATTAAAGAGGCAAAGAAACGTGAAGAAAATCATACTGAAACCCAGTGATGCATCTAAACTACACAGTTCCAGATAATTCACAGCCGTGGATTTCAGATTACACTCCCACTTTTGTAATGGTAAAGCCTAGAAAACAGTTATCTGACTAGTTCTTCTACAGCAGGGGTCTCAAACATGCGGCCCGCGGCGTTATTTCCTGCGGCCCGCCATAGGCGCCAACTCCACTGGCAGCCAAGCTCCAAACATTACTGAGTGTTTATATTTTATTAAAACCCCTCTTTGCATTACAGTTTTTAAAAAAGTTAATACATTGACGTTTAATAGAATACTATATTACTCTTCATTTTTTTCATTTTTGACTATACTTTTGTATCATTGTATGAAAAGGTTTCAGTGATGCGGCCCTTGGGCCAATTTACTAGTTCTCATGTGGCCCTCGTGGTGATTTGAGTTTGAGATCCCTGATCTACAGCATCTTAAGTGTATGAGAAAAGTGTCGTTCCGCATTATTAGTATTAGTATTCACATAGTGAAATACAGAGAATCTTCAGTGCCTATATTGAAAGTATCAGAGGGGTAGCCGTGTTAGTCTGGATCTGTAGAATCATTTTCCACTGCTTGCATCCGAAGAAGTGGGTATTCACCCACGAAAGCTTCTGCTTCAATACCTCTGTTAGTCTATAAGGTGCCACAGGACCCTTTGTCGCTTATACTGAAAGTGTGTCTTTGTAAAAGAATTTTGCTCAAGGGCAGAATTCTACATTAAGAAAACTCTCCCTGTCAAAGATCACATAGGCTGCACCCAGCTATACGCTATTAATACCTTCCTGACCCTTGCTGGATCAGAACCACAAGCATCTCATCCCCTTTAAATCACAGCCATATTTAGCGTGTCTGGCGGGTGACCAATATGTGAAATGTGTTTTGTGTTCAAAGAATCCAAAGGACAAATCTTCCTAAACCCAAGAGTCCAGCGCTAACAACGATCAGTACCTGCATTGGCGCTGCAGACATCGTTAACCCTACAGGAACCCATGAACGGCAGGAGCCAGGAATCATATGTTTTAAGTCACAAGTGATTTTTACAAAGCATCAACAAATCCATAGAAAAATGACCTTTAATAAAGGATGTGGCAGGTTGCTATTTCATGCCTCCTAGTCAGAGAACATGAGCATTAAACAGACATATGTCTGAACCCTGAAGTAGAAAGGTTTTCCATGGGAAGCCAGGCACTAAGGCAAGCAGAGAAATATTAAGATCCCTTTAATTTGTTTGAATTTCAATCTTTAATTAACACGTCAAATGACTATTTACACAAGAATGTAATCTGTCTAGAAGTCAAATCACACGCTCTTTCCCCGGGAGCAGCAGGCTGAACTGAAGCTGCCGCACAAGCAGTGACAGTGTGATGCATGCTGACAGCCCAGCCAGGACCGGAATACTTAAGCACTAGCTATTTGTAGGAGACAGAACGTTTGTGCTGGGGCACTTTTTATGGATTTTCATGAAAGCTGTAATCACTACAGCTCTAAGTGCAAAAATAATTCTTGGAATGACCAAGGAATCTGAAAGTGTGTTAATTCCACTTTCTTGAAGTCTGGCTTTGAGGATTACAAGGCCACGGGTCTTTTCACTCAAATAGAGGCAAGAGCAATCAAGAATGCATTGAACAAAAGGCTGCTAAAGCTTTATATGGACTATTTTCTGCTTTCTTTGAAGACCAAATTTGAATGCCCCAATTTTCTCATTTATTAATTTTATCCTTTGATCTCAATGCTGAAGTGCATTTTTCTAGAATTATGCTTAAGTAATCAAATTCAACAGCAGTACAGGGAATTGACGTTTCCATGGAAGAAACTTACTGTCACTTTTGTTGCTAGCAGATTGAAAGTCACCACAATGGGAAGAGTAAACTTACCTGCAATTCTTACTCTCTGCAGTTAGTGGTTGTAACAGAGCCAGGTTTGCTCCAGGTTTTCTGTCTCCTGTGTGAAATTCAGAGGCTGACTAGCAAGCTAAAAGAATTCAGAACTTTGGGTCAGATTATGTGAGCCAAAGGCTAAGCTAAAATGTTATGGCTTCCAACTGCCAAACTCCTCTTTGACAAAGAAACATGCATACAAAATAGAGCACTAGGACTATCAAGGGGAAGCAGATAACCGCTGTAGCAGGTACACTAGCACTAAGTTGCTCTTAAACTTTTCAGTAGCCTAAGTTACTAAACAACTTAAGTATTTGCAGCATTCCCATGGTACCCTCTTACTTGAGGGAATACCTCTGGAGTTAAATAGGAAAGCAGACAAAACCCTGCAAACACAGAAGTAACATTATCTAAAGAAAACCGGAAAGTGTCGTTTATTTTGGAGACCGGCACTGTGCCTTCCGAGAACAAGACTAATTGACGAACATTTTCTCCTCCTCCAAAGTAAATGCAGCAGATAACAAAGCTATTCTTCCAGAATCTATACAGCTCCTTACTCACACTGAAAATAAGAGATCTGGAAACTGAAAATGATCAGATCAAAAAATGTAGCCCAATCCCCAACCTAAACACATTCGTTTCCAGTTGGGGGAGAAGGGAAGTTATTTGACTCGTGGATAGAGGAAACATTTCCATAATGTAACTACTAAATAGTCATAGCTCAATCTATCCCGATACACTGCTGCAAAACATTAATTAAAACCCTTGGAAATATTCCAAGTTTACATCTGATTCAAACACAAGTCGAGGAAACTTTTCTTTTTATATTTCTAACACAATGAAATACAGATTAAGGCACAATTCAGTATGTTATGTAAATATTTGTACTAGGGACACAGCATATAAAAAGGTACCCTGAAGTCAAGGAAATGCTTATCAGCATTTCACTGGCAAAAGAAGAACAGTTGTCTGCTGGCGCTAGTCTCCAAGTACCAGCATGTGCACTGAGAGATACTATGCAATAAACATCCTGTCGTGTCCTTAATTAATCTCGATGCCTTAAAAATATCACATCTGGACTATGGTTGCATCAAAGGATGGACCTGCCAGAACTGCAAATTGTCTGACCCATGGTGCACAGTGTGCCCCCTTTAGACTGAAGCTATATTTCCACGCACAACATGTTGGTGTCCTGATGATATGGCACCTATACCACAGTGGCCTATTATACTGGTGCTTCCATGTTACTCCCATGGGTCACAACAGACACTGACAGCATTCTGACACATCACCCTATTAGCTCTCAGACGACCCTGAAGGCCCCAAAGTGAAACGGATGCTATAGTCCAGGGATCTCAAACACGCGGCCACCAAGCTCCCTGATCCCTAAATGGCCCCCTCAAGGATTGAACTCACAACCCTGGGTTTAGTAGGCCAATGCTCAAACCACTGAGCTAAAGCTAAAGGCTTTGCGTAGCTCTTTTCCAGTTTGGTGAAAAGAGGCAAGGGCCGAGAGGTGGAACCCTCCCTCCTTACTTAGGCTGCCCAGCAGGCTCGCAGGCCCGGCCAGACGGAGGGTGGGAACATTTAACATGTTTAAGCAGACACTTGGTCGTGCCACCTAAGGAGGCTACCAACTAATGTACTGGTTTGAGATGCTTCTAGTTCCAGATTGGCAAGTGCTCCAGAACGTTAGCTGATCAGCCAAGCGCTCCTCAAGGAAAGCTTCGACACATGCATCCCATTACACTAGCGGTTTAGTTAAGAGAGGCTAATGGCGCCATCAGAGCGGTTAGGGTTTGCAAGGTAAAACTGTTCCCCCTTCCCATATATTTATTTTGCAGCTATCGTTACCAAAAAAAAGGACAAGACACGTCAGGTAATACATCCAACATACATCCAACAGCAAGCACAGGGGCAGTCTATACAAGGGGTGTGGCCTGGGCACTGCAGATGCCATTGAGCTCTATTCTACCTTCAGTGCCCGTGAATCACTCTTCTAAACAATAGATAGCCCGTGCACAGCGCTGGGGGGAAAGACTCCTGAGCATTTAGCTTCAAATGCCAAATGTTGGGACGTGTAACACGGCGAACTGAAAAATATTTAAACAATCACCAAACCACAAGTGCAAGCGGCTAGTCTGCAGGCTAACGAATGCCCTGGAACTTTGCGCCCAGAATTCTCCCCCAGGGCCAAGATTGCCATGGGGAAAAGGCAGAGGAGGGGGGCAGACTGCCAGAGAGCCAGTTATGCCTCTCTGACCACCTGGGTCAATCTGTCCCAGGCCTGACAGCTGACTCCAGGGGAGCGCCCCAGGCTCCAGCCACGGCACATTTCTAAACTGGAGGCACTGGTGGGGAGGGTGGGGAATGTCTGCTGTGGCGGTTTAAACCTGCCAGGGACCTCTCCATACATGGGGCAATGAATCCCCTGTTGAGGAGACGTGGACGCTTCTCACTCCCTTTGCACTGTAGGTACCCCAGAGTCTGCACCTGTGTTTCCAGAGCTGTGTCGGGGACAAGAGGGACAAGGTGAGTGACGTAATGCCTTTTATTGGACCAACTTCTGCTGGCGAAAGAGACAAGCTTTCAAGCCCCACAAAGCTCTTCTTCAGCTCCTACATGTCCAGGCTTCTGCCACAGCCTCAGCGTAAAGTAGGTTTGTAACCTGGGTAAAAAAAGGAATCAATCATGTGGCTAGCTTTAGTCCTGCCACCCCACGTTGCTAGAAAGTGTTTTTCAACATTTTATATGCAGAGCCTCCCCAACGTCCGTGATGGAAATGCTTGCCTAAGACACTGCTTTATCAATCAGACAGCACACAGTCACTTTTGCATGCCTCACTGAGAAATTAGAGATAGAGGGTAATGAAACACAGACACATTAACCAGCGGGCTAATCAGCTGTGGCATGACAAATCTGCTCTGACTCGACCGTTGTCTCAGATTCTAAAGTGTACGGACCCAAATAGATCAGCGGCAAGTAAGACAAATAGACCCATCCATTTCCTGCCACAGATTCCCACACTCGTGCATAGTTTAAAGCCCAACCTTATCTGTTCTATTGCAATTATTCAGCTGCTTTCCCAAAAACCCTGGTTAGCGAGCTTGTGTTCAACTAGATCGGACAGTGCAGATAACACATTGGAAATGAAACTGCTACAAAGTACAAGTTTCTGAATTTCCTAAATAAAGCAGGACTGACTGCTATTTACGGCTTTGGTGCTGCTACGAAACAAGAGAAACGAAAGCGCTCGATGTGTGATAAAAATGTATATCAAGAATTACGTGATGAGGATCAAATCTAATACTGCTTTATAAATATTAGTTATCCTCAAGAATGGCAATGAACTACCACGTCCCAAACACAAGTGACCGGTTCATGGTCCGAGCATTTTGTGAGGTGGCTGTAGTGAAGCAGTTAGTTTAAACTAACCATACCGTTTATTGAACTACTTGCTGAAAATACTTTGCAATGATTTTATGGTGACGACTGCTACCAGTTAAGCAAGAGCTAAGGCCCAGCTCCAGCAAAGTACTTATGCATGTGCTTAACTTTAAGCACCCGAATAGACTTCATGAGGGGACTGCAATGGAAGTATTCACCTGCTTAAGCGAAGTGCTCTGCTGGATCTAATCAGAGATCAGAATTCAGAAAGTCTTGTCTTCCAGTTCTGAGTTCAGAATGCACCACTCCTCTAGACTGTGGCCCTATCTGAAGAGCTAAGAGGAAGGAAGGCGGTCCTATGGAGAACTGAAGACCACTTACCAAAACGCCATCCTTAACAGAATTTCCTCCCGGGAGAACTGGATCGAGCTTCTTTGCCTCCTGGGTATTTATTAGTAGGAAGAGGGAAATCTGCCTGTATCTGCTGCATAATATGTAAAACCTTATCCATCCGAGACTGAATACCAATGTAATACTGTCCTCACCAGTTAAACATGCATATTGAAGTACCTCTAGCTGCAGGATTCTTGGCATCAAAGACAAAGCAAGACGGCTTTATCATCCAAAAGTTAGACATATTTCTGTGAGCGAATTTTCAAAGCAGACAGATGAACTATATATAAAGATGTTTACTATTGGAAGTCTCTGAATGATTAAGGATTAATTAAATAGGCAATGAGCGACCAATAATAAACTGCAATAGATATTAACTTGTTTCCTAGCCCTGCTGGTCATCTGGATCCACTGTCATGTCAATAAACCCCATGTTAAAATCATGTTCCTGAACAAGGGGTGTCCTATGGCCCCCTTGGGAGCGGCTGTTGGGGAAGGGGCTCATGCAGAAGAGTGCGGCTGATGCAATCATTGTGACAGTGCAGGTTTTGAAATATTTCACATTTCAAATGAATAAGCCCCAGAAGAAGAGTCTAAACAGCAGCAGACACTGGACCGCTAAAGTAACATGCAGTGACAAAGAACAGTGCGGCCTCTGCCTCTACCTTGGTTTTGTGTTGGTCCGTCTCAACTCTCTTGAGCCCCACCTGCCAGAGACAAGTCTCCCAACAGCAGCTGGGAACATGATCCTGTTTCAGAAAGGGGGTTGCTCCGATAATCGAGGAGGCCCACTTACAGACAAGGGGTCAACCCAATTCTCACTGAAAGCCGCAATGGGGGTCAATGGGAGCTGGATCAGGCCCGGGGAAAGGGGTGCTTTGCTCCTGTGGACTCAGGCCTTGTCTACGCTGGGAATTTGCCCAAACTCAGCAGCCAATGACCAGCCACGGATATAGCTGCACTGGCGTCGACAAGGAAAGCCAAGGTTTACACCCCCGTTTGACACCAGATTCTAGCACACTGGTGCAAGTCACAGCATTTCTTGTATATTCTTGAGATTTGGCAATTTCAGAGGCCAGACATCAACTGCTGGAAGTGGTGCAGTTTCCCACTCCTGAGAGACTTGCTGTTTTTTGTACATAGAATCATAGAATATCAGGGTTGGAAGGGACCTTAAAAGGTCATCTAGTCCAACCCCCTGCTCAAAGCAGGACCAATCCCCAATTTTTGCCCCAGATCCCTAAATGGCCCCCTCAAGGATTGAAATCACAACCCTGGGTTTAGCAGGCCAAAGCTCAAACCACTGAGCTATCCACCCCATGCACATTCTTGAAACTTCCGCCCAACCTGGACTAGATTTAAACCAGCAACTTAGAGATGAAACTTTCTGTCTCACATCACTTGTCACCTGAGCCTTAGAGCCCAACCTCATATATAAAAACTTATTTCTAACCCCATATATAAAAGCTTGTTTCACTGGTGTGGAAGCGTAACAAAATGCTGAAGGGATGACTGGTGGGTGAGTCAGGACTAAGTTCACATCCAAATGATTTAACAGGAAGCCCAATCAAAAATAAACAACCAAACCAACCCTCAACACCCTATCAAAGCATACCCAGACCCCAGCAGCGTCTTTATTGCCCCCCAAAGAGGGAGGAAAGGCCAGAGGCTTCATGTGACTTTGTTATTGCTATTGATTTTTCATGGAAGGCGCTCAGATACTGTGATGATGGTCAGCAGCATAAAACCTTAGGAGATAAGAACATACGAATGGCCATAGTGGATCAAACAATTGATCCATCTAGCCCAGTAACTTGACTTCTGACAGTGGCCAATTATCAAGTGATCCATCCCATCATCCAGTCCCAGCATCTGGCAGTCATGGGGTTGTGTCCCTGACGATTTTGTCTAATACTCATTGATGGACCTATCCTCCAGGAACTTCTCATATTCTGTTCTGAACCCAGCTATCCTTTTGGCCTTCAGAACATCTCCTGGCAACAAGTTCCACAGATTGACTATGCATTGTGTGAAGAAATACTTCCCTTTCTTTGTTTTAAATCTGCAGCCTATTAATTTCATTGGGTGACCCCCTAGTTTGTGTGTTATATGAAGGGGTAAAAAACACTTCCCTATTCACTTTCTACAGTGCAGTCATGATTTTATAGACCTCTATCATATCCCCCCTTAGTCTCTTTGCCAAGCTGAGCAGCCCCAATCTTTTTCATCTCTCCTCAGATGGCAGCTGTTCCATACCCCAAATTGTGTTTTTTTTTTTACTCTTTTCCATTTCTAATCTTTTTGAGAGGGGCAACCAGAATGGCTTGCGATATTCAAGGTGTGGCATACCGCAGACCTATATAGGGGCATTATGATATTTTCTGTCTTATTATCTATGCCTTTCCTAACGGTTCCTAACATTGTTCTCTTTTTTGACTGCCGCTGCACAATGAGCAGATGTTTTTGGGAAACTATCCACAGTGACTTTAACAGATTAGCAAGGCATGATTTCCCTTTACAAAAGCCACATTGACTCTCCCCCCGACAAATCGTGTTCACTTGTGTGTCCCGCACCTGGGTCCGGGACAGTTCCTCAGATCGGTCACCTAAAAAGAGTGGCTCAGGTTTGGGAATCTCCCTCACATCCCCTGCAGTGTAGTCTGATGCAAAGAATTCGTTTAGCTTCTTCGCAATGGTTTTGTCTTCCTTGAGTGCTCCTTCAGCACCTCAATCATGCAGTGGCCCCACCGGCTGTTTAGCAGGCTTCCTGCTTCTGATGTACTTAAAATAATTTTGCTATTAATTTTCTGAGTCTTTTGCTAGTAGTTCTTCAAATTCTTTTTTGGCCTAATTACACTTTTACATTTGACTTGCCAGAGTGTATGTTCCTTTCCTTTTTCCTCACTTCGAGAATGCCTTTGTCCTTATCTGCTTCTTTTACTCTCTTGGTTAGCCATGGTGGAATTGTTTTGGTCCCTTATTTTTTTTATTTCGGGGTATACATCTAGTTTGACCCTCTATTATGATGTTTTTAAAAAGTTTCCAAGTAGCTGGCAGGCATTTCATTCGTGGCTGTTCCTTTTAATTTCCGTTTAACAAAATGTTTGTGTAGTTCCTCTTTCTGAAGTTAAATGCTACTGTGTTGGGCATCTTCAGTATCCACTCCCCACACCTCCAAGGACATTAAACTTAATTATATTATGGTTGCTATTACTGAGTGGTTCAGCTATATTCACCTCTTGGACCAGACCCTGTGCTCCACTGAGGATTAAATCAAGAATTGCCTCCCCTTGTGGGTTCCAGGACTAGCTGCTCCAAGAAGCCGTCATTAATGGTGTCTAGATTACTTGGGGGGAAGCTGAAAGCACTGAGGAAAGAGGTTATTTTCAAAGCACAAAGGGCAGCCAGAAGTGGGGCATCTAACTCGCATTTTGCCTTTGAGAGCCTCCCCCAAACCTACTAGTGCATGAACAATCTGTAATACCATAGAAACCTAGAATATCAGGGTTGGAAGGGACCTTAGGAGGTCATCTAGTCCAACCCCCTGCTCAAAGCAGGACCAATCCCCGATTTTTGCCCCAGATCCCTAAACGGCCCCCTCAAGGATTGAACTCACAACCCTGGGTTTAGCAGGCCAACGCTCAAACCACTGAGCTATCCCCCACGGACTATCAGCAACTGGAGTGAAACCCATGTCTCCTGTCCCGATTTTTTCTTTAACTGTATGCCACTTGTCACTGATTCTTCTGTCAAATCCTTCAATTATGAGCCTCTTTCTTTGTACCGTCTTCTCCTATCCCCTTCCCCTTTATTTACTGCAACATCACACTGACAAGACCCTCCTCCCCCTGCACCGCTTCAGGAGTTGATTAGCAGCAGAGTCAAAGGAATTCGAGAGAGCACAGATGTTTGGGAAGCTCAGCTGGCCTCAACCCTTTTTGGTAGGCCTGCACCACCACTGTCCCGTCCTGCTCACCCTCAAGTGCAATTCCTGATCCTTATCACCCCAATGCACAGGGCCAACCTATGGCATAGAGAAGGCTAGGAAGAGGATTCTTTAGTAGACACCCCCAATATAAAGAGTTGGGGTTCAAGGAAGGGAAGTGTTTAGGTCTCTCCTGCTGGAGCAGTGGAACGTAACTGCTTGTTTCTCCCAAACTCAGCCTGAAAAGGAGCCTTAGGACTATCTTCACAAGACGAAGGGTTAGTCCCTTTTTATAATGCAGGGTGAAACACATTGATATTCCTATGGCTCTCCGAGTCAAAGCGCCCGCAGCCACTCTGCAGGGACCAAAGGCCAGGTTCTGCTCCAAGTGGCGTCGCTCATTCTAACTCAGTCCACCAGGCATCTGCCACTGAGCTGCTTCCTGCTCGAGCCAGCCTTCTGTGTCTGCTGCGAAGCATGTGTCAACACAGCGCAGCACTCAGAGCGGAGTGATGGTGATGCCCAGCGACCGCTGCCGAGGAGAATTCCTTTCGGGGCGGGGAGCTGGGGGCAGGGGATATTTTTACTGCATTCTTTTGCCTCCCAAACTCCAAGTTTTGAAAGCAAAAATGGGAATTCCTTTTGTAGTGATCGGAAGGCAGAAATTTATTCCACGTTCCCCCCCACACACCCCCAATATCCTCTTTTCTATTAGATGAGTGCTGGATCAGAAGTTTTAATTGCCACCATAAACCTGGTATAATATCTGCTGACTTCCCCTCTTCAGAAAGAATGAATGCCAATTTGGCAGCCACTCCAGACAGGTCCCCTATCCATTCCCTGAGCGAGGAAAGGGAGAGGAGCAGGAAGCCTTACTTCGTGAGAAGTGTCTGGTTTCAGAACGCCTGGTGATGCTTGGCCAGCGACCAGCTCTCTGGACTGCTGTAGCCTGTTACATCATTACAACAGTGTGTCCCTAGACTCACTTGTACTTTATTGTCTGGAGCCACGCAAGATAAGCTAATGCTTCCCATGGTTTCCCCACATCAGGGACAGGATGATGCAGTAAATCCACTGACAATGTCATGCAGCCGACAACGAGTACATCTACACTGCAAATAAAAACACAACAAAACCAAAAACCACGGCAGCAAATCTCAGAGCCCAGATCAAGCGACTCAGGCTCACACTATAGGGCTAAAAATAGCAGTGTAGATGTTCCCACCTGGGCTCTGAAACCCGGTGGGAGGGTAGGTCTCCGAGCCTGAGTGGAACACCTACCCTGCTATTTTTAGCTGCGTAACACGTGCCCAAGCCAGTTGGGCTCAGACTTGTCACCGCTGGGGTTTTTCGGTTTTTTCCTCCCCTTCCAGCGCAGACCTACCCCGTAAGGACCCAGAGTCAATCTACACTTTGGTTTCCATTCCCAAACTCAAGTCTAGTTATTGGCTCAGCCTCTGCAAAAAACTCATTCTTTACCAGATCAGAGGAGCAGCAAGCTGGCTGTTGGATTAAAGCTTGTGTCTCCCACAATGCGGGTGACGGAACTAATTTTTGATTTATCGAATGTGTTTTCAGACACCTGCTAATATTTTAACATTTCATGTATGTCTCTATAACCCACCCTGGAGCTGAGCTCCCCATGTGTCCTTTTAAGCAATGATTTCTGTTCCAGAAACTCCTCTAGGATGGGCACAGTCAGGCATCCAGACTAAAATCGGGCCTTCTTTAAAAAAAAAGTCTTGAAAAATGCAAATTCCCCACAAGAAGTTGACAAGCGTATGGTGTATGCAGGAGCTACTCAAACCAAACCATTTGTCTTCCTCTGCTCTCCCTTACGGCAGCAATTAGTCAAAATACTGAGAGCCGCACTAATACTGATTGCATATAAACAAAAAAGAAAAGGCCTTTCTTTCACATTAGGCCTCCTTAGGAACACAGGACAACAGCTTTGCCAAGTGGACACAATATCAATCAGGAACAGAAAGAGGAGCAATAAGCGTTAGGATAACATACATCAAGCAAAAGGAGATTTTGAAAACAAATGCCGTTTTGTCCGTTGATGTAAGGGACATTCTTTTGTTTAACCCTGTTTACTTTTCAGTGTCTTGTGCCTTTTCGTCCCATTTTTACTCAAAAATTTGGCACAAATCCAGGACAGATTGCCCACATATCTATTTTAAAGAACAAGTCAAAATAACTGTCTATCTACTGTGACAAAGTTCCTCCTCTACCTCGGTGGGTCCTGCGCTTATTGGCGGATTTTTGTTTGCCTCAGAGATCTTCCTCTCTGGTAGAACCCACAGTCTAGATCAACTCCTCCTGTGACAGGAGTTGGGAGTTTTGGGGGGAACCCAGGCCCCCCCTCTACTCCAGGTTCCAGCCCAGGGCCGTGTGGACTGCAGCTGTTTAGAGTGCCTCCTGGAACAACTACACGACAGCTATAACTCCCTGGGCTACTTCCCCATGGACTCCTCCCAACACCTTCGTTATCCTCACCACAGGATCTTCCAGCAGTACGCCTTCTCACTCTCGGCTCCTAGTGCCTCTTGCTCCCAGCTCCTCGCATGCAACCTCCTTCCACAGCTCCTGACATGCGCCCCTCACTGACTCACTGGGAGGCTTTTGACTAGTTTCAGCCAGCCCCTGATTGGCTGCAGGTGTCTCAATCAACCTCCCTGCCTTCTGGAAAGTTCTTAGTTGGCCCCAGGTGTCTTAATTGACCTGGAGCAGCTTCCATTTACTTATTCTGGTACCATGGATTTGTTTAGCCTGGGGATAATATATCTATCTCCCACTACTTTCCTATAGCCATCTGGCCTTGCCCCGTCACACTACCCATGTCTATATAAATAAAAGCAGGGCAAGAAACAGCTGCATATGAGTGACGATCATTTTACCACAACCTGGAAAGAGGGCTATATCATTTTTCAGCAGAGCCAGGGTTTGACTTCTGTAGCAATTACTGAGGAGAAAATGCTAATCCTCCTTTAGTCGCAAGGAGGCTGCCATTTGAACAATCTAGACCAGGCGTGCTGGTGATCCCGGATCTTTGGCAGTCATGGTAACACTGACAACTGTGTGATAACAATTCCCATCTTAAGTTTAACAAGCTAGAGTGTGAGATGAAAGTTTGTGTCATGATTCTAATACAGCATTCACAGAGGAAGAGACTTTGGTCGTCAAGAGACGAGTGCTGCTCAAGAATATTTTCAAGTGAATCTTTCCTGTAAACACCATTAATGAACTACACAGTCCATGACAACATACCAGTGTGAACAAGGGTTTAGAAGGAAACGTCTGGCGAATCAATGTATGATAAAAACACCTTCAAATATGAACTTCCAGTGGGATAGCAGCTACAGGGGGACTCTGCCCAATTGAACAGCCCTGCATGTCACTCCTCCTCTATCCCTCAATTTAAAAAAACCCATTATGTATAATTTCTTTAATTACTTGATCTTCGACAAGAGATTTCTCTCTGAGCACCACATTCTGCCTCCTTCAAGGATCCCTTTCGCTTTATTTACAAGGTCTAATGCAAAAACCAGAAACATCCGAACGCATGCTCACAGCTTAGTGGGGACTTGAGTTTCTTGTTCAGAGGTGCTGACCAAGAGTCAGAGCATGTGGGTTCAAATTACTGAAGGAGTTTTCCTGTAAAGCCTCAAGACCATGTACCAGATGGGGCAGGTATAGGGTCACTTTCAGCTCTGTGGGTTTATCCATTTACTGTATTTTTAACTTTGTTCAAGTCCCTGGAAACAAACAGAACCCCCTTCCCTGCTTCCCCTCCCACACCCCTCACATGTATGTGTCAATACAAGGAATGCAACAAACCACCAGGCCAAATTCTCTTTGGGTCAGGGAGCTCTTCCACTTTGGGCTCCTGGCATATGGAGAGCCGAGGAAAAGAGGGCTTTTTAATTTCCAAAAAAACGATGGCTGGAAAATGAACCCAGACAAACTCCAATTAGAAATGAGGCACACGTTTTTAACAGGGAGGGTGATTAACCTCTGAACAAACTATCAAAGAGTGGTGGGGGGCGAAGGGTCTCCATCTCTTGTGTTCAAATCAAGAGCCGATGTCTTCTTGGAAGATCTCCTTTAGCCACACACACGTGGGCTTGATACAAGGGTAAGAGGGTAAAATTCCATGGCCTGCACGCCACAGGAGGCCAGACAACAGGCTCATACTGGTCCCTCCCGGCTTTAAAAACCCATGACCCTTCTACAGACAGCTTGGAGACATGTGTACCCAGCTTGTCAAGCTGGGGTCCTTGAGGAAAGTTGACTTGTTTATGGCCTTTCCACCCTGTTGCTCTAGGGAGCCAACAGGGCGCAGCCTGGGATTCCGAGGCTATTGTCCAAATCCAGGCCACTTGTGCGGTGAAGCAGCAGCTGCAAAAAGTGAAACCTCCCCCAAGACAGACGAGCTCCAGCAAGGTGGCTCTCCACCTTTTTGGGACCAGGACCCATTTGTAAACATTAATGGCCAGTCCCGACCCAGAAAATAGCTCAAGTGAAAAACACACAAGTAGTTTGACCCCAAAATACTTATTAGCCACCGTGCAGAGACCATCAGCCCCTCCCGCCCGCTGCCTTAGCCCTGTCACGGACCCTGCCATCATTGGTGCCTCCCCATTTACTTCCTCACCCGCCGCTTGGCGCTCCGTGCAGCCTCCCCAGGAGCACGGGACCAGCCCACAGCAGAGCGCAGTCCCAGAGCCTGTGCCCCCTATCGCCCCCGCGCGCTGCAGGGCACTGCGCCCAGCTGCCCAACTTGCCAACTTCTCGGGAAAGGCCAAACGTGCGTTCCTGGCCCCTGGCACCGAAGCGAGCCCCACGGCGCTACCAGCAGGAATGGAAGGGGCACAAGGCATACGGCCAGCCTTGGCCCCACCACAAGCGCCCAGCGTGCCGGGCAAAGTTTGCACGGGCACATGCAGGGCTCTGCAAGGCCCAGCTGCTTGTAGAGCGCCAGGTGTACTGGCTGCAAAGGTGCCCCACGGAGACTCTCCCCTTCCCACTGCTCCTCTGGGACTCCATCCCCTGGGATTCTGGCATCCCCCCACTGCTTTGCGAGGCAGGAATAATCCTCCTTCCTGCCCCCCAGTGCTCACCAGCTGCCCCGGGTTGGAAGGGGCTGATTGGGGGTCCCCTCCCTCTTGGGGCTGCTGCAGCCCAAGGCAGGGGATGAACCCAGGATGCTGAAAGTTGCCCAGCGGTACCCAGGCAGATCTCTTCTGCCAGGCTGCACTTGCTATCCTCGCCTGCAGATACCCATCCCCTACTCTCTCAACCTGCCGCCCCTCACCAGAGCCGCCACATGTCCTCCGAGCAGCGCGGCGGGCCGCTCGCGAGGCAGCTAGGCACCAGCAGAGGCTGCCACGCACAAGGCAGAAATAGGCAGGCAAGCCAATAGTCCCCACCACAAGGCAGTCAGCTGGAGGGGCTGGGACGCGAGACCCCCACACCCCAGTGCCGTCTTTCCCATAACCCTTCGCACGTTGCATTCAATCAGCTAATCGGTGGCACCTACATGTTCGAATAGCTTTATGGGTATGCAAAGTGGTAACACACAGGGAAGCAGAAGTGGCATCTATTTAAACCCACTTTTGGGTTGCGACCCCTGGGTTGAAATGCTGCTCGAGCAGACTCGCTATACAGCCCAGGGTGTCTTGCACATGGATGCAGTTAGGGTTATTAATGCCAGCTTCCGCCTCAGTACGGGAACACTGGAGTTAATTCTTTCGTTTTGACAGCCCAAGTGAGGGAGCCGGATGATCTGCCGGAAGAACTCCCTCAAAACCTAGCCAATGACAGTAAGGAGAAGGACTCTAACAAACACCATCGCTACTTGGCCTCTCCCTGGCTCTCACGAGCCAATTATCTATGTCTGGCAGAAGGTGGATATCCTCTTGTGGAGGACAAGTTGTGATCATTCTATGATTCTATGATTTTAGTAAAGGGAAAGAGTTCCCATCCATTCCCCGGCCTATGACTTTCCTGTTGCTTGGGGAGCTTGGCAGAGAATCTATGTGTGTGGAGGGTTGGCATGCCAAATCTCAGAGACCACCACTTGCAAGGGGGCAAAACAAGAGCTACTCTGCAAACCTGAAGTTTAAACACTGCGTAAGGCATTTGTTTACAAGGCTTTTTGGTCATTTGTCTGCACATCCAAACTTCATGGGTGTCTTACTTCAAAACCCAGTTTCAATTCAAGACCCTTTCAGTGACTGACTGCTGTTGGCTCAAGTACAGCAGCACTTTATAATAACGTGGCTATTAGCAACATATTGGGCTATTTAGACAAGTGTACTACTCCCTTCTATATAGAATATTGGTCAACATCAAGCAAGATTTGAAAATACAAGTATTCTTTGTTTTTAATATTCTTGAGTAGAACTAATTCCGATTGTTTCCGTATTTAATGTGACAGTCAACCAAGCTCTTGTTTTGTCCTTCAGAGAGCAAGCAAAACCCCAACGACAATTCAACATCCGTAATAGCTCTAGGCTATAAAACAGATTCGCCTCTTTCCAGGCCCTTCTTTTTAATAGCCATATTTTCTTAGATACGGTTTATGATTCAAACATGGATATTTCTCCTTGTATGCCAGTCAGAAATGTCACGTCATAAACATTCATTCTGGTCAGGATCTTGTTGAGTCAGCACTTCCTGGTAGCATTTCCAGACAGCATCTTTGTTTTCCAATCCCCTCCTCTCAAACCACCAGAGCAGAGGGATCACAACCTTTTTTCCACAGCGTGAACCACGTCTAAAAGGTGATTGCAAAAGAGTTTTTATTTTCTTTGGCATTTCTACAGGGGACCTGAAGGGGGTGGGTGAGCAGGTAGTTTCTTGTTTTATTTCAGTTTGTTTTATCTGCTCTTGTTTTGTACTTTCCAGTTCTCAGGCATGTCACGTGGGGTCTGCCCAGGTTTTGCTGAAAGACTCCTGGGAAGAGCTCAGGGACGTTAACTGAGTGCTCCATCATATTAGCTGAAGTACTGAATCTTTAATGCAGGCATTTTTCTCCAAAGTGTCAGACACATGTTTGTTCTTGTAAACAGTTAAACATTCTGAGTAAAAACCCTTCCACCCCCTGGTGTTCCACTCCCGCCTTCACCTCTTGTGATGTCACCATTCCACTCGCTGTTTAGTCAACATGGAGTCTGCGCATGCAGGCAGAAATTGAAGTATGTCTAACTCAGGGACACGGATACGGATATCAAACCACAGGACTCCCTTCTAAGTCTTCTTTATAGAACAAAAAACAGAAAAAATAAATAAAGGGGCCCATCTTTTTTTGCCTTTGCATGTCATCTTGGAGCGAGAGAGACTGTCTCGTGGATACCTGCCCCTCCCATTTGTGATCACATGATATCCCTGTGGCAACTACAGCAATTGCTTGCACGGAAGAGTAATAGTAGAAGAGTACTTAAGGTATTTTTAGTTGTTTTAATGCAATTTAGCAACACCCCAGGACCACCAGCAATGACAGAATCCTAGGACCAGCCAACAATCCACAGTCCATCACCAAGCGCTCCATGTGCCAAAGAGCTAGAGAACCAATCCACTAGACCATACTCCCTTCCCCTCCCTACCTTTGCAGTCTTGTACTTACACCAGAGAGGACATTCAAATGTAGGAATACCGAACAAAAATACTGGGAAGGGTAAGACTAGATTTACAGGGGAAATTAGCTTAGAAGACTACAAAAAACAGCAGTATTGTATGATGGAAGTATCTCCACCGGGCAGTGCTTTGAGAGAGAACATGATGATGGTTGTGTTACAGCTACTTTATACAGCCTTCAGATAATCCAGGATTTCTCTCTGCATATAAAAATTATATAGATCTTGTAGAATGAGTACACATTTTCTCTGGAGAAGTCTTCTCCTTTTGGCCTGCTTCCTTAATTGCCAGTTTGACCTGCTAGAAAGCTATAGTTTTGTAAGCATAGCCCTCACTTTGGGTAGTCAAATAGCACAGTACATAAGTTTTCCCCAAGCTACTGATTTGCTTCTGCCGTCCTAGTGGTAACAGTCAGTAGGGTTTGTTGCACTTGCCTGCTGCCTGCCTGAATGATGCAAGAAGGAATTCTCAGACCCACACAGCCAGCTTCTCTGATTCCAGTCTACTCTTCTCAGGCCTGATCTATGCTAGGAAAAACAACTCCCATAGTTCACCACAGGTGCAGCTCCAGTCGTGCAAACAATGGCGGAGCCATTGTGTAAATGGGACTCAGGAATTTTTACTTTAGTGCCATCTAACCTTGCTCCAAATAATCTAGGACTACAACCGTAAGAGAAAAGAGCTCTATTACCACCAAAAAGGGATCTTCCTGAGAAGATCAGGCAAATCCTCTGGCCACCTTAGCAAACACCACAAGGCCTCCACTGTAACCAGCACGACATTTACAACAAACTCACTCATACACACGCACCGGCTGTGATAATGGGGCCTACAAATTTATCCTAATTGTATGCTCAACTGTAAGAGTGGGGACAGTTCATAAGACGTCAGGGTAACCTATCACAATGACAAATGCTGATGGGAAAAGTTATGAATGGGAGACAACTGAATTAGTCCAAAACAAACAAAAAAAACCGACCTGCTGATATAACTCCAGGACTGTGTGAAGATCATTCTGGTAAACAAGCAGCCAGATATCAATGAACCAAAATTGGCACTTCAGAAATTAGGCCTAACTGGTGAATAATGAGGAGATGGCCATTCCCCCATCACTCCCTTTTGGAGTCCTTAAGAGAAAGGACCCGGGGGCGAAGGCGAACGGGAAGAGGAGACAAAACACGGCAATTCCTGAATGAAAGGGGAAGGCGCAAGTCCCACCATTGCGGCTGCCACCCTCACCATTTCCCGCAAGCCAGGATTTAAGTAGCACCATTGGACCTTCCCTGAAAGATGTTCAGATCAGAACTGGCCAGAGAGGGGGACCCAGCTGGCTCCACCTCCTCCACCGACTTCGGCTAACTCCCAACCGCCACCTGGGATGTGAGACTTTGCCTACACTGTCATCACCCCCGTGTCTCCTTTTCCTTCCCCCGCCTTATTTCTTCTCTTTCCTGTCTCTCTTCTTTTGCCTAGTAAGAGTCTGGCTTAGCCAGCCAAGACTTCATAGATCATAGAATCTCAGGGTTGGAAGGGACCTCAGGAGGTCATCTAGTCCAATCCCCTGCTCAAAGCAGGACCAACCCCAACTAGATCATCCCAGCCAGGGCTTTGTCAAGCCTGACCTTAAAAACCTCTAAGGAAGGAGATTCCACCACCTCCCTAGGTAACCCATTCCAGTGCTTCACCACCCTACTAGTGAAAAAGTTTTTCCTAATAAAAAACTTCTATTTTGCAACCATGCTGTAAGCCTGTGAACAGGAAGAGGCAGCTGAAAGCAATGCCCTAAACAGCCTGGCGCTGGTACAAAAAAGTTTGCCCACTCTCAGAGCAGCTAATAAGAGTACACGCTGCGCCTGTGTTTATCCAGCAATGAGGCTGCAAGTAAAAGTCAACATCAGAGACAGAAGCTACATTTTCTCCCTTTGTTGTTCTTCACTCTCCCCTCGCGTGTCTGTGTCTTGGTGCCACAGGACTCTTTGTAGCTTCTACAGATCCAGACTAACACGGCTACCCCTCTGATACTTGTGTCTTGGTTGTGTTTGTAAGGAAATGGAACTGGACGTCAACGGGTCCATCCCATCTCAGCGCACTTCTTCACTTTTTTCTGTCTTCCAAACCCCGAACCTTGTTAAACACTGAGTTTGGACAGTTTCAGGGTCATGGTAACACCTTTGACCTCTGGATCCATATATTCCATTTCAATTAACAAGTCTTCTCCCACCCCCCCAAAAACAGCTACTTCAAGCAGGTCTTTTTGAGCCATTCTAGCCCGAGACTAGAGAAAGGCATGAGAGTGCACAGTGATCTTGTTTCGCTAGGTGGGAGATGCTCAGATAAGATGGTGATGGGAGCTCGTTGGAAACCCGAAGGTTGGCAGAAGTGAGGAGTAAGTTGGACATTGAGGCTGACTGTCTGACTAAGACACTGCTGCTGCTTTCCATTTCCAGGAAGGGGACGTGAAAGGTAGCCAGCAATCTTTTAGAGTTTTTTTTAAGTACAGTAAAAAATAAATTTGGTTTTTGGCTATTCCAGAGATCCAGAAGCTAAAATGAGCTGATGCTGGTTGACAGCTCAGCCAGTATCTCTAGGACAGCTCATCGGTTTTAAAAAAACAACCACCACCACCACCAGGGGAGCAGCAGCTGTCAAATTACAGCTGATGTCAAAAAACACGAGGCATTCGCTTCAGATTTCACTCCTGTCTGTCTCCCTGCCAGAGACTTCTGGCATTTGGAGGTAAAACGAAAGGAAATATTAACCACATTCACCATCAGCTCGGCATGACAAAGATGGCAAAACTACTAATAAAAAGGTCTTTTTACCTCTATGCAGAATTTTTAGTTTGTTGTATCACAACAAACTAATATTTAGTGTGACTGTTCGATCCGATATATTGTTCAAAATGTCACTTTGATAAACCAGTTCTAAGCAGCAGTTTAATTATTCTCTACCCACAGCATACATATTTCATTCTGTTAAACGGTGGTAGACTTTTTAATTAGCTAATCATCGTATTTGATTTTGAGTCTTCTTGAAAGGCTTCTGTGCTCAGTTACCTAAAGGTGTGGCTTTTTCCAGATTTGTCTAGATCTATTTTGGAGAAAATTCAAATAATGAAATATTAATGAGAGAAAGAGCAACCATAAGATTACAATAGATAAATACAGGTAAGCCATACGCCCACATGGAGGTGGGTAAGAGGAATTGCCATTGGACAACTGGTAACCTACTATAAAATATTTTAATCTTAACTTCAGTAGGATGGAGGAGGAAGAATGTTGAATCTGGTTTCATGATAGAAGGCATCATATTCGGTCATTTATGACCATGTTGGACTGGCATCCGTTGAAGAAAGTGGTTTAGGAGAACAAATTGTGGCTTGTGTCTAAAGAACATCAAATGCTTTGAGTGCTTACAGAAGATGTGAAACTGTGGGAATTTGCACTACTGCAACCCACATGGGAAGGTCACCTTTACGTACTCTACTAAATGCTTTTTAGGACCTAATTTAGCAAAGCACTTAAGAGCTAATAATCTTAAGCTCTTATCCAGCACTTTTTATCAGCAGATGTGAAAGCCCTTTGCAAAGGAGGTGAGTATCATTATCCCCATTGTACAGATGGGGAAACTGAGGCATGAGGCGGGGAAGTCACTTGCCCAAGATTCCCCAGGAGGTCAGTGGTAGAGACGGGGATCGAACCGAGGTCTGTCGGGTCTCACTCCAGTGCCCTGTCCATTAGGCCAGACAGTGGCTTTAGAGAATCTATTCCCAAGTTTAAGTGTTTGTACAATTGTAACAATTGCGTGGGTATGTCTACTGCAGCGGATACATTGTTAGCATCTATACAATTTCTTCTCCTACTTGAAGATATTTTTAGATTCTTGGAAGTAGCCAGTACTTTTAAAGACACAGGTAAAGTGACCTTGGATGGGAGCTGGCAAGTTGTTTTAATCCCCCAAGACACAAGCATCAGAACAGGAAACAAAGCAGCTATTTCATCGCTGCCTCTGAAGATTTTCAAGATCCACAGCAACAGTGCATTGCACTCCTTCTGCCACAGAGCTGGCAGATCAATCCATCTTACTCCTCGGTGCCTAGCACGGAAGCATCAAAGAGCCAGATGCTGTTGTACTAGTGACTTGTTGTGCAGACCCTGGTAGTAGGATCTCACATGGCCACCAGCAAGGTCCCTGTTATATGAAGTAAAGGGAAAGAGGGGGAATGAAAGGATTGTTACAGTATCATTTAGGAGAAGCCCGATGGAAAGTGCAATTCTTTTTTTCAGTGTAAATGAAATCAAGCAGCTGTCACAGACCTGAACAGATAGCAAATTAAAAGAAACGTTACTTAAAGTAAGGTACAAAAATAAAGAACCAGTAAGTTCCCAGCACTGTGCTTGACCAGCCAACTCTGTACCATCAGTAGGGTTGTTTTTTAATTATTTTAATTTTTTGGTTTGCGCTATTTCACTAAAAAGTGATTTAGTGTTAAAGTCTTTTAATCTGCCTCATGTAAGAAGAGTCTCCCAATCGGCAAACGTTATTTTAACTACATGCATATTGAGCTCTACAATATCACAGAGTTATTCAAAGAATACAGATATTCCCTCCTCCTTTTCAAGATGTTGTATGAACATTGGGCCAGACGCTGCGGACACCAACAGCCTACTAACTATGCTCACACGAATCGAGTTACCTGCATGTGTATTTGCAGGACTGACCCTATTAAGGCCCCAATCTGCACACGCTGGGTGGGATTTTTCAAATTTCTAGATACCCTGTTCCTTTCATTTGAATGAGAACAGCTTCCAAAGCCCTTAGGCAGCTTTGAAAAAAATCGCAGCAACTACAGAGATGCTCAGTTTAAAGTGCAGTCACACTGAGGTCAACAAGGTTGCTCAACTGATTAAAGTGCTGACAAGAATCATTTGCTTTATCATCGAAGTTTGGTTTGACGGCAGCATCAGGGCCTAAAGGGCAAGGGAAAAAAAGTTTTGAACCAAGTGATACGGGTGACACAAAGGACCGCTGGTAGTTCACTACTCTGTCATTAACTTTTGTCAGGCCTACCTGGCACACTCACTACCCCTAACGCTGTCATAATCTGTATTTATAAGGTGTCATGTAAGGTATTACACTAACTGGTAACATGCTGGTTCTGAAAATCATCATGTGGTGTACGTGCAGGGTGTACACGAAGAGTTACAAATGCGTGCTACAATTATGTTCTTTAAATGGAGTTTGGCAATGCATAAGCCAGTCTGCCCTAGACAAAGGAATGCATATTTACTTGTCTGATTGGCCTGGTCATCAGGCAGAGACAATTAAGGTACATTTACATGCAAGATAAACAAAGCCAGCAGGAGAGCAAGTGAGGAAAAAAGACCAATCCACAGGAGATGGAGACTACGCCCGCGGAAGCCTTCCTGCCAGGGTCAATGAACTTTTTGGGAAGATACGAGGAGAGAAGAAAAAGCCATTTTGACATCTTTTACCTGAAAGGACAAAGGAACCGAGCACTTTGAGATCAGCGAAGGGTCCTGGCCAGACAGTCTGGTCAACCAGGCTGGAAAAGAAACGTGGTGAGAAACCCTTCTTCAAAGAAGAGACTCGAGTTTGTTAAATCATCAGGTTTTAGCTTTAGAATCATATTTTTACTTTTGTTTGCTCCTTTCCATCTTTACTCCTTATCCTCCGTAGCACTTACTCCTATGCACTTTTGTGAAATAAACTGTTTTACTTTTACTATGAACCAGTTCAGTGCACTGGTTGAAGGGAAGGAAGTGTTAACACCCCAGTTAAGCCAGCAGGCTGAAGCGTATTGTTTCTTTAAAGAAGCAACAAGCTCAATAACTCCAAGTGTTCAATGATAGGGCTAGACACCGCAGGGAGATGAGGAACTCGGGCGTTGGGGTTCATGGTTACCTGCAAGGCAAGGTTTGGACTGGGTGGCAAGGCACCTTCTCGGTTCTCACCAGCCTCAGCTGTTTTTAGCCTTGGCGAGACAGGCTTCAGTAAAACAGTCCCTCTTGGTTGCACAGGCAAAATCCATTCCTTCTCTCCACCAGTCTTTTGGGCTTGTTTTTCTCCCTTATGGGAGGGAATGCAGCCTCCCCTCCTGGTGAGGCTCACTGTCTTACTGCTCCTAGCCTACTGGCAGCTGGACTCTTTCTCTCTCCCCCCGCCGCTCAACCGAAGAGGGTTTTAAAAAGGTCTCCGGCAGCCCTTAGTTGGAATCAGCTGATCCTAACTGACCTCAGGTAATTTCCTCCCTGCTGATCCTAATTGATCTCTGATAACTCTCACCTCAGGTGAACCTGATTGACCTGTAGTCACTCCTCCTTAGTTGATAGGGAGGAGGGCCTTTTAACCTTCTTGGACTGTTTTCTACCCCCTCCTTACAGCTGTCTGTCCTTAGTTTATCACAACTGGAAGAGTCCTAAAGAGTTTGCTGGCCAGGCAGACAGGCTGGTGCATCAAAGGGTTATCACACCAGTTTAGCATAGTAAAACTCATTTGCTGAGGCTGAGAGGGGTTACACAGTAACTCACAATTCTGGGAACCCCAGCGGATTGTCACAACATCAAAGTATGCCAAAATATTTTGTAAACTAGAATTAGCTACCCAAAAGTGGGTTTATTTTAGGACCCTGGAACAAGAGTAATATGATCAAGGACCTGAGTGCATCTTCTCTCAAGTTTAATTTATGGCCTCAATCCAGCAAACTGACAAACATGTGTTTAAGTCCCAATGACTTCAGAGCAGAGTACACATAAAAGTGCTTTACTAAATCAGGTTTGTCAGGCCATGATTTAAGAACCAAAAACACAGGACATATAGGAAAACTTTCACTGGAACAAGAGACTTGGTTTTCAACAAGCCTTTGCAAAAGTGAAAGTTAATTCCAAGCTTCTAGAGCAAGTAGACAGACTGCATTCTTAAAATAAAACACATCTAACTTCTAGTGAGCTGTATGGATGTATTTATGAAAATAAAAAGATACAGCACTGAAAACATTTCATCTAAAACTAATAAACGGGCAAGTGTCAACCAAAGCAGCAGCAATATCTTAAAGCATTAGAAGAGGAGGTTACTGACCTGTAACTGAAGCTTCTTCAGAGGTGTGGTCCCTCTCTGTATTCCACTGTGGGTTCTGCATGCGCCCAAAGCTGGGGAATTTGAAAGCAGCTACTGTTGATCCGCACCCACACCCTGACAGACTCATGCCTCCATCCAAGGGGATAAAGGGCAGGGCGGACTGACCACCTTTCCAGTTCCTTCTCCACTGCGAATCAGACACTCCAAAGGGGAAGGAGGGCAGGTAGCAGAATACAGAGAGTGACCACACAGCTCAGAAAGCCTCCAGTAACAGGTCAGTAACTTTCTTTTCTTCGAGAGATGGTCCCTATTGTATTCCACTGTGGCTGACTAACAAGTAGCACGTAAGTAGGAGGCGGGTGCAAGGATGTAGAGCCGAACGGAGGCATCAACAGAGGAGTCCTGCACCTAAGCCTCATGCCTCACAAAATGTGTGAGGAGCTCCACATGGCCTCTTTACAGATACCCAGGAGGGGCAGCTCCCGAAGTGATGCCGTATTTCTTGTCCCCTTATGGAATGAGTGGGGGGGGTGGCAGGGTTGGGTTCAGTAGTTGATCGAGTAGAATGCAGCCAGAGATCCATTTGGAGACTCTCTGAGTGGAGATGGCATGCCCCCTGATTCTTTCTGCTATAGCGACAAGTGGTCTCAGGGATTTCCTGGTTGATTTTGTTCTTTGCAGGTAGAGGACCAAGGCCTGTCAAACATCAAGGAAGAGGAGGAGTCTCTCTTCTGCGGAAGTGTAAGGTTTTGGGAAGAACACAGGAAAGTGAAATCGACTGGTTAAGGTGAAATTCTGAAACTACTCTGGGGATGAATTTGAGGTGTAGACACAAAGAAACCCTATCCTTCTGGAATATAGCATAAAGAGGATCCGCCATCATCGTTCTACACTGGCCAACCCATTTAGCTGGTTCAAAGGGGGGCATTGTGAGGTCAGAGAACAAGGTTCAGGTCCCACTGGGGAGAAGCGGGATTGCTCTGTACTAGATCTTTCCAGAATCTGATTCTCGGTGGATGCATGAAAACCGAGAAGCCTTGAGAAGGTGGATAGTATGTATTGATTACCACCAAGTGGATTTGCAAGGAGCTGCTTGTCAGGCCTGGATGTCTTCAAAGAATATAGTCCAACATGAAAGGAATATCTGCAGTTTCGGGAGAATGCTCCTTTGCTGTGCTCAAGAAGAAAAGCACTTCTATTTAGCTAGGTAACATCTTCTAGTAGAGTCCTTCCTACTATTAGCGAGGATGTCTCGCTTGGCCGTGGAGCGTGAATGTTCTAAGGATGATGCCCATCCAAATACGAAGCCCTGAGGTGAAACAGATGTGGATTGGGGTGCTTGATCTTACCATTCCACTAGGTTGGGAGATCAGGAAACACAGGGAGGAGGATTGGTAGTCAGGGGTGTCATGCATAGGAGGCTAGGAAACCAAAACTGTCTAGGTCAATAGAGGGTGATCAGGATAATCCATGCCCAGTCCTGCTGGATTTTGCACAGAACTTGTGGCAGGAGCGGAGGGAAAGCATAACTGAACTGGTCTGACCAAGGAAGAAGCAGAGTGTCACCCTAGAAATGTGACCTAAAGTTCCTCTTGTTCATTTGAGAGGTGAACAGATCCCTGATTGGGGATCCCCAGAGAGCGGAGATATAGTGCACTACCAAGTAGTGGAGCTCCCACGTGCGACTGACTGAAATGTCTGCCGAGGGAGTCTGCAAGCACATTTTGCTTCCCGAGAAATTAGGCTGTCAATAAGGTGTTTTGATTGCTGGCACATCAGTTCCATAGGTTGACTGCTTCTGCACACAGGGAGGCGGATCTCGTTCCGCCCCTCCCCCGATGGTTGATGTAGAAGACAGTTGTAACGTTGTCTGACATTACAAGGACATGGTGAGACAGGCCTCACATGTTTTCCGGACTGCTCGCAACTCCAGGATATCGATGTGCATCCTGGACTCTCAAGACATCCAGGTACCCTGTGCTGTGCGGCTGTTCATGTGGGTTCCACAACTGAATAGGTATGCTTCTGGAATAATGGTCCTGTCCGGTGAGGAAGGGGACGCCTATGCATCCCTGATGAGGTTTTGCCCACTACAGCAGGGAGGATACTATCTTGGCGGGAACTCTTACCAGGAGGTTCAATGAGACGGTGGTTTGGCGAATACAACGACTGCAGCCACTTTTGAAGGCAATGGAGGTGGAGTCTTGCACGCGGGGTGATGTAGGTGCACCAAGTCCTATGACCTATGAGAGACAGGCATGTCCTGCACAGCACTGGAGACTTGTCTGTGATGGGACTACGATATTGTTCATGGTCTGGAATCTGCCCTTGGGTAAATATGCTCTATGGTGATAACATTCAAGGTGGCTTCAATGAAGTCCAGAGATTGCATGGGGGTGAGAACAGATTATTTGTCAGCATTTATGCCAACTCCCAGCGAGGAGAGGAGGTGCAGCATCACAGAAGTTGACACAGACTTCCTGGCGGGACTTGGCGACAAGGAGCCACTCGCTGAGGTAGGGGAAGACAATGAGACTGACATCTGATGTGAGCTGCTATTACCAGGAATACCTTGGTAAAGACTCTGGGGGCAGTCACTATGCCAGAAGGGATCACCCTGTACTGAAAACGGTCAGAGCCCACTGTGTATCTGAGGAAGCATCTGTGACCGGGATGAATGTCAAGGTAAAAGTAGGCATCCTTCATATCAAGAGCCATAAACCACATGCCTTTTTCTAAAGACGGGATTATGGATGTCCATAGAATCATAGAATATCAAGGTTGGAAGGGACCTTAGGTGGTCATCTAGTCCAACCCCCTGCTCAAAGCAGGACCAATCCCCAATTTTTGCCCCAGATCCCTAAATAGCCCCCTCAAGGATTGAATTCACAACCCTGGGTTTAGCAGGCCAATGCTCAAACCACTGAGCTATCCCTCCCCCCATGAGAAATTCCATGAGAAATCTGAATTTGCGACGGAAGCAGTTGAGATGGTGGAGGTCGAAGATTGGTCTCCCAGCAGCCTTCTTTTTGGGTACCAGGAAGTCGAATAAAACCTGCTCCCCTGGTATTGAAGGGGGACATGTTCTATCACTCCTTACTCCAACCCTAAGATCTATAAAGCACTAAACTGTAAAAACTGCTAGAACTATTTACAAAATCCTTATTTTGTAGGCCAAAGCCAAAGCTATGGACAGGTTCCGACCTGGACCCTGTGGCGGGGAGAAGGAACTGGAGACACCATCAGTCTGCCCCAACCCTTTTCCCCCCTCCTACGGAGGGCACAAGGTGAGCCCAGGCGCATGTGCGGACCAACGGACACGAGTTTCAAATTCTCTGGTTCCAAGCGCGTGAGACGCATGCGTAACCCACAGTGGAATACAGTAGGGACCATCACTTGAAGAAGAAAAGCACAGTATAATCAAATAGAAAAAACAGTGCAAATTGCGGACTGAAAAACTCAACATTCCACAAAAATTGTAAAGCGTTTCTCATCGTCTGTCTTTCGAGTGACACTTGCCACAACTAAGCATCAGGAAATTGCTGTCTGATAGGCTCCATTTTGTCGACAGGAGAATGAAGAGTATGCTCACCCCGCATTTTGACCCTGCCTACACTGGAAAGTTACAGGGTTAGAACTCATGCCAACTCACATGATGTTAAGCACTCAGCATAGACAAGGGCACCATTTTGTCAGCTGCCTGTAATTTCACATCAGACACGAGGTCTTTGTAGCTATAGTTAAAGAGAAGGGCAGGGTTTGCTTTGATGCAGCCCTGGAATCCTTTCAGTCATGTCTTACCTTGCATGCATACGAGGTAATAAAAAGGAAGGGATCCTGTTTTGTTAGCCTTCCCTTTCTATTTCTCAACAGCGGAGGAATAGTGTAGTAAGACCTGCCTTCTCCAGCACACTTTTTTTCCCTTTTTCAAACCATTTCCAAATGAAAGCTGTAGCCAGATTTCTAACATGGAGCAAGGACCAACAAAAAAAAAGCAGGGTCAGAAGGACTTTGTCCAATAGTTCTGAGCTGCTGTCTCTCCTCCATCAATCCATGTCCCCAAACACGTAATTGCGGAAAGTGTGTATCAGAGCGGGCATCTCCAGGACATCCCTGAATGGTTTTCCAACCCTCACTTAGCCAGCGTGACTACTAGACAGCCTATTTACATTGGCTATGTAATTGCTGTCCTATAGACAATTCACGCTAGTCAGGAAGCAGTGATACAAATATTAGATATCCAAATGTCACCCGTCACCATTATCTCTCAGGGCTTAAGCCTTCCCATTGATTTCTGTCTGCTCTGGATCTGGCCCTGAAACGCTCTAAGTCTGGCCTCTATTCTAAAGGCTAGCATCTGAACTGATGACGTGTGAAATGTGCCCCCAAATTTTGCTGCTTCCTCCCACAATAAAGGGTCAATCCTGCAGTCCTTACTCAGGACAGAGTCCCACTGGACTGAGTGAGAGATTAGCCCAAGTAAGGATTACAAGATTGGGCCCAAATTTTTAAAATGTAGTGCCTGCTATCCAAAGTTTAAGGGGCGATGTGGCTCTTCATTCTCCACCATGGGCAGCTAGGGGGGAGGGATAGCTCAGTGGTTTGAGCATTGGCCTGCTAAACTCAGGGCTGTGAGTTCAAACCTTGAGGGGGCCATTTAGGGATCTGGGGCAAAAACTGGGGATTGGTTCTGCTTTGAGCAGCGGTTTGGACTAGAATCATCATAGGCGCCGACTCCATGGGTGCTCCGGGGCTGGAGCACCCACGGGGAAAAATTGGTGGGTGCTCAGCACCCACCGGCAGCTCCCCACCAGCCCCGGGGCCCGCGCCCAGCTCCCCGCCAGCCCCGGGAGACGTTCCGGGGCCCTGCCCCCGACACCGGGCCATGTCACCCGGCGTCGGGGGCGGGGCCCCGCCACGTCACCCGGCGTCGGGGCGGGGCCCCGCCACGTCACCCGGCGTCGGGGCGGGGCCCCGCCACGTCACCCGGCACTGCCAGAAGTTGGCGCCTGTGGACTAGATGACCTCTTAAGGTCCCTTCCAACCCTGACATTCTATAATTTCCCACTTCTCAGAGTCAGATTCAACTAGCAACCACACCTCAAACTGATCTACTTCCAGCCACAGGTCACTGCTAATGTGAAGTGTCTACAGATTACAGATTTGTTTTGCTTGGTCCAATAGCCTCATTTCTGAATGTGTCTTCATGAACCAAACCTGGTCACAAACCACCACCAGTAATGACTGAGACCTAATAACTAGGAAAGTAATTACACCCTATCATTTCTTCTTTACCAGCAGCAGCAGAGATGTGCCAGAAACCACCTGCCTAAAAGGATTAAGTATTTTGCAAGAACTGACTCACCACGATCTGAAATGCCTACAGTCGCTGCACTGCATGAAGTTACATGCTCAAACAGAAAACGGCCTCTAGAGTTACAAGGGGAACTGGCGTCCAGGGGTTGGTTTATAGTAGGTACAAGTCCATGGGAATGCCGCTTTCCCAGCACTCCCAGCATTTTCAAGCTCTCTGGCGGAGTGATGCTGCTAGTGTTTCTAGCACTTCTCCATAGGCAGAGGGGACAGTAGCAGCACCGGTCGGAAGCTACTGAGGTCTCCGTTCGTTTAATGATATTGCCCCTGGTAGGTGGATGGCGGGGCATTTGGTGCTAGTGTGCCATGCAAGCAGCCTGCTTCTGCAGATAATACAAGGGAGTGGGGAAGGGCAAACTGAAGTACAGTAGAACCTTGGAGTTACGAACCACTCGGGAACGGGGTTGTTCGTAGGGTGACCAGATGACCCAAAAATCGGGACTGTCCCTATAAAATTGGGACAGTCCCGATTTTTGGGTCTTTTTCTTGTATAGGCTCTTATTACCCCTTACCCCGGTCCCGATTTTTCATACTTGCTGTCTGGTCACCCTAGTTGTTCGTACCTCAGAACAAAACCTTACGGCTGTTCTTTAAAGGTTTACAACTGAACGTTGGCTTAATACAGCTTTGAAACTTTACTAGGCAGAAGAAAAATGCTGCTTTTAACCTTCTTAAATTTAAATGAAAGTTGCCTTACCTTGTCAAATCTTTCTCTTGTCCTTTATTTTTAGCAGTTTATGTTTACACACAGTATTGTACTGTATTTGCTTTTTTTTTTTGGTCTCTGCTGCTGTCTGCTTGCATACTTCTGGTTCCAAATGAGGTGTGGTTGACCGGTCAGTTTGCAACTCTGGCATTCATAACTCTGAGGTTATTGTAGAAAGAAATGACCCCTTAACCCCACCTTCTCTCCCTGGGGACACAGCTTCCCCCAGCCACCGAGATCAGAGCTGAACAATCCGCCCCCAGAACTGAGCTAGTTAAATTCTCCTACTGCTCTCCTTGCTCAGCGAAGCAGCGGGTACAGGGCTAGGGGGAGAGGACCAGACTGGGAAGGAAAGGGGAAATGCATACAGAAGGAAGAGAGAAAGGACAACTGAGGAAACATGGAGGGAGTTTCACTGCTGATCGAGAGGCAGGACATTCGTTGGGAATCAGATTTGCTCGGCGGGGGCGGGGAGGGCTGCAATCTGTGCTGGTGGGGGGAGGCAGCGCTGCTCACTGCTCTTTAGGGACTCCCTTTGGTCCAGTGAATTCACAACAAGCACTGGCTGTGAAGGGAGTCCTGCCCCACCACCTGCAGCCAGAGGGGGCGTGAAGGAAGCACGAGAGTGCCGAGGATCCTGGGAGAAAAACCTCCTACCGCAACGAGACGTGAGGTCTCACACAGACCTACCTACGGGACAAACACAGACAAAGGAAACAGCAACGGTGAGAGCGGGGGGGGGGGGGGCAGCACAACTGGGAAGGAGAGTAGTTCTTGGGGGCAGTTTTAGCTCTCAGAATAATTCTTAGGAACCAACAGGCACTCAGCAGTCCCTTGAAAGTATCTTTGTGGGGGGGAGAGAAGACAAACCACACCCTACACAGCAATTACATTCTCCACTCCATTATACGGGGCCACAAAGTGCTTAAAATATTACATAAGAAATCACTCCACCCTTCAAACAGCAGCCTTGAGTGATGTGGGCCAGCCCGTCTGCGCCAGCCACACCGGGTAGGGCAAGAGCAGAACAACGTACGGCAACAAAGCCAGCGGTGGGAAGAAAATACTAATTTCCCAGGGTTTCTTTGAGGCTGGTCACTTGGGCGAAGCTTTCCCACTATCCCAAACAGCCTCCTGATGCCAAGTGCCCAGGGCCACATTCAGCGAGCCCCAGGGCCCTGCTGGGGCACCCCGTGGGGCCGGACTCAGAGGGCCTGCCGAAGGGTTTAATCAAGCTCTTTGGGGTAGAGAGGGCCCCTTTGCTCTGTGTCTAAGCTCCTGGCACAGTGGGGTCCAGGCTGATGACCGGGGCTCTGCAGCACCACGGTAATACACGTGACAAAAGTATCACCCTTCCTGAGTACTCGGGAGGAGGGTGGGAACAGCGTGGAAGGGACCTTGCTGTACCTCAAAGGGTTAAACTCCCCCTCCCCACCGCTCTTCCATTGAGGGCGTGCATCGGGGGGAGAGAAGAACGATTATCTGAACTGTCCCCACATCCCGCACCCGTCACACACCATGTCCCCATTGCTCAGCTCCCCTATGGCCCATGCTTTGGAAGACACAAATGCGTGGAAATGGGTGTACGTTTAGCACTAAGAGACGTCCTTTGTTTATTAAGCAATCCTAGATCTTAAGGCAAGAGGGACCATCAGGATCTCCTGGTCTGGCCTCTTGCATAGCACAGGCCAGCCGCTAGCGAAATTCCCCGAGTGCTTCCTGCATCGGGCCCAGAACGTGGAGCTGCGCTAGCTCGTCTCTTGCAGAAAACGCCATCCACTTCGGATGTAAAGGCTCCTTGGCGCTGGAGAACTCACCCCGTGACCTGGGAAGCCGTGTCGATGGCTAATTACCATCTCACGGATTAAAAAGTTACACCGTATTTCCCATTTGAATTAGTCCAGCAAACAGACGACACGTGGAAAAAAGCGAGATACAATCTGGGTACAGCGCATGCCACGTTCATTAGCATTCTAAGGGCGGACAGAACACACTTTGGAAATGAAGTAACATCAGAAAGAGGGAGGCTGCTTGTCGTTAAAACAAAAGCATTTGTATTAACGATGGTTTTACATATTCTTAAAGATAATACAGCTGTGGTCTAAGAGATATTTAGAAGAATGGGAAAGTATAGGGCTTAACCAGGAAAGGCTGAACGTTAGAGTGAAACCTACGCAGAAGCGGACTGAACCCTTTCTAGAGAAGGAACATGTCTGGGCATAGGACAGTGCTGCATTTTACTTAAAGCCAAATGGGATTTTTTTTTTTAAATACATGCAGCATGTGAAAAATGACCACAAACTTGGCCTCTGTGCAACCTCGAAACACCAGACACGTATTATGCATAGTGGAGTCGTTCTGCAATTTGAAAGACACATGGACTATATTAATTGCACAGCAGAGAGATCAGCTTGTGTCATTTGAAATGGGCTTTGGAGGAGATGGAGAATACCCTTCCCGGCAGAGGTGGAGAATACTCTTCCTGGGGTATCCGGGGGAGGCGGAGAATACCCTTCTCGGCAGAGGTGGAGAATACCCTTCCCGGGGTATCCAGGGGAGGTGGAGAAGACCCTTCCCGGCAGACGTGGAGAATACCCTTCCCGGGGTATCCGTGGGAAGTGGAGAATACCCTTCCCGGGGTATCCGGGGGAGGTGGAGAAGACCCTTCCCAGCAGAGGTGGAGAATACCCTTCCCGGGGTATCCGGGGGAGGTGGAGAAGACCCTTCCCGGCAGAGGTGGAGAAGACCCTTCCCGGGGTATCCGGGGGAGGTGGAGAAGACCCTATCCGGGGGAGGTGGAGAAGACCCTATCCGGGGGAGGTGGAGAAGACCCTTCCCGGGGGAGGTGGAGAAGACCCTTCCCGGGGTATCCGGGGGAGGTGGAGAAGACCCTTCCCGGGGTATCCGGGGGAGGTGGAGAAGACCCTTCCCGGGGTATCCGGGGGAGGTGGAGAAGACCCTTCCCACAGGCGTGTTTGAAAATACTCAACTCCTGGCACAATCTGATCCTTTCCAAAGGCGCAAACATTTGCTTTTCAGCACTCGATTTTGGGGATAAGTCATCTCTGGCAGGGATGTTGATTACCCAGCCTCTGGAGAGGGGGTGAAGTGTGCTGCAGACAGAAGTCACCCCAAGCCTTCCTTCAGGTGGGGGATTGAATTTTAACAAGGGGACCAGGACAACGCTGGATCAGACAGAGCTGTGGGATGGTGCGACGTGCAAACACCGGCAATGGCACACATGCGCAATGCCCTGCTCGCTCAGCAGTGCACTGTCCAGGGACAGAGAAGCCCCAAGCCCCAGCACCCTCTGCTTTGCCAGCTGATGTTTGGAGGGATGGGGGTTAATTTTTGTTCTTTCGGGATGGCATGAATTGTACAGACATTTTGCAGTGTAGTTTGGTTTGGGACATGTCATCTTTGAGTGGGTCTAATTTTATCATCTTTCAAACTGATCTTTGTTTAATCAATTGTGTGTCATCTCGAGCCCCTGCTAATTGAAATCAGGAGCTGAAATAGCGACTAATTTAATTTGGTGCTCAAAAAAAAAAATACGGACACAACAGACGTAACTGGACGGAGTCTCAGAGTGGATTAGATCAACACTGTAATTAGTGTTCACTTACCCCTCTGATAAAGTGACACACACGTTCCTCTGCATGCTGTCCTTGTATAACTGCATTAGCGAGCTGTCTGAGTCATGGGCCACACTTGGACCCTCTCCTCTGGGCTCTGTAAGAGTCCTGCTTTGTAGAGTGTAGCGAGCAGTCTGCTGAGCACATTGCTTCATTCAGCTCCTAGAGACGGGTCGGCTCACTGCTCCTGGGGGCCCAGCTGCACAGAAGGGGATGCACCGCCTGGGAAGAGTCACCAGGAGGCACGACACTGCTCAGGTGCCTCCGCAGTGCTGGGGAGGAGGAGGAGGAGGAGGGGACAGCACAGAATAGGCCTTGCTGCAGTTGTCAGAAAAAGCATGGCCCTGCCACTGCCAAGCACAGCCATCCCCAGCTGCAGGGGGACAGCAGCCCCGCCCCCCCAAAGCCTTCCCCACCTCCCGCCCGGCCCAAGCGGGGTGATACTCGGTGCTAAGAGCCCAGGGGCAGACACTAGGTGTACACTTATAAAAGCAGGTTAGCACCCGATCTCATAGGTCTCTTCAGCAATGATACCCAGACCCGACAGATCCATTCAGCCACGTCAAGCATACACAGGCCTCAGCCACCAATTCCTGCCGCCGCGTAGCCCATCAGGACAGGCACAGAACCTGGTGGATGAGACGCGGGTGACGCCGGGCTGCCCTCAGACAGCCTCAGCGACACCGCCAAGACTGGGGCGAGTCTCGCCGACAGCAATCCCGTCCCGTTTCGCTCCGCTGCCTCTCGGCAAAGCCCTGAGCCGCAGGCGGTGCTGGGCTGGCGCGTGGAGAAGAGCGAGGCTGGGAGGGGGAAAGCAGTAGAGATGCCCCACTCGCGACAGCTAGAGGAACTGGCCAGGGGCCCAGCAGCGGGGAGAGCCCCTTTCCTTGCCAAGAGCACAGCTCCTTCCTCTCCCCGGCCAGAAAGAAGGTCCTTAGATGGCTGTGGGGTGAGGGAGGACAGAGGTGGCGTTCTGCCTCCTGGAAGCCAGTGGTTACCCGGGGATCGGGGAGGAAAGCGTCAGCATGCACTGGACATCTACTACCCAGAATCAGCCATGACCCATGCAGCCCCTGAGCAGTGCCTGGGGACAGCAGCCTAGCAGCAATCCAGTAGCTGCCTCTTTTCCAAACAGCAGGGGCCAGCCACCAGGTTTCTCACTCGCATTCCTCCCCTACCAGTCCTTCCTACTAGGCTCTGGCTAGGGGGTGTCCTGCAGCCAGGACAATGCCGTGATGCTGGGCTCTCCTTTATAAAGCCCTCTTCCAGTGCTCTGCTGGGGACCGAACGGGACAAGCGGACTGAGCAACTTTTACCAACGTGTTCTGCCCAAAACCGGATCATAGAATCATAGAATCTCAGGGCTGGAAGGGACCTTAGGTGGTCATCTAGTCCAACCCCCTGCTCAAAGCAGGACCAATCCCCAATTTTTGCCCCAGATCCCTAAAGGGCCTCCTCAAGGATTGAACTCACAACCCTGGGTTTAGCAGGTCAATGCTCAAACCACTGAGCTATCCCTCCCCCCTTCTTGAATTGTAATTGCTACGCCCTGATCCTGCAAAATCCGATGCACCCGGCAGGGTCGCAGCTCCAAGCATGTCACTGGCAGGATTTGAGCCTTTCAACACTTATTGCATGGTAACGTTTTCCATTTTGAGCCATGCACAGGCCTAGCCGAGTTCAGAGTTGGACTGTGCCCGGCCCTTATGCAGCAGCAGAGGGAACTCCCCCTTATACCCTGTCCCTTGTATGCCCTGCTAAGAGTCAGGTACAACTGCGGTCCCTATTCAAGAGAGTTCCAGGGCTGGTCCCTGGGTACTGGTATGAGGATGCCCAGCACCTCAAAATGGGGTTGAGAGGCAGCTATCCGGCTACCTTTCTCTCCCTCCATCTTCCTCCCCACCAGCCTGACGGGCAGATCAGCCCCTGGAAGAGAGAGTGCTGTACCCCAGGACGGAATGCAGACCAGACACACTCCCTCCTATACATCAAAGCGCTCCACAGAGCCGACCAGATCCCACTGCTCCTCTGGATGGCTGCGTCCCACAGCGATCCCAGCACTCTGCTGGCTGGCCCTTCGTTCCTGAGGACTACGTTGTGCCTTTATGGATCTTCTCTTTCGAAACTGTTCACCGACATGAATACCACGTCATAGCTGCCACAGACCAAACGCACTCCAAACGCCAACCATTATAATCTGACGTCTGGAGTTTTAGTAACTGCATTGTAATTCTTCCCTTTTATGAAGCTCTCTTCCCCGAAGTATTCGACAGAGATCCCATGACACTGCCTGAGCCAACATCTTATTGTGAGTGTCCATAAAATGCATTAGAAGGGTCTTCAAAGTAAAGCACTGTATCCATTAAACAGCACATCCCTGGGGAAGTGAAAGCAAATCTAAAGTAAAGGGCATAAATGTAGAAGGAGCAGGATCACTGAATGTATTTAGGGCCTTGCTGCCCAAGGTGGTCTTTGTTCAGTCTTAACCACAGATCTGACCATACGACGCCAAATGAAGAATCAATGATAGAGTTCTGTCCTGCTGTTCAACACGTTAAATGATCCTATCAAGGCTATTGCCTACCCACTTGTGACATAATTAAACAGCAGGCTCATTCCACAAGAATAAAGACAGACAACGTTGGGATTTTATTAAACCTTGCTTTTACCCCTGGCTATGGAAAGGAATACAGTTATGCCTTAGATAACAAATCTAGCCAATTTATTCATCCAAAACATGCAGTGCCTACAGCTTTAATGGCCAAAGGCTGAATTTTTGGTTGAAATCTCAGGTGAACATTGACGTGAAATGTTTTTCAAATGTAGCCAGAATGAATCGTGTGACACTAACAGAGAAAACGGTGATTTGCCAAGAAGAAAAGTAGCTAATGGCCATGAGCACGTCCACAGCTAACCTTTGCGCGGGTCAGGACAGCAATTCTGAACAAAGGCAGCATCTCAGTTTCCTTTTAAAGTCTGACAAGTGGCTTATGTCCAAGGTATTATCAGAAAGAGAGGAGCAGTTTGGAGTAGAAGAACCATGAGGATATAAGCTATAGGCAGCCCAAACTCCAAGGCAAACACAGGGTAATACATCAGCAAGGGAATATTTTAAAAAGGTTTCCTCTCTAAAAACTAGTCAATATTTTTCATGGAAAATATCAGCTCTCCCTTTTGCCAAATTTTGACACTAAATTCAGTCACTGAAGTGTGAAAACAGGGATCTCAATGCAACTGGAACTGTGGAGTCACCTCCAACACCTCACAAAGCTTATTCATTTTACAGTGGTTCCAGGAGGCCCCAGTCAGCGCCTCCTAGTGCTTGGTGCTGTAAAAATACCTACTACAAAATAAAGATTAGCTAGGCCACCACAAGGAACAGAGTCCAAAAAGTGGCTTAGGTTTCCTGAGGAACTGGATAGCCAAGGTCCCACCCTAGAACATGCAAGAGAGACCACGGTTAAACTAAGGGTTCACAGGGTCTCGGGTCAGAAGAACATTCACTGAAGACAGCCCATAATCATTTCTCTCTGTCTGGCTGGGACAGAACACCAGGTGCCGCCAGGAGAACAAGCAAATTTGCTCCGTAGCAGGAACATTTTGTTTTCCCCTGGCATCAGTCTTAAAACTCCGACCACAAAGGGATTTTCTCCCCATTTACAGACTTTAGTATGAAGATTGAGAGAAACAACAAGTCTGGCAAAGAATGCGCTTTTTGGGACACTATCTGGAAAGCAAATGCTAAAACAGATGAGAGCAGAGAGTCTACACTGGACAGGGTGTTGGATCAGGCAAACTAGTGACTGCTAAGGTTCACGGTCTTGTTTCATTGCTGTTGTAGACTAAGTGCTTGGAGGACTAGACAGTACAGTAAAGAAAATTTGCTGGTCTACAACCAAGCTATATTTGTCAGGTACGCAATCAAAGTTATTGTCACTAAAGAACATAATCATTCCCCCGCTTGAGCTCTGGAGCTACTTAATACAATTGAAGCTGTTAGCTGATTTCTGACAGAAGGCTGGGACTCTGGGGGGAAACTTATTTCTCCAGATAGTCTGTCTTTCTTTCAGTCATATATTTAAGAACTGTAGCTTCTCAGAATGGAGCCAAAGTTACAAGAAGTCTCTGCTCATTACTAACCCAAGTGTCTTCTCCTCCCTACCTTGAGCAGCATGAAACCCAAAGATTTTAGGTCCCTGCCTGGCAAGGGGCTCTGCATGGAGAGACCTGTGTGCCCACAAAGAGCCTTCCTTAACTTCAGCCAGGGTCCTTGCACCTGGAGACAGTTGCAGGACTGGTGCCTTGGTTAGCAGCAGTTATATACGGAGAAGTTAGGAAAACTCTGTTGGTCACACACCTATCATTCACGGACATGGGAAACACACACGGTTAAGATTTCCGTTTCATCTGTTTTACTTTGTTCAGAATCTTTTTAATCCATGAATTTCCATCTTTTGTTTGTTTTTTTAAGCCAGTAGTTTTGAAATATCTTTAAAGCCTGGGAAGGTAACTCTGATACTTGGGAGAAGTCCGCGGATGTGTTTGGGAGCGGTAAAGGAAATAAATGGCAGGTTTTGCAGACTTCCGCTATCTGGGATCAATCAGTGCTTGAAACAAATCAGAGTACTTTTCTTTAAGCCAGTTCTCCATATCAGCTGAAATCTCATTCATATCTGTCAATTGTAACATGTTCTTTTACCTGTCAGTCACCTAATAACTTTACGGAGGAATTCAACATTTCACATACAAGAACAAAGACTGGAGTAAGAATGTGCTCTTTAAACATGATATGTTAGAGCAGTTGCATAATATCCGTAACAGATCCTTGCATGCTGACACAGGAATCCAAAGCAAAATCTTTGAAAGCTTCCAACAAATAAGCCTTGTGGTTTTCCTTGAGCAATAAGGCGTCAAGAAGCACGATGCTTAGATATTAAGGGACATAATCCAACTTCAGTCAAACTCAGTGGGAAGGTTCCCACTGGCTTTCATAGGAGCTGAACCATGACCTTAGGTAGTGGACAACAAATCAATGGTCCAATCCTGAAAGGTGCTGGGCAACTCCTGTGAGATGCTGAGCATCCTCTACTCCCACTGAATGTAATGGAAGCTGAGAGTGCTCAGCATTCGCTTTGCTTGATTGGACTCCTGATTTGCAAGTATTCTTAACATCCTTGCAGTGTTCTAAACATCAACCTTATACCGATATATATGAACAGAATTGGCCTGCCAGTACCTCCGCTACATCAAACGCTATTTGGACCAAGACTACTGTAAAATGCTCTCTCTCATGAATTAGTAGCACATCCACACACACATTCATTGCCTGTTATCTCAGCTAATGCGCGCTGCAACACTGATGTAACAGTCTTGTCCTTTTCAGGGATTATTTAAAACACAGAGTTTCTATATAGGGCAAACGTTTAGATTTGTGAAGAAATGAAAGCACTGTAAACATGAAAGGAAAAAAAATGTACAAACCCCCCCATGATATTTACACTGAAAAGAAAAGACAATTTATTCAATAGCAGTGAAAGCAAGAACGCATTCACAACCCAATTCATCTAGAAAGCCTCTCAAGAAGATGGCTGAATAGATTTACAACAATAAAAACAAAAAGGCCCAAAGACACCTTGATAGGACACTGAAAGCATTCTGCTTATAAACAATGCAATCACAGATGATTTTTTGCACCTCTCTTCAAGTGTGCTATTTACAAAAATAGGAGTATGGGCATTTATACTAAAACAGGACGGCTGTATCGTATGGCTTTGGATTCTCCTGCTGCTTAATCTCCCCAGATGTTATAATCCTGCTTGGAGCTCATCCAATGCCCACTGCGGAAATGAGAAGATCCCCATTGATTGCACTGGCATTGGATAGGGCCCTTTGTGACATTGTTTAATGTATCGGGGAACTTGCTGTACAAGACGGCATCTTCGCAACATGCCATAGGTCCCCATGCAAAAAACCACTAAGATCAGAATTAAAGCTTCACCAGCAAGAGCCCACGGATGTGTGTGTCTGTCTATGCTTTTATACCAAACTCATTGCCATGGTATCATGGTGGCCTTCCAACACCCACCAGGCATACAGGCCACCCTTCAAAGTCTCAGGCAGACAGACAGACAGCAGATTGTGAATCCAGGTGTTCATTGATCTACGTATGCTTCAGATTATCCAAATAGCACAGGGGACAAGGATTTTATTCGGATAATCAGGAATTCGGGTAATCAAGAGGTCAGGAGCCACCCAACATGCCTCCCCTCCAACGGCCAGGACTTGCCTATATGCAGAATTTGCGCTAGTTAACCTAAAGTCACTTTAGTTAAAGAAGTTATGAAATTTGTGCGATTTCATATCGGGATAGTTAGACCAAGACAACCTTGTGTGTGGACATCTGTAAATATACTGATCCCACCTGTAAATATACTGATCCAAGCGAACGTGATCTAAGCCCCTTTTAAACCACCAGAAGAGCGCCCCACACAAAGTTGCACTGGCCTTGCCTTGAGTTCTCTCCTGCAGGAAGCGCTGCAAGTTACAACCTCCCTTCACTCACTTCATTCCTGAATGTCGTAAACGCAGTTTCAAATAGCTACGTAAGACTCAGTGTGATCTTCATACTTGCTCCGATGTGTTACGCAGCTGAAGGACCCCTGGTCGTCAGCCTAGCTGAGCCCAGTCGTGTGTAAGACACCCCATATCAAATATCGATCTCACTGACACCTGCCTAGTGCCCATGTTCTTACCGCTCATTATCCTCTGGGCTTCGTAAGGTTCCATATAGCCAGTATTTTCGCCTTTCGCCACTTTGTTCAGCTCACTCTTGGCATCAAACGGATCAGAGTAGTCATCTGCTATCAAGACCTGAAATGAAGAAAATTACACTTTTATTGGAGGAGGATTTTTTGTAATCGGAGACTCACAAGCTAAAAGTAAGTGAAACTAAATCAGCAGCAAGTGCTGGAAGGGGTGACATCTGTACAGTGAAAGCGAGAACAAAAGTTTCACAAAAGGCCTTAGCCAACCCCTTTTAGCATTGGAAGCAAGGCCCCGATTCAGCAAAGTTCTTAAACATCTGATTAACAGAAAGCACCTGCTTTAAGTGCTCACCTCAAATCAAGGTCTAAGCACTTGCATCTCTTCATTCAACCATGAACCTCTCACAAAAGCAGCTCTCCTCTGAAGAGTCTGACTCTCACATCACCACACAGAGAATAATGGTACAGTAGCAAATTAATGAGATCTGAACGCTCAGCACAACCGAATCCACCGCAGGACTCCAATTTATCACAATACCTTCTCAGATTTTCCAGAAAGCCTCTCTCCTTGTCACACATTTTCAATACTTAAGATCATTTTTATGTGCTTTGTTAACTCTTGCGTATGTTTACTCAGCTGTAAACCACAAAACTGGTAAAGTACCTTAAAATCTTGTCAAGCTACTTCCTAAGAAAAAACACACACACACACACACACACACACACACACACACACCCCTTCTCATCGCATTCAATAAAACCAAAGCATGGTTCGTCTTTGTTTCTAATTTTCCATTTAAAAAAAAATAGACCATGAGACCAAGCCCCTTCTTTGAGGCTGAGTTTCTCCACCTGACCCATACTTTTGATTCTTTATAAACACTGTAGAAGGCCACTCAATTTCCCGTCATAAATGCACGTGAAATTAGATGGCAAGAAAGTAAACTGAAATTAAGCAAACGCAAGCGTCACCTCTTTCTTCCTTGGTGGATGGGGGCAGGTGAAATTGGGTACAGTGTTACCTGGGACGTGCTGCCTTTCCACCCATTCCCACCCCTTGCTGGCTGCCTACAACTTAGCCATCTGCCAAACGGGGGCTGGAGGCCACATCAGCCATTCAGCGGCAGACAGTTGGTGGCCACAGGGAGAGGGCAGGAGCCTACGGATTAATGGAAAAGTCTACAGCGCTGTAACTTTGCACAGTGCTTTACAGAGACAAGGGGAAAGGCCCAAGCCGCCCTGAAGAGCTTCCCATCTACATCAGCCTGATGCTGAAAAGGGAGGTAGCAGACAAGGAAGGCATAGGCAAGGGCGGAGTCAGAGACAGCAGTCACCACAGCGAGGGGATTGATGGGCAGGGCCCGAGCCACACGCAGGCCCAGAGGGGGTGGGGGGAGGAGTGTGAAGGGAGGGAGCGTGGGATGGGGCAAGAAGACCAATTTTAGTTCCTGCCCAGACTGGGCAGGGGCTGAGGAGGAGATGGTTACAGACAGCACTCCGTGCAAGAGCGCCATTGCAAACAGCTGTGTGAACTTCCCCATTTAATGTAAGGAGCCCCATTACGGCCAACGGGGCGCCTCACCTGCTTAAGCACTTTGTGCTGGATTCATGCACAGGTCCTGATCTGGCAATCACCTGAACGCCTGTCTCTCTGTACTATAGGTGGCTGATGGCAATTGGGTTGCCATCTTTTTTTTCAAATGAGTCTTTGAGCATGGGCGGGCAGGAATCAAAGAGCTTGAGGAACCCCAAAGAATCCTCCGACAGATCCTACCAAAAGCTCTACAGACTAGCGATCATATGGGTTTGTTTCGTGTGTGTCTGTGCACGCGCGCAGGGGGGAGGGGAAACTAAAACATACACAATCCGTTAATGCATATCGCTCCCGTTGTCAAGAATCATGGCCGGAGTCCCTGCCTGTCACACAGGAGAGAGAGTCACTTACAATAAAGGAGAGGCGTCGCTATCGGACAGCACACACTGTAAGCCAGGGTATTTGTAACTCATACTTCTTTACAAAAAAAAAAAAAAAAAGCATTTGCCTCGTGTCATCCCTACAGGCTTAATTATTGCAATTCTAAATTACTTCTCTCGGCTGTTTTAAGTGTAAACCTATGGAGCCTGCTTTCCACCTGTAATTTAAAAATATTTGAGGGCCTGCGTAAACTGAAAACCGCTAAGATGACAAGGAAAATCTGGAGGAGAAAGAGCAATCCTTTGTTTCACCTAACAATGAAATGAACGGCTCGTTATTGCAGATATAGTGAACTCAATGAAAAATGCTACATCTTCAGTAATGTATGCATGAGCTGTAATCAGCAGTGCTGTCAGACCAGTGTCAGCGGCTGCGCGCGCTCAACACAAAGACAACAATGTGCATCATGCAGCAGTAATTCCTCCCAGTAACAAGGGCATATTTATCTGTAAAAGCCCTACAGCTGAAACACCATCCATTTACTTTCCCTGATACTGCTTTGTCAAGAGCTGATGGATAGTATCTCGGCTCCCTGCTGTTCCCCTATTCCAGATACTGACACTGTAATAGCTGCCTTTCTTTAAAATAACTGCACTAAAATGACATGAAACAGAAAAATAGCCTCACAAGGACAACGTGCTTTATTTGCTATTTCTACTTCTCTATTTGCCGAAAAGCATTAAGGGAAAAATTAGACATAGAATGCTGTCCAACAGAATGTCAAATGTTGATTTGGTTTAACAGCACGACGGTAACACATTCAAGTGCTCCAGGTACCAGACCACATCAGAGGGACTGAAATGATGAACCTGCTTTATAGGAGGAGACCTAATCAAAGATGCAGCAAACAAATCTGAATGTTCAGAGCCTTATTCCCATGCGTATCCTTGCAGAGATACACACAGGAACATGGGCCCGTGTATGCGGGTCTGTCTGCAGGATCACACTCATGACTTGTTAACAGTTCTGTCTCCAGCATCCTGCAAGCAGAGGAAAACCCCGTAAGAGATCCGCGGACTTTTCCTCCCTCAAGCGGAAAAATGATGTCGTCGTCCGGATGGTGGAAGTGCTGGGCTATTCATCATAATCTAGAAATCAATACGTGAAATAAAACATGGCGTATAAAACGTGTAAACTCAGAGAACTGCAGAAGTAACAAGCTAATGCAGTGTTCACTTGGACAGACACAGGGACCAGCCGTATTTTCTAATTAAAATTAGATCTCTAGCTCTGTGCTGTCAGAGAGCCCCCAGCTGCCTGCGTTACTGTTTCAGTTTAAATTAGAATTTACACATTCTCAGCCTAGATAAAGCAGCTGGCCTATGCTGACATGTGGTTTCTTTTATACTTGCTGACAGTTGCAAATCCTCACAGTTTCTAAGAAGTTTAGAGATTTTTTTAAAGCAGTTTGTTAAAGCCCTACGTTGCTTTTATTTGGAACCTTTTCCAGATTAAGGCCAAAAGGAGAAGAATTCTCTAACACTTCCAAACGCTTAATTATTTTTGCATAAATGCATTTAATTTATATAGCACACCTATCAGACCCTGCCACCCGGCACCATTGTAATGGAAAGAATGTCAACAACAGGAGTGGTTTGCATTGGGATCGCATCTAGCAGCCCCAGCCAGTTATCCGCCCCCCACTGTGCTAGCCACTGTGCACACAATGGCCACTGTGGGAAGACAGGATACTGGGCTACATGGACCTTTGGTCTGACCCAGTAGGGCCGGTCTTATGTTCTAAAAAATGCTTCTTGCCCCAGTCAGTAATTAACTTTCCCTCCCTGTCCATCATATGCCTCCAGACCCTCCTCAGGGGGTGGGCTGATTGAGGGACAGCCCAAAAGGGTAAGCTCTATAGCATGGCCAACCAGATCCCAGAGTCAGCATCCCACCCTGCCAGTAGTCTCTTGACACAAAATCTAGGGGCCCCATCAGGGATGGTCTAGACAGTAATTGGTCCCGCCATGAGGGCAGGGGGCTGGACTCGATGCCTCTCGAGGTCCCTTCCAGCCCCAGAATCTATGAATCGGCCCTAGCGTCCAAGCAGATCTCCACTAAGAGAAGGCAGACTCCGCTACAAGCCCACTGCCTCCATTTATAGTCTGAATCCAGCAGCTAGGCATTGCTAGCTGAAGCAAACTGGAAGCCAGTGCAGGACACAGGTGTCAGATACGCCACGCATAAACCACTAAGAAAGCGAACAGCTGCACTCAGGACCAGCTGCAGTTTCCCTCCAGTCTTCCTGCAGCTCCAACGGCGCGCACAGCAGTCGTCCAACCTAGAAACGGTAAAGGGATAGGGAGCTGGACACCGCCCTTGCCCCAGTAGCAATCACAGTCCCCGGACTAACCACTGCCATCTGAACCTCCAGAGGCAGCAGCAGGGTCACCAGACCCCTGAACTGGAGGAAGTCTTAAAGAGACAGGCCAGGCTTCTGCCTTCTGGGGACAGTCTGGTTCCTCACACAGAAGATACTTTCAGCTTACAGTCTAAGTCACCCAGGGAACAATGAGAAGCAACAGCCCACAAGGACTGTGGGGGAGAAGGCAGGAGAGAGTCATCACTAACACACGATAAAATCCACCCTTAATCGTATTTATCCTCACGCGTTCTAATAAGGCTTCAGCATTCATCTTCCAGGAATATATTCTTTTCCATCTTCAGTTCCCGAGTAAGAGGTTAGCTAGAGACTGTACAGTCAGCTGGCCTAGGGCAGCAGTTCAGAGTCTGTGGGTCAAGAACCACTGGTGGTTTATGGGTCGCTTGCTTATGGGCCTGCAGAGAACTGGCTGGTTCCATGTTTCAAGCGCATACAGACAGCTAAATTCACACTAACACACCTCATTTCACCTTCCATATTAGCAATGGCTAATCACAAATGGGAGGAAATGTTGTCTGTATGACTGAGGAAAGAGAATAGAGGTGATTCATGAGACAATACCTCTGTTAACAGAGGGACGGTTGACTCCACACTACAAAAAGTTGGTCTAATAAACTAGCACTGTTTAATGCTCTGTTCTGTGTGTGTCCGACCATTTGCTATGTGTAACCATCAAGTAGGGATTCAGCAAGGGAGAATCACTGTACCATAGACAGGGCCGTGTTCAACACGCTCACTGAAGAAAAGGATTTTCAGCTCTCCGCACGATGCTAGCCAGAAAATAAATCAGGAGGGAGCACACTCAAAAGAAATATAGTCAGGTCTCAGTGCATAAAAGGCTGCAAAAAGATCGTCACAGACACCAACTACATAAAGGGATCATGAAGTTTAATTAGCTCTCCCAGCAGAACTCTGACCACTCAACCTACCAAGAACATCAGTTGCCCTATGGGTCAGTCGACTGATTGTTACCATCTCAGTTTAAGAGCAACTCGGAGAGGTAAGTAACTTTACCAGCATGTGCTGGATGCTCGTCATAACCAAGTACAATGCTGGTGACGCAACAGCTTTCATGGAACCCCAAGGGAGCTGGCCTAGAGGGTTCAAGTATGTGTCTTAATACGCTGCGCTTTTCCCACCCAGTTTTTCTATTTTTTGAAGGCCTCAGAGGCAACTTACAGATTTGATTTTTTAAAGGAATGACAGTCCAGTAGTTGGAGCATTAGCCTAGGCTCTAAGAGACCCTGGTTCGATTCCTGCTCTGCTACAAAAAGAAAATCAAATACTTGTGGCACCTTAGAGACTAACAAATTTATTTCAGTATAAGCTTTCGTGGGTTAGAACCCACTTCATCGGATGCTTGGAATGAAACATACAGTAGACAGATATTTATACAGTCAGAGAAACATGATAAGGTGGAAGTGCGAATACCAACCCTAAGAGGCTAATTAATTGAGAGGAACCATAACAGCAGGGGAAGAAAAACCTTTGAAGTAATAAACAAGCACCCTTTGTGACTTTGGGCAAGTAACAGTCTCTCTGGGCTCAGTTGCCTTTATCTATAAAATGGCCATAACAGCTCTTCCCTCCCTCCCTCCCTCCCTGGGGCCTTACGAAGGTAAATGCACTCACTAGAGTGAGTGGGTCAGAGAAGTACCCGAGACAGACATTTTACATGGTTACAGAATAGTGCTGAGCACAAAGAGCAGCTTGATAGCAGAGATTTCCACAATGCAACGAAAACAAAAGAGATGTAAATGTATGTCCCCTGCACACTAAGGACAAGTCATCCTCACTCTGGGAAAGCGTGGCGAACATGGCTATTTCCACTGTTTCTTGTTGCTGCATTTTCTTTCCAGGCATTTAATTTCAGTGGGGTGATCAGCATTTCACGCCCATTCATTAGAGTCTTTCTGCATTTCAAGCAGTGCCTATTTCACATAAAAGTCTTGTAGGCGTGAATGCTCTCCACTACTATATGCCAAAAACACCACACATACCCTATCACATTGTTACCTTACAAAGCTCTTTATCTACTTATGGAATAACATACCCAATCACTTTGTTTGGATGGGGAAGGATAGCTACTATCATGTTTTCCAGGTGTGTTGCCTAGTCAAGAGAAGCAAGACTCTGATTCTGAGTGCCTGCAGGAGTGCTGAGAGCCATCCTGGACCGGTGACATTTTCTGAAATTTCACAAATTACCTCTTCTCTTTAGGTCACTAACAGGAGATCTGTATGTTACAGAGCTCACTAACTAATGACTCCCCCACACCCCACCTCTACCCCCACACGTCTAACTTCTAACAGATGCATACTTTATTCTGGTGCTCTCGGTAAGAGAGCAGGGCCTCAGTTTCCACAAACTGGTAAAATTAATCATTTCCCCCTTCAAAATAACTGAATAATGTTGATTACACTAATATCCCAAACTTTACTGAGAACCCACTTTACAGGCATTTTTGTGAGGAATACAAGTAAGGAAACATCTAAAAATATCTGAAAAAAAATACCTAGGCCACTGCGCAATTTAGGAGAGTCTAATACAGATTTCTAATTTTAAATAAATGTACTCTATCATCGATTTTTTAAAAAGTCAATGCGAAACTTGTTGTAAGTGTTTCTGTTTTGGACAATATAGTTTAAGAGTGTCCAAATCTGCAGCAAATCCATTTCTACCATGTGTGAAATTTAGCCAGTCTGCCTCCAATTAACAGCATTTACACCGAAAAGCAACACACTCATTACACTTACACAGAAGTTAAAAAATGCCAATTTTGTTGTGTTTTCATTTGAATCCACTGAGCTGGCAGCAGAAGCTTTTGTGGGCCTTTTTTTTGGCAAGGCCCTCAGAGTCAAAACCAAAATTAAACCCAGTAGTTTCCAGCTGTTTCAACTGCTTCTCCAGCCACTGCAGCAGAGAGCATGTTCCAAAATCAGTTTCTCGTTGAAAGTCAAGATGTCCAAGCGAAGTCGAGCTGCGGTGGACAACGGCAGTAGCTGTGGTACCCTGCACGGTACTTGGCAGTGAAGCAAGAAACTACATGTGTGTTTAGATGGTCATATATTTAAGCATGATGCATAAGGAGCATTGACACCTCTCTGCTCCGTTTGTCTGGCTGCAGACTCAACAGGACGGAAGTACATTGGACTATCACTGCCATCTTCATTGCCAGAAGGGCTAGAAACTTTAGAACGTATGTGTGCATGCAGCAGAGATTACAGCAAACTCAGCAGGAAGCACCCAAGCCTGTGGGTTCCTCGAAAGTTTTATGCTTGTGGATTCCTCTTCTCTGGCACAGAGGAAACTAACCAGAGGTCCGAGAGAAGGGGAGGGGAGTTTGAAATTGTCAGTCGGGTGGCTTGTCCCACAGGCAGCTACCAATATTACCACCAGATATTCTGCTTTCCAACCAGCGGTTGTTTACGCCCACTTTCCATGCAACTTCTTTGGTCCTGTCCGCATGAGCCCTGCCTTTGTTCAGAAACAAGATTTTAAAGCTAGTTTTTAAATGGTTTCTGTAAACGTGGTTATGCTAGCTAGTGCCGATGGGGACCTCGTCAAAATCAATTTTTAGGAACTGTTCCAGGCTAGGTCACTATCTAGCCTTGAGAATGGATTTTTCAAGTGTTATGCCCGAAGCAAACCAGACCGGCATCACGAGAGCTTGAAGAAATTGTCTTTAAGAGCTATGTTTAAAAGTTTGCAAACACAGAGGGAAACTGCAGCAGAAGACAAGATTTGTTTTCTTCTGAGAACATAGTGAATCCATTTTGTACAGTATTGGATTTCAAATTACGCTGCCTTTTCTTTACAGCCGTTTGTTTTATTGATAGATTTTTTTTGCTATCAGAAGCTAGGGCACACTTGTTTCATCAGGTGGTGTTTATTCAAATGGCTGACAAATGCAAAAGACTTTGCTTGAAGTCTGTTGCCACACAGCAATCACTAATACGGGCTTTAATTCAGACGCCGCCGAGAAACTACATTTAACTTACAGGGAACAGGTTCTCTGACTCCATACTAGCCTTCCCCCATCTTCAAATTCTTGCTTAATAATACTCCAGTTGTTACTTTTGTAAACTAGGGATGGGGCCAATTCTCTTCATACCTTCAATTGTAAAGAGAACACTAAAAATGGTTAATTTGAAAAGGAGGAGGAGAAAATAATAATGGCTACTAAAAAAAAAAACCAAGCAAACATGGCACAATGTTCAAAGCAAGGTGCCTTCGACTATTTACAGTCTTTTGATTAGCAGAGCAAACATCCCGCCCGATCTATATGAATAAGTCTGGCCTCACATTTCCTGCTTAATGGAAAGAAGCTCAATTTGCAAACCACCACAGAAGTTGGAGTACTAGACAATGAAAGTTTAAATGGTGATTTAATTCAGCAGAATTCATTTAAATTTAGTTTATCTACAAGTGATTCACATTCTCTTTTAACGATTGATCTTGTCATCTGCCAGAGGTAGTTTTAGCAAGAAGCTCCTGGGTCTAGTGCTAATCATGAAAGAATCTGAAAGATTCAATACAGTCAATATCAGTAAGGAAGCAATTCCACATCCCTCTCGCCCAGTATAGCCAGTGCAGGAATTTCTACCTCTTTCTCACAGCAATGGGAAACTTTGATGAGACGTGCAAAATAATTCCTGGGCTGTTGACTCTTGCTGAACTAGTTTTTCCAATTCAAAACCTTCGTCTTCGGTTCCCTTAAAATAATGTACTTACTAGTCTAGTTTGCCGTTAAAGGCAAGCCAAATATACTGCTAACGGAGCGGAATTTGGCCCAGTGTTGGTGAAAGTATAGCAGACGTTCTTTGTAAAGGTTACAATGCTTAATAAGGCAGAAGTCCATGAGCAACAGCAACTCTACATCTTTGCATTATTATTTATAGGGCCTAATCCTGCAACCACTGAAATCAGTGGCAAAATTCCTATTCACGTCTATGGTGCAGGATCAGTGCTTTAGTGAGGTTCAAGTTCACAGACAAACAAAAGAGGACAATGCATAACAATTTGAATGCAAGTCTAAAATTATAGGTCAAATAGTCAGCGCTCCATTACCATGGAGATCTCTTACTGGTAAGTGGGGAAGGATTTTTCTCAAAGGCCCATTATGATCACTTATAAAAACAACACATTATACAATCTCTAAGATGACCAAAATGGAAAATTATTCTAGGAGTTCTTAGCAAGTGGGTCATACTCTAAAATTATCCATCTTTTCTGAAAGCCACAAAATCTGAAACTATCCATTTGTCTCGCTAACGTTTCATCCGGCATATTTTATTAAGGAAAGCGCACAAAACATTCAGCCCTTCAAGTGTATCTAATTGCTTTGCTTCGCAATGAGGAAATTTACAAGAGGTGCAGAAAGTAGCATCCTAACAATAACAGGAATGGTTTACAGCAGCTCTAACTGCACAGATGTGCTTTTCCTTTGTCTGAATCCCAAGACCATCAAGGTCAAACCTGGAGGAGTTTCCCACCGGTGCAGTTTCCTTGAACTGAAGTTTATCACAATGCCCTGCAGCATGTCACATGCAATGCCAGTTTCTGCCCCCGTCACAGAAGCACAAACAGGGCAGCGAAAGAGGGCGTGGCTGTGGATTTTGCTGCATTCTGCAGAATCTAATTATTATTTTTAAAGGGATGTTTGTAGCCAGATTATGGATGTGAAAAAAAAACAATGAAATATTTTGTGGCCTCCACATAGGCTAAGAGCCCCACCAAGATCCATGTGGCACTTAGTGAAGGGCTCCACAGATCACGGCCTGTCCTCACACACCTTCCTGGAGAAACTGTGCTGCCAAAAGCTTTACTCCCTTTGCCATCCTTTGTGAAGACGGCAGAGGAAGAAGCAGAGAAGTTACTACTGTTCCACGCACCAGTAACCCCTAAAGGGATTTCCCCTGCAAAGCCAAGCTGCTTGAAGAGGTGCCTGGGGAAAACCAGAGCAGAGCCCCGTTTTCCCATCTCAAGAGTCTCTGAATCCCAATGTATCTTCTCAAGAGGACTCTCTCTAGGAGACCCACTGAAAATACCTCCTCATCCTTCTCAGAAGCAAAGGCAAACAGAAGGAGGAGATCCCATCCTTTCAGAAGACAGAAAAATCTAATGGTTTAGCAAGAACAGAGAAGGTGGTACTTGGTCCCACCTCTGAAAGCTTTGCCTTCCCAGGGTCTCCAAACACAATTTCTATTGCCTTGTATTTAAAAGAATCCATGCACACGGGGAAGGACATTGCCAACTCAGCACGACTCTGCCTTAGGACTGGCGTTCCTTGTCGATGGCATATTGGTATACAGCAACCAGGGCAGAACCATTTTTCATTTTGGCGAGTCGCTCCAAGAGCGGCCCGTTTTAAGGAAGGGTGTGGGGTGTTCCCAGCAAAGAACTAGCTTCTTACTTCAATGGAACATCCCATGTGCTCAAAGTTAAGTATGTCTGCAAGTGTTTTATTGGACCAGGGCCTTGAGGCCAATGAGGAAAGGAAAACAGAAAAACTACTGAAGCAAACAATTGCCCCAGACCTGTCCCTTCACTGCAGCCCAAGGGGAGTAAGGCACTTCCTATCCTGGCATTCTCAAGAGAGGAACCGCCAAATTCTGACTCCGGCTTTACTGCCCACTAGGTTACCTTGGAATTTCTCTGTCTCAACAAGTTGCCCTCATCTATTAAATAGGGACAAAACTTCCTTTGCCTCCTTAGAGGGGGAGTGTGAGAATCAGTTACAGGGTGCAGGGCATTCCCCTGCTGCTAGGTCTGGTTCTGCCCTCAAGCTGCAAGCAGGCGAATGTTACCCGCTGCAACCGATATTTGGACGTTGGCAAAATGACGACAGGGCACGTTTCGTCACATGAACAAACACTTAGACTCTTTCCTTACAAAACCTGGGAGAGTTTTTTCATTCTAGATTACAGCAAGTGGGTTAGTTAGCATGCAAGTCATTTAGAGTAGTGTTTCAGATATCCTATCAGATTAGAGCTGGAATAATCCCATCATCATCAATTACTGGATATCAGGTGGATTACAAAGGTTTATTAGAGACCACGCTTCACATAATCCACCTTTTTGGTAGACTACGCCAAAAACAGGCATTTGCTTTCAATCATTCACATAGAGTATTTTTTCCACTAAATACTCTTCCCCTGTAACCTATCTAAACGCATTTATCCACTTGCAATAAAGTTCCCTTTTCAGGAGTCTATAAACAAAAATCAATTAGTCTTGGCTGTAGCAGAATAGCACATGGAAAAAACCCACCGAATATGATGTTTTAAAAAGTGAAACCACCTATAAATTCATCAACCAGTTTTGACTAGATAGCAGTTCACTACTATGAGTTAAAATTAAAATTACTATAAAGGGAACATTAAGTGATAATTCATATGTTCAAAGTATTTCTACAAGAAATCACAATTTCTGTTACTACATAGTTAATCAAAGAATGAAAACTTTAGAAAACACATACAGTAGAACTTCAGCATTACATGCACCAGAGTTACGAACTGACCAGTCAACCATACACTTCCTTTCGAACTGGAAGTATGCAATCAGGCAGCAGAGACTAAAAAAAGCAAATATTGCACAGTACAGTACTGCATTAAACGTAAACTACCAAAAAAACCTAAAGGGAAAGTTTAAAACAAAGATTCAACAAGGTAAGGAAACTGTTTCTGTGCTTGTTTCATTTAAATTAAGAAGGTTAAGAGCAGCATTTTTCTTCTGCATAGTAAAGTTTCAAAGCTGTACTAAATCAATGTTCAGTTATAAACTTTTGAAGCAATAATGTTTTGTTCAGTTACGAACAACCTCCATTCCCGAGGTGTTCGTAACGGAGGTTCTACTGTATGTAAATGTAAATCAGTCTGAGAATACAAAAAAACCCAAAAACCTACCATGCACATATGAGGAATTAATACATCAAGAGACCAATAAAAATATTTTTTTGCACATGACGGGGAGATGCACCAACCAAGAAAAATATTAAAAACTAAGACTGACTACAAGGGGGAAATGTGGCAGCATAACTAGCATAGAGTAACTAATCTGCTATAGTTTAGCTATTCTGGTATTATCCCGCACCCCCACCAACACACACACCCCTCATGTGGGCACTATTTCAGAATAAAAGTCACTTTGGGGAGTTATTCCAGCATAGCTACAACAAAATAGGCTATTCCTCTACAACAGTGATACTCAAACCTCAGCGGTTCAGGACCCAAATTAGAGATCAACTTTACCCAAGGTGTGTGAATTCATTGTTTCATGTACACACACAAGTCTCATAGCTAAATGACGGACCAAAGATTCTACAACTGGTTAATACCATAGTAAAAGCATCCTGATCGATTGTTAATTAAATCACTCAGAGTTTTAATCTCACGTGTTGCAAAGAGATACAGGAGACACAGTAAAGAGCCCCTTGGGGCTCCCAAGCCTCAGTCTGAGTATCACTGCTCTAGAGCTATGCCGCGTCGTTTCCCCGTGCAGACTAGCCCTATCATCCAAGTAAACAAACATGCTTCAGTTGTGGGGCAGCTCTGCTAATTCAAAGCCTGTATTGGTGGTAACCATGGTCCAGATGCTACATGTGAAAGAAGCCAAAATAAAAGTAGCAGGTACTAAATAAAGCAGGCTATATGATGTAGTAGTAAATTGCCATTTAGACTCTTCTAAAATCTAGCTACTAAAGGTGCGTTTTGTAAATTATTAGCGGTTCTACACCCTCGATATAAAAAGCCAGATATTCAGAACTGTGTGTATTCAAATAACTAGTTCTAGGTCTAATGGAACATTTGTGTAATTTCAATGATTGATGTGCAACCAGAAAAAGGACACAATTATGTGAAATTATGAAAATCTGGCTCTAAATCAATGGGGCTCTAATTTGTTAAAATAAAGCTGGCGGGGAGGGGGATTGTTTTGCTTTTGAGAACTCCTCACATGATCTGAAAACACCACATGTTGGAAAACTACCCCCAGGAGAGATACGGTAATGTCAGATTTTTAAAAATCTGACAACTGGATTCTGCACAGAGCATTGACTGGCAAATTTAGATGGGATCCAATTAACACCTTTCACCTCAGATTAACCAACCCCATTTTAAGGTAGAGGGCCTGAGAATTATGACGACAGTTTAACATTAACAAAAACAAATGTAACATTAACAAAAAGCCTTTTTCCTGCCAGTTTGTTTTCGGAACTTTGGCCTGGTCTACACGGAAAAGTTCGGATGTCATAGCGAACATACTCAGGGATGCAACAAATCCACACCCGAGTGCTCTAACTGCGCAGACATAACCTAGCTGCATCTACACTGGAGGTTGACAGAAGTATTCTCTCGGCCCCAGCTATCTTTGCTTAGGGAGGTGGTGCTCCTACAGCAATGGAAAATTCCCTTCCGTCGCTGTAGTCTGCTTCTACACCATGGGCGCTATGCTGCCGCAGCACCCACAGCGTAGACATGGCCTTTGTTTGCATCGGCGCAGACTGCATTCACGCAGAAAATAGGCACTCAAGATGAAGATGTGTCATGCTCTCCCTTGCTACGTGCCCACCCTTCCCCAACATTCCCTGGTTCAATCCATTGTTCGCTGGAGGAGGCGGGAGGGGTAGTGTGTGGGCAGGGTGGGGGGAATTGTATGGTCACACACACGTAGGGGCTCGCTGATCAAAAGGACCAAAGGGAGTGACAGCAAATGAGCGTGAAGAGGGAGACAGGAACAACTCGGCCCGGAGTGGTGCTTATGAGACGGCAGAGAGGCAAGCGAAGGTGTTAAATCCTCCGACGTCACTGAAGATGCATAAGGCGCGTCAGTGACAACCTTACACCATGCTGCCCTGTAACGATAAAGCAGCAGGTGGGGCTCAGCGAAGGAGAGATTCTTCTTTTCAAAAGGAGGAATAAATGAACATTAGCTAGCTTTGAAGAGGTGTGTGTAAAACTCCGATTTTCCACAACGCAATGTGAATTCCTCATTTTTCCAGACGTGTACACTTACAATGAAGCAGTCTCTAGTCACAGTGGAAATCAGTGTGTGTAAAATGCCCATATAGGCACCAACATTTATTGCCTACTTTTTACAACCATGCAAAATTTCAACAAGTACCAAATTTCCATCCTCAACACCCAAAGGGTCTTCCTGTCTCGCTTCCCAAACAAACCTGCAGGCAGGTGTTTCCTTTAAACCAGGCTGTCAATGTAATGCCATTAGCTCAGGGGCCTACATCAGAAAGGTCTCCAGAGTACAAGCAGCGTTTTGCCAGTTTACAGGGGCCGTCAAGTTTTTAATTTAAGTGCCTAACTCAAAACCCTAATTTAGGCCAACCACCACATTGCCCCAGGTAGCATTTTTCAAACTAGTCCTTCCCCAAGCTAGGAGACAGGAGACAAAAAAAAGAGGATTCTAGATCTCAAAAACCAAAGCAGTGGGCCAATACAGCCCCCATTTAAGTTAATGGAAAGACTCCCATTAAAGGTCAATGGGATTGCAACGGGGCCCTCTGACAGCAGATGTATGATTCTTTAACCAAATAACCTGCATGGGCCAAATGTCGCAAGCACTCTACATTGGCAGATCCAAATGGAGGCTCCAAACTGAGCCCAAGCGATCAGCCCCTGATTCATGGGGGTTCACACGGGCTCTGCCAGAGCAGTGCTGCTGGCAGGGTTGGAAACGCAGTGGTTTGTAAGGGGCAGGAGAGAAGTTCCCAGTTGCTAGGCCCTTGTGAAATAGCAGCACCTTGAGGGAATTTGGAAATTGAACTCCCCGTGAAAAATTCTTTGGAGTTCTTCAGCAGGCTCTGAAGCTTGCTACGCAGCTGCTGATTGACAGAGCCACTGTCGTACCGGTGAAGTGGGAGCATTGAGGAAGGTTGAAGAATATCAGGTTTTCGATCATCATCTTCATCAGCTGCTCCATAATAAGTGGCAGGACAAGTCCAACACGGAGGATATTCACAGCCAAACTCAGCAGCCACTTCCATCAGCAATGGTTCAGATGCAGCGGCTTTCCTGACAGACGTATTATTAGCGTGGAAGCCCAGCCATCTATGAAACGTGTCTAACGAGGAATGTGACTGGGGATCACATGGCCGCCAAAAGCTTCCGTGGCCAATCAGATCACCAATGATGGACACAAACTGAATATCCAGCCAAACCACCCTTAGAGCCTCATCTGGATCAATTTCTAGCTATGGCATTATCTGCAAAAGACTATATCCCTTTGACATTCGCACTGATTATTTTTATAAGCATCAAGTACAGAGATTTAAATGATAGTAAGGTTTTGGGTAGGAAATCTTGATGGGAAACTTATAATAACTTTACTCTACATTTAAAGAATTTCAGAGGCTATTGCCTGCTGGACAAGCTTTAATTCTAAAAGAAGAGCTGGATTCACGTTTGTAGATGCCCAAGATTTAAGAGAACCCAACAAGTTATATTAATGTTACCATCAATTTGCAATCCAGAATGGCAGACTCACCCAACTCTATTTTAGATTTTATAGCCTTATATTCCCGGCTTTACAATATCATGCCTGCCACCACCCTACCGTCTGTAGAGGTTGCATCATATGTCAGGAAGGTATAGCTCAGTGGTTTGAGTATTGGCCTGCTAAAACCCAGAGTTGTGAGTTCAATCCTTGAGGGGGCCATTTATTTATTGTGGGGGAGGGATAGCTCAGTGGTTTGAGCCTTGGCCTGCTAAACCCAGGGTTGTGAGTTTAATCCTTGAGGGGACCCTTTGGGGATCTGGAGCAAAAATTGGGGATTGGTCCTGCTTTGAGCAGGGGGTTGGACTAGATGACTTCCTAAGGTCCCTTCCAACCCTGTGATTCTATGATTCTATGCAAGTTCCCATGGTCTAGATCATTGGAGTTTGTTTTATGAAATTTATGGAAACTGTGATTTGGCACCAATGCTTTAGAGTGTATTCTTCTTCTTTTTCCCACTCTACCACCAAAATGTGTCTCTTGATACCAGGTTTCGCAGCTCCAGCTGTCAGCTTTATGTTACCCAGTAACTGGCATCAGGTTGATAGCCAAGGTCCCATATTTCAGAAGCAGAACAAATACCCACATATAATTGCCAAAAACTGACAGAATGTGGAACTGCAGTGTTGGTTTGTCTAGAGAAGAAAAAACAAAACTGAAGCCAGAAAGCCCAAGAAAAGTAGAGAGTGAAACAAAATGAATGTTGGCTCATCTATTCATTCCCTTTAAGAACTGCAAATAATCTTTTGGCTGCAATTTAAATGAATTTGTTGCAAAAGAAATAGGTTAATAATGTGTTACTAAAACTTCAAAAGGTCTGGCAACTATGGGTTTGATCCTATGAGATACCAGGCACCCTCCACTCCTGTTAATTCCAGAGAAAGCTGAGACCACTCCGGTCCATTGTCCTTTATCAGGTGTGATGCCCTTTTGTTTAGGCAAGCAGCTGACTAAATTTTAGTAAACTTACAGAATGGGATGCTTTAGTGAGCAGGAGGCTTTCGTTTTAATTTGCAATTAACCTCTTGTTGATGTCAGACTCCCAGCTGCTTTGGCAATACCAACCACCATTTTTAACACACGTCCGTATTGTGTGCGACAATGTGCTAGTCAATGTACATTTTAGTAAATGTAGCCTAGTTACCACTATTACAGGGATAATCATTTAAAATATTCTGAAATGAGAATTTTTTTTATATTCTCAGGGGAAAAGGAATCTCGATAACAAAGAAAGAAAATACACGAGCCAAGTGGTGTTCCCAGCATCCCAACAATTAAGTGTTAACATCCTTTACACCTCCATTCCCATCCGAACTAACTACACCAAACAACTCCGGCAATCAATAACCCAGGAAAAGCGCTGGTGTGAACAGCGCTATGTCGGTCTCCCGCCAACAAAGAGCAGCTACACTGCGTGCCTTGTAGCAGCACGGTTGTAGTGGCCCAGCTGTGTCGCTAAAAGGTGCATAGTATAGACAGCCTAAATAAAATCCCCCTCCACACACTACTGTCAGCCCTGCAAACTCAGCCTGGATGCTGCAAAAATCAAGCAGGGCTCTTTTCTGTTTGATCAACACCAGTATTAGAGGTTCTGCAGCCCATCAGACCCGTAACACATGTACAGTCCCACTTCCTTCAGTGGATTTCCACAAGCGTACTCAACTGGAACTTAGTGAGTAAATCCGCGGATGTTGCACACACGAATCACACACGCCCTCTCAAACCTGCAGAGCCGACGGAGCTAAAAAGCTGTAAAAAGCAATTAACATTTTATTTTTGTCATTGAAGTCAGATGATGTGGCTCTAGATGCAAGCAGCAAGAAAATCCAAGGATACACTGAAAACAGTAGATGAGAACTGCACTTCAAAGGATTGTAGGTACAATCCCAAATGACAATGCCTTAACTCTGCACTGCACTTTCCATCAAGCCCACTGGCAACGTCAATGCTTCATGTTAGCTGCAAGATATGAGAGAGTTCAGAAGCTACACCGAAGCATCACATATAAAAACACTATATAATAATAATGTGTGTGCAGAAGTTATTTCAGCAAGACTTCAATGTCATTAGTAATAAGAAATAACTCTAGAATTTAGCAACTAACCTACTACCAGAGTAAAACTGCAGCACCAATTACACTGTAGTAACGGGAGAATATGTAGCAATATTCATAAAAAGGCCAAAAGCCACCAAAGAGTCATCCTTTCTAGAAGTCTGGCTACACAAGGTGCACGATGTGAAAACACACACACACACGTTTTCTTTGCAATATTTTTGTACACTCAAATAGCTTCATCGCGTGCACCTGAAGGCTTAAATTTCCAACATCAGAGCGATTATATTTCTTATTTCAACATGATCCTCTTTATCATAGAATCATAGAATATCAGGGTTGGAAGGGACCTTAGGAGGTCATCTAGTCCAACCCCCTGCTCAAATCAGGACCAATCCCCAATTTTTGCCCCAGATCCCCAAATGGCCCCCTCAAGGATTGAACTCACAACCCTGGGTTTAGCAGGCCAATGCTCAAACCACTGAGCTATCCCTCCCCCCATTAAACAAGGGAAGTGTAGTCATCCGTGTGCTTTCTTCTTCGATAGGGCACAGTGCTTCCACAAAATGCTTCCAATGGTTTTTAAATAGTGTTTGGACTTTTCTCCTGCTACAACATATGAAGCCAAGCACATCCCAGTTTTGCCCTCGACCTGTTTTTTGCACATACCCGGGCAAATGTCAGCATTCAATTTAGTTCACCTGGATCCCCGGTTGCTGGAACTTCTGAACTCCGTAACAAGTGTGTCTAAATGCATGCAAACAGCAGTACTGCAATATGGACTGAAATGCTGTCATTTCTCTTTCTCAAATGTCGTCATGCCTGAGCTGGCTTATGCAGTTAAATAGAAGGGCTGGCTCAACACAAAACACAGAATGACCTCAAGACTTTACGCCATGGAGACACATCTCGGTATTATTAGACATTCTTTAAAATACCCCTGGCCAGCTTCCAGCTGTCCCTTGGTGCAGACTGAGGCTTCCAGCGTCCGTGACGGTTAAATGACCAGGGACGGAGCCAGCAGGGATTATGCCTATGGTGTGCAACATGCTTTTCCTGCACGACAGGCTAGCGAGCGAAACCGGGCCAGAGCCAGCACTACTGGGTCAGCGTAACATAACGCAGCGGCCGAATTCACTCCCTCCTCTCCATGCTGGACGCTCTTCTTGGAGGATTCCTGGAGTGCAAATCTGAACTGTACACAGCAGAGACAAAGGCCAGGAAAAAAAGCAGGGATGTGTTCAACAGCAGTAATGAGAGCTCCAGTAAGCAGCCGTCCTGAGATACCACCACCATTGCCAGCAGCAAGGCAGCCAGCCGGCAGGAGCCAGACCAGCACTACAAGCCAGGCTGTCACAGCCCACATGCCCTGGGTTCAAGGAGTGGCACTGAGAATTACTGAGCCAATAGCATAGAGCACTGTCGAGATCATCCCAGTCCTGAGCAATTCTACATTTACTGGGGGCTTAGGCAAGGGAAAGGAACAGCGGGGCCGGGGGCAGAGTTTCTCTAGTGCCGCCTGCACAGAGGTGATTGGGTTCCTGCCTCTCTTCAGGGCTGGAGGAACGTACACAACACCTGTTAGCCTAAGGACCAAGCCTCCCTGCCAGCCCAGAACACACCAGCCTTCCAGCCTCACTCCCAGTGCCCCGGCCTGAGGACCCTGGTGTCCTGCAGGCCGAGCTCTGTGCCTCAGCGTCAGCCCCACGCACCAACCAATTAATGCCCCACTGCTCTCCTCCCCACACGCCCCCGCCTGCCACGCCCAGACAGATCAACCAAAGCTGGCCCTACATTCAGACCTCTGCAGGGAAGGTGGAGTGCTCCCTTTTCCTGGGCCCAACCCCAGTCCTCTCAGAGAACAAGGAGCTGTGGGGCCCCAGCCAGCCAGCCGGATACCAGCAGCAGCAGGACCCCGCCTGTCACCATAGCTGAGGGTCCCTCCCCCGCTGACACAATCCAAGCACGTAGACAGCTGTGCGGAGACCCTCCTACAAGGCCAAGAGAGTCTGGTGTGTGATGCTCCTCCTGCCACCCTACCAAAGGGCTGTGGGAGAGGAAGGGAGTGGCACCACGATCCCACTGCCCTGTCAGGGGCTCTCACACCCTTCCCCCGGGGCCAGACTGGCAACCCACTCGGGTGTCCTAACAGCGCCAGGCTGGCTTTCCCCTCACGGCAGCAGCTGCTCTGCCCCACACCATCCCACAGGGCAGTGGTACTGCTCCGATCACATATCACAGCGGCCACAGGTGGAAGGCCAATTTCACAACCGAGAGATTTCACAAAAGCCTTGTATCAGAGGGGTAGCCGGGTTAGTCTGTATCCACAAAACAACAAGGAGTCCGGTGGCACCTTAAAGACTAACAGATTTATTTGGGCATAAGCTTTCATGGGTAAAAAAAACCCCACTTCTTCAGACGCATGGAGTGAAAATTACAGATGCAGGCATTATTATACTGACCCATGAAGAGAAGGGAGCTACCGTACAAGTGAAGAACCAGTGTTGACAAGGCCAATTCAGTCAGGGTGGATGTGGTCCACTCGGAATAATTGATGAGGAGGTGTCAATACCAAGAGAGGGAAAATTGCTTTTGCAGTGAGCCAGCCGCTCCCAGTCCCTATTCAAGCCCAAATTAATGGTGTTAAGTTTGCAAATGGATTGTAGCTCTGCAGTTTTGCTTTGAAGTCTGTTTTTGAAGTTTTTTTTTGTTGAAGGATGGCTACTTTTAAATCTGTTATTGAATGTCCAGGGAGATTGAAGTGTTCTCCTACTGGCTTTTGTATGTTACCATTCCGGATGTCTGATTTGTGTCCATTTATTCTTTTACATAGAGACTGTCCGGTTCGGCCAATGTACATGGCAGAGGGGCATTTCTGGCACGTGATGGCATATATCACATTAGTAGATGTGCAGCCCCTGATGGTGTGGCTGATGTGGTTGGGTCCTGTGATGGTGTCGCTAGAGTAGATATGGGGAAAGAGTAGGCAACAGGGTTTGTTACAGGGATTGGCTCCTGGGTTAGTGTTTCCATGGTGTGGTGTGTAGTTGCTGGTGAGTATTTGCTTCAGGTTGAGGGGCTGTCTGTAAGCGAGGACTGGCCTGCCTCCCAAGGTCTGTGAGTGGGGGACCGTTTTCCAGGATAGGTTGTAGATCGTTGATGATGTGCTGGAGCGGTTTTAGCTGGGGGGCTATATGTGATGGCCAGTGGTGTTCTGTTATTTTCCTTGTTGGGCCTGTCCTGTAGTAGGTGACTTCTGGGTACCTGTCTCATTGTCGATCTGTTTCCTCAATTCTTGTAGTTTTAAGCATGTTTGATAAAGAACTTGTAGGTGTTTGTCTGAGGGATTGGAGCAAATGCGGTTGTATCTTAGGGCTTGGCTATAGACTATGGATTGTGTGATGTGTCCTAGATGGAAGCTGGAGGCATGTAGGTAAGTATATTGGTTAGTAGGTTTCCGGTATAGGGTGGTGTTTAGTGACCATCACTTATTTTCACTGTAGTGTCCAGGAAGTGGACCTCTTGTGTGGACTGGTCCAGGCTGAGGTTGACGGTGGGGTGGAAATTGTTAAAATCAAAAGCCTGGATTCTCCAGCAGCTCGGGGCAAAGGCTCCCCCCACATCCCTTAGTTATCTCCAGCACTGCTGCCTCCTTCACACAGCTGCAGCTCATCCTACGGCAGGGGGAGCAGCTCCCGGAATGGCTGACTCAGGCAGACCGATTATTTCTTTAGCAGAACACACCAGGCCTACGTCAGGCTTGGGACAGCGAAACTGACTAACAGTGCTCGCAGGAGCAGATCCTGGGCAAACAAACTTCCCCACAGCAGCTCGGATCAGGGACTTGGGTTCTGACCTGCAATACCCTGCCAATTCAGTCCATGGCCTCTGGAGCGGGGACTGGCAATCACGTGAAGTGGCTGTTTCCCAGTGTATGAGCAAAGGTTTGCTAAGCAATAAGACTAGAATACCTAGCTCATTTTCCCCGGTGAGCCAAGAAAGAATTTGTACAGAGCTCTCCTAAAGTGATGTGGCGGCACCTAGTCCCCTGCGCAACGCTGCCTCGGGCAACATCTTAACGAGCAAACGGTCTCTGACAGATTCATTTCCAACCCCCACCCTTAAAGAAGTCAAGGAAGGACACTTCACTGTATTGCTCAGACCCAGCAGCTCAGAGCTTAGCTCACTGTTCTGGCTTAGTGGAAAGGCTCCTCTAGGACTCCCTAGTTTAACTCTTCACCCCGAAACCCACTCCTACACCCTGCTAAGAGGCATGGGCGGCGGGTAGCATAGCTGGGGGGTAGGCTGTGCCTCCCCAAACAGCCTGGCTTGGCCCTGCCCACGCTCCACCCACAGACCCCCTCCTGCAGTTCCCGGCACTCTGCCATGGTGCAGGCGGGCTGGGGCAGGGCCTGGCCTCCTGCAGGGACTCGGGGAGGCTGGCGCTGGGGCCGCAGGCCACAATGGGGGTGCTCTAACCACCCCTCTGTGTGGAAGGGGGACGGGAGGGGACAGGGGCTAGTCTCCCCCCCAATGGCCAGGACATTGGCTACCCATGCGAACAGGGGATTTCTTTCCACTGTGCCGGGCCAGATGGGACTCTCTGGAGCCCTGGAACCAGTAGTTTAGTTCTTGGGGAGGTGGGGGTGGGAAGTCACAAGACCCCATGCTGACCCAGGGCCCTCAGCAAAGAGCTTGGAACCCAAACTCAGATCCCACACACGCCTTCATTTCTTACTTGCTCATGGTGTCCCTAGCCAATGTTTGCCAGAAGCTGGGAATGGGCGACTGGGGATGGGTCACTTGGTGATTACCTGTTCTGTTCATTCCCTCTGGGGCACCTGGCACTGGTCACTGTCTGAGCCAGTATGGCCATTCTTAGGTTCTTATGGATGGACTAGAGGTCAGGACACTAGCCTAGACTTAGAAGACCTGGGTCCAAGTCCCTGCTCTGCCAGAGACTTCCTGGGTCACCCTGGGCAAGTCGCTTGGCCTCTCTGCGCCTCAGGTTGCAGCTGTCCAATGTGAATATCGGCCTGGCCCTGCCCCTAGGGTGCTGCGAGGAGAAATACAGTAAAGATCGTGAGGCTTCACGACATTGCAGTGATGGGAGCAGAGGAGTACCGGAGATAAACAGATCTCTTCCTGAAGCAGAGCTCTGCAGGCCCCGGGCCAGTCTCAGATGCTACAGGAGAATAGTCTCCAGCCACTAATTTGGATCCTTCGTTTCATCTTCTCCACGGAGAAGGAGCTGCCCACGGCTGAAGAATCAGCCTCAGTTATTCAAACTTCATGTACTTTTTGAAGCCATTTCCTTCGGCAGTTCTGGGGAGAAGGGATTAGAAAGGCCTGAAAGGTTCCGCTAACTTGTTTTCTTTGTTACTACTGAGAACTCACTAAACCTAGTGTTTCATACATAGCTGCCAGCTGCAGCAAATCCCCACAGAGGAGATTTAGGATTTAAACTGCCTGCAAAGTGACTATTTCTTAGAGATCTGCTGCAGGAGATCTCTGGCTCAGTTCCAGCTCGTCTGCCCAGCATCAGCCATAGCCAAGTCCCTCCTTTGCAGTGGGGCTTGGAAAGGAGACAGGAGCACAGAGGGTGTTGGCAAACTTTCACTTACCATCTTCACTGTACCCGATCTCCGGTTGCCTCCCAATGGCACAGAGGATTTACCGAGTACCCACAAGGCGTGAAACCTGTGTCAGCACACCACGGTGCCCCGTGGGATAGCTCAGTGGTTTGAGCATTGGCCTGCTAAACCCAGGGTTGTGAGTTCAATCCTTGAGGGGGCCATTTGGGGATCTGGGGCAAAAATTAGGGATTGGTCCTGCTTTGAGCAGGGGGTTGGACTAGATGACCTACTAAGGTCCCTTCCAACCCTGATATTCTATGATTCTATGCTAGAGCAGGGCAAGCAGACCTGCTTTCGCAAGCGCTGCTCCCCGTGACTCAGAGATTCTTGTTCAAAGGGCAGCGTTTCCAAAAAGCAAACACTGATTTCCCACCCCTGCACGTTGCACTGGGAGTCTCAGAGCAGACGGAGGGCAGAACTTCAACGGGAATTTCTCTCCTATCGCTGTAGAAAGTAGAGACAGGCTAGTTAACAAGTGGGCATGCTTGGAGGGTAGGCATTCCTTTAAAGCGCTCGCTGAACATTCTTGTGCCAGGATCAATTGAGGTGCTTTGCAAGAGAAGTTACATTTTCACCTACAGCTATGCCACCGTGGGCTGTGAGCTTGTCAGATCTCACAAGCTTGGCAAGGTCAGGCCTGTTTAGTCCTCAGATCGGCGAATTGCTGCTGTAGTGTTGTAAGTTCACTAGCGAGCGCTCTTCCTGCCGAGAGAGGATTACACCCCAGTGCCTCCAGCATGACTGGGTTGGGTTAGGCTCTGGGTTATTGGTAGTACTGTATTTTCAATGAGAATCAGAGCTTAGTTCCTGTCTATACAAGGTCTTAACACATCATGTCACTTCTTGCAAGAGCCAGCGGTTACCAATTTTGAACTCGAACAATATATTGTGTCTACACACATCCTCCCTTCACTTTTCCCCATCAGGAACTGTGTCACGGTCATAGGCGCCAACTCCGTGGGTGCTCCAGGGCTGGAGCACCCACGGGGAAAAATTGGTGGGTGCAGAGCACATGCCGGCAGCTCCCCGCCGGCCCCGCCCAGCTCACCCCCCGAGGCACTGCCGCTCTGCTTTTCCTCCCTCCCAGGCTTGCCGCGCGCCAGCTGTTTGGTGCGCGGCAAGCCTGGTGGGGGGGGGGGGAAGGGGGAGGGAAGCGGAGCAGCAGCGCCTCGAGGGAGGGGGAGGAGGCAGAGGCGAGCTGGGGCAGGGAGCAGTTTCTCTGCACCCCCCTCCCGCCCCGCCCAGCTCACCTCTGCCTCCTCCCCCGAAGCGCCACCGCTCCGCTTCCCCACCCATCCCAGGCTTGCCGCGCACCAAACAGATGGCGCACGGCAAGCCTAGGAGGGAGGAAAAGCGGAGCAGCGGCGCCTGGGGAGGTGGAGGTGAGCTGGGGGGGGGGGGGGGGGAGCGCCAGTGGGGAGCTGCCGGTAGGTGCTCTGCTGCTTCTCCCCCCTCCCTCCCAGGGTTGCAAGCTTAGGAGGAGGGGAAATGCAGCACGCCCAGGGGAGGAGGCGGGGGCGGGGATTTGGGGAAGGAGTGGAATGGGGGCGGGGCCAGGTGCTGCGAGCTGTTATACACCATACATTGGAGATGATGGAATAAAGCAGGGGTCAACATGACCCCTGTATATGTAGTTAGTGACATGCTTTGCATCCTTAAGATTAGAGGCACCATGTGAAAAGGCAAGTGACTAAAGTCACCCTGAGGAAATTTAAGAGTGCAAGTGAAGGCAACTTAGAGAGACAAGCAAAATGCATCTGAAAGCACGAGACATCTCAGAGCCGAAAGCGTGTGGTCACCAACCAAACGTTGCACTTCATGACAACTATATCAAAGAGACAATGGGTTACTGTTATTTCTGACTACAAATATTCAGAAAAACCCAAGAGTGCAGCACGACAGCAATTTAAAAAGAAATGAAGATGAAAATCCACAAAAACCATTTGAAGCACTCGCAGCCCAACTGCGGCTCTTGGCAATTTAATTGTTGGGTAATAGTGGTTTGTTGGCTTTCCAGCTAAAATGTAAAGGGCTATTCTAAAAACTGCTGTCAGCAAGCTCCCTGTTGGGGAGGCTAAACCACTGGCTACAGCTTTCATCATTACTGAATTCCTTCGAGGACTCTTTCAGAACATGGCTATGTTCGACGTAGAAGGAAAGAAACAAAAGCCAGTCAGTAACAAGGCCAAATTGATTTGGCTCCAAACCTATATCTGAAGCCTGCTTAGGGCATAAGATACGTTTTGCGCATTTAACACAGGCAGAGACTGCTGAAAACATAAGATACTGACTAGCCTAGGCACAGAACACTGCATATTACGGCCGCGTTAATATATCTACAAGTAGAACTGCAGCCACATAAGGATTATGTTGTCCGAGAAGAAGCGCCAGGAATGAAAATCGGGTAGACTTTGTCCTTCTTCCCCAACCTCAAAATGTTTTCACCTGCACCCATCAGCCTTAGAGTGCACAATTTCATCAGGACTTACCCATTAACACTGTAGCACACACACCTCTGCATACATCCTTTCATTCTAAGAGAATGAACTTCGGTGGCAGGTACGTCGCTCTTCGGCGGCAAGACGTATTACCCGCCACTGCTGTGCCGCCGACAACCATCGGCGAGTGAAGGACCACCCGCCGAAATTCTGCCGAACACCGGGACATCCTGGGTGAGTGTCCCGATATTTTTTACTTCCCATCTGGTCACCCTAGCTAGGATAGTCAGAGCCAGCTCCTACCCCGCCCCACACACACACCGGCGGACCTTAGATCTGAGAAACTAGAAGCCACGCTTAGAGAGTTTGGGAAGAATTCTAGACCAACCTATGGCTGTAGAGGCAGGACCACAGGCTGCTGAGTTCTCCTTACCAGCACAATGCTCTGCTAAGCCACAGCTGTGACCCCTGCTCACAGAGAGGGGCAGCTGCGTAGCCGGATACACACGATGCTCTAGTGGGCGAGTTTAGAGAGATCCAAGCCATTATCACGTAAATCAGTTAAAACAATAACTAGGGCAGGCTACACACACATTCACTGTGTGATAGCACAGGCCAGCTCAGCTTCTAGGGGCAAACAGCCTCTGCAACTCATCCCAACAGAGGGAGGTCCTCAGCGCGAAGGATCCAGGAGACTGACCCAGCAGATAGTTATGAGCACCACACATCTACTCTTGGCTGAACAGTATTATCTTCAACCGCCCACTGTCATCCCAAGAGCTCTGAAGGACTGACACCCTGCTCCTGAAGTACGGCATTTGTGGGGAAACCTTACTGCCATATAGGGGGAGCAGTCTGGCAGCAGGAATAGGAGAGACCCAGTCACATACGGTACCCTTATTACAACAGCTAGCAACTGCAGGCAAGGCACTCACACCAGACCAGTAAGAGAGAATCACACAAAAGGGCCTAGTCCAGGGGTTCTCAAACTGGGGTTCGGGATGCCCAAGGGGGGTCATGAGGTTATTACATGGGGGGGGGGGGTCACGAGCTGTCAGCCTCCACCCCAAACCCTGCTTTGCCCCCAGCATTTATAATGGTGTTAAATATTTTTTTTTTTAAGTGTTTTTAAATTTATAAAAGGGGGGGGCTCACTCAGAGGCTTGCTATGTGAAAGGGGTCACCAGTACAAAAGTTTGAGAACCACGGGCTAGTCACAGACTGGTTTTCAGTGCGTAAAATGGCATTAAAAGCCAATCTCCAGCCACACGTACGCTCCGCGAGCACAAGTCTAAATGATCTCCTCCAACGGCCCACAACGTCACCGTTCAGATCACAACCAGATCACCACCATGTGACCCAGCATTCCCCCTCTGCGCCCATCGCATTCTTTAATCTCGTGGTACAGAAATGGTTTTGGGCTGTTTCATCCTTTTCACTGGTGACAAAATGGCATCCACGAAAGACAAAGCACGGCCTCTCCGTTTGGAGAAGGAACACGGTCACATTCCCTGCAAACACAGATTAGCTCACACCCCACAAGGTCCTTTTCTCCTCCACAAGCTGCAACTGTGACTTACTGGCTGTTCTGAATCTATCAGACATAGCTTAAGGCACAAACAAGGCTCCACCAATGCTGTCCGGCCTGGGTCATTCTCTGTGTTGTTGAAGCCCATAACTCTTCCCTCTCTAAATACTGTTTGGTGGAGGGATTATTTTGGTCAGCCCCTTGCCCATGTTTCTCCAGCTTCACAATGGCATGTCTGCCATAGCAGACGCTTTGGCCTCATTCTTAACGCCGGTCCCAGTTATTTCCATCATCTTTTCTGTATAACTTTGGAGATAAGTAGTTGTTAAATGCTAACAAATCTCAGTATCTGTTACAAATTTATTTCATTTAATAGCTAGCATTTTACAAAGCTGTTTGCTTTGTAAAATTAACAGTCTAGCCAGCTCCTCAGCCAGTTCTTTTAAATGTCTTGGATGCAAGTTATCTGTACTTGCTCATTTAAACATATTAAGTTTTGCAGCTGCTGTTAAACATCCTCCTGACACACTACTAACATGGAACAAGTTATCAGGTTGCAGATGATCAGTACACGCAATCTTGTGTAAGCTGGAGAATGAATGTTGCCACTTTGCCAATTCATGACATTATTCCCTTCCAGATAGCCCCATTGGCTTGCACATTACTGCCACGGTACATAAAGATTCTCCTCTACTATTCCTTTGCCTTCTCAAGTAAAGCTTGAATGGGGAGTTGCTGGGTTCTCATTAGATACATTTGTTCATAATTAGTTAAGCCCATTGTTTTTGTGATGTGGCATGCACAGAAAGTACACACAGGCTTGAGGGAAGGGTTTAACCTAGACACTGGTGCCAAATCAGAATAGAGTCTCACCTCTCCTGTTTGACATCGCCATGGACTTCATCATGAGAAAGCACAGATAGATACAACACAGGAATTGTACGGCTCAACAAGAGCGCACTAGAAGATCTAGATTTTGCTCACCACATAGCTCTAAGTGACAACTCAACCAACTGGGGTTGAATCGAGTTTAGTTTTTAAGAGGGTTTTTTCTGTAACACTTATTGCACTGTCAGAACACGTCACAAACATTAATGCATTACGCTCACCGCTAAGGTCTGGTGTGCACTACAGACCTATGTCGGCACAACTACATCACTTAGCAGTGTGAAAACTCCACCTCCCTGAGCAATGTAGTTATACCAACCTAGGCCCCCCCCGAGAGCAGAGAGTGTCTCCCATCCATACATCTACCGCCTCTCGAGGAGGTGGATTAACTACGCCAACGGGAGAGCGCTCTCCTGTCGGTGTAGAGCGTCTTCATTAAAGTGCTACAGCGCTGGAGCTGTGCCGATGCAGCATTTTAAGTGTAAACGTGCCCTAAGTAATGAACAAAAAATAGAATCACCCTTGTTATTAGAGCTTAGGAGGTTAGCCGGTGTCTTAGTGCCAGAGAAGGGTGGACATACCGAGCTGAAGCTCAGTATTTTTGATAGAAAAAGTGCCACCTTCAGAACATAAACTTGACCTTACAATAGGGTGACCAGATAGCAACTGTGAAAAAACGGGACAGGGGTGGGGGATAATAGGCGCCTATATAAGAAAAAGTCCCCAAAAACAGGACTGTCCCTTTAAAAATGGTCACCCTACCTTACAAGAACACTTCAGTGGTGCCCAAGAAGCACTCAGGAGAAGTTGGTCCTCTTCCCAATCTGACCCTGACTCCTTCTGACCTCTCTGCAGCTCTGTTCCCAGCCTGGAAAAAGAGAGAGAATACTTCCATCCCACACAGGCTGTTATGAGATACTGCTCCAGTGCTGTAGCACTTTAATGAAGATGCTCTACACTGACAGGAGAGCTCTCTCCCATTGGCGTAGTTAATCCATCTCCCTGAGATGTGCAATGCTCAAGCCACAAACTTTCCAGTTTTACCCTCCGCTGCTAAGGAAACTGCTTCAGACCTAACAGCTGTTCTGGTTTTAAAACAGCCGTCAAGAGACTGTCAAAAGTGATTTCCAAAAGGAACAGCTTTACGATGACCCAAAGCGTGAGTGCTCTTGATCGAAAGAGCCGAGCAACTGGCTTTCAGGTCATGCTCACAGATGGGAAAGTCACCATTACTGGAGACAAAATAGGTGCAGAAAGTAAAGCATGTCAAGGCCCAGAGACAGAGAAGGGCCTGAACGTCTCTCTAACACTAACCCTCTGAGTGAAGGAGCAATGCTTACAGACTAGATAAACAAGAATCTACACCCCTTCCTGGAAGGAAAGAGTTGCAGCCATATATAGGCTATATAGGGAGGAGTGGGGACTCCGGCAGCCACTAACCAGAACGAGGGACTGGAAAGAGGAAAAGATGCATGATGTGAAACAATCTATTCTTAAAATTAAGGCAGGGGAAGGAAATCAGTGTCACAAGGCATCAAATACAAGCAGTTAGAAGTAATTAACAGGCCTGGTAGTCAGGGACACTGAAGATGCACATCGACGGCATTTATTACGCTAACTTTTGCCACTGAAAGAAGGTTCTCAAGTAATTCATTTGATTCTCAGGTTACAGGTACCCTCAATTATTTGTGGAAGAGAGTTTGCTCATGTGCGCAGGGCTATAGTGAAGATATTTGACGGGAAAGTTTCCACAAGTAGTGAGTGCTTACAACATGGTATTTTGTAATCGGAGAAAAACGGAGGCTGCTGGAATGCTGAAGACAAACGGATGCATACCAACCTACAAATTCTCCTCTTCCTTTCCTATGCTAGCCTCCCCTGATTACTGTTCACCGGCCTTACCCTCCTGGCTGTAATCTCGACAGATCTCACAAGCCAAGCAGTCAGGGTGGGCCAATGCTTGGAGGGGAGATCTCAAAGGACTAGCTGGATGATGGTTATTTCATGGGTGGAATTTTACTGAGTCAGCATTGAACAGGGGTTCCATGATGATCCAGCATGCAGTCTGTCAACAGAAATGTATAGTATAACTCCTCAACATCACAACCTATAGCATGGCACTTCTTTCCCGGGGAAAGTCCAAGGCAGATACTTACATTCTGCCTATCGATAGCCCCCTCCCATTCTAAGTGGAAATATCTCTCACTTGGACTGTTGTAGGATTGCTAACCAATGTTAGACAGTTGCTGTACTTGACCTGCTACTAGAATAATCACACCTGTGTGTGTGTGCACATGCTCAAACAAGTGTAGCAATTCAACATTTGTGAAGTACTTACAGATCTTCAGATAAGAGCCACTGTAGAAGAACATACTAGCATTTTGTCCTTAAAAATCTACCTGCCTTTTGTGCACAGCACTCTTACAACTTTCAAGCCTGCTTAAATGCTCGTACAAATTACAACACTTCGTCACCGTGTATATTAGACGCATTTCGGTTGTTTTAATTGCTTACGTGCAATGAGTCCACAAAAGACAGATTGATATTTTACACAGCAAGGAAGAAACAGGAAATATTTAAGAAGGTGTTAAAGAATTCTCAATTAAAAAAATATCACCATTCTGAACAGGAATGGTATATTAGTATCACTAATTTCAGATTAAAGGATCAGACAGAATATCCCCATATGGCTTGGAATATACAAAACTGTCCTGGTCAAAACAACAAAACCATCTTGCACATAACTTTTAGCCTGTGTGTATGGTTTTCTTTAGATCTACATCCCACAGAAATAGAATGTTTTTCTTCATGTTGCAATATGCTGTTGGCCACATGAAGCCGCGTGGGTGCAAATGAACAGAGAGACATACCTTCCTCAAAACCTGGGTGAGAATGCAGCCAACTGTGCCGGCGAGGCTCTCGCAATCAGATACAGAGCCCTGCCACCCAGCAGCTGCCATGTGGCCTTTGGGTGCCCCGCCCTCATTTCTGCTCTGCCCCCTCAGACTAAGAGTATTTATTATGCCATCAAATACACCCACTTCTTTGACAGCAAATCTTGCACCTGCTATGTGTCACTGCATTCCGTCTCTAATGCAGAGGAGACTGTGCAGGAAGTTATTTGTTACGAAACAAGAACAGCGATTAAAACAAACACTTTTTCCACAGTCTGAAACCTGAGATGATCGTCGGGAGGAAAACTAGTCAGACCTTTAAAGGAAGAGGGGCTCTTTTGGCTTAGTCACTTTAAACAATCCGTACTAGAAGTTTAATGAATGCAACCAAACATACGCTTTTAACAAAAGCCCGCCTTAAATATAAGCAGACATTCTGGGCCCGATTCTCTCGTGCATGGTACCTTGCACTGCCATTCACACCTGTGGAAGAGGGTGAAGGGGGCAGTGTGTGCAAGATCCCACCCGGGGAGGATGCTGCCGTAATGCTTCATCCCCATTTGGCACACGTCTACCTGAACACACAAAGTGCAAGACAGAGATGTCTCAATTCCACTTGAAAGAGTTCTAGGAAATAAGTACCATGGCAACTACTGGCGCCGCTTTGAGCAAAAAAGCCAAGTAAATACACTAAGCTCTTTGGACCCAGTTTTGTCCTGAAATACCCAGCTGGAATTCCCACAGAAGTAACTAGACGTGGGAGACTCTGGAGCATGCAGGTTTGCATACCCACAATGCATTTGCTAGATACTTTAAAAGCTGATGCCCACTGTTCCACTTACATGATGTTTTTCCTTGTAGGACTCGCTTTCCCCAAATTCACCAGCTTTGAATCTTCAGGTACCTCCGAGTCACAGGTTGTTGTCGGTCACAACATCAAACATGCACATGCAGCTTTGACACGCCGCGAGGGATCAGCTTGATTTCGTGTTAACTAAATCATGTCCAGATATTCCTGCAGGAACTAATTTTTTGACTGCATCAGCACCTAACGGATTTGCTTTTAAAAGCTTTATGTAGGGGAAGAGTCTCTAGCTCAAAAGGAAAAAACCCACCGCTATTTCCAAAAGTTACAGTACAGCCTAGTAACCGTCTTAGGTTCCTAAGTACCTCTCCATCTGCAGCGCAGTTCTGGAGTGCAAGGCAGCCGCTGAACAGTTACGAAGCAAACAAGGCGCTTCACAGCACAAGAGGCTCCAGCTGACAACAGTATTTAGGTTTCACTTTTGCCCAGTCGTTGCTCTGGGCCAGATCAGCGAGTTTCCATTGGTTTAAACATATTGCATGAGGCTCACGGACCCAGTAAGCTCTGCCACATGCTGTCAGGGCCAGGACTCCACAATGGCTCTGGGTTCCTGGGGTGCATTTACCTTCATTTGAAAGCTCTGTTCTATAACCACTGCACAGCTCAATTATGGACATCTAATGAATTCGACAGTTTAACACAGGAACAGATTTATGACATTTAGTGTTACCGTTAACACGGAAAGCGTTAAGTAAAGCCATGTGTTTGCAGCAATGCAGAGTGCCCCTTTTTCTTGGTTATCTGGGAATATTGCAAGTTTGTTGGGGCAGAGAATCACGTCTCCTGAGTGTTTGTCCTTAGTGCTTAGCAATTTATATTACAGTAGCGCTTAGAGGCCTCAGCTAAGATCAGGGACCCAACGTGCTAGGTGCTCTACACACATAACGAGAGGCAGTCCCTGCCCCAAAGAGCTGACAGTCTAAACAGACAACACAGACAGAGCAGGAGAGAAAACAGTGGCCCAGAGAAGTGAACTGACTGGCCTACAGTCCCACAACAGATCAGTCCCAGAGCTGGGAAGAGAACCTAGGTTCCCCAACTCCCATGGCCCAGTGCCTTACTCACTGAGTAGACCACACAGTCACCCATGGGGCCCCAGCGCCGACTTGGGTCTTTGGCCAGTGAAATATAAATATTATTAAAGTCAACCAATACATACGAGAATCTTGTGCTGAACTTAAGGTTCTAAAGAAGAGGGGAGGGATAGCTCAGTGGTTTGAGCATTGGCCTGCTAAACCCAGCGTTGAGAGTTCAATCCTTGAGGGGGCCATTTAGGGATCTGGGGCAAAAATCTGTCAGGGGACAGTACTTGGTCCTGCTAGTGTAGGCAGGGGACTGGACTCTATGACCTTTCAAGGTCCTTCCAGTTCTATGACATAGGCATATCTCCATAAAGAGTATTTCATAGAAAGAGTGATTCCCTGTCCTTTGGACCAACTTTCCAGGCCCTTCCGCTGCTTGTCAGAGTAATGGAAAAGCCAGAGAGTTCTCATTTCCACAACTGAGAGGAAGCAAATAATTCAGCTGGAAAGTTATGTAGTTCCTCTTTGTTCTATAGCTGAGAAAGTCAGTGTTCAGGAAATTAACGCCTCCTACGAAAGTTAACAGAAATATCATCTGATGTTACCAAACAGGAAAGCTTCATTGTTTGGGTTGAGTCCTCGGTCTATAGCTGAATTTCTTGGAACACTGAAAAGTCAATAATGATCTCCAAATCCTATTAGGTGGAATATTAGCCTGGTACCATGTATGTGTATATACCATCTGAGTATACACTTGCTGTCAGAGGAGGTCAGACAACTTATAACTGGCACTTTTTTTTCCCCCCCATGAGACCAGGTACATTAATGTTCATGACCAAGATGAGCCATCACACCAGGAAACAAGACCAACACTAGCTCAGGAAAAAAATAGTCAAGTATATATAGGCCTTTCACACTACAGCCAGGGTCTGGTTCAAGTTCTGTTTTTGAAAATGCTAAGTAGAGTTTTTTTTCTCTCTCTCTCTTATATAAATCAGAAAAGTGATGAATGGACTCTTCCCAAATCTCAGTTGACAATCAAGTCACTTTTGGCATTATCCTACTTTAACTATTTTTAACATAGCATGTAGCCTCAAAACAAGTATATAACTGAAAAGAGCAGTTCCCTGAGTTGTTTCAATCTAATGGGTAAATACTCTACATGTTTTATAACAGGCTGCCATGGTTGCAGATTTAGAAGCTGCTATTTTAAAAAAAAAAATTGCTCTAGTAGGGTTTAAAATTGAGTAAAATAATGTTGCTTGTGACTGCCACAGGATTTTTAGAAATTCATGCCCAACGAGCAACTATTAGGCTTTGTGTATGCCTTACTAGGCAGGTACTTTCTAAATATACATGCCCCAGAGCAGGAGATGCCTGGGGCATGCCACTTTCAAATACAGCTCTCAAGCCATGCGGCCTAGGGAGAAGTGAAATAAGAATTAATATTTTAACTTTAAATCACTCACTTCCTTGAAAAGACGTGTTTCCAGTCAGTGACTACATATGACTGACAATACAATAAATACCTTGGAGTTTTAATCTTATTTTATCCTGACAACTTGATTTATTTGGAATTAGGTTAGGACAGAATATAATTTATTCATTTAAATCATCATAGAAATGTGTTACCATTCAATTCAACCATGTTATATGCCTAAACATGCACACACTTACCCCATTTAAATTGATAATATCCAGCAAATATTTAGATTATATGAACCTACTGTTACATTAATCTCTCCTGTACACTCCAGAGTACGCTACCGTTGAAAACTAGTCACTACTGCACTAAGGGAAAACTAGACTATGGTTATCAGGATAATAAAAGCGGGGATACCTGCTTCACTTTTAAATGATTAATACTACTTCCCTGTACAAAGACCGCCATGATTTCTCCATAGATGGCCTAGTGTTTGCAGTGCTTGGTACATACCTGTAGAGCAGTGGTTCCCAAACTGGGGTTCATGAACCCCTGGGGGTTCACGAAATGTTACAGGGGGTTCTCGGGGAAAAATTCCCTAATGGCGGACAGAGCTGTCCCTAGGGACCCCAGGCAGCACGGGGCCAGCAGCTCGGAGCTCCTGGACTTCCAAGAGTTAAGCAGATCAAAGCAAGCATATCTATTACACTGAGGAGATTTAAACTTCAAGACTCCTTATAAGAAATGGAAAGGGAGGTGGATATTTTTTGCTCTTTTAAAAATTAAATAGGCAGCTAGTACTGTTTTTAAAATTATTACGAAGAACAAGTTTACGCTTTGTTGTAACGTGCGTGGTTTGCCTGGACTGCTCAAGACCTGAATGCTTGTGTAGGAGGAACTCTGAGTTGGCTTCTTAAATACCTTCATGATGTTTCACATCGGATACTCCTTGATGAAACATAGGAGCCTTGTCTTATAACAGATTTATTCAAAAGGTGATACAAGCTACGAAAGTGAGATCTTGGAAGAGTGTTGCCATTTTCATAATGTAATAAAAAATAAATAATAAATAGTGTGTAATAGCATGTCAAAAACACATTTTATATTCCAAGAACACTGCTTTTATCATTTATACTCAGATAAAGGAGAAAATCCCTGGATATATTCATTTTTAGGAGGGGGTTCGCGAGACTTGACATTTCAGTGAAAGGGGTTAACAGGTTGTTAAAGTTTGGGAACCACTGCTTTAGAGAAATACTACCCGAAGAAAGCAAAATATTTACAGTTGAGCCTCAAGCACTGAAGTCTGTTTCAGTATTGTGCCTTCTATTGCACAAACCGCCAATAGAGATGGCGTAATCAATGGGACTTTACTCAACCTTAATCTCTGCTTCACCTTTGCCACTGAACTTCTTCCCTGCCCATTCATTTACAGGCATTTCTATGGTGCTCATCACCATAGTATCCGAGTGTCTATTTACATTTCGACATAAGTGACTAAAGGCAGCCCTTCCATAAAGTTCATATCAGTCAGTGACAGACATATGGAGCTAACCTCACGTGCTGAATCGCATCTTGGTCATGTATTCTTCTATTCTAGAACCTACACCAGAAGTCAGTAGTGACCAGCAAACGAATGCAGTTGTATGGAAGAGAATCCCTATATTCTTAATATATTTTTTAAAAGCCTTTCCAAACATTGGGCACACGTTTCCATTAAATAGTCTCTAAAGCAATCTCGCTACTATTTACCTTACTCTTAAAATCAGTGTTTGTAATTTGTTCAGTATGACTGCCTACAGAAAGGTCAGCGTACATGCAGAAGGAAGCAGGTGATGTAGACTGCTTGCCCTATGAACAGCTGTCAAAAAGCTATGTAGTAAGCACCCATAACTTAAATCACAAAATTATTTCCAGAGAGCATCTTTAGGAAAAATGCAAATGACTGAACCCAAGAAATCTCCTGCTTCTAGCACATAAATCACTTTTCATATGCTAAGACAAAACAATGAGATGGATTGAATATCAGGAAAAGTAGGTCACGGACCAACCTGTAAAAAGCTTCACTTGCTTTCTGATGTTTGATGCATTGGTGACATACAATCAGCGCTAGCAATAGAACAGATGGTGATGTACCCTCGACACTCCTAGCAACCTTGCTAACACCTCCAGCTCTGAGTGCCAGCACCAAGCCGCTGGCGTTACACGCCTTGGAATACTCTGGTTATTGTAGAGCCTGACACACCGTTCTTTTTTCTCTTTTCCAACCCTTATTTCCTGCAATGCTGAGATGAAAACCCTCGCCCCCTTTACTGACCCGAACACCTCTGCTTTCTCTCTGACACATGATGGCATCAGACCTTGTTCTTTGATGTGGTCAGAAGGGGGGCAGGGAAAGCAGTTGAGTCACCCTCCACACAGGGCAAGTCGGAGCCTAGCAGGGCCCAGGGAGGCCAGGCCTCTGACCAAGAGACAACCTACCCCCCTAGCTGGTCTCCCCTCAAGCCCGGCATCTCAAAGATTCCCAGCAGCAGGTGTGTGCAGAACGGGTGTCACTTCAGCTCCCGGCAGACAGGTGCCCGCTGTGCACTGCCCAGGTCACAACCCTGCCAAGCCTGGGGCTTTGGGGACCGCTTGCCTGGCTGCCCCGAGAGCCAGCACGTCCCAGGGCAACCCCCCGGGCCCTTAGGCGCTGTCCCGCCCGCCCTGGGGCTAACTCCCTGCCCACGCCCGGCGGCTCTCTCACCTTCTCCGGCTTGGCGGAGGGCGCGCTGCTCTCCGGCGGCTCCGGGCACTTGCCCACCTTCTTGCCGGCGCCGCCGGGCGGGCTCCAGGTGACGGCCGGGGCGGCGCCCCCCTCGCAGCCGCTGTCGATCTTGATGAGCCGGTGCTTGGGGGAGAGGTAGCGGCCGTCGGGCGGGGTGGGCGGCCGGCGCTCGCTCTGGCTGCGGAAGAGGTGCGGCGAGCCGGCGGCGGGGGGGTGCTTGGCGGCCGGCTCCTCGGGCGCGCAGGGCTCCGGGCGGCACAGGGCGCGCAGCTTGCGCAGGGACGAGCCGGGCCCGCTGTAGGGGTCCTCGAAGTCGCGCTCCTTCTGGGCGCGGTAGGCGCGCAGCAGCTCGCCGGGGTCGTCGCCCAGGTGGCGGGGCGCCAGGCGGGGCGAGGTGTGGCGGTGCGCGGCCAGCAGCTCGGCCCCGGGGCGCCGGTCCCGGTAGTCGGGCCGCGGCGGCTGCGGGGGGCTCTTGGCCTTGTTGTTGCCCAGGCTGAAGTACTTGGTCAGCCACTTGGCCATGGTCCGGCGCTAGGGCGCAGCGCCCATGGGGAGGGCGCACGGGGGGCCGGGCCGGGGCGCTGCCCGGCGCTCAGGGGCGCTGCCCGCCGCCGCGCCCGGCCCGCGGCAGCCCCCGCCCCGCCATTGGGGCCGCCCGGCCGCCTCCTGCCCCGCGCGAGAACTTTCCCGGCGCCGGGGGCTCCCCGCGGGCACCGCCGCGCCGCTTCCCCGGCTCGCGTCTCCCGGCTGCGGGCGGCGAGCGTCCGGCTCCGCTCCGGCTGCTGCCCCGCTGCCAGGCGCCCCCAGCCCGGCTCTGCCGCGCCGCGCTCCCCGCCCGGCCTGACCTCAGCACGCACCGGGGAGGCGGGGACGCGGCTGTTCGGAGACTCCCCCGCCCCCGGCAAGGGGGCCCCTGCCTATCCCGGGCCGGGGGAGGGGCCGCCCCAGGTGCCGGGGAGGCGGGGAACTTGCTCCGTGCCCCAGCCCTGGGACTAGCTGCGCCTCCTGCCCCCGCCGCTCAGCCTCCCCGCGGCGCCGGCTCCCGGGCTCCGCTCTGCGCGGCTGGGCGCTCCGGCGGAGGGACGCGTCCCGGTGCTTGGTTACTGCTCTGATCTACCCCACGGGCATCTGCGCCCGGCTGCCGCAGGGGGGGCTCCCGTTTTCAACACGTGTCCCAGCAGCCCCGACACGCACCACTGAACGCGGGTCCGGCTTACACCTCCTCGGCGCTTTCGTTACAACTCGGGCTGGTCTGCAGGGCTAAGGTCACCCGGAGACCCACTTTCCTCCACCCACCCCCCGGACTCTCACGGGCCTCTCCTCCCAGTGAGTGCGCGGAGAAGGACCCGGGGAATCCGCTCCTGATGAAATAAGGACAGTGCCGCGGGAGAGCTACTTATGTATTGAGCTCTGATGTGCCCGGCTGTGTTAGATGCAGAGGCAGACACAGACCTGCCCCAAGGCACACGCAGGCCAAACTCAGAGACAAGCAAACACGTTGGGCACCAAAGGCGGGCTGGAGCAGAATGGGTTGTGTCTCAATAATCCGCCCCGCCCAGTTTTAGTTCCAGGCAGGGCGACCAGACAGCAAGTGTGAAACATGGGGAGAGGGGTGGGGGGTAATAGGAGCCTATATAAGAAAAAGACCCAAAAATCGGGACTGTCCCTATAAAATCTGGACATCTGGTCACCCTAGTTACAGGGGGTTTTTTATGGGTGCGAAGAATGGATAGATTAAAACACCTGCCCGGGCGCTGAGGAAGAGGAATTGTTTCGGTGTCCCGAGGGTGGGGGGAAGGGATGAAAACCGGGGAAACGACGAATATCAGACGGGGAGGGTGGGGGCAGTGAGATCTAGGGAATAGCTCTCCTGGGGGAAACAGTAGAAGCCACATTGCGTTGGGGTGTTTAAAGCGAGACTGGGACAGTGTTCTTCAAATTGTGCTGTGGGGAGAAATCTTGCCCTGGCCGGATGAGCGTCTTCGGTCCCACCAGCCTGGGATTGCATTACTCTGAGGCTGACACATGTAGCTTAAGCAATGCAGTGTTCAGCCTGGCCACTGGGCGGGAGTAGATGGCACCACAGGCCCTGTCTTGGCAGAGCCAGTTCATACTGTTCCTTTCAGGCCCTGTAAGAATTGCACTGATTGGAGCTTTGTTTTAAAACGAGAGTCTGTCTTTGGGAGGCATATTTGTCGGGATGTCTTGTAATTGTGTCCCCAGCGGTCTGCTGCTGTCTGGCCTCACCAAGAAATGGCAGACAATGTCAACAGATTGTGTTTGCAACACCTTGTTGGTGTGGAGGGGAATTTGGAAACAATCCCTATCATCTTTAAGGTCCTTGTAGGAGAGGCAACCTCAAAGGCCTCTCCAGTGGAGAGCTTTGGCTATGGGAGAGCCACCTTGAACCTATTACAGTAGGGAGCCAGTGCAGAGCCCTGGGGTGATGTGTTCGTGGTGACCTGTGTTGCTAAGCAGACAGGATATTGTGTTTTGTATCAGTTGAAGTTTTTTCAGGGCATGTGGCTTCATTTATAGATAACAACCGCAATAACTCAGACACGGAGGGGAGATTTGTGAGAATCGGCACGGCGGCAGCTGTGCCTATGAGAAAGGTGAGCGGTATTTGGTCTCTGGCAGCTGGGACTCGGCAGGTTTGGCCGTCATTGCTGTTTGGGGCCCCAGCAGCACTGAGGAGCCCAAAAGCTCCCCATGGTTCCTGAGAGGAGAGGCCCTTGCTAGGGAAGGTTGTGGTTATATAGGAGGCCAGTTCTTCAGAGTGCTTCCTGCCGCTCTCACCAGCAGTTCTTCAGCCAGGAGTAGATTTAGGCTAGGCAGGGAGAAAGCTGGGAGATGCTGTTACGTATTTGTGATGGAAAGGAGATGTGCCCCTGGGTGTCATCGGCATATTGCTGCCACCAGTCTGCATGGTCTCCCCAGTTCTCCCAACTATATAGATCTATATCACACCCTCACTGAATAGAGAAGAGGAATGAGCTCTGTAGCACTGCAGAGGTGGGAGACGCAGAGGCGGAGAGACAATAGCCAGTAGTAGCGACAAAGGGTCCTGTGGCACCTTATAGACTAACAGAGGTATTGGAGCATAAGCTTTCGTGGGTGAATACCCACTTCTTCGGATGCAAGCAGTGGATGCAGAGCCTAGGAAACTGCATCCGAAGAAGTGGGTATTCACCCACGAAAGCTTATGCTCCAATACCTCTGTTAGTCTATAAGGTGCCACAGGACCCTTAGTCTGGATCTGTAGAAGCGACAAACACGGCTACCCCTCTGATACTTAATAGCCAATAGTGACTCTCTCCGTTTGATCTCAGAGGAAGGACATGAAGAGTTTGTGGTGTTTTTGTTCACTCCTGGTTGGTTAGAATGATCTGGCAATGAAACAATCAACCCCCTCCCTTCCATTAAGGACCGAGAGCTCTCCCAGTCCACATCCGTGAGTCCCTGAAAGAGCTCTCCAATGAACCAGGGAAGACTAGACTTGAAGTGTGACGCTCTGCCCTGTTGAAATCAATGACAAAATGCCCATTGACTTCAGTGGGACCAGGATTTCACCCCGAAACTGATATTTCTAATGTTAAAAAAAGCAGACTTAACACACACACCCCTCCCAACTTTTGGGCATTCTTTCCATCCTATAGACACACAAACAATACGGTCCATCTTTTTTGTCTCCCTCTGCAGGTCACCTTTTCTATGAGAAAACGCTTCTATTCAGATCAGTTAAAATATGAACAGGAAGGTTTTAGATCACTGCTAATTATTGCCCTTATTGTTTTCATTTTAAATCCCTGAACGTTGGGGTTGGTCCTGCTTTGAGCAGGGGGTTGGACTAGATGACCTCCTGAGGTCCCTTCCAACCCTGAGATTCTATGATTCTATGATTCTATGAACATTAATAGCTGGATGATATTTGTATCAGTAAGCTCTTTGGGACAGGAACTGTCTTCTTTTGTGCTGGTACAACCCTCGCCACCTGGAGTCCCAGTCCTGGTTGGGGCTTAGGGTGCTGATGTAATACAAATAATAACTACAGAGAGATGCAGAGCCTAGGAAACTCATCAAGGGCAACGTTGGGCTGAAAGAACAACTGATACTCAACTACTTTTTTTTAAAGCTCATTGACAATGTCCCACCGCCTTCAGCAAGTGACAAAGATGCCAAGAGCTAATCACTCTGTGCACTATGATTTTTAATCTCTTGACAGAGAATCCTTTTATCTCCCGTTTTTATTCAAGGTTTCTGTTCAGAAAAGGGAAAAAAGCCGTATCTATACTGCCATTATGTGCATAGGATATAATGCTTTGGGGGGGGGGGGTCTTCTGTGATGCACCAGTTGGTATTTAATTTATATCCTGAGGTCACTGCCACCTGAGCACAGTGAAACGCACACTGTAACTGGCATCCTTTCTTGTGCTCTTCTGTTTGGAACCGTGTTTTCCTTTAAAAGTTAGGCTAGGTCTACACTACCCCCCCCTATCGAACTAAGGTACGCAACTTCAGCTACGTGAATAACGTAGCTGAAGTCGAAGTACCTTAGTTCGAAGGAAAAAGCACTTACCCGGGGTCCACACGCGGCGCGCAGGCTCCCCCGTCGACTCCGCCTACTCCGTTCGTCGAGCTGGAGTACCAGCGTCGACGGGGGAGCACTTCCTGGTTCGATTTATCGCGTCTTGACAAGACGCGATAAATCGAACCCAGAACATCGATCCGACGCGTTCGACGCGACGCGTAAGTATAGACCTACCCTAAGTTACAGATGTGTTATCTTTTTGCGTGAAGTCTGCTGCCTGTACAGATAAACTCGGCTTGGCTTTTGGCCACACCTTCTCTCTGGAAAATCATGGGTAGGACGTGCTAGGAAAGGTGGTTTTTGTTTTTGTTTTTGTTACAGCTGTGCAACTGGCACAAGCTGAACCCTTCTTTATGTTGCAATGACCTCATAAGAGCCCAGCCTCTCCCTTGTGACCATAGGGCTCAATTATCATTCCTTCCCAAGACAACTTCCTCTGGTGTTCCTTCATCACTTGTCACCTGTGTAGCACGACGTGGAACGCTTGCATTTCTGGTCTGAGCAACTGTGGCCAGGTTACATCCACCCTGGAGTCTCTGCACTGTCTGCCAACTATAGATCAAGATTTTGCCCCCCTGTGCCTGCTAGCAGCCTCCACTGTCTCCAGTCTCAAGATAAGCTTCCGAGGAACATGACAATTGCCAAAGGGGATCAGTCCCAAGGTCCATCTAGTCCAGGATCCCGTCTCAAGAATGGCCAGGGACAGATGCTTTAAAGGAAGGTGCAAGGCTCCCAGCGCCAGCAGCAGCAGCTATGAGATAACCTTCCCCCAGGGAGCGTCTTCTCTTCACCCCCATAGCCAGAGGTTTGTTTATGCCCTAGAACAGGAGAGTTTAGCTTCTTCCAAAGTCCTGGGCATTTCACTCTTCTAATAGCTCCCCTGTTCAGCCTTGGCTCCAGCCTGTTCCTTCTCAGAACCTGCCCCATTCTCATCTTTCCACCTCCACATTGGCCTGTTGCCAGCTGGGGGAGGTGAGGCAGAGAGTGGGGGAGTATGTTTTGTGCCCACAGGCCTGTGAGCTGAGTAACAGGGTTGCCATGAGTTTCACGGGAGATGCTGGAGACTTGACAGCCTTGATCCCACCAGCATATCACAGCTGCTAGCATTAGAGGTGTTTTTCAAAGATTCATTTAATCCACACAGTTAGTAATTTCAAGGGTCAATGCTTTGGCTGTAGCTAAAGCTTGGTGGTCGATGCGGGCGGGGGAACCGTTTGGGGGGTTTTTATACAACCCTAGGAAAAAATCCTTGACTCTCGTGAATGCACAGTGGCAGAAGTAATGATTCTTTACAAATGAGTTGGGAAATAGTGAACAATCTTCTCGTTCTATAACGCAACGACCTGAAAAGCAAGGTCTCTCCGCACCTCCGGCTACAGTCAGTCATATTAGGACAGGGCTCGCAACTTGTTAAAACTTAGATAATACATGATGCAAAAATATTTTATCTGCACTAAGGACAGATAATAGCTGGCAGATGATGTGTTTCTTAACACACTTGACTACTTGCTGGGTTGTGCTGACTAAGAGTATGCGCAAGCAATTATATCATTAAATGTAATTAAATAACAAAGTTACATAGCAACTTCTTTTGAGTTTGTGGGACATTGTTTCCTCTTATAGTTCTGGTTTGCATACTTAATAAGTCTTGCAATAAATGTTAATGGCATTTATAATTAAGATAATAAGAAAAAGAGTAGATGATATACCATGGAGACAGTGCTATGGATTGATAGTCAGCCAGGGACACTGCCATTTCCAAACCTGGAGTTGGTCTATTGTATCAGACTGGAGGCTGGGAGAAGGACAGTCCTGTTGGTTAATATGGCCCTGAGCAGGCTGAGCAAAGGATCGTCTAAATTCTGCACATTAAGAACCGCCATAGACAAATGTTCTACCCTAAGAGTGGCTAATGCCAAATACTTCAGAAGGAGGTGTATAATATCCAAATGCATTTAATTTCATCCTATGGGGCCAAATGAAATCATAAGAACATAAGAATGGCCGTACTGGGTCAGACCAAAGGTCCATCCAGCCCAGTATCCTGTCCACTGACAGTGGCCAATGCCAGGTGCCCCGGAGTGATTGGACCTAACAGGTAATGACTAAGTGATCTCTCTCCTGCCATCCATTACCCTCCTCTGACAAACAGAGGCTAAGGACATCATTCCTTACCAATCCTGGTTAATAGCCATTAATGGACTTCATCTCCATGAATTTATCCAGTTCTCTTTTAAACCCTGTTATAGTCCTAGCCTTCACAGCCTCCTCAGGCAAGGAGTTCCACAGGTTGACTGTGCGCTGTGTGAAGAAGAACTTCCTTTTAAACCTGCTGCCCACTAATTTCATTGGGTGGCCCCTAGTTCTTCTATTATGGGAACAAGTAAATAACTTTTCCGTATTCACTTCCTCCACACCACTCATAATTTTATATACCTCTATCATATCCCCACTTAGTCTCCTCTTTTCCAAGCTAAAAAGTCCTAGCCTCTTTAATCTCTCCTCATATGGGACCTGTTCCAGACCCCTAATCATTTTAGTTGCCCTTCTCTGAACCTTTTCTAATGCCAATATATCCTTTTTGACATGAGGAGACCACATTTGTATGCAGTATTCAAGATGTGGGCGCACTATGAATTTGTATAAGGGCAATAAGATATTCTCCGTCTTATTCTCTATCCCTTTTTTAATGATTCCTAACATCCTGTTTGCTTTTTTGACTGCCGCTGCACAGACGTCTTCAGAGAACTATCCACGATGAATCATTTTCTGATCCCAGGTAGTCACCAGTTTTTGACATGAAGGCTGAAGACTGAGAGTCTGTTTTCTGTGTGTGATTGCAGGTTTTATCTTTTATATTTATAAATGGAGATATGCCAATCCCCTAGAACTGGAAAGACCTTGAAAGGTCATCGAGTCCAGTCCCCTGCCTTCACTAGCAGGAACAAGTACTGTCCCCTGACAGATTTTTTGTCCCAGATCCCTAATGGCCCCCTCAAGGATTGAACTCACAACCCTGGGTTTAGCAGGCCAATGCTCAAACCACTGAGCTATCCCTCCCCCCCTGTTGCTAGCAATGCGAATCACTAAGCACCCAGGTGGCATCCCATAGGAATGAATTCACTCACACTAATTGTACTTTGTGTTTAAAAAAAAAAAAGAGTCATTTCTGGTATCCATTCGGCATCCTTCTGTGTTCCCCTATTATGGGGAAAGGTGCACAGGTGTCTTTACACTTTGCTTTGTATGTAAACCTCTTTCTCCGCTCACATCTGCGGCTGCCTCGCCATCGAGTGCTAGTCAGTTTTGCCACCTTTCTGAGGTGCTGGTCTATTGTTGTTATATTAGCTTGAACATCAAGGATCAGATTTCTAAAGGTATTTAGCTGCCTGAAGGGGCAGGCTGGCACCCGGTAGGATTTTCAAGGCACCTAATTCTCACTGACGTCAGTAGGAGTTCGGAGCCTAGGTGCTTTTGGAACGTTCACTCGATGCCTGTCTGAACCTTCAGGTGTCTAAATACCGTGTAAAAGACAAGTCTCGAGTGCCCAAGCAGCCTTGGCTGTACCCAAGCCAGGGCAGCGTGCCGCTGCCTTGCCCCGAGAGCAGACCAGAAGGCAGAGCGACTCTAAGTCATGCTCTGCCTCTGGGGTTTCCCCTGCTCTGTGTGGGCACACACCTGGTAGAGCGGACTCCCCCCACCACATTGGCACCACTAGGCTCCCCCACTCCCATCCCATCCTGCACCTAATGGCACGAGTGGGGGACAGAGCAGCCCCATGGCTACCCACAATCTGGATGGGGGTGCAAGGTGGTAAAGCACAACATACACCTTGCACTGTTCTGCAGCCCGGGACGTCCTCTGCCCCAGAGTGCTCTGCTGGCCAACCATCAAACACGCCAGTCCCCCAGCTGGCCCTGGGGCTCTGCATGGCTCTGCCTGCTCCTAGCCAGTTACAGGATGTGTAATGGTGTTATAACAGTGTCCAATTCTCTGTCCTTTGCTTCACGCAGCTTTGTTCCTTATTCACCTAGCCCCTTGTTTGGGGGGTTGACTGCACTTCACATTAAGCAGATTCCTTCGCTGAGCTGCCAAGATCTTTTCCTGAGAAGTTGCTGTTCATTCGAAACCCTCTGGCGCTGATCTAGTTTAAATTGTCTTTCCTTTATATATTATTTTGTGCGTGTGTGAATTTCTTTTGTCAGTGTTGCCTGCTTACCTAGTTTTCTTAGATCCTCTGGAGAGAGCCTCAAAATCTTCCCTAGTTTTAACTAGCCTAAATAATTTTCTGTCATCAGCATATTTTGCTGGCTCTCTATTCATCCTGTCTTCCAGGTAATTATACTGAACATCAGCAATCCTAGTACTGATCCCACAGGCATCTCATTATAAACCTCTTTCCAGGCTCAGAATTGGCCATTTAGTCCTTCCCTTTGCTTCCAATCTCTTAACCAGTTTTAATCCCTCAGAGGACTTCAACTCCCACTCCTTAGTTACCTCATTTCCTTAATAGCCTCTTGTGAGGAACTTTATCAAAAGCCTTTTGAAAGTCTAAATAAATTATATCCACAGGTTATTTTTATCGACTGCTTTAACTCTTTCAAAGAATTCTAACCCGCAGAGAAGCGTGGTTTGCCCTTACAGAAACTGGGCAGATTTATCCTGATCATTGACTTCATCTAGCTGCTCTATAAACATTTACATTATATTATATTGTTTGATACTTTACATCTCAAAGTGTAACTTAAAACCCCGCTGTTGAGTGGAAGAGACATGACTGAATCACTAAGGGTGTGTCTACACTGCAATTAAACACCCGCGGCTGGCCCGTGCCAGCTGACTCAGGCTCACGGGTCTCTGGCTAGAGGCTGTTTAACTGCAATGTAGATGTTTGAGCTCAGGCTAGTGCCTGGGCTCTGGGACCCTCCCATGTGGGAGGGTCCCAGAGCTCAGGCTGTAGCCCGAACCCAGATGTCTACACTGCAGATAAACAGCCTCTTAGCCCAAGCTCTGAGAGCCCGAATTTGTGGCTGGCTTGTGCCAGCTGGTCTCTAATTGCAGTGCAGACATAGCCGTAAGGGTCCGTTGCATCATGTGTGGAGACTGAGTGCATATGTCTACATGGCAATGTAAGCCCAGGGATAGTAGAACTCAGCAGACCCTGGGTTTGTTAATCTAGGGCTTGAGTGTCTACACTTATTTGTAACCCCAGGTTAGGAATTGTTGAACACTGGGTTCCAACCTGCAACTCTAGCATCTACACTGCATTATATGGGCCCCAGTCCAATTACTCATATCCCAGACTTCCTAGCGCCCTCCCAAAATGTGGCTGCTCTAACCCTCTGTGGTGCAGTGTGGGAAAATTTGGCTGTCATTGTCCAGAGGACAAAGTTGGCCCATCATGGGATACTTTTGGCAGATTCCCAGAGCCCGAGTCCAGTGGAGCTATGTCTACACTACAAAGCAATAGAGCTTGAATCCTGGGTGCCAGCTTGACTCAGCCTCGGACCCTCCACCCCATGGGGTCCTGGGACCCTGGGTCTGAGTCCGAAGATAGCGTGATTTGTGTGTAGACAGAAGGAGGGTTAGGTTTGAGCCTGAGTTCAAACCCTTGGCTTACATTGCAGTGGAGACATACCCAGTGACAACTGACCTCACATCACCACTAGCCAAACGATGTGATGCCAAGGGAGCTAAAAAGAAAAGAAATATGTTTAGAATACTCTCCCGCACTACATGGAGCATACAGCACAGATCTACAGGGTTAATGTCTTCCAAAACTTTGCAGTCACCTTTAAAGAGAACTCTGGTTTATGTAACGTTTGGGGGAGTTTATACAGAAAATATTTTCATTTGACAGACTAATTCCTTTGACAGGGTCATTATTCTTGTGTACTTTGCATTTTAGTGCACTGGGAGTTTATTCTTTTAATGGGGTTTTCTCTGTAGTATAAAATACATGTAGCAATACTGTAACAAATCCCACTCATAGATAAGTTCATGGGGGATAGGTCCATCAATGGCTATTAGCCAGGATGGTCAGGGATGCAACCTCATGTTCTGGGTGTCCCTAGCCTCTGACTGCCAGAAGCTGGGAACAGGAGACGGGATGGATCACTCGATAATTGCCTGGTCTGTTTATTCCCTCTGAAGCATCTGGCATTGGCCCCTGGTGGAAGACAGGATACTGGGCTAGATGGACCATTAGTCTGGCGTAGTATTACTCCAGGGTGTACTGTGCTGCCCCAGTCCCTCCCTCCTATATATCTGGTAGCATGCTCTGGATACTGCAGACTTGGAGGCGGGCGCCAGCTGCTGCAGACTAGCTTCTGGTGGGCTGTCAGTGGTACTCTGAGCGAAGGAGGACTCTTTACTAGGGCAGACAGAAAACGAGAGTACCAGTACCCGGATGCCATTGCAATAGCTGATCAATCCTGTCCTTCCTAACTCTTCCCCGCGGCAATAAAGATGAGCAAAGGACTTTCACCTCCTGGGGCCTCTCAGGCCTAAGGACCCTTCAAGTCCATTCCTGTACTGGAGGGCCAGGGAGCACTGACCTGTAGGGCCCTCTGACCAGAGAACCGTGTCCCACTGCAGTGGTGATAGAGGGGGTTACTCTGCATTTGCCTTGTGTCCTCCAGCTACAGCGGTTGTTTTACTTCCCTGCTTGCAGGCTGGCCCCGCCCCCCACCCCACTGCATCCTGCCGCCGCTGCTGTGACAGACATTGCAGCCACACGCCGGATTTCTGGGGACCGTAATGTATTCCATTTATTTATGCATGTTCCGTGGATTGTTACGGCCTCCGGATTGGGTTCTGCTCCGTGGTGGAGGGTGACCACAGCTCCTCCAGGATTTGCAAACAGTGGGGTGCCATTGCTGCCATCCCTTGGCCTGTAAACCTCTCCAGAGAAGTACCGCCCCGGGGCTGGCTCGTATAGACTGGTTCAGGCAAGCACTGGCGTTCCTAGGAGACTCATAGACTCATAGACTTTAAGGTCAGAAGGGACCATTATGATCATCTAGTCTGACCTCCTGCACAGCGCAGGCCACAGAATCTCACCCACCCACTCCTGGAATAATCCTCTCACCTATGTCTCAGCTATTGAAGTTCTCAAATCATGGTTTAAAGACTTCAAGATGCAGAGAATCCTCCGGTAAGTGACCCATGCCCCATGCTGCAGAGGAAGGCAAAAAACCTCCAGGGCCTCTGCCAATCTACCCTGGAGGAAAATTCCTTCCCGACCCCAAATATGGCGATCAGCTGAACCCTGAGCATGTGGGCAAGACTCACCAGCCAGACACCCAGGAAAAAGACAAAGAAAGAGCTTTGGGTATCAAAGGCTGAGCTTAACCTGACAGAGGGGCCTTCTTTTTCATTCAACAGATGGACATGAGCTTTGGTCCAAAGGCAGACCCCACCCTGGGGGAGGCTTGGAAGGACTTGTATCCGTTGTGTGGATAATGGGCGACTTTGGGGGTGGCTAGTATGTGTATGGACCTTTCTATTGTTCGGTGTGTTTTCCATAAATCGGCACACTCTGCTTTGGAAGAGGTGTTTGGTTCCTGGAAAATCAGCGCCAGCATTGTCCCTGGAGGGAAAGCAAAGCATGGGCTGGACGCGAGTCAGGCTTGCTTGGGATACTCACTGGGGATTGCAGGGGAGCTGTAGGGCTGAGCCTGAGCCCAGCGGCCTGCAGGGCCATTCTCAAGGACACAGCACCAGAAGGGCTACCTCCCCTGGGATTGACTAGCGCCCTTCTTCCCTGTAGCCTCACCCTTCTGAAGAATCAATGGCCTTTGGAGAGCCCTGGTCCAGGCCCGTGTTGGTCCAGCCATGTTGGGTGGAGGGGAGAGACGTGTGGAGCTGGGAAGGGCAGTGCGGTTGTTCTGTTCTTTCCCATGTTCTCCAGGAGAACTCTTGGCGAGTGTGGAATGCAGAGGGGGTTGGCCCTGGGCAGTTTTCTAGCTAGGCTCAACCCCAGGCCTCCAGGAGATTTATTTTCTTATTTAAAGTGTGATCACCCTGAGGACACGTACCAATGTTATAATTCTAGAACGACTCATCCCTAGTCCCTCAATATCCCCTTCAAACTTTGCCCCACCCAACTGCTTGTCTCCCTCAACTCTCTCCCACCCCTCCAGAAAAAAAAAGAGTCCGAGAGGGGAAAAAACCTGAGATTTTCAATTGACCCACAGATAAGGCAGAGAAAAGGAGGGAAGTGAATTCTGCATCCCAGGACCCCGCACTAAGAAAACCCTAGCCAGAGCCCCACCACGGTGAAATGATGGGAGCAGCAGGGATAAGGGTTAGCTAGGACACCTCAGGATATGTCCACTGTCATGGTATCATGCAGAAGGGGGGCAACCCAAGGGAAACAGTACCCTAATAACGCAATTTGTCATCATTTGCATGGAATTAAATTCATTCTTGGCGACAGGTGTTACTAATGGAAATGGATTATTTTATTTCTCTGTAATTTATATTCATTATTACACCAGTCCAATCTCAGCTCTGTCAGAAAATATATATATATATATAATTTTATGAAGTTGGTGAATTTGCATATTCCTGCATTCAATTTAATGAATAGCGCTGGCTCGTGACCTCTGGTTTCTCGTGCTTGCAGCTAGTATAGAATTAATATCCAGAGTTGGGTGACATTTTGTCAGCCCCTGAAGGAGAGGAGAAGGGTGTCTGCATTGTTGGTGTAAAGCCGGGCTGTCAAACCTATGGCCCACCGGTCAGACCCAGCCCTTGGAGTAGTTTCATCCAACTAATAGACTTCCCATAAATATCTAGGCATATCTACATGACCCCACAGTCTGCACTTTGGGGGTATGATTTGTACAGCGGACCAGCATGTTGGACCCTAACTCCGCCATGCAGACCCTGCTAGAGTGCTTTGAAATATTCTGTATCAAATAGGACTAGATCAATGCGCACTAAGAACAGTCAGTGCACACCAGCAGGGTCCCCACGGGTGAGTTAGAGAGCAGCATGCTGATGAGCTCTCCAGATCACACCCCTCTAGGTGCAGCAATCCAGCAAAACCTCACGTACAGCTGTAGAACTGCTTGGCCATGTTCATGAGGAGCTGGAGTGGCAAAGTCTGGTGGAAGCTGGCACGTGTCCGGGTGAGGGGAAACAGCACTGAAGAGTGCTAGGAGAAGGTAGGTACTGAGGAACGACGGTAGCAGTCACTAAAATCAAAAGAAAATGAGTGTAATTACCAGCATGGTTTAGCTTAATTATTTCTGTTTTAAAAACCTTTGCTGAACGTCGTGGCCCAGGCCAAATGGCCAGGTATTGGCTCAGGACCACCACATGAAATGACTTTGACACCCCTGCTCAAAAGCACCAGAGGTGAGTAATCCAGCCGGTGAATGAGAGCACTGAAAGGGATGCAGAAGAAACAGGCCAGAAATCCTGGTAGGTGGCTCAAGAAGCTGGTCCAGCTAAAGAAAGCAAGACAGTATGCTGCTTCCCTTCAATGCCAGGGCAAAGCAAAGCACAAGAACAGGGCTGGGTATCCTGACACATGCCTGGGAAATCCCACGGACTGTAGCTCACGGGGGCAAGGGAAGAGCCGGCACTGACAGGGAGATTCAATATAATTGACAATGATTTCAGATAAAGGCGAGAACAGGGAATCGTCTCTGGAACCATATTACAAGGTGGTCATAATAACAACCCTGGCTACTATATGGGGAAACTGAGGCACGGATAGGTGCATGGGTCACCCAGCAGGCCAGGACAAGGGCTAGGATTAGAATCCAGCCCTCCTGAGTCCCAGTCCAAGACCATACTGCCTCCTTGAGTAAGTGTTTGCACATACAGAAAGGTTAAAAGAAGTACAAGTTAGAACACAGATCCTTGAATGAATGAAATGAGGCAAATACATTAATTACTCAACTGTCTGAGAAATTCAACTTCTTCTAAAAATCTGCCCATAAGGTAAATGAAAAGGAAAGAAGCCTGGACAACGAGGAAGTCAAGAAGCCTTCTAACAACAGCTACTGCGGCGACAAGAGCAGGGGAGGGATATGTGGAAAACCTGCGCCGATAGGGCCCAATGCACTGCTGGTGTAACTCCACTGAAGTCAATGATCCAATTTCCATTGACGTCAATGGGGTTACACCAGGGACAAGAAATCTCTCCTACAGGGTTTGGTACAAATTGCCGCTGAAGCGAAGGAGAGTCTTTCCATTGGCTGGGGACAGGCCCGTGCCAATCAGTGAAGTGAGGCAGATGATTCCGTGTTTGCAGGAGTGGGACCCAATACCGTCATCCATGGGAGGAAAACTATTCAGATCCTGATGTTCAGTGCACAGGCATGCTGGGAATAGGGTGACCATACGGCAAATGTGAAAAATCGGGACGGGGGTGGGGGGTAATAGGAGCCTATATAAGATAAAGGCCCCAAAATCCGGACTGTCCCTATAAAATAGGGACATCTGGTCACCCTAGCTGAGAAGCAGTAATGCAGGAAGAGGCTTTGGGGACGCAGAGGGCAGCAAGCTAGACATGAGTTTGCAACGCTGTCTTCATAGGCAGCCTGAGACCGAGCTGTGCTTTTGGGGTTGTTCTTTGGTGCAAACACCAACCACATACTGTGGTCAGTTCTCGGGTAACAACTCATGCAATGTTTGGGTTGAAATCTGGCTCCACTGAAGTCAATGGGGTTTTGCAATTATTGCCTGGGGATGGGGAGTGGGTGGCACGACTGGACACGTCTTCCAGGGGAGCTCCGGAGCTGTGTTAGGAGCTGGGCTGAAAATCAGGCGGGCGCTGTTCCCTTGCGAGTCACAGCTCCAGTCTCCAGTCCGATGTGAGCAGCTCCTCCAGCATGGGTGGGTCGGGGAAGAGCTGGAGAAGTAAGTGGCAGAAAGCAGAGGTGAGTAACCAGGGATGGGAAACTGCTAATGACAGAAGGGATACGTGAAAACTCCAGGAGCCCCCAACACACTGGGGTAGCACGCCTGGCAGGTCTCCTCTGCTGCTATGGTGTGCATCTCGTCCGGGGCAGGGTCTGCAAAAAAGCATAAATTAGAATCTGAACCGAAACCTCATGAATACTGCGGAGGACAGGAGCCCGTCCTGCAGTCTGTCTCCACCTGGAAATGAAGCTGTCAGTTATGATTAACTGTGTCGGAGGAGGAAGCTGGTGAACCCATTCTAAAAGACGCCTGTCCATTTACTAGCACGGCCCTGCCTCAGGACTTCCCCTCCTCCCCCCTTTAGCAATGGCCCCTGCCCAGCCTTGCAGCATGGTGGAATGTAAACACGGCCCTTTCTGGCTCAGCAGCTCTGCTCTGGGTGGGTGTGTTCAAGGCGGTCTCTGCTGAGGTCAGTGTGTGCAATAAAGCCTTGCATAGCAGAGAGAGGGAGCGGGGCTCTGTCTCTCCCACACCAACCTGGTGGAGGCAATGGAATGGCAGGGGTGTGATCGAGAGCATCATTTGAAGATAACGGGGCTGTAGTTGAGGCTAATTTGAAGGGCAAACTTTTAATTCCTGGGGATAATATACAAGAAGGAAGAAATTCAGCTCAACTCTCACAGTCCTGGAAGAGTTTGACGGGGAGGCAGTTAGCAAAACTCCCATTAATTTCAGTGGGGCTAGAATTTCACCCAGGGCTGTCCTTACCCATATGCAAAGGACGCAGCTGTATAGGGCACCAGGAAATTTGGGGCACCACATTTCCTGGTGCCCTGCGCAGCTGCGTACTGCTCCGCCCCAGCCCCGCCTCTTCCCACCCCTGCCCTGACCCCACTCCAGCCCTTCTCCAAAGTCCCTGCCCTGTTCCACCCCTGCCCCAGCCCCGCCTCTTCCCACCCCAGCCACGCCCCCACTCCCCTGAGGACTGCAGGCAGGGCCGGGCCTGCACTCACCGGCAGCGGGTTCCCCCCTAGGGTGACCATATGTCCCGATTTTATAGGGACAGTCCCATTTTTGGGGTCTTTTTCTTATATAGGCTCCTATTACCCCCCACCCACTGTCCCGATTTTTCACACTTGCTGTCTGGTCACCTTATTCCCCCTGTCCCACAAGCCTGCCCCTCCCCCCCGTGGAGGCTTGCCCCCTCCCTCCCCAGCGGGGTTGGGGGGGCTGCGTAGGGCCCCAGACTAGCTAGGGACGGCCCTGATTTCACCCACCCTGATTTTACATGTAAATTGAGCAGAATTGATAGAGCCACACATGAAGGACGTCCGTGATGCCATTTTTAGGGTCATTCTCCAGCATACGGCCGGGAAAATGGATTCTTTTTCAAATAACCTGACATTTAAAATGATTGGGTCTTTCTCCTCCCTTTCCTCACCTGGTCTGATCCTTGGAGCGCACTCCCTCCCTCCCACAGTCAAGTGCTCTCTTCACTGCAAGTGGTCCATTGTCACCATTTTGGAAATTAAGCCATTTTGGGTGGGAGCGGGGCCTGTGACTTGTATTGTGTTTCACTATATTTCCCAAGCCTGGGAGTTTGCTCAGAGGCTGGGCTGGGAAGAGAAGGGGCCAGAGATCTAGGTCACTCACATAGTCTTGAGTTTGTTCATTTTGATACGGATCACAGTCTCCTTTATTAAAACCACTAAAGGTTCAGTACCCTCATTTTTCCCCTGTGAGATTTGTTAAAAGTGTGTCTGCAAAGCATTAATATCTTTCACAGCTGCAAATAGAAAAGGGCTAATAAATTATCTGAAGACTCCAGAGTTTGCAACGAAACAGAACGTGCCCCCCATCAATACAGACGTCCGGCTATTATAGCCTCGTCTTTCTTTGAGACAACAGTTTGATTTTCTTTGTGGCGTGCATGCAGATGTAGCCCTTGGAAACAGAAAGGCTCACGTCTGAATAGGAAAATAAAGTGTGAAGTTAGCCATGTGCAAAACAAGATGCTGAATGAGCTATTTAAAAAAAGATAGCCCCCCCCCCCCCCCAAACTGACTGCCTCAGACCCCCACAGCTCCTCAATAAAACATTGGCTCGCTACTGTAAGTTGTTTCCCAGCTCAGCATTTCCAGAGGAGCAAGGTAGCTGTGACAGAGTCACCTTTTTGAAAAATGCATATGGAAAAGAATTACCTGCCACAGGAAGCACGCTAGAGCAAGATATTGCTCTCTGTGAAACACTGCGATTAAATCTCTGGAAATAAGAAACAAAATGTCTGGCTTAATTACTGGAGATAGTGAGTCTTAGCTGAAGGGAGGGGAACAGAGGCAGGCCCTCTTTACAGAAGGGGAGGGCTCCAGCCCCACGGGGGGAGCCGTCTGGACTACAATGACATCCTTTGGCCTGTGCTATGCAAGAGATCAGACCAGATAGTCACAACGGTCCCATCTGGCCCTGCACTCTGTGAATGAAATGGGGTGAAGTGTGGGTATATGGGTCTGCTTGTGCAAAGCAGCTTGCAGGACTGGGTCACGTTCAACTCCCATTGAAGTCAATGAGATCCGTCTATTGGGTTTCATACTAGGTATTGGATCTGGGCCTAGCTCGGGGGGAAAATTTGGACCTCAATCCTTGCCTTTATCATTGAGTATAATAACTGTATTGGTTAAAGAACTCCCCAGTTCCCAACCAACCTTGTCCCCACTGACCCAAAAGGTTCTAAATACGGAGTTATATTCACGGAGCCAAGGTTTTAGATGTTTAAAAAGTGTGGAGGGGAGGGGCTGAGAGAAATGTCATCAGGAAATGAGTGGCATAGCTGGCCAATCATCACAAATTCTGAATGGTCTGTGGCCTCAGACAGAACAGTGGCATCCCTAAAGCTTGTCTTCACTACCCGCCAGATCGGGGGGTAGCAATCGATCTATCGGGGATCGATTTTTCGCGTCTCATTAAGACGCGCTTAATCGATCCCCGATCGCGCTCCCCGTCGGCTCCGGAAAACCACGTCATCGAGCGGCGCAAGCGGAGTCGACGGGGGAGCTGCAGCGATCGACTCGCCGCCGTCTTCATGGTCAGGTAAGCCGATTACGATACGCCGACTTCAGCTACGTTATTCACGTAGCTGAATCTGCGTATCGTAGATCGACCCCCCTTCCCTAGTGTAGCCCTGGGCTAAGAGGTGTAAAAGATTGCCACCAGGGCTGGTCAAAAACTTTCCATTAAAACTGGTTTTTGAGAGAAAATTGGGTTTTCAATGAAACTTTTTCCCCCCAGAAAAGTCTCCTCCTTCCTCAGAAAATTTTGACTTTTTGTCAAAAAACCAAACACCAAATTTGATTTATAAATACTGGATTACATCCCCGACGGGATGCACCACCTCAATCCATGGGACCCTCCGAACTCACCACCTCAGTCCATGGGACTCTGCGGCTGCCCTGAGGTGGCTCAGCAGGAGGGGCGAGCCTGGTGTCTCGTGGGAGATGTAGGCCAGTCAGGTAGCCTGACCCAAGAGAGGAGAATGGGGAGGGTGAGTACAAGGTACTAGAATTACAACTGCCATGATGCACTGTGGTAGAATTTCGGAATCAAAAGTTTTCACCTGAAAATGTTCCGTTTTTCACGGTTAAGTTGCAAATTTCCATGGAAAATGTGGATGAAAATGTTTTGTTTTGTTTGTTGTGGAGATTTTCCACTGGACCCTTCTCCCCATTTTCTGACCGCCCGGTTGGGAGATCTGAGCTCTGGATGCCACCCCATTCAGGACAAAGCTCAAGAAGATGATTTAATGAAGCCAGGGCCTACAGCCTTCAACATTTTAAAGCCCATCAGGGACCGGTTAAAGTCACAAACAGCCCGTGTAAGGAATGCAGAGTAAGTGTAATATGAGCACAGTGGCTCAAAGCACTGAGCAGAGAGGCCATTGCATTCTGAACAAGATGCTAGCAATAAAGAATTCTTGCTGAAAGGCCTGCTAGGATGTAAGTGCAATAAACAACCTTCATGGTCTCAAGAACATGTGCTGCTGTCATGAGGGTGTCAGAAGACACATAAAGACTCAGCCTGAAAAAAATTGTAGAACAAAAAATAGCCCCCTGCCCTTTTCACAGCCCAAGTGATAAGTGGCTTTCCACGGAGGAAGGCATAGTCAGAAAGGATCACAGCTTGTTGAAAATTTGGAATTTCTGTCCCATGGGAAATTCCAATATTTTCACATCTTTTATCACCTAAAATTGGGAGGAAAAGTTGAAATATCTAAATTTTTCCAGAACCAAAAGTTCCAAAAAAATGTCCATTCGGAAACATTGAAACATTTAATTTTAACTCAGTTCAGAATTGAACGACATGATCTATCTGCCCTCTGACTTCCATGATGCACTGTGGCAGTTCAGCCGGAGGGGAGAACATGGTGCTTCATGGGAGATGTAATCCAGCCAGGGACCCCAGCCCAGGGAGGAGAATGGTTGCATTGATTTTGCAGAAACTGCATTTTTGCTGAAAAATCGTTCGGATGGAAAATTCCCAGCTAGCTCTACAAGCGACACCAAGGTTCTGAGCCGAACTCCCTCCCTCTGATCACGTCCCCTGCAGTCTGTAAGTGAGCACACAGAGCAAGGGGGAGTCTCTTCTTACCAGTGGGCTGCTATGAGATTTCTGGTCTGCTGTGCCCGAAGTAGCTGCTATTCATCCAACTGACCATGAAATCTCACATTCTTCCAGGTCCAAGAGCAAACTTGCAGGACCACAGTAGAAGAGGTATAATTGTAAAAGCATTAAGATGAAATCTCTGAGGTGTCTGAAACAATAAAGGACTGAAAAAACCATTCCCCTTGTTCTCATCCTATTTCCAAGTTTTTATGGAACAAACAGCCTGGATGTTTCCTAATGAGGAAACACCCCCTCATGTAATGAGTATCACTTTACATTATTACAGAGTATGGGAATGTACATTATTACAGAGTATGGGATTCAGAACATCACAGATGACTCCCAGATTTGCTGGAGAGCTTGAAAAACATTTAACATCAACCAACTGCAAACTCAGACTGAGAACAACTAATTACCCTTTCCACTGGAGGACAAAGAAGAAAAGATCAGGTCCTTTAGGTAAACCATTAGAAGAGTGAAAATAAGAAAGAAAAACTTGTAGCACCTTAGAGACTAACAAATTTATTTCAGCATAAGCTTTCGTGGGTTAATACCCACTTCATCGGATGCATGGAATGAAATACACTGTAGACAGATATATATACAGTCAGGGAAACATGATAAGGTCGAGGTGTATAGACCAATCTTAAGAGGCTAATTAGTTGAGAGGAACCATGACAGCAGGGGAAGAAAAAACTTTTGAAGTGATAAACAAGATGGTCACACAGGTGTGAATGAGGATCGTTAACTTAAGGGAAATAGATTCAATTAACATAATGGCCGAGCCATTCCAAATCTCGATTTAATCCGGAGGCAACGCAATCTAGTTTACATATCAATTTGAGTTCAATAGTTTCTCTTTGAAGTCTGCTTTTGGAGTTAATCTGTCGCAACACTGCTATCCTCAAGTCTGTCACTGAGTGATTAGGGAGGTTGAAGTGTTCTCCTACTGGTTTTTGAATGTTATGATTCCTGATGTCAGATTTATGTCCATTTATTCTTTTGCGTAGAGACTGTCCGGTTTGGCCAATGTACACGGCAGAACTTCAGAACGTAACTGGGGGGAGGGAGGGCCGCGAGGAGCCCAGCGGAGTGCATCCCGCGCCGCCCCCTCCCGCCCAGTTACTTTCTGAGGTTCTGCCACCAGAACAGCTGTCTGGTGGCTTCGCGGTTTCTGAGAGGGATGGGGGAAGAGCAGGAAGCGCACACACGGGGAGGAGGGGGGGGGAGAAGAGGCGGAGCTACTTAACTATCCATACAGTTAAAGAAGTTACACGTTACAGTTAAAGAAGTTAATAAAAAAAGTTAATATATTTACTTTTCATAGCATACTATATTACTCTTCATTTTCTTAAGGAGGAAGGAGCGGGGAGCCGCGCGCTCAGGGGAGGAGGCGGAGCAGGGGCGGGGCCTAATGGAAGGGGTGGAGTGGGGGCGGGGCCGGGGGCAGCGAGGGGGCGGGGTCAGTGATGCGGCCCTCGGGCCAATGCACTAGTCCTCATGCAGCCCTCGTGGTGATTTGAGTTTGAGACCCCTGTGCTAGAGCAAGGCACAGGGAGATGGTAAGGGCTCAATTCTGTCTCACTCCAAGCTAATGACTCAGTGTAAACAGGGACAAGTCACCTGACCTCTGCGTGCCGCAGACCTTCCAACCGTTAAATAAAACAAAGGCAGGTCTCTCCTGAAAACCCCGTGCTGCAGCTGGCCTGAGCTTGCTTAAGTATATAAATTGCAGATTGGGAAATTGAAGGGGCTATAGTGTCTGCCGATTTACACCTGTACATCTTCCATTGATTTCAGCACGAGGTGACGTCTGCACAGGTTAGCTCATTGTAGAAGGCAATTCTGGGGGAAGAGCACTGGAGCCAGGAACTGGTGGCTTCAAGGAATCCTGTCTCTACCCATAACACAATGAGGGCAGGTGTTCTCCGGTGTGGGAATACTACAGAGCAGACAAGTTCTTCCCCTTTCCGAACTGCATCGCCTCGGTCTTTGTAGGCTCAGCTCTAGGCAGCTGTTCTTCATCCGGGCACTGAGCCAGTGGGGAGGTGGTGCTGTTTGTGTTTGAGGGAAAGGGGCTGCTGTTATCTGCATGCGGCTGGCATGTCAGCCCAGGTCTTCTCACCAGCGTCCTACAGATGGGGGAACAACACCGGGGAGAGGACGGAGCCTTGTGGGCTGCGGAGTGGGAGAAGCAGTTCCTCAGAGGGTCACTCTAGGATTGGCCTGAGAAGAAGGAGCTAAGCAAAGCCAGAGGCTTTCCGTTCACCTCTGCCGCTCCTGGGAGGGATCTGCCGCCTGGGTTTCCTTCTCCGTTCCTCTCCAAGTGGAGACATTGAATCCAGGCTTTTGAAGCTCCGCGGTTGTAAAGTGTCCTGTGCAGTGGAGGCAGGTGGAAGGAGCGTCCCCTGCTCCGGGAATGGGCACGGGCCTGGTCTGCGGCGGCTCGGACAGCCTGCAGGGGTTCCCCAGAGAGAGATCTGTGCGCTGCACCCAGCCGCTTCACCCCCGGGGTAGACTGGGGATTTGGTGGCAGCTGTCATGGCTCTGAGCATGAGACAAACCCAGGTCCAAGTCAGGGCTGAGACCTTGAACTTCATGTGGTATCCTGGGAGGTGTGGCGGGGGGGAGGGGGGTGTTAGCAGAAGCCAGGACTGATGTGCTTGCAGTCATAGGCCGAGGAGCCAGGGATGTGGGGCACCAGGCCACGGCCCGACCACTTTAACTAGCGACCATGTGCATCACTACTGGGAGCGCGTCATGGCTGGCGCCCAGGTCCCGCTCTGCGTGCGCACATGGCAGTGGCCTGCCGGCTGCTGAAACTGGTCTGGCTCCTCCAGCGCCGGGGACCGGCCAGGAAGTGGGACAGACCCATCAGCCGAGGGCAAGGGAGGGGTGAGGGAAGGAGTACGGTGAGGCGGCACCTGGGAGGAGGTGTAGGGGGGTCTCTCCAGAGCTGAGGCTCCTGGGAGGAGGCGAACGTAGGGACCCATGGTTTCAGGCTGCTGGTGTGTGGGGGCACCTGAGAGGGGACAAGAAGGGGCTGGGAGTGTGTGTGTGTGTGTATGTGTGTGTGTGTGTGTGTGGTCTAGCCTATTGCCTTCAGCTAGATGACCCCAACGAGCTTCTGGCTGTCCTTGCTCAGGAGCAGCAGATTTGATATTGGGCAGTAGGTCGTAGGTTCTCTGCTCCAGGAACGGTTTCTTCTGAGTTGGCAGGACAACTGTTTGTTCTAAGGACAGGGGCGGCTCTGACGATGCTGCCGCCCCAGGCAGACACCGGGCAACGTTGCAGGGTCCCGCCCCCAACGCAAGCACTCTGAGTCCTGCGGCAGCAAGGTGAGATCGGTGGGCCTGCCGCCACATTGCCGCTGCGGCAGGCGAGAATGGGGCGGCAATCCGAGTCCCGCGGCGGCAATTAGGTGGCGGGAAGAGCGGCAGACCTGCCACCGAATTGCCGCCGTGGGACTCGGATTGCCGCCCCATTCTCAATGCCGCCCCAAGCACCAACTTGGAAAGCTGGTGCCTGGAGCCGGCCCTGTTTAAGGAGAGAGGAAGTGATCAGACTTGCATCCCGTCTTATTTCACCGGCACAAAGAAAACTCAGTGACAAGAAAATGAAGGACTGGTAAGTGGCTGGGCCTGAGTACACTGCTAACTCTTTGACCCCCACCACTGTTCTCCAACCAAGCCACCGTTCAGACCAGTCCAACTCTCACTGAAATCAATGTCAAAGCTCTCATTAGCTTCGATGGCAGCAGGAAAGAGCCTATTGTAGAACCTCAGGCAGGAGAACAGAGCTTATTGAACACAGTTGGAAAATTGGTCATGAAGCATAGATTCAGCGATGCACAGAATTTAAGGCCAGAAGGGACCATTAGGATTGTCTAGTCTGACCTTCTGCATAGCACAGGTGATAAAATTTCACCAAGCAATTCCTGCATCAAGCCCGTATCTTATGGATGAGCTAGAGTATATAGTTTAGAAACAGATACCAATCTTGATTTAAAGATTCCAAGTGTTCAAGAATCCATCACATCCCTAGGTAAGTGGCTCCTATGGTTAATTCCCCTAATTGTTAAAAATGTGCACCGTATTTCTAGTCTGAAAGTCGTCTGGCTTCCAATTCCAGCCACAGGATTTTGTTCTGTCTTTATCTGCTAGACTAAAGAGCCCGCTGCTCTCAAAACTCTTCCCCGTGTAGGTACTGTAGACTGATCAAGCCACCTCTAATTCTTCTCTTGGATAAACAAATAGATTGAACTTCTTTAGTCTCTCTCTGTAAGGCAGCTTTTCCAGAACTCAATTTATTCCTGATGCTCTTCTCGGAACCCTTCCCAATTTGTCACCCTCTTTTCTGAAGAGTGGATACCATAACGGGACACGATATCCAGCAGTGGTCTCTCCAATGCTCACCTAAGCAGGATCTCTCAAATATCCCAACGCTAGAAGTAAATTGATCTTCTCGGGGAAAACAAACTGCCAAACGAGTGAAGAGGAAAGAGAAAACCGCCATAGAATCTCAGGGTTGGAAGGGACTTTAGAAAGTCATCTAGTCCAACCCCCTGCTCAAAGCAGGACCAATCCCCAATTTTTGCCCCAGATCCCTAAATGGCCCCCTCAAGGATTGAACTCACAACCCTGGGTTTAGCAGGCCAATGCTCAAACCACTGAGCTACCCCTCCCCCCAAAACCAGAGGACAGAACATCACAAAGTAATGGGGCGTGGGGAAGGTCCATATACAGGCAGCAAAGTGATTCCAGAGCCCTTCTCCACCATGCTAGGGGAGATGATGGGGCCCCTGCTCCAACCCCTTTGGGCTGATCCGCACAGCAGGGATGGGAGCTGCCCTCCAAGGGCCTATGGCGCCAGCATGCCCAGCTCTAAGCCAGGCCCACGCTCCCAGTGTGAGAAGGCAGAGCCAGACCACACTCGATTCCAGCTAGTCCCTGCTAGCGAAGCCGAGCCAAGGTGACTATGCTAGCTGGTGTCACTTAGAGCTGCCCTTGGGCACGGCCCCAGTGCGGCTGAGGCTCAGAGCCACCTTTCCCATGCTCCAAATGCAGCTGGGCTGGTCCCATATGTCAAGTGGCGTCTAATCTGAGCGTTAGGTCGGAAGAGAAACTATCAGTTTTCATCATGGAAAAAGGAACATTCTTGACAAGCCCGGTCCCATGCACGCCGCGAGGCACAGGCAGATAGCATCAGTGTCCGGGCGGGGGCAGCATTCCACACCTCTCTGCGCTGGGAAAACAAGTCCGGGGTTGAAAGCAGGGGTGGAAGGGATGGGGAGAATGTGAGCTCTCATAACTTCACCTTCCCCTGAGCTCTTCAGTCCACCCAAGCCCTCCTCCTCCTCCCGGGAATTCCAGACCACTGTCCTCCAAACAAACAGGCCCCTTCTCCCACAATTCACAGGGAAAAGCCCCGGGAAAGGGAGCCACAGTCAGTAAATACATAGAAACCCCAAGACAGTTTCCGCCTCAGTTCAACAGACTTCCCTAGCGCATGGCCAGACGTGGAATGAGGGAATAAGACGGAAACTAAATGGTAAAGAAAAATGGACCGTAGCCAGGCCGTGTCCACGAGAGTCCAAAGATCAAATAAATGGATCCTCAGCTGTATATTGGTGCTGCTCCACTGACTACAATGGAGCGAGGTGGATTTACACCCACTGGGGATCTGGTCCTGTGTTTTTATATAACCACAGAACAAAAAGGATCCACTGGGAGTAAAACAGAGCCAGTGTCTCTGGGCTTTCCTCCTGCCCCTGGTGCACTGGCTCCCTGCTGTTCTTTGTTGTCTCCCCTGCTATACCAGGGAGCTCCTTCAGTGCACACGCTGGTTTAACTCTGCAGTTCCTGCCTGGACACTCTTTAGCAAGGTGTTAAGGCCTTTCCTGCTGCTGCTAGGGTGGGTTTCTGCCCCCACCACAGTAAGAGCCATTTGGCATTTGCTTACCCATACCAGGAAGTGTCTAACATGCAGTACACATGGCAGAAGAAGCGTATGCCTCCAAAGAGTGGAAAGAGATTTCACCCACAGGAATCAATGCAAAGAAGCAGAGGATGCAGAAATTCTAGTCACCACAGAGAAAGAGACACACCAGAATGTCTGTGTGATTTGGTCTGCGGAGAAATTCACAATCCTCGTTTTGTTTTATAGGCCATCAACCTGACACTGAAGTGGCTGCTTGTCCTTAATTAGGCCATTAATACGTCTTGAGACAAGGGTGTACTTTATGAGTGGACCTTGCTATCAGATGTTTCATTCCAGCAATGTCAATGAGAGGTTCATTGCTCCCCGTATAGGCAAAGTCCACCAGAGTTTAGCAATCGTATCTTTTTAGTGTGGCATGTCCGAACCTGGTCATGTTGGGAGCATTTTGCAATGGGCTGGCCACTGTCTTTAGCCTAGGTCCAGGGAAGTTTAAATGAACCTTGACTAGAGGGGATCTAGGTTTGTACATGCTTGGAGCTCATTATAAGCACAGAAGGAACTTATAGACTCAAAACTTGGTGAAAAGGCCAACTTCTCCGAAATGAGATGAAAAAGTGTGTAACAGATCTGGGAGCCATAGGTCCCCATCCTGCACACACTCACGTTCTTAATTTGCATAGTACTGGAGCAACTCACGGACGTAAAGTAAAGCCTGGCTGTAATAAGTCTTTGAAGCATCAGGGCCTTAGTGAATCAGCTTCCATAAAACAAAGCCGTTTAAGATTTGATCTCCGTGCACTACATACTCTACGCATTCAAACAGAAGATGGGTTGGCCTGTTAACATATAATAGAACTGTCATGCTCCTCAGGACCAGCCTTGACAGTGAATATTAACAGAGAGAGATGAAAGCAAGTCCCTGTGTGCATGTGATAGAGATATTTAAGGAGGTCATGTACTTTTCCCAGGAAAATGTAAATGCTATCTTTACACAGTACTTTGTTCTTTATCTCAAGTCAGCCTGAGTGATGGATGCTGTAATTGACCAAGGCAACAAAGATGATATTTGCCAAGTCTCTTGAGAAGATTTGTATAATGATGCATTAAATATCCTACTCACTTATATATTAAAAAATTGCCTAATGAATAATCATTGAAGGTCTAATTTTGCTTTTGTGATCCAGCAGCACTCCTATACAAATTCCAGCTGCATGCACTAATACTGAACTCTGCTCAGACACGGCAGGCCTCACTGTGGTTTGCCTAAAAGGAAAATTAAAGCATATGCAGATAGGGCATGTTTTTCCTCTGGTTTGGATGCCCAGATGCTGCAATGGCAACTTCATGAGAGGCTAGGAACATTTACTGCCCAATGATAGGAAGCGTGCTGTTCCCCTGGTTTTCATCTTTAATTCTTTGTACCTAGACACCGCCTTCTCACTCAACGTGCTTTGCAGCACATTAAAGGCTTTTGGCTCCCACTGTGGAGACGGTAAGTATAGGCTCCAACCTGGAGATGAAGAAACTGAGTCCAAAAGAAAGGCTGGGGCCCACATTTCAAAAAGTGGCTTCTGATTTTGGGTGCTGAACTTAAGACACCGGGGCCCTGATTTTTCAGAGGTGCTGTATGCCCGCCACTCCCCTTGCCTTCCGCCGAACTGGTCTACGGTCAGCACCTTGGAAAACTAGGCCCAAAGGGCCAGATTTTCCAAAGAACTGCGTAGCACCCATCTCCCATTTTGGCACAAAGTGAAGTGGTTTTTGAAAGGCGCTCACGTCCCTTCTAGGCACCGAACAATGGGAGCTCCTGGGTACTGGGTGCTTCTGAAAATCTGGCCTTGCTTAGGTGTCGAAAGTTGGATGTTCCCAATGGAGGTACCCAAAGTTAATGGACACTTTTGAAAATTCTGTCTTAACTTCCCAGGTCACACAAGAAATGTCTGGACTAGCCAGGAACAGAACATGGGTCTCCTGATGCCCAGGCCTGGGCCAAAACCACAGGACTGCCCTTCTGTATCTTTAACAGCTTTGTCATGAAAATCAAGGAAGTGATTACCAATATTATACTACACTAAACTCTTCATGAAAAGCTGCTAGTCTACAAATGGATGGTGACTTAGCCATTATAGTTGGCGGTTTATTGCCGATTAATAAGGGGCAAATCCACCTCTCTTTGTAGGAAACTCGGGGTTGGATCACAAGCTCTCCCCAGATAGACTCTGTTAGTGAGTGCTGTGAATGAGGCAGGGCCACACATTGAACAGAGAGGATAACGAAGAAAATGAACTACGGCCTTGTTCCCTGAGCACCATACAGGCAGCACCTTGAGTGAGGCAGGGTGTGATGGGGCAGCTGCCCCTCACCGGTTGGCAAAGTGTTAATAGCAGCCCTTGGAGCAGCTGTGCAGAACCTAGCCAATCAGAGGAAGGCTTAGAAGCAGCCAATCGGGGCCAGGCTGGGCCCTATAAGAAGGGCTGCAGGGCAGAGAGGAGTGCAGTCTCTCCTTGGAGCTTAAGGGAGAAGGACTGGCTGCCTGTAGAGAAGTACCTGGGACAGATCAGTGCTGAGCAGGGTCAGGGGAGCAAGCGGAGGCCTTGGTACAGGGGCCGAGTAGGTGCTGGGGCTATGGAGAGGTGGCCTAGGGAAGGCAAGTAGCAGCAGAGGGGAAGGAGAGGCAGTGAGCGGCTGCCAGCTATAGGGTCCCGGGGTCGGGGCCCAGAGTAGTGGGTGGGCCTGGGCCCCCCACTGGCCTCTGAGGGAAATGACCAGCCAAAGGACTGCAGTTTGCAAGGGGCTGGACTAGGGGCTGCATGAAAGGTTTTGCCACTGCGGCGAGAGGCCGAGCAAAGGACTGCCAGTTCCCCCAGAAGTGGGGAGACAACGGAGTTGGGGCACAGCTGGAGGGCCATGCCCTGAAGAGGACGCCGTGGTCCGGGAGCAATGTGGGTCCTAGGGTGACCAGACAGCAAGTGTGAAAAATCGGGATGGGGTGGGGGGTAAGAGGAGCCTATATAAGAAAAAGACCAAAAAATTGGGACTGTCCCTATAAAATCGGGACATCTGGTCACCCTAGGGGGTCCCCACAGACAGCGAGTGAGACACCAAAAGAGGGGGGCACCCCACTGATGGACAGAGCTAATTCCCAGAGCAACCAACCGGAGGTGCCATGGTGGTGATCACTACCCATTACACAGGGATTCTGTGGAAAAAATACTCTGTGATCATGTCTTAAAAAGCTGTATCATAAGGCAGGCTCACAAGGAGGCTGAATGAAAGTTGCCCAAGCGTTTTCTACATTTTTAGTGCTTCATGGAGCAATCTTAACATTTATTTAAGGTGGGGAGTTTTCATATGGGATTTCCTTTACAAATGGATAAAACAAAGACATTTCATCAGATGCTATTTAAGACGCTCTGCCCTGTAAAATGGGTGCACGCTTTGATGTACATGCCTGTCTCACTGAGTACACAAAGATCATCCTAGTTTCCTCCAGAAACTGAGAAAGCAGGAAACTCCGAGTGCATTCAAAGTCGAGTTTGATGCTGTGGAAATGCCTCTGTTTATGAATCATAGAATATCAGGGTTGGAAGGGACCTCAGGAGGTATCTAGTCTAACCCCCTGCTCAAAGCAGGACCAACCCCAACTAAATCGTCCCAGCCAGGGCTTTGTCAAGCCTGACCTTAAAAATCTCTAAGGATAAGGCTACAGCTTTGGAGTGGAGGTCACAGTGTTCAGTCATCTTGAATCTGATGACCTGGATAAAGTCCAGGACCCCTTCAGTGGTGGTTCCTTTCCCCTGCGGGCATTACGACCTGGCTCATGTGGTCGCAGCTCCCCTGGGGTTTGGCATGTCTGGCGGGGTGGATGCTCCAGACCTGAGCAGCGCTGCGAGCAGGGGGTCAAGGTCACGACGCAGGGAGCCGGGCTGAGCCCTGCAGGACAGCAACTGCTGCGGTGGGGCAAGTGTAGGTGGGGCTGGCTCTCCTGTCCTCCTCCCCAGACTGGGGCAGGCTCCACCAACCCCTTGCTGGCCCCCTTTGTGTGACATAGCCTTGTTTTCCCACACCTCTGCTCGGAAAGGGAGGACCATTTTCCAGGGAAAAAATTGCAGCTGTGTTGATGAAGCCCAGACCGTGGTTTATTCCAGAGCACAGAGGGAGTAACCTCGTGTGATGATGAGTGCAATCCTGTCTGTGCTCCCACCCTTTCACCCTGGTTGCTATAACCCTCCTGTGCTCTCTTTGTCACTGCATGTAGCGCTTCCAGTCACAATTAACGGGACACCCAGGGCTCCCTCCCGGCACTGTCCCCTCACCTAACCCTTCTCCTGGCTCTTCTTGGCCACTGCTTGGATCCGGCAATGTCAGCCCTCAGGCAGAGCAAAGGGGTTGTGCAGTGACTGGGAAATAAGCCTACGTTGTCTATGGCTATTAGAGGGCAGGGATTTGCAAAAGAGACAGAAGTGATCAATGACTGCCCAGCGTTCCCTGGCTGCTGTTGGCCTGGGTAATTCCATTTCACTTTAATAGGAGATGTATCTAGCAAGCACCATCTCTGAGTGCAACCGGCCCTTGGCAGCTTCAGCAATCTTAGGGTAGCTGAGTCCTAAAGGAAGAGGAAGACCCCAGGAAAGAGAAGAGTTAATCTTCCTCTTTTCCTTTGTGTGAGCCCCCTCTGAGGTTTACATTCTCCTCTCTGATCTTTGCCAGAAGCTGAGTAACTGACGCAGATGCCGGAAACATAACGTCTCTTTTTTGCTCATCCCTCCCCCTAGTTTGGAACGACTCAGGGGAGCTGCCTTCCCTCCCTCATCTCCACAGCATTTTGCTCGATGGGCAAAAGGTTCATTCTTTCCTGTTGAAAAGCACAGATTGTGGTTCTCCTGCCTGTTTGCTTTCAGGGCTGGGGTCCCTCACAGCTCCGGTAACACCACTTCCAGATCCCCGAGAGCTTTAACGTTTTCCCAGGCACAACGCGTCGTCACCAACACTTAGCATGATAAGTAAAGTTTCCGCACATTCAAAACTATCCAACTCTCTCCCCAGCGTGACCCCAGCAAACTCGGTTGTTGCCATCGGATTGGTTTCTAGAGGAATATTGCATCCCATGGTGGGGGGTTGTGTTGGACTTGTTACCTTTCTTGCCTGGGAAGAGAGGGAAGGTGACCTCAGGGTGAAAGCGCCGCAGTGGGACCCAGGAGACCTGGGTTCAGTTCCTGGCTCCATCACAGACCCCCTGGGTGAGCTTGGCTGTGTCAGGAAGGGCTGGATTTTCACAGGCCCAAAGAGGCAGACCAGCGCCTAGTGAGATGTACAAAGCACCTGAGCAGGGTGGGTTCGCTCACTGCTGAAAATTCCCCTGGGTGAAGCTGCTGGGAGCTGTGGCTGGAAAAGCCGGGGTGTGTGCACATGAGGTCGTTGGAGGTGCACAAGGCCAGAGTAAGACAATCCAGGCCGCTTGGGGCCTGCTGCAGAAGTCCCATTGGCTTTGGCTCAGGGCCTGGAGCCCTGTATACCTGGGCTGGGCAGGGAACCAGAGGTGGCCCTCAGAAGAGCAGCGCAGCCGTGGAAGGAATTGCCATGCCACCCTGGCATGGCTGGGGTGGCCACTGGCCCCCCCTGCCACCCTGGCAGACAATGGGTCTAGGACTGCTGTCCCTGTATAGAATGCAGGCTGCATTGTGGCCTCACGCCCGCACACCGTGGACTCGACCTCCCCGTGATTCTCCTGCACAGAGCTGTTTGTATCTCACAAAGGGAGAGAAGGGGATTCCCCCTTTGCTCCTGCCTGTCGTCCGTAAAGTGGAGTGTGTCGGAATCGATTGGCTGGGCTACAGAAGGCCTCTCACCATCGCTGCAAGGTGCTTTGTTGGTCCCACAGGCGACATCTGGCTTTGCACAGCCCCACTAGTCCGCTGGGCTAGCAAAGGCACCTGCGGCTTTGTTGTTGTTACCTAGGCTGGCTGCGGGGGGAAGGCCTGGAAAAGCACAGATCGCCGTGGCAATAACCAGGAATCACAATGCAGCAAAGGGGAACTGAACATAGGGGGTTAGGAGGGATTCGTTCCCCTAATGGTGTGAGATTATAGCAGGAAGCAGGATTATAATGAGTTCAAAGTGCGTCACAAAGGCGGTCAGTATCATGTCCCCAATTTTACAGATGGGGAAACTGAGGCATGGAGTGGTGGAGTGACTTGCCTAAGGATGCCAGTGGCAATGGCTAGGACCAAGTTCTCCTGAGATCCAGTCTAGCACACTATCCACTAGGCCCCACTGCTTTCAAGGTGTATAACATGGTAACAGTACTGGGGCAAACCTGGAGCCCAAACTGCCTGGAGATTGCAGGTGCGTGAGAACGGCAGGCTCTGTCCCACTGGCACACAGCACCACGCATAGGTCACTAATGCCGCCGGATGCTTTTATCTGGCATTGCAGTCAGGTGTTTGCCTACAAAGCCACAAGTGTTTGGCTCACATTGCAGTCCTGCTTCTTCCCGGGAGGCTGTTGTGTGAATTCAAATGCTTTCAGCACGCTGCGATTCATGGGCCAACGAATGGAGCATTAAAGGCTCCTCTCCACCCTAATGACCATCAAAACCACCCTGGGTCGCACGTGGTGGACCATGAACAACGCCTTGGGATCCAGCCCCTTGAGCTGGCGTGTTGATTTGATCACCTGGGGGCTGATCCAAAACAGACTCCGACCCTAAGGATATCTCTACGCTTCAAGATGGCGGTGTACGTTTGAACTACTTCTAGCTCAAGGACACACACCCACCCTAGCGCCATCAGACGTGTAGCACAGTGGGAGGGGTTAGCCACTCCTAGTATGGTGCTACGCATGTCTGTTAGTGGCTGGCTTCTCTCTCTGTGGGTGCCACCGTGACTACATGGCTATTTTTAGTGTGCTGTCTTGGCCTGGGTTGTAACGATTCTCAGGGCACCCAGGACTGAGTCACCCTCCAGCAAGAGGAAAGTAGATAAAGACATTTAAAAAACCCATACGGGGACCTAATGGGGCTATGCTGGCTTGCACCATCTAGGGATCTGGCCCAGGATTTTTCAACTAATCATTAATCTTGCTGAAGTTTTAGAATTCAGCCAGTTTATCCAAAGAGAGCACATCAGCTTCTCTTTGTTTCTTGTATTTCAATATGGGCTGGAAAGGTAATGCCGGTTTCCTTATTGCTAATGTAGATGTGCATAACTAAGACTTGTTACACAACTTAATCCTGAGCTAAGGTGTCAATATCATTTCATCTCTAGGGCATTATCACCCATAGAATACCAGGGTTGGAAGGGACCTTAGGAGGTCATCTAGTCCAACACCCTGCTCAAAGCAGGACCAATCCCCAATTTTTGCCCCAGATCCCTAAATGGCCCCCTCAAGGATTGAACTCACAATGACCCTCTCCGTGGTCATTCTGCATCCTGCCCCACCTCCCAGCCACACATTGGAGCTGCTCTGTCTCTGTCTCCCTCAGCTAGAGAGAAAGGGACTGGGTTTTCCCCAAGGGCGCTCCCACTGAACACAGGGGAAAACTCATATGGACGTCATAATGGGACCAGGATCAGGGTCTACTGGCCAAGGGGCCCAGCACAAAGCCCATTATTGGGGGACAACCCTGAAGTCACTGGATCGGGGCATCGCTTCACCTTACCAGGCCCTCTAGCTTTTCCTCCTGTGGGTGGTTCACAGAGTTGCCTCTTCTCTCCATGACGGGAGCATTTGCGGAGACTGATTGAAGGTCTACGCCGCCTAAATGAGCAGGAAAACATACTGGCACATTTCCCCTTCAATGCAATGGGTCAGGAGACCCGAAAGCCAGTAGGCACATTCCTTTAGGGCCGCTTCATAACTGACTTCTAAAATGCCACTCCATTGAGCTGCGACATGGACCCAGCAGAAGATCATTATCCCAGCGGTTGGAGCTTAGCGTTCATGTGAACTCCTGATTCTCCTGATTCTCGTCCCTGGGCTGTGGTCAGCTCATTACAGCTCATTTCTCCCTGAGAAGCATGTTCCATGAAGCTACTTGAATTAAAGTATGGAGCTGTCATTATGATGCTTAACTAGCATTGATTGTTCACTAATGACACTGGTGACCAAATATTAATGCTCGCATAGGATGCCAATAGCCAGGAGAAAAATCTGTCCCTCATCAGCTCAGACATGCAGCTGCTGCTTTCCTAACATGAGTTATTGACGACAAAAAGGGAAGAGCTCTCTCCAGGGAAGTATTAGATTGAGATTTTTGTTTTCCTTTCACAGGAAATTCAGGTATTTCAAAATTCCTTTCTGTTCCGAATCATAGCGAACAGTCAAAATATTCCAAAAATGTTTTGAACCGGAACAGAAAATTTCAACCTTTTGTGATGGAAATGAAAGGATTCAATAGGCCAAAATGAATTTTCTCCTCTCAAAGTGTCAATTTGAAATGAAATATTTTGTTTTGAAGTGCCAGTCCAAGCCAAAAATTTATATTCTCCCAATCAGAACATTTTAGAAAAAAAAGTTAGTCTAAATCAACATTTTCCCATGAAAGGTTTCTATTTCAAAACAATCACATTTTCTGACAGGAAAATGTTTTAGTCAAGAAATTTCTCTCAGCTCCAAAAAGTGGTATCTTTTGATACGGGGGAACCTAAATCTGAACATTTACACAGTGTTACATTTTAAAGGTGCAAAACATTTAGTCTATCCAGCTTTGCTTTTTGGTATTACAGAGGACAGTACAAAATAGGAAGATAAGAATTGTCAGATTGTGGTCCATCTAGTCTAGTATCCGACCTCTGCCAGTGACCAGTACCAGCTGCTTCAGAGGAAGGTGCAAAAACTCCTGCAATAGGCAGTTATGGCCTAACCTGCCCCAGGGACAGTCTCCTCCTTAACCCCTATAGTTAGAAGTTGACTGCTGCACAAAATCATGGGGTTTATGTCCATGCCAAGGTCGTTTAATTTCTAAACTTTGCTATTCTAATTCTAGACATGTTTTATTCATATAAATGTTTGATGCTGCTAAGCTTTTTGACATTGATAATATCATGGTGCAATGAGTTCCAAAGGCCAATTTTGCATTGTGTGGGGGAAAATATCCCCATGAATCATATCAATCTTATTTCTCTGTTTCCACTATATCCTTTCTGAGTCCTCTGTGAGCAGAACTGCATTTAGATGTGTGGCCTCTGGTAGAACTCCGGACCAAGCAATAAGGGAAGGATTGAAACTTGTTCTGACACTTATTTCAGCTAAAAGCACCTACAAATAGAAAAGGTGATGAATGTTTTTTTCCCAGGTATTAAAACACAGCAAGAAAGCAGGAGGAGAAGATGCTGATTCATGAGACCTTGTGAAAACTAGATAAGATTGTGAGAAGATTGTGTTGACCAAAGACATGAAAGAGGCATGAGTCACAGAGGGGTGAGAAGCTGTTTGAGTTATACACCCTGCTCCTCCATTGCCAAAGATAACAGCGGGGCTTGTTAATAAAGCTGATTTGTTAGAGATCAGGTCATTTCTTCCCCTCTGCCTCACTGAGATCCATACCAAGGCTGGGGGTGAAGATTTACGGGTAGTGTTTGCAGTCTGGTTATATGACCGTCTTTCTCCCACACTCCATTTATTGCACCTATTTGTCCACCCTGCTACCTGAAGGACACTCCTACCAGAAGTGATGGCCAGCCATAACTTTCACGGTTACACAGGGGGTATATAAAGTCGCTCATAAGGGGTGGGTGTTGGAATACAAAGATGAAACCTGCAGAATGGGAGAAACCCCTACTCGAATCAGAGTGAGGTAGGTTTAGCTTATGGAAATCTTTTCTTAATGGCCCATAGAGAGTGGCCATGTGGTGCATTCCCCTAAACCCATGTCTATCCTGTGACCCACAAGGGTCTCTGATTATCCACAGACGCAGGGGCCTAGATTCACACAGGTACTTAAAGTCCCAGTTTTAGGCTCCACTATGACTCACAAAACTGTCCCTGAATCCTACCAGTGCCTAAACTCCCGACACTCCTACATTTTTCCAGTAAAAGGCCCCTAGGTGTCTATGTTTCTGCCTCTGGGTATGTGCCCCACTGCCTCCCTCTAGGGGCCTAGGTTCTGCTCCCCCACCCGAGGGTCAGGGCGAGGCACAATCTGGGGAGGGGTAGGCCCATGGCACTCACATGCGGGGCGCAATCTGGTAGGCGTGCTCAGATAGGGACCTGCACGCGAGCTCACCCCAGACAGCTGGGGGAGGAGCTCCCTCGTAACTTTTAGCCCCCCTGGAAGGTGGGAGACACTGAGTTCAAGTCTCCCCTCCTCCTGCTGGGAAGGGGATTGAACAGGGATCTGGTCCCTCCCAGGTGAGGGCCTGAGCCATGAAGCTAGGAGATAGTCTACCAGGGGACTCCCTCAGTCTCTCCTGCTGAAGCTGCTGGATGGGGGCTACAGAATTAAAGAGTTAGTGGAGCAGAGGGACTGAACCCTGTGTCTCCCACCTCACGAGAGCTGCCTTTTTGCATTATACCACCAGTGTGGCTTTTCTTTGCATGAATGCAATTGATATGGCTAAGCATGCAGACAGGCTTTCGAGTTATTAAAGAACGTGGCTTCGAGGACACCCTGAGTAATTGGAGTGGTGAATTATTGGAGTTACTGGATAGGCAAATCCCCCTGTGTCGCATCTCAGGGAATTCTTTTAAATGTTAATCTGCACCTGCCGCGGGCAGAGGGAAGAGAGGTGATGGATATGCGTGGGAAGAGAATCGATAGGCCGTGGGGACCTAGGAAAGAGGCATATTCTGGTTTCATGTCTGTGTGAATCAGGAGCAGCCCCACTTTATCCAACAGACTAATGCTGGTGTACGCGAGAAAAAAATCAAGCCCCTAGTGACATTTCTGTCTAATCCCTCTAGGTATTTTTGCCATGGTATCCAAGCCCCTGTGCAGTATGTGAGTTTGAGGATCCCTGGGGCTGTGTCCTTGTCGGATTGGAGCTGACTCTGCTCACGTGTGTGAGATTCAGTTCTTCAGATAGATTGGAGAATAACACATACATTATGGACACAGAATCGCTCACACATTTACCTTCAGATTCCCATCGCTGGTTCGTTTCTTGCTCAGGATATGAGAAAACTCAGGGCTGTTCGTTTCTCTCTTTTCTGTCTCTCTCTCTTTGCTCCAGCAACACGTCTGTACAATAGCACCAGGGGACCTTGCTTTGCAGTTTTAGAGCACGCGCGCAAACTCTGTGTTCCAGATTTAGAACAAGAACATGAAGCACTTGAGGCTTGGGAAAGTGTGAGCTAGGAGCCACTGTATGGCTGTGATTTCCTTCCCCTTGATGTCACTGTGAAGAGAGTGGAGCCCGTATTTTGAAACTGTATTTCTGTTGAAAAAGAGAAGGTTTGAATTAAGGGGAAAGATTGACAATAACAAGCATAACCCAAGCTGTGTGCTAGAGACGTCCTAGAGTAAAGCACCCCGCCGGGGTTCCATACCTCAGCAAAGCACTTGTACCCCAGTAATAGGTATCATTTGGGTTCAAGTAGCCCTCAGAGACCCCATAAGAGACCAGGGCCCCATTTCTAGAGCCATTGCAGCTCTGGACTGCATAGGGGGTCATCCCCCACCAACCAGCAGCAGCATCATGGGACTTTTGCTGGGGTCTGTGTGCAGGGTTTTTCTCCATTTGGTTGATTTTTTTGTCCTGGGGGCCCAACAGGGAGTCTCTGCACCCCCTCTTGGCTGGGTGTGGCCTAGCAGCTTTCTTCCTCTTTTGGCAATGGCCGTCCAGTGGTCTGCCGCTTCCTGGGACTCGGCCCTCTGGCCAGGTCAATTTTAATCCGGCCCCTTCTGGGGACAGCCGAGTTCAGCACACCACTGGTCTGGCAGAGTCATGCCAGAGCTTAGGCCCGAGTTCAGGCTTTTGGAGCTGCCAGTGCTTGGCCCCGGGGCCTTCACGCCCTCCCGTAGGTGAGCCAGGTACCCTCCAACCTAGGTACCCTCTGTGAAGTATATGAGAGACCTTCTGCTCTATCCCTGGGCTGCTTCCTACCGGGCCCTCACAGGCTGTCCCCCGGCTGCCTGCCTGCAGGACCCCCAGTGGGCTCTGACATCTAGGAGTCTCTGCTTAGGTCCTGTCCCCTTCTTTCACAGCGCTGAGCTGGCCTTTTCCTCTTCTAACCCCCCCTCCAGGCTCGGCTCCTCTCCCAGGTGGGATGACTGGGCACACAGGAGCTCGTTAACCCCTTCCCGGCCAGTGGGAGGCCCGCATATCCCATCCCAGACACCTAGCTGCCATGACCAGGTCAGGAGGAGCCTTCCGCTTGGATGCGGGGCCCTGAACCTGTGAGCGATGCCTATGTCCCCGCAGGTATAGGTGCTGTATGGGGCGGCCCTACAGCAAGCTGGCAGCTGGTGCCGTGGGCTACGTGGTGGCGGTGCTTGGGACCTGGGCTCCAGGATCTGCACTGCTGCCTCTGGGAGTTTCAGGAGCTGGTTTTGACCTATAAAGCTCGAAGTGGCTTTGGCCCTGCGTACCTGCCAGGTGCCTCTCTCTCCAGGGACACACCACAGCTGGGATCAGCAGGGGGGCTGCTGCTGGAGCTGCATCGGCAGACTGAGAGGGGGCTGGGGGGTTGGGGGCTGGCTGAGAGGGCCCTGTGGTCTGGGACGTCACTCCCAGCCCCTCTCTGAAATATCCCTGGTCCGATGCCCGTTGGGGCTCACTGCCATGTTCCTTTTTCCCGCGGCCCTTTGGAAATGGAGGATCATGGGAGGGGGCAGCTGAGGCTCGCTGGTGGGGGTCCCGCTGCTGCTGCGCTGTAGTTATGTCGGGGTGTTTGTGAGGTGTTGGTTGGTGATGTGCACAGCACCTGGCTAGCCGCTCGCCGTCAGTGTGGCTACACAGCTAGGATAACTACAGGAAAGACACTGCTAGGGATGTCCAAACGCAGCTGGCAGCCAGTCAGTCCCTGCCCCCAAAAGGTTTTGGGACAGTTGGCTCAGTCTCTCTATGCTGGAGCTGTCCTTCACACAGAGCCGAGTGGATCAGGAAGGAAGTAACTAGCTCTCCTAGACTGTCCTGCTCCACCAGTCTGCTTAGCAAATACCAGCTCTCATAGCCTGGTCAAGGGGAAAACACCTGCCAAAGATCACAGCCTTGCAGAATAAAATAAATAAGTAGCTGTTCCCAGGAGATAAGTGTGTAGAGGATGTCAGAGTGAGGGATCTGACCCCTGTCGTCTTATGTTTCTCTGTCATGGACTATACCAAAATACATATTTTTCCTGGAATGTTACAAAAATTGCATGCACACCTTTTAATTGTAGTCACCTGTGCATTAGAGAGACAATTGTGCTCAATATAGGTTAAATGTCTAGTGCATTCGTTTAGAGACGAATGCTTGGGCTGCTGTTGGAGCTCACGTAACTGCCTTTTATACAACTTAAAAGATTTAGGAAGAAACCTGGCAACGGCGTCAAATTAAGCAAAGGGGCTAATAAGTATATGCGTGTTTGCTAGTGGGATTGAGGTACCCATGGAGTGCTTGACATAAGAAAGCAGGTGATGTTATTAACACATGATTGACATTCCACAATTCGAGCATCTGGCCAGTTTATTTTAGGATGCCTGTTTGTATCTGTCTGACCATATAGAAGAAGACTCTTCATACAGCTGATGGTGATAATGTTGAGTTTGAATGGGGCAGAGGAAGTTGCTGTCAGCCGGAGTTTACTGTATAATCAAAGTGAGATACTGTATGTTTTAAAATAGTGTACGAAAGACAAAGTATAGTTTGATCCCAAACAAAATAATGACTCCCACTCTCTCGCAGCTGGCTCTTCTCTGTTCCATCCCCAGCTTTGATGAGACCCAGAAGTATATTCTGTTAACATTCAAAGTAATCAAAATCATTTCTAATATGAAAATCATTATCCAGAATTGCTGCTACCCTCAATTGCCTAATGCACTGTATAAGTCTACCTCCGTCTAATGTGTGCGATGTTGTTGTCTGTCAAATCTCAAAGTACAAAATTCAAAACAAGAACTCCCTTGACAAGAGCAGTGCAGAAAATTCTACTTCAGCTGCCTTTTGTATTCGTTGCAGCTCGGCCCCTACCATCTGCTTTATGAATGTGCATGACTCTGGTGACGGTTTCTCAGTCTGTAGATTAAGGGACAGAGGATTTTACATTCAAATAATGGAAGGTGGGCTCATTTAAACTCAGAGGAACAAAGCAATCAGAGTTTTCAGGCTCAAACTCCACCTGTGGCATAACTCAGAGTTCTCCTTCATTGCTTTGAATACCTTGCCGTTCAACCCAACCCACTGGTACTGGCCCCAGCTGAAATCAGGGCCCCATTGAGTTAGGGGATGCACATAAATAATAAGAGCTGGTCCCCGCCCTAAGGAGCTTATGAACTACACGGACCAGACAGACTAGTGTAAGGAAAGGGAAAATCGTTATTCACTTTGTATGGATGGGGGAATGAGGCACCAAGAGATCAAGTGGTTTGCCCAAGGGTCACACACGAAGTCACAAGATTGGGAACTGGCCCCAGGTCGCCTGATTCCTGGCCCAGTGCCTTCATGACAAGAGTTCGTCATGTGTGTTTCTGCCCACCGCCTCATCAGCCATGGATAAGGCTGCGAGTCTGTCATGGAGGCCGGAGACCTCGCGGGTTCCGTGACTTTCCGCGACCTCCGTGACTTGTGCAGTGGCCAGTACGGCTGACACCGGGGCCACCTAAGTGGCGGGCCCTGAGACCAGCAGCACCAGCTACGGTTCAGGGGGCCCCAGGCAGCTGGCCCCGGGGACCGCCCAAACAGCAGCTAGTGCTGCTGGCCCTGCGGATGACCTGAGCAACGGCCAATGGGGCTGTTCCTGGGGGCCTCCCAGAGCAGCGATGCCCTGGCGGCCCTCCAGCTAAGATTTAGTCAGGGATATTTATGGCAAAGGTCATGGACAGGTCACGGGCCGTGAATTTTTGTTTATTGCCCGTGACCTGTCCATGACTTTTACTCAAAATACCCGTGACTAAATTGTAGCCTTAGTCATGGATTGATCTATACCAGAGTGATCTTTCATCTAGCAAAGAGATAACTGTATCCAGGGGCTGGAAGCTCAAGTAAAAAGAATTCAAAATGAGATCAAATGTCTACCAATGAGGGTGATCAACCACTGGAGCAGACTCCTGAGGCATGTGGTGCATTCTCCATCATTTGCCGTTTTTAAATCAAGACTTGGAGTCTTTCTGAACAACCTGCTCTGTCTCGACCATTAGTTCTGGCTTTGCTGCCAGAATCACTGGGTAAAATTCCCTGGCCTGTGCTATGCAGGAGGTCAGACTAGATGATCACAATAGTCCCTGCCGGCCTTAACATCGATGCATACATGTAAGTCAGGTATGCTTCTAATATTCCACTCAAATGAATATTCCAGATGTGTCAGCAGCTGCCATTCCTTCTGCCATGTATCTGGAGTGGCTCACGACCAGGAGTGCTCAGGGCAGACTGTCAAGAAGCAGGGCAGAGACCCCAAATCCGTGGTATGCTGTGATTAGATTTCACCAACCCAACACCAAATGTAAACTCCTAAAGCACTATAGCAGTCTGACTGTGGAGTCCCAGAGAGCGCCCTCGGCTGGAAGCTCAGTCTGTCTTGCCACCCAGGCGAGCTGGTCTTAGTGATAGTTGGTTGCTATACACCAAAGATCACAAAATATTCAAGTTGCTTCCAGTCCCAAGAGACCAGTCACTTAACCCAGGTCAATTTGTACCTTAGGTCTCTCACCAAAGACAATGCTCATAGCCAATCCTGTTTTAAACTAACCAAAGGTTTATTAAGTAGGAAAAAGAAATGAGAGAGTTATTCCAGGGTTAAAGCAGGCAAACAAGTATACACAAATGAGTTACAGTCTATAGTTTTAAAAGGTGACAGAGCTGTAGCAATCTGTCAGCTCTGAATGTCTTTGAGGGCTAACCCAGGTTGACCCTGGGGATCTCTGCTTTTGGTTCATAGCTCCGGCCCTGTGAGAGTCCAAACAGCAAAAGAGTTTACATTTTTTTTGTCAGCTATCTTTAGTTCTTTCTTCCAGAATTCAAGTTGATGGGATGAGCCCTTTTGCACGTCGCCTCTTCATGGGTTAGGGTGACCAGATGTCCCGATTTTATAGAGACAGTCCCGATGTTTGGGTCTTTTTCTTATATAGGCTCCTATTACCCCCCACCCCCTGTCCCGATTTTTCACACTTGCTCTCTGGTCACCCTATCATGGGTGCAGGGGGGCAACTAGCAAAGTATTTGCATTGTGAAGCCCCATAATGGCCCGTTTGATTTTGATGGGCTTCTTGGTGGGCAGGAGACGATCCCTCCTGACTGGGTTCACCGTTTCAGAGCAAACACTTTCTACAATCATAAAGCAAAAACTTCAGTGTTACTTTATAGCCTGTGATACTAATGCTATATGCGAGATTCATGCATGCAGTGACTTACAAGCATTTCATCAAGTCTAAACACTAAACACACCGTTACAAGTTCAATACCCATCTTAGCCACACTAACACACAGGGGAAACAGACTAGGCCAGCAATCAATTTGTCAGTGCTTGGCTGAGGCCTAAAGTCTTGGCCAGAGCTGGCACCTGGTCTGCCACTGCGTCACACCTTCCTTTTAGATTGCACGTCTAACCTGAAAAGTGACCTAGTATCACTGGAACAACACGGTCCATATTAACTGAGTCAAATTCACTGAGTTCGAAAGTGAGCAGCTATATTTTCCTAGCTGCCAGTCCTGTAAAGTCACCCACACTGGCCAGCCAAGCTGGGTTCTCATCTCACAAGCCCTAACCAGCGCTAAAGTTTCTACAGGCCAAATTATGCTCTGGGTGACACCTGAACTACCCCACCCCATCTTCCAATTATGTCTTTGGTGATGCCTATGAAATGCCCGGGTTACATATGTGAAGGCTAATGGGGGTAGCACTGGTGTCAGTGAGGGCATAACATGGCCTGGAGAACCTTTATTGCCGGCTAGGATGCGTGAGGTGGGATGAACTAGCTGGGCTGTCCGAGCCCAGGGTGAGCTCATCAGAATAAAATCAGGCGCAGCAGTTCATTGACCCTTCCCCTCCCAGCTAGGGTGACCAGAAAGCAAGTGTGAAAAATCGGGACGGGGGTGGGGGGTAATAGGAGCCTATATAAAAAAGACCCAAAAATCGGGACTGTCCCTATAAAATCGGGACATCTGGTCACCCTACTGCCAGCCTACACCCTGTTTCAGCCACGAGGAGCAGCCTGCCCTAATTCTAGACTGGGAGCTCTCTGCTGCAGGGGCCTTCACTGGTGTGTACAGTGCCCAGCACAAAGGGGGCCGGATCCACGACAAGGCCTCTAGGCGCTACTACAATACACATGATAGATAACACCCTTAAAGCGATGCTCCGATACTAGAAAGCTGATGCAGCAGGTATGTCAGGGATATCGATTTAACCTCAGAGAAACAAAACCTCCTGGTGTACAACTACCTACAGCCCCCTAATTCCTATTGCTGTGATGGGGGAATATTCTGATGTATAGCCATTAAAGAAACTGGGTTAGGGTCTGTGCGGCTTGCAGCCGTGAACGACTTTTAGCACTACAGCTGCAACACCAAATCTTTTTCTATTTGAAAGGAAGCTATTGATCCCGAGCTCTGGGATAAACACGGATAGCTCAGTTTTATCACCTAACTGCCAGAGGACAAGGCCTTCCATTAGAACAGACACACAAAATATATTCTGCTCATAAACCCCAATGGCCCAGTGCTTCAGAGCATGGCATTTTAGTGTGGAAGAGGGAGGTATGTTATTAAGACCGTTACCCACGTGGAGAGTACTTGTATAAATTCAGCGGCTGCTAGAGGTATTATCCCAGGACTCTGCTGGCTTCTGTTTCCTTAACCAGAGCCTCTCCTGTTTTCAGCCCAGCAAAACACTTAGGGTGAAATGCTGGCACAAGCAAAGTTAATGACAAAACTCCCAGCAACGTCAACAAGAGCAGGATTTCAACCGTAGGGGCTGACCCGCCACACCGGGATGTCTGTAGGAATTTGACCATTGCCATCTCTCCCTTGTCTGTTTTCATGTATCTACTTCAATCACATCTACATGAAAGAAGGGAAGTGGGTTTCTGCCTTGACTCTGAATGTTCCTGCTGCTGTAGTTTTAAATTCGATGCTTAAACAATACTAGCTGGTCGGAAGGCTGAAGTCAGGGATTTCAGCCCAGGTGTGGAAGACCTAGAGTCGTTAGAGGAACAGCTTCCAATCCCTGGAGTGGTTTGTCAGCTCTTTTCAGGAAGGAGGATACAGTGAGGGTTATGCACCTTAACTTGAGGAGCTCTCTTTTATAAGCTTCTGCAAAACTCTTAGAGATCCCCGGGCATTTTTTGCTAGATTAAGGCATTTGACCCAATATACTTGGCCAACTCCCCACCCCTCCAGTCCAGTGGGGATTAGATATAGCAAGTTGAGATTGTGTCCTCTCAAAGAACTGCCTGGTCTCTACAGTCACAGGCAGTTTGGGTGGAATCTGAGTGACTTTCTCCACAACACACTTAGAAATGTTCTCCCAATAGGAGGAATTCTAATCAACTATCGAGTGAAGACAGCTGGCTTAATCCGGCCGTCCACCACCCAGAACAAATCTGCTGATTTCAGATTGCCTGGACGATGTGGGGGGGAGGGATAGCTCAGTGGTTTGAGCATTGGCCTGCTAAACCCAGGGTTGTGAGTTCAATCCTTGAGGGGGCCATTTGGGGATATGGGGCAAAAATTGGGGATTGGTCCTGCTTTGAGCAGGGGGTTGGACTAGATGACCTCCTGAGGTCCCTTCCAACCCTGAAATTCTATGATTCTATGATGTGGCAAACCAGAGACCCTCCTCTTTGTCTCCTGCAAATCACAGCATAGGAGCTCAGAAACAGAAGTGACCGTCAGCTGGTGGAGACTTGCACCCCGCAAGCTCCACCTATCTCCTCTCTCACATCACCCATCACAGGTCACCTGCCAACCAATCCCAGGAATGGGACTTCTAGTATCTATAAGAAAGAACAAAGGACTGTAGTAAAAACCTTCTAAACTACTACGGACAGACTGGCCTCCCAGAACAAGAGTCCTCTCCCTCAGAGGCATTCCCGTTCTCCTTGACAGTCCATGCAAGAAGGAAAGGTTTGCCTGACCTCCATCCACAGGAGGGAACACCCAGATATCCAGCTCATATAATGGCCTACTTGCCCCTGTACCAGTTCCACCTCAAATGCTAGATCAACAGTATGGCCAGCTGCATCTGTTCACAGTGTCATAGACTCTGAGGCCAGAAGGGACCATTCTGACCTCCTGTATAAGACAGGCCAGAGAACCTCACCCCGATTCTTGCATCAAACCCACAGCTTCTTGCTGAGCTGGCCCAGATCTTCAATACCAATAGCCAGTGCTTCCACGGCGGCCATGAAATCCTGAACTAACTTAGAAGAGTTGTCATCAATATGCAGGCTTTAGTCACCAAGTGTTATCAGCCTCAACCCTCCAACTTTATCAGCTGAGCAGGGACATTGTAGTGCTTCAGTGCAACTTTACCCACCCTGAGTAGTCCCATATTCACTCTACATGGGACTTACACAGACAGACGGTATTCAGTCCAGTGTTGAGATGAGAAACTTCAGGAGAACAGCTAAAGAAGAGATACAACCAAGCAATCAAACGCAGAAGAACTGGCCGTTTTCTTTGGGAGTCCTGGAAGTGAAAATTCTGGCCGTATGCTGTGGAAAATGTGCTTGGTGAAATAAATTCGAACAAAGATCCCGGGAATATGAGAAGATTTTCACAGTTTGAAGGACAGACAACAATGACCTGCCGTTCTTATTTGCAGGGTAGGTGGGGAGAGAGAAAAACGAAGTTGCAGAATCCTCTTTTCTGTTCCATGCTGGGAACTTTACAAAATGCCAGCAGGGCTTTGTGGGAGCAGACTGAGCCCTAAGCAGTTTCTCCCCTGACACTCAGAATGGGTGTTCGCTGAATGATTTACGGAAGCTGACAACACAATGCTGCAGGACTCCTTGACTGCAGAACTTTTGAAGGTGATTAAGCTCTCACCTTCAGACAAGCAAGTCTGGTTTAATACAATTGTGATAAGCAGAACATGGTGTAATTTGATTAATCTCACTTCTGATTATATGAGTTTCTGCTTAAGTAACTAATGAACATTGATAGTGCACGGGGAAATGCATTAAATAACAAAGGCCTAGTCAATTAGAGAGGAAGAATGGCCTTGTGCTTAATCACAGAATCATAGAAATGTAGGGCTGGAAGGGACCTCGAGAACTCATCAAGTCCAGCACCCCGCGCTGAGGCAGGAACATCCCTGACAAGGATTTGCCCAATTTGTTTTTAAAAGCTTCCAAAGATGGGGACTCCACAACCGCCCCTGAAAGAAAGTTTTCCTGATATCTAACCTAAATCTCCCTTGCTGCAGATTAAGCCCATTACTTCTTGTCCTACCTTCAGTGAACACAGAGAACAATTGATCACAGTTCTCTTTAGAACAACCCAGAACATATTGGAAGACTGTTATCAAGTCCCCCTCAGTCTTCTTTTCTCAAGACAAAACAGGCCCAGTTTTTTTACCCTTTCCTTATAGGTCAGGTTTTCTAAACTTTTGATCATTTTTGTTGCTTGCCTCTGCACTCTCCAATTTCTCTACATCTTTCAAGTGTGGTGCCCAGGATTGGACACAGTATTCCAAATCCATTTTACCCATCTTTTAAAAAGGGAAGAAGGAGAATCTGGGGAACTACAGACCGGTCAGCTTCACCTCAGTCCTTGGGAAAAGCATGGAGCAGGTCCTCAAGAAATCAATTTTGAAGCACTTGGAGGAGAGGAAGGAGATCAGGAACAGTCAACATGGATTCACGAAGGGCAAGTCATGCCTGACCAACCTGGTTGCCTTCTATGACGAGATAACTGGTTCTGTGGATATGGGGAAAACGGTGAATGTGATATATCTTGACTTTAGCAAAGCTTTTGATACGGTCTCCCACAGTATTCTTGCCAGCAAGTTAAAAAGGTATGGATATGGATTGGATGAATGACCTATAAGGTGGATAGAAAGCTGGCTAGATCGTCTGGCTCAATGGGTAGTGATCAACGGCTCAATGTCTAATTGGCAGCCAGTACCAAGTGGAGTGCCCCAGGGGTCTGTCCTGGGGCCGGTTTTGTTCAACATCTTCATTAGTGATCTGGATGATGGGATGGATTGCACCCTCAGCAAATTTGCGGATGACACTAAACTGGGGGCAGAGGACGATATGCTGGAGGGTAGGGATAGGTCCAGAGTGACCTAGACAAATTGGAGGATTGGGCCAAAAGAAATCTGATGAGGTTCAACAAGGACAAGTGCAGAGTCCTGCACTTAGGAAGGAAGAATCCCATGCACCGCTACAGGCTGGGAACCGACTGGCTAAGCGGCAGTTCTGCAGAAAAGGACCTGGGGATTACAGAGGACAAGAAGCTGGATATGAGTCAACAGTGTGCCCTTGTTGCCAAAAAGGCTAATGGCATACTGGGCTGCATTAGTAGCAGCATTTCCAGCAGATCGAGGGAAGTGATTATTCACCTCTATTCGACAATGGTGAGGCTACATCTGGAGTATTGCATCCACTTTTGCACCCCCTGCTACAGAAAGGATGTGGACACATTGGAGAGAGTCCAGTGGAGGTCAACGAAAATGATTAGGGAGCTGGGGCACATGACTTATGAGGAGAGGCTGAGGGAACTGGGGTTTTTAGTCTGCAGAAGAGAAGAGCGAGGGGGGATTTGATAGCAGCCTTCAACTATCTGACGGGAGGTTCCAAAGAGGATGGAGCTCGGCTTTTCTCAGTGGTGACAGATGATGGAACAAGGAGTAATGGTCTCAAATTGCAGTGGGGGAGGTGTAGGTTGAACATTAAGAAAAACTCTTTCACTAGGAGGGTGGTAAAGCACTGGAATGGGTTACCTAGGGAAGTGGTGAAATCTCCATTCTTAGAGGTTTTTAAGGCCCAGCTTGACAAAGCCCTGGCTGGGATGATTTAGTTGGGGTTGGTCCTGCTTTGAACAGGGGATTGGACTAGATGATCTCCTGAGGTCTCTTCCAACCCAAATCTTCTATGATTTTTCTATGAAATGACGCCTTACCAGTGCCAAGTAGAGCAGGACAATTACCCCCCATGTCTTACATACAACACTGTTAATACACCCATAATGATAATAGCCTTTTTTGCAACTGCATCACATTTTTTATTCATATTTTAAGTTGTGATCGACTCTAACTCCCAGATCTTTTTCAGCAGCACTACCATCTAGCACTTATTCCCCATTTTGTAGTCGTGCATTTGCTTTTTCCTTCCTAAATGAAGTACTTTACATTTGTCTTTTATTGAATTTCATCTTGTTGATTTTCAGACCAGTTCTCAAATTCGTGAAGGTCATTTTGAATTTTAAATCTGCCCGCCCAAGTGATTGCAACCCCTCCCAGCTTGGTGTCATCCGCCCATTTTATTAGCATACTTGCCATTCCATTATCCAAGTCATTAATGAATATATTGAATAGTATTGAATGTTCTAACTTGGGGCTAATGAGACCTGGGTGCAGTGCCTGGCTCTAGTGCAGATTCCCCAAATGACTTTAGTCATGTCATTTAATCTCTGTGGGCCTCAGTTTGCCATCTATAAAATGGAGATAATAATACTTTGTCAGTTCACAACTGTGCAACACCAGCTGTTGAAGGCCAGGGCTGTACAACACCTCGCACAATGGGGCCATGCTCTTGATTAGAGCCTGCAAGTGCTACTGTCATATCAATAATAATAAGTCAAGGGATTTTCATGAAGTAGGCAAAAAAGAATAGTGGGGAAGGAGCCACGGCTCTGTCCCTTTTTGCAGGGATAGGAAACCTCCTGCTTCAGGATTTAACCCAATCTCTAACTATTAGAGACTAGGATTAGACCTAAAGTGCAGGCAGATTATCCACATGTGTGTTATAGAGTTATTACACCTTCATCTGAACCATCTGGCACTGACCACTGTCAGAGAGAGCCCTGGCTCTGATCCACTCTAGTGATTCCTATGTGCCCAACTGCTTTCATATAAGAAACTCATCTCAGCTAGATTCCACCAATTCTTCCCCCGACAGTAGCAGACTTCGGTCTCGGTTTTATAGTCCTTACTTGGGCAAAACTGCCATTTGAAATCAATTGGCGATTTACCTGAGTAAGAATTGCAAGAGCGGTCTGACTCACAGGTTTAAACAATGTTGAAAAGGACCGCTGTATCGCTGGCTGAGAAGATAAGGAATTGCCAAAACAAAGCAAACCAGCTAGCCTAGCATCCCGTCTCTGACACGAGCACCACGTCCATCAGAGGAACGTGAAACATCCCCAGCACCCGGACGATTGTGCAATTCTGTCCCACCCGGGTATACTTCTTCTTCGCCTCAGCTGGCAAAGACATTGTGCCCTGAGGCAGGAAGTCTCGTCGTATTTATTATTACTCTTGTAACTGCTGCCATATAAGACTATCTTGTGACTACAGTGGAGAAAAATCTAACCCATTAGGCATTGCCGCAGCGTATTTTACAATGTCGTGTCTGGCTTAGAATAATGCATACCATGGGAACTGATAGGGCAGCCACTCACGGGGGCCCTCTAAAATATGCTTCCTGTCTATTATATACAAGTATTGTTTTATTATTCAAATCTAATTTTACATGAGATTAAAAGTATAATTCTAAAAAAATGTAATAAACCCCTCTAAGGTTAAATGGAGAGCAAGAAGGGATCAAATAAAGCTTTTTCTTAGCAGGGTTATGAACATTCATTGAAAAAATAGTGTTAAATCTTTCCGTTGTAAACTCCTCAGGGCAGTGAGATTTTCTGCCAATGTATTTGTAGAGCACCTAGCACTGCGGGGCCCTTATCCTGAACTGGGTGCTTCCACACGGCAGATAATAAATAATGAATACAATAGAACGTTTCGAAAAATCAGGCTCTACAATGATAGAGCTAATGATGAAAGCTCAACTTTAAATGTCCTCCTTTCTGCATATGCCTTAAAGTGTCTCTCTTTATATCAGTCCAGTAATATAATGCAAACAGGAATTACTTATACAGCCTTCCACACAGCACGTTACTGTACCTGATGTACTGTAAGAGCTCGGTGAGACCGGGACTGCACATTTGCATCTGTGCAAATGCACGCCCGTGTTGCACGGCATGCAAATCCCTGGTATCGCACGTGCACAAGGCTAGCTAGACCGGTGCCGACCGTCCTTCTCAAAAGTCAGGCCACAGACCGGACTCGCTGTGTGAGCTTCCATCCCATTGCCAAGTAAAGCCAAGTCTGAAGAAAACCACCTGAATCGTTTTCAAGGTCCAAGCTGTGACAGCTGAAGAGGCCTGTGCTGGAGATCTCCAGTTCCGGTTTCAAATGGCGCTGTAACGCTGCGCAATCTGGGATGCCCCGGCGGCTGTGATGGCCCATCATCCTCAGCCACCGGGGCTCTGAACCCATCTCACAAGGAGGCGGACAGTTTCCACTTGGGGTCAAAGGTTTGCTTCTTTATAACTATGGACCCAATTGACTTAGAGCCCTTAGCGCTGCCCGGGGCTGGTGTGTAGCTAAACTGCTGCAGAAGGAGCATGGCTCAGAGAGGCACAGATCCTGTCCTGCTCCCCTCTCATCCCGGGGCCAGTCATTTCCTGCAGCCCTGAAAGGGAGGCGGCTTATCACCCTCTTTGTGCCCAGCCTGCTGCACTGCGGGGAGCTGCCTACTATGGGGATGGGGCTTTGGCTCCTCTCACACCCTCGCTCAGGGGACCCAGAGCTGGAATATAATGGCTCCAATGGGGCAGGGCCTTACCTCCCTTCACAGCTGTCAGTGTGAGAGACAATCCCGCCACTAGCTGGGAGAGGCGCTCACCCTTAACATTGAGGTGTCCCCCGAAACATTGCAAGCACTTTCCGGTATAGTGACTCTAGACGGACCATATTGCCATGGGCTAGGTAAGGATTAGCACCCCTCCTTTACAGACGGCAGAACTGAGTCACAGACGGGTCGAGTGACTTGACCGAGGCCATGCAGACAAGCTTGTGCCAGCCCCAGGATCAGAACCCAGTCCTGTGCTTTGACCACAATCTCGTTCTTAGCAGCCACAGAAAGAAGCCCATTCTCTAGCTACTCCAGCATGCTGCTTCCCAGCCTGCATCCCTCACCTTTCAGGCACCCCATGTAGCTAACAGCACCCACTTAACAACCTGCCTTCTCTGCGTGCTTGGCCCATCTTGCTGTTTATCAGTACAAGCTGTAACAATCTGTGTTGTGTTCACCTTGCAAAGGGACACCGCTTGCGGCTTACCGGCTGCTAAGAGCTACGGCCTTGAAGAAATGACTTCTGAAAGCATATCCCTAGGAGGCCCTTTCCCCTCACTGAATAGAAAGAATGTTTGTTTGTTTGTTTTTCCCCCTTCTGTATCAAAGGCATCTATGAACAGGGAGCCTTGCAAGGCAGACACACGTCTCCATTAAACAACTCGGACAGTATAAAATCACCTGCTTTCTTATTATGGAAAGGGTTTGAAAGCTGAAATCCTCACAAGCAACGGTGTGAGCACTTGAAATGTTATCTACTGAGGCCATAGGTCAGCCAGGAATCCCGGGGTCTCAGTAACTGGAGTGTGCGTCAGGTTCAGACTTTTTACTTGTAAAAGCATAATAGCCCTTTCTCTTCTTTCAGGCTTGCATTTCCATCTTCAAAAGGCACGTACTGGGCACTGAGGTCTGGATGGGCTAGGGATAGCCAGAGAAAAGGGGGTAGGATCTTCCTCGCTTAAAGTCCTTTTCTTTTAGGGGCAGGTCTACACTACCCGCTGGATCTGCGGGTAGCGATCGATCTATCGGGGATCAACTTATCGCGTCTAGTCTAGATGCGATAAATCGATCCCTGAGTGCTCTTCTGTTGACTCCAGTACTACACCGCTGTGAGAGGCGCAGACGGAGTCGACGGGGAAGCGGCAGCAGTCGACTCAGCGCCATGAAGACGCTGCAGTAATTCAATCTAAATACGTCGACTTCAGCGACACTATTCTCGTAGCTGAAGTTGCATATCTGTAGGTCGATCCCCCCACCAGTGTAGACCAGGGAGTAGCGTTGTTAGTTCCTCTGTGACATCCATAGTATGGGGCTGGGTCGCTAGATGGCCAGATTTCTCCCCTTTCCTGGGATTACAGCTGGGCCAAAAATAAAATGGATTTTTTTGGTTCATTGACAGTTTTGAAAAGTTGCAAAAACAATTATTTCGGATCGGCCTAAAAATGAAAATGTTCAGCATTTTTGGTGGCTCGAAAATTTGGGTTGGGTTGAATGAAATGTTTCATTTTGACAAAACCACTTAGAGTTTGAGCATTTTGAAACCTCTTTGGATTTAAAAAAATAACTAAATAAAAGGAGAGAAAATGTTGAAACAAAAAGTTGTTTCATCCCGAAAATGAAATGTTTAGTTTCAAAAATATAGAAACTGGCCATTTTGAATTGTTCAGGGGGGCTTTGTGGGTTTTTTTAAATGTTTTTTTCCTAAATGAAAAATTTGCAAAATTGACACATATTGGTAAAGCATTTTTGTGTCACTAAATCTGCACTTTTTTTGCCTTCTCCCACTCTCTCGAAAATAGTTTTGTGTGAAAAATTTCAACCAGCTCTCTGTGGGAGACCAGTGACCTCTGCTTTTCCTCTGGCCTTCCCTATGCTCACACTGCCTCCCCCCACCCCAAGAGTCTTTTCTCTTGTCAGGGGAGAACACACACAAAGGGACAAGCTGCATGTCCCCAGTGAATACATGGTCTGCGGAGAGCCCCACTCAACAGCTCTCTGTGGTAGATTGACTGGGAGTGAGAATATCTTTGCAGGTGGGCTGAGCAGTGTTCTTGCCAGGAATGCTCTTCCAGGCTCTTCCGGAGCAGACCTGGCCTCTGAGCTGGGGGACATTCTGAGCTAGCTGGGCATTTTGTATGAGCTCTGACTCTTTCTCTGTGGTGGAAATTTGCCCCAATGTGAAGCCAGCACAAAGCCTAGAACCACTCAAGTCCTATTCAGTGACAACTCATGCTGACCCTCTGCACAGGGCCGGTATGCTTTGCAATTGAGTTTCAGAGTGCCATTTCTTGTCCCTGAACTGGGGTAACAGCTATCCTACTAGTATCCCAGGGAAGGGAAGTGGAGAGGGAGGGACCCGGGCCCACCCTCTACTCCGGGTCCCAGCCCAGGGGCCCTATGATAGCAGGTGAACCACTTGTACCGGTGATTCTTTCCCCTGGGCTACTTCCCTCTCCTGATCTTCAGCTTGTGGGGCTTCCTGCCTTCCCTCTGCACAAGCCAGGTGTCCCTTTACCTAGGATCTTGGTCTTCTTAGCCCACCGCAGCACTTCTCAAAACTCTCCTCCACTTTCCTCCGAACTGCTCTTTGTTCCACCACCAAACCACTCTGCTCCAACTCCTCCAAACTGCTCTCTGCTCCACCACCAAACCACTCTGATTCAACTCCTCCAAACTGCTCTCTGCTCCACCACCAAACCACTCTGATTCACTCCTCCAAACTGCTCTCTGCTCCACCACCAAATCACTCTCCTTTAGCTCCTCCAAACTGCTCCAACTCCTCCTCTGGCTGATTGAAGCAGGGGGATTTTATCAGGTGACTGGCTTCAGGTGCTCTAATTGGTTTCAGGTGCTTTTAATTAATCTACAGGGAATAAGGCTTCTCCTCATCCTAGATCACTCTCCTGCTGCCTTCTGGCCATGCTGTATCACACTTCCTAGATGCCTACAAAATAGGCCTATCTCACCAATATCTGACAGTTTTGCCCCACTGGTGGTACTGCCCAGGCCAAGTGGCAGTCTGTGCTTATGCTAACTATGTTCTATAGAAACACTACTGGGACAAGCAGCTTCTTGCTGATGAGGATGAATTTTGACCCCACGGTTGCCTCCACGCCTGTGGCTCTCAAGTCTTGTTCTAACATAAGTCCCAGTTCTGCCCTCTATGCACATGGGTAGTTTTCATCGAGGGCAGAGTTTATCCCTTAAAGGGACAAATTTTCAAACCATTCTGCCATCCCATCAGCTTGTGCAACGGTGCACGTAGACGCTGCGCATACAGTATCTGCATTCATGCAAACTGAGGGTGTGCACCTCTGCACAGACAATTTCAGAAGCTGTGCTTTCGAATTTGTTTCTAACTGTCTACTGCTCCACATACAGCCTCCTGTGCCACATACATTTACTGTGACAGGTTCCCCCAGGGGTGCCATTTGGAACTGGGGTACCACTGAGCCCCCCTGACCCACCAGCCTGGGCTCCCTCTCACACTGTACTGCTGTGACAAGCTGCAAAGCCCTCCAGTCTGCACTTTCAGCAGCATACATAGAGGTAGGGACTCACCCAGCTGCAGTTACATGCAGGCTTTCTGACCAGCCACTGCATAGGAAGGCTACAGCTAGAGCAACTCCCAGCTGCCCAGGCACACACCTCCTCTGGAGTATAAACCCAAAATTATACCGTCTTGCGCTGTACAGGGAACTGTACAGCATAAGCTCATGAAATTCACCCCCTCCCTTAATGTGGAAAGGAATATGCAACAGTCTTTTGTCCCCGAGCTGAGATTCTCACACACATCTCTTGAACTCACTGCTTTAGATAAAGCAAAACCAAGTGTTAACTACAAAAGATAGATTTTACGTGATTATAAGTGATAGCAAACAGAACAAAGCGGATTAGCTAGCAAATAAACAAAAAACACAAACTAAGCATAATATACTAAGTAAATTGGATATGAATTAGCAGATTCTCACCCTAAGAGATGGTACAAGCAGGATGCATATTCTTAAGGGGCAAACTGCATTTGCTTTACACCAGGGCCTGATGAAATGCATCCTAGAATACTCAAGGAGCTGACTGAGGAGATATCTGAGCCATTAGCAATTATCTTTGAAAAGTCATGGAAGACAGGAGACATTCCAGAAGACTGGAAAGGGGCAAATATAGTGCGCATCTATAAAAAGAGAAATAAGGACAACCCGGGGAATTATAGACCAGTCGGCTTAACTTCTGTACCTGGAAAGATAATGGAGCAAATAATTAAGCAATCAATTTGCAAACACCTAGAAGATAATAAGGTGATAAATAACAGTCAGCATGGATTTGTCGAGAACAACCTGATAGCTTTCTTTGACAGGGTAACAAGCCTTGTTGATGGGGGAAAGCAGTAGATGTGGTTTATCTTGACTTTAGTAAGTGTTTTGATACTGTCTCACATGACCTTCTCATAAACAAACTAGGGAAATACAACCTAGATGGAGCTACTATAAGGTGGGTGCAAAACTGGTTTGGAAAATCGTTCCCAGAGAGTAGTTATCAGTGGTTCACAGTCATGCTGGAAGGGCATAACGAGTGGCTTCCCGCAGTGATCGGTTCTGGGTCCAGTTCTGTTCAATATCTTCATCAATGATTTAGATAATGGCATAGAGAGTACACTTATAAAGTTTGCGGACTATACCAAGCTGGGAGGGGTTGCAAGTGCTTTGGATGATAGGATTAAAATTCAAAATGATCTGGACAAACTGGAGAAATGGTCTGAAGTAAATAAGATTAAATTCAATAAGGATAAATGCAAAGTACTCCACTTAGGGAGGAACAATCGGTTGCACACATACAAAATGGGAAATGACTGCCTAGGAAGAGGTACTGCAGAAAGGGATCTGGGGGTCATAGTGGATCACAAGCTAAATATGAGTCAACAGTGTAACAGTGTTGCAAAAAAAGCAAACATCATTCTGGGATGTATTAGTAGGAGTGTTGTAAGCAAGACACGAGAACATAAGAGAGGCCATACTGGGTCAGACCAAAGGTCCATCTAGCCCAGTATCCTGTCCACTGACAGTGGCCAATTCCAGGTGCCCCAGAGTGAGTGGACCTAACAGGTAATGATCAAGTGATCCCTCTCCTGCCATCCATCATCCCCCTCTGACAAACAGAGGCTAAGGGCACCATTTCTTACCCATCCTTATTAATAGCCATTAATGGACTTCATCTCCATGAATTTATCCAGGCTAGAATTCCCTTTAGCCTGGGTCCAGCACTTCCCCCAGTTCAGTCTTTGTTCCTCAGGTGTTTCCAGGAGTCTTCTTGGGTGGGGAATGAAGAACACTACATGATGTCACTCCCCCCAACCCCTTATACAGCTTTTGCATATGGCGGGAACCCTTTGTTTCAAATCTTGGTTCCCAGACGAGTCTGTGGAAAAATACCAACATCCCAAGATGGAGTACAGAGACGTGCCGTCTCATCACATGACCTTGTAGAGTCATAGCAGCCATTACTTGGAGGCTGTCTGTAGCATTCTCAGGAAGGCTCCCCAGGTGGTAGATAAGCTTCTCCTAAGGCCTATTGTTTTTTCCTAATGGTTAATTGCCCTGAAAAGGCCCTTCCCCACCCAGCTATCTAGGCTGAAAGCATCTTGTCTAGTGGGCACTTCCCACGTGTAACTACATTTGAAATACAGATACATAGTCAATATTCCTGACTTCAGATACAAAAATGATACACGCATAGAAATAGGACAGTCATATTCAGCAAATCATAACTTTTCCAATGACACCTCACATGACTTATCTTGCATAAAATACATCATAGTTGTGTCAATCATATCATAATAATATCACTGTGAAGAATATGGGGTCCAGTGTCACAAGCTTCCTGTGCCACACACATTTTTTCACTTGGTTCCTGTAACGCTGTATGTAGCTACATCAGCAGGATTGCAAACAGTTTTTGCAGTGTTTGCATGGCTTGGATTCCAACTTCATTTCTGCAAGTACATTTTACTTACCAACTTTTTATTACCGACAGACTTGCTGGCAGTTCAATTTATTTTCTGGCCTGGGTATTAAAAGAGAGTGATAGATATAAAAGATCAGGAATAGCTACTGCGGAACACAGGCTATGAATTAAGGCAAATTTGCATATTGCTATTATAGTAAGTTAAAGCAATGATTTTAGTTAATCATTTCCTCTCATTCGACCCATCTTTCCTCAACTAGTTCAGCTGTTAATCCAGCACATTAAGTCATTTCGTTTCCCTGCCTGCTTTTATTCTAGGTAACTATATTTTTATGGCTGATATTTGTTTTTGCAGCCTTCCTGATGAAACCCAGGCTTTGGCAGCAGGCCTAGTGATTCAAAGCAGGACTCTATCTTTGTCTAATTGTGGCAGAGGCCAAAGGGAAGACTTGTTTGCTTTTGCCAGCAACAGTTGAGAAGATGAAGATACAATATCTTACACTCACCCTCGGGAAGGAAAGCTCTGCAAATGCTGAGAGAAAATACAGCAGCACAGCTCTGGTGGAGAACCAGCTGTCTCTGCCAGACAGGTAGATCTGACTGGTCATTACTTAGGGGCAACTAGAAGTGAGTGAAATTAACTGTGTGGGTGACTGCAAACTTTAAGGGGCCGAGGGCTTAGCAGGGTGTGTAGGGCAACTCTGACCTCCAAGCCAGACCTGAGAGCAGGGCTTTGTCCCTCAGGCCCCCTCCCCCTGCACTCCTCCTTTAGCACGTTTAATAAAGCTGTCACTCAACACTGGCTCCAGCAACTTCCCTTCCTTGAAGAGAGACCCAAGGTCACTTCGTCATTTAAACAGGCTGCACAGCCGACCGGAGGGGACTGCCCAGGCAGGGGGATGCCTCACGATCTGTCAACGAACACTTCATCAGCAGATCTCTCCAGGACGTGTTTCATGCTCTGAGTCGGCCTTGGGGAAGGCCGAATTCAACCCCAATGCAATGAGGGAGAACTCCGTGGGAGTCAGTGGACCTGAACTGCTTAAACCAGGGCTAAATTTGTCCCAGTGCCTTCAACAGCTGCCTATGGGTGATGCCGTCTAGGTACCGAACCATGGAGCTGGGACAGGCCACCGAGCCAGAAGGAACATGGACGAGCTGCGTGCATCATTTAAGCCGCTGAACTAGGACAGGAGAGAGAACTGGCACTGAAAAGCTTGTTAAAGACAGAAACCCTGGGTGCAGCAGAGCCCAGAAGTCGCTAAAACAGTGGATGCTGCTTACCTGGCTGTCAGGGTTCCCTCCCCACTCTAAACTCTAGGGTAAAGACATGGGGACCCACATGAAGAGCTCCTAAGCTTATTTTTACCAGCTTAGGTTAAAACCCCCAACGTACAAAATTCCCTGCACCCTGAGAAATGCTTCTTCCACTGCCACCATCAAGTGCTTTAAACAGGAATCCAGGAAAGGAGACCACTTGAAGTTCCCTCCCCCACCCCCCCAAAATACCCTCTCAAGCCCATACCCCCCTTTCCTGGGAAGCTTGAGAATAATCTCCTAACCAATTGGTTACACAGTGATCTAAAAAAACCCACCCCCGGGGTTTTAACACCATAGAAAACAGTCAGCTTCTTAAAAGAAGGATTTTATTAAAACAAAGAAGTTAAAATCAGCTCTGTAAAATCAGGATGGTAACTATTTTACAGGATACTCAATTTCCAAACTCAGAGGGATTTCCCCCCCACCTCTGGACAAACCCTTAAAGTTACAGAAAAAAACAAAGGAATAACCCCTTTCCCTCACACAGGGAACGTACCAAGCAAAAATAAACAGAAATCTACTCGCTATGCTATCTAAACTTACTTTAGAAAAGTGAGGATTTGATGGAAAGATGACTGGTTCCTTCTGACTCCAAGATCACTCTGAGTCTGACAAAGAGCTACACACAAAGCTTTCCCCCTCCCAAGATTTGAAAGTATCTTGTCCCCTTATTGGTCAGATGCCGGCCAGGTCAGGTGTCAGTCTGGCTACCTGCATTTCTTAACCCTTTACTGGTAAGAGGATTTTATCTGCATCAGACCCTCTCCCCTTTGTGGCTGCTGCTTACCTGGCTGAGAGAGATTAGGCTGCAGCATTGGGATAGCACCTAGCAATGGGGGCTTTGAGCTGGTACAGTGACCCAACTGGCATTTGTTTCTCTGTCTAACTCCACTATGGTCCCCACACCCTTCCTGCCTGGGCTGCCAGGAGCTCTCTCCTGGATCAGATTCCCCACCTTTTTCCCACACTGATTGCCATATCTCCTCTCAGGCATTTTCATTCTGACCCCTATGGTCCTGTCAATGGCACCATCCAGATTTCAGCTCATCAAAGAGTTGATCGTTTTCTCATGCAGAGTGTCATTCAGTCCCCGCTGTTGGCCATCACTAGTGCTGGTTTAGTCATTCTCCTCTGGGAAGGGGAAAAGAAACTTGTTCACTAGCCCGCCTCTGGTAAGCAGGAGGTTCACTCCCGTCCCGTCCATTATCACTAACAGGAGCACTTTGTGGAAGCCTTCACATGCCCATGGCACCTCACCGTGTGTCTGCAATAAAAGGTCGTTCAAGGAACCAAACACATTTGAGGCTACAGCCCACTGCTAAATACAATGCAGACATTTCACCTACTGGCTATGCCTGAATTCTGACTTTCACCAACCACCTTACCAAAGTCAGAAGCCATCTGGGCTCCATCTGTGTGTGGAGACATTGCCGGATCTGTGGTCAAAGCAGGCACACGTCTGATGGCTTGAGTCTAAAGATAGCTACAGAGTGACTATACTATCCAGCCTCACCACAGATCCAACACCCATGGCTAGACAGCTAAGGAAAGGGCTGGATTTGTCAACGGGAGCTGCCGGGTGCTCAGCACATTGGAAAATCAGGCCACTTACTTTTAACACCTACCTTTGGGCACCTGTTTCTGAAAATCTTGTCTGAATGCGGACGGTACGTTGCAGCTGGAGCTCAGATGTCACAGCCGTGGGTGACAGGAAGAGCCAGAGAGAATGGAGGGGAGGGGTGGAGCGCTGAATACCTGTTTTTCAGAAGCGTGGCGTAGGTCCCTGTTATAATTCTTTCTCCCTGAAAACCGGCTACATCAATAGCTTGTCATGTACCCTTTGAACAGGCACCAAAGACAAGTTCACACTCTCACTGCAATCACCTCTCACTGTATCTGAAGAAGTGGGGATTCACCCACGAAAGCTTATGCTCCAATACGTCTGTTAGTCTATAAGGTGCCACCGGACCCTTTGTCGCTTCTACAGAGCCAGACTAACACGGGTACCCCTCTGATTCTGTAATCAAGGGCTGCTAATATTTACCCCCTCTCGCCTTCTGCAGACACTACACAAACCAGCTTCTCCCGAGCTTCGAAGCAGGGCAGCTGACACACCCAGGGATTCCACTGGGCCCGGCCCACTCCACAAATCACCTGGATTGCTCTTACCCAGCTATTAGGCACAGACTCAGGAGGACGTCACACAGTGAATGGCACCAGGCAGGGGAGAATCAGCGGTGCACAGAATGGGGTGTAGGATGGAAGTGGAGTGAAAGGTGCCTAGAGAACTTTAATTCTGCGTTTTCACACTTGCATACAGGTCGGAATTTTAAGTGTCCTGAGCTCGGCATTCCCTGGCCAGCATTTGGTGTTGTACATGCACACTGAGCCTGGAAAGAGGCCAGATTCAGAGGGTGCTGTGTACTGGGGTGGGGGTAAATGAGACTTGCAGGAGCTCTGCACCTCTCACATTAGGCCCAAGCACTCATTCCCATGTAAATTACAGATCAGGCTCATAACCTTAACTCCTTCTTCCTGGTGCTTTTTGTCTGCAGACACTGCTGCTCACGGGAGGTGCATCGCAGGAGATAAGGCCCTGGAGAAACTAAACACAATACATGAGTGTTTGGGCTGCCTCCAGCACGTACTGCAAAAACAGTCAATATCATTTCACGGCAGCAATTTCACATCAAAGAGCCTATTGACAGCTCCGAGGAAGCCGGGAGAAAAATGAATCCATAACATTGCCCCATTCCCCGCCCTGCTCCGGGGACAGATTTCCCCTTGGACACATTTTTTCAGGTAGAGGAAATTCCGTTTTGAACGATCAGCGAGTGATTGTAAGGACAGCCTCTGAAAAGCAGTGCCTCTGCATGGCTTTCGCATTCGGAGTTACTTATTCGTGTTGGAGGGTAGCCACACTAGACTGCCCCCCTCTGCCATCCACAATCCTCTCTCCTCTATTCATTCTTACTCGCCCTCTCTGTCAGGCAAAGAGGGGGCTCTGCGGGATGGATTCAGACCCTTCGGTGCCACATTCAAAACACCGGCAGTATTTAGACAGACGGTCGGCCAAGGGCTTTAGGTGTGTGGGAAGTAGGTGCACAAAAGCTCCAACAGGCGGACTAGCGCTGCTCAAACAATGCTCTACGGCTGGTTAAACAGTCTAACAAACAAACAGCACCAGTGACACGTGAGCAGGTGTGTTTTCTATCCTCCCCGTTGTTGGCACAGGTAAGAGGGGTAATAGGCCAGGAAGAAATCAATGTGCATCAGACAAAAAAACCAAAACAACTCCTGGCAAATGTTCAATTATTTTGAGGCGAGCTCAGGTAGGGCGCACTGTGTTCTGGGCTGGCAAATGGGACAGCTCTGGTGGCAAATAACAGCAACAGGGACAGAGCAACGCCCAGCAGAGATGGGCACACAGTACCCCATGCTACTAGAGAGAGAACAGGAGGCTGCATATACAGGGTCTCCTGGGTGAGTACCCCAAGGGGGATCTTTGCTGAAGAAGGTGCCCCTCTGTGTTCCAATGAACTAGGCTGTGCTGAAGAACGGGGGTTTGTCACCAACATTCCTTTGGCTCTTTAAGAATGTAAGAACGGCCGTACTAGGTCAGACCAATGGTCCATCTAGTCCAATATCCTGTCTTCTGACAGTGGCCAGTGCCAGCTGCTTCAGAGGGAATGAACAGAACAGGGCAATTATCAAGTGATCCATCCCCTGTCGCCCATTCCCAGCTTCTGGCAGTCAGAGGGTTAGGGACACCCAGAACATGGGGTTGTGTCCCTGATCATCTTAGTTAATAGCCATTAAAAGACCTGTCTGTCACAAATACAGGGTCTCTTCTCATTGTTACAGGAGTCTTATTCAAGATCAAAAGTTCGCAGAGAAAAGGCCTGATCCAAAGCCCAGAGACATCAATGGAAGAGCTCCCGCTGTTTTTCATGGGTTTTGGATCAGGTTCTACACAACCCTTTGGTTGGAGGGTGAATTCTCAGAGTCTCTGATTGTGGGGCATGGTCAGTAGAGTTTTGCTGGGGCAGGACTGGGGATACTGTGAATTAGGGTTTAGTTAACTGTTTACTTTCAACTGTATGAGTAAGTATCTCTGACTAGGGCTGCTCAAAAGATAAGGAAAAGTGGACTAAATTCTGCTGAATCTTTCTTCTCTCACTTTGAGAAGTTGCGTACTGTTTCTTTAAATCTGGAGTGGGAAGTCAGATGGGAGGAGCTAGGCAGACGTTCTACAGTGAAGTAGTGTGTGTGTGGGTGAGAGTACTTCTAGGGACAATCCTTTTTCCTTATTCTAATAAAGTTCCTTGTTCAGTGTTAGAGGTGGTGACTATTTCTATGATTCCGTGCATGACAATGACACGATACAGAACTTTCTCAGGCATTTTATTTAAAGCAAATTCACTGTGAATACTGGGCTCAGTTCTGCAACCCTTACTCGTATGGCTAATCCATAGGCCCGTTAGTAGATTAATAACGTTTAAGGTCAGAAGGAACCATTCTCACCATCTAGCCTGACGGCCTGTATAACACAGGCCATAGAATTCCACCCAGTGAATCTGATCTTCTGGCTGAACTGGCGCATCTGTTAGAGACGTCCAGTCTGGGGTCAAAGACGTCTCATGATAGAGAATCCACCTCATCCCCTGGTGAGTAGTTCCACTGATCACTGTTACAAATGTGCACCTTTCTTCTAGTCTGAATTGCCTCACTTCAGCTTCCAGCCTTTGGACCTGCTTCTGCCTTTTTCTGCTAGATAAAACAGCCCTCTGCTATCAGAAACCTGTGTAGGTACTAATAGACCATGATCAAGCCACTTCTTCTCTTGGCTAAACAAATAGATGAAGTTCCTTAACTCTCTCACTGGAAGGCGGGTTTTCCAGATCTTGACTCATTCTTGTAGCTGCTCTCTGAACCCTTTTCCAATTTGTCAACGTCCTTTTTGAAGTGTGGACACTTACAGCTGGGCACAGAAGCCATCAATGGTCTCACTGATGCCATATACAGATGTGATATTCAACTTGATATTCCCCTATTTATACCCCGAAGGATCCCATTAGCTCTCTTAAGCATTGCATCACCTTGGATCTTTATGGTTAGTGCTGGTGAAATGTTTCATGTCAATATTCACCAAAAAATGAAGCAAGCGAAGCAATTGGTGAATTTGGGTTGATTTTGTCAAATGGTCTCAGTCATAAAAAGAAAAAGAACATTTCAGAAACGTCTAAATGCTTTGTTTTGGCATTTCCAAAATGAAATATTTTGCCTCTTTGTTTTGGAAAGACGTTTGGTTTTGGAATTTCCCTACATTTTATTTTAAAAGCCCACTACAAACATTTTAAGAGCCTAAAAACGGAACAAAACATGCATTCCATCGGAAATGGGATGTTTTGTCCTTTTTTTGTTTCACTGAGAAATGTTTGTTTCTGGTTCAATCCAAAATGGTTTTTTTAATTAATTTTTTGTTTTGGTGGCAGAACTGAAAAGCCAGTGACTCACCAGCTCTGTTCACATTCAGCTGGGCACGCTGTGATCACTCGTGCTCGGTTGTAGGGAAGGGCCCTAGTACAGTAAGGGCACGTCAACACCGGCAGAGTTACAGCGCCGCTCAGAGAGCGCCAAAGGAAAACCGCCATTGTGTGTTCACACTGACAGCTGCCTTGCAGCACTGAGGGGGGATATGATTGCTCTCTTTAAATATATCAGAGGGATAAATACCAAGGAGGGAGAGGAATTATTTAAGCTCAGTAGCAATGTGGACACAAGAACAAATGGATGTAAACTGGCCAGCAGGAAGTTGAGACTTGAAATTAGATGAATGTTTCTAACCATCAGAGGAGTGAAGTTCTGGAACAGCCTTCCAAGGGAAGCAGTGGGGGAAAAAGACCTATCTAGCTTCAAGATTAAGTTAGATACATTTATGGAGGGGATGGTATGATGGGATAACATGATCTTAGTCAAAAGTCAATTAATTGCCATCAGTGGTAAATAGGACCAACGGTCAGTGATGGGATGTTAGAAGTTACTACAGAGAACTTTTTCCTGAGTGTCTGGCTGGTGAGTCTTGCCCACATGCTCAGGGTTCAGCTGATCGCTATATTTGGGGTTGGGAAGGAATTTTCCTCCAGGGTAGATTGGCAGAGGCCCTGGGGGTTTTTCGCCTTCCTCTGCAGCATGGGGCCCGGGTCGCTTGCTGGAGGATTCTCTGCATCTTGAAGTCTTTAAACCATGATTTGAGGGCTTCAGTAGCTGAGACATAGGTGAGAGGATTATTCCAGGAGTGGGTGGGTGGGATTCTGTGGCCTGCATTGTGCAGGAGGTCAGACTAGATGATCATAATGGTCCCTTCTGACCTTAAAGTCTATGAGTCTATTCGGAGAGGTGCACTCTGGGCAGCTATCCCACAGAGCACCTCTTTCTCTTCTGCCACTAAGACTTGTGGGAAGGCGAAGGAGGTCGTGAGGCATCCTGGGTCCAGTCCCAATGCCCCATGATGCATTGCTTCGCATCCCAGCAATCCCTGTGCTTCCGTCTGCATTTGGTGCCATTTTTCAATGGTTTGTGTACTAAAGGCTCTGCTTCTTTGGGCTGCAGGAATGGATCCCGAACTGCTGACCAGTATGCTGCTCGCTCTGTCCAATATGTCACGCGTGGCAGTGGAGTTATTCCTTAAACTACAAAGGCAAGAAGAGTGCGACATTGATCTCGCCACGCATAGTAGCTATGACACGAGATTGCTTGTGGCATTCACGGAGGTGCTGGCCACAGGGGAATGCCGCTTTTGGCCGTGTGTGCACCTCGGGAGTTACAGTGCTCAAAGCTGCTTTACTGCACAGAAACTTGCCAGTGTAGACAGGGCCTTACGCTAACACCCAGGGGTTTTCAGTCAAATTCTCATCGGATTTCACCCAGTCATGTTTTAAAAGACACCATCGGCAACTCCCTGGGACCTTTCTTTCCTCTCTTCAGATCTTTGTCCCCAAACCCCCCAAGACCTGTTCCCTCCCCAGCACTCTTACAATCTCCCTGAGCTCTCTTGCCCTCCCCCTCCAGAGTTCTAGGATAAGGGCTGAATAACAATGCAGTGGGATAGCTCCTAGTTTTAACCCTGGCAGCCTCGTCCCCTTTTGCTGTGGAGGCCCGGCCCTGGGCGTGAGCCCAAGCAGACGGGATAAAACTGGTGCTGAAGGTGGTGGCGCTCTTGTTGATTGGCAGGTAGGGCATCTCTGACATGGCTGCCCTGCTCTGTTAGCCAGGGCCATGGGACTGCCTCCTCCCACCCCCTTGGTGGCCCCATTCTCCCCTGGGATGCACGTGGAATAGGCTGCTCCATGGGTCCATGTCACAGCCCAGCCCTGCCGGGGGCAGTGTCTGTCGGTCACTGCACCGGCCCACAGACTCAGGCAGGCAGCCTTGCTCTGATTCCCAGGCCCCAGGAGGAGCGGGACGTTGTTTCTTTAATGGGCAGGACCTATGAAAACAGCCAAACGCCACGCTCTAATATGGCATCTCTGCTGCCCGGGGTCATAGTGGCCCCTCTGTTAGGGGCTGCATCTCACTCCTAGGGAGCCAACTGAGTTTTGCCCTGGACTTTAACTGGGGCAGAAGCGAGGCCTGGTTGGAAGACAGGACAGCGTGTCCTTTGCGAGTGCTTTCCCCGTGCAATTAACCTCCCCTCAGTCACGCAGGCCAGACGTCAAGCCAATGGACTGGCATTGTCCATGCTGTCACCCTGGCGCGCTCCTTCACGGGGCCTCTGAGCCTGCTTGGACTTGAGTCGCTCCTCGTTGGGTTGTCTGGCTTCAGGGCCCCCAGGCAGACCGCATGAACCAAGGTGAGTGCAATGCATGATGGGAGATCCCGGGGGGGTCTAACTTCTCACAACACTTCTCCCAGTGCAAGCCGAGGTGGGATCCTTGCCGCACAACCCCGGGAGGGAAGGGGCAGCGGGTACCTTTCAGTGCAGACAGATGCTCAGTGGGGCTACAAAGGAAGCTGTTACTTTTTTAAACAACCCCAGTGTTCTGCCGGGGCAGGTGGGGGCTCACTCTTTGATTGGCAGGTAGGACATCTTCTTCCCTGCAGGCCCCCACAGCCTGACTCTTTGTTAACATCATTTCTCCAAGTTGCCGTGATTTTTCCCAGATGCGGGAAGTCCTTGGATCACTTGCAGCTGCTTCATTTCACGGTCTGCTCCTGGTGCCAACTCTGACCAGGGCTGCTCTGTGGGTGGGTGTTAACAAAACCTGGCTTCGATCCCCGTCGCCCGGCTTAGCGCTTTCCCACCAGCTACGTGCACCTCTCGGTTACCTCATTTCTCCGCATCAGCCGAGACAGAAGATGAGATCTCTAGTCAGGGAAAGGACTGCAGTCAGATGCTGCGAGCCTGAAAAGAGGCTAAAATGCAATGATTGGCCAGAGTGCAATGAGCGTGGGATGAATCAATCCGCTGTTACACAAATTACTGGGTGGAAATCATTTGAATTATTTGTTTCATTTCTATGAATTGGAATCAATGGGCGGGTGTTTCCTTCAGTGTTACGGTTCCAGCCCTGGTCGGGATTCTTGGGCTCCACCAGTGACCAGGGTAATGAATGGCCCCTAAAAGCCGGAGTCCCCTCCTCGGACACAGCAGTAACCGATACTAGTCATGGAAGGAGGAGCAGCCCGTTCAGCCTCTCTTTCCTTCACCGTGCAACTGGACAATCTCCCTTGACTCCAAAGAGCCTCTTCCTGAGTCCAATAATGTGCCCAGGGCAGTCTAGACCTCACCATCAGAGCAGGGGTTTCCTTTGTGTTTTTTCCTGTTTCTCATGACCAGCACCCCCCAGAATTAAGGTGATTGATTTTAAAAACAGGATCCAATTTCCAAGGACTGAGGCTGCTGAGAATCTCTGAGCAGGTAAGTCTCAACACACCAGTCTCCTTCACACCTCACAGCAGGGCGTGGAGGGGAAAACCCAGCCACTTCTCTTAATGCGCCCGAGTCTCCTCTTCCACTACAGGAACTAAGTTCGCTCTCCTCGGAGCATCTCGTCTCCTAGGTATGTGGTGTGTGGAAAGCCCTGAACTGGAATAGCCAAAGGGGAAGGGCGAGCTGTGTGAGGGGAGCCCAGGGTAGGAATACTGGGTAGGGGTGAGGGGGAGGGATGCAGGTCAGGAGTGAGGGGCCCCAGCAGAGCTGGGGGTGGGTGGGAGCACAGGACTGGAATAGCAGTGGGGGCTGTGGTTCAGTATTGAGGGGCATCAACAGAGATTCGTGTTGGGTTCCCAGGGCTGGAAGAGCAATGCGGGGTTGTAGTGGCTCAGTGCGGGGGTCCGCCCACTCCAGGTCCTTGGGGGGCCAACCCGCCTCACTACAGGGACGCTTGTATGAGAGGGAGCCCAGAAATGCAATGGAAACGGGTGGTGGGCCAGCACTGAGAGACAGCAGCAGAGTGTGGAGCAGAGAGCTAAGGAGTGAAGTAGTGGGAGGGTAGGGGGTTATCGGCCAGGATTGAGGTGCAGCAGGAGGCTAGTGGGGGGGGGGGACTGGAATAGCAATTTTCAGATTTAGGGCTTGCGTCTGCTCTCACTGAAGAATGGTGTAAATTACATGGGCCGTTCTACTGAAATAAATGCAGTGACACCACTTTACAACAGGCCAGAATCACGCCCTCAGCATCAGGATTAGCCTCCTACAGCAACACAGTTAACCTAGGAACTCAGCTCCCAACGTAGAGCCACAGGAGTCTGGTTCCGTCCCCATCCAGAGAGTGGGTTTAGTTTCAAGATCAGGTTTCTTCTAAAATCTCAGGGACTTTTGTCTTTCAACTTATACCCCCCTCCCCTTGCCACCCTCGTCTGCATCCATCACCCATAAAATAGAGTTGTTCAAAGGTACCCAGGGCTCAATCCCACCCCGGGCTGGATTGTCACAGTGGCCGGAAGACGCCCAGTGACTCTGGTGGACTTTGAGCAGGATCCGAGTTACAATTGAATCACTCCCTTCCCCCCGCAGTGTGTGGAGACCTGAATTCCATCCACCAGCGTCGCTCATGAAAGCTGCAAGCCCTGCTGGCTGAGTTCAGACCTCCATCGGGTCCTCGATTTTCTCTCCTAATGGAACCAGTGCTATTGTTTTGACGGTCCCATGGACAACACGGCCGGGGTGCTGATAATCTCATCAAGCGGGGAGGCCATGGCAAGTCTGGATTATTTTGAGAGTGGAGGATGACTCACCCAGAGATGATCATTCCACACCTGAGCCATGTGGTAACCAAGCACAGCTAACGACGTGTGTAACAGATGCCGCAGAAACAGGACTCAGGAAGATGCAAATAATGGGCCCAGTTGCTCCTTGGTGAACTCTGCTGCCATCAGTGGCCTTACACCGGGGGGTTTCTGTGTCCCGTGGAGCCATTGACTAGTTTAGCTTTCTGCAGGCAACACCCATAGGCGACTCTGCAGCCTCATTGTAAGTGAATCCTTCCACCTAGCAACTGGGCCGGATGATGAAAACAGCCTTATCCACCTCTGCCCTCTGTAGCCTTGAATACCTCTGTACGAGAGTTGGCAAAGCCCGTTCGCCATGATTGCTTCTGTGTGCGCTCTCCAAGGGCACCAGGCTGGCTAGCAGGCTGGGGTGGGTTTCATTAACCCTCAGAATGACCCAAGAGCCTCAGCACAGATGGTTTCTAATATCTGTATTGATGCTCAAAGTAGGCGAGAGCCCAGGGGCTCTAGCTGGAGCCAGGCCAGTGCAGGCTGGTGGTGGGCGCTGAGCTTCCCCGCACAACCTGGCCAATGCTCCCTCCCGGGGAGCTGCAAAGGGGAAACAACCAGGGGTGTGCCCCGGGCTCGATTCCTTCTGATGTAAACAAATCACAAGCCAGGGCACCCAGAGCTTCTACCCTCCTCGCTGCACAGCTGGGAGTTGGGAGCCCCAGCTTCAGCTGGGCTCTCAGGATTCCCAGACTCTCCGCCATGGGGATTGGGAGCCAGGAAGTCGTGGCCCCAGGGTCCACAGCTCTGGGGCAGTCCCACCATGAAGACTGCCATGAGTTGGAGATCCCACTGCCCCAGGGGTCCCGGGGCTGCCCAGCTCCCGCAACCCAGGAATTCCATGTTTCAACAGGCTCTGCTGTGCTACTGTGTGACAGAAACGGCACCGTCTCTCCCTAGGACGTCCCGCACAAGAAGAATGATGGGAAATGAATAGCGACCGTTTTTCCACCAACGCTGCATGTGACGGAGTGAATAGCGGAGGTGCTCAGAGCGTCAATGATTGCCCACGGTCACCCAGCAAGCAAACGGTAGAGCTGTTAGACCTGTGACTCCCAGGGCCTTGCACTAACCCCTAGGCCTTGCTGCCAGTAGCGTAGCCGAGGGGGAGCAGCCGCTCCCCCTGTGAGGAGAAGCAGCGCTAAGGCGCCACCCGAGCCCCGCTGCGGCAGCCGTGCTCGGGGGCGCTTTAAAAGGCCGGCGGCTCCTGCCGCTGCGGGAGCCACGGGCCCTTTAAAGCGCCCCCCCCAGCCCCACTTCCGGACCCAGGCTGGGGGTGGGGGGGGGCTTTAAAAGGCCCGCGGCTCCTGGCTCCTTCTGCCTGGAGAGCTGGTGTCACAAACACAGGCCTGACGAGAAAACTCTAGCATGGCATTGGATCACCCAAATCTCCTTGCTTCTCCCTGCGCAGCCCAACACGGATCAGTAAAATGCAACCCAGCGAAGAGAGAACCAATTCCTGAACAACAGTCTATCCAAAGTGTCAGCGCGTCTATTTTTGATGCACCAGGAGAAGATTCGTAGAAACCCCCTGAACAATTTCACCTTTCTGAGGCTAGACTAAAACTGATCTTGGCTAACTAATTACAGCTGTTGCGTGAGAAATGCTTTCAAGGGACTGTAACCCTTTACCTAAAAAGAGGCTACTTTCAAACATTACAGCAACTTCAAGAGTCAAAAGACATTGCTTTCAGCAGCAAAATCAGATGAAAATTAGCCTTGGGGCTACCCCCTGCCCACGTGTGGGATGCAGTGGGTAGAAAGCAAGCTCCTAGTATGGAGATTTTATTATTGGACTGTAGGTAGGCTGTGTGTTTGGTGCTGCATGAGGCACATGGCAATCACTGGTGCAGGCGACAGCCCAAATGGAAAAGGTAATGGAAAATAGATTGCATTTCTTTAAGTGCATATAATATTTTCAATAACCTCAGTGTCACGTCTCTGCTTTGCATGTCTGAGGTGAGTTATTTGCAGGAATAAAAAATAAAAATCCCCAGCTCTGAGATGGTCCTTTCCGTCGGTAGGTCTCAAAGCACTTTACAAAGTAGGTTAAGATCATTATTTCCATTTTACAGATGGGGAAACTGAGGTACGGCGCAGTGACGTGACCTGCCCACGGTCACCTAGCCCTAGTGCTCTAACGACTAAGACACATTACCTCCCTGGTGAGAGAACAGTGAGCAAGTGCCAGATTTCCATAGGGCACAGGTATGGGTTCAAACGAGGCCCAGTTTTAAGGAGGAAGGAGAGATAAGAAGTATGTCACTCCCCTTTTCCCATCAGCGGTGCACAGCAGCATACCCCGTAATGCTTGCCATAAGTCCCTGGCATTAGCGGTGCTCACTTTTCCTTGCATAGACCATCACAGTGTTCTGCTGCCACCTTCCCAAATCAGCCAGTTTCCTTGAAGCCAATGGAACAGGCCGGGGACAGTAACTTCTGAATGACAGAGTACCATCTACTGCTGCCAATGGGGCTATGTGGAGTTACAGCACATGAGGGGCCGGCCCCATATCCTGGTCTGATTGAGGGGTGCAGCCATAGGCGTCGGTGCCCGGCCCTCAAACCCGCTCAGCTATTGGGTGACTAGCGCAGCAGAACCCTACCAAACTTGGGCAGCAGCCACCTCCCCTGCGCCAGGGACCCCTCTCTGGAGAGGTCTCTTCAGAGCGCTGGTTTGCTCCCAGGCTCTGTCAGCTGAACCCCCCCTGCCCCGAGTGCTAACAGCCCTGGTTACAGTCAGCCAGGGGACAGAGTGAGGCCGCGTTAGACCAGCTGCTCCCGTTGTCCGACCTGGTCCCTTCAGAATCTGGATCTAGCTCCATGTGGCTGAGTGTGTCTCTAGACCCCATCCTGCATGCCCAGCCATTGCTCACACATGCTGGCACCAGCAGCCTTCAGCTTTTAACCCTTCCCATAATTCTGGAGCTTGAAACCAGTGTCTTCCCTGGCAAGTGAGTGCCCTGTAGGTACAGCCATCATACCCCCGTGCCTGGTCTCCATAGGCCTCCGTACTCACCAGCCCCAGTATGAAGGTCGGAAATATGCAGGTATAGAGTCTACAACAGTGGTTCTCAACTGTGGTCCACAGCTTCTTCAGCGGTGCACCGGGCCGGTTTGTTTACCTGTCACGTCCGCAGGTTCAGCTGGTCGCGGCTCCCACTGGCCGCGGTTCGCTGCTGCAGGCCAATGGGGGCTGTGGGAAGCGGTGGCCAGCACATCCCTCGGCCCGCGCTGCTTCCCGCAGCCCCCATTGGCCTGGAGCGGCGAACCGCAGCCAGTGGGAGCCGCGACCGGCCGAACCTGCGGACGCAGCGGGTAAACAAACCAGCCCGGCGCGCCAGGGCCTTTCCCTGCAGAAGCGGTGGACCACAGTTGAGAACCACTGGTCTACAAGGACCCTTAACCTGCCCCCTTCCCAGGAACGCTACAGGACTCAGCCATTCCTTCTGTCTCCTGGGCTCTCTTCCCTCACGGCTCAGTCCTGCTAAGGAATCGGCAATAGCTGCCTATGGCAGTGCCGCTGGGAAAGACACTGCTGGCTTCTCTGCCATGCGAATGCACCATTTGCTTCCGGCACCTTCTAGTTTTACGCACCAAAGGCAAGACAGCTGCGTGGTTTGCAGACAGCGAGGCCGCCCTGCCGTGCAGACGGGGGGGAGCCGCGAAGCCAGTGAGGTTTCGCAGATGCTCATTTACGAGCCATCTGCTTCGCTTCCCGTCTGCCGAGCCAGACTGAGTCGCACAATGAGAGTCACGTTTCAGAAGAGGAGAGAGCCGTTCTCCAGCCCCATTCAACGGCTCCGTAGATTCTGCTGTGTTCAGCCTGCCCTGGGGATGAGCGGCAAGCGCTGTGTCCCATGGGGCAGAACCATGCGCTGAGGTGATAGAAAGCCTGGGTAAAGTGACAGTGGGTCTCCTCCTGACTGCTCTCAGCACCATTGGCTCATTACGAGCATCCACCTTTTGGAGGGGCACCCAAGGCCATCAGTGCTGTATTGGAAAGGGCGCCTCTGCTCAGCACATACGTTCTTTTCCCCCACGGAGAGGCAAGCAGGGCTGCTCCCTTCCCCCCAGCAGTGCTTGGTTCCCCCTTAATTGTTACTTGTCTTCCACAGCGGAGAGGATCCCCATTGGGCGAGGGGCGGAGCATTCATCGGGAGAGAGGGGCCCAGAAGAGATTCTCATTTAACTGGACAAGCCAGAGGACACTTTATGATCCTAATTTTGCAGATGGAATCTGAGACACTCAGACCCAGATCCCAACGGCCGCTTCAGGCTCCTAAATCCACCGTTTAGGGGCCAGGGACATTTTCAAAACAGCCGCTCGGCTGCTGCCTGGCCCCAGAGGTGCCCAAGTCCCCGCTGGGCAGCATTGGCACCGTCCTCGCTCAGGCAGAGGCCCCAAGGCTGGAGTGTCAAAGTCTGCGGGAGGACGCCTCTCTCGCCAGCAAGGCCCGATCCTGTCGGCAGGCTCTGGGCACAGCCCGGGGAAACAGGGCGAGCAGCCAGGCACGAGTTAGCCCACTGCCACCCTGGCTCAGGCGCCGAACTCCAGGACTGCGGCTGCAGATCGCGGGCAGAGGGAGGCTCGTATCCAGCCAGTGCACCGGTGTGCCGGCCCTAAGCCCTGCTGGGCGCCTCCCCACTCCGCTCCTGGCTGGCTCCCTGCTCAGCTTGCTGGCCACTGCCCGGGCATTGTGTGGGCACCTCGCTCACAGCTGGGGATCCCATGAGGCCTGGGATCACCGGCCAGCCTAAGTCTCCCCAAGGCAATGCACGGTGCTAGCCTACCCTAGGGCACTGAATTCTTTGCAGCTGGGAGCAGGGATTTCCCCAGCCGCTGGGGCAGTGCAGAAGGCATCTCCTCCTCATGCACCGGCTGCGGCTTGCCCAGGACAGACGGGGCTGCTGGGAGCGAGCAGAATCCCACTGGTGGTTCGGAGCAACTTCCAGCAGCAGGCTCGGGGCTCTTTGTTAGCTGCCTAACTAGAAAACGCCAGGAGCGAGTCGGAAGGGGCTTGTTCATCAGCGTCGAATTCTTTGGCAGAGGCCTGGCTGCCTGTCTAATTAGGGCACTTGGGTTGTTGTTACATGTTCCCTCTATCTCGTCTCACTGTCTGGAGCCGCTCAGTCCTCCTTGGAGCAGGATCCTCCCTCCCGTAGATTAGGAGATAAACAATGACCGCTTCCCGCCCTCTCTGCACTGAGCTGTACCAGGGTGCTGGCAGCTAGCGTCTGCGAGGCAGGGAGCCAGGGAACTGTTTAGAGACACAGTGGAGGAAGTGCCCATCCCACCCTGCGGCTTTCTACTGAGTCTGTAGCCAGGGTACGGAGGCGCTCGGCTCCTGCCATGGCTCAGCCCCAGACCTGAGCTCTGCAGAAGGGAGCCCCTGGGGGCAGGGGCGGGGGGACCCAGGTGATGTAGTGTGTTTCAAGCCGGCTTGTGAGCAGTATGCCAGCCAGTGAGGAGTGGCCCCTGCTCACACCCCTCTGTCCTGTCACCAGGAGCCGAGGTAGGACAGCCGCAAGGCGGCACTGGCGAAACCAGACCCTTTCCCACACCCAGGGAGCTACGTGGGTGACTCTGCTAGAGCAATGGGAGATGTGTTCTGATATTCAGCCTCATGTTCACTATAGCAGGGTCTAAGCGAACCTGGGTTCTGTCCCTAGCTCGGCCGGAGACCTTGGCAAGTCTCTATGCCTCAGTTTCCTTGCCTCCTCTCCTGAGACTAGGAGCTCTTTTCTCACTCTCTGTGTAAACAGCTCCCAGCACCACGGGGCCCAGAACCTCTAGGTTCAAATGTAATAGAAATGATCAAATACCGATGGCCGTGGGCTCGATTCAGATGGATCACTCGTCAACGGGTAGCCAGCAGCTTCCCTCATTCCTCAGACATCAATTGGCCAAATTCATTCCTGGTGTAATTCCTCCTAAATCAATGGAGCTACCCCTAGAGAAGGATCTGGCCCAGTATCTAGTCCCTTAAGAGCTGCTGGCTTTCTCCCTAAATTTCCTCAGTAACCCAAGTAACAGCTGGCACCTCAGGCTTGGAGAAGGTGGAAACAACATCTGACAATTAATCCTCAGAGAAAAATCATTGTCCCTTAGAAAATCTATTCCCATACGGTACTTACAGTGTGAGTGTGTACGTACACACACACACACACACAAGCATGTTCTCTTTTCTGGTAATTTCGGCTGCATGAGATCATGCCCATCATTTTCAGAAGTGACTCATGTTGGGGTGCCGACCTTCAACAGGCCTGGCTTTTGGAAAGTGAGCCCTTGGAGAAGATTTGCCCTTTTAGATGTCTCAAATTGGGTTTCCAAAATCACTGGTCACCACTGTTCCCACTAAGCTGTGCGCGTGTGCGCGCGCACAGATCCTAAACCCCGCGTGCACGGCGAAACACCCCGCGCACAAACATTTCCAAAGAAGCACAGTTTGCACAGAAGACATTTTTTGTGCACACGGCCTGTCAAAAATTAGAGGGCACATTGCTGGTCACCCTTGAAAACCTTTGCCATGCTGATTAAAAAGTTCTCACTTGGAGGCGGAAAGCCTGATTGTGTAACCCAGAGGTGTATGGTTTCAGTGTAGTAGCCATGTTAGTCTGTGTCAGCAAAATGAAAATAAGAACGAAAAACTTGTAGCACTTTACAGACTAACAAATTTATTTCAGCATAAGCTTTCGTGGGTTAGTACCCACTTCATCGGATGCATGGAATGAAACATACAGTAGACAGATATTTATACAGTCAGAGAAACATGATAAGGTGGAAGTGCATAGACCAACCCTAAGAGGCTAATTAATTGAGAGGAACCATAACAGCAGGGGAAGAAAAACCTTTGAAGTGATAAACAAGATGGCCACACAGGTGTGAATGGGTTCCTCTCAACTAATTAGCCTCTTAAGGTTGGTCTATGCACCTCCACCTTATCATGTTTCTCTGACTGTATAAATATCTGTCTACTGTATGTTTCATTCCATGCATCCGATGAAGTGGGTTCTAACCCACGAAAGCTTATGCTGAAATAAATTTGTTAGTCTCTAAGGTGCTACAAGTTTTTCTTTCTTATTTTCATTTTCCAGAGGTGTATGTGTTTTATAGGGTCCCCCTCTGTACCTGATCCCAAAGGACGCAAATCTGTTACACTCCTAACTGCAATAGCTCATGCTTTAACTCCGGAGGTCCCCAAGTCAGCAAAAACAGCAGCCATCCCGATGACTTGTCCTCCCGCCCTCCCTCTTCTCAGGCTGTTCTGGTTCTGATCCCAGCCTGAGATGTGGAAGGGCTTTTATAGTAGCAGTAAAATGTTATTGCATCACTGCTGAGAGACATTGACTGACAAGTTGGTGCAATGTATTCTAAACATTTAAGAGCAAACTAAGATCCCTGGGGTGATTTTCAGATCCTTTGAAAGGGCCCGATAAACCTTGTGATAAAAACCTTCCAAGGTGTTTGCCTGGCTCTCATCACTCCTAGCTGGAGGATGGTTTGCCATGAGAACACCTTGTGTAGAGAAGCTGCAAAGTGTGGTTTGCATTTATTGACCAAATTGCATACCACACATTTCACAGGCAGTTAAAAACAATTATTTGCCTCTTCATAAATTTGCCTTTATCAAGAGTGTCAGGAGTTAAGTGAATTACCAGGTTCCTTTCACTGAATTACATGGCGTTTCTTCTTATCTTGAATTGCTCTGATAATGGCATCAATTTTGTTGTTTCTCTTCACCTAAATTGGTACAAGCCCTGGTAAAGCAACCGAGACATTAAATTAAATGCTGCACAATAGATCACATTACCTAAAGGTTATAGGTCCTTCTTTGCCAAAGAGGAGACATGACCTTTGGGCACCTTTGAACGAAGGAGGTCACCCATTCATTCCCTGCTGAAAACAGGTCGCAGCCCACTGTCAATCCTTGCTGTTGAAATGCTTGTGTCAGAGACAAAAAGTCACTGACCTTTGCAAAAGTTTTCATAAGCTCCTGGACGAGTTACAGTCAATTTGCATTGAGCCATCAACAATGGCCAGTGGGTTTAAGCAAATAAAGACTTCCTCCAAATACGACCGAGGTCAGTCCTTTGCTTCCTGGCTCGCAGGAGGAGTTATTCTTCCGTTGTCCACCTGCTGGGTGCGGGAGATGTAAGTCCTGTATTGGAAAGGAGGGAGTGTGGTCTAGTGGTTAGAATGAGCCCTTGGAATCAAGTCTCCTGGTTTCTGTTCCCATATTTGCTACTAAATTGTGTGCTCTGGGGCAAGCTCTCTAACTTCTCTTTGTTTCAGTTTACTCAGCTGTAAAAGGGGTTATCTTTTCCCACAAGACCATTGTGTGGCTTACAGCCCTGATCCTACAAACACTTATGTGCGGTCTGTAGCAATCAAACTACATTGTCTATCGCCACTGAACTGTAACGCTTGAGTCAGTGCAGTTTAGTGGACAGAGAACTGGGCTGAGCACCATTGGCCTACTGGGTGATCTTGGGTAAGTCACGTCACCGCTCTGTGCCTCAGTTTTCCCCATCTGTGAAATGGGGAGAAGATGACCGCCTTTGTAAATCGAATTGAGATCTACTGATGAGAAGAGCGAGGGATTAGAACTGGGAGGATTCTGTAGTCCAGATCTGAGCCTCTTTAATGGGGGACACAGGCTCTGTGGCTTCCCGGTTCAATGAGCCTCATCTTGTAATCAGGCATCTGGCGCAATTACAAAACTGACGTTTGTGTTCCATGCAGCATCCAGGTATGTTTCTCTCTTGTAGGGCTTGTCTTCACTAGTGAATTGTAGCTCAAGGGCTCTCTCAGCCCCCCCTCCAGACACAACCACCCCACCCTGCATGTGCAATGCTGCCAGTCCTAGGAGTTAGCTGGCACTGCTGGGGGGACAGGGCCGAACTGCTTACTCCAGCCGGCTGTAGTGCGGAAGCCGGCTTAGCGCTGGGTTATGCAAGGAGTGACTGGCAGTGCGCTGTAGTACCACCCTTGAGCAGCTGGGCTCTGGTGCTGCTCTGGGGAGGGAGTACATTATGGCAGGTCTATACCCCCTACAGCTGCATGGGCTAGTGCCACCCGTACAGAGCAGCTGCAATGCAAAGTCTGCTTCCACTCCTGCCCTGCTATCTGCAGCACGCATAGCCAGAGCAGATGCTTACGGTGGGCACCGTCACTGCATGCCCCTACTCCCCTGTGCCCCCACACTCCCTGGCCCTCAGTGCCCGGACTCTCTTTTGCTACTACTGTATCTCTATGGGTAGCCAAAGGATTTAAAGAGCAGAAAGCATACGTGTGGGCGATTGGTTCCACGTTCACCCAGATCTAGTCTTTGAGTCTGTTGTCCTACTGTCGTGGCTAGTTACAATGCGGCAAGCAAACATCATCCTATGTCGTAATTCTACCCTACAGAGGCACCCGGGACCCACCCACAGAGAACTGCTAAAGGACTGTAGCTGCCCGGCCTTATAGCTGCAGCTAAAACCAGTCATTCTGGCCGCACTTGGATTGTTTTTTCTCTTGTCACAGTTTGGCTTTTCTCCCGTCACACGCTGCGGATTTGACCCGGAGTCCCTGTTAGATTTCAACACCAAGTCCTCTGCCTCCATGTTTGTACTGGCCTTTCCTTAATCTGTCCTGATCTGTGAAGCACTCGGAGATACCAGGTCAGGCCTGGGGCCTACAGAAATGCCAGGGGCTGAGCAATTCATAGCCTTAATGACAACGCTCACCCTCAGTGGTATGTTCTAGGGAGGAGTTCACCTCTCTAGGATCATGTCGTTGCTTTGCACAGCTGGTGCAAGGGAGATACAGTATAAAATGATAGCGCAATTGCTTCCCGCTCACCCCTTCCATCAAACACCCTGTGTCTTTAAATGTATCACGCAACCAAGTGTCCACATTGCACTTGGTCAGGTCAGTTACTTTGTCAGGTTCACATATTCCCGATCACAACGCTGCTCTCGCTCAGCACGGTGAGTCACGCTGCATCAGAATGAAAGGAAATGAAAGCAGATCCAAGTGTATGATTAACTGGGAAAATAAATATTTTGCCACTGCCTGTTCCTCGAGATATAAACATTGAGTAACCAGGAATTTGATTTATATTCTAGCAACCTCAGCGGATACAGCACTCATGTTCCTCTCCACTCACTCCCAGGCACCTGTCTGTACATTGCCCCCAGCTGTTCACTTTTGGGCTTGCTTCCAGCAAAAGCTCCTGTAGTTTGTATTTGTTAAGATCTCTTCTCCCACCCCTACCCCAGCCATTCCAAAGTTTTACTAGTGCCCCCGAACCCCACTTTTGGTGGCCCGTGACTCACCCAGAAGTAAGAGCCAGTTGTGTTAGGCCCTGGCTCAACAAGGTACTTAAGCAAGTGCCGGACTGTAAGCTTTTGCGGAAGCCCCGCTGAAGACATGCACATGCATAAGTACCTTGCTGAACTGGGGCCTGGGAGAACAGGAGGCCCCAGGGGAAGGAGACAGGTTTTGTAGAAGCCTGCAGGACATCAGTGTTAGTAGTGGGGCTCTGCCAGCTAACAGCCGATGCATGGATTGCAGCATGTTCGAGTTGGACCAGTGCTCCCAGTCCAGCTCACCTCTCTGGAGCACAGCAAGGTTCCTAGTCACCAGTGGACACAGGGGGACATAAAGAGGGTGAGATGAGCATAGCCACTGGCCCTTGGAGCAGTGTGGTAACTTAACCGAGGAGGGCAATTTCACTGTTTGGAGCCTCTGAGGAGAAGGCAAAGCACAGATCATAGAAGATTAGGATTGGAAGGGACCTCAGGAGGCCATCTAGTCCAACCCCCTACTCAAAGCAGAACCAACCCCAACTAAATCATCCCAGCCAAGACTTTGTCAAGCCGGGCCTTAAAAACCTCCAAGGATGGAGATTCCACCACCCCCCTAGGGAACCCATTCAAGTGCTTCACCACCCTCCTAGTGAAATATGAGGGTGGCCTCTTTAGGCAGTCTGGCTTGCTGCGGATATCACAGTGTAGGTAGGGAACAGTGCCACCTGGAAATACCCTGGTGAAGAAGGAAAAAGTCATCAGTCTCCGTGACTGAGATAACAGCTGAGGAACCTGGACCCCACAGTGGGCACCCTGCCTCAGTAGACTTTAGAGGGGGAATACAGCTGAACCTTGACTGGGACCACCCACCAGGGCCAGCTGTGGGCACTGGGACATGGAGTTGTGTCTGCTAGGATCTGCACTGAGGCCAGCAGACGTTTGAATGGAAAGAACGGAATCATCCACCCTGCCAAGTCCTGCTGGGGCTGGATGGGCACCAGGGACACATTCTGTACCAGTCTCACCAGCCTGGAGCACAGCCCAACCCCAGATTCCAGCCCTTCCGCTGCCAGCTCCCCACAAGGAGCTGGAGCCTGCTCTCACCAGAGGGGGGATTGGGCCCGCCGGCCAAGCCACTGTCAAGCCCTCACCCCCTCCAGGAAAAGCACAACCAGAGGTATCTTCACCCCAGCGGGGCCCAGCATCCAGCCCCCGGCCTTACAGGCAGGGCCCAGCTGCAATGGCCAGTCTCAGCACCCACTAACAGGTACCTGGTTCTGCTCAGCCCAGTGAGCCAGTCTAGACCCACCCTCCTACAGGGGGCTCTGGCCAGGCTCCATACTCAGACAGCACCTGGGCCTCAGCCAGGCTTCCTGCCCCAGGTGGAAGCAGCCGGTCTGCTTTTCCTCCCCAGCAGGGCTGGGCTTTCCTCTTCAGGGCCAAATTCCAGCCCAGCCCAGCCCAGCCCAGCCCCCAAGTCTCTGGCCCAGCCTCTACATGCCTCACCAGCTTCCTCCTAAGCCAGGCACCCCAGTTTCTGGCTTTAACTTGCCCCCCCCCCCCCACCTTCCTCCCCCATCAGCCCTGCAGGGCTGCGCTTTCCTCCTTTTAAGTCCCACACCACAGGTGTCACAGGGTGGGGCTAATTGAATAGGGCAGACTGGCCATTAAGAGGCAGGCCACAGACCACCCCATCACAGATTTGCATTGGCTTAGGGGTGGGTGGTGTATTTGCAAATCCACCCCCTTCCATTGCTTCCTGAGGCCTGTGAGTGCTTTCCTTCCACTAGCTCCTTCTTCGCATGCCTTGAGGCTGGATCGGCAGGGGTTCCTTGAACCACAGTGGCTGCACCAGAAGGCTCCTTCCCCCTAAACCCTCGTTCCCAGCTCTCTAGCTCACTTCCCAGGGCTGTGGGTGAATGTCTAGGAGACACATCAGCATGGCTGACACTGGAGGGATGGGGGCTTTCAGGACTGACAGGAGCCTCAGGAGTTGAGACTAATGAGAGTTTTGAGGGTATTTGGGAGCCAAAGGGCGCAGATGGGAGCTTAGGAGGATTTTCCAGAGCACACAGGGCCCCTTAGCACATGTGAGATCCCCCTAGGCACCCATCTGCACCTTTGGGTGCCTAGGTAGTAGGGCTGGGCCTAGGTGGGAAACCAGATTTTCCGTTTGTAAAAAATGTCAAGGATTCAGCATTGTTTTTTGTTCTGATGCAGAAGAAACCCAGGACCCTTTGACATTGTTTGTGAAAAAGCCCCAGAGACGCAGCTGGTGTTGAGGGCTACCAGTGAGCCAGGTTCACTCTCCCTGAGTCAGATCAGAGACTTAAACCTGGCTCTGCTAGCTGCTAACCAAGGCCTCTGCCCACCAGGCTCTAGAGCTTGTGGCTAACCAGGCCTCTTGCTCTGTCCTGCTAGACCTGGTTCCATGGGCCTGTGAGAGACACTCGATAGCAGTGGTTAGGACATTGCTGGGATGTGGTTTGAGCCAAGCAGAGCAGGGATTTAGATGTGGTTCTTTCCCATCCCAGGTGAGTCCCTAAGCAGTGGGCTGGGCTGGGGACCACTGCCTGCGTTCAGATGAAATCAGTGACTCATAGGACACTATTGTAACAATTGAGGCCTAGCTAGATAGTCCAGCCTGGACTGGAGAAATCCTCTTAAAAAGTTCTCAGCAGCTCTACACAATGAGTACCTGGGGTACATCTGTCTGAACCATAACCCAGAGCAAATGGGATGGGCCCAGTGAAATGATACGAGGCTCTGTGATTCCCCCTTCCGATTGTGAGCTCTTCTCCCCTGGAATAGCCTCTCACTCGTACAAAGCTGTGGCACACACACACATCAGTCTGACTCAGTGATGGCAGGGAGAAAGTGAATGCCTTAAAGGGTTCCTTTCTCTCCCTCGTGTGTTGCACACAAGGTATCTCACTTACACAAGGAGAGAGAAGTGTCATTTGTTCATCTGTTTTTAGCATCAGGATAAAACCTCTTCACGTTTCCCCCTTCACGTCTTTGCTAATCACTGAAGCTGTGAGCAACGGCAGCTCCTCATGCCGCGTGTGATGGTTTTTGAGATGGAGATAACACTTTGCTGGCACTTGCTGTGGAAGTCAATCACCAGGGAGCAAGAGGGCCCATAAGCATTAGAAATCAATGCCCCTCTGATTGATGTGTTTTCTGGAGGAACATTAGTAATAGAGCGCTGGGCTGCACTCGGAGGTTTGACTTGTAATAACTCTCTCACAGTCTGAGATACTTTATCACCTGGGTCATTCTCCTTTCCCAAGGATCTAGGGCAACACTGGTCATGTGTATCCTGGAGCAGGTTATTTATATATCATGTAACTACAATTTTCAGTGTTGATTTTATTCTCCTTTCCTGTTTAGAGTTAAATAGCTTTTAAGAGGTAAACATGGGAAAACATATTCGCTGCCCGTATTATGGGGCCTTTCCTCCTCTGGGTTGGTAGCAAATCCACGCAACAATAGTGTGAGAAGAGTTGGTCAGGACATTTTCAATTAGACCTTTTTTTTTCACCAAAATTGCTAACTCGTTGAAACTGAAACTCTTTGAAGGAGCGGGTCAGGTTCGGTGAATTTCTTGACTCGGAAAACTGTTGGGGAAAAAAATCTTGAAATGGTCTAAACCTCCTGTTCTGACCTTTTCGAGGTGAAAAGCTAGAGTGTTTTCCCTAAATGAAACGTAACTGATATTTTAACAAGGATAAAGGGGGGAAGAGATCAAAATCAAAACTCAATGTTTTGGAATGATTAAAACATCATGTTTTGACTGATCTGAACCACGGGATTTTTTTTTCCAGTCTGTTGGTTTGCGAACATTTTCAGGATTTTGACATTTTGTCCCAGTTCAGGACAAGAAATTGTTTTGAAATCTCAAAAATGCTTGTGGGAGGGCCCAGCCCTAAGTGTAAGAGCACATTGGGACTGTCACGCAATGAGGAAACGAGTGTGAGCCGCACTCGGAGACCTGTGGGCTAAGGTCACTGGGAAAGTCAGCAGGAAAAAGCGTTCAACTGAAGCAGGGTTAAAGCAAGCAGGAGGGGCAGCACGGGCAGGAAAATAACGGCTCATTCCTAATCAATTCTATGGATGAAATACAGCCTTAGGACCTGATCCTCAGCTGATGTAAATCAGCATTGACTTCAACAGAGATACATTGATTTACACCAGTTGAGAATCTGGCCCTTAATATCTACGTTCCCAAATGCCTGGTAAAAAGAAATCTTTAAAATAGTGTTCTCAGCCCAAGAAATAACCTACCAATACACATAACCACAGGATAAGAAAGCACACACAGACCAATAAGAGGGGCAGAGACTGGGCAAAGCAAGGGATGTAACAGGAGAAAGTATGAAAACAGCCCAGAGTGACAGCAGACCTGCAGCTGTGGGATAATGCTGTTCTTGGAGCATCTCTACCACCTAGAGCCACTGCATTTTTACGGTCCCTTCCTGTTTGGTGAAGTACTTGGAAACTATAGGGCTGCCAGGAAAGGTACCATTGCATGATCCTAGGGTTAGTTTCTTTCCTCAAGTTCAGCCAACGGAGGGATGTGCGATCTGTTACTAAAAGGAAAGGGGAGTCCGGTGTTACCTTAAAGACTAACAGATTTATTTGGGCATAAGATTTTGTGGGTAAAAAACCCACTTCTTCAGATTGCATCTGGACTCCTCATTGGTTTTGTGGATACAGACTAACACGGCTACCCCTCTGATACTTAAAAGGAAAGGATTCCCCAACAAATAATATCCCCTTCATGTTCATCCCCTTCAAAGTCCTGTGAAAATACTTCTCCAAGACCTACATAGAATCTCAGGGTTGGAAGGGACCTTAGGAGGTCATCTAGTCCAACCCCCTACTCAAAGCAGGACCAATCCCCAATTTTTGCCCCAGATCCCTAAATGGCCCCCTCAAGGATTAAACTCACAACCATGGGTTTAGCAGGCCAATGCTCAAACCACTGAACTATCCCTCCCCCCTATCTGAGGCATCAGTGTACAATATGACTTGGCTAGAGAAGTCTGAGTGTGAGAGAACTAGTTTCTGATTTAGCTGTTTTATCAGTGTCTTGAATGCCTTATTGCAGGCATCGGACCACTGAATTCTCTTCGGGTTCGTGTCCTTTATCAGATCTGTTGTGGGGCTGCAACAGTGGTGAAACTTGGTACAAAGTGTCTATCTATCATAGCCAGCCCGGCCCAAGAAGCAACACACTGGCTTTTATTGCGGTTGGCATGGGGCATTGCCCCAAGGCACGTACTGTACCAATCAGCGGCTTCAGATGCCTGCCCCCTACCCTATAGCCGAGGTAAGTCGCCTCCTGGCTGGCCAGCCTACATTTGGCAGGGGTAGCTGTTAGTCTTGCCTCCTGGAGGGCTTGCAGTACTGCGGTGATGTGTCTCGGGTGATCATTCCACTCATAACTATAAATGACATTATTGTAGATGTATGGTGCTGCATAATGTCCATAGGGTTGAAGTACACGTTCCATCAGGCATTGGAAGGTAGCTGTGGCTGAGTGAAGGTCGAATGGCATGGGCTTAAATTGGTAGAGACAGAATGGGGTGGAGAATGTGGTCTTCTCTTGTAATTCGGTTCTCGAAGGAATCTGCCAATAACCCTTTGTTAGGTCAAGCGTAGATATATACTTAGTGGCCCCTAGTCGGTCCACCAACTCATCTACTCTAGACATAGGATATGCTTAAATTACAATGTTGCATTCAGTCTCTGGAAATCAATGCAGAACTGGGTTGACCTGTTGAGTTTTTGCACAGGTACGATGGGGTTCCTCCATTCACAATGGGACTCCTCAACCACCACTAAGTCCATCATGACCTGCAGTTCTTGGTGGACTGTCTCCCACATTTCCCATGGAAGAGGTCATAGGCTTTCTCAGACCCTTTTTTCCTGGTTCAGTGTCTACATGATGGTAGGCCAGGTGAGTGTGTCCTGGCAGTGCTGAGAATACTGAGGGAAAGGCTCCAATGAGCTGTAATAATTGTTGTTTTTGTTTACATAAGCATTCTCCCCCCCGCACCCCCATTCCCGGGTAATGGCCCTGCATCATGGCCTCAGGGTGCCTGTTAACTTTAATGTAAAATTGGCCTCCGGTCAGTCAGTATCCCTACCTATGCAAAAACCTTCATCACGTCCATTGTCATGGTTGCTGCAGCGGTCAAGCAAAGGAGGCTGGCCTCTGGGCACCGCATGGCATAGTTCATTATCACCAGAATATACTTGGGCCCAGCCGCGTGCTTTTCCAGTGGCCTCGCCAGGTCCATACCGATCTTCTAAAAAGGCACTCTGACCACCAGGAGTGGGGGCCAGTGGATCCTGTTCCTTGGCACCCCAGGTGTGATGCGCAGTAGTCTTTGACCTCACGCTGCACCCTCAGCCAATAAACACTAAGGGTTACCCTTTCGAGGGTCTTCTCTTGCCCTAAGTGTCCCCCGCAGGGTACTGCATGTGCTAACTCTAATACTGGCTGGCAGAATTTCTTCGGGACTGAAAGTTGTACCCTTACTTCTCTGACTTGGGGGGTCTTTTGCCACCCAGGCTAGTCTCTCCTCTCTGAGTCCGAGCGGGGGGGTCACTGCTTCAGCACTTGCGGATCTATCAGCTCACCATTTATACTGGCGCACACACACCAGCCAGTTAATTACCCCATCCGTCTGAGTGCCTGAATCGGGAGACGCTTGGACGCTATCCACTAGAGCAGGGGTAGGCAGCCTTTCCGAAGTGGTGCGCCCAGTCTTCATTAAGTTTAGGTTTCGCGTGCCAATAATATATTTTACATTTACAGGGGCCGGCGCATGGAACCCCAGACTGGCAGCGGGATGGGCGGTGCCAGCGGGCGGGACCCCAGACCGGCAGCGGGCCCCTGCCAGCCAAGGTCCCGGCCATGGCCCCGCTCAGCCCGCTGCCGGCCCGGGGTTCCGTCCATCCAGGCCGGCAGCAGGCTGAGCGGGGCTGGCAGCCGGGACCCCAGGTCAGCAGCATGCTGAGCAGCTCAGCCCACTGCCGGTCTGGGATTCCGGCCGCCGGCTCCTGCCAGCCGGGGTCCCAGCCGCCGGCCCCGCTCAGCCCACTGCTGGCCTGAGGTTCCATTCACCCAGGCAGGCAGCGGGCTGAGCGGGGTCAGGGGCCGGGACCCCGGCTGGCAGCAGAGTGCCACTAAAAATCGGCTCGCATGCCACCTTTGGCACACGTGCTGCAGATTGCTGACCCCTGCACTAGAGGCTGTGTTAGAAGGGCTACTAGCAGTCGGGGGAGAGGCAGCTTTCCGCCAGCATGCAGATCCACGGAGGGCAGCCAGACAGCTGGAGTTAAAGAAACTGCCCTCCAGACCATGGATACACCAGCACATGGGAAAGGACATCCCAGGCCACGTACAGCTGTTACCAAGGTGGGTGCCGAAGAGAGGGGCTAGGAGGTCTGCAAGAGGGGGAGTGAGGCGAGATTATGGGGGGCACATCCCCTAGATCAAGAGGCAGCATCCCACCCACCCTTTGCAGTGGATCGGCTCAGCCCCACGCTGGGAGGAGCAGGGGTCTCACCTGGCTGGGATTTGACCGGCCTGGCTGGTTTATTTATGGATTTGCCAGTTCGCAGGGAAAAAAATGGAATCTGCTGGGGTTTATTTACTGGCTCTAAAGATTTGCATTATTCTCCCAATACACTGGGATGGCGAATGGTGAAAGTTTCTGTATCCAGCTAGAGACGCTGCAGTGTTGCCGCTTCCGCAGGTTAAGCGACAACAGATCAGAACTGCTGCAAATACAGTAGCTGTCTCTGAGAGAGAGAGAGCGGGCTTGAGTCCAGGAGGTTATCCATCTCATCTGTCTGGGTTCTCGCTCTCCAGGTCCTATCAGCAGCTGTTGTGGGGGAGGGAGGTTGCGGAGTTGCCTTCTGGTTGGGGTTGCGGCGGTCTTGCCTTGTGGGGGGGCCAGGGGCAGGTTTTTTGACATTTCGAAGGGGGTAACCCTAGGCAGGAGGTGCCCAGGAGCACGGCTCATCTGGCCCACTCTGAGCTCAGCAGACGTGTTGTAAAAGGTGAAGGAGGCTGGCCGTGGGGTGGAGCCTTAGCAGACAGGATAAGAGCGGCCACCATGCTGCTCCCTGTGAGCCTTAGGGTCCATGTCCCCTTCCCCGCTGCTCCTCCCCTCCGGCCCTGCCTGTCCCCACCCCTGCACCACAAGAGAAGCACCGGAGCAGACCCACTGGAAAGGGATCCTGGGGAGAGCAGAGGAGGCAGCAGGGCATGGGGTTCATTCTCCCCCCTCAATGAACAGATGGATCCAACACACGAATGGTCTCTTCATTTCCAGGCTCTTCTAAATTACTGCTAAAGACCAGAGGTTGGTACATCTCCCAGGGATGGCCAGGGCAGGGGGTGGGAGCTACACCCACCGCCCGTTTCCCCTGGCGACTCCCTTTGCAGCTGGCAGGCCAGCTCGGAGCCATCAGACAGTCACCCTGTCCCGGGACGATCCTCCCTGGGGCCAATGACGGGGTGGGGCAAAGTGGCTGCCGGGCAGCCCTGGGTCAGGGAGTGAGTCAGATCCCTGAGCTGGAGACAGGCATCACTGAAGCTCCGATCTGCAATCAACGTCATCTATTATTATCCAGAGTAACAGCTCTTTGTAACCCCAGTTTGCCACTGCTAAGTTACTGCTATGAAACCTCTGCTAGTGATGACAGAAGGCGTCCAAATTAACACTCTTTGCCCATTCCCCAAGGCCAGGATTTTGCTCAGCAAATGTTACCCGGCGCCTAATTCAGTGTGATCACTGCACTAAAGAACTGCCAGAACTGATGCAAGGCCAAACGCATGGCATGTCAAACAGCTCCTGGGGATAAAGGTTCCGAGTGTCAAACGAAGGCAGAACCATTCTGTGTCGGTAGCTTCAAAATTCATCATCTTTCCAGGTGACAACAGCTTTGGAAAATGACTGCAGTGACTTTAATAAATCACGCTTTAGGCGCAACTACTGCTTTCTTCAAATGGATGAGGGCTGTCTCCCAAGTGACTTAAAAATCTGGCTGGAAATTCTGTCTTGGATCTCAACGCTTTAACGACCTATTTCCCAATGCATATCATTAATTTTTGGTTTTCCAGAGACAAAGTAGCCCCACCAGAAAAATCACACATGATAAGTGCTTTGTGCCACTGTCTGATGTTAACCCAACAGAGGACAGCTCACACAATACATTTATTAAAAATTGTTTGTTACAATGGACTATAGCTCTGTGACAGAGCTCTGTTGGTCCACCGGCCCGCTAGGGGCAGTAGGGACCTCCTGTCTCACATACAGGCCTGGGTCACACCCTCTGGTAGTGGGGAATTAGTATAAGGAGGGGTGTGGGCCTGAGTCCGTGATGCTCCCCGCAAGTAGGGGGCGCCTGCAAGAGTCTGTGGTGCACCCCTCAGGCAGGGAAGCGCCAGCGAGAGTCCGTGGTGCGCCCCCTCAGGCAGGGGAGCGCCGGCGAGAGTCCGTGGCATGCCCCTCAGGCAGGGGAGCGCCGGCGAGAGTCCGTGGCGCGCCCCTCAGGCAGGGGAGCGCCGGCGAGAGTCCGTGGCGTGCCCCTCAGGCAGGGGAGCGCTGGCGAGAGTCCGTGGCGCGCCCCTCAGGCAGGGGAGCGCCGGCGAGAGTCCGTGGCGTGCCCCCTCAGGCAGGGGGGCGCCGGCGAGAGTCCATGGCGCCCCCCCTCAGGCAGGAGACGTGCCGGCGAGAGTCCGTGGCGCGCCCCTCAGGCAGGGGAGCGCCGGCAAGAGTCCGTGGCGTGCCCCCTCAGGCAGGGGAGCGCCGGCGAGAGTCCCTGGCACGCCCCTCAGGCAGGGGAGCGCCGGCGAGAGTCCGTGGCGTGCCCCTTCAGGCAGGGGAGCGCCGGCGAGAGTCCGTGGCGTGCCCCCTCAGGTAGGGGGGCGCCGGCGAGAGTCCGTGGGACGCCCCCTCAGGCAGGGGAGCGCTGGTGAGAGTCCGTGGGACGCCCCCTCAGGCAGGGGAGCGCCACCGAGAGTCCGTGGCGTGCCCCCTCAGGCAGGGGGGCGCCGGCGAGAGTCCGTGGCGTGCCCCTCAGGCAGGGGACGTGCCGGCAAGAGTCCGTGGCGTGCCCCCTCAGGCAGGGGGGCGCCGGCGAGAGTCCGTGGGGCACCCCCTCAGGCAGGGGAGCGCCAGCGAGAGTCCGTGGCGCACCCCCTCAGGCAGGGGGGCGCTGGCGAGAGTCCGTGGCGCACCCCCTCAGGCAGGGGAGCGCCACCGAGAGTCCGTGGCGTGCCCCTCAGGCAGGGGACGTGCCGGCAAGAGTCCGTGGCGTGCCCCTCAGGCAGGGGACGTGCCGGCAAGAGTCCGTGGCGCACCCCCTCAGGCAGGGGAGCGCCACCGACAGTCCGTGGTGTGCCCCCTCAGGCAGGGGGGCGCTGGCGAGAGTCCGTGGCGCGCCCCCTCAGGCAGGGGAGCGCCGGCGAGAGTCCCTGGCGCGCCCCTCAGGCAGGGGAGCGCTGGCGAGAGTCCGTGGGACGCCCCCTCAGGCAGGGGAGCGCCGGCGAGAGTCCGTGGCGTGCACCTCAGGCAGGGGACGTGCCAGCAAGAGTCCGTGGCGTGCCCCCTCAGGCAGGGGGGCGCCAGCGAGAGTCCGTGGGGCGCCCCCTCAGGCAGGGGAGCGCCGGCGAGAGTCCGTGGCGCGCCCCCTCAGGCAGGGGAGCGCCGGCGAGAGTCCGTGGCGTGCCCCCTCAGGCAGGGGGGCGCCGGCGAGAGTCCGTGGCGTGCCCCTCAGGCAGGGGACGTGCCGGCAAGAGTCCGTGGCGTGCCCCTCAGGCAGGGGACATGCCGGCAAGAGTCCGTGGCGCACCCCCTCAGGCAGGGGGGGCGCTGGCGAGAGTCCGTGGCGTGCCCCCTCAGGCAGGGGGGGCGCTGGCGAGAGTCCGTGGCGTGCCCCCTCAGGCAGGGGGGCGCCAGCAAGAGTCCGTGGCATGCCCCCTCAGGCAGGGGGACGCCGGCGAGAGTCCCTGGCGCGCCCCTCAGGCAGGGAAGCGCCGGCGAGAGTCCGTGGCGCGCCCCCTCAGGCAGGGGACGTGCCGGCGAGAGTCCGTGGCGTGCCCCTCAGGCAGGGGAGCGCCGGCGAGAGTCCGTGGGACGCCCCCTCAGGCAGGGGAGCGCTGGCGAGAGTCCGTGGGGTGCCCCCTCAGGCAGGGGGGCGCCGGCGAGAGTCCGTGGGACGCCCCCTCAGGCAGGGGAGCGCCGGCGAGAGTCCGTGGGGCGCCGGCGAGAGTCCGTGGCGTGCCCCTCAGGCAGGGGAGCGCCGGTGAGAGTCCGTGGGGCGCCCCGTCAGGCAGGGGGGCGCCGGCGAGAGTCCGTGGGGCGCCCCCTCAGGCAGGGGACATGCCGGCGAGAGTCCGTGGGGCGCCCCCTCAGGCAGAGGGGCGCCGGCGAGAGTCCGTGGGGCGCCCCCTCAGGCAGGGGACGTGCCGGCACGAGTCTGTGGTGCGCCCCTCAGGCAGGGGACGTGCCGGCACGAGTCTGTGGCGCGCCCCTCAGGCAGGGGACGTGCCGGCGAGAGTCCCCGCACTCAGAAGAGTGATGCCACTGAAGACCTGTGTCAAGGGCACAGATTCAGCTCCTGCCCCCGGTGAGTGAAATGCAAAGAACGGGCTAGTGAAGTCATTGTTGAGAGGGCCAGGAAGCAGTGCGGGAGTCCCAGGGACAAACTGCACCAATGCGACTTGCATTGCACATAGAGCAGGCCAGCCAGGCCAGTGCTTTGTGTCCCGTGGTTCCCAGGGAGACCCTGGCTTCTCTCAGTTCTGAGCTAGATGAGTGGGTAAGGTCAGCCAACCGCACCTGGCTGTCCCCATAACATCCATTGCCAGTTTGGTTCTGAAGCGTGGAGAGAGAGGTCTCCATCTGTGCATTGCTCTCACCCCCTTTGCACGGGAGTCCCTGAGGGCGTACGGAGCGGGACGGATTTTGTTTGGCCCATCTTTCTGATCCGATGCATGAAAAAACACACTTGAATGAAAAATCTTTCCCCAAAGCATCAGCACAAGACATTTGCAGCCCTGTTTGCTCTTTACCGCGAGGCTTTCGCTAGCAGTCCTGGAGGTTAGGCCTCTCCTGCTGTTTGTCAAGCAGAAACACAAAACTATTTCGATGTGAATGAGCTAGTTCTTGGTCAACCAGAATTGATGGGCTGGGAACAGAAATCATGGGGTGAAATTCTCTGGCCTGTGATACAGGAGGTCCGACTGGAGGACCAGAATGGTCCCTTCTGGCCTAGGAATGTGTGACTCTGTGCAGCAATCTATGTGAGAACTACATGAAGCAGAAAGTGTGAATAATGTATTGCTCTGTTTTCACACCCGCTCCGCCACAATGTGACTGGCTGCGATACGTAACCGGCCCAATCCTGCAACCATCAGTCACCTGACCACTCCTAATTGACCCAGGCCCACCGATGTGCCCTGGCATGAGGATGGCTGATGTGAAGGTTGCAGGACTGGGGCTCCAAACAATAGAAAAGGAGGGTAACTAGTGTTCACTAGCTGGACTGTCATTTACTCAACAGGAGGATAACTGTAGCATTCCCCCACACACTCCTCCCCAAAGCTGAGTGACCCAATTCTCTGTGTCCTAAAGGATAACAAACACAGGGGAAGACGACCGTGGACATTCAAATCTAATCTGCCGCAGTTGGCCTCCCTGGGAGCTAGGAATCAGGCTGCTTAGTGCTTTAAAGAGCAAACCCAGCATCAATGCACTTGCTACCTGGTGTTTTTTATATGGTTGCGGAGGGGGCATGAAAAATTCAGAAAAAATTCCATTCAGAAATGTGGAAACCTTTAGTTGAGAATCAGTTTCATATTAAACTGCATCTGCCTATGGTGTTGCAGTGCCTCAAACCTTCACTCTTCTCTGGGGCCTGGGGTTCCTGGCCAGACTGCATCTTTCATGATGCACTGCAGCCAAATGCCAGGATGTGGTGCATCATGGGAGATGAAGCCTGGTCAAGGCATCTGGCCCACAAGGGAAAGAAGAGCATGAAGCACCTGAACTACAATTCCCATGAAGCACTGCAGCAGATTAACATCAAACCGACTCAAAACATTTCCAATCACTTCATCGAACTGAAATGTTTCTCGTCGGTCAGCCCCACCTGAAATGAAATGTTTTATTTTAGTTTGCCTGAACTGAAACATTTAAATGTTTTGATTGTGCAGAAACGGCATTTTTATTAAAAAATCATTTTGATGGAAAATTCCAAACAACTCTACCTTAAATTAATAAACCAGTGCTGTTCCCATACCATAGCTAGACCTGAAACCCAACTGACAGGAATCCAGCAAGCCTGAGGTGTCCAGATGGACCCACAGCTCCCCTGGTACAACTTTCTTAACAGCTTTTCCCAAAGGAGATGATTTGGGTAGGGTGATAATTGGAGAAATCATTAACTTTAAGCCAAGTTTTCCCGAGGAAAGGCCTAACATTGCTTGTTTCAGGGTGTGTGGGGAGTTTCCGTATCTTGTCCTTTGGCACAGAGGCACTCAAGACTGAGCCCAAGACATTCGCCAGCCAGGAAGGGCCATACCCCTCAGCACCCTCAGGGGCTCCAGCACCCTCCACTGGCAATCAGGTGTCACTGCATGTCTGGCCGCAAAGCTCTGGCAGAACAGGAGTGTCTCCAGGTTTAATTCTTTGGGGCCGCACCATGTCCTCGTTCACACTGTGAGACACCCACACACATCAGGGGATGTAAAACAACAAGTAGTAGTAGTAGGTTATGTTAACTAGTTGCTCAAAGAACCTTCCAGCTGCTAGTGGTTTAATCTGTCGCAGTTATCAACTCTGCTGGCCTCTAGATCAGAAGAAGCAGGGACATAGGCAGGGGCTTTCACTCGGGCTGGTAACTTGTCCACTGATAATCCTCCAGTGCCTTCCCACAATGCCCCCTCTGTGCCCAGAAGGACAGACAAATTCTCCCACAAGTCACTGGGAAAGACTCATTGCACAGCTCAGTTTAGTGCAGCGCTGAGACCCATGGGATGTGCCCCCAGGACTTCGTGACACACAGGTGAGTGAAGCACCAATGAGGACACAGTACCTCGGGCAGGGCTTGGCAGTGTGGCTGCTCGCACCTGGTGCCCATCACCTGAGTTAACTCTGCCATGACAACATGCCCTTAGACGTTTGCTTAGATACCAGGATGATGAGTGCAATTAAAGTGCCTAGGTAGACAAACAGGATACGTTTGCTGGTCAGTACAATTTTAGGTCCCAAGAAAACCTGTTACCTACATGGGTAATCCTAATTTACACAAATAGTGCCATTAACTGCTGGAGGACTATGGCCTGAGTGAGGCCTGTTTATGCTAGATCCAGTCCTCTGTTTTGGCTTTGGGGAAACCTGCCTTCTTTTCCCAGATGTGCCCCAGTGGGCAACTCGCTCCATTGCTCTGTGGCTCAGTTTCCCAGCTGTAAAATGGGGGTAAGAATCCTTCTCTGCCTCACTGGAGCGTTGTGAGGATAAATCAGTTACTGTCTGGGCAGGGCTCATATGTTGTCACGACGTGGACCATATCCATTCCTAGACACTCTTGGCATTACTATTTCAATGTAGGTGTAAGACGCTTGGATGTTTACTTTCTTATTTCAAATAAAAGCATACATTTCCCACAATCTGGCCCAGAAATGTTCAAAATAACGCACAGCTATATTTACACAAAGTAGCTATGGTTACAAATACAACAGAATCACCAAATGCCATCACGACTGTTTCTATTAGTTTGTTCTGGCACTTAGCTTCTTGTTTTCATAGAGAACGACTAAATAAGGTTTCCATTTCTAGTCATTTTCAGATGAAGATCGTGCATGTGATTGGCTGTATTGTCATCACAGGGGTGTAATATACAATGATACTTCGCGTATGCATTTATTATTGCGATGGCAGGGAAACATGATTAGCTTTGAATATATCGTCAATCAGCATATTAAAAAAAAAAGACACAGGAGTTGTCTTTTTCTGAACTTTTTTCCCCACTGACTAGTTTAAGAAATGGAAATTGAAGCATCTTAAATACACTGGGTTACCTGTGGAGCATTCAGTCACTTGGACATTGATTTTCTTGCACATTCTTGCACAACTAGTCGCAGTGTGGGGTAAAATTGCCATGCCTCAGGATAGTAAAATTCAAAGGCATCATTGTGCTCCACAAAGCACATTGAAACAGATCTTGCCAAGAGTAGAAGTCACATATTTAAGCATATTTCACTCCAGTTAAAAATAGCCCCTTGGAATATAGAAATGGAGCCAGTTTGTCAAAGGAATTTACCTTGCAGTAGAACTGGGTGAATCGCTGCTCTTTGCTCATTGGAAACTCAGGGAAAAAAATTGTTTCGGGCCAACTCCAAACCGATTTCCCCCCGCAAATTCTTGGCACATTTAAAAAGTCAAAAAAATGTCACCGGGGCGGTTGAATGAAACATTTTGTTCATCCTGAAATGAAACATTTTGTTTAGATTTTAAGAATTTTCAAAGTTTTTTTTCAAAATGTGAATAAAATGGAAGGAAATTTCAAAACAAAAAGTTGTTTTGAATTGAAAAACTTTGTTTAGAAAATGTCGGAGCGAAAGATCTCGGCCTCTTTAGGGATCAAAATTTTCTTCACGAACAATTCAGCAAAACCAGCATGAATTCACAGTGACACCAAATCCGCATTTATTTATTTTTTTGCCAAAACCAGTTTTGGCTGAAAAATATCACCCAGCTCTACTCTGGACTATGTGTGCTGTTTGCAGACTTGCTATCCCCATGAGTCAGCCCCGCCAGTCGCTTTCCAAAATAGGACTTAGGGTCCTAAATCACGTAGGTGCTGTTGAGATTTTGCTGCCACGTCGCTGCCACTCCAGGCCTGGTTTGGGGTGGTGCTGGCTCCCTGGGCAGAGGGAGGTGGATTTCACCCAACGGAGATGAATCCGAATCAACTGCACATTGGTTTGGGGTAAATGGTCTGTGCATTCACGTCTGCTGCTGTGTGCGAACCACCATTAATCTCCATGCTCTCTCTGTCCTGGGTGTGTTGCCATGTCCCTAACGAGTCTAGGGGATCTGACACCGGGGAGCTGCACCTTGGATCTGCCCTGCACAAAGTCAGCTGCCAGGCCTGGATGGCAGGAACAGTCTTTACCGCAGACACTGAACCTAGGACATGCTATACTGAATCAAACAAGGTCCAGCTAGTCTGGTATTCTGCCTGTGGCAGCAGCCAATTCTGGCTACATCAGAGATGTGTGAAAGCCACCCAGAATGCACCAGGCTACTTGTGCAATGCTCTGCGGAATTCCTGCTTTGACGCAGCACTCAGTCATCGCCTATCCCGAAGCCTGGGCTTTGGTGCCCTTATCGTCCTGTTAGCGTGCACAGCTCCACTTCGGGGTCATAAAATGACCCAGCCTGCTTTACCTCCCCCCACCGTTCTGTACCCGGGGCAGTGAGCTGCATAGGCTGCCCAGAGGGCTGCATAGCTCTGTGCATGGGTGGGGGTGGGGGGCGCGAGCCAGCCAGGGGCTTTGCACTCCCCCCACCGCCCAGCTGCACAAGGCGGCCCATGATAGCAGCCCCTGGGCCCCTCCTGGTGTAAGCAGTGCAGGGTGGCCTCTTCCCCACTCCCCCAGCCCCCGCCAGAAGGGAGGGGAGGGGGCGAGAGGCATGGGGCATAGCACGGCCCACCCCTGTGCAGAGCGCCGCTAGAGCACCAGGGAGAGCCAGCGATGCCGCCGTGTGCTCACCGCTGAGAGCGGGTGCCTCCAGCACTCTCCCAGCCTGGGGTGGGGCAGAGCGGAGCAGCCTGCCCTCGGGGCACTGGCTCGGGGCTAGGATCCAGCCCTGTGTGGGGCTGATCCTCCCTTTGCTCTGAACCCGCTGCACTGTCGTTCCTCTCGGGTCCCCGTCTCCTCCCCTGCTGGGGCAGGCCCCAGCCATTCGCTCTCTGCCTTCAGTGCTGGGGGGCTCAGTCCGTGTCGCCCTCCTGCACCAGAGGAGGAGCTGGCCCCAGACCTCTAGTCCCCAGGCACTCTCCCCTCGCCTTGAGCGCCAGGAGCACACCTCTGCTGAACACACAGGCTTGGCCTCACCGGACGCGCTGGGCTTGCGGTTGTTTGGCAGGTGCCTGGCCTGTCTTTTATCCTAGACCAGGAGCACCCTGGCCACCCCCACAACCCCCGCGGAGTCTGGGTCGGGACAAGAATCAAGGGGCCCCGTTTTATCCCCATAGCCAGAGGGCAGTCACGCCAGCAGCTGCTCCCTCCACTCCTGCCTCTGTTGTGGGCCGGGAGGCTCGGCCCTCAGGGAGCTGGCGGCCCAGAGATGGGCCTGGCCTCTCTCTCGGGGCTACTTGGAGCCTACTGTTGATTTGGGAAGGGGAGACTGCTGGAGAAGGGCTGGTGGTGGGGGGAGAGTGGGATGCAGATTGGAGAGGCAGAAGGACCTGGTTTGATGGGGGAGAGGACCAGGGAGAGACTGACAGCAAAGGCTACGCAGGGATACAGGGGAAAAGCCCAGGTCCTGGCCTCGGAGGAGGGAGGGCAGTGGCAGAGGAGAAGGGGTCAGTGAATGGAGCGGAGGAGCTTACAAGCGGGAACCAGGCCTAGGGGACAGGGTACCCCAGATAGTGAAGGGTTGGAAAAAGCCCGGCTCCAGTCTCCCTTGGAGTCTGGATGGCTCATCTAGGGTGTCAGTAGTTGTGCTTGGGAGCCTGTCCCCAGATGGCTCCGTCTCTTGGCTCTAGCTGGGTTGTTTAGCAAGGCAAAGACGGAGGGGGCGGGAAGGGGTGACTAAGCAGCCATTGCAAAACCCCGACCTTTACACTGGAAAACAAGTGCTTATCTCTGCTGGAAGCAGTGCATTTTTGGAGCATGATGCTTCAGCTACCCGCCCCCCTCCCCCAGCCTGAGGCAAAACCACAGCTGCTTCACATTCCCTCGCAAGCTCTCCTGTACAGCACCGATGATTTAAACCCTCCCTCTCCACCCCAAGGCACAGTGCCCTGCTCCAGGGAACCGAGCGCTTGCCTCCAGCTGAGACACTGAGCCCTGGTCATGACACTGCTAATGACTCCAGCTAGCGCGGCGCCGTGGTGAGCTGGACTTTGCTGCCTAAACCCTGGAGCCAAACGCCCCAGAGCTCTGGGGAAGGGGGCTCTAGATTCAGAGCCAGAGTTCAGAGCAGCCGCTGGGGCTCGGTGGGGTTGAGCCGTATGCCCCCATGCAAACAGCTTGCAGAAGGTTTGGGACTGGTCCTGATGCCGATTCTGCGTGATTCTCACTCTCACAACCATGGAGCAAAACTTTCTCCCTGGTGGCCCTTGGGGACTGATAGGGGGTGATGCCAAGAGCTTTTTGAGTGCCCCACCCAGTCCAACTGTGTCTCCTTAGCTGGACACCTGCTGTTAAACATAACAGGAGCACAGGATGGTGCAGCTCACTCATCTACCTTGGGAGAGACAGATAGCGAGCGCCTTGCGCGTGAAGGAATTGACTTGTTAGAAGACTGCACTTCCCGTGGGCCAAAGAGCGCCCCCTACAGGGCTGTGAGCTCCGCCAGTGGGCGAGGGCTCAGAACAAGTCACGGAGCTGCGCACGGTCAGGTCCCCTTTACTCACCCTGAGTAATACATGACTTTGGTAGTAGCCTACTGCCATCAATGTGACTCAACACACAAATGACGTACTACCCAGCATGAACGAGGGGGGCAGAATCAGGCCCTTGCTCAGCAAATTATAATGCAAACGTAGAGAGAGAGGGGAGGGTTGGGAAGTTAGTCAACTTCAGCTGCCTGGAAAAGCTACTGGGTTGCTAGTCTTGGTGCCAGGGTAGTGCCTAGAGGCCCCTGCCACGCTCAGGGCGCCGCTGGGCCAGGCCGGGTGGGAGAGGCAGTCCTTGCCCAGAGCCGGCAATCGGAAGAGGAGAGGCAGATGGAGGAAGTGTTGTCATCCCTATTGAACAGAGGGGGTCATGATCAGGCTGAGCCCCAGGCCTGGTCTACCCCTAAAACGCAGGTCGACCCAGCTACGTGACTCGGGGGCGGGGAGGGAGGCGTCACACCCCCGAGAGACAGTTAAGCTGACCTAAGCCCCAGTGTGGGCACTGTCAGGTCGCCATCAGGATTCTTCCACTGACCTAGCCGCTGCCTCTCGGAGAGGTGGATCACGTACATCGATGGGAAAACCCTTCCAGCGCTGTCGTGAGCATCCACGCTTCGGCGCTGCCGCATCCCTAGTGCCAACATAGCCCGGGCTAGTGCATTCGCCACAAGATCTTCCTCTCCTACCAGGAGAACCTCTCCCCAGCTTCCATCCTCCCCTCCTGGCCAGTCCAGAAAAGCATTGCCTGGGTTACTTTGGGTCTTCAGTTAAAATGAGGGCAGCTGTTTATACTGCCATGGCCCCTGGGGCCATCCCCTGCCCCCCTCCCACGCCACGCCACGCCGGTCCCCTGTCTGACTGCTCCGGGGAGCGTGCCGCCCGGTGCAATGGCAGGGGTGAAGGGAGCCTGCAAGGAGCCCTCCCATAGCAGTGAGGTGTGGGAGGCAGGCTTCTGCAGTCTGGGACGTGAGGAGAAGACTAATTAGCAATGCCGCAGCTATGGGCCGGAGCCGTGTGGATGCCTGAGGCTCCCTGGGGCGTCGTGCGGGAGGCGGAGAGCTGCGCTGCACAGAACCTGCTGACCCGCCGAGAAGGCTTCAACTAAACAATAAGCAGATGTGACAAGTGGTCTCTGCCTCTCCAGAGCCGGGCCTTCAGAGGAATGGGAAGGAGAGGTACTGCCGGTGTGGGCTGCCTTGGAAGAGCTCGGCGGTGATATATTTTTAGCCTCGTGCCTGCTCCGGTAGCAGGGATATCAGGATAACAAATGAGATGAATAACTTATTCAACCCTGCTCCATATGCCAGGACCTTCAAGTAGTTAATCAACTCTTCATTACCTCCAGTGGGGAGCACAGCCTATGTAAGCACCAACAATGGTGACAAATTACAGATAATTGCAGGATCCATCACTGGCTTTTTAAACAGCTACATTACTCGGGCCGTAATAACTGCGTAATTGAGAGCGCAGTCGGAGGGGGGAACGGCTCGTGTGCTGCAGAAGGTGTCTGTGCGCAGGAGGAGTCTGTCTTGCTTGTCTCTGTCGAGTGCCCGTTCCCCTCAGGAGACCTCACTGACCAGGGCTCTGGAAGTATGAATGGAAACGGACTCTGGTTGCGCAGTGTGAGGAGACGGGATTCACCCTGGGTTTGTGCCAGCTACCCCCGGCAAACCACAGGCACGGGGCCCTCGGGGGCAAAGGCGAACGTGGCATGAAGCAGTCACAAGTTCCCCGCAGCCTAGGGGCAGGAGTGAGCTGGCACGCCCAGAGGCGTGGAAAGGCACTGGCGGGCTGGGCTCCTAGCTGCAGGGATTCATCACACCAGCAGCCCGGCTGACAACACCTCGACAACGTCACCTCCTCTGCAAAGGGAAGAACCTCCTCCCTGCAGCAACCAGGACGAGCATTCCAGATACGGGGTCCAGCCACCAAAAATCAGGAAATTGCCTTAAAGATCATGAGATTTTAAAGCAATAAGATATGCAGGGGTTCTTTTTCATCCCTTTAACCCTTCTGGGGGGTGAGCTTTTAGGATACGCTCTGTGTTTCCTAGCTTTTCTCTGCAACCAAGAGGGCTAGACATTTTCTCTAAATGAAAGCTGAGATTCTGATATATTTCCGGGGCGTTAAAGGTGCTGCGGAGCTAAGGCAGGCTAGTCCCTACCTGTCCTGGCTCTGCGCAGAACCCCAGAAGCGGCCAGCAGATCTGGCTCCTAGGTGGGGGGGCCATGGGGCTCTGCGTGGGAACCCTGGCCAATGGGAGCTGCGGGGGCAGTGCCTGTGGGCGAGAGCAGCGCGCAGAGCCACCTGCCGCGCCTCCACTTAGGAGCTAGGCCTGCTACTGGCTACTTCCGGAGCGCAACGTGAAGATAGGACAGGCAGGACGCCTGCCTTAGCCCCCCCCCAACCCCACCCCCCGCGTGCCGCTGACCGGGAGCCGCCGGAAGTAAGCCCACACCCCAACTCCCTGTCCCAGCCCGGAGCCCCCTCCTGCACCCCAAACCTCTCATCCCCAGCCCCCTGTGCTGATGGATGGTCACAACACCAGTTGCCCTGGGTTCTGGCTTACCTCCCAGTGACAGTCTGGGACGTCATCTGACAGGTCTGGAGTCTCTTTTTACCTGTCTCTCAGGCTGGACAGAGGTGGACGGGCCGTCTTGTCTCAGTGTGCTAGTGCCGCGTGGTACCGTTGATCTCACATGGAAAGCAGAGAGAGAGAGAGAACGGGATGAAGAATAGGAGGCGACAGAAAGGAACACACAAGGGAAAGGAAGATAAATCTCTGGCTGGAGTCTCCGTGGTGGGGTAGCGATAGCCGGGTGTCCCTGCTGATGTGCTGAGGTCTGGGTTCATGATCGCGTGATGACTTTTGAGATCCACGGGCAGAGGACAAAGTCTCTGGAGTGGAGCGGAAGCCTGAAGGCCTTCCCTCTCCTCCAGGAATCCCTCCATTGGCCACCCTTCTCCTCTCCAACGTCCCTTTTTAGAGGCTCCAGAAGGTAGGCCGCCCTCTCATTATCTTGCCCACCAGTTAGGCCTAACTTCCAACATGGCAAGTTGGATCAATTAACTTCCAGTCCCACGCTCTTTGTGTCCCAGGGAAGGGCGGAGCACCATTACTGAGTTCTAGCAGGAGAACTTTTTGTTTGGACCAAGTCTTTCTATTTGCTACGTTTACTGACTTTTGGAAACAATTTTACGCAACAGGCCGAGTTGCGCTTTTGTTACCGCTTCCCATCCACTTCTGGAATTATAGATAATGGGACCATTTTGCAATGCTCACATTTCGCACTGTTCGGCCTACAGCTGTGATGCCACTCCAGGGTCCTCTCGGGACCTGAGATGCCAGGCAATGCTCCCGCTACACATTCAGGCTCGGGAAGCAGCACTGAAGGGGTTAAAGGCAGTTTGGAAGTGGGCTGAGTGCATTGCAGCGTGTCGGGTTCTGCATGCTTGTTGGTCACGTGCCTGAAAGATGCTTTTAACACTTTGCAATAACCGATGATTCCAAACCGGCCAGGCTCACCCTCTGCCGCTGAGAGACAGGCCTGGCTGATGGGCTTGAAGGCCTGACGGAGAATCAGCAGCTCCTGGTTTGTAGTGCCGGCCCTGCGCCTTGACTCACACGTGGCCTTGGTGATTCACTCTTTCTTTGAGTAGAACAGAGATAACATTACTTAGGAGCTTTGCGAACCTTGGGTTTTATCTTCCCTCCCTGCAGGGCTGGGGTGAGCAGTCATTATCATGAGTTGCATTATATTGCACTAATGACCTCCACAGGCCTCAGTGGACATCTGGGCCCTATTATGCTCAGGGCTGTACATACAAGGAAGAGACAATCCCTGCCCGAAAGAGCCAACAGTCTAACCAAAAGGTGGGGGAGAGCATGGATTATTATTCCCATTTTAAAGGTGGGAAAACTGAGGCACCGAGCACTTAAATGACCTGATTAAGGTCATATTTGTGGCAAAGTCAGGATTTGACTCCAGATCACCCTTGTCGTCGTGTCCGTCCCCCCCCCCCCCCCCCCAACTGGGCATCCTTCTGTGGTTAGGTCATGTCTGTAAAGTACTTTGAGCAGAAGTGTTTAGCATTATCATTATTTGGTATACTAGTAAATACAAAGCTTATGCTTCAATACCACTGTTAGTCTATAAGGTGCCACAGGACCCTTTGTCGCTTCTAGTAAATACAGTTATTCTCTTTGAAAAGGGCTATATGTGTGGAAATCATGTTTTCAGTAAGAATATATGTAAGAATAGATTTTATATATAAGCGCCACTAATTCTAAATGGAACATGAGCCATCTGAGGCCTGGTCCACCCGGGGGGCGGGGAGGGGCGGTCGATCTAAGATACGCAACTTCGGCTACGTGAATAACGTAGCTGAAGTCGAATATCTTAGATCGATTTTTAAAAGTACTTACCGCGGTCCACACGGCAGCAGGCAGGCTCCCCCGTCGACTCCGCTTACGCCTCGCGCGGAGCTGGAGTTCCGGTGTCGACGGGGAGCGGCTCTGGGATCGATTTATCCCGTCTAGACGAGACGCGATAAATCGAGCCCAGAACATCGATCGCTACCCGCCGAATCGGGCGGGTAGTGTGGATGTAGCCTGAGTGAGGTTAAATTTAAACTAACTAAAGATGGCAATTAAAACATGTCCTTCAAAGAAACGACATAAAAAACTAGCCTGCCTTAGCTCCACAGCCACCAGGGTCCCTTTTCGACCGGATGTTCAAGCAACTTTGATAGGGCTTGGTTAGATTTGTTTTATACAATCGTTTAATTTCAGTTTTAATGTGCTGACTAACTTGTTTTTGCTCCTTTTCTCTGGTGTATGCTAACCAATAGATTTCCAGACTTTGACATGAGCTTCTTAGCATGTTTGCCATGGAGCTAAGCAAACCAAGGTGCCCCTGTGTACCAAGCCCCACGCCTGGTGTTTAATGTTGGACAGTGGCATGGTCTTGGCAATGCCTTTGGCTCTTTGGGCCCATATAATCCATCGAAATGAATACAACTCGCCCATGAATGGGAGCTCTGCAAAGTCACAGACTTTAAACGGTGTCCCATTATTGTTATTCTGATGAATGAATTTGGTGCTGATGAAAGGAGCTGGCTTGGACAAGCTCATTCCCCTGTTTATCCAGAGCGCAAGGCGCCCACAGACAATGGCAGTGACCGCGGTGCCCGGTTCCCTGTGCTGCCCGCATGGGCGGAGATTGGGGGGGAGGTATAGGGGGGAAGCATTGCTCCCCCAAACAGTGTACCGTGATAGTGTGGGAGGGTGCAATTTAAAGGTGGGGGAGGGGGCACGCGACAGCCCTATGTGTGGGTCTGGATCTACAGAGGTTTTCAAACAGAGGGGTGTGGAGGAACTTTGTGGGGGCGAGCAGCAATGCCAGGCAGTTTGGGCTCGGGGAGGGGCTCGGGGTGGGACTGCCACCTCCCTCCCCGACTTGCTTATTAAGTAGACTGTACATTAAGTACCACTAAATCCGGGAGTTAGACCTACACCTATTATTAATAGTATTAAGCCTCCTGCCCCCCTCTCCCAATATAGAAACTAGGCCTATGGCTGTGCCACAGACCAGAACTACAAGGGAATGGCAGCCTCAAAGCCCCATTGAAGCTGCCTTTCCAGCCATAGCGTTTAAGGCCAGAAGGGATTATGAGAGCATCTCGCCCAACCTCCTGTATAACACGGGCCACAGCATTTCACCCAGCTACCCCTGTACTGAGCCCAGTGACAGGCGCCCAGCCTTGATTAGAAGACAGCAAGATTTGGAGAATCCACCACTTCCCTTGGCAGTGAGTTCCAGGGCTTAATCACCCTCACTGTTTAAAAAGTGCCCAATTTCTCCTTTGAATTAGTCTGGCGTTCCGCTTCCAGACGCTGTATTTTTTGTTATGCCTTTCTCCAAAATAGTGCCCAGCATTTTCTCAAGCTTCTTTTTGATAAACTGAACAGTTGGAGCTCTTCAAGTCTCTCATTGTAAGGGCTTGTTTGAAACAGCCCTGCATTAAAGCACACTAGCGACCCTCGAGCGCACACCAGCAGGATCTACCTGGACCAAATAATATGCAGTCTCTCTTTCTACCTTACTGAGCTGGGGTGTTTGTGACTGTACTAAATGCACTAATAAATTATTTGTAAATATAGAAGAGTTCCTACTGCGTGAGTGTTGCAACCGTGCGCATTTGGGTTCCCAACGAGGTAGTACTTTGAATAATACTGGGCCTGATCTTGGGACGAGAACCTGTCACCCTCCAAGGGATAACTGGGAATTCTTACATAATCAATGTAATTAATATACATAATCGACAGATCAGGCTGCACTGTGTAACTAGATGCATAACACCAGTCCTGAGAATGCCCAAACGGGGTGTGCCTTCACTACAGCATTAGCCCAGCCTGGGTGGAGCAGTCCCAGCACAAAGCTCTACCCGTGCCCAACCCGTGTGGCTGCGTCTGCAACAGAGCTGGGCTGGATTTCTAGCAGGCTACTAGCCCATGGTTCTTAGTGGTGCATTGACCTGGGCCACTGTATGAATACACCCACAGTTTATAGTGGGAGATCCCCGTCCATCCAATCCCCTCCACTGCTAGCCTCTCAGTGATATCCTCATAGAACTGATTATTTCAGACACAGTTCCCCAAAGGAAGGGTGTTGCCAACGTCACACCACGGCCTTCCCACAAGGCCCATAGCCGCTGCTGGCCAGGTACAGCATGCTGGCAGGAGGTTTCTTGACCGGTGTCTCTGTTCACATGCACTGGAAGTGCAGCAGAAATGGAGCAGGCAAATGTGAGATTTAAACACGGTGCAGAAGAAAGTACAGCCCCTGTGGAATTGTGGGATAGGACGGGAGGCCTAACAGCACCTGGGCTTGATTAGCCTGTCTTTTCCCTGCAATGTAAGTGGGTTGCCAGCCTGGGCTAATGTAAAACCCGAGCTACCAGACTTAAAGCCCCCACAAACCTGAGCTGGCGGTTCTCCTGTGTGAAGCGGGAGAAGTGTTAGGGGCCATGCCCAGGATTCAGCAGAGGTAGGTTAGAACCCCTTCCTCACCGAGTTCGGTGTCTTTAAAGAGGCAGAAAAGGAGGAAGTTTGTGGGCTGGCAGTGAGTGAAAACATCTCTGTGGGCTAAATCGTAGCATGCTCCGTCACACTGAGCAATACTTTCCACCAGGCTAATAGTCCTGTTTCAAGAGTACTGCTGGCAGGGCCAGCTGAGTCATGGTGGCAATGCAGCCATTCATTAGCAGTAGCAATTAGTGAAGCCCAATGAATCATTACTCGTATCGTTCGTATTGTATTGCGGTAGTACCAAGAGACCCACTCATAGTCCATGACGCCCTCGTGCTTGGCCTTGTATAAACATGTAACAAAAAGACAACTTTGGCTAGGGGGACCGTTCTCCCCTAACACAGAGCATTGTGGGAGTTATCAGTATTTATGTATCAGAGGGGTAGCCGTGTTAGTCTGGATCTGTAGAAGCGACAAAGAGTTCTGTGGCACCTTATAGACTAACAGCTATTGGAGCATAAGCTTTCGTGGGTGAATACCCACTTCTTCGGATGCACTTCTTTCCACTGCTTGCATCCGAAGAAGTGGGGATTCACCCACGAAAGCTTATGCTCCAATACCTCTGTTAGTCTATAAGGTGCCACAGGACCCTTTGTCGCTTCTACAGTATTTATGTAGTTAGGTACCTGTGCTGTGGTAGTACCTAGGAGCCACAGTCATGGACCAGAACTCTATTGCACTAGGGGCTGGACAGATACAGAACAAAGCGTTGGTGTCTTCAGCCTTTGTTGCAGTTTTGAACTTTTTGCAGGCAGCCTGATCATCCTGGTTCTTACCTTGCTTTTCACCCTGATCTGAAATGGCTTTTTGAGCTCCTCCAGGCTGCTTGGCTTTGCTTTGTAACAGTGCCACTGGAGAGAGAGACTCTCAGCCAGTCGCCCTTAGTGAAGTTTGCAGAGTGAGGCAATTTTCAGAGCGGCCCAGTGTGGTTGCCAAAAGGTTGCAAACGCAGGAGCTGGGACGGGGGAGCACTTTAAAGCACCTGGGAAACTATCCTGACCCCTGTAAAGCAACAGGAGTGTCTGGAGACCTGTCATGAGAAACGCCACCTGGTTTGTGTTGCCTTTCACATTCACAGTGCTTATTTTCACATCCTACCGTTAGAATGCAGTGCCTCCCGTTTACTGCCAGGGCACACAGCTGGGTTATGGCCGAGATTTGCATTAGAAAGGGGACCCTGGGCAGTTAAATCTCCAGTCTTTGGGGGCGTTGCTTTTGGCTTTTCAGATGCAAACAGCATTTGCTTGATTAGCCGCTGGTGATGGTTGGGTTACATTCCTGGAGAATCTTGTCTCCCCTAACCAAGCAGCCTCTCCAATAGCTGTGCAGTAATAGAAACAAGTGGGGAGAATTCCAGGAATGCTTGTAGCATTGAAGGTGAAGTGGGGGCTGCACATTTCTGCAGCCCAGTATTCAGCTAAGCATCCTCAGTCCCAGTCACCTGCTCTTAGTACAGTGTGGGGAGGGATAGCTCAGTGGTTTGAGCATTGGCCTGCTAAACCCAGGGTTGTGAGTTCAGTCCTTGAGGGGGCCATTTAGGGATCTGGGGCAAAAATTGGGGATTGGTCCTGCTTTGAGCAGGGGGTTGGACTAGATGACCTCCTAAGGTCCCTTCCAACCCTGATATTCTATGACCAGCACAGGGCGATCCCTCTACTCCTGCAGCTACCGTGCTGTTATGAGCTCACTAGCTCAGTGGGAGCTGGCCTGAGCATGTCAATGCAAGCTGGGAACCACACTCCTAGCACAGCCCCAGTGTGCGAGCGCTCAGCCACTGCACCGACGGGGCCCCGGAGAGATTATTGCTCAGTAACCTACACCCACCAGGGAAGGCAGGCAGGAGTCTCCTCTCCAGCAGGAGTAGAGCTTGAATGCTGCTAATAGTAATTCATGAATGTGACAGTCCCTTTAGATGACACAAGCCCTTTAAAGGCGTGGTGCCATGTTCAGTTTCTTACCCTTGTTTTAAAACAACCCCAAACAATGGGGATCGCTCTTGGCTTTGGCTACCACAGAAACCCCCCGTTCATTATTATGAAATTGCCTACCTCAGGAGGGCCCTATCTGCCCTTGGAGCAGAACTGTCCCCCGTATTGCAGCTGGGGTTCTGGATAGGGTGACCAGACAGCAAGTATGAAAAATCGGGATGGGGGTGGGGCGTAATAGGAGCCTATATGAGAAAAAGACCCAAAAATCGGGACTGTCCCTATAAATCGGGACATCTGGTCACCCTAGTTCTAGACCAGGCTCCCTTCACCAGTGTTGGCAGGGGGCTGGGTTGAGAACTATGTTATAATAAAACAGGGCTATGGGGCTAGCAGGAGGGCAGGGGCATAGCCTACAGCCTCGGTTAACTAGCTACCTTTTCTGAAGACAATAGCCCAGACTACACAGAGCCCAGCTACCAACAACTGTACTGGTTGTGTGTGCATAGCTATCATGGTTCTGACTCTAATATGGACAGGGCCAGTGCTGTGTGACTTAACTAATGTTTGTAAAGCACTGGAGATGCTTGGGTGAAAACGCCACATTATTCGTACCCCCAAACAGGGGACTTGAGCTGCAAGTACTCAGCTTTGCACTCACAATTACAGACCTGTGCAAAATAGACCTGTAGAAAAGGAGCCTTTTCTTTTGAGTCATCAATTCCTGGGGTTTAAGACCAGAAGAGACCATTAGATCATCTAGTCGGACCTGCTGTATAAGAAAGGACATAGAATTTCACCCAGTTATCCTTGTATTGAGTCCAGTAACTTGGGTTTGGCTAAAGCGTCTGTTCCTGAATAGCATCCAGTTTTCATCTGAAGACATCAAGAGATGGAGACTCCCCCAGTTCCCCTGGTGGAGAAATGTCCTGTATGTTTTCAGTTTGGTGTTGCAGCATGTCGGGGCAAGATTTCCACAAGTGACTAGTGATTTGGGGTGTCTTTGTTTCTGCAGGCCCAGTTTAAGATACCGTTGATGATCCTTCAGAAAGTATTGAGCACCCGCCCTTGAAAAATCAGGACCCTTTGAGGAATCACTCATCACTTTTGAAACTCTTGGCTTACAGTTACCAGAGCGTTCAAATGAACTAAACAAACAGATATCTACAAGTACACCCAAGCCAGGCAATTCAAATACCTAAAATAGGTAGATCAGCTAATCTCAAAAAAGTCGAATACCTCAATTATATTAAGAATTGTTTCCCTCTGGCTGGCATTTCTAAGTGCGATACATAATTAGATGCCCCAACAAACATAAATTGTCCATAGTCATTAACAGAGGGATGGTTGGATAGGTATGTCAGGTAGAATTATATTATTGTCTACAATAATGTTAAGAATTACTTCCAAGACATTTCAGCCCATTACCTCAGTTGATGAGGGCTCAAGGTATGAGCTCAGGCATCCTAGAAGTAATTGCTAGCAGCAGAGAAGAGATAAGAGTATAACTTCACCTGACAGGGGTAATCTCGTGGGCTACTATGTTAATCTTTACTCAGATAAATCCAAGGAGCCTGGGTTTCTGGATGGGAGTCCAGCTAAACAGGATCTTTCTCTCCTCCTTACTCTTCTAGGGTTAGCAGTCATCCCAGAGGAGCTTTGCCCTGGAGTTTTCAGGTCTTGTCACTTCTGTTGAAGTGATTTGTATAAGAATTCTTGTTCAATGAGAGATTTCTTCTCCCCCACCCCTCTCAGCCCACCCCAACGCCGGCAGTGACTAGCTACAACAAATTCATTGGATTATTTACGTTAGGGGCCTGCCATCTAGCAATGGGCCAGCTCATCGCCTGGGGTAAATCATCATAGCTCCAATGAAATCAATGGCATGATGCCAGTTTACACCAATTGTGGAACTGCTCTAATGCTGGCAGAAATTAAGGAGATTACCAGGAAACCAGAAAAAGAGAGAAAGATCTTTACTTTCCATGCACATTCTTCATAGAAAAGTATGTGGATGGTCCCATGAAATACAATTGAAATGTTAGCTGGAAAAGATCAGTTTCTCTGGGAGGGGGAAAGGGAGTCAATTTACATATCAGAATATTGGCAAAACCAAAACTCACTTACGATTAAGGATAGCATGAAGATGAAATATGAACTGTGCACATTACGTTAATGAAGTTATCCAGGAGCTGATCCCCATAATGAAATTACTGACCCCGCTCTCGTTAATCAAAGGTCATCACTGCACACCTCAAGGAAGCACCTGAATCTCAATAAAAATGCCACTGATGATGGAGCACAAAACTACCCCTGCAATATATTGAGAGTGCAAACTCGGCCCGGTTTATACCAACAAAGGAAACCATTAGTCAGGCTACGTTTCTGAAATGGAGCATTGATGAGAGCTTTTTTAATTAGTCATCCTCCAGATAAAAACTGTAATTATTACAAATGCACAGCTGGTAATTACACGTACATGGGAGAGGGGGGTCATTTAGCCCATACGCTATCTATTCAGCAGGATCTCTGTTTGAAAGTACAAAGTGCTTAGCTTGGCTTTAAAGGTCTGCTGGGAAACTTGCAATTCCTACTTCTGAAAGGTGACCTTTAAAGGCCAAAAAATATTGTGTTTGTGCTTTTATTTTATTTTATTTTATTGGCATCAAGAAAGTCTGAAAGGTTGTTTATTCCACCCAGGAAAAGATTTTCCCCCCTCTTTTGACATTAGAAAAAGTAGGTCTTGTCTACCTGGATTTTGCTTGGCGGGATCTGTGGCTGACTGAAGAACTAGTGATGTCACCTTACAGGTCCCAAGAGACCATCACCTGGGTCACTTTGGGAGATCTGCTGCAAGGACCCCTGCTTCCGTGAACTTTGGGAGGCACGCAGAAAACTTCCTCTCCTGCAAGCCTTAGAAACTCAGCAGCTGGGCTAGGTGTGGGGTGCCTTGCCCAGCTGCTAAGGACTTGTCTCCACTGCCGAGTTAACTGGACTTAGAGTTTGGATGTTGCCCCAAACTCGAGTCTGTCCACTCACAAGACCCTTCACTTGAATGTGGGGGTGCTTTTAACTCGAGTTAGCCTTCATGACCAGGAGCTATAGGTTAAAGCTCCAGGTAGCACAACTCATTAGCTGCTAACACTACCACTCTGAAGGAGGACGCAGGCTAGTTCCGCTCGAGTGCTGCTAGTCCTCCAATGCCTTCCTGCAGTTCCCCCAGGTGCCCAGGAAGGACAGACCAGTTCTCCACAACCCACTGGGAACGTATTCATGGGGCAGCTCAGCTTAGTGAAGCCCCTGGGATGGGCCCCGAGAAGTCTTAGCACCACACGTGAGTGAGGGCACACCAGTGTAGACCAGCAACCCCCGTGTTGTTTGCACCAATGCCGCGCCCAAGCTCGGCTGACTCAAGAGGAGTCACTTAGGTGCAGAGGGCTGGAGTTAACTCTGCTGTGAGGACAGACCCTAAGGGCTTGTCTACACTACCTGCCCGATTCGGCGGGTAGCAATCGATCTTTTGGGGATCGATTTATCGCGTCTAATCTAGACGCGATAAATCGATCCCAGAACGCGCTCCCATCGACTCCGGTAATCCACCCTGACACGAGGAGGAAGCGGAGTCGACGGGGGAGTGGCAGCCTTCGACTTTGCAGGGTCCACACTGCGAGGTAAGTCGAGCGAGATACGTTGACTTCAGCTACGTTATTCACATAGCTGAAGTTGCATACCTTATATCGACTCCCCCTCCCCCCGTAGTGTAGACCAGACCTTAGTTATCACCTTACAAATTGCACAGGAGCTCTGCCTTCAGGGACTCACAAAGTCTTCAGGGACTGAGGCAAGAGCTCTAAGGGTGTGTCCGCATTGCAGTTAGGCGGTGCAATTGCATCTCCTGAACACAGACCGGAGCTAGCTTGAATCTAGCTAGCTCTGGTACCAATAGCAGTGAATCCACAGCAGCACGGGCTTCAGCGCAGGATGTACAAGTCTGCCTGCTACAACTTCAATACATGCTACACATTCGACTGGAGTCTTCTCACACCCTAAATTCACTAGATAGCTCAGCCAGCCATGCGTGCATTTGTAGTGAATACTTCCTTAGTGACACGCTTTGGCCCTGACTCTCCAACTGGATCTCATGGCTAGGAGCCCTGTGCCAGTGCAGGCTTACATTGATTTCTGTGAGTTTCAGGATGGGCGCAGGAATCTGCCTGCATTGAGCCGATTGCAACATAAATGAGTTTAGCAAAAATAACATACTTGGCATGCTCCCTCTGCAATTTTCAAAGGCTAATAGCTCAGTCCTATCAAAACCGATCTTCTCTGGAATAACAAACAACACTGCTCCTCAGTGAGGGTGTATTTCCATACCAAATGTCACCTACCAAGATCTTAGTGTTGCAACTGTAGGGCTGTTAAAAAAATTGCCCGGAATGGATTTATTTTCCTAATGTGAGAAATGACAGAACAACGAGTAATGGTCTCAAGTTGAAGAGGGGGAGGTTTAGGTTGGATATTAGGAAAAACTTTTCACTAGTAGGGTGGTGAAGAACTGGAATGGGTTACCTAGGGAGGTGGTGGAATCTCCTTCCTTAGAGGTTTTTAAGGTCAGGCTTGACAAAGCCCTGGCTGGGATGATTTAGTTGGGGTTGGTCCTGCTTTGAGCAGGGGGTTGGACTAGATGACCTCCTGAGGTCCCTTCCAACCCTGAGATTCTATGATTCTATGTATTTCCCTCCCAATTTGTTCTCTGAAAAGGCTGGACTGTTTTCATTTAAATTTTCCAAACAAGTTCATCTGTGTGCAGTGACAAGACTTTAGAACAATAAGCTTCCAAGGTGAGATGGAAGTTCTGGAAATTTATGATAGACTGAAAATGGGTGCGGGGAGGGGAGGTGGAATGGAAATTATTAATGAACCTTAACTAGTGCTAAGGAAGGCCCTGTTACTCTGTGGGAGAATAGTCATATATTACATGGCAGAAACCTCAGTATTTTGCATCAGGCCATCTGCAGACTCAAGCCAACGTCCCTGAATGGCTGTATGTCTAGTTTGCTTTTTGAAGGTTATTTTCCCAGTCATAAGAGCTGGAGGATTAATCTTTTTTTTTTTTTTTTAACGTGACAGTTCACAATTGCAAGGCAACAAAATCAAAAGGACAATTAGGTGGCAATTCCTGCAGTCACATAAACGTGTTAGACACGGTTATGTAGTGCAGTTGCAGACACGCCCGCCAATGGCAATAGTGAAATCTGAACTTTGTAACGTTCTTCTGATGTAGGGTCTGATTCCCAGAGGTGCCGAGTGCTCCCAGCGCCTGCCGGTTTCAGCGGAGCTGCCAGTGCTGTTCGCATCTCTGGCAGCCAGGCTTCCCTTGATGTCCGGTACCGGGAAAGCAGACTTGAAGAGTGAAGTCCAGGGAAGGGACATGACAGCAGCAGTCAGAGAACCTCCTCCATGCTATCACTCCGATGTGAGCTTCAGCCCTGCTCCAGAGAACCAGAAGGGAAGCTCAGTCTCCAGAGCCCAGCAGCTCCAGGGGTAAGAAGGATGGCACAGTGACTAGGGCACTAGCCCTCAATTCCCTGCCCTGTCACAGACTCTCTGTGTGACCTTGGCCAAGTCATTTAGCCTCTGAGTCTCCCTCTCCCATCTGCACCATGGGGATAACAGCTCTTCCCTGCCTCACGGAGGGGTGTGGGGCGCTCAGACACTGTGGTCATGGGGACCATCAGACAGATGGTGAAGAAAGCTACGAGTGTGAGCAACCCCTTGGCTTAAAGGATGGCTGTAACCTGCACATCAAGCACTTACCAATGACTCCTCCTGCCACTGAAAAGGGGGTGCTGCCAGGGTTCTGAATGAAGATGTTTTAAAGCCAGCATTTGCCCTGTTACGGGGGAGCTGCTGGAACTCTGTGGAGAGAGATGAAGAAGGGAGCAGCGATCCACAGGGGCGGGAAGACAACTTGGTTCCAAATGGAGACAGCACCCTGACCAGGTCTGATCTTTTCATGCAGCCCGTTAACCAGGGCCATGATTCAGAGAGCAAGGGGGTGCTGGAGACATATGGCCCCATGGCAGCACACAGCAGCAAGGCTGTCCAATAAAGCAGCAAGACCCAACTCGGAGGCGCTTAAAAATGCCAAGACTTATTTTAAATAAATGAATAAAACATTAAAACCAGCAAGAAGAAGAAGGTATGCTGCCCGTATCATAACTCCAACGGGGCCAGGCTCCTCCAGGGAATCCTTTCCCCTGCACGTCTAACTCTCAGCTGGAAGCCCCAGGAAGTTTTATAGAGGGCTCCCTACCCAGAACCCTTTGTGGAGAAGGGAATTCCCACCCCTAGCTGGCTGGGTGATTGGCAGCCCATCCAGCCAATCAGCTGTGTTTCTCTGTCCTGGCTCTGAGAAGAATTTCACCCCATCACAGGCCCTAAAGAATAAAAGTTGTCCACTCTTAGTAAAGCTGCAACATGCAGGCAATGCTGCCATTCTTTACATTGCACAGAGAGCCGGGAGCCTAAAAGGTGGATATTAGGGTGTGACTATTCACCTGCAGTACAGGGGACAACACAAAAGAGCTAGAGGGAAAGGAAGCCGTGGACATAGCTAGGAGGGGGCAGAGCGGGTTGGAGAGTTCGCCAGCAGCACTACAGTAGCTTCATCTATCTAAAACAGAACTATTGGAGCCTACACAGAGCTCTTCTTCAGGTCTGGGAAACACACTGCTCAATACAAGGAAGAACAGATCGTTTAGCATAATTAGTTAACACAGATTCCAAGGGACCATTCAAGGTGAACTGACCCCTTACCATAAAATAGAATATCAGGGTTGGAAGGGACCTTAGGAGGTCATCTAGTCCAACCCCCTGCTCAAAGCAGGACCAATCCCCAATTTTTGCCCCAGATCCCTAAATGGCCCCCTCAAGGATTGAACTCACAACCCTGGGTTTAGCAGGCCAATGCTCAAACCACTGAACTATCCCCACTGCTATATCGCTCCTTCCTGCAGGGTGGGGGGGGAAGGAGAGCAAGGTAAAAAAAAAGAAAAAGCTAGGGGTGGGGTTGTTAGTGGGTTACAGCTTGTTGAATTAAGCCATAATTCCGGTGTCTCTGTAGTCCATGATTTTTAGTGTCTAGCAGAGTGATGAATTTAAGCTCCCAAGCTCATCTTTTGAAGGTGTTATGCAGGTTTCCTTTGAGGAGGAGGACTGAGAGGTCAGACACAGAGTGATCACTTCATGGAAAGTGTTCACTCATAGGTGACAGGGTGTTTTTGTCTTTTATCATTTTCCTGTGTGAGTTCAGAGCTGTGTTTCTCCAGCAGTGATTCAACACTCAAGACAAAAGCTGCATTTTCTCTTTGAAGTTCTTTTCTCTTCCCTTTTGTGCATGTTTGTCTTGTTTTGTCTTCCAGGATCAGACTTTAACAAGAGCTGCGGGCATCTCAATTAACTTTCTCTCTTTTCCAAGGATAATTATTACCATCTTTAATACCATCTAAAAGACTGTCAAAGGGAATGTCTTCCTTCTAAAGACTCTCTACAGCCAAAGGGAAAGGGAACGAGGTATACTGTTAAAACAAAAGCTTTACTTAATACTTTACATTTCAAATGCTTTAGCTATTTTTACCTCCTGTTCTGGATCTTTAATAAAAGCATTAAAGGGTGTTTAATGGGGTGTTTACCATGGTACTAAGCATCTTGCAGTCTCTGTATGTGGAATCCCAAACCTTGGTTCAAACTGTGCAGAGACAGGGTCGTGTTAACATCTTTGACTCTGTGCCCATTTATTCCATCCAAATAACACAAAAGGACCTCAAAGTGCTTTTCATACCACTTACGCCTCACAGCGCCCCTGTGAGATCAGTGTTATCATAGCCGTGTGTGGCTGGTTGGACCAAGGGTGACTTGCCCATGCTCACAAAGTGAAAAATCCACACCCCTGAGCGACATAGTTACACTGACCTAACCCCCCCTTGTAGACAGTGCTATGTTGGCGGGAGAGCTTCTCCCATCCACAATACTACCATCTCTCAGGGAGGTGGATTAACTAGACCAATGGGGGAAGCCCTCCCTTTGGCATAAATCGCTGCATGTGAAGACAAGGCCTAGGGTTTTTCCAAGTGCTTCCCCAGCTGTTGGAGGGGAGCTCACGCACCAAAGAAGGCATTCAGATAGTCCAGTGATTAGGGCGGTATAAGAACTTGAAGGAAATCGAAGCTCAAACCTTCTGGCCTGCTTGCTTGAGACTTGAATTCCTCGCCTCGTCTCTCCCATTCTTGACCAGCTGGCTCCTCTGGCCTACAGCTCTCTGACACCTGTCCAGCCCTTGCTGCTCTTCTCTACTCTGCTGCTTCTCAGGACCATGATTTGGAGTCTGGTATGTGCCAAAACAGCCTTTCCTCCATTAGGCGTTGTAGTAGGAAGAGAGCTTGAGACATAAGCTCTTGTGTTGGAGGCCTGGTGCGAGGCCTGAGGCCTGAACTAAAGTAGGGGTCAAAATATTGCTGATATAAAGCAAAGTTAAGTTGCGAGCAAGAGGCAGGCCCTGCTCGCAGAATCTGGCAAGCCCAGGGTTGATAGTGCAGAAACACACGTTCCTAAGAGGTGCTAGGCACAAGAATACACGCAACACACTCCAGAAGGGTGGGACCAGAGCACTAGGTTGGAAGCACCGGCCCTGGGTGTGTGGATGCCTGGGAGGAGGGCTGGGCACGTCGATGGAGCCCGAGTTGTCTCGCCGGTCCAGACGGCCCCAAGCGGGTCTGAGCCAGGTTTTGCTCTGCACACACGGGGGCCCTCCCAGGCTCCTGTTGTCCGAGGTTGTGTGTGCTCCGGCATCACCGCATTGGAAAGGGCCAGGGGAGGAGGGACTGCTATGCAATTGGCTCCTTTTCCTCTGCTCTTGGTGGCGGAACCTGCCTCCAGTCGGGGCTGGGGAGGGAGCTCCTGCTCAGCCCCCGCTTTCTGCTCCTCCGTCAGCTCAGCCTTCTGCAAAAGTGTGGGGGGGAGGAAATGCCCGTCCCCCACCAGGAGTGGGGCCCGCAAGATCCAGCTACAGCGCCAGACACCAGACGCCTGAGCGCACGGGATCTCCTGCCCGGGGCAGGCTGGAGCACTGCTTCCACGGCACCGAAGCAGTGTGCTCGCCACATCCGTGCTGCTTCCCCAAGGCCTAGCCATATGCCCTGGTGTGGGGTGAGCTGGGGGGTGGGCGGGCAGGAAAACGAGCTGTCATAAATATAAAGGGAAGGGGGAGAGGGTCTGATGCAGATAAAATCCTCTTACCAGTAAAGGGTTAAGAAATGCAGGTAACCAGACCGACACCTGACCTGGCTGGCATCTGACCAATAAGGGGACAAGATACTTTCAGATCTTGGGAGGGGGAAAGCTTTGTGTGTGGGTCTTTGTCAGACTCAGCGTGATCTTGGAGTTAGAAGGAACCAGTCATCTTTTCATCAAATCCTCACTTTTCTAAAGTAAGTCTAGTCAGCATAGCGAGTAGATTTCTGTTTATTTTGCTTGGTGTGTGTTCCCTGTGTTAGAGGAAGGGGTTATTCCTGTTTTTTCTGTAACTTTAAGGTTGTACGGGGGAATCCCTTTGAGTTTGGAAATTGAGTACCCTGTAAATTAGTTACCATCCTGATTTTACAGAGCTGATTTTACCTTCTTTGTTTTAATAAAATCCTTCTTTTAAGAAGCTGACTGTTTCCTATGGTGTTAAAAACCCCGGGGGTGGTTTTTTTTAGATCACTGTGTACCAATTGGTTAGAAGATTATTCTGAAGCTTCCCAGGAAAGGGGGGTACGGGCTTGAGAGGATATTTTGGGGGGAAAGAGAAACTTCAAGTGGTTTCCTTTCCTGGATTCCTGTTTAAACACACTTGATGGTGGCAGTGGAAGAAGCATTTCTCAGGGTGCAGGGAATTTTGTACCTTGGGGGTTTTAACCTAAGCTGGTAAAAATAAGCCTAGGAGCTCTTCATGCGGGTCCCCACATCTTTACCCTAGAGTTTAGAGTGGGGAGGCAACCCTGACACAAGCAATGAAGAGCACAGAGCAAGCGCTTGGCTGGCCTCGTCCAGCCACGTGTGGCCCCGAGGAAAGTGGCTGTTTCTGGGGTCTCAGAGGGATGAGCTAGGGCAGTGGTGGGTAATCCACTGGTGGGCCACCAGACAGTTTGTTTACATTCGCAGGGCCGCCCGCAGCTCCCAGTGGCCGCAGTTCGGAAAAAAATGTCCCCGACGCCCGAGGTGGGGGCTCTGACGGCCCAGCCCGGCCCCGGAGCACGAAAAGGAAAAAAGGATCGGGCCCAAGAGAGACAGGGGCCCTACCTACGCGGCAGTCCAACTGGGGCTCACCATTCCCCTCTGCGGCGATGTGGGGAGGCCGGGGGAGCCCGGGATTCGGTCTGGAGGGCCTGGGAGTTGGTAAGGGAAAGCAGGTGAATCGTTCCCGGCCAATGGGAGCTGCGGGAAGCAGCGCGGGCTGCAAGGATGTGCAGTCCCTTCACGACTGACCCTCTGCCAGGCCCCAGGTGAGGGTCTGGCTGGTAGCTAGCCCGCTCAGGAGGGCGTACTCCTGCAGGCCAACAAGGGAAGGGAGGCAGAGCTGGGGAATCGGCAGCTGGGAGCGGAGAGCCAGGCCACTGGCACTGTGCACGGGGATGGTAGGGAGGGATCATCAGCTGGGGGGTGTCACTGTGACTGCTGGGGGGCCAAAGGCTACAAACAGCTTGTGAGGGTTAAACACCCGACTATCCAACACTGCCTGTGTCATGTCCAGCCCCCTGGGCACACAGGCTGGCTTTGCCACTGGGCCTAGGGTGACCAGATGTCCCGATTTTTATAGGGACAGTCCCGATTTTGGGGTCTTTTTCTTATATAGGCTCCTATTACCCCCCACCCCCTCCTGATTTTTCACACTTGCTGTCTGGTCACCCTAACTGGGCCAACTGGTCTCTGGCCACAGGGCCAGAGCTTCCCCTGGGGAAACTCTCTTCACTGCATGAGGGACCGTGCCGCACCTCGAGCGTTGCTCTCCATTTCCAAAGGAAGAGAGGACGCTTATTGTTTAATCGCACCGGGCCGTAGGTGTGCATAGGGCTATAGTGAATACATACAGGCTGGGCTGCATCATGTGGAGCCTGCCATCCAAGGCACAGAGATTTTACCTTTGCAATGGGCACCTGTCCACTACAATGGGTCTGTTCACGTTCTGATCTGAACACTCATTTCCATGCAGCGTCAGAGGGGGAGGGAGGAAACCTGCAGGGGCAAAATCGCCATAGAGGGAGTTGCAAACTGAGGTTGTGAACCAATTAGACAGTGCTCCAATTTCTCAGGGCAGCAGAGCCCTCGTTTACATTTGTATAGTCCCAAGTATTTGGCAGAGATGGGATGGAAATCTGGGGCACTGGATGCTGGAGCTTTTCCAGCCCAGCACGTTCTCCTACGCTTATGCTCCCATTGGTAGAGGCACTCGGATGAGTCTCTGCTCATTAGCATTAATTTCTTTGCCATAAGGGAAATATTTGCTGTTTTTTTCTGATCTATGCCTGTATCCCAGAGATCCAGTCAGTCTCTCAGGGTAAAATTACACAGATCCCAGGTCACTTCTGTGCCCATAATTAATTTCCTCCTGGTGACGACCTCTTTCCAAAAACTTGGAAGGTTTTGAGCATTCCCTTTTGGTGTGTAATAGACCACGCAGGCCAGAGCCGGAGCAGCCATGTGCAAAGGCTGGGAGTCCTTGGAAATCCCACTCGTCCCTGTTTTTCTCTCTGATGGCTGAGCATCCCACTCAGCCCCTGGAGTCTGAGGCAGGGGAGGGGGAGACCTCTCCTGCATTGATCAGGAGAAGTGTCTCTAGTTATAGCCAATTAAGGAGCAGCAATAGCCGTGTCGTCCCTCGGGTTGTGCATATATTTGTCCTGAAGGTTCTACACTGAGGGACCTGAGCCAAGTATGCTTGGCTCCCAACCCATCCCTTCCCTCCTCTGTGCAGGAGCCCTCGGTCCGTACCCTCTCGCTGTCCCCGCTTCCCTTCTTGGAGCATGGAGATGGAACAGACCTATAGGCCGGCCAGCCCATGCTCCTGCCAGGGCAGAGTTGTTCCCAGTTGTTCATTTACTAGCATGGCTAAAACTTTGGCCTCTCGCTCTGACTTCTCCTCATGGATATCCAGCCACCAGCTTACCCGCAACATGGACCACCAATGGTGGGCTCTTCATCTTTCCATCCAACCCTCTCCCCTCCCACCTTCCTCGGTCACTGCGAACAACCCCACTGTTCGGCCTGTCAGTCAGGGCCATAGCCTGGGTGTCATTCATGACTTGGCGCTCTCTCTAGATCCTCACAGTCAGGTTGTGTCCAGATCCCATGGCTTCTAATAGTGCTAATAGTAATACATGTGCCAAATGCTGGGGGCTTCCAGCAGTCCCACTGGCTAAGAGATCCCATTGGTCCCCCACCTATTTAACGGGGCACATTAGCTGGATGGTTCTACTAAAACAATTAGCAGCGAAACATCTAACTGTATTGACATTTACGTGGACAGCTTTAGGTTTCAGGGTTAACAGATGATTGAGGTGACTGGGGCAGTGCACACCTCTCAGAGCTATTTCCCCAGGCTGTCTGCAGACTCAGGAAACAAGAACTGCACTCAACTCAGGTTACAAGGTTAGCACCAGGAGCGCTGAAAACAATCTTTAGCAGGAACGCCTTGATTCCAGGCACCGGTCTGCGGGCTGGGGTGGAGGCCACAGAAAATGCTGTGGCTGAAGAATTGCAGACAGCATGGGCCCCGGTTAGGGCCTTTTCAAAAGGCAAAAGTGGGACACATGCAGAAGCCCCATCCCAGCGAGGCCCAGCCCCTGCTCCTCCTCTTCCCCTGAGGCCCTGCCCCCTGACCAGGCCAGAAGCCGGAGCCAGGCTGTGGTAACAGCCGCCCAGGGAGCCCAGGCTGCTGTGGGGAGCCCCAGACTCTCCACCTGCCCTGGGTCACTGGGAGGGCCGGGGTGCCTGAGAGCACTTTTCATAGGTACCTTTTTAATTTTCAGGTTATGAAAGCGCTCCTGATGGAGCCATATCGGCCTCTTGCTAGTCTTCCTCTCTTTCCTCCTCATCAGGATAATATGCAGTTGTGCCGTTAATACTGTCTCCTTGAGAAACTGCCAGCTCTCCTGAACACGAAGAGCCCCAAAGGAAAGCTCTGTGTGGCTCGAAAGCTTGTCTCTCTCCCCACCAGAAGTTTGTCCAATGAAAGATATTACCCCACCTACCCCTGTCTCTCTAATAGCCTGGTATTGACACAGCTACAACACTGCATACAGCTCTCCCGAACTCCTTTTCCCTTAGGTTTTCTTCCTACGGGACCTTACCTACTAGTTCTTGGAGTATGGTGAAGTGTGCTTGTTTAAAGTCCATTGTCCTCATTCTGCCGTTCTCACGCCTCCCTTTCCTTAGACCAGGGGTCTCAAACTTCATTGCACCGCGACCCCCTTCTGACAACAAAAATTACTACACGACCCCAGAAGTGGGGGGGAACCAAAGCCTGAGCCTGTCTGAGCCCCACTGCCTGGGGTGGGGGGGCCAAAGCCTGATCCCCACCGCTCTGAGCAGGGGGCCAAAGTTGAAGCTCAAGGGCTTCAGCCCCAGGTAGAAGGCCTGCAAACTGAGTCCCGTCGCCCAGGGCTGAAGCCCTCGGGCTTTGGCTTCGGCCCTGGGCAGTGGGGCTCGGGCTTTAGCCCTGGACCCCAGCAAGTCTAACGCCAGCCCTGGTGACCCCGTTGAAAGGGGGTCGCAACCCACTTTGGGGTCCCAACCTACAGTTTGAGAACCGCTGCCTTAGACCTTTGGAGCGGGGATAAAAAAAAGGTGGGACAGAATTGTCCTCCATGTACTTGGGGATTCTTTGGTGCAGTCTCATAAGATAGGAGGTTGCCTAATAAAGGGAATCTCTTGTACAGGTTTCGCTTGCTGCATTTTCATACTCATGTAGATTGAGTCAAATGGATGCCCATGAATAATGTTCCCCATTCTTCTTCACCACCATCATCATCATCATCAAGACAAATCCCAAAGGGATGTAGCCTCTTTGCAGATCAAACACCACCACGTTTGATCTCTAGCTAGGTCCTTAAGGTGGTCCGGCTGGATGTTCAGTTTATGTCCCTCATTGGCCATCTTATCACAGCACTAAAGCTTTTGGTGGCCATCTGATCACTGGCCAGGTAGTGGCATTCCTAGGTAAACACACTTCAGAATTTGTTTGTCTTCCATCCTAATAATATGTCTCCTTACCAAGCAAGCTGCTAAAACGGAACCAGTGCTGATGGAGGTGGCTGCTGGTTATGACTATGAATACCCTCATTTCTGAGCTTGTCCTGATGTATAATATGGAGCAGCTGATGAAGATGATGAGAATTGAAAATGTCCATCCGCCGATCTTCAGCCTTCCTCAGTATCCAGGTTTCATGGCCGTACAATAGAGTTGTACAGTCTATAGATCTGCAGCTTCTTAGCAAGCTTAGTGCTACAAAGTACCCACAGAGGCTGCTACTGCAATATGAGTGTCCACATCTTTCAAGCGACCTCAGGCACTGTCTGTTGCTGTCCAAATATTGGGCAGGTGCCTCTTGCTTAATGTCCTGTGCAGAGAGGTTGATACTGAGCCAGTTGTAACCTGGAGTTGGAGGCTGACTGATGATAATGGCCAGGTACTTGGTTTTATCCCGATTCATAAGCAAGCCAATGCACACTGCTTCTTGCCTGACCAGGTCAGCTGTCAGCTGCAGCAATTCGCTAGCCTGAGCCAACCAGGCCGTTGAACATGGTTTTGGTGTTAGTACGTTAGCAATGAGTCTCTGAGTGTAAGCGCTTCTGAAAACCAGGCCCAAGCGGGGCACCCAAAATGAGTGAATGTTTTCGTTAATCGTCTGACCTAACGGGCATATGGCGCATGCTAGAGAGGAGTCAATGGTGGAGAGAGAGAAACAAGGATGAGGAGGCATAGGGAGAAGCAGAAGACATGGGAAAAGGAGGTAAAGGAATGACTCCCACCACTTTTTAATGCGAGGCACAAGACACACGGGCAAAGGACATGTGCAATGCATCACATAGAGTAAAAAAACCTTATATATGCAAGATGGATAAAGGCACCTCCAGGAACTGATTGTTTCAGATGTTCTAGGAACAACAGGAATCTATCATCTAGTGGAAACCCTTCTGCTAAGTGGTCGTATTTCCTGCGCTCCTGTTCAGGATGTATTGTTGTGGTGGAGGAAGGAGACTGCAGGATATTATGGCACCTTCAAAAGATTGAAAGCCGGGAAGCTCTGAGGCATAAGATGTGAAATTAGGGAAGTGTACCGTGTTCCTCATTATATAGAACATAAACACGTTCACCACACAGTCAAAATAGCCAGACTTGGGCTTGGATTTCAGTTTCTTTGTTGCATTTTATTAGCTCATAGACAGGTATCATCCATTAGGCTAGAGAACGATCAAATCCCTACATTGACTACAGCTATAGGAATTAGTAATGAACCTAAGCAAAGTTAAAGCAAAGGCATCCCAGCCCAATAGAAGGCCCAATCCTGCTGGGTTGAAATCAGTGGCAAAACTTCCATTGACTTCAATAGCAGGAAGATCAGATCTAATGTTATTCATGAACAAATCGTGTCCAATCTTCCTTTTCTTTAAGGCTTCGCATCTGTGCTTTTAGGAAAGCTCCTTATTAAGAGGAGGCAGTGTGGATAGAGCACTGGACCAGAACTCAGGGCTCCTGCATTCTATTCTGGCTCTGCCATTGGCCTGCTGGGGACCTTGGGCATGTCACTTCACCTCCCTGTCCCTCAGTTTCCCCATATGTGAAATGGGGATAATGCTGGTAACCTCCTTTGTAAAGCACTTTGCGATCTGCCCTCCCACATCTCTCCAGTGGCATTGCTGCTGCTGCTGGCATTTAGCACTGCTTTCCTGGAACTCTGACTACTCTTGCCGTGTTCATTGATGGGGAATAGGACTTCTGCCCCTGTGGCTGAAAGCTGCCCTGAGGAGTCCAGGTCTCTGAGCTGAGCTGAGCTGAGGGAGAACAGACAGACCAAAGAGCTGGCGAGGCACGTAGGAGCCGGGCTTTGCAATGCTTCACTCTCTTTGTGGATCCAGCCCGAAGACACTCAGAGCCTTGCTCAAGGTCACACCAAAGCAGAGAGCTGAGCAGAGATGTCTCCCATGCCAGGCTAGTGCCCTATCCACCACACCAGCCTGGGTGTGCTGAACTACCACTGTGATTTAGTGTTTGTATGGTGATAGCCCCCTGAGGCCCCTAGCCCCTTCGTGCTGGGGCCCAGTGCCCTCACATAGCACCAGTGTAAAGCCATGTCTGACCACTGCCGGCCTTTGGTCACTGACACAATCTGGCAATGCCCCTCCACTGGTTATTTCTGGCGTTGACTGTTGCAGCTCCCCTCTCCCCGCCCCCCACTCTCTCTTTCCCCCTCCCCCCCAAACACTCCTACCATTCTGACCAACTCTCCCCGCTCCTTAAATCCCTCATCTTGGCTTCCGCCGCCGTTACAGGAACCCCGGGCCCCCTCCTGTCCTCACGGCCTTGCATCACTTCACTCAGCCATAAGCTTTGCATCCATCTCCCTTGCAGCTCCTCCTGCTCCTAAACCACCATCCCATCTCTGTTGCTGATGCTCAGTTTTGTACATCCTTTTACAAGGCCTGATCCAGCTAGAGAGGCCAAGTCTGTACTGCCCTATACAGCGGGGACAGTCTCTCCCCGTAACCTAGACCAGTCCCTTTCCATCCTCTCCCATGGTGCCTGCCAGCTGCAGACATGTTCTGCTTGTGTTGCACTGTCACGGCTTCATGTTGGGAACCCTCCAGGGGAGGGACTCTGTTACTTGTTTAACATAGCATCATGACTGCACACATGTGATGCGACGTAAATAATGAACGGTGAGGCTGAGTCAGAGGGAAATGTGCCATCAGTACCTTTTCCTGCAGCTCTTCTTCGAATGCTTCTTATCACCAGTGTGCTTAGTTTCAGAGGTGATCACAGCCCAAGGTGAGCTAGCTGCAGTCTTGCAATGCTAAGGTCTTGTGGTCCATGCTGCCTGCGAGAATCAGAGTGCACTGATCAGCCCGGGTGTTGATAATGGCTGTATGAAATGGAAAGGTTTCGCATTGTCAGGAAGAGAGGGAGACCAGGAATCAGAGGTACAGAAGTGGAAGCACACAGGCGTGTTGGCTAGAAGTAACACAAACCTAAAAAGGCTTCTGAGAACTAGAAGTGCTATCCAAGCTGCTAGCGAGAGCTGCCTGGAGAAATTTGGACGTAATCATGTTCCATCAGACTATGTCGCTCTGTCAAAATAAAACTCTTTGTGAAATCAGGCTGATTTTGGTTTGGAAGGAAACTAGGGAATAAAAGTTCTGACAATGTCAAAACATCCTGGTTTGACATTTTCAGAACAAAACGTTTGGATTTTTCAATTGAAAATGAGTTTTTTGTTTATTTTTTTATTTTGTATATTTTTAAATCTAAATAATCCGGAGAACTTCTTGTGAGGGATTTTCCTTGGCAGAGAATTTCTAACCGTTCAGGTTTTGTTCCAATTCGGAACAAAGCCAAATTCTGAAATCTGCACAGCTGTAATGCTAGCCCTTCATTTGGGTCTATTGGAGCAGGTTGCACTTGGCTCAGATTTTTGCTTATACTCCCTGTCTCCAGGCGCTCGGCGGGTTTTGAGAAGCTGCTGTTTGGAAGGACCATTTGACTCAGGTGTCTGGGAATGGTACCGTATATAGAGCCAGGTCACTGCAGATTAGTAGTCTTGACAATCTGATGTCTGTTTGATGGCCTGGGTGCTTTGCCTTGCTGGTCTCAGTTCAGGTCCTGGTGGAGAGAGCTCACATCCCTGATTTCTTGACAGCTGACACGAACTGGCCCACTGGGATTGCCCTCAGCAGAGAGGCCACAGAACATACAAGAAGCATGAACCATTCTCTCGGGTTGGTCTGAGCCAACATGGAGAGGGCAGGGGAGGAATCATTAATCACTGTCCCCCATCCTATACCTGATCCAGGGATATGAGAACATAACATAGAATGGCCCTACTGGGTCATACAAATGTCCATCTAGCCCAGGATCCTGTCTTCCGACAGTGGCCAGTGCCAGGTGCCCCAGAGGGAATGAACAGAACAGGGAATCATCAAGTGATCCATCCCCTGTCGCTCATTCTGGCAAACAGAGTCTAGGGACACCATATCAGTCTCCCAAGCTCTCAGTCTGGCACCTTCCGGGAGCACTGAAGAATGTTCCAAAACAAATAATGGCGTGTTGAGCAGTCGGCCAGAGCATCATGGATGGGTTCCAGCTCCGTGTGCAGCCTGGCTTGGGTCCCAGTGCCGCTTCTCTGCTGTCGTGCAAGGGGCACGGCATTGCAGAAGGAAGGATCTCTCTGCCATTGGCCCTTTTTCAAACCACCAGCTGCCCTGATGAAAACCGAGGGCCAGAGTCTATCACCCTCACTCACCTGAAGCACATCCAAAGAGAATCAGAGAGTGCCTCAGCCCAGGGGTCACGGTCCAGTAGCCTGGCTCCAACAGGAGATGTTTCAGAAGAAATCCTGCGGTGGGCAGTTATAGACCCTGATACAGACAGCTGTTCAGGCCAACTTTCAATCTCTCTCTGAAAGAGGTTGCCCCCTCTAGGTATGAGCTAACTGCTGAATGACTTTGCCTTCCCAGCAGCTGCACTTCTCTGCTCCTAACCCTTTAATGCAAAACCCTTTGGCATTCCTTGTGTATCACGGATGCTATAGGACAGGGGTCGGCAACCTTTCAGAAGTGGTGTGCCAAGTCTTCATTTATTCACTGTAATTTAAGGTTTCGCGTGCCATTAATACATTTTAAAGTTTTTAGAAGGTCTCTCTCTATAAGTCTATATTATATAACTAAACTATTGTTGTATGTAAAGTAAATAAGGTTTTTAAAATGTTTAACAAGCGTCATTTAAAATTAAATTAAAATGCAGATCTTATCAATTTAGTGTGATTCTTGCCCTTGCTTTTCCTTGCTGAGTTTTCCAATGTCTGGCACGTATTTGGATACTGCTGCACATAGGCTTCTGAGTGATCAGTTGTTAACCGGCTCTGAGAGGGACAGAGGTCAGATTTCACGTGTGAAAATACCTGTTCACACAGGTATGTGGATCCAAATGCTGAAAGCATCGCAAACGCAATTTTCTTCAAACAGTTAAATTTCACTGGCAGGGACGTCCAGAAGGTCAGAATAGAGGCCCCATGATCTCTCTCAGTAGCTTTGTCATAAATATGAAGGGAAGGGGGAGAGGGTCTGATGCAGTGCTATAAAATCCTCTTTCCAGTAAAGGGTTAAGAAATACAGGTAGCCAGACTGACACCTGACCTGACTGGCATCTGACCAATAAGGGGACAAGATACTTTCAAACTTTGGGAGGGGGGAAGGTTTTAGTGTGTGTGTCTTTGTCTGAGAGAGAGTGATCTTGGAAGACAGAAGGAACCTGCAGAAAATCAAACCTCCCTTTTCTGAAGTAAGTTTAGATAGCATAGCGTATAGATTTCTGTTTAATTTAGGCTTGGTGTATTCCCTGTGTTAGAAGGGGCGGGGGGGGGGGGGGGGGGGCGTTATTCATGGTTTTCTGTAACGTTAAGGTTTTGTCCAGAGGGGGAAATCTCTCTGAGTTTGGAAATATAATGCCCTGCAAAATAGTTACCATCCTGATTTTACAGAGATGATTTTACCTTCTTTATTTTTAATGAAATCCTTCTTTTAAGAAGTTGACTGTTTTCTATGGTGTTAAAACCCAGGGGGTGGGTTTTTAGATCACTGTGTAACCAATTGGTTGGGAGATTGTTCTCAAGCTTCCCCAGGAAAGGGGGTGTACGGCTTGAGGGGGTATTTTGGGGGGGAGGGAAGTTCAAGTGATTCCTTTCCTGGATTCCTGTTAGATATTTGATGGTGGCAGCGAGAAGCATTTCTCAGGGTGTAGGGAATTTTGTAACTTGGGGGATTTAACCTAAGCTGGTAAAAATAAGTTTAGGGGCTCTGAATGCGGGTCCCCACGTCTTTACCCTAGAGTTTAGAGTGGGGAGGGAACCGTGACAAGCTTCAAGTGCACTCTACAGATCTCCAAATTTTGATGCCCACAATTCTGAGCTTTTTAACTGCACTGCATGAGCTGCATTTCTAAATCTTCAACACCCATCCACTGAAATACAGACAAATCCAAGTTGCTTTCGTTGAACTTTTCAGGTTTAATTAGAAAAGAAAGCATTGGGCCAAATCGCTGGAAATCTTGAAATCTGTCAGCAAATTCTGACTCCAGTTTTTGCATGCACATTCCAATCTCATCAACACTGACAGTGCAAGGTGTCAATAGCTCTGTTATGTGTTGGCAGTAGCAGAAAGTCGAAGTTTGAATATCCCGAGAAAAAACTGCTAGTTTTACAACAAATGCCTTCCAGGCTTCATAAAGATCCAGAACCGTTTGCCCTGCACCCTGGAAACGGAGGTTGAGTTCATTTAGATGAGCGGTGATGTCAGTTAGAACCATGAGCTTACACAGCCATTTGTCATCATCCAGGTCGGAGTTGTTTTGTCCTTTTTCCGACAAAAAGACCTTGATTGCATCAAAACAGTTTACAAAGTGCACCAAAATCTTGCCACGACTTAGCCACCGAATGTTGCTGTGAAGTGGAATATCGCTATAAGCACTGTCCATCTCTTCTAGCGGTGCTTGAAACTGTCTGTGAGTCAAAGCAGATCGAGCAACAAGGAAATTCACAATTCGCCACTGTATTCATCCCATTATTAAGCTCTGAATTAGACATTTTAGCACACAGGTTTTCTTGATGGATGATACAGTGACATTTGACTGTCAGGCGGCCAATTTGATCTTCAAGTAACTTTACAAATCCCTTCTGTTTTCCGACCACGGCAGGCGCAACCATCTGTTGTCACACAAAATATTTTTCTGATGTCAACAACTCATTCTTCAAAATGGTTTACAAAACTTTTCACTATATCTTCTCCCTTTGTTGTGCCATGCAGGGGTTTTAGGCAACAAAGTTCCTCTTAGACTTCATCAGAAGCACAATATCTTGCAACAACTGCCAAACGTGGAACGTCGTTTATATCCACGCTCCCATCAACTGCAATGCTAAACGCTCCCGCATCTTTTAATGCAGTCGTCTGCTTTTTCCTTAATGTTTTCTGCCATTTTGTTTATGCATCTCTCAACTGTTCTGGCAGAGACAGGCAGTTCTTTTATTCTAGATATGACTGTACCTTTATTTGGCAAATCGTTGAACAAAATCTCTGAACTGCTGAGAAAAACTTCTTTTATATATTCCCCATCTGTAAATGGCTTTGCGTTTTTTGCAATGCACTGTGCAATCTTGTAACTTCCTTCTGTAGCTTGATTTTTACTTACACTTAAGCTTTTTAAAACACCGCTTTGCTTCTCGTATCCTGCTACTGCATTTTTGATCGATTCAGTCTTGTCTGCTTTGTCAAGAAAGGTTTTCTCGTGCTTCGTTTCAAAATGTCTTCGAACACCTGATGTGTGACAAACAACACTTTCACAACAGAAAGCACAAACAGCACGGTCCTTCTTTTGAATAAATCCACATGTTTCTGTCCAAGCAGGCTGAAATGAACGGACATCTAACTTTGCTTTCTTAGGAGCCGCCATTTTGTCAAATGTTCCCCTCAACTCTCAGTGGGGAAAAAAATGGCGACAGAGGGCAAGCACAAGGTCAAACACAGATATGGTCCGATAGGCTCCAGCAAAGGGAGCAGGTGCTTGGGGCGGCACATCTGAAGGGGCAGCATTCCGGCCATTCTTGGGGCGGCACATTTCAAGGGCAGCTTTGTTTGTTTGTTTGTTTGTTTGTTTGCTTTGGCAGTTCTGGCCGGGGCTTTTTTTTTTTTTCTTTGCCTCTTGGGGCGGCAAAAAAGTTAGAGCTGGCCCTGTCTAATATAAGCAGCAAACCAGGACCTGGAGCAATTTTTAAGGTGGGGGTGCTGAGCTGCGCCCCCTCTTGCCCCGTCTGCAGCCCTCACTGCCCCAGGCTGGGGCCAGTGGGCCACAGCTGGGGGCGGCTACAGAGCGCTGGGCCGAGGCCAGGAGCAGAGCCACGGGCTGGCTGCCGGTACCCCAGGCTGGCAGTGGGCTGAGAGGGGCCGGAGGCCCGGACCCCGGCTGGCAGGGGGCTGGCGGCCGAAACCCCAGACCGGCAGTGGGCTGAGCGGCTCAGCCTGCTGCTGGTCTGGGGCTCTGGCCGCCGGTTCCTGCCAGCCGGGGTCCTGGCTGCCGGCCCCGCTCAGCCCACTGCCAGCCTGAGGTTCTGTTCATCCAGGCAGGCAGCGGGCTGAGTGGGGCCGGCGGCCGAGACCCCAGCTGGCAGCAAAGTGCCACTAAAAATCAGCTCACACGCGTGCCGCAGGTTGCCGACCTCCGCTATAGGAGATCAAGATCTGTTCCAGACAGCACAGGAAAATCAAGACTATTCCTTGCGTCTGCAAATGGGGTATGGGTTGTGAAATGAAAGAGCGAGAGAGAAATGGTTGAGTTCATAAATATAGAAGCAGTGCATGGATTTGTCTCTCTAGGTTTATAGCTGAAATCACAAAGGCCCGAAGAACTGGCAACGCTTTTGGCTGCAGTTGAGATACTGTTCACAGTCATATTATATATTCCCATCGATAGCTTCACTACCCAGGAAACGAAGGACCCCCAATCCTGGAATTGGCAGCGTGATCCCGAAGAGACTTGAAGTCTTCAGTGCAGAGAAAGATAACGACCCATTTGTGACGGCGCCGCTAGGAGCTTGGTGTCCGGAGTCACTAACCAATGTTCCGCGTGCTGTCAGAGGCTCACTAATATTTGCACGACAGTGAAACGTGGTCTGGTGGAGCAGGCTGTAATGGAACCCCAGTTCCTTCTTCAAAGGGTTGTGAGTCCGAGTAGGAACGATTAACTGCTTGTCCTGGAGAACTCTAGGAACAAGGAGTGCCTGTTACACATGTTCACTTTCCAGAATTCAGAACAGGGAGCCACTGCCTTTGGTCCTATGATTATCAAAACACCCATGTCTCGCTCAGTGTTAAAGATGGGATCCTTATGGATGGAAGACCCGCTTCGAAGGAGCTGGGCAAACATTCCCCAGTCCTTTGGAGAACGGTCCTATCCCACCCCCCAGGTGCTGGCTCTGTGGCAGACCTGTATTGCCCAAAACATTCTTCAGTCAACCACTCGTGAAAATCATGTCCAGCTTGGGGAACTGGGGTAGTGGAGATAAGACCATAATGCCAGCCAATCAGCATTCTCGATGCTGCTCTGTCACTCCGGAGCATCTTTTGGAAGCCGTGTGCTGTGTAGACGTAATGAAGTACGGTCTCATCGCTTCCCGTTTTCACTGGTGTCCAAGGATCTCATCATCGTCAACCAACCGTCATCAGCAGCAGGGCAACTCCCAAGGGGACGCGGACTCCTTGCAGGTGGCGCACCGCGGGCTTGAGATCTAGCTAGACCCTGACGGAGCAGGATCGCTGGCTGGCTGTTCCGTTTATGTCACAGTACGTCTGAGCTGTTCAGCTCAGGAAGGACTGAGACTCCCCTGAGAAAGCTGCAGCTTTGCAGCTCAACTGTTCTGTATTGGTCAGGCTCGGAGACAGAGGGAGAGAAAAGGCTGCTCTGTGGACCCTGGTTATTATCGGATCCCACTCGGATTCGAACCAACTTTGAGCGTGCTTTGCCCTAGGGAGGGGGTGGAGTCTCCGTCTCCGGAGTCTGTAAAGCACGCCTGGACGAGTCTCTCCAAAAGATCGGCTCCAGCCCATCCGGAAGTGTGGGGCTGGATGCAGGACTCGCCAGCTGCGGTTCTCTGGCCTGTGCTATGCAGGAGGTCAGCTAGATGGTCCCTTCTGGCCTCACATGCTATGAGCCTTTGAATGAATCACTCACTGCAGCAGGCAAATGGGAGCTGGGAGCCCCAGAGTTACAGCAAAGATAAAACCTGGGGGCCAGACTGCGCCCGATCCAAAGCCCAGGGAAGCCAGTGGGAGTCCTTCCACCAACTGAGCTTTGCATCCGGTCCCTTAGGCACAGCCCTGGACATGGGGTGGTTTGTAACCTGCATCACCCCTGGAGGTCCAGTGCTGCAGAGACACAGTTCCCTCCCCAATCCCACCATGCTCCAGGGGACAGTCACTTACTGCTAGCCTATAGGAGCAGCACATTACAACACTCCCAGGGGTCTGTGTACATGCAGGGCAGGAGGGGTCTCGGGGGGGGGGGGGGGGTCTGTGTACATGCAGGGCAGGGGGGTGTCGGGGGAGTCTGCGTACGTGTGGGGGACATATCAGGGGGTCTCTACATTCATGGCAGGGTGTGTGTCAGGGAGGTCTGTGTACATGCAGGGCGGGGGCATGTCAGGGGTCTGTGTACATGCGGGGGGCATGTCAGGGGTCTGTGTACATGCGGGGGGCATGTCAGGGGTCTGTGTACATGCGGGGGGTATGTCATGGTTCTGTGTACATGCGGGGCAGTATGTCAGGGTTCTGTGTACATGCTGGGGGGGAGGGGCATGTCAGGGTTCTGTGTACATGCGGGGGGGAGGGGTATGTCAGGGGTCTGTGTACATGCGGGGGGGAGGGGTATGTCAGGGGTCTGTACATGCGGGGGGGAGGGGTATGTCAGGGGTCTGTGTACATGCGGGGGGGAGGGGTATGTCAGGGGTCTGTGTACATGCGGGGGGGAGGGGAATGTCAGGGGTCTGTGTACATGCTGGGGGGTATGTCAGAGTCTGTGTACATGCGGGGGGAGGGGTATGTCAGGGGTCTGTGTACATGCGGGGGGAGGGGTATGTCAGGGGTCTGTGTACATGCGGGGGGGAGGGGTATGTCAGGGGTCTGTGTACATGCGGGGGGGAGGGGTATGTCAGGGGTCTGTGTACATGCGGGGGGAGGGGTATGTCAGGGGTCTGTGTACATGCAGGGGGGAGGGGTATGTCAGGGGTCTGTGTACATGCGGGGGGGAGGGGAATGTCAGGGGTCTGTGTACATGCGGGGGGGAGGGGTATGTCAGGGGTCTGTGTACATGCGGGGGGGAGGGGTATGTCAGGGGTCTGTGTACATGCGGGGGGGAGGGGTATGTCAGGGGTCTGTGTACATGCGGGGGGGAGGGGTATGTCAGGGGTCTGTGTACATGCGGGGCAGGGGTATGTCAGGGGTCTGTGTACATGCGGGGGGGAGGGGTATGTCAGGGGTCTGTGTACATGCGGGGGGAGGGGAATGTCAGGGGTCTGTGTACATGCGGGGCAGGGGACACATCCAAGGCACAAACTAGCCCTCTCCCCAGAGCTGCTGCAGTGCTGAACAGCCGCCGTAGCTTCCCGTCCCCCCATCCGACCCCACAGGCGCTATTCACTTCAGGGCAGGCTTCGGCAAATAAAAGAGCCTTTCCTGGCTGGCCCCTCCCTGCTAGGGGGCCATGGGCACAGGGCATCCCCAGGTCAGTGCCAGGTGACCGGAGAGCTTCCTTCTGCGGTTGGGGTCGTGTCCCTCACTTCCACATCAGCAGGGCCCAGCCAGGCCCGTCTGGGGGGACCTTGCACACGGCGAGGGACCTCCTTCAAGCCAGTGGCAGTGTGTGATTGCAGCGCTCTGCTGGAACTCAGCTGGAGGAGGGACTGAGTCCTGCCCAGGTAGTACAGCGCTCCCCCAGCCGCAGCAGGAACGCTGGTCATTAGTCTGGGCTGCTAATGTAGCTCCGAGCAATTGTCCCATGCACACCCCCCTTCCGATGGGCTCACACTGACCAGGGGGGCCCGGAAACCTCACCCAGCCAGCCAGGACACGCTGCCACTCCCATGGGGTGCGCTCCTGCAGGCCAGATTCACAGCAGCCACCGGGGAAACCAATGTACCGCACACGCACACGGATACACACAAACATGGACACACATGCACTAGTGCACAGGCACACCCACCCACGAACATCCTTCTGGGCTGTGTTCGCTGGAGTATTGTAAGCAAGACACGAGAAGTAATTCTTCCGCTCTACGCCGCGCTGACAGCGCGGATCCCGGCAGCACGTTCTGCTTCCAGCCGCAGCGTCCTGGCCAGGCAGGAGTCAGACTGATGGAAAGGCTGGTCACCAGGAGCAGCTGCCGATCCAGCAGGGCCCCAAGGGTGAGCGTGGCTCATGAACAGTGAGCAAACACCTCCAGCTGGAGGCGCCGGTCTCATTGCGCTGCATTGCTCAGCGGGTTCCATCTCACCAGCATCCCCAGTGATGGGACCGCGTCTCAGCCGGCTCGTTCTCAGCCCGGCGCCAGAGGCAGCCAGGCATGGAGCGAGCTGCTTGTGTCTGGGGAGATACAGCGTGTCCTCGGCACACTGCGTCCTTGCCGCATGTATCTGCTCCCCGCGGGGCCCGGGGGTGACCGAGTACAGCCCTACAGCGCCCCTGCAGGTGGCCATGCCACCCCCACCCTCCGCGCGCTCTCAGCCAGAACGGAGCCGTCACGGAACAGCTCGCCCCGGCCCTGGTAGCAGCTGTGCTGTGTGAGCGACGCCTCGCCGTCCCGGGTGGCGAAGGCAGCTGACAGAGCTAATAAAATCACCGTGCGCCCCTGGCTCCCTGCCACTGCCAGCAAGAGATCATCGGCACCGGGGCAGTGGCCGTGCAGGCCTAAGCCAGCCGCCCCGGGCCACGGGGCTCCACGTTCGCACACCCCTCCCTCCCCAGCCATGGTTTCTAGAGCAAGTGCAGAACCAGGGGCTCCCTGACTTCCGCTGGTGGATTCGCTTCACACAAGTACCCCGAAATGTGGCTCCTTACCAGTCACGTTATTGCATTACAGTAGCACACCGAGGCCCTAAGCAGCAAGGGGTCGCTCTGTGCCTGGCGCCGGAGCCCACAGCCACGTGGACATAACATCAGTCCCATGCCTTGCAGCACAACGGGGTCCAGGAGCTTGGGTCAAACCCTGTGGCTCTGCCCCTTTAAAAGCTGCTGAACTTCCCAGAGTGCCATGGGAAAATCCCCTAGTGCCTCGCTGTCCTCTGGCCCCTTTGCTTCCTGCAAAACTCTCTTCCGGCTTCAGCGTGATGGCCGAGGCTGAGGCCCTCGCTACTCCCCACCTGGCTCCTCCATGCCTCATCTGGGGGGTGCACAGCCCGTGATGCAGCCCAACGAAAGCAAGGCCATTGGAAGCTGCTGGTGACAGCCTGGCCCCAGAAAACACAACAGTGTCAGGTTTCAGTGTAGTAGCCGTGTTAGTCTGTGTCAGCAAAAAGAAAATAAGAAAGAAATACTTGTGGCACTTTAGAGACTAACAAATTTATTTCAGCATAAGCTTTCGTGGACTACAGTCCGCTTTGTCGGATGCATGGAATGGAACAGTCAGTGAGCGGATATTTATACAGTCAGAGACACATGAAAAGGTGGAAGTAACCATACCAACTGTAAAAGGCTAATTAATTGAAAGGAACTGTTATCAGTAGGAAAGAAACTTTTGAAGTGGTAATCAACATGGCCCATTACAGACAGTTGACACAAAGGAGTTAAGGGTATTTAACGGGTGAGGGAGGAGGGGGGTAAATTCAATTAACGTAATGACCGAGCCATTCACAGTCAATATTCAGACCTAAGGTAATGGTATCTAGTTTGCATATTAATTCCAGTTCAGCAAGTTCGCGTTGGAGTCTGTTTTTGAAGTTTTTCTGTTGTAAAATTGCTACCTTTAAATCTGTCATTGCGTGATCAGGGAGGTTGAAGTGTTCACCTACTAGCTTTTGAATGTGATGATTTCCGATGTCAGATTTGTGTCCATTTATTCTTTTGCGTAGAGACTGTCCAGTTTGGCCAATGTACATGGCAGAGGGGCATTGCTGGCACATGATGGCATATATCACATTGGTAGATGTGCAGGTGAACGATCCCCTGATGGTGTGGCTGATGTGATTAGGTCCTATGATGGTGTCACTTGAATAGATATGTGGACAGAGTTGGCAACGCGCTTTGTTGCAAGGATAGGTTCCTGGGATTTTGTTTTTGTTGTATGGTGTGTGGTTGCTGGTGAGTATTTGCTTCAGGTTGGGGGGCTGTCTGTAAGCGAGGACTGGTCTGTCTCCCAAGATCTGTGAGAGTGAGGGATCATCTTTCAGGATAGGTTGTAGATCTTTGATGATGCGCTGGAGAGGTTTTAGTTGGGGGCTGAAGGTGACGGTTGGTGGCATTCTGTTATTTTCTTTGTTGGGCCTGTCCTGTAGTAGGTGACTTCTGGGTACTCTTCTGGCTCTGTCAATCTGTTTTTTCACTTCAGCAGGTGGGTATTGTAGTTTTAAGAATGCTTGATAGAGATCTTGTAGGTGTTTGTCTCTGTCTGAGGGATTGGAGCAAATGCGGTTGTATCTTAGAGCTTGGCTGTAGACAATGGATCGTGTGGTGTGTTCTGGATGGAAGCTGGAGGCATGTAGGTAAGTATAGCGGTCAGTGTGAGCTGAGAATGGGGCGTCTGCATTTACTCACCGTCTCCTGGCTCTCCTCCACTGAACCCGTTCAGCGCACTGATTGGGTGACTGGGGGTGAAGAGGAGTTCAAAGGAGGACTGGGGGAAAATCTTTCCTTTTCAAGCTTATTCCCACCTTGGAAATGTATTTAACTTTTCAGTTCTTGATTTGCACATTACTGGTTTGCTAGTTTTTCATCGTCTGTAAGTGATTTCTTGGGCCAGGCGGGGGAGTGGGGACTCCAGGTGTTCGGTACCATCAAAGATTAACTGCCCCGCCCCTGCAGCTGGGTACAAGGCCGAGCTCGCTTCACTGGTCTCATGTTATATGATCTGATCTAGCAGCTAATCCCGAGACGTCGTCATCAGTTTGCCTAGGTTCACCTGCACTGGACTGTCTCCCATCCATCACTGTATTTCATAAGAAAGAGCCATTCTACATGTTAGCCCCAGAGCCAGAATGTTTCCCAGGCCGGCAGAGCTCTCTGCTCCCCCCCGTAGGAGGAAGCGACCCCCAGCTGCAGTCCACCATCCTCCTGCCCCAGTGTGTTTCTGTCCAGGTAAGTTGGGTGCGCAGGCTGAGGTGCGTGTGCTCTCTGTTGATGGAAATGGTACTAGATTGTGCATGTTGATGCGTTTATGAAAGGGGTGGACATTGTCAAAGATACGGCCTGGGCAAAAGGGGTCACCCAGAGCTGACAGGGAGGAACATGGTAGGGAACCCAATTGCAGCAGGGAAGCCGAGTCCAATCGAGGGCACTGCTTGGCCCTGGTTTCCCATGTGGCGATTATGAGCCCTGTGTCGAGCTGGACTGGTGGCAGCGCTGACTCTGTGGGTTGGGCATAGCTGGGCTGGAACCATGAAACCAGGCCGACTATCACAGGCGGTGCTGCAGACCGGACTGGGGCAGGCGCCGTGGAGAGACACTGCCTGACACCACTTCGCCACCGCTGTCAGTGAGGCTCCAGGTGAGTGGAGATTCCCATGTGACTGCGGGCACCCTGGACCCAACATGCCATTTACCCATAGGGCCCCCTGGACCCAACGGGTCATTTGCCCATAGGGCTGAGGGGTCAACTGGGCCCTGAGGCAGCCTTTGGGTTTCACTAATTTTATTATGATGCAAATAGCTTGCTGGTGCGTTTTTCCCAAATCAAAGGTGATTTGTGGCTTCATGTTCCCAAAGCCCCCCCCCCCCCCCACCTCAAAAACGGATAAGAAACACTCACAATGCTCCTGTTCCCGCAGCGTGACCTGGGAGGAGGGAGAAGGATTTGGGTAGGGGCTCCAGCCATTCACTGTATGACTTAGAAGGATCCCTGGATCCATTTAGCCTGGCTCAGCGGGTGACTGGCAGAATGTGACAGTTTTTTCTGGCTGAGTGAACGTGCCCATTTCGTGGCTAAGGCTGCTGAGCCCCTCAGCTCCCACCCTGTTCGATGGGAACTGCCAGCACTCAGCAGCTGACAGGACTGAGCCCATGCACAGTAAATATTTAGTCCCTGAAAAGAGGCCCACCCTTTGCTTCACGTCTGCAAGCAGTCACATTGCACTCAGTGGACTACTCCCCTGTGTGCAGACAAGCAGTTCCGGGGGGGGCGGGGGGGGTGCAGGACTGAGGCTTGCACAGGGGTCGGTAAAACAAATATCAAGGTGGTTTGAAATAGAGTTTACTTGTGCCTACATATCTGTAAGAGTGGCTCAGAAATTTCCACCAGTAAATTCAGATTCATCCAAAGCATGTGCCTGGGGCGACGCCCTGTAAGGGGCGGCAATCCGGGGATTCTGGGGCAGCCGGGTGTTTTTGCTTCGGCAGTTTGGCGGCGGCCATTTTTTTTTTTTTGCTTGGGGCGGCCAAAAAGCTGAAGCCGGCCCTGCATCCAAAGCGAAATATTTCACAGAAATGCATCAAATTCAACAACATTTCATTTAGGAAAATACCAAAATGGACGGCAGCATTCTAGTAACGGGCAAAACGTTCCAGGGCCACCTTTTCGGAATGGAACGGTTAGATTTGCCATTTTGAAATGACCTTTTTGTTTCATTTGTTTTATCCGATATAATATTAAAGAGTCAAAATGGGAATGAAATATTTCCATGGACCCAAAGTGACGATTGGTTTGGAATGTAGTTTTGAGAGAAATTTTGAGTCACGAAAAAAATTCACAAAAATCACAGAATTTCACACAATGGAAAATCTGTCACATGTTTGTGTGAACATGGAGATTTCAGATACGTGAATGATGTATCGGATTCCTGCAGACTCTCTGTCATCAGTTACCTATATTCCTCATGTTGCACTGCTTAGTGACCTGAGAGATGCATCCTTACAGTCCACCAGGCTAGTCCTGTTGACCTCAACAATCCCACTCCAGTTCACTGCATCTGTGGCTGCCAAGTTATAGTAGCCCAGCACCATATTTGTCCTGCATTTCATTCCTTGAGAGATCAGCTAATGCACAGTAGGAACATTATGTTCGGTTGACATCTGTGGCCCGCTAATAATAAGGCAAAGGTAGACAATGAAACATAGCAAATCAAATTGCAACAGCTGTTTTACCAAAGAATGGCCACAAATGTTTGCTGCTCTTAAGTTGTGCTGAATGAACCGATGAAGCTTGTCCCCGTGATCTGACACCTGCTCCAACCTCCCAGTGGAATTACACCCTTCAGACTGCCCTTCATCGGGAAGAAAAGGCCTCTGCAATCGAGTCTGAAAAACATTTATCATTTCTAAGAGCTCTCGGGCCAGGAAAGCAGAACTCCAGGCACAATAAATGCTTTAAAGAAGGGACCTAAAAAGAGCGCTTAATTTAGAATTATGGAGCAGTTATATATTAATGAAATATTAATTGACTACGGCAATTACTACTAAAGTTTAATAACTGTGAGAGATAATCCCATTGTGTCTTAAAATTACAAAAGCATTGATGGTCTAATTAATAATGTATATGCTAGCAATGACCTAATTAAACAAAGGTACAATTATAAATATGTAAGCAGATTAATAGCCACCTAAGTGCACATTCAATGCTTTTGTAATTTTATTTGAAACGTTAAATGATGGCCGATGAACTTTAAAACATCCCCTAATTAATATTTAACTCATACTGTATTTTAAAATGGCTTGGAGCAAGCTGCTGGCTGGAGAAATTGTATATTGCCTTTCTGAGTGCCCTTTGACAATTATATCAATAACATACAGGATGTACTAGTTGTTTGCTATCAGTTAGATTCTTAGCACCTGGATAGGAACTCCACACCAAGAGAAGGATTTAAAGAGCTACCCAGTTACAACTGCCAGCAGAAATGTGAAGACGTTGTAATGCAAACACTTCCTTACAGACATGGACGGAAATCCTGGCTCTGGTGTAGTCAATGGGATTTTGGCCATTGACTGCATCGGGGCCAGGATTCCATCCCAGCCCTTAAACTAATTCATCGCAATCATGACAAAGCTACAGGATGTGTGTCTTTGAGACACCCTCATTTAAACTGTTATGTATGTCCCGTCTTTTTACGGTGATTTACCAGCATAGTTTAACACCATGGAAAGTGGAAAAGCTCTCATATAAATAGTCTAAGGCCTGATCCCGCCATGTGGTTGGATGGATCCCATCACCTGCCTTGGGCCCTCTGATTTCAGTGGGGCCTGGTGCAGGCACAGGGGCCTGCCCGTAGGGAGCCTACCACAGGATGGAGGCCTAAACTAGTAATGAACTCGGCCCTTGTGTTGAGTGAGCTAGAGTGCTGAGTACTGAAGGCTACAGAAACCAGTATGGTAGTGGGTCTGCACGTGGACGGAAGCACCCTCACGGAGGCTGGTGGAGTTCCCTGGAAGCACACTCAGGCAGATCCGATGGTGACAGCAGGGTACTGCATTGGCTGATATGGGAAATAGGCTGTGATTGACTGTATCCTAACACATACGTGCATAGGGGGAAGGCTGCACACGTGTTGCTGGCCTGCCCTGACGCTGCCTGTTAACCATGCAACCCAAATGCTCCTTTAACATAATAGTTATCTATGGAATATAGCAATGGTTGTCAAGCAGAAATCCGGGGCCCTCTGGGGGGCCGTGAGCAGGTTGCAGGGGGTCCACCAAGCAGGACTGGTATTAGACTTGCTTGGGCCCAGGGCAAAAAGCCGAAGCCCATGGGGCTGAATCCTGGGGCCCCGAGTCCTGCCACCCCGGGCTGAAGCTGAAGATTGAGCAATTTAGCTTCCTGGGGCCCCCCGTGGCATGGGTCCCGGGCAGTTGTCCTGCTTGCTACCCCCTAACTCTGGTCCTGGCTTTTGTATGCAGAAAAACAGTTGTTGTGCACAAGTGGGCCGTGGAGTTTTTATAGCACGTTCGGGGCGGGGGGGCTCAGAAAGAAAAAGGTTGAGAACCCCTGGAATATAGTACACATAACCCATGCCCCCTCAGTGTGGTACATTGTCCCCCTCTAGTGGTGCTGTGCGACACAGAGCCATGACTTCCCAGACGTAGGGTCTCTAGTGCAGTAGAAGTCCCAGGTTCAATCCCTGCTGCTGAGGGTGAATGAAAAATGTTACATATTTGGGTACGCGTGTAAGAGTGTCTCTCATTTATTGTGCTCTCCGCTGGGTGAACTGGACCCACAGCACCCCAGGAAGGCGATGCTGCCCCCGGGCTGCTTCTTGGGCTGTCCCCGACCGTGCTGCTGGGGAGGCAAAGCTCAGCAGGAGTTTTCGGAGGGGGCTGGAGAAATCCCTCACAGCTGGGGGCGAACCAGCTGCCACTGCCGGTAGTGAGGCTCCAAACCTTACAGGGTTTGTTCATCGAGGGCTGGCGAGTGGAGAATCTGAAGCCCTGTGGCCGCTGTTCTCTTTGGCTCCTCCCTTCACTAAGTGCTTTGTCAGTGCTGCCCGACAGCTGCCAGGGGTTGGTCCTGAAGCCACCGGGGGCTTTACCCAGGTTTGATGCAGAGCTCCTGCTTCTGTAAAGTTACCCAGACCACCCCCTGCCTAGTGCTTTGAGTGGGACACTGGACATCTCTCGCCGGAGCAGCATGACCACGTCCTGTGTCAATGCGAAGGGCAGAGCCGCTGCTGGCGGCAGGGCCGACTCCAGGCACCAGCCTACCAAGCATGTGCTTGGGGCGGCACCTGGAGGGGGGCGGTGCTCAGGGTTTTTGTGTTTTTTTTTTAACATATTGGCGGGCTGTTCGGACGCCCACGGCGCTCCGGCCTGAGAGCAAGGCCCGGGCCGGGCTCACCGCCCTCGCCCGGCTGGGAGAACGTGACCACGGCCGGGCTCGCTGCCCTCCCCCGGGCCCTCCGACCACCCGGGCCCCGCTCCGGCCGCCGGAGAGAGCAGGGCCGCGGCCGGGCTTGACGCCCTCCCTTGCCGCGCTCCGCGCTCTGGCTGGGGCAGCGGGGCCTGCCGCTCCCCGCCCCGGCCGGGGGAGCGGGCTCCCCTCTGGCGCCCCGGTGGGGGGGGCAGCAGGTGGCTTTTTTGCCTGGGGCGGCAAAAAAGCCAGAGCCGGCCCTGGCTGGCGGCAGGGCACGGTGGGAAACACACTCAGCACTTTGCACTTCATTTGTGCAAAGTTTGCATGTTCCATGTGCCGAGCGGGGGCTAACCCAATGGCTCCCTGGGCAAGAGGAAGGCCCTGCAGCCAGACGTGCTTCTCGCAGCTCGCTGTCTTCGCCTGGGAGAAATTCCTGCCGCCCACGGCTACCGAAGTCGTCATGCTGAGCGGCCGACGCTCACTAGGCTGCGCACTCAGAGCGGAGAGGAGATGGTCTATGGAGCAGCCTGTCACAGCCATGGAGCTGGGCACAGAGCGGTTTGTAACAGAGGAAGGAGCAGAGAGAGTCAGACCAGAGCAGCGCCTGCCATAACCCCTGCCTCCTCTCCCCGAAGCGGTGTGTTTTCTGCCCACAGTACAAAAGTACAGCACAGCACGTCAGTCTGCCAGGCCGACGTGCCCCCCCAGGAAGGGAAGTAGGAGCCTGCAGGACTGACTGCCGGGGGCCCGACTCCCCACTGCCCTGCCCCCTGGGCCACCAGTTAAACCTGTGCAAGGGGGCGGTGCACTATGCACTGGTGCAAAGAGAACCAGGCCCTTGTGCACAGGAGGCACGGCACCCTACCAGCTCAGACCAGGGCACAGACCAGCCTGTACCTATTGGGGCATATGCCTCACCTTGCCAGTGTGCTCTGGGCATGTGGCATCTGTCTGGCAGAGCGACACCCGGAGCGATGTGCTACCCCTACGTATTGCCTTGTCACCCCGGCCGTGTACTTCCTTTGCGGCTCAGAGCGAGGCCGGCTGTACTAACCCACCCCTACAAACCCCCGGCTCCTCCTCAGCCTGCACGTCCCTGCTCCGTTATGTTTCTTTAATCTCGCAAAGGTCACCCGGCCCATCCGCGCATCCCGGAGTTATTGATGAGACAGGTTCAGGCAGCTGTGATCTGCTTCCCCCCAGTGCCAGCAACACGACCCCACGTGCTGCTTCCGCCACTGAAGAACAAGCTCCCCCCCCCCCCGCCTCCCCCCTGCATCTCAGGGGCGCGAAGGCCTAGGAAAGGGACAGAGGTAGCGGCAGGGTCGACAACCACCGTTAGTAAATTACTGACGCAGGGCCACATGTTAGCTCAGCGCTGCCCATTCGTCTTTACCGATCCCCATACTAGGTGTTTGCAGGAGCTAGACAGAGCTGCCTGTGTCCGTGTAGGTCTTGTCCTACCCTTTGGGACACATCAGAGCTTTGCCAACTCTCCTGGAAAGGCAGCCTACACGGTGATATGACCCTTGGTGTATTTTCATTCAATCTATTCCAATAGCACAGCCAGGATGGGGGGCTGCCGGAGAGTCTGCTGTCATATAAGCCTGGACATTGATTTTAGAAAGATGCCCTGTAATGAACAGAGCAGTGCGGGAAACCCCACCGAGCTGCAGCCAGGGGAAAGCCGGGTGTTTTGCTGGATTTGCAAAATGAAAAAACAAAACCAAAAGCAAGCAGCACAGACAGCTACCGTTGGACTCTTCATCGAGGCCTCCATCCAGCAAAGCACGGAAGCAGGTATATTGTCCCATGGATGTCAATGGGGCCACGTGTGTGCTTAAAATTAACCACACACTTAAATGCTTCAATGGTCGAAGCCTCCAGGGGCTTAAAAGCCGGGAGGCCAAGTGCTCAGCCAAGGCCACGCCTCTCCCCCAGCCACAGAAGAGGCAGTTACAGATGCAGGCCCAGCGTCCTGCGTTACTGTTCATACGCAATTTCCACCATTTTCACATGAGCCCTTTAGTTCGCCCCGTTCACCTCCATGTGCAGAGCTACATTTCTGGAACTGACCACAGCCCTTTCTCTCATGTATTGCACAGTCAAACCCGGAAAATGCACAGCCCCCAGCCCCCCCATCTTTCTCACGGCACCCCATGACGTGCTGCGCCCTTCGTCTCGTCTCGCCCAGGGTAGGGGCCGCACGTCGTCCTCCAGCAGTGCAGTCCCTGTGCAGACGGCACGTGAGCTGGTGCTCTCCGCGGCTGGGTGGCAGACCGAGGGGGGGGGGGCTCCCCTCCAGTGCACAGGGAGCATTCTGCGTAAAGCTGACACCAATGGCAAAACACCGGGTTTGGGGTTTCACTGAAAAGTGGGAGCTTGGGATAGATCTGCTGAGAGGCTGGCTGAGGTCAGGGTGACACTCCCCCCCCCCCCCCCTGTGCATCTTGTATCTAAAGGGACTTCCCTGGCGTGGTGCCTCATGTCTGTGATCATAGCACACAGCCAAGAACGAATGCCTTGGGCCTCCCCTATGCTGGTACCAGTCCCCGGTGGGTGGCCAGCCCAGGGAGAAGCTGCACTGGGGCAGGTGGACAGGCAAAATTTCCATGTGCCCCAGCAAAGCTCCTCCCTGAGGTAGCACAGTCTAGTGGCTAGGGCACTGGGGCAGGAGTTAGGGGTCCCATGGTCTGTTCCCAGCTGTGCGCTGACCTGTAGGGTCACTGCCCCTCTCTATGCCTCACCGTCCCCTCCTACGCTTTGTCTGCCTCAGCTGCTTTCACTAGGAGCTCCTTGGGGCAGGGCCTGTCTCACTGTGTGTCTGTGCAGGGACTTGGCCAATGGGGAGCTGTCACGGGGTTATCTCACCACGAGGGGCGCCCTCTCCTGGCCGCTGTGGGGATTAGCTCCTTCCAAGGGCTGCGCCCTCCTCTGGTGGTCTCTCCGCCGGTCATCCTCTCTCACCCTGCAGCCCCTCTCGCTCTAGGAGCTGCAGCTTCCTCTTCGTGATTAGGCCTTTCAGCCAGGTCACTATAGTCCTCCCTTTCCAGGGTATCAAAGGTTTTGGGGGGCAAATTGTCCCAGGCAGTCCGTTCTCCATTGCCTGGTCTGTGCCAGTTCCGAGTGGCTGGTCCCCTCTACCCTGGGTTCCAGCTCAGGGGCCCCCTCCTCAGCAGGCAAGGTCCTCACTCTCCTACGCCTTGTTGCTTTTTCCCTGAGCCTCTCTGGCTCTCCCCTCTCTCTGGGTTTGCCAACCACAAGAGCTGCTCCCCAGACCCAGCTACAAGGAGGCATCCCAGGGGTGAATGAACCCCATTACAGCTACCCAAGAATTGTCCGAGCAGGTGAGACCCCAGCGGTGATCTCTGCGGAGCAGGGTGGAAGCGCATTAGTGATACGGGAAGAAGAACCTGGCATCTTTTCTGCCTGTGCTATTTCTTCTTAATGCGCAAACACAGAGCAGCAGGTTGTGTCTGGACTGCAAAAACCAACAAAAAGGCTTGTTTTGCATTGTGATAGTCATATCCATGCAGAATCAGAGACAAGGCACTGTCGTTTTTCCCTTGATATAGATAGCTGAGGTTAGCCCCAGGCAGGGGATAGTGGGTTGACCTCAACTAACTCCATCAAGGGGAAAATTACCTGTGTTTTGTTTCCACTGGAGTCCTCCGGCACAATAGCTGCCTCAGTGTAGAACAGCACGTCGGCAGGCAGGACACAGGACCGCAGCGGTGGATTTGGCACTTTCATGGCCACCACATTCAGTTACAATTTAAACAACGGAAACTTGCTTCTGTATTTTTCCCAAGATGAAAGGGAACCGCCACGCAGATAGAAGCGTCCTGACGTATGTTGTGTCCAAATGAGTCCCTTTCCCACAAGCGTGAGAACAGAACGCTGGCCCCTCTGTGTCCCAGACATTGCAGAGCATGAGAAGAATTCTAAGATGCCCGCATCTGAAACAGACATGTAATCTCTTCTCCTATCTCAATATTCGCACCAGAGCCCACACATTAGCTCTTCCCAGGGCACCTTTCCAGCGGGAAGGGTGAAGCAAAGGCATTTTTGTACTGAGTCCACCAACCTACAGCCCCTTTTATCATGACACTGCCCCCACCTCCAAGGTGGATGCGGAATGATCACACCCAGCACTTCAGAACTGATCAAAGCCATTGTATTGTGGAGATCTAAAGGTACAATTAAGTAGCATGTGATGAAGTCAGAAGGACCCTTCCATCTGAGGGCTGGTCTACACTATGGGGGAGGAGGGTCGATGTAAGTTACACAGCTACGTGAATAATGTAGCTGAAGTCGACTTACCTCGCCGTGAGGACGCTGCAATGTCGACTGCTGCCGCTCCCCCGTCGGCTCCGCTTCCGCCTCGCGTCGGGGTGGATTACCGGAGTTGACAGGGACGGCTTCTGGGATCGATTTATCGTGTCTATATGAGATGTGATAAATCGATCCCCAAAAGATCGATTGCTACCCGCCGAATCAGGCAGGGAGTGTAAAACTGGCCTGAGAGAAATCTGTGTTGTGTGGTATGTGTTCCTTCTACAGTAAGCTACTTCCAGCACGTGTGTGCTCTTTATTGATATTTCGTGTGTGTGTGTGTTGTGATCCTTTGCTGCAGCTCATTTGGAATACGTCAGGCTGTTTTAGCCGTGGAGTTGCTGAGAGAGATTTTATTTTCAGGCATGACGTTTGTTGGGTGGCTGTAGGAGAACTGAAGCAGACATGTAATGGGAAGCTATGCTAATGAGAGAGCATGTGAATGGTCAGTGAGGTTCAGTCACATGTCACTTGATGGTCTATGACCTAAACGACATGCCTGCGGTACCTACCATATAGGGTCACATGTTCATGTAGCTCTCCTTCACTCTCTAAATCAGGGGGTCTCGGGCAAGGACTGAGAACTGACCACGTCTGAGAGTATTAGCAGGATGATATATTGTACATGGCAGCCATAGGAGGGATAGGAAGCACAGTGAGCTACTTCACAGCCTCTCTGTTTCCTTAATTACTCCAGCTCCAACACAGCACTGGCCACCCCGGCGGTGTAACTTACATCACTCAGCAGGGTGGTTTATTCACACCCCAGACTGACAGAAGTGGAGGCATAGACATAGCCACCCTCAACACCACCAACTTACAGGCAGGGTTAACTCAACCAAAAGCTACTTTGTCAAATGGCTCGGGCCAAATGAACCTGCTAAATGGCCGTAACCCAGGCTTCTAACAAAGGATAATCAAAGGGCCAGGTAAGGGCCAGCCCTTTGCATGCCCTCACTGGAATGGAGAGCTGGTGTGGCTGCATAGTTTTTAAAATGCCAAGAGAACATCACATTGGTACCGTTGTGCTATTTACAGACAGCCCATGTGCCAGGGGTCACTGTCTAAGTGAGACACACAAAGCAGAGTCCAGGCAGCTCCATGGTGAAGCAAGGTGGATGTTTCTGGGGAGACCAACTTTCTGGGGCTGTGCCAAAGGGGGGGGCTTTCGGAAAGGACTGGCGGAGAGACTGTTTGAGCATTGGAGGCATAGAGGGAGGTGTGGCCGCACAACAAGCAGCTCAGGAGGAACCAAGAGAGGAAGGCCAGAGATGGAGGCGGAACCGGGAGGGTGAGCTCAAACCTCCTGGGTGGGCCTGAGGCAGGAGGAACAGGGCCTGCAGAGGAGCGGAGAGGACCAGGTGTCAGTGACAGGGCGGAGGAGCCCGTCTAGAGATGGGAACGAGGCTGCTTGGAGCAGAACCTGAGTGGTGAGGAACATCTAGAGGAGAGGGAGAGGGAGAGGTAGGGGGGGAAGAGGGGCTGGGAGAGATATTGGTGGAGGGGAAGGGCATGGGGCTGAGGCTGGGAGGGGAAGAGGCAGACAAAGAGGAGTGAGAGGGAGCAAGGGGGCAGAGAGCCGGGATATCTGCAGGGGGCACAGAAGTGACAGAGAGGCCATGTTGCAGGAAGCGCCTTTGTTACAACAGCAGTAACACATGACAAACTGCAGTAGCTGCAGCAAGGAAGGCTCTTGTCTGGGGCAATCCCATGATGCACCTGGTGCCGGGGATTATGGTAGTCTGTTGTCTGTCCTGTGAGAAGAAGGACAGGCTGGTGGCTAGGGCTTGACGACCTGCTCCATCATAGACTTCCTGAGTGACCATGGGCAAGGCACTGACCCCTCCGTGCCTCCGTCCTCATCTGGACCATGGTCCTAGGATTGAGGGGGCTGCCGGTCGAGGCACCAATGCCAGGAAACCAACAGACATTGGCTCTCCCCAGCCATGGGGTTGGACACAGGAGCTGTGTTCCGTGTTTGTGGGACGGCTTTTAGTCGATGTCTCCAGCACTCGAACTAGAAAGGGTGCTTGCTGCCTGCTGGTGTTCCAATGACTGCAAAAGGCAGGCTGTGCGTTTCAGGGTGACCTGCTCGGATGGTCACGACTGCTCGCCCTTTGACTCCATGCCTGGCAGCGCTATCCAGGGTGCAGAATAATCCCCTGGAAATGCAGCGCCCAGCGTCGCTTATGGCTTTATTATGCTGAGCTCCTTTATGACTGGCCTGGGTTGGAATAACTCATCCCTGGGGAAACCCTACGATGAGATTTTAGCACTGATTTTCTCCTGCAGCCCACGCGTCACCTCCCTGCTAAACAACAACCTGAGCCCGGGGTTCGGACAGCAGCCGAGTGCTACAACCCCTCTGGAGGACTGGGGTTATGTAGGAAGCAGAGTCTCCAATTTATAATCAGATTGGTTTGTGCTGAGCCTTTGAAATGGCCACACTGGCCCAGCACCCGGCGTGTGTCAAGATATGGAGGGAAGGAGGGTTTTTTTTTTGCAACATAGGTTGCTGCAGGTCTCCTTAATACAATGAACTGCACAGCAAAACCTGCGACTTCTGCACTGAGTGGCATATGAAACACATGTCAGGATTTCGGCAGGGAGAGTATCCATCATGTTGATGGACAGGGCAAAGCCTTGCTCTGTCGATGCATGTTCATGTGCCGCTTTGCATCTACATCCAGCGTGATGGATTTTCTCCCAGGCCTTTTTAGCTTGTGGCCCTCACTTGGCCATGGAAAATGAAAGGTTGCCGTCTGATTAAGAAGATGTCTTGTCACCTGTCTGAAGCACTCGTCCAAAACAGCTCTTGAAAAATGTCACTGTCACTTGGAACATTAGGCTGGATTTGTCAGTAGCCAATCACTCAGCGCAGCATGACTGTGTCCAATTGTTTCATTACCTATTACGTTCTTCTTCTAATTAGGCTCCAAAGGCAGCACAATATTTATCTTCTTGGCAAGGAGGCCACATACATTTCCTTGACTTAGTAAATAATATCCAATGGTGCCATCCCTGCCATTTGGTAAGGCCTGAAATCACGAGCCGAATGGAGTGCCAGAACTGATCCCTGATAAGTATCTGTAACCCTTGGTATTTAAAGGGATGTTGCTTGCTCAGAAATGGCCAATAAATCCATTCAGCAAACTCGCTGGTTCCCGTCGTGTGCTTTCTTTGCATTCTGGTCTATGAATTTTGTAATCCACAGCTGGGAGAGTTAGCTGGCTGTTAGCATGTTGGGTAATAGAAGCAGCAAGACTTGGAATGTTCTAACACATTGGTGTTTGCAATGTTGTTGTAGATATGTTGATCCCAGAACATTAGAGAGATAAGGTAGGTGAGATAATATTGGGCCAACTTCTGTTGGTGAAAGAGACAAGCGTTCTAACTTACACAGAGCGCTTCTTCACAGAGCTTCTTCTTCATTGGGTCATTTCTGAAGACTGGTTTCAAAGCAAATGAAATGCAACACTTGGATAAAAAGAGCTAGAGGGACCGACTTTCTGAACAGCTAGAACGGGGCAAAAAAAATTATGGAACCCCCTTTTTTTGCTGAAAAATGCAGATTTGGGTCAACCATAACAGTTTGAAGTATCAGAGGGGTAGCCGTGTTAGTCTGGATCTGTAGAAGCGACAAAGGGTCCTGTGGCACCTTATAGACTAACAGAGATATTGAAGCATAAGCTTTCGTGGGTGAATACCCACTGCTTGTATCCGAAGAAGTGGGTATTCACCCACGAAAGCTTATGCCACAGGACCCTTTGTCACTTCTACATAACAGTTTGCAAATTCATGCTGATTTTTGGCAAATTGCTTTGCATGCCAAAAAAATTTTTTTTTAATTTTTGAAAAAGTCAAAATGGTTCATTTTGACATTTCCAAAACAAAACAATTAAACTTTTCATCTTTTTGGAAAGACATTTTGTTTCAGAATTTTTTCCCAAAATTTTATTTTTAAACCTATTTTTAAAAACCTCAAAATCAAAAGAAAACTTGTTTTCACCATTTCAGTTGTATGGAAATTTCAAAACACTTTTGTTTCAGGTGGACTTCCATTTTTGTTTCAGTTTGCCTACCAAACTGAAAAAATCAGCTAGTTATAAAGCTCTACTCAGGTAGCAGGATGCATGCTGGGGATTAAGCACTTCTAGACATCTAATTCTTGTATAGGTATCCCTTGGGGGGAAGGATAGCTCAGTGGTTTGAGCATTGGCCTGCTAAAGCCAGGGTTGTAACTTCAACCCTTGAGGGGGCCATTTAGGGATCTGGGGCAAAAATTGGGGATTGGTCCTACCTTGAACAGGGGGTTGGACTAGATGACCTCTTAAGGTCCCTTCTAATGCTGATATTCTATGATTCTACCTAAATGGAAGCTGAACTCTTTTGAAAATCTGGTTGTGAATGCTGATCAAAAAAGTGTCGACAGAACAGTTTTCAGTCAAAAAATGCAATTTCTTCAAAATCAATAGGTTTTGCAGGAACATGTCAATTTCAGTGAAATTTTCAACCAGAAAACATCTGAACAAATTATTTCACCTTCATTGGTTCATTTCAATAATATAATATTAAAATGAATCATTTACTATATACACATATATGTAATATTGTAATATAACATAAACATCAAAACCAAATGAAGCAAAACGGTTAACGTGAAATGATTTTATTTTATTGCAACGTAACGTTTTGACGATATTGAAACAAAACGATTCAACGTTATTGAAATGAAACATTTGGATGGTGCAGAATTGAAATCTTACGGAATTTTCATGCCATGGGACATTTCAAAATGTTGATTTCTTGTTCTGGTTTGGAGCAACCACAAAAAATTAAAAATGTTGGCCTTTCCCCTGGAACGGAAATTCCATTACCAACCCACGCTAGTGATGAGCATGTGAACACCTTTAACACTGACCCTCTGCACCTTTTTCTGTTCTAACTACTGATTACCCAAAGGGCATTGGCAGTTCCAGGGCTGTGTGTACAGTGCAACCGGACCCACAGCACAGTCGCCTCGTGTTAATTGCAGCCACGATTCTCAGAGGAGTAGTAGCAAAGTGAGCTTGTTTGTGTTGAAATGGGATGAAGTTGGAAGGACGGAAAGCAGGGGGGGCTTGTGGGAACTGGCTGAGGGGCAGGAGGCTCCTGGCAGGGGTGGAGAAGGACAGGACCGGCTCTAGGATTTGGCCACCCACCCCCCCGTTTTTTTGTTGCTCCACCCCCGCCCCCACCTCAACTCCACCCCTTCCCCAAATCTCCAGCCCCGCCTCCTTCCCCGCAGGTGCTACATTTCCCCCACCCCATTGCTTCCTGTAGCTCCCCCCCGCAACCCCCCGCCCTAGCTCACCTCTGCTCTGCCGCCACCGCTCGGGTTCTCCCCCTCCCTCACCGCTGCTCGGGTTCTCCCCCCCAGGCTTTCAAGCAGAGCATCCCCCTCCCTCCCAGGCTTGCAGTACGCAACCGCGCTGCAGCCGCTCGGGTTCTCCCCCTCCCTCCCAGGCTCTTAAGCCTAGCGGCAGTGGCAGAAGTAAGCTGGGACGGCCGGCACACATTTCTAGGGGCATGGCCGGCGCCAGAATGCTGCCCCAAGAAATGTGCAGCCCCAAGCACCAGCTTGTTTGGCTGGTGCCTAGAGCCGGCCCTGGAGAAGGAGATCTGAGTCATGGCTGCTCTCCTTAGGTAGTTCTCACACACCCTTTAAGATGTGGGAAATCGGCACTGGTCTGGGAGCTTATTGTTATTACTGGTTGGGAGGGCAGCGATGACAAGGGAGCAGTGACTCGGTGGTGGTCAGGGGTGAAACGCATCATGAAATGCCTTCACCCATTGGTCCCAAAAGCACTGATTGGCGCTGAGGCTCGTAAGTGTGTGTTTCTTCATAAAACTAAGGGGACTTGCCAGCTGGTGATGGCTCAGCCGGTGTCTGGCAGGGGTTATTGGGATCATGAATAGATTTATATTGAAAAACGTAATCCAAACCTGCCCGCCTCGTACCCCCAGGGTCCCATCACTGCTGCCCTGCTGATGGGCTCGTGTAGCACCTAGTGCAGACTCGGACCTCTGTGTGCTACCATTAACACTGCTGCTGTAGGAAGAGTGAGATTTGCTGAAATAGCCAGTGAGCTGGGGGCTTGGGCCCAACTTCTCACAGGTATTTCACCCCCATTGGGAGTTAGGCGCCTAGATACCTTTGAGGATCTGGGCCCTGGTGCCTTTTGCTCATATTGCATCTAATCAGCAGTCAGTGATGCCAGAGATAAATCCACTACTAAACAGAAAAGCATGGTAGAAACCCATAGCAGTCACTGTAGCCACTCAAGGAACAACCCTGGCCATCACTGTAGACAGCTCAATGACACCTCTTCTTAATGGGCAGCTATGGTCAGAAAAGAAAACAAAGCATTATAGATTCTAAGGCCAGAAGGACCATTGTGATCCCACCTCCCTCCCGTATAGCACAGGCCAGAGAACTACCCCCAAATAATTCCTAGCGCAGACTGCTTAGAAAAACTTCTAATCTTGATTTTAAAACGGTCAGTGATGGAGAATCCACCATGACCCTTGGTAAATTGTTCCAGTGGTTTACTATGCTCACCATTAAAAATGTACACATTATTAAGATGCATAAGGAATTGAATGGAGATTAATTCCAAGACTGTTTTAGTGTGACTATACAAATCAGTGGTGTGCTCGCACCTGGATACTGGATGCAGTCGTGGTCCATCCCGTATCTAAAAGCGTATTGCAGAAGTGGAGTGGGTTCAGAGACGATAAAATAGAAACTGGTCTAGAGGCGGTAGATCAGGACTGTCTCTTCTCCCTGTTTCATAACACAAGAACAAGGGGACAATAAATGAAACTGGGAAGTGAGAAATTCAAACCCAAAATAAGGAAATAGATTTGCATAGAACATGTAATGAGACTGGAACTGACTGCCACAAGAAGTCATTGAGGGCAGGAATTTAGCAAGATTCAAAAATGGATTGTACGTTTATATGGAGAACAAGAATATCCAGAGTTATCATAGTTAATGACACCAAAAATTCGACAAGGTTTATAACACCTCATGCTTCCGGGCTTTAGATGATCTCTGACTATTAGAGACCAGGATGAGACATAATGTGGGGGACACATTATCCCACATCAGTTACTGTGGGGTTTTTAAACCTTCCTGTAAAGCTAGCTACTATCTAGACAGGATACTGAGCTAGATGGACCTTGGATCTGATCCAGTCTGGCAATTCCTATGTTCCTATATATACCAAGCAAATATTAGAAATCTGTTTCAGCATAGTTTGAATACAAGCAATGTGATTTCCGTAATGGTGCTAGTGATTTGTACAGGCAAGATATTTAAAATAAACAAAAGGAAGTTACTTCCCCCAAAGCACAGTCAACCAGTGGAACTCATTGCTATGGGATACTGTGAAGGCCAAATGTATAACTGGCTTCAAAAAAGAAATAGATACGTTCATGGAGGAGAGGTCCACTAAAGGCTATTAGCCAAAATGGTCAGGGATGCAACCCCATGCTGGATGACGGGGGATGGGTCACTCAGTAATTGCCCTGTTCTGTTCATTCATTGTCTCTGAAGCAGCTGGCACTGGCCACTGTCAGAAGACAGGATACTGGGCTAGATGGACCTTTGGTCTGACCCAGCATGGCCGTTCTTATGTATGAAGCAATGTACTCTGCATGGAAACCAATGGCAATCAATTCACCTCATATAAATGGCAACTGCTGTGACCAACCAATTTTTCAGTAACAAACCAGTTTATAAGAAATGCTAAGCAGTCTGCATCGCACTGGAAACTCGGTAGTAAATAATATAAACTGGTGTGTAAAATACAGCCCAGAGGTAGAGAATGCCCTATCTGGCATTTCCTTGTACTTGTAGCAGGCAAATATATTAGGTCTCAGTAGACTTTGTAAAGAAAATGCACCTTATCACTATTTTTGCACATGAAACTCAAGAGATGCCACAAATTATTCCGATGAGCCAATAAAAGTGTAACCCTTCTGCCCGTCAGCGTTGGCAGCAACAAGGGCCGGGTTCAGTAGTTAGGGGTTCCGTTTCAATAACACAATGCAAAACCAGCACAAGCCCCCACCCAGTGACCTGGGACAATTACATACCACCCCCCTGGGCGCCTCTAAGAGGCAATACTTCCCCTCTCGCAAGCACAGAGTCTGCGTGTAGCAAAAGCCTTTTAATAAAGGAGGGAAACAATGCGGCATTTTGTTGGGGAATCGCCACAAAGAGGATTCATAGCACAAGCCATGAGCAAAAGACCCACCCCCAAGTAAGTTTGGCAGTGTCCTTTTCCCCTCAGGGTCTTAAGTCCAGCAACCCAACAGTCACCCCACCCATAGTTTCTGTCCTTGGTCAGTGCAGCCCCCAAAGTTCAGAGGTTTATCTGCAGAGTTTACCTCCCAGCCCGGGTGGAAGTGGGGGGAGGTATCGGGGCATCTTACATACTCCACTGCTCGGGTCAACGGCTGATTGCCACACCTCTCTGTGGGTTCTGCTGCAGTCTTCATCACCAGCTGCACCTCTCCACCAGCCACTCACCAATATGTCCTCAGCCCCCACCCCCAAAACATAGCTCTCAGTGATTTCAGCTCTTAGTAACTTCAGCTGTTAGCAGGGGCCCCAGTGCTGGTGCTCTCAGAACCACTAGCCCAAAGTAGGCCTAATGCTTAGACCTAAGTATCAGTGATTTCCTCTCTACAGCATGTAACAAGACTCTTAATGGAGTCAAAATTAGCTCTGTTATTATACAGTGACAAGAGAAATGATCAAAGTACTGTTTCAGTCCCTCACTACCAAGTACACACACCTATCCCCAGCCTCTTTCTCCATTCACTGGGCTTTGGAACCCATGTCCCTTGCCTAGCGAGTGCTACTTAATTGAGGGCGAGTCCCTCTGGCACAAAATGCCAAGTACAGTTCTACTATCCTTGATTCCATAACCAGGATAACAACACTTTATTACTCCTGCCCCAATAACAAAGAGGCTAGGGATCCTACAGCATCCAAAGTGACTATTTGGGCAAGCAATCCCATCATGCTAGGCAGGGTGGGTGTGCCCATGCAAACGAGATCAGCCCCTGAAGTCCTTTTTCACAACTGACCACCAGATGTCACGGCAGAGCTCATTTTGACTCTGCTTACAAAAGAAATAGCTTATTGATTCCTCTCCGTTGGCTCAGAGCCCCTATAAAAACTTCCTCTGCACACAATATAGAGAGAAAGGACATAGAGGTCTCATCCTCTTCTAATGTCCTTACTTGCTTAGTGATGCAAATACAGAAATCATTTGGCTTTAAAAGATCTCCAAAGATTAGTTCTCTGCTATGACAGAGGTCCATAGCAGAAAGCACCATATGGAACTTAATTGAATGGACATAATGGCTGTGAGCTAGCTCATTCTGCTCCTAATGAAGAGTCTAGCCCATAGCCAGGGTAATGTTATTGACAACCCAGTCATGTGGAATTCTGGGCAGCCATTCATCTGCAAGTCTCCCCAGCATGATAGCAGAAACGTTAACAATCCCCTCTCAAGTGCGTCCATTTACAGCTCCTCACGTGCTTGATAAACAGAGGCGAGGAGCGAGGAGAACTTGGAAGGAAATAAAAAACAAGCTCATAAGCAAAATTAAGCCAGTAGAGGCTCTAGAAGGGAGAGATGGACTCAAACAAATAGTCATCCATCAAGTCCACCCCATTCCAAAGGATTGCTACTAGACCAACCAGCTGTATTCATTCCCCCCAGCAAAAGCTCTTCTGTTGGAAAAACCATGCTCTGTCACCTGCCGCAGCCACTGGGACTGCATGAGTTTTGGTCAGGAAGGAAAAAATGTGCAAACCTCCTAAGCAACATTGAAAAATCAATAGAAATACTGCCAGGTTCTACAGTGACATTAGTTTGTGTCAAAGCAACAGAGAGCCAAATTCAACTGAATCCTTTAGGAAAACCTAGAGCAGAAGTGGCCTGCCTAGTCATCCGGCACTGAAGTGTGGTCACCTTTCTCCAGTGCAGTCCTGCCGCCCCGAGCAACCAAATGCCAAGTGGGGAATGCTGTGCAGATGGCTCAACGCTGGCCCACTGACAGCTTTGCTAATGGCATATTACACAGAAAAATAGCAACCCCTGTCCTGCCTCCTCGACTCTTCATTAATTCGCCATGTGTCACCATTATTCAAGGGTTGTTAAGTGCATGGGGTTATGAATTACAGCCTCTGACATACGTGGATGGAACCAGTGCTTTGTGGGAGCTTGGCTGATATTCCAGCAACACGCTGGAGAGGCACCCGCCCCACATTGGTGCCGACTCCATGGGTGCTCCGGGGCTGGAGCACCCACGGAAAAAAATAGTGGGTGTTTAGCACCCACTGGCAGGCCCTGATGATCAGCTCCTCCCCATCCGCCCCCCACCCGCTGCTCCCGCCCACTGCTGATCAGCTGTTCAGTGGTGGGCAGGAGATGCTGCGGGGGAGGGGAAGGAGCGAGGGCAGGAAGAGGTGGAGCAAGGGCGGGGCATGCTCAGGGGAGGGGTGGGGCCTTGGAGGAAGGGGTGGAGTGGGGGCGGGGCCTAGGGCGGAGCAAGGGTCGAGCAACACTCATGGGGAAATCAAAAAGTCGGCACCTGTGCCACCCCAGCTCCTAATCTGAGATGTCCACAGCCACACATGATGAAGGAGCAATCGGGCTATGGTGGTGGGGGGCAGCAGCCCGTCGGCTGCAGCCAGGGGACTTCTTAGAGCCATTAGAAAGCGAGGCTTTGCTCCAGAAAGAACAGCTTGCAAAGGAAGGAGGTGGCACCAGCTCAGAGGGAGAGTTCAGCTTCTCCGGGTGCCTTACGCAGGAACGTCCAGAGGTCCAGACAGTGAACTCTGAGTTTCCTAGCTCTCTAATGGCGGGGTTGGGTTTGGCTTGTTTTGTTTTGTTAGCAGCATCTGCTCTGCCTAAGGATTTTTACCAATGAGTCACTGCTCTGTAGCACTAGCATTCATTTCATCTTAAAGTGTCCACGCTAGAAAATAGTGTATATTTTACACAGCGGTGACACATAACTGTGGATAGTGGAGGGGCACAACTGAACAGTTCGGGGGGGGGGGGCACGTGCCCGCTCCATGCGTTCCCTCTGCCCCCACCCCCTGACTCATCTCGGTGGGCGCCTGCAAAGCAGGCAGCAGGAAGTGCCGGGACTCCAGGAGCAGGGAAAGAGAAGCAGCTGCATGTAACGGGGTGCGGGGAGCTCAGCCCGCAACCAGCCACCCTGCTGCGTCCTCCCGCCCAGTGCTGCATGGACACACAGTGAGTGTCACCGGCAGGGGGAGCCGCTGTCTCCTCGCTGCTGGGCATCCTGGCGAGAGGTGGCCTGAGAAATCATGGTGGAGGGAGGGGATGACCCCACATGTCCCCCCCATGCATCGCCTCTGATTTTAAAGATGTTTTAGGGTACCCCTTTCACAAGTACTGAGGGCTTGTGGTTATCTAGACATCACAAGCGAAAATCTCCAGGGGTGGTGATGAGGTCTAGAAAGCTAGGCAAACCTACAGAGATGGTACCTATTTCTTAAAGGGCTCCCTTACAACTCACTGTTAGGTCACAGGCCAAGTAACACGCCAAGGATTCCTCTAGCCACGAGACTACAACCGGCTGAAAAAAATGGTTTCTGACAAATCTAACAATAACACTGACAGGAATTTGTAAGGTCTTGCACATACATGAGGAGCAAATCAAACCTCCTCATAGGGCAGAGGGCTGAAAGTGACTTCCAGGGTCTTCAAGTCAGTTCCTGCTATTGCAGGCAAAGTTGTCCTATCATCCCATTCAGAAACGTAGCAGCTTCCATCTTAAAGCTAGCTAGTCTGCCCCCACTGGTCCTATGGGGAGGCTGGTCCAGAACCTCACCCCTCTGGTAGTTAGAAACCTTCTTCTCATTTCCAGCCTGGATTTACTCAGCGACAGTTTATGTCCATTTGATCTTGTATCAACATCCTCTTTTAGCTTCAATAGCTCTTCATCACTCCCTGGTGTTTACCCCCCGCCACTAGTATATTTATAGAAAGCAATCAGATCCCCTCTCGGGCTTCACTACGTGTCAAACAATGCTTGCTGTCTCTCGCTCTCTCATTGGTTTATAACGTAAGAAGATGCAATCCAATGACATTGACTCTAATTTTGATGTTACCCACTATTGATACAATATCATGAAAAGTATCAGAGGGGTAGCCGTGTTAGTCTGGATCTGTAGAAGCGACAAAGGGTCCTGTGGCACCTTATAGACTAACAGAGGTATTGCAGCATAATATCATGAAACTGTCTCACACGGGGTTTAGATAGCATGAAGAAAGTTGTTCTATTCTCTTCCACCGAACGGATTTCATGATAAATGTGAAATTGGTTGTTTGCTCTGGAAAGCATCAAATATCCATGGGGAACACATGGAATTCAGAACTTTGAGCATTTTTCACGATTCAGAACCCTGAGGGAGGCAATGAAACCAACCAGAATCACATCAGTTTCACTCCGCTGCTGCTTTGCAAAGCTGAGAGGAACAGCAACAGAAGTAGCTGGAGCCAGGTCTAATGAGGACACAAAGAGGATCCCACTGAAAGTCAATCAGTTGGATTTGGGTGCTTAACGCCCTAGACACCGTGTGTTATTTGGGACGCCTGTACAGCGCCTCGCATGTGTTACTCCATGCCCTACGCACGTCTCCATTTGTGCTTCCCAACATGGGGCTGCCAAGCCGCTGCTCGGTGAGCGACTCTCGCAGTGCAAATCTCTGCCAGCGTGGTTTTAAACCGGGAGCCCAACAACATGGTCTTCCTGCTGGCTGCCCAGCAGTGGGGCCAGGGCTCCAGGTGCCGAGCGCAGGGCACGGCGAGGGTACGTGCCGTTTCAGAGACCACGCACGGAAAACAAGGACTCGCACAATGGCCGCCTTTGTGTCTTTTGTGTGTGTCAGGCTGGCCGGGCTCCACTCTCCCCAGCGCAGGAGTGTGGCACAAAGGGGAGAGAGAGACACAGAACAGCCTGGGAGCTGCTGCTGCCGGCTGCCAGACAAGAGTGTTTTGTGCAAGCTGGTGCTGGTCACGCTGCTCCCAGAGAGTGGGGCTGCCCGTGGCCCAGCGGGAAGGAAAGCACACACAGCCGGCCACCGTCTTCTCTTGTCTTTGCCCCACCTTGTCTCCCTTTCAGACACAGCAACAAATTCTGTCTGTCACGGCAGCTGTCTAATCTGCCGTCTGGCACACAGCTCTTAAAGGAGCGAGTACGGAAACCCCAACCTTCCCTCCCCGCTTCTCCCCCTACCAGATGCCCTCTCTCTCAGGCTCTTCCACCCAAGATGCCCCCAAGCGTGCTGCAGGTTTGAGCTGACAAATCGCTTGGCTTCAACCTCTGCCATTGGCTGCTGCCACTCACCACCCTACGGGCACCTCTTGCAGTGCATCATGCAGGCAGGCAGTCTTTTCACCTTTGCTCTTCATGGCCCTAGTGCACAAGCCGACAGAACGGCCTTGTGCGTCCGAAGGCGCCTCTCCCTGTGGCAGCTGATCAGATTCACCCAGCTTTCCTGAAACCTCTGGGCCTCAAAGACCCCATCTGCACGCCACAGATAACTGTGGTGCGCGGCTCTTCCCCCAGTTAGCCCAGTTACAATTTGCAGCAAAGGGAGGGTCTAGCTGTGTTGTGAGGAGACTGCCTAGCTTTGGCTAGTGCAGTCAGGCCTACAGAGATTAGCAAAACGTCCCCATGGCCAACCGGGGTCCCTGCGAAGTGTCAGTGAATTGGCACTGAGAAAAATTTTCCGAGCAACACGGGAAATGGAAAAAGAGAGAGGCCAGATGGGTAGATAATGGGACCCGGCTTCGTTAATAATAAAGAGTATTTCACAGCTAATTACTAAAAGTAATAAAGAATATGCTCTGTCTGTTGAAAATGGGGTGTTATCACGAGCCAAAAATCTGCTATTCAGAGTCTGGAAAGACAAGTTTATCCCATCTGTTACCCAAAGCTGAAGAACCCTAATGAATGCATTTCTATAGGCTGCCGTTTGCCAGCTTCATTCAGGCAACAGCAGCACAAAGCAAGCTGTGATTGGGCCTCATAGAGACATGGACTTAATTGTGCCTTGCTAATGAATTTAGATTTCATGTAATAGAACTGAACAATGGACGCAACTCCAAGCTACACAAGAACGTGTCTGCGGCATGCCCGGCTTAGAGGCAAAGAGCAACAGTACGCATTCGCGTGGATGGGGTGGGAGCAGGTAAAACAGCCGCTGGCATGTTCAAAATACTGGTAACATCTCTGTAAAGACAGCCTGAGTGAATGTGCTCCCTGTCGTCTCAGAAACAGCCAGAAAGCCAATGGTGTAGAGCTCTGGGCAAACATATATAGGGAAAAGCTGGTCTGGGTCCTCTCTGTGCATGCTAGTCTTAGAGACAATTGCCCTTTCAGCTACTTCCAGCTCAAGGAAGTCTGAAGCTTGGCTGTGCCTCCAGCCAGGGGCAGCTTCAAAATCCAGGAGGAGGAAAATGCGGACAAATCGCAATGTGTAACAAAGGTGAGCTCTTCAGTCTCACAGCACTCAATGAAACTGGCCGTACTCTGAGCAGAAACAAGACCCTATCAATACCCATCTTCCCCTTTCAAACACACACACATATGGGTGTGTGTATTTATATATATACGCACACACACACCCTCACAGTCAAGGGCAGTGAGTACGGAATGGTCTGATTCTCCTCCCAGGAGCCACTGAGTTATTTTTTTCCTTGGCAGGTTTCCAAGGCTTGAAGATGAACATTTCCCCCACAATTTGTATTAAAAATTGCACAGACCCAAAGGATCAGAGCCTATGCTAATTTCCAGGTGTCAGTGGGACTGCATGATGACGAGGCCCCAGGGAATTGCAATAGCAGACGCATTTGGTCAGAGACTCGGTACTCTTCAAAAAAGACAACACCTGGCAAGGGGGGATGTTTTTCTCTCTCACTTGTTGCACTAGGGCGAATACACTAGGAAGCAGCAGAGCAGCTGGGGGTTCTTCACACATGGAAAACCAGTGTTCCTTGCAAATTCTTCTCTGCGCTGTGGCACCACTAGTGAGTGTTCTGGGGTCGGGCGCTCAGTCGGCAGCCTATCCAGATCCAGGGTTTTCACTCCCATCCTGCCGCAGGAGGACATGCAAGGTTCTCCCTGGCCAAGACCTGGAGTTGGAGGAAAATTATAGGTAGCCGGCTCTGCTCTACCTACCTAATCTCAGCCAGCCCGAAGAAGAGCGGGGTCCTAAGTTTCTCTGAGCATAGCCGGTCTACCAAGGAGTAAGGAGGGTGGGTACAAGCTCTGATCCAGCAAGAAAGGAGATATCTGGAGCTGTTTCCCCCCTGCCCCCTTAGCCAGAGCCCTTGAGAAGGACAAAAAGGGCTCTGAACATTCAGCAGGGCATGGTCCAGGAGGCAGACCTCGGGAGCTAGCCACATGTGCAAAGAATGCCCTGAATTTCCAGCCTGGTTCGGGGTAGCTGTTGGGGAGGTTGCTCCCGGTTGACGGGGAACGTCCAACCCACTTTAACGGTATTGTGCAAAGAGCCTCCCTCTCCGTGCATCACGTGAGTTTAAAGGGTCACAGGCCAGGACTGCGGGTTGGCCAGCTTTCTGAGCTCCAGTGACAGCCCCACCCCTACCCCCCACCCCAAGGGGGCCAGGCTCAATGATAGATAGGAGAGAACCAACGCTGATGCACATGCTGGCAGGAGCTCAGACCAGACACTCATCCACAGAGAGAATTACACAGACTCCCTTCCTTCCTGCCACAGTGACTCCCACGCTTTAGCGAAGGCCAAGGAGCCAGAGGCCCGGATGAAGGGTAGGGTGCCAAGAGGGAGGGGAAGAACCTGAGCAGTCTCTGGTGGTTCTACGAAGTGTTGATGTGAAAATAGGCATCCTTCTCATCGATGCATGTCATCCCTTGGGTCTGTGGCTGCCAGGCTGGCCTGGGGAGACTCCATCTGGAATTTCAGGCAGTTTGCAGATTGATTCAGCATTTCAGATCCAGGGTCGGTCTCCATCCTCCTTCTCCCTTGTGGGCCCTATGGGTCACGTTTGCAGATGACACAAAGCTAGGGGAGATTGCCAATACTTTGGAGGCTAGAGCTAAAATTCAGAGGGGTCTTGATAAATTGGAGAACTGAAGTCCTCCCCTCCCCCAAACTCCTCTTTCCCACCTAACCTCGCCTCCTTGCCTTTAACCCCCAGCTAGGCCCTGGATTGGCCAACTTCCCTTTCTGCATGGCTGCACAGGGTGCCGCAATAATGGCGCGGCTCCTCCAGCCTCACCCCCCTCCTGCTCCCAATCACATTTTCACACATTTTTCTGGTAATTGGGTGGCTTTTCACGGAGCAGGTGTGCCTCCGCCTAGCAATTGCTGGGCCCTAGCGCTCGGCTCGCACTCTTTTCAGAGAGGTGATAATTACCCGGCATGAAGGGTTTCAGCATCCCTCCAACGGCCGCTGAGTGCACCGTCGCTCAGTGGCCACAAGAGACCAAAATGCTGCCCCTCACTTCGGGATGCTGGTCGGGAAGAAGGTGGACCGAAGCTCTGATCTGGCTGCAAACGTGAGCTGCTCCTTGCTTTGGCAAGGAGATGAGCACTGTAGCAGTCAGAGTGCTTTAGTGTATCAAGCAGACATCAGCTTGACATTCGAGTCACAGCCCTGCGCAGTGAGAGGCAGATATAATAGCCATGGGAAAGGACCCTTCACATTCACTCCGCCACATTGCAGCTAACGGCCCCAAGGAACCCACTTGTCCCTCTATGGAGAGCCGTCCTGACAGCTTCCACTTGCTTTGTGTTACGAAGGGCCTGGGCCTCAACATATGCTCGGAACAGCTGCCTCAGCCAGAGCCTAGCTCTCGGGCAATCAGACCGTCCGCAGCGCAGCACTGGGGCAGAGGCTTGGGAACTAAGGCTAGAGATAAGACTGAAATGAGAAATCAAAACCCAAAACCCAAGCAGAGGGAAAAGGGAGACGTGCCGGAGGCGCCACGAAGCCACCAGGGACTTTGCTGTTGCTACTGATTTTACATGGAAGGACCCCAGGATGATGAAGCTCTAAGCCAGACAGAAAGCTAGATGAAGTTAAGAGACAGAGACACATTTAAGGCTAACAAAGCCTTAGGCTTTTTTTCAGAAACTCCCTTTCTGGGCCTGGAGTGGCGGAGAAGAGAACAAGCGATACTCTGCAATAAGGGAGCTTCGGCAGCAAAAAGAAGTCAGCTGATGTAAATTAATCCCAGGGAGGATGAGGAAGACAAGGATGGCAAAGATGAAGAGAGTTTTGTTTTGGTTACTGAAGCCCGGCTGTCAATGGGATGTTCTGTCACTAAGCACTAGGCTGTCGTCTTTGGGAATAAGAACAAAAAGGAAGGATGCATTTTGTTTTTGCTGGTAGATGATGTTGCTCTCACCCTTACCACAATAAAGGAAGGAACTTTTCCTTGGGTGTATTAGCAAGGATCTTGCGTCAAGGGGGGCAGTTGGGTTTGTTTATAGTTTTTGTCTGGAGCACCCACATTAATCAGGTAGATGGGTGAGGACATAGAATAGAATATCGGGGTTGGAAGGGACCTTAAGAGGTTATCTAGTCCAACCCCCTGCTCAAAACAGGACCAATCCCCAATTTTCGCCCCAGATCACTAAAGGGCCTCCTCAAGGATTGAACTCACAACCCTGGGTTTAGCAGGCCAATGCTCAAACCACTGAGCTATCCCGCCCCTCTTGGCTAGCTTGGCTAATATGGGGGAGGGAAGGCTGGCCGGCCTCACTCTTATTCAAGGAATCACATCATCATGACAGCCAGTCCTCAGCCCACAAGTGGGGACACTTGTCCCTGTACAGGCACGTAAGGTCCATATTGTTTTCCCTTCCCTTGTTATGTTGCTTTCTGCCCCCACACACCCTTTTTATCCTATCCTCTCTCTCGTTCTCTTGGCTTTTCATTGAATCCTCAGATCAACCATACTGCAGCCAGCCAAGTCTGCCTTCTCATCTAGCCATATGATGTCCCTGTTCAGAATGTGAACCAGTGTCCAAGTGGCAGGCACTGTGGTCGACCAACCAACCAAGGCATCCATTCCTAATTACCCGGTGGTCCCGTGCTCCAAAAACATCAGACAACACCGGATTTCATCCATCTTCTCTACCCTGTCTCTCCTCCGCTATGTGTCTGTCTATTAATTAAAAACAGGACAGGCGAATGCCCTTCACATTGGGACAGAGAGTAAAATCAACCCTTCCTTTTCATCAAAGAAAGGTTATTAATGAAAAGAAGAGACGCTGATAGCTCTGGCTGTGTTTGTTTTGCATAGTCACTCAACCACGGTTTTAATCTTAAATTCTTCTTTTAATTCCTTGTTCTTTCTTTGCATTTAAATCAATAAACGTTCAACTTCAGTGAATGCTTTTGGGTGTTTGCCAACTCACCAAGTAAATCCTGTCTGTGAAAAAAACAGCCCTGAACGTATCTATCATTGTTTAATGCTGGACAATCCGAGAGTTTATAAACATCTTTAAGTCTTTAGGCCTTTGAGATCAATATCAATACACACCTCAAGCTGTGTCTGGATGGGAGGAGACAGGGCATATGCTCTCTTACCCTAGGGTGAGCAAATGTCCCAATTTTATAGGGACAGTCCCGATTTTGGGGTCTTTTTCTTATATAGGCTCCTATTACCCCCCACCCCCTGTCCCGATTTTTCACACTTGCTGTCTGGTCACCCTATCTTATCCCCTTTCCTGCCTCATGGCCCATTGGACGTAGGGTGGAGGAGAAGGATCTGCAGATGTTTGGACTGGTTGCCCCTGTGCCTTTCAGCAGGCCAGCAGGAACTGGAGATCACTCCTGCTTTCTATACAACCGCTGACTGGCACCCAGCAAGTGGGAAAGCGGGGGCTCCTGAGAGGCGGAGGGAGCATGCCTGTCACAACAGCTGCCTGGCGCTGGCAGCACCAACCACCCAGCCCTAGTCTGGGACATCAGCGAGGAAAGTCAGGTGAGGCAGGTCCACGGACCCTAGGACTCAGCCTTATGCTTAGCCACCAAGAACTCCAATTACATCCCCAAGGCCCCTTCCCAACGCATCTTCCCAGGGGCCCCCCCTCACCGCTGGGGCTTTGGCACCGCCGTGCGGCTAAGTGCAGACGGGCCGGTGGGATCCTCAGTGGAGCTGGTACGAAACAAAGGCACTCTCCCCGTGGAGATGCCCTTACTGCAGCTCAGGAGAGCCAGCGACGGCCAGGATTGCTCGGTGCCTCACCTGGCTCAGCCCAGCCCTCCCCTGGTTTGGCTCCCCACAGCATGCACACTGGCCCAGCCGCCTCTTGGCTTGTCGTCTAATCGAGTGATTGGCCAGCGCATCCCAGGCTAGAACTTCTAGCCTCCGTTGGCTTGCTGCGGCCACGGCCTAGGAGATATCCACCGCGAGAGGGAAGCACCACACTGACAAACTGGGAGGGGAGGGCTGGTTGGTTTCGGTTTAGCAACTCATCGTGAGTGACAGATGTTCAAGTGGACACCCAAAGAAAGGGGGGAGGGAGGAAAACTGGAAGAGTCTTTAGGCAAATTATTCATCTGCAAAAAGATGTCTTCTGCCACGCTTCATTTCTGTTAGCTCTGGCACTAATCCCTGGGCTCGGTCTCTCCTGGGTGCCTGGTGTTCTCTTTGAACTCTGACATTTCAGAGAACGGAGAGCAACAGAGCTGATTGCACATCAAGCCCTCGCTCAGAGAGCGAGACAGCTTGGGAGGATTATCCCCGCCGAGCGGACATAAATGGATACTGGACACGGCCTTCCTGGAGCGGCGGGGAGAGTCTGCGACACCTACGCTGTGTGAAGCTGTCTGCACTGGGAGGCATAAGATGCAAACTCCACTTCTCCCACCCCCTTTGCTTCCTTTTCATCTCCCCATGCCCTAATCACACTGGGGAAACTGAGCAGCGTAAAATGGGCTTTTAAAAATGCTTTATAAAAACATGGGTGGGGGAAAGGAGGAGATAAAGGCACATAAATGCATCAGGCCACAGGGGAACTGAGCGCGCTCAAGTTATAAAAACTGTACTATCTGGGTTTTTTAAATGTTAGATCCTATCCCTCAGAAGAAGGTTAAGGTCTGAATACAAATGAATGGTGTGCGGAAGTCTGCGGGAGAGCTTTGGCTTCTGTTCTAATGACTGCCGAGCAATCACCTAAGGGCATGCCTGGGAGCTGTGGGATATAAGTAAGATAACCAAAATTAAAGTTTAATGATAGGGGAAAATTGCCTGTGAGATCATGGAATCACCATTCTAAGGCCAGACGGGTCCATTGTGATCATCTAGCCCAGGGGTCTCAAACATGCAGCCCGTGGGCCATATGCAGCTCACAGAGTTATTTCCTGCAGCCCGCCATAGGCGCCGACTCCACTGGCAGCCAAGCTCCAAACATTACTGAGTGTTTATATTTTATTAAAACCCCTCTTTGCATTACAGTTTTTAAAAAGTTAATACATTGACTTTTAATAGTGTATAAAAAGGTTTCAGTGATGCGGCCCTCGGGCCAATTTACTAGTTCTCATGTGGCCCTCGTGGTGATTTGAGTTTGAGATCCCTGATCTAGCCTGTCCTGTCTGACACAGGGCAAAGCACCTCACCCAGTAATTCCTGCATCCAGGCCAATCATTTAATAAGTGGCAGATGCCCAATTGCTTGGAATAAACAAGAGAGGACAAATACAGAACTATCGTACCAGGAGAGATGTTGTAGGTCTCTTTTCTCATCTCTAAATCTGGTATACCTGACTCTCAGCAATGACGCATCTTAAACCTGGAAGCCAAAGCCAGTGGTCTTGATCGGCTGTCACAGTTACAAAGAGGGTGACCAGATGAAACCAACAAAATATCGGGACACATGGGGAAAGCAAAAAAATTAAAAAATTAAAATGGCCGGAACGGAGTTTTCCAAGCCAAAAAAACCCCCAAAACAGCAGGAGCGGTTGTCGGCCATGCATCAGTGGGGACGCGGGACACAGAGCAAAAAATTGGGACGGTCCCAATTTTATTGGGACGTTTGGTCACCCTAGTTACAAAATACATGAGAACAGAGACACAGAGCACTCTAACAGATGACTCCAGATGGTATCGTACTTTAATCCTGGCATCTAAGAGCTGAATTTGTCTTCTGAATGAACAAGAGCACTGCACTTATATTCCTCAACTCCCCAAAATGCCAAACCACATTGGTACAAGAATCTCCCTGTGCAGAAGGAAAGAGCAGCTAACTGTGAAAGAACCAAACTGGGGGGGGGGCTACTACTTTTGCATCCACTTTGGCAGCAGGGGCGCATCCACCATCAATAGCTATACTTTAAGGCTCAAGGCTTGTCTACACAGGGACATCCAGGAAAGTTGACCTGAATTAACTAAAGGTGTGAATTTGAAGTGGATTAGTTAAACCACATTCAATCTCTCTGTGGACGCTGTTATTCAGAATTTGGTTTAGCTTAATTCACTTCGGAAGTGAATTAAAATAAACTGAATTAAGGCCACTTCAGTTCTGAATGAGAGTGTTCGCACAGGGTTTTAATGTGGTTTAACTAATCCACTTCATATTCACACCCTTAGGCTAGGTCTTCAGTACCCGCCGGATTGGAGGGTAGAGATGGATCTTTCGGGGATCGATTTATCGCGTCTCATCTAGACGCGATAAATCGATCCCCGAAAGCACTCCCCGTCGACTCCAGTACTCCAGCTTGCAAGAGGCGCAAGCGGAGTCGACGGGGGAGCGGCAGCGGTCGACTCCTCGGCGTGAGGACGGCCAGGTAAGTTGATCTAAGATACGCCAACTTCAGCTACTCTATTCGTGCTCAGGTTATAATCTTAGATCAACACTCCCTCCCCCCACTAGTGTAGACCAGGGCTTAGTTAATTCAGATTAATTTTCCTGGATGTCCCTTTGTGGACAAGCCCTAAGATCTTCAAAGCTGCTTTGGAGGTCTGGACACCCAGTTCCATTAATTTTAATGGGAATTGGGCATTTTTAGATAGCTTTGAAAAATTCAGCCTAAAATCCTTCACTACCAATACACAAATAAGTGGGGTGAGCACTATGGGCCAGTAGCCCCACTCACAGTCGGCATGTTCAGTGCCTAGCTCAATGGGGCCTGGATCTTACTTGGGGTTTCCAAGCACTGAGTAGCATAAAGAACAGTCCTTTTGCTGTTGGGGAAGGACAGTGAGCTGGGACAGGCTGCTCAGGGTCAAGCGAATCAGATGCTGGTGGAGAATCACTCTCCATACATGAGGCTGTCTAACGGACCTGCAGACAAGCCTTGGGTAGGTAAAATATACACAGTAACCTGTGGGAAATGGATACTTCCAGAGAGTATAGAGTAGCATCTCTGTAGGTGAGGGGTATTAACCACTAGCTACAGGTGACACGATATGATATGATCTTATTGTTGGCCATCACAGCAAGGACAGACTTCTGCAAAGGCAGAAAATCCTCGTGTTAAAAGGAGGAGTCCTGTAACTGGATTTTGGGGGCTACACTGGCATGCATCATTTTCCTTTCAATGGCTGTCACACTGGCTTGTCTTTCACCCAACCCACAGAGCCAACAGCCTCACGTGCTGCCACTCCAGGGTCTTTCAATATTCGGCCTTCTTGGTGCCAGTCTAGTGCTGATTAACACCATGTCCATGAGGGTGTGTCCATGTGTACCTCCAACTTTATGATTTTCTCACTGGTTTTGTACAATTTCCAATGGGGAATAGCGCAAACTAACCCAAGCTCCCTGCCCTCACTGCAGGGCTCGGACAAGGGAGCAGGTCACAACCGAGACCTAAGGTCAGGGACACATAAAGGCAGCCACCTTCCTCTCCAAACTGCCCCTCCAAGGGCTTCTGAGGACCGCTGTGGGCTCAGTTTCAGGCACTGGTAACCAAACAAAGGGGGAAAAGCGGAATCAATGATTAAAGAGAGGTGGACTAGCAGTCTGAGGCTGTCCTGCACTAGAAAGTTTGACTGGCATAATTTGGAGCTGTGTTGGTAAAACCCAGATTTCCCCTCAGTGGCTCCATGAACAACTTTTGCAGCCTGAAGGCACTATTTTACCGGTAATGCCAATGTGGATGCTGCTTTATCTGTCCTGATGAAACCAGTCCTCCAGGAACAGTCGGTCCCACAATGCCCCTCCTCACGACAGTGACCACTCTTGTCACAATTGCTGCCCAGAGGTCACAGTCACTGAACACCACCGCCCCTTTAAAGCCACTTTTAAATACCTTTAAAACCCCATTAAAATAGAAAAAGCAAGTATCAGATATGAAATTGGCCCCATCTCTGATAAATACTAAAATACCAAGACATCCCTTCTCTCTGGACAAGCAGAAAATGTATTCCCTTCATTGAGGCAATTGCATAGATGGAGCGATAAAGGCAGTAGATTATGGGCATATAGATTATGAACAGAACAAGCAGCTAATCGCATTACCTTTTCACGGAGAGACGATGGAATGGTAGTTGATCTAATTCGCCATTTTAGAAACACCCTCCATAGCTGAAGACATATTTAGTGAGGAAGGCTTTGATCACTACATGAATAATGGAACCTTAAAACCACTTAGCATCTGATCAAAATATAGAGCTAGATGCAAATGCGTACCAGAGGAGAACTATCCCCAAACAAATTACTAAGGCTGGATGGATTTCTGGTAAAAAACATTTCAAATACAATGACTGGAGAGTATTCAAGGCTCTTTAACTCAGGCATCAAGCCAAAAGGATACGGAACCAGCTCTAATTAGTCATATTAATTTATTTTCAAATAGGATAAAACAGGAAATAAAAATGTAGCGACTGCCAACAAGTACCTTTGCCTTGTGTTTTCACCATTGTCCATTGGGATCAAGTCATCTCAGGTTAAAATTAGAAAGCAATAACATTCAAAGGCCCACAATCACAGACTGAAGGCAGGAGCAGCAGGAATACCAGGTCTAAATAAATATATACCAGGCAATGTTCTTCTTGTGACCAAAGCACCTAATCAGTGCCACCTATAGCAGAGATCAGGTACTGGGTAGAAAGTTAACTGGGGTCAGACTAGTTTACTAGAAATGAACCAAAGATACAGGATTTTATATCAACAGCACATCCCAATTATAGCATGTAATGCAGTCATTTGATTGGGAATTAAACACCCAGGCAGTGTAAAGAAGTCTGCCCATGGGGAGAGGGATAGCTCAGTGGTTTGAGCATTGGCCTGCTAAACCCAGGGTTGTGAGTTCAATCCTTGAGGGGGCCATTTAGGGATCTGGGGCAAAAATCTGTCAGGGGACAGTATTTGGTCCTGTTAGTGAAGGCAGGGGACTGGACTCAATGACCTTTCAAGGTCCTTCCAGCTCTATGAAATAGGTATATCTACTCAAGTGCACCATGTGAAATAAAGGATGGAAGATCTCACTGACAGCCCCTCGTCCTGCTGAGTAGGACAGAGGCTGTGGGAATGAACACTGGCCCAAGAATTAGTTATGACATAGACGACTTGAAACTTAAACTTACTAGCTCAAGGGTTAGAGAGTGTGCTGGGATCCCTCCCGGGACGGCTTCGCATGGAGCTTGCTCCTTCCTCCGTTACAGCTTTTGGCTCCAGCTGGGAGGTGTCAGCAGGGCCGGATTACGGTTATGAGGGGCCTAAAGCTAATGGGAGGGAAAGGCCTAAGTATGAATTACATATTGCAAAAAACGTTATGAAGTCATCAAACATTTCTCTAAATACGTATGTACATATTATTTATTTATGTAAAATGAACACGTTTATTCTACTCTCAAGACACTCGATTCTTCAGACAGATACTTCTGAATGAGAGGTAGCACAAGGGGTGCTACGCTGTCCTTCTCCTAGGCCTCCTTCCACCTAGGTAGTGGAGTGCTCGTCTGCATGAGGATGAACACAGCAGCATTCCCCATCCTGCTCACCTCTTTCAACCTGGTGCTTCTACCCTCAGCTCTCCACAGGGCGCAGTGCAAAGCCAAGCCCTGCGGGTGTTTCCCCAAGCTATGGCCGCTACACCACACACCCTGTCTCGCTCTGACTGCAGTCTGGGAGGCAGCCAGCTTTTATTACGTAAAAGAAAACCACTCCGGTGTAAAATCCACTGACGAAGAGGAAGTAGTAGTGGGAGACTTACATTGGGTGGCATTGTATTTTAAGCTGTCTTGCTCTGAAAGCTGCCTCCTAGTGTTGCACTGGCCGAGGCCAATGAATTACTGTTTTCACATTGAACCCCAATATTATTTGTGGGATGAGACCCAGTTCGTGTAGTTAATCGCCAGTCATTCGCCGCGTCAAGCCACTCAGCTCTTCCACAATCAGAATCATAGAACAGAATCATAAGACTGGCAGGGACCTCGAGAGGTCTTCTAGTCTGGCCCCCTGCACTAGGACTCAGTATTCTCTCTTCTAGAATGTGTGATCAGCAGCTCAGACATAGGGTGACCAGACAGCAAGTTTGAAAAATCGGGACAGGGCTGGGGGTAATAGGATCCTATATAAGAAAAAAACCTAAAAATCAGGACTGTCCCTATAAAATTGGGACATCTGGTCACCCTACTCTGACACGGGGTTTTTTCAGCATGAGTTCTGCGTGCACCAGCCCCCTATAGTTTGCATTTGTTTGTTGTACGTTTTTTGTAAGAAAAAGGTAACAGCTAGATGTGACATCTTTAGATGGTTGCCCAGTCATAATATTTAGCACTTCTGTACTGTGTTAGCTCTTCAGACTCACTGTACAAACATTAAACAAACTTAATCGAAAGCCTTTCAGCTTTTGAATGACTAGGAGTTGACAAAACAGAGCTATTCCCTGTTGTGTTCTCTCCCTGAACAAAAAGACTTCACTGAAAATCAGCATCTTAAAAGAACCATTAAGGATCTTTCAAAAGAACAGTCCAACCAAGGATACTGTAATGAGACCTTTATTACATCAGGTCTGGTGTTTGTTTAAGGCTGGTGTTCCTGTTTCATTTGCATGTGTAAATCAAGCAGACCTGGCTTATTTTTTTCCCCTTAAAGTGCTCAGCGTTTAGGGGAGGAAAGTGAAGGAGATTCTGCTTATACCAGGTGTGAAAAAGCAGAAGGGACCAAAACAGACTCATAGACTCATAGACTTTAAGGTCAGAAGGGACCATTATGATCATCTAGTCTGACCTCCTGCACAATGCAGGCCACAGAATCTCACCCACCCACTCCTGGAATAATCCTCTCACCTATGTCTCAGCTATTGAAGTCCACAAATCATGGTTTAAAGACTTCAGGACGCAGAGAATCCTCCAGTAAGTGACCCGTGCCTCATGCTGCAGAGGAAGGCAAAAAACCTCCAGGGCCTCTGCCAATCTACCCTGGAGGAAAATTCCTTCCCGACCCCAAATATGGTGATCAGCTGAACCCCGAGCATGTGGGCAAGACTCACCAGCCAGACACCCAGGAAAAAGTTCTCTGTAGTAACTTCTAACATCCCATCATTGACCATTGGTCCTATTTATCACTGATGGCAATTAATTGACTTTTGAGTAAGATCATGTTATCCCATCAAACCATCCCCTCCATAAACGTATCTAGCTTAATCTTGAAGCCAGATAGGTCTTTTGCCCCCACTGCTTCCCTTGGAAGGCTGTTCCAGAACTTCACTCCTCTGATGGTTAGAAACCTTCGTCTAATTTCAAGTCTAAACTTCCTGATGGCCAGTTTATATCCATTTGTTCTTGTGTCGACATTGGTACTGAGCTGAAATAATTCCTCTCCCTCCCTGGTATTTATCCCTCTGATATATTTAAAGAGAGCAATTATATCCCCCCTCAGCCTTCTTTTGGTTAAGGTAAACAAACCAAGCTCCTTGAGTCTCCTTTCATACGACAGGTTTTCCATTCCTCGGATCATCCTAGTGGCCCTTCTCTGTACCTGTTCCAGTTTGAATTCATCCTTCTTAAACATGGGAGACCAGAACTGCACACAGTATTCCAAATGAGGTCTCACCAATGCCTTGTATAACGGTACTAACACCTCCTTATCTCTACTAGAAATACCTCGCCTAATGCATCCCAAGACCGCATTAGCTTTTTTCACGGCCACATCACATTGGCGACATCACATAGTCATCCTGTGATCAACCAGGACTCCGAGGTCCTTCTCCTCTCCGTTACTTCCAACTGATGCGTCCCCAGCTTATAACTAAAATTCTTGTTATTAATCCCTAAATGCACAACCTTACACTTCTCACTATTAAATTTCATCCTATTACTATTACTCCAGTTTACAAGGTCATCCAGATCTTCCTGTAGGATATCCCGATCCTTTTCTGAATTGGCAATACCTCCCAACTTTGTGTCATCTGCAAACTTTATTAGCACACTCCCACTTTTGGTGCCGAGGTCAGTAATAAAAAGATTAAATAAAATTGGTCCCAAAACTGAACCTTGAGGAACTCCACTAGTAACCTCCCTCCAACCTGACAGTTCACCTTTCAGTATGACCCACTGTAGTCTCCCCTTTAACCAGTTCCTTATCCACCTCTCAATTTTCATATTGATCCCCATCTTTTCCAGTTTAACCAATAATTCCTCATGTGGTACTGTATCAAATGCTTTACTGAAATCGAGGTAGATTAGATCCACTGCGTTTCCTTTATCTAAAAAATCTGTTACTTTCTCAAAGAAGGAGATCAAGTTGGTTTGGCACGATCTGCCTTTTGTAAAACCATGTTGTAATTTGTCCCAATTGCCATTGACCTGAAGGTCCTTAACTACTTTCTCCTTCAAAAATTTTTCCAAGACCTTGCATACTACAGATGTCAAACTAACAGGCCTGTAGTTACCTGGGTCACTTTTTTCCCCTTTCTTAAAAATAGGAACTATATTAGCTATTCTCCAGTCAAACGGTACGACCCCTGAGTTTAGCGATTCATTAAAAATTTTTGCTAATGGGCTTGCAATTTCATGTGCCAGTTCCTTTAATATTCTTGGATGAAGATTATCTGGGCCGCCTGATTTACTCTCATTAAGCTGTTCAAGTTTGGCTTCTACCTCGGATATGGTAATATCTACCCCCACATCCTTATTCCCATTTGTCATGCTGCCACTATTCCTAAGCTCCTCATTAGCCTCATTAAAGACTGAGGCAAAGTATTTGTTTAGATATTGGGCCATGCCTAGATTATCCTTAACCTCCACTCCATCCTCAGTGTTTAGCGGTCCCACTTCTTCTTTCTTTGTTTTCTTCCTATTTATATGGCTATAAAACCTTTTACTATTGGTTTTAGTTCCCTTTGCAAGGTCCAATTCTACATGCCTTTTAGCCTGTCTCACTTTATCCCTACATGCTCTGACCTCAATAAGGTAGGTTTCTTTGCTGATCCCTCCCATCTTCCACTCCTTGTATGCTTTCTGTTTTTTCTTAATCACCTCTCTGAGATGCTTGCTCATCCAGCTTGGTCTAAAACTCCTGCCTATGAATTGTTTCCCCTTTCTTGGGATACAGGCTTCTGATAGCTTCTGCAACTTTAACTTGAAATAATCCCAGGCCTCCTCCACCTTTAGGTCCATACATTCTTTAGTCCAATCCACTTCCCTAACTAATTTCCTTAATTTATTAAAGTTAGCCCTTTTGAAATCAAAAACCCTAGTCTCAGATTTATTTTTGTTTATCCTTCCATTCAGTTTGAACTGAATTAGCTCAGTCTAAGACAAATCGATACAGTATTGAACACAGTGTATCATACATCTGAAGCCCCTCGATGGAAGGTTCTGTAAAAGTTAAAGGACTGGTATCCAGAATAGGATGTTGGGTTTGGTTTGGTTTTGCCTACAAATGTGTGGGAATTCGTTCCTTATACATGGGCGGGGCAATCGTTCTGGCTGGAGCTGGATAGAGTGTGTGCAGGTTCTGTGCAAGCTTCCCACCCTACCGCTGTGGTACTGCCTCTTCCCCCCGCCACTCCTTGCCCTGCCCCCTCCCCACACAGGCACTCACCAGTTGTCCACACATAGACGATGACGGTGACGGGCACTAGGACCCAGGAGGCAGCGTCCTGGGGCTGCCTGCCAGCCTCAGGGGAGGAGAGGGACAGAGGGAGCCTCTTCCCTCCCTGACAGCTGAGCAGAGCTCCAGAGAAATCAGGGGTGGGAGGCATAGTGGGGGCAATACCTGCTCAAACGACACCCACGAATCGCACGGGTTCCCGTGGTAACTGGATTTTTAGTGCCCGGTCATCAGTGTTAACCAGATCCCTGGCAGTGTGTTCCCGCAGCTGGGGAGACACAGCTGGCTGCCAGCTGAGCTCCTTCCTAGCCACAGGGGGCTGCTTTGCCTTTCCTGCTGCCCCCCCGCACCCGGCCCCAGCCGTGCCCCCTGCCTGACCAGTAAGGCCTAAAAATAGGAGGGCCTAAGGCTATAGCCTTATTAGCCTAATGGTTAATCTGGCCCCGGGTGTCAGGTTTGGGGTAAATATTTGAACTCCACACACCCCTGACTCCCACACGCCAGTCAGACACAAGGAGACCCCAGGACATTTTCTCCCATTTTTAGAAGCCAAACTTCCAACCAGCTTCTCAAAGCCTTTGGGCAAAGGTCAGATGCTTCCACTTCCCCAGTGGGGTGGAGAGCACAGCCCCAGATTCCTCCTCCGAGCAGGTTAAAATGCCTCCCCAGCAGGTGAAATGGGGCCCCCCGATCACACCTTTGGAAAGGCAGGCAGGGATGGGTGGGAGCGTGTGTGTTTATTTTACAAAAACTGTGGCAATAACTCCTCCAGCAGCGATTCCATCTTTACGCAGCAAGTGTGGTGGTCTGTGATCTGATTGTGTGAGGCAGATTCCCCTGCGTCTCAGCTCAGGCACCTGTTCCCATGAACAAAGCCAGGGCTAACCAGGGCAGAGATTCCGGTCCCTCCATGTGTCTGGCAGATACTACGCCCAGCTCTAAGCGGGGACGGTAATAATTTTGTGTTACGGGCCAGGATTGCGAAGCATCCCATAAATCCAGCAGCTGCAGAGGTCATCCTTCAGTGACATCGCATGTGGTAGCCTCGCTCGTAATTTCATCTCTAAATGGAAAATATGATAATTTTATGTTGGAGGCCAGAGCCAGCACATCAGTAACGTGTCAGAAATGGAGCAACAGCAGAGACACAACATCCGCAGGGCATGCCGCAAATCAAACGCCACGTTCCGGGGCCTGGAGCTGGATTCAAGGGGAGGGTGGTCTGGGGTTGCTCCCCCGAGGAGGATTTCTGTGCATTGAAGGAGCAGCTGGAGCAGACTGACCTTGCTGAATCCCCCCCAAAACCCAAGAACGCAGCTGGCCAGTCAGCCTCCCTTACAGACATCAGGAGGAGAAGCTATTGTTCCACACCCCTCCAGAAGCACACAGGTGTGCCCCAGGGCCTGTCTCCTGTTTAGCTTTGTACTGACCCAATGGCTTTAGCTTAGTTTTGCTTTCAATTCTTGAGGGAGTTCAAAGACAAACATGGCGAAATTCCCATGTGGTGTGTGTGAACCCATGAGCACAGGATACACCAAAAGCATTAGCTGAGCCAAGGGAGAAAGAAAACGACCAAGGAGCATGCAGGTCCAGGCCTGGAACAGAGAATCAGAACAATGAATGGCACTAACCCAGAATGGAAAATAAACAGGTGGAAAAAAGTGAGACTTCCAACAGCAGATTTCAGTTACCATCTGTCTTAGATCCTTATGGCCCCAATGCTATCGTATGTGAGCAGCTCTGATTTTCTTTCCCCCAGCTGAGCTTAATTCATTTAAAAGCAAAAAGTGAGTTTCTAGCCCTTATAATCACAGAGAAAAGCTGTTGCATTAGGTGTCACATTATAACAATACACCTCCACTTTTTCTATCCAATCTCCTGTCCTGCAAGCCCTTACAACCCTCATTAGCGAAATGGTTGGGTCTCAGCTGGTCTCTGGAGAGCACTTGGCCAGAATTTGCACAGATGGCTGGATTCACTAGTCTAGTGGCTCACTGCTGACATAAAAGATGTTAACCGCATGCCGTTATAACCAGTGCTGAGTGGGCAGTTTATGGGCAAACATCATAAACTTTAGACTCTCTGCCAGTGCGAGGTGTTTCAAAGTATCTATCTCCTAAATCATGGTAGCACCTAGGAACTCCAGTCAAGGTGCAGGACCCCAGGGGGATAGGTGCTGTTCAGACAGTCAACAAGGACAGCCCTGCCCCAGAGAATTCACACTCAGACAGGACACAGCAGGTGGAGGAAATGGACAAGCTGGGGGTGGGGAACAGGATGAGGTACCCAAATAAAGCAGAGTTTAGCAGGAGAATGGAAATCTGAGTTGTCCACTTGGCTGACCAAGGCCAGGTGGAGTGGTTGGGGGCAGCGTAGCAGAGTTAGGGTCTAAGGAGGTCATTAAGGTGGCAGGTTTATGGATGTCCTCCATGCGCGGGGAGCCATGTGGGGGAAAGCGCAGAAGGGCTTCATAGAGAAGTGGGCAGAATCATCGCGTCATAGAGTTTACGGCCAGAAGGGCCCACCGGATCATCTAGTCTGACCTCCTGCACATCACAGGTCACAGGCAGGCGACCACGACTGGCATCCTTGGCAGAGTGAAGACCTGGCAGCTGGAGGGGAGCTGAAAGGTAAAAGGCCACCAAACATGCTGCAAGTGCACTGGCCCTCAGGCCACTCAGCCAACACCTCACACCCACTGTACAGCCAAGATCTATGCATCTTCTGGGCCAACAGGGAGCCTCCGAGACCCTCTCCATTGTGCTTAAACTCAGCTTGTCCTGCCTCCCGAGCGAGGTGTTCTGAGTCACCGGGACTCAGCTTCCCTTTCTGTTCAGCAAAGGAATGGGTTCCCCAAAGAACTGAATGCCAGCTGCCAATCCCTGCAGAACTGACAGCACTACTAGAGATGCCTCCACCGAAGGGAATAAACAGCAGAAAGTTAAATCACTAGACCCAGCACCAGGATGAATGGCTACACTCAATAAAATAACAGCATGGCCTCCATGAAGCCATTGCCCATATGTACAGAGAGAACGGATGCCCCAAATAAATGGATTCGTTACAATGCATGGTTTTGTTTGGAACTGTGTACTCTATGTCATATAAAAGCTAAGGTACGATCCTGCCATGAAGTCTGCGAGCAGACACCCCAGCACCCATATGAAGTCCTACTGAAGAGAACATGGACAACCCAGATGCATAAGGGAGCCTGTATAGGTGGATCCCTTTGCAGGATCAGGGCCTAAGACTCATTCCTCCTTTTTGTATAATACTTTGCTTTGTACTTTATTCTGTGTATAATGGAATCTTGGATTGATATCAGCTGGACAAAAGACTATGCTGCTCGATCACTCAAATAACTTGCCCACAGTAATCTTTTCTTCTTTGAAAAATTCCCTTGATTCTGCTATATGTGAAGAAGCTGCATGAAGAAAACATTATTGGTGAGTTTTGTTTTCTCTCTGTATGAGTGGTACTTAAACTTAATGCGGATGATTTGCTGAATAACACTTTTTTGAATCATCCAAGGGGTTTTTCCTTTGAATTTATGGTTATGTGTAGATATTAATATTTTATCGAGGGTTAAGTAAAACAAATGGTATTGCAATGCTGACAATTCTACTTCGTGACTAGATCTTAGCATTTAATAAAACTCTAAAAATTGGAATGAGTGTATCTTATAATCAAATGATATAGCACAGGGGTAGGCAACCTATGGCATGGGTTTTCAGTGGCACTCACACTACTGGGTCCTGGCCACCAGTCTGGGGGGCTTGCCATTTTAATTTAATTTTAAGTGAAGCTTCTTAAACATTTTAAAAATCTTATTTACTTTACATACAATAGTTTGCAGCAGAATATACAGATCCCATAACTACTGAACAACATGTGTCACTTTTAGCAGCAGAATATACAGATCCCATAACTACTGAACAACATGTGTCACTTTTAGCAGTGAAACCATTCCCCAGCACAACCACCTCTTAGATGAACCGCATAAAAATATACCTGCAACCGTTGGGTTCTTATCTATGTTTGCAAAGCCCTATGCAAATTCACCATTTATAAATGGTTGGAGATTAGAACAAAAAGGACCATTTTCGACCAGAAGGCAAACTGATATTTTTTACTTGCTTTCGAAAAGTTAAAACTACTCTTTGTTTACGTGTCTCCTCTCCTAACCATCTCCAGCACGAGCAGTAACAAGCGAAGCAACTGTGGAAATTTGGCTTCACTATTAAGTCCATCCATACAGACAGTACTCTGGAGTCTATTCAGAACTGACTGGTAGCCAGAGAACTAGCCACCCATCACTTGCCTACAAACACAGGGCAGGGCTTTGTTACAAGCTGCCTCCCACCGTCCCCACTTCCAAAGATTCACCAGGCAGCTCACAGTGACTAGACCCTGATCCACACTCAGATCCAAGCGGGCTAAACCCTACACCCATTGAAGTCAGTGCGATTCTGCACAGGTAGGAGGTGCTCTCTGCGTGGATCTGATTGCAGGACTGGGGCCTTCATATCATCATGGTTGTTCCTAAGCACAGACCTGGGTTAACCCGACTGAAGGCTTTTCACTACATCAATTAACTACTGATCTCAGCTACTCTGCAGCTATGATTCAGTGTACTTCAAACAACACTGCATTTCTCTTAGCTCCCTGGTTCTCCCCACTTACTTTGCCAACTGACGGCCTTTGACGCTCTATCCTCAGGAACTTGCTGCCTTCGCTGACCCTAAACCAATTACATTTGGTTTCGTACCCTGTAGCATGTCTTCATTCTCATTTGGAACACTTATTTAACAGCAAGGGAGTTGGCATGTTTTTCACCCTGGCTGGAGACAGCTCCATTTAATAATTAACATAATGTAACTTTACTTAAGAGGACAGCCCATTTCAGTTTCCAATGGCTGGACTGCAGAAACTTCAAAACAATTCTCTGAGTATTAAGAAATAAAACTAACAAAATTCTCAGCTGGCAAGACAGATTCCTCCATTTCCCTCTCCAAAACACAAAGCTATTATAGACTCATAGACTTTAAGGTCAGAAGGGACCATCATGATCATCTAGTCTGACCTCCTGCACAACGCAGGCCACAGAATCTCACCCACCCACTCCTGTAATAAACCCCTAACCTATGTCTGAGCTACTGAAGTCCTCAAATCATAGTTTAAAGACTTCAAAGTGCAGAGAATCATCCAGAGAATCCTCCAGCAAGTGACCCATGCCCCATGCTACAGAGGAAGGCGAAAAACCCCCAAGGCGTCTGCCAATCTTCCCTGGAGGAAAATTCCTTCCTGACCCCAAATATGGTGATCAGCTAAACCCTGAGCATGTGGGCAAGACTCACCAGCCAGACACCCAGGAAAGAATTCTCTGCAGTAACTCAGATCCCATCTAACATCCCATCACAGTCCATTGGGCATATTTACTGCTAATAGTCAAAGATCAATTAATTGCCAGAATTAGGCTATCCCATCATACCATCCCCTCCATAAACTTATCAAGCTTAGTCTTGAAGCTAGATAGGTCTTTTGCCCCCACTGCTCCCCTTGGAAGGCTGTTCCAGAACTTCACTCCTCTGATGGTTAGAAACCTTCATCTGATTTCAAGTCTAAACTTCCTAATGGCCAGTTTCTTCCTGTTGGCTTGTTTCTCTGGAGAGTGTTGCTTGTGTTCCTTAGTGATAACTATCAATAAAGTTACTATGGAATCAACTTCAGGTAGGTTAACGAGCTAACCAAATGACAGCTACAAGGAAATGGGCAACGTCTGCTCTGTTTAGGGCTAAGCACCCTGGGTAAAGTTTTGGAGAACGTTGATGTTGCTTAGAAACCTGAGTCTCCTTGACTTTCCTGGCATTTTTGGAATTTGGGGGCGGGGGGATCAGTAGAGTTGATTGCTGCGAAAATGGAAGAGGTACAACGCAAGCAGGAAAGGTTTGCTAGCAGCCACAATGTATCAGTTCTTTCATGTGCTCATTCCAAGGCCAGGCTGGCAAGTGTACTTGGCTTTTTTGCTTTTAGAAGACACTGGCACAGTATGGGAGGCCCAATTGTCACTCCAGACCAACAGCTGCATTGAGATGATCACGTAGGAGCTGTGGTCAAAAAAGTATATTCTCAACTCTGCCTACCCAGAAAAGCTCAGCATTATCTTTTGGATATCTTTGCTACTATCATCTGTGCCTTTGCCACTGCAAGGTTAGACTGTTACAATATGCTCCACATGGGGTTATAGATTAAATCAGTTCAGAAGCTGGAATTGGTACGGAAGAGTGACTTGATTCTTAAACAGGGCATCTTAAAGACAGCATCATTCTGCATAAGGAATTTCTATGGTCCACCACTACTATGCAGTAACTCCTCACTTAACGTTGTAGTTATGTTCCTGAAAAATGCGACTTTAAGCAAAACGATGTTAAGCGAATCCAATTTCCCCATAAGAATTAATGTAAGTTCCAGGAAAAAAAAATTTCACCAGACAAAAGACTATATTATACACACACACACACACACTATAAGTTTTAACAAACAATTTAATACTGGTACACAGCAATGACAATTGTGAAGCTTGGTTGAGGTGGTGAAGTCAGAGGGTGGGATATTTCCCAGGGAATGCCATACTGCTAAATGATGAATTAGCAATTGGCTGAGCCCTCATGGGTTAACTCATTGTTGTTAATGTAGCCTCACACTCTACAAGGCAGAAGGAATGAAGGGAGGGGTAGACAGCATAGCAGACAGAGACTGAGACTAGGGTGACCAGATGTCCCGATTTTATAGCGACAGTCCCAATTTTGGGGTCTTTTTCTTATATAGACTCCTATTACCCCCCACCCCCTGTCCTGATTTTTCACATTTGCTGTCTGGTCACCCTAACAGAGACCCTGTGTATGTGTGTGTGTGAGAGAGAGATGTGCATTTTCCCTTTAAGTATGCTGACCCCTGACTTAAGTACACTACCTTGTTAATTAGATCAGCAAGCTGAAACCCACCACAGCTGCTGCCTGAAAGCTCACTCCATCTAAGCCCTGTCATGTCCCCCTTGCTCTACGGAAGATGGGGTAAGTGGGGTGCAGGGAGGAGGGGGACACCCAGACATTAGCCCCCCTCTTCCCCCCCGCATTCCCCCCTGCACAGCAAGCAGGAGGCTCGGCAGCAGCTCCAAGGCAGAGGGCAGGAGCAGCACATGGCAGTGAGGGAGGGACAGCTGAACTGCCGGCAATTGATAGCCTGCTGGGCAGCTGCCACACAGGGAACTTAGGGGAGCGGGGAGCTGCTAGGGGGAGCTGCCGGTCCACCCTGGTTCCAACCACCCACCAGCTAGCTGCAACGGGCTGCTCTTCCTGCAAGCAGTGGACAAAGCAGACGGCTGCCAAACGACGTTAGAAGGGAGCATTGCGCAACTTTAAACGAGCATGTTCCCTAATTGATCAGCAACGTAACAACGAAACAACGTTAGCTGGGACAACTTTAAGTGAGGAGTCCCTGTACAATCAGAGCTCCTCATGGCGGTGAATGTGTTTATCTGAACCCCCCACCTCCCCCCCAGTGACGCAGGGCATTACTGTTACCCCATTTCACAGATTGGAGTGGAGGCACGGAGAGACTAAAGGTATGTCTACACGGCAACTAGACACCCACGGCTGGTCCGTGCCAGCCGACTCGGGCTCGCAGGACTCGGGCTGTGGGGCTGTTGCTGTTCCGACTCAGGCTGGAGCCCGAGATGTGGGACCCTCCCACCACATGGGGTCCTAGAGCCCAGGCTTCCACCCGAACCCAGAAGTCTACACAGCAATGAAAGAGCCCCGCAGCCTGAGCCCCAGGAGCCCGAGTCAGCCGGCTTGGGCCAGCTGCGGGTGTCTAGTTGCCATGTAGACAGACCCTAGGTGACTTTCCCAAGGTTGCACAGGAAGCCTGTGTGGAGCAGAGAATGAACTGAAAACTCACAAGTCCTGGATTACTGCCCTAGCCACTGGACCGGCCCCCGTCTCCAGCATCCCAAAGTACCTACACCACCAGGGGTGCATAAGTAGAGTCTAAGCCTCTTTTGCCCTAGCCAATGAGATATGGATCTTTCGTGTCCGGTGTTCTCTCTTGCAGCAGCCAGTAAATTCATCCAGGCATTTATTTATATGATGCTCAGCTGAGGCCTCTCAGGAAGGCAGACGATCCATAATGCACATAACCAGTTGTGCTGCCCAGTACATGAAGGAGAAAATCCCTCTTAACTCCTATGGCAACCAACTTTCACCCTGGTGGGCAAGATTTGATTACCCTTATTATCTTAGCCTGTGTGACTACACATGGAATTATCTCACCCTTTGTAAAGCCCAGCCAGAGCATCTGACTTGATGCCCTCCTGCTGCTCAGCTTTAGCGACGAAGCACTCCACGGAGCTGCTTCCGGGGAAGAACAGCTCTCTGTTTGGGGTGAGACAAGTCATAGTCCGAGGCCAGAAGGGCCCATCCAGTCATCTAGTCTGACCTCCTGTATATCCCAGGCTACCCAATGTCCATGCTCTCTAGCACACTGCTGTAGAATAATACAGGGGACATCTGTACCCCAGTTGTTTTTTCAGGTGAAGTCATTACACGGTACATTTGGGTAAATACTTTCAGAGCGGTCATAAGTCAGCAAAGGGAAAATGACCAAAATGAAAGGCCGGGGACTGATGAAATGGGATGCTAGGGAGGGTAAGTGGTGAAATACAGTGGCACCTCACTGCTAATTTGCAGGTCTCCCATCAATTCCCACCACTTTCTAAAGATAATGATGAAGCCAGCTGTGTACCAGTGCAGCCTGAGGAACCGAGTATCTTCTGCTTCATTGAATATTAACACAAACCAATGGCTCTGCTGACCTCTCTTTAAGTTATGAGCAATATGGAGGCCTTGAGCAGAACTCAGAGATTAATAATTTCCGGTGTTCTATTCTATATAGGTTTTTATACCATGCTCATCATCACTGTATTATCCGAGCACCTTCCACTAGTCAATTAAGCAACATGACTGCATATCCGTCATGTGTTGTTTGTTCTCTCATCCCCCGCAGAGAGAGAAGTGCTTGGAGTGGAGCATCTTGTTTGGGTAGGGTTCTTTTGTTTGTTGGGTTAAATCTCCCTGTTGCTATGTGTGTGTATTTGATAAGGCAAGGTCAAGAGAAATGCACCTTGCACTTGGAAAGAAAAGTGGCAAGCTCTGCGATGGCCCATTGTTCCCAGGGAAGTTCACTGCACAGTTTTGGACCACCCCCAAAGAAGGTTCTGTCTCCTGCACAGAGAGGAGTGGTCTTTGTCCCAGCACTTTAAACAGGTCTTTAGGTATCCTGGGCCCAGGCCATGAGCGTTTTGAAGATAAGGATTGAGATTTTGAACTGGATTCAAAATTCTCTGGGAGGCCAGTGTAGAGTGGAGGGCAGGCATGCCGTGCTGAGGGCAGCCTGTGTTGCTGAGGAGAGGCACTGCAGTGTTTTGTACTAGTCCATTTCCTAAGTGCTGCAGGTGTCATGTCCAGGTATACGGCATTGCTGAGGTCCGGCTGAGAGGTGATGAAGGCATGAATAACTGAGGCCAGGTCTTTATATGTCAGGATGGGATGGATTCTCCGAGCCAAGCAGGGATGGTAGGAAGCATTACTCACGCCCATTGTGATGTAAGAGCTCACTCTTTGCAGGGAATCGCCTAGACTATGGAGTGAGCTGACTGATTGTGGTTGTGAACCTTCAACGAATGGAGGCTGCGAACTCCTCCAAATACTTTCCTTTGCCCAGCACCATCACCTCTGTCTTGCTGAGTTTCAGCGTCAGCCAGCCGTTCTTCATCCATGAGCTGACTGCATTGAAGCCCTGGGCCATATTGGTGGTAGTGGTGTGGTCGTATGTGGTGAAGGATAGGTAAAGCTGTGTATCATCTGCATATGGCTGGCACTTGAGTCCAGGTCCTCTGACCAGCTCACCTAGTGGATGCATGTAGATGTTGAAAATGACCAGAGACAGAACTGATCTCTGTCTCTGGGGGGAGGGATAGCTCAGTGGTTTGAGCTTTGGCCTGCTAAACCCAGGGTTGTGAGTTCAATCCTTGAGGGGGCCAGTTAGGGAGCTGGGGCAAAAATTGGGGATTGGTCCTGCTTTGAGCAGGGGGTTGGACTAGATGACCTTCTAAGGTCCCTTCCAACCCTGATACTCTATGAACTCTAACCCTGACCCTATCAAACTGGATGGTGCAGCAGGGTGTGTAGCAATACATTTCCATATAAGAGCTCCTGCAGGCCAGCTGGAAAACTTCAAATATGTTGCAAATAGAAAAGTTAAAAATTAGACGATGGCCCCCAATTAGCAATACCAAACAGAAGTGCCTTGCATGATTTATCTATATATGGCATGCGCCTGTGTTTAGAAATAGCCATGTTGTTGGACTTCCATGAAATAGAGAACAGTTACCTCTAGATATTTATATCTAGACACACACATGAACATGTGGGTAGAAATTCTGAGGAGCATACAGTGTGTGACTCCGTTCATTGCTGTGTGTATACACCAGGGCTCAGAATACTATGGGGGGCCTCAGAATCTTTTTCTACCCTAGGTTTTTATTAGACTATTCATTAATGTTAGTGGAGCAGTTAAATTCTTCATATAAAAGAGAAATGCAAAAGGATGATTAATAATACCCAGTGAGTTGAATATAATGATTATTATTGCTGTTGCTGTTTCATTGGTTATGTGACCAGGCTATGGTGATACTAGACTTAGATTTCAAATGTGCACACATGATCCCGCCATACGGTGAGATTTGTTTGCAAGGGCTGCTTTTTCTCCAGATTATATAACAGTACTAACAGCTTCCCATATGCCATTTCTTTCAAACCCTGCTCATCTTCACTGTAAGGGGAATTGCTTGATATGCCATAAATTAACAGTTCGTACTACTGACTGAATCCCTGTTAATCTGAAAGACGCACACTGTAGATGCCTGATAATGAGATGCAGTGTTTTGCCTCTAGGTCCCCGGTTCAAATCCAGCCCAGTTCAGCTAACAGCTTTTTAATCACACATTTGGATGGTCTCAGCCAGGTGTCTAGTGGAACCACAACACCAAAAATATGTGTAATAGTTAGCTGCCTCCCACCCGAGAACTTCTCTCAGGCACATTACTGGCCTGGTCCACTGTCAACAGGAGTCAATGGAAAGAACTCACTGGATTGGCCCCTTAGTGGAGTCTATAGCATTACCATTGTTCATAATAGGTAGTGCACTAGTGTAAGAACATAAGAATGGCCAGACTGGGTCAGACCAAAGGCCCATCTAGTCCAGTATCCCGTCTTCCGACAATGGCCATTGCCAGGTGCCCCAGAGGGAATGAACAGAACAGGGAATCATCAAGTGATCCATATTGTCCTCGCTATATGGCTTAACAGAGGACTGTAGTCTTCAGGCTACCTCTCTGGTTCCTTTTAATAGAACTTTAATTCACTTTTAGTTAAAAATGACACACTGCTGATTTCACGTCTTCTCCACTGCATCCGATCAGACACAAAACTGTTCATCTAAAACCTGTCGACAAGTCAAAAACAACCTCTGCTCATTTAGACCTTTCATTAAACATGCAAAGCTGTGGAAATTACCTCCCTTTGCTTTCTCCCAACTGTAAGAATCGCCACCTGCCTAGATTAATCCTCAGTCAATCTCCACATGAGAAAAAGGAAATATTGTTGAGCTAAATCTGATCAGGGCAACGACAACCAAGTAGTCTCTGGGAAGCTGTTATTTCTTCACAGCCAGGCTGTTTTAGTTTAATGACTGACAGGCAAAAGCTGTTTTTCTCTTTGATATGCAAAGGAATGTTTAGTTAGTATCCGAAAATCCAAAGGCAGGGACCGGTAGATCATAGATTCCCTGTCAGAATCTCTGACATTTCCGACTTCAAGTATATTTCCTCCTCGGCTGAGATTTCCAAAGTCCAGTTCCCATGTCATGATCCCCAGGCAGGCTGCCATCACCTCCCTGGGGAGAGAGAGTGAGCGGGCCTTAAACTGAGCGGGGCCAGCCAGACCTGATTTGCATGAACCCCCTTCAGAAGCTCAGTGGATCCAGACCAAACTGCAGGTGCAGAGCGCTTCTGTGATGATCCGACCCACAGGAGGATTGCTCAGGTGGGAGTCAGGGCTAAGGCCTAGATCCTCTATGGCATCAGGTGCCAAAATACCTTTGAGGATCCGGCCTAAGGCCCCCTGAGTTCAGGATTGGGCCCTTGCACTGTGCCACTGCAGAGAATGTTAAAAATCTTCACCATTTCTGTGCTTTGTTTTGCATCTCACTCAGCTCAGACAATGGAGCTAAATTGCTCTGCAGAGTCAATCCTGTACCCCCCTGTGGTGACTCTGGGGATCAGCAGGGCAGGGAGATGCTTAATTTATATAGATTTGCATGCCATTAAATATATCATGGAAACGACTCTGTTCACAGGAGGCTTGTAAGCCCACCCCCTTCTTTTTTTGTACAACACAAAGAGAAACATTTCCAGCTGCTGAACAGCTCTGCAGCTCTGCTGAAGTTAATGAACTAAGCTGATTTACACCATTTGAGGATTGGGCCCACCATCTACATGGTTAGTCCTTAAGCCATTGAAAGAGAGAGATTTTGGGAGACTGTAGTATTACACTCCCATCAGTGCACAAATTGTTCTCTGCACAGTCCCCCCCTACACACACACAAGGAAATGAGCGTAGAGAATTTGGAACAGAAGAGTTAAAAGAACTGATTAGCCAAGATGGTTCTGCCCAGACAGCGACAAGACAAAATCAGACTTTCAAGCATACAAAAGGCGCATACACATCCCTCGGGAAATCAGCCCAATTCAATATCCTTTGTAACCAATTAGTCCTGCTTGATGCAGAGCTGAATGGCGTGTGCTCGGCTTTTTATTTATTAGCATGTGTTCCCCGCACAATTCCCATTGCCAGTGGGCCGGTGAGGGATTTTGGGGTCTTTTTCTTATACAGGCTCCTATTACCCCCATCCCCTGTCCCGATTTTTCACACTTGCTGTCTGCTCCCCCTAAGCTCCGGCGGGATGGGGACACCACTGCACTCACAGAGCAGCGGCGGCGGCAGCAGATGTTTGCAAATCCAACTCTTCAAGAGCAATGGAAATGCTGGAGGAGGGGAAAGAAAGGAGACAGGGAGCCCTGGAAGGGATAATGAAAGTAATGAATAGAGTGGCCAGCCCTTGATGCTGCTCATGCGCTGGGGCTAATAAGTGACTCCGCTCTCTTGGGGTCCCCTGGACAGGAAGCGTTTATGAAGTCAGTGTTCCCCTGTGAGGCGAGCAGGCAGGGCTTCCTGGAGTGCAGCGCTTGTGCAGGGCAGGCTGCTGTGTGTCTCTTTGGGGCCCGAGGCCGTGCCTGGCCACAGCTAATGCCCAGACAACACGGCTCCTTGCTCCCTGCTCTGCTGTGAGCCTTTGAGGCCAGGCCTGAAACCTCCCGAGAGCCCCAGAGGAGCCTGAGGCCTAGGGCGGAATTCAGCCCTTTGTCTGGTACCGCTTGGCCTCCCAGCAGGAGTTCAGGCCTCGCCAGCTGCTGTCAGGTCCACAATGGTGTTTAATGCGCACAGCATGTTGTCATCATGGAAATGGCTTCAGCTGTTTAACCCAGAGACACTGGATCAGCGCAGGTCTATTGTGCTGTGAGTGTAAATCAGTGCAGGTCTATTGATTTCAATGGGCCAAACGCAGCCATGGTACCACTCCACCGATGTGAACGACAGGGCAGCTCCTTACACCAGGCCTGAATCTGGAGCGGTGTCACCAACTTGCATGATAGAACAAAACCAGTAATTGCATCACCGTCGTTCAAATGACTTTATGGGTCAGAACTGTCTGCCAGGTTTACTGAGCTAACACTCTGACATTGCTTCCACCCACTCAGTCTGACATCACCACCACCCTCTAAAGAAAGCCCTGATTGACACCCGTCAGCTCACACACGGGATAAAACCCCATAAGAGTCACCAAACAACCCCCACACCACTGTTCCCTCTAAGATGTGCGCATGTGCGCGCGCACACAGATCCTAAACCTCGCACACACGGTGAAACCCCACGCGCACAAAAATGTGCACAGAAGCACAACAATTTGCACAGAAGACATTTTTTGCGCACACGGCCTGTCAAAAATTAGAGGGAACATTGGCCCCCACCTGTAGGCTAAAGCATGGGCCCTGCACAAAGCATAAGTGAGATCAGCCGTCAGAAATCCTCCCTCAGTAGCCAGAGGGCTGTGCCAGAGACACACCAGAGCTGAGGAAACCCCCTGGCTACTGCGTGCCCCCGGTGGATTTACTGCTGCATCAACTTGGCACTGCCCCTAGACTCTCTTTATGCATTGGGGGGAGGGATAGCTCAGTGGTTTGAGCATTGGCCTGCTAAACCCAGGGTTGTGAGTTCAGTCCTTGAGGGGGCCATTTGGGGATCTGGGCCAAAAAAATTGGGGATTGGTCCTGCTTTGAGCAGGGGGTTGGACTAGATGACCTCCTAAGGTCCCTTCCAACCCTGATATTCTATGATTCTATGACACCCCATGGAGCACCCAAGGGTTGTAAACTCCTCGTGTGGGCTCCCTGCATCCTACTAGCCGTGCCCTAGATCACTGAGACTGAGCAGTTTCCTGAACCAACAGCATAAAGGGAGGTAATCTGGGCGCTGCTCCGCTGAGCAAGGAGCCTAGGCTGGACGAGCTTCCTGTTTGCCCCCATCCGTTTTATATTCTGGGGGCATGTTCTCTAGCCCATCGCTGTGGGAGAGTTCACAGCCTCCACATGCCTACCTCAAGACTAGTTCTGGGGAACCAGCTTTTTGCCTCCTGAAAGCATAGCCATGTCAGGCGGTGTGACCCCCGGCCCCCACAATCCCATCCCACCCTCTCTCTATTACAGTACATAAACTGGGGGCCAAAATTAAGATGACAGCGTCCCGTAATGATGCATGGAGGTACAAGAACATTTCTAATGGTGCAGAGTTTGCAGCATGATAGAAGGAAAATCAAAGCACTTGACTATAAAATACCACAATTCCCAGAGGACTGTTTTCATTCCCTGTGTTCAGCTCCACCTTCTCCTGCTGCCAGACAGGGGAGGGGGGGAAATGTGTCCCAGACAAATTTGTGTTTCCATACTGAGAGATGTTTTCTGTCCCCGTTTCGGAGAGTCGGCGCTGAGACCGATTTCCATTGTGCAGCAGCACTATATGAAGGGATATTCCAGATATCAGAGGCTGGCCCTGTGCCCATTCAGGGGTAGGCAACCTATGGCACTGGTTTTCAGTGGCACTCACACTACCTGGGTCCTGGCCACTGGTCTGGGGGGCTTGCCATTTTAATGTAATTTTAAGTGAAGCTTCTTAAACATTTTCAAAACCTTATTTACTTTACGTACAACAATAGTTTAGTTATATATTAAAGACTTATAAAAAGAGACCTTCTAAAAACATTAACATGTATTACTGGCATGTGAAACCTTAAATTAGAGTGAATAAATGAAGACTCGGCACACCGCTTCTGAAAGGTTGCCCATCCCTGCCATAGGTCATCCAGCCTGAAACTGGTTACATCTCAATGTACTCCTTCTGTATTTTTGACCTTGAAATATAGGGCGCCCTCGCACAAAACTGATCTATGCTGATTCTCTAGAGCCAATCTAAACTCTACGTACTGCCAGAACACCCATATTCCTTAGCCGGTATGTTGCATATGATTGACATATTGGGTAGGTTCTGAGAGGAGTTGGCAGGAGAACCTACTTGATTACTACAGGCCAGACTGTTCTCTTATACAGTCATAGACTTAGACTTTAAGGCCAGAAGGGACCATCATGACCATCTATTCTGACCTCCTGCACGTTTCAGGCCACAGAACCTCACCCACCCACTCCTGTAATAGACCCCTAACCTCTGGCTGAGTTACTGACGTCCTTCAATCAAAGACTTCAAGTTACAGAGACTCTACCATTTACTCTAGTTCAAACTAGCAAATGACCCGTGCCCCACACTGCAGAGGAGGCAAAAACCCGCCAGGGTCTCTGCCAGTCTAACACGTGGAAAATTCCTTCCCGACCCCAAATATGGTGATCAGTTAGACCCTGAGCATGTCGGTGAGACCCACCGGCCGGACACCTGGGAAAGAATTCTCCATAGTAACTTGGAGCCCTGCCCATCTAGTGTCCCATCTCCAGCTGTTGGAGATATTTGCTACTACCAGTAGCAGATGGGCCACATCATACCATCTCTTCCAAAAACTTCTCAAGCTGAGTCTTGAAGCCAGTGAGGTTTTTTTGCTCCCACAGTTCCCCTTGGAAGGCTGTTCCAGAACTTATGACAATCAATGGCAAAACTCCCACTGAGTTTGATGACAACAGCATTAATGCTAACTTTCATCAGTAAAAGGGTCCTACACTACCATAGATATGGGTGGGTGGGTGTATATATAACTGCAGAAGAGATCTCAAGTATTGCAAAGTTATTTGACTTGTATACTAGATTTATCAGCACTGGGATTTTGAAAAATCCAGTTGCTGTGAGACACCGGATGATGTGATAGACAATCTGTAAATGAAAACATCTTGTTTGTCCCTGAGGATTCCCATCCATCTACACACACACTGAGTTTATCAATGAAGCAGAGATAATTTAAGTAAAAGGAGAGCTGTCTGCAAGTCCCACTAACTGCAGCAAACTTCCTTGAAGCAAGACAGGGTAAGGAAGAAAGAATGTAAGCAATGGTATAAAGCATGGTTCTGCTCAGACAAGTGTTTACCTCAGGCTTTGTGGAGATCCATATTTCTTGTGTCGATGCCTTCCAGATCAAATGTGCTCATTTGGGACCAGATTTGGATTCCCTTGCTCATAGACAGTAGCACCAAACAGCCCCAAATTGTTACTCAAAGCGATTAAGAATATTAGAACCTGACCCTTTACAATCCGACCTATTTTGTAACCATCACCCCTGCAAACTCAGACTGGGCTCTCAAAGTCAGGCTAGGTTCTCTCCAGCTTACTCATCAGCACTGGTTGGCCAGCCAGAAAAATGTATCTACGCACATCAAGAATCAAGGTAACAATCCCTAGGTACAGGTGTGTGTAGCAACCGTACCTATTACTAGACACTGATTAACAAAACTATACAGCAAAATTTCATTCAGCCAGCAAAGACTAACTATTGCCGGAGTAACCCTATGTGTCCAGCAATTATGGCACAGAGAAGCTGGGTACCAGAGATTAAATTCACATTAGACTGGAATGAGAACAAAGAGTGGGAGGCTCACAGAACCAGAGAGGAGAGGAACTGAAACTTGGCAGTTAAGGTGGAAATGAGCAACCTGCCTGATGAAGGCTTAAGGGAATGAGCTGAAACATTCCAGAATTAAAAAGCCCCAGATAAGAGCACAGATAAGGCCAACTAAGGAAAACAGGACTCAAATGCATGGAATTCAGAGCAGTAAGAAACATTATTTCTGTTTGCTGAATGCCCATCCCGTGTGTGTGTGTGTGTGTGTGTGTGTGTGTGTGTGTGTGTGTGTGCGCATTAATCCCCAGAGGAGCCCTTTGGGTCCTACTGCGACTATCCGTCAGCGGGGCTTTTGAGGGAACAAGCCGCCAGTCAGGCCCCACAGGAAGGGGAGATAGAAGCAGGCCATTTGGAAGAAAAGGGCCATGCTGGTAGAAGAAAGACAGTGACCCAATCTCTCCCCTGGAACATGACACACGGTCAGGGTGTGAGGGAGCCCTGGCACCCGGAGAGGAGGGAGCCTGAGAGAGAGAGCGAGAGAGCTGTAGGACTGCAGGTAACAAAGAGATCTGTGTGGGTAGGCACGGGGGAGCAGCCTGCCATAGGTACACCTATCTGAGGAGACTCCGAACTCTTTCTGTGTACTGTACTGGAGGCTGGCTTTGAAGGACTGTGTGTCCCCAGGTGCGGTGGTGGGCACCCTCTGGAACAGGACTGAGCTTCCGGGGTCAGAGACTGCTGCAGGGGGTCGGTGGTCTTAATTTGCGGGGCAGGGAGCTGGAAGAGAGAGCGATCAAGTCACTCCCCTTTGGTCTGGGCCGAAGAGAAGGACCGAGCGGTGTTGAGTTGCCGAGGTTGAAGACACGCAACCAGGATTAAGGCGACACGACAGTTGACCACTTGTTGGCACTGAGCCTTAGCTCATGGACACCTTCTCCACAGCGAGGCACGGAGGGCGGAAGCTGGGTGCTGGGGGTTGTGCAGCTCTGAATTTGGCTTACAGACCGTTGAGGAAAGAGTTAGTTACCCCTGGGCTATTGCTCTCTACCATGACAACTGCTACTGCCAGCTAGTGCTGTGTATAGGGTGACCAGATGTCCCGATTTTATAGGGACAGTCCCGATATTTGGGGCTTTTTCTTATATAGGTGCCTATTACTCCCACCCCAGTCCCGATTTTTCACACGGGCTGTCTGGTCACCCTAGCTGGGCAACCGATACAAAACTGCCTCGCTCCTTGTTCCAGCTGGACGGCCTTTGCCGGACATACCAAGTGCTGGCGTGCACTCCCCGCGAGGGGCCCAGGGCTGCATGTTTACAGGACCCTGTGCATGCAGGGATGGGGTGGAGCGGTGTATAAAGCCAGAGCGTTGGTTAGGTTTCCTTGCCACTCGCTGTTGAAAGCGGCAGCCATTAGCTGAGCTGTTGCAGCACCACCTACTGGTCTAGTATAGATATAACACCTTAGTCGCTTACAGTTACAGTAATTAGCCTCTTACAGTTGGTATAGGTACTTCCACCTTTTCATGTTTCTCTGAATGTATAAATATCTGCTGACTGTATGTTCCATTCCATGCATCCGATGAAGTGGGCTGTAGCCCACGAAAAGCTTATGCTGAAATAAATGTGTTAGTCTCTAAGGTGCCACAAGTACTCCTGTTCTTTTTGCTGACACAGACTAACATGGCTGCTACTCTGAAACCTTAGTCTGTATTAACCTGGTGCATGTTCTATTGCATGCTGTTAGGGTAACTTTGAAGTCGAATTGTGTTGGGTTTATTTTGGGTGTTTTCTGCCCACATAGGATCCATTATTTAGATTTTTGTACCCACAGCTCTCTAGTTGGAGGCACCGCCAACTACAAATATTCATAGGAGTAAGAGGGCTACTGCAGCGGGGTGGCTAGCGAATTCCCAGCTAATTCCTCATCTCAGCAAGGACCCCTAGGATCTCCATAATCCTTAACGGCATAAGGCACCCAGGCAGCAGGTGAACGTTGCCTTCTCCTGAGTAACCCGGGAAGGAATGGGGGGGTTGCTGGTTGGAGGGACAACGCTTCAGCAGCATTCTTCTCTTCACACAATGCACAGGCCAAACTCCAAAACACCAAAAATCCTGCCCCACTGAAATCAGTGGGCATTTGGCCTTTGTCTCAGCAGGAACTGGATTCCACCCCAACATGGGTTTTGTGTCAGATGAGCAACTAAACAGTGGGTTGTGCAGCCAAAAGTTATCTGAATAAGAACATAAGAATGGCCGTACTGGGTCAGACCAAAGATCCATCTAGCCCAGTATCCTGTCTTCCAACAGCAGCCAGTGCCAGGTGCTCCAGAGGGAATGAACAGAACAGATAATCACCAAGTGATCCATCCCGTCACCCATTCCCAGCTTCTGGCAAACACAGGCTAGGAACACCATCCCTGCCCATCCTGGCTAATAGCCATTGATGGACCTATCCTCCATGAATTTATCTAGTTCTTTTTTGAAACCTGTTATAGTCTTGGCCTTCACAACATCCTCCTGCAAGGAGTTCCACAGGTTGACTGTGCATTGTGTGAAGAGAAGAATGCTGCTGAAGCGTTGTCCCTCCAACCAGCAAACCCCCCCATTCCTTCCCAGGTTACTCAGGAGAAGGCAACGTTCACCTGCTGCCTGGGTGCCTTTGGAGTTTTGCCCATCTTCAGTCAGTGTATCTTGGTGCCTTTCATGTTGTTTATGCCTATTCACGGTGAGGCTCTATCCAGTTCTCTAGGAGCAAAGCAACCATTGGACATGCAATCAAAACACATCAGCACAACATAACCAGAAAAGGACCTCGTTTTTCATCAAAATATGCTCCCTCTTTCGCACACCTCCAACCATAAGAAATAAGTTCCTCTCTGGTTGGAAAAGCAGAGTGAACACAAGATGATGGAAGTGCCTGAAAGGTTTTTGCAGACTGATTTTTTAAAATTAGTGTCAGTCTGAGAGATTAATCTTTCACTGTAGCATTCCTTGATTTCATAATAAAGAAAGGAAATCATTATAAAAGTACATTGAATACAATCAACAACTGTAACACAATGTCACCTGGTCAAAATTTTTCCAAGGGAACAGTTTTCTGTTGGAAAACGCGGATTCATCTAAATCAACACACGTCAGTGACATTTTGTTAAAAAAATCAATTTCAATTTAAAAATGATTTTCTAATCCTTTATAACATATAACATCGGAAGCAGTGATACCGGGATTCTTCAAGTCTGAGCTTGCAGAATTCGGTTTGCTAGGAGGATCATTAGCTTCCCTGGATTGTGCGAGGCACTGACAGGTAGCACAACAAGAATGCTAATCCATTGCTGCCTACTGCAAGACATGGCACCTTGTCTCTAGCACATTCCGCCTCCACCATGCCACTGCTAAGAGGGAACTAAGCATCGTAATGAATGGCCAGAGGCTGAGTAGTTTACCCAGTTTACTTAGGCGTGACCCTCGACTGAACACTGAGCAAGATAGCAGCGAAGGTCAAGACATGCAACAAACTTTTCAACAAACTGGCAGGTTCTTCATGGAGAATGGTTGCTCCAGTCCTAAGGACCTTAGTTCTTACCCTCTGATACCCAATAGCAGAATACTGTGTGCCACTATGCAGCAGGTTGAGCACACACCAAACTTGTTGACCTGCAACTCAACTCAACGATGCGCATCTTCACAGGAACTCTCTGACTGACTCATCTTCCATGGCTTCCATTTCTGAGCCATTTGCTCCCCCTTACATCGGACGGGAGGTTTCAGCTGGCAAGCTGCTTGGGAAGGTACATGCCAACCCAAGCTTGCCCTTGTTCAATGATCTTTTAGCCCACCAGCCACACGTCTTTCATTACGACACCCACTGTGGTCAAGGGTGCCACGCCAGGATGTGACAGTGGAAGCCCTGTGGTGGGAAGACTGGTGCTTAACATCAAACACCAATCAGTTCCTCATCACCACCCTACTGTTCGCCTGCCCAGCTTTGACCGGTCACATCGTCAGTGGGTCCTTCTTAACCGATTCCAGACTGGGCAAGGCCTCTGTGCAGCCAGCCAGCACCGTTGGGGTCTTCAAGACAATCCAAGCTGCAGCTGCGGTGCAGATCAAACAATGACGTGCATTGTTGAGGAATGCCCGCTAACCAAATTCGAGAGCTCCACTTGGCCACTTAGAATGCTGTTGCTTGGCTCGGCAAATACACAAACGCTAAATAAATAAAACAAAGAAATAACTATAATGGAATATAAACCTTTCAAAAGTCAAAATTGAAATGAAATGTTGAATTGCCCCAAAACAAAATTATTTCAGAAATGTTATTTGGCAGGGACATTTTGAAGGTAGCCATTTTGAAACCAAAACAAATGTTGGAATTTCCCACAAAGTGGAAATACAGTTCCCACACCACTCTATTACTGTCCATTCAAGAGAATTCAGTATTTCTCTGGAGAATATTCCTTTATCTTTGGATATAAGCTCAATAGAAGAGCTTGTCCAAAACCACCACCTTTCAATATTCCTTGTTCCTGAAGCTTTAGGATGATAGCAACCACTCCGCTCACTTAGACAAGCAGCGTGCAGGGATTTTTATCCAGACACATTTCCTAGCTCCTCACAGTATCGTGGCCAGGTCTAGGGTACAGAGAATCCAATCAAACATGAGGTAAATCCAGACTGCACCTGTGCTAATCAGAGCCCACTAATCCAGCATCCAAAGAAATCTGTTCAATATAATGTAGAGGCTGGTGGTGGATAGATCTTACAAACATCACAGGCGGAGTTTGAATCTAAACCATCTAAACCCCAGATTATCCCAATTCTTCCTCCTCACCAGATAAAAGCTGAACAGTACACATCTCCCTGCCTCGACATCACCTTCCTCATGCTTTTTTGACACACCCCTGTCTACAGCTCTCAGGCAAGCCCTTGGCTTTCTCCACAAAAGCCGCAGTTGCCAAGGTGACGTCCAGATTCCCAACGGCTTTCCTCTCTTCGCTACCTCCCCCAGAGTCAAGGCCCAAGCTGCTCCTCTGTGTGCTGTGGGGTTCTGTGAAGGGGCCCGCTGTGTCCAAGCCACAAGTGTCTCCATTTCTCTCCATCTTCAGAAGCTCCAGGTGGCAGAAAGGACACCCAAGTCAGCCTATGGTACAGACCATAGAAAGACTTCAGAGGCTCCTCAGATAGATGTGACACCAGACCCTGAAATGGATTGTGTAGGGAAGGAAGAGCCACAGCCTGAGAGGAGCTCAGGGTCTAACTGATCACCATATTTGGGGTCAGGAAGAAATTTTCCCCCAGGTCAGAATGGCAGAGACCCATGTGGGGGTGGGGGGAGTCTTTCGCCTTCCTCTACAGCATGGGATACGGGCCACTTGCTGGTTTACACTGGTGTAAATGGTGGACTCTCTGTCACTTGAAGTCTTTAAACCATGATCTGAGGACTTCAGTCACTCATCCCGAGCTTATGGGCCTATGACTCGAGTGGGTGGGTGAGGTTCTGAGGCCTGCGATGTGCAGGAGGTCGGACTAGATGATCATGCTGGTCCCAGTCTGTGGGTCTATGAGGAGATCCAAAAAGCTAAGTGGGGAAAACCCAAGTCTTGTGGAGCAGCCTGAGGAGGGGAAGGAGGCCCAGTGGTTAGAGCAGTACCCTAGTTCTTGGGAGACCAGGGCTTAATTCCCTGCTCTGCCATAGGTTTCCTGTGTGACCTCAGACAAGTCACTTAGAGCCAGATTTTGCAGGTATTTAGGGCCCTAAAGATGGTGATAGATGCCTTGTGGGATTTTCAAATGGGCCCAGGCACCTAACTCCCTTTGAAATCAGTGAAAATCCCACAAGACACCTAAACAGCTTTGGAAAGCTGGCCCTTTGCCTCTCCGGGCCTCAGCCCCCCTCTGTACACTAGCCCTGCCCCGCCTCCCGGGGTACGTGAGGATAAATGCATCGCAGAGGCACTCGGAGACTATGACAATGGGCCCCAGATAAGCACCTAAGAATGATCCCAGGGCTGGATTGTTGGATTTAGGCTCAGGGAAAGGGCTGTGCTGGCCCTGAGTTTCAAGTGCGGGGCAGTATTCCTAAGCCGCCGCGCTGTGGTGAGCCGTGCTGCCATTTCGATGTTTGATCAGGCACCGTTTAACCAGTTCTTAACTCAGGAAATGCTCTGCCCACCCTTAGTGGATCCACTGTCAGTATGGAGAGCTTGCAGCTCGCAATCCCGACAACTCTGACCGGACACTCGTTGAAAAGAATCCTCCCATGCCCTGGGTGAAGGAATCCCCTGCATCCTGGAGTGAAATTATGAATGCACACTCGTGTCCAAGAGCAGCGATTCTGGGTCACACGCCATGTCCATTCCCTGCCTCTGGCATGGCTGCACATCACCAGCCATCTCGGGAAAAATCTGCTCACGTGCTCAAAGGCAGACGCTGAATTTCCAAGGCATGTTGCGCTGTGTGCCTGTATAACTGAGGGGAGAACCAGGCCCCTGCTGGTGCAGAATTGCAGTCTAGCTTAAGCCACTCCGTCGGTTTTTCTCAGGGTAATGCAGCTCTTTGCAAACTCTTCCCTCTAGGAAGCTTTCCCCTACCAGGACCAGATGTCTCAGAGGGCTGGTGACAGGATCAGGCTTTCAGTCTCCAGAAGCCTGGGTAGAACGTGGCAAGAAGAGCCGTCACTAATTACCGGTCGGCAGCTGTTCAGTGATCAGGGGGAAATGAAGGAGTCTGGTGATTGGTGATGTCAGTGCAGGCCCCAGTGGATGGGGCTTCACAGCTCAGACGCCGATCTTGTGGGCACGCTCAGCAGAAAGGCTGGGGTTCACAGCCAGCAGCCGAGAGATAAGCTCCGAAATCCATGTCTGGACTCCGGTCAGGACATGTGTCTGGTTACAAGCGCTGAGCACCCAACAGTCCCGCTGAGCACCCAACAGTCCCACTGAGCCAACGGCCATAAAAGACCAAACTCCCCTCCCGTCCCCGCAGGAGGGCTCTCCAGAAGCGGCCTGAGGTGGAAATAGGGACTGCTGGAGGGGTGCCTGTCTCCAGCACTGCCCAGGGGAAAGGGGACACATCCAGGAAGCCACTGGGTCCTGCTGATCCCCAGCTGCTGGAATGACCCTTTGGCGTCACTAGCAGCAGGTGTAACCTAGAGCTCCCCGTAGCAGGCTCTAGGGTGTGGCTCAGGACTAGACTTTCATGCAGTGACTCCAGAATAAAAGGGTGCAAGAAGGGGCTTACTAACACATTCATGTCCTACCACTGCTTTCCTGAGCTGGGCTGGGAGCGGCAGAGCCTATCATTGTTGCTTCGAGGTCCTCTCCTTTTCGTTCAGTGCCCGTCTAGTGCTGGTATTTCCAGAAGCACCAGCCTGGAAACGGACCCTTCCAGAGTGGACAGAATTGTGCTGCTCAGAATACAGTGCCTGCAGAAAACGGCATGATTTGGCTAAACGTCTAGGAGTTGGATCAGGTATTTCAGTCCAGAGGCTGCTTGTAATTTATAGTTTAGTCCTGGTCATCAAGGAAAACTAGACTAAGGATCAGCAAAAACAATTTGGAAAGCAGAGACCATTTTCACTGATTTCTGCTGCGGTGTCCAAAATCGCTCAAACATGTCCACACCGTGGTAGGTGGAACAATGCAACAGTAGGTTCTGACCTCTCTTCCATCACACCCTCTCAAGGAGTTGGTTCGGAGACAGTTGGAGATATTCCTATGGCAGGGGCAGTGATTATGGATGGAAAGCCAGCACACAGGGTCCTATAACTGTATCAAGGAGAGGGTCTTAACCCCTACAGAAAGAGTCAGTTAAGGATGCTTGACAGGTTGGTAATGGAGTGTAGAGCAATTGCCTCCAGGTCACTGCCTCAAATACAGGTCAGTAGTAGTCAAAAGTGACTGCCATATTGGGCTCGCTATAGGAATCGCGGCGGGGTGAACTTCTCTGGGCTGTGTTACACAGGAGGACAGACGAGTCATTCATGAGAGTCCTTTCTAGCCAGGGCCGGTGCAAGGAAGTTTCGTGCCCTAGGCGGAACCTCCTTGCACCAGTCCTGTGGCCCCCCCCCAGGTAACGCCGACCGCCCCCCTGCGGCAGCCAGCTCCCCCCGCCCCGCAGTTCCCCACCCCCCCCCGCAGGCCGCAGCAGCCTCCCCCCGCCCACGGTGCCCACCCAGCTCCCGGCTCAGCCGCTGAGCCGGGAGGCAGGAGGCAGCCGCAGCCAGCCACCTCCCCCCCCGGCTCCCGGCTCAGCCATGGAGCCGGGAGGCGGGAGGCAGCCGCCCGCCGTCCCCCAAATCCTGGCACCCTAGGCAACCGCCTAGGGTCGCCTAGTGGGCACGGCGGCCCTGTTTCTAGCCTTACACTCTCTGACTCATTTGAAGGTGAGTGGTAACACACTGAATGTAAAATCAGCTGGTGGCCCAGATACAAGTGCTAGTGAACACATGGTCAGCGAGACCGGGGTTGAATAGGGCACGCAGACTGTCTCTCAGTGGCCCTGTTTGAACAGGGATGAGGCATGCTGGCCAAATGGTGTGGGGAAGTCTGCACTGCCGCCCTACCCGCTGAACTCTGCTATTACCTTGTCTGAAGACATATCCAGAATACTGGCCTCCCACCTTGTGAATCTGCCACATTGCAAGGCACTGAAATTCACTCAATTTAACATAAAGAGGGAACAGGATTTTACTCCAAAGACATGGAAATTAGACTGACTGATGAAATTCTGAGGTTAGTGCAATTACATTTATTCATAGCTCTTAACTGGTGGAAACAAATGAATTTTTGGTGCTGTTCATTTCTGTAGATCTCCTTTTAATCTGAAGAACAGCACCAAAAATTCATTTGTTTCCACCAATTAAGAGCTATGAACAAACGTAATTGTTGAAAAAAATCTGCTTCATCTTTAGCTCAGAAACAAACAAAAGGAAACAGAAGCTGCTGCAAATCTTGTGCAGTGAGTGGAGATTCTGCCCATCGATAATCTAGCAGACTGACCAGAAAATAGATTATTTTTATTAAATGAAAATAACTACAAGAGTGTTTTAATTAAATTCCCACCTGGGCTTTGAAGCAGGTGAATGGAAGTTGCCTCATGAATGATCAGGCAAAAGGCCAGAAGCCAAACACCATGAATAGGGCTGTTCTCCTTATGAATCACACCACTCATCTCTTTTACTTTCGCTGTAAGTGCCCTGGGAGGGCGTTGGGAGGATGGCTATGCAGATGGAAGGCACTGCCCTGATAATGTATGGATTACTTCATCCTGCAAACACGCAGTGCTACAGAGACACACAGGCTCTTCATTGTACTACGGAGGATCATTGTTCCAGGGATACCGTACAGGAAAGGATCTGCAGATAAGGGACACGCCTTCCTTGCTTCTCTTGCGATAGACGCCGGGTGCAAGGTTCCTTTGTTGCACAGTAAAAGACTGAACTTGGCCATACTCTTGGTGTGTCTCCTGTGTCTTTAAAATACCAGACGTGGCAGAGACAGAGACCACCAAGGGGTCCTTGGAATGATGTGGTTTTTTCATATATTGGATGCCACTTAAAAATGACAGATACTTTCAGCTGTGCTCACTGACATCTTTAAGTACATTGGCAGTTTGTGGGAAACCAAAGGGAAATGAAGGGAATAGGCCCAGATCCTCAGAGGCATTTATCCACCTAACTCCCACTGAAAGCAATGAAAGTCAGACACCTACATTCCCTTGAGGAGCTGGACACCAGTTTTCTAATTTTCTGTATTATATTTTGTAACGAATTTAAAATGTTGCGCTCATTGTTACATTTTGTAAAGCAAACCCCACCCTGCGACAACAAAGGAACCCTTCTTAGCCCTCCTCTCAGTCCCTGACCTTCGAAGAAGGGGTGTCAATGAGCACGATCCATCAAAGGAACTCAATTACTTGAACTTTTGTTGCAACATCTCCGACAGGAGAACATGGTCAATGACGTCACCATTGCTCACACAGCCAGGCCGATGTCAGAAGAAGGAAAGCACACAGGATGTTAGAGGAAACACAACATGGCTCTTCATTGGAGAGGTCACCCACTGGTGAGCGTGGGTTACGTGCCCACCTCTGTGCCTGATCCACAGAAGACATGAGTTTGTAATGGCTGCTGCATGCAGGGCCTGCCTCGTTAACGCAGGCTGTAGAGCCTCATGTGTTTACCTGTGGAGGCCCCTGTGTTGGCTGAGATGGTGGCTGTCACAGATACGGCTCAGCAAAGTTACTGGTGCTGCTTCTCTCTCTTTAAGAGGCTACGTCCAGGTTTCTGGTATTACGATATCTGGAGCCGCTCCTAATCCTTGTAAAGAAACGGAGGATGACAGGCTAAAAGGACCCCCCTGATCTTGGGCCCTGTAGCAACACATAGAGCCTAGCTACAACACAACCTCTAAACTCCAGGCTTCTCCCGAGCTGCCCTGCTAGGCCTCAGTTATGCCATCCCCTAGGAACTGGGATGTGCCTGGTTGTAAATGCACCTCACCTTCCTGGTGCAGACCTGACTTCAGCCTCTTCTCTGAATCTCTTCCAGGGCCAGATGTCTCTTTCAGTGTGGTGGAGACTACAGTTCCTTGCAAACCTTCCAGGTGGGCATACCAGCAGCAGTACTCACCCCGTCCAAGTGCACATGTTCCCTCAAAGCATCATGACACCCTTTAGTCTCATAATAAATGTACAGCTCCATTTGACAGCTGTTGCCAGGGGCTGGTACTCACCTACAGGTCTTTCCTAAGCCCAGAATCCACATACAAATCCAGAAAAAAACTGAATATTTCTGCTGAAATAATCAGCAGTGAAATAGTTACAGCTTACATTTAGATTGCCATCACTAGGCTTCCGGGTTAACAACCCAATGAAGTGAACGGACAGCTCATATTTCCCAGCACTATTGTTTCAGGCTCTCCATCTGCAGCCTCAATGAGACAGCACTGCATCAGTTCACACTCGGATGGTTTTCTTTATAACCATAAAATCTCAAATGGGGTCACCAGGGTTATGTTCAGTTATGTACAAAGCCCTGGTTATTGCTGACAGTAGTGGTTTTATTCATTGACTTTCCTATGAGGATAATCTCCCTCTATGAGTTAATCTCTCAGAGAACTCAAAGCTGTAGCCCAATAAACTCAATTCTAAAATGACTGAACATGTTTTTTGCTTGATTCCTCTGCTTTACTTAGCCTGTTTGGTTTTTTAGACCAGCAGATAATTTAACTAACCATGGTGGTTTCTGACACTATTGATCCACAAAGATGAAATAGATTTGTCACAGTCAAGTGACCTAATCGTGTGTGTGTGTGTTAGCATGGACAGTGCCCTAGGTACTATACTTAAGCACAATTCAACACAATAGACTGGCTTAATTTGCTCCAAAAGCTCATCAACCCCTTTGAATCAAGGTTTTAGTACGAAAAGTGAAACACACACTCTGTCTCTTACGCTGTTTCACTGCTACAATCTACACCAAAGAGATTCCTCTAGCAGAGAGCAGTGATTTCTCAGGTATTGTTGGGAAATGGTGTATTCTACACCAATGGCCTTACTAAATCACCCAAATTGCTAATCCTGCCACCAGCTTCACACAACTGAATGCAAATACTCTGGCTTTGCAGCATTATAAACGCCAAGGACTGCGCGCACACTCCTCAAGATGGAAGAGAAGAGATTTGTCTTTTAAATTTCAACACATCTCTCCACTTTTCCACAGTGGCATTCAGTCAGATGAGGAATGCATCTTATTAAAATCGCCCCCGAGCCCAGACATCCACATGAGTAAACTGTGCTGTAAAAGGAGACATACCTGCCATAGAATCAGTCAGCTGGCTCACAAAAACCAGAATAGCTCCAGACAGGCCACTCGCTATGCTATACGTCGTTCCTGACTGGGTTAACAGCAGGATTGGTGAACGCTAATAACACCTAGCATTTTTCATCAGCACATCTCAAGGTGCTTTACAAAGGAGGTCAGGATCATTGTCCTCGCTTTACAGGTGGAGAAACTGAGGCCCGGAGCTGGGAAATGACTTGTCTAAGGTCAGCAAGCATGCCGATGGCAGACTGGAAATAGACCCCAGGTCTCCTGAGTACTATCCACTAGGCCACACTGCCTCCCATAAAAATAACCACAAAACCAGAGGGATTTAACTCCTCAACACACCTCTCCATAGGTGCATTTAACAGAAACCCAAACCCTGGTCTCCTTCCTCAGGCAAAGCTGGTGCCGTAACTAGAGCGAGGCGAGTGAGGCACTTGCCTCGGGTGCGGAAGCTGAGGGGCGCAAAAAACTCCCCGAGGTGGGCCACACCTAGTGCCTCACACAGGCCGGGCCAGGCCAGGCTCCTTCCTCCTCTCAGCAGCTGCAAAACTCCTGCGGCTGAGCGAGCCAGGCCTGCCGCTCCCTTCCTCTCATCAGCTCCCCCCGGACCCCAGCCCACTCCGGTTCCCTCACCGGAGCACAGAAGCGGAGGGTGAGGTGATCGCCGGGCTGGTGGTCAGGGGAGGGCAGGGAGGAAGGGTTCTGAGCCTGGCCCTCGCCCACCCTGGCAGCTGGCCCACAGCCAGAGACTCGCTCAGTGGCTATGGAGCCAGGGGCCAGGCCGCGGAGCCGGCAGTGAGGCCGATCTCGGTGGCTCGGTGCAGTGGAGAGGATTCTCCCCCCGCCACTGGAACAATTCCCTCCCCAAGCTCCCCCGCCCTGGGGTTAATCTGAAGTCGTGACACAGCCCCAGGCTCGGTCACGAGGACGCAGTGGTGAGCCGGTTCGGAGCCAGACCTGCGCCCTGCTCTCAGCCCAGGACCGCTGAGCTCTGACCCAGCTCGCTCACCTTTTCGGACAAGTACTTTACAAGCTCTGCATGCCGCCGAACGTCCTGGCTTCAGCCAGGGCTGCAGACGGGAGGGAGATGCCACCAGGCAGGAGCTGTGACTAGGCTGAAGCCAGAGGGCAACGGCAGCCGCACCACAAAGCCCCATGGAGGCACATTTTGCGCCACACTCCGGCCCTCAGCCTGCAGCGATGGCTAGCTGTACGCTCCGGGAGTGGCCTCATTGCAAGCCAGGCAGCAGCAGGGCCTTACAGACCCTCTGAGTTCTGGGTCGAACAGTTCTGCCTTTTGGGTGCTTCACTGAACTAACCCTCCCACCTCTCTGTGGTTCACCCATCCCCCATCCTCCTTATTGCTCTGTTCTGGGAGTGGGAGATTAAAATCCCACCCCCAAACCAAGAAACTGACCCCTGCTCTTAATCCGACTAATCCCCTTCTTCTGCTCTTCCATCCACTGCCATCTTCCCTCCTGATCCAAACACCGTCCTGTCCCCACCTTCGCCAATACGCCCCTAGACCCACGGCAGCCTCTGCTCTGCATGGGCTAATTTCTTTTTTCACCTATCACCCACTGCAGGGCCTCATGTGTCTCATGAGCTTTGGCCCACTGTGTGCTTTGACCTGCTGTTATGGTCTGTTACGTTCACACACCCCACTTTCCGCAATAGCCCCGCATGGGAGGGCACAACTGCTGTGTCGTGTACAGCCCTCATTTCCAAGGGCCCCCATGTACAATAAACTTTCAGCCTGGCTTTCACCACGCCTCCATTTTTGCACCTGCAGGTTAGGAGCCTGGGATATTTAAGTGTTTGTAACTCACAGTTGTCATGGATACAAACATCTGCAAATGCAACGTTGGGCCCACAATTATTTACACCTGTAATTTGTGGACTCAGAAGGGATCCTCCGCTGGTGTAGATCACGAGGTAACAGAAGACCTTCACCTGGTCCACACATCTCAATATCTGCTATCCCCTATGCCCAACACATCTTGCAGTATATCAGCAGCAGTCACACAAGGCAGACCCCAGCCATACTGACAGATATTGACCCATGCAGTTCACAGTCCTAGGGAGAGACAGCTCCAGGCAATCCACAGTAAAGTGGACATCAATAAGGTGGTCCCACCTCTCTATTTATATGCCAGCAGTCAATAGTCTGCTATCTTCTGAATAAATCCTCTGCTGCCGACCACACTAATTAAACTAGAAAAAAGAACAAATAAAGCAAGTTGACAAAGTGGAGCACAAAACCCATCTTTCTTTCAACAAAGCCATCAGTACCCAACCTACACTGATACTCTTTTCAATGTAGAGACACTCTCAATGTCAGTAAGCCCCGAAATGTAACCTACGTTTTTCTTGCATCTATATGCAAACTCCATGCAATTCTTTATACACAGCTTTGGAAAGCAAATAAATAAATGCTTCAATGATCTTTATTTCTAAGAACAAAATCAGTGCCTCCCACCCAGCACTGGAAGAAGAGTGTGATGGAGGTAAAACATTCCATTAAGGAATCAAATTTCATTTCCAAGCTTCTGGGGGATTTTTATCATTACGGATGTTAAGAATAATTACTGTAAAAATATGATTGACTCCTCTTAATCACAATACTATAAGATATTTTAGAGCAAATTATTCGGAATTATTATTATTAGCGAATCCATTATGTAGATTGATCTAAAGCCATGAAAAGATCAGAAGATATCTCTCGGTATTATTTTGGTGAATTTAATCCTGTAGCAAATTATAAGAAAAATATCATTAACACTGAGCTACAGCAGGCGTTTACGGGACCCCCATTGTTCATGTGGAATACACTTTTGGGGCCAAATTATTATCATTCAGTGTTAGTAATCCATAGGCTTGGAAAGATTAGATTTGTATCGGTAGATGTCAGTGAACGTTGATTTTACCATACACACACAAAGCAATGACAAAATATTTCCATTGGGGGGAGGGATAGCTCAGTGGTTTGAGCACTGGCCTGCTAAACCCAGGGTTGTGAGTTCAATCCTTGAGGGGGCCATTTGGGGATCTGGGGGAAAAATTGGGGATTGGTCCTGCTTTGAGCAGGGGGTTGGACTAGATGACCTACTAAGGTCCCTTCCAACCCTGAGATTCTATGATTCATTGATAATAATTGAAATTTACAGATACACAAAGTAAAAAAACAAACACCAAAACCAGCTATTTGAGAACTTATTAGAGTTTGATTTAGGATATTTACTTTGTATATTTTGATGTGATGTCGACAATTTGTGTTTTAATGATTATAAAGGTTTTAATTTTGAATCTCAACCTCTACTTTCATTAAGTAATTATTGTCTGCTTCCTCACCATCCAATCCCCCCAGAACTCCCCAGAACTGTGAAAACTGAAATTGATCAAAATAAAAAAATGCTTAAAAATAAATATCAATATTAGCCGCCAAAATTATAACAAATAAAAATGGAATTCTGCCAACCCTAGTCATGCAATATCGCCTCCAGGCTCCTGCCCTAGTCAGCTCTTGGGAGCAAGAGAAGATCCTCCCCCAATGAGCTGACAGCTAGCAGAGACTGGAGGACAGCAATTCCATTTTGCCACAGCTCTCGAGGTTGTGAAATTTGTTTTCGTTCCAACTTGCCACAAAGACCCGACCTTTCAAACACCTTCATCCAAACAGCATTGGGTTGAAATGAGCTTTTACTGTTCAGGAAAAGGGTGTTTATCCGGCCTATGGTGTGGGAGCACCACCTTCAAGCCTCTGGCTGATTCAGAGCAGTTTTGCATCCTGGACCATTCTGAATGGTGCAAACCTGGGACTTGAACTTTGGGCTTGTAGCTAATGTTAAAATAGATATAGAATAAGGCTTGATATAAGTAGGATAGCAGTATTGGGGTTTGGGAGAGGAGGGATGGCTCAGTGGTTTGAGCATTGGTCTACTAAACCCAGGGCTGTGAGTTCAATCCTTGAGGGGGCCATTTAGGAATCTGGGGCAAAAATTGGGGATTGGTCCTGCTTTGAGCAGGGGGTTAGACTAGGTGACGTCCTAAGACTCCTTCCAGCCTTGATATTCTATGGTGTAAGTATATGGGTAATATGTAGGGATTGATTAAGTCCTTCAGGCCTGTAACATATTTAGCTCAGGCCTGAATTAGATTGGCATGAGTAGCTGACTAATAACTAGCCTGGTACCCCTACACATTTTTGGTTACAGTAAATAGATCTTTAGAAAATACATATTGCAATATGCCAGTTAAAGCTGGTCAGAATATTTCTGGGATTTTTGCAGACACAGGGTATCAGCAGTGTGCTAACCACAAGTAGTTATCTAAATGTTAATGAGTATAAGGGGGACTAACAGGTTAGCCTATGAAAAATGCGGCACCCCAAACTGAGTGGGGTTTGGAAGTACAGATACCAAAAAGGGGTTAAAACCTTCATGAACAAGTCTGAACCCCAGCTGGTGTCAGGATAACTCATTAGCAAAGATGTTGCCTGGCCTGTGCGCTGTGGGAGACACCAGGATGACGACCCCGGTGATGAGGAGAACAACGAGGATGAGGCGAATGAAGAGAATGACTGACACTCCGGGGGGGGAGGGGGGGTCCACAAGCCAGGAGACGTGACTGATGCAAGTACCAATTTGTATTATCGCCCTATCTTCTGTTCCGTGGCCGTGTTTGCGGCATGGTTTATCTGCCTATTATTATTATTATTATTATTACTAAACGGATGTGCAATCAATTTAACCTGCTTCTCGCATGCTCCTCTGGTCTCTCATTCTAATGATATCGGCAAGAATCTTCCTGATGCAGGAGACGGAACCCTTACAAACCACTGTAACCACTGTGGTCTGAGGTATCAATCTATCAGTCGTACGTGGTCAATGCCTCAATCAGGCTACAGTCGCCTACATCCCAGGCCAGGGACCCCTAGCCGCCAGGGTATAAAGACAGACCCATCCATTATTACACCCATTGTGCATTATTCCGGAAGCACAGCCGGGGCTCCCTCTGGGGATCAGGCCTAGAGGGGGATCTGCAACACACACTCACCCACATGCCTGTAGGAAAGCCCCGAGAAATGAATTCCTCCAGCCTGCAGAGCAAAACTGAGCCCATCTTGGGGCTCAGAGATTATAGAGCCTTATTCCGATCCGACTTACAACACTGACGTCAGTGCAATTAGTCCTGAGTTACAGCAGTGTGACAGCCCAGTTCCTTGATGATTGGGTCGTGAATATCTCAGAATGCGGCTAAGAACGTATCCGTTTGAAATGGTGTATAACGATAACACCTCTGCATATCAAGAGCTCATTTCCCCGGGAGCCCTGGAGCAAGAGCAAATAATTACACACTCAGAGAGTGTGCTGTAGTGTGCGCAGAGGGTCCATAACAAAGGGGACTCTGCTGATGTTGGGCTGGAACAAAAGAATCCCTGGATTTTCGGCTTCTAAGGAAAGTGGTGATTTGCTGGGCTGTGTGCTGTATACTAAGCCGCACGGGAGCTATAATACAACAGGCAGGCACCTGGAGAAGCGAAATGTTAAGGACAATGTGACTGGGAAGGCTGGGTGTTTCCTCTATGACAAGGGGAGAAAACCCTTTGAGCGGACGATAGAGCTAAGGAATTGTTGTTAACCAGGGGGTAGGAATCTATTGTCATTTAAAGCAGCTGAAATAAGAGGATATTATTGGGGCGACAGGGCCCCATTCTGCATTCAAGCAGCAATCATGCTGTCTCACAACCAGATTTCTGAAGAGAAAATTGGCTCTCCATTCAAACTGACTGGCAGGCTCATTATTTTTACACACACGGCTCTGCTTATATTTTGCTTCTTGCCGCTAAGTCAGTCACCCTTCCTTATCGTCCTGGGGCTTGGGTTTTCTTTTTCCATCACAGAATAATTAGAGGGGATGATCAGGAACTAGGGTGACCAGATGTCCTGATTTTATAGGGAAAGTCCTGATTTTGGGGGTCTTTTTCTTATATAGGCTCCTATTACCCCCCACCCCGTGTCCCGATTTTTCACACTTACTGTCTGGTCACCCTAGGAGACACTGGGCTGTCCGATCCTCCATGCTGCCTTTCGGACCCATCCTTTGCCTCGTTGTTACTGTGCTAAGATGTTGCCATCAGGCCTATAACGGGAAGAGAAGAGGAGTCATTCAATGCAATTACCCTCCCCCACTTGCTCCTTCCCCTCCCCCCAAAAAGAGCCTCTGATGTGACATCTCAAGGGAAGAATTGGTTTCTGAAGCTCAGCTAAATTGCCAAATAAGACGACTCATTTTTGACTAAAGAGCCATGGCCCATGTTTTTAAATTCTAGTTGCAGGCCTCTTAATTAGTAGATCTTATCATTTAGTAGTAGGAGGAGTTTGTGGTACCACCTGCAATTTGCTAAGCATTTCCTAGTCATTCAAGAAGGGATAGTCCCAGCCCTAAGAAGCGAAGAGTCTCAGGATGGACAGAATGGCAGAGAAGCAGACAGAGGTCAGGGAAAGGGACAACCAAAGGGATCAACATGCTAGGCAGCAGAGAAGGAAGGGTGGGGATGGGGGGGTGTTGTGTGTTTTAACGTTGGGATAGTAGACTGCTGGCAGATGAATTCAAAGAGGTCAAGCCATGCATTGGCTAGGGGGTGGGGGGAGCTATGTGGAAGAAGGTACAGAGGTGATTGTGTGAGGGACTAGTGAGCAGGTGAACATGGATGGAAACATTCATGGAGCAGAGGAATTTACATGGCTAGTGAGAAATTACTGGGATATTTATTATCTTTTTTCTCTCCATTTGTTTTATTTTTCTCTCTGGACACCAGTCATTCCATTCAGCGTTATGCAAAATTTCTAGACTTACCCAGCAGATACATTGTTCTAGCTTAGCAGGTCAAGGAGGTGAAGTTACTGGAGACACAAAGGCACTGACTGTTACAACGCCTTTGATAATGGATTTGAAGATTTCAGTTCATGTGCATTATGGAGATGTTGTAATGTAATAGAAGACTCACTTCTGATCAATAATTTATCTCCTGCTTCCCGCTGTTATTTTCTTTGATCATTATGCTTCTCTGCAAAAGGTGCTAACCTCGCAAATGTTTGGAAAGAATCAATTGCAATCTAATTCTATGTACAATATTATTGCCAGCACGTGGCCTTTACTGCACAGAGGCGAGCCAATTCTCTCTGTTAGATGCAGATTTTAAAACCACCCGGGAGCCTGTCTGCTCTTCCTTCTGATCTTTCAAAATGTATTAGCACCTCGTATTTTTTAACCATATTTTAAACCTGAATGTCATTATGAATGGCTCTTTGGAGTTGGACTTTCTGTCCCATTAAAATCTGCTTAATAGAGACAACAGATGCAGTTTTAGTACACTGAAGACACTGGCAATGTTTCATAGTCCAGTGGCACTTCACAGCAGAGAGCTGTGCAGTAATTAGTACTTGAGATGACCAGAGTATATCCATTTGATGCTGATTGCTGTTGTGTAGTTTGAAGATTAGCTCTCCCATGCAAGCTCAGATGGCCAATACGACTCATGCAAGGGCACTTGCGGCAGGGCTGTCTTTAAAGTGCAGCACTTACTATTGTTTTCTGCATGTGGATTTGTCCTGGCCATAGACAATGCTGTTTTCTTCTAACAATGGGACACCTTAGTTCAGTCCCACCCTCCTTCAGCGTTTCCCAGCTGGGCTGAGAAGTGTGGCCTTAAAAGGGCTGTATAGTAACCCACAATGCTGCTGAACTATGCTGCGGCCTCTCTCCTGCAGTGGAGTAATCCATGTCCTGTTCCACCCTATGTCCAGGTTTGCTACCACAGCTTCCTGTGCTATCGCATCTGCTGCGTTGCGCTCCACTGTTATCCCAGAACTAGTCTTCACCCACCTCATATAACCGGTAGTTTATATTGTTTGAGCAAGAGCGCCTATCCCTGGAGGATAATGCGGGCACACATGGGGGGGGAGGGGGGATTGCAACCGTAATAACACCAACCTTGTCAAGGGACCCTAAAGGAGTAGGGATTAAAGGATGGCAGGCCAGAGCCTCGTTAGGAAGCGCTCAGTCTTGTCCAGCAGGCCGCTCGGCTCAGCTCACAGCCCGCCAACAGACCACACTATAAACTCAATCAAGGACGCACACGGCAAGCAAGCACCCAACAACAAACAGCCCCCCGCAGCCGCTCCTCTTTCTCCTAGAGAACTCCCTCACAACACTCCTGTTTGCTGCTCCTGCTCACAACACAGCCTCTCTTGGCCAGGCCACAGAATCATAGAATATCAGGGTTGGAAGGTCATCTAATCCAACTCCCTCCTGCTCAAAGCAGGACCAATCCCCAATTTTTGCCCCAGATCCCTAAATGGCCTCCTCAAGGATTGAACTCACAACCCTGGGTTTAGCAGGCCAATGCTCAAACCACTGAGCTATCCCTCCTCCCCCCCCCAAGGGGAAGGGAAGGGAAGGGAAACTGGAGGCTGGAACAAGTTGTTGAGGTTTTTTGAGGAAGTGACAGCGGCTTAAAACTCAAGTCCTAATGGAAATTGAATCCGAACGCCTTTACCCATGGACTCACTACTGCTGCTGCTCCTTACAACATCTCCCAATTTTACCTGAGAAATTGCAAACCACTTTTCTAAGCTTTAAAATGAGTTTCATGCTGCTGTAGTGTGCTCATGAACTGTGCGAAGAGAGCCCAGATAACCACTGTTTATCCACAGAACTGGTACAGCCCAACTACCCTAGTGTGCAAGCTTACCCTACACACGCTGTCTCAACTCCAAGCCCAGTGAGTTCTTGCCTTCTCAACTGCCACTTCCCAAAACAACCCACCGGCGGTGGTGGTTTCATTCACAAAGAGTGGAGCTGAATGCAGAGTCAGTTGAACAAGTAGGACTGTGCACTGCTCTGTCCATGCGGCTGAGTTGCTCCCAGCCTACTTCTCCGTTTTTCCTCTTCCACTGGTGTCCCGTCAGTAACTCTCCCTCCGAGGAACATGGGCACTCTGACTCCAGCTCCACTGACCCTAATACAGTGGGGATGGTTTCTGTGGTGCGGACCTCTTTTCACTGGGAAGTGAAGCACGTAGGGTGACCTGATGTCCCAATTTTATAGGGACAGTCCCGATTTTGGGGTCTTTTTCTTATACGGGCTCCTATTACCCCCCCATCCCCTGTCCTGATTTTTCACATTTGCTGTCTGGTCACCCTAGAAGCAAGCCCACTGGACTCATTTCACCCAGGACACCCAACAGTCACCAGATGGTAACATTTTTTGGTCCCTAACAACCTGTGCTGGATTTGAACAGCTGACATAGAGGTGAAAGATTATAGATGTCATTACCCCCATCCAAGACTGGAAGAGCTGTTTTAGCCAACGCAAGTCATTGGGCTCAATGCAGGGGTGACATTTTATGGCCTGTGAGGTCAAACTAGATGATCTGATGGTCCCTTCTGGCCTTAAACTCTATGCATGGATGAACTCTTACTTGAGACATGCCATTGTCCTGCAAAGGAATATTCTAGAGACACTGTCTACACAAGCTAATGTCTCCCCACCTTGCAAATCAATGTTACTATCTAAACAAGCCAGTGTGGTGTGATTTCATTTGACAATGACACAAACCATGGAAACTCTGGCGTTTCTTCTGGTGTGACAGTCTAGCTTTCTGACGGCGACCATAATATGCAACAGCAATAGCTCAATATATTGAGAGTTTTTATATGTCTCTCTTATTTCCTTCCCTGTTGGCCAATGTTTCATCTATTCATTTGTGGTACTTAGATGTACAGCTATCACCCTGCTTACTTATTAGCTTTATTACTTATAAGTGGTAGCATTATTACTTTAAATAAAATGATTTTCAGAATAAAATAATTTTCAGTACAGTTCACTAATCAATGTGTCTGACACATAATCCAATGAATTTCATGTGCAGATCAATTTGACTTAAAAATTAGTGACTTGTGTTGAAGCATATTAATTACAAGTATCAGAGGGGTAGCCGTGTTAGTCTGGATCTGTAAAAGCGGCAAAGAGTCCTGTGGCACCTTATAGACTAACAGACGTATTGGAGCATAAGCTTTCGTGGGTGAATCCCCACTTCTTCGGATGCATGTGACTGCATGCATATTAATTACAGTTCATATAGAAACAAATACCACACACACAATGTATTGTGATTTTCATAATAATAATGCATTACTCATTCAGTCGTACAGTCCAATATTCCACATCTGCTAAACCATCGCCTGAAATTCCCCTTCCTCCTTTTCCTTCTATCCCTACATCTCAGAATAAACATTTCATTTTTTCTTAAATTCATGACTAGCGCTTTCTAAAAGGTTTAGGGTTTGTGACACTCTTTATGAAGGATGCTGTCAAAGTACACTCAGTTGCCTTATATTGTCTACAGAGTTTCCTGTACAAAACAATAGATGTGTTAACTGAGTCCTCGATTGTCATGCACCATCCACTTCATCCCAGCTGCCGTTCATTTGCATTGGTGACAAGTTACAAGTTTCAAACACTAATGAGTCAAAGTGCATTATGGGACTTTTAGTGCATGGTAGCAGGGGCCACTGAGCCAGCTTGTGTGCAGCAGGCTAGTGTGCTGTACCTTTACACCCTGGCTTGCTGTGCATTAAGTCTCCATGTAGACAGGCTCCAAGTAGCATGACACATCACTTACTTACTATTGAACTGATGAGGTTTCCCCTCTGAGAGCATATCTATGCTAATCAAAAGTGCTAATACGTCTAAACATGAATATGAAGATAATTTTGGATGTGACGGGAGTAATATATGGGTGGTGTAATTTTATCATTATGAATCTGTCAATCAAAAGCTTGTTATACATGGATTGGGTGACAGATCCAGGTACAACAAGCTTCAAGACAACAGCTCAATTATACTGAACATCAGTCAGGTTGGGGCTCTGTTAACCTAGGTGCTATATAGACATACAGCAAGGGTTTATTGCAACAATGTCTGTGGTTGAGGCTATGTCTTCTTCTTCTTTCATACATCTTGGTAGATTTCCATGTCTAGGTTGGCAATAGAATTAATTGCTTCAGGTGATGTGGAGAGGATGGCAGAGATACCACTGGTATATGACTATTTGGGACATCGATTGATTAAGCGTTCCATAGTTTGAAGTCCGTTTCTACAGACACAAATAGGTGTGTGTGTCAGTCCCCAACTATGGAGAAGTTAGGCACATCTGCCATGTGATGTTGGGAAGTAATTCAAAACACACCATATTTTCTGTGAAGTGAAAATCCATTGCGTTCTTTAGCTGGGTCCTTAACGAGGTGTTTATTCTGGATGTTGACGTCCTTCCAGCTTGCTCACCATTAATCTTTGTGGGGAAGGACTTAGTCTTCGAGCTCTCATGCTGCAGGCCAAAAAGGTTTTCTGGATTTGAGTCAGAAACTCGGTATATGATGTAGGTCTTCATGTATTGGAAGGTCCTTATTCTCTCGAATATGGTGGAACTCTCGAAGGATTCTCAAGTCATGGCCAATTTTGGTTGGGTGGGTATGCACAAGTACAGGAAGCCATGGTTCTAACATTGATTTTACTGTGCCATAATAACCCACATGACAGCGTTAAGTTGAGACTCGACAAGTGATATGTGAGAGCTATCTGTTCAAACAGATGAGCAGTATTCTCCAGTCGAGTAGCCAAGAGTGTTTGGTCCATAGAGTTTTTGCATCATTTTCCCAGTTTGTTACTGCCAGTTTCTGAACGAGACTTACGTGCATCTTTATTTTGTTGTGAATAATTTTCAGGTACTGGTGGTATGTGAGGCTTCGATCTAATGTTACACCAAGATATTTCAGGGTGGCATTGTGTCTTACCTTCTGGCCACAGAAATCCACATGAAGTTCTCCCCTAGCCTTTCAATTTGTCAGATGAAATGCTGACACAGTCTTATAAGGCTTTGGCTTTAGTGGTCAATATAAAAAATATTCTTCCATGATTTTAAGGCGCTTAGTTAGAATTTGTTCTATGGTAGGTAAATCCCTGAGTAGTCAGGGCAATATCATCAACATAGGGAAATTTCTGTGATGATGTCCAGGAAAGGTTGCCACTGGTCCTACAATTGATCCCTGTGGTAGGCTATCCTTGTGAGTGTGTGGCCTGGTGCTCCGGCCAGCAAGGAAAACATGACCCTACAGTGGGTCAGAACTTCTCGGAAGAATTTTATCATTGCATTCGATGGGATTATTTTGCTGGCTTTCAGGAGAAGGCCTTTCCTGTGTAGGGTGTCGGAGGCAGCAGAGAAATCAAAGAAAGCTGCCTGAGTCTTGAGTTTTTGCTGGAATCCCACCTCAGTGTGTGTTGTCAAAGCTAATGCTTGGTCAGTGCAGCTGCAGCCTGGTCAAAAACCCACATGTTCATTCAACTACACCGATCGCACAAGCAGCATAATCCTTGCCGGGAATATTTTCCCCAGGAGCTTGTACAATGTGCAGACAATTGATATAGGTGGGTACAATGGAGGATTACTGGTTGGCTTTCCAGGCTTGGCAGTGCTAATAACCACAGCCTCATACCAGGTCCTTGGGATGAGCCCTGAGGAATGGATTTTGGAGAACAATGCTGCCAGCCATTCCCATCCCTTGGCTCTAGGGTTTTTAAGAAATTCTGGAAAGACACCATCAGGTCCTGCAGCTTTCCTGGCTTTCCTGAGTGAAAGGGCCTTATTTACCTCCTCAACAGTGAATGGCCATGATAAGGGAGGAGGGTAGTGTGCTGACTATTTGTCAGAGCCCTCTGCACACTTTGCATTTTATAGGCTTGTCCCCTGGTGGTTTTGAGTTCATAAGGAGTGGTTCTTGCAGTCCCATCTGCTGAGACTTCAGGGTTTCTATCTTTCATTGGGTTTGCAGCCCTAACCTCTCACAACAACAAGTTTTGCAGCTGGAGTGAGTAAAGTCCAGAGCTTCAGCTGGCGCGATCCATTTTTGATGGCACACCAAATTCCAAGACCCTAGCAGGGACATCACAGTGTTTGGGTCACTAGATGTTTGGTTCTCCTTGAACAGCCTTTCCGTTTCTGATTTGCAGCATGGGGTGTATCCTTTTCGATGGCCATGAGAGATTTTCTTTGCAGTTATTAAGCTGATCTGGGTGAAATGGTTGACGTTTTCAGGCTTTGGTGGCATCACATTGATGGTGTCCTCAACGGTCACTGCGAATTCTGACCAGTTTGCCTTTTGAAAATTCCATAGTGATTTGGGTCATGCCAGGATTACTGGGAGTTCAGTGCCAATGTGGATTATCACCATTCAATGTTGACTGTGTAGAAAGTTGCTAAGAATAGTCCTGGAGGCATTCCGAGGGATCCCAGAGTGGTCTGTGGTGAGGAAACACCAATCTGGGCTGTAGTCATTGATCCAGCCAGCAGAATGAAAAGTGCTTCTGTCGTTCTCATCGAAAAGAAGGCCTTTGATGGCCATTCAGCAAGTGCCTCGCCCACACTATCATTACTATGATAGCCCCACTTCTGGGGTGGCTATTGAAATCACGGCCATATAGGCTGTGGGTAATGCGAGAGAAGGCCAGTCTGTATTCGGGGTTTATACACGTTAGCCACCGTTATCTTGCCCATTCTTATTGAGAAGGTAAAGGTTCTGCAGTTGCTCCTGCCTTCTACCGTGTTATAATCCTTGATGAACTGCTTGATGTACATGGCAAGGCCGTGTTTTGAGTGATGGAGGGAGGCATCTTTAATGGGCATCTTTAATGGGAGCTATCCTTAATATGAGCTTCTTGTAGGGTGATGACGTCAATCATGTTGTCTTGCATTATTGTGAGCTAGGTTGTGGCTTTTCGGTCGGGACATTCCTTCAGTGTTCCACTGGCAAATTCAAAGAGCTGGGCTGACTGTTCTCTTAAAGGGTTCTGGAGGGAGTCACACTTTGCAGGGTTACTATTTCCTTTGCTGTTCAATCCGGGACTGCACTGAGCGATGTTTGGATGCTGACTTGATGACACTGGTCGTGCCTTAACACATACCAGGGCAGACCACGAGAAGGTTGCCATCGCCTGCCCCATTGTGTCTTTGTCACTTGTGAGTAGTGTAGCCACCCTAAACTCATGCTGTTAAAAACTGTATATCCCCACACATACTACCTCTCTCTTTCTCTCTGACGCAGACACCCTCCCCCCCTAAAATGGAAACTGGCTATATCACATGAACCCCAGTGTAGGTTTTTCCACCTTCCAATGCTGGGTTGTACAGTTTCCTGTCCATTACCCAAAGCATACAGACTGATTTTCACTGGTAGGATTTTCTCATTTCAAATCCACGCCCTGGGGTAGCATATATTTAAAAAGGTATAGACCAGGTCTGCAATTATCGGTATTTGCCCATTACTCTGCATAAGACTTTAAAAACCTCCTCTGAGAAACAGCCCAATGCACTACAAGATCCGAGCGTACACTAAACAACACTGCTTTCAGATGTACACGGCCCATACAAAAGAAGAAACGCTAGCCATAAATCGGTGAAGTCTCTCAGGTGAACAATACCACCTGGGCAGCAAGAGGCCGCAGGCTCTTCATAGTTTGCGGAAAGAAAGGGTTGATGTTGTGAGTGGAAGGATGGTCTTGGGTAAATGCACACACAGCTTCCTGCGGTTACTACTGACGTCAGTGGGAGCTGCAGCTGCTTAGCACTAGCATCGAGCAACATTTCTCAGACTAAACTTTTTTTTTCCCTGAAAAATGCTGATTTGGGTAAAAAAGAAATTTCACAAATTCATGTGAAAGGGGGGGAGAGGGATAGCTCAGTGGTTTGAGCATTGGCCTGCTAAACCCAGGGTTGTGAGTTCAATCCTTGAGGGGGCCATTTAGGGATCTGGGGCAAAAATTGGGGATTGGTCCTGCTTTGAGCAGGGGGTTGGACTAGATGACCTCCTAAGGTCCCTTCCAACTCTGAGATTCTATGATTCTATGTAAAATTCACCAAATGGTTTTCTGAGGGGGGGAGGAGGGAATCTCCCCTCCCCCCATTGAAACATTTCATTGTGATATTTTCAAAACAAAACTTTTTGATGTTTCTATTCAAAATGACTTTTGAAATGAGTTTCAATTTAATTTTTGTAAGTTAAAAAACCCCAGAAACAAAACATTTTGTTCTATCTAAAACAAAAGAAGATTGACTTGGTTATCCAAAAAAATTCAGAAATGTTCTTTTCAGGTCAACCCAAAACTAACTTTTTCCTGGATTTTTCAGAACAGCCAGAAAAACAAAAAAATCAGTTATTTGCACCGTTCTACTCTATCAGAGCTCTGAGTGAGACATCAGCGTTTGACTGCCCAAAATCTCAGAGAAAGCCAGGAAAATGTCAAAGTTACAGTCCCTGCAGCAAAGTTAACTCCATCACATTGCACATTCTGAATATTTTATGGAAAACATTCAAACACAGAAGCAGGAATACAATATGCTACATCTTCAGCAAACGACAGGCTAGGATATGAAATACTGGAACATGGCCTAGTTAAGGTTGCTGAAAAAGATTAACGGTTGTCTTTCCTGACTCTCATTGGCTTTGAGTGTGCATCCCACCTGGGCGCTACTTAGGTCCTCAAAATAGGACTTAAATGGGGCACGGGCCCTGCAGAGCCCTCTGCCCACGGGTACATTTGTTGGTTGGTTGTCTGGTTTTTCCAATGGAAATTTTTGATGAAAAATTAAAACCAAAATCTTTCAGCTGAAAACTGAACAAATTGATTTGGAAACACTGCAGCAGTGCCTCAGGGGCACTGTAATTCAGGTACATCGTTCCCTCATTCTCCATGGGCTGGGTTCCCTGGCTGGACTACATCTCTGATGACACGCTACTGGTGAGCTGCTGTGATGCATCATGGGAGTCCCATAGTCACAATGGGGAGGGATAACTCAGTGGTTTGAGCATTGGCCTGCTAAACCCAGGGTTGTGAGTTCAGTCCTTGAGGGGGCCATTTAGGGATCTGGGGCAAAAAATCTGTCAGGGGACAGTACTTGGTCCTGCTAGTGAAGGCAGGGGACTGGACTTGATGACCTTTCAAGGTTGTTCCAGTTCTAGGAGATTAGCATATCTCCTATTATATCAATGCATCATGGGATATATAGTCCAGCTGGGGAGTCTGGCTCAGAGAGAACTGGGGGCATGAGGCACAGGGGTGGCACACTAAAAACTGAGGGAGAGGGGATCAGTTTTCAGATGTTGGGTTTTTTGACCAAAAAAAAATCAATATTTTCCACAGAAAGCAGACACTTCCTGAAAAAATATATGAATTTAATCAAAAATCCAATTTTCTATCAAAAGTTGTGATGGAAATTTTTCAGCCAGGCCCTAGTGGAGACCTGTTGGGTGGGTGGTCATCTAAACTGTGTCCACATATCAGACTAGCTGGTTGGGTTGCAAATCATTTGGGAAATCAGTTTGCCTGCACTTCTGTCTGTCGATTACTTTTTCTGTAATGATTTGTGGAGTTTACCAGTGTAACCATCTTTTGTCCAAGAAGGAGTATATCTGAGAGGGGTGTGTGGTGCAGGAGAGAGAGAGACACAATCAGAAAGAAAGAAATCCTTGTGACTCTAGCTGCTTTTTATTTTAGAAATAAATGGAGTCTCATTCATCAACTACTACCTAATTATGGCTTTTCTTTAAAGCAGGAGTTGTCTGTTATGTGTGTCGATGGCAGCCGGGTAATCAGCCGAGCTTTATCCTTCCATTGTACACATTTCAGGGCTCCCATAATGTCCCTAACTTCCTATTTAACAAAGCCGGATTCATTATCACATTCACTTACGGTTACTGCAGAGTCTTTTTATATCTTGGAGGCGCTGTGAATCTGTTTAAAACGGCTTTGCAGCACAGAGCAACACTATTTAATCACGCTGGCAAGCGACTAGTCAGGTGAGTGCTACTGTGCTTTCCTGAACACCAGGGTAGGCCGCACGGTCACAGATAATAGTGCTTTCACCACTGTTGTGCTTTCACTGCTGGTCACCATGCTGTAGAATGGACTCAGCCCACCTAGTAGCCAAACCCATCCGGTACATTGCCACAGCCGGCACTGAGATGATAGTGGGGGGTGGGGAAAAGGAGGCAAATACGGTTCAAGAGGGAATTTTTTTAAATTACTGTTAAAAAAAACCCAACCCATGTAGTCCCACTGATTTAATTCATGCCATAAGGTGCTGCACTGGGTACGAAAGAGGGGCAGAGGCACAGTATCCCCTCCTACTGTTCGCTACCTCCACTCCACTAGTTGCCTCTTGTCGGTTGTTAGGTTTTAGAGGCAGGGACCATGTCTCCTCAGCCTAGCATGAATCTTCTTCCACACAGAGACCTGGGCTACCCCTGAGCCATGCCGTACTCCCAGCCTGTTCAGAGTGGAAGCAGTCGCATGCGCTGATGAGAATCTCTGAAATTATTCAATCAAAACAGTTTGGGAAATCAGTGTTGAAAAGCTAGGCCAAGCGTCTCAGACCCGGAGCCTCGATCCGAGTTTAGGCAGCTACATTGGCATTTTTAAAGGGGCTAAGCGCACAGATCCCATTTCTAATTAACGCTCCTAGGTTCCTTTGAAACCCCCAGCCCTATAGAATAGATTCCAGGGCGAGTGCTGGGGGTGGCAAGCAGGGCAATTGCCCAGGGCCCCATGCCATAGGGGGCCCCGCGAAGCTAAGTCACTGGGTAAATGTAGCGCGTGTATGACAGTAATTTAACCTCTACAAGGGAAATGAATCACACTAAAGGAGAGGTGTTCAAACTCTGGGATCGCCTCCCTAGGGGGGCTCAGAAGAACATTATGGGGGGCAAACAGCAACGCCAGGCAGCTCAGGCTTCCATCCCTGGGGCTTCAGCCATCGGCGGTGGGGTGGGGGCCCACTCCTTAGTTTCTGCCCTGGGCCCCAATAAGTCTAATACCGGCCCTGATAGATTCACAGGTTAATGGAAGTCGGTGGGAGCTGCTGGGTGCTCTGCACTTTTGAAAATCAGGCTTATTATTCAGGTGCCTAACTAGGAATTTAAGAGCCTGACTTCAGGCCCTCACTGTTTTAATCTTGACCTTATTCTTTTTTCCCCAGTCCTGCTGCAGCATTCGGTGCTGGTCCCATGCCTGCTGAACAGTGCAGGAACCCTACACAGCACACGCAGGCAGCCCTGGGCTTTACCGATCTACCACATGCTACTGCAACATTCTAACAACGTCTCAGTTCCCCTGAACCTGATACCCCCCAGAATAGGCTGTAAAAGACCTCAGTGAAAACTCACCACAAACTCCAGTGCGACGGGTAAGGTTCTTTAGCAACGAAGGAGTTATTCAAGATTCACATTTCTGCGATTCCTCACTGTCCCTGGTCCCACTCGTATAGCAAGCGTGTTTGAGCCATTCTATAGCCGTACAAGGCTACAATGCAGCAGCACTGTGATTCATGTGCTCTCTGCAGCAGCCTGGCTAATACCCACCCTGAGTTAAAGGCTGTCTACATTTGTTTACACCCCTGACAGATGAGATAAAATGCCGTTTTACAAGTTCTCAGCACAGGGAAAGATCCGGTGTCTCCTGATCTTTCTGAACTCGGCTGATTCCTAGCATACGTTGACTCTGAAGTTTACAGAGATGTCTTCTCTAGGCAATTTCCCGGGGATGATGCAGCTCATCTCTGTTAGCAAGTTCCAGGTTTGCCAGAGCTTTCTGGTTCTTTTCTAGCACTTGAAACTGTTTGGTCCATTTTAGTCAAGTGCTGGTCACCTCGTCAATCTGCTTTGCCAGCCCAGACTGGGTATTTTGTGGCCCCACAAAGTCGCGAGACCGCCTCGTCAACCTCCTCCTGGCTCTAGCTAAAGTGTCCATCTACAAGACCAGGAGGAGGATGCTAGACGAGGGGGAGCTCTGTGACTGTGGGGCCTATTTCCGATCCTCCCTCGTGTCACGGATCCGGGCAGAGTTCCACTGGGCAGCGTCCGCTGGCTCCCTCGACAGCTTTGAGGAGCAGTGGGCGCTGTCTGGGGTTCTCTGCTCGGTCTCCCCATCCGGTCTCCTTGTTTTGAACCTCTGACCCTCACTTGATCCCTGTTTTTTCATTAGTTGTCCCCCAGATTTACTTGGCCCCTGGGTCTAGTGGTCCCTCCCGCTAGGCTGGGGGAGGGGCTTTTAGCAGTGGGCGGGCTTGCGCCCGCCCACTTCCTGGGGATCCCAATAGGAGCTGGGCTACAATTGAGTTTCTATTTCCAGCTGATTAGGTTTGATTGCAACCATCTCTGTTTTTTTTCTGAGAAGCCTCCAGGCCCTGTTTTAATTCCTTCTCATCTCATGTTAGGTTCTCTTTTAAGTCCTTCTGCTCCACTTTGATTCTGCCAGCACCTGCTCTGTCTTAGCTTAGCAAGGGGAATATAACCCACAATTCCTCTCCTTGGAAACTCTATCCTGCTTCCAGCACCAACCAGATGAAAAACGGGAGTCAGAGACAAATGTAGATAAGAGGACCTAGGAAGACGAGAGACGAAGGGCCAAGGGGGGCAGGGGAGGACACATGAGGAGCCCAGGATATGGAAGGAAGGAAGAAGAGATTAGGTGCTAGAGGGAAACATAGAGGGGTATCCAGAGAAGTGAGATAAGGGCAAGAGAGCTGAGGCTGGGGAGAGAGAAATGGGGGTGGGGAGGGGAGATATAATGAAAAACAGGAGAAAATAATGTAGAATGAAGAAGACAATAATCGGGTATGGAAACACAACGGAAGAGTGAAAGTGGAAGAGGAAACAAAGAGGAAAGAAAGAGGTTCTGAAGAGATGGAAAGTGCAAGATGAGATGCACACAACTTTAAGGTTAGCGCATTCCATTTGTCTATTTCATCCTCCGATCATTGCACTGCATTTCCTGAGCAGAAACGAGGGGCGCTGCAAGGAGAATGTTGTGTATATACTGAATCTGCATATTCATTTACATTGCAAATGAATGTGCAAATGAGGTGTGGACCTCCAGCGCCTGGAAAGTTGCCAATGCAGCTGTTGGTGCAGGATAGCTCCTGCACTAGGAAGTAGTCTTTGCACAGCCAGTAATGAAATGTAAAGGAATTGGGCCAGCTCCTCGGTTGAAGCCAATGAAGCGACACCAAGTAACACCAGTTGAGGAGCTGGGGACTCATTTCATCCACCAGAGAGCGTCTGTATTGGCTTGGCTCCTGAACGTAAAAGATGGTTGGAGAAAAACCCTTACCACTTCCCCCAGAGGGTGCTAACGTTCACCCAAAGGATTTACCTAGCTGGTACTAAGCTGTACATGCAGTCAAGACTTCCTGAAAACTAGACTAAATAACATGAGTTATGTTTTGTTGCTTCCACCAAAAGACAGTGTCATATTTTTTCAACAAATATAAGGTAGTTTGTATTAAAGAAAACAGCTACACACAATGCCCAAACAGCCTTCTACACAACTCAAGGTCACGCTTTGTCTTTCTTGTTTACCAGGGACCTTGCTCTGCCTTGAACTCTATACAGCTTAGAGAGCCATCTGGAGTCTGAATAATATACTGCAAATAAACATCGCATTCTACAATGAAACTATACAAATCTGTTAAATAGGAGACCCATTGAAATGTGTTATTGTATGTAACAGTGAGGATACCTCTGTGGTTTTGAACAGACCTAAAGTTTTGTCAGGGCAATTCCCCAGATTCCCATCAGGCTTCTGTGCAAGTAGAAAAAGTACCAGTCTTGTTACTAACCAGATCCCTGATCCCACAGACTTGCACACATGACAAACTGGACACATATGCTCATGTGCATAATATTACTCATGTGCAAACATTTTGGCAGGTTCGGGATATTGGTGGTGGGTTTTTTACCATGATCCGAGATGATAATGAAAATTGCAGAGAGCAGACTTTCTGAGGACATCAAGAACGTAAGGGCAGCAACAGGACTGCAAGCATACACTGGACAGCAGTATCTAGCGCAGCAATATCTAGCAACTTCGGCAGTTTGCCTGGAGCACGAGCTGACTGAAATGAAGGCTCCAAAGCTGGTGGCACAAGCTGTCGTGACTTGTGCTTGCACTTGTGCACAGGTCGTGCCAGTGTTCATATTAGCAAGTGTTCAGCCCGTCTGTAGTCACACATGCTTCAAAGAATGCAAAATTAAAAGAGACTAGCTCATCTGCGAAGCACTTAGCATAGCCGGACAGAGAGGAAACAGGGCCCTCTTGGATAGTCTGAGTTCTGGGGACGGGGCGGGGTCCCCTTCCCCATCTCTCCTCCTAGCCCCCCCAATCCTTCATTAAAGATCCTGGCATTTGGACGCATGCATTTGCATGGAACAGTTCCCCTGCTGCTTTGTCCAGCTGGCACTGTCCTGCTCTCCTCCTTCTCCTCCTGGACCCTGCCATCAGTGCTCAGTCCACTCTTCTCAGAGCGCTCCCCGCACCTCCATGGGCACCAGGTTTGTATAGTTTTTGGGGGTGCCCAGAATGGGTCCAAGCAGAGCCGGGTGGGAGCCGGAAAGAGGCGGGGCAGGGGCTTGGGGGGAAGGGGTGGAATGGGGGGGGGGGGGCGGAGCAAGGGCAGGGTGGAGCTGGGTTGCTCGCTGCTGCTGGAACCAGGCCCCCTGCTAACCCTTCAGGCCGCCCTGGACCTTATGTCCCCCTGAAGCATGGGGCCCCCCAAAGCTCGAGGTCTGGGGCGGTTGCCCTGATCCATCCTATGGACAGGACGGCTCAGAAAATATAAGCCCAAACATTGGTGGAGCCGGGCCCACGTTCCTAAATATTGGTGGAGCACGGGCCCCACAGGCCCATATAACTCACCGCCTATGGCCACCTCTCTCTCCCTTGCTAGAAGTCAAAGCCTGGGAGAGCGGCTGCCATTCCCAAGGTACATTTAACCAACAGTGGCTGCACGCCAGTGTTCAACATAGCAATAGGGCTAGGCGTGGAACAGGCAGTCGCTGAGGATACCTGAAACCAGCTGACAGTATCGGTGATTAAATGGCGACTTTGTAATAGTCACCGCTATCCCTGCGGCATGCAGACCAGATGCCAGGGAGCCAGGGTGGGGTTATTGTTAGTATTGTTGGTTTTGCAGTCATGTCGAGGAGCCCTAGTCCGAGGGCAGGACCCCACTGTACTAGGCGCTGTACAGACAGAACAAAGGGACAGTCCCTGCCCCAGAGAGCTGACAGTCTAAGACAAGAGATGGATCCAGACAGGCCAGCAGAGGAGCATGAGGAAAGTACGCTGAGAAAGTACTGCCACTGCTCGGGAGGAGGGGCAGTGGCTCAGCACAGCAGGACCCTAACCACTGAGAGTCTTGAAGGCATCCTGGCCAAGGAGAGTTTACGGAGGGGTTTGGAGGAGGAGGTGGCTTTGGGGGTGGCTACAGGGAGCTCCTGCCGTGTGTGCGGGGCAGTGGGGAAGAAAGCAGGAAGGCGCTTGCTGGAAAACGTGACAAGTGGGCGATGGAGGCAGGCATGAACCCTTCAGTACCGAACGAGAGAGGACAGGTCAGGGCCAGAGAGCCTGGGAAGGGCCTCGAAAGCAAAGATGAGTAACATAGGAGTGGTGCAATGGAGCAAGGGGAGGGCTGCAAGGAGTAGTGCTGCCCCAGGAGCAGAGCAGGGAGTGGATGGTTAGAGTCACAGTACGATCTGTGGGTAGCCCTTAGACCCAGCACCCATTACTTCCCCCTCCCCACCGGCTCAGCGCATTGAGGAGAGTGGAGTCAAGGCTTCACCCATTCCCTGCCCCTGCCTACCCCCATCCCGTAGGGAGAGACAGGTCTCCCACTGCCTTGCACCATCGCCTGAGTTTAGGGCAGTGCAGGGCGCTTTGCTCCCCCCACGGGTGCACAGTGCAGGTCACAGGGAGGCGTAAAACCTGAGATGCTTGTACCCTCCCTACTCCCTTCTCGGGGGCTGCCTGAGGAGTTTCTCTTTTTGCCAACTCTGCCCACCCCTCTGTCCCAGCTGCAGCCCCACCCTCCCTCCCCTGCACGGGGGACACTTCATGAAACATTTGCTTGTATTGAATCAGAATCCCCGCTGAGCACCGCAGCGGATTGACCAGGACAGCAGCCCCAGGGTGGGAAGGAGTGAGGCGGGGCCGTGAGACAGAATGCACGCCGGAGCTCTGTGCCTGGACAGCATCTTCCCCGGCTGTCAGACTGCCCCGCCCGCCAAGACCTTCCCAGCACAAAGGGCCTGATCCAACGGCAGTCCTTTGCATTGACTTCAAAGGGCTTCGGATCAGGCCCCCAGACAGCACGCAGTTGTTTTTCTCTCTTTGTTACTTCCTTATCAGGAACGGACTTCAGGGCGTTTCATGTCATGTCTGCAGAGCCGCGCAACGCTGCAGAATAAACGGAGCTATTGTCTCGCTTAGTGTTTTATGCTCCAGCCCCTCCGCCTGGTATCTGATACATATCCCAGGGTGCACTTAGACAGTCCCCTTTTGCTGGTTGGTAAGATGTACCCAGGTCTGCTTCGAGAGCCGGGGCACCGACTGGCAGCAGGGGAGAAGCAAGCAGTTAGCTGCATTCATAGAATCATAGAATATCAGGGTTGGAAGGGACCTTAGGAGGTCATCTAGTCCCACCCCCTGCTCAAAGCAGGACCAATCCCCAATTTTTGCCCCAGATCCCTAAACGGCCCCCTCAAGGATTGAACTCACAACCCTGGGTTTAGCAGGCCAATGCTCAAACCACTGAGCTATCCCTCCCCCGTCCAATTCACTGTATTGATTGGTGTGTGACGTGACGAGACCCTGATATCCGTTCAGGAGACTGGGTGGGTGTAACCCACTGCCCTAGCGATGGCAGGAGACTCCTTAGCGTGGCAGAGCAGCAACACAAAGGGAAGGCTGTGCCCTCATGCACCATTTCCAGGCCATGGGAGCACAGTGCATGCTAAGTTACTACCAAGGAGCTGCTGCTTTTGGCTGAGTCCCTGGGGAGCAGCAGAGGCAGGACAGCTGGTTGCAGGGACAGGGCAGAGGAGCCAGGCATGAGGGCTCAGCGGCCCAAGGAGTTTTGCCTGCATGTCCTGTCATTCGTTGCCGTCCCTGCTCCAGACAAGCAGAACTCATGTACATGTAAATAAATCGCACAGAGCAAATACCCGACCCCGCGTCCCCGATCTCCGCTCCCAACGGGAAAGTGACCCTGAAAATCTGCCCCGCTCGGCAGAGGGCAACAGCAATGCCCACTGTACTGCATGCCACCCGCTGGAGCCCTTTACACTCATTTTAAAATTCTCCTGCCTTATCAAGCGACTGAGGCCTGGGGCGTGCGCTGGGATAGAAACTGCAGGCCTGGGGGGCTCTCCCGTTCCTTCTCTAAAGAGACTGCCAGCCCAGATTGCAACCAGGACCAGATTAACCTTTTGTGAGCTCCAGCGCCCGGAGCATGGCCCTGCCCGCACTCCACCTGTGCTCTGCCCTGAGGCCCCGCCCCCTCCACCCGTGCTCCGCCCTGAGGCCACGCCCCTTCCACCTGTGCTCCGCCCTGAGGCCCCGCCCCCACTCGGCCTCTTCCTCCCGAGGCCCTGCCTGCCACTCACACAGCGGGAGGAGGCCGAGCGGGAGAGGGGCCTCGGGGCAGAACGCAGGTGGAGCGGGGAGGCAGGGCCATGGTCCAGGAACTAGGGTCTCCTCCTCTTGACAACCTCGGCTCCTCTTTCCCCATTGTAGTGCTACTGTCTCTGGCATTTTGTGTTACGTTATCACCCCCATCGAGAGCTTTTCCACTCCCGCTTTCTCCGGTGTGGGTAAATACCAGGGCCCCTATTTTGCAGGTGCGGAACTAAGGCGTAGAAATACGTCGTGACTTGCCAAAGGTCACCGAGCAGCCAGCATCCGCTCCAAGTCGCCTCGCAGCCAGGTCCATCCCTGCTGCCTTTGGCTGCGTGGCCTTTCAGGCACGGCACTCCCACCCTGTAGCGGGGCAGTTACCCCGCTCCTGGAGAAAAAGGCTGGGCTGATTGGGGAAGCAGCCACATCTGGGGCCACGCCCCAATCAGGCCACACCTGGCCCTATAAGGGCTCAGGGAGGAGCTGGGTCAGTTTCGCTCTCGTTGTGGAGAGAGAAGGACCTGTCTGCCTGGGAGCTCAGGGTACCGGGAGTAGAGCAGGGTTGGGGAAAGGTAAGAGGGGCTGGGGAGCTCCAGCCTGGCAACTCCCCAGGCTGCAGGCCTTGTGCAAGGCCTAAAGAAGGTACTGGGGCTGCAGAGGTACAGTCAGGGTTAGGCAGAGGCAGCAGGTTCAAACCCCCCTGCCAGTGATGAGTAGTTTATAGACTGCAGTCTGCCACAGTGAGCGGGGGCTAGATGATGACTGACAGTAGCCACTGAGGTGAGGTGGGCTTAGAGGGTTGGGGGTTCCCCTGAGAGGGGAGACCCAGAGAGTGGGGGTACTGCTGGGGCAGAACCCCAGGGTAAGGGGCACCAGGGTCCAGGAGGGTCACAGGGGCCTGAGGCAGGTGAGCCACCGGCCAGCAGAGGGCGCGCCAACCTGGAATCGAGCTAATTCCCAGGACAACCAGCCGCGCCGTTGAGTCTTACTTCACTACATTCCCCCCACCAAGCTAAGCACATGCTTATGTTTAAGCACAGGTGCCGTCCCATTGATCTCAGTGGGGCCACTTGTGTGTTTAAGTGTTCTGCTTGATTGGGTCCCCTAACCTCTCTGACTTGCGGTGTAAAGGAAATCCAGAACCCTGCAGGATTTAAGATATTCGCAGCTACCTGGAGGGAGAAATATAATTTCCCATTTCACAGGGGGAAAACAGCCTCAGCACAGAACAGTGAATTGTCTATAAAACACTGCAATCTAGTGGATTAGCATCGGGCTGGGTTCCACTATTGGATCTAACAATGATTTGCTGGGGCAACCTTGGGGCATGTTACTACCGGAGTCTTTGCCCATCTGATAAAAAGAGGGTGATGATATCAACTGACTAAATAATGCTTGTCAAACATAAGGCTGCTTAGACGAGGGCACACAACTCAGGGTCGCCAAGCTGACAATCCTGTGCTTGAATTGTGGCTTTTTTCCCCAAAGTTGTATTAACAAGCAGCAACTCTTTGTTCAAAGCTGCGCTTTTGATCAGCAGAGATTTTTCAAAAATATCGAGTGAAAATGTATTTCATTCAAAGTCACTCCAAAGTCACTCCAATTTCACAACAATCTTGCAAAGCTGAAAAGAGGCATGTTTTACCCACTCTTCTTATGACATTGATCACAGAGGTTCATTGCCATCTAGATGAACACTAGACAAATTCATGAACAATGATGTCTTTTCAAATATAAAAAAACAGTTTTCCCATTTGTCCCAATGATTTCTATTTCCTTACACTTCCAATTCATTGTTTCCACTTTAGAGTAAAAATGAATTTTTTCAGCTGTCCTGGCTTTAAACTCAGCTCCCTCATTAAAAAGGCTCTTTATCTACACCGATTCATTACCATGTATGGAAGAAAAATCACAAGCTCTTAAAACCAGCATTTTTATTGTGTCCCTATGCTACAGTTCTGGCTTCAGGACTCTGAGATGGTGAGGGTTAAGAACACAACAACGGCCATACTGGGTCAGACCAATGGTCCATCTAGCCCAGTATCCTGTCTTCCGACAGTGGCCAATGTCAGCTGCTCCAGAGGGAATGAACAGAACAGGTAATCATCAAGTGATCCATCCCATGTCGCCCATTCCCAGCTTCTGGCAAACAGAGGCTAGGGACACTTCAGAGCATGGTTTTGCATCCCTGCCCATCCTGGCTAAAAGCCATTGATGGACCTATCCTCCATGAATTTATATAGTTCTTTTTTCACCCTGTTATAGTTTTGGCCTTCACAACATCCTCAGGCAGAGAGTTCCACAGGTTGACTGTGTGTAGTGTGAAGAAGTACTTCCTTTTGTTTGTTTTTAAACGTACTGCCTATTAATTTCATTTGGTGACCCCTAGTTCTTGTAATATGAGGTGGAGTAAATAACACTTCCTTATTCACTTTCTCCACACCAGTCATGATTTTATAGACCTCGATCATATCCCTTCTTAGTCGTTTCTTTTCCAAGCTGAAAAGTCCCAGTCTTATTAATCTCTCCTCGTATGGAAGCTGTTCCATACCACTAATCATTTTTGTTGCCCTTCCCTGTACCTTTTCCAATTCCAATATATCTTTTTTGAGATGGGGCAACCAGATCTGCACACAGTATTCAAGATGTGGGTATACCATGGATTTATATGGCGGCAATATGATATTTTCTGTCTTATTATCTATCCCTTTCCTAATGATTCCCAACATTCTGTTAGCTTTCAGGAGGGGATTCCCCTCCCCCAGTGCATTCTGGGAGGGTTTTTTATCTCCTTCCTCTGAAACATCAAGGATGGATATGGCTAGAGATGGGACACTGGGTAGAGTGGACCAGGGCTCTGAAGTGGCGCTGATCACAGAGGTTGGCTGGCTGGTTCTTGCCCACATGGTCAGGGTCTAGCTGACCGCCATATGTGGGCTCGGGCAGGAATGTCTCCCCAGGTCAGACTGGCAGTGGCCTTGGGGAGGGGGTGTGTGTTTGTCTTCCTCTGCAGCATGTGGATCACTTGCTAGGATTATCTGGGTCTCTCTCATGTAATCATCTCCCTGCCATTGCACTCCTGTTCTCTGTCTGCGGCATGGAATAGTCTAGTCTCCTGTGGGTCTCACTGACTTTGGTCTCATTTCCGTTGTTGGGTTTAGTGTGTGGGTGCTGGGTGGTGTTGGCTGGTCAGACTGGATTATCTAGTGATCCCTTCTGGCCATATGACTCTAGGTCTGTGGCTGTCAGGGAGCTGTGACCCTACATTTCCTTAGTATGGAGAGCTCCAGCTACCTGCTCATGCCACCCCTGTCTGTTACCCTAGGGCCCTGTGGACAGCTGAGGGGGGCGTGTTCTGCCAGCAGATCTCAGCAGCATCTCCACACTCAGTGCCTCCCAGGACGCTAAGGCATCCGATGCAGGATTGTTTCTGAGACTTACAAGGAGCCAGCGTCCTTACTGTCTGTCTCCAGGAGAGCGCCCATTCCTTCTGCTTGGCGAAGCCCTACTCCAAGGGACGATTCGCTGAGGCTGAGTGCTCCTCAGGTTTTCTCCAGGCAGCTGTGGCTCTGAAGTCAACTTCCCTAGTGCTCGTTGCATAGAGTGGGTGGGTTGCTACCATAACTACAACGCCCATTTCTCGCAGCACATGGGCTCTCTGAATCATGCTGTTACCGGCTGCTCCATGGCAGACGAGGGCTCACGCCGCTGTCACAGATCCTCCTGCTCTGAGGAGAAGAAGAGCCGTTTCCCTCTCAAAGTCACTCCTAGAAACAGCGGTACCTGTCTAGCATGAGGAAATTAATGACACGTCGATAGCTGTGTCCTGTTAAGTTGGGAGCGCCATCACTGTAATGGGAAATACATTTACACACTTACTTGAGGTTCCTTCCCCAGCTGGCATTGGGCTTGCCTGTGCTTGAGAACCGAGAATGACTAGACTGCAGTGGAGTGGCTCATACCATAACTGAAGCCACTGCTTGCATGTCATCCTCCTCCTCCTCTTTCTCATCCACTGTGCCTTCCTCGCTGTTCACAGCATGCACCTGTGACTTGGGCTCCTTGGGGGTACCTGTCCACGGTGGTCTTGCAGGAAGGGGGAGTCTCCACCTCGTGCAGCATCCACCCAACGTGCAGCTCTTTGGCAGGTCTATGGCTCGGCACCAGATTGAATGTTGGCCTTCCTGTTCTTCTGATACGCCTGCCACGAGTTCCTTGGCTTTCCCACAGCACTGCTGCTGGTCCCTGTCGCACCCCTTCTCCTGCATCCCCCCAGCAATCGCCTCACAGATGTCCTTGTTTTTATGGCTGGTCTGCAGCTGTGCCTGGACAGCCTTTTCTCTCCACAGGCCCTGGAGGTCCAATATCTCCTGTCTGCTCCAGGCCGAAGCATGTCTGCGGCGTGTAGCTGGCCCGGTCAGCTGGGCAGTTGCACACAACAATGGAGAGCTGCTAGGTGTGCTGGCCAATCAGGAAACGGCATTTCAAAAATTCCTGGGGCTTTAAAGGGGAGGGGAATCCTTCCGGCCTACATGACCCGTAGTGAGTGGAATTCATAATTGTGACCAGAGCGGTCAGTGTTGGTCATTATGGGACAGCTGCTGGAGGACTATTAGGGTTGATGTAAATAATGCAGAGTCTACATTCACATGGAGTCCCGTCCACCTCAGTACATCGACCATGGCTCAACACTGCTGGGAGAGGTGGTGGTACTGTGTGGGAATGGACCCCTTACAGCAGTAAGAGACAAAGCCAAGTGTAGACACAGGTACAACGAGGGTGATGCAAGGTGGCTTACAGTGACCGAACTTTGTAGTGTAGACCTGGCCTGAGTGGTTTAGGAGCCTATCTCCCATTTTCAAAAGTAACTTAGTCACTTAGGAGCCTAAATCCTATTGACTTTCGATAGGTTAGATTTTCAAATCTGTTTTAGCAACATACATCTCAGTGGGACTTGTGCTCCTAAATCACCCTTAGATGCTTTTGAAAACTGTAACCTTGATCCTTATGGAGTTACTCCAAATGTAGTCACCCCAAAGCGGCTTTTGTTCTGGGCATTTCTGATATCTGCACCATGACAAATCCCTTCAGAGGACTTATCTCACGCTATGATGTTACAGTCAGCACAGCAGTTTTACAGTCGCACTGTGGTATGGGTTTGTGTGACATGAACTCAATGGGATTATCACTCAGGATAGAGCTTTAATAGATTTAAAAAAACTAACCTGAACAACAAAGTAAAAGAAGCAGTGAGAGGCAAAAGGGCATTATTTAAATCCTAGTGAGGGAAATAGAAAGGAGCATAAACTCTGGCAAGTGAAGTGTAAAAGTACAATTAGGGGAAGGCCACAAAAGAATTTGAAGTACAGCTAGCCAAAGACTCAAAAAGTACCAGCAAAATTGTTTTTAAGTACATCAGAAACAGGAGGCCTGCTAAACAACCAGTGGGGCCACTGGACGATCAAGATGCTAAAGGAGCACTCAAGGATAAGGTCATTACAGAGAAACTAAATACATTATTTGCATTGGTCTTCATGGCGGAGGATTTGAGGGAGATTCCCAAACCTGAGCCGTTCTTTTTAGGTAACAGATCTGAGGAACTGTCCCAGATTGAGGTGTCATTAGAGAAGGTTTTGGAACAAACTGATAAACTAAACAGTAATAAATCATCAGGGCTAGACGGTATTCACCCGCGTTCTGAAGGAACTCAAATGTGAAATTGCAGAATTACTACTAGTCTACATTACTGTGCTACGTCGTCAGAGCTGCGTGAGTCTCGTGAAGATGCAGTATGCTGTTGGGAGAGTGCACTCCCGTCGGAATAATTAATCCACCTCAACAAGAGGCAGAAGTTAAGTTGGAGGGAGAGCACCTCCTACCAACATAGCACGGTATACACACCACCTTAATGTGATGTAATTTACATTGCTTAGGGGTGGCTTCTTCACACCCCTGAGCTACGTACATTACATCAACTTAAGCAGTAGTGTAGACAAGCCCTAACTGTGGTATGTAACCGATCATTTAAATCAGCTTCTGTACCAGACGATTGGAAGACAGCTAATGTGGCGCCACTTTTTTGAAAAAGGCTTCAGAGGCGATCGTGGCAATTACAGGCTGATTCAGTACCAGGCAAATTGGTTGAAACTATTGCAAAGAACAGAATTATTAGACACATAAATGATCACGATTTGTTGGGGAAGAGTCAACATGGTTTTTGAAAAGGGAAATCATGCCTTACCAATCTACTAGAATTCTTTGAGAGGGTCAACAAGCATGTGGACCATGATGACCCAGTGGCTATAGTGTATTTAGATTTTCAGAAAGCCTTTGACAAGGTCCCTCACCAAAGGCTCTTAAGCAAAGCAAAGTAAGCTGTCATGGGATAAGAGGGAAGATTGTCTCATGGATTGGTAACTGGTTAAAAGATAGGAAACAAAGCGTAGGAATAAATGGTCAGTTTTCAGAATGGAGAGAGGTAAATAGTGGTGTCCCCAGGGGTCTATACTGGGACCAGTCCTATTCAACATATTCATCAATGATCTGGGGAAAGGGGTAAACAGTGAGGTGGCAACATTTGCAGATGATACAAAACTACTCAAGATCATTAAATCCAAAGCAGACTGTGAAGAGTTACAAAGGAATCTCACAAAACTGGGTGACTGGGCAACAGAATGGCAGATGAAATTCAAGGTTGATCAATGCAAAGTAATGCACATTGGAAAACATAATCCAAACTAAACATATAAAATGATGGGGTCTGAATTAGCTGTCACCAGTCAAGAATGAGATCTTGGAGTCATTGTGGATAGTTCTCTGAAAACATTCACTCAATGTGCAGCCGCAGTCAAAATGACTAGCTGAAACTGTGAAGCATGAGCTCTAAGAATATAAGACAAACTGGCACTAGGAAGGCCAATGGCTTATAGCCCGTAGTGACCGAAATAACCCCCCTGTTCACACCATACACACGATTGTAAAAATCTTTGCACAAAATATGCTTTGTGAGGTATCATTGAAAATGAATAACTTGCAGGTCAATAATATCATGGTGAAATGTATGTAGCAACATTGCCTGTAAAGCCATGAAATCCCCCTGCATAATATTCTTAGCGCATGTTCATACCCACACAGCCCTGCCCAGGCAGAAGTATCCTGAATGAAGAACTGTGCGTTTACCTCAACATACAAGTAGTAAACAAGGTCCTCGAGACAGCAGAAAGAGGAGATAGCAGAGGACAAAGTAAATTTGCATCTCATCAAACACAGGGGAGAAGAAAGAACATGGAATCTCCTTCAGCCCCAGACCCATGTTGCCTTCCTTACTGTCTGAATAAACTTTACATTGAGGGGTAACCCTCAGAAGAATCCACTTCAAAGGTTCACTGGACTACAAAAGAAAGGGGCAGAAAACCCCAAAGGATCTCTCTCTCTTTCCCTCTCCCCCTCTCTCACCTAAGATGACAAAGAAACCAGCCCTTTGACTTTGGGGGAGATCCTGACCTGAGAATTTGGTCAGCCTCGTTGCTGAAATCCGTGGTAAGGATTTTACCTGGAACCAAGTCTAGCTTGTTACGTTTTAGTTACTAGAAAGCATTTTAGCTTTATTTCTCTTGTAACCATTTCTGACTCTAATGCCTTATATTTGGACTCACTTAAAATTTTGCTTTCTAGTTAAATAAACTTGTTTTATTTTCTTAATCAAAACTAATCCAGTGTTGTGTTTAAACTGAGCTGTTTGGTAACTCCAAGGGACCGGTAATATCTGAACTGCCCAGGACAGGGCTGCACAGTGCAGAACACATGTTTTGGGGAACATTTGGGACTGGGAGGGTGTTGGGGTCACCCTGCAGGTAGTAACCAAGGCTGATCAGAGCCAGAGTGTGGCTGGAGTGTTGCTGAGAGGCTCCTGGAGTCAGAGCTGATGGCCCAGGGCTGTGGCCATACAGACCTGCATGCTGACAGGCTGGTTGTGAGTGGCCCAAGCTGGGAGCTAAGCAAAGCATCATGAGGCACCCAGGGTTACAGGGCAGGGGTGCCACAACCCCTCACTGGTCTGGATTGCACCCCGGAATGTGACAGCCTCTTTACACTATTGAATATTGAAAGTGCCTCTCTCACCGTCAGACAGTGAGCCAAGCGAGCCAAGGCACTTCGGGTTGCAGCTCCTGAAGTCTCAACCGGGGCTCCAGAAGGTCTGACTCATTCTGCATTCATCCAGAGAGTGTGAGCTGAAGCCTCCAGGAGAGGGCGCTGCCCCACGATCCCACAAAGGCATCGCCAGCCATCAGCCATCGCCGCTGTTACTCAAGCTAAATGGGGAGGCAAGAGCCAGGGATTGTGTGAATGGACTGTGTGTGTGGAGGAGCCAGGCCAACAGAGCCCTGCACTGCACTCTCCAGGAACTGACGCAGCCAAAGCAAACAGTCCCTGGGAAGCTGATGCTGCTCCCCAGGCTGGCCCCAGTTGCCATCACAGCCCTCCCAGACAGGCCTCAGCTCTGGTGGCTAGAGGTGCAGCCCAGCTGTGAAGCTAAGAAGCTTCCCAAGGACCAAGAAGTCACAGTGGAGGCAGTGAGGAAGCTACCTGGAACAGGGGAGACAGGATGTAGGGTGCCAATCGAAGGAAACCCCGGTCCCCAGCTCCGGGGAGAGGGAGCCAGAACCTATCCTAACAGTCCCAGTTGCAGCAGGGGCTACTCTGAGAGCCGTGGCCATCAGGGAATTAATGGGCATTCCAAGAACACTGGGGCACTAGCGGATAATCTGTACAGGAAACACACCTACCACTGCCTCAAAGGGCCAAAAACCGCTGAGAAACTGGACGCACAAGTCCATAGAGTAGGAATTCAGTGGCTATGGTGTCTCTAGAGAACTGTCGCCTACGTGGCTGTCGCACACATCACAATGACCCAGACAAACCCCAGGGCAGGATGCCTGCTGTCCACGAAACCCACTGGGTCCTCTCCTGTAGTTAAACTAACTTCCCTGGTACCATTGGGTCAGTACGTCCGAGCAGGACAAGTCAGCTGGTGAAAGCTGTCTTTTATTTGGTCGCTCCTTTGTTTACAATAGTCAGTGCAATTTCCAGGGCTGTCTGCATCTCGGCACAGCCCAAGGGAGGTATAGTTCACACAGCACTGAAGAGAATATTGATTTCACTCAACCAATGTATCTGTGAATCTGTTGGCCTTCCCCATGATCAATCCATGAGCGATTGCAAAGCTATCCACAGTGGCCCCTCTATATAAACACACAGCCCCACGGCAAAACAAATCCAATAATAAACACCTCTGGAATATAGCAAATATGAAGAGGGCATGACAAGTCCCTATTTCAGGCTTTCACTTTATCTTAATACAGTGTTATTGATTTACCAGCACTAATGTACTTCATAGGAAACATAAAGACATGGGGTTTGGTTGGCTGCTTTTTCTCTCTGCCTTTTTTTCTGATTTATTTTTTCTGTCCTTCCATCTCTTCCTGCATGTTTCCTCCCTTCTCCCCCTTTCATTCTGGCCTCGAGGGCTCCTCCCTTTCAAACCAGCGTTGGCACAGTCTTTAGATAACCCTCTGCCCAACCATCTTCACATACAGCATTGTGGGCACAACAAAGTTATCGGGGGGGCTGCAAGGACCAGGCTGGGCCATGCTGCAGGGCCAGGGCCCTGTGTCTGGCAGGGGGGCCAGTACTCATGGGTTGCAGCCTACTTCTCCCCTGCTGACCCTGGCCCTTCAGCACAGCCCCATTCACTCCCCTGCGCAGGGGGAGTGAGCCAGGCATGGAATGGCAGGGTTCCTCAACTGCTGCTTGGTGAGTATCCCCGTGAGTATTGGGCATCCTTCCCTGGCCTCCAGGGGCACAGGACACCCTTCCCCCATCACGGGCCTCTGTGGGTACAGGGCACCCATTCCCCACCTCCCCAAGACCCATGGTTAAAGGGCACCCTCCCCTCATCCTGGGCCTCTGTGCGTACAGGGCACCCCTCCCCAAAAGCTCCAAGCACCTCTGGGTACAGGGCACCCTTCCCCCCCCCTCATCCAAGTCACCTGGGGGTAGAGGGCACCCCTTCCCCACCTCCCCAGGCCCCATAGGTACAGGACACCCTGCCCCCAATCCTGGGCCTCTGTGGGTACAGGGCACCCCTCCCCAAAAGCTCCAAGCACCTGTGGGTACAGGGCACCCCTCCCTCACCGCCCCAGGCCCCAAGGCACCCTCCCACCAATCCTCAGCCTTTGTGGGTGCAGGGCACCCTTCCACCCTCGCCCCAGTCACCTGTGGGTACAGGGCACCCTTCCACCTTCGCCCCAGTCACCTGTGGGTACAGGGCACCCTTCCACCTTCGCCCCAGTCACCTGTGGGTACAGGGCACCCTTCCACCTTCGCCCCAGTCACCTGTGGGTACAGGACACCCTTCCCCCCTTGCCCCAGTCACCTGTGGGTACAGGGCACCCTTCCACCTTCGCCCCAGTCACCTGTGGGTACAGGACACCCTTCCACCTTCGCCTCAGTTACCTGTGGGTACAGGGCACCCTTCCCCCCTCGCCCCAGTCACCTGTGGGTACAGGGCACCCTTCCACCTTCGCCCCAGTCACCTGTGGGTGCAGGGCACCCTTCCACCTTCACCTCAGTTACCTGTGGGTACAGGGCACCCTTCCCCCCTCTCCCCAGTCATCTGTGGATACAGGGCACCCTTCCCCCCTCGCCCCAGTCACCTGTGGGTACAGGACACCCTTCCCCCCTCTCCCCAGTCATCTGTGGATACAGGGCACCCTTCTCCCCTTGCCCCAGTCACCTGTGGGTTCAGGGCACCCTTCCCCCCTCGCCCCAGTCACCTGTGGATACAGGGCACCCTTCCACCTTCGCCCCAGTCACCTGTGGGTACAGGGCACCCTTCCCCCCTCGCCCCAGTCACCTGTGGGTACAGGGCACCCTTCCCCCCTCGCCCCAGTCACCTGTGGGTACAGGACACCCTTCCACCTTCGCCTCAGTTACCTGTGGGTACAGGGCACCCTTCCCCCCTCGCCCCAGTCACCTGTGGGTACAGGGCACCCTTCCACCTTCGCCCCAGTCACCTGTGGGTGCAGGGCACCCTTCCACCTTCGCCTCAGTTACCTGTGGGTACAGGGCACCCTTCCCCCCTCTCCCCAGTCATCTGTGGATACAGGGCACCCTTCTCCCCTCGCCCCAGTCACCTGTGGGTTCAGGGCACCCTTCCCCCCTCGCCCCAGTCACCTGTGGATACAGGGCACCCTTCCACCTTCGCCCCAGTCACCTGTGGGTACAGGGCACCCTTCCCCCCTCGCCCCAGTCACCTGTGGGTACAGGGCACCCTTCCCCCCTCGCCCCAGTCACCTGTGGGTTCAGGGCACCCTTCCCCCCTCGCCCCAGTCACCTGTGGATACAGGGCACCCTTCCCCCCTCGCCCCAGTCACCTGTGGGTACAGGGCACCCTTCCCCCCTCGCCCCAGTCACCTGTGGGTACAGGGCACCCTTCCCCCCTCGCCCCAGTCACCTGTGGGTACAGGGCACTCCTTTCTCCAACCCCTTGGACAGAGGGGGACGTGATGGGATGTGAACCATGAAGGGTGGCTCAGGAAAAGAAGCTGGGGAACCTCTGGGCTAGAGCACACACCGGCCATACTTGAGAAATGAATGGGATTTAAAGGGGAATTGGAAGGAGAGGCGGGGCCTGAGCGCATGGTGGGAGGGGCCAGCAGAGCAGGAGGCGGAGTGAAGGGCGGAGAGAGGAGTAAAAGGCAGCAAGAAGGGGTGGCGGGGAGGGGAGTAGGGCTGTAGGCAGGGTGACGATGCAGGCCCGGGAAGGGGAGGCAACTGGTGCTGGGGAGGGATTTGGCGGTGGCGTGTGATGGGGCTGGCGGGGCAGCACATGAGGACACTCCCTTTGGCACTGCAGCAGCATTCTGGGCCAAGAGGAAATTGGGGGAGCATGGGGACAGGCGGTCATCACACAGCCTGCGGGGGCCGAGGGCAAAATCCCCTGCTCTGATCCTCACCTCTCCTCCACATGGACCTGACTCAGCTCTGGGCGACTCCAGGCTTCTGCCAGGCTAAGGCCCGGAGTCACACCGGCCTCCCACCAGAGCGAGCTGCCCACAGGGAGAGAAGCAGGGGCTGGGATGAGTGGGAGCCAGGTCACGGGGTGGGTGACTGCCGCACGGGGCAGAGAGGGAGCAGGATAGGGAGCAGCAGCTGGGAAATGGAAGCCACTTCTGGGTGTGCAGGGTGTTGAGACCAGGTCCAGCAGGGCACAGGTGGCATGCCAGCCCTACCATGGTAACAGCTGTTCCCTGCCTCGCTCGCTGATTTGCATCCACACCCTCTTGCCCACACACTTTCCTCTGACAATCTTGGCTCTTCTCTGCCCGTCCTTGGCCTTCCCATTCAAGAGGGGAACCCTGTGTTCATTCATGCTGCCCCATCTCTCGGGCTCCGTCCCTCTGAGCCACCCCCTGCCCTTCCAATATTGCTTTTGAATCTCACCCCTACTCTGACAGTCTGTCTGCAGAGACTGTGTAGGAGCGACCCCGTGTTACAAACACTTGTGCCCTAGCACAGATGTGTGCTCTCACAGTTCTCTGGTGAGGGCAGGAGTCTGGCATGTGTCAGGGGAAAGAACTCAATGGCACGAAGCCCGCGTGGAGAATCCCCTAGACTCGCAGAGCCCTGTACAGGCTCTGAAGGGTGGAAGGTCAGACCCCCCCTTTGAGTTACAGGGTCCATTCCATATTCACTCCTTCCATATTCAGGCATCCTGCCGTGCAAAGGTCATTGAATCATAACCTCATGAGCCAGCGGAGAAAGTAGAAAATAATCCTGGCCCCTAGAGCTGGTCAGGAATTTTTCACCAAATCGTTTATCTTGTCAGAAAACATTGAGTCATTGAAACCCAGGTCGGGTTTGATGAATCTCTTGCCTTGAAAACACGTTTGAAAGAAAGTTTCAAAAACATTTCCACATTTTCCAAATGAAAAATTCTGGTTTTCCAGTTTGAAACTGCATTTAACTTGAAACTTTAAGCTAACTGGACTGGGAAAAGGGAAGGAAAAGGGTGGAAATCAAAACGAAACATTCCAGTTGACCTGAACTGATTCCCCCCCCCTCCCCCTCTCATTTTATCAATGCACGAATACTTTCGAGGGTTTGCCTTTTCACCCCAGTTTGGGACGGTGAGTTTTTTCTAACTCAAGAAAACTATTTCCTGCTCAGTTGTACGGGCAATAATACGTTTTCCAAATGCTCAGCAAGAGCGCTGGCCCTCTAGGTGTTAGCCTGCCTCCATTTGCTTTGCTTTCACAAGCCCCTCTCTGTAATGCTCCAGTACGTCTCTGAAGCTTTGCTGGTGATGTTACCATGTGCGCTAAAAATTCCACTCAGTTCTTCTCCCTCTGTGTAATTAAAAAGCAGTTTGTGTTTTCATATGTGGCCTCCAGCCAACCCCCTCGGTCTGTTTTGTCATTGGCCCTCACAAACTTAACAGGGCTGGGCCTGCTAAGTACTTGGATAGAAAACCCAGATGATACAGAGAGCGATCTGGGGGGGATTTCCCTCTGGGTCAGAACAGAGCCAGTGGCCCAGCATGAGACAGAGGAGAGAAGAACACTTCTCTTGTGGGCCCATCTTGCAGGTGAAATAGTCATTCCAGCTCTTTTCATCAGCAGATCTCACAGCACCTCACTTCTTTAAATATATCCCCCCACCTCCTCTGTGAGGTAGGGCAGTGTTATTATCCCCAATTTACAGCCTGGGAAGTGGGGCTCAGAGACTCAGACCAGGGCATACAGGAAGCCTGGGAGAGCAAGGAATTGACCCTCACTCTCCCAAACCCGGTGCACTGGGCCGAACGCCAGCGATTCTGACTACTTGTGGTCATGGCATTCACCTCAGGGTCCTGGATATGTTCCAGTGGAGGTCATTGCATTAGGCCTATCGAAAATTCCCCACGCCGTTTCAATTGGATTTGGTAATGGTGATTAATTATGGGTTTAAAAAGTTGAGCAGCTATTAAACAGCTAGCAGCGGCTGTATTTCAGGGGGGGCATAAAGGGATCTCAGCAGAAATCTGAACAAAGAGAAAGAGTAAAGTACTTAGGGACCCCCTGCAAGTACATCCACCATCTGAAATGCAAAATACTAGGCTAAATCTCCGTGCTGCCATTGGCAATGTTTTCATTTTCTACTTATGCCAAACTGCACACATGCATTAGAGATATGCCTTCAGGAAATCTCAGCTCCAAGGCCAGAGACAACAATTTTCTGCCTTATTATAATTTTGATGCACATCCAGCTTTGATGTACAACAATCATTGTAAGAATAACGCTAATATCAGCTGCCGGAATTGCATCAGCAACAGCTGATCTCAAGCACTGTCAAGTAATTATGTTCAGTGATTTAGGCTAATTTCACAGACACGTTACCCCTTATACACTAATCTCCAAAACCTGGTCATGTCGTTGCTACTTCAAAGGACAGGACAGGAGCAAGATCGTGCTCTGAAAAACAAAAAACATTTATTTTTTTGCAACGCACTGGAGCACTTAGATAAAACACCCCCATATGAGAACAGAAGCATTGTGTACCCACTTTGCACTGGTGGTAAACATCAGCACATGATGCAAGGCAACAGAATCAGACCCCTAGTTTCCAAGGCCAGAATGGACAGGTTCGGTCACAGTAGGGTGACCAGATGTCCTGATTGTATAGGGACAGTCCCAATATTTGGGGCTTTTTTAAATATATGGGCTCCTATTGCCCCTCACCCCCTGTCCCAATGTTTCACACTTGCTGTCTGGTCACCCTAGGTCACAGAGACCCCCTTGTGATGGTGACCTGATGTATTCCTGCAGTGGAAGGAATTCTTCTCTTCACTACATAAGTGACACTGCCACAAGTGCCGTAAGATCATACAGCAGCACCCCCAGAAAGCCAGACACGGGGCAGGCATTTGGAAAGACGCTCTCATTTTCTCCATCCCCCCCAGACAAAGAAGGAAGCCCTCTCCCTCGCTTAGCACTTCATCTCACTTTGCCCCTCTGTATGTTTCCAAAGGGATCATGCAAAGCCTAATCATTAAACCATAGCCCCAAGCCCCTGCTGCTGCCCCAGGAAAAAAGGTCTGAGCATGCCAGGTCCCTGCTCCCTGGATTGGTTTCATTGTCGATATCATCTCCCTGCTCTAATACAGAAGTGGATTCACCTTGCCTGCAGCTCCTCAGCAAAAAGTCTGTTTGCGTGAGGTCTGTTTTGCTGGCTTCCTGGCTCATCTAGGGAGCAGCTCGGTTACAGCTCTCCATGCTCACGGCCTGAAACAGGACCGGGATGGGCCGTTCGAGCGAGCTGGCGGTCTCTCACCCAGGCGCTGCCGTTTGGAAGGGAAGCCCACCACTAGCCGTAATGTCAGCCACATTGCTGGCGCTAAACCTAGTCCCCCATGCTCATAAACCTGCTCACAGAGGGGGGCTCTGCGGTGGCCGGCTGGAAGAGGAATGCCGTCCGGCCCTCCATCGCTTGCTGCGCCCACTGCACCCTGGCTTCTAACTGAACTCCCACTCCAGTTGTGGTGTAGACATCCCGGCTCAGGCTGGAGCCCTGGCTCTGGGAGCCTCCCCACTCACAGGGTCCCTGAGTCCGAATTAAACAGCCCGTAGCCCGAGCCCTGCGAGTTGGGGCGGGGGGTGGGGAGGTTTCATTGCAATCTAGACACCCTTGGGGATCAAATGTTTCTGGTGGGTTTTCGGGATTGGTGCTTCCAGCTGGTGAGGGGACGTTACTGGGATTCTCCATCAGGCAGGAGGATGATCTCTGGGATCTAGCGCATACACCCCGGTGGCAGCACCCCCGATTAGTCAGCCCAAGGGCGAGGGTGGGGCAGCCAACCAAATCAAGAGTACAGGATGCAGCTACTTGTGCAGGGAGATCATCGGGGAAATGAGCCAACGGGCACGTGCCCAGCGGGCAGGGAACGTGAAATGGGAGTGGCGGCTGGCAGCTGCTGCCAGAGCCCGCGAGTCGGGACTGCTGAGAGCTCAGGGGCCATTGGCTCGCTGTGTGACACTGGGCGCGTTGTTTAAACGCTCCAACTCTGTGAAACGGGGACGTCTCGCGGGGGGAGAGAGCGGCGGGCGTGGATCAGGGCTTGTAAAGCATTTTATGATCCTGGGACGACCTAAATACAAGGCAGCAGTTATAGAATTAGTCACAATATAGCTGTACATGGAAATGGTGCTCCAAGGCTAGCCTGGGCATTGCTGGCCCACCAGGAACTTGCTACCATTAGTGGTGTGCATTAGCCCCGTTCGTCCGAGGCCCTGACCCTGCACCTGGACCTGGTCAGACAGATCTCCACCAAAGTCACTGGGGCTCCCCGCAGGGGTGTGTCCATGGGAAGCAGTTTAGAGAGAGGCGTGGACAGATCACTGGACTGGGACTCAGGCGAGTGAGACTCTATGCTTGGCTCTGTCACTGGTGACCTTGGGCAAGTCACTTCTCCTCTCCAGGCCTCAGTTTCCTTGTCTAGAAAAACCGAGATAACAATCTGGCCTTCTTCAGTGAAGCGCTTTGAGATCTACTGATGAAAAGAGCTAGATAATAGCTAGGGCTGATCAGTTATTACAGGATCAGGGCCCAGATTGGGCAGCTGTATCTGCCTCTAATACTGGCCGGTTAGCAGTGACGTGGCCCTGGCCACTAGACGTATCGCGAGCCTGCAGTGCTCTGCTCTCTCTCGGTTCAGTGTGGCTCCTCGTCTTGCACTTTCCCCACATTTCCCATGCAGGGGGCAGCAGAGCACAGACACAGCCCGGCTTGCCCCACCGGCGCCCTGAGCTGGGAAGTAGAAATGTGGCCAATCAGCAAAGGGTGGCCCTTCCCCACCCTGCCCCCTTCCCCACCCTAGGTGCTGGAACTAGGGACGCGGGGGGCACTGCTTGAAGCAATTTCCATCATAGACCCGTTCGGTTCCATGGCTCTCTGCACCCCCACTGTACACCCCACTCCAGCCCCCCTCCACAGCTGGGCACAACCTAGCCACGTGTTTCGTTACGCCGGCACGGACTCCGCTTGTCTTCGAGATGACAATTTTCCATCTAGTCACTGTGCTACTTTCCTCCCCCCCCCCCCGCTTCCGTTGAGCGGGAGTTAACGGCATTGCTCGTGTTGGCGGTTTCAGGCTTCCCTTCAATGATCTCTTTGTACCACTCTTATCAATGCTGTAGAGACTGGTTCGGCGCAACAGCTGGTGAATGCAAAACTCAGGAACTGCTGGACAGATTGATAACTATTTGTCTTGTCTCTGCTGGGGGCAGATGCGCGGGGGGGGGGGCAGTGTTTTAAGTGCTACCGTTCTCCTCCCCCCTGGGCCAGAACAAGAATCAAATCATCACCAGTGCTGCCCACGCCTAGTCTGTGCAGAGAGCAGTGCCTGCCGAAACTGGCACCTCTTCTCTATTGCACTCAAGTGCTGGCTGCCATTGCTGTGGAAGATTAAATGGGGGCGGGGGAGGGGGGGGGAACTGCTTGCTTGGAGACTAGGGGCATAATGGATTATTGACTGGCCTGTGAAGCACAGACAGCTAGTCACTGCTGCTGCAGACCGGTGTGGCCGCAGCAAGATTGCTTCAAATACACTTGGTAATAGCAAACAGCCTACAAGGCACTGCCCGCCGTCATCGTTTGCTGGGAGCGAATGACACAGCTGGCCGTCGCCGTCCATCACTTCCTGCGGGAGCTGTCACGGGCAGTACCGCTGTCTCCCTGTGAGGTTCTCAGCAGGAAGTGGGGTGGCTGCAGGGGCGGGGCTAAAGCAGAAATGGAGGGGATCACTTTAAATCGGGGGATCCCCTCGATGATTGACAAGGGGGTGTTTCTTCTCAGCATCCCATCTACATCAACCTGGGACGCCCAGGGAACGGGCAGTAACTCAGTGTGAAATGGAAGGACAGCTGCCTCGGTATTCTAAGCACACGGCCATGAAATGCCTGTCTGCTCATGTCTTTTTGGGAGATACGTTCATGGCTCCGTGATAAAGGAGAACTCCCTGGAAAAACACTGGGACGTTCAGTCCAGATGATAACCTGTCATAGGAGACTGGCTTGAACTTCAAGCAGCCGGCTTGTCACGTTGCCTACACCAACCAAAACTGACAAAAAAGCTAAAATGTTCAGTTAGCTTCTAGTGTCACTGTGCAACTTTTCACCAAACTTACAAACTGTCCCGGGGCCTCTGCCAAACAAAGAGCAGAGTCCTGAGGCTGAAGGGTTTCTGCTTCTGCCAAGGTCTCCCACCAGACAGGGGTTCCTCAGGGGCGGACTGGGCGTTGGAATTGATATTTAACAATGTGGATTTCCCCAGCAATTAGGACATATGGGGCTTTGGAACCACGGTTGGCCCTAGACCAAACAGCGCCCCACTGGATCTGGCCCAGTAAGCTGAGCATTTAGCACTCAGCACTGCTCCCTCCATACGTTGTCAATATTTTCATTTTCATTTCTGAGAACAAAAGCCAAAACGAGGCTGGGATGGGGCGGCTGCCCCACACAGGCAGGAGAAGGGTTAAGGAAGCCATGGAGAGGCTGCGCAGAACCCAGCCAATCAGGAAAGGGTTTATTGGGAGAGTCAATCAGGAGAAGGCTTGCTGGAGCAGCCCATATATAAAGGGCTGCTTAGCAGAGCAAAGGGCAGTCTCTCCCGGGAGGGTGAAGGACAAGGACAAGGACAAGGACAAGGACAAGGACAAGGACAAGGACTGTCTGCTGAGGAGCACTGGAGATACTGCAGTGCTGGACGGGGCAGCGGAGCAAGAGGGGAGCTCTTGGCTGACCATGGCCAGACTGAGGCCCTGAAACAAGGGCAGGGAAGGTGCTAGGGCTATGGGGGAAGTGGCCCAGGGAAAGTAGGCAGTGCGAATAGGAGGCGGGGCAGTAAGTGGCTGCCAACTATGGCGTCCCTGGGCTGGGACCCAGAGTAGCAGGGAGGGGGCTGGGTCCCCTCCCCCTTTACCCCTACTTGCCAAAGAGGAGAATGGCCTAAATCCAGACTGCAGTTTGCCCCTGAAGCCCGGGCTAGACTAGAGACTGCAGTTGGCCGCTGAGGCATGTGTAAGGACTGAGGACCGCCTGTCCCCCGAAAGAGAGGAGACAGCGGGCTGGGGGACAGCTGGAGAGCTGTGCCCCGAAGAGGACGCCGCGGTCCGGGAGCGGCGCGGGTCCAGAGGGTGGAGACGGTGAAGGAAGTGGAAGTAACAGCGAGTAAGACACCGCTAGTAAAAGGCGCCCTGGTGGTCCAAGAGAGCTAATTCCCAGCGTGACCAGTAGGAGGCGCCGCGGCCGTGAGTCGGCCCCACTACAGAGGCTTTCAAGGCAGGCGTCAGTGGCTTGCTATTATTTATTTACTAAAGGGTCTGGCTGAATATCAGATGCTTAAACAAACTTGTAATTAAAATTACATCCATACAGTAACCTACCTAAGGTAGAAGCGACAAAGGGTCCTGTGGCACCTTATAGACTAACAGAGGTATTGAAGCATAAGCTTTCGTGGGTCAATACCCACTTCTTCGGATGCAAGCAGTGGAATAAAATCCACTTGCATCCGAAGAAGTGGGTATTGACCCACGAAAGCTTATGCTTCAATACCTCTGTTAGTCTATAAGGTGCCACAGGACCCTTTGTCGCTTCTACAGATCCAGACTAACACAGCTACCCCAGTGATACTTGCTACCTAAGGTAAGCTTTGCTGCTCAAAACCTCTAAATGGACAATATTCCAGACATCCAGTTTATAAACCAATACAATACTCAACTCGTGTGTCAGAGCTGCTCTCCCAGCCAGCACACTGGGCATTGAACCAGGGACCTACAGAGCTAAAAGCATGAGCTACTACAGCCTGAGCTAGAGTCAAGCCCCATGTGGGGGGCTGTAACAACTCAGAACCTCCATGAACTGGCACCCCCATGGCCCTATAACCTACTCCCCAGTAGATTACATCACCACGCCCCCCAATCCACCCTCCTCTAGCCCAACTAGATCCGAGGAGGCCGAGGCAGACTGCTGGCCATCATGACTACAGCGGCTCTAAAGTTTTTATTCCCATATGAAATTTTTGATGAAAACAAAACTTGCACTTTCAACAACATTGACACAGAAATTTTCACCAAAAACTCCACCACCAAAAGATTTCAGCCCAAAGCTGAAATATTTCAACACCAACAAAAAACCTGTGCTCAGCAACCAGACAACTTTCCACAAGAAATGTTGTCTTGTCAAAAATAATATTCTGTCGAACACCAGTTCTGAGGGAAAGTTTTCGACACGTAGTCGTGACTACCTTCCTGAATGCGCATCTCCTCCTTCACCTTCCTAGCTGCCCCACACTTGCTGTTGCTCCCCTTCAACGCACGCAAGGAACTGCGCTACCACACAGCTTTGCTCAGTGCAAAGCAATTAGCCAGCACTGCCCCCCTGGGATACCTGTGAAAGAAAGGAGCAGAGACACTCAACAGCTACTCTCTCTACTGCCATAAATATATCCTCTGAGACTGTTCCTAACAGCTGCTGGTACAAAGAAAGCCAGCAGATCTAGAGAATCAGCTTGGATGCCTGCCCCCCATCCACTGCCTGCAGGGGATTATTGATCAAGGCAACCAGACTAGCACAGGTTCGGTACTGTACAAGGCCTGAGGCCAGAGTGACGGGGATCAAGGGAAACAGAGGACTCCAGACATTACCAAGGTGTCCTGGCACAATCTTCTCGGAGCCAGAGTTTTTTTTGGTTTAGATTTCAATAAAGGATTGCTCCCCTTCCCATTCCTCTGGATTGTGATCCCCGCCCCCGGTGGAGAAGCACTGGGCTAGATAAGACGGCCTAGCCCGGCTCGCGCTGGTGAGTCCTTCGAAGGCAGTGGCTCTCCATGTGTCATTCAGAGCTCACCCTGAGTAAGGCATGGTGGGGCAGCTCCCCAGCCCAGTCAAGATGGGGTGAAAGGGCTCCTCTGGACTCAGCCAGCCCAACCCCCCACACCGGTAACGCTCGCCAACCCTGGAGAAGGACGGGTGGAGCTGGTGCACAGAGCTCTCTGCCCCAGGAAAGAGACAGAGACAGCTTGAGAGCACCAACTGACAGAGTCCTCGGAGGAACCAGCTTTTCTTTACTGGGGCTCAGCCGTGGCTGTCTGGACACCCCAGCATGAAGTAGCCCAGACCGTCCTTCCAAGGACTGTCGGCCTTTACCCTGCGTGAGACTCAGGGCCCTGGACTTTTGAGAGTCATAGAGGTATTTTTCCTTTTTCTTTTGGGCTTCTTCGGTGCCCTCAAGAAGGGTGCAGATGCTCAAAGAGGTGCAGCCGGAGGGCTGTACCCCAAGTCTGGAACCCAGCCGACAGCCATGCTGCCATCCAGAGAAAAAGACCCAGGACAAGAGAGGTGCCCCCTCACCCCAAGGGGGCCGTCAGAGAGGTACAATCCATCACGAGTGTTGCACCGTCTAACCCAGAGGGTCTGATCTTCCAAGATGCTTTTCAACCTCAACCCACCGTGCATATTGAGGGTGCTAAGCACCTTGCAGGATGCACTTAGCACCTTTCAGTCCCATGCACCCTCTGACTCAGACCCCGTAAGTGGAACACAGGTGATGGCTACACTTGGAGCTGGAGGTGTGATTCCCAGCTTGAGCTGATCCGCTCGCACAAACTCACTAAAAATGGTAGCGTCGCTGTGGTAGGAGCCCAGGCTAGCTGCCCCAAGTGTGTACCCATGGGGTCCAGGTGGGTGCACTTGGGGCAGCTAGCCCGTTTGACCACGTCTACACTACTGTTTAACTCCCGTTGCTAAATGAGCTGGGAATCATGCCCCCAGCTCCAAGGGCGGATGCAGCCCCGGTCGGATAGGAGGCTCTTACAGAACTCTGTTCGGTCATGGTATTGTATTGACTTGCTCCCAGTGTGGAGTTACCCACTGCAGCCAGTGCCCCATTGCGTCACAGAGTTCTGTTTAAAAAGGCAATAAAAGCCATTTTATAAAAATAGGCCCCTAGGAAGTGCCAGAGTGGATCAGACCCAAGCTCCATCTAGCCCGGTGTCCTGCCTCCTCTGACAGAGGCCAGCACCTGCTGCTCCAGAGGTAAGTGTCTTCCCAGCCCCCATAGTTAGAGGCTGGTTTATGGCCTGAAGCAGGAAGGTTTAGATGAGGGGTGGGCAAGCTATGGCCCGGGAGCCACATCCGGCCCTCAGACATTTTAATCCGACCCTCAAGCTCCTTCCGGGGAATGGGATCTGGGGTTTCCCCCGCTCCGCGCGTGCCGTGACTCCGTGTGGCTCCCAGAAGCAGCAGCATGTTCCCCCTCTGGCTGCAGCCAATGGGAGCGGCAGGGGCGGCGCCTGCGGACGGGGCAGGGTGCAGAGCCCCCTGGCCGTGCCTCTGCATAGGAGCCGGAGGGGGGACATGCTGCTGCTTCCGGAGCCATACGATTTCCATACCCTTACCCAAATGTTTGCCCGCCCTTGGTTTAGATCCTTGCAAAGCTCTTTGGATTTTTTTGTTTTTGTTTGTTTGCTTTTTAGTACTGCATGGAATAAAAGGCCTTGGAAATGAATCCTCATGGGTGGCCAGTGGGGATGCAGAAGCCAGGAAGATGCTAGCGCAGCAGCCCGTCAAACAGAGGCTATTATACCCATTTTCTTCAGTTGCTATTAAAGAAAGATGGGCTTCCCCTGACCCGCTTCCACTGAAATCCATCACAAGGTGCCTATTGATCTCACCTGGGGCAGGCCTGGACATTAGCAAAGCATAGGGTGAAATCCTGGCCCAAGTGAGCTCTGCAGTTGACTTCAGTGGAGCCAGAATTTCACCAATAGGCTGAGATTTTCATGGCCACCTACAGGATTTGAATACACGGTTTGGTTAAAATTAAGGGCAGTTGGCATCCAAATCCCCTAGGCAGAATTTAAAATCTCAGTCTTAGCCCAGGGCTACACTAGGGGAGGGGGTCGATCTACAATACGCAGCTTCAGCTACGTGAATAACGTAGCTGAAGTCGGCGTATCGTAATCGACTTACCTGGCCATGAGGACGGCGGTGAGTCGATCGCTGCCGCTCCCCCGTCGACTCCGCTTGCGCCGGTCGATGACGTGGTTTTCCGGAGCCGACGGGGAGCGCGATCGGGGATCGATTAATCGCGTCTAAATGAGACGTGAAAAATCGATCCCCGAAAGATCGATTGCTACCCGCCGATCCGGCGGGTAGTGAAGACAAGCCCTGAAGAGTAACCATCAGGGGGAAACATATTTCTCTCGATGAAGTTTTGCTGTTGCTGCTAACACACGTCATTGTGAAAATGTGTGCAAACGAGGACTGATACATGTCAAAATACTTCATCTCCACCATGGCGAGCTGCTGCCAGGGAACCGTGGTTGATTTTTAAATCTACAGCTTGCGGACAGCTGCTTGAGCTGGAAATGACTCAGGCCCATGGCTCTGCATGCCAGCAGCTCCCTGGGAAAGGTGTTGATTTTGCTGTGTGCATTCTCTGCTCTGTGGAAATGTGAAGCAAAACGGAATGATCAGAGAATCCTGACCCTCTGATCTTAAAACTTCCAAGTGTTAAGCTCAGGAGATGTCTAATTTGAGCCTTATGTATTATTCAGAGTTATGGCACTGTGTTATTTGAGATCAGCTGAAAGCACAAACCTTTTACTTCATTCGGGTCCCCCACCCCCCTCTCAGGTTTTGCTCCAGCTTTCCACTGAAAGATGATGCTGTTATTCAAGAAGACATTTTGGCAACAAATATGAAAACTGTGTCAGGATTTCTTAGAATCATGGAATATCAGGGTTGGAAGGGACCTTAGTAGGTCATCTAGTCCAACCCCCTGCTCAAAGCAGGACCAATCCCCAATTTTTGCCCCAGATCCCTAAATGGGGTTCCCTCAAGGCTTGAACTCACAACCCTGGGTTTAGCAGGCCACTGCTCAAACCACTGCGCTATCCCTCTCCCCCTAAATTTGGTCCTGTGGCACCTTATAGACTAACAGAGGTATTGGAGCATAAGCTTTCGTGGGTGAATACCCTTTTAAGTTGGTTTTCCCATTGTTTTATCTCCATAGATTAGTATTACTGAGTAGGATGAATGTTTAAAACCACTCCAGACAGGTTTACTCAGGGGAGCGCACAACATGAAAGGCTCGTTTAATCGAAGTACTGAAGAATAGTATGATTATCATGGCCAATGTTCAGTTGAAGGAGTCCTAAAGGCCAAACTCAGTAGTGGTCACTGTTCCCTCTAAGCTGTGCGCGTGTGCACGCACACACGGATCCTAACCCCCACGCACACGGCAAAACACTGTGCGCACAAAAATGTGCACAGAAGAAATTGTTTTGCGCACACGGCCTGTCAAAAATTAGAGGGAACATTGGTAGTGGTGTCTAGGGGTGTCTTGGTAACTGAGCCCAGGTCTACACTAACCCCCCCTGTCGAACTAAGATACACAACTTCAGCTACGTTAATAACGTCGCTGAAGTCGAAGTACCTTAGTTCGAACTTACCTGTGGTCCAGACGCGGCGCGCAGGCTCCCCCGTCGACTCCGCCTACTCCACTCGTCGAGCTGGATTACCAGCGTCGACGGCGGAGCACTTCCTGGTTCGATTTATCGCGTCTTGACAAGACGCGATAAATCGAACCCAGAACATCGATCCCGCGCCTCCGACGCGACGGGTAAGTATAGACATACCCGAGTGAGAGTCTCCACTGGCATAACCTACATGTTGAGAGGGCCAAATAGATCACCAGGACCAGATGGGATTCACCCAAGAGTTCTGAAGGAACTCAAATATAAAATTGCAGAACTACTAACTGTGGTATGCAACCTATCAGCTAAATCAGCCTCTGTACTAGATGACTGGAGAATAGCTAATGTGATACCAGTTTTTAAAAAAGGCTCTAGAGGCGATCCTGGCAATGACAGGCCAGTAATCCTAACTTCAGTACGAGGCAAATTAGTTGAAACTATAGTTAAGAACAGAATTACCAGACACATAGATGAACACCATTTGTTGAGGAAGAGTCAACATGGCTTTTATAAAGGGAAATCATGCCTCACCAATCTATTAGAATTCTTTAGGGGTAGGAGGACAAACAAACACATGAGGAAGGGTGATCCCAGTGGATATAATGAAGTTGGACTTTCAGAAAGACTTTGACTAGGTCCTTCACCAAAGGCTGTTACACAAAGTAAGCAGTCATGGGATAAGAGCAAAGATCCTCTCATGGATCAGTAACTGGTTAAAAGACAGGAAACAAATGGTAGGAATAAACAGTCAGTTTTCAGAATGGAGAGAAGTAAACAGCGGTGTCCCCCAGGGATCTGTACTGGGACCAGTGCTGTTCAACATATATGAATATGATGAAATAATGAAAATGATCTGGAAAAATGGGTAAACAGTGAGGTGGCAAAATTAGCAGAGGATACAAAACTCCTCAAGATAGTTAAGTCCCAGTCAAATTGTGAAAAGTTACAAAGGGATCTCATAAAACTGGCTTACTGGGCAAAAAAATGGCAGATGAAATTCAATGTTGAGAAATCCAAAGTTATGCACACTGGAAAACATAATCCCAACTATACAGACAAATTGATGGGGTCTAAATTAGCTGTTAACACTCAAGAAAGATCTTGGAGTCATAGTGGATAGTTCTCTGAAATCATCTGTTCAATGTGCAGCGGCAGTCAAGGAAATGCTAACAGAATGTTGGGAATCGTTAGAAAAGGGCTAGATAAGAAGACAGAAAATATCATATTGCCGCTATATAAATCCATGGTTCGCCCACACCTTGAATACTGTGTGCAGCTCTTGTCTCTCTATCTCAAAAAAGATATATTAGAATTGGAAAGAGTACAGAGAAGGGCAACAAAAATTATTAGGGGTATGGAACAACTTCCATATGAGATTAAGAAGACAGTTCATCTTGGAAAAGAGATGAGTAATGGGGGATATGGCAGAGACCTCTAAAATCATGACTGGTGTGGAGAAAGTGTTATTTACTCCTTCATGTAACACCAGAACCAGGGGTCACCCAATCAAATTAATAGGCAGCAGGTTTAAAACAAACAAAAGGAAATACTTTTTCACACAATGCACAGTCCACCTGTGGAACTCGTGGCCGGGGATGTTGTGAAGGCCAAATATATACATGGATTTTAAAAACGTAGGTAAGATCATGGAGGATAGGTCCATCAATAGCTATTAGCCAAGATGGCCAGGGCCACAACCCAATGCTCTGGGTGTCCCTAGCCTCTGACTGCCAGCAGCTGAGATGGGACAGCAGAGGATGGATCACTCAATGATTGCCTATTCTGCTCATTCCCTCTGAAGCACCTGGCACTGGCCGCTGTCAGTGGAAGACAGGATACTTGGCTAGATGGACTGTTGGTCTGACCCAGTATGGACGTTCTTATATGTTCTAAATAGAGGATCACTCTGAATTTGGCTAGACTGTTCTTCCACGCCTCAAAAAAAATCAGTTCATAAATTCCCCTTTTTCACTTTCATCGCTGTTACGGCCAGAGGGGACCATTATGACCATCTAATCTGATCTCCTGCAGAACACAAGCCAGAGAATGTCACCCACTGATTCCTGCATCAAGCCCATAACTGATGGTTGAGCTAGCCAGGTGTCTTTTGGAAAGCACCCAGTCTTGATTTCAGGTTTCAAGTGATGGAGAATCCACCAGACTCCTACATAAGTTGTTCCAGTGACTAGTTACCCTCACTGTTAAAAGTTTGTGCCTTATTTCCTTAATCAAGCATCTTAGTCTTCCAGAGGGCAGTTTGGAGTAACCTTTCTACCAAGGAACTCTTGTGTCCAAGGCCCAAGATACCTGACTGGAGTTACTGCAGGTCACGTTATCTGTGCCGATTGTCGGCAAACTGTGGGTCTGTGGAGAGCTGGCTGGCAACATGGTGCTGGCTCCCCATGGGTCTAGCTGCTTGGAGAGGCCCCGCAGTGCTTTCTCTTTTGCAGTGAGGCTTGTAGAAGCAGCTCTTCGCAAGGCAGAGGAAAGGAAAGAGGACCCACTCCTAGAAATGTGAGCCACCAGTGGGCCGGAAGACGCCAGCCACCAGCAGGAGGGAGTGGAGAGCTCAAGCAGGGGAGCAGGAGGAGGAAAGGAGCAGGTGGCTGACAGCATGGGAGGGAGAAGAAGCCCAGACTGCAGGCTAAGGTTGCTGGAGGAGAGGAACAGAACAGACGGGCGAGGCAGGGAGAGCCGCATCAGTACAAAAGGAGAGTGGACTGAAGGCTGTGTCCCAAATACGTGCCCGCCTGCCAACGCCACCTGCCAACACCCATACAGTCACCATGGGGGTGCTGGGCGGCTGGGATCAGCAGGGGCAGCAAGCTTCACGCAGATGGAGTCCTCCCTGTTAAATGGAGGGGGAGCGGTGGAATCCCCTGCTCTGGGCAAAAAGGAAAGAACAAGTAGCCCCCAATCCTCCAACAGCTGCCTTGATAGCAGTGGTGCAAGTAGATTTTAACTCTTACCGGTACGGTATCCTCCACCCCACCCACCCACCCTCACAAATTCATACCCGCGGATAGAAATTGGGATCCGCTGAAGCACAGCGGCAGAAGGAGCATAACATGGGTCCGCCGCTCCCAGGAGCCAGTGCCCTATGCTGGTAGCTCCCCTGGCGCAGCTGTACTGGTCCCAGCCTCGCCCCCAGCCCTGTCCCCTGGTGGGGCTGTACAGACCCCAGCCAGGGGACGCAGCTGCGTGGAAGGGCTGGGGCAGGGCTGGGGGCGGTACAGCCGTGCTGGAGGAGCTGCCGGCGCAGGGTGCTGCGGGGGACGGATAGCTCAGTGGTTTCAGCATTGGCCTGCTAAACCCAGGGTTGTGAGTTCAATCCTTGAGGGGGCCATTTAGGGATCTGGGGCAAAAATTGGGGATTGGTCCTGCTTTGAGCAGGGGGTTGGACTAGATGACCTCCTAAGGTCCCTTCCAACCCTGAGATTCTATGATTCTATGATTGATTCCTGGGAGCGGCAGCCCCACGTTCTGATCCTTTCACCGCTGTGGTTCCCGGGAGAGCCCTGCGGTTCTGCAAATGCGTCTTTCCGGTACGGCGTACCCGCAATAAATGTCTTAATGGTGCGGCGTGCCTGGTCGTACCGGCTGCCTTGCACCACCGCTTGATAGAAACGGTTAGGAAACAACTGAACTCGAACTAACCCCTGTGTCCAGCCCCCCAGAATGGCCTGACCCCCGCCAGACAAAGGGGTGGCTGTCACCCAAAAGAGGTTTCCTGGCTTCACCTGCTGGCAATCAGGCTACAAAGCTCGCTGGAGCCGGAAGTCGTTGTGTCTGTCCACTCTCAGAACCGTCTCTGGGTTCTGTAACGGGGCTCATTCACCACTGGGGCGCCTCCTTGAGGCTAGGTCTGGCAATTAGCTCTTGCCCTGTTGATGCCTGGGGGCCCCTCTTTCCGTGACTTAGGGTGCTCCCTCGGTGACTCGTCCCTCCAGCCAGCTCATTATACCGTCCCCCATTCTGCGGTAACACCAGACAGATGTCCCTATGCCAGGTCAGGCAGCCTGCTGTTCCAACTCCAGGTCCTGTGCCACTTCGCCAGTGGCTGGTAGGGGAACCAGGCCCACCCTCTGGTTCGGTTTCCAGCCCAGGGACCCTCTGACTAGCAACCACAGACTGCTCCATCTCAGACTCTGGGGCTGTTTCCCTGGGCTCCTTCCTACTCCACCTTTCTATCTCCATGCCTAGCTCTGGGTTTACCACCAGAGCTTCCTCCTCTCCTCATGGCTACTTGACTCCTCTAAGCCCCTTACCATACTCTGTAGTCCAGGGCAGGAGCCAGGGCTTTCTCTCCCCCTGGATCTCCTCCTTGTCTCTGGCAAACTCCCTTCCTTTTGCCCTTGCAAGCCCTGGTTCCCCTCCAGGCGCAGCATCTAATATTACCTGGCCCCTCTTGACCCGCTCAGGGCTTGTGTGAGTGGACAGTTCATCACCGGCTCCTAAGAAATGTATCTGGCCTTCAGCCTTCCCACTTATACCATTCGCAAAGACCCTCAGGACTCCTGTATGCCATGGAAACGGTCTATGGCTCTGAGAGCAGCCATGTTGACACATGCTACAAGCAGCACAGCCGCACAGCTACAGTGCAGTAACTAGGCCGCTGTAGGAAAGGGACTTCCTACAACAATGGAAGGGTTTTCTCCGTCGCTGTAGGGTCTCTACCTCCCTGTGCAGTGGTAGCTTGGTCTACAGAAGCATTCTTCTGCTGACCTAGCTGCGTCCACACTGGAGGCTAGATCAGTATAGCTATGGCACTCGGGGTGTGGATTTTTCACACCTCTGAGTACCTAGGTATGTTGACTTAACTTTTAAGGGTAGACCGGGCCAGTGACTGCTCTCGAGACAGATGGCAAAGCGACAGGCAAGACAAGTCAAATATCTGTGCAGGAAATATCCCTCCTTTCTATAAGAAATGGGCAAAGTCTGCAACCAACTCCAAGGGTCACCTCTCCACTTTCACACTGATCACTGTGTCATTGTGTGTATAGGGAAAGCTAACTTCTCCAGCAAACGGTAAACGTGAGAGAAAGGGAGAGCAAGTTTATGGCACTGCTCTGTGCATTAACAATGGGTCGGTTTGATTTTGCACAGTGTGTAAACTGAGACATCAGACATGGAAAAATGAGACCTTTCGGGATGGGAAGCATGAGTGTGTCACCACTGCCCTCTCCTGGACGCTATGCCAGAATTACCCAACTGCCTCTCACTCACTAGCACCATGCAAAATGTTAGAACTGGTCAGAGAAAGGTCCACAGAAGGAGATGGTCCATCGGAGGCAACGCAGCTTTCTCTGAATTTCAGCATCAGTTTCTTGGCATTAGGGTGACCAGATGTTCCGATTTTATAGGGACAGTCCCAATTTTTGGGTCTTTTTCTTATATAGACTCCTATTACCCCCCACCCCCTGTCCCGATTTTTCACATTTGCTGTCTGGTCACCCTACTTGGCATTCTAGCTAGCTCAGAATTCAGAGGGTTTCAAGTTTTAAGTTCTGCTGTCTGAGAGGGGTTATAACTAGGGCTGGTCGCAAATTTTCCATCAAAAACAGCTTCTTGATGAAAAATTGGGTTTTCAACTAAATGGATTTTTTGGTGAAAAGTGGCTGCTTTCTGTGGAAAATTGAGTTTTCATCAAAAAACAAACACAGAAATCGGGGTGGTTTTTTGTTTTTGTTTTTTGGGGGGTTTTTTGCCCCTAGTTTTTCAGCCTCAAACCAAAACATTTCAGCTAAAACTGAAAAATTTCAATAAGAAAATGTATCCCAGATGCCTCATCTCTCCATTCTCCACTATGGGCTAGGGTCCCCAGCCAGACAATTCCTAGGATGTATGTGACACTCAATACCGCAGGGGAGCACCCTGTAACCCCCATATTCATCATTTATATATAATTGTGATATTTTCATGTAAAGCATGCCATGTAAGGTATTATGGGAAAGGTTATGATCTGCTGAAAGCCCTGTTCTATCTAATTATATATATCATTAATGCATATGAAGTTGAGATTGTGGTGTATGGTTGTCACTAAAATATGCTGTGAGTTGGGGAATCTCCCAGATATTAGATCCCCAGAAACAACAACAAGGGAGCTAACCAATGCCTGTGCAGCTGTCGAACAACCATCAACAGCCATTGTCCAGCAAAGGAGTTACAATTCAATGAATCACTTGCACAAGGCCACACAAGGGGAATCACTCAACCTTGCCTGGTGACTCAACAATGCCCACCAGACATGCCTAGACTTGTGTTCTCCAAGCACATGGAGTAAGGATATAAAATAGGACAAACCATGCGGCCTCTGTCCCCTTTCTCCTCCCCCACCCATGCTGAAGGCAACAAGAACACTGGAGCTGAGGAGACTGATCCCCAAGCTAACAGGGAGAGCCTGCGTATGAAAGACTGTACCCAACCTGCAGTATCCAGTGGCGTGAAAATCTGCTTAGTCCAGATATTGCTTAGTGTAATAAGGTTGAGACTTTAGACTGTGTGCTTATCTTATTTTCCTTTGGTAACTACTGTGACTTTTACCTATCACTTATAATCACTTAAAATCCATCTTTTGTAACCAATAACTTATTCTAATATTTATCTTTACCAGTGAGTTTGACTGAAGTACTTGGTAAATCTGCTCAGGTTACAAAGGCTGGTGTATGTCCACTTTCCGTTGATGAAGTGGTGCATTGCTCAAGAAACATTTTCAGGGCCCCACTTAGTGTCCCATAGATTTAGCTGATATTCATGCCAAAACAAGGGAGGGTATCATGAAGCTATTTTAGAGACTCTAACAAAGACATTTAGATGTGGCTGATTGCAGGGGACAAAGCTATGACAATGGAGCTAACATGGCTGCCGCATACAAAGGTGTTTTGAATTCAGCAGGTAAATCAGTACGTGTCTTTCATCCCATGTGCTGCCCACTCAGGGAGTCTTGTTGAAGAAGCTGCTGCACTGGCCATTCCCCAAATCGTCACATTTTATGGAATTGTTCAGAGATTGCGTACCTTGTTTTCCACTTCTACTAGTCATTAGGATGCGTTGAAAAAGCACATTAGCATTACATAAAATGCCAAAGCACCACAAGACGGTCAGCAAGGACAGAAGCTATCCATCCTCTGCGAAATCAGGTTGAGGGTGTCCTTGATGCTTTAGACAAGATCAAAGCTTCACACAATCTTACACTATCTCTTAAATTGGAAGTGGATAGCTTGCAAACAAATATTCTAGAGTTTTTGTTTCCTGTTTTGGCCGAGACGTGGTATACGAGGTCTTTGCCAGATTTTTCAAGCAAACATTGAAGGATGACTTGAAAATGTCATTGATCTCTTCAGATACAGTCACCAAAGATTTTTAGATGAGGGTTTCCCTAACACAGAAACACAGAGGGTTTCCCTATTTTTGGCTGTCTTCCTGTAACCGTGGCAGCTAACGATAGGAGTTTCAGCAAGCTAAGATTAATCAAGGCCTAGCCAAGAACATCCATGGGGCAGGGAAGGTTAAGCAATCTGGCAGTGATCTCTATAGAGAACTCAGAAGCAAGGTGGATAGACTGGAATGAACTAATTCATGAGATTGCTTCAGAGAAGGGTAGGAAGGTGCCTTTGTAAAAGTAGTCAGAGGTGATTGCAGGGGAGGACAGTTTGTGGTGGAATGGGGGCAGGGCATATTTGAGTCTTTGATCCAGGCCCAGAACATTCCTGGTACTGCACCAGATCTCTTTCCCTGCTTCCTCGCACAGATGCCAGGTGATTTCATTGCCAAGGGAACCTCCCCCCTGCTAAATTGCTACTTCTGGGCAGGGACTAGTCTTTTGTCTCAGGGTAACAGCTTTCCAACCATTGGGTACATAAGAGTCAACTACCCTCTACGGTTATTCTTTTGCCACCAGCCTTTGGAATTGTCAGCCCACCACTGAGGCAATCAGACCACAGAGACGGCAAAAGGCTGTGCATCTGACATGCAGTTTGCAGCCTGACACAGACACACAGGGTTCATAATCTCACACAGAATTCTGGGCATATTCCCAGTTCGTCACAGCAATAATGCCAAATGAAAGGACTAGAAACGCTCCTGCAGTAATCTGCAATGCAGCCTCATGCCTCCAGTGGAGCTGCCGGTATTCTGCTCATTGAGAAGGGGACTGTATGTGGGTCGGACTCATCCCCGCGGCGCCTCCTGCTGGTTGTCCTTGGGAGTTAGCTCGTCCAGCTCCGGAGCGCCCTCTTCAGGCCGGTGATCCGCCTTACCGCTGCCCCGGTGCCCCTTTCTCTGGGGTGCTGCCCCCTGGCAATAGCCCCCCAGTCTGGGTCTCCCCACCCTGGGGAACCCCCAACCCACTATCCCCACCTCAGTTGTAGGCTACTGCCAGTCACCAGCTAGCCCCCGTGCCCTGGGGCAGACTGCAGTATCAGCCACTCATCACAGGCAAAGGGGATTTGGACCCTCTGCCTACCTGTGGGCTGCCCCTGCAACCCTAGTACCCCTTTGGGCCTTAGTCTAGCCCTGGAGCCTGGGGTTTTCCTAGGCCAGAGCTCCCCGGCCCCGGCCCCGGCCCCGGCTCCCTTGCCCTTGCCCTTGCCCTTGCCCTTGCCCTTGCCCTTGCCCTTGCCCTTGCCCTTGCCCTTGCCCTTGCCCTTGCCCAGGTCCCTGCAGCCAGGCCCTTCTCCCTCTACAGGCAGAGAAAGACTACTTGACCCAAGGCCACTGCCCTCTTATAAGGGCCAGCTGGGCCCTGATTAACTGGCCACAGCTGTGGCTGCTTTGCGAATCAGCCCAGCTCCTATTGGATCCCCAGGAGGTGGGCGGGCGCGAATCAGCCCAGCTTCTGAGCCTCAGCCATCTCCCCGGGCTGTTTCCAGCCCCTCAAGGCAGGAGCAGGGTGCCACCCCGCTACAGGGACATTCAGGTTAGCATTGCTCATGCAAGCAGAGTCCATTTCAGGTGGTCCATCAAATGCATGGGCCTTGGTTCCTAGCCTGACAGTAAAAATACTCCATTGTCCAGGAGGAAAATCACAGAGGGTCGCTTAGGCAAACTAATGGCTGGAAAGAAGTGTGCACTGGGCTGAAGTAATGGACATTAGGCAGTGACATTTAAAGGTTAGCTCATGACACTGGCTGGGGAAGTCAATGGAAATCTGCACTTATATGCATTTCATTCAACCAAGAGTGTCATCCGTCTGGAGCCCACGGGTCATTCTAATCCCAGGCTGTTAATGTTTCAAATTAGGGTTGCCATATACGCACTAATTTAGAGTTAATTAAACCATTTTAAAATACCAATCAATTATCACACACCCATATTCTTGTGGGCTAACAGCTTTGTGGCATACCTAAACATAATGCCTCACTCGATACGTTCATATTCATTTTATGAACCTTTAGACCTGCTCATTAAATCTCAATCAGTGGCCGTATTTGTGTTAACTTTAAATGACGCATTCCCTGAGATGTCTGCTCTTTAGTCCTGTTTCCATTTCACTCTCACGCTACTATTTAGCCTCTTCCGACTTTCATGTGGGCAAATATTTTCATTTGAAATTGGTTTTGGTACTGTACCAAACAAGGGTCCAGTTTTCTGGCAGAGTTGCCACAGAAGTAGTAACCTGGAGTTTTCAAGGAGGCTGAATTCACCGCCTTAGTGAGAATGTGCCTCTAAGGGTTTGCCTGAATCACAGAAATGACCCGTTGCTGATAATGGCGCAGATGAATTGGCGCTGAGTGTTTTGTGCACATCTCCACCCGCAGTCCAGCTGTGAACATCACCAGTTTAGCAGGCGCCCACTGTCAGCACTGGAGACATCCCCGTAGAAAGGGATGGAATGGGGAGGAGGTAGCATGACCAGACAGCAAATGTGAAAAATCGGGACGGGGGGTGGGGAGTAATAGGAGCCTATATAAGAAAAAGACTCAAAAATCGGGAGTGTCCCTATAAAATCGGGACATCTGGTCACCCTAGGAGGAGGAGGAAGAGAAAGCTCAGTGCAATGAAATCCCTCAGCCACTCGCTTCGGGTGTGCGCAGAGCCGGGCGGTTTAATTAAATAGGCGCCGAGTGTGTCCCAGAGGTCACGGAAGTCATGGTTGTACAGTCCCTGTTCTGGTACTTGAGCTAGCTCGATTAAATCGAGCTCTGGGAGGTCAGCTTAAACTTCTATCACACCCCATGACAGCCATCGAGATGAACCCATAGTCTCTCATCCCAGTTTCCCCCTTGGAGAATACTTCCCTGTCAGGATACACACACTGAAACGTTCTGAGTTGTCACGGAGTGTGGGGGAGTCAGCGCCTGTACCCCAATTCCCCGGATTCACTGGGAGTCTCAGCCAGCCAGTAGAACAGAAGGTTTATTAGAGATGCCAGGGACACAATCCAAACAGAGCTTGTCAGTACAACCAGGACCCCTCAGTCGGGCCCTTCCAGGGGGCAGGGAGCTTAGACCCCAGCTTGGGGCTCCCTGCGTTTTACCCCACAGCTCCAAAATGGGGGCAGGGAGGCCAGACCCTGTCTGCGCTTCCCTCCATGTTCCCCAGCCAGCTCCAAACTGAAACTGTCCAGCCCCTCCTCCCCCTTTGTCTCCTTCCCGGGCCAGGAGGTCACCTGATCCCTTTGTTCCAACACCTTCAGCTCTCACCTTTGCAGGGGAGGGGCTGGGGCCATCTGTTGCCAGGAGACAGAGTGTCGGCCATTCTCTGTGTCCAGGCCCCTGTCCACGACCTGTCTTCTAGGGCTCTGTAACAGTCATGCACCCTTGTCCCACCACCTAGATACTCAAGCACTGCATAGGGGAAACCGAGGCACCCACACAGTACTCAGGGAAAACATTAACAACAGTCCTATTTCGTCACATGTCATAACAACAGTCCTATTTCATCACAAACCCATAGTCTCTCATCCCAGTTTCCCCCTTGGAGAATACTTCCCTGTCAGGATACACACACTGAAACGTTCTGAGGGACTCAGGGTATGTCTACACTACAATGTAAGCACAGGGTTCGAACTCACGATCAAGCCTATCCCCCCTTCTGTCCACACAACTCATGCTAACTCAGGGCTCAGACCCAGGGTGCCAGGACCCCACAGGGGTGGAGGTCCCGCACCTGAGTCAAGCTGGGACCCACGGTTCAAGCCCCGTTGCTTTGCAGTGTAGACACAGCCCCACTGAACTTGTGCTCTAGGAATTTGCCAAAAGTATCCCACAATGCCATGGGACGCCTTTTTTGTCCTCTGAAGAGTCAAATTGTCCCACACTGCACCATGAACAAAGAGCTAGAGTGGCCACCTTTGGGGAGGGCGCTAGGAAGCCTGGGATATGGGTGGTTGGACTCGGGCCCACATAATACAGTGTAGACACTGAAGCCCCAAGTTGGGACCCAGGGTTCAGCCATTCCTTTCCTGGGCTTACAAATGAGTGTAGACGCTCAAGCCCTAGGTTAACAAACCCAGGGTCTGCTAACTCAAGTTCTACTACCCCAGGGCTGACATTGTCATTTAGACATACCCTCAGATACTACGGTGATAGGGGCCGTAAGTACCATGCTTAGTTGAAGAGGTGTCCAGGGAACCCAGCTGTACCATAGAGGTCAGGCCTTTGGATTTTGTAGAGTCAGATGTCTCAGTCCCATAGCAGGCGGGCGTGCCACACATGTGGAAAAGATGGAGCAATTGATGTGCTGCCCTCAGCTCCCTCCAGCTTTTCCTACACAACTCTGAAGCCTCCGCTAGCAAGAGCGCCAAACTCCTCTGCAGCCGGCAGTGCTGGCCTTGCACAAGTCAGAAGAAGCAATCTGTTTGTCATGTCCTGGTTGTCGTTTCATATTGTACGAGCTCATTCCCTCTCAGCCCAGCTTCTCTGGCTTCGTCCTTCAAGGAAGCCACATAGCCCAGTGTTTGTGACACTCTCTCCAGGAGTAAAATGCATGGACACAGGGTCACACGTGAGATTCAAACCTGTTGTGCTAACCCGATGAGCTACGGAGCCAGGCCCCAGGTCCCCTGTCCCCTCAGCAGAGGGAGGACATAGGTTAACGCTGAGACGAAACAAGCCACCAGTGAGGAGAGTAGCTTCTCCTCACCTTCTGAAAGATGCTTTTCTCCAGCAGATCCCAGCTCATCCACACCACAGCTTCTCCCGTAGCCACACAGGACCACTAGTCAATAGCTGCTGGGGAGCGTTAGACTTACCTGCCAAGAGAATCCCTCGGTCTGAGCTCAGCGCCTTGGGCTTGGCCTGCATCCCTTAGCCTTAGCTTTGTCATCCACCAAGCCCTCACCTGGGCGATGGGGCCTGCAGCAGCATCCTTGTGTGTTTTCCTGACCGCCCCAGCTAGCAGGAGAGAGGCCTTCCCCTCCGCACCCTGCCCTCCTTTCCTTGATGAGCTGATGACATTTTAGGGCCTGAGTTGCCTTTAAAACAATCTGTCCATTTTGCCTTAGCGAAGGAGAGAGAGCCATCAAGGAAGCCCAGTTAACATAGAGCTGTAACGCCGCAAACAGCATTATTGAGTCATCTATGGCCCCTGGAAAGATGACTGCTGGACTGGCAGCTTGCAACTGGCCCAGAGGAACAGGTATTGCGCACTGGGCACTGCCTTTGGCAATGAACTGGCAGCTCGGGACCCAGAGGGAGAATCGTGTGCAGATGGTGATTTTAAACAGGGTGAGCGTTGCTAACCCTTGAGTTGCCGTATTACATATTGTGAGAAACCCGTCCATTGCTACCATATCCCCCTGCTCTTATCATCTGTGAATTTAAGGTGCAAGCAAGCAAATGTGAGACCAGAGTTAATGACAGTGTTAGTGACACTTTGCAGTTACCGGCCAGCATTCTGCCTTCCAGGATCCAGCCATGCATTGCTGGGCATGACAGGAAATCGGGTTCCATGCATGCACACTTTTTTGCAGCATCCAGAGTGTATGTTAAAACTTCAGCCAGAAGGGGTCCTTTCAGCCCATTCGGTATACGTTTACTTTGCAGGCCATTGGAATGTAGATACAACCATCCTGCTGCCTGCTCCGAACTCAGAGGCACATTTAAAATACGAGTTTCTTTTCGGCTCCCCCAGTGCACCTGCCTGGGGCCACAGTAATCCAATTTAAACCACTTCCTAGGGCAGCGTCACACTTCTAGACGCAAGGCTGAGTCCAGAACACGCTGGAGCTCCTCCTACCTTTGTGTAACACACACGCTCAGCCTGTGGGGAAGCTTCATCCCAAAAGACCCTTCTGGAAATTGGAACGGGTTTCTTTAAACAGCACGCAGGCACATGCCCGGCTTTATAAAATCCTCTGCAAGGAGGTGGTGATTTGTGAGGGTGAATGGATATTATCTGTGTATGTCCTACTAAAGCCAGCACCCTATTAGATCAGCCCATGAAAGGTGCCCATTCTTTCCCATAATGCTAATGAACATCCAGGATTGTCTAAAAGCTCGAGGGTTTTAAAAACAGGAATTTATCAACTTTACAGCTGCGTGCGCCAACCCCGAAGGAATTACAGCGGCTGCAGGCTCTCAGGACACCCTCTATGTAATGGCAATGCCCAGGAGACACATAGCTGGCATGGTGGCTTGACCTACTGGTCCCTGGTATAATGAGCATGCTCAGAAGGGAATAGGGTGACCAGATGTCCCGATTTTATAGGGACAGTCCCTATTTTGGGGTCTTTTTCTTATATAGGCTCCTATTACCCACCACCCCCGTCCCGATTTTTCACATTTGCTGTCTGGTCACTCTAGAACGGAATGTGGCCAGAGCATTCCTCACCCCTGCCGTTCCCAGCTGCCAGAGTGACTGTCTGGGACTGTGGGTAGCTGGGCAAAATCAAATCAGTCCTGAGACTCAGGAGAGCTGAGGTGGCATTAAGCCCCCATCGGGGCAATGAGCATAGCTCGGCCAGACCTGAGAACACAGCCCAAGAACTCAGTTCCTCTGCTGCAGGAAGACAGGGCATACACATCCTATGCTCTAAACTAGCAAAAACTTGGGATTTCAGGGAACGCTCATTAAAGCTCCAGTTATAAACAGACCCTGTATGATCACACAGCCAACCACCACCACCTCTCTTGTTGAGAGAAACATTATTTTAAAAGCACGTGTGTGTCTCTAGGAATTATTCCCCATTTTATCCTCCTCTGTCGTATTCCTGAAGAATCCCCTTTTGGGGGCAAATCCAAAACAACCCCAAAAACAAAAACAAAAGCAAACAAACCTCTGTGTTACAGGGAGAAACTCCAAGTATGACAAAGCTGCGTTTAGATGGGCCCATCTGATTGGATTTGACCTTAACACTTATTCATTGTGAATGCTTCCCAGCACAGGATGGATTCCAAAGCAACTGAACAGACAATCTGGGTAGGAAATGTTCATTTCCTTTGTGCACTAGATCAGTATTGCCCTTGAACAACAAGCCTTGATCAAATTTGCAGAGCGTTGCTCATGCAGAAAAAGACAGGTAGTTCCTAAATGTAAACTGAAGCAGGCAGCCATAAATCACAAGCACATACAGAAGCCCTCTGTAGCGGGAATATTATTCAAATGTTTAATTTTAGTCCCATTCATTTTATAGACAACAGATGATGAGCATTTTCCTTTAGGCAATACAGATTTTACATCTGGTGTAGATGTAAAGGAGGGGAACAGCAAATGAGTCAGTGAAGATATAGCATTTTAAAATCCAGTTTTATTGGGTTTTAGGTCAATATTGTTTCTTGCAAAGAGTTTCATACCTGTTAAATTTGATTTTTATTAAAATCTGAATAACCCTTGGGAATGATGCTCTATTACTCCGGGAACACTTCAACACAGCTCCTCTCCGTTTATTTGCAACAGGATTCATCTTTCATTTACCTCTACAATTATTTTTCTCTCTTCCAGCTCAGTTTCTGTTTAGCTTTCTCTCCTGTTCGCAGTTGTTTTTCCCTTTGAATGGTTACTTTCTTGTTTGTTTGCAGCATAGACAGAGACTATAGCTAACATAAAATAAATACTCTTTCTGGAAGGTTGCAACGTCACACTACTTTAAAATCCAGAAGTCTAACACACGAGACCCAAAAGCAGAGAGAAACAAAGCAGGCTGCTCCCCACAGCAGCCACAACTCACCCCACCTTGTTCTAGGCCAGCTCTTTGCAGCTGATGACTGCTAGACCCAGATCATGTTTCCCTATAGACTCCCTAGCCTGTAAGCAGGAGCAGGCTGAAATTTAAAGTGACAGTTTATGATTTTGACACATTTTTTTCTGTATATTCCTTTTGACACATTTTATTTAGCTTTTCCTTTTATCTCATGTGCACATCTGCCTTTCTCCCCGCTAGCACTCCCACCTATTCCTTCAGGGGAAGGTTCAGGAATCCCTGCAGTTATGTGACATAATCTGTTCGTAGGGGAAGTTTTTTCCTAACTCCCAAAAGTTAGCAGTTAGTGTTAAGTATCAGAGGGGTATCCGTGTTAGTCTGGATCTGTAGAAGCGACAAAGGGTCCTGTGGCACCTTATAGACTAACAGACGTATTGGAGCATAAGCTTTCGTGGGTGAATATCCACTGATGCATCTGAAGAAGTGGGTATTCACCCACAAAAGCTTCTACAGTTGGTGTTGTGTCTTTTGCTCTTTACATAACAACACCACTACAAAGGAAGAACACTGGCAGGATGGGGGTCAAATAACTGTGTTTAGTGAATATATACAACATGCAAGGTCTAGCCCCCTGCCCATCTCCACCTCTGCTTGGGTTCTGGTACTTTTAAAACTACAGAACATGGTGAACAGCATTAGAGGGCTCACAGACTATTTATTCCTCGTTGGCTTGTACCCTGAAGCAGGCGCATTGATATCCCTTCCTAACTACTGGTTGATGGGGGTTTTTGTTTGTTTGTTTCTTATTCGTAACTCTGCAAGGTCTCGTTATCCACGTAAATGTCATCCTTTTAGAATCCTGCTAAGAGCTTGAGATCCCTGCTGTCTTGTACCAATGACATCAGCTAACTCTCTGTGGCACATATTTTCCTGCTCTGTGAATTAACATCTGACGGTATCATGGGGGGAAAAAACATTCGCAATGATCATTTCCCCATGAAATGTCCCAAGCCACAAAGTAGTTCTGCTTATGATTGGATCCAGTAAGCTGTGCAGAAAGAGGAACTCAAGGTGACTGAGCATCGGAGCCTACATTCATCATCATCATTGCTGCATCGTGAACCCAGCCCACTCATTTGTCTTCATTCAGCTCTCTAACGGCAGAATTGGGTGACTGGAATAAAAGCAGCAATTTTGCTCTCTGCAATATCGGTTATCCAGAGATAGATTTAACTGAAACAGCTACTTAAACTAGTTCTGGGGAGTGGGGAAGAATGATGCATTTTTGTTTTCCAAGTTGCACCATCTGGACATATAAAATTCAGTGCTAAGATGGCACTGAAGAGAAGTAGCGCGAAGCTTTTATGCATTCTGAACTCACTGCAGGGGAAACAAATGTCAACAGCTATGTTCCATGACACGACGCCAATGCTGCTCCTTTGAAGTTTACACTGGAAGTGAAAGGAGGGAGAAACGTCTTTGCAGCAGTTATCAAAGGAACTTTGTGACACTACACACCTTTCCTGTTGGAGAGCGGCTATTGCCTCCATCAGCTCTCCTTTAATACTGTAGCCCGGAGCGAGAGAACGTGCACGGAGCAGGGGTTTCAAGGGGAGGGATGTATTCCAGGTGAGTCCATGCAATAAGAGGATTCCACGCACCTCTCCGGACAGCCCTACAAGGGAATGAGCTTAGATGGGGACATCATAAACATGGGGGCCTAGTTAAAGGGATTGGATCCTGCAAACGGAGCTGGCTTGAAAGCTGCTGCCCCTGCTTTGCCCAGGTGTCAGCTCTGGGAGACCGTTTGCAAAGCGTATGCAGGGCTGTCAGGAAGTCACCCCACCCCGCCTGGTGACTAGCGCAAGGCACTCAGTTTTGCCAGCAGAGGATAATTTGACCACCCTATCAATATGCAGCAAGCATGCTGCAGGGAGCAAGAAGCACCTTGGAGGTGAAGATACCATTGCCCCATTGCCGAGGGGGGCAGATTTGCAGGGCCTCGCTGTCACTTTCCTGCAGGGAGCGGAAATCGAGGACATGGCGTTGAGTATTTTCTCGGTGTGATTTGTTTATTTACATGTACATGAGACCTGCTCTCTGAACCAGGGACGGCAACAAACAACACGACACGCAGGCAAAACCCCCTGTCCCAGCAACCAGTTGTCCTGCCTCTGCCTCACCCCAGGGTCTGCTCACACAGGGCTGCTGGCAGCTTAACACACAGTCTCTCTGCAGAACTTGCTTACTGGTGTCCACACACACACACAGTTTAACATACACCTCTTACTCCAGCCCCTCAGAATACACTGTCTGGAGACATGGCAGCTCACCCCCCAACCTTAATCTGCAACAGCTCTGAGCTTTCACTGCCAGCCGAAGGAGATTGCTTGCTCCTCAGGATGCTCTGATTAATGATGTCTAGGTGCAACCCCTCTTGAACAGGAACATTGTCAAAGGAAGCTCATGTGAAAACGAATTAAAGGGCAGGCCTGGCGGCTGTCACCAAGACATTTCCCTCACGGTCCCTCTGCACACAGCGGCTACCCACCAGCGACGCTGACTTCCGTCAGCGTCGGTGGGTGCTGACGCCGGGCCCCGCCCCCGACGCCGGGCGACGTTGCGGGGGCCCGCCCCTGACGCCGGGTGACGTCACGGGGCCCCGCCCCCGATGCCACCGCAACGTCGCCAGCGGCGGCGGGGGCGGGGCCCCGGAACATCGCCCGGTGCTCTGGTAAGTTGGGTGCGAGCTCCGGGGATGGCGGGGAGTTGCCGGTGGGTGCAGAGCACCCACCAATTTTTCTCCGTAGGTGCTCCAGCCCCGGAGCACCCACGGAGTCGGCGCCTATGCCCCACGGAGCCACGCGCACAGAAATTTGCAGAAATGTCTGACCTAAGAAGGCAGTGACTTGTGCCGTGGCATGGACAGAAGAGTCAGAGTTTGAGGCCAGCAGGGACCACCAGACCAGTTATCAAGAAGCATGGGCCGTGACTGGCTGGCATCATAAGGCCACCCCTTCCCAGCCATTTCTGGGAACAAACACCTCCCGGGGTGGTTGTGTGCAGTGTAGTTGTAGCCGTGTTGGTCCCGGATATTACCTCATGGGGTGGTGGTCACCTTCTGGCAGGTGAGAGGACAGATACTGGACACCCAACGAGCAGGTATTTCAGACCCATGTCATCTCTAGTTCACAGTATTCCCCTCTTAGGAGGATGCGTTAAGAGCAACTCATATTCCCACATGGGAACCACGTTCAATAGCTACATTTCTAAATGCAAACAAGGGAACAAGTGTCCCTTGTGGTGTCCTAGGTCACGGTTTCTTTCTCCTGTCAGTAGCTTTAGGGCCCAAACTCCTCCAGCTTCCTCAGTTATTCTTCCCTTTGCACACGCAAAACAAAATCTCCTCTCTGGTCTTGACAACAGTTGAATGCGTGTTGGCTTCACTCTTAAAGTCCTTCCTGGCCTATCTTCACCCAACATAGCATCTTTTCTATGGGATCCAGGAGTGCTGGAACTTGGTGTGCGGCAGCACCCCCTGGCTTGAAGTGATTTCCATCACATACAGGATTTACAGCTTGGTTCAATGGCTCTCAGCACCCCCACTATACAAATTGTTCCAGCCCCCCTGATGGGATCCAGACATCAGTGCCTGCCTCCTCTCCACCAGCAGAGCTGCCACTGATAGGTCATATGTCAAATTCTCTAACTGCCTTTGTGGTTTCTCCCATGCTGCCCCTTATGAGCAGGAGGCGCTCCCTGTAACATGGTGGCTTTCCAGACGTTTATCCTCCTTCAGTTATCTCCTTAAAATGCTTCTCTGTCTGATGCCTACAGAAAACTGACCTCGATCACGGACGCTTGAAGCCAGTGGCCACGGGCAACTCCAATTCAGTGTAACAATTAATGGCTTCACAGAAGATGGTCACATTTCTCAGTTCCACAAAATTTGCTTTCCTAAAATCTCTAGAGCATAAGGAAGAAATATTGAAATCCACCAGAGGTAGAAGGCCAGGAAGCTCTGAAAGGTACAATCTTCCCAACACAAAAGAACCAAACTCCTCTGGAAAATAAAATCATTGAAGCAGCAGCAGCAGCCAGTTTAGCTTCAGGTGGGACGGCTCAGAGATCAAAGGTTAAAAACAACTCCACTGGATACAGGAAGAGGCAATGAAACCACAAAGCATCGAGTCAGCTAAGCACTGCCGGGAAAAGAGATGGGTGGCCCAAAAGCAGAAGCAGTTCTCATCAGCCCAAGGGTTGCTTTTTGGGGGGGTTTTGGCCAGAAAATGCTGACTCCTCAAAACTTCTCCTGGGAAAGGGTTGCTTTCAAATAATTTTTCAACTCAACAATTTTGAAAAAAAATATAGAAATAATTGAAACATTTTGAAATGAAAAATTCCTGTACAAATGCATGCCCTAAGGCCTTACACGCTCACTTTTAGGCCATGGCTGCACAGTCAAATAAGAGATTCTCTGTCTCTGCCTTAACATCTGCCAAATCTCATTTTGAGGGGCGGACAACTTGGTCAGCATGAGCTTGGTGCCTGATTAGAGTCCCTCCCATCAGGAGGAAATTTGTGACCCTTTTCAGACGGGTTGTCATTGAGCGGCCTGCCTCCATGGGTGCAGAATGGAGTCTGGGGCAGGAGGGGAGAGCCCTAGGCCTTCCCTGGTTGAGTTTTAGTTAGTGGCATCTGCTGAGTCCTAGGAGTTGTTGGGCGCAAACCATCCCACCCCTGTTATTCAGTTCCATGCCCTCCCTGGCTGGCCAAGGCCCATGGGGGAAGTATTGTGTCCAGCACTGGGGGAGGTGTCAGTGTAGCCAGTGCCTCTTAGCGGAGCAGCCATGTGGCCTTCCTCAAGGAGCCAACACTGACAATCTGCTTAACTATTGGCCACTCTGGCAGCTTCCCCGTGTGGCCAAGGTCAGAGAGAACATTGCGCTGAGACAACGGAGGGCCCACATCGGCTTGCGCCTCGTCAGTCGGATTCAGACTGGGCCTAGGTGAGAAATGGCTCCGGTAGCATCGGGAGGTGATCTCAGGCTGCCAATGAAGATCAGATGCCCCTGCTGCCATCGCTAGCTCTAGCGGCAGACATCAGCGGCTTTGAGCGTGAGGCACCGCTGACCCCCCTGCCAGGGGAAGCAGGAGAGGACAAGGAGGTCCTGGGCAGTGTTCGCAGAGGGCAATCGTGAGGCAATCACTCCTTCTCCTAAAGGCGTTGTAGTGAGAGTACCGTATGGGCGCATCTCGCCTCCCCTCCTGCTCAGTGTGTCTATGGAGTTGCTAGTGCATGACCATGGTGCGTTCAATCAGCCAATGACGACAGGCCAGCTTTCTCTCTCCACTTCCCCTGCCTCAGCTGTTGTGTATTTGGTTGTCGTGGTAATAGCACCTTGTTGTTGCTATGGCAACTGAGTGATTATTAGGGGATAGCCCAGCCAGTTTTGGCTGGTTTGGTTAGTTCAGTGTGTGTGAAAATAAATGGCTGCGTTCATGGCTCACAGCTCTGTGTCTCCCATGATTTCTTCCTAAACCTGCTGCCCCAAGGATACAACAAAGTGGTGACGAGGATGGGATCCCTGTGCTGCCCCAGCAACAGAAGGAAGTAGAAGTCAAGGTATCAGGAAAAAAAAACCTACCAAAATCTTTTAGCTGTTGGAAGGGGGTGAGAACTGGCTTGTTGGCACTGACTGTGAAACCTGAAACGAAAACCATGGCTACACGTACAGGGCCACTGGAACCTTTTGAGGAGAATATAGTGCAATGGCACGTGTATACTGAGCGTTTTGAGCTTTTTGTTCTTGCAAATGACATTACAGAGGAGAAGAAGGTGCCAATATTTGTAAGTGTTGTAGGGGCTAAGACCTACTCCCTGCTACGCAACTTACTACACCGTTAAGCCTGAGACTAAATCTTACAGTGACATTGTGGAAATCCTGGGGTCCCATTTCCCCCCAAACCACTGGTAATTGCTGGAAGATATAGGTTCCACAAAAGAGACCAAAAAGAAGATGAAACAGTTGTACAATTTGTAGCAATGTTTAAAAGGCTAGCAGAACACTGTGAATTTAAGGAGATGTTAAATGATGCCCTGCGCGACAGGTTAGTGTGTGGCCTATACAGTGAAGCTATACAGAAGCGCCTATTGACAGAGGCTCAGCTTACCTTACACAAGGCTGTTGATATTGCAGTCTCCATGGAACTGGCTACAAAGGAGGAACTGGCTACAATACATCGGTGCATCCCCTAGGGTGCATAAGGTGTCGCAAGGACCTACCCACAAAACTGTGCAGAGTCAGGAATGTTACCGCTGTGTTACGCCGGGTCACCAGGCATCAGAATGCTGGTGTAAGGACCTGGTGTGTCGACACTGTGGCAAAAAGGGACACATTGAGTGTGCCTGTAAACAAAAGAAACAGAGGCCTGTGGTCTGGCTGACCAAAAAGGGAAACCTGCATACCCTAGAGCAGACCCAGGATGACCAAGGTGACACCTCATTGCAAGAAGAAGTGCCACTGCATGTTTTGTCTTTGGCAGTGGGCTCACATGGATACTGAGTAACCCCGTTGTTGGATGGCAAACCTATACACATGGAACTGGACAGCGGTGCAGCCGTCTCGCTGGTCTCCGAGACTGTTATAAAGAAAAGCTACAGCATCTTCTGCTTAAGGCAACAAAAACTGTTCTGAAGACGTATACAGGAGAAGCTGTGCCCATGTTGGGCACTATTGATGTTAAGGTGGAGCTCAATGGACAGGCTGCTAAATTGCCACTGTTTGTGATGAGAGGTAATTACCCAGCCTTAATGGGTAGGTCTTGACTTGGGAAGATTCAGCTGAATTGGGCAGAAGTGCACCGAATGACTAAAGAAGAAACCGGTCTGGCCACTATACTAAGGAAACATGCTGCTGTTTTTGGAGAGAATCTGGGAAGTATGAAGGGAATCACTGTGACATTGAACATTAAACCTGACAGTCAACCAAAATATCTGAAAGCCCGAACTGTGCCATATGCCATCAGGCCAAAAATTGAAGCGGACCTGGAGTGTCTGGTCACCAATGAAGTCCTAATACCAGTTACCCATAGCCCATAGACCACTCCTATAGTACCAATAGTGAAGAAAGATGGCTCCCCCCAGATTTGTGGTGATTTTAAAGTCACTGTCAACCCGGTGTTGTGTGCAGAGCAATAACCACTTCCCTGCATCGATGACCTCTTCGCGGGCCTGGCTGGGGGACAGAAGTTCAGTAAGATTGATCTGCGTCAAGCGTATTTACAGATGCACATCGATGAAAAGTCCCAAGAGCTGTTGACTATTGTGACTCATGAGGGGCTTTATCGATACTGTCGCCTACCCTTCGGAATAACGTCTGCTCCCGCCCTGTTCCAGAGGGCTATGGACCAGATCTTGTGTGGCTTGCCAGGAGTTCAGTGCTATCTGGACGACATTCTGGTCACTGGAAGGAATGATGAGGATCACCTAAAGAATGTAGAGGCTACCCTACAAAGACTGGAAGAGTATGGCCTACGAGTCCTCAAAGACAAGTGTGAATTCTTCCAGTCCTCTGTTAAATATTTGGGACACATCATTGATGCTGCGGGTCTTCATCAGGCCCCTGAAAAAGTTAAGGCTATTGTAGAGGCTCCCCCACCTCGAAATGTTAGTCAGCTGCGCTCGTTTCTAGGACTATTGAACTATTATGGAAAGTTCATCTCACAGTTAGCCACACTGCTAAAACCACTTCACGAACTCCTTGGGCAGAACAAGACCTGAAAGTGGTCTGAAGCCTGTAATGTTACATTTAACAAGGCTAAGGATGTATTGCTAAATTCTGAAGTTCTGACGCACTTTGATCCATCCTTACCCCTACAACTGGCCTGCAATGCCTCCCTTTATGGAGTGGGAGCAGTCGTGTCACACGTTATGCCTTCGGGAGAAGAGCGACCTATTGTTTTTGCTTCACGCACTCTAAACAAAGCAGAAACAAACTATGCCCAAATCGAACGTGAGGCATTGGGGATCGTTTTTGGAATTCGGAAGTTTCATCAGTACCTGTTTGGGCAGAAGTTTACTCTTCTTACAGACCATCAACCTCTGATGTCAATTTTTGGACCCTACACAGGCATTCCCCCATTAGCTGCTAGTCGTATGCAACGTTGGTCATTGTTACTTTCAGCACACACATATGAAATCAAATATCAGAAATCCACTCTGCACGGCAATGCAGATGGTCTCTCAAGGTTGTCTTTGCCACTCAAACATCAAGATACTGCCCAAAAGGAAATCTTCTACTTTGAGCATGTACAGAATACACCCACCACTGCTACTCAGATAAAGAAGGCAACTCATGTTGACCCAGTATTGTCCCAAGTTATGGACTTGGTGATGCATGGAAAATCTCAACGAACCTCTCCGGTCTCACCCGATTTTGTTACCTACATGTCCAGGAGGACGGAGTTATCGATCCAATCTGGTTGTTTGTTGTGGGGGAGACATGTCATTATCCCACCACCACTGAGATCATAGATGTTAGAACAGCTACATTCTGGTCACTGTGGAATAGTGCGCATGAAGGAAATTGCACGAAGCTATTTTTGGTGGCCTGGATTGGACAGTGATATTGAAGAGAAGGCAAGAGCTTGTATGTCATGTCAGGGTGTCAGGAATGCACCCCAGTGGGCACCCCTACATCCATGGGACTGGCCTGAAAACCCGTGGCAATGTATTCATGTTGACTTCGCTGGTCCGCTTGAAGGAAGCATGTTCTTGGTGGTGGTAGATGCCCATTTTAAATGGCCAAAAGTCTCTATAATGCAGTCCACTACTGCAGAGTACGATCCAAAAACTACGGGGACTCTTTAGTCGTTTCGGTCTGCCAGAACTTCTTGTGAGTGACAACGGACCGCAGTTCGTCTCTCAGGAGTTTCAAAATTTTATGAAGGCAAATGGGATACACCACATCACTTCAGCACCATATCATCCATCCACCAACGGATTGGCTGAAAGATTTGTGCAGACAATGAAACAAGCTTTGAAATCAGCAAGGGGACAACACTCCATTCAAAAGTGTCTGAACACCTTCTTACTGTCCTACAGAAACACACCTCATGTTACGACCAAGGCATCCCCGGCCTTTCTAATGATGGGATGACAGCTGTGCACTTGCTTTGATTTGGTTAGTTCAGTGTGTGTGAAAATAAATGGCTGCGTTCATGGCTCACAGCTCTGTCTCCCATGATTGCTTCCTAAACCTGCTGCCCCAAGGATACAACATCAGCCAATGCTGCCGATCAGCTAGCTGGGTGCCTGGGGGAGACTGGGTCCTGGATGAGAACTCCCTGGCAGCAGCTCTGCCCAGAGGAGACCAAGGCAGGGGATGCTGGTATGTTGTGGGAAGCAACCGGGTGACATGACCAGGCTGTGAGCGAGAGGGTGCCCCCACCATCGTCACTCGTGTTTGCAATATTGATTTAATCTCAGATCCCTGTCGGCTGCTGGGTGCCCAGACAGCAGCAGCAATCAGGGACACCTCTGTCCCGCCAGGCACTGGGATGTGAGGACCTTGCTCCTGTGACCGAGCTTTTCCAGCTTCAGACTACCTGTGTGAGGTGCACGTGATGTGGGGCTGCATCCCAACGCCATCAGGAAACTCCAGCCCGCACGGTGTCCAGAAGCACCATGTCTGGGGGTTGGTGCCTCAAGAACAGCATGAGCCACATAGCAGTCTATGGGGGGGTAGGGGGAAAGGGGAACGTACGGCATTACACACAGGCCTAGGATACCCGCAATGACAGGATCTAACCCCATTTTTAGGACCGCCCGACCCCCTCCAGCTCTCTTACTTCAAAATCAAAACATGAGAACATTTTGATGGTTATTTTCTATGAACGTTAAGAAACGTCCCTCCAAACGTCCTTTAGGGAGATCACGGTTCAGCAAGATATTCACATGCCAAGAGCTGTCGGTGACGAAGGAACTGCTACGGAAGCACGGTATGGTGACGCGTGGGAGTCCTGGGTGCACTCAGTGTGGGCAAAACTAGTACAAGTGCAGCTATAAAACTCCACTCTGGACATGAGTTAAGGTTGCTCCCCGACGACAGTGAGGTGACCTCTCAATTCATTTGGAAAGCAAGGACGGTCCAGATCCTTCCAGTTATTACGGCTCCTAACCCCCACTGGGTTTAATGGGAGTTAGGTGCCTTAATAACCGAGGATCTGGACCATCATTCATCTCACACTGCCCACATGAGGCACAAACATGCACTTCTTCATACTGAACAGGAGTCATAGTTTAGCAGAATGCAGAGTTCGCTCAGGGCTCTGCCCATTTCCAGCTAAACTGTACCCAGGGCCGGTGCAACCACTAGGCAAACTAGGTGGCCGCCTAGGGCACCAAGTGGTTGGGGGCGCCAAAAAGCGCGCTCAGGGGAGGAGGTGGAGCGGGGAGGGCCGCCAGCAGCAAGTAACGGTGGGGGGGTGTGCAGGGGAACCGCTCCCCACCCCAGCTCACCTCCGCTCCGCTTCCTCCCTTGAGCATGCCGCCCCGCTCTAATTCTCCTCCCATCCCAGGCTTGCCGTGCCAAACAGCCTGGGAGGTGGGAGAAGTGGAGTGGCGCTGGCGTGCTCAAGCGAGGAGATGGAGCAGAGGTGAGCTGGGGCGGGGAGCTGCCACGGGGGGGCTACCCAGGCGGAGGGGGCGGGGGTGTCCCTGGGTGGAGGGGGGGCAGGGAGCTGCTTCAGGGGGGGCTCCCCAGGCAGATGGGGGGGAGCTGCTGCGGGGGGCACCATAGGGCAGAGGGGGGGCACGGGGAGCTGCCACAGGGCTCCCCGGGATGGGGGGGGCGCTCAAGGTGGAAGTTTCGTCTACGGTGCGAAATATGCTTGCACCGGCCCTGACTGTACTCCTACAGACACGGTGCTCCTTGAGAACCCTTCACAGGAAGTGGAGAGGCCCGATAGCATCTGATTTCATGTATTTTGGCAGGACTGCTATCAAGGTGACCGCTATGGTGCTGCCACCAGCGATTGCGGGCTTTGTACAATTAGCATCAACAAACTCCTCAGCATACCCGTCATTGGCGGTGTCCCACACCAATGGAAAACAGAGGCCCCCTCCTAGCTAAGCCTGCCCGTCGGGCTTTTTGAATGCTGCATGCCCAGCTCCAGGACTCAGTGTGGGCGTGGCAAATCGCCACACAGAGCCCACGTCTGTATTTCCTTCGCAACAGATGTAACCCAAGAATTTCCAAGTGACTTAACTGACCTATGTACAAAACAGATTTGACTTGGGGATTTGTCGGAGCCCCAATTGCTGGTCCAGCTCATTCTGGCACTTCCACTAATTTAACTAATGCAGCCAGTAATGAGGCTGTAGACAGAAAACAAGATGTATCACTTTGAATCGATACAGCCTGACACAGCATTTAATTGGACTGATCCTTCCTCCCAGTCGTTGGACAGCCCTTCAGCCAGACTTTGTGGCAAACGGCTCTCATTTAATTCTGAAGATGCTCCAAAAGGGTATCGGAATAACGATAGCCGTGCAGGTTCTTATTGACTAATTGCACGCTGGGCTTTGCTGGTGGGAGCTAGGATAGCAAAACCAGTTGTCAATCTTTTCTGACTGACCCTCCGCCCTAGGACTGTTTGCTAACTGTACATTTAGACCAGTTTACTTTACCAAATTGGGCTAATTGCAAAAAGGTTCTTTGTTGAAGTGGGAATTTTCTGTAATATTTTCTAAGTCTTTTGTGTGCCTCAGTTTCCCCTATATACTACATTGTTGCCCAGTGGGGGCAGGGCAGGCCAAGAGACATAGATATGGATCTCACCTAGCTGTCTGGGCCTAAGGCCCCATATCAGTGGAGCATCTAAGAAGACAATGGCAAATCCAATCACCAGGACATTGGCATCTAGCAACCCATCACCCAGAGGGAGATGGATTTTCCTGCCTCTCAGTTGGAGCTGAACAACCAACCCAGCTTGAGAACAAAGGACAGGAGAGGCAGGGGATAAGAGAAGTAAGGACTCTCACCTGGAGTCTGACTAAAGCACACAGAGCTTGAACAATGGGGTTCACAACAGCTTGGCTGGGCTCTGGGCTGACCGGAATGGACTGTGCTTTAAACGTCCGTTCTCTGTGCTACCCTAAGGCCTTCCTAGGCTGTGTCCCAGGTCACTAATAACCCCGACCGTTCTGACAATGCTGTGAGAGTGTCACTGCAGACGCTCTGCGAGGTGCCTGAATCCCTGCAGAGTGGGCAAGTCTCCATCAGGGGTCTGTCTCAATTGGACTTGCTGAATGGAGCTCACGGTGGGAAGCAGGAGTGCAGAGATGCCGTCGTGGGAGGTGGTCAGGCTGTGCGGCTGACCCTGGAGGAAGAGTGAGACCTCGAGGGGGTCTGGCCCACTGAAGGGTTCCTCCTGGAGACTGTTGCAAGGCTGGGGCCATAGCCCGATACTGTAGCTCCAGGAGAGGTTTGCTCTGATCTTCTCGGCTGAAGTGTTAATTTACAGCACAGTCCGAATGTTTCCGCTGGGCTGGCGTTGTGTTTATGGAGAGGGTTTTTCATAAGCCTGTCTTCAGGAGCTATACAATAGCTTGAATTCTACACTCCATGGGTCTTGCACCTGGTCTGTACACTGGGATGAGGTGGGACAGTACCATTGCCCTGAGTGACCCTATATTCACCTCATCTACTCACAAAGTGCTGCTCCCCCCTAGCTGAGAGGGATTTTATGACCCTTGTCCACCAGGCCCACAGAGCTGAGATGGGGTGCTGATGTTCCCACTCTTTTTAGGAGGTTTATTTCTCAGACACAATCATGGAGCCCCCTTGAGACTAGGACCAATGGCCATTCCAGCATCTGGTGATTTTCTTCCCCTGAGCAGGCACCTTGCACCAAGATCTCCCACCAATCTGTCCCCAAAATAGCAGGCTGGTATCTGCCATTGGGCTCCCTGTGCTCACAGAAGGGGAGCACTTCTTCGCATGGCATCATCCTTTCTCAGCCATCTGCTGAAATCCACCAAGGAGACCATCATGGCCATGCCTTTGTACACGTGGCCTTAGGAGGCCGGGAGAAACAGTTACAGCCCATCTATTGGACCCTATTATCCCCGAGATGCTTCGCAAGTAGACAGATCTCGGTGCACACATTAGCTGCCCACGTTGCCACAGAATTCACAAAGTTTGCTAACCCCTGATTCCTTTGCAGGGAGCGGAGAACCCCCACGGGAAGTGCATTCAGCGCACCAGCACCCGGCACAGTGCTGCCCTGCACCACAGAACTAAAAGGAGGCTTGGCCAAAGCATTTCCATAGGCACTGTTAGAGGGGCCCAGCCGTACTGCAAAACACAGGGAAGAAAACCAGGTACCGGACTAGGACCCGGCAGAGAGTGACCATTCAGCTACCCAGCATGGAGCCATGTTGTGTGCGGACAAACCATGTTTAGTCCCTGCCCTGTCACTCACTGCTTACAACCCCGTTAACCGCGGTGGGATAGACGGGGCCTGCGTGTTTCCACCTCTGATTCACCAGTTCAAATCCAGCTCAGGTCACTAGTGGCTAAGAAGTGGGGTGGGTGTTTAGTGACCTAAGTGAAGGGATAGCTCAGTGGTTTGAGCATTAGCCTGCTAAACCCAGGGTTGTGAGTTCAATCCATTGGGGGCCATTTAGGGATCTGGGGCAAAAATTGGGGATTGGTCCTGCTTTGAGCAGGGGGTTGGACTAGATGACCTCCCTTTAAGGTCCCTTCCAACCCTGATATTCTATGATTCTAAGTGGGGGTGGCAGTCTAAATGGGCCCACCTCTCAAGAACTCATCACTGACTGCCTTTGGTGCCAGCAGTTATTTCTGTCAGCAGACGTCGAGAGGCTAAGGCCTGAATAGTCACAGATATTAGCTCGTCCTTATTTCAAGAGGTAAACCCTCAAAGTCAAGGCTGCCCGGTGGGATAGCTTGTGTGCGAAGGCTTCATTCTCCATCCCAGGCTACGTTGCAGAAGCAGTAACTTCACTTCCAAAAGTAAAACAAACACCTTGGTTGGCAGATGGCAGAGCGAACTAGATAGCCCAAGCAGGGCTGATATTGAAGAGTTTGCAATGAATTATGGAACGCATTTTGGGTGTGCGCATCAGCAAGAGAGGAGAAATTCCCAGAAGACGCCTTTCGCATTCCCAGTGCAGATTTGGCTGGAGTCTCTTTCCCACATTAAATAGAGCAGTGCAGTGCAGTGCTTTTCAGACTCAAATGATACCATCTTGAGCCCATCCGTAAAATCAGAGGCTCTTCTCAACCTCCAAAGTAGTAACAAGGTGCCTAGCTCCTGGTAAAGAGAATCTGTGACCATTTATGGGCATGGTTCATCTGCAGCCAGGCAATTAGCAAAGCAGAGAGGTGTGCTCAAGTTGATGCTGCTACCAGTACTGACTTCAACCACTGTTCAGACTGACCTCTGCTTGTAACCAAACATCAGGGTTACAGGCCTTGAGATGGTGATTGTTTTAATGTATACAGTGTACTTTCTTTTTTATTACATCCAAAAATGGCATTAAAAGAATGTGATGAAGGTTGCAAAATCAAGCACTGAAAAGTTAGGAAATGCCAGAATTAAAATTAAAATCGGGCCCGATTCGAACACCCGCTTGTACTCACCCGGCGATGCTCCAGGTCTTTGGCGGCACTTCAGCGGTGGGTCTTTCACTCGCTCCAGGTCTTTGGCGGCACTGAAGGACCCGCCGCCGAAGTGCCACTGAAGACCCGGAGCGCCGCCGGGTGAGTAAAAAATTTAAAAGGCACCAGCGCGGGGCCCTCTTAGGCGCGGGGCCCGATTCCCCTGAATCGGGGGAATCGGCCTAAAGCCGGCCCTGGTTATGATACAGTCTTTAATTACATGATCATATGCTACTTTTTTCCAGAAGACCCCTGCCTCTTCCAGTGAATGTGATGGATTGTTTGTAATCACTGCACGGGCAGCTCTCCAATGTTTATTTTATCCTTATTCCGTGTGTGACCCCATGCCTTATCTACTACATGCTATTCAAACCCTGCTCTGAATACTGAATCATTACATTTCCTCATGGGTTCTTCTAGGTTCTCCTCACCGTAGCATCTGAGTGCTTCACAGACATTCACAAATTAATCTTTACAGTGCCCCTGTCAGGTAGGCAAGTGCTACTATTCCCATTGTGCAGAGGGAAAGGTGAGGCACAGAGATTAAAGCCTCAGACGTGGATACAACTAACTTTGGGTGTCCGACTTGAAAGGCTGATTCTCTGATGTTTCAAAGTATGCAGCACCAAGCTCCTAGGTACTCGAGTAAGACAAATGATGATAATAGCATAGCATTTTATTTATTCACTTGCAGTGGAGTGTGCTCCACACTTCTGCAAAGACCCCAGTTGTCTTAAGTTTGGCACAAAAACAATGAGGAACACACAATTAATGACCACCCGTGAAAAGCCGGTTTTAAGTGACTTGTCCAGCAACACCTAGGAACTCTGTAGCAGAGGAGGGATAGAATCCACTTCTCCAGGGCAGCATTCAACTGCCAAAACCCTAAGACTGTCCTTTTTTTTCCTGCAATCAACGGGGTTGGGATTTTTATCTCCACATCACAGACCTCGGCTGCTTTAGGGAATGGAGTAATCAGTGGCTGTAGAAGACTTATCTCCTCTGTGGATCTGCCACTAGAAGGAATAAGACACCCTTTGCCAGTGGGTTTCACAGCTATTTGCTGCACAGCAAAGTAATGTTGAGATGGGAATAATGGGTCCCAGGTTCCGGAGGGAAGTGTTCACTGGAGATAAGACATAGCTCCCCTGTGCTCCATGACAGTCTCCCCTCATAGACACTTATCCCAGCCAGTTCCCCTTCCTCTGCTCCTGCCTCGATTGCCCTCCCTCTGCACTTAGCCCTGCCTTCCCACCCATCTCCCCCCTATTCCCACTCTGGCTTCTGCTCCTCCACCCCAACCTCCCATTCTCCATTTCTTCCCCCCAACCCGCTTCCCCTGCATTCCAGTTAGAGAGACACCGGCAGGATTATTATACCCATTTTACCTGAGCCCAGAGAGATTAAGGCTCCCTCTCTGCTGTCAGCTCTCAGTTGGGGACTGTACAGTTTTCCAGAGCTAGGCACAGACCCTGCAGGGACTAACGCGCCTGATAACTTTGGGCACTGGGGACCGTCCGTTTGAACGCCACTAACGCTCGGGTGATTTACACCAGTATCTGACCCATAGCCTGGAATGCAAAATCTCTGCACTCCGACTAGCAAAGGTCTTCAGCCAGAGTACGGGGGGCTACACACTCATTGGGCAGTTATTTCCCAGCCGAACGGTGCTCATGCAAGTCATAGAATATCAGGGTTGGAAGGGACCTTAGGAGGTCATCTAGTCCAACCCCCTGCTCAAAGCAGGACCAATCCCCAATTTTTGCCTCAGATCCTTAAATGGCCCCCTCAAGGATTGAACTCACAACCCTGGGCTTAGAAGGCCAATGCTCAAACCACTGAGCTATCCCTCCCCCCATGGTCTCCAATTGCCTCATTTGTACATCCCCAGTAAACCACCACCTTGAAGTCTAGCCCCTTCCTGCCCCCCAGCCCTAGCTAGTAAATGCCATTTGATTTAGAAAGAATTACTACTCTTAGCAAAGTCAGTGGGGCAAGACAAGAAGTGGGGAGAGACTAGGGGGTGGGCTCCACAACACCCAGGTTTCTCCTGTGATCCACAAGACTCCCACCAAGCCCTGCAGGTCCCTAAACTCACTCGGCACCTACGTTTGTCAGGGTAAAATTTCCCTACTTGCCTAAGTTTCTGCCTTGGGGCATGTGCTGCCTTGCTCTGGCCATCCAGGCACTTATCTAAGCCCCAGTGCACTCCATGGATGGGGAAAGACGGAGGTTCGGCTGTCTAACTTCCCCTGGGGCCCCAATCTGGCAGGTCCCCTCTGACCACACCTACCAGAATGGCCCCATTCAAAGGCTGGAGGCAGAGGTGGTGCTCTCCTTATAAACTGGGATTAGAGCAGTCACCCAGGCTCAATTCCCTGCTGCCTGGCGCAGGGGGAGAAAGGATTTGAAGAGGGGTCTGCTACCTCTCAGGACAGCGCTCTAACTGCTGAGCTTTGGGATATTCTGACCTAGGGCTCCCTCCAGCTCTCCTGTTGGAGCTGGTCCACTGTGGATAAATAATGAGAGAGAGAGAGAGAATATGACTGTATACCAGTTATTAAGGCACTGCCCCCAACATGGTGGGAGATCCTTGGACCAGTCCCCCTGCTCCAATCAATCCACAGTGGAACAGCTTCCACAGGAGAGACTGAGGGAACCCCATATTCGAATGTCCCATAGCCCAGCAGTTAGAGCACTTTCCTGAGGGGTGAGAGGACCTCCCTTTTCAAATCCTTTCTTCCCACCTACCAGAGGAGGGGGAATTGAACCTGGACTACAAAGTCATTCTCCCCCTCTCGCAAGCCCAATGGGTACCACGTGACATTTTGATTAAAAAACCCAAACAATATAAAATGAACATGGCAAACGCTAAATGGGTTAAAAACTGGCTAACTGATAGGTCTCAAAACGTAACTGTAAATGGGGAATCATCACTGAAAGGGCCTGTTTCCAGCAGAGTACCTCAGTGATCTATTCTTGGCCCTGTGCTATTTAACATTTTTATCAATGATCTGGAAAAAACCCAAATAATCATTGATAAAGTCTGCAGATAACACAAAAGTTTGGGGAATGGTAAATAGCGCAGAGGAAAGGTCTCTGATAGAGCGATCTGAATCACTTGGTAATCTGGGTGCAAACAATATTGTTTTAATACAGCTAAATGTAAATGTATACATCTAGGAACAAGAAACGTAGGCCATATTTATAGGATGGGCAGGACCATCCCTAGCTATTCTGGGGCCCTACGCAGCCCCCCCCCCCATGGGGGGGTATGGGGCCCCAGGCCTCCAGGTGGGAGAGGCTGACCCCAGGCCACCACAGGGGGTGGAGGGGCAGGGGGTTGGCCCCAGGCCTCCGCCAGCTGGCTTGGGGGATGGGGGGAACCGCCCCCCAGCACTCACCGGCGGCGCGGCTGGGTCTGGGTCACTGCACTTCCTGCCACCAGGGAGTGCAGGCCCAGCTCCTGCTGCAGTCCTCAGGGGAGTGGGGGTGGGGCTGGGGCGGAGCAGGGATGGGGCGGGGGTGGAGCAGGGCGGGGGCTTTGGGGAAGGGGTGGAGTGGGGGCGGGGCTGAGGTGAAGCAGTGGCTGGAGCAGCGTAGGGCACCAGGAAATTTGGAAATTTCCTGATGCCCTACGCAGCTGCGTACTTTGCGTATGGGTAGGGACAGCCCTGAGGATGGGGGGACTCTATTGTGGGAATCAGTGGCTGACAAAAATGTGAGGGTCATGGGGGATAATCAGCTGAACCTGAGCTCTGAGTGGGATGCTGTGGCCAAAACAGCTAGTGCAATCTTGGAATGCATCAACAGGGAAATCTTAAGTAGAGAGGTTATTTTACCTCTGGATTTGGCACTGGTGCATCCCCACCTAGATTAGTGTCCAGGTCTGGTGCTCACAATTCAAGAAGAAGGTTGATATATTGGGGACGGGTGAGAGAAGAGCCACAAGAATGACCGAAGGATTAGAAAACCTGCCTTATAGTAACAGGAGCTCGATCTGTTTATTTTAAGAAAGAGAAGGTTAAGGAGGGACTTGATGATAATCTACCTAGTGTACCTACATGGGGACCAAATATTTAATAATGGGCTCTTCAGTCTAGCAGAGAAAGGTCTAACATGATCCAATGGTTGGAAGCTGAAGCTAGACAAATTCCGGCTGGAAATAAAGTGTAAATTTTTAACATTAGGGTAATTAACCATTGGAACAATTTACCCAGAGCCAGGGTGGATTCTCCACCACTGGCAATTTTTAAACCCAGATGGGTTGTGTTTCTAAGAGATCTGCTCTAGGCATTTTGTGGGGCAGGTCTCTGGCCTGTGCTATGCAGGAGGTCAGACTAGATGGTCACAATTGGTCCCTTCTGGCCTTGGCATCTAGGAGTCCCAGGTGAGCGCTCTAAGCGTGGGGCTAAGAGTTCTAAGGTGGCCCCCACCATCTTTTCCTCCAGCGAAGCCGGCCCCTCACTCATTCACACAAGGAATTGCCTGTTCATGGATAGCTAGCAGAGCCAGGCACCTCCCGGCAGCCTGGACTTAGGTCCCCAGAAAGGGGGCGGAGCTTTGCACATCAGCATCTCCCATTGGCTAGTTTAGGAGGCTCTCTGCCTAGCGTGCTAGTTTTGGTGGATCACATTCTACGGTGCCTCTCTCCCACCCACTCATTGTATAGGGAGCCGAGGCACCTCAAGCTCGGTGTCCCAACGCTCAGCGTGGCAATGCCAAAGTCCCTTCATGGATTCCACCCATGCTCGGTGGAGTACCAGAGCAGGCCAGGGGCTCGGAAGTGGATTCAGCCACGTTGGTGGGAGTGTGGCTGGGGGATGCTGAAGGCATTAGCCAGCCCAGGTACTGGGGAGAGCCCCACCTAGCCCTCACAGTATGAAGGTGTTCTTCATTCACATGAATAACCATAGCCTGGCCTGACATACCTTGGCCTTGGAGCTGATCTAGCCCAGGATAGCTACTGCCTAATGGACAGCTCATAGCCTCAAATTCTCAGTGTAATGCCTGCCTCACAGGTACACAAGGACCTCAGAGGCCGGGCCACCCTACCTAGGCAGGGCCCACCAAAAGGACGAGCTATGCTACATTATTGCACTCACCCATTCAATCTGGCTGTGGCTTGTAAAAGGCATTGTTAGAGCAGTGTGATAACCGCGGGGGGAGGGAGGATGTACATAGAAAATATTAATCTTCGGGCGGGAGGGTTTAAAGGCAACATTTGACGGTCTATAACAGAGGCACTGAACAGCACTCTCACGTCAGTTTATACGGAACATGCGTCTCCTCTAGCAAGGGGGCATATTGAGTTTTAAAGGTTTCAAGTGAAAAAGAGAACAATTTAAAACCAAATAGCTCAGGCAGATGAAACCAGGCAGGCCGAGACAGAAAAAAAGAGTCAATACAGTTCAATCCTAGTTCCTATTGAAGCAGTTCATTACAAATTGCTCTTGCAGGGGAAATCACAGAGTCAACTGGCACCTGCTTCTTCCAAAGCTGCTTTGACTGCTGGCATACAAGCCACGGCAGAACAGAAGTACTTGAATCTATGAGCCAGTTAGCAAGAAGCACAGGAAGGAAGCCGCTGGTATTTGGGCCAGGGGAGGACTGCAGACAATTGGCATCTGACTGGATCGTGCCAGCTCCTTTACAGAGCTATTGGGAGTAACATGTTTAAAGGTCTGAGAACGAGCTCCCAGTTTTAGCTGAACCAAGAGCAGACTAATTAGCCAGAGGAATTTCTCATTGGGAGAGCTGCCAGGAGATGACTCTTCTGAAGCAGTTCACTTGGGGGATGCTCAAAGCACTCTATTAATATCACACACCCAGGCAGGTTTTCATGCCCATTGTAAGATGAGGCACAAAGGAGTTAACAACTTGCCTGAGGTCAAACATCAAGTCACCCAGAAACAGGACCCAGGAGACTTAGTCCACTGGGTGACTAACTCAGATACTGGGGCAGAGGGACCCATTATGCTCATCTGGTCTGATCTCCTGCATCGCACGGGGCAGAGAAACTCACTTAATGATTCCTGCATCAAGTAGGTTGAACTACAGTTCTGATCCCCATTTGGTCAGACGCCTGTACAATGTAGTGGGTGGATCTCATCAATAGAAGGGGAAAGAAATTAGATTTACACTGCACCAGAATAAACCCTTTCATATCAGTAGCAGCTTCCAAAATGGCTGTGTTAGCTGGTGTGTTCGTGTTACACCCCCTAAATCGCCAGCTGTCAGGAGACCAGCTAACAGATCATGTCATTTTCACTCTGCTACTAGCAAGCGCCTCACAGAGACCTACAAACACAAAAAAAGAAAGATCCACCTCAGTTTGAAATAACAAGGCGAGCTCCTAAATAGACCTCAATTCAGGAAACCCAACTAAAATTGTGCTGAATTATAACTTTGTCCTCCAAAATCCTATTCTAGGGCTCTCTCATTCCCTCTTTCTTGAGAGCTGGAGATACCAGGATGCAAAGGCCCTGATTCAACAGAGCACTAAAGCACATACTTTACTGAAGTGAGTTGGAATGCCTTTAAAGCTAAGTTTTTCTAAATCAAGGCCCAAATCCTTACCTTTGTTTCTATTTCTCTCTAGTAAAGCTCCCTCAGCGGCCACAGGCGGACAAATCCCCACCTCCACCGCTCAATATTCTCGTCACTTGATTTAACACTCTGGAAATATATAGTGTGCAAGAGTCTGAGACAAATCAATGGGTTGTGTGTTTGCTGTTGCTGAACAGAATCCAATCGCATTAGGCCCAGGGCCCAGACAGTGAGAAGAAGGCTGTGTTTTTATGGGTGAAAGGAGCTGTTCCAAAATGCCAGGACCTGATTTCTGTGGAATTGTTGATGCCTGCACAGCACACAGGCTGGTCAGCGGCATAGTGAAGAGAGCTGCTTTCTTGATGAAGCCAGCATAAAAGCTGTTGGATGCAATGCAGCTGCAGGAGATAACTTTTTTGCATAATTCATTCTCTCCATTTAGAAGAGGGTAGAGATGGGCTAGAAGTTGTTAACATTTTGTCTGGCCAATCAAGGAGTAAGAGTAGGTTAGAGGGACATTGTCAGGAGACAGCCTGTATTTTAAAAATATCCTTTCACATGTTACTAAACTCAGTGGAGAATTGGAAAATGGAAAGAATTACAGGAGACCACAGGCAGTTTCCCGTTGACGAGTCACTCACTGGGAGCTGGACTGGCAGTCCATACGTGGGTAAGCACTCACAAGTGATCATACCGCAGGCAAACAGCACTACTCAGGTGAGCAATGCTCGTAAGGGTGAGCAAGGTTTGGACTTTCTAACTGGCGTGGTCAAAGAATTTCTCTCAACTGTTTTGACAGAAAATGGGGTTTTGACTTAAAAAAATAAATAAATAATTTAACGATATGCATCTGCTATCCGTGGAAGATTTTGATATTTCACTAAAAACAAAACATTTTGGCTGAAAACCCAAGTATTTAGATTCAAGTGGAGCCTCATGGGAGGTGTAGTTTGGATGCCTTTTGCTCCCATTCTCCTCTGCAGGCTGGGCTCTCTGCCCAGACTACATCTCTCATGATGCATCATGGCCAGGGACTCCTCTGATAACCCCTCGTTCCTCACCAAGAGAAGAAATTGGTGCATCATGGGAGCTGTAGTCTAGCCAGGGAGCCTGACCCACAGATGACAATAGGAATATAAGACACCAGAACTACAACTCCCATGAGGCACTGTGGAACCAGTTAGAAAAAGAAACTGGAAGTATTTAAATTAAAAAAAAATTAGCCAAAAAGTCAAAATTTTCTGCGCAAATTGCACCAAAAAGTGAAAAAGTCATTTGTCAAACTGCTTTATGACCAGGTCTCCTTTCTCAGGCTATATTTGTTATTTTACTCTTATTTACACTTTGGGTAGGTCTACACTGCCGCTGGGAGCATGCCTCCCACTGCAGAGAGACAGGTGCTAGCTAGCAGAGTAGCCAGGGGTAGCATGGGCCGGGGGATCCAGGTGGGTTTGTACTCCTGCTGCTAACCTGAGCCGCCGCCGCCCCTGGCTACATTATTTTTAGCACACTAGCTCCAGGACAGCTAGCACCCATCTGTCTGCCTGTTCTGGGAAACACCCTCACAGCTGCAGTTTCTCTTTTCAGCACAATTCTGTTGCATTTCCAGCCGTGCAAGGAAATACTTAAAAATCAAACTGCTTATTTGCTAAATTTCGGGAAAATATACACCACCATGCTTGTATTTGCATTGCTTTTTGTAAAAAAATTAAGTTTGGGGCCTAAATTACTTGATGTTATGTTTCTGGGAGAAATAACGCATAAAGGGAAACTGAGTGCGCGGATAAAAGAGTGTTACGACGTTAGTGGAAGAGGAGGGCAGCCAGGGGCGGCTCTAACGTTTTTGCCGCCCCAAGCAAAACGAAAAACAAAAAAAAAACCCAAACGCCGCCCCCCCAAACAAAAAAACCCACCCCCCCAAAAAAACGCCAAAACAACACCCCTCCCGCTCCTACCTGGAGCGCCGGCGAGGAGGACGGCGCGCCCGTGGCCCCGCTGCCCCGGCCGGGGAGCACGGTGGGCCCGCAGCAGGCCCCGCTGCCTCAGCCGGGGCACGGAGCGCGGGCAGCAGACTCGCGGCAGGCCCCACTGCCCCAGCCGGGGCGCCGGCGGGGAACGCCGCGGGGAGTGCGCCGAGCCCAGCCGCGGCCCGGCTCTCCCGGGCGGCCTGAGCACCGGGGGGGAGGGCGGCGAGCCCGGGCGCTGTCCCGCTCTCCTAGAGCACCATGGTGCACAGTATGTTTAAAAACAAAAAACAAAAACCCTGAGCGCCACCCCCCTCCAGGTGACGCCCCAAGCACGTGCTTGGTAGGCTGGTTCCTGGAGCCGGCCCTGAGGGCAGCATTGCAGACACATACATTTGGGAAATAATGGTCCTGCTTCATTCTGTAACTGTTCCAGTTTAAGGGGATTATATGATTTGTGAAGAAAATCTGCCACCTCATTTACCAAAAGTGTCTCTTCCCCCACCACACACCACCACTGATAGTGACTGCCAGGAACATCATTTGGAGCATCACATGGAATTATTGCTGGGTGCTCTCCATGGTACAATCTAGAACGTCATGTCACATTTCCGTACTCTAATGATCACCCACTGGCCCTCTCTCTAAGTTAAACTTCCAATTAACGAGGTGGTGTGAAAACTTTAAAATGCTTTTGATTTACTGTCATTCATGATGAGATTTATAGCAACTGATAACCAGCTGTCAAAGCACGGTCATCTTCTACTGATCCTCCCAAAACAAATAGCTTCTGGGCTTCACCAATGTTGTTTTGAAGCAGGAGTAATCCAGGCAGATGTCATTCTGTGCTGTACAGGTATAAATGAAACCTGTATTTTGCCCACTAAGTGTCATGCTCACCATGGATCTCTGATTCCAATCACTCCACAGTCACAAAAACAAAAAGTCAGAAAAAGAAGGATTCAGCCCTATAGAGACGGGGGCCTACATCTATCCAACAGCCATGTTATCACAGGGCCAGATTTTAATACTCACATTCAGTACTACTGCACAGACCTAGCTCTGTGTTGCATCACTTCACCTTAACTTCTGCCCTTTAAACGGCATTCCCCCAGGACTGACAAGCAGTGCAGGAGTAGTAGGTTGGGGCTAACTAGGATCACAGAAGTTCTTTAACCCCTTCTTGACTGGTGAGGGCGTTGTCTGCCCTCAGAAGTCGTCCTCTGCAGAGGAGAAGCCATATTTGCAACAATGGGTAAACTCTGAAGAGTCAACACCCGTTCCCCAGAAACACTGACATGCACCACAATCTCCTCCCCGACAGCGTAAGACCACTAGAGAGCCCTCCCTAAGGAGTTCAGGCCCAGATCGTCAAAGGAATGTAGGTGCCTAACTCCCTTTGACACCTTTCTCCTGAATGCCTTTCGATTTCTAAGAGAGAGACGCATGGCTCCAGGGCAGGTACACTGCCCTTAGCACAACCCTCACGGCAAACGTCAGAACGAAGGGAAAGGAATAAGACCGCCACGGAGGGGATCTGACTTCACCGCTGGAGACGGTTTGAACTTTTCAACTTCACATCTGAAGGGTTTGCGGCGGGCGGCATCTCTTTGTTAGCCCTCCACCCATGTATTATAGGACTAGACCCTCAGCATCTCCGTTTGCGGAGAAGCTGAGGGCTGCAAAACAGACTTAGAATATCAGGGTTGGAAGGGACCTTAGAAGGTCATCTAGTCCAACCCCCTGCTCAAAGCAGGACCAATTCCCAATTTTTGCCCTAGATCACCCCCTCAAGGATTGAGCTCACAACCCTGGCTTTAGCAAGCCAATGCTCAAACCACTGAGCTATCCCTCCCCCACAGTGAAGTTTACATCTAGCTCCTGGTTTCCTGGACTACGTGGATTGGGCCATGGTAGCCATCTCTGTCTCTTCACAAGCCCACATCGCCAGACAGCCTGAGAAAGGACAGGGATGTCCCGGGCCAGACATTAGCCCCTGTCCAGCACTGTTTGTGGTATTGCAAAGACACCATAACTGCTTACCTGGGGACTCTCCTGACAGGGAAATCCCTGAGTGGCACAAAGCAGGCACAGCCAGACTTTCCTAGCGTACGGGGCATGGCCGGGAGACGTGCAGAGTGCCCACAACTCCCTTGCCCTGCGGCGATCCTGGCTGCCCGTGGGAGCATAGAGCTGGTGCACTTAGCATTGCTGTCACTGAGGCTTGGGATCAGAGCAACACCTGGTGGTTCACAGCCTGAGAGCTCCCACCTTTGCAGCCCCTCCCTGAAGCTGCACCAATCACCGGAAGGCTGGTCGCCAAGACCTGCCTCGTGGACTCCGGTTTTATCTCCAGGATCTGTACCAAGTCCCACATCCACAAGCCCCTCCCGCTGCCCCTGGGCCTGGCCGGGGAGGAGAGATGAGCTGAAGGGCGAGCAGCCTCGGAGGAGGAGATACAGCCCGGGCTGGGATGCAGAGGAGTGCTTTGGGCCTGCAGCAATGCCAGCGCAGGAGCGGGAAGAGGATAGTTTGGAGGAGCAGGTTCCTATTGAGGTTAGTGCACAACTAGGATAACCCAAGGAGGGGATGAGGAAGAAGCGGACATCTTAAAGTGTTCCCAGGTTTCCAACAGCTCGGAGCAGCAATGATGGCAGTCACCCAGGGAGACAGAGGGAAGGAGTCACTGGGTCAGTGGCAGGGGTTTTATCTTCAACGGTCTGTGTGATCCCTGCATTTCGACCGTCATGGCCAGCTGTGCTAAACACAGTCGGCAATCGTTAGGGAAGAGCCCGGAACAGCAGCCCACGGGGAGGCCGCGATGAACCCAGGCTGGGCATCCAACGGCCCAGCTCCACGGTGCTGAAAGACGGTTTCCGAGTGGGGCTCGAGCTTGGGCCACTGAGAAGAGGGACGAGGCTGAAAAAGTAACAGTGACACTTTCCATCCCGCTCTGCTGTCGGCCGTCAAAGGCTATCGCATTGACCAGCTGAGGGACCAGCCGTGCTGTCTGCAGCCGAGAGGAGTAACTGCTTTATATCTGTCCCCAGGCACAAGGCCAGAAACTGCACTGATTGCTCCAGCCACTTTAGTCAGGAAGCTTGGGTTAGACTTTTAGAGCTTAAAACCCCCTCAAAAGAAATCTTGGGCTATGGACACCTCCACCTGCCACCCGCTTCATGGTGTCTCCTTTGCGCTAAGATTGCCTGCTAAAGAATCTCATATGGGTTGCTATATGCTACGTCCCTAGTGCACCTCTAGCTATGGGACAGGAACATCTGATAAAATCCCCGTTACCCAAAACACAGCCCCCATCTTGTACAAGCACGTGGAATGGATCCCCCAGTCTCTTCCGGGGGGTTATAAGATGAAATCCTTAGTGAAGAGGAGAGATCAGCTTCTGGCCCAAATCCTCAAAGGTATTAAGGCCCCACCAGAGAGCCCAGCATTCTTGTTCAGTTGCCCCAAAATTTGTCTTTGTTAGACAAAAAAGTGCCTCCCTGAAGTGTAATTCAGTGCAGCTCTGAGTCTGTTTTGTGAGACAATCCTCATGAGAATGCTTACAGCTTCCCTCCTTCAGCCTGGCTTCATTTGGGATCTAGGTCGTGTCTGTTCTGGGGGCTAGCTTGGATTTCCTCCATTGTACCACAGCAATCTTCCAACCTGGGGGAGGAGAGCCGTGATTTGCATTGGCGAAACCTTTCGCCTTTAAACCGTCTGGGCTCAATTGCCAGCACTGGCACAGAGCTGGGCAAGTCATTTCATCTTTCTGCGCCTCGGTTCCTTATGTGCAAAATGGGCTAGAACTTCCCGACTTCATACAGGGTTGGGAAGGAAAAGTTATTAGGCGTATGTGCGGAGTTCAGCTGCTTGGCTGATGGGGCCACATGACTAGCTAGAGCAGGGGTGGCCAACCTGAGCCTGAGAAGGAGCCAGAATTTAACAATGCACATTGCCAAAGCGCCACAGTAATACGTCAGCAGCCCGCCATCAGCTCCACCACCCCGCTCCCAGCCCCTCCCGCCCACTGGCAGCCCCGCCAATCAGTGCCTCCCGCTCCCTCCCCACACCTCCCGATCAGCTGTTTCGTGGCGTGCAGGAGACTCTGGGGGGAGGGGGGAGGAGCGAGGGCAGGCTCAGGGGAGGGGGCGGGAAGGGATGGAGTTGGGGTAGGGCCTTTGGCAGAGCCAGGAGTTGAGCAGTGAGCACACACACACACACACACACACACACCCCCCCGGCACATTGGAAAGTTGGCCCTTGTAGCTCCAGCCCCGGAGTCGGTGCCTATACAAGGAGCCGCATATTAACTTCTGAAGAGCCACATGTGGCCTCAGAGCCACAGGTTGACCACCCCTGAGCTGGAGGATGACATTTGTTCATTCAGTGTCCCCATGGAAATAGGTAAGGCACACGTTCTGCACTCAAACAGCAACTGAATTTTCAAAACCGTACACAGCTCTTGCCATGGTGTGAGACAGTGACAGACTGTAGCTGCTGGAGGGGGGAAGGCAGGACTTTTGACAGCCCGTACAACAAGCATGACAGAATTTGGCCGATGCGTTTTTGCAGATGGTCTTGTCTGGAGTATGTTCAGCTTCCACCAGACATCAGTTCACAATCATGCCACTGTGTGTATTTAGTTTTGCTTAGACCGAACAAATGAGCATCCCGCGAAATGAGTGAAACAGCTTGATAAGGAAGAACTGCCTGTGGGCTTTGCAGGATGGCAAGACGCACACTGGAATTAGGTGATGAATAGCAAAGTGGTGTCCCCACTTCGTTACAGCCACGGGAGAAGGTCCAGGTGCAGTGCAAAGTCGTGTCTCAGGATGCTCTTTGATGGAGAGCAGTAGCTGAACATGTGACTTTTAGAATTTTGTATTAAACCTGATCTATTTATACGGCACAAAAGAAACCGTCTAAAAGCATAAGCCTGGAAAATTCCAGAACCCAAAACCTAGTTTCCAAAGAGCCCTTTCGAGTAGCACACTTCCCCATCACCTCATTTACAAACATGTAAAACAGGCAAGGAGCTCATAAATCTTACACTGCCCACACAGCGTATGTCTACACGGCAAAAATGCCAGCAGCAGCAAGTCTCAGAGGCCGGGTCTACAGACTGGCAGGGCTCAAGATACGGTGTTCGAGACAGCTGTGTAGATGTTTACGCGCAAGCTGGAGACTGGGCACTCAAGGCCACCATCCTCCCTGGGCTCCAGAACCCAATCCAGACCACCTACATGGCTATTTTTGGTGCTGTAGCAGGGGACCCAAGTCCTGTGACTCACTGACATGGATCTATCTACACACTGCAAAAGCAACACGTTAGTCTTATGAAATATTAGGAAGTGTCAAATCACAGTCAGGGCCGGCCCACAACATTTTGGCACCTGATACGGGGAGCTCCAATAACGCCCCCATGTCCCCTCGCTTGGGCCAAAACTTTGAAAGGTCTCTTGTGCCCTCCTTCCTCCAGCACAGCACTCCACCATCTCTGTGCATCTAGAGCAGAGAGAATCCATATGCACCAGCAGCAGACACAATTTTCTACACTCTGGGTCCTAGTGGTGCCCCCCCACAGTCTGGCACCTGAGGTGGACGCCTCAGTTCGCCTCATGGTAAGGCCAGCCCTGATCACAGCACCCCTTAAAGGTGACCCAAAATAAGCACCCCTCTTTCATCACTCACCTCCAGGTATCATTGCAACGCCAAACCCTTAAGAAACCAAAATATGAGCTATATCCTCAGCTGGTGTAAATCAGCATACACCCGTTTACACCAGACAAAGATCAGTCCCTAAACAGTATAGATGCATAGATTATAAAGCCAGACAGAACCCCTGTGATCAGCTAGACTGACTTCCCAAATAACAGGCCAGAGACTTCCCTGAACCAACACCTATTTGAACTAGAGGATTCTATGGTTTTTTTAAAACTAGAATCTAATGCCCGTGATGAAGAATCCACCCCCAACACTTGGTAATTTGCTCCTGTGGTTACTCACCCAAGGAACTCAGCAAACCAAGGTCTCTGTATTCCAAACCCCAAGTCTGGTTTAAAACTATTTAATGGTTGTAACATGAATGGACTCACGGGGCCCATATATGCCACTGAAATTAACACAGAGCCTCTATATACTATTGAAATACAAACAAGGAAAGGTGGGTTTTCATACATCAAAACACAAACTTCTAAGTTTCTCTCCCACACGTTACCTTTGGAATACACAGAATTGCCTCATCCCCACTGGTGTAATTCTCACCCTTCCTCATCTCTCGACATTGCTGTTAAAGACGGAGCATTATATTCAGAAATATTGAAATAATAAATTAAATGCAGTTTTGACGTGAGGTCAATAAAAGATGCAAATCATAGAAAAAGCTTCTTTGCAGAACCTGACTATTGAATTAACATTGATTTCTCCACAATGCATGAAACATAATCGTGCGGTTGTTAGAGGACTAGACTCTTCTGGTCTCAGAGCTCCCACCTCAAGGTTTTTGTCTGTGGATACATCTAGTTAATATATGGAGATATGCCCATCTCATAGAACTGGAAGGACCTTGAAAGGTCATTATGTCCAGTCCCCTGCCTACACTAGCAGGACCAAGTACTGTCCCCTGACAGATTTTTGCCCCAGATCCCTAAATGGCCCCCTCAAGGATTGAACTCACAACCCTGGGTTTAGCAGGCCAATGCTCAAAGCACTGAGCTATCCCTCCCCCATTGACACAGCACTGTAAGCCCGGGCTTGAGCCCAAGTCCCCTTGCATCCACACACCAGTTATGCTAATGCACCTGGGGTCCCAGGACCTGGCAGAGCCAGAGGGTCCGAGCCTGCATTAAGCTGGGACGTAGGGCCCGAACCCTATTGCTTTCCTGTGTGCATGTGGCCCCGGCTTGGCTCAGGTCCCGGAAGCCCTCTGGATGTATCCCTGAGATCCCAGCGGCAGAGGAGCAGCGCTCCAGGCAGCCAGCCCGGCATCTGGAAGGGCCATTGTAGCCTGGCTGAGGGCGCTCCCACTTCCTGATCTGGCTCCTCCTCACTGCTGCACAGAGCTTGCCCAGAGCAGGGAGCAAAGCCGACAGGCGGGAGGTGGCTCCCAGCTGCTGGGATGTTGTGGGGGGGGGGGTCATCCCTCCCCCAGCCATGCTGAGCCAGGAGCTCTGCTGCTCCCCTTCCCTGCAGGGCAGCCACTTGGCCTCCTCTCCACTCTGTCTGTTGCTCCTGGGCCCCCCTGGGGCTGCGTGTACTTGAGAACAGTTAGTGGGAGCCAGCCCTAAAGCTTCCCGCAGCCTCCCGGGGATACCTTCTCCCTGCCTCCCGGGGTGCAGAGCACCCTGCACCCCAAGCCTTGGGAATGTACATCACTACTCTGCAGTCAGCAGCAGCCAGGCTGGGGGGGTGGGTGTTTGTTCTTCCTCTGAAACCTCCTTTTTATGTCAAACCTCAAAAACAGACAAACATGAACAACAAACCAACCAACCACCACCACCTTCACTGAGCGGCCCCTGCTACAAACTCAGAATTGCCGAGTTGCATTTGAATAGTCTGACAGCCCTGGAGACTGGCGTGCACCTGATCTGGGGATAATTAGCACATGGGCATGTTCCTGCCACTGTGCCTCAGCCGAGAGGTGCAGAGCCCAGTTCCCGGGATAGATGGTAGTTCAGTACAAAGCCTTCTCCAACTGCCGTCGTTCTACTGAGACGGCCACCAGAGGAGCTAATTGTGCCGTTTGTGTGCTCATGGGCTCCTTATGGGCACCTGAGTCCCATCGACGGCACCGTCACAGTGAGGAAACAGGGTGGGAGGGAAAGTTTTCCCACCATGTTCCTAGGGCGAGAGTGTAGACAAGGGGGAGGGGGGGCACACCAGGCACTTTGGGACGTGTTTACTTTGACTCAGGTCTGTGCACTGCAGTGTGGATGCCGGAGCCCTAGGTTTGAGCATGGGTCAGAATATTTTTACCCTAGGGTTAAAATGCAGTGTAAGCGCTCAGCCAGGGTTCCCTGACACGGGTCAGATGACTTGAGTCTCACTAACCCTAGGCTTACATTGCTGTGTAGACATGCCCTATATCTTCCTGTGGGATGGGTGTTAAAACCATCTGCTCCCTCTGGCGGTCTAACACACCCTCCTAGAAGTCAATCATCAACCACATTTTGAGGGAAGAGATCACCAAGGTTCACCTCACACCCCCACGTTCCCTACCGCGGTTGTAGCCAGCAAGTCACTTCAGGGCTACACTGTGGGGGGGGGTGTCGATCTATGATACGCAGCTTCAGCTACGTGAATAACGTAGCTGAAGTCGGCGTATCGTAATCGACTTACCTGGCCATGAGGACGGCGGCGAGTCGATCGCTGCTGCTCCCCCATCGACTCTGCTTCCACCTTTCGATGAGGTGGATTTCCGGAGCTGACGGGGAGCGCTTTCGGGGATCGATTAATCGCGTCTAAACGAGACGCGAAAAATCGATCCCCGAAAGATCGATTGCTACCCGCCGATCCGGCGGGTAGTGAAGACAAGCCCTCATCAGAGAGAGTGTCCCCTGGGGAAAGAAACGGCACCATTCCAGATGCCAAGGCTGCTAGTTCAGACTGGCTGTGCACCGTGGGTTTTCAGACATGTGGTGCAAGAATTTCTTGTGATCCCCTAGTTGTTTTCATAGCGCCAACCTTGCAGAAGAAAGTGAAAACCTCAGAACTCAGTGGCTTCAGTGTTAACTTGGGGTTCATGCTGCTTGTCCAAGCATGCGTCCTGGGACACAGCTTGGGGCGGAGACCTGGAGGCGCTGCATTAGGGGTGTTTGGTTTTAGCCTAATCGCTGTTTTATCTTGAGGGGCAGAGACAAGAAAAACGTATTCCCTGAGCATTATCCCATTGTGCCTCCATGGAAGCTTAAAGCAGGGCTCAGAGTGACTCCGAGGGACCGAATGCATGAAGATTACTAGCTATACAGAGCATGTTCATGTGTGCATGTTTGGTGCTGGACTACACAGTGCTGTCTCGGTGAAGCAGTAAAGATGAGCACAACTGATTGTTCCATTAACGCCAACACAAGCTTTAGTTCAAAGGCTCTGTTGTGAAATGCAGACATCTGCTACCCCTCTCCCAGTCAATCAGCTCCTGTTGGAGCAGTCTGGAATTGTGGCCCCTCCCTCCAGCAGGACAGGCCTGGGAAGCAATTCAACTGGGCATCTGAAACCTCACGTGAGATTTAGCTTATGAAATACCTTATCTAGCGACTAATACTGCTTTAGAGGAAGTGTACATGAGATTAGAATAGGCACCTGCTTGGGAGCGGAGGTCAACAAGCTAAGTGATACTGCATCGAACCTGGTTTTCCGCAAAAGGGAAGTTATTAAAGATCCATTACAGAGGAGGTGCACTATGGATAAGCAGCGGCGATAAAACGAAAGTAGAGCTATTGCAACGTTTAAGGTTTTGTCAGCATTTCCAGTAGAGAGAGTTCTGGTTTCTATTTTCAAAGGTTTGTAACGGAGCTATAAGAATTATTGCTTATTTTATTCCAGTAACACTCAGGGCTGGTCTACACTAACCCCCCAATTCGAACTAAGATACGCAACTTCAGCTACGTGAATAACGTAGCTGAAGTCAAACTATCTTAGTTCGAATGAAAAGGTACTTACCCGGGGTCCACACGCGGCGCGCAGGCTCCCCCGTCAACTCCGCCTACTCCGTTCGTTGAGCTGGATTACCAGCGTCGACGGGGGAGCATTTCCTGGTTCGATTTATCGCGTCTAGACAAGACGCGATAAATCGAACCCAGAACATCGATCCGGCGCCTCCGACGCGACGGGTAAGTGTAGACCTACCCTCAGATGACATCCGTGGCGGCATTTAAGCACCACTGCAATGCCTAACTTTTAGGATGCGAGAAAATCCCTGGAACAATACTGCGATCCACAAAGCTGAGTTAGGTGCCTAGAGTCCCCATGCAATGAATGGGGGGGAGAGAGGTGCCTTGGGCTAGGTCTGCATAGAAGCGCTTTACAGCAGCACAGCGGCAGCTTCGCCGCTGCGGCGTAGACACCTCTGTGTGGACAAACTGGAGAAAGTCCAGAGAACAACAAAGTGATTATAGGTCTCGAAAACGTGGCCTGTGAGGGCAGATTGAAAAAAAATTGGGTTTGTTTAGTCTGGAGAAGGGGCGAGGGGGCATAACAGTCTTCAAGTACATCAAGGGTTGTTATAAAGAGGAGGAGAAGGAGAAGTTGTTCTCCTTATCCACTGAGGACAGTGTGACAGTGTCCCCATAAAACTTTATGGGGAGATGCTTATAACTATATATGTGTAACGTTTTATGCTACATGTGCCATGCAACATATCTCTGTGAAAGTTATGACCTACTGAATTTATTCCTCCTGTTTGTAGGCATGTATCATTGTTGTGGTTGTAGTTATGAACATTGGTTTTATATTTGCTGGTTTTATGCATAGCTTTTGTAAGAACATGGGACCAGGTCCAGAGGAAGGAATGTGCAAGTTGAGTACAAGTACTTAACAGACAAAAGAAGGTGCAGATCCCAATCCACATCGGGGCCCCAGTCAAGGATGCAACTGGTTAGACTGGTTAGGGCACATGGACAGGTGACTTGCCCATGTGATCCCAAAACTCCAGGGCTACTGGATCCTACGCAGGGAGAGGAAGAAAGGCTATAAAAGCCCTTGCAAGACCCTTCCATTTTGGCTTCAGCTGGCTAAAGGGAGAGGCTCTCCACCCCCCCCAAGCACATTCCTGAGGGGAACTGAACAAAGGACAAAGACACCAGAGGGTGCGGCTACTGGACCTAGGCTAATTCTACAGCCTGTAAAAAGGAAAATATCCGAATCTGGTGAGGCTTTTATCTGTGTTAACTTTGAATAGACGTAGACGTGCGTGTTTTATTTTATTTTACTAAGTAACTTGCTTTGTTCTGTCTGTCACTAATTGAACTCACTTACATCCTATTTTTTGTACTTATTAAAATCACTTTTTACTTATTAAGTTTCCTTGAGTACGAGTTAGTGCAAAGGGAGAGCAAACAGGTGTGCATACTTTCTATCTGTGAAATAGAAGGCGAACTGTTTATGAGTTTACCCTGTATAAGCTTTATACAGGGTAAAACGGATTTATTAAGGGTTTGAACCTCCCTGGAGTTGAGCAGCTGGGTGTCAAAGGCAAGAGCGCTTCCAGGGGCCTTACAGTGGTGAGTGGACTTGGTTCGGACCTGGGTCTGTGTTTGCAGCAGATCAGTGGAATCTGGCTCAAAACAGACAGGATTCGGGAGTCCCAAGCTGGAAAAGGCTTGGAAGCAGGGGCAGAAGTAGCCTTGGCACACCAGGTGGCAGCACCAAGCAGGTCTCTGTGGCCCCAACCCGTCACAGTGGCGTAGTCGAGCAGGATCTGTGCACAGCTGATTGCTTTGACGTACTGGTAGTGATTTTAAGTGAGTTTTAAGTGTGGTGGCTGGAAAACAGACAAAGTGGTTACTGGTTTGTTATTTTCTGTTTGCTTATTTCGGGTAAGGGAAGTAGGGACAGAAAAGGAAATCAAATAAGTAAGAGTGAAGATCGGGGAAGCTGGGAAAGTCTCTTAACTGAAGAGCTCCTGATCTGAGTGCAGTCCAGTTTCAGTGAACTGCAGAGGGGCGTGGCCCAGCACCAGACAGCAATAAGATGTCTGTAAGCGAGGCCACGGTAAAACTGGATCTTGCCAGACTCGAAATAACAGAGAAAGAAAACGAACATCGGAGACGAATCGAATTACGTACGCTGGAAATTAGTGCAGAGACAGAAGCCCACAAGAGAGCTGAGGAGGCCCACAAGAGAGCTATGGAAGCAGAGGAGCTGGCCCACAAGAGAGCTATGGAAGCAGAAAGAATCCGGGAGGAGGCGGCCCACAAGAGAGCTATGGAAGCAGAAAGAATCCGGGAGGAGGCGGCCCACAAGAGAGCTATGGAAGCAGAGGAGCTGGCCCACAAGAGAGCTATGGAAGCAGAAAGAATCAGGGAGGAGGCGGCCCACAAGAGAGCTATGGAGGCCCAGAAGCATGAACTGGCTGTTGCAGAGTTGAAGAGTCGCAACCCTTCAGCGTCCAGCTCCGCTTCCCCAAAAATCCCCAAATGGGAGCGTCTATGCCCCCAGTATGATGAATCCAAGGATATAGCCGAATATTTTATCACCTTCGAGAGACTGTGCTCCCTCCATGCGATCCCTGAAGATCAAAAAATGACCACCTTGATAGCCAAATTGACTGGCAGAGCTCTGGACATATTCAATAAGATGCCCATTGGGGATGCCTCCAATTATGGTAAATTTAAGGAACTGGTTTTGAAACAGTTTCAGGTTACACCTGAAACCTACAGGGTTAAATTCAGCAGCAGCCAAAAAAGCTATCAGAATGTTGGGAATCATTAAGAAAGGGATAGATAATAAGATAAAAAATATCATATTGCCCCTATATAAATCCATGGTACACCCACACCTTGAATACTGTGTGCAGATCTGGTCACTCCATCTCAAAAAAGATTTATTGGAATTGGAAAAGTTTCTGAGAAGGGCAGCAAAAATGATTAGGGGTATGGAACAGTTGCCATATGAGGAGAGATTAATAAGACTGGGACTTTTCAGCTTGAGAAAGAGACGACTAAGGGGGGATCTGATAGAGGTCTATAAAATCATGACTGTTGTGGAAAAAGTAAATAAGGAAGTGTCATTTACTCCTCATAACACAAGAACCAGGGGCCACCACATGAAATTAATAGGCAGCACGTTTAAAAACAAACGAAAGGAAGTATTTTTCACACAGTGCACAGTCAACCTGTGGAACTCCTTGCAGGAGGATGTTGTGAAGGCCAAGACTATAACAGGGTTCAAAAAATAACTAGAGAAGTTCATGGAGGATAGGGCCATGAATGTCTATTAGCCAGGATGGGCAGGGATGGTGTCCCTAGCCGCTGTTTGCCAGAAGCTGGGAATGAGAGACGACAGGGGATGGATCACTTGATGATTACTTGTTCTGTTCATTCCCTCTGGGGCACCTGGCATTGGTCACTATTGGAAGACAGGATACTGGGCTAGATGGACCTTTGGTCTGACACAGTATGGCCGTTCTTATGTTCAGGGCCATCTCAGAGCACTGGCCACCCTGTCCAATGGACAATCTCCAGCCAGAACCAACCCTCATGCCTCAAAGGAAGGAGACCAAACAGCCGCCCCCCCCCCCAAAAAAAATACCCCACTAGAATACATTTGGCAGCGGGTGGAGGGGGAATAATCCCTTCCTGACCGCTGCAGGTGACCAGCTGAAGCCTTGAAGCATCAGATTTTTAGGAATATAAGACATGAAATAGGAGGGACCCCCAGGGCAACCAAGCCCAGCCCCCTACTACCACAAGCAGCCCCATCATATAGTTACTCATAAGTTCATCAAGTGCTCTCTTAAAACTGTTAAGGTTGTTTGCCCACACTGCTCCTTGTTCTAGAGCCTCACTCCCGTGATGGTTAGAAACCTTCACCTCATTTTCACCCTCAATTTAGGATTTCTCCTGCATCCAGTTTTGTCTCACCATGGCTGTGACGGGTTGGGGTCACAGAGACCTGCTTGGTGCTGCCACCTGGTGTGCCAAGGGAACTTCTGCCCCTGCTTCCAGGCCTTTTCCAGCTTGGGACTCCCGACTCCTGTCTGTTTTGAGCCAGATTCCACTGATCTGCTGCAAACAGAGACCCAGGTCCAAACCAAGTCCACTCACAACTGTAAGGCTCCTGGAAGCGCTCTTGCCTTTGACACCCAGGTGTCCAACTCCCAAGGAGGTTCAAACCCTTAATAAATCCGTTTTACCCTGTATAAAGCTTATACAGGGCAAACTCATAAATAGTTCGCCTTCTATTTCAAAGATAGAAAGATATGCACAGCTGTTTGCCCCCCCCGCCCCGGGTACCAACTCGTACACCAGGAAACTTAATGAGTAAAAAGTGATTTTAATAAGTACAGAAAGTAGGATTTAAGTGACTCCAAGTAGTGACAGACAGAACAAAGCGAATTACTAAATAAAATAAAATAGAACACGCAGTTCTATGTCTAATCGCCCTATGTACAGCTAAAAACCTAACTAGGTCCAGTAAACAGGCTATCTTCCTTCTAGCCTGGGTCCAGCAATCACTCACCCCCCTAATGTCTTTGTCCTTTCTTCAGTCTCTTTCAGGTGTCCTTGGGGGGTGGAGAGTCTCTCTCTTTAGCCAGCTGAAGACAAAATGGAGGGGTTTCCTAGGGGTTTAAATAGATTTTCTCCTCTGGGTGGACACCCCTCCCTCCCTCTGTGTAGCATCGTTACCAAATGGAGTTGGGGTCACATGGACAAGTCACCTGTCCATGCACAACTCAGTTCCTTCTCAGACCAGCCACATTCCTGGCAAAGCTCAGCTGTGGATTGGTGTCTGCAAGTTCTATTGTCTGTTAAGTGCTTCTTGATTGGGCACTTAACCTACACATTCCTTTCTCAAGAAATACAACCAATATCCGTAACTTCAACTACAACAATGATACATGCATATAAACGGGAGGAATAAATTCAGTAGGTCATAACTTTCACAGAGATATGGTACATGGCACATGTAGCATAAAACATAGTCCAGTTACATCATGTATACATTTATAAACATCTCCCCATAAAGTTTTATGGGGTACACCGTCACAATAGCTATCTCCTGGAGGAGCCAAAATGCATCCCCTTCGATGCCCCATATGTGTCTCCTGAGAAGCAAGTAGGTCACTCTTGAGTAACATAGAATCACAGGACTGGAGGGGACTTCGAGAGGTCTTCTAGTCCAGTCCCCTGCATGAACTCCACTCCAACACTTGCAGCTTGCTGGTGCCAACATCCTGAACTCCAACCATCAGATTGAGAGCCCAGGTCTGTACCACTAGCGCTATGCTCCAGCTATCAATCCAGCATGGTCTTTACGTCTGCCAGCAAGACAGAGTCATTTCCAGCTTTGGATCAAGGCCTAGGAAAGGTTTTCTGGTTGGGGGGGGGGGGGGTTGTTTCTTAGTCACTCCATGGAATGGAGAGAGCGTTGGCTGCAAGAGAAGGCCCGATAGCCGCAGGGGGTTAATATTCCCTAGGCCAGAGGACTTTGACCCATGTGCACATTACTAAAAAGTCAGTGCACTTTTCAGACTCTCACTGTACAGCCATACCTCAGTGCACATTTACTGACCGGATTCTAGACACCACACATAAACGCACCCTCCTAAAGCATTCATTTGTCTGCCAGCCTGGAAAATGCCCCCCTTCCGAGCATTACAGACACGACCACAACAAGACGGGATTGCCGGTGTTTCGAAGGGAAAGAATCACCAGGGTTGGAAGGGACCTTAGGAGGTCATCTAGTCCAACCCCCTGCTCAAAGCAGGACCAATCCCCAATTTTTGCCCCAAAACCCTAAATGGCCCCCTCAAGGATTGAACTCAGATCCCTGGGTTTAGCAGGCCCACGCTCAAACCACTGTCCCACCACGCTGTTGTCTGCAGTCCCTTGAACACTGAGCATCATCATGCTAATGAACACGTGGCCTGGGACACACTAGGACACAGTTTAATAAGTGACGGCCCTCTGAGCATCTGAAACCAAGCCTTCTTTACAATGCAACTAGAAGCTCAATTCAACAGCAGCTTCTCTGGGCAGCATTGTACGTATTCCTGGGAAACATTTGCAACGAGGTGAATATGGTCTTTCCCCCGGCCCCCATGAAACTCTGTCTGAGTCACCTGGAAGTGACTGACCTGAAAACTGAGGGGTAGGTTTGGGTACTGGGATCGGGCCAGATTCTCACTGACACCAAGGCCCTGTCACATCACTCTAGCAGCACAAAGGAGCGTGGAAGTGGGGGCCACTATAATTTTATCCCACTCATTGGCCAGGGCACAACCCTAGGACGTGGCAGCCCCAGGCTCAAGACTCTCCCAAAGACGCCACGTGTGACCTTGGGCAAGTCACTTGGCCTCTCTGTGCCTTGGGTCCCATCTGTAAAATGGCCCTGCCTCGCAGGGGTGTGTAGGGATACATACAGTGCCCATTGAGGGGCACTGTTTACTCTATAAGTCCCACTGGTTTCTCAGAGAGCAATGAGGGTACAGGTATGGAGGCTCCCTGTGAGCACCATGCCAGTCAGTGTCCATGGGACTGAAGCGTAGGCTGGTTGAGAACAGTCTCCAGATGGGTCGGTCCAGTATCACCGCCATCTAGAGACTAGGGGGTCATTTGCTTTTTTGTGATCATGCTATTCAGGAGTAACTCCATCAACTTCCCTGGAGTCCCTCCAGATTCCCACAGCTACCCTTGACCCAGCCACACAAGTCATAAATATCCCCAGATGCCACCCAACATCCACACCACTTCGGAGCTGGAAAACATGCCAACCGTATCCAAGTTTGAAACTAAATGGAGGCTGCTCAGGCAGACAGGGATAAGAGCCGGTAAAGGACTAATGGACTGAATTTGTGCAGCCAACAAATCCCAGAAATGGGAGTTAGAATTCTGTAGCCCCAGAGAAGGTGGGTGGACATCAGAAAAGCTTATGCCCCATTTCCTCCCTTTTGTGGAGAAGACACACGTGGTAAATCAATCATACTTCTTCTGTGCACCAGTTATCTGTCACTAACAAATGAACCCCAACCTGCAGGCAGATCTGTGCCATCACACTCAGGTTTTCTCTGACTGTGTTTGGATCCAGGATTTCTGGTCACATGTTCACACCAGCCTGCCAAATGCCTTCCACGTACCCGGACAACAATCCAGGTTAGGGTATTCTGAGAAATGCCCCATCACAACCTGCCGCGCAAAGCAAAGTAACAGTCAGCCAATGGTGGCCATGACTCACAAAAACAAATCCTTTTATTAGGACATGGCTAGATAAAGCATATGGAGCTGTGGAAGAGATTGCACCTTGAATCACAAATCCCAGGCCTGGCTTAAGTCAAGCTGGATTTTAACAAAGCCACTACTGGCAACATACAAAAGAACACAACACAATCTTGGACCTGAACTAAGCATACCAAGCAGCAATAGAGATTCTGGCCCTCCGGGGAAGCATGATGTACCAGGAACACATCTGAAGTGCATATTCATGTAGAACAATGCCACACCAAGGCCTGGACACAGACTGATTCCAATTCATGTCTGCTATCCTTGTTTACATGTTGATTTGCTGCATCAAGTACTGGCTTGACTTCCTACCATGAGGGCAGCTATGAACGCCATATCCCTGGGTTATTTCCTGCTTACAGCATTTATATGGATAAATGTGTTTGAAGCAATGATCATAGAATCATAGAATCTCAGGGTTGGAAGGGACCTCAGGAGGTCATCTAGTCCAACCCCCTGCTCAAAGCAGGACCAACCCCAACTAAATCATCCCAGCCAGGGCTTTGTCAAGCCTGAACTTAAAAACCTCTAAGGAAGGAGATTCCACCACCTCCCTAGGTAACCCATTCCAGTGCTTCACCACCCAACTAGTGAAAAAGTTTTTCCTAATATCCAACCTAAACCTCCCCCTCTGCAACTTGAGACCATTACTCCTTGTTCTGTCATCTTCTCCCACTGAGAACAGTCTAGATCCATCCTCTTTGGAACCCCCTTTCAGGTAGTTGAAAGCAGCTAGCAAATCCCCCCTCATTCTTCTCTTCTGCAGGCTAAACAATCCCAGTTCCCTCAGCTTCTCCTCATAAGTCATGTGCTCCAGCCCCCTAATCATTTTGGTTGCCCTCCGCTGGACTCTTTCCAATTTATCCACATCCTTCTTGTAGTGTGGGGCCCAAAACTGGACACAGTACTCCAAATGAGGCCTCACCAGTGCCAAATAGAGGGGAATAATCACATCCCTCGATCTGCTGGAAATGCCCCTACTTATACAGCCCAAAATGCCATTAGCCTTCTTGGCAACAAGGGCACACTGTTGACTCATATTCAGCTTTTCATCCACTGTAACCCCTAGGTCCTTTTCATAGAATCATAGAATATCAGGGTTGGAAGGGACCTTAGTAGGTCATCTAGTCCAACCCCCTGCTCAAAGCAGGCCCAATCCCCAATTTTTGCCCCAGATCCCCAAATGGCCCCCTCAAGGATTGAACTCACAACCCTGGGTTTAGCAGGCCAATGCTCAAACCACTGAGCTATCCCTATTTCTGCAGAACTGCTGCCCAACCATTCGGTCCCTAGTCTGTAGCAGTGCATGGGATTCTTCCGCCCTAAGTGCAGGACTCTGCACTTGTCCTTGTTGAACCTCATCAGATTTCTTTTGGCCCAATCCTCTAATTTGTCTAGGTCCCTCTGTATCCTATCCCTACCCTCCAGCATATCAACCACTCCTCCCAGTTTAGTGTCATCTGCAAACTTGCTAAGGGTGCAGTCCACACCATCTTCCAGGTCGTTGATGAAGATATTGAACAAAACCGGCCCCAGCACCGACCCTTGGGGCACTCCACTTGATGCCAACTAGACATGGAGCCATTGATCACTACCTGTTGAGCACGACCATCCAGCCAGTTTTCTATCCACCTTACCGTCCATTCATCCAGCCCATACTTCTTTAACTTGCTGGCAAGAACACTGTGGGAGACTGTATCAAAAGCTTTGCTAAAGTCAAGAAATAGCACATCCACTGCTTTCCCCTCATCCACAGAGCCAGTTATCTCATCATAGAAGGCAATTAGATTAGTCAGGCATGACTTGCCCTTGGTGACTCCATGCTGACTGTTCCTGATCACTTTCCCCTCCTTTAAGTGGTTCAGAATTGATTCCTTGAGGACCTGTTCCATGATTTTTCCAGGGACTGAGGTGAGACTGACTGGCCTGTAGTTCCCCAGACCTTCCTTCTTCCCTTTTTTAAAGATTGGCACAACATTTGCTTTTTTCCAGTCATCCGGGACCTCCCCCGATTGCCATGATTTGTCAAAGATAATGGCCAATGGCTCCGCAATCACATCGGCCAACTCCTTTAGCACCCTCAGATGCAGTGCATCCGGCCCCATGGACTTGTGCTCGTCCAGCTTTTCTAAATAGTCCCGAACTACTTCTTTCTCTACAGAGGTCTGGTCACCTCCTCCCCATACCGTGCTGCGGAGTGCAGCCGCCTGGGAGCTGACCTTGTCTGTGAAGACAGAGGCAAAAAAAGCATTGAGTACACTAGCTTTTTCCACATCCTCTGTCATTAGGTTCCCTCCCTCATTCAGCAAGGAGCCCACACTTTCCTTGACTTTCTTCTTGTTGCTAACATACCTGAAGAAACCCTTCTTGTTACTCCTAACATCTCCGGCTAGCTGCAACTCCAAGTGTGATTTGGCCTTCCTAATTTCACTCCTGCATGCCTGAACAATATTTTTATAATCCTCCCTAGTCATTTGTCCAATCTTCCACTTCTTGTAAGCTGCTTTTTTGTGTTTAAGATGAGCAAGGATTTCACTGTTAAGCCAAGCTGGTCGCCTGCCATATTTACTTTTCTTTCTACACATCGGGATGGTTTGTTCCTGCAACCTCAATAAGGATTTTTTAAAATACAGCCAGCTTTCCTCGACTCCTTTCCCCCTCATGTTATTCTCCCAGGGGACTTTGACTCCCTCAGGGAACTGATGGGCAAAGTCTGCTTTTCTGAAGTCCAGGGTCTCTGTTCTACTGCTCTCCTTTCTTCCTTGTGTCAGGATCCTGAACTCAACCATCTCATGGTCACTGCCTCCCAGGTTCCCATCCACTATTGCTTCCTCTACTATTTCTTCCCTGTTTGTGAGCAGCAGGTCAAGAAGAGCTTTTCCCCTAGTTGGTTTCTCCAGCACGTGCACCAGGAAATTGTCCCCTACACTTTCCAAAATCTTCCTGGATTGTCTGTGCACCGCTGTATTGCTCTCCCAGCAGATATCGGGGTGATTGAAGTCACCCATGAGAACCAGGGCCTGTGATCTAGTAACTTCTGTTAGTTGCTGGAAGAAAGCCTCATCCACCTTGTCCCCCTGGTCTGGTGGTCTGTAGCAGACTCCCACCACGACATTACCCTTCTAAATTTAATCCAGAGACTCTCAGGTTTTTCTGCAGTTTCATACTGGAGCTCTGAGCAGTCATACTGCTCTCTTACATACAACGCAACTCCCCCACCTTTTCTGCCCTGCCTATCCTTCCTGAACAGTTTATAGCCATCCATGACAGTACTCCAATCGTGTGAGTTATCCCACCAAGTCTCTGTTATTCCAATTACATCATAATTCCTTGACTGTGCCAGGACTTCCAGTTCTCCCTGCTTGTTCCCCAGGCTTCTTGCATTTGTATATAGGCATTTAAGATAACTCACCGATCGTCCTGCTGTCCCAGTATGGGGCAGGAGTCCTCCCCTCTTGCACCAACTCCGCTGGGCTGGACATTGTGTGCGGATGCCAGACTCTCCCCTCCCAAAACAAGTCCTCTACTCTCAGCTCACCCATGGTCAGAGATCCCGTGGCGGCAGGGCTGGTGCAAGGATATTTTGCGCCCTAGGCGAAACTTTCACCTTGCGCCCCCCGCCCCTGGCCCCGCCCCAGCTCTGCCCCTGGTCCCACCCCCCATTCCAACCCCTTCCTCAAATCCCCGCCTCCTCCGACGGACGCACCGCATTTCCCCTCCACACCCTCCCTCCCAGGCTTGCCGCACACCAGCCTGGGAGGGAGGGGGGAGAAGCGGAGTGGCAGCGTGTGGGAGGCGAGCTAGGCTGGGGGGCCGGCGGGGACCTGCCGGTGGGTGCTCTGCACCACCCCCAGCTCACCTCCACTTCCTACGGCCCTCCCCACGCCCCCCCAGCTCACCTCCACCTCCTCCCCCGAGCGCGCCGCCGCTCTGCTTCTCCCCCCTCCCTCCCAGGCTTGCTGCACGTGAAACAGCTGATTCGTGGCAAGCCTTGGGGGGGACTGGGGGAGAAGTAGAGCGGCGGCGGTGCTGGGAGAGGGAGTCTGAGGGCCGCACGTGTCTGCATGCCGTGGGCAGCCCAGCCCAGGAACGCTGTAAAAAAAATAGGGGGCACTGCTTTTTGGCGCCCCCAAATCTTGGCACCCTAGGTGACTGCCTAGTTTGCCTGGTGGTTGCACCGGCCCTGCGTGGTGGTGAGAGGAAACGCTACAGAGACACACTGAATGCCTATCTTAAGAAAATTGATGGGGACATCACACGCTTGGGTGCCACATCCTCCATCAGGCAGTGGGCCCCTTGCAGCAGAAGAGCCTTACCCCTCCCAGCGGAAAAGAGAGAGAAGGAAAGAACTTTCTCCCCGCAGGCAGCTGACCTGCCAGGAAACCTCTGTGGGCAGGTCTGTGGTTCCAGGATCAGACTCCTGAGTCATCTCAGGACCCCTAGGTAAATCTATGGTAGAGATCATCCTCAAATCGAGGGATCACTGATGAATAAAGGCGGTGTACATTTCATTTAAAAAATCACACCCAACAAAGATTTTGCTTAGATGAAAAAAAAAAGTTGTGTTTTTTTTAAAAAGTTGACTAGCCTGATGCTAGAAAATATGTAAAACTGGGAACCACAAAGAGCTGAGATGATGTTCAGTGTTAGGCGGAGAGAGTGTTATGCATCATTTATTTTATTTCTTCTGCAAGCTGTTAAGCATGAAAACCCCGTGAAAAGGATACCAAGTGCACCCGTTAGCAGCTGTGAATGATAGATGTATTATTGCAATGATGTTGGTGATTACGTGGTGGCTTTAAAATACAGAGACACTGTTTTAGGTACCTAAAGGGACACATTCATTTTAAAAGTCAAACATCTGAAACATGTTGGGGTTTGTTTGTTTTTACCAGTTACTGTTACAACTAGCACCTAAAGATCACTGTTACTGAAAGGAGGGGGAAGGGTATTTCCAGTTTATTTTGGACAGGTGAGAGCATTGTGTGTAGAGTCAATTTCACTCATTCCCTGGAATGGTCAGTTTTCATCATTGTTGTGGGTCTGTCACACAGCAAACAGTGCAGAGGAAAATAGTGCAAATAAAAAAAAAAAGAATGATTGCAAACCCCACAAGCTGGAGGGAGAGACAGGGGCCGGTGTAGTATTTGACGTTACTTTTCATTCATTTTATTTTTCCAACTAAGTGGAATTCCAGCTGGGTGTATGTCCCTTTGAACTCTAATCATTTCTATGGTAATACACCACAGTACTGTGCCTGACCCCAGGAAAGGTCAGATGCAGTGCAGAGGGTTTATTAGGCATTTTACACTAGGTGATGTGCTCATGTGGCCAGTTCTTCCCTGGAGCCAGATTTTGTCACATAAATGATATTGTCGTGGAAAGCAGACATAACAAGATGCGATGGGCGGGCCACACAGCACGGCTCACGGATAACAGGTGGACCGCAATCATTGCTGAGTGGTACCCGCGAGAACAGAAAAGACCCCCCGGTCGGCCTCCAAGAAGATGGGAAGATGACATCGTTAAACGTTTCGGACGAACGTGGAGAAGAAAGGCAAGAGTGCGAGAAGAATGGCAGACGTGTTGTGATCGGCGCAGTCTTAACGACAGCTGAAGTCCGATCGATCCAGGTGATCCAGGTGAAATGAAAGCACCCCAACAGTAAACAATGCCATCAAAACATTCAACTCCCAACAAATGTGTCTTTGTCCATAGGCCTCAGCTGCAGGTTTGTAATAAACACAAGGCTAATTGTAAAAGTGACTCTTTAAAGGATTCTCCCCTGTTGTGTTCTCCTTTTACCTCTTCTGAGCCTGATAGGAACAAGAGACAGCAGCAGAGTTTCATACCCCTGGCGAGATTCCTCAGTCGCTCTGCAAGGCCAGTCTAATGCCTCCATGCACACCCCTGACAACATCCTATCCCAGACTGAAAGTAGGGGTAAGCAACCTATCCTCTGAAGTGTCTACCCAATTGTTCCTGCTGACACCTATGGGAACTGCTGGGCCCTCAGCCCCTCCGGGGGAAAAAAAAAAAGGCAACTTATTTAGGCACCTAAATATGATCTGCAGGCCTAACAAGCTAACCTTGGGGCAGATCTGCACCAGCAAACTGAACCATTCCCTGGTAACTTAGCTGGTGCTCTTCTGTAAACAGCAATGCCGTACTGTGTACCCACTAGCATTCCCTTTCGGGTGTGGGGGCTCTGTCCTCAAGCCACACACTCTAGCCAGCGAGGGCATGGCCCTGACCTCTTGTACGGATCTCATGCTTCCTGACACAGCAATGGCTTAAGGGAGGTGTCAAAAGGCCTCCTGGAAGTCCTTCAGACCTGTAGGAGAAGGAGTCAGACTCTTAGCTCCTTGAGAATCAGCCGTTTCCATGGCATAGTCTCAAACCAGAGGCCAGCAGGCTGCTTAGAGCAGGCAGACAGGGAGCTTTGGGAGCTCCTAAAGCACAATCCGAGTGTCTTGGGAGGCGGTGGTGGAAGGTGCCAGCCAGAGACCAGGCCCAGCAGTGCATGGAATTCATGCTGCGAGGCTCACCACCTCCTGCATCAGCCCTGGTGTAAGGGGCTCCATGCGCTGCTGCTAGGTTAAGTTGACGGGTGGGGCTCCAGGCCCACAACCAGGGGGGTTGGAACAATTTGTATAGTGGGGGGTCTGAGAGCCATTGAACCAAGCTGTAAATCCAGTACATGAAGGAAACCACTTCAAGCCAGAGGGTGCGGCAGGACCCCCCGCACCGCTAGTTCCAGCACCTGTGCCCACAACCGCAGACAGCTGGGGGAGAGTTGTTCTGGTGACTGGGGCAGGGTGGCCAGCGCTGGCTGGACATAGTCCTGGAGGTGTCAACACCAGGACGATCTTCAGTTCCTGAAGACTCCCACGGATGGCATGGTAATCCCACGGGGAAACACACACTCCATCTAAGCCCGGTGCAGGGGGGGCTGGAAGGCCGTGGTAGGTGCTGTTGTACATGGCAACGCCGAGCGTTGCAGGGACGAGTGACCGAGGTGGCCCGAGGGCCAGGGCTCAGCACGCCTTCGCAGGGTTCCAGCAGGATGGAAGCGACCACGTCACGACAGTGCAGTCAGCAAGGTCCGCCTGTTATCCCCGGCGTAACAGCCAGGATGACAGGCCAGGAGTCCAGCATGCCACGCAGCGAGGCAGAGCCTGGCCGAGCCGCTGAGGCTGTGACTGGGTCAGTGCTGGAAACACAGAGGAAGGCAGTTCAGGGCCCACTCAAGTCCCCTGTGGCTCCACCCTCTCCCTGGCTTTGCTTCAGTTTGGGATGGAGAGAGCAGGTGTTTCCTGCTGGGGGTCTCCCCCTGCATCCCTCTGGCCAGGCCGGGGTCTCCCTCCCTGGTTAAGCTCCGATTGCCTGGTGGGACGTGCCCTGATGCAGACACCCCAACTCCAAGCTGCTGCCACAAGGCCCGGATCCTCCAAGGTACCAAGGCATCTGCCTTCCATCGACGTCACAGGGGGCTGGTGTCTCGTGCCCATGAGGAGCTGGGCCAGAGCTACCGTTCCTCAAACCTCAGCTTTCAATTGGGACACGGAGGCCCTCCCCGAATCCCTTCTCCCACGGGCGAGCTCGAGCAGAGAGGCTGTGCAGCTGACTTCAGGGTCAGTGCCCCAGTGAAAACCCAATGGCTCATTCAGATATAGGCCTGACGGGCTTTGCCCTCCCATATCTCCCAGCTCCTTCCCCCACGCAGAGCGCCAGCCCCAGGACAGCATCCCATCGTCCAGTGCCCCCTTGGCCGGCATGGGCAGCAACATGGGATAGCGACCAAGGGGAGTGAAGTCTCTAAATCCCTTTAAGAATCTGGGCCAAAATGCCTGAAAACAGACTTCTCCTTCCCTCCCCCTTGAAGGCCAGTTTGAAACCAATGAGTCACTACACCACCAAGCTGGGTGCTGGAGAAGACTGCTTCCTTCCTGCCTTCTCAGAGGGTCTAATCCAGAGCCCGCACGAGGCTCCCACTAACATGAAACCCAGACACATGTAGCCACATATTCCTCCCAGGGCCCAGACCCACACAGCACCATGTTCATTTGCCAGCAGGAGGAACTAGGTTTGACAGGCAAGCTAATTCCCGACACAAATCCAGCCTGCTGGCCCTTCCCAGGGATTCTCTTGCCTGTCCTGATTTGCCATCGCTGCTCTAGATCACAGTTCAAAAAGTTATTGGTACCTTTGCAACATGAGAGATTGGAACAAATGCAAAGGTGCCAGAGGGCTGGTTGCTGTATGCTCCCCTCTTATATTTGAGAGCAAAAGAGCCCTCAGAAATATGGCAGTTGCAAGTAAAAATACACAGATTTAAGGACAGGCTACAAGCAGGATGGACATTCAAAACAATAGCTCAGCTGGAGGTTAAAACCGACCATGGCTGCGTCACAGAAGAGACCTGTAATGAAAATTGTTGCTGTCTACACTAGCACATGTACGTAAAACGTTCAGTGGTTGTGGTGTGAAAAAAACCACACACACCCCCGACCGACAGAAGTTACACTGACCTTCACACCGGTGTGGACAGTGCTGTGTCGGCGGGAGAGTTTCTCCCACCGTCTCTTGCAGAGGCAGGAGTTAAGCCAACGGGAGAGCGCTCTCCCATCAGCTAGAGTGCGGTCGTGTAGATGTAGCCTCCAAATGAACGTTTCCTCCTGATCCTGGACTCACTCCTGCAGGAATGCAGCACTCTGACCCCAACCCAGCAGAGTTTTTTTAAAACCGTGTGCTTAGCTTTAAACGTGCGAGTTCCAGTGAGCTCAATGGGCACAGTCAGGTGAGTGCACTTTTGCAAGTCAGACCCATGCCTAAATATATATTAAGGAGTCTAAGCTTGGGCACCAGTTCATGAAAACCATGATCGGTATTATGTATTCATCACCAAAAGGTTTGATTCCCTGTTTTAATTGCACCACTCAGCGCGGCCTTAACGATGGAGCTGGAACGGCTCCTTCATGAGAGGCTGCCTCCGCTTGAAAATTCAAGTTTCCACCGTGTTTCCGTGAATGGATTCATACCATCCTATAGAAGTAGGCTTGAGAGGATTAGATCATTAATAAGAGTCAATAAATGTTGATTTCACCTCACACAAACAGACAAAAATATTTCCATTGAAAAGTGATTGAAATTTACAGATAGGCAGAAAAGGCAATGCTGCTTGGAAACTTATTACAGTCTGAATTAAAGATATTTACTTTGTGTACATTGACAATTTGTGTTTAATACTTATAAAGCTTTAACGTTCTGAATCTCGAGGAGGGGAGGGATAGCTCAGTGGTTTGAGCATTGGCCTGCTAAACCCAGGGTTGTGAGTTCAATCCTTGAGGGGGCCATTTGGGGATCTGGGGCAAAAATTGGGGATTGGTCCTGCTTTGAGCAGGGGGTTGGACTAGATGACCTCCTAAGGCCCCTTCCAACCCTGATATTCTATGATTCGACATCTCCTGCCATGAAAATTGTCTGACCCACATAATTTCCCACAACTGTAAAAATTTACATTGATAAAAATAAAATAAAAAAGCTTAAAAGCCAAACATTGATATTATCTCTCAAAAAGAAAACACTGAATTAAGCTTATGCCCAAATAAATGTGTTAGTCTCTATGGTGTCACAAGTAGCCTCATTCTTTTTGCTATTAGCTGTGAATAGACACATCTAGACACCATACTGCCCTCTAGTGGTCATTGTGGAAAAAGTAGCTTGATCCTAGCTAAATTAAAGGACATTGTGAACAAAAACCACATCACAGTGACAGATATCTGGGAGTCAGTATCTTTCCCCTGTTTTCACTTCATTTTTTTTGCACATGTGGCTGCACTTCATGTACAGATTTTCAAAGGGGATTTGGGTAACTAAGCATCATATTTTCAGGGGCAGCTAAGGTCCAGCCGCTTAATGGTACCTAAAATCCCAACTCCCACAGATTTCAGCACCTAAATACCTCTGATGATCTGGGCCTAGGTGACTTAGAAGCCTAAGCCCTTTGGATTTAGGATTGCACACCAGCTGCTAAGTGCCTAAGCCACTTTTGAAAATGAGACTTGGGAGCCTCTAAATCACATAGGATACATTTTTCAAAAGTACCTAACTCCCCTAGTCTCCTTTGAAAATCCCAACCTTTGCCAAAGCCAGTTGCACTCTTTCCCAAATCAGGCACCGTGCACCACTGAGGGCAATCAGATGGTTGCCATAGACGGCAGTGGGTGCAGATCCAGGCCTATCCATTATATTTTTCCCAGGTGGATCGTTCACACAACCGCAACAGAGAAGAATGTCATAGTATAGGAAAACGAAAATAAGAAAGAAAAACTTGTAGCACCTTAGAGACTAACAAATTTATTTCAGCATAAGCTTTCGTGGGTTAATACCCACTTCATCGGATGCATGGAATGAAATACACTGTAGACAGATATTTATACAGTCAGAGAAACATGATAAGGTCCAGGTGTATAGACCAATCTTAAGAGGCTAATTAGTTGAGAGGAAACATGACAGCAGGGGAAGAAAAAACTTTTGAAGTGATAAACAAGATGGTCACACAGGTGTGAATGAGGATCGTTAACTTAAGGGAAATAGATTCAATTAACATAATGGCCGAGCCATTCCAAATCTCGATTTAATCCGGAGGCAACGCAATCTAGTTTGCATATCAATTCGAGTTCAATAGTTTCTCTTTGAAGTCTGCTTTTGGAGTTAATCTGTCGCAACACTGCTATCCTCAAGTCTGTCACTGAGTGATCAGGGAGGTTGAAGTGTTCTCCTACTGGTTTTTGAATGTTATGATTCCTGATGTCAGATTTATGTCCATTTATTCTTTTGCGTAGAGACTGTCCGGTTTGGCCAATGTACATGGCAGAGGGGCATTGCTGGCACATGATGGCATATATCACATTGGTAGATGTGCAGGTGAATGAGCCCCTGATGGCGTGGCGGATGTGATTAGGCCCTGTGATGGTATCACTTGAATCGATATGTTGACAGAGTTGGCATCGGGCTTTGTTCCAAGGATAGGTTCCTGGGTTGGTGTTTTTGTGGTATGGTGTGTGGTTGCTGGTGAGTATTTGCTTCAGGTTGGGGGGCTGTCTGTAAGCAAGGATTGGTCTGTCCCCCAAGATCTGTGAGAGTGAGGGATCATCTTTTAGGATAGGTTGTAGATCTTTGATGATGCGCTGGAGAGGTTTTAGTTGGGGGCTAAAGGTGACGGCTAGTGGTGTTCTGTAATTTTCTTTTTTGGGCCTGTCTTGTAGTAGGTGACTCCTGGGTACTCTTTTGGCCCTGTCGATCTGTTTTTTCACTTCAGCAGGTGGGTATTGTAGTTGTAAGAATGCTTGATAGAGATCTTGTAGGTGTTTGTCTCTGTCTGAGGGATTGGAGCAAATGCGGTTGTATCTTAGAGCTTGGCTGTATAGTATAGGAAGATGCTCATCAACTCATCTTGAGCAGGAAGAGCCAGGGCAGCATCTGAGCCTTATTTGTTTTAAATGCGAGAGAGACAAGGGAGGTGAGGTAGTCTCTTATTGGACCACCTTCTGCTGGCGAGAGAGACGAGCTCTCATGCTCCAGAGCTCTTCGTCAGGTCCGACTCTTAAAATTCTTTCACCTGTGGAAGAGTTGACAGGGCCACTTCAGAGTCCAAGGCCATAGTCTGCACTGGAAAACACCCAAGAGGGCTTGCAGCAGTAAACGCACCTCGCTCCCCTGTAGAGCTTTCCATCAGCAGGTCTGAACGCACTTTACAAAGGTCAGTAGCATTATCCCCATTTTACAGATGGGGAAACTGAGGCATGGAGAGGGGAAGCAATTTACCCAAGGTTACACAACTGGTCACGAGCAGAGTCAGGAATAGACCCCAGACCTCAAGAGTCTCAGTCCAGGGCTCTATCTGCTCCAGGAGATTCTTATTCTCCCCAAGGCAGAAAAGCAGTGCCCGTCTAGTCTTTGCTCAGACACCTCCACACCGGGGCCTAGATCCCCAGCATCTAGGCCAGAGGTGGGCAAACTACAACCCGCGGGCCACAGCCGCGGGACCGTCCTGCCCGGTCCTTGAGCTCCCAGCTGGGAGGCTAGACCCCGGCCCCTCCCCTGCAGCTCCCCCTCCTTGGATAAGGGGCAGGGGATCCCAGGGACAGTCAGAGGATGGGGAGCAAGGGGTGGTTGGATGGGACAGGGGTTTGGGGGGAGCGGTCAGGGGACGGGGGGGTTGGATAGGCATGGGAGTCCTGGGGGGCCTGTCAGGGGGCGAGGGTGTGGATAGGGGTCGGGGCAGTCTGGGGATGGGGGGGTTGGATAAGGGGTGGGGTCCCGGTGGGGCAGTTGGGGCAGGGGGTCCCGGGAGGAGGCGGTCATGGGACAGGAAGTGGGAGGGGGCGGGGCCACGCTGTTTGGGGAGGCACAGCCTTCCCTACCTGGCCCTCCATACAGTTTCACAACCCCGATGTGGCCCTCGGGCCAAAAAGTTTGCCCACCCCTGGTCTAGGCCATAGGCGCCGACTCGGTGGATGCTCCGGGGCTGGAGCACCCAAGGGAAAAAAGAAAGGTTGGTTCTGAGCACCTGCTGGCAGCCCACCAATCAGCTCCTCCCCCTCCCCCCAGCACCTCCCACCTGCTGTGATCAGCTGTTCCATGGCGTGCAGGCGGCACTGAGAGGGAAGGGGAGAGCGCGGCCAGGGCACGCTGAGGGGAGGGGGCAGAGTGGGACGGGAAGCGGCAGGGCCTTGGGGGAAAGGGTGGAGTGGGGGCGGAGCCTGGGGCAGAGCAGGGGTCAAGCATCCCCCTGGCACATTAGAAAAGCCTCTGATCTGGGCAATTCCAGACCCACACGTCAATTGCTCAAATAATTATATTGAACAGCAGCATTGCCACGGCCCCTTTCCAGGGTGCGAGGTATTTTGTAAAGGCTCCACTTTCTGGAGCCAACGGTGCTGGGCAGGGGCCTCCTCGGACAGCATGAGAGATCCCTGCTGAATGGTTTTCAGCTCAGAGACATCGGTGCCAACCCCACACAGCGGAGCAGTGTGTGGATTTGGACAGACCTTACAGCCAGGAAGAGACACAGGTAGGAATGAGGAACCAGACAGACGGAATACACAGTTTTCTGCTCTGTGACAAACGTCATATTGCTTTCATTCTTTGCATTAATCTACTGGAGCAATACATGGGCAGGCAACGCCGTGGAGGTCACTGGCACCAACATGTGGGGACCTGACGTGTCTGTGACATGTCCCTCTGAAGTCAGTCATGCCACGTGCTGGTCAGCCCCTAGCACAGTCAAACAGGCAGCTGGCAGGGAGCCTTCAGTGTCCCCGAGGGGCACGCCACATGCCAAGAAACACCACAGGCCTTCCTGCAGAATTTCAAAGCCGTCTCTTATTAGGTGTATATACAGCCCCAAGCACAAGGGGTCCTGACCTCAGCTGAAACCTCTGGATGTCACTGCAATACAAATGCTAAACAGCCTTTCCTTCTCACAACACTCCCAAGAGTGTTATTGGGGGAGGGATAGCTCAGTGGCTTGAGCATTGACCTGCTAAACCCAGGGTTATGAGTTCAGTCCTTGAGGGGGCCATTTAGGGATCTGGGGCAAAAATTGGGGATTGGTCCTGCTTTGAGCAGAGGGTTGAACTAGATGACCTCCTAAGGTCCCTTCCAACCCTGATATTCTATGAGAGGTACAGAAGACATGTCCCCATTTTACAGATGGGCAAGCTGAGTCACAGAACAGCTCCACAGTCCGCTTTTCTGCCATCCTGCTGCTTTAAGGCTCAGTCAGGAAACAATTCCCAAAGTTATACTATGGAGTGAACTGCTGCCATGTAAGTTAGCGGGCAGATTTCCTGTGGGGTATTAAATAACAGTGTTTACAGCACCTGGCTGAGGTTACAACTTAAGCCTGGATGTGTAACAAATATGCCAAGTAACTCCTGTCCACTGAGTAACCCAAGCTGGGCATTAGTGGGTTATTCACTCATCCTCTTCCTAAGTGAAACCTGACCCTATCAGAGCAGCTGCTAAGGACTCTGGAAAGAGGCATCGCTTGGAGCGGTTCTCCAGTGGACTATAAACCTGAGCCTTGGAAAGATAAAGAACTCTTCCCCCAAGAGCCTCCTCGTGGGGAGGCAAAACAGGACACTGTGCAACCAGATCCTCAGCATAACTCCACCACACTCAGACAGAGCTGAACCCCCAACACCAACCCAAGTGTTCCAGTGGATTCTCAGATCTCTCCGTGGATCTGGATGTTTGGGGAAGGTTTGACACCAGAGGAGGAAGTTTCCTTCTAGGACTAGAATTTTCAGTGTTCCAAATGGAAACTCGTCCCTCTGCCCTCTTCGGCCCCGGGCCCCAGCAAATCTAAGCCAGCCCTAGTGACCCTAATGAAACAGGGTCATGACCCACAGTTTGAGACTCGCTGAAGACTATCTGTAAAGATGGGCCACTATGACGTTCCATGGGAACGGGGCATTTCTCTCCTGAGCAGTAACTCGATGGAGTCCCATTTCGATGGGCACCTGCAGAGTCTGGGTCAGTTTTAACATGCTAATCACTGAGGGGAAAAGGGCCGTGGTCTTGAGAGGCCCTTGAGCACGTGCAAGTGTTACGTGCTTGGCTGGATCAGGGCTCCTCTGAACTGGGATTTTTAAAATCCCTAGAGCAGCGCTGGCCAAGCGAGCAGGGGAACAAGCGGTACCAGCCAGCGTAACAGATCCCACTGCCAGGGAATGGAGCCGACACACCAGATCGGACAGACACGAATGGAGTCAGCCATGCCCTCCACAGCCACAGAGTCTCTCCTCCCCTGTACAGACTCAACGTTAAAATGGGTCACGCTTGTCCTGTTGGGGGTCTACAGAGCAGCACAAATTAATTAGCCTGGGCCACGTTATTTGCTGGCCCAGCTACGGCCAAGTCAAGCCCATTAGAGACCTCGGCAGCACGTGTCGGGGTAAGAACCGCATTTGGCGGACTCTCTCCCAGCGACTCTGCCTGCTCACGCTGTGCATTTGTCCCAGGGTAGGAGCAGACCATCTTCCCTGGTTTTCTCCTCTGTTGAAGAGCAATGAAACGCGCATGGCTGCTTCCCGAGCAGCCAGCCAGCCGCAGCTGGTTGGCTGGTTGGCAGCTAATCTCGCCTCTTTCAGCTTTTCACGCAAAATGGAAAAATGCTACTGTCCCAGGGCAGCACCCTCACCCACCTCCCTCACGGCAGCCCTGCAGGCCCTCTGAGGTAACTGTGCACAGTCCAGACAGGCAGGAGACAAAAGTCCCCCCCTGCGGTCTGCCTTATTGGAGCCCAAACAAACTAAAAACTAACCAGTCTATTCTGGCTCTCTTCTCCAACCTCTTGCTGTCACTCAAGCTGCTCACTCTGCTTGAGGGCAGAGTCCTCAGCCATCCGCCGTCCGCCGTCCGCCCCCTGGGTTAGGTGCAACCTCTGCCTTTATTCCCTGTAGCACTCACCTGCAGCCTACAACTGCTGCTGTCTTCTCAGAGAGCTCCTCCCCCCAGGAGCACACCTCCATCTGGGAAGCATGTCTCCTCAGGAATTTCCTGCCTCTAGGATCTCCTTCAGCTGAGCCCAGAGAACCCTTTATCAGGCTCATTAACTAATTAGCTGCCAACCAGCCACCTACAAATGTAATTCCTTCCAGGGGAGGTTGAGTTGGCTCATTCTCCCTCACAGGCGCCTGTCACAAGTAGGCTGGTCCCTGACCCCTATTAAAGGCCCAGCCCATGACATGTACAGACTGTCACAGCCAGTAAAAGCAGTACAGTATAGCGTTGTGTGGCAAGCACTGAAAGAGGCAGCAGATTGAGAGTCTTCCATATGAGGAAGAGAGTACATGGGGGACAGAGATGGAGGTTAGCCTCATGCAGGCAAAGGGGATGAAAGCCAGGCTTGGCTCTGAGAAAGAATGAAAGACACCAGCCATGAGCCCTGCAAACCTGCCCAGCTCTGCAGCAGAGCAATCACGCGGCTTGTTGATTGCAGCTGATTGGGGAAAAGAAAGTTACAAATCTCATGAAACTATTGGACATTTTGTATGTATTTCCACTTTCTATGGTCCATTTCTGTTTGTCCTCCCTCCAACCCCCGCTACACACACACACAGTTTTGGGGGGAATATTTTTCTACACATTTTGAAATTTCCTCTCCCCATTCTTCCCCCTTTTTGCCGCTGGGCCACCCCGACTCCTACCCATTATTTTTTCCTTTTTCCACTTGGTCACTTTTCCAAAGTTGGAGATGCTGTGAAAAGTGACAGAGTGGAAAAAGGAGCATGGAAGGGACAGGAAAGGTGAAGAAAAAGAAAGAAAGAACCTAAACCCCATTCTGTTGGGCTCCGCGGCGTTCCAATGAAAGCAGGGAAGAACGGAGCAGCAGGAGCAGTAAAAGCAAAAATCCAACACCGCGAACAGCGCTTGGTTTTAGAAATTCTCCCTTCATTTTTCTATTGGAAGTGAAACAATATCACCATTTTGAAATGTCCCCGCAGCAAACGTAATCAAAGTGACATTTCCATGGGGAAAATTTCACGTTTCAACTAAACCCCATTTTTTTGGCAGAAAAGCTATTCCAGGGGAATAATTTCAACCAGCACTGGTGACCTCCGAGTCTGATGACAGACGCCATCCCTGAACTCACCCGGAACAAGGAACTGCCTGAGTCCCACCATAAGCAGTGGGTCTACAGATGTTCTGGGCTACTAGGGAACGGGGAAATGAGTCATTACAAGAAGTTTTGGTGTGGTGAGAGGAGGGTTACAAACCTGGGACATGAGTGCCATCTAGTGGAATTGCTTTTTAAATTCCAACTTTGCCCACACACTACAAAAATGCAGTGGTGACAATGGACTGTGAACATAAGTCTATTTTTAGGCCTGCTAATAGACTCATAGACTTTAAGGTCAGAAGGGACCATTATGATCATCTAGTCTGACCTCCTGCACAATGCAGGCCACAGAATCTCACCCACTCCTGCAATAATCCTCTCACCAATGTTTCAGCTATTGAAGTCCTCAAATCATGGTTTAAAGACTTCAAGATGCAGAGAATCCTCCAGCAAGTGACCCGTTCCCCATGCTGCAGAGGAAGGCGAAAAACCTCCAGGGCCTCTGCCAATCTACCCTGGAGGAAAATTCCTTCCCAACCCCAAATATGGCGATCAGCTGAACCCTGAGCATGTGGGCAAGACTCACCAGCCAGACACCCAGGAAAGAATTCTCTGTAGTAACTTCTAACATCCCATCACCAGCCATTGGGCCAATTTACCACTGATAGTCAAAGGTCAATTAATTGCCAAGATCATGTTATCCCATCAAATCATCCACTCCATAAACTTATCTAGCTTAATCCTGAAGCCACATAGGTCTTTTGCCCCCACTGCTTCCCTTGGAAGGCTGTTCCAGAACTTCACTCCTCTGATGGTTAGAAACCTTCGTCTAATTTCAAGTCTAAACTTCCTGATGGCCAGTTTATATCCATTTGTTCTTGTGTTCACATTGGTATTTATCCCTCTGATATATTTAAAGAGAGAAATCATATCTCCCCTCAGCCTTCTTTTAGTTAAGGTAAACAAACCAAGCTCCTTGAGTCTCCTTTCATAGGACAGGTTTTCCATTCCTCCGACCATCCTAGTGGCCCTTCTCTGTACCTGTTCCAGTTTGAATTCATCCTTCTTAAACATGGAAGACCAGAACTGCACACAGTATTCCAGATGAGGTCTCACCAATGCCTTGTATAACAGTACTAACACCTCCTTATCTCTACTAGAAATACCTCGCCTAATGCATCCCAAGACCGCATTAGCTTTTTTCACAGCCATATCACATTGGCGACTCATAGTCATCCTGTGATCAACCAGGACTCCGAGGACTAATGCCACCTTCCTGGTCATTTCTATTCTATTTTTAGGTCACTCAGCATTGCCATTGCTAAAAAATCGTCTGGAAAATCTAGAATATGCCCCATATCCTGTGTAGCTGGGAGGGCACCAACGAAGATGTCTAATTTGTACTATACTGATTTGCTAGCGGCAGCAATATTCAGCTTGGAAAAGCAGTCTATGGGGGAAATCCAGAAGGTATTTCTGGTCCTGCTTTGAGCAAGGGATTGGACTAGATGACCTCCTGAGGTCTCTTCCAACCCTAATTTTCTATGATTCAGGTTGGTACAGGGCCCAGCCTGATGGGCCCAGTCATGGCTGGGCCTCCAAGCACTACTGGAGTAATAATCAAACCTTCCGCTGTAAACTCTTGGTTAATTTTAGTATTGGTCCCCTGGAGTGTCCTTTTAATAGCTACAGATTGAGGCTCCCAATCAAGGGGAAATATACCTGACTGCCAGCATCCTCCTGCTCCTGTTCCATAACCCAGCCCCACACACTGCTGGCGATATGCCGCAGTGCCAAGCCACAGCCCTCCACACCCCCAACCAGCCTCTCCCTGCTGGTGAGGCTGCACTCCACTCCTTAGCCACAAGCCCCTCCTGATGCTGGAGCACAATGCAGACCCACAGCCCACTGCTCCTACTCACATGGACGGGCTACGGGGCTCTGCTGTGAGCTGCCTCCGGAGCACAGAGCTTCAGCCCCATCTCCAGCCTGCTCTCCACCATCGGGGCTGCCACAAACACAGGAGCAGAGACCCAGGGGCCGTGGGGAAGGTCATAGAATCATAGAATCTCAGAGTTGGAAGGGACCTTGGGAGGTCATCTAGTCCAACCCCCTGCTCAAAGCAGGACCAACCCCCAATTTTTGCCCCAGATCCCCAAATGGCCCCCTCAAGGATTGAACTCACAACCCTGGGTTTAGCAGGCCAATGCTCAAACCACTGAGCTATCCCTCCCCCGAGCTGTCTGTCCGATCCAGCGTTCTCCTTCCGCAGGGCAGGAGCTGCCTATAGAGCGGAGGTGTTGTTTCGTAGTAGTGCGCGTGCTTTGCACATCTGAGGCCCTGGATTCAATTCCCAGCATCCACGGCCTTTTCTGGCCCTGGTTGTCTGCCCCCACTATGTCCAACAGGGACATTCGGGCCCCAGAAACCCAGCCAGTGCCAGTACAGAGGTCGGGGGAAGGGCTGAGCACTAGGAAATGAAGATGAAAAGGACAGCTGCCGTTTATAAACTACAGTTACTGTCTGGGGAAAAGTTAATCCAAGGCTATTCCAGTCCCGACAGGCACACGCACAGACACGCCCACGCACAATCGAGCCACTGCGCGCGTGGCTGGGGAGGGGCGTTCGGTTTGCCAGTGTAGCCACCTGACTAAATGTCACAAAACGCTGCTTCATAGAAACGTGCTCACTCTTTAAGGTCCTGATCCCCGAGTCTTTCCATTGCCTTCCATAAACTCTGAGGCAGGCCCCAAAGGAAACAACTGCTCTGACAAATTGCTCAATGGGACCGGACCAGACCACGGGACCGCCATTTAGGGAGGGCGGGAGCAGAGATGAAAGTAAGCTGGTACGTCCCGGTGCGCCGTACCAGCAAGAGCCGGTGCGCCGTACCGGGGCGGATCAGCTTCCCCAGGTGCAATTTAAAGGGCCGGGGGCTCCCAGCAGCGGCTGGAGACCCCGGCCCTTTAAATTGCTGCCGGAGCCCTGGGGTAGCGGCGGTGGGGCTGAGGCAGCGGTTTAAAGGGGCCCAGGGCGGTAGCAGCAGCCGAGCCCTGGGCCCTTTAAATAGCTGCTGGAGCCCGACCGCCGCCTCCCCAGGGCTCCGGCAGCAGGGCTCCGGGGACGGGGCTCCGGCCGCCATTACCGCTCCGGGCCCTTTAAATCGTCCCCGGAGCCTGCCAGAGCCCTGGGGAGGCGGCGGCGGGGCTCCAGCAGCTATTTAAAGGGCCCAGGGCTCGGCCGCAGCTACCGCCCTGGGCCCTTTAAACCGCTGCCGGAGCCCCCGGCGGCCGCTGCTACCCTGGGGGCGGGGGGAGGGGAAAGGAAGAAGCGGGGGGAGGCACTTACTGGTACAGGGCGGGCCGGGGCTGGCTCTGACCCCCCAGCCCCGTACCAGTACTTCCCTGCACTTACTTTCACCCCTCCTGCCTCTCCCCCAAGTTTTGTACCACATTTGGGCGAAGTTTGCAGCAGGAGGAAAGATGCTGCCCCTCTTCTCTGCCCCCCGGTCCACTGCCCCTGTCCCCCACCCCCCCAGCCATGGAGCCACCACTGGCCAAGCTGCTAGGGACTGGGAGCCTCCTGATCTGCTGTGCAGAGCCAGGTGTGGGGGAAGGGGGTTGATGTCAGGGTCAGGGCCGGCCCTAGCTTTTCGGCCGCCACAAGCAAAAAAAAATAATAACCCACAAGCGCTGCCCCCCCCCCCCAACACCAGCCAAATCACTCCCCCCCCCCAAAAAAAACGCAGCCCCGCCAAAATGCGAGGGGGGGCAGCGGGGAGGGCGGCATGCCGGCGGACCCGCTGCCCCGGCCGGGAGCGGAGCACGCCGGCCGCCCCGCTGCCCCGGCCGGGAGCGGAGCACGCCGGCCGCCCCGCTGCCCCGGCCGGGAGCGGAGCACGCCGGCCGCCCCGCTGCTGACTTTTCTGAAGTCCAGGGTCTCTGTTCTACTGCTCTCCTTTCTTCCTTGTGTCAGGGTCTGAACTCGACCATCTCATGGTCACTGCCTCCCAGGTTCCCATCCACTATTGCTTCCTCTACTATTTCTTCCCTGTTTGTGAGCAGCAGGTCAAGAAGAGCTTTTCCCCTAGTTGGTTCCTCCAGCACTTGCACCAGGAAATTGTCCCCTACACTTTCCAAAAACTTCCTGGATTGTCTGTGCACCGCTGTATTGTTCTCCCAGCAGATATCGGGGTGATTGAAGTCACCCATGAGAACCAGGGCCTGTGATCTAGTAACTTCTGTTAGTTGCTGGAAGAAAGCCTCGTCCACCTCATCCCCCTGGTCTGGTGGTCTGTAGCAGACTCCCACCATGACATTACCCTTGTTGCTCACACTTCTAAATTTAATCCAGAGACTCTCAGGTTTTTCTGCAGTTCCATATTGGAGCTCTGAGCAGTCATCCTGCTCTCTTACATACAACGCAACTCCCCCACCTTTTCTGACCTGCCTATCCTTCCTGAACAGTTTATAGCCATCCATGACAGTACTCCAATCGTGTGAGTTATCCCACCAAGTCTCTGTTATTCCAATTACATCATAATTCCTTGACTGTGCCAGGACTTCCAGTTCTCCCTGCTTGTTCCCCAGGCTTCTTGCATTTGTGTATAGGCATTTAAGATAACTCACCGATCGTCCTGCTGTCCCAGTATGGGGCAGGAGCCCTCTTCTCTTGCACTCACCTACTTGTGCTTCCTCCCGGTATCCCACTTCCCCACTTACCTCGGGGCTTTGGTCTCCTTCCTGTCCGGGTTCCCGTGGTGGACGGCTCCGTTGAGGGGGACGCAATTCAGCCGGGCACGGTGTATGAACCGCCAATCGGCGAACCCTCAGATCCCTTTCCGCAGTGCTCCTTCCTAGGCAGTCATTTCCCATGTTGTATGTGTGCAACTGATTGTTCCTTCCTAAATGGAGTACTTTGCATTTGTCCTTATTGAATTTCATCCTATTTACTTCAGACCATTTCTCCAGTTTGCCCAGATCATTTTGAATTATAATCCTATCCTCCAAAGCACTTGCAACCCCTCCCAGCGTGGTATCATCCACAAACTTTATAAGTGTACTCACTATGCCATTATCTAAATCATTGATGAAGATATTGAACAGAACCGGACCCAGAACTGATCCCTACTGGACCCCTCTCGTTATGCTCTTCCAGCATGACTGTAAACCACTGATAACTACTCTCTGGGAACGATTTTTTCCAACCAGTTTTGCACCCACCTTATAGTAGCTCCATCTAGGTTGCATTTCCCTAGTTTGTTTATGAGAAGGTCATGTGAGACAGTATCAAAAGCTTTACTGAAGTCAAGATATATCATGTCTACTGCTTCCCCCCTATCCACAAGGCTTCTTACCTTGTCAAAGAAAGCTATCAGGTCGGTTTGACACGATTTGTTTTTGACAAATCCATGCTGACTGTTACTTATCACCTTATTGTCTGCTAGATGTTTGCAAATTGAATGCTTAATTATTTCCTCCATTATCTTTCCGGGTACAAAAGTTAAGATGACTGGTCTGTAATTCCCTGGGTTGTCTTTATTTTCCTTTTTATAGATGGGCACTATATTTGCCATTTTCCAGTCTTCTGGAATCTCTCCCATCTTCCATGACTTTTCAAAGATAATCACTAATGGCTCAGATATCTCCTCGGTCAGCTCCTTGAGTAGTCTAGGATGCATTTCATCAGGCCTTGGTGACTTGAAGACATCTAATTTGTCCAAGTAATTTTTAACTTGTTCTTTTCCGATTTTAGCTTCTTCTGATCCTGCCTCATTTTCACTGGTATTCACTACGTCAGACGTCCAATCACCACCAACCTTCTTGGTGAAAACCAAAACAAAGAAATCACTACGCATCTCTGCCATTTCCACGTTTTCTGTTATTATTTTTCCTCCCTCATTGAGTAACGGGCCTACCCTGTCCTTGGTCTTCCTCTTGCTTCTCATGTATTTGTAGAATGTTTTCTTGTTATCCTTTATGTCTCTAGCTAGTTTGATCTCGTTTTGTGCCTTGGCCTTTCTAATTTTGTCCCTACATACTTGTGTTATTTGTTTATATTCATCCTTTGTAATTTGACCTACTTTCTACTTTTTGTAGGACTCTTTTTTTTATTTTTAGATCATCGAAGATCTCCTGGGTAAGCCAGGGTGGTCTCTTGCCATACTTCCTATCTTTCCTACACAGTGGGATAGCTTGCTCTTGCGCCCTTAAAAATGTCTCTCTGAAAAACTGCCAACTGTCTTCTATTGTTTTTCCCCTTAGACTTGTTTCCCATGGGATCTTACCTACCAACTCCCTGAGTTTGCTAAAGTCTGCCTTCTTGAAATCAATCTCTACAAACAATCCCCTGCCACTGGATTAGCAAAAGCATTCTCAACAGATGAGTAGAGTGGTTAGCACAGTTGCACTGGGGTCAGACCTGCAATAGCATAGCAAGGGCTGGTGTAGAACTCAGACTGAATCAGTGGGACTTGGAGGCACAGAAGGTCTCCAGGGTCAGGTCACAAATGGGATGGGGATGAGGGGTGGCATTGGATTCTACAGACACAGATGCTGCAATACCAAACTTGGATGGCTGTGGATTTCTGGCAACGGTTATCCGTCTAGTCAAAACTATATCTCAGTCCTACTGATAGAAACAGCCTCCAAAATACCCTTTCTTCCTTTCTTATTTCTTAAATTCTCTCTTTGTTTAATTCAAGTCAGTGGGACAAGGAGTGGAACCACAATGCAACTGAATTATACAATGTATGTGAATAGAGAAGGAGTTCATGTTCACAGAGTCCACCAATGCTATCCCATGATCCCTTAGGCCTGCATGTGCCAGCCCTTCTAACCCCCAATTTTCCATGGAACTCCCAGGAACTGGAAGCAATCTCCTGGTTCAAGTACAGCTGCTTGGCATCTATCCCTTCCTTGCCACATGACCTACTCATCTGCAACCACAGTTAACCCGCCCGTGTGTTTGCTAGGCCTCTCACTGATAAGAAGCCCTACATCTGGCACACTGCTAGCTGGCCAGAGGAACAGAGCAAGAGTCTGGTCAGTCTGTGGTGTGATGAGAGCAACACCTATGACCTCAACAGGAGCACGAGAAACAAGCATGTGCACACAAGCAGCTCGGAGAGACCAGCACCACTGGTGAGCCACTGGCCCAGCAGAAGCAAGTCAAGCGCCTCAAGGCCCCCTACAAAGACCTCCTTGGGAACAAAGAACGTAGGCCACACATACACCGTGGGAAACTGTAACAGGGGGTCTACTCACCGCTGGACGGTGCTGCCTCCGCAAGGCTGACACCCCTGCCTGTGGTTGCACTCCATCACGCTATCTCTTTCTCACCCTTTCTCACTCCGGCTAAGTCAGCTCAGCAGTTTCCCCTTCCAGAGTGGTCTTTCAAGGTCCCTTTCCATGAGCAGTGTCAGGCAGCCCTCATGCCTGCCGCCCTGACATTGTCACTCCAGCAGTCTTCATATCCACTGCCCTTAACAATACAACTCTGCACTGGAGGGCAGGGGAACCCAGGCCTGCCCGCTACTCTGGGCTCCAGTCCAGGGGCCTGTAGCAGACAGTCAGCATCCACACCACCTTACTGCTTTGACTCACAATTCCCTCTTACTGTGCTGCTTCTCCCTTACCTCGGGGTGGGAGACTGCAGGCTTCCTCCCTGCTGCCTTCTTACCAGCCTCCTGTCCCAGCCGAGGTGGGGGGAGCAGGGGGCTGGGCTGTAGGGGGTGGGCAGGGGGCGGGCTGTAGGGGGTGGGCAGGGGGCGGGCTGTCCCAGCCGAGGTGGGGGGAGCGGGGGGCTGGGCTGTAGGGGTGGGCTGGGTGCAGGCTGTCCCAGCCGAGGTGGGGGGAGCGGGGGGCTGGGCTGTAGGGGGCGGGCAGGGGGCGGGCTGTCCCAGCCGAGGTGGGGGGAGCAGGGGGCTGGGCTGTAGGGGGCGGGCTGTCCCAGCCGAGGTGGGTGGAGCGGGGGGCTGGGCTGTAGGGGGCGGGCTGTCCCAGCCAAGGTAGGGAGAGCGGGGGGCTGGGCTGTAGGGGTGGGCTGGGTGCGGGCTGTCCCAGCCGAGGTGAGGGGAGCAGGGGGCTGGGCTGTAGGGAGCGGGCTGAGGGCGGGCTGTCCCAGCCGAGGTGGGGGGAGCGGGGGGCTGGGCTGTAGGGGTGGGCTGGGTGCAGGCTGTCCCAGCCGAGGTGGGGGGAGCAAGGGGCTGTAGGGGGCGGGCTGGGGGCGGGCTGTCCCAGCCGAGGTGGGAGGAGCGGGGGGCTGGGCTGTAGGGGCTGGGCTGTAGGGGGCGGGCTGTCCCAGCCGAGGTGGGGGGAGCGGGGGGCTGGGCTGTAGGGGGTGGGCAGGGGGCGGGCTGTCCCAGCCGAGGTGGGGGGAGCGGGGGGCTGGGCTGTAGGGGGTGGGCAGGGGGCGGGCTGTCCCAGCCGAGGTGGGGGGAGCGGGGGGCTGGGCTGTAGGGGGTGGGCAGGGGGCGGGCTGTCCCAGCCGAGGTGCGGGGAGCGGGGGGCTGGGCTGTAGGGGGTGGGCAGGGGGCGGGCTGTCCCAGCCGAGGTGGGGGGAGCGGGGGGCTGGGCTGTAGGGGGTGGGCAGGGGGCGGGCTGTCCCAGGCGAGGTGGGGGGAGCGGGGGGCTGGGCTGTAGGGGGTGGGCAGGGGGCGGGCTGTCCCAGCCGAGGTGCGGGGAGCTGGGCTGTAGGGGATGAGCAGGGGGCGGGCTGTCCCAGGCGAGGTGAGGGGAGCAGGGGGCTGGGCTGTAGGGGGTGGGCAGGGGGCGGGCTGTCCCAGCCGAGGTGGGGGGAGCGGGGGGCTGGGCTGTAGGGGTGGGCTGGGTGCAGGCTGTCCCAGCCGAGGTGGGGGGAGCGGGGGGCTGGGCTGTAGGGGGCAGGCAGGGAGCGGGCTGTCCCAGCCGAGGTGGGAGGAGCGGGGGGCTGGGCTGTAGGGGGCGGGCGGGGGGCGGGCTGTCCCAGCCGAGGGGGGGGGAGCACGGGGCGGGCAGGGGGCGGGCTGTCCCAGCCGAGGTGGGGGGAGCACGGGGCTTGGCTGCTGGGGGCGGGCTGTCCCAGCCGAGGTGGGGGGAGCGGGAGGCTGGGCTGGAGGCTGGGCTGGGGGCGGGCTGTCCCAGCCGAGGTGGGGGGAGCACGGGGCGGGCAGGGGGCGGGCTGTCCCAGCCGAGGTGGGGGGAGCACGGGGCTTGGCTGCTGGGGGCGGGCTGTCCCAGCCGAGGTGGGGGGAGCGGGGGGCTAGGCTGGGGGCGGGCTGTCCCAGCCGAGGTGGGGGGAGCACGGGGCGGGCAGGGGGCGGGCTGTCCCAGCCGAGGTGGGGGGAGCGGGGGGCTAGGCTGGGGGCGGGCTGTCCCAGCCGAGGTGGGGGGAGCACGGGGCGGGCAGGGGGCTGGGCTGTCCCAGCCGAGGCGGGGGGCTGGGCTGGGGGCGGGCTGTCCCAGCCGAGGTGGGGGGGGCAGGGGGCGGGCTGTCCCAGCCGAGGTGGGGGGAGCGGGGGGCTGGGCTGGGGGCGGGCTGTCCCACTGTCCCTCCCGGCTGGGGCCGCCCCCACTCCTGCCTGGCGGCGCTGTCCAGCGGCTGCAGCCCGGCCGCGCTCCGTGTCCGGTGCCCAGCCCGCGCCATGGCCCGGCCCGGCTGGCTGCGGCTGCTGCTGCTGCTGGCGCTGGCGGCGCGGCGGGGCGCGGGAGGCGGGTGCGGGCCCTGCCGGCCCGAGCGCTGCCCCCCGGCGCGCTGCCCGGCGCCCGAGCGGGCGGCGCGGGACGGGTGCGGCTGCTGCGAGCGCTGCCTGGGCGCCGAGGGCGATCGCTGCGGCGGGCGGGGCCCGCGGGGGCCCCGCTGCGGCCCGGGGCTGGTGTGCGTGAGCCAGGCGCGGGGCGCCGGGGCGCCCGAGGGCACCGGCCGCTGCGTGTGCAAGGAGGACGGGGCGGTGTGCGGCTCCGACGGGCGCTCCTACCCCAGCGCCTGCGCCCTGCACCTGCTCGCCGGGCCCCGGCGCGTCCGCAAGGCGCACGACGGCGAGTGCACGCTGGGTGAGCCGGGGCGCGGGCGGGCGGCCGGGCTCTGTCTGCCCCGTGTCCCGGGGCTGGATCCGCGGGGCGGGCCCCGAGGCGACTCCTGAGCTCAGAGCCGGGCCCCGCTGCCGGTCGCTAGCGCGGCTGCCGGGTGCATGGAGCCCTGGCCGCGGGGTTGGTCTCAAACGCGCCGGGCGGCTGCGCCCTGCTCCTAGGGTTCCCAGATGTCCCGTTTTATAGGGGACAGTCCCGATTTTGGGTCTTTTCCTTATATAGGCTCCTAGTTCCCCCCACCCCGTCCCATGTGCTGTCTGGTCACCCGACCTGCTTCCCTCCTGGACACTGCCTGGAAACCCTTTGTGTTCCTCGGGAGAACAATACCACTTTCAGCGCCCGTCTCTGGGCACTTTGCGAAGGAAGCTTCACCTTCCTTGGCTGTTTGTTTCACGGTGGCATCGTTTCCCTGTTATTTAGTGGAGGTTTAAACCGGACCGTCCTTCGAGGTACCATTTCAGCCCCCAGCCTCCACTTGTGTGAGCACTGGAGGTACACACCACTGTGCATTTGAACGAGGCTAAGATCCGTGTGCAAATTTGCACCCGCAAAAACCCCTTTGGACAAGGGAGGTTTGCAGATGCACTGTTCAGCCCCTGTGCGAGGATTGTCGTGAGTGCAGGCACGTGTGTGAGAGCCCAGTCTTGCACGGGAGGCCAGGCGGAGGCTGGGGTGAGAATTTGGGCATGTTTGTGCGGTCTCCTGTCAAGGTGAGCTGGGCAGGGTGCCTCACGTGTACTAATGAGTTGGTAAGAACTGATGGTCACCATTGTGATGCCCTACACAGCATGGTGCGAGCATTACAGTAGCTGGCCTGCTCACTCCTTGTCCCTGTCACATGCACTTCTGGCCCCCAAAGTGAGCTGTGTGTGAGGGCCGGACTGCTGTGAATTTGTCTGAGGCTGCAGGTTCCAGTCTCCCTTGAAGGAGTTGTTTTAATTGTACGTTTGGGGCGGGGGGCAGGGATTGGCCCTGCAGCACGCTGGGGGGAGCGGGACAAGAGCTGCAGGTTGTGGATGGGTTTGGTGGGTCAGCAAGGGGGCCACGCTCCTCTCCTCAAGATACCCATGGGGGAGCAGGAGAAGCCTTCCTCCCCAGGGCGTAATAGCTAGAGGAGGTTTGAGGGGAGGCTGGATGGGCCAGGGAGCACTGTGACAATGCTCCGCGGGGCAAGCCGTGCTTATGGATACAGCCTTATGAACTGATGGGCGGGGGGCTTGATTCACCCTGTGGCTGCAGGGAGTGCATTGTGCTTTTCCTTGCGTTCTGAGGTCCTGCCAGAGGGAAGCAACTTTAAATCCCGGCATAAAGCTCCAGCCGCTGGCTCTGTGAAGCATTGGGATCCTGCTGCCTCTCCCAGGCCAGAGCCCCTGCTAGTCAGCCACTCACACTGCCCGGGCTGTGCCAGCCCGCTCTGGGTCCCCCCGAGTGGAGTGAGAGTTACAGATGGGACGCCCCGGAGCAGCCTCTGCTCTGGAAGGCGTTTCCAGCACAGGGAGCCCAGAGCAGGAATTCTGCGTTGGTGAACTGAGCCCTTTCACTCTTTGTGTTTTCATTCCCCCGGCCCTCCCAGAGCTTAACGGCGAGAGAGGCAGCGCTGCACGTCTGAACTGGCTAGAGACATTTACCAACAAATAATAATGCGACATCTCAATTCAGTTTTCTGAGTTAGATCGTGCAAGGTGCTGAGCACTCATGGCCCGATCCAGCAAAGCACTTCACCACGTGCTTAACTTTAAGCACATAAAATGGAACTTACTCATGTACTCAAAGCTTACGTGCTTTTCTGAATCGGGGCCAGAGTGAAAAAATAATACTGAAAAGGCCAGCCGAGACGATATCATCTTGAAGTATCAGTTATATGGTCTGGCAATGAATGGGTTAAAATTAGGTGCTGGTTCATTCTTTGGCAATGTCATAATCCAAAAGTTTGAAGTTCTGTACCTCTGGTCTGTCTTGCAAGCGGCATTCCTAAAAAGTAATTTTCTGGGTTTCTTTTTGAAATGGTTCACTGGAGCCATTTCTCAAAATCCTTTTCTCCAAATGCGCATGCAGGATTATTCTGTTCCTTGACTGTAACTTATTCTTCAAATAAACTAATAATACAACTAATGCCTCCGAAAGGCAAAGGTTGGTTTTTGAGCCTTTAAGTGATGAGAGCTGTAGAGACATTACCTAGAGCATTAGAGAATGGAATTCCAGATTAGACATGCTCGCTTTTAATATTTAAAAAAATGGCTCTCTGCCTTCATATAATCAGCTCGTTTGGACAGTTAACTCTGTTAATGTTTCGTAATTAACCTGCATTTTCAGAGTTGATTACTTGGTAATAAAAATTAACTTGGAACTGGAATTTGGCATACAAATTCTTGGCATGCTAAGAACAAAATAATTGCCGTGGATTTAAAAGAAAAACAAAACCATTTTGGCCACTTCAAAGTTCCTTAAGTGTTTTAAGAAAAAACAATAGAAGTTTATCAGGTTTAGAGATTTTTTTTGCACTTGATGAACCGGAAAAATTGATTTAAATGAACTGTGGTTGGTTACTAATCTTATGAAACCACTAATCTAATCACATTCAGTATTTCAAAAAGGAGTTTAGATTGGCCAAGAGATTTCAGTCCTTAAAACTTGACACACGGGAATCTTTTCTTAGCAGATTCTTAATGTACAGTTAAAGATGTTTATACTCAAAACATAAAACTTTCCATGAAAGTAATGCCCAGGATAATTCTCCCTTCCTCCCCCAGAAAACTAAATACACCCCAGGGAGCCAAACCCTAAACCCTGCACAAAGCCAAAAGCACAGGGGACCTCTGCCAGAAATTCACTCTGCTGTCCCCCCACAGCCCCAAGAAAACTCCCCACCTGCTCCTGAAGCCTCAGTATTGCACTAACCTCAGAGACAAGTGCAATTCCCCTATATTGTGTAGTTGCAGACTCACTGGGCGTGCCCCATTCTGCCCCCCAAAACACCCCGCCCATTGCTGGGGACGGAGCCCTTTGGATTCTGCACTCAGGAGCTACAGAACTCCCTTTGTAGGCTCCCTACATCTCATCTTGCTGCATATTGAGCCTACTGCCCTGCAGACAGACAGAGGATGGGGCGAGATGCAGGATTTGTTCCTCTCAGGGCCGGCGCGCCCGCTAGGCGACCCTAGGCAGTCGCCTAGGGTGCCACGATTTGGGGGGTGGCTCACCGCGGCTGCCTCCCGGCTCCGCGGCTGAGCCGGGAGCTGGGGTGCCGCCACGGGCGGGGGGCTGAGCTGCCGGCCCGCGGTGGGGGGAGGGGGGCAGTGTTAGCCTAGGGCACGAAACTTCCTTGCACCGGTCCTGGCTCCTCTCCATATAACATTAAGGCCCTGTAAGGCTGTGTGTGGCCCATGTAGCGTTGAAGGGGCCGGCCTGCCTGCAAGGATCCAGCTGCAAGATCAGAGCCTTAATGTTGTTGTAGTTTAGGAGAAAATCTTAAGTAAGGTCACCACATGGGCGCCAGAGTCTGTCTGTCTGCGGATCTGATTGCAGGACCAGGGGTGCTGAAACAATTTGTGTCGTTCGGATGCTGAGAGCCATTGCACCAAACTGTAAAACCTATATATGATGGAAACTCACTTCAAGGCAGGGGGTGCGGCAGGACCCCTAGTTTCAGCACCTATGTGCAGAACAAAAGCCAAGCAATTCTGAGCATCCCATACGCTATGTCCATCTTCCTGTCCACAACAGTGTGACATGAGGACTGTCAGCCTGTGCACTTCCTGCCACTGGCAGATTTGTGTCACAACTGCATCGTTACTGAACAGTGGCAACATTTTGTTGCATCTTTCTCCTTTTGTTTCCATAATGATGAAAATGCAACAAGGAGGGGGCATTTCTGTATAAGCGAGTACCTCGTTATAGTATGACCCTAGGGCCCTAATTTATTCAGCTGTAATCAGAGGGATAATTTTTAACAGTTCCCCTGGGAGATGGGTTGTATGCAGACTGGGTAAGCCTGGGTACCAGCTGCTTCCTTTCCTATTTGTAATCAAACCATCCCTTTGAGTTTGTTTAGTTTTTAATGAGCATCCCTGAAGCCCATAGAGGGAAAGGGCTCCTAAATTAAATGTGATTTTCATTCTCACTGTGTAGCTGGAACATTTCTGAGACAGAATGGTGTGCATGGAGATCTCTTTAAAAGACACTTCCCACTCTGGCTTTTGAACATCCTGAATTGTAGCGGGGAACACTGAGTTATTGAAGGTTTGGACCCCTGGGTGTACACTAACGGTGCTTCCTTAGCGCTGCTGCCTGCCTTTTCATCAACACTTTAGTTGGGAACAAACACATGGATTAAAAGGCTTCATACCCTTTTCCAGAGACAAGCCCAGGTTCTTGTACAATCCTGCGGCGGAGGTTGCACTTTTACAGCGAGGAATTTCCCGTCAGATGGAACAGCCCTAAGAAGGCTTTGAGCCACTGGCACCCAGAGTGTTCTTTACAATACTCTGAATATATCAAGAATAAATGCCTGATCTCCTTTCATCTCTTCCAGCGCTTTTCATACGCCCTTTAATCCTCTCGCTGACTCAGCCAGTGAGAGATTAGGCAAAAGCTCTGCTAAATTCAGTGCCAATGTGAGCACAATTTGATATTCATAAATTAGTCTTGTACCGGTAGATCCAAGTGAGCTTGGCTTTGTCTCTACAATATTCTTTTCTCGTGATCTGTTTTAGTACTGTAATATGCAATAACAGGTATAGGTCACACTTGCCATAACTAAGGTTGCAAATCAGATTCCATTAAAACTTTGTTACTTAAACTTTTACAATATAGTCAACTTTGAGGCAGATGTTTTTCATGGTAGATCTGTGCCTGAAAGTGAGTATTTTCCTTGTGTGTTTTAGAAGTATTTGAGAAAAATCTCTCTGGCTATTTTTGAGTTATATAAAGGTGGGGAGGGGATTGCATGGTTGTTCAGTGCAAGCACAGAAATGGGCCCTTCCCATTTCCCCCCCCACAAAAACTGAAATGCTTTGAGCAGGCTATATTCCTCCACCAGGGTTTGCAGGTCAGAGTCAGTACAACGTGTGCTTCTAATGGAGCAATATAACTTGACCAGAGCATTTCAGCTTTCTTGACTTGTGGAAGTTTGTTATATGGGAAGGTGCTGTCAGTTGTGACCACAGCATGAGTTATTTGCCTGTCAATTTTGTGTGAGACTTTGAGTTGGCCTTACGCTAAGGGTGCTTGTCCTTGCCAGCACAGATGAGCATTTTAAGGATTAAACTTATTAGTAGAAAATCTGTAAAATCTGAAATTCCACGAAATACTTAGAAATCTAAAGAAACAAGTACAAGCATCCACTTCAGCAATTTAAGACTACAAAGGGGAAGAAAGCAAAGAACTAGCAACCTGTAAACAAAACCAATCATTAGGTCCTGAGTTCTAGTCTTACCTCAACTGCTGACTGACCTTAATACCCTGGACTTCTACAGCATTGGACAGTCCCTATTTCGGCCTCCCGCCCCAGATACAGTTATTTGCCCCCAGTTACAAGATGGGTAACAGAGGCAGAGGGTTGAAAGTTGGTGTCTCCGTTTTTGTGACACGGCCATTCGCCTGGATATCACAAAGGATGAACAAGCAAAGGTTAGTTAGCAGTCCCAGAGAGACACCCCCACTCTGAGATCTGGAGAAGGGTCATTTGTGAAAGGTTGCACAGGAAAAATTCCTTCTGCCCACACTATTACCTCCCCGCAAATGAATCCATTTTCCTTGCCATGATGCTCCAGGGCTTTTTCTCCCCCCTCCACCCACCAAGGCATCCCTCCTCCAAGAAGCAGTCACTCTAGTCTCAGGGAGGGGAAATCACTGGGCGTCAAAGAGGAGCATGGAAGGATGAAATCCCTCTGGTCCCAGGCCCAGACCACTCCTGTCTCAGCATCCAACATCACTGCATACAGGAGAACAAACATTCCACTCTCTAGCCTAGCTCTTCAGCCTCAGTGCTTGGAGGTGGCATGGGGGAGACGCAGGGTATATCAACTAACATACTATGGGAGGTAGGGGCAGGTTGGTAGAGGCATCTCCTGGGGAAAGAGCAGGTACCCAGAGCAGCATACACCAGGCTTTGTTTAGGTTGGGAATGGCCAGGCAGGGGTGGTTTAGAGATCTACGCGTCACCTTTGGTGTTTAGTCTCCTTGGCTCTAAGGATCACATCCAGGTAGGGTGGGCTCAGCCAGGCATCTCCAGGAGAGAGAGACAGCTCCATTCGGTTTTTCACTCAAGCCCTTAGGAGGGGAAGCTCTGCCTGCGTAAACTGGGGAGCAGGGCTGCTTGGAGGGCTCTACAAAGCGCCATGGCAAAGTTATAGCCTCTAAGCCTGGGGTTCGAGAAGGGCCAAGCCGCATACTTAGTCGTTGGGAATCAGCAAGCTCCATTTGCACTTTTCCCTTAAAAAATAAAATAACCAGACTAGGTCATTCCATGCCCGAATCTGACGTGAATGCAGATATTGACGTCGTATAGCCCAGCCCTCCACACTAGGGATTGGAGAGTTCAGATTGAAAGCGGGCAGGGAGCATTTTGGCTTTATCTAGTGGCGTGAGCTCGTGCCATCAGGAAGCAGAGCATGGAATACAGCTGTACAAAAACCGGCCGCTTCCATGACGTTCACCTCCAATGGTCGCAATCCTGGGGTGCTCCTGCTCACGCATCACCCTTACTGAGCTGCTGTGCACACGTGTGAACTCCGAAGGGGGCACGGGCCCTGGCAAAACAGGTGTGTTTACAGAATCCAGGTGAACATGGTGTGGTCTCCCAGCAAGCCATGCCTACATGTCCGAACAAAAGGACTCTGCAAACCAAAGCAACTAGAGGCTGCTTTAAAGTGCTTGGCTCGGTGCTAGGACCGAGCGAGCCCGTGGAAAGGAAGCAGCCACAAGCAGTGATACCCAAAGAGAGGAGTTGTTGCCTGGCTGCTATTCCTGATCCCTCTGCCACCGCTGATGTGTGTCACCTAGATGTGGAGAGGCTGATCTGGTGCAGTGGAGGTTATCCAGGGCCCTGGGCTCTGAAATGCTCTTAAAATTTGCTGGTGGTTCGTGGCATGACCCTTCCCCCTCACCTGGGACATTTCCATTAGGAAATCCATGCTGGAGTTAATACCCTTAAAGGCAGTGTCAGTACCCCTCCATGCCCTGTACTCCCCTGGGCAATGGGAGGGGAATGGGGAGCCAATGACAGCTGGAGGGCTAAGCAGGAGGTCAGGCTAGATGGTCGTAATGGTCCCCTCTGGCCTTAAACTATGAAATCAGGCCATGTATTCAGGATCCTAAATGCAGAAACTAATGCCCAGATTTTCCAAGGTACAGAGACCCATTGGTTTCAATAGGAATTAGGTGCCCAAATACTTTTGAGGGTTTGCCCCTTAGTGCCTAACTTCTAGGCATGGAATATTGGTCTTTGGTTTAGTAAATGTGGCCCTAAATGAAGAGTTATCAGGCATGCCCCAGGGAAGTGAGTAGGAGCTGCAGGTGCCCAGTGCTTTTGCAGATCAGGACTTCCTGACTGTCTCATATTTTTGTAAAGGTTGGAAGTGGATTAGATGCTAGTGTTTGAAACATTACGGCTGTCACCCAGCATTACTCTGCTGCCGCATTAAGGTCTTTCAGGACTTATAATTTATCAGCTATTTGTGTGTGTTTCTTTAAACTCTTACTCTAAAGTCTTTATTAGATCTGTGTGTTGGTTGCTCCGTTTACTAGACAAGGGCGCTTTGTTATGCTAAGCGCTCCGTGGCAATTCAGCCTATGAAAATCTACCGAAATTCTTTCATACCTCGGCATCTGCAAGTAAAGCTTCTTGAATGTGTCATATAAAGCAAAGAGAACAATGAGCCCAGGGAGCTTGAGCAATGCCCTCCCCCACACCACCCCCCAAAATCTCAGCATTCATAGCATGGAAATTAAGGAAGGGATTGTTGTGGATGTGAGCATGGGCTCACGTTCACCCAGGAGCGGTTATAATGATCCCTGCTTAGTACAGGCAGCTCAACAGTGCTTTAATAACACTATTCATAGCCACTTTTGGCATTACATGTATATCCTTAAAGAGACACCGCTACCCAAAATAGTCAACATTTTCCACCTGCCCTGGAACACACTGCTAGCTGGAATCGGTGCCATGGTCACAATTGGGAGTAAACATTTGACAGTAGCTAAATATAAAAATAGCCAATGGGGCAGATCTGTTCCTTACACAGGTTTGAGCTGCCGGGAGATCAAGAGTGCCTTTGTTACCCAGTAATGTAGTGCATTGTTCTAGGACTTACATTTCTTTGGGTATAATTCTTTATAACCTAGCCCTTTTATTAAGGGGACTCAAAGTAACAGGGAAAAGAGTACTATGGAATCCAGCGCTGATATTCACATCTCACATACATCACATAGAACATCTTCAGCAGAGGTTCTGCAGTGTTTCCATTATAACGTCCTAGTTTTAGAGTGCATCAGTTCCCATGTAATGACTCCAGGCTAGGCCCTGGCATGTTAGTTCGTGTTTGGGAACAACGGGCAGGGAGCTCAAAAGAGCTCAAAAGAATCGATGTAATTCACCGGCCTGCAATCCTTCCTTTCTCCATTCCACACAGATATGGCTGTGGTCTGACATGAGTGGGTGACCTTAATTTCCACGTGTCCCGCGAGGCACACAGGATGAGTTAAGGATGGAGTTTTAACCTGGTTTTGAGTTGGTTGGTTTGAATTTTGATTGGTTTGGGCTTTTTACTGCTAACAGGTGCCACAGAAGAGGTGGGGGAGGGATAGCTCAGTAGTTTGAGCATTGGCTTCCTAAACCCAGGGTTGAGAGTTCAATCCTTGAGGGAGCCATTTAGGGATCTGGGGCAAAAATTGGGGATTGGTCCTGCTTTGAGCAGGGGGTTGGACTAGATGACCTCCTAAGGTCCCTTCGAACCCTGATAGTCTATGTAACAGAGCTTGTTTTCGCTCTGGCGTTATAGCAGATATGTTCTGCACATCTCCTGTAGGACTTGTTAACTGTTAAATGCTATCATTTCCATAAATGCACCAGGAATGGGTTCATGGTTCTATTTTTATGCAGAGTAGCTGTATCTTACTGCGTGTAAAATCTGATATTTCTGTTTGCATTAACAAACCAGGGTGGTTTGTTTCGAAGCAAAACTGAATTTTTCTTGCTGAAACAAAAAACCCAAACCAAAAAAGTTACTCGAGTCCAATGAAATGTTTTGAAAGTCATTTTGAAATGAAATGTTGATTCGAATTGCAATGTCAGAATGGACTGACATTTCAAAAGATAGGGATTTTCCAAATTATTTTGGCTGAAAATATTCCTGAATTCACAAATAGTTTTGATGCCCTGAAAAATGCATTATTTAGCAAATGTACTATTTACTGAATTTTTTTTGCCCAGTTCTGTTCCTCTCTCGTGTGCGATGGGGCCCAGGTGGGTTAGTAGCTTGTGGCGCAGTCCTGTAAAATACTAGCGGAGTGCCGCAATAACTGGCACCAAGACTCAACTCTGCTGGCTTCAAATATCCGTGCTGGCAAGAAGGGTCCTGCACCAAGATGACAGAATTAGCAGATATCTCTCTGCCTGGAAACTGCAAGGAGGCTCAAGCAGAGACTATGGTGTTTAGGAGCACAGAAAAATGGTGACACCTCAGACCCTGCCTCTCCTCTTTCCACACTTGCCTGATTTGGCTGACCTTGATTAACGCCTGCTGTGCCGCACAGATGCGCCAAGTTTGGTACTGCTTGTGTACATCGGAGTCTCCCATTAATCTCCATTGCGAAGATCTAACAGATGGAGAGTGGCTATTCTGGGAAATCAGGGTGCTGCACAAATTGATGGCCTAGGGCCACCTCCCATACGCCAAGGAAAGTGTCCTGCTGGCCACTGGTGACTGTGAAGTTCAGGGCCTGTGGTAGGAGACCGTCACCGCTGAAGTCTGAAATATAAAACATGTTATGTCAACCTCTTTTGCTTGAAGTCCTTTTATTTAAGTGCTGCCCAGTTCCCATAGTTTGAAAAGTGAGAGGATCACAGTCCGTAGCAATATGTATTTATTTAATTATATCCAGTGTACATAACTAAGACACCAGCCATATATAAAGAACACAATAAATATCACAGAGAGTTCAAACTGGCAACATATGACTTTTCTCAAACCCTGAAAATAAGTGTCATCGTCAGTTCAACCCCAATCGCACACCTCCTCCTAGAGAAACAGGCAGTTTTTTGCATCAGACACCTGGAGAAATAGATGGTGTTTGCATTGTGTCATGAAGGCCACAGAGCAAGTCAGAAAACGGGCGGGGGTACATATTCATTACCCATTGTTGGAATGACTAACTAACTAAAGTTTGTACGGTCCAGTGGGCTGCTGAACAGTACAAGACGCACATTTCTGGGAAGCCAGGCTGGGACTGAGGGATATGCGGGTGTCGCCCTGTATATAGTTCATGGGTGGCTGGCCCTAGCGTTCATGTATTCAGCTAGGGGCTGCAGGTGAGCAGAATCTGGAGGGGTTTGCTGTTCACCAGCAAAGCCGTATAAAAGACATCCCAGGCCGGTGGCTTAAGGGGACATTGCTGATCAGCGGTCCGGATTGTACCCTAGGGAATGTCACAGTCGGTCGATACCGTCACCTAGAATTGTTTGCAGCACTGCATTCAGGGCTGGCTGTGACACTCCGTTAAATATGCTCCTTGAGAGAGACACTGCTCAATAAGCCACTGAAAGACTCCATTCTGTACGCACGGAAGTTTCTGAGTGGTTCAGATGAAGCTCCATTGAAGTAATTCAGTCTGGACATGAGAAAGGTTTAGATAAGCATAGCTAGGTTCACATCCACCAGGAATGGCCCCAGCCTGCTAGCCAAGCACAGAATGATAAAAGCACTGTAGCTATCAGGACATCTGGAAGCAGCTGAGGAAGCAACCAAGACCCCTCCAGGTGTGTAACACAAGTTGAGCAGCCTCCCTTGGGGAAAGGAAGCTTGTATTGCAAATTTTATCTCCATTGTCTGCTCAAAACAATAGCATGAAAATAGGGGTTAGAAATGGAAGTGCTAGCTCATCCGTTATTAAGTAGTTGCTACTGAGATGGGGTAGTACTAATGGTGCTAAACAGTTTCCAGATGTTCATTTACCAGATGTGCAGAGGCGTTAGGGAGAGTCAGAATTATTTGAAATAATCTGTTTCAGGCAAGGATTGGATAGGAAATATTGTTATCCAAAAATGTTAATGTTGCCTTTAAAGAAGCTGTTTGAATGTGAACTGGAAATATCTTTTGGGTTTGTGTGTCTTTTTCTCCTTCTTTTCTGTTCTGAACTGCTGAGATTCTGTGTTGCAAGGGATCATGGGACATGCCACATTGCTTTATTTTGATTGAAACTATTTAGAGGTTCATCCTCAAGGCCCAAATAACCTTTGTGTTTTAGTGTAGCTTGTAGTACGGGAGTATTTCTGCATTAAGCTGCTCATTCCAGAACAGATCTCAGTCCGTCTCTCTCTTACCCTTGGTCTACAGTAGGAGGGGGCGCATCAATCTAAGATACGCAACTTCAGCTACGGGAATAGCGTAGCTGAAGTTGACGTATTTAGGTCAACTTACCACGGCGTCTTCATGGCGCTGAGTCAACTGCTGCCGCTCCCCCGTCAACTCCGCCTGCGCCTCTTGCGGTGGTGGAGTACTGGAGTTGACGGGAGAGCGCCCAGGGAGCGATTTATTGTGTCTAGACTAGACGCGATAAATCGACCCCCGATAGATCAATCGCTACCTGCCGATCCGGCGGGTAGAGTAGACATATCCATAGATGGTTTTGCGTTAGCATCCGTCAGCACAGTATCTGCATCCCTCATGCTTTAATTATGTTGACAAAGTGGAATTCCTGGGGTCTGCTGTCCGTCTGCCTTTGTTTATGTGAGCGTTGTTTGGGGTTGTGTTGAGTTGTGAATGTCATTCTGGTTATGGTGTGAAGGCTTTATCAAAGGGGAAGGCCTGGCAGCTTCTCCTCAAGATGGCCAGACTCTGCATTGAGCGAATCTCTTTTGAAGTTGGTGTCATAGCTAGATCGTCTCAGCTATGAACCCCTTATCTCTGGCTCTCACGCGCTTCATCCTGGGTTCTCTGATCCACGTTTTCCCAGAGGAGCAGCACTGGCTTGGCATTTCGTAGATGGAAACACAGCCTCTATAATGAAGCTGGGACCTGGTCCACTAATGACTCCGACATTCAGGACGTGCTGGTAGTGGAAACGACGTGGGGACATGGAGACGCTTTAGGGCTCATTGTGGCCTCGCCCATGCAGGAGGTGGACAGCTGCACTGTTTTAATCCACTGTAGCCTTTGCATTGCTTTCATCTTCAGCATCAGATGCAGCAAATTACAGGCATCCCGCCTGGCCAGCAATGGATCGCTGTGGGCGGGTCCTTGTCTGGCAGGAAGAGGTGACGTTTCCTAGCGAACTGAAGATGGAAGAAGGCATTTTTAGTCATAGATGGTCTCTGATCACATGGGCTCAGTGGCGAATTAGATAGGACCCCAAGCCCTCACGCTACATTGTTGACCGTGGTCTGTCCACGTTCACTGGGAGAGAAGAACAGCATCCTGGGTACTTCTTGAAAGCGTTCCGCTCTTTCCAACCAGCACGTCTGCAGTTGTGCCTAGGCTGAGTTAAGCCAGATGCTCGTCCTCTGGGACTCGCTTCTTGGGGGCATTGTGACAATAAGGTGTGCACTCCTGACAGTTTAATGTCCTGTATGGTTACATTCTTCCAGCCGGCTTGTCTCCGCAGCAACTTTCTGAAGTAATCCTAAAGGAAGGATAAGTGAGATTAAAATAGACTGTAGTAAATATCTAAGAGAGTCGTGTTTGGCAAACTCAGTGACAGTACTGGGCCAAATAAAATTACCAAGTGTTTGGGATTCCAAACTGACTGAACCCGAAGGCTGCCCCAAGACACTCTGTCTTTCAGCTCCGGTTTTGTTACTGCAGAAGTTTAAGTAACAAGGGGATAAAAGAGACAAAGAAAGAGCCTTCATGCATGAGAGCAATTCAAATGCTATTCAGTTTCAAATGCAGTGCTGCAGTTAGTTGAATGAAGTTACTTCTGTTTGGCATTAGAACGGTAATTTCAATACTGATTAGCATAGATCATTAGCATTTGCCTTTTTATTCATGTGTCTGATTATGTACAAATCTGTTTATTTTTCCAGATTGTATATATTACAGGTTAACAATATCTTGAACTTTACAAAGCTCTTAGGTTTCCCATGATTTTTTTTTTTAATGTTTCATGATAAAACCATCATCACCATATCAGGAGATTATAACAGCTGCTGCTATTAACATAAAAATCCCCTCATAGACTTAAAGGCCAGAAGGGACCATCATGATAATCTAATCTGACCTCTTGCACATTGCAGGCCACAGAACGTCACCCACCCACTCCTGTAACAGACCCCTGACCTCTGGCTGAGTTACTGAACTCCTCAAATCTTGTTTTAAATACTTCAGGTGACAGAAAATCCACCATTTACTCTAGTTCGAACCAGCAAGTGACCTGTGCCCCATGCTGCAGAGGAAAGTGAAACCCCTCCCCCCCGGGGTCTCTGCCAATCTGACCTCAGGGGAAATTTCTTCCCGACCTCCAATATGGCAGTCAGTTGGACCCTGAGCATGTGGGCAAGACATATCATCCAGACACTTGGCAAAGAATTCTCTTTAGTAACTCAGAGTCTTCCCAGTTTAGTGCCCCATTTCCAGCCTTTGGAGATATGTGCTAAAAGCATTCACGGATGGGCCATTTGCCATTGTAGGCAACCATCCCTCCAGACCCTTATCAAGTTCAGTCTTGTAACGTTTTTTGCCTCCACGGCTCCCCTGGGAAGGTTGTACCAGGTTTTCACTCCTCTGCTGTTTAGAAATGTTCATCTAATTTCAAGCCTGAACTTGTTGATGGCCAGTTTACATCCATTTGATCTAGTGCCAACATTGGCCTTTAACTTAAATAAATCCTCTCCCTGCCTGATATTTATCCCTGTGATGTAGTAAATATCACTTACTTTACTGGGGGGGATAGCTCAGTGGTTTGAGCATTGGCCTGCTAAACCCAGGGTTGTGAGTTCAATCCTTGAGGGGGCCATTTAGGGATCTGGGGCAAAAATTGGGGATTGGTCCTGCTTTGAGCAGGGGGTTGGACTAGATGACCTCCTAAGGTCCCTTCCAACCCTGATATTCTATGATTCTATTTATAGAGAGCAATCATATCTCCCCTCAGCCTTCTTTTGGTTAGGCTAAACAAGCCTTAAACCTCTTCTTGTAAGGCAGGTTCTCCATTCCTCTGATCATCCTTGTAGCCCTTCTCAGCAACCTGTTTCAATCCAGTTTGAAATCATCTCTCTTTAAACGAGGGAGACTAGAACTGCACACAGTATGCCAGATGAGGTCTCACCTGTGCCGTGTACAGTGGTACTAACACTACGCTCTCTACTGGAAATACCTCGCCTGATGCGTCCTAGGACTGCATTAGCCTTTTTCACGGCCACATCTCATTGGCAGCTCATAGTCATCTTGTAATCGACTAATACACCCAGGTCTTTCTCCTCCTCTGTTGCTTCCAACTGATATGTCCCCAGCTTAGAGCAAAAACTCTTGTTGTTAGTCCCGGAGTGCATGACCTTGCACTTTGCTCTGTTAAATTTCATCCCATTTCTATCACTCCATTCTTCAAGATTTTCCAAATCTTCTTGTATAATATTCCAGTCCGCCTCCATATTGGCAATACCTCCCAGCAGTGGGTCATTCACAGATTTTATTAGCACATTCCCACTTTTTGTGCCAAGGTCATGAATGAAAACATTAAAGAAGATTGTTCCCAAGACCGATCCCAAAGGAACTCCACTGGTAACCTCCCCCTCCAGCCGGACAGTTCACCTTTCAGCATGATCTGCTGTAGTCTCCCCTTTAACCAGTTCCTTATTCACCTTTCGATTCTCATATTCATCCCCATCTTCTCCAATTTAACTAATCATTTCCCATGTGGAACTGTATCAAATGCCTTCATGAAATCCAGCGAGATTCGATCTACTGCCTTTTCTGTGACTAGAAAACTGGTTGTCTTCTCTCAAGTTGGTTTGGAACGATCTATCTTTTGTGAAACCATGTTGTATTTTATCCCAATTACTGTTTACCTCTATGTCTTTAATTAGTCTCTCTTTCAAAATTTGTTCTGACCTTGCGTACAACTGAGGTCAAATTAATGGGCCTGTAGTTTCCCGGATCACATTTTTTCCCTTTCTTAAACATAGGTACTGTACTGTAATTGCAATTCTCCAGGCATACGATACGACCCCTGAGTTTATGGATTCATTAAAACCCTTGCTATTGGGCTTGCCATTTCCCTATTAAACCATCCGTCAAAAGCTTTGCCCAACAAGCAGCTCTTGGATATGCTCAAAGACAGCACAATTTTTAAATATTTTTCATTCCGTCTTTCAAAGAATTGAGTGTCTTGGCAAACAAGCTGTATTCAATATTCTCCTCCCAGTCCCATGAAAAGCTTTTCTCTGCTATCATCTGATTCCTTTATTCTGCCCTCAGGTGCATGTCCTGAACTGCCATTGGTGTTTAATGTTGTATAGGACTTTCCATGGTGCTCATTTCTATACCTGAGAACCTGGGGTACTTTGTGAATACCCCATAACAGAGGGGAATTCTTCCTTCCTTTTTACAGCTGGGGCTGGAGGCAGAAAGATACAGAGTATCTTTACGCTGCAGTCAGAGGTGTGACTGCCGCACCTGTAGACAAATCCCAGCTACCTTTGATCTGGCTAGCACAAATAACAATAGCTGTGAAGCCATGGCAGCATGGGGAGCCACTCGAGTACATAGCCAGGGTCCTGTAAGGAGCAGGACACATCACTGGTCTTACACAAACGTGCATATTTAGATCCTGCCCAGCGTGGCAATGTGCCCAAGATGACCTCTTGAAGTCCCTTCCAGCCCTACATTTCTATGATTCAGTGAGTCTGCCTGTCTTCTTTTGTTTAAATAAAGGCACAGGATACAACCGCATGTCCTAAATATATGTTCATTGGCATGTTTTTACACTATTGGATCATAATTTGCACGATTGAGTGGCCACTTTTTGGTTAGTTTTTTCTTGCCTACATGAGGCATATATAAGAACTCATTGACGAGGAAACAACTAAAGTGTTGCATTGAGAAGGATGTTAAAGCCGTAACCTTTCCTGCCTTGACACTTGCATATTGAAAATCCTTTATAAACATGGGTGAGCTAACTAAAAGCACGCATTAGGTGCAGTACATCAGCTACACAATGGACTGCTGGCAATTAATCCTGAAAGCCACAGTGTATCAGAAATCACTTATCATAATACTCCCGATTCAGTTCTGCAATCTGTCATAATGTGCAACCTGTCTCCCCAAAAGCTTCCATTTACATCCAAGGACAACAATATCTTAAAGCAGATGTGTACCATTACGTTATTAGAGCATCAGAACGCTTGGAAGCAGAAGGGACTCAGCAGGTATTAATCTCTGAATCCAAAGGGAATTACTCCACATTCTGTATAGGATGCTTTATCTTCTTACAGACGCAATTAAGTAGCATTACTGCAAATATTCATTTGTCAGTGGTAATTTTAAAGATGGAGTACCTTGTAGCAGATGGTCTTTTTTCCTTTTCTTTTCTAAAGAGCGCTGTGTTCTTGCCAGCTGCCAAAGGGAAAAAATAGTCTATGTTCATACCAGCTGAGTTCACACAGTATTCAATATTCTGCATGCGTCCACGTCCTGAATAGAGATCAAAAGTAGTATCAGGTGCCAAGCGTGATGGGTCCGCACAATGGGATCCCATGATGTGAACTCTGGAGATCTGAGCTTTAATTTGGCAGGCAATATTAGAAATCATAACTGGAGTGACAATGAGTTCCTGGATATTGACAGAGCTCAAAGATTTCCTCCTGGGCTAATTGTCTTCTGAGGAGGAGGAGTGCTCCTGGTGGGGAATCCAGGGTGACTCTTTCTAAATTACCTTTCTTTGTAGAGGCAGTAAATGCTAGTGGAAAATTGGCTTAATTTGGCAAGGGTGCACCCTATGAGGAAGACTGCTATTATTTGTAAATGTTGCTATAGATACTGATAACAAAGCTGAAAGAAAAATGGGAAATATGGGGAAACTAAAACACCTGAACCTCACTAAGGCCTTGTGTTGTAAGTCCCTTCATCTCTTCTCTCAACAGATGTAAATCTTTGTTCTTTGTTCCATGGCCATTCAAAAGAATTGGTAGATAGCTTTAATTAGAAATGTAGTCCTGAAATATTCTTGTTTATATTGCACATTTGTTGGCATTGCGACATTTTGTCAATGGCTTTTGTTTAAGATGCTGCTACCCATGATCAGAGATTTGTCATGACTGTGTTTTAAAAAGCCAAATAAATAAGTTTGTAATGCTAATGGCTGTACAGCCCTCAGGTCATAATCCTGCAAAGATTTGCACGCGTATTTAATTTTACGCATGTGTAAGCCCATTGGTTTCAATGGGCCTACTCACTTGTGTAAAATTAAGCTTCTGTCTTTGCAGGATCAAAGTAGAGTGTTAGGTAACTGAGAGCTCTGAACGCCAATTTCACTGACAGTGATCTCTTTCAGCATCAAGGATACAGTCCACAACAACCCAAAAATTCATTAAATAGCTTCTTTTTTCAAATGCCCCCTCTGTGAGCATTGTCCCGTGTGAGAGGGTCTATAGGCCTATAGCACTGTCTGAAATGTGGCGCTGTATGATCACTGCTGTGCTCAGAAAACATAGGCCAAATAGTCCTGCGAGGTGGCCATTACTTTGAACAGGAATATTTTGAAAACCGAAGTAAATGTAGATTATGTCGCATATAGAACTCTGTAATCCTACATTTACCAAAATCTCTTCTATTCTTCTAGCCTGTTTTAAGCATACAATCTGCAAACAAGGTGGGTGAGGTCATTCTCTCTCTCTCTCCAACAGAAGTTAATCCAGTAAAAGATATTACCTCACCTACCTTGTCTCGCTAATATCCTGGGACTGCCACGGCTACCACTGCACTGCATACAAGCTGCTCCAATTAAAGAGGTAGAAAATGGGCTAATAACAGAAATCTGGATGTAGCCTTAACTGTGCCATCTCCAGGATAACCTAACATCAGAAGTGCATTCTTTCCATTTCCACATGGTTAGCTGTGTAATGGAGTTTCAGGGTATGGTGTAGTTTGTCTCGTGGTGTACTTCCTTCATAAGAATACAGTAGCTGTTAAGTGGTCACAACTAGGCATTTAAGGCCCTGATCCTGCAACGAGGTGTATGTCCCATTGATTTCTGTTCACATACACCTCACTGCAGGACTGGAACATAAACCAACTAGGGAAATGCAACCTAGAAGGAGCTACTATAAGGTGGGTGCAAAACTGGTTGGAAAATTGTTCCCAGAGAGTAGTTATCAGTGGTTCACAGTCATGCTGGAAGGGCATAACGAGTGGGGTCCCACAGGGATCAGTTCTGGGTCCGGTAATGTAGAGAGTACACTTATAAAGTTTGCAGATTATACCAAGATGGGAGGGGTTGCAAGTGCTTTGGAGGACAGGATTAAAATTCAAAATGATCTGGACAAACTGGAGAAATGGTCTGAAGTAAATAGGATGAAATTCAATAAGGACAAATGCAAAGTACTCCACTTAGGAAGGAAAAATCAGTTGCACATATACAAAATGGGAGATGACTGCCTAGGAAGGAGTACTGCGGAAAGGGATCTGGGCGTCACAGTGTACCACAAGCTAAATATGAGGCAACAGTGTAACACTTTTACAAAAAAAGCAAACATCATTCTGGGATGTATTAGCAGGAGTGTTGTAAGCAAGACACGAGAAGTAATTCTTCCGTTCTACTCCGCGCTGATTAGGCCTCAACTGGAGTTTTGCGTCCAGTTCTGGGGGCCACATTTCAGGAAGGATGTGGACAAATGGAAGAGAATCCAGAGAAGAGTAACAAAAATTATTAAAAGTCTAGAAAACATGACCTGTGAGGGAACACTGTAAAAATTGGGTTTGTTTAGTCTGGAGAAGAGAAGACTGAGAGGGGACGTGATCACAGTTTTCAAGTACATAAAAGGTTGTTACAAGGAGGAGGGGGGGAAATTGTTCTTCTTAACCTCTGAGGATAGGACAAGAAGCAATGGCCTTACATTGCAGCAAGGGAGATTTAGGTTGGACGTTAGAAAAAACTTCCTAACTGTCAGGGTGGTTAAGCACTGGAATAAATTGTCCGGGGAAGTTGTGGAATCTCCATCATTGGGGATTTTTAAGAGCAGGTTAGACAAACACCTGCCAGGGATGGTCTAGATAATACTCAGTCCTGCCTTGAGTTCAGGGGACTGGACTAGATGACCTCTCGAGGTCCCTTCCAGTCCTATGGTTCTGTGATTAGGGCTCCATGTTTGGAGGTCACGGATTCCGTGACTTTCTGTGACCTCCGTGACTTCTGCAGTGGCTGGTGTGCCTGTCTCTGGGGCTGCCTGAGCATCTCGGGCAGCCCCCGCACCAGGTGCACCAGCTGCTCCTTAGGCAGTCTCACCCCCCGCCCCACCCCCTAGTAGCAGAAGTTTGGGGGGGCTCAGGGCTGGGAATTGGGGTCCGTGGTGGCGCTTACCTGGAGGGGAGCTCCTCTCCCTCAGCTCCTAGCTCCACGTGCTGCCACTGCCAGCAGACACCGCCCCCGCAGCTCTCATTGGCCGTGGTTCCCAGCCAATGGGAGCTGCGAACCGGGGCTTGGGGCAGAGTGGAAGCAGCATGTGGTGCTCAGGAGCCAGGTAGGGAACCTGCCCCAGTCCCACCAACCCTCCCCCCCAGCCCCTGCAGCATCCCCCAGTCTGTCCCCTGAGCTCCCTTCCCCCTCCCCACATGCAAATTTTAGTCAGGGGTATATAGCAAAAGTCATTAACACATCACAGGCCGTGAATTTTTGTTGATTGCCCGTGTCCTGTCCATGACTTTTACTAAAAATACCCGTGAATAAAACATAGCCTTATCTATGATTCTATGTAGCTAAAGGGAATGGGCTAAATTCCATCTCTGTTTCAGTTTATCAGGTGGCAGATGGAGTAAGACAACAATGCATTGATTTATATAATGAAGCCAAGCTTCCCAGGTAGAAGAGCTAAAAGCTTTTTAAAATAAAAGCTCAGAACCATTTCTGTCGCCTCTGGTTTCCAAACCAGAGTGGATAAAAATCAAGGATTTAACAACAACAACAAAAAAAAAATCCGATTTTTTTTTTATTTGAATTGGATTATTTTTTTTGATAAAATGCTTTTTGAGGAAAGATAGTTTTAATTAAGATACATTATAGCTCAAAGATATCGCATCATGGAATAGGGATTATAAATTCTAATTCTATAGTATGAGACAATATATTCATGTAATATTTAAGAAAAGTTTTGTAAATGAGTTCCAATAGTTCATGAATTAGGGACCCAATCTTATGGGGTTCCACAGGCTTCTGTATAGATTATTTAGGTTAATCTTTCTATCTACCCAATGGGACTCAGTGCTCAGACTAGAAGATACCATCAGAGATGCTTAGTTTTGCAGTTCTCAAACTGTGGATTTGTGTCTCCAAAGGTAACATGCTTGTTAACAGCAAAAATGTTTTTAAATAAATAAATAAATATAGAGAGAGGTGAGAAATAACAGACCTCAACTCTATTGTCCCTCTGAAAATTTGTGTACACAGAGTCAATCCCTTGCCTCTCTCTAAAAGTGCAAAGTTTCAGAAAGTTCACTAAATAGAGGATTGTTGGGGGTGGAATAGATCTGGACAAAAAGAAGTCTGGAGATAAATGTGAGAAGCAAGGGACGTATGCTTGTTTTGTTAAAATATTATATGTTTGCTGTTGAAGAAAATAATCCAGAATACATAATGTTGTTGTTTTAGTTAAATAAAACAATTTTAAATGTCTGGTGATGATCTCCTCCTAATACAGCACGGCAAGAAAATCCTCCAAATATTAATGATTAACCTGTTGATTTGATATAGTTCACCTCCCAATGACTTCATAAATATCTGCTTCAATTACCTTTGGTAAATGAAATAACCAAACAATCATTTATTTTCTGATATAGCTGTAAAACTAATCTGAAAAGTTTTCAAAATGAATCAGTTCAAAAATGTATAGTGTGTACCTTGTAAAAATGAAACCTACATCTATCTCTGAGTTGTGAAGAATATGTATTAAGGTTATAACAACCAACAAGAATGCACTTTTATGTAGAAATCCATGATTGAATGGAGTCTTCCTGACTAGCGATTTAAATCAATTTGATTTAAATCAAGTCCACCCTGATCCAAACCTTTGCTACTGAATCATCTCTGTCTGAATGGAGGAATCTGTATCTTTGTTCCATTTAAAATTGGCACATAAAATTGAGAACTATTAGTAGTCCCATGTAAAAGCACTAAAACTGAAATGTTTGTTTTATTTCCAGCTCCTGTGATTGTTGTACCACCAAAAAAGATTCATAATATAACTGGTGCCCAAGTGTACCTGTCCTGTGAAGTGAAGGCAGTTCCCACTCCCATCATCACATGGAGAAAGGTATGCCAAAATCTGATTACATTTTAGCCAAGAGGTTACACAGAATCCAATGTGTGTAAGACAGAGACACTGACATGGGGCCAAATCTGCTGTTAATGTAAACTGTCTCTACGCCATTGGAACCAGTTTTCACCAGGAGAGAATTTGGCCCATTTCTTTTGCTCTGTTGCCATACCTGATTTCAGATGATTATATTCATAAATAAAATGGCATTACTTAAAAATGAGAATAGAGGGCAGTAATTCCCTCAGCACGTTAGCATGCCCCGTCTGCAAATAGGGGCTATGAACACCTGAGGGGCTTTGAGAACTGAAGTGTTGGTCTCACCAGTTTTGACCAGTTCCTCAGCTGCTGTAAATCAGCGTAGAAGCACTGAGGTCAGGAGAGCATCTCTCACTTACAACAGCCCAGGGCACTGGCCTCAGTGCATCCCTGAAGGGGAGGAAGGGAATTAATAACCCAAACCCTACTCCGTGCTCAGGCTGAATATTGGACTGGTGTGGCTGGGGGTGAATCTGGGCTGAAGGTTGGTCTGACAGCGTGACTGATGACCTCTGTATAAGGAGTCCTCAGAGCAGCACCAGGGGCAGAAAGGAAGAGCCTCAGCCTAAGGCCTCTGGCTGTGGGAAGGAAATCTTGCTCCCCCACCTCCAAGAAGACAGCTCCGGGGCTAAAAGCGGGGGTGGTCAGAGAGCTAGGCTTTGGGGGTGGCCAGAGGAGTGGGATGCTAAGCTCCTGGGAGCTAGGGACAGACCTTGAATGAAGGCAGCTAGGCACTTATGCCAAAACAGTCAATCTAGGGTGCTTAAACAGAAGAGTCGTGGAGCAGCCAGCAATTCCTATTCCAAAGGGCTACGTTGGGAGAATGGCAACTCAACCTGCACACCCACCAGTTACTTAAGGATCCAGATGGAAGGGGTAAAAGGAGCCCCGAGTTGTGTGCAAAGAGAAAAGTCAGAATCTGCCTGCAGCAAGCTGGGGTGAGCAGGGCTGCACCCAGCTGCATACCACCCGCCTCACATTGGCTCCTGGTCCTTGACGAGGATCTGCCTCTCGCTCCTCGCAGTAGCTGCAAGAGGTTCCGCTCCATACTCCTTGTCCTCAGTGAGAGCATCACTCTGAGATGCTCAGGGGAAAGATAATGGCATGTGTTCAACTTCTGTGATAGGCATCTCTCTGTGGAGCACTGGTGCACATTGCAGAAGCTAGTATAGACAGCAACACCTTGAGCTCATACCTCCCAAATACAGAGGCAACAGACCGACGAGCGTGATGCTTTTCAAGTATTCCATATCTACGTTAACAGTATGCCAATGTCCTAAAACCCCACAGGTCACAGAGTCACCCAAGGGAGTTAAACTCCTGGAAGAATTGCCTGGAGACAGAATAAACATGGCAGTCCAAGTTCGTGGTGGTCCTTCTAAACATGAGAACACAGGGTGGGTTTTGGTAAGTCCAACAAAGCAAACTGTTCTGAGGGCAGAGGTGGGGAAAGGGAGGGGCAGGCTGATTTTGGAAGTTTTTCCATACAGAAAATACACGTGATGGTACAGTTCCTAGGGGAGACATTTTAAGAAAAGAAACTCAGAAGAGTGATTGAGCTGAGTTTAAAGTAGAATGAAAGTCCCTACAATCTAGCTGGCTGAATTTAAAGCAGACATTTTAGCCCTTGTTTTGAAGGAGGAAATCTAAAATCCTTCAAATTTTTCATTCTTAGCAAGAATTGATTTATGGCTGCCCTTTTGTGCTTACTGTTCACTTGGTGATAGTGTGATGTTCTCCCCTTTCATTTTGCCAGATTAACCCGCTGATGAAGGAAGATGAGGGTGTTTACCGATGTCATGCTACCAACATGGTTGGAGAAACACAGGCAGAAGGGAATATTAAAGTCACTGAGCAAAGTAAAAGTAAGAGGACTAACTCCCTAGAATCGGATGACATGATATAACAGGGTAAGTTTAACATTACAAATCCACTTCAGTACCCAGAAGCCTGTTACCTTTTTTTGCATTCACCTACTCTGACTGGTCTAAAGATACAGATGTAGAGGAAGCCTGGCCTAGAAACAGGGAATCTGGAGGAGCCTGGAGTCAGTTAGAGGTTGAAGCATTGGCTCAGTATTATCTTGAATAAGCCAAGTTGCTTCTATCTACCTTACTAAACCCATGCTGAAATGGAGAAAGATAAAAGAAGGGCATTGCAATTTGCTAAATACCTTAGATTTTCAAAAGCAGATACTGCTGCACTGAACATTTCTGGGTAGATAAGCGTATAAATATAATGCTGTTTTTAATTCAGTATTTAATGACTGCAGTGTAAATACATATTGTACACGATCAGAATGCTTGACATCTTCAGACCAAAAACCAGCATTTGGTACCATATTCTAAAAATGATGCTAATGTCACATGCCAAGGAGACAGAGCAGACTTCCCTCATCTATGACCAGTTCATCTCCATCATCTCCTCTCCTCTGTAATATCTTCTCGTTTACATGGATGCAATTCACCCCAGGGCAGAGGGCCAACGCAATACCTGTGCAACACTTGCATCCAACTTAAATCCTCCAAATGGGATTAAAGTGGTGAATCTCACCCAGAGAAAGAAGAGCAGACACCAAGCAGATAAACAAGTGTGTGGCCGTGATTTAAATAAAACAACCCAAAACGTCCTTCCACTGATAGCTTCGTCATTCCCAGAAGTTTTAGTATAAAGGCCTGATTCTCCACTGCATTACTCCCATTTTACACTGGTACAACTCTGTGGATTTCAGTGAACCTTTGAATAACTGGAGTAACATAGTGATGGTAAATTGTGCCCCATACGTGACTCTGTGAGGCGAGGCTGTGAAGCAAACAGGGTGAACAGTGATCAGCATCTTGTTGTGCAGCGTTGGCCTGGAAATGCAGCTCTGTGCATGAAAATTAATGCTTATTTCTGGGAGAGAGACCCTATGTTTTAGCTGAAAGAGTGTTTTTATGAAAAAGATACGTCCAGTTTAGCAAATATATTATTCAAAGGTATATATTTTGTGCTAGTTTCAGCCATGTCCCTGTCTCCATCACAGTTCAGTTTTCTATCCAAGTTATTACAAATCCTTGGATAATAATCTCTCAAACTGTGCTTTTTTCCCTTCTAGGGAGAAGTGATTCAATCTTCACTCCACGGAAACAAAGATTGTCGAGTACAGGCTAAAAACAAGTCAATTAGTGGCTTCCTTTGCTACCTTACATTATAGAATTAGGAAACCGCATTAATATTCTTGTTACATAGTTAATGGCATGTTTTTTGTACATTTTCCTATTTAGATCAGTTAGATTAATATTAAAAATCTGTAGTTTATAACTGGAAAAAATGAGCAATAAAACACTTTTTTTAAAAAACCATTTTAAAGATATATACTCTCTTGGGGTTGCTTTTTATTGGCATGCTCAACTGTAACAGTAGGGGGCAGCAATTACGGAAGAGACCATTTACTGTCATTTCTGCGCATCAGTCCTGGCTCTAAAGACAAATCACAGCAATATAACAATTTTCTTTATTTTTAAAGCAAGCCACTTCTTAAGAAAAAATGCTGAATATTGAATGAAGCTTTGGCAATTGTTGCTTTTGGGTGCACACAGGCACTAGAACATGACTCTAACTAGAACACCGTGTTTGGAAGAGGTTTATAGTGAGAAATTGATAGCTTCCAATGGCTAAAACAGATGTGGGTAGCCCTGTTTTTATGAGCCCAATACTCAGTCTACTGATAAAGGTGCGGTGAGTCATTAGATTCCAAGGCCAGAAAGGACCACTGGGATTCTCTAGTCTGCCAAGGGCAGAAGAAATAATGTGTTTTCACTGCACTTCTGACCAAAGCAGAGATTGAGCAAATGGACTCCACCCCAACGTACTGTGGTATAAGAGATCAGTGATAGGTTCCTATGCAACAGCCACATCCCCTGACCCTGTTCAGATAACCCTTATGTGTTCTCTGTCTCACACAAGTCATTCAAGAATTAACACTAGGTGGCCCAGTCACTAGTGAGTGACACTGACCCTGTGCAGAGGTTCTGCACTTGAGTAATGCACCACGTGAGACCAGGCCCGGCTCCAGGCACCAGCCCTCCAAGCACGTGCTTGGGACAGCCTCTTTTAATGGGCGGCCAATCTTGGCGCAGCAGGACAGCACTCGGGATTTGTTGGTTTGTTTTTGTTTCGGCGGGATGGCACTCGGAGATTTTTGTTTTAGTGGGGTGGCACTCGAGGAGGGGAGGTTGTTTCGGCGGGGCAGCGCTCAGGGGTTTTTTGTTTTTGTTTCGGGGGGGATTGTTTCGATGGGGTGGCGCTCGGGGGGGTGGTTTCGGCGGGATGGCACTCGGAGATTTTTGTTTTAGTGGGGTGGCACTCGAGGAGGGGAGGTTGTTTCGGCAGGGCAGCGCTCCGGGGTTTTTTGTTTTTGTTTCGGGGGGGGATTGTTTCGATGGGGTGGCGCTCGGGGGGGTGGTTTCGGCGGGGTGGCGCTCGGGGGGGTGGTTTTGGCGGGGTGGCGCTGGGGGTGGCAAGGCGGCGCTCAGGTTGGTTTTTTTTGTTTGGGGGGGGGCAGCGCTCGTTTTTGTGTTGTGTTTTTTGGTGGGTTTTTTTTTGCTTGGGGCAGCAAAAAAGTTAGAGCCAGCCCTGCGTGAGACTGTGATGCGTGAAATCTGTGCTGTACATCAGTAAAGTCCAGTATAAGTGATGCACAGGCCGCATGCCGAGTCTCTGAACAAGGCCGGAAGTCACTCTGGGCTGCATTCGCCGGGGTTTTAAAAATCCTCTAATACTGCAGTACCGTCAACCCCAAGTGTTCAGAGACTCGTGAGGTTGACTTAAAAATCAGAATTCTCTTTTTCATTTGCCAACCGGATTCGGAGCCTTTGGGGGCGCTCGTGTCACCTCGTGAAGCTTTTCTCTGCAGCCATAAGGGCTAGAAAAAGTCATTTTCAATGGAGGCTGAGAAAGACCTGTCAGAAAAACACCAGGTGCGACAAGTGCTAGCAACAGTGCGTGCCAGGGCTGTGCCCGGCCAGTGGGGTGCCCAGGAGACGCTCCAACGGCTCAGCCGTGGTAGGAAAGGTCCTTTCCTCACCTAAGTGCATCCCCCACTATGGTCGTGGCAGCTGGGGACGGGGTTACTATGCCCAGCCTCCACCACTGGGCCACCCATGCACCCCCCAGCACCCTACCTCAGGGCCATGCACCCCCCACCCTGCCTCCACCATGGGGCCACACTAGGGTAGCCAGGTGTCCGTTTTTTGACCGAAACGCCTGGTCAAAAATGGACCCTAGCAGCTCCGGTCAGCACCACTGACTGGGCTGTTAAAAGTCCGGGCAGCGGAGCTAAGGCAGGTTCCTTGCCTGCCCTGGCTCCGCGCAGCTCCCAGAAGCACCTGCCATGTCCCTGCAGCTCCTAGGCACAGGGGCAATCAGGGAAGCTGCGTGTGCTGCCCCCGCTCCCAGTGCCAGCTCCGCAACTCCCATTGGCTGGGAACCGCGGCCAATCGGAGCTGCAGGAGTGGCACCTGCCCCCTCCTTCACTCCAATTCCCTCCCAGACCCCGCACCCCAACCCCTGCCCCAGGTCAGAACCCCCTCCCGCACCCTAACTCCCTCCCAGACCCCACACCCCAACCCCCGCCCCAGGTCAGAACCCCCTCCCGCACCCTAACTCCCTCCCAGACCCCACACCCCAACCCCCGCCCCAGGTCAGAACCCCCTCCCGCACCCTAACTCCCTCCCAGACCCCACACCCCAACCCCTGCCCCAGGTCAGAACCCCCTCCCGCACCCTAACTCCCTCCCAGACCCCACACCCCAACCCCCGCCCCAGGTCAGAACCCCCTCCCGCACCCTAACTCCCTCCCAGACCCCACACCCCAAACCCCGCCCCAGGTCAGAACCCCCTCCCACACCCTAACTCCCTCCAAGACCCCACACCCCAACCCCCGCCCCAGGTCAGAACCCCCTCCCCCACCCTAACTCCCTCCCAGACTCCGCACCCCAACCCCTGCCCCAGGTCAGAACCCCCTCCCGCACCCTAACTCCCTCCCAGACTCCGCACCCCAACCTCCACCCCAGGTCAGAACCCCCTCCCACACCCTAACTCCCTCCCAGACCCTGCACCCCAACCCCTGCCCCAGGTCAGAACCCCCTCCCGCACCCTAACTCCCTCCCAGACCCCACACCCCAACCCCTGCCTCATAGACTCATAGACTTTAAGGTCAGAAGGGACTATTATGATCATCTAGTCCAGTGGTCCCCAACGTGGTGCCCGTGGGCGCCATGGCGCCCACCGGGGCATTTATGTGCGCCCGCCGTCAGGGCCAGCACCAAGGAAGGAAGAGGAGAGGAGCATCTGCCGGAGAAGTGTCACCACAGAAATGCTGCTACGGAGCGCTTCCAGCGGAGAAGCTTTCGCCGAAATGCCGCCGGGGAGCGCTTCCGGCGGAGAACCATCACCACCGAAATGCTGCTGAGAAGTGTCGCTGCCCGCCACACTGTGATGAAGGGATGAATGTGCTCTTGGCCACAGAAAGGTTGGGGACCACTGATCTAGTCTGACCTCCTGCACAATGCAGGTCACAGAATCTCACCCACCCACTCCTGGAATAATCCTCTCACCTATGTCTCAGCTATTGAAGTCCTCAAATCATGGTTTAAAGACTTCAAGATGCAGAGAATCCTCCGGTAAGTGACCCGTGCCCTATGCTGCAGAGGAAGGCGAAAAACCCCAGGGCCTCTGCCAATCTACCCTGGAGGAAAATTCCTTCCCGGCCCCAAATATGATGATCAGCTGAACCCCGACCATGTGGGCAAGACTCACCAGCCAGACACCCAGGAAAAAGTTCTCTGTAGTAACTTCTAACATCCCATCATTGACCATTGGTCCTATTTACCACTGATGGCAATTAATTGACCTTTGACTAAGATCATGTTATCCCATCAAACCATCCCCTCCATAAACGCCTCAGTTCAGAACCCCCTCCTGCACCCTAACTCCCTCCCAGACCCCGCACCCCAACCCCTGCCCCAGGTCAGAACCCCCTCCCCCACCCTAACTCCCTCCCAGACCCCACACCCCAACCTCCACCCCAGGTCAGAACCCTCTCCCGCACCATAACTCCCTCCCAGACCCCACACCCCAACCCCCTGCCCCAGGTCAGAACCCTCTCCCGCACCCTAACTCCCTCCCAGACCCCGCACCCCAACCCCCGCCCCAGGTCAGAACCCCCTCCCGCACCATAACTCCCTCCCAGACCCTGCACCCCAACCCCTGCCCCAGGTCAGAACCCCCTCCTGCACCCTAACTCCCTCCCAGACCCCGCACCCCAACCCCTGCCCCAGGTCAGAACCCCCTCCCATACCCTAACTCCCTCCCAGACCCCACACCCCAACCTCCACCCCAGGTCAGAACCCTCTCCTGCACCATCACTCCCTCCCAGACCCCACACCCCAACCCCCTGCCCCAGGTCAGAATGCCCTCCTGCACCCTAACTCCCTCCCAGACACCGCACCCCAACCCCTGCCCCAGGTCAGAACCCTCTCCCGCACCCTAACTCCCTCCCAGACCCCGCACCCCAACCCCCGCCCCAGGTCAGAACCCCCTCCCGCACCATAACTCCCTCCCAGACCCTGCACCCCAACCCCTGCCCCAGGTCAGAACCCCCTCCTGCACCCTAACTCCCTCCCAGACCCCGCACCCCAACCCCTGCCCCAGGTCAGAACCCCCTCCCATACCCTAACTCCCTCCCAGACCCCACACCCCAACCTCCACCCCAGGTCAGAACCCTCTCCTGCACCATCACTCCCTCCCAGACCCCACACCCCAACCCCCTGCCCCAGGTCAGAATGCCCTCCTGCACCCTAACTCCCTCCCAGACACCGCACCCCAACCCCTGCCCCAGGTCAGAACCCCCTCCTGCACCCTAACTCCCTCCCAGACCCTGCACCCCAACCCCTGCCCCAGGTCAGAACCCCCTCCCGCATCCTAACTCCCTCCCAGACCCCGCACCCCAGCCCCTGCCCCAGGTCAGAACGCCCTCCCACACCTTAACTCCCTCCCAAACCCTGCACCCCAACCCCTGCCCCAGGTCAGAACCTCCTCCTGCACCCTAACTCCCTCCCATAGCCTGTGCCCCAAACTCCTGTCCCAGCCCTGAGCCCCCTCCTGGAGCCCACACCCCAAACCCCTCATCCCCGGCCCCACCGCAGAGCCCGCACCCCCAGCTGGAGCCCTCATGCCCCTCCCGTACCCCAACCCCCTGCCCCAGCCCAGTGAAAGTGAGTGAGGGTGCGGGAGAGCGAGTGGCTGTGAGGGAGGGGGGTTGGGGGAAGGGGAGGGGCCACAGCATTCGACTCTGTGCAATTAGATGTTGGCAACCCTACGCCACGCCCTCCCCGCCTCAGCCACGGCCTGATCCGCCTCCTAGAGCCAGGGGCGGGACCCACCGTGGGATCGCTCCGCCCTCCCCGCTACCACGCATGAGCATGGCATGCGGCGGGGTGGAGGCGAGGCAAGCTGATTTAGTTGATTTAGTTGGGGTTGGTCCTGCTTTGAGCAGGGGGTTGGACTAGATGGCCTCCTGAGGTTCCTTCCAACCCTGAGATTCTATGATTCTATGAAGCCTCAGGCTTCTCCCACTGTGTCTGCTATGGGGAGGGGCGGGGTCCCTGGCACGGCTGGGCGGAGCCAGCAGCAGAAGTAACTCCGCGCTGGAAGTAGCGGGATCCATGTCGTGAGGCCAGTGCAGGCGATGAAAGGGACTGCGTGGCCAGCGGCAGCAGCCGGCACTTGAAGGGGCCAGAGGGGCCCTGGTGCTCTCAGTCTGGCAGCGGCTGCCTGGAGCGGGGCACACAGGTTGGGATGTGGGCCCCCAGGCTCCGGTAGGGCCGCGCGATGCAGGGGAGGCCCCGGGCACCTTGGAAACTGGAGGGGTGCTGCCCTGCCTGGGGAACGATCTTGGCTCGGGGCTGTGGGCGGTTGTAGTGTGCATGCGTGAGGGGAAGGATGCGATCTAGTCCCCGGTCTGGGTGTGGTGGTGGGTGGGGTGGGTGGCCTTGGGTTGCCAACTGCGTTCTTGGGTCCGTTCCTGTTCCCATGTGCCGGCCTCACACTGTGCGTCCAGGGTGGGGACGGGCAATCCTGCCGGCGCCTGGGCTGAGTCGTGCGGCTCTGGAGCTGGTGCGCAACGTGGGGACCGGGCCAGACAGCTCTGGGGCCCAAAGAACCATGTAGCGGGTGAAAGCGTGTTCAGTGGCTCCCTCTCGGGAATCGGCACAACCCAAAAGTGCCCGGGATGGTGGGCTCCAGCGTTGGCCAGGGGAGGAGATGTGCACCTCTAGCGCATTCCCCTGGGGGTAGTGTTTTAGCAATGAGAATCTGTTAATAAGGTAACGTCCTTCCCTTCTCTTCATGTGCCAGTATATTTATACCTGTATCTGTAATTTTCACTCCATGCATCTGAAGAAGTGGATTTTTTACCCACGAAAGCTTATACCCAAATAAATCTGTTAGTCTTTAAAGTGCCACCGGACTCCTCGTTGTTTTTGTGGATACAGACTAACACAGCTCCCACTCTGATACGTTAGTAACACACTGTCATTCTCCTGTTCTGGACCAGAACCACTTTTTAACACCAAAAAACCCCAGAACAGTCGGTTCCAAAGTGACGCACACAATGAAATGTGTACACATAGCTTATTGCCTTGATAATATTTTAGCAATGAAAACCGATCCACCAGCCTGTTCCAGCGCAGAACCACTTTTTGAGACCAATAAGGATCCAGATCACCAGGTTCTGAAGTGCCTCAGGATTAAATTTGTACCTATACTCCGATACCTTGTGGCTGATATTTAAATAATGAGAACTGATTAGTAGCACACTGTCATTAACCTGACCCAGATCCACTTCTTAACACAAGTCAGGACCCAGGACTCTCAGTTCTGAAGTGGCTAAGGGGGACCAAAATGATACAAATGAGAATGCTATATTTTCAAGTGCCCCTTATGGGAAATACCTTTGTGAATACAAGTACCTGGAACACTCTGTTCCAAGATAGCACAGGGGACCAGAATGATATGCATAATACAACCAACTGAGAATAATGCTATAGTATGGCAAACCTCTTCTGACTGCACCTTCAAATGGCCATTGAGTGTAATTAATTCCCTTTATGAATAGAACCAACCAGAACACTTAGTTCCAAAGCAGCACAGGGAACCAAAAGGATGCACGTAATACAACTAACTGAGAATGGCAGAATATTGCTGCAAAAAATTACCAAATCAACCTTTCTTTACCCGTTCCAGTCATTATTGATTCAAAACATCTGGAACTGTATATAGCTGAAGTGAAGGAAGAATAAAAAGAATGCATAGGTCTATATAATACAGAACCAAGTTAGAAAAATGTAGGGGGGAGGGATAGCTCAGTGGTTTGAGCATTGGCCTGCTAAACCCAGGGTTGTGAGTTCAATCCTTGAGGGGGCCATTTAGGGATATGGGGCAAAAATTGGGGATTGGTCCTGCTTTGAGCAGGGGGTTGGACTAGATGACCTCCTAAGGTCCCTTCCAACCCTGATATTCTATGATTCTATGAATCTTTGGTAAAACGCAGTTAAAACCGACTTTTAATGCTGTACCACCTTCTGTGAAATGAAATGTTACATATTATTTGCAATTTGTAAAGTATTAGCCTATTGTTTTTGTTGTGATTTCTATTGTTGGTAGTAGTAAGAATAGTATTTTATACAGTATTTCCATATAGTCTAAAAAAAGTAGGACTAAAAAGGCTTTACCCTAGGTCTTGATGTAGATATGAAATATTTTACTGATGGAAGCATTTCAAACATATATTTTTGTTGTTTTGTTTGTGTAGGGAACCATATTATATAAGTTCTATGCAACAATCTAATTGTTTTTTTAAATCAAAACAATTTTTAACATTGTTTTCCCTTTTCTTAACAGTGGAATGTAGTGAGGCCTAAATTGTATTTTGAACACAAAGAAGTGATAAACTAGCTTTATTTTCACAAGTAGGCCTGTATCGCAAAAGTTTTGGAATTGCTGTTTGCCTGTTGACTACAACTGTTTGCACGGATTTTAAACAATGTATCATTAACACACAAGTACAGAGCAAAAAAAGTTTCACAACTTTTCTATAGGCCCATATTTACTGCCTTGTTAGTTTAAGAAAATATTTTTTCTTGCAATTCAAAAAACTTCTGGACAGAACTAGCAGTGAACCTGGTGAAAGAGTAAACAGCCATAAAGAACTATTGTCATCTTGATGGCTTAACAAAGAACCACAAAGAACCCCTTGCATACCATAAAAAACCAGTTTTTATTAGACATCTCAGGGTGACATTTGTCAGCAGCTGCCAGTGGAGCACTGGGAATTGAGTTGCATAAGAACTATATGTTTTCAAGTGGAAATGGGTCAAGTGAGTAGGCCTTCCTGTAGAACAAATGCATAAGATCATTCATGATTAATTTTTTAGTGTTTACATCAACTGTTATTAAACCAAAAGTGGTCAAAAACCTGAACTAGTCAATTTGAAAATAAAAAAACATTGAATTAAATGGCAAAAAAAAGCTTCATTAACACAGAGTTAAGGTGGCCCAGAATGGAGTCCAGTCCCAGCAGCTGAGGCTACCAAAGTGCCATCTAGCAGCCGCTAGAGCTCAGCCCCAAACCCTGAGCTGCCAAGAACAACAGTGGTAAATGGTGCTTCCCTGGCACATGCTAGTGCCTCCCCTTTTGAGGAGCACCCACCGTTTGAGAACTCTGCCTTATTCCCTGTAAGGGGATCAAGAGACACTCACCATCCCTGAGCACTGTGATCTGTAACAAACGTGAACTAAGAGGCAGGTTGTAGTGAATTGGAGCAGCATGGGCAGAGAGCAAATATAGCTATTTACAAGCAGGTATTGCAGATTGGTCACTAAGAGCTGAGCACCAGGTAAAACACTGACTGGAAAGCTGGGCAAAGAGAGTGGTAATAAAGGCATTGATGTTCCTCCCAGGTACTGAGAAATGAACGAGAGCTAAAGTCAGCACAAAGCAAACACCAGGAACCACATGCGAAGTATGTCCTCACGTTCTTCAACAGGAATTCTAGAGCAGAGAACATGGCTTTTGGCAGAATAATGAATAACTTTAAACTGTCTCCATAACCCATTAACCCCTTCCCCCAGTTGCTCCCCGACCCCCTCCTTTCCTCCTGACTGGAGGAGAGTTAACGGGCCACCTAATCTTGAATAATTCCTTGAAATATGTGTTATCTAGAATCATAAAATCATAGAACTGGAAGGGACCTCGAGAGGTCATCTAGTCCAGTCCCCTGCACTCAAGGCAGGACTAAGTATTATCTAGACCATCCCTGACAGATATTTGTCCAACCTGCTCTTAAAAATCTCCAATGATGGAGATTCCACCACCTCCCTAGGCAATTTGTTCCAGTGCTTAACCACCCTGACAGGAAGTTTAGCATAAGTCTATTTTTGAACCGCCTCAGGGAATGAGTATTGTAATAGGGCCCAGGAGCATTTCTATAATGTATATTTTCATTTATAAACCCTGTTGTTCAGTATTTCTGACTTCACTATTAAAATTTGTAGAAGAGACAAAGAGTCCTGTGGCACCTTATAGACTAACAGACGTATTGGAGCATAAGCTTTGGTGGGTGAATCCCCACTTCGTCGGATGCATGCAGTGGAAATGTCCAGAGGCAGGCATATGCAGGGAAGAGTCAGGCCAGAGATAACGAGGTTAGTTCAATCACTCTTCTCCCTGGAAGGAAGACAAACACTGGCTGGTTAAGTGTAAAAATATAATTAAGTCAGGCCACGAAAGAATTTGAGAGGCAACCAGCTAAAGATACAGACATTAATAGTAAGATTTTAAGTACATCAGAAGCAGGAAACCTGCCAAACAGGCAGTCGTTCCACTAGAATACCAAGGTGCTAAAACAGGCCTGCACAATATGCGTCCCGGGGGCCACATGCGGCCTGCGGGAGGGTGAGTAGGTGATCTCACTGTGCGGCCCAAATCTGAGACTGTGGCCATTGGTCCTTTTTGCTGCTTGTCTCTGGGATGGGGGTTGTCCCAATGCTGCAAAGACGGTGTTCCCAAAGGAAGGTGCTTGCTTCTAACCCCCAAGGCCGTCAGTATGTCTGCTCTTCTCTAGTCAGCCCACTTGACAAGTTTGATTGTCCTTGGTCTGGTTCCCATCCCCACTCCAAGAGTTGCAGCTGTCTGGAGGTGCCTGCCTTCCATGCCTTCCTTATTCACACCTCATTCATTCAACAGGGCAATTGAATACAAAGTGTGGGGAAGATCTTATTCTACTTCTAGCAAAAATAAATTTTTCTTTTACCTTAATTATACAGGTCTGTCGCATCTTACGCGGGGGTTACGTTCTGCGCTGAGCGCGTAAAGCGAAAAACCGCGTATGTTGAGACTCCATTGAGTTGAATGGCGGACGGAATTGCCCGCAGTACCAATGCCGTTTTAAAATGGTTATTTTTCTTTTTTTTTCTGTTTTTGCTGACCGCGCAAAGCTGAATTCGCGCATGTTAAATGCGCCTAAGATGCGACTCGCCTGTACTACCTTAGAGGCCCGCTATAACATATTACCAAGGTTCAATACAAAGTCATATAAAAGTTATACAAAAATGCATAATGCAGAGATTTATCTACAACTGCATTGATTGACTGTTGTGTGAAGTAATATAGTGACCCCTGGGGAGGTGAAGAGGGGTGAGATGGTGGGGCTGGGTGGGGAGGGGGCGGGTCCTATTTTACTGCTATGATCTGGTCACCCTATGCACGCTGTTTCTTTCCCCCTCTACAGGCTTCCACACCCAGCGCTGGGGAAGGAGGGGTTGTTTCCGCTGGGGGGGAGGGGGAGGGGTGTTTCCGTGGGGCCAGAGGTTTTCGGCCCTCAGCTGTTTTCTTTGGAGTAATATGGCCCTCGCCGCTTTACGAGTTGTGCAGGTCTGTGCTAAAGGAAGACCAGGCCATTGTATAGAAGCTAAATAAATTCACGGCAGAGGAAGTGGGGAAGATACCCACATCAGAGCTAGTCTTTTGGGTGACAAATCTGAAGTACTGTCACCCATTCATGTGTCAATAGAAGAGGTATTGGAACAAATTGAGAAATAAAACTAGGACCAGGTGGTATTCATAGAATCATAGAATCTCAGGGTTGGAAGGGACCTCAGGAGGTCATCTAGTCCAACCCCCTGCTCAAAGCAGGACTAACCCCAACTAGATCATCCCAGCCAGGGCTTTGTCAAGCCTGAGACTCACCCAAGAGTTCTGCAGGAGCTGTTGTGACAATTGGGCCTACACATTTACCCAAAGAGTGAGCTCAACTCTAAATAGTATGTAAAAGTTCAGGAGATGTTACACTAACCTAGAATTGCCAGTGCTGATGGGGGAAAGGCAAGACAGGGAGCCAGAATAACGAAATGAGTCTGAACAAAAAGGCCCAGTTGATCTGCTTCAAGGACCGTGTTGAAATAATGCTTGTTAAAAACAGGAGATGTGGCGCCAGACATTAATGAGCCAAAATTGGTAGGTTGGATATTAGGCCTAATAGCTGGACAAAGCAATGAGGTGATGGGCTCTTTGGTGGGGAAAGTACGAAAGAACAAAAAATAAAATAAAATAACATTCAAAAGAATGGAGGGAGGCACCTGAGGCGGGCGTCACCATCATGGCTGCCACCCCCATCTGGGGCCTGGGGCCTTCATCATCCTCATCTCGAGAAATATCCTGACCAGACCAGAGAGAGGGGCCCAGGCGAAATCATCACCCCGGCTCCAGCTGAGTCCCAAACCCCCCCGGGATGAAAGGACTTTAACAGCAGCAGCAATAACAACAGCTCCCGCTCATCTCAACTCACGTCTTCTCTTTTTCTAAAAACAACAGTTGTTTACCACCTCGGAGACTGTCAAACTCTCTCCAGCTAATAGGCAAGGGAACAGGGGACGCTGTTAAAATGGAAGCCTTATTTAATACTTCAGATTTCAAAAGTTCTAACTTTTAAAAAATGTTTGTTCTTTTTCTGTACCTTTAATAAAAAAGGTAGAAAGCTTGTTAATGCTGTGTTTGCCGTAGTGCTAAGCAGGCTGAGTCTCTGTACAGCAGGCCCCGAAGCCTTGTTCAGTGTTAGACAGTGACTGGGTTATGTTAACACTGCTGGCCCGGCGATGAGGTGTTTCCCCCCCCCCTCCATACCACCCTTGAAAGGATTCATCAGGTTGAGAAGGGGGCCAATTAACTTGAAAGGGAGAGCCAGGCTGGAAAGGCTGACTGGGGATGAGCCCAGCTGAGATGGAGTGGGTGGGGCTGGGATAAAGACAGGAAGTTGACAGCAGAAAGGGGCTTCGGAGAGAGCAACTGCAGTCACTCTCAAGGCGAGAGAAGGCAAGATAAGAAGTAGCCCAGGGCTACAGACAGCATTAAGGTTTGGGACTGTGCAGACCTTGACGGCTTGTGGTAGGGTCCTGGGGCTGCAACCCAGTGTAGAGGGCAGGCCCGGGTTCCTCTACCAGCCACTGGGCAGCGCAGCTGTTAAAGGGCAGCAAGAGGAAGGATTGCCTAGGTCAGTTTGATTCCCTAGAGAGTTTGATATCCCGGAAGGAGAGAACTACAGTGACCTGGCTGGCGGGCCAAGCCATGAAGTGGGAGCAGTCAAGTCTCAAGTGAGCAAGACAGGGAGCGTGCTGGAGTGAGTGACTGGCAGAGCTAATCCCCAGACACGGACAGAAGAAGGTGCTCCAGCGGAGAGCAAAACACCCTGTGACAGGCCCATTTATTCCATCTAAATTCATACAGCAGAACTCAAATATGAACTTGCAGAACTACTAACTATGTATATGACCTATTGCTGAAATTAGCCTCTGTATCAGATGACTGGGAGGTAGCTAATGTAATCCTGATTTTTAAAAAGACCCCCCGAGGTGATCCTGGCAATTACTGGCTAGTAAGCCTAATTTACCCCCAGCAAATTGGTTGAAACTATAGTAAAAACAGAATTATCAGACACATAGATGAACATGATTTATTGGGGAAGAGTCAACATGGCTTTTGTAAAGGGAAATCATGCCTCACCGATCTACTAGAATTCTCTGAGGGGGTCAACAAGCATGTGGATAAGGGTGATCCAGTGGATACAGTGTGCTTGGACTTTCAGAAAGTCTTTGACAAGGCCCCTCACCAAAGGCTCTTAAGGAAACTAAGATAGCCATGGGACAAGAGGAAAGGTCCTCTCATGGATTAGTAACTGGATTAAAAATAGTAAACAGCTAATAGGAATAAACAGTCAGTTTTCACAAAGGAGAGAGGTAAACAGCAAGGTCCCTCAAAGGATCTGTACTGAGACCAGGACTGTTCAATATATGAATAAATGATTGTGACAGTTTATGCCCCTAGGGTCAGGGCAGCACGGTGTAGCGGCCAGAGTCTAAGAAATAATTTGAACTACTGACGCACCTTTCTAGGTCATATAAACTAACTGCACAATAATCTGGTCACCAATAATGTACACCATGATGCTGTCACAATAAGAGCTTTAGCCACATGACTTCCAGTTAGATCAGGGGTTGTGCATAGGCGGACCACGGCCAAATCCAGACCTCCAGATGCTTTTGAACAGACCCCAACATCTTTTTTTACTTATAATTATTTTTTATTATTTTCTCTGGCGTCTGGGCCGTGACTAGAACATTTGGACCTTAGCAAAAAATAATTGACTAACCCTGATTTAGATGCTTCAGAACGCTAGAAAGGCCAGTGTCTACGTGCAGTTTAGTACCATACTTCAAAAGAGCCAGTAGATGTCAGCACATACATAGTTACAGCACTCCCAGAGGAACATCATGAAATTAAAAGGCATGCGGAAGTTCCCTCCGCCTTGAGTAACTATGGGGAAATACAGCTGGTTTTTTTCTAATTCAATCCTATGCCGACACCACTTCCCAGGCACACCAGAGCTATAAAACATAATCAATTTCAATGCATGAGGTAACATAAAACAGCTAGCTACCTATCACTTCCCACAGCCACGCTGGGACAATGAAAATGGCTGCCAAACACACTGCATCCCATGCTCAGATTTAAACTTGCACAGGTTATGATGAGCATCTCTGTGAAAAGGTGCAGAACTCAAAGCAGTTTTTAGATAAAAATACCAACATCAATTAACTCTTAAAAAAACCTTCTATAGTCTGCAGGTGTAATTGCAACCTGTTCTCCTATACACTTGCTTTTCAATTTGCTGGAATGCTATATTTGCATGTAGGGGTGTTATATAGAAGCAAAGATGTATTAATCAAAGCAAGAGAAGTGATGTTTGTGTAGTATTCTGGCCACATTCTGCTGATTCAGAAAATAGCATCTCTGATACAGTACCCAACTAACAGGCAAGAGTAATGTCCTCCAAAACTGGGAAACTGTGGGGCACAGTCTTGTCTATGGAAAGATGTAAATAGAAATTATTCCGTGTAACCCTTCTGCCAGTCTGAGTTGGCAGCAACAAGGGCCGGGTTCAGTAGTTAGGGGTTCCATTCCAATGACACAATGCAAAACCGGCTCGAGCCCCCCACCCAGTGACCTGGGACAAATATATACCACCCCTCTGGGTGCCTCGGCAATACTTCCCCTCTTGCAAGCACAGAGTCTGAGTGTAGCAAAAGCCTTTTAATGACAGAGAGAAACAATGCGGCATTATGTCGGGGAAACACCACAACTAGGATTCGTAAACCAAACTGTGAGCAAAGACCCACCCCAGCAAATTGGCCATGTCCTTTCCCTTTGGTTCTTGAGTCCAGCAACCCAAAAATCACCCAAAGTCCCAAAATTCCAACAACCCAAAAGTCCAGACCCAGAGTTCAAAATTTAATCTACGAAGTGTTACACCCCCCTCAGTCTGGGTGGAAATGGGGAGGGGAGAGGTAAGGGGCACCTTACGTGGCTCGAAGCTGACTGCCCCGTGTGATGAAATAGGACTGTTGTTAATGTTTTCCCTGAGTACTGTGGGGGTGCCTCGGTTTCCCTATGCAGTGCTTGAGTTTCTAGGTGGTGGGACAAGGGTGCATGATTGTTACAGAGCCCTAGGGCAGGGGCCTGGACACAGAGAATGGCCAACACTGTCTCCTAGCAACTAATAGCGTGAGCCCCTTCTCTGCAAAGGTGAGAGCTAAAGGTGTTGGAACAAAGGGATCAGGTGACCTCCTGGCCCGGGAAGGAGACAAAGCGGGAGGAGGGGCTGGACAGTTTCAGTTTGGAGCTGGCTGGGGAACATGGAGGGAAGCACAGACAGAGTCTGGCCTCCCTGCCCCCCTTTTGGAGCTGTGGGGTAAAACGTAGGGAGCCCCAGGCTGGGGTCTAAACTCCCTGCCCCCCAGAAGGGCCCAACTGAGGGGTCCTGCATGTACTGACAAGCTCTGGTTGGGCTGTGTTCCTGGCATCTCTAATAAACTTTCTGTTCTATTGGCTGGCTGAGACTCCCAGTGAATCCGGGGAAGAGGGGTGCAGGCGCTGACTCCCCCACACTCCGTGACACCCCATCCCTTCACGGGGCTTCGCTCTGCTCTGCCAGCTGTCCCACGAGCCACTCCGCTCCGCCAGCTGTCCCACAAGCCACTCCGCTCCGCCAGCCGTCCCAGAAGCCGCTCCGCTCCGCCAGCCGTCCCACAAGCCGCTCCGGCTGTCCCGCAAACTGCTCCACTCCGCCAGTTGTCCCGCACGCCGCTCCACCAGCCGCTCAGCAATATATTTTCAGGCTCCCCCACTACTTAACACAGTGCTCAGTGATTTCAGCTCATAATAATTTTAGCTCTTTAGTGATTTCAGCCTTAGTGCTCATTTGCACCATTAGCCCAGCATGATTTCAATTCAGCAGCCTGTAACTAGACTCCTAAAGAACTCAAAATTAGCTCTGATATCCTACAGTGGGGGGGAAGGGGAGGGAGAGAGAAAGAGGAGTATAATTGACATTTAGGGCCCTCAGAAGAGGCCCATACTACCAGATACAAATACCTGTCCCCAGCATCTCTCCATTCACTAGGTTTTGGAACCCATGTCCCTTGCCTAGCGGGTGCTGCTTAGTTGATGGTGAGCCCCTCTGTCATAAAACAGTTCCACTGTCCTTGATTCACATAATCAGGGTAACAACACTTTATTCTTCCTGCCCCAATAACAGAGAAACTGGGGATCCCACAGCAGCCAAAATGACCATTTGGGCAAGCGGTCCATTATGCTAGGCAGGGTGGGTGTGTCCATGCAAACAAGATCAGCCCCTGAAGTCCCTTTCCACAACTCACCACCAGATGTCGGGGTAGAGCTCATCCTGACTCTGCTTACATCTGTGATCTCAGACCTTTCATGGGGATACAACACCTCTAAATGTCAAGGGAGAAGGGAATAAAAGGTATTCGCCAGGGGGATTGCAGATGAGACTCAAGTCTCTCTAAAGCATTAAACTAATTTTCAGCCCTTTGCATATAAGATATCGAGCTCCCTGTGTTTACAGTTATCTCTGCAACTCAAGAGCATTGAGCAGTCTACAAGAAAGCTGAAAGACACTAGTCAAGGCTGACCTCTTTAAACAGTTATCAGAGTATAAGGACTTTGTGCCATCTTCCAAGCTTCTCCAATGACCTGGATACCCCCACTAGTTTCTGACACTAGCCTTGTTCAGCAGCCAGTTGTAGAACATCATTCGTTTTTAAAAAGTACAGACCATTTTCTAACACAGAAGGTTTTGCAGCCAACACAAGAATTCTATTCTGGACATCACTGTGATGGATAAAGATGAATAAACCATTGCCTAGGGACCGGTGATCAAATCTGATTGCATTCAATATTGGCAAACAGAGGCCAGTCCCAGTATACTTGGAGCTTCAACGGGACAAATTTCCCAGATCTGAGGAACATTTGAGTGAAATTGATCAGGAGGGAAAACTTAGAGAGGATTTCTTAAAGTACATTGGGAACAAAAGAAACCCTAACAATGGTACAGGCCCAGCTGGAGATGGTAGAATTGTTGATGATGCCGTGACGGTTCACTCCATATGATGTTATGAAAATATGCTAATGAGTGTGAATATAATGTAACCGGAATATGCTTCATGCAAAAGGTCTCTTGTAAGATATCGTTACAAAACTTATAATCTACTGAGTGTGTTCATCCTATTTGTATAAATGCATCATTCTTGTATCTGAAACGAGAAATATGAAATATAGCTCTGAGGTCCTATTGTAATTAAGCAAAGTGTGGGCCATTAATAGTGGCTTGGAATCTTAATGGCTCCCATCAACTAGGACAATTGACTGTAGATGACTCTGTTTACTTGTTAGTCTTCCTGTATATGTGTGTGCTGGCAAGTGGGCAGTGAAGTCTTACAGTGACATGTGATCATGTCACCTGAACTGGAATTCATCTTTAACCTGGTGTTTTTCCATTTAGAAGGAGGGGTGGGAACCCAAAGAGGGACAAAGGATTCCCGCCTTGTGCAAAAGATATACAAGGGGGTGGAATAGAACAAAGGAGGCTGCAGTCATGAGAAATCCCATAGCTACCACCTAAACTGGAACAAGGACTGCACCAGGGGAAAGGATTGGGCCCAGACTAGACGGAGGCTAGTCTGTCAAAGAAGCTTATTGGAACATCTCTGAGGGTGAGATTTACCTGCATTTAGTTTTTTTTTACTTAGACTTGCATGTTTTGTTTTATTTTGCTTGGTAATTCACTTTGTTCTGTCTGTTATTACTTGGAACCACTTAAATCCTACTTTTTATATTTAATAAAATCACTTTTTACTTATTAATTAACCCAGACTAAGTATTAATACCGGGGGGGGGCGGTAAACAGCTGTGTATATCTCTCTCTCAGTGTTATAGAGGGCGAAAAATGTATGAGTTTACCCTGTATAAGCTGTATACAGGGTAAAATGGATTCATTTGGGGTTTGGACCCTATTGGAGCTGGGCATCTGAGTGCTGGAAACAGGAGCACTTTTTAAGCTGTTTTCAGTTAAGCTTGCAGCTTTGGGGGGACGTGGTTCAGACTTGGATCTGTGTTTGCAGCAGGCTAGCATGGCTGGCTCAAACAAGGCAAGGCACTGAAGTCCCAAGCTGCCAGCGAAAACAGGCTCAGAAGTAGTCTAGGAACATGAGGAGGCAGTTCCAAGCGGGTTTCTGTGACCCAACCCATCACAGATGCCAACAGAACAGAAATATTTATTGAACACTTCTGCCTATGTCTGGAAAGCAGCAGGATGATGTACTAGTATTGTGTGAGGATGATGAAGTATTTTCTAGTCCACTAGTAAGTGAGGATATTAAACAGCATCTACTAGGGAAATTTTTTATTCAGCAGATTCTGATAACTTGCACCTAAAAGAGTTGAATGAGGAGATTTCTGGCCTGCTAATGTTAATTTTTAATAAACCTTAGAATACTGGGAAAATTCCAGAAGACTGGAAGAGTGCTAATGTGCCAGTATTTAAAAATGCAAGTAAGTTGACCCAGGTCAGGATGTCTGGCTGATCGTTACATCAATCCCAGTCAAAATAACAGAAAAGCTGATGAGGAACTCAACTGCTAAACAACTGGAAAAAAGGAACATAATTACTGCTAGTCGATATTTTTTTATGGAAAATTGCTTATGTCAAACAAATCGGATTTCATTCTTTGTGATCACAAGTTTGGTTGATGAAGGTAACTATATAGATGTAGAAGCTACCAAGAGTTCAGTGACACCTTATAGACTAACAGACGTATTGGAGCATAAGCTTTTGTGGGTGAATACCCACTTCTTCAGATGCATGCAGTGGAAATGTCCAGAGGCAGATATAAATAAGCAGGGAAGAGTCAGGCTAGAGATAACGAGGTTAGTACTCTGAGGTTAGCCTGACTCTTCCCTGCTTATTTATACCTGCCTCTGGACATATCCACTGCATGCATCTGAAGAAGTGGGTATTCACCCACGAACGCTTATGCTCCAATACGTCTGTTAGTCTATAAGGTGCCACAGAACTCTTGGTAGCTTCTACAGATCCAGACTAATACGGCTACCCCTCTGATACTATATAGATGTAATAAGCCTAGACTTTTGTAAGGCATTTGACTTTACTGCACAACATTCTGATTAAAAAATTAGCACTAGACAATAGCAATAAAGCACACATTACATGGATTAAGAGCTCGCTAACTGACAAATCTTGAAGGAGCTCTCAGTGGGGAATCATCAGATGGAGGTTTTTTTAATGGAGTTCTGCAGAAATCAGTACTAGACCTGATGTGATTAAATATTTTCATCAGTAATCTGGAAGTAACTTTAAAATCACTGCTGATAAAATTTACGGTGTGACGTTTCACTCCATATTCTTTATGAAAATATGCTTATGATACGAATATGACACAACTGAGATATACATTATGTAAGATGGGTCTTGTAAGATATCATTGGAAAGGTTATGGTTTACTGAATGTGAATATCCAATTTGTATGCCTGTATCATTTCTGTAACTGAAGTTAGGAATATTGACTGTGTCTGTATTTCAACTATGCTACTTGGAGTGACACCACTGCCAACACTTCAGGTACAACAATGGAAAAGCCAGGCAGGGCTAATGGGCCATCAGCAGAGACAATGGACTGTGAAAGAGCTTAGTCTTCCTGTGGATGCTGGAGACAGCCTACGAGCAATGGCTGCCACAGCCATGCAGAGACGTGGGTCTGAGTCACCTGGTACTGGATACCCCCTCCTTCCTTTTTGGAATGCCAGTGGTTTCCCACTAGAAGACAAAGGGTTCCCCCTTGTTGACACTGAGGCGTTACTCTGTGGGCATTCCCCAGCATTACAACATATTTGAAATATGCTGTAATTCTGGGGAATGCCCACAGACTAACTCCTCAGTGTCAACAAAGGACTGACCACAGGTGTCAGAAAACTATTAGGTTTAAGTGTAGTAGCCGTGTTAGTCTGTGTCAGCAAAATGAAAATAAGAAAGAAAAACTTGTAGCACCTTAGAGACTAACAAATTTATTTCAGCATAAGCTTTCGTGGGTTAGTACCCACTTCATCGGATGCGTGGAATGAAATTATTCTTCAGACAGATATATATACAGTCAGAGAAACATGATGGTCCAGGTGTATAGACCAATCTTAAGAGGCTAATTAGTTGAGAGGAAACATGACAGCAGGGGAAGAAAAAGCTTTTGAAGTGATAAACAAGATGGTCACACAGGTGTGAATGAGGATCGTTAACTTAAGGGAAATAGATTCAATTAACATAATGGCCGAGCCATTCCAAATCACGATTTAATCCGGAGGCAACGCAATCTAGTTTGCATATCAATTCGAGTTCAATAGTTTCTCTTTGAAGTCTGCTTTTGGAGTTAATCTGTCGCAACACTGCTATCCTCAAATCTGTCATTGAGTGATCAGGGAGGTTGAAGTGTTCACCTACTGGTTTTTGAATGTTATGATTCCTGATGTCAGATTTATGTCCATTTATTCTTTTGCGTAGAGACTGTCCGGTTTGGCCAATGTACATGGCAGAGGGGCATTGCTGGCACATGATGGCATATATCACATTGGTAGATGTGCAGGTGAATGAGCCCCTGATGGCGTGGCGGATGTGATTAGGCCCTGTGATGGTATCACTTGAATCGATATGTTGACAGAGTTGGCATCGGGCTTTGTTGCAAGGATAGGTTCCTGGGTTGGTGTTTTTGTTGTATGGTGTGTGGTTGCTGGTGAAAACTATTAGCTACTGAAGCAAAAGATCTGCATGTCATTCCCAAAGCCGTCTCAAACCTCACCTACACAGAAGGTGTCAACAAGAAATTTACAATTCACCTGAAAGATGTTTCAAATCTCACATACGCCAGACACTGTCTGCACCCTGGTGATGGGGAGATATTCCTCAAGGAGAGGAGGAGTGTATAAAATAAGAGACAATGGCTTCCTCATTACCTCTCCTCCCTGAGCTCTATGGACGGCTGCAAAATTGTTTGAAAGACCAAAAAACCATCATTGAACTGAGGGATGGGAAATGGTCCTGGCTGGAAGGCTTCCAGTATGGTCTGTTGAAAGTTTTTGGATGAGAGAAATCCTTTTGCTTTCATATCTTTCATTTCTTAGCTTGGTAAAGTTTAGGCATTAGACCGTGGTTTTATCTTTTATTTCCTCTGTAACCAATTCTGACTTGATGTCTTTATTACTTATAATCACTTGACATCTATCTTTCTGTAGTTAATAAACTTGTTTTAATATTTTATCTAAACCAGTGTCTTTTGGCTGAAGTGTTTGTTAACCTGAGTACAGATTTCCCAAAGGCTGTGGCATAATCTTTGATAAAATGATGGGCTAATTAATGAGCTTGCTCTGTTCAGTGGTGTGCTAAACAGTGCAAGACGCACATTTCCAGGGTGCAAGGCTGGGGCTAAGAATTTGCGGGTGATACCCTATTTGTAGTTCATGCATAGCTGGGAGAGCATTCATGTAACTTTGCTGGGTATGCCTTTACATGCTAATGGCTATGAGTAAGCAAGTCCTGGAGAAGCTGCTTTTTACTAACAGCCATTTAAGAGGCACACAGCAGTTCAACAATCCAGCTTGTCCGCTGAGGACTGTCTCTCACGCTCACACATATTTTTGTTATTTTATCATTTTTCTTACTTTATCCTAAGGTAGATATTTTCACACACAGTACAGTGTACCATCTCTTATGTCCGCTTTTTGGATTTTTATTTGCTGTTTAATTTTGCTGCAGTCAGCAAGTTCTTGTTTTGAATGCAGATGCCATGGAATTCCATACATGAGACCCAAGGTCGCATCTAATGCAAAGTTCACTTTTGACTAAGTCTATGCTTAGGCGATTGCTCTCATCAGTCCACAGGTCTCCAATCACACTGAAAACTAATGACACTCCCCAATGAACTGCTGCATGGCACAGAAAAAATATTGAATTATTTTTTAAGAAATCTGAGGCTTGAACCACCCTGAAAAATGTAAACCATGTCTGAGCTGGTCCAATGAGACTTTTATCTTCCATTATAGCAGGTGCAGCAATGTGTAATAGACAGAACTTCTTATACAAAGCCTCTCCATCCACAATCAGTTTCATCATCTCATCAAATGAAGGCGTCTTGTTAAGGCTCAGGCCAGAAAAATGAATTAGAGGAAGAATTCTCAAAAGAAAACCATTTCTTCAGATAGGCCACTCTTCTAAACAGCCTCGGCTTCAATTTTGAACTTTTGTTGAGCTTCCCTGGGCAGGGGCGGTAAAGCTCTGTTCACATGCTAACCAAAGAACTCAACATTTTTCCTGTCAATCAGCTGACTTCTGACGTAACACCATAAAGTTCTGTGGCATTAGTAGCATCCGTTTCAAGAACACAGACGGGCTTCTGAGAGATGGACGTGACCAAACGTACAAAATACATGTAGCTCTTGGGGGAGTGTCAACATGGCACTTAACTCGTGTTTCTGATCTCTGATGAATCTCCAAACTGGATTGTAGCAGTCTGATTCTCTGCAGAAGCCTTTCAACTGCATGAAAGAGGCTTAACCAGCAGGTGGGGGACATGCAGAAGCACTCTGAAATATTTTGCTGGGCAAAATCCAAGCAGGACTTGAGGCGCCCGATTTTTTTGCACTGCATGAAAACCCATTAAGAACTTTTAAAACCAAACCTCCCATATCAAAGCTGAGTGCTATCATGAAAATTTGTGCTGTGTTGTGCAGGTCATTGCAGTTACAATTAGTCAGTATTATCTGTGTTTGTATTGCTTTCAATTTAACAAAAACAGAGCAGTTCACTGATGCATTCTCTGGTCCATATGCAATTACTTCTTTCAGGGCCAAACCAGTTATTCACAGCACCAATTATACATTTTGTAACAGATTCAGATGATTCATCTGGCTCCTCGTAAAAAATCCAAAAGGACATTGTTCACGCCACTTTCAACATAAAAAGAAAAACAAGCAGCCAAAGGGAGAAAAAATTAGTTTCCTTCATTTGAAACATCTGTAGCAATAGCAAATGAAGAATGTCTTGCCTTCAGTTTTTCAACAGCACTTTCCACAGAGAATGGCCCTACTGCATTTTCCACCAGACTTTCAATTTTTGTTCTTGCCAGCTTTATCTTGCTTGTCAGAGAGGAATCGGCTAGTTTGCTGCCACGGTGAGGGACGTTTTTATAGTGGGAGTACTGAAAGCGGAAACCATGAATTTGGTTATTACTACTTCAAGACAGGGGGTGCTGCCGCACCCCCAGCACCCCTAGTTCCAGCACCCCGGCCAGAGTCCACTGACAAACAACTGTAACGATGCTTCACCCCATGACAGACATAGACCAATTCAGCTGAAGTGACAGTGTCCTCTGTTTTCGAGCTTTTCAGTGATTACAAATGTGTAATACAGATGTTCTGTTTTGCATTCTAAACAGTTGTCTGGTGCTTTCTCCCAGTAAAATGGTGTGGAACAGCATTAACACCAGCATATTTTACTGTAAATATGCAATAACAAATTCTGCCACAGGCATTAGTTTTATCCCATTTAGCTGGACAGTCTTTAAACTCTGCAGCCGTTAACCTATTTTCTTCAGTGTCTGATGTGTGTCCTCTCAGGAGGTATGGGACCTCTGATACAGGTATTACCCATTATCCTCACCACTCTCTGTTCGTTATTTAAGTTGAAATTCGTTCTGTAATTTAACTGTAGCACTCTTTCTCCTACCAACTCTTCACTCTATAACTGACACTTGCAGATACGGGGACATGAACAAACTAACTGCATAATCCATGTCCTTTATCCTCCTTCTGCCTCTTTTATATCTCAGGACCTGTCAAGTCTATCTTCTAGATGTTTCAGTGGTGCCTGTGAAGTGCTTAGCATACATAGGAGCTATAGAAAGTATTCTGTTAGAATAAGGATTCTTCCTATATTATACTATAATGAGAATTCTTCCTCCTTGCCTTTACATAGTAATTTTTTCATAGAAATATGCCCACCATGTACCCCCAAGTCTGAGGTAATACCCAGGAACTCCCCAAGAGAAAGAGAAGTTCTTAAAGGAATGTGTTCCTCATAAAAGCTTTCCAGAGAGAAATAATAAATAACAGAACACCAGGGAGTGACAGACCCTCGGTTACAAATTCTCCCACCTACTGAACAACAAATAAATACATAAAACAAATGAAAAAAGGTATTCTCCTTTGGGGAATAACAGATGTTCAGTGCAGGACAGGGATGAGGCAGGTAGCAAAGGTTGGGTTCGAGTTTTGTGTTTTCAAACCCTTTTTATCCTCATGCCAAAGATTACAGAGCCCCTTGAAAGGATAAGTCTCTTGGGCCAAATTGCCAGTAAGAGTCATAAAAAAGACACTGGGTTCTGTGTTTGTGCTTGACAGAATTACCTCTGTGTTCACACCCTACACACGATTGTAATAATGTTTGTACAAGCAGGGCCGGCGCACCCACTAGGCGACCCTAGGCGGTCGCCTAGAGCAACAGGATTTGAGGGGCGGCTCACCGCGGCTGCCTCCTGCCTCCCGGCTCCGCGGCTGAGCCGGGAGCTGGGGGAGTGGCTTGCCGCGGCTGCCTCCTGCTTCCCGGCTCTCCACGGCTGAGCCGGGAGCTGGGGGGACGCCGTGGGCGGGGGGAGGCTGCCGCGGCTTGCGGGCAGCGGCCTGAGCTGCCGGCCCGCGGGGTGGTGGGGAGCTGCCATGGGGGGGGGGGGGCGCAGGGCTGGTGCAAGGAAGTTTCGCCTAGGGCGTGAAACTTCCTTGCACCAGCCCTGTGTACAAGGTACACCTTGTGAGGGGTCATTTGAAATCCCAACTGGCTGATCCGTAATACCATGGCAAAAGGCACATAGCAACACAATAGGTAAAGTTATGAGCATAAGCTGAAATCCTGACTGAAGTATGTTTCCCGGATAAGTCTGGGGAGTGGCTAAACCAGTTCTCAGAGACAAAGGGCAAGCTGACACCTCGGCCAGGTGTCAACAAAGCTGATGGACCAATACCTGCTCAATGGTCACTCTTTGGCAAGGATGGGGGCAGGGGACCAAAATTACATTTGAGCAAAGGAACAGCATGGAAACCAGGCTGCCTGTCGCCCTGCTCCCAGCTGGACATGCTTCGCAAAGGGGGGACAGGACTATAAAAAGAAGGGGCAGACACCCCAAGTCACCCGCCTCTCTCTCCGTGTCGCTGGCATCACACCTAAGACGACAAAGGAAAGCAGCCGTGGAGTCGGGGTGAAGGGCTCCCGACCTGAAGAGTTTGTTCAGCAACCTTGCTAGAAACAGGTGGTGAGCAATTTTGCTTAAATCTAATAGTTTGTTAAGATAGGCACTAGTAAGTGTTTTATCTTTCGTTTTCTTGTAACTATTTTTGACTTTTATGCCTCCTGGCTTGTACTCGCTTAAAATCTCTCTTTGTCGTTAATAACCTTGTTTTACGGTTTTATCAATTCCAGTGTGTTTAAGCTGCGGTGTCTGGGTAATGCTACTTAAAATAATCAACGGGCACATTATTCCCTTAAAGCAATAAAGGGCTCAGTATATCCGTACTGTCCGGGAGAGGGCTGGGCATTACCAGACATACGTTGCTGGAGGAAAATCTGGGACTGGGCGTGTGTCGGTGTCCCCATGTGGTGATCTTTAAGGCTGGTAGGAGTCAAGGTGTCACAGTGCTTACATCTTTTCACAGCAGTTCTCTCACCTTTTCACACTGCAGATAACTAGGAGTATGGCAGGACCATGTTTAGCGAAGAAGAAACAGGACAGCAGCATAAAGGCGACTAGCTAGAGAAAATTGCAAGCAGCAGCCAGGAAGGCAGAATTAGGTACAGGCAACATAGGCGTTGGCGTGTGCCTGGGGTTCTGGCTACTGGAGTCAAGTGATGACATCAGAATGGCAGTTATTTTTAATTTTGTCCCCTAGGCTTCACAGCCACAATTCACTGTAACGCTGTGTATGATGAGTATATGATGAGTCACATGGCCATGGGGCACCCTGGGAGAAGTAGTCTGGCTTAGCAGCCCGGCACGTAGAGAACTGGGCCACCATGCATCCAAACTAGGGTTGTCAGTTTGGGTTGGACGTATTCCTGGAGGTCTCCTCACATGACATAATCTTTAATTAAAGACTAATCTTTAATTCCTGGAGACTTCAGGACAATCCTGGATGGTTGGCAACCCAAGTCCCAACTACAATTCCCAAGAAGGACGATGATAGCATCTCCAAATTGTCGATTGAATTTCTGTTTTCAGGCATTAGGTTTTTGAACAAGTCGTCAACATTTTCTGTGGAAAGCAAATACTTTTCATGAACATTTTATCGTCAAAAACCCGTTTTTTTGGTCAAAAAAATTGTTTCCACTGGTAACGTTTGACCAGCCCTGGCTGTTCACTATAAAATGGGTGGTGCTTTTCCAATCACAACCCCACCTCTTTCCCCAGCAAAAGACTCTGTCGTCGGGGTGATCTTCGGAATGGTCTACTGCTTAAAAGGACTTGTAATCTGGGGTGTTTTGTCATTTATGGGGGTTGAAACCCCAGTTCCTTATTCCAGGATTATTTGCAAAATTCAACTGTGTGTGTTTGATGGGGAAAGGGGGAGAGGGACATGGGCCACTATTTTAGGCAAAGAAAAAAGTTTCTGGTCAGGAAATGACACATCTCAGTTATTTCAGAATAGGGGAGAGGCCGCAGGGATGCATCGAGAAGAATTTTGACCCAAGAAGAATTTTGCTTACAGCTAGTGTTCATTTAAATAATGAATTAATAATAAAATTGTAACAAATCAACCATGCTTATTCTGGTGAAATTTCTCAAAAATGTCTTACACTAATCACTTCTTTAAAATGTTTGATCTGTGAATAAGGAACTTCAGCCTTGTGCGTTAGTTCCTTTTAAAGTGCAGTTAGCCCTTGATGTGTGATGTTCTAGAGGTCAGAGTGACACATTGTTATTCACTCCTCCACTAGGTGGAGGCACTGTGCACTGAGGATCCAGTTTTGCTCTTTGACCAGTAATCTACGACCTGACACGGGCCATCAGCCCAGGAGCAGGAAGAATGGCCCTGAGGTGACAACCACATGGGAGGGAGGAGAAAATGGACTGTACCATGCTGGGGAATCAGAGTGCTCCAGGGGGGAGCTACACAGATGTGCCTGTGCAGTCTGAACCCACGGATGTGTCAGCATTCCTGCAGCCAGTGGCCAGTTGCAATGGAACAGATTCTGCCCCACCAGCCCAGGGGACACTGACCGTTATGTTTGTGCATCTTGCTGCCGGCATTGTCTCCAGCCCCAAATAATTTTTGTGGCTCTTCTCTGCATCCTTTCCAGTTCTTCAGCTTCCTTTTTAAAATGCACACATCACAAGTGTACCCAGTATTCCAGCATCAGCCTCACCAATGCCATACAGAGGTAAAAATCACCTTCCTACTCACCACTCTCCTGTACCACATCCAAGGATGGCGGATCAGCCTTTTGCCACAACCCCCCTACAAACTAAACCTTCTCCGAGTCACTGCTTTCCAGGGCAGTCCCCCATTCTGTACCAATGGCCTGTACCCTTATTGCTAGATCTATAACTTTGCATTTGGCTCTGTATAACTGCCCTGTCCTCATCATTTATCACTCTGCTACTCTGTGTCATCTGCAAATTTTATCAGCAGTGATTTTATTTACTTTGAGATCACGGATGAAATGCTTAAGTGTTGGGCCTACTACTGATTCCTGCAGAACCCCAATAAGGGCACCCCACTTGTGACCCCACTGACAACTGCTTGTTGAGATCAGTCAGCTATCCCGTTCTTAATCCATAGAATATGTGCTTTGATATTGTATAGCACTAAATTTAATCAGAATCTCCTACACTACAAACTCATTTTACCATCATCTGTGTTATATCTACAGTTACCTGAATCAGCCAAACTCATAATCTCATCAAAGAATGAAATCAAGTTTGGTTGACAAGTCCTATTTTCTATAAAATTATGTTGACTGGTACTAACAGTATTTCTATCTTTTAGTTATCAATTGAATTTATATCAGCTTTTCCATTATTTCACCCAGGATTGCTATCAGGTTAATAGGCCTATAGTTACCCAGGTAGCAGGACATGGTGGTACAAGGACTTCTCTCTAAAGAAGTGGGTATTCACCCACAAAAGCTTATGCTCCAATACCTCTGTTAGTCTATAAGGTGCCACAGGACCCTTTGTCGCTTCTACAGATCCAGACTAACACAGCTACCCCCCTGATATCTCTCTGAAGAGTCGCACAGGGTCAGATTTTCAAATGTATTTAGACTCTAGTGGGATTTTTATAAAAACCTGGCTCAGTGGGTCTCAGGACACTGAGTCAAATTCCTGACTCACCTTTCTGGGTCCAGTGGCAGCTCACAATGCTGAGTCAAGCTAACAGATGGTATAACGTGGCTGCTGCTAATCTTGTCCAATTGCAAGAACCCACTCGAGGCTCAACTTGGAAGAAGTAGCCCTGTTGCGAGGAAGTGCCCAAGAAAAACCAGTTTGCTAAGCTACATTTTCTTCCTTCTAGCCTCCTAGGATTCAGCAATTTCTTTTCTGTGCTAGAAAAATACCTAACAGCAAGGGACCCCCACTAGAGACAGGTGGGCAGAGGGCTTGGTTTTAGGAAGGTGCGGAGGACGAGGAAGCATCAGGCATTATGGTGACGGGGAAGCGATGTCACAGCAAGAGATGAGCAAATAGCATGTGTAAGCTTTACTGAATAATTTGGAACAACAAAATACATTTGAGGAAATCGTAACCCAAACCAGTGGCTGCACGGTCTAATGAACAGAGCACTAGACTGGAGCACAGGAGATTTGAGTTCTAACCCCAGCTCTGCCACTCACTTTCAGGGTGACTTCCCTTCTTTCTGCCACTATTGCCCATCTACCTTATCTGTCTTGTCTATTTCGACTGTAAACTTTTCAGGGCATCAACTGTCTCCTACTTAAAAGGTATGAGCACTGCATTTCCCATCCCCTTCGTCATTCTGCCCTCATCTCTGCTTTTCCCAATCCCCACATGCCCTTCCCCCCCCCGCCCCCCATACATAAACACTTTTGGGAAAGACAACTTTGGTGAGGGGATGGGAGTAAAAAGATCTCATGAGCCTTCTACTGGAACTGATTTTATTAAAAATAAAGCAGTAGAACTGTGCCTGAAATCACAGACTTGTTGTTCCATTTAAAAAAAAAATCAATTAACTGGATTCAATTTAACAGCTTCCTAGATGGAGTTTAGGGATCCAAACAACTTCATTTTTCACACAGACAGGTTCAGTAAGATTGACAGCCATAGCACTGTGGTATTTTAGAGGTAGCTCCAGAACAAAGAAATCTGTTTGCACTTAATACTTATTACAAAAATGGAGTACTGTATGATGCAATTTCTGAACACAAGACAAGGTCTGTACCAGCACAAATAGAGATATACACAGCCACATGGGAGCATTACATGATTTGAAGTCAATCACAAGGACAATAACCATTTTCCATACTTCCAGCTAGGCCATTGCTCTCACAAAGTCAAATATGCTTAAATGAAAATTTTAGATCCATTCGGTATTGTGAAGTCTGCCTTTTTCACCTTGTTTGTTAACAGAGAAAAGCAGCCACAATCCTTCCTGTGTTTCCATGTACCCAGTCTCTGCAGCTCTTCTGTATTCATATATTATCCAACTTCTTTAAGATGTATGGAGCTGGAAAAAAACATACAACCAAGACATAGATTTTTAGTTCAATTAAACAGGATTAGAAGTTGGCTTAGGCATACAATTTGCTCTGCCTAGCTCAAGGAAAAAACTAAACTTGTTGTTTGTCCACAAATTGATGCTCTCTCATTGAGCAAAGCAAGAACCTAAAGCATGATCTTGAAAGGTGACCTGCTAAGAAAAAAAAATGGGTGCTCACATTCCATCCTCCCCACCCCCCAGCTGGCTTCTTATGGTGTAGAATCATAGAATATCAGAGTTGATAGGGACCTTAGGAGGTCATCTAGTCCAACCCCCTGCTCAAACCAAGACCAATCCCCAATTTTTGCCCCAGATCCCTAAATGGTCCCCTCAAAGATTGAACTCACAACCCTGGGTTTAGCAGGCCAATGCTCAAACCACTGAGCTATCCCTCCCCCCAATGAATGTATGAAGGAGGCTTAAGGGTTAGGAGGATTTTGCTTGCTTTTTACATTATAAATTCAGATTTATCTACACTAGATTGCTTTCTGGAAGAGTTGGCAGGATGATGAAGTTAGAGTACCAAGGAAGTGAGAGGTGGGCCTTGTGTACATTAGAAAGGGTCTGGTAGTATAGCTATTCTGACAAATCCTCATAGTGCAGATGCAGTTTACACTAGCAAAAATATGCTTTTGCTGGTATAGCTTATACCAACTCCCTGAACAAAATAAACCACACCAGCAAACAATTTTTGCAGTATAAAAAGGTCATAAAAAACCCACAAAGCAAGTTTCTAGTGCAGATCAGACCTGCATGGAGAGTAATTTTTATTGAGATTGTTAGTAGATTTGTTTAACGCCTGTTTGACTTAGTTTGGAGGAAAACTGTCAGTTTCAACATTGCTGCATTTTCAGTGAACGGTTGAGGCCCTAATCCTGCAAGCTGCGCCGCAGACAGACCCCTGCATCTGCACAGAACCCCACCGAGTCCATGGAACAGCTTGCAGCTTCAGGGACCAAGCAACTTCCAATCTTCTTCTGCAGCCCCCAACAAGACGCTCAGAAAAACCAGGGAAGACAAAACTTGACGTTTGCTATTTTTACGGCTTAAAAAAAGCAACAACAAGCATAGAAATCAAGAGTGGCGTTTGCACATGATAAAGAAGCAGACACTGGGATCAACCTACTTTTTCCTTTGCAAGTCATCTTTAAAGATAGCAGCATGTCTTCCTGTAAAAATATTCCTTTACCCATTTAATTACATGCATGGTGACTATTTAAAGCAGTGTTTCACAAACTCGGGACGCCGCTTGTTCAGGGACAGCCTCTGGCGGGCCAAGCTGGTTCAGCTGATTGCGATTCCCACTCGCTGTGCCCAGCCAATGAGGGGTGCGGGAAGCAGCTTGGGCCGAGGGACATACTAGTCGCCACTTCCCGCAGCCCCCATTGGCCGGGCACAGTGAACTGCAGCCAGTGGGAGGTGTGATCGGCCGAACCTGCGGACGCGGCAGGTCAACAAACGGGCCCGGGCGCACCAGGGGCTTTCCCTGAACAAGCGACGTCCCAAGTTTGGGAAACACTGATTTAAAGGACCCTAATTCAACTAATTGCCTGTACACATCAATGCCTTTACATGAATATACAATGCACACAGCAAATCAGTATTATGTTGCTGCATTTTCTTGCCTTGTAGTACACTATATGTCAGTCTCACTTTGCTTTGCTGACAAGTGGTAATTATTCCACTACTGGACAAATGCAAACACACTATAATGGAGAGGAATGCACTCAGATAACTTTTGGTGTGCCTCACTCTTAGCTTTTTTTTTTTTTTTTTTTTACAGGTGATGGATACCTTATCAGCCTGAGGACCTGCACAAGTACAAGAACTGCTTATAACTTCACATTTTAAGGCGCTGAGTGAAATGTTCACTTTGAAGACAGAACTACTGTTGGAGAACACAAGAGTTTAAGACGCTGTTCTGAGGGCTGAAAGTCCAAGAGATGCACCAGGAGAAAGTCAACCCCTGGCAAGTTTATTGTGAGAGCTACGGTGTGGGGGTAGAGACACCCCTGGGAACGACCCTGAGAAAACGAACGCGGAGCAGATCCACGTGTGTGTTGGAAGCAGCTGACAATTCGCTGCAGCGCCAGGTCCCCACCCCCTCGGGGAGATCGAGCGAGTTCCCTAGTGTTTTCCCGTCTTTTCGGGCTTTAAAACTTTACCCCGGATCTGCACACGCGCCGAGCGGTGGGGGGAGGGGGGGGGGCTTTTCCAACGCCTTGTTTTCGCTGCAGACAAGCGTGTCCTTAGCTGGGGGCAGGAGGCCCGGCCCGCACGAGGCAGCCTGCAGTTGTTGCAGGAGGTTGCACAGCCGGGTGCAGCCGGCCGCGGGGTGTCTGCAGCCCGCGGGCGCTGCGGAGCGGGCAGGGGCCGCGGCATCAGCACCGGCGGGAGCCCCGGCTAGCAGCCCAGCCCCGCTGCAGCCCCCTCCCCCCACGGCGAGCCCGGGGGTTCCCTGCTCCTGACGGCCCCGAGCTGCGCCCCACCAGCGCGCCCGGCACGTGCTAAGCGCGCCCCGAGCGCCGGCCGGGTCACGCGGTGGTGGGGGCGGGAAAGAGCGCGCGCTCACGTGGGGGGGCGGCTCGTGGCGAAGCCCTGCGGGAGGGGAAGGGCCAGCGCGCGCCCCGCCCGTCACTCACCGATCCGCAGCAGCGCCACGTAGATGAGGAAGGTGCGGACCGAGCTGAGAACATCCTGCCGCATCTTCCGCTTCAGCTCCTCCGGGTCCATCTTGGGCCCCAGCCCCTCGATCCGGAACATGGCGGCGGCCAGGCTGCTCGGGCTCCGCGGTGGGGACTGCTGCTGGGCGGCGGGCGCTGCTGCCCCGCTCCGTCTTCCGGCCCCGCCCGCGCTACGGCTCCTCAGCAGGGACACGCGCTGTCACACCCCCGCCGCCACTCTGCGCAGGTGCACAGGGGAGCACGAAAGGAAGGGAGCGAGTCACGTGACTACGGGGCGGTGTGACGACCCCTCTCTTCCGCAGGCGTTGCTCCGCCCTTAGCTATCGCTGGAGCATGCGCGTTAGCCGCACTGAAGCTGGCTGCCCTCATCTGTGGGGTGGGGCAGGAGAATCCACCCTGAGCTGTTGTACATGGTTCCCATGGTTACTTACCCTCAGTGACAGGCCTTATTTCCAGCCTGACTTGGTTCCATTAAGCTCAGCTAAAGTAAACCGCCCTTAAACCAAAATGAGTACTCACACCGGAGTTGGAACGGATTATTTAACTACATGGGTTTAAAACACAATTTATGTTTAACTGGGGCAACTTTCTTGTGTAGACGGGACCTACCTCAGAGTTTCCCAGTCTGGGGAGAGCTGGTTTCGTCTGAGGCATATGGGGCAGAGGAAAGGAACTGAGGGATGGTTCAGGAGAAGCTGCATAATCCCAGATTCACACACGGACACGGCCCGTTGCAAATATGCTGTGGCTTCAGGCAAAGCAATGCTAGTCCTGAAAAACTCATGCAGTAGCCTAATTGTCCACACACAACTCTAAGAAAAACTCTACAACCTCATCCCTCATGAACCCACCCCAGAGACCTTCTACATGTCTCCCAAGATACACAAACAAGGGAACCCAGGCAGACCCATTTCATCTGGCCACGTTACTTTTCCTGAAGGAGAATTCGGATTCATAGACACCATCCTTAAACCACTCATCACACAAAGGGCCAGCTTCCTCCAGGACACAATTGACTTCCTCCACAAACTCTACAATATTAACAACTTCCCTCATCCTCGCCACCATGGATGTCACATCCCTATACGCCAACATCCCTCACATTGATGGCATCGCTGCTTGCCTCAGATATCTGCAAGACAATGGACAGCCCTCAGATATCCACGTCAAACACATCGCCAGACTCATCCATTCCATCCTCACCCATAACAATTTTACATTCAACAACAAAGACTTTGTCCAAACCATGGGTACTAGGATGGCTCCCTAATATACCAACCTCTTCGTGGGCACCTTGCAGAAGAATTTCTGGACAAATGCGTCACAAAATCAGTGATATACCTGCGATACATCAATGGTATTTCCATCCTCTGGAAAGACACCTAAACTCCCTCATAGATTTCCACCACAACTTCAGCAAGAACCACCCATCCATCAAACTGTCTTCAGAAAACACCTGCACCAGCATCAACTTCTGGGACACCACGATCAGTTTCAACAGTTGAACCCTACAGACAACTATATATAAGAAACCCATGGATCACCACACTTATTAGGATGACCAGATGTCCCAATTTTATAGGGACAGTCCCGATATTTGGGGCTTTGTCTTATATAGGTGCCTATTACCCTCTACCCCCGTCCCAATTTTTCACACTTGCTGTCTGGTTACCCTGACACTTATCTCCACAAATCCAGTAACCATCCGAAACACACCCAGAAATCTGCTATGTATAAGGCAGGCAAGACACCACAGAATATGCTCCGAGGAGAAAGTTCAGGATATGAATCTTAACATACCTTAAAACCTCCTTCACCAAACAAGGACGCTCCACCAGAGAAAAAGATTGCATCATGGAATGGGCCACCTAAATACCCCAAGAAAACCTGCTTCAATATGAAAAAAACCAAACTCCAGCCACAAACCCATAGTTATCATCTACCACCCCACACTGGAATCCATATGGGGTATCATCAAACGGTTCCAACCCATACTCGATGGGGACCATATCCTGAAAGAAATCTTTCCCAAACTCCCTCTTCAGCCCTTCAAACAACCCCTCAACCGTGGCAAGCTCATCATTAGAAGCTCACCTTCTCATAAACAAACTGGGGAAATACAACCTAGATGGAGCTACTATAAGGTGGGTGCATAACTGGTTGGAAAATCATTCCCAGAGAGTAATCAGTGGTTCACAGTCATGCTGGAAGGGTATAATGAGTGGGGTCCAGCAGGGATCGGTTCCAGGTCCGGTTCTGTTCAATATCTTCATCAATGATTTAGATAATGGCATAGAGAGTACACTTATAAAGTTTGTGGACAGTACCAAGCTGGGAGTGGGGAAGGAGGGTTGCAAGTGCTTTGGAGGATAGGATTAAAATTCAGAATGATCTAGACAAACTGGATAAATGGTCTGAAGTAAATAGGATGAAATTCAATAAGGACAAATGAAAAGTACTCTAATTAGGAAGAAACAATCAGTTGCACACATACAAAATGGGAAATGACTGCCTAGGAAGGAGCACTGCGGAAAGGGATCTGAGGGTCATTGTGGATCACAACCTAAATATGAGTCAACAGTGTAACACTGTTGCAAAAAAGGCGAACATCCTTCTGGGATGTATTAGCAGGAGTATTGTAAGCAAGACACGAGAAGTAATTCTTCCACTCTACTCTGCGCTGATTAGGCCTCAACTGGAGTATTATGTCCAGTTCTGGGCGGCACATTTCGGGAAAGATGTGGACAAATTGGAGAAAGTCCAGAGAAGAGCACCAAAAACTATTAAAGGTCTAGAAAACATGACCTGTGAGGGAAGATTGAAAAAATTGGGTTTGTTTAGTCTGGAGAAGAGAAGACTGAGAGGGGACATGATAACAGTTTTCAAGTACATAAAAGGTTGCTACAAGGAGGAGGGAGAAAAATTGTTCTTCTTAACCTCTGAGGATAGGACAAGAAGCAATGGGCTTAAATTGCAGCAAGGGCAGTTTAGGTTGGACACTAGGAAAAACTTCCTAACTGTGTTAAGCACTGGAATAAATTGCCTAGGAAGGTTGTGGAATCTCCAACATTGGGGATTTTTAAGAGCAGGTTGGACAAACACCTGTCAGGGATGGTCTAGATAATACTTAGTCCTGCCTTGAGTGCAGGGGACTGGACTAGATGATCTCTAGGTTCCTTCCAGTCCTATGATTCTATGATCAATAGCCCCCACAACACACCTTTCAAGATCCATGGGACCTACACATGCCTATCACAACATGCAGTGTACCTCATCCAATGCACGAAATGCCCCAATAACACCTATGTAGATGAAACCAGACAATCGCTACACTCTGGAAGGAACTCACACAGGAAAATGATAAAAGACAAAGGCAGCCTATCACCTGTGGGAGAACACTTTTCACAGTATCTGACCTCTCAGTCGTCATCCTCAAAGGAAACCTGCACAACAAAAGACGAGCCTGGGAGCTTAAATTCATAACTTTGCTAGGCACAAAAAATCATGGTCTTAACAAAGTAAATGAATTTGTGTCTTATTGCAACAATCTGTAACCCACTAACCTTCTTTTTGTCCTTTGACTGCAGAGGTGTTAACAGGCCACTCTACCTTGAATGGTCTCTTACAGCTGTGGTTGTACCCCTGAGGGGACACAGAGGTCTTCCAGGGGGGTACGTCAACTCATCTAGATATTTGCCTCATTTTACAACAGGCTACGTAAAAAGCACTAGTGAAGTCAGTACAAACTAAAATTTCATACAGACAGTGACTTGTTTATCCTGCTCTATATACTATCCAATTAAATATAAGTACAATATTTATATTCCAATCAATTTAATTTATAATTAAATGATAAAAATTAGAAAGTAAGCAGTTTTTCAGAACTAGTGTGCTTTGACACTTTTGTATGTTTATGTCTGATTTTGTAAGTAAGTCGTTTTTACGTGAGGCAAAACTTGGGGTCTGCAAGACACATCAGACTCCCGAAAGGAGTGTACAGTAGTTTGGAAAGGTTGAAAACCACTGTCTTATAGTATGTGTTAACTACTTATGCTAAACAATCTGTTCCACATTATATTTAGCTGTGATGCTTGGAGCACCTTTCCCAGACCTGAAGAAGAGCTCGGTGTAAACTCAAAAGCTTGTCTCTTTCATCAACAGAAGTTGGTGGGCAAGGTAATATTTTTTTATCGGACCTTGTCTTTCTCATAGTCCAAGTGTCTTGTTCCTATTCCCATTGTATTAAGTTCATCCATGAGCCCATGGCAGCTTCCCTGCCCACCTTGAGAAATAGGAATAGCAATAAGAAGCGCTAGCTAGCAAAGTGCTTTTTAGGGACGATGACAAGTAACAGACCAGGGTTTGACACCAACAAAGTCACAAGATCATTGAAAAGAGAGTCGCAGCCAGCCTGGCTGTAATGTGTGGCAAGCATTCTAGATGAGCAGTACTCTACAAGACATGAGAGTATCTTGTGAATTAAGACTCTGGAATGCGTGTAATGATTTTATTTTATATATTTATTTTAACCATTTGCTTCCAATACTTCCGCTTGCTACCACTTGAATCCCTCATGCTAAGGGCAGGTTGCAATGACGCGACTCACAAGCCTGGGTACCCCCAGGAAGAATCACACTATCAAATAGAAAACATGAGTGAGAGAAGGTGAATAAAAGACGTGAAAAAGGACAAGAGGGAAAACAGGCACACGAGGTCAGGCGACTCCATGACCCAGGAAGCTCCAACAATAATCAGCTGGAAGCCACTTGTCTCTTGGTGATCCTAGTAACTACTCCTTTAGCTGTCGGAATGTGGGAGTCACTAGCACCCACCCCAGGGCCACTCATCAGATATGGGCCTCTGGATTGTATGGCCTGGCTGTGCAGCGTGGCAGAAGGCCTGGGCGTTACATCACCAAGGCAGCCTGTCTTTGAAGAGCACCAACATGATTAATTAATCGTTCGTCATGTGTGGGTTCTGGCCTAAAGGCAGCAGCGTTGTCATACTAAATTCAATATCCATCTTCAGTCTTACGATGAAATCAATAGAGGTGGTGGCTTCTTCTTTCTAATTAGCTCCGTGTTCCATCCCATGGAGGATCACAGTCAGCTCTGGAGTGGATTCAAGGCAGTAATTCACCTCAGGGGCTCAAGCAGCGTTCTCATTGCTTATGATATCAGCAGTTTTCACAGAGCCTAGAGAGTAAATTCAGCTGCATGTTCACACCGGTGCAATTAGTTGTTATCTATTATTCATTCTCACTCCTTGGGCTGGCAGGCCTGGGAATGCTGTAGAGGCAGAACACTGAGCCCCAGGGAGTTAGGGGAACATATCACTCCTCCTGTGGATGAATCAGATCATATTCAGAGGGGACGGTCTCTTCTGCTTAATTGGAAGTGTGGATCAACATGGCATTGAGCTGTTTGAGGAGTGGGCAAATGGAATCTTGGGAGGAGACTCCTTTTCTTTGGCCTAAATATGACATTTTAATATTTCATTTTTAAACTCCTTAAACTTTTTTTTATGGTCTAGTGGTCTGAGCACTAGATTGTCACACAGGAGGCCTGAGGTCTCTTCCCAGCTCTGCTACTGGCCAGCTGGGTGGCCTTGCACAAATTACTTCACCTGTCGCAGCCTCAGTTTCCTCCTCTGTAAAATGGGGATAATGATATCTCCTTTGGGCAGGCCTGCACAACATGCGGCCCGGGGGCTCACTGTGCGGCTCGGGGCGGGGAGAGTAGGCAAGGGTTGCAGCTGTCTGGAGGTGCCTGCCTTCCACGCCTTCCTCATTCACACCTCATTCATTCAACAGAGATTTATCTACAACTGCATTGATTGACTGTTGTGTGCAGTAATATAGTGACCCCTAGGGGGGGTGAAGAGTGGTGTGATGGTGGGGCCGAGCGGGGAGGGGGCAGGTCCTATTTTACTGCTGTGATCTGGTCACCCTATGGACGCTGTTTCTTTCCTCCTCTACAGGCTTCCACACCCCAGCGCTGGGGAAGGAGGGGTTGTTTCCACGGGGCGGGTGGCACTGCAGGGGAGGGTGTTTCCACAGAGCCAGGGGGTTTCGGCCCTCAGCTGTTTTCTTTGGAGTAATATGGCCCTCGCCGCTTTACAAGTTGTGCAGGCCTGCCTTTGGGAAATGCTTTGATATCTACTGATGAAAAGTGCTATAGAACAGCTAAGGATATTATTATTTATTATATTTCCCTTTATAGCCTGAACCTTTAGTGGTTATTGATTATTGATTTCCAATTGATAGTAATTTAAAGAGCTGGGAGATTATAGGATTCTAATCCAAGAATCAGGCACAACAAAAACCAAGGTGATCTAGTTCAGTGGCTGGTTGGGAACTCCGATGTGTACAACGAAGACACACTGAGGGCAAAGCAACTTTTATTAACACAACTTTATAACAACTTTTATAAACACAATGAGAAAAGACACCAAAGCACCAAATCACATAAAAAGAGCAAAAATAGAGTTCAGATGATGTCTCGTACCGTTCCTCACACAGATACACAGATACTCGCACCCAATAGGGGGAGGGATAACTCAGTGGTTTGAGCATTGGCCTGCTAAACCCAGGGTTGTGAGTTCAATCCTTGAGGGGGCCATTTAGGGATCTGGGGCAAAAATTGGGGATTGGTCCTGCTTTGAGCAGGGGGTTGGACTAGATGACCTCCTAAGGTCCCTTCCAACCCTGATATTCTATGAATGTTCCCTCTAATTTTTGACAGGCCGTGTGTGCAAAAAATGTCTTCTATGCAAATTGTTGTGCTTCTGTGCAAATTTTTGTGCGCGCAGTGTTTCGCCCTGTGCGCGGGGTTTAGGATCTGTGTGCGCGCGCACACACACACAGCTTAGAGGGAACAGTGCTCACACCCTTCCTTAGGGATCTGGCAGTCATAGACAAAGAACCTGCTCTGTCCCTGGCATGCCGATAAGTCCGATGCTCCAGATCCAGATTGACCAACAACGACCCCCTTTACATGGTTGTCTGGCCTATTGTGGGGCATAGGGGCTGGCATGAATATTCATTCAAATGCGCAGCCTCCCTTGTCTGTATCCAACTTCCTCACCCTAATTACATTGGGGTGCCTTTTATCCCATAGGTTAGTATATTAATGATTTTAGCTTATTATCACATACAGTACGTCAATTTGTTGCCAGGGCAAATTCGTGGTTAAGCATCTGCCAACAATCTATCCTAAAATATCCAAGCCTAGTATAAGTTCAGTGTTCCTGCAGTTATCATTATGGGCAAACTGCCCCCTTAAGCACGCTATTCCCATTTCCCCAAAAGTCAAGGTAACAGTCCAGCGATTTATCTATGCCAAAGTTCACAAGCCTCAAAGCCTCAAAATGCTAATGTAGGCTAACTGCTTAAGCAAATGTTTTACAGGCACAGGGCCTGTAGGTTCCTTGCATCACTGCCAAGCAGAATGAAATGCTAAAGCGAGCTCTAGCCGCTATACCTTTCAGGTGAGATTAGTGAAAGGCTGCTACTGTTGTGCTGGAAAGTGACCTACATCTAGCTTCTTCCAGAGCAAAGTCTTGCAATGCTGTTTTTGTAGTTTAAGGCTGCAGATTTTCACCATCTACAATGAATAACTGCTGTAAAGAATGACCTTGCATTTCCTTCCCATCACTTGTCTCAGCTATTGCATGACCCTGAACGGATCTTGTCTAAGCAAGGGGGGGAAAGAGTCCTGGGATTTTTTTTTCTTCTGTCTAATTTAATATAAAATTATGTTGTAACTTAGTTTGTTGCTAGAGGAAATAGATACTGATGTTGCAGAGTGCTCTGTTTCCAGTGCAGTCCCTAAAGAGCGCTTTGCGGTCCATTTCATTGTACAACTGGTACAGAGTTGCAGGCACTGAAGCGGGGACCAGTTGTAGTCCTAATGAAAGGTGCAGCTCCCAGTGACTTCAATAGGAGTTGCATCTGCTTCAGTGCTGAATTTAGATCGTGCTGTATATAGCCTCTGTGGGACCTAATCCATTTTTACAACAAATACCCACAGCCACATATATTAATTTATAGCGCACGTTGTTTATAGAAAGTGCCTGAAATAAGCAATGGGTTGTTTCATTTGTAGCCACAGTTTGGAGAAGCTGGAGTAAGGCCAGCTTCTGACTGGAAATACTGCCCAGCTCTTAGCTAGTGCTTTTCACCAGCTTGTTTTGCAGTTGGGGAAACTGAGACCCAGGGCAGGGAAGTGACTTGACCAAGGTTATCCAGCAGAGCTGGGGCTAGAACCCAGGTGTCCTGAGTCATAGTCTAGTGCCCCGTCCACTGGCCAACACTGACTAGTCTGGTGACTGCCTCCATCTCAGGGTGGGTGGGGAGAGGTATTCCAGCACAAGGGCTCTCAGGGTGCAAGAATCAGTAGCCACGGAGTCCTTGCTGCAAGTGAATAAGAAAAGCACAGGCTACCATCTGATTATTCTGAACTGTCCCTGGTGCCGTCTGGCAATGGACCATCACCAGCTAGAGAGCTACATTGGGTGCAGGAGCACATCCATGGACGGCATGTGTGGGTGAACCGGAGCCCTGGCATGTTTCTGAATAAGCAAAACCTTTCCCATTTCTGGGGGGAGCTTGTCCTCTCACTGGAATACAAGCCGCCTACAACAGCTCTGTGCACCTTGGGCAAGAGAGCAGGGATTGCTTTACGGGAGCTGGCAATCCTGGAGCTGCGTTTGGCAATCCAAGATCAAAGCGCACAATGCCCCAGAGTTCCTGGAGCTTTTCCACACCTAGGTTTGTCAGTCTGTGCTGGGGTTAACCCATATTGCCATTTTCTAGCCATCCAGCTACGTCAGCTGGAAAAGTGGCCGCTCTGTGGTGCTGCAAACCCTGGTGAATTGGCACAACAGATTCCTCAATCTGCATAGATTGGCCTGGCAAAACGCCTGGATTCGTACAGATCCCTGGGCTGATGAGCAGGGTCAGAATGGCACAACCCACAGCCACATCCCGGCCTGCTCAGCTCCCTGCCCCCCCGTGGGCCTCCTCCCTTGCCCCCCCCCCACCCCCGCGGCAGCCAGGCCCCCCGCCCGCAGCAGCTCACCTCCACCGGTGGCAGGGACAGCAGCTCCTGTCGTTTCAAATCGCCGCCGGGAGTCGCCATCCCCCAAATCCTGGCGCCCTAGGCGACTGCCTAGGGTTGCCTAGTGGGAGCGCCGGCCCTGCCTAGTGCCCTGCAAGGTTCCCAGCTAGGTGGAATTCCTGTCGCTGGCTGAACACGGCTGCTGTTGGCTATGCTGCCTTTACGACTCCTGCCTGCCGCATACAGTGCAGCATGTGTGGAAACAGAGGGGAATTAAATAATGAATGGCCAGGCCAGGCCAGGCAACGGCCTTTCCCTGGCCAGAGCCGGAATGAGGAGCCCACAACAGCTGGCGCTGACAGGCATATTAATATAATTAGGGGAGCCGTCTGTCAGTGCTTTGCAAGACACCCTCTCGTGGAGACTCATCCTGGCCAAGAGAATGCTGGTGGAGAGGGGGATGGCTGCCTCTGCGGCTGTGTGTGAGGGTGGGATGGACAAACCCGATGCACAGTGTGATGGTGTACCCCATAAGGCTGTATGGGGAGATGCTTATAAATGAATATATGATATAACTGGAATATGTTTTATGCTACATGTGCCATGTAACATATCTCTGTAAAAGTTATGATCTACTGAATCTATTCCTCCTGGTTATATGAATGTATCATTTTTGTAGTTGAAGTTATGAATATTGGTTGTATACTTGCTTGTTGTCTACATAGCCTCATTTGCTCAGTGTCTGGAGAAAGGAATGTGCAGGTTAAGTGCCCAATCAAGAAACGCTTAACAGACAAAAGAACTTGGAGACACCAATCCACATCTGAGCTTTGCCAGGAATGTGGCTTGGCTGGTAAGGAACGGAGTGGTGCATGGACATGTGACTTGCCCATGTGACCCCAAAACTCCATTTTGTAACTGGATGCTACACAGGGAGAGGGAGGGGTGTCCACCCAGAGGAGAAAGTCTGTTTAAACCCCTGGGAGACCCCTCCATTTTGTCTTCAGCTGGCTCAAGAGAGAGCCTCTCCACCCCCCAACGACACACCTGAAAGAGACTGAACAAAGGACAATAACTACAGGGGATGTGAGTGATTGCTGGACCCAGGCTAGGAGGACCATAGCCTGTAAAAGGAAGTTTACTGGAACTGGTGAGGATTTTATCTGTATTCAGTGTGATTAGACATAGACTTGCGTGTTTTATTTTATTTTACTTGGTAATTCACCCTGGGAGAACAGAGGGAAGGAGGCAGAGCTCTCCAGGGGGGGAGACCTGGGAGAGGCCTGGGATAACAGAGAAAAGGAGGCAGAGCTCTCCAGGCAGGGAGACCTGGGAGAGACCCTGGGAGAACAGAGGGAAGGAGGCAGAGCTCTCCAGAGGGGAGACCTGGGAGAACAGAGGGAAGGAGGCAGAGCTCTCCAGGGGGGGAGACCTGGGAGAGGCCCTGGGATAACAGAGGGAAGGAGGCAGAGCTCTCCAGGGGGGAGACCTGGGATAACAGAGGAAAGGAGGCAGAGCTCTCCAGGCAGGGAGACCTGGGAGAGACCCTGGGAGAACAGAGGGAAGGAGGCAGAGCTCTCCAGGGGAGAGACCTGGGAGAACAGAGGGAAGGAGGCAGAGCTCTCCAGCGGGGAGACCTGGGAGAGGCCCTGGGATAACAGAGGAAAGGAGGCAGAGCTCTCCAGGCAGGGAGACCTGGGAGAGACCCTGGGAGAACAGAGGGAAGGAGGCAGAGCTCTCCAGAGGGGAGACCTGGGAGAACAGAGGGAAGGAGGCAGAGCTCTCCAGGGGGGGAGACCTGGGAGAGGCCCTGGGATAACAGAGGGAAGGAGGCAGAGCTCTCCAGGGGGGAGACCTGGGATAACAGAGGAAAGGAGGCAGAGCTCTCCAGGCAGGGAGACCTGGGAGAGACCCTGGGAGAACAGAGGGAAGGAGGCAGAGCTCTCCAGGGGAGAGACCTGGGAGAACAGAGGGAAGGAGGCAGAGCTCTCCAGCGGGGAGACCTGGGAGAGGCCCTGGGATAACAGAGGAAAGGAGGCAGAGCTCTCCAGGCAGGGAGACCTGGGAGAGACCCTGGGAGAACAGAGGGAAGGAGGCAGAGCTCTCCAGGGGGGAGACCTGGGAGAACAGAGGGAAGGAGGCAGAGCTCTCCAGGGGGGAGACCTGGGAGAACAGAGAGAAGGAGGCAGAGCTCTCCAGGGGAGAGACCTGGGAGAACAGAGGGAAGGAGGCAGAGCTCTCCAGGCAGGGAGACCTGGGAGGGACTCTGGGTGAACAGGGGAAAGAAGGCAGAGCTCTCCAGGTAGAGGGATCTATCACTGGAACTCAGAAACTAGTTTAAGGACTTTTAAGTTTCATCTGTGCTCTGAGGGAAGTGCCTTCAAATCCTTGTGCTCCTTTCCGAAGTGTGTTTCAAAGAGGGTTGCACTGTTGTAAAATCGGCTCATTGTCTTCTCCTTGATTGTTAGGGTTGCCAACTTTGGTTGGACGTGTTCCTGGAGATTTAATCACATGACATAATCTTTCATTAAAGATTAATCTTTAATTCCTGGAGACTCCAGGCCAATCCTTGAGGATTGACAACCCTATTGCCTGGGCTAAGTGACATCATTGTTACTTCATTGGGTGAGGGAAACTGAGGCAGGCAACACAGCTGCAAGGGATGCTCGGGAGATGGCGGTGCCCCTTCTACAGTCAGCTGGTCTTGATAAGTCATAAAATCAGAGAAATATCAGGCTGAAAGGGACCTCGGGAGATTATTGAGTCCAGCTCCCAGCGCTGAGGCAGGGCCAAGTAAACCTGGACCTTTCCTGGCAGGTGTTTGTCCAACCTGTTTTTAAAAACCTCCAGTGATGGGGATTCCACAACCTCCCCTGGAAGCCTGTTCCAGAGCTGAACTGCCCTTAGAGTTAGAAAGTTTTTCCTAATATCTAACCTAAATCTCCCTTGCTGTAGATTAAGCCCATTACTTCTTGTCCTACCTTCAGTGGACATGGAGAACAGTTGAACTCAATCCTCTGTATAACAGCCCTTAACATATTTGAAGACTATCAGGTCCCCCATCCAACTTGTCTTCTCATGACTAAATATGCCCAGGGTTTTTTTAACCTTTCCTCATAGATCAGGTTTTCTAAATCTTTTGTCATTTTTGTTGCTTTCTTCTGGACTCTCCAATTTGTCCACATCTTTCCTCAAGTGCGGCGCCCAGAATTGGACATGGCACTCCAGCTGAGGTCTCACCAGTGCCGAGCAGAGCAGGACAATTACCTCCTGTGTCTTACATACGACCCTCCTGATACTACACCCCAGAATGATATTAGCCCTTTTCACAACTTCATCAGATTGACTCATTTGTGATCCACCCAGATCCTTTTCAGCAGCACTGCCTCCTAGCCAGTTCTTCCCCATTTTGTAATTGTGCATTCAATGTTTCCTCCCTAAGTGCAAAGAACTACACTTATCTTTATTGAATTTCATCTTGTTGATTTCAGACCAATTCTCCAATTTGCCAAAGTCATTTGGAATTCTAATCCTGTCTTCCAAAGTGTTTCAAGCCCCTCCCGGGTTGGTGTCTGTGATGCTGGCAGACCAGGTGCCAGCCCTTGCCAAGACTTTAGACCTCAGCCAAGCACTGATAATTTCATTGCTGGAACCAGTCTGTTTCCTCTCTGTGTTTAGTATGGGCTAAGACGGGTATTGACTTATGACAATGTATTTAGCATTTAGACTTTATGACAGAGGTGGGCAAACTACAGCCCGCGGGCCACATCTGGCCTACGGGACTGTCCTGCCCGGCCCTTGAGCTCCCTGCCAGGGAGGCCAGCCCCCGTCCCCTCCCCCGCTGTTCCTCCTCCCCCCCGCAGCCTCAGCTTGCCAGGCTACCAGCGCTCTGGGCCGCGGGGCTGTGAGCTCCTGCCGGGCAGCACAGCTGCGAGAACCACCAGCCTGCCCTGGTGCTCTAGACTGCGTGGCAGTGTGGCTGGCTCTGGCCGGGCGGCGCGGCTGCCAGTCCTGATGCTCTAAGCAGCATGGTAAGGGGACAGGGAGCGGGGGGTTGAATAAGGGGCAGGAGGTGCCAGGGGGCAGTCAGGGGACGGGAAGCGGGGGGGTTGCATAGGCGTGGGAGTCTCGGGGGACCTGTAAGGGGGCGGGGGTGTGGATAGGGGTCAGGGCAGTCAGGGGACAGGGATCGGGGGGGTTGGATAAGGGGTGGGGGTCCCAGGGGGGCAGTTAGGGGTGGGGGGTCCCGGGAGGGGGAGGTCAGGGGACAAGGATCAGGGGGGGTTGGATGGGTGGGGGCTCTGAGGGGAGCAGTCAGGGGATGAGAAGTGGGAGGGGGCGGCTAGGGGGCAGGGGCCAGGCTGTCTGGGGAGGCACAGCCTTCCCTACCTGGCCCTCCGTACAGTTTCAGAATCCCAATGTAGCCCTCAGGCCAAAAGGTTTGCCCACCCCTGCTTTATGAAATGCTTATAAGTTGCTGCTTACTTGTAACATCTTTGTCACATGCTATACAGTAACATTTAAGTTTTTGCTTTATAACTAGTAACAAGTGTTTGCCCTGAAACTGTCAACCTGTCAGAAGGGATCATCTCCTGCTCACCAGGAAGGCCTAGCAAAACTAAATGGGCCATTGTGGGACATCACAATACAAAGACTTTGCTAATTGCCCCTGCACACCCATGAAGAGGCTACCTGTAAAAGGGCTCGTCCCATCAGCTGGAATTCTTTCAAGAAGGTAAAAAAATAGTGAACAAGAAAAATTTTCATCTGTTTTTCTGTTTGAACTCTCAAGGGGCCAGAGCTATGAAACAGAAGCAGAGATCCCCAGGGTCAACCTGGGTTAGTCCTAAAAATCATTCAGTATGTCTCCATCACCCCTGTGGAACCACAGACTGTAACTCATTTGTGTGTATATGTTTGCCTGCTTTAACCTGTAAATAACCCTCTTATTTCTTTTTCCTAGTTAATAAACCTTTAATTAGCTTATTACAGGCTTGGCTACAGGTGTTGTCTTTGGCATGAGATTTGACCTGGGTTAAGTGATTGGTCTCTTGGGACTGGGAGTAACCTGAATATTTTGTGATCTTTGGTGTATAGCAACCAACTATCACTAAGTCCAGCTCGCCTGGGTGGCAAGACAGACTGGAATGCCCAAGGGGGCTGTCTGGGACTCCATGGACTGACAGTTATAGTGTTTCAGAAGTCCACATTTGTTACTGGATCAGTGAAATCTAATCACAGAACATACCACCAGTTTGCGGTGTCTGCCCTGCTTTTTGACAGTTTGCCCTGAGGTTGGCACTCCCGGTTGTGAACCATGCCACACAGTGTGACAATGTTGTCTGCAAATTTTATAAGCTTCCTCTCCATTATCCAAGTCAGTAGTGAAAATATTGAGTAGTACCAAACCCTAGACTGACCCCTGCAGGACCCTGCTAGAGACACCCTTCCAGTTTGACAGCACACCATGGATAACCAGTCTTTGAGTGTGGTCTTTCAACCAGGGAGTAATTTCACCTAGACCGCATTTCCCTAGTTTGTTTATGAGAACATCATGCGGGACTGCATCAAAAGCGTTACTCAAAAAAGTCCCTGAGCCCCAGCTGGCCTTGGTAAATTCATGTTCCCGAGATGCATTTGCTCCCTCGGCTATGTTACTCTCCTCTGTCTGGTTCCAAAATCCTGCAGAGCTGTGAGGGGAAAGTGCCATTTTGGCTTGTTTCTCGCTGGGCGGCACAGCCCAACTTCCCAAGGCCCTGCTGGGTGCTAGGCCTCCTCACAATGGAGTTCAGCTCATTGTCATCCCAGAACCCCGCTGATCTTGGGCTCGCCAGCAGCATGGTCACAGGATGGCTGCTGTCTGGAAGGCCTGGCGCTGACCACCAAAGTGAGAGGTGATATGCCCATGAGCTCACTGAAGGACAGTTCAAATGTGAATGCAGGTTCCCTGCTGGGGTGCGGGTGTGTGCGTTAAAAATGGGAAAATCCTCAATTTAAGCAAAGAAAATGTCTATTAGGAGGTGACTGTATATCAGGGGTGGACAACCTGTGGCTCCGGACCCACAGGCGTTTCTTCAGAAGTTAATATGCGGCTCCAACTTTACAGTGTGCTCACTGCTCAACCCCTGCTCTGCCACAGGCCATGTCCCCACTCCACCCCTTCCTGCCCCCTCCCCTGAGCCTGCCGTGCCCTCGCTTCTCCCCTCTCCCCCACCCCCAGAGCCTCCTGCACGCCACGAAACAGCTGATCAGGAGGTGTGGGGAGGGAGGGGGGGGGCACTGATTGGCGGGGCTGCCGGTGGGAGGCGCTGCGAGCAGGGTGGGGGATCTGATGAGGGGCTGCTGACGTATTACTGTGGCTCTTTGGCAATGTACATTGGTAACTTCTGGCTCCTTCTCAGGCTCAGGTTGGCCACCCCTGCTGTATATGTTCCAGCCCAGATGCTTACATACATTTGTATGACTGACTTCTAGAGAACCCCCCAAATCCCCACCCCGACCCCGCCTCCTCCCCCGAGCACGCCGCATTCCCCCTCCTCTTCCCTCCCTCCCTCCCAGGCTTGCTGTGCGAAACAGCTGTTTTGCAGCGCAAGCGCTGCGGGAGAGAGAGGGGAGAAGCAGGACGCGGCGGCACGCTCAAGGGAAGAGGTGGAGCGGAGGTGAGCTGGGGCGCAGGGGCAGGGCCGGGAGCTGCCAGTGGGTGCAGAGCACCCACCAATTTTTCCCCGTGGGTTCTCCAGCCCCGGAGCACCCACAGAGTCGGTGCCTATGTGTGGCAGAGCCAGGGGTTGAGCAGTGAGCACCCCCAGCACATTGGAAAGTTGGTGCCTGTAGCTCCAGCCCTGGAGTCGGTGCGTATACAAGGAGCCGCATGTGGCTCCGGAGCCACAGATTGACCACCCCTGCTCTAGAAGACCAGGCACAGGTAACCTTGGCAAGGCTTATATCTGATCCAAGAGGAAGGGGCACAATCGTTTGGCCATCTGAAGACGAGCATTGGCTTGTCTGGCCACTGGCTCTACCTGAGAGTCCAGGAACAGAGATTAATCCAATACCCAAGACTTCAAACTGCTATCAACAATCAGGAGGCAAAATTCCTCAGTTGAGGGCACGGTTACATCCCATACTGGTTCCTCCACGTATCTTCCTCTGCCAGCAAGCAGCATATCTGTCTCCTCCATTCTGAGCTCAAGCCAGCTAATTTCCATCAGCTCCTTTGGCCAGGGTGAAAAATATGTAAATCAATTTACTACAGTACCTAGAAAATGTCTGTCATTGTCTAATTACATTAGTTGCTGCATGAGTCGGCATGCCGGATGGCTGGCGTATGGCTTTGTTAGGCCTCCTGTCCCTTCCTGAATGATACATTTGTCCTTGGCACTGCTATTATAGCATTGTACCAGCAATGCTGGTGTTTGTTATTAATTAATTAATTAATTCGTATTATGGCAGTGCCTAGGAGCTGCTGTGTTAATTTAGATGGACTATATGGGCCAACGTGTTAATATAACCCAGTCACTGTCCAACATTAAACAAGGTTGAGGGTTTGGTATGTGTTTGTGTAGTACCGTGGCAAACAAACACATCATTAAGCCTCCTTTTAACATTTTATTAAAGCTCAAAGAAGGAAAACCAGCTAAAGCATTTGAAATGTAAAGTGTTAAATAAAGCTTCCATTTTAACAGCATCCCAGCTTGTTCCCTTTTCCTTTAGCTGGAGAGTTTTAGAAGGAAAAGCCCCCTCGTTGGACAGTCTTAGATGGTATCAAAGCTGGTAATAACTGTCCTTTGGGGGGAAAGGGAAGTGAGTTGAGATGGGCTGGAATGGTTGTGGCAGCTGTCGTGGTTAGAGTCCGAGCCTGTTTCAACTCAGGTCCTGTTTGGGATCCAGGGGATGGGGCATTATCTGGATCCCTCCCTCTGGCCCGATCTCGTCAGGACAGCTCTCAGAACGAGGGCAGTGAAAGGCAGTGTGCCCTCTCATTTTTCCCATCCATGTGTGGAATGAATTTTGTTATGTGCACCCATATGGAGGTGATATCACCTCCATATGGGTGCACATAACAAAATTCATGTGGTGGGGGTGGGGCCGAGGGGTTTTGGGGGCTTTGGGGTGCTCCGGGGCTATGGCGGAGAGAGAGAACTCCCCCCAGCGCTCTTTCCTCGCAGCAGCACCTGGGCTGAGGGGGAGAGGCGCCTCTCCCGGCCATGGGAGCTCTGGGGCTGAGGCGGCAGGATAGGCGCCCCTCCCCCGGACCCAGCAGGTCCAGGCCGCAGGCTGAGTTGGGGCCGGGGGGAGGGGCGCCCCTCCCCCGGGAGGTCCGGGTGGGTTTCCTGAGCACCTGCGCGGCGCTCAATAGGCCACGTGACCGCGCAGCTTACAGGGAACTTAGGTGAAGGTCAATGGTTCCAGGAGCCAGTGTGGGTGGCAGCCATGTTGGTGAAGCTCGCTCAAGTGGCCTCTGTCTGTTCTTCCATAAGGGCCCAAAAAGGGAGTGATGGGGGGAATAGCCCATCCCCTCATTGTTTTGTCGACCAGTTAGGCCTAGTTTCTGACACACCAATTTTGGTTCATTGGTTTCCAGACCCACATTTTCTTGGTTACCATGCATGATCTTAACACAGTCTTGAGTTATATCCAGAGGCCCTTTTGTTTAGACTAATTCAGTTTTTGTGTCTCCTTTTCATACCTTTCCCCATCAACATTTGTTATTAGACTCATTATAGACTGTACGGCCAGAGGGGACCCTCGTGATCATCTCGTCTGACCTGCACATTTCAGGCCACAGAACCTCTCCCACCCACTCCTGTAACAGACCTGACCTCTGGCTGAGTTCCTGATGTTCTCAAATCATCATTTGAAGACTTCATGTGACAGAGAATCCACCATTTACACTAATTTAAACCTGAAAGTGACCTGTGACCCATGCTGTGGAGGAAGGTGAAAAATCTCCCAGGGTCTCTGCCAATGTGACCCGAGGGGAAATTCCTTCCTGACCCCAAATATGGCGATCAGTTAAACCCTGAGCACATGGGCAAGACCCACCAGCCAGATACCTGGGAAAGAACTCTGTAGTAACTCAGAGCCCGCCCCATCTAGTGTCCCATCACCGGCCATTGGAGATATTTGCTACCAGCAATCACCGATGGGCCACATGCCATTGTAGGAAATCCCACCATACCATCCACTCCATAAACTTCTCAAACTCAGTCTTGAAACCAATTAGTTTTTTTACCCACCCCCACACACCCTGCTCCCATAGGTAGGCTTTCCAGAACTTCACTCCTCTAATGGCTAGAAACCTTTGTTTAATTTCAAGCCTAAACTTCTTGATGGCCAGTTTACCTTCATTTGTTCTTGTGTCCACATTGGTGTTTAACTTAAATAACTCCACTCCCTCCCTGGTATTTATCCCTCGGATGTTCTCTAAGTTATTGTGACATCTGATGAACGTTCACATATTTTTTACAGTTGAGCTCATGATTAGAGTTAATTTGTGGGTCCAATTATCACAACAGAGCCCATGCACAGACCTGTATAGACACAGACTGAAAAGACAGTCTCTGCCCCAATCCACTGACAATCTCCGTATAAGACAAGACAGAACAGATGAATTCAGACTAACAGATGGGAGAGTACAAGGCAATATTGGTCAGCGTGACAGGCAGTGGTTGCAACACACCAACTGCCTCACCCTTACTGTGCAGGAGGCATTTTTCCTAGACACCCTGGCTTTTGGGGTACTGATAAATGTCTGCAAAATCCCCCTTTGGCCAGATTCAGAACAATCTCAGAACAAAGGAGATTTGTGTTGGTTGGTTTCACTTAGGGGGGAAATAATGGTGTTTTGTAGAATGAAAGAAAAAATTAAGCGTTTGGATAATAAAAAAATGACAACCCTCCCCTCCCAACCCTTCAGATTTTCCATGGATGTAGTCCCAAGAGAGCCACGCCCTTAAGCAGAGGAGTGGCCCCATTCTCCTAAGGAGCATCAACAAGGAGATCAGCTGCTCTACTCAGACTGTCAGTTCACTGGGGAAGGGACTGTCTTTTTGTTCAGTGTTGTACAGCATCTTGCACGGGGGGGTCCTGGTCCATAGCTGGGGACCTAGGCGCTACAATAATACCAGCAATAACTCACCCTACTCCTCCTCCAAGGGTTGGCTTCCAGAGGAGAGGGGGGCTGGTGAGAAGGTACCTCCTGGGTCTAGAAGAGGCTGATACACTTGGCAGATGAAAGGTGCCCATGGCCAGAGTCTTCCACCGGGACCGACTGGAGCAGGACTGCAGGCAGCCACCTGGCACTTTGACTTGAGGCTTTTGAGGTCAAAGGGAAGTGGCTTGTGGGGGCACTTAATGCACAGTAAAGATCCCAGGAGCACCACAGATAAACCCTCGTTAGTGACCCTTAACCAGAAGGGTGCCGGTGTGCCTGAGTGATGAGCCTCAAATCTGAGCAACCCCCCATTATGGACATATCTCTGTCTCAGCTGTGCAGGTGGGGCCCACCTCTGGTCCCTCCCTTTCCTGTCTGTCTCATGTAGCTTTGGTTCAAGCCACTAGGAAAATCTAGGTAAGGGACACTTAATTGTCTGGATTAACTACAAACTCCAATGACCCAATTCAATGGCATGATGGGGACAGGGGATACGGCAGCCGCACAGGGAGGTGAAAGGGATAAAGTGGCGCAGGGTTAGGCCAGAAGGTCACCCTGATGGTGTGCTAAAGCTGCTAACACAGCCGCGTGACTAGCCTAGCTACCATTGCTGTCAGCACCCGCTTGCCCCGCCTCTCTGTCAAAGGGAGCTCTGGCGTCACGGCGTTTCTTGGGACTGGGCAAAGATTTTAATGTGGGTGTACGGAAACAGGCAAAAGGATTCCGAAAAATGACTTCAGTCAACTAAACGGCCAGGGACCTGAAACAAAGCCAATTACAGAGCAGCTGGGATCATGTTTCTTTTGCTTAATGAGACTAATTGCATCATTGTTGGTCTGTGCGGGCATCCAGCTCTCTCACCTCCCATTTCATCTTCAGGAGGCGAGAGCGGGGCAAAGGGAGGCGTTTCAAACCTGCCTATAGTCTCTGCACCATGATTTTTTCCAATGATTCATCAGTTATGCTGACAGGGGCCTTAGCGGTTGAGCCTCAGCAACGAATTAAGGAGAAATTGGCACATAACCTTTTGTTTGTTAAGGAAAATGTTAGAGTCTCCATCTTGAACTGGGCAGAGTACAGAGAGGTGCTCTGGAGGAAATGAAAACAATAACCGGCCACATGTAAGCCAGCAGGAATTTAAATTTGACCGGTTTTGGAGGGGCACATTGTGTGCTCCTGCTGCGGCCCTGGGACTGGAGGAGCTCTGTCACCATAGGCACCGACTTCCCCTCTGCCCAGTGGGTGCTCGACCCACCCACACCACCCCTGGCCCCGCCTCTTCCCGCCCCAGCCCTGCCCAGCCCCACCCCCATTCCACCCCCTTCTCCCAAGTCCCCTCCCCTGCCCTGCCTCTTCTCTGCCTCCTCCCCTGAGTCCCGCTCCCTCCCGGAAAGTCCTAAGCATGGCCAATCAGCTGTTAGGTGGCGGGGGGGGTGGGAAGCACTGGGAGGGAGGGGGAGGAGCGGGGATGCCACGCGTTCATGGGGGAGAGGAGAAGGAGGTGAGGAGGGGGGAGCTTGGATGCCGGTGGGTGCGGTGCACCCACTAATTTTACTCCGGGGGTGCTCCAGCCCCACAGCACCCACGGCATCGGCGCCCATGTCTGTGACCCCACCATAGCTCCCTGGGGTGGGAGGAGCTGTCAGCTCCTGCGGGGACCAGAGAAGTTTTGCACCTCTGCCAATTATTGTGGGGGGGCATGCCCCTGCTTGGCCCCCTTTGTGCACACCCCTGTAAGCCAACATTGCTCCATTGATGTCCAGAGAGCTACCCTGATTTGCTCGAGCTTAGGATCTTACTGGGACAAGTTCTACGTCCTCTGTAGGGCAGGAGGTCCGACTAGATGCTCACCATGGCCCCTTCTGGCTTTAGAGTCTGTGAATCTGAGCCAGTATTTCTAGCTAACTGACCCCGGGGACCATGTTTTTCCCTGTAAGCAGAAGTGACGGTCTCCAGTTGAACACAGCTCCATGGAAGACCAGGAATCTAATGTGACTCGGGGCAGCAGGAGTTATCCGAATGCCTGTGAGAACCGAGCACGGCCTGTAAAAAAGGGGACAGCTGGGAGGGGAAAGAAAGAGCAAACCTCTGGGCCAGTATTTCCAAAGGTGAGGCGTGGCGGTAGGTGCCTCTCCGCTGGGTAACTTTAAAGGAGGCGTGCTCGTGGGTTGTGAAAACTCCAGTCCTGGGAGGATTATCCGCTGAGCGCTGCAAACAGCAGAGACCTTCCTCACGTAAATGGAACCAACATAACATTAAAAGGGAAAAGATGCTGCTCCTGTCAAGTTTCACCAGCCTGCTCAGTTCGGGTGCGATGCCCCAGTAACAGCCCCAGCTCCCATAAGTGCCTTTTACCCAGTCTCGGATTGGCCCAGATTCTCATTTGCACTAGGGCCCCTTTCCTCTGCTCCTTAGTGTCACTGCGAATCAGACATTTTTGCTATGTGCTCTGGAGCTATGAACTTGCCTTCCCTAGGGGGATGAATTGGCCTTTTAGGAGACGAGGCCTTATTTGCATTTCATAGGAGAAAGGCCTCCAGGAAATATGACCTTATATACATATGGCTGATCCTGCAACCATGTATGCACACGATGCTCCTGCAGGGCATCCCTCTTGGAGACAGGAAAACTGGAAATGAATAGCCGTCGATATGAAAGACAAGAAGCAATGGAAACAGGTGAGTTAGCTTCAGGTTTCCCTAGGAGCGTGGCAACACTCTAGATCAGTACTACTCAAAGTCATGGTCTGCAGACCAGTGCCAGTCCACGAGCCATCGACTGCCGGTCCACAGAATCATAGAATCTCAGGGTTGGAAGGGACCTTAGGAGGTCATCTAGTCCAACCCCCTGCTCAAAGCAGGACCAATCCCCAATTTTTGCCCCAGATCCTTAAATGGCCCCCTCAAGGATTGAACTCACAACCCTGGGTTTAGCAGGCCAATGCTCAAACCACTGAGTTATTCTTCCCCCGCAAAGAGTTTCCAGGAAGGAAGGAAAGAAAGAAAGAATAGTATAGTATAGTATAGTATAGTATAGTATAATGGCACAAATATGGTACCGGTCCCTGGCAAATTGGAGGAAAAAATTGCTGGTACGCCACATCCGATAGTTTGAGAAGCACTGCTCTAAACTCTGTCTGAGCTGCCAGCAAAACAAATTTGTGAGCTTTCCAAAAGAGCTTTTGTGCCTTTTAAACTTTGATCTATACAAAATGACCTACTCTTGTAAAAGGTGTTTTCCTTAAAGCCCCAGCTCCTGGAGTCCTGGGTGTATGTGGAAATCTCAGCGTTCATTTTAAAAAATGTAAATATCTAGCCCTCATGGTTGCAAAGAAGAACTTGAAAACATGATCCCAAATGTGACCCTGATGGCTCAGAAACCAGAAGGCAAATGGAACCCCACATTTCTTTTTTAATCTCCTGATTTTTTTAGCCAATCTCGTGATATTTTGGGAGATGATTTACGACTTTCCAAGGTTTGGAGCTGGCAATACTGTCTACAGGGGCTGTTTGCATGTATGTTCCATATAGATACTGTAAAACACCAAGGGAATAAGGTCACTTACACCAGTAAGCAGTTTAGTTATGCATAAATCAATGAATATTTCCTACTACAAAGTCCTGGTCTGACTCTCATTTTCCCTAAGGTCCCAGTGAGAATGAGAATCATGTTGGTGTGTTTACCTGGAAAATCTGAACCTCCATGTAGGACAAATAAGGCCACAGTTCCTGAAAGCTTCTCTGCTCTGTAGGGGTCCCGTCCTGTGAACACTATGGAGCTGCAATGTCTACACACAAGTTTGCGCTGGTTTACCTTACCTGTCTGTGGATACTTCTTTTGGTCTGCGAGTGGCTTACTTTGAGTTATCTTACATCTGCTCCTAATCCACTCAGGCAAAACGGCAATAAACCGGATTTAAATTGAAATCAGAGTGTTCACACAGCCTCTTGGACCTGCTCACCAAACTGGTATAAAATCACATCTCCAGTTAAACCAGTGCATTTCTGCATGTGGACAAGCCCTTTCCCACTTGCTCTGGTTTGAGGACTTTGGTGGCTAAGGGTGAATCGTATGGATGGACACACCCAGGTGACCATCAAGGGAGAGTTCACGGATAGGCGGGCAGCAGCTGCACAGACTGAGCACACCTTGGTCTGCTGAACTCTGAAAGCTGGAACAGCTGGAGGAATCGGCTTTTCCTTTCTTTTTGGTGACCTGTTCCTTCTCATCTAACATGACCAATGAATAGCGTCCAAGTGCCAGGGGTCTTGGATTCCTCCCTCTGCACAGGAAAGCGTCAGAGGGCTAATGTAAGCTAGGCTGGGAAGAGGAGGGCTTCAAACATCTCTCTTGTAACACAATGAAAAGGGACTTCTTAGATATATACGGGATTCCAGTCCAAGGAGAACGTACCTAAGGGCTGAGAGAATGCCTATGCCCAGCAGTTCTGGGGGAAATTATCCCAACCGCTAGATACACAATATCGGGTGGGTTCATAATATAACCAGGACCCCAAGGAAAGTTCTGCCCTTCAGAAGCAGAGCTGGGGTGGCTGCAGCTGGTCGGTTCCCCATTGGAAGAGGAACGAGTGGCACAGAGCCTTCTCCCCTAATCCATTGCCAAGCACACAATGTGCACAAGTCCTATTTACCTTCAACAGAGATGGCGGAAAACAACAGCAGAACAAACCCTCTCAGACCAGTTCAGCTCTAGCTGCTGTCAGCTGGGGCCAGTCCCTCCATGGTGTTCTCCATATCGGGCCCATCTGGGTGTGGTGACGGTAGCCAGACTCTCAGCATTTAACCCCTTTGTCGGGTCAGGGAGTTTCACAGTAAGCGCTTGGCTCAACAATTCACAAGATGCATTTTGCCACCACCTCTGCTAAGTGAGAGGCTCAGATCCTGGCTTATTCCTTCTGTAGCATTGGGGTTTGCCTGAGTGAGAACCGCAGGGATCTGTGCGTAAAGGATTCTACAGACCAGGGAGACAGCGCTCTCCAGCTGTGCACATCTGGGTGGGCTGGTGCATATGCTGTGAGAGTGTAGGAGAGAGAGATTCTGGATTGCCTGGATCCCTTTGGCTGGATAGTCTCTCTGGATGGCCAGGCCCATAGTTCCCCCTGGCTGTAATGGGTAAGGCCCTGTCTATATACGGGAATGGTAACTACCTGTATAAACCCTCAGTGTGGGTGCCAAGCACTGGCATAAAGTGGAGCTTGCCCCAGCATGACTCACGGCCCCACAGCAAGACGGGCTTCACACTGGTGTGATGCATCTGCCCCCACGGGCCATGCACTGGGGTCACTGCATCGGTCTCGATGTGCTGGCACAGGAAGCTCTAATGTTCTGGGACCCAAGAGAATTGAAGCCTGGAGACCTGCCTCCCACCCCACCCAGCCCCACTGCGATCAGCAGATCACCCAGGTCTCAGTCCGGGGGAAGTCTGGCTCCAGAGGGGCGAGGAGGGGGCTCTACAAGGCAGCATGAGCCGAGTTTGGAACAGGAAAGATTGTCAAACGGCTCGCGACCTCGCAAGGTGAGGCTGGTCCCAGGTCTGCTGTGCCCGGGGCCATCACGGCAGCGTTCTGCGTGAGCTCTGTCTCGGGCCGATCGCTGAGCCAAGCTTTTGCCTGTTCACTAGTTACTCCCAATAAGGCAGGGGGAGCAAGCCCATTCCAGGCAAGGAAGAACAAGCCTCTGCTTTTCCCCGTGAGGACACAGCCGGTAACGTTCATCTTGTAAAGGCGCACAGCGGCCCTGCTGGAATCAGACCAGCGCCTTTATCACCACCCACTGCCCACCGAGGGAAGACAGGGCACAAAAGAAACGCCAAAGGGAGCTGAGCTGAAATGCTGGGGACGAAGGGGTTGGCACTGAAACCTTGGTGCCATCCAGCATATTGACCCTTTAATCTCATCAGAACAATCGATAGCGATACAGACGGTCACAGCAGTTTTCGCCCGCTGTACAAACCATAAAGCGCTCCCTCTCCCTAGCTGGCTATTCTGGCTTGTCACTCTGTGAACTTCCGCCGGGAGCGCTGGTGTGATGGATCAGGCATTAAGTTACAGGAAGGGAATAACGAAATGGTGCATTTTCTAGGGTTAATAAAAATACCCCCAAATTAAACTAGTATCTGTGCCTATTTAAACTCCACAAAAAGACAGCCACCAGCCCTCTGGCCACATTCTGCATGTTCTGTGCCCCGTTTTCTAGGTCCAGAGGCCAACCGTCATATATGCCACCATAATTCCAAATTATGGTGGGTTCCAAAGAGGATGGATCTAGACTGTTCTCAGTGGTAGAAGACGACAGAACAAGGAGTAATGGTCTCAAGTTGCAGAGGGGGAGGTTTAGGTTGGATATTAGGAAAAACTTTTTCACTAGTAGGGTGGTGAAGCACTGGAATGAGTTACCTAGGGAGGTGGTGGAATCTCGTTCGTTAGAGGTTTTTAAGGTCAGGTTTGACAAAGCCCTGGCTGGGATGATTTAGTTGGGGTTGGTCCTGCTTTGAGCAGGGGGTTGGACTAGATTACCTCCTGAGGTCCCTTCCAACCTGAGATTCTATGATTCTATGATTCTATGAATTCTATGTGCATTGTGCATGCAAACATCCATTTGTGCACACACATTGACACTTGGTCATGACACTCAGCTCAGGGCGTAGCAGCCTCTTTGTCTAATAGCCGTTTATCAGAGCTGCCTGCACAAAGCCCAGGTCATGCGTTCTGCCCCTCCACGTGTATGTTTCCAAGTGCAAATGAAGCGTCCGGTGGGCGTAGTGACTGTGTGTGCATTTTTGCCACAGCACCTGCTGGACTCAGTTTTCACAATTTAACCCGGAAGACATGGTTGCGGTGTCGATGTGACAACACTACTTTTGAGTGATTCCTCTGAACCTCAAATAGCAGCGACTGGTATTTGGGAACATGCGAACCAGTTGCATAGAGCAACATCTCCCACTATAGGATTTTCTATGGAAACGGCACTGGGTTAATGTCTGTTGGCCTAAATATGGAATCAGTTAAACCAGTGCAAACCTGTATGTGGATGCACTTGTACCAGTTTCAAACTGGTTGTATGGATTTAGATTGCACTTGAATTGACAGGTGGATTTGCAGGCGAAATCAGTGCAACTCTCCCATGCAGGCAAGGCCTTTGTGTGTAAGCCAGGCCCAAGTAGTGACTATGCTAGAGCGTAGAAATCAAGTTTCAAGGATTTCACTGGCAAACTCTCACCAAGTTAAACAGGTGAGACCCAAAAATAATTTGCGAGAAAATACCTTATTGTGGAAGACTTAAAATCACACTAATATTTCCCATCCTGGGAGCTCTAGTGTAGACAAGGTGCTGGCAACCACAGGTTTATACCTTCTAAGGGTAGACCATCTATATACCATCTAAGGGTAAACAATAAGACAATAGACAGGTTTATACTGTCAAAGGGTGGACAGTAGATGGTGGCTGATATGCCTTGTCTACTGTAGAGGTCCCCCTGATGGTGGCAACAGTGGGGAAATATTGTAGATACTCCGTCACTCAGAAAGAACAAGGAGTACTTGTGGCATCCTAGAGACTTTATTTGGGCATACGTTTTCGTGGGCTAAAGCCCACTTCATCAGATGCATGGAGTGGAAAATAGAGGAGGAAGATGTATATATACAGAGAACATGAAAAGATGGGGACTGCCATACCAACTCTAATGAGATAAATCAATTAAGGTGGGCTATTATCAGCAGGAGGGAAAAAAACTTTGTAGTGGGCAACCCCTATCTTTTGTATCTTCCTATATTTTTATATCTGAAGTTGTGAGCATTGGCTCTATGCTTCTCAAGTATCAGAGGGGTAGCCGTGTTAGTCTGGATCTGTAAAAGCGGCAAAGAGTCCTGTGGCACCTTATAGATTAACAGACGTATTGGAGCATAAGCTTTCGTGGGTGAATACCCACTTCTTCACATGCATGTAGTGGAAATTTCCAGAGGCAGGTGTAAATATGCAAGCAAGAATCAGGCTAGGGATAACGAGGTTAGTTCAATCAGGGAGGATGAGCCCCTCTTCTAGCAGTTGAGGTGTCAACACCGAAGGAGGAGAAACTGCTTTTGTAGTTGGCTAGACATTCACAGTCTTTGTTTAATCCTGGGCTGATGCTTGTATTTAAGGTGTTTGCTGTAGAAAACACCTAAGGCAGATTTGATCAATATAGTGTGAAGGGGTTATTCAAGTAAATGGAAGTACTTGGTGAACAGTGGACCTTGATAGATACCAATGCACATCTGAGTTTTCCTGGAAACGTCCCTGTAGAAAACTAAATCATGCATGGACATGTGACTCGCCCATGTGACTCTAAGACTCCATCTTGTAGCTGGGATTCTACACAGGGGGAGAGAGGGGTTTCCACCCACAAGAGAGAAAGTCCTGGGAGACCCCTCCATTTTGTCTTCAGGTGGCTCAAGAGGTAGCCTCCCCACCCGCAAAGAATACCGGAAAGAAACTGGAAGAAAGGACAGTAACTACAGGGGTGTGAGTGATTGCTGGACCCAGACTAGAAGGAGGCTAGTCTGTCAAAGAAGTTTATTGGAATATCTCTGAGGGTGAGATTTATCTGTATTCATCTTCTTACTGTATTAGGCTTAGACTTGCGTGTTTTATTTTATTTTGCTTAGTAATTCACTTTGTTCTGTCTGTTATTACTTGGAACCACTTAAATCCTACTTTTTATATTTAAGAAAATCGCTTTTTACTTATTAATTAACGCAGAGTGTGACGGTGTTCCCCATAAAACTTTATGGGGAGATGCTTATAAATGTATATGTTTAAGTGTAGTAGCCGTGTTAGTCTGTGTCAGCAAAACGAAAATAAGAAAGAAAAACTTGTAGCACCTTAGAGACTAACAAATTTATTTCAGCATAAGCTTTCGTGAGTTAATACTCACTTCATCGGATGCATTCCAAATTATGGTGGGTTCCAAAGAGGATGGATCTAGACTGTTCTCAGTGGTAGAAGACGACAGAACAAGGAGTAATGGTCTCAAGTTGCAGAGGGGGAGGTTTAGGTTGGATATTAGGATATTATAAATGTATATGTTTAAGTGTAGTAGCCGTGTTAGTCTGTGTCAGCAAAACGAAAATAAGAAAGAAAAACTTGTAGCACCTTAGAGACTAACAAATTTATTTCAGCATAAGCTTTCGTGAGTTAATACTCACTTCATCGGATGCATTCCAAATTATGGTGGGTTCCAAAGAGGATGGATCTAGACTGTTCTCAGTGGTAGAAGACGACAGAACAAGGAGTAATGGTCTCAAGTTGCAGAGGGGGAGGTTTAGGTTGGATATTAGGAAAAACTTTTTCACTAGTAGGGTGGTGAAGCACTGGAATGAGTTACCTAGGGAGGTGGTGGAATCTCGTTCGTTAGAGGTTTTTAAGGTCAGGTTTGACAAAGCCCTGGCTGGGATGATTTAGTTGGGGTTGGTCCTGCTTTGAGCAGGGGGTTGGACTAGATTACCTCCTGAGGTCCCTTCCAACCTGAGATTCTATGATTCTATGATTCTATGAATTCTATGTGCATTGTGCATGCAAACATCCATTGAAGTGATGCATCCGATGAAGTGAGTATTAACTCACGAAAGCTTATGCTGAAATAAATTTGTTAGTCTCTAAGGTGCTACAAGTTTTTCTTTCTTATTTTCGTATAAATGTATATATGTAACTAGAATATGTTTTATGCTACATGTGCCATGTAACATATCTCTGTGAAAGTTATGACCTACTGAATTTATTCCTCCTGTTTGTATGCATGTATCATTGTTGTAGTTGGAGTTATGAAGATTGGTTTTATATTTGCTGGTTTTGTACATAGCCTTTGTAAGTGCATGGGATCATCTTTGGAGCAAAGAATGTGCCTGTTAAGTACGAGCACTTAACAGACAAAAGACGTTGCAGGCCCCAATCCACATTGGGGCCGGGTCTGGAATGCAACTGGTTAGGCTGGTTGCCGAAGGGTGCATGGACAGGTGACTTGCCCAGGTGATCCCAAAACTCCATGGTAACAGGATGTTACACAGGGAGGGGGGAAAGACTATAAAAGCCCGGGGGAGACCCTTCCATTTTGTCTTCAGCTGGCTAAAGAAAGAAGCTCTCCACCCCCCAAGGAGACCTGAAAGAGACTGAATAAAGGACAAAGACATTAGTGGGGTGAGTGATTGCTGGACCCAGGCTAGAAGGAAGATAGCCTGTTTACTGGACCTAGTGAGGGGTTTATCTGTACACAGGGTGATTAGACATAGAACTGCGTGTTCTATTTTATTTTATTCAGTAATTCACTTTGTTCTGTCTGTCATTACTTGACATCACTTAAATCCTACTTGCTGTACTTATTAAAATCACTTTTTACTTATTAAGTTTCCTGGAGTACGAGTTGTTACCTGTGGGAAGGCAAACAGCTGTGCATATCTTTCTATCTTTGAAATAGAAGGCAAACTATTTATGAGTTTACCCTGTATAAGCTTTATACAGGGTAAAACGGATTTATTAAGGGTTTGAACCTCCTTGGAGTTGAGCAGCTGGGTGTCAAAGGCAAGAGCGCTTCCAGGGGCCTTACAGTGGTGAGTGGACTTGGTTCGGACCTGGGTCTGGGTTTGCAGCAGATCAGTGGAATCTGGCTCAAAACAGACAGGATTCGGGAGTCCCAAGCTGGAAAAGGCCTGGAAGCAGGGGCAGAAGTAGCCTTGGCACACCAGGTGGCAGCACCAAGCAGGTCTCTGTGGCCCCAACCCGTCACACAGAGTATGTATTAATAACTGGGAGGGGGGGTTAAAAAGCTGTGCATATCTCTCTATCAGTGTTATAGAGGGCGAAAAATGGATGAGTTTACCCTGTATAACCTTTATACAGGGTAAAACGGATTTATTTGGGGTTTGGACACCATTGGGAGTTGGGTATCTAAGTGCTGGAGACAGGAGCACTTCTTAAGCTGTTTTCAGTTAAGCCTGCAGCTTTTGGGGGACGTGGTTCAGGCCTGGGTCTGTGTTTGTAGCAGGCTAGCGTGTCTGGCTCAAACCAGGCAGGGCACTGAAGTCCCAAGCTGCCAGGGAAATCAGGCTCAGAAGTCGTCTAAGCACATCAGGTGACAGTCCCAAAGGGGCTTCTGTGATCCAGCCTGTCACCGACCCACTTAGAAAATTATAACGTTTGGACAAATTTGCATAAAGATATTGGGCAATATTTTCTATAAACATTTGGTATTACTTCAATGGTCCAGATAAAAACCCTAGGGGATTTGGTCTTAAAAAGCTGAAGTTGTATCATCGAAATGAAAAAATAGAATATCAACATGGTGGGGCAAATCCTCAGTTGGTTTAAACTGGCATAACTTCAGGAACATCAGTGGAGCAACTCCAGTATGTACCAGTTGAGGATCTAGCCCCGTATTATCACTTCAGTCAGTGCTGATGTTCCTCTTGAATGTCCTTTGGATCCAGAGAATGTACAGAAAGAGAAGAATGAATTTTAATGTATACTGAAGAATAAGGAGAAAAAAATGTTATAGTGGCAGGGGATGTGGAGAGACATGACAGCTAACTAATCAGTTAAAACACGAGACCTGTTGTATTCATGGGCTCTTGGCTCTGCCTGGTCCAGCAGTTATGAAGGCGTGACTGTACTGCAATCAGAGGGTATGACTGTACTGCAATCAGAGTGTGACTGAGGTGTGACTGCACTGCAATCAGAGGGTATGACTGTACTGCAATCATAGGGTATGACTGTACTGCAATCAGAGTGTGACTGAGGTGTGACCATACTGCAATCAGAGGGTATGACTGTACTGCAATCAGAGTGTGACTGAGGTGTGACTGCACTGCAATCAGAGGGTATGACTGTACTGCAATCAGAGTGTGACTGAGGTGTGACTGTACTGCAATCAGAGGGTATGACTGCACTGCAATCAGAGGGTGTGGCTGTACTGCTATCAGAGTGTGACTGAGGTGTGACTGTACTGCAATCAGAGGGTATGACTGCACTGCAATCAGAGGGTGTGGCTGTACTGCTATCAGAGTGTGACTGAGGTGTGACTGTACTGCAATCAGAGGGTATGACTGCACTGCAATCAGAGGGTGTGGCTGTACTGCAATCAGAGTGTGACTGAGGTGTGACTGCACTGCAATCAGAGGGTGTGGCTGTACTGCTATCAGAGTGTGACTGAGGTGTGACTGTACTGCAATCAGAGGGTATGACTGTACTGCAATCAGAGTGTGACTGAGGTGTGACTGCACTGCAATCAGAGGGTGTGGCTGTACTGCTATCAGAGTGTGACTGAGGTGTGACTGTACTGCAATCAGAGTGTGACTGAGGTGTGACTGCACTGCAATCAGAGGGTATGACTGTACTGCAATCAGAGTGTGACTGAGGTGTGACTGCACTGCAATCAGAGGGTATGACTGCACTGCAATCAGAGTGTGACTGAGGTGTGACTGCACTGCAATCAGAGGGTATGACTGCACTGCAATCATAGGGTGTGGCTGTACTGCAATCAGAGGGTGTGATTATAACTCCTGTAGCCATATGCATACAGGCCCCAGAGAGCACTGAAGCTGCAGCAGCACCAGCTTGCTCCATGAGTAATTACCCCGGGATCGGGGCGGCTTCGCTCCTCCAGGACCTGAGCTAGCGAGATAAGAGCTAGCTTGGGTAGATCTACTGGAGCTGCAATCACGCCCTGTGACTGCAGTGCAGATGTACCCTGAGAGGCACCCGTCAGAGTTCCAGCGTTCACTGGACTTCACTCCTCGCGGGGACCTTGTCTGTTCTGTAGCAGTCGAGCACAATGTAATTTAAAAGAAGAGCCCGTGGTTTCCCTAACAGCTCAGGCTGATAATGCTGCTAATTTCACTGGACGTTTGTACATTGTCATTGTGAGGAAGTGCTTATTTCCACCCCACTGTAATGCTTCACCCCCTCTCAAAAGCCTTTTAGCTGCAATTAGCTCCAGGACGTGTAATGGAGCAAGTGCTGTTAATGTCTTCGCCTGGGAAGAGGGTGTTCTCTCATCCTTTCCTGTCTCTCTCTAATGTCACTTGGCTAAAGCCAAGGCCGGTGGTGACACCTACACACACAGGGCTTCCTTCGGAGAGGACTGACTGGGAAGGCTAGTCTTGGTGGACATAACTGGTGTGCGGTGCGTTCCTCAGCGGTCACTCCCTGCTCGGCCTGCACATGGTGTCATAAATATAAGGGGAAGGGGGAGAGGGTCTGATGCAGATAAAATCCTCTTACCAGTAAAGGGTTAAGAAATGCAGGTAACCAGACCGACACCTGACCTGGCCAGCATCTGACCAATAAGGGGACAAGATACTTTCAGATCTTGGGAGGGGGAAAGCTTTGTGTGTGGGTCTTTGTCAGACTCAGCGTGATCTTGGAGTAAAAAGGAACCAGTCATCTTTTCATCAAATCCTCACTTTTCTAAAGTAAGTCTAGTCAGCATAGCGAGTAGATTTCTGTTTATTTTGCTTGGTGTGTGTTCCCTGTGTTAGAGGGAGGGGTTATTCCTTTTTTTTTTCCTGTAACTTTAAGGGTTTGTCCAGAGGGGGAATCTCTCTGAGTTTGGAAATTGAGTACCCTGTAAATTAGTTACCATCCTGATTTACAGAGCTGATTTTACCGTCTTTGTTTTAATAAAATCCTCCTTTTAAGAAGCTGACTGTTTTCTATGGTGTTAAAAACCCCGGGGGTGGGTTTTTTTAGATCACTGTGTAACCAACTGGTTAGGAGATTATTCTCAAGCTTCCCAGGAAGGGGGGGTACGGGCTTGAGAGGATATTTTTGGGGGAAGGGAACTTCAAGTGGTCCCCTTTCCTGGATTCCTGTTTAGAACACTTGATGGTGGCAGTGGAAGAAGCATTTCTCAGGGTGCAGGGAATTTTGTACCTTGGGGGTTTTAACCTAAGCTGGTAAAAATAAGCTTAGGAGCTCTTCATGCGGGTCCCCATGTCTTTACCCTAGAGTTTAGAGTGGGGAGGGAACCCTGACATGGTGGCAGAGCGGTGGGATTTATTGAACCAGAAATTTTTTTTAACCAGAGACAGGGAGTTTAGAATTTTTTTTTCTTCTCTCTGGCTCTTCCCTGTAGCTGCTTGGAAGCAGGGAGGGGGGAGGGGTTAAGCTGCTAGGAGCTAGAGTATCTATATATGAAAGCAGGTAGTTAACCCCTACAGGGAATACCCAAGCAAGTTTTTTTTTTTTCTAACTCTCTCGGGTTAAGACAGATTAAAAACAGAAAGGCTAAGATGACTGCCAGTGAAGCAGCTATTAAACTTGTGATAGCTCGACTACAAGCCGATGAGGAGGAGAAGAAACATGCAAGACTGCTACAACTTAGACAGATGGAGATTGATGAGAAAGAAAGAGAGAGGAAGCATGCTGAGGAGGAGAGGAAGTATGCTATGGAGGAGAAGGAGAGAGAGAGGAAGCATGCTGAGGAGGAGAGGAAGTATGCTATGGAGGAGAAGGAGAGAGAGAGGAAGCATGCCCTGGAAATGGAGAAGACCAGGGTGGAGCAGAATCTACAGGATAACACTAACAATCCTTCCCCAACAATCCACAAATGGGAGCGACTATGTCCACCGTATGATGAATCCCGTGATATTGCTGAATATTTTCTCACCTTTGAGAGACTATGCCATCTCCATAACATTCCTGATGATCACAAAATGACCACATTGGTAGCAAAGTTGACTGGAAGGTCTCTGGACATATTCAATAACATGCCTATTGTTGAGGCTTCTGACTATGAGAAATTCAAGGATTTGGTTTTAAAACAATTTCAAGTTACACCTGAAACTTACAGAGTAAAATTTCGAACCCCTATCCGAGGGCCTGGACTAAGTAATGTAGCTTATGTAAACCGGATAAAGGAGCTGTTAAAAAAATGGGTCAAGGGAAGGTGTGTTAATAGCTTTGAAGGAGTGTGTGATTTGATGGCTCAGGAACAATTCCTGAATATGTCCAAGGATGAGATAAAACAGTGTTTATGGGATAAGAAAATGGACTCAGCAGACAGTCTTGCTGTTTATGCTGATCAATACGAACAGTCCCAGATCAGCAGAGGGGCAAGGAAATTTGGCACACAAGGGGTGCAGAAAGCAGAGAGGAACAACCCTGGTCATAGTTTGGAGAGATACCAGAAAGGAAAACCGGAGACCACACCACATCACCAGGGGCAGCCGAAGGCCCCACAAGGAAAACCCCAGACCCCTTATTGCCCCACCACACCCTTCTCCAGCAACCCACCTCGCCCCACTGAAGCATTTCTCAGGGTGCAGGGAATTTTGTACCTTGGGGGTTTTAACCTAAGCTGGTAAAAATAAGCTTAGGAGCTCTTCATGCGGGTCCCCACATCTTCACCCTAGAGTTTAGAGTGGGGAGGGAACCCTGACACATGGTAACTGGCAGCAGGGAGGGGAAGCACAGGAGGTAAATTGGAGAGTCAGTGGTGGCTTGTGCACTGAGCTGACTGACCATCAGGGGCAGATTGTGGCTGTTACACTGAGGCCAGGAGCCCCTACAAGCCCGTTTGTACTTGCTGGGCTGGGGCACCACGGCTGCTCCCTGCTATTCCCCACCACGGCCTCCCAGCACCTCACTGTCATGGGGTGTCTCTACCCCGTGCCGGCCTGACAACCAAGGGGCTGATGCAGGAACTGCCTGCCAGGCTGATGGGCAGCCTCAGAGAAGCCAGGAGATTAAAGCATCTGGGATGCTGAGGGGCAGGGCAGCTGCCAGAGGAGCTGGCAGGCTGGAGACGGAAAGTCCTGCAGCAAGCTGATGAAAAGCCACCCAGAGACAGCCCCGGAGCAGGGACCCGACTGGATCTATGGGCTGGAGAAGCCCATAGAAACCCAGGGAGGTAGGAGCAGGCTCAGGGCCAGCAGGAGGAGTTGTGGAGCTCTGATTCTACCTGCCTGGTTTCAGGGCCCTGAGCTGGAACCCAGCGAAGCGAGTGGGCCTGGCTTCCCCTGCCGACCCCTTAACAGTGACTGAAGAACCACAGAGGTTTCCAGACACCTTGAGGACCAGGCCCAGCTGACCTGCCAATTATAAGGGGAAACCCGCACACCCCAGCAGGACTGAAACTAACCCCCTTCTCTGCCCAGAATGGGACTGCCCTAGAGACCCGGGTAAGAGGAGGTGACTGACCGCCCTGCCGGACATTGCGGACTCTGTGCAGTGCTCCGTCCCACCAAAGAGGGCGCTGTTGCATTAGCACAACAGCCCTCCCTCAGGCACCAGGAATTCCCATCACACACCTGTGTGAAAGGGAAGGATCGCCAACAATTGGGGAAGGGAGCGAGGTGTGGAGAGGAAATGATTGATTTACCCAGGTCACCCAGAGCAGAGCAGGGAACAGAGCCCAGATCCCCTACGTGCCAGTCCAGTGACTTCACCACGAGCCCACCCTGCCCCTTGGACATAGACTGAACATCCAGCCAGACCTAGGTACAGATCCATCTGGAGGCTACATCCCTTTGGAATTTGCCATGATGGTGATGATGAACCCTCTTAAACAGCCAGCTCTGCTATGACAAACACCCATTGCTAAATAAAAGCCCTGGGCATTAGGTGATTCAATATCTTCTGAACAATGGTTCTTGCCATTGGCAGACAGAATCACCCCTATCGGAACACACACGGCCTCACAATTAGTAAGAAAAGTAGCTGCCCAGTTGAAACACTTAACAGAGTCATTGAAAACGTCCAGTGGGCTCGGTGCAGCCTGTCATGAGGCATGTTTGAGCTTCCAGCTGGGTGGGCTGGCTGACCCATTCTGGGGCTCTGTGACCTGCTGGGGGGGTCAGGGGCTTGGATCCCCTGAGCCTACCTCGCAAGCTTCCCAGAGAGAGAACCACTGATTTATGCTGACTTGTTCTGCCACTTCTCAAGCCACAAAAACTGCTGGCCTGACAGTCTGTGCTGGTTCACGTGGTCAGGTGATGCAAATCTCTTTCCATCAATAAAAGCTTGAAATGGAACTTCTGGCCTCGGAGATCTTTAAACACAATCCATTGCTAAATAGCACCGGTGTCTTGAAGAACCATACAGAAAACAGATCCACGTGGAATAGGATCTTGTACTCAGTCAATAATGTGGCATAGGACAAGAGAACTATAAGGCCATATGATCATAAAAAAAAATATGGACAGCACTTATAAGCAGAGCTGCTAAAAGTTTTCAAAATTCCAACATAATTTTTTTCATGAAAAGTTGTCACTGTTTTCCAGCAAGCTCTATCAGTGGCCCAAGCCAAGTGGTTCTAGATTTCTTCTGGGGGGTTTGTTATAGGTCAAAGCCAGCACCCTGAAGAACTCCATCAAGGGACCAGCTGGTAACAAGAGCAGATTTCAGAGTTCTGACATTCTGGGCTCACTGCTAGAAGTGCCACTTAACAAGCACTAGCTGAAGTGGCTGAATAGTTTTAAAGCGCGTCCCTACAGCCCAATCTCAAGATGACAAAATTGCGGCTAATGAAGGACAAGAAATATCTGGAAGTATCTTCTCCAGATTCCTGAGCAAGAATATAGAACAACCAAAGAAGAGATCACTCCCCAATACCTACCCCAGTTCTCCCTAGGGACCCTGTGCATGCTGGCACATGTTCAATATATCTGGCAGTGTGGAGGGGGCGCAGAGGGCCCCTTTCTAACAGAGCCAGCTTTTGGGCCCCCAGAAAGAGAATCCTTTTAATTTTCTAAATGGAGGTTTCTAATATCCCTTGTGCAGGTGGGCAATGTAAAATGATGACAACCTATGTAAGGCCTGGAACAAAACAGCTGCGATCTGTTTCTGCAGCAGGTGGCTGGGGATGTAAAGATGCCACTCCAAATGCATGCTGTATGTCGGTGCTTAATTTGTGCCAGGGTTTGCCAGGGGTGAGGCCTGGCACCGCCAGGCTTGGCAGTTCATAGCCCCGGCACCTCTGGGCTTGCAGCATCTGTTATGAACATTTAAAAATTGCTCAAGCCCCGGCACCTCTTTCATTACAAAGTAAGCCTGGCGGCATGTACATTATAAGATATTTCTTCTCTCTGCAGCGTTCAGATCATTCTTCGTTACCCATGACTTTGACTCATTGAGTCTGGATTCTAGCAGAGCCCTCTTGCTGGGAATGCACCTTGTTTCCCCCGATTCCTCGGGCGTAGCATGTTGCTGGGCATAACGCGTTACTGTCAAACCCCAGGATTTTAGCCGCAGGCTCAGGCTTTTGTGGCATGTCTTGGGCTTGCCTCTGAAACTGTGGGGTTTCCAGGGCTGCAGCTGTGACAGCAGCACTTAGCCAAGCAGAGGGGAGGTGCAAAGGTGGGACCCGCGTAAGCAGGCTGTGAAGAAGACCGTTCTAGAGCCCTGCGAGATACCCTATTGCCAGAGTCCCAGGGAGTTGGGAATAGAGTGTTCTCGGGAGCAAAAGCCATCCATTTCTTTGATCAGAGGCAGAAATTCTCAGGAGAAGGGGTCTGTGCTGGGGACTGTCGGCTACTGCGGTTGTACGGCACCTCGCACAAGGGGCCCCGTTCTTGGTTGGTCCTAGGCACTGCCGTAATGAACAGATTCACCATCATCATCAAATGAGCCACGAGGAACATCTCAGGTTCTGCATGTCCCCGCTGCAAGCAGATCCCCTGTGGCGCGGTAACGGGGGCCGGAACTGGCTATCAGAGCCCCCACAAGAGTTAAAGCCAGGCCTATGGCTAGCACTGGGCCTGACCTCTGCTCTTCACCCTGCCCCTGCCGCAGCTGCTATCTGGGTGGAAGGAGGGGAGGGAGCCCTTCCCGCATCCACTCACATTGCGGGGGCAGGGGGAAAGGGGAGCAGTGATGGTGGGGTGGGGAGCTCCCCCCCCCCCAGCAACACTGGCGAAAGGTCCCCCTCAGCTTTCGTTTCAGTTGGGGCGGAGAGCGCTCAGCACCTCTGGGGACAGGCCCATGAGCGTCATATTACAGGAAACAGCTGATCTGGGCAGAGCCATCCCCAGGCCAGGGTCAGGGGAGAATTCACAGGTGAAGGGAGAGGGACGCACAGTGTAGACACCCCGTGGTTAGTGAGCCCGGAAGGGTGAAAACAGAGGCACAAAATAGAAAAGCCAATAGCTGCCTACTAGTTAGGCAGTTGTCTTCTCTTTGTGACACACCCCATGCTAACCAGAGGGCTGCAGATTGTCACCCAGCACATTTTAAATGCACCTCTGACAATGTGATTCATTTTAAGAGAGAGAGGGAGGGAGGAAACTGGAGGCTTTGAGCTGAGTCTGCCCAAACCAAGGCTACATGACAAATCAAAGCTAAGCTGTGTGGCTTGAGGGGTTTCCTTGGTGGCAGGGGCTAGGGGAGAGAGGGGGGGGGGGGGCAGAGAGCCAGCAGAAGGAGTTGTGAGCACAACTCGGAGAGGAAGTAGAGAGACAGGGCTTCTTGGGCACAGAGCCTGTGGGAGCGGCAGATGTGGGGATTTCTGAGCCAGGAAACTGCCGGCTGCTGTTCGTTTCTGCTGCGTTCAGAGGGACAGGACTGTGTGCACATTCTTTGTCAACACGCCAGACGCAACCCCAAGAATATACGTGTCTCACGGCCCTGATTTCTCCTCCAAATAGAAACAACTGTACAAGGCCCTGAATATTGGCTAACCTCTGGGACTGTTGCAACACAATTTGGACCTTGTCTAGACTAGAGGAAAAGGTGCTTTCCCAGTCAAGGTAGCTCAGTGGAGCCAGCTTACCTGGAGTGAAAAGCCCGCTCAGAGCCAGCGGGGACGCAGTTTGACACCTTCACTCGCACTGCTAACATATAACTCCATGTTTATTCTCTCCGAAGGGCAGATGCCAGGAGCTTAAAACCGAGGCTGAAGAGCCGTACAGGAGTGTCTCTGGGCATCCTCTACCTCTCGGCACCGGCCGTGTATTGAGGGCGGGGGGCAAGGACAGCCACCTTGGAGGCTGTAGATCCATGTTTTGTCCCCCACTCGTAGATTCTAAGGGCTGAAGGGACCATTCTGACCATCTCATCTGACCCTGCATAGCACAGGCCAGAAGATTTCACCTGCTGATTCCTGCATCAAGGCCCCGATCCCGCAAACACTTAGACACATGCCTAACTTTACTGCCCCAAATGGTTCCACTTAGGGTGAGCGTGCGTTTTGATTTGAGCTTGGAGCCCAGGGGTCCGCCTGCAGCCAGCGCAATGCAGGATCAGAGCATTGCATAGATCTAGCAGCCCTAGTGCCCCCTGCAAATTGGCCTATGTCAGGAGGAGTGCACTATCATCCCAGTATTATTAGTGTTGCCTGATCTATTGATTGTGTATTAATTATATTTACTACTTAGGAATTCGAGGTTTGGTAGGTTCTGGTCCCAAGATCAGGACCAATAATATTAAAATTGAAGTTCCAAGGGGAACCCTGACGTGCACAGTTGCGACACTCACACTTAGGAAAAAACCTTCTGTATCTGGAATAGTTTTAACCCACTTAGCAAAGTTACAAACAGTCCAGCCCAGCAAGGGAGATGGGGATCAGACAGAATGTGCATCTAAGCATCCATATGCTCCCACCAGAAGCATCGTTTTCCTCATCATCTTCCTCATGACCACCCACAGCGGTTGTCAGCCTGGCGTCAGAGAATCACAGAATACCAGGGTTGGAAGGGACCTTAGGAGGTCATCTAGTCCAACCCCCTGTGCAGAGCAGGACCAATCCCCAATTTTTGCCCCAGATCCCTAAATGGCCCCCTCAAGGATTGAACTCACAACCCTGGGTTTAGCAGGCCAATGCTCAAACCACTGAGCTATCCCTCCCCTCCCTTCAAGAGTTACATCTCCCCACAGCGCACAGGCTGGGGTACAACTTTTATCATGTGTTACGCTGATGCCACTATGCCTAATGCATGTGCAGTAGGGGTTTCTCCCCTCTTCCTCGGTTGTATTTCCTCACCCTACCAATGTGGGGGTGCCCTTCTCCCATAGGTTACTAGTCCATTTGCCTCAAGCTGATTAGCATATACATCAATTAGTTACCATGGCACTCTTGTGGTCAGACAGCTGCTGATGTTCCTAACTTAAAATAACCCCCGCTGGTATAAACTAGCATCTTGTGGTTACCTGGCAGCAGTTAGTCATTCCAGTGTTCTGTCATGTGGCATCTTATGATCTAGGGTTACTCCTGGTTAGCGGCTTATTCCAAGGCTTTTGTTTAACTAAGCTATTGTCTTACAAGCCTATTGTTCAATTTCATTACATTACTGCCTTACCATATACCTGTGCCTTACCTAGTGAATACCTAGACCCGTAGGCTACATTAGACTAAAACAGTCTGTCAGTGAAACCTGCCAAAGGCAGCTACAGGTGGCCCGTTAATGGAGAGTTTCAAGTTTAGCCCATTACTTCTCCTGTTCCCATCACGTAGGCCAGAGAGCCAAAGCAGTTTAAAGAGAGAAGAATCTTCCCCCCCAGAAACACAGCTTCGAGTCTTCTGAGGTGACGGGGGTTGAAATGACGATGACCATAAGGTGGTTATTTCCCACCTTGCCAACCCCAACAACCTGTCCCGGTCTCGTTGCCCAGATCCCCGCACCTCATCTTTGGAATTCAGCTTTTTGTACAAAATGCTGATTTTCCAGGGTTGGAACGGACACCGTTCCCTTTCGGCAGGGCTAGGCCGAGGGGGTGTTGCCGTGCAGCTAAGAGCAGGCCTCCCGGCCCAGGCACACAGACTTGTGCTAGCGGGGCTGGTGCCAAAAACTAGCAATGGGGCCAGGCACTCAAACCCACCTGACCCCTAGGCGGCAGAGCCCAAACTCCAGCCGGAGGTGGAGTGTCTACATTGCTATGATTAGCCCGGCTAGCAGGAGCCTGTCTACCCCGGCTGGGCCACTCCCTCCAGCTGCAGCGGAGACACACCCGAAGGGCTAGGGAATCCGTGCTGCAAGACTGGGCCTTGCCCTTACATGGCAGATGGCAGAGCAGACCGCCCCCAGGGGCAGACGCTTGGCACAGCCACTTGGCTGGCTGCCAGCTGAACAGCGGGGAGGTGTCACAGGGCAGCGGGTCCCTACAGGGCCCAGCTTGCCTGTGTCAGAGAGCAGGTGAGCCCAATACAGCCAATTAAAAGGGGCTGGGCTACGTTTGGGCCTGTAAAGGGCTGCTAGAGGCCAGGGCCAGGTGCCTGGGGAAAGAGTTAATGCCCATCGGGAGGCCTTGGAGCAAAGGGCTAGGAGGCAGCGCTGGGGTTACTGCTCCAGGAATGGAGCAGGGCTGCCTAGAGCTGGCAAGTTGCCAAGAGCAGGGTGCTAGAGACCCCTGAGAGCACAGCGCAAGGGCAGCTGCAGCCACGCCGTTCTCTCACCAGTGAAAGAGACCAGACATGCTTGGAAAGGGTCTGTGTATGCTGCAATTGGACCTGCTCTGTGCCAGGTGACTCGGGCTGAGGAGCTTTTTAACTGCTTGGGCTGGCACTTGGGCTTTAGAACCCTGCCAGGTGCCAGGGTTCCAGAGCTCTGGCTGCAGCCTGCACCTTTACATCTACTGGCCCAGGCCGGCTGCGGGTGTCTAATTGCAGTGTAGACAGACAAAGGAGACTGGGCGTGCCAGAGGACATACTTGGCGATGGGTCGGGGGAGACGCCCTCCGTGGTTACAGTAATGTTTTGGAGAAGAGGGACCTCTGACAAACTTGAAAAGACTTTAGAAAACTTTGATTGCGCCCTAGTGGATGAAAAATTGAGATACCGTTTGCCTTTCCTGAACCTCCCATTTCTTCTTTCTACCTTCCTGGCTGCCTTCTTGTTCTCTGCTTTCTTAAAATAGCTCTTTATAAAGGCAAAGGTCCAATATTTTTTTTCCTCTTTTTTAGTAAATGCCAGTGCCCTGCCATGGAAGTAGGGTGACCAGATGTCCCGATTTTATAGGGACAGTCCCGATTTGTGGGTCTTTTTCTTATATAGGCTCCTATTACCCCCCACCCCCTGTCCCAATTTTTCACACGTGCTGTCTGGTCACCCTACATGGAAGTGAGTTGGGGTTACCTAAGTGTTTCCATTCCAAGGGCCACGTTCCTGAAACATCTTGTTCCACAGGGGTGGCCTCCACTGTTCCCTCTAAGCTGTGCGCGCGCACACAGATCCTAAACCCCGCACACATGGCGAAACACCGCGCGCACAACAATTTGCACAGAAGAAATGTTTTGCGCACACGGCCTGTCAAAAATTTGCACAGAAAATTTTTTTTTGCGCACACGGCCTTTCAAAAATTAGAGGGAACATTGGGCTGGCCTCCTGCTGACTTCACTGGGGCTTGCTGCAGGCCTGGCTCACGGGATCAGGGCCTTCGGGCTTGTCTAGATGAGGAAGTTATTCTGGAATAAGACTACTGTGAAGTTAAAGTGATAGAGCTAGTCCAGAAAAGAGCATCCATGCGGGGAATTATTCTGGAATAGCCATAGCAGGCTGGTTATTCCACAAAGTTACTCTGGCCAATTGCCCCATGTAGACAAAATGAAAGGTCCCTGAAGGGATGTAACGTCTGTTGCACTTTTCACAACTATCTCCCACTGCTGTCGATGACCAATGGGGGCCAAGCACAGGGACTGGTGGCTAATTTGTATGTAGTTAAAGGTGAACCCAGCCCTGCCTCATCCAACCAGCCAGGAAGCAAGAGCTCTGCAGGGAAATAGGGGGAAATCACCTCAGAAATGGCCTGACACAAGCCCACTGAGGTCCGGGAAGGTTAGGGAGGTGGGAAAGTTGAGGGGGAAGAGGTAAGGGAGGGGGCTGAATAGGAGGAAAAGGGTATGATGGGGAAGGGGAGTGTGTATAATAAGAGAGTAGCCCTGGAGGGTGAAATTGGAAGAAGGTTGGCATGACTTACAGGGGGTAGGAGGCACCCTTCGCAGCAGGGAGCTGTGGGCAAAGGGAGGAGAGGAATTTAGGGGGATTCAGTGAAAGGGGGCAGAGGGGCTAAGGGCACTGGGGGTCACTGAAGCATTGCCAGCCCCAATACTCCAACATCATGAGAATGGCTATAAATCATGGGAAGTGGGGGTGGAGAGGTGTTAAATTATTTTTCTGGTAGTTTTCTTCAAGTTCCTGGGCCTTTACGGGGTGCCTGGGTCACATCTCTGAGGTTTTCACCCCAACCGGGGCGGGGGGGGACAGGACTGACTTTTGTATAAGTGACAGCTGAGATTCCCATGACTCCAGCAGCTGGTGCTTTACAGAAACTACCGAACAGTGGGAGATTTGTGATATAACTGCAAGGGCTGGCAAGGCCGGCACTGCCCAAGGGCTGGGGGGACAGAATGAAGGCTCAGGAGCAGTTTGGGGTGAAGGCGAGGGGCTGTGGACCACAGAGGAGCCCAGGACTTGGGTTGGCAGCTCTGGAGAAAGGAGTAAAAGTTTAGGGTCCCTGGGAGCAGGAGGGGTGTCGGCGTGGGGCAGTTGGCTGCACTACACTCAGGGAAGGATGGGGAGCAGAGAGAGGGGTTGGTTAGAAATTAGGGTTGGGGGATAGGAGGGTGCTCCAGGCTCTGGGTTGGATAGGAGGCTGACCCAGGCTTACAGAGGAGTTGGGTTTTGTGGGGGTGTGGCTGCCCCAAGCTTGGGGAAGGGTCAGGTTGGGGACCGGAGAAGGGGGACACCCCAAGCGTGGGGACATGGGGTGGGGGAGGCACCCAGCTGCCCCAGGCTTGTTAGGGGAGGGGGACCTGCCCTGAGAAGTTGGGGTTGGGACTGGCGGAGCTTGGCTCGCAGGCTGGGGGCTGCCCTGGGGCGGGGGCTGTTCGGACTGCCCCAGGTTGGGGGAGCGGGGTTGGGGCTGACCCAGCTGAGGTGGGGGGGTGGCTTTAGGGATGGGGTGTCTGCCCCAGGCTCGGGATAGCAGGTTTGGGACCGGCCGGGGATGTGCCCCAGGGAGGTTGGAGAGACCGTCCCAAGTTGGTGGGGGACTCGGGTTGGGAGGCTGCACAGGGAGGCCGGGGTCTGTCCCACTCCCAGGTTGGGGGGGACCCGGGTTGGAGGCTGCCCCGAGGGCCCTGTCCCACTCCCAGGCTGGGGGAGGGGGAACACCAGGGTTGGGAAGCTGGGGGTGGGGGGGGGAAACACCAGGGTTGGGAAGCTGCCGGGGGCGGGGGCTGTCCCACTCCCAGGCTGTGCGGGGGGGAACACCAGGGTTGGGAAGCTGCCGGTGGGGGGGAACACCAGGGTTGGGAAGCTGCCGGGTGCTGTCCCACTCCCAGGCTGCGGGCGGGGGGGGAACACCAGGGTTGGGAAGCTGCCGGGGGGGGGGGGCTGTCCCACTCCCAGGCTGTGCGGGGGGGAACACCAGGGTTGGGAAGCTGCCGGGGGGGGGGGGGAACACCAGGGTTGGGAAGCTGCCGGGGGGGGGGGGGCTGTCCCACTCCCAGGCTGTGGGGGGGGGGGGAACACCAGGGTTGGGAAGCTGCCGGGGGGGGGGGGGCTGTCCCACTCCCAGGCTGGGGGAGGGGGAACACCAGGGTTGGGAAGCTGGGGGGGGGGGGGGGGGACACCAGGGTTGGGAAGCTGGGGGGGGGGGGGGGGACACCAGGGTTGGGAAGCTGCCGGGGGGGGGCAGTCCCACTCCCAGACTGGGGGGTTGGGGCCGAGGGGTTGTTCCAGGCTGGGGGGGCTGTCCCGGGGGGAACGGAGTAGGGCCGGGGGGGCTGTGCCAGACTGGGCGGGGGGCAGGCGGGGCCCGCTGGGAGCGCCGCCCCCGGGCCGAGCTCCGCCTCCCCGGGGCACTGGCCGCACCTGCCCCGCCGCCGCCCGCAGGCTCCGCTCGCCGCAGCCGCCGCCCGCCGCAGCGCTCCCGGCCACCCAGGTAAGGCGGCGCCCGGCGCGCATGGGGCGGCGCTGGGAGCCGGCTCCGGCGGGGGAGAAGCGCCGGGGCAGGGAGCCCGGCTGTCCCGGGAGCTCGGGCTGGGAGCTGGGCGCCCAGGGGGGCTTGGATCCGCCGGGGCGAGCGGCGCTGGCGCGATCCCGTCTCTAGCCGGGCGCGTTTCGCGTCGGAGCGGCCCCGGGTGTCCGGCGCGGTCCTTGTCCTCCGCGCCGCAGCCCTGGGGGAGTCTCTGCCCGGTAGCGCCGCCGGGGAAGAGGCGAGCACAGTACGGTGCCCAGACGGAAATGCCAGGCTGGGCTGGCCGGTCCTTCGGCCTCTCGGGGAGGTAGGGTGGGAATCGGGACACATTCAACACCCGGGCGTGTTGTCCCTCCTCCGGACTCCGCGGGGACGGGATCAAACACACGGTGCTGTTCGATGTCACCGGGCCACTCTGGCCGATTCTTAACGCCCCTTCTCAGGGCCCGATTCCGCCCTCAAAGACCGGGGCCGGAGGCAACCCTGCGAGGTGCCCATGTGGCTCTAACCCTGTTCCCAAATGTGGTATTTTATCTCCTCCGTAACTTGGGAGCAGCCTCATTCTGGCTGTGCTCTTAGGCACAGGATGGTAAAAAACAAGGTGACTGTCCCCTTTCTACAGAGCAGCCCTTGTCTGGCTCTGGGACAGTACAGTAATCCATACCCTCCTTTGCCGGTGTTCAGCAGGACTGCAATGTGGTGTATAAATCTCTCAAGTATCAGAGGGGTAGCCGTGTTAGTCTGGATCTGTAGAAGCGACAAAGGGTCCTGTCGCACCTTATAGACTAACAGACGTATTGGAGCATAAGCTTTCGTGGGTGAATACCCACTTCGTCGGATGCCATAATACCTCTGTTAGTCTATAAGGTGCCTCAGGACCCTTTGTCGCTTCTATAAATCTCTGTAAATGGACTCTCTTCCAGTAGTCTCCACTAGCCCCATCATCTCTGACTCCTGCTAATGTGAGAGAGAGCTGCTGAAAAAAGTTATTTCCCCTCTGGAGAGGTCTGTTTGTAAGTAGCAGAATGTATGTAATCCCTGTGCAGCCAGTTCACGGGGCCCAGTCCTGAGGGGCCCGGATCCTCAAAGAGATTTATGTGCCTAATTCCCATTGAAATCAGAATTTGGACAAGGGCGGAGAACAATTGCCTGAATGGTGGTGCCCATATTGTTTGTTAGGCTCTTGCATCTTGTGAAACTTCTAGAGTTCGCCCCTACCCGGTTTCTATTCAGACCATATTTCACTGTAGATCCAGCCCTCCCTGCTTATTACAATTATCTCCTTGTTTATTGACCTAAAGCATCTTGGCAAACAACCGCTCCTGACAGGCAGGAGGCTGGTTTCAAAGAGGGAGAAGGTTGTATTCAGCGTTCCAGTGGATAAAATGTGGCTTGTGTATGTATTTAGCATTTCCAAAGTGATTATTTCTGGCTATAGAAGGCATTTTGGAGTCGCTTCAGTCAATTCTGAGCGAAACCTGCTAACCCTTCTTGAAAAACATCTCACAAATTGCTTTGCTAATCCTGCTGCACCAAGCTTCTGTAAGTCAATGGAAAGAACTCTCCCCCCCCCCCCCCCACTCCCGATGTTAGTGAGCTTTGAGTCAGAGAGAGCTGGGTGCATTCATGAATGGGATGTATATGATGATGGTGCGGGCAGGGCTTGGTAGCTTTGGGGCTCTCTGCTAGTTTGTGTCTTAAGTTTTGAAAATCTCATGCTTTAGGGCTTCAGACCGGCACCTGCGGGGACTTTTTTTTTGCTCTCGTTGTATTCAGGGGCTTGAGGGGAGGGGGTCTGTGTCCTTTCTCCGAAGCATCGTGGCTGGAGATTGGACACTGGACAGGGTGGGTCCAGGCTTTGAGGGGGCCCCAAACATTCTGTCTCTCGGGTGCTTGGCTGGTTTTCCAGGGTCAAACTGATCTCTATATGTGGGGTCGAGCAGCAATTTTCTCCGGGGTTAGATTGAGTTTTTTTCACCTTCCTCTGAAGCATGGGGTGTGGGGGACTGGGATTATCTCCGTATATCTCACCTAATGGTTTCCCTGCCATGGCAGGGCCTTGGGCACTGGCACACCTCGGCCTCTCCTATTCTCTGTTTGTGACACACAATAATCTAGTATCCGTGGGGCTGTATGACTTTGGTCTGTTGGATTTAGTGTGCGGGTGCTGGATGGTGTTGGTGGCTGGATGATCTGGTGGGCCCTTCTGGCCTTAACCTCTCTGAGCCCCACGAACAGTGAAAGGGGAAAGAGTGAGATTTTGCAGTAAGATCCAACTGTCTAACAAGAGTCCAACATTCCCAGATATTTGGGTTTTGATCTGATGTCCCATCCTCACGTCTCATCCAAAAATAGCCCCTGCCTGCACGGCGGCCTCCTTCTGCTGTGTCTGAGTGAAATGTTATTGACCTTGAATGTGAGAAGCTTTCTTTTCAGTGAAGTGCTTTGAGTTAGATGGCTTCTGGCATGATTTCTCTCTGATGTCACTGGGCCACACTGAGCCCTGCCTAGGGAAAAACCTACCAGAGAACAACCAACTCCAGGAGAGGGACTTACATGATTTAAAGGGAAAATAGGAGATGGAGAAAAATCTCTGCAAGTTCTTGTACGTGGAGGTTGGAGTGACTGTTGGCATTTGGATGGTGTGTGCTCTGGGCTGAAGATGACTAGACTGGACCATCTCAGCTGGGATGGTTGCTAGCTCCAGGCCTGAGACTCCCTGCAGTCTAAAGAAGGTGCAGCGGGAAGGTGAAGTCTGCAGGAATGGTCATGAATAAGGTTTATAGTACTTGAGTCGCAATGGTTAGCAAGGACACAGAGCTCTATAATGGGGATGGTGGTATCTGTGCAGTTCATGCATGGCAATAAAAACCTCCCAGAGGTTCCCCTTGAGGAGCGGGGTTTGCATCTCCCTTCCCACGCACACAGAATGGGCAGGGGTCTTGGGGGAATCATGAGAGGCAGTTGCCTATGGCTCAGCACTGCTTCCTGATGGCTGCTGGTCCATGACTCACGTGTTGGGGACACTCACTGCACCGAGAAGGAAAGCTCTCAGGTTATTACTGACAGGGCCCTGCTCCTGCGATAGCCGCACTTGTGGCTACCGCCTGGGGATTGAACTGGGGACGTCCAGAGCTAAAAGCACAAGCTGCTACAGCCTCAGGTGAGGAGCCAGAGCTTCCTAGTCACTTCCTCTGTGTGCAGCAGCAGGGTCAGTCAGTGCTACCTTAGGCAGACATCCTTCTGGAGTTAGTAGAAGGGCAGTGCCTCGGCGAGTGGTTCCCTCTCTGCCCCTTCCTTGGCGGCAAGCTCCAATCCCCGTGAAAAGGCTTCTGTGCAGGGCGGGGCCTGGTTTGTGCCTCACCACCCAGCATTACAAAGCAAGCGCCGGAGAAGCAACCCGCGAGACTCGCTCTCATTTTGCTGTGTAAATGCTGTAATCCTATTTCTCACTGTCCTCTCCATGGGATCCGCTGGTCTATATCTGACATGTGGGGAAGCATGGCTGCTTTGCCCCCAGGCCGTGCTTTTGGAACTGTTATGGTACTGGCTAAGTGCCAAAAAGAGAGGGGTCCTGATGCCGCAGTCTTCACTCACATAAAGTCTTCGTTGAGGTCAGTGGTGGCGGGGGACTAATGCCTACTCCACATTCCCCCCCACCCCCAGTGTGAAACTGACCTGACTCGGAGCAGATTAACTCCTGCCCTTAGAACCCCTGCCGGCAGTGAAACTGACCAGGATCCTGTGGTAAAGGGATGAGCAGAGGCAGGCAGTGGAGGGATTTGTGGGTGTTTGGGGAAGACTCAAGCTAAGAACGGAAGTCTCCGCACCCAGTGTCCCAGCAGCAAGGAGGCTGCGAGAAGGGGAGAGGAGAGGACGTGTCCTTTCTCCCACTAGCTGGGAGGGTCTGGAAAGGGCGGAGGCAGCGTGAAAGAAGGCAGAAGACCTTCTAGGAGCCACAGGACGTTTGAGCTGGGAGGCGGGGGGAGGAAGTCAGAATATGTCAGCCAGAGGCTGATATTCATTGGTCCCTTCTGGCCTTGAAACCTGAGTGATCATCTAGGCTGAGCTCCTGTAGAACGCAGGCCAGGGAAATACCCCACAATCATTCCCACCGCAGGTCTGTTAGAAAAACTTCCAGCCTTGATTTAAAAATGGTCAGTGGTGGAGAATCCACCCTGGCCCTTGATACATTGTCCCAGTGGCTAATTATTCTCATTGTGTAAAAACAATTTGCGCCTTATCAGAGATAGGTGCCCTTGAGCAGGATGCACCAAAGCTAGGGGAAGCTGAACTTCTCACCAAGCCTGGAGCTGGCTGGTAGGGACGCCCCGTCCTGCATGTTTCAGCCTCTGGCTAGTCGGGGTCTGGATAATGTTTCCAAGTTCCGTACTATTGAATTTGTCCGGGATTTTGCACCCCTGGGATTCTAGCAAACTAGCTGCTGGAATTCTTACTAAGAAACCGTCTCACAAGAGGAATGTAAATGCAGGGCTTGAAAATGGCATACTGTAATGCCGAAAAGAGGGTGACATTTTAAAAGTCCCAGAGGAGCCAGGAAGCTGTCCGTGAAGTGCTCCACATGCAACTGCGATGGCAATGCTTTGCAGGTGGGTTTAGTTTTCCTTGCCATGTTTGCTTTTCTTATTGAGAAGCAATTACATTTGACAGGCGTTTGTATGGTGGGAAATTGCAACAGGCATAATTTTCCCACTCAGTGAAATCCAAGCAAAGGAGAAAGATCTTTCAGAGGCCTGGTGGAACCTGTTACAGTGTATGCCCCCAGTGCTATAAACACTCATGCATGTGAGCAAATTTACTAATCTTCTGAATTTGAACGGGACGACTCCCGTGAGTAAAGCTATTCGTGTGTGAAAGTGCATGCAGGATCAGGGCCTCTACCCACTCACAAAGGTCAGTAGAAATGAGTATCCCTTTGTGCTGCACAAATGGAAAGTGGCTTGGAAATGCTGCTGATAGACCCTGTACTAAGCGGGTGCTGCCTGGCATGGCTGTATTATGCAAAGGAGGCATGACAAAGAGAACCAACTGCAGTCCGGGAAGATTGCTGGCATGTCTCAGCAAGGAAGGTTATTAAGGAAAGATGCATTGGGAAGGGAAAAACTCCAGAATGATTTGTACTGTACACTCACTGTTCTTGTCCAGAAATTCAGGTCTTCATCACATTTGCACACCGGGATATTTTTAGAAGTGAAAGCTATTTAGAAGGAAACTTATTGATTCCCCTCTCCTCCCCCCACCTTGAACATTTTGTTTATAATTTTCTACATTTCGTCTGTAATGGGCCCTGAGTGCAGCTATTCTAATGTCTCCCCTTCTCGTGTTCTCTTTGGGGTCTAAATATATTAGCTAGCCTAGGATGTGGCTTTTGCTGAAATGATTACTTGGTTCCAGAATTCTTAGCACACCGTGTCCTAGCCTTGTATTGTAAAACTACTTTAGTCATTAAATACCTCAAGTCTTGACTCTGTTGTGTCAGAGTGAAAGGTCTGATGGAATGGGTCAGACACATGAAAAGCAGAGCAAAGGCTAGGAGGTACCTGCAGACTGACTGGGGCTAGAATAGGCTAATTCAGTTTCATTTAATTTCATGGAGACTTTGAGAAAGAGATGCATTTTTCAAGTGCTGCCGATCTCTCTCCTATCCCATCAGTTGTACAGTCTCTTCCTCTGGGTTTATACTGTGCTTTTCACATTTTCCACTTCTAGTTCTGTAGACTTTTAAGGCCAGACGTGAGTCTTCTGACCTCTTGTATTAGAACAGAACAGAGAATTTCACCTAGTAGATTCCTGCAAAAAGCCCAGAAGACCAGTCTTGATTGAAAGGTACCAAGTGGAGAATCCACCACATCCCTAGGTGAGTCCGTGGGTTGTTTGAATGGTTAATTACTAGGGCCCTACCAAATTCACAGTCCATTTTGATCACTTTCAGTGTCCTAGGATTTTAAAAACAATACATTTCATGTTTTTCAGCTATTTCAATCTGAAATTTCACAGTGTTGTCATTGTAGGGGTCCTGACCCAAAAAGGAATTGTGCGGGGGAGAGGTTGCAAGGTTATTGTAGGGGAGGTTGCGGTACTGCTACCCTTCAGAGCTGGGCAGCTGGAGAGCGGCGGCTGCTGGCCAGGAGCCCAGCTCTGAAGGCAGAGCCGCCAGCAGCAGCAGCAGCGCAGAAGTAAGGATGGCCTGGTATGGTACTGCCATCCTTACTTCTGCGGAGTTGGGCTCCTGGCCAACAGCCACTGCTCTCCAGCCATCCAGCTCTGAAGGCAGCGCAGAAATAAGGGTGGCAATACCACATTCCCCCCATAAATAACCTTGTGACCACCACCCCCCGCAACTCCCTTTTCGGTCAGGGCCCCGAATTTGAGAAACTCTGGTCTCCCCTGTGAAATCGGTATAGTATAGGGTAAAAGCACACAAGACCAGATTTCACAAGGGGCAACCAGATTTCACGGTCCTTGAGATGTTTTCCATGGCCACGAATTTGGTAGGGCCCTATTAATTACTCTCCCTGTTTAATTAAAAAAAAAAATCTGTGCCTTGTTTCCAGTTTGAAATTGGACTCCAGCTTCCAGCCAGTTCACAGTCAGTCATTCAGTATTCGCGGCCAGTCTGCTGTAGTAACGTGTGCATGTTCCACTGTGTGCAGGTGTGTGACCGTTCTGTTCGGGGATCTGTAGCAGTCTAGCTTATGCACAGTGAATTCATGGGGGGTCTCCACGTAAATTGAGTATGAAGTGCAGTGCTGCCCTATAAATGCCCTGACCTACGTGGCATGGTGGGGTTCGCTATAAATGGTCATGAATTGCCATATCTGATTTTCTAGGTTTATAAGTAAAAAGGGGGAAGGATAGCTCAGTGGTTTGAGCATTGGCCTGCTAAACCCAGGGTTGTGAGTTCAATCCTTGAGGGGGCTATTTAGGGATCTGGGGCAAAAATTGGGGATTGGTCCTGCTTTGAGCAGGGGGCTGGACTAGATGACCTCCTAAGGTCCCTTCCAACCCTGAGATTCTATGATTCTGTCTCTTTAGTGTCATTATTCATGCACTGCAATCTATAGGCACAGAGTTTTCTCTGCTAGTCCTAGGCACCAGTCCTGTAATCCTTACTCAGCAAAATGAGAGACTTGGAGTTTTGCCTGAGTAAGGGCTGCAGAACTGGACGCTAAACAATCTGTTTTGCATCCCCCTTACGCTTGCTCAAATGATTCAAAACCCCTTTAATTGGAGAGATTTAGCATTCAAACCGGCTGAAAATTTTCCATCAGAACTGGGTTTATGGAAATTGGGCTTTCTGTTAAATTAAAGTTTTCATGTAACATGGCTGCTTTCCACAGAAAAGTGTGATATTGGGGGTGGGAGAGGTCAAGCTGCCCCTCCACACATACACACACACCCTGAAAAGCTTTTGGATTTCAGCTAGAAACCAAAATATCTGGATTTGGCTATGCTGCTGCAGTGTCTCATGGGAATTGTAGTTTGGGTGCCTCATGTTCCCATTCTCATCTATTGATCTGGCTCCCCAGCTGGACTTCGTCTCCCATGATGCACTCTGGCCATGCCACTGCCATGATGCACCACTCCCCATGCCAAGACAAGAGACCACGGTGCATCATGGGAGATGTCCATAGAGGAGAATAGGAGCATGAAGTACCTGGAATACAGCTCCTGTGAGACACTGCAACAGCACTTCCAAATCAAAATATTTCAATCATCAGCCGTAATATTTTGGATTTCAAGTTTTTGCAGAAGACGTCAGAAAAATCGATATTTTCCCGGGTGTGGGGAATGACCCCATTTTCTGACCAGTTCTATTTAGTGCAAGTCAAACCCCCCTCCTCTTCTCCTTTGATTAAAGAATCATTAAGAGCAAAAGGCAAATTTACAGGCATGAGAAGCAACAAAGGAAAGAAACCGTGACTGTCTCGCGACAGGCTTCCAAACCCCAAGTCTGTTCAGCGCTTCCCCTTCTGACGCTGTGCAGCAGGGTCTGTGCCCGGCCCATGGCTGGTGGAGAAAGCATTACCCTTTCTTGTATAGAGAAAGGGCTACAGGAAGTTCCTGCCCTCATGTGGGGGGGGGGGTGGAGAGTGAAGGAGGTGCTGGACCCAGCAGGAGACTGTCTTTTTATTTACTAAAACGAAAATAAGAAAGAAAAACTTGTAGCACCTTAGATTCAGCTCATAACAATTTCAGCTTTTTAGTGATTTTAGCTTGTAGTTAGGGGAGCCTTCGTGCTTATTTGCACACTTAGTCCAGAGTAATTCCAACTCAGCAGCCTGTGATTAGACTTCTAAGGAACTCAAAATTAGCTCTGATATTCCACAGTGGAGAGAGAGAAGGAGGTGTAATTGACATTTAGGACCCTCAGAAGAGGCCCATGCCACCAGATACAAATACCTGTCCCCAGCCTCTCTCAGGGTTTTGGAATTCATGTCCCTCGCCTAGCAAGTGCTGCTTAGCTAAGGGCGAGTCCCTTCATCATAACAAAAGCCCACTGTCCTTGATTCACATAATCAGGGTAACAACACTTTATTCTTCCTGCCCCAATAACAGAGAAACTGGGGCTCCCACAGCAGTCAAGGTGACCATTTGGGCAAGCGGTCCATCATGCTTTGCAGGGTGGGTGTGTCCATGCAAACAAGATTAGCCCCTGACATCCCTTTCCACAACTCACCACCAGATGTCAGGGTAGAGCTCATCCTGACTCTGCTTACATCCTCCCCCCAGCCGAGAATTTGTCGTCCCGACAAATCGCACTACAAGTTTTTCTTTCTTATTTTCGTTTTGCTGACACAGACTAACACGGCTACTACACTGAAACCTTTTTATTTACTGTTTGTACAGCGCCTAGCACAGTAAGGCCCAGATCTGGGCGTGGGGCTCAGAGGTGCTGCTGCAATACTGCTACTCTTAATCATTGACAATAAGACAGTGAATGGTGACTCTAACCTTTTCAGTTTCATAGGCGTTTGCGACCTTTATTCTGTAAACATCTCCTGAATTGGCAAAACCCAAGACATGGAATATGAACCGTGAGCAGGGTTTGAATTGTTCATGGTGGGCTGGTGAAAGATGAATTCATTCAGAGAGAACAACTTTATCAGCCCTGCACTCTGACCCCAAACCTGACAAGTGACCGCAGCAGCGTTAAGGCAGAATAACTTCCCCCGCGCGCGGAACGTGTGACAGATGTGTTGATCCGTTGATATAATTGATACTGAAAAAGCAGAGTAGATCACAGTTAAGGTCTAACGTTGGAGCACGAGTTTAAAGTCGGGCTCTGTATTGGTTCCGGGTATCTGTTGGAGATGGACGTGGAAGACTTATGGAGCGCTGGAGAGCGTTCTGGACAGCGCGGTTGACAATACGATCGTGAAAGGAATGTATGAGTCTTTCCCCTTCACTCCTGATTTCCCTGCATTGAAGGGTTTGGGTGGCTGGAGCGTGTCCTGCCAGAATCTTAACTGCCACTAAATGTAGATTTTTGTTTGCTAACGAGTCCTCAGCATAGTGAAGCACTGATACAGAAGCGTGAGCATCTGTCGGCCCAGACAGGTTCCCAGGGACCGGAATGCAGCTGTGGGCTTTGCTCCATGTTCCTGCAGGCCTGTTGGGGACCGCCCCGGAGACCAGCCTCGTGTTACCTGCTAAGGACCAGGCTCTGGCTTTCATTGTACACACCATGAAGGCATTCAGGGACTTGCCCAATGTGGGGTGCTTGTTGCTAACCTTGACTGTCACACACAACCTGACCAGCTCCCAGGGGCAAAACTCCCTCTGGTTCGTCTTGTGCTGAAAACACAGCACTGGGCTGTGATCCAGACGCTCTCCTGCTCCTTGCGGCTAGTGAGGATGAACAGTGCTGCCCAGAATGGGAGTGTCTGGGTAACCGTCCGAGGTGCCCAGAGACCTAGATCCTCTTAGACTGCAGCGCAGTCAGTGGGTTAAACATATGGAGCCAGATCTTCAGCTGATGGAGGGATAGCTCAGTGGTTTGAGCATTGGCCTGCTAAACCCAGGGTTGTGAGTTCAATCCTTGAGGGGGCCATTTAGGGATCTGGGGCAAAAATTGGGGATTGGTCCTGCTTTGAGCAGGGGGTTGGACTAGATGACCTCCTAAGGTCCCTTCCAACCCTGATATTCTATGATGTAGCACTATTGAAGTCAATAGGGCCATGTTGAGGATCCCAGCCAGGGTGCTAAATTGGGACTATTTGCAAAGCCAAAATAAAATGGACTGAAGATATAACTGGGCCGGCACAGGGCGCACGTGGTGATGGGCTCATGGAGGCTTCAGTTGCTCGAATAGGTGGCCACTTTCTACTAGGCGAAGCTTCTCAGGGCATGAGGCTTCTTTCCGACATACGAGCTGCAGTAATCCAGCCTGGACGTCACCAGGATCGCTCACTGTGGCCAAGTCTGTGTCTGAGGGGATGGTGCATAGGCTGCTGGCCAGGGATTGCTGCTTCTGCTGCCACTGAGACCTCACCGCTGCTGGGTATCCAGTAGCCGTGGTGAGGTCCCCATGTTGTGGAGCCACTTAGTGATCTGAGGTCAGTTGCCCTTGGCACTCGGGGGTGTTCTAGGAACGATGAGTTCTACGCGGCGTTTCCCGCAGCTTGGCGTTCGCTGTCTGCCCTTCATCCACGTGCTGATTGTGGCAGTGGTCTGGAGTGAGACTCCTCTTCTCTGCCTGAAGCCAGTTCCCTTCTGATGCTTTGGTTTGCAGATTCAGCCAATGGCACAAGCATATTAGAAACAGCAGGGGAGGGCGGTCATGTCCCCGCCCGTTATCCGCACTCGTGCATTTGGGCTCCCTCCAGAATCAGCACCTGTGCATTTAGACCACTCCCATAGTCCCAGGAGATGACAATGAGGTTATAGTTGTCTTGGCAGGTGCACAAATCAGCAGCTGTCTGTCTCTGTCCTTGCCCCAGAGAGCTCCGCGTGCCCTTTGAGGGGTATGCAGCCTAACAAGATCTACAGGAATGGTAATTCATGTACAAATGCCACTACTGTTCAACGTCCATAAGCTGCTGTTTTTCAAAGGCTGCCGTCTTTGAGCGGGGGCTCAGTACAGGGGTGTTTGTGTGCGCCGTGAGTTTCTGTGCAGACGTTCCGTAGATCTGCCATGGCCTCCTTAACAGATGGCCTTAATAAATCGAAGTGTGTTTGGATTTCAGGCTGTTGGTTTTGACAGCCATAAGGAGGCTACGTTAACTCTTCTCACAATTAGGCTAACAGCTTCATAACCCCCTTCTCTGCAATTCGCAGCTTTCTTCTCCCTGTGACCTAATGAGCAGAAGCTTTTCATCCTCAGCTGCTTGGCTTCTTCTCAATTAAATGAGATGGGCTGGAGGACCAATGATGATTAGCCAGTTTGAAGTACAGAATATCACACCTGTGGCTCCCTCTCTTTCCAAAGGGCTTGTCCTCTGGTACCAAAGTGATTGAAACAAGGCCATCAGCAGTGATCAGATAAGTGCCTGACGTAATAACACAGAGGTTAAACTATGCTAAATAGACTCTAATCCTATTAGGGAGATTTGGAAATGCTATGCCCTGTGTTCCAGGGGTTATTTTTCTTGTGGGATAAGAATCAGTGCACCCGTAGAATGTAATAGATTGATAGAGTGGAAGGTAGAAGCTGTTTCTGATTTTTCACAGACTTCTGTACATGGAGACTGGACCTTATTCCAATTTCTTCACCTTGGTCAATGGAGTTCGAGACAGATTTTTTTGTAAGGCGTGGGGAGAATAACGAAGGTGGAAAGAGCCGCTCCTTCTCTGTGCGATGCCTGATCAAATGAGCACCGGACGCCTTTTCCTAGGGAAGTCGTTTCTGTTTCAACTTGCCAGGCTGGCTTCTGATCTCCGTGATGCCGGTGAAAACGCAGTGCAGCTCCGCTGAAGTCCATGGGAGCGATTCCGGATTGATTCGGGTGGAACGGAGGTCAGACTCTTGCCCTGTGACTTTTAGATCCTTCTCAAGGCTCTAGAAAAAATAAGATCTTATTATCATTTACACTGCCCCTCCCCAATCGTATTGTGTATTGGAGTAAGATCATCTGTGAGGCGGGGGGGGGGGGGGGGATGGGATATATTTTTAAACTCACTCTTGCATGTGGTGGTTTATAATCTTCTGAAATGCAAAAAAAATTAGCAACGCAGGCATAGTTCAAGTAGAAGTGCCGTTCCCAATCTTACCAGCAGCTTTGGTAGTCTGTTTCCTTACTGTTTTGTATATTTGTTCTGCAGACTTTCATAGAATCATAGAATCAGAGAATCTCAGGGTTGGAAGGGACCTCAGGAGGTATCTAGTCCAACCCCCTGCTCAAAGCAGGACCAACCCCAACTAGATCATCCCGGCCAGGGCTTTGTCAAGCCTGACCTTAAAAACCTCTAAGGAAGGAGATTCCACCACCTCCCTAGGTAACCCATTGCAGTGCTTCACCACCCTACTAGTGAAAAAGTTTTTCCTAATATCCAACCTAAACCTCCCCCTCTGCAACTTGAGACCATTACTCCTTGTTCTGTCATCTTCTACCACTGAGAACAGTCTAGATCACTCCTCTTTGGAACCCCCTTTCAGGTAGTTGAAAGCAGCTATCAAATCCCCCCTCACTCTTCTCTTCTGCAGGCTAAACAATCCCAATTCCCTCAGCCTCTCTTCATACGTCATGTGCTCCAGCCCCCTAATCATTTTTGTTGCCCTCCGTTGGACTCTTTCCAATTTATCCACATCCTTTTTGTAGTGTGGGGCCCAAAACTGGACACAGTACTCCAAATGAGGCCTCACCAGTGCCGAATAGAGGGGAATAATCACATCCCTCAATCTGCTGGAAATGCCCCTACTTATACAGCCCAAAATGCCGTTAGCCTTCTTGGCAACAAGGGCACACTGTTGACTCATATTCAGCTTTTCGTCCACTGTAACCCCTAGGTCCTTTTCTGCAGAACTGCTGCCCAGCCATTCGGTCCCTAGTCTGTAGCAGTGCATGGGATTCTTCCGTCCTAAGTGCAGGACTCTGCACTTGTCCTTGTTGAACCTCATCAGATTTCTTTTGGCCCAATCCTCCACTTTCTTTTCATTCCTCATATAACACCCCTAGGATGAGTTGTCAAGCAGTGGGGACTGAACCCCAGAGATCTCGATCTAAAATCAAGAGACTTTACCAGCTGAGCTAAAGGAGCCAGCTTTCTTCGCTCCGGGGCTGTGGCGTGGTCGGAAATCTCTACCCCTGGGCTAGTCCCTAGAGGGGGACAGAGAGCCGTGCTGCTTCACGCTGGGTTACACTAATTCGGTAATGCACATGGAAATTGCCAGCTCTGAACTAAGAGGCTATGGGAGGAAGGGTGGTCTTGTGGCGAGAGCACTTGCTTTGGGCTCAGGAGTTGAGTTCCGTTCTTGCGTCTACCGCAGACACCCTGGTCGACTGGGGCAAGGCACTCAGTCTCCATTTCCCAGCTACAACATGAGGATAATCATTCCTTTCTCCCAGCCCTTGTCGATCAGACTGTAAGTTGTCTGGAGCCAGGGTGTGTCTCTTACCATGTACCAGGCTTCGTGCGATGGGGCCCAATTTCGGGTGGGGCCTGCAGACAATTGATGATGATGAGATGCCTCCGCCGGTTGTGGCTAGGATTGATGGGAACACGAGGTTCCAGCGCAGAACACCGAAAAGCTGTATTTCCCGAACCAACTAGTCATATTTTGCCCCAGCATGCTATAGATGGATGCTGGAGCTGAGGTGTTTGTCATGCCAGCATGTTCACGGACGCCATTTAATCCTTTCACCCACATAGCTGTAAAGCCAAGGTACTGGCTGCGTCGCGTGGGCAGGCGTGAAGTCTCCAAAGGCAGGTTTCCTCCTCGGAAGAATTAAAGGCCCACGTCAGCCTGGCACTTCTCACGGAGGATGGTTTAAGGGGTTTATAAGGTTCCGTATCTGAGCGCAGGCGGTTTCCATCCTGGTGGCAGTAAGAGTGGGTTAGTGGGAACTGTGCCGCCGTGCCAGGTTCATGCCATCCCCTGGGCGGTGCCCAAAGGTGCCTCTTACAGCCCCTTTGCGGAAAGGCCTGTAGCCGAACGACTTGTCCCCTGGAGGCTGGCAACATGGAGCTGAGCTTCTAAAGCTCAGCTACGCCAAAGGTTGCTTGGTAAAGCATGAGCCCAGGGCTGCCCCTAGAACTGTAATTCTTTTTCTGAGCCATCCTCATCTTGCTGCTTTAGTCCCTCCTGGCCAGAGGAGAACAGAAGAGTCCCCCACAGGGTGAAGTCGATAAGAAAGGCCACTGGGAAGGGCTGGCCTAGCTTTATCCAGGAGCCCACAATGTCTCTGAGCAGCGGGTGGTGTCAGTCAGAGGCTGGCAGGCTGCCGGGGCGGTCCGTAACCGAGTCCGGAAGATCTCTTTTCTGCACGCTGGTTCCCACCCCGGTGGCGATGAATCGCAGACGTGGGCTCCAGCTTTGGGGGCAGATCAAGCTATGCTTGGACAAATCAGTCCTGCTATTGGAAAACTCTGTACGTTTTGCTGGGCCAGGCAGGCTTTCACTTAAGGGCAGAAGGCACAGAGAGGGATTTCCTGCCTGCACGCGCCAGTCCTCTTCCCCAGGCTGCAGCTGGCTATATACGAGACACTTCGTGACTCTTGGCTGCTTGGGGGCAGACCGGCCAGCTGGAGAGTTCAGCAGCAGGGCAAAGAGATAGGTGTCACTATGGGGGCGCAGGTTCTCCGGCTGGTGGCAGCATCTCCCACCCCTTGCCCAGCTTTGCGAGGGAAGGAGACAGCTGGTGATGGGTTCCCAGCTCTTCTGGGGGCATTGCAGGCCCAGCACGCCCCTTGGCAGAGGGCTGAGTCTCTATACTTTGAGCCGCACAAGTGACCACACCTGCCCCTTAATCCTCCCCTCGCCGTTAGTCTCCCTTGGGCAGCGTGCCAGCTGGCTGCCCCATCACCCTGCCCGGCTGCTAGAATTCAGGAGGGACCCTTCATCCCAGCTGCTCCAGCCTTCCAAGACAGCAGCAGCTGCTGGCCTCTTGGCCCTGAACTCGGGGTTAAGGGCCCTGCCCTCAGCAGGGGACTGCAGGCAGGGTAGCGATGAAAGAAACTGGATCTGATCTTTTCAAAGTCGACCAGAGGATGGGCTCTCGTGAGGGCTGAGTTTCTCGTCCGTTGTTGTTTACAGTTTGTGTGATCATAGCACCTACCAGCCCAGCCATGCGCCACGACCCCGCTGGGCCGGGCGCTGTACCGCCACAGAACAAAATGATGGGTCCTGCCCTAAAGAGCTGCCAATCGAAGCAGAAGAGACGAGGCAACAGGTGGCTACAGACGGATGGGGGAGCACAAGGACCCAATGAGACAATACCAGTCGGGCTGATGGCCGGCGCCCTTTGCACCCCGGCAGCCAAACCATTGCCAACTTCTTGGCAGGTGTCCAGGCAAAGGAGGAGTTGTAAGGAGGGCGAGGGGGTAGTTGTTCAGATGATTATGGGGGCAGCACAAGCGAGAGCACAAAAGGGCTGGTTTGAAATTGTAACCAGTGGCCAATGAGACGTGTTGCCCTGCCTTAGCCTGCCACCCATGACCCACGTGGGCTGTTGCCTGGAAACACCAAAACAGGCAGGGTCTGTTGTGAGTCCGCTCCCAGGGGGGGAGATGCTGGGGCCCTGCCTGGTACAGCGGAGGGCTTTAGTCAGGTTAGTGGAGCAGTGGAAAGTGTTCTGAAGTGCGTGCAAGTAGGAGGCAGGATGGACTAGTGGTGAAGGCGCTAGCATAGAGCTCGGAAGACCTAGGTTCAAGTCCCTGCTCTGCTACAGGCTCCCTGTCTGACCTTGGGCAAGTCACTTGGCCTCTGTGCGCCTCAGGTCCCAGCTGTCCAATGGGGATACCAGCCGTGCCCTGCCCCCAGGGTGCTGTGAGGAGAAATAGAGTAGAGTGTGAGCCCCCGCAACACTGCAGTGATGGGGGCAGAGAAGTGCCTTCCATTGATAGGTTAAACTGGTGCAACCCTCCAGAAAGGATGGGTGTCTCTGGCATGGGGACCCCAGTGTAACCTCATGATTGTAGGTGACAGCCAGCCTTGGATTTAAACATCCCAGGTGATGCTGTGTTTGCATAGCTGCCTCGTGCTTTGTTCTCTGGGCTCCTCACCAGTGAGTGCTAAGGCACGTCTACATGAGCAGCTCACTCGTGGGAATCTGGTGATGGATTCCACACTAACTGTCCAGGTGGACCCTGCTGCCGGGTGCTACCAATTCCCTAGTGTGCTTTGATCTGTCCGGCTCGGAAACAGAAGTAGGGCGGTGGGCACTAGGAAATTTGTAGTGCATACTGGACAGTTAGTGCATGGCCAGGCCGTACAGCTACAGTGCACTCGCCTGCCACGCACCAACCGTTCCTATGGACAAGCCCTCATGGGCTCTCCCTTTTGCTCCCGAATGGCCGGCAAGGAGGGAACCGTCCATCGGCAGGTGGGGGCTTGGGGCAGCCAGGGAGGCAAACCATCTGCTCTCTGTGTGCATGTGCTCCCATCCCCAGAGGCAGCCTGGTGATAAAGGCGCTCGGGGTGAGCTGTTGGCTTTCCCAGGGTTGCCTGCACGCCACGTGAAAGCACAAGCGGATGCGGCAGGAATCCGCCTGCTGCTGCTGTTCCCACACCGGCCGCCTTACGACTGTTTCCAAGTGATGAGGGGCGTGTCTGGTGACTAGCACAGCCACGGCCAGATGGGTTGTCACAGTTCTAACAGTGCTGAGAGGCCCACCCGCCCCGGGCCTGACCGGGGTACGCCACAGGCCATCAGACCGTAATTATCACCAGCAGTGTGGTGTCTCTAGAGAGCGTGGGAAGCTTTTAAGCGAGGTGCAGCAGTCTGGACCCAAGCAGGACTGGGCTTGTTTTCGTCTCTGCTTTGACGCCCTGGGTTTAATGGCTCTGGGGTGTCACGGGGAAGAGCGAGTGTGATGCAATGAGATCTCTTTTCCGACAAGGGAGTGCTTTAGCTCCTTCTCGGAAGTGGCCTTCACAGCCAGAGATCCCAGGATGCTTCATGTGCTGGGTCCCAGCGGGGGGGATGGGGGGGGTTTCTGGCAGTGCTGCCAAAGCTGAAATTCCCCTAATTATGATGTCCATGCATGGAGCAGGACCCCACTGGACTAGGTGCTGTACAGACAGACAGTCCTGGCCCCAAAGAGCTGGCAATCTCTGCATCAGATAAGAGGCAACAGATGGCTACAGATAGATGGGGGAGCACAATGAGACCATTCCGGTCAGCATGGTGGGCAGTGGTCTCGGCACACCTGTGGCCTAACCCTATTCTGTAGGCATCATGGCAAAGGAGAATAGTAAGGTGACTCTGGATGGCAGAACTTGTTTAAGCAGCAGGTTTAAAACAAACAAAAGGAAGTACTTCTTCCCACAACGCACAGTCAACCTGTGGAACTCATTGCCAGGGGATGTTGTGAAAGCCAAAAGCATAACACGGTTCAGAAAAGAACTAGAGGAGTTCATGGAGGACAGGTCCATCAATGGCTATTAGCCAAGGTGGTCAGGGATACAACCCTGTACTCTGGGGGGGGGGGTCCCTAAATCTCTGACTGGGGGGGAGGGATAGCTCAGTGGTTTGAGCATTGGCCTGCTAAACCCAGGGTTGTGAGTTCAGTCCTTGAGGGGGCCATTTGGGGATTTGGGGCAAAAATTGGGGATTGGTCCTGCTTTGAGCAGGGGGTTGGACTAGATGACCTACTAAGGTCCCTTCCAACCCTGATATTCTATGATTCTATGACTGCCAGAAGCTGGGACTGGATGACAGAAAATAGATCACTCGATGATTACCTGTTCTGTTCATTCCCTCTGGGGCACCTGGCATTGGCCACTACCTGAAGATGGGACACTGGGCTGGATGGACCATAAGTGTGGTCGTTCTTAGGTTCTAATGGCTTTGGGGAGCCTCCTCCCTAGTGTGAGGGGCAGCATGGGAGGCAGCACGACGGTGCTCGTTTGAACATGTAACACGTGGGTGCTGGCAGCTGGTTGGAGGTGGGAGTGGACATCTCGGTGAATGAGGCCTAGTTCTGAGCTATCTATGCCTGTGGAGAGTGGGGGGGAAGCTGAGAGTTTCTGTGGCTGTCTGAGGCGCTCCCCCTCCCCCCCACACACACACCCCCAAGTGCCGCTTTTGGCCGATTGTTTCAAAGTCCTGATTTTTTTGCTGCAGGCTCTGGGACCCTGTCGTATGACAAGTAGAGGCTTTTTCCTTCCAGTGGACAGGCTCCCAATGCAGGCTCCCCTTCCTGCCCGCAGCCGGTGGGACGTGCCTGGAAAGGCAGGAGAAGCATGTTCCATGCTCCCCTCCCCTGGTGCAAAGGGCTGAGACGGAACCTTAGACTCTTCTGTTTGTGGACAGCCTTGTTCGTCAAGGCCCCGCGTGGCACCCAGACCTCCTGAGGTGCCTACATCTGCGCACTTACCGCTTGAAGGGCTAAGTCTGCTGCAGCACGGGTATGTGCAGCATCTGAGAGACGTCCCCATGAGTTCCAGGAGCCTCTTCCTTGAGGCAGTGCCGAGGTCCGCCATGCACGCCACGCAGCGAGGTCCTGTTTGCATTACCTAGAACCCAGCATGCTGCATGGTCCCGCGGTGTAATCTACATCGCCCTTGTGAATCCAAAGCACCGGCTATCTGTGTGGAATGGTTTTGACGTTGATCAATGTTTCCTAAGGACTAGACGGAGACATGGATTAACTCTGTGCCCAACCTCCAGTGTTTGAAGTCGAAAGAATTAACCCACTGCACCATTTCCCCACCTCGCTGTGGCCAGCGTGATCGGAGCAGGCTGTGGCTAGTCTCAGCATGGCCGTCTGTGCGTGGTATACCTGGCGCTGTACCCGCATGGAGGAGGGCGCTGGAGGAAACGTGGCCGCGTATTTACAGCAGGGCTTTGGGAGCTCGGAACCCCTGATGGTCTATCCCTGGCAGTTAAGTGATGTGAGTTAGTTGTTCAGTTTAGATCCCAGAGACGGGGATGGGCACTTCTAATACCTCCTCCCCCACCAGCCCCGTCACTGCAAGGCTGGGTCTTCAGAGCTTGCTGCTGTTTCCGTGGGGCTGCTTTTCTTCCCGGACTTGCCCGGCCGCTGAGGATGTATTGCAAGCTGGACGCAGCAACCGGTGGGGAACTGAATATCCTGCCACCACCTGAGGAGCTACCACTACAGTGCAGCAGCTCCTTAGTTGTTTGTCCTTTGGCTATAAGAACTATGCAGAGCGGTCCCGTGAGGTTCTGAGTGTAACCCTTCACCAGTAATGTGTGTTCTTCTGAGGCCATCACAGGGACCATTGTGTTACAAGAGAAGGGGCTCTGTCCTGCCAACAGTTAAGCGGCCCCACTTAACCCTAGGAGAGGTAACCTGGCAGGATCTGAGCCTAAAGGTTTCCACTCTGAACGCAAGAGAACAAGTCGCCGTCACTGCCTCTTGGGAGGCTGGAGACTGCGGATCAATATCCATTAAGAATGGGCTGTTCTCTGCAACAGCATTGCAGGAGCATGCACTTAACGCGGCATTTTGATTTGGGGATTTTTCCCTCCAGGGATGCATGCTGGTGGCTCACAGCAGACCAAAGAAATGCCGAGAAGATCTGAGAGCCCTGCTTTGGGAGAGGCAATGAAATACCATATTCATAGTCGTGTTGGAACAGCTTTTGTATTGGTGCAAGTCCCTGGCCCATGTTGTGCAGAAGATCAGATTAGCCTGTCGTCATGATCCCTTCTGGCCTTAAAAATCTGTCTGTGGTACATATATGGTCCCATTATGGTAGCACCTGAGTGCCTCACAATCCATAGTGCATTTATTCACCCCACACCCTGGGATGCGGGGGGCAGGGCTAGTATCTCCCTTGTACAGGGGGAAACTGAGGCACAGAGCAGTTACATGACGTGCCCAAGGTCACAAGTCTGTGGCAGAACAAGAACCTGAACCCAGCTCTCTGGCTGGTTCCCCAACTACTGGACCATCCTTTCTTCCATGAAAATGCATCTCCTGTATCAAAAGCTCCGGGGTAGCAGTCTGCTTCGGTCTCATCGCAACAAGGCTACAATTGCTCGCTGTGCATTCTCTCTGCAGTCTTGTTTTCAGATGCCAACACATTTAATCGTGTCATGGAAAAATAATGTCCATGGTGTGCAATATAATGATGGAGGAAAATAACCACAAGCATTTACGCCAGAGATGGCCAATTAGCTGCCCTGGCTTGGAAGGTTTCAGAGCAGGGGTGGTTTAGAGTAGAGGGGGCTAGTGCTAAGATGCGGCAAAATTGTTTGACGATCCTGATCTTTTGCCCCTGGGGGAGAGAGGGGACTGAGGAGAAGAGTCATCCTCTCGTGCTGTTTCTGTAGCAAGTGTAGGGAGAGCTGCTGAGAGTCACCTGGCATCTTGCTATAGAAAGAGCCAGCAGAGGATGGAGCCGTTATGGTCCCCATCAGGTTCCTGAGCCTCATTTGGACCATGTGAGGTAAAGAAGGTCCCTGTAGGATCTGCCCCAGGTTTTACACAGGTCACTGCACGTGGGGATAGAACAATCCAGAAGAAAGCGGTTTGCTGAAAGTCACGGTTGCCTTCCTCTATAACTCAACCTCACCCACCAGGAGAGAACGTGTATAATAAGATTTGATTCATGCCACACACAGGTCCCCTGCTGTGAAACTTACACCACATTATGTACATTAAAACATGACTGCTAATTACTGAACGAGAGAGACAAGTCACAGCATGCAGCCTGAACTTCCGCTCGCTGCTGTTCGGTCGGAGATTGATGGTTCATGTAGGTATGCCCTGGAAAGGCAGATTAAAAAACTTGCCTCACGTTTGCATGAGCCCCCTCTCCAATATGATGCTTGCTTTTAAGATGAGGTGGCTGGGATGACGTTTCCGTGTGTGACAGTTTTCATTGAAATGTGATGATTCTCAAGGTATGGCACAACCTCTGCTCTGGTGTTGCTCCTGCAACAGCTGACTCCACACCCTGTAGGAGCCTGGTTCCATTTTCTGGCCAGCAGCTGTGGATACAGGGTGCAATCAATAACTCTGTTCACCTTTCTTTCGTTAACAGAGTCCCCGACTATCCGTTAGAAGCCACTGGGGCTTTTTGCCTCCTAAATCTAAAAGTTTTCCCTATAATCTGGGATCTAACGCTAGCCAGCTATTAAACTGCTGAAGTTCTCGTTTCCAGGAAGGTGAATCTGGGTAAGGAGGGGGTTAATGTTGTGCTCATTTTAACAATTCAGAAGTTACCAAAAAGCTGCCCTGGTCCCAGTTCTTCGTTCCCCGCACCGAACAAACGTAATCCAGGTAATAGAATGAAAACCCCCGGGAGTGACCATGTTAATTACCCTGCCGCTCTTGAAAGATTCCTAATGCCCCCTCCTCCACTCCCACCCTGCAACAAGGTGGGGTTTTTAAAATTATTGTTAATGATTTGTCAAGTGTTATTTATAGGAAGGCAGGCAGAGCTCAGTAGGAAATGGCCGCAATAACAGCAGCAGGAAACCAGCCCAATATCGGTTGACCACATGGGACTGTGACAATCTTTTGGGGACCAGGGAACCGCAGTTCAGGCTTCAGCTAAGCAGGATTTCAGGCTGTGGCTAAACACACGCGAGGAGTTTGGATGCTGCCCCTTGTGTGCAGACAGGACGTCCTGGGTAGGCAGTGGCAGAGATGAACAGCTATTGCCTTCTTTGCTGAGGACGTTATGCTGGGAGATCTCCCATTAGAAGGTATCGGAGCAGGCTAGCTCTCATATAGCACTTTACATCAGTAGCTCTCAAAGCGCTGTACAAAGGAGGTCAGTATCATTATCCCCATTGTACAGATGGGGAAACTGAGGCACGGAGTGGCTTGCCCAAGGTCACCCAGCAAGCCAATGGCAGAGCAAGGAAAATAATCCAGGTTTCCGGAGTCCCAGGCCAGTGCTCGATCCACTAGACCCCACTGCCTCTGAAGAATGAGGAGGACAAACATGGAGCTGGCTCCTCTTTCCATCCAAGTTGATGGCTAAAAGCCCATTGACTTCAGCGAAAACTGGACCAGCCCCTCGGCAACCTCTCCAAGAGAACGCAGGAAGCTGAACAGCCTGTAAGCCTGTCTCAGGAGCGTCTCTAAACTAAAGTGAAGAACATGAAGCTTACAGGATGGAAATGGAAAAATTCAAAATTGCCTCAGGTGTGAACAAGTTCTGCTGGGGGGAAAGAGAGCTTGGAATTCTAGGTGGAGGTCTGACAGCTCATGAGGGGATGTCGAGACAATTCCCTGATGCAAGGACAGGGAGCTGTATGTCCAAATCCCCTAGCCAGCTTTGGTATCTGTCTGTCTCCCGCTGTCCCCCAGTCAAGTCTCTTTCAGTGTCCGGGGTGGAACTATAGGAGCCTGCAGAGTCTGAGCTGACAGCTGGGTGCTCCAACCAGGAGAAAGTCCATTCTCCCCGCCTCCTCTCTACTCATCTCTTCGGGGGGCTCTGTCCTTCGCACCTGGGCACCTACTAGCCATGGATGGACATGAAACCCTTCCCCATCCCCTCTGGCTGCGGCATGCTTGTCAGCTCTGTGCGCCCCCCAGACCTCCCTGGCTGCTGCGTGCGGGGCGGGGGATGCTCACTCTTCCAGGGCGGGTCCCCCTTAGAGCATGTTTGTAAGTATCACAGAGCCGTGTGTTCTCTGACCGTGACCCCATGAGAATCCACACTTCAGGCTGCTGCCTCCATTCAGGTGTGTGTGTGTGGAGGTCTTCTGCACCCTGTTTCTCGGTAGCGTAAGGTAACTTTCATAATTAAGGAAGGAGAAACCTAGGGTTTGCTCAAGCAGTCTCCTCGGAGAGGGCACGCGGGAATCACGCAGCCACATGCTGTTGGACTAGAGGCAGGAATCCCTGCAATGTTGCCACTCTCGACTCGCGATTTTTGAACACTTAAAATCCATGAGATTTCTTTACAAAGATGCATCTTGGGTGGTTCGTCTTTGCCGTTGGGTTCATGTTCTCAAGCTTTTCTAACTGCTGTCAAATGGATTGTGCATCCATCACGAATGGAATTAAGTAATATAACCTTTTCCCCATTAGCTGAACTATTGCATGCATTAGACGGTTTTCAAAAAGGCTGTTTTCTCTGCTGCATCTATTATAGTATGGGTTCTGACCTGTGTGTCCCAGGAAAGCTAGAAGTGGGGCCGTCAGAGCTAAACATGCATTTGTAGAACTTACCCTATTATTAGCATTGTTTGTTTGTTTGTTTGCAATAGCACCCAGGAGACTCCGTCATGAATCAGGGCCCCACTGTGCTAGGCGCTGTACAGACGCAGAACAAAGACAGCCCCTGCCCCAAGAGCTGACTGCCTTAGGGTACGTCTACACTTACCCGTCGCGTCGGAGGCGCGGGATCGATGTTCTGGGTTCGATTTATCGCGTCTTGTCTAGACGCGATAAATCGAACCAGGAAGTGCTCCCTCGTCGACGCTGGTAATCCAGCTCGACGAGTGGAGTAGGCGGAGTCGACGGGGGAGCCTGCGCGCCGCGTCTGGACCACAGGTAAGTTCGAACTAAGGTACTTCGACTTCAGCTACGTTATTAACGTAGCTGAAGTTGCGTATCTTAGTTCGACAGGGGGGGTTAGTGTAGACCTGGGCTAAGACAAGAGACCACAGATGGGGCAGCACATGGAAACAGCGAGCCACTACTGGTCAGCCTAGGGGTGACAGTTCTAGGGCGTCCAGACAGCAAGTGTGAAAAATCAGGACAGGGGGTGGGGGGTAATAGGAGCCTATATAAGAAAAAGACCCAAAAATCGGGACTGTCCCTATAAAATCGGGACATCTGGTCACCCTAGCCTGTTCTCAGCATGCCAGCAGCCTAACGGTTGTCGAGTGTTGTGAAGCATTGTGGCAGAGGGGGGTTTTAAGGCGGGATATGAAGGGGACAATGAGGTGGCTTTGCGGGGGCTCACAGAAGATCCCCCCCCTCCCCCCAGTGTAAGGAGCAGTGTGAGAGAAAGCACAAAGGTGTTTGTTGGGAAATGTAATTAGCGGGCGATGGAGCCGGACGTCGTGGGCTGGTCAGAGGCAGGGAGTCGACATCTCGACCGTGCATGAGAGATGATCTGTCGGGTGGGGACAGAGAAGGGCGATGCGGTCAAAGCGACGAGCCAGGAAAACGACTCTCTTGCAGTAGCGTGTCTATCTCACAAGGTATCATCATGCGCAGGAAGCTTGTGGGCTGGGAGTGGGCCGACAGGAAGTATAAAGTATTCATGCTGAAAGGGAATTAACTCCATATGCAGGGAACCGGTGCACCATGTGCCGTAATCAACAGCACTGCTTCCTTGTTTTGAACTGCTCCCTAGGCATGTGGCTTTCTTAAATACCCGCATGCAGTCACCATAAGCATCCAGTAACCTGCTCTGGCATAGCGCTGCAGCCTTGGTTTCTTTTCTAGTTCCTGTCTGAGCTGAAATTTCTCCTCTTTCCTTTTGGAAAGTTCAGAAGCGTCCATCCCATCAGCCCTAGTGTGTTTCCAAGGTGTCTGCGTAATAAAGTTGGCTGCATAAGGAATGCCCTGTTCCTCTAGAGGATTCTTGGCCATCTTTCAGAGACAGATGCAGTAACAACATGACTGGAGGAAAAATTCCAGATCCTGCTGCATCAGAGAGTCAGGCCTAGAGGCTTCACTGAGGCAGGTTGACCCGACATCCCGTTTTGGCCGGGACAGTCCCTTTTTTAACCCCTGTCCCTGCCCAGGCTCACCCTCCTCTGGCAAAAGTGGGCATTTGTTCCGTTTGCTCTTGGCAACTGATCAAGTTGGAAAGAGCAAACGGGACAAATGCCCATTTTATCAGAGGAGGGTAAGCCTGGGCAGGGAGGTGGGCAAGCGAAGAGCAGACCGGGCTCGAGTGAGCGGCGATGCCAACTCCAGCCTCACATGGGGGAGGAAGACAGGGCTTGGGTGAGCAGCTCAGGCCAGCCCCATGCAAGGAAGGGGGGCAGGTCTTGGGCGGATGGCTTGGGCCAGCCCAGTGTTGGGGGTGGGGGAGTCCTCAAGCTAGGCCCACCGTGTGTCCCATTTTCCCTTTGGGCAATATGGTCCTGCTACACCAAGGATCTACTGGGGAATGAATTCTATGCCCTTTCCTACTGTCCACCCCGAATGGAGCAGGAAGTGAACGAGATTACACAGCCACTCCCTGAGGGCTGACGAGAAGCCAAAGCAGACCACTGGGCCTGGCCCATCTCCCCCAGAAGAAAACTTGAGCTAAAAGTGGTGGGGAGAGCTTGGGGTCTCGTGAGGGGTTCTGGGTCAGCCCTAGATTCACTAAACCTCCATGGATTTCATGTTTGGGTCTAAAACAAGCTGAATTTGCATGGTTCCGGCACAGACCTTTCAAACATCTCTCCTGGCAACCCTGCCATCGTCTCGTCTGTAGCTGGAGTGATGCTAAATATTAGTATTTATTATTTGTGTGGCATAGCCACTAGGTGCCCCAGTCATGGAGCAGGACCCTATTGTGCTAGGAGCTGTACAGACAGAACAAAAAGATGGCCTCACCACACAAAGGCTTACAATCGGAGTATAAAATGAGAGACAACCGGTGGATGCAAGTGCAACAGCTATATTCTGGTTTTCTTTCTATAGCTTTATACCAGTCTTTGGCTTTTCAGATGAAAATATCTGCGTGGTGTCCCCTTTTCTTTTTGTGTATTGTGGATTCAGTGGTCGCCTACAATTTGTTTCTGATCTTCTAGTGTGTGAAAAGTGACTCTACGCATGGCCTAGTGATATGTTGGATTTCTCTTAGAAAAATTAATTTGTACCTGTAGATTAACTGACTATTGACGTGGTGACTGTAGACTTGCAAATTCAGCTTGAGATCTGAAAGTCAAGTTGAGCACTTTTTATCTCATCACGAGACAGAGATTTTGTAGCTGAAATTCTGTAAGTGACTTATTAACCAGAACTTATCTAGCTCCTGCGCTTATGGCTAATTAGTTCTGCAGGGCTAACTGGACTTAAAAAAATAATAATCTTATTTCTGCCTGTAAAATCAGCATCTGTAACTCTGAATAGACAAGAGAATGGATCTATTAAGAAAGTAGCCATTTTGATGTAATCCTATTGCTGACCAGAACCTTCAAAGGATGTAAATGAAATTATAGTAAAAGGAGCTGAAAAAACATCCATGGCATGTAGTCCTACTCTAGAGATGGGGACCGAAGCTCTTGGAAGGAATTATAATGTTAATGTATATAACTGACAAACAGGAATGCTTTGTGTGCAGGCAGCTTTCTGGATGTCTTGTTTTTCTACACCAAAATCTCTACTCCATCAAAAAGAAAAAACTCCAGAGTACTGATTTGTTAAGAATTAGAGCACAGTCCCCTGACCCTTTATAGGACCATAGCAATATAAATCTGAAAGGCCCCAGTTCTTCAAACAAAAATATACATGTATGGATTATTCTTTTATTGCTTGAAATTGCTAATGCAGTCTGGCTGTTGATGCAATTTATTATAATTGTACAGTAAAATGATACAGCTGCACGACTAGCTTGTATCATGGGCCCTCAATCGCCTTTTTTCAATACTGTCAAACTATTAAGATCATAAAAGAGATGAATGTAAAGTGTTTGCCCAGAGACACAGAGTAATGAAATCTAGAGGATTAGCATCGTCTTTTGAGGTTAGTCATTCTTGTTCGAAAGCTTCCACACCTGGAATACCAATGTTCAGAGATTTGATTAGAATGTTTTGGATGAGAGTGCATGGCCGTCCCTGCCTGTCAATCTTGGAGGGAGGCCACACCCCTTCGCTGTCTTGTTCCACAAAAGGCAGTGTGGAAAAGGGGGTGGGGAGTAGCTATCTTTGGTGCCCAGGCCCTCTGAGCTGGGTTGGGCAATAAGCAATCTCTGGGGCACAAGCCCTCAGGCAGGGTAGAGCCCCAAACGGTCTAAAGGGCTCTGGCCCTCAAGCAGGGAGGGCAGTAAATAGTCTAGGAGCCCAGGCCTCAGGCAAGGCAGAGCACCCAATAGGCTAGGGCCCAGATCCTAAGCATGGTGGGGCACCGAGCTCCAGCCCTCAGGCAGGGCAGAGCAGTACAGGATCTAGTGTCCGAGCTCTGGTGGACAGTAGACTAACACAGGCCTCCTGACCTAAGGTGGGGAGGCTGCCACTCCAGGGATGGCGTGGTAGGGGGACCTGGGCCCACCCTACTCCACCAAGTGCCAGCCCAGGGCCCTAACAGTGGGTCAGCAGGGATCCAGCCGCAACACACTGACCTTGGTTCAGGCAGCAGTGCAGCCAGACTACAGTCGGCTGTCCCTGGGCCACTTCCTACCTCCCCCTTGGGATGTACCTGGATCCAGGGGTCATCCTCCATCCACCCACCCACCCAGCAGCTCCTCGGTGTCTGGCATGGCGGGACTCTCTGGAAGCTCAGGCAAGTCCTCGGGGCAGCGGAGGTCCCCCTCGGCGTCCCGCTCTGGCAGCAGTGGAGAAGCATCTGTCTCCCTCGGCAGCTCCAGCACAGCTGAGCTGTCGGGCCCGCCTTTTGTACTTCCTGTTCCTGTCCTGCCCCATTGCCTCTGGCGGGGCGGGTGGGTCCTTCCTGGTTCCACCCACCAGGGGGCAGGCGGTGGTCCCTCCCTGTCAGTCGGTCACAAAGGGAGGCCACGCCGCTTCATTACAATGAGCTTCTACTTTAGTCATTCAGAGAAATGAATCTAACCAAACTCAGTTCTGTAGTCCAAGGATTAGCAGACATCAGGACAATTAATTATTAGTGCAGAATTTAGTTTTCGGCCACCAGTTTTAACACCATTCCTCCCAGTGTGAATGATCTTGCCAATCCAGTTCCTTGTTTAGCTGTTAATCTCCGTAGAATTCCTATGGCTACCCAGCCAGTATACATATTTAAAATGAGACAAAATTCTGCCACAGACAGGGTATGTGGCTGCTCTCTGCAGTGGACGTTCCTCTCCCCAAGATATCTGGAACCTCCTCATCCAGCCAGAAACATTCCTCCAGCCTGAAGAATGACTCCCTTCTCCTTAGCACTAGCTGAAATTGATGGGGGCAATGACCAGCACAATCAGGAGGCGAAAGGCAAAAGCCCAGCCAATGATGAAGAATAACTGGAAGGGTGTTCCCTGCTCCCCCTGGCCAGGTGGGCCCACCCTCCCCAGTGTTGCTGCCTATGTATCAGGATTCCTTTGAACATAAACTGTTAAAGCTGTTGTCAGGTTGGACCTACATATTTCTGCAGCTCACAGGAGCGTTGGCTGAACGTAACATTTAGAATGTGGATTTGCAGGTACCTAAATTGTAATGATGTGGAGTCGTTGCTGCAGAGACGGGGGAGCACTCTTCCAGAACTAGGACATCGCGCTGCTTCAGTGCCCTGAAATAATGATTCTCTTTTGCGCATCATGATTGCTGAGATCGGAGAAGATTTAGACCGTGACCAGCCAGAATCCGTTTCTGTAATGAGGCGCTAGTGCCGCAGGTGGTACCCAATAACTGTACTAATAAAAGTCACACAAGGTGCAGGGGATAGAATGGTAGGAAGTTCCAGATGTATTAACGCTTTCAGTTGGTAACACTATGTTTTATCTAAGGCAGTTTTCAAGCTGTTGCCAGTGCGGGGGGGACGGATAGCTCAGTGGTTTGAGCATTGGCCTGCTAAACCCAGGGTTGTGAGTTCAATCCTTGAGGGGGCCATTTAGGGATCTGGGGCAAAAATTGGGGATTGGTCCTGCTTTGAGCAGGGGGTTGGACTAGATGATCTCCTAAGGTCCCTTCCAACCCTGATATTCTATGATTCTATGACCCCTGGGGGCCCCCAGGGATGTCTAAGATTTCCCAAGGGGTCCACACCTCCATTCGAAATTTTTTAGGGATATGCAAATGAAAAAAGGTTGAAAACTACTGATCTACGGCACCAATTTGTGGGTTTATACAAAGTAATTGATTTCTTTCCATGTGTCCCTACATTATAAAGTAGGTCAAGTTTTGAGCATAGACTGCATAATACCGCTGTTTAAAAATACATGAGCAGTATTCTCAACCCCAAGCATTCGGAAAGTGAGTTGGGATCTCCCAAAATCATGAGCTTTAAAAAATAACAAAGGCTGGGTCTTTTTTATTGTTACCTTCTGGTATTGGAGGCACTGGGGCTTTGTGTTTTCTAGCTTTTCTCTGCAACGAGGAGGGCTAGAAACTTAATTTAAAATAAAATAAAAGTTGAGTCTCCTCTATTCACACAAATCCAGGGGAGATGAAATTTGTGATTAAAACAATGAGAGTTAGCAACTGCTTACAGCTAAAACCTGCCTCCCAGAATACGTGACTCAAGAATGGGCACACATGAGATGCGCTAGGCTAAGCTTCCTGCATTCAGACAGACCCCTGTGCAAATTGTTCCTGCGAGTAGCACACACTGTGCACAGGGTGACTTGGTCGGCGCCGTATATGGCCAAACGTGCAGCCCATGCTCCTGATTCCCATGCTGCTGGCTGGAACCCCCGACCCCAGGTCCTGTGCCACAGTTCCCAGGTTCTGGCCCGTTAAATGAAAATGCCTTGACAAGAAACATCCCTGCATTTTAGAAGGGATGTCGACACTCGTGCTCCAGGGCTCCACTAGCAACCTGGACCTAGGAATACGCCTCTCTGTACGGGAAGGTAATCCCATAACTGTCTAGCGCAGGGTTTGTTTCCCCTTGCGTCTGGTACTGGCTTCTGTCTGAAACAGTCAGTTTGCTAGTCTGCTCCAGTCTGGCGATTCCCGTGTCCTTAAGTTTGTAATAATCTCTGTCTTCTTCAGGTAAATGGAAGATCTGGAGACTAACTTATTCCAAACCCGCAAAGCCCGTAGAATAGAACAAATGGTAGCAAGATGGCTCCGTCGATCTCGGGATAGCATATCCAGGTAAATACATTTTCACGAACAGGATCTTTACTAGTCGGGTGCTGAACAAACTGGTTTCCAGCAAGCTAGGGAAGGTCTGAGATCTCAGGTCTGACTCCTCCTGTTGTTCCTTTCAGGGAACATGAATTCCATATGTTCTAGAATGTAACATGCATTACATTTTTAAACCGCCCAAAGCTATTTACTGTGGGCCAGATGCTGCTACATTTACATGGTGGGTAGCGCCTTGCTACACAGTCCATCTCACTGTCATAGGCATGCGCACAGGGTGTGCCGGGTGTGCCCAGGCACACCCTAATGCAGAGGTGGGCAAACTAGGGTGGCCCATGAGACCCTCCTGCCCAGCCCTGAGCTCCCGGCCGGGGAGGCTAGTACCCGGCCTCCCCGTCCCCCTCTGTTCCCCCCTCCCCCGCAGCTTCAGCTCGTCCTTCCGCCGGTGCATGCTCTGGGCGGCGGGGCTGGGAGCTCCTGAGCCTGGCTTGACCCGGTGCTCTGTGCTGCGCGGCGGCCTGGCCTTGATCCAGCTGAGCGGCGTGGCTGTAGTGCCGGCAGCCACCTCCAGGCAGAGCGGTAAGGGGTCAGGGAGCAGGGAGGGGGTGTTGGATAGAGGGCAAGGGAGTTTGGGGGGGTGGTTGGGGGTGGATAGGGGTCAGGGCAGTCAGAGGGCGGGGAACAGGGCGATTGAATGGGGGCAAGGGTCCCCGGGGGGGGGGGGGGGGGATGTAGTCAGGAAGGAGCAGGGGTTGGATGGGGCGGTGGGAGGCAGTCAGGGGCAGGGGTTCCAGGGGCAGTCAGGGAACAGGGATGGGGGGTGGATGGGGCAGGGGTCCCAGGGGGTGGGTGTCAAGGAACACGGGGGAGTTGGATGGAGCAGGAGTCCCGGGGGGGGGGGGGGCAGGCCACGACCCCCCTCCCCTAACCAGCCCTCCATACAATTTCCAAAACCCGATGCGGCCCTGAGGCCAAAAAGTTTTCCCGCCCCTGCCCTAATGTCTCAACAACAAAAAAAGTTGCTTTGTGTTTTTCATTTAATCGCATGATACGCTCTTTTAGTTTTAAAGTATGGATTGGTTGGTTGTTAAGTTTGTATTTTTTAAGTAAAGTTTAGTTGTTAATTTAAAAAAAATTAAGTTTAGTTAAGTTTTAGTTTCTTTAGTTTGTTTGATGAATAAAATGTCCTTTATGATTGAGTATTCTGGATGTGTCGGGAGTTCTAGGGGTCCTGTCAGGGGGCGGGGTGCAGTTGGATAGGCGTGGGAGTCCCGGAGGTCTGTCTGTGGGCGGGGGTGTGGATAAGGGTCGGGGCACTCAGGGGACAAGGAGCAGGGAGGCTTAGGTAGGGGGTGGGATCCCAGGAGGGGGCAGTCAGGATAAGAGCAGGGAGGGTTGGGGATTCTGAGGGGGGCAGTCAGGGGGCGGGAAGTGGGAGGGAGTGGATGGGGCGGGGTTAGGACAGGGCTCCCTGGGTGCATACCCTAATGAAATGTGCTGCGCATGCCTATGCTCACTATAATCAGTAGGATTGTGTGTGGAATAATGAACTACCCAGCCTGGAATGAGGGTGGCCAGGTTTGGCCCTGTATCAACTGGTTTCTATTTCTCTTTGCTGTGTGCCATTTCTGTGTTGTTTTAGGATCAGATGATGGGACACTTACTGATGTGGAGTAGCATTGTACACAGTGAGCAGCCTGGCCTATAGCTTCTTTGATCTCACCTGCACTTTCTTATACGTTCCCTAGCTGCTAACATGATGTGTCACATCTAACATGAGATTTTTAATAGAGATGGGTCAATAATGGATTTTTTGGTTTACTGAAAAATATGGGGGGGAAATTGTTTTGGGTCAAACTGAAACTGAAAATGTTTAGGGATTTTTGGTGAATCAGAAAGTTGAAAAACAAAGGAATTTAGGGTCAAACTAAATGTTTGAAATGCTTCATTTTGAATTTTGAGGATTTTTTAATGTTTTTAATAAAATTGATGGAAATTTGAAAACCAAGTCATTTCAAACCAAAATGTTTTGACTTTTCAGAATTTGGGGGGCAGACACAAACATTGATGATACAGACACAAATTCGCAAAACATTTCTGTGTCGATTTGTATTTTTTCTCCAAAATAAGTTTCAGCAGAAAAATGTGCCCAGCTCTTTGGGTCAGGGGCTCTGGCTCTCCTCTTCTGTCTGTAAAGCACCCAGCACGTATGTTGAGTCCTATAAAATTACAATAACGACGGATGTATTCTGTCTTTGAAGGAATTTGTTTTCTAGATTAGTCATGCCACAATGTGTAACATACCCAACGTTTGACATAAGAGGTCATTCTGATGTTGGGTATACCTATCCGACTGAATCCCAGAACTTTACCATCAAGACAGGAAGAAATCCGTTAGGCTCTCTCAATCCCTTAGCAATGCAGAACCGCTCCTTGCTGTACATTTTTCCAGCTCTTTGGCCTGTCTAGTTTTAAATGCCCTAAACCCGAGGGGAGGAATCTTATCTTAAAGTTTCCCACTTACCATATTAATACAGCATTAAAACCGAACAGAGTGTGTTCTGTCTCCATATTCCCAAGCCTCATGGAATGTGCAGCAATGGACCAATAAACCATGCGATGTCACATAACTCTATTATAGCTTGCCCATTATGTATTATCTGAAAAGACATAGTGTGTCCTTCCTGTCTGAAAAATCTGCTCTAGCTCCCTAGGTTTCACTCTCTCCGCAACACTCGAAAGGGAGCCATCAGCAAAACTCTGCCCGTTCGGTAGGGAATGAGGTTATCAGGTGGAGTGTGCAGGAAGAGGATGGTGTATTCCGGATCTCTAGGCCACGCTGGGATGCAGCGCTGTCCGTTCAGACTGTGCAGAATGACTTCTCCCCGGCATGTATCCCTGCTGCAGTTACGCATGCGTAGGGACGCATTAGGGAATGTAGTAGAGTATGTAACTGAAGCTAACCTTCCAGACCATTTTGGCTAAGACCCCCCTCTCCAGCCTGTGTTCAGGGAAGAACAGGAGGCTGCTGGGGCTGGGACCTCGAGTGTCTGTCTTCTAGGTCAATGCTTTCAGGTGGCTGAGAAGGTTCCTCCCAAGCTTTCCCTTCCACCTGTACTGGTCGCCGCTACCCTCCAGACAAAGTATGCGCTGCCATGTGCATAGCAAGCCTCTTTAGGACGTACCCCTTGTGATGGGTTGTCATTCCCAGGGTGCAGTCTGGGAGCTGTGGGCACCGCTTTGCCTCCTAACCATACAGCTGGGCTGGTTTCTCTCTCACTGCTCCGCTGGTGATTCAGCCAGCTTCTCCAGGCCCTGTTATCACCCACCAGGACAGCAGGAGGTGCCACACACCCAACTGAGCTACCTGAGTGCTTGACCTAATCCACTCAAGGACAGACAGAAGACAACAGCCAATTTCTTAGCTCCCCAGCCTTGCATCCTTGCTGAAGTATAAACCCAGTATTATACCGTCTTGCACTGCACGGGGATTTGTACAATGCAAGCTCATTAATACAGTTCACTTTCTCCTTGATGTGGGGAAGATATGCAACAGCCTTTGTTTACAGAGCTGAGATTTTCCCAGACACTTCACTCAAAACACACTGCTTAAGATAAAACATGAAACAAGTTTATTAACTACAGAAAGATAGATTTTAAGTGATTTTAAGTGATAGCAAACAGATCAAAGCCGATTACCTAGCAAATAAAAACACAAACTAAGACTAACGTACTAGATAGATAGGGTTTGACTTAGACATTTCTCACCCTGACTGATGATACAAGCAGCCCACCATGTTTCCATATACAGACTAGAAATCCCTTTAGCCTGGGACCAGCACTTCCCCCAGTTCAGTCTTTGTTCCTCAGGTGTTTCCAGGAGTTCTCTTGTGTGGGAAGTGAAGCCAAGAGATGATGTCACTCCCCACCTTATATAGCTTTTCCATATGGCGGGAACCCTTTGTTCCAAGCTAAGTTCCCAGTCCAGTTTGTGGAAAAATACAGGTATCAAAATGGAGTTCAGTGTCATGTGGTCTGGTCACATGCCCTTGCCTGCCTTGCTGAGTCATAGCAGCCATTACTCATAGGCTGGATGAAATGTTCACAGGAAGGCTAAGCTCTTCCATGGTCCATTGTCGTTGCTGATGGGTAAGGCCCTACCACATTTATGGTCCATTTTGGACAATTTCACAGCCATAGAATTTTTTTAATCGTAAATTTCATGATTTCAGATATTTAAATCTGAAATTTCACGGTATTGTAATTGTGACCCCCCCCCCACCCCCAACTCCTTTTTGGGTCAGGGCCCCTACAAGGTTATTGTAGGGGGATTGCGGTACCGCTACCCTTACCTCTGCACTGCTGCTGGGGGTGGCGCTGCCTTCAAAGCTGGGCAGCTGGAGAGCGGTTGCTGCTGGCCGGGAGCCCAGCTCCGAAGGCAGAGCCACCCCCAGCGGCAGCGCAGAAGTAAGGATGGCCTGGCATGGTACTGCCCCCTTCCTTCTGCACTGCAGCCTTCAGCAGCTGCCACTGTCCGGCTGCCCAGCTCCGATGGCAGCAGCACAGAAGTAAGGATGGCATGATGTGGTATTGATATAGGGGTGCCGCCTTCAGAGCTGGGCGCCCGGCCAATAGCTGCTGCTCTCTGGCTGCCCAGCTGTGAAGGCAGCAGCACAGAAGTAAGGGTGGCAATACTACGGCCCCCCCTAAAATAACCTGGCAACCCCTCTGCAGCTCCCTTTTGGGTCAGAACCCTCAATTTGAGAAATGCTGGTCTCCCCCATGAAATCTATATAGCGTAGGGTAAAAGCACACGCAAAGCCAGATTTCATGGTAAGAGACCAGATTTCACAGTCTGTGTGATGCGTTTTTCCTGGCCGTGAATTTGATAGGGCCCTACTGATGGGCCATCAGCGCTGTCCAGCTTCTTCATTGTTGTACTTGATGGGCTAGTTTTGGGTGTTACCCAGAGTAGGCCCATTTAAAATACAGGTACTTAGTCAATATTCCTAACTTCAGATACCCAAATGATATATGCACACAAATAGGATAATCCTATTCGGCAAATCATAACTTTTCCAGTGACACCTCACGTGGCACATCTTGTACAAAATGCATCATAATTATGTCATAATCATACCACTCTGATGAATATGGGGTGTCGTGTCACACCTGATCTCCTGGTGATGGATGAAGAGCAGTTTTTCCGACTAACTGAGATCCGTCAGTGCCTTCCAGGCATGAAGCTTCACGGGCACATCTGCAGCCCCGGCAGGGCTAGGAGGAGTCAGTCTTGAGTAGCCCCATTCCAATTTTGCAAGAGGTCCCAGAAGGCCATTTGTTTGTCTTGAGGGCACACTCCTCACCTCCATGATCTGCATGTGCCTGCGGATGCTAGGAAAGCTGATGAGGCAATGGGAGCTGTGGTTCATTCGGTATGCTGATGTCAGCCCGTTCACTGTCTCCATCTCATCAGAGTCAGCTTGCATGTAGAAACATCCTCGCCAGCGACAGCTAGGGACCTGGGGGCTGGCCAGGGCGCGTCCCGGGTCAGACCAGCAAAGTGGGCAAAGCTACCCCAGGAGAGGTCAGAGCACCTGTGGCATGTGACTCAGCTTTGCCCTTGGCTCTGTGTTAGGTCCCCACTTACTCCTGGGTGCATGGGTGGAGGCTGTGGCCAAGGCCGCGTTGTTGTTTTCATCTCTCCTTGGTGAGGAGTGTGCACCCTTTGGGTTTGGACATGGACTTTGCTACCTGTATGCACACGTTGGTCACCCACAGACCAGGCTTTGGTGGTGCATCCTGCATAGGGCACCCCTCCAAGCCCTTTTAAGATTGGGGCTTTGTCTACGCAAGAAAGAGTTTGCCAATGGAGCTGTAGTCCCTAGCAGAGATGCAGCGTATGCCAGCAAAGGCGGTCTTTTGCTGGTCTAGTATATACCAGTTCCCTGAACAAAATAAGCTATGCCAGCAGGAGGACTCTTTTTGTAACTGCGTGTACCCTAGGGCTCGTGCCAGCAGGGATCACACCAGACACGGGTATGCTGGAGAAGTTTGCAGTGTTGACCTGGCCTAATGCATCTTCGGAATGTGAATCCACTTAGTAAGCGATGCTTCGTGGCGAGAGCATGTCACACCAGCACTCAGCAGTCTGCACTGGCTCCAGCTGGATTCGGGGTGGAGTTTCAGGTGTTGTCTTTGACCTGTATGGTCCTAAACGGTTTGAGACATGGTTGCTTCCCCTCTCTCTGTAGAATACTGCTGTGTGATCAGCTGCGGGGCCTGATCTGACAGGGAGATGGATCTAGCAAGGGGTAGGACGGGCTACCGGGCAAGTCTGTTTCCTTGGGCATTCCTTGGAGGAGAGGTGTGAGCCAGTCTGAGGAAGGGCTGCTTCTGCTGGGGGCGGGGGGGGGACACCACTATTCTCAGTCTGGGTTGATGTTATGTGGCCAGGGCATCGCAGACGTTTATTTTCAATTCCTCTTGTACGTGTCCAATATTTGTAAAAGCCCCACCGCACTTTTAAAAAGCGGGGGTAACCGCATGGACAGGGTTCCGTGTCCTCGTGGAAATCAGCACTGCATCAATGTCTACTAATCCTCAGCTTTTTCTTTCCCCCTTATCCAAATGCTCAGGGGCAGATCTTCAGTAGTGGACGTCCCATCTGATGGCCTTAATCAGCCAGTAACGCGGGTGAAGCTCACAGTCATCGTACACAAGGATTTGCTTCTTGGTCACTATGGCTTTGAGATTTCACCAAACCCTCCTCTTACTATCGCATCAGTTGCTGCAGGTAGGAGTCGTCCTCTCCCCTTCCCCTTCCGCCCCTGCTGCCTAAGTGCCTGGGGGAAGCTGCCTGGGGGTCATGAACAGCTGGCAGGATTCCACGCTGATGCACCCCCCCCCGAATAAGGCTGATTGGGTTATGCCCATTTCTAGCAAGGAACCGGCCTGAGATGAGAAGGTTGGATCTGAACTTTTCCAGGACTTAGCGGGCTTTGACTCTGGCCTTTCTCTCTTTATAATGGTGGTAGAAGCAGTGTTCCCAGGAGCGCTCCGGAATGTGTAGCCCCATGCTTCCTAGAGTTGGAGAGTTTAAGGCCAGGAGGGACAACCAGATTATCCAGTCTGACCTGTCTCCGAGAGGCCACTAATGCTACCCAGCACCCGCACACCAAACCCTCTGCCCCCTGGCAGATCTTACTGCGGAATGGTCTGCTGCTGTGGAAAGAGGCCCCTTCAACCCAGCGACTCAGGAGCATGTTCTGCTAATCCGCTGCTTGGATTGGCTGAATTAGCACCCTGAATTTTTCACCTTTAAACCATCTATAGCAAACTGGGGGTCAGGAGGTTATTACATGGGGGGGTCGCAAGCTGTCAGCCTCCACCCCAAACCCCACTTTGCCTCCAGCATTTATGATGATGTTAAATTAAACACACTTTTAAATATATTTATTAGGGGGGTCGCTCTCAGAGGCTTGCGATGTGAAAGGGGTCACCAGTAAAAAAAAGTGAGACCCGCTGATTTATAGTTCAGCACTTTGAAGCAGATTCGTTGACAGGGTGCTGTAATTATCCTAAACCACAGGCCTAATGAATTCAGAGTTAAAGCTAAACTTAAAAGAAATCTCTGCTTATTAAGGGTTGGAAATACACAGTTGAGGCACCCACATAGCTTTAATTTTGCACTGGAGTGCCATCCTGAGGGGGGAAACAGCATCTTTAAAACTGTTTCATCTAGTATGGGCCCACAAACACACACATGCTGTAGTCATCATTCCATGGCCTTGCATGGTGTCATCAGAGGGCAGAGTTAAGGTTATTTGGAGCACTGCAGACCTTAGCAAGTTTGGAGTTCTCTTAAGTTTAACTGTGAATCATGTACAATCGTAAGAAATACCTCTTAAATCTAAACAGAGTGAGTGCACTGGGTCCTGCTGGGTTTGCTTTGAGGGTGAATCAGTGGAATGTCCCTTTTTGTCCTTTCTTTCACCCCTCCCACCCTTCCCGCTCCGGTCTGGTGTTCATGGGGAAGGGCCTTGCCGCGGCAACACTGCTTTTCACTAACGCTTCCCTCCGCCGTTTTCCCCAGCCTGGCCCTGCTCCTTCTCCTGCTGGCATTCATCCCAGGCACGGTCCCAGGGCTGAAAGGACCCATGGGTGCAGGATCAGCCTTTGTCAGGCGCTGGGTAGCTCGTCCAACTGAGCAAAGCCGGGTGTAGGAGTCCCTGTCACCTGGCCTTCCCTGAGCTCCCCTCCTCCAGAGGCCTCAGCCAGGAGCAGCCAAGAAGGGCTGGGAAGGGTGAGTGAGCCCCTACCCTTAGCATCCCCCCTGAAGTCAGAGGAAGCCACATGGGGACCTAGTCCCAGCTTTCATGGAGCCTGGTGTCCAACCACCCTGGGCGCAGAGCTGGGTTTGGCACCAGGCTGGGTTTGTTCTAATAGCGTTCGTTCCTTTCCGCCTCGTTGCTCATGCCCCAGGCTGTGCCGCTCCATGACACTTACCCCTCCCATCTATCCCTGCCTCATCTCCTCCCCCCTCCATCTGCATTTCCCTCCTCTGCCTGGGCCCCATCTCTACCTCCCTGCCTTGCCCTCGCACCTCCAATCCCTCCTTTGCCACCCCTTTCCTCGGGTGACCTCTCTCCTGCCCCACCCACCCTGCCGTCAGCGCCACCCCACGTTAGCTCCCTTCCCCTGGTTCCTCTGCAATGCACACGCACGTTCTGGGCCCGAGCCAAAGCCCTCGGAAGTCACTGGGAGCTGTTCTGCTGACGTCAGGGGGCTTTGGATTTGGCCCTTTGATTTCAGCGGCAAGTCATAGACTCCGCGACCAGAAAGGACCATTGTGAATTGGTTACTAGGGTTATTAACTCTGGCTGTTGGGGCTACTGACTGGGTTGAGTGGTGACCCAGTTTTAAGTCCCCACTCAACCCAGTCAGTAGCACAAGTCTTCAGCTGTGCGGGGGATGGAGAGAGAGAGTTTGTTCTCACCATCTGGGGCTGGAAAACCAAATGTAGATGCTTCACTGAGTAGCAGCGCCTGCGGTTGTGATCTGCACAAGCCATAGGGAAGCTGTTTTGAGTGAGTAGCTGACCTGCTGCTGCTCTCTGCTAGGAAGCACAGCCGACGGGAAGCTGCTGCCCGGCGATCATATCCTCGCGATAAACAACGAAGCTGTGGAGGACATTTCTATTGAGCAGGCTGCTGATCTGTTAAGGTAGGATCCTGTGGATGGTACTGGCCACTCCTGGAAACCAAAAGGGCAGATGAAGATTTAAGAGCAAAGTTCTAAAACTCCAATCCTGGGGCTGCCTGGCAGCAGTTCCACTGGTCATTTCATAGCGAGTGCATCAGACACACGAGTGGGCTGTTTCTCTGTGAGTCTGAACACAGCTGTGCAAGAGAAACTCTTGTTTCCTGCAAATCTCTCTCTCATGTTATGTGGGTTATGATAGTGCTGAGCTCCCCCCAAGATCAGAGCCTTGTTCTACTGCACGCAGTCACACCGTCAGACTGTGACGTTTGAATGTGTTAAGGTACTCCCTGCCCGGTGGCTGTGGAAACTGCTTGGTGCTCCTGCCCGGGTGGCTCATTGGCTGCAAAGATTGAACATCTGGTTCTAAAAATATGGACTGCTACTGCCCACGCTGGAGGACCAGTTACGTTAGCCAAGGCCAGAAAACAGGCTCATCAACCTTTCTATGTGGCCCAGCCACCACTAGAGGGGGACAGGGCTTCACACTGAGTGGGTGTGGGTTACACTCTTGGTTTTTAAAAACCCGTTAATGGTAAATGTCGCTGGTATGCCCGCTAATGTTAACGCAATTTCCTCGACAGAGCTGGTCAGAAAACAGAATTTCTTATCCATGAGAAATTGACATTGGGGGGGGAAGGAAATGGTTCCAAATTGAAACAAAGAGTTGAAATTTCTCATGGAACAAAAATTCCCAGAAATGTTGATTCCGGACCATAGAAATGTTTCATTTTGATAATGTCCAAACTTTATAATATGTAAAATATTAAATATGATTTACTATATTTAATGACTATGTGACTGATTTATATTAAATCGAATCTAAGTCCATGTGAAATTGATCAAAACAGTCAAGATGAAATGTTTTTACCTTCCTGAAACAGAATGTTTTTAAATTGTCACAGTGAAATGAGAGAGTTAGTTTTGTCAAAGTTGACACATTCCCAGAACTTTTCAGTTTTGGCGAAACTCCGTCTTCCGATCTGACAGAAAACTTTTCTACCCAACATTTTTCAGCCAGCTCTACTCCTAGCAGCGAAAGCATCTTTCTATTTAAGGTAGCCTGCGCTGAGTGGAAACACCACCAGCCTTCTCTGTGACCATTGCCAAGCCAGTGCTCTCCCCGAGAGCTGGTAAAACAGAAACACCTGGGGGGCAGCGTATGCTATACATTGCTAGAATTGGTTCTTAGTCAGAAGGCAGCATTTTGTTTACTGCTACACTCGGCTAATTGTATTTGTCTATTACAGGGAACCCGAAGACTCTCTCCTCCTTACTGTTCTGCGATGCACTTCGGTAAATTGCATTTCTCTAACCCTTTCACTAGAACTGCTCTTTTGCAGCAGGACGTTAGCCTTAGGATGGGTAACAGGGCTGGGGGAATGTACAGGGGCTCGTAGAGAAAGACTGGCCCGTTTCAGAGCACAGTGAGGCTGGGTGTGTAGTGTTGAGTGGTTACTCATTCCAATGCACACAGCTGTACACACACGCCTCTTTGGGGCCTGGCGCTGCCCTTGGTGAGTTATTCCAGCAGCATTTCCTCACAATTCTTCTGTTTGGGGGCAGTGTCGTGGGATCATCCCCTGTCCCTGCTGGCCTCAGGAGAACTGCCAGAGGTAAGGGCCCTCTGCAGAGAGCCCCGGGCCTCCGTGTTGCTGCCGAGTCCCCGCAGTCTGACTTCCTGGCTCCTTGGCAACGGGTCTGTGACGTCATGGGCTCTCTCCCTAGCAACTGCCCCAGAGCTCCCACGCAAGTGACGGGGGTCCCAGGGCAGTGTTAACGTGAACTGGGGAGTCGCATGGACGTGTGGGAATGGGACGCTGCACGGAGTGGCTGTGCCCACCCCCTACAGGCTCCCCAGAGCCACGGAGACGTGTGCTGGAGAGAGCTGGTGCAAGGGACGCGGGGGTGCCTTACAGCTGACGCTCCACGTGTTTGTCCTGGAGTGAGGAGCTGGGGCCATGTTTGTTCTCTTGAAGGGCAAGCCGGCAAGGCACTTGTGCGCTCACAATAACGTTCCTGAGCCAGCGAAGGTTGCCGAGGTCTTGAGATCTCCCTGCATCCAGTGGGCAGAGAAAAACGTCTGTCGGAAGATCCTGGCACTTCTGAGAAGAGCCTGATTTTGATTTTGATTTTTACACCTGGGATAAGCCTAAACTCAGATCTCCCTGGGATGTGATCTCCTCTTCTTGCTACATCCAAGTCCCTGACTGCCAGGGGAGGCCCTGCTGTCCTCTGCAGTGAGTGCGAGAGCTCGGCTGTGCAATCGGGGAGCTCCGGAGGGGGACCCTGTGGCCTGGTGCCCTGTCGCTGAATGCTACTTTAAAGCTTTCGCGGTGGTCACGCTGCTTTTTTGAACCTATTGGTTCAATTTAAAGGTTAGTCCTGGCAGTCCAGGCTCTGTGTGATCGTCCATCACAGCCTAAGGCGACGTCTCCTTGGAAAGGTGAATTCCTGAAATGCATGTTGCCGTTGGTTGTCTGGCCAATCTCAGATCTCGCTGCTTTCAGCTGCTAAACTTCCTACCTTGTTTTCCCCTCCTACTGGGTGGTTCTGTGACTCACTCCTCCCCCGAATCAGGAAGTTGGCTCTCACTCACTGTGTCCTCCTCCTTCCATTAAGGCTGAAGCTGTGTACGCATCCAGGCCTTAGGAAGAGACCTGAAGTGTTCTGTTAAAACCTTTGCGCTTATTCCTGATTAGTTTATTATGAGGAAATCTGGAAAGGACGGAATGCCTCCCAGGATGTGTTTATCCCAGTGGATTGACAGGTGTGCCAAAGCAGAGCTGCAAAGCAAGGACAAAATTGGGATTGTGCCTTTGATGGCTTCCTGTGATGTATGAAGATGGCCTGAAGCGTTGGAGGAGGCGGGGGTTACGTTTTTTAAAAAATCTTAGAAGTATAAAGAATGTCCAGTCTCCTTTTCCCCGGATTTGCTGGAAGAGTCACCGGAGCTCTCAGACTCGGAGTGTGAGGTTTATCAGGCCTTTCCTGAAGATGTGATGAGGACTTAGTCTTTGAACAGACTTTTTTCTCCCCAGTGTTTCTCAGGTGGTTGAGTTACACAGGCATTAACTCAGCTTTCAGCAGGCTGAGTACACAGTCGCTCCCCCTCTCCGTTGATCTGGCTTCCCTTGCGTAGGATGTTAAAATCCTTCAAGGGCTTTGACTGGCCATGGCACCTTGCAAGGAAAAATGGGGCAGAGAAGATCTGAGCGCTTAACTTGTAAAACCAAGCAAAGAGAAATAATCCCTTTTGAAAGAGAGAGGTGCGGAGAACGGAACGGGAAACGTCTCGCAGGCCTTCAGGGATCATAAAGAGGCAATTAAGGCACAAACCCCTTTTTGTTTTTCCTTTGCAGGTCACTTTTAAGGACTCCTGAAAATACCCAAGATCAGCCTTGGCTAGTTGGGGCAGGCACTCACCCCTAAAAGCCCTGCTGCCTACTGAGCAGAGAGGTACTGCCCCCGATCACCAGCTACGTAACGCCTCTGCTTTCACCTGCTCTAGGCATGCTACAAGTGATGGCTCAGGTCCCTGGGCCTCCACAGATGCCCCCTGCAGTGTGTCTGTTCTCGTTCCCTGGCAGGACACTATACAGGTCCCATCGGGATAGAGAACTCCTTGTTCACTTTAGGGGAGAAAAGTCTCTTCTCCAACTGTGAATAGCTTTTCTCCAGTAAACAAGATCATTCTGTAAAGCGCGTACATGTAGTGGGAGTCTCACAGGAACATAGCAGCATCCTGAGAGATTGCTATGCCAGATTAGATCACTTAGGGGGATGCTAACAGCCCTCCACCGCCTTCCAGACACCCCAGTCTTCATAGGAATTGTCACCATGTGAAAGCAAATAAGGTCAGTACTGGCGATTCAGCCTGCAAGTGAATTGTTTATCAGAGATGATATGTGGCACCTAACCAGCTCACTAGGCTTTCATAGAATCATAGAATCTCAGGGTTGGAAGGGACCTTAGGAGGTCATCTAGTCCAACCCCCTGCTCAAAGCAGGACCAATCCCTAATTTTTGCCCCAGATCCCTAAATGGCCCCCTCAAGGATTGAACTCACAACCCTGGGTTTAGCAGGCCAATGCTCAAACCATAAGCACAAACAATTGCCTCACCCTGGGGCTTGGCTACAGAATATCTTGAACATGGATTCGTAGACACCGCTGTGGGCGTGTTCCTAAATGTATGCAAATATCTAAACACCTATATAAATCTGATTGGCTGTTGTCGAGTAACAGGACACCTTTGTGGTCATGTGACACCTTTGACAAAACCTTTCTAGATCAGTGGTTGCCAGTCACTTCTAAGTGTGCCAGTAACACCAACCTTATAAACCCCCCCTCTTCCAGGCGCCCAGTGCTTTAAGGACGAGCCTCTATGGGAGACCCTGGATGCCCCGCAGAGCGAGCCTGAATTAGGAGGCAGCCCAAATTCAATGGCAGGGTGCAGCATGCCGAGGGACATGGGAGTCGATGGGCACTGGGTGGCACCCCCGTGTCTTTCCGCTGGTTAGACTGGCCCCAAGGGACTGCAAACCACTGTTCCGGGTCACGGAGACCTACATGTGTGTCTTGTTCTCCCGTTCAGCAGCGGCAGGTCACATTACAAATGGGGTGCTGTTGTTTTTCAGGGTGGCCCTAAGTCGTCGTTTCTTACGGCCGAGAAGAGGGCGCGGCTGAAAACAAACCCCGTCAAGGTGCGGTTTGCCGAGGAGGTGCTGGTGAACGGACACACTCAGGTCGGTGCGGTGCTGTACGGAATCGTTCACAAGAGCCGCTCAGTGGCAGTGCTGGCCGGCTCGAACTACTAATGGGCGATCGCATTAAGCGCAGCTAGGATGGGGCAGATGCTGCTGAGTTACAGAATAGAGGGAGCTCGTTCGACCTGGCACTCCCTTTGTTGTGTTTGGTCGTTTGGCTGCACAGCGAGAGGCCAAGGAAAGGCCCAGGATTCATGTGACTATATGTTGCTACCTTGAATGCATTGGCAACGGGTGCTTCCATGCTGAGGAAGTAACCTCGGTACCTGCTCCTGTCCCACGGCAACCGTGATCGAATTTAATGAGTTGTATTGTCTATTGAATTTGGCATCATGTGTTTCCTTAAAGGTGTGTTGACAAGTGACCTGATGTAACTGAACTGTGCTTTGTTTCTCTCCTGTAACTTGCCTAAGGGCCAGGGCCGTCCTCACCCATAGGCAAAGCAGGCAGCTGCCTGGGGCACCAGAAGATTTGGGGCACCAAACTTCCTGGTGCCCTGGGCAGCTGCGTGCTGCTCCGACTCTTCCTCAGAGCCCCTGCCCCTGCTCTGCCCCGCCCCCAGCTCCACCCCAGCCCCGCCCCCCACTCCCCTGAGCTCTGCAGCTGGGCCGGGCCTGCACTCACCGGTGGCAGGAAGTGCAGCGACCCGGCCCCAGCTGCACCACCGGTGAGTGCTGGGGGGGGTGGTTCCCTCTGTCCCCCAAGCCAGCCCCCCCTCTCCCCTCCACAGAGGCAAGGTCCAGCCCCCTGCTGCTCCCCCCGCGGAGGCCTGGGGCTAGGCCCTCCCCCCCCCCCCCCGCCCGCTTCCCACTCTGCGAGGCTTGGGGCACCACCACCCCCCATGGGGGGGGGGGGCTGCCTAGGGTCCCAGAATAGCTAAGGAGAGCCCTGCTAAGGGCATGTCTACGTGTAGACTGCGACAGCAACCTAGTGCTTCAGTGTCGACGCTACCTCCGCCTATGGGAGAGGTCTCCATGAAATCCACATCCCCCAGAGGCGGTAGGTCGGTCAATGGAAGAATTCTTCTGTCCACCTAGTGCTGTCTACACTGGGGTTAGGGCAGTATAGCTACATTTCTCGGGGGGTACAACAACGTACAGCGACTGTACAATTTCAGGCAACTCGATACCTACAGAGCATGCAGCATGTCTGTATCACCACCTGTCTGCAGCTCAGGCCAGGGACATGTGGCAGATAAGGATACCGAGTTGGAACACTTGTGGGGTTCCTGGCTGTTAAAGGGAAATCATGTCATGTTTAAAAAAAAAAAATCTGTTAAATAGTTATGCTCTAATTGGTCACAAGCGGGTTAGCTAAAGGACCATGTTTTGTGGCCCCAGTTTGAAACGGGCATCTCTCCCTTTTCCCTTCTAAACTAAGAAGTGTGTCTGAAGTGCCCTGCCCCAGCCAGGCCCTGTCTCCCTTTTCAGAGTGACTGCCCTTGTGTCCCGTTTCCTCCCGTGCCGAGTGGATCTGGGTCAGCAGAGTACAGCACTGGCTTCCGGAAGGAGGCTCAGTCTCTCACTCACTCTCACACTCACACACGCCTCGTGTGTAGAACCCTGGTGTGAACTCTGATGGCACCTGGTCCTTTCTCCCTTGGCACAAAGACAAAGATGCTGCTGGAGAATCAATTCCTCTACAACTCTGGCTGCCCTGGGCATTTCCAGCCACTTGGGCAGGACCCTGGGCAAACATTGCCAGCATGCTGGCCTTTGAGCACCTCAAAGTGCTGTTTAAATCCCTAGCATCCCAACTGCCTGTTCCCCGAGGTCCCTCATAAAGGGATGGCCCATTGGACAGAAGAGAATTCTCCCCACCAACAAGGCTGCCAGTTACCTAGGACTGTCCAGACACTGGAATTGTATCCTTCCTTCCAGCTGTTGCCAGATGTGCTGTGGTTTCTGCTGCCACTGAGGAAAGGGTCAGTTCTAACCAGAGTAGGATCCCGATTCAGGAAAGCATCCCGGTTCAGTACACACTTCATCATGTGCAAACTCCTGGTCATAGATCTTAGGGACAACCAGCTTGTATCGCAAGTAGGGCAAGATTTGTTTTGACAATGCCAGCGATGTGATTCCTGAAGAGGCATTCCCAGCTGTGAAGCTGTAGCCCCTGCTTTCTGTGGAGTCGTTTTGGAGCTAGATGGTAGGAGAATCCATGAATTCCTCAGCCGTTAGCCTTGTCATTTAAAGGACAACTAAGCTAGTCGTCTCCTGATACGTGCAGAGGAAAAATACAGTTGCATACTCTGTGAGCAAAACAATGGTGCAGTGAGATGCACTTCAAAACTAAACCAGGCTCCGCAGTAAAATATCAACAGAACAGAAATGTGTCTAGTATGTTTCTGCTTTCCTGGAAAGCAGCTCTCCCTGCAGCAGATCTATCCCTTCTACGTTCCCATCCAAAAGCTGCCACTCCTTTCAGATAAAAGCGGGGAGGAAAGAGCATAGCCTCCATAATGGTTAGTGTAATTCCAACAACAGCAGAGCCTTCTGCTTCAGGAATGGTACCGTTATTGTCCTCTTAATGGAAAGTTGCTAGCTGAGCTAAACCCCATTTGGAAATAGCCCAAACGCTCCCTCATGCAGCTGAAATCTGAAACTCCAATTCTAGAGCAGGAATTATTGATGAGACCAAAAGCTTTCAAGTCTTCATTTTCCAGGGTAGATTTGGGTTCTATCCTCAGAGCAGAGCTCTGCATGGGAGACAGGTCATGCAAGGGTGAACGTCACTACATGTTTTAGATACATTTGGAAGCTGTAGACCAAATCCTAACCTGGTGTAAAGCAGTGTCGTCAATGGAGCAATGACCATTTACGCCATCTACATTTTTAGAATCGATTTTTAAATAGTCTACAAGATCCTGCCAAGAAAGAGTAAAATTATCAACTTGGCTGGACTAGCAGAAAGAGAGCCTACAATAATTGCTACGGGTGGAACATAATCATTACATATGTTGAATGTAGCGTCAGCAACAATGTGTGGTTTTTAATTTAATTTAATCCCCAAATTCAGTATATAAATTCCAAGATGACTCGTGAGCTGATGTTACAAAACAACAGCACCGTCTTATTTATGCCAGTAGCCTCACCGGACACTTTGGGTGAGATCCTCATCTGGTATAAACTGGCATTGTTTCACTAAAATCAATGGAGAAATGTAACCCAATGGGTTCGATTTACCCAGCTGAGGGTCTGGCCTCTTGAGGCTACTAATGTGAGACCAACAAAACTTGGCTCGATGACAGTAGCATAAATGTGTTACCTTTCTCTGTAATAAATAATCATTCTTGGGTCCCCTAATAGGAACTGGACCAAATTCATTTTTGGTGGGACCCACTGATTTGAGTGGGATTTTTATCGGGGGTGAATTTGTCACTTGATGCCTCTTTTGTCCTTTGTCTCATAGCAGGACATGACGCTAACATGTCATGAATGGGCTTTAAAGGTGGAGAATGTTTTACATTTAAATCTATATTTGTTGCATTACCAAAGATGAGCCCCTGAGTCACTCCCAGAATACCAAAACCCCTTGACCTACGGTGCTATGACCCTTGACCTCCCAGCTTGTTTTGTTGTGCAGGGGAACGCTCTTCTGTGCGTGCCGAATGTTCTCAAGGTATACTTGGAAAATGGACAGACGAAGGCTTTCAAATTTGACACCACCACGACGGTGAAGGTATTGTGGCTTGGTTGGTTACCATTATTCTTCCCTTTAATCTGTGCTACTTCACAAACAGTAAAAAATATACCAGGAATTGATTGTCTGAGACGATCTAGAGAATGTGGACCCCTGACGGGTAGATACAAAGGTTGCCAGATTTGGGGGGCAGGGAGTAGAGAATGGAAATAGGCTCTGGGCTTTTACAGCCCAATTTTTTTGGAGCTGCTCAACACCTAGATTGACCCGGAGCTGCAAGTGCTCAGCAGTTCGCAAATGAAGCCGTTAGGTTTTAAAATTGCTTCTGATAAAGTCGAGTGGTGCAGCAGGTGTGGAAGATCTGCAGGCCTGGGAACGCATTGGGACGTCGCCTTCAGCGGGGCAGTGGAACGATAAGCAGGGGAGAGCGACTGCTGTTCATTCCGTCATTCACTGAGCAGCAGGGGTATTGCTCGCTCCCCTCAGCCACAGGAGGGTTGCTGAAATCGGGTTGGCTGGAAGGGCAAAGGCGAAGGGGTCGGGGAGGTATAGAGCGCTCAGGAAACTAGACGTCCAGAAGGAACTAATGAGGAACCTTGGCGTGAGAGAAGAGACAGGGTTAATGGTCTGGATTGGGTACCATGAGAACTTAGACTTGAAGAGCTGGCGAAGATGCCAGGATCCCAAAGAGCCGGTCAAAGGAAGTATCCAAACGGTGGTGGGACAACAGGCTCATTTTACTATCTGGTCTCTAATGGGTTGTGGGAGAACCGTCACCGCTGTGCCCGGGAAGGGGGGCTCTCTGATCTCACATGCAGCCCTTCCAGCTGAAAAGTCAGTGGTTTCCTTGCAGAGCTGTCATTAGCATGCTGGAATCTAGAGCCTCTTTGTTAACCTCCGACCCCGGTACGTAGCCTAGTGATGCCCGGCCGTCGTGTTTAAAATGCCTGAAAGCAGATTGTCCCTTGTGTCTTTCATTGGCAGGATATAATCCTCACCTTGAAAGAGAAGCTCTCCATCCAGAGCATTGAGCACTTCGCCCTGGCCTTGGAAGAACAGTACAACGTTTCTAAGCTCTACCTGCTGCATGAGGACGAGCTCATCGAGCAGGTCAGTGCCGCCTGCGGAGTTCCTGCCATGCCTGTCTGAGCAAGGCAGCGGTTCTCATGCAACCCGCTCGGAAAAAAGCCCTTGCCCGGGTACTGACACGTCCCTGGACACGTCTCCAAGGACGCCCAAGTTGTGCAGACTGAACGGGGGTGGGGGAGGGAGTGTTGGGTGGCAGGAAGGGGATTTGGTGGGTTGGGGGAAGGCGGGAGATCAGTGGCTGAGTGCGAGACCCAATTACGAGCTCCCACGTCAAACTGGGGATTCTGAGCGGCTGCGTCGCCCCAGAGACGCCGCCATCCTAGCTCTTTCCTGTCCCCCCCCCCCGGGCACGAGCTGGGGCCCTGCAGCCTGGCCTTGCTGCTTTGGTGACGGAGCCGAGAAATAGCACCGCCAGGGCGTAAACGTTCGTAGCACCTCGCTCCATTCCTGCAGATGGCAACGGGCAGCACTCGTGGCCGGCTTGTTTTGCTGATGCGTCTTCCTGCTGTCCTCGTTTCGTCGTGATAAGGCCATCTCATCTGAACCCCTGCATATCACAGGCCGTCAAGTGTCACCAAGATCCCCCTAAATTGAGCCCAAAAGCTTCAGTTAGACTAAAGCATTTCAGACCCCAAGCGATGAAACCATCACGTGCCCCAGGCAGAGAAGAGGAGAGGCCAAGCAGCAGCAATGGCAGGGAATGCACTGTGTGTGGCATGCCCAGAAGATCCCAGCCAAGTGGTCCATGGTGGATGCTGCCAAGGGAGGTGAAAAGCACCCAAGGTCCCTGCTAGTCTGACCTGGGGGGAAATTCCTCCTCGGCCCCAGACCCGGTGATCATCTTGACCTGGGCATGTGAGCAGGACCCACCAGCTGGGCATCTAGAAAGAGGATTCCCTGGACCACCTCCGAGCACTGGCCTGCCCTGTCCAGTGTCTCCTCTCCAGCTGCAGCCAATCCCTGCTCCTGCAGAGGTGCCCTTTTCTGGAGGAGCATTTATCTGGGACTATATAAAAAGAAATCTAGGCTGGGGTTTTCCAAAGCAGTCAGCCAGGGGTGGCCTGGCTGGGCTCCCCTTTGAAGTCAATGGGAGTTTTGCCTCGGCAGAGTTATGCCAACCCTGAGCACTATTTGCAAATCCCACCCCTAGCGTTTCTAATTCTTGTCCTTGTTTCCCGGGTACTTTTATGTTCTTAACTTTGAGCTAAGACTCTGAGCAGCCCTTCCTCACTCCCTGACTGTGAGACAGGTGCGAGATGTTGAAGCTCGCTCGTTAAGATCCCATTACTAAATACCAGGCACACGTCTCTTTGGGAACTTCTCTTTCCATCCAGTTGATGAGCCAGTTCTGGATTGATCCCAATTAAAATATGCTAATATAATCCAGTGACTTTCACAAGGTTTCATTGACATTTCGGTAACACAAACAGCACTTTAATGTTCTCTGGCTTTTTTTTTTGTATTTTAAGTGCTTTCCTCTGTTGTCATAGTAGGGCCATGTGATCAGTCTCTGGGGTAGGGTTTGTAGCATTACGTAGTCACAAGATTTATATTTATGACATTGAGACCAGGGTGTAGGTCCTTTGCCCCAACTTTTTATTGTCCCAGCTAAAATGGTGTGACTGTATTTGGACTAGTTGTTGTACCCGGATCCCAATCTCTGCAACGGTGCAGCATCTGGCCCAACAGGGCCTCTGAGCACAGCCCAGTGCAAATCAATCATCTTCATGGCTTTTCTGGGGGCATGGCTACACTTGCAGATGTAGAGCACCGTGACTTAAACCAGCCCTAGGAGAGCGCAGTAGGGAAAGCGCTGCTGTCTGTCCACACTGACAGCTGCAAGCAGGGGGGAGGGATAGCTCAGTGGTTTGAGCATTGGCCTGCTAAACCCAGGGTTGTGAGTTCAATCCTTGAGGGGGCCATTTAGGGATCTGGGGCAAATATTGGGGATTGGACCTGCTTTGAGCAGGGGGTTGGACTAGATGACCTCCTAAGGTCCCTTCCAACCCTGATATTCTCTGATTCTATGATAAGCGCAGTGACGTGGCCACATTTGCGGCACTTGCAGCGGCATTGGGAGTGGTGCATTGTGGGTCGCTATCCCACAGAGCACCTCTTCCCATTCTGTGGCTTGTGGGAAGAGGGCGGCGGGGGTGGGGATGCATTCTGGGTCCTGTCCCAACGCCCTGAGATGCATCGCTTCGCATTCCAGCAATCCCTGTGCTTCCGTCCACATTTGGCGCCATCTTTCAACGTTTTTTGTACTGTGCGCTCTCTCTTCCCTTTCGGTCTGCGGGAATGGAGCCCGAACTGCTGAGGAATATAAGTCTCGCCAGCACATCACATTTGGCAGTTGAGTTGCTTCTTAAGCTACAAACTGACAGTGAGGAGTCCGACGATGATGTCGACTCGCATAATGCGTATGACCCGAGATTGCTTGTGGCATTCACGGACATGGTCACCACTGTGGAACGCCGCTTTTGGGCTTGAGAAACAAGCACTGAGTGGTGGGATCACATCGTTCTGCAAGTCTGGGATGACGAGCAGTGGCTGCAGAACTTTTGAATGAGAAAAGCCACTTTCATGGGACTATGTGATGAGCTCGCCCCGCCCTGCGGCGCAAGGACACGAGATTAGAAGCCGGTGGCTATTGCAATCTGGAAGCTGGAAACTCCAGACAGCTACCAATCAGTCGCTAACCAGTTTGGAGTGGGAAAGGCAACCGTTGGAATCGTGTTGATGCAAGTTTGCAGGGCCATTAATCGCATCCTGCTCAGAAGAACCGTGACTCTGGGTAACATGTATGACATTGTGGCTGGCTTTGCACGAATGGGTTTCCCTAACCAATGTTCCCTCTAATTTTTGATAGGCCATGTGCGCAAAAAATTTCTTCTATGCAAATTGTTGTGCTTCTGTGCAAATTTTTGTGCACGCGGTGTTTCGCCGTGTGCGCAGGGTTTAGGATCTGTGTGCGCGTGCACACGCGCACAGCTTAGAGGGAACAGTGTCCCTAACTGCGGAGGGATGATAGATAGTCCAATTCTGGCACCAGCCAACCAAGCCTCTGAGTATGTTAATTGGAAGGGGTATTTCTCCATGGTTCTCCAGGTGCTTGTGGACCACTGTGGGCGTTTCACGGACATTAACGCAGGCGGGCCCGGAAAGGTGCATGACGCATGCATCTTTTGGAACACTGGCCTGTTCAGGAAGCTGCAAGCCGGGACTTTCTTCCCAGACCAGAAGATCACTGTAGGGGAAGTTGAAATGCCCATTGTGATCCTTGGAGACCCCGCTTACCCTTTAATGCCGTGGCTCATGAAACCCTACACAGGGAGCCTTGACAGCAGCAAGGAGCAGTTCAGCAACAGGCCAAGTCGGTGCAGAATGACTGTGGAGTGTGCTTTTTGGCCATTTAAAGGACCGCTGGCGCTGTCTGTATGGGAAGCTGGACCTGGCCAATGACAACATCCCCACGGTTATATCCGCATGCTGTACCCTCCATAACATTTGTGAAGGGAAGGGTGAAAGATTCACTCAGGCATGGAACTCGGAGGTTCAACACCTGGAGGCTGAATTTGAATAGCTAGAGAGCAGGGCTATTAGAGGGGCCCAGCGCGGGGCTGCAAGGATTAGGGATGCCTTGAGGGAGCAATCTGAGGCTGAAAGCCACCAGTAATGTCTGGTGCCCTGCAGGGGAGTGCAGAGCGGTGGTTCCAATGTTAGTAGGAATCTGTGTTTGCTACACTGACTTGCAGTGCCGGTTGCTTTCCTGGGCTAGGGTATCTTTTACTTAATGCAATAATAAAGAATGTTTTCAAAGCCAACAATTTCATTTATTGAAAAGAAACACAACTGCTTGGGAACCAGAAAGGGCCAGGGGTGGAGCGGTGAACGGTTCAATCACAGATTTGCGTAAGTCCTGTTCTCATACTCAGCCTTCCTGTCTGGAGTGCCGTGCAATGAGTGCTGCACTTCTGGCTGGCTAAAATGCACGGCGATGGGGGTTGAGTGCAGTGGGTAAGGGTTGTAGTTTGCAGGGCTGAGTGGTGAAGCTACAGGTATTGGAGGGAGCTGGTGGTGGTAAGAACCCAAATGTTAGAGAAAGTGGGTTGGAGGTGACATGGGGGCACAAGGTAAAGAGTTTTGAGATAAGGACTGCAGCGGAGGGCGGGCGCGGTAGTGCTCCGCCTGCATGGTGACGAGCATCTGAATCGAGTCCGCTTGGTGCTCCATGATGCTTAGCAGCTGCTCCGCGCTTTGGTGCCGGCGATCCGCATTCTGCTGGCAGACCCTCCTTTCACTCTCCCGCCACTCCTGCACTTTTTTGCTTTTCATTAAGGGACTGCTGCATTACTTCATGCAGCATGTCCCCTTTGCTTCTACGTGGCCTCTTCCTAATTCTTTGGAGTCTTTCGGACAGTGATAACAAGGACGGCTGAGATCTCAAGGCTGCATCTGTAAAGCCAAAGTGCAACACTTAACAGAGGCGGCGTTGTTCACACCAGACAGAGCGATGGTTCGCCCGTACTTAAAGACAAGCACAGTCTACACAATAGCAGAATTTGCCTGTCCCAAAGCGAGCGTCCCACATTTTTGCCTGTTCCACAGGAGCCCCAAAATGGTGAGTAAACACAGGGGCAAGAGGGACTGATAGTTACACAGCCGTACTGTCCTCTGGGGAGAGCCAACAGCTGCAGGGGACCCCTATACTGAACACTGTCCCCACATCTTCCATAGGAGGTCGTCCTGGAAGATATCTCACTGCTGAGGATGACCTGGGAAGCAAGGGAGGGTTTTCTACTATAATGTGGCTTACACCCTGGCCTGTATGCAGCTTGCCTGTGTGCAGCAATGGTCCCCACACCCCTCACGGCGCAGTGGGGCAGACATGTTAGCCTTCATAGAATATCACGGTTGGAAGGGACCTTAGGAGGTCATCTAGTCCAACCACCTGCTCAAAGCAGGACCAATCCCCAATTTTTGCCCCAGATCCCCAAATGGCCCCCTCAAGGATTGAACTCACAACCCTTGGTTTAGCAGGCCAATGCTCAAACCACTGGGCTATCCCTTCCCCCCCTTGCCTTACTGGGACAAGAAGTACAGTAGCTCTGCCAAGGAACCTGTGCAAGTGGATTGCCCAGTTTCTGCATGAGACCTTTGAAGAGATCACTGAGGCTGATTACTGCGATGTGAGAAAGCACATCAATGCCCTATTCCGCATCTAGGCATGCACACAGCCCTAACCCTCCTCGCCCCAAGAGCCCGCACCAAATAACTTCCTTCCCAAAATAAAAGCCGCTTACTGGGCACCTCCTTCCCCAAGCACCGGCTTCCTCCTGGCTTGAGAACAGCTCCTGGCTGCATGCATCTAGGGATGCTGGGGTGTCTTCTTCCGACTCAGCACCCTCGCTCCTGCTTTCCTCCTCCTCCTGCCTTGTTGGACTGGGCTCTGAAGTGTCCATGGTGGTCCTTGGAGTGCAGGTGGGGTTGCCCCCAAGTATCGCGTCCAGCTCTTTGTAGAAACAGCAGGTCACGGGAGCAGCACCAGAGTGGCCGTTGGCCTCTGGCTTTGCGGTAGGCATTCCGCAGCTCCTTCACTTTAACCCTGCACTGCAGTGCGTCCCGGTCATGGCCCCTTTCCAGCATGTCTCTTGATACCTGCCCGAAGGTATCGTAATTCCTACGGCTGGAGCACAGCTGGGACTGGACAGCTTCCTCCCCGCAAACACTGATGAGGTCCAGCACCTCGCCATTGCTCCATACTGGGGCTCGTCTCGCACGTGGAGGCATGGTCACCTGGAAAGATGCGCTGAGAGCACTCCACACTGGCTGAGCAAACAGGACGGGGATTTTCAAAATTCCCAGAGAATTTAATTGGCGGGTCTGACGGTTGGTCACCTGAGGGCAGGGCAGTAGAGTTCAAAGTGATGACCAGAGTGGCTAGAACAGGCATTGTGGGACACTTCTGGAGGCCGATCAGCGCGCATTAACAGACCAGGGCATCCACACTGGCGCCGCGGCCCTCCAGCGGGGGCACATCAAACGTTATTCCTCTCGCCGAGGTGGATTACCAGGAGCGCTCTCACCGCGGAGTCAGAGCGCTCTACATGCCTTGCCAGTGTGGACGCGTCGTGAGTTAGGGCGCCCGGGGCTGCTTTAATGAGCTCTAACGCGCAAGTGTAGCCATGCCCTGGGAGGTTGTAGCCATGCCCTGGGAGGCTTAAATGAAGTTCTGCAGTGGAGTAGCCTCCACTTCATCAGACTTTAATTCTCATGTTGCTCCCCTCCCAAAGAGTCACTCGTATCTTCTTGTCACTACGGAGAGTGGCCACCTTGCCCCCAAACCAGACGCCGAGAGCTTTGTTCTGTAGCTTGTGAAGGGCTGCCCTGTGCAAATTCATTGCACCTGCTGGTCCAGAATGGGTTTATTCAATGAGGGATTCACAGAGCTGCTATTGTTTAACACAGTTTTATTTTGTTCGTTCCAGGTGGTCCAAAGGAAAGACTCCCATGAGTACCGGTGTCTCTTCAGAGTCTGCTTTATCCCTAAGGATCCGTTGGACCTCCTACAAGAAGATCCAGTTACCTTTGAATACCTTTATTTGCAGGTGAAAGCGGAGCATCCGATACTGTATTGATAGCCCTTTCTGTCCTAAGGCCTTTCCTCCCGTTTAAGCTAAAGTGTGATATTTACATCAGGATTGTTCAATGGGTGCCCAAAGCTTCGTGGACATTATTCGGCTTTGAGTGGCTTAGTGATTCCTAATCTGAGTCTTGACTTGTTAATTACTTGCCCCCTTCACGTATGAGTCAAAAATGGTTGAGCCTGGCGAAAGGGGACGCCCAGGCGAAGTCATTCCTTTGGCACGTGCAGGGGCGGCTCCAGGCACCAGCGCAGCAAGCGCGTGCCTGGGGCGGCAAGCTACGGGGGGGTGGTGCTCTTCCCCGCGGGCACCCCGGCCGGGGCTGCGGGCATGCCGCCCTCCCCGCGGGCACCCCGGCTGGGGCTGCGGGCATGCCGCCCTCCCTGCGGCGCTCCTCCGGCCAGGGGAGAGCGGGGCCGTGGGCTGGAATGCCGCCCTCCCCCCCGTGCTTCTCCGGCCAGGGAAGAGCGGGGCCGCGGGCTGGAATGCTGCCCTCCCCGCCCACGCTTCTCCGGCCGTGGGAGGCGCCCTCCCCGCAGCTCTCCTCCGGTCGGGAGAGGCACTGGGAGTGGGGGATTGTTGCAGCACAACGCTGGGGGGGGGTTGTTTCCGCGGGCGCTGGAGGGTGGTGGTTTTTTTGTTCCCGTGGGGCGCCACTTGCGGGTTTTTTTGTTTTTTTTTGCTTGGTGCGGCAAAAATGTTCGAGCCGGCCCTGGGCACGTGGCCCATGCTGCTGAAGGTACTATCACACATAGTGGGGGCATTTGGGCTTCTTCCTCTCCGCCGTGCTCGTTAACCTGGCTGTGTCCCTTGCAGAGCTGCAGTGATGTGCTTCAGGAGCGATTTGCCGTCGAAATGAAGTGCAGCATGGCCCTGCGCCTGGCCGCGCTGCATATACAAGAGCGGATTTATGCTTGTGCCCAGCCGCAGAAAGTGTCTTTCAAATATATAGAGTAAGTGGAAAGTTCTCTGCTGTTCTAGCTGACCCAGGCCCCATATATCTTTTGTGCTGTGGAGATATGCCTATCTCATAGAACTGGAAGGACCTTGAAAGGTCATCAAGTCCAGTCCCCTGCCTTCACCAGCCAGACCAAGTAGTGTCCCCTGACAGATTTTTGTCCCAGATCCCTTAATGGCCCCCTCAAGGATTGAACTCACAACCCTGGGTTTAGCAGGCCAATGCTCAAACCACTGAGCTATCCCTCCCCCCATGATTCCATATATTGGTTATGCAAATCCTTTTAGAGATAGATGAGAGTAGCAGTTTGAGACAGCTGCACCAAACCAACTCTGTCATATCTCCCTTCTAAACCACTCGCATGGCGTACTGGCTAGAAATGTCAGCCGGTGGGTGGGCTGAGATCTGTCTCTACAGCAGCACTGCTGTGATGTGTTAGGTAGTTCTTGTTGCACAGGGCAGGATTTTATTTAAATAAAGGTTGCCCGTTGCGGGTGTGTTTATTGGGAGTTCTGAGTGCAGTAGCCGAAGTCAATATCATTTGTAACTGCCCAGGAATGGCCCCCAGCAAATCTATTGCATACATCTCCCCTTCCTAGGCGACACGCTTATTGCATGGGTTGGTCTGGTAAAACAACCTCACTACTAAAAATTGTAATAGGGCCATTGCTAAATAATAGCCCAGATGTTTGTAGCCTAATACCTACAGCCTCAGCTGGGCTGTGTGTTCACCTCTGCCACTGAATTATTATTTATAGTCAAATATGCCATGTCTAACTAATAAAGGAACTAGACAGCGTATTAACAGGAAACTCCATGATGTGCTTAATTAGCAAGTAATACTTATTACGTTGGAAAAATTCTCCATTGGAACAACTGGCCTCTAATCTTAGACCGGTGGGAACCATTAACCCAAAAGACACCAAAATATAATAATCTTTTAAGCAAAGCAAAGTGCACTTTACGAATGGAATCCTCAGTCCATAGATTGAGGCCAGAAGGGACCATTATAATCACCTAGTCTGATCTCCTGTATGACCCAGGCCGGAGAAACTCACCCAGGAATTTGTGCAACAAGTCTGTAATTTCTCTTTGAGCCATACCCATCTGCTCTGTCTTCATGGCAGGAAGGACTGGGGAATAGAAAACTTTATATCTCCGACTTTACTCCGCAACATGAAAGGCAAAGACATCAAGAAAGCCATCAGCTTTCACATGAAGAGGAACCAAATCTTGCTGGACCCTAGACAAAAGGTAGAACCTATGCATGTGTGTGAGATCACGCCGTGAAAGCCAGCCGGCTTGGCCATTGAGCCGAGATGGTTTTAGCACCATGTTCTACACCAGCCTTCTCCAGCGGGGATCCTCACAGCCTTGCTACTGCATTTTATTTTGTTTTCATGGGGGCTGCATTGCACTTCTCTTTACTCTTCTCTCTCAGTCCCCTCTCCTTTGGTACAGCTATTTCTCCCAGCAATAGTATTGCTTGTGCGCTGCTTCTGCAGGTACAGGCCAGCCCTTGTCAACAGGGCAGTCAGAGATGGGAGCCAGAAGTCACAACGTTAGGTCTCCTCCTAAGCATATATTCCCAGTGACCCCCTGGGCTGCCACCTTTGCCTTACCCCTGGTCTACACTATGGGGGTGGGGGGTCGATGTAAGGTACGCAACTTCAGCTACGTGAATAATGTAGCTGAAGTCGACGTATCTCGCTCGACTTACCTCACCGTGTGGACGCTGCAAAGTCGAAGGCTGCCGCTCTCCCGTCGACTCCGCTTCCTCCTCGCGTCGGGGTGGGTTACCAGAGTTGACGGGAGCGCGTTCTGGGATCGATTTATCACGTCTAGATTAGATGTGATAAATCGATCCCCAAAAGATCGATTGCTACCCGCCAAATCGGGTGGGTAGTGTAGACAAGCCCTTAGTGTGCCCTGGAACTGAATTACTGCCTGCTGTGCATAGGAGGAGGGCAGTGATCTAGTTAGAGGTTGGTGTGTGTGTGTGTGTGTGTGTGTGTGTGTGTGTCTGTCTCAGATCCATCCAGTCCTGTGCATTGTACGTGTCTGTTTAGATCCAAATGAACAATTTAGAAACCCCTTTACGCAGACGCCCAACTTGTCACAGTGGTTGGTTTGTAACATTCTCAGCAATATTTCTTTTCTTTAAAATCCGAGCACGTCCTCTCGGCCACACAGGTGCGTCTGAGCTACCTGCAGATACTTGGAGACCTGAAAATGTATAGCGGGAAAATCTTTAATGCCACCCTAATGGTATGTGCATTCATTTGTCTGTGATTGTAGCAAATCTTTGTATTTTCTCTGGCCGTCCCTTCTGTGTGTGTTGCATTACCATGCTGTGGAAAACAAACTTGTACAATGGGAGTCATTTTAAGCACTATGCTGAAACTGACCAAGCCGCGTCATGATTAAGGCGCGCTTTCTGTAAAGCAGGATGTTTAATTTTAACAGCTGAGAGTCAAAAACAACCCATTACCCTGCTGCTAGGGCATCTCCCCCAGATTTGTTCTGCCAGCAACACCATTAGTCGTATTTGCCCTCAACCACCTTCACGCTTTCTCCCAGTTCTGCATCAGAGCAGCCCCCGGTAAAAATCCGTGAAGCTTCCCCATGTCTTCCTTCATGTCCCTCCCCCGCACTCCTCTCTGTCATGCGGCCTATGGAACGCTCACCATCGGGCGTGTTGGCGCTGCTGCTTCAACTAAACGTGCGCATTTCTCTTGTACCCTTTCCAACAGTTGCATTCTAACTCCTGGGTCAGAGCCTCAGCCAATGCAAACCAGCATAGCTCCTTTGAAGTCAAGACTGTAAAACCAGTTGCTGAGGATCCTTTTATTTATGTATTGTTAAAAAGCTTAGGTGTGGCATTCAGTGTAGGTCTTGTTGATCTTCAGATGTGATTGGTCATAGAATCATAGAATCTCAGGGTTGGAAGGGACCTCAGGAGGTCATCTAGTCCAACCCCCTGCTCAAAGCAGGACCAAACCCAACTAAATCATGTCCATTGTTCCATGGGCGGGTTCTAATGCCCTTCAAAGATCTGAGAATATTTTAAATGCCATTAAAAAAAATACACTGATGTTGATTTGGGCCAAGATTTAACCTCCCCTGAAACTGGATGAGTCAACAGTGTGCCAAGAAGGCTAACGGCATATTCGGCTTCATTAGTAGGAGCATTGCCAGCAGATTGAGGAACGTGATTATTCCCCTCTTTATTTGGCACTGGAGAGGCCTCATCTGGAGTATTGTGTCCAGTTTTGAGCCTCCCCACCACAGAAAGGATGTGAACAAATTGGAGAGAGTCCAGCGGAGGGCAACAAAAATGATCAGGGTGCTGGAGCACATGACTTACGAGGAGAGGCTGAGAGAACTGGGATTGTTTAGTCTGCAGAAGAGAAGAGTGAGGGGGGATTTGATAGCAGCCTTCAGCTACCTGAAGGGGGGTTCCAAAGAGGATGGATCTAGGCTGTTCTCAGTGGTGGTAGATGCAGAACAAGGAGCAATGGTCTCAAGTTGCAGTGGGGGAGGTCTAGGTTGGATATTAGGAAACACTATTTCATTAGGAGGGTGGTGAAGTACTGGAATGGGTTACCTAGAGAGGTGGTGGAATCTCCATCCTTAAATGGAGATTGCGGGGGAGGGATAGCTCAGTGGTTTGAGCATTGGCCTGCTAAACCCAGGGTTGTGAGTTCAATCCTTGAGGGGGCCATTTGGGGATCTGGGGCAAAAATTGGGGATTGGTCCTGCTTTGAGCAGGGGGTTGGACTAGATGACCTACTAAGGTCCCTTCCAACCCTGATATTCTATGATTCTATGAAATGGTGACAGGTTTCAGAGTGGTAGCCATGTTAGTCTGTGTCAGTAAAAACAATGAGGAGTCCTTGTGGCACCTTAGAGACTAACAAATGTATTTGGGCATAAACTTTTGTGGGATATAATGATGAAGTGGGCTATATCCCACGAAAGCTTATGCCCAAATAAATTTGTTAGTCTCTAAGGTGCCATAAGGACTCCTCGTTTTTCCATCCTCAGAGGTTTTTAAGGTCAGGCTTGACAAAGCCCTGGCTGGGATGATTTAGCTGGTGTTGGTCCTGCTTTGAGCAGGGGGTTGGACTAGATGACCTCCTGAGGTCCCTTCCAACCCTGAGATTCTATGATTCTGTGATGTTTTTCCCTTTGAAAGAAGGTCTCCTTACACAAGGCATGACATACAGTTGGCTGACACATGGGATTGAACCACAGACCTCCACAGACCGACAGCAGGAACTGTCACAGTTTATGCCAGAGAGCCAGGTTCTAGAGCTGGCGGCTGTGACGCTCATGTCCTCCGAGGGCCAGGCAGAGACGGGGGCCTGGAACCAGTGGCGTAGCCAGGTTCTAACCGCAGGGGGAGCGAACACATGTCGGGTCGGGTGGCGCCTTTTTTTATATCAAATTACTAATTACCGCTGGCCCCACCAAGAGCCCGCTGCTGGCCTGGGTGAAAGAAGAATCCAGACTGGCAGTGGGCTGAGAGACCCCGGCTGGCAGGAACCCGCGCGGGGGGAAATCCCAGAGCGGAGTGGGCTGAGCCGCTCAGCCCGCCCCGCTCCGGGATTCCCTGCACGGGCTCCTGCCAGCCGGGGTCCCGCCGCTGGCCCCACCAAGAGCCCGCTGCTGGCATAGGTTCTTTCACCCAGGCTGGCAGCGGGCTGAGAGACCAGGGCTGCAGGAGGAATCCCAGAGTGGGGTGGGCTGAGCAGCTCAGCCAGCCGCCGCTCTAGGATTCCTCCTGCAGCCCTGGTCTCTCAGCCCGCTGCCAGCCTGGGTTCTTTCACCCAGGCCAGCAGCGGGCTCTTGGTGGGGCCAGCGGCGGGACCCCTGCGTTATTTTGTCGCTCCACCTCCATCCACTCTGTCTCCGCCCTTTCAAGAATTAAAAAGGTGCCACTTTTGGAAAATGTGCTCAGGGGGAGCGGCCGCTCCCCCCCAGCTACACTACTGCCTGGAATGCACACTCACCGGCAGGGCCGTCCCTAGCGGGGTGGGGGGCCTGGGACATAGGTACCGAATTTCTAATCTGCCAGGGGGTACTTCCCGCCCGGCTCCGCCCCCACTCCACCCTTTCCCCCCCAAGGCCCCACCCTGCTTCTTCCCACCCCCTCCCCCAAGCGTGCTGCATGCCTCGCTTCTCCCCACTCCCCCGCAGTGCCTCCTGACCCCGCGAAACAGCTGATCCGCAGCAGGCACTGAGAGAGAGGGGGCGGCGCTGATTAGCGGGGCCTGCCGGTGGGCAGGAGGCACTGGGGAGAGGAGGTGGTTTTGGTAGGGAGCTCCTCCTTGCCCCCTCCCCCGCCCGCTGCTCGCCTCCCTGTTCACCTTCTCACCTCACTTGCCCACCCACCCGCCTCTTGTGGGGCCCCCCAAAGCGCGGAGCCCGGGGTGGTCGCCCTGGTTTGCTGTACCCAAGGGACAGCTCTGCTCACCAGTGGATTACTATTGCTCTAGCCTTATTCACACTGAGCAGGACTAGTTAAAAATGTTCTATCTCTAGGCTGTCAGAGGAAAATTGGGGGTTTGATTAAATGTTTCCAGAACAGTGTCTGTTTTCTGTGGGGAAATGTCAATATTTCATATCTATGGATTTTTGTTCTTGGGCAATAGTGGGGCTACACCGTTCCAGAGCAGACAACTCTTGTTCCCCTCCCCCCGATATAATATAAATGGAGATATGCCAATCTCCTAGAACTGGAAGGACCTTGAAAGGTCATTGAGTCCAGTCCCCTGCCTTCACTAGCAGGACTAAGTACTGTCCCCTGACAGATTTTTACCCCAGATCCCTAAATGGCCCTCTCAAGGATTGAACTCACAACCCTGGGTTTAGCAGGCCAATGCTCAAACCACTGAGCTATTCCCCCCCCATGCCAGCTCAGGGAGAGCGGAGGACGTAGCCATGCGCCCAGGCACTGATCACCCCAGGGTGCGCATCTGCCATGAGATTGACAGCCCTCTTCTTCCCAACGTGGCTGCCCTACGTCCTGGCTCTCGAGCGGCGGAATGTCTTACAAAGGGATCTGGGGGGGCCACTTAAAAGGATGTCAACGCAGCCCCGCCTGGGGGCACCCAGATGCCCATGGGAGGGACATCCCATATTCCTCCCTCCCCAGAGGCTCGGTGAGCCACCTTGGGGCCGATGCGCCCTGGGTTCGCAGCGCTGAGTGCCTAAGCCCGCCGCCCGTCCGCCCGCTAGGCTAGTGCAAGTCACAGCTATGGTAAATGAAGGACCAACAGAAAGGTGGCCAGCATTTTATTCCCCCAATGCTCTTGCAACAACCACCCCTATAATCCTGCCAACCCAATCGATATAATGAAAGAGCCCCACCCACCAAAGTGGGGGCAGTGGGGCTGGAGCTCCATGTGATGGGCTGGGGTCCCTTTTTGGGAGGCCACCAACTCTCCTTCAGCTCCATGGAGGCCCTGGCAACCCCGTGCCCTGGCCAACCCCCACCAGCTCCATGTCTCTCTCAACCACCGGCGGGCACGTCTCCACAGCAGGTGGGCAGGCCTGGCGCTGGCAGAGGGAGGGGCAGACAAGGGAACACCCCACCTCCCGCCTCCAAAACGATCTTATGGGGGGGCCTCAAATTATTGTCAGACAGGCCAAACTATGTGCAAAGGTGTCCAGAGTTAGCCAGTGGAACAGCAGGTTGGAGAGTCTTCGTCCTTTATAGACATTCTAAAACACAGCAAAATCCTGACCCAGCCGCCACATTTTACTGTTGTAAACTGGAAAATCTGGGATTTCAAGGGGAGTCGAACTAGCCTTTGGCCTTCTGGAAGGTGGCTTGTTGTTTGAACAGCAACAGCCAGGAGTGCGCACTTCCTCCCCCACGGTACCGAAACCCTAGCACCGGCCCGGCAGCTGGGAGGATGCTCCCAGCACGGATAGGCAGCTAGCGCCAGCGTGGCCGGCTGCCCAAGTGCAATGCTGCCCGAGCCTGTGGGTGCAGATGGGGGCAGCTAGCCTGAGCCACCCTCCGTGCCATTGCAGCCACACCGCTATTTCTAGCTCGCTAGCTCGCCTCTGTCCAGCCGTGCAGGGAAGCACCCTCCCAGAGACCGTGTAGATGTACCCACTGAGGCAGGCAGCCTCCATCTCACTTTAGTCTCTGTCTCTGGGAGCTGTCTCTGAAGCCCCCGAACTGGAGCTACCCACTAGTCAGGTTTGGGGGCTAGTAAAAGTTGGCTGCTTCCCCTAACTGAAACGCGTCATGCCGTAATCCACAACTCAGGATTCTGCGCCCCGCTTTGCCACGAGGTTCCTGTTTAGATTTCTGTTAAGGCTGGATTCTAACCCACCTTTCTCCGATAGCTACAGGACAGGGAATCGTACGTCGCCTTGCTGGTCGGAGCGAAGTATGGCATCAGCCAGATTATCAATAACAAGCTCAACATCATAACGCCCCTGGCAGAGTTTGCGAACATCAGCAGGCTGGAGCTTACCGAAGAGTCTGAGAAAGTGAGCATGGTGAAAATCTACCTTCAGGATGTGAAGGTAATTGCAGCTTCAAAGGGTGTGTGTTGGAAGAGTTGCTCTTCGATCTTCTCAGTTATCTAACAGTCTAACTGAATTCTTAATACTAGTAAAGGCAACAACGTGCTTGTTTTGCTGTTTCTGTTATCTTAATAAATGTAGTGGTGAGACTTTTTTCCTAGTTACTTTGTACAATATCACTGGCTATTGTGACCAATGTGCATTAACACTGTGCTCAAAAGGCAGCATATCTCCCTGGTGCCTAACCATTTGACACGCTAGCAGCCTGTATTTATCAGAGTTTCTATCACTTGACAATTCTTTTAAGGTAAAATATTTTACATTGGATAAAATAGTCTAAATTAGAAAGAGATCTTGGAGTCATCGTGGATAGTTCTCTGAAAACATCCACTCAATGTGCAGCGGCAGTCAAAAAAGCAAACAGAATGCTGGGAATAATTAAGAAAGGGATAGATAATAGGACAGAAAATATCATGTTGCCTCCATGGTACACCCACATCTTGAATACTGCGTGCAGATGTGGTCACCCTATCTCAAAAAAGATATATTGGAATTGGAAAAGGTTCAGGAAAGGGCAACAAAAATGATTAGGGGTATGGAACGGCTGCCATATGAGGAGAGAGTAATAAGACTGGGACTTTTCAGCTTGGAAAAGAGACGGCTAAGGGGAGATATGATTGAGGTCTATAAAATCATGACTGGTGTGGAGAAAGTAGAGAAGGAAGTGTTGTTTACTCCTTCTCATAACACAAGAACTAGGGGTCACCAAATGAAATGAATAGGCAGCATGCTTAAAACAAAAGGAAGTATTTCTTCACACAATGCACAGTCAACCTGTGGAACTCCTTGCCAGAGGATGTTGTGAAGACCAAGACCATAACAGGGTTGAAAAAAGAACTAGATAAATTCATTGAGGATAGGTCCATCAATGGCTATTAGCCAGGATGGGCAGGGATGGTGTCCCTATCCTCTGTTTGCCAGAAACTGGGAATGAGCGACAGAGGATGGATCACTTGATGATTGCCTGTTCTGTTCATTCCCTCTGGGGCACCTGGCACTGGCCACTGTTAGAAGACAGGATATTGGGCTAGATGGACCCTTGGTCTGACCCAGTAGTGCCATTCCTATGTTAATGCAAAGGGAGATGGAGAACCATTAGAAAAGATGCAACCCGGTCAAGGAAAATGAGATTCCTTTAAAAAACATTTGGCTGTCCTTCGTCAGTAAGACACTGGGCAGCAAAGAAAAATCTGTTTCCTTTTCCTCCTTGTTGCCCACTCTGTAATACACTCCTCCGTATCTGGGACAGGATGGGAGATGGGGAATGTCATTTTATTGCGTGCACATCCCTGCAGGTCACAGAGGGGGCCAAGTATGACTAATCTAATGCGTTTTATTTTTCGTTACAGTTGCTGACGCTGATGCTAGAATCAAACAGTGCCAAAGATCTCGCCTGCCTCATTGCAGGTTACTACAGGCTGGGCGTAGACTCGGGCATCTCCATATTCATCTGGGGTGAGACTAAGCAGCAGACCCACCGCATCTCCACGGAAGAAGGTAAGAACTAGCCGCCTTGTTCAGCAAAGGGTGGAGAGGGACTAATCACTTAGGAGCATCTGTCACCGCAGCCACATGCCAGGGGCAGAGTTTTCTGCTAGGAAGTTAGTCCCCTCTTGAGCCCCAGTTCATAGCTCACAACTCCGGGAAGCTATTGGAAAGACTGTTCTCTTTCCACTTGCACTGGACGCGACTTGGGGCGGGGACTGTCCCTTTGTTCTGTGTCTGGCACAGCGGGGCCTGGTCCACGATGGGGACTCCTAGGCACTACTGCAATACAAAGAAATAATAGTGATGTTTATAATAATAAGCCACGCATAGGAGAGGGTTCAAAGAAGAGCCACAAGAATGATTAAAGGATTAGAAAACTTGCCTTATAGTGATAGACTCAAGGAGCTCAATCTATTTAGCTTAACAAAGAGGTTAAGGTGTGACTTGGTCAGTCAGTAGTACCTACCTGAAGAACAAATATTTAATCACGGGCTCTTTGATCTAGCAGAGAAAGCTCTAACACGATCCAAAGGCAGGAAGTTGAAGCCAGAGAAATTCAGACTGGAAATAGGGAATAACGTTTTAACAGTGAGAGTAATTAACCGCTGGACCAACTCACCGAGAGTGGTCTGTGATGGGGAATCCACCACAATTCATAAATCAAGGCCGGACTTCCTGTCGGAACGCTCTGTTATCGGGCAGGTCAGACTAGGTGGGCCCAGTGGGCCTGGGAATCTAGGCATTAGACTGTATTAGCGACCAGCTCCAGCACTGGCCTCTGCTTTCAGCCGCAAGGGAGACCTGGCCCTAGCTTGCAGGTCGTGGCCCTGTGGGACAGACTGTGCGCCGAGCAGCAGCCACAGGAGTGGGTCTCTCTCTAGGAGTGCCGGGGGACTGAATTGCTGCTTGTTCTGTGCTAGTCCGGCTGCCGTACCCAGCTGCGTGCACGGGCCCATGCTCACAGCAGGCACGGTGTCTTTACATTGCAGGGTACGAGTCGAGAGCCTGCAGCGACTCCGAAGACTCTTGGGAATTGGATTCCTCTGCAGAGCGCTTTCTGGACCCCCCCTGGCTGAACCCCGGCAGCATCCAACCTCTGTGTGAGGAGGAGCTGCCTGCGCTGGAGCCAGAGAGCAGAAACCCCGGAGGGAGGAGTGACGTGACGGACAGTGCGTCCGAAGCCTCTGACTCAGCCAATACCGAGAGCAGAGGATGCAAGACCAGTGGCTCGAGTGACTCAATGGACGCTCTGGAGGAGGACGACTTGGAGGCCTGCTCCTCCGGCAGGCCACAGTTCCTCCAGTTCTTCACACCCACTATTCAAGAACTCAGCTGCCAAGACTTCACTCTGGCCAGCAAGGAGGAGAGCGGTGGGGCAGAGTCTGAAGATTTCCTTTGTTTCTTGCAGTTATCCCAAGGAAGCCACCCTGCGCCTGAGCAGACAAGCCCCGAGCCAAGAGGGGAGAACGAGGCGGATGCTTCGGCTCTCAAGCCCAAGCTGTCAGAGGAGAACGTGATGGAGTATTACAGTCTCTGCTCCAGCATATCCCCAGGCAGCAATGGAGAGAGAAGCATCCCCAATCATAGCCCAGGGAAGGGCTCTGTGAAGGACCTGCCGGCTGAGTGGGGCCAGCAGGAGGGACTCTGCAAGGTAGATCCAACAGCGGAGGAGAATGACCTCATCCTGCACCCGCCGCCGGGCTTCGGGGACAGCAGCTCCGAGGATGAATTCTACGATGCCGCAGACAGGCTGACGCCGACAGACGCCCTGCCAGGTGCGCTCAGAGAAGAGGTTATGTAATAAATCAGCTGAGTAGGGCCGGGACGCTCTCTTACCCTGTGCACCTAGCCCAACGGGACCTGAACGTTCCTGGGGTACTCTGGGTGGGCACAGATGGACGAGTGACGAATAATGAACCTAGGGGTGGTCATGTGTCAGATCCACAAGGCCTAGAACACGTCCCCCTGGTTCAATTTCCCAAGGTTTTCCTGACGCTCTTTCGGTTCGCAAAACAAGCTTCATACGCAAACTTTAAACGTCCCTTCTCCAAGAATGAATCCCTCGCAGGCAGAAATGCCGTGCAGAGAGAGCACATCGATTTCATAGCGATAGGGTTGGGTGGGATTTTTCAGTGGCACCCAGGTGCGGTCAGAGCACCAGTCCCAGTGAAACCTGTGCCCCTAAAACTGTTCAGCATTCTCGAAACCCCGCCCGCTATCACAAGCGCACCACAGTACAGACATATATGGAACACGCATGTTATTTAAAGGTACACGTGTCTTTAAGCCTCCGTAGTGCCCATGTGAGTTTGTTGTGTTCGCTGTGTACGTGATGCACTTTGCAAAGTGTGTGTGGTCCCCACGAAGGCCGTGGGAGGTGCAGCTGGCCCAGAGGCTGACCGCCGTGGCATGGGCTGGCAGGAATCCCGGGAGGTGTAGATACAGGAGCAGGCCAGAAGAAAAGGAAGCGGGAAAGCCGTGTAGGGACCAAGTGGTTCAGTCCAGAGAATGGGAGGGAGGAGACGCTGTGTGATGGTGGGAGGCTGCGAGGAAGGAGATAGGGACCCATTCCTGCCAGGCTTGCCTGACCCCTGACACCGAGCGATGATTCTTAGACATTCTTAAAACCTAAGGAAATCTCCAGACTAAAAGTTGAAAAACTCTGTTGCTTAAACTTAGCCCCAAAGCCTCAGGAGAACACTGCAGCTTCCTCTCTCTTCCCCTCACACAGATCACAAATTTCCATTCCATTTTACAATCCACCAGCCCGTCTGGACAATACAGAAATGCATAGCTCGGGGCACACACACAACCTTAGCGTCTTCTCCCCTGGTTCCAACCTGAAACCAGACAGAAATTCCAAGACCGCCTTATCCATCCCTCACACCCACCAATTAAGGCCTAGAGTAAGCCAAGAAGAAGAAAAGTTTTCGAAAGAAAAATGATTCGTTAAGCAAACAGGCATGCAATTAGCACTTACACAGTGCTACAGTTATACTCCCCCTCCAAGATGAAATGGTGTGTCAGTGGGTGATAAGTCCCCGGAAAACAGAGTGAGCTATAGCCTTACAATATAGCTATAATGCGGGGGAGGGATAGCTCAGTGGTTTAAGCATTGGCCTGCTAAACCCAGGGTTGTGAGTTCAATCCTTGAGGGGGTCATTTAGGGATCTGGGGCAAAAATTGGGGATTGGTCCTGCTTTGAGCAGGGGGTTGGACTAGATGACCTCCTAAGGTCCCTTCCAACCCTGAGATTCTATGAATCCTGGACCCTAACTGTACCCGTTTCGTGCTCATTTAGAAAATCATCTCCTTTTCTAGTGAACATGAAACTGCCCTTTCCCAGAATCCTAGTTCTGCCACCTCCTTATGGGCTCTTTACAATACACACTGTTTAAGTTAACAGCTGCTCCCCTGTCCCACCCACGCTATCAATGTAGATCGCATTTTAACAAACCCTTCTCACAAACACTCATTTTAAAACACCAGTTCCCACACCCAGCAGCTTGTAACAAAGCTAGACTAGCCTCTGTTCAGCAGTTAGTGTAACTTAACCCTGGCTCATGTCCTTGCTAATTCTTTCTTTCCCATAACACGCCGTCTCCTATACTCTTGTATGCGTAGGCCCCAAACCTAACTTCTGCTTGGTTCTTAACCTAAACCATCCTAGGAGCGACACCCTCAGGGCTGAGCCACGTAGGACACACGTTTGTCTCAGCCCCCCCATTTACGGAGCTTTTGCTCAAGCTGTGGCAGCTCATGCTTTTAGTGCTCAAGGTTCCCCAGTTCAATCCCCGATGTCTCAGCCGAGATGGCCACCATCCCCTACGCATGGAGACCCGTGAACGATCCGTGGCCCTCTGTGGGTAGCCAGTTACACACACGTGTGTGGTACACTACCATTTCCTTACCCTTGTATTCTCTTCTTTCCCGGCAGGCTCTAAGGCACTGTCCCGTGAGGGGAAGGGCGATTCCTGTTTCCTGAAGAAGTCGAGGTGCTGCAACCTGGAGGAAAGCTGCATGTCGAGACAAGCTACCAGGGAGAAGCACAGAAAGGAGAAGGAGCTGAAGCATGCCAAGAGCCTGAGAAAGAGGAGGTCTTTCCTACAGACGGATTACACGTCGCAGGTTACCTTCCCGCTGGCTCCATCCCCTGCCCTGGAGCGCGCTGGTCCTGCCTGCTGCTCTGAACGGGAGCCCCAGCTGCCCTCCATCTCTCTCACTCACATGACCTCCTCCTGGGATGACACCACCGGGGAACCCGCGCTGCTGGAAGCCAGGACCTTTGCCCAGCTAGAGCCTCAGAGCGAAGCCAAGAGCCAAAACCCTTCGTCTGCCTTCATGGAAATGGAGCCTGACGCCACAGAAACCAAATCAGTAACCGCCTCGGTCGTCCCTTCCGTTTCAGCCGGTCAGCTCCGGGGTGACCAGGAAGGGAAAGAAAATTCGGACCTAACCCCATTGCCCAGCTGTGCGGACAACAGCCTCGGGCCTCTTGGTTCTGCATGCCCGCATGACAGTGGCTGCGTAAGTCCTGAAATACCCTTCCATTTGGGAGACATCAGAGACGCAGAACAAGCAGGAGGTGCCCGGGACAGCCCCGGTGGCTGTGCTCGCCTATTTTCTGAAACCGAGGCTGGATGTATAACCCGCACGGTGCCGCAAGAGCAGCCGATGCCACAGGGTGCCGCGGAGGCTCTGGAAGCTCACCGCGACCTCGCTACGTCTGCACATCAGGGCGAAGGAGGGATACCTGCTTGTGCTGAGCCTGGGCTGTCTCCATTGGGGGGCTACAGAGGCAAGTCATTGCCCCAGGCTGCAGCTTCAGACCTGGATTCTCTGTCCACTGCTGCTACGGGAGAAGCATGGGGACAGCTTGTTCCATCGCCTCCCTTTGCAAGGGAAACAGCTGGCCCCACTAGCTGTGCAGTGAAACAAGATGTTGAAATGGTAGCTGGAGAGAAAACCAGCAGGAACCTAAATGAAGAACCCTTAAAAAGAGTGGAAGATAAAAACCATTTGGGTTTCTCTAATGCCACGGAGCTGCTTTCAGACTTTAACGGCGCATCGGGAATAATCACTCGCCTCTCCTGGCTTTCGTTTGGAACCAGGACAGACCAAGCAATGCCCTGCCAGCAGGGGGGGATGGAGGACGCCCCCCCAGCAGATACTGACCAAGCTGTTGACCAAAGTCCCTGGACAGCAGGGCATTCCGCCTCGGATGCCCTAAGGAAGGAAACGCATTTTTCCTCAGCGTCTCCGAAAGCCCGTCCTCCTCCGGAGCTGCTTAGTGGCCAGCGCACAGAGGAGAGAGAACCCGGAGAAGATGCGCTATATATGGATGGTTGCCATGAACAGCCGCGGCCCACTCTGACGCCTCTTCTCCCAGAGGAGACCACAGGCTGCCACTGGAGCCCATCACCGGGGCTGCATTCTCCTTCCCCTGAAGATACTGGTGGCGCCTCAGCACGCGGAGAGGGAAACTTTTGTGCTGATCAATCGCTTTATGTGAGCCATGGAAAAGATGCCCCAGTGTCTACGAGCTGCCACACAACTCGTCCTTTGGGTTTGACCAGTGTTAAGGGGACCCTCTTCCCCAAAACTGGCATGGACAAGTGCAGCTGTCACTTGTCTTATGCCAGCTGCTTCCGCGGGCTAGACAACGACCTCGATTCTGAGTGTGTTGACTCTGCACACAGCCCTTCCTCCAGGCCTTTAACAACCCCACCGACTGCTGGGAGCTTGTCCTTTCTAGGCCAGCCCCCTCCCAGGACCACGGACGAGAGTCACTGTGTGGCCGCTGAGCCTAGTGGGAGTGAAAACAGCCCCTGGCCAGAATCTCACCCAGAAGCGCTGGGTCAGTTGCAAGAGCGAGCGGGGAAGTCACCGCCTGCCGTCGCTCCGTTCCTGGCAAATGTGGCAGAGCTCCAGGCCATTGTGAGGGAGTTCTCAGGAACCCGAACGAAGCACCCTCGCGACACGTGCGCAGAACATCACTCTGAACACAAGCACGTGCTCTGCGCGGAGTCCCGCAAGCTGATGGCCAGCTGCCAGAAGGTCCTACGGCCAGACAGGCCTTCTGAAGAGCTGCCAGGTGCATTGCAGGAGACCTTCCAGGACCTCGTGCGACTGACGGCGCTGTGTTTCCGGTTCACAGCCTGCGGGCGGTGCGGGAGACGCCACAAGGAGCTCACCGGCAATCTGAAGGACGTGGTTTGCACCTACCATCAGTTTGTCCGCGCTGCTCTCCAGACAGGGGGGAAGGGCGGTCACGATTTAAGTGCGACGCTGCTAGCACGCCAGGGCACGGCCCTCACGGCAGCAGTGTTCTGTCTAACCCAGCAGTTCAGGGCAACGCCGGCGGTGTGAAGACGGCCGCTCCGCTAGACAGACTCTTAAACTCGTGTACCGCTGCCAGGAAAGTACCCAGCAAACGTTTACTGTATAACCCATTAACCCAATAAAATATCTCCCGCAGAAAAGCGACGTGAGTCATTCAGCAGTCTGGCCGCACACCTCCAGGTATGATCATGTGCAAGACTCGGCCGAGTTTGGGTCAGCTGCCCGGTTTGCTCACGCGAGGACGTTCCAGTCCATCAAGGGATAACGGGGCAGGAGCTGGGTCCGCAGCCCACCCACCCGCTCAGTCTGTATAAAAAAATAACGGTCTCGAACACCGAGCGCAGTTTGTGGCTTTTTTCCCATGGCGCCGGTTTGGGGTGTGTTTCCTGGTTAGGGCGGCGTGTCGTCCCACCTTACTTTATATGTTAGACATCGGAAACGGGCACGGAATGGAACATCGCTCCCAGCAGCAGAGTCAGCGCCGCATTCTCCACCCCAGAATCTCGGGAGGGGCGGCTGGCGGAGTTGCAATGGAAACTGATTTTGTAGAATCAGACTCCAGTACCTGCAGCGCTAAGTGGTTCCACTGCAGCTTCCAGCGAACTTAACCCCTGAAGGCGGCGGCAGCACGACCAGCAGCTTGTAACGAAGCTAGATTAGCCCCCGGTCAGCAGGTAGCGTAACGCAGCAGCTGCCTTGAAACCACTGAAGGCAGCAACTTACTAAGTAGAAGTGTTCCCAAAAATCCGTTCCCCTTCTCCCTGGAGCCACGCCCCCTGGGGCTAGGAGGGGGCGGAAGGGGCGTGTAGCCACAGGCACTGCATCCTATGGACCAGCTCGGCGTAGGGTTCGACAACACTTAACGCTACTGTGGCCTCTGCCTGAAAGGCTGCTCTCCATTAGACGACTCGGGCACCTAAACATCCCAGCGAAAGCCTCTAACCGCAACCCCGAGGTCCAGATTCCACCCCGCAGTGACCTCCAGGAGGGCTGGCAGCTGAGGTATGGGGCCACTTCAACAAGCAACGCCTCCCCCTGGATTAATAAGCTACCTGCAAACCACCCCAAGGGTGCAGGGGGTCATTTTGTGTGGTGGCACTGCTAGAATTTGGAGGGAGGGCCAGGAGCCCGGCCCGGGGGAATTCTGCCCCCCAAAATAAAACAATTCTGCACACGGTATTTTAAAAGTGCAAAATTCTGCATATTTTATTTGTCAAAAATAACACACTCCAGCACTTTCAATTATTTTGGTAATTTATTTCAAAATACCTGTCAGCAAGTATGTCTGTAACAATATGGACAATGAAAAAGATTCAGGAAATGTTTTTTGACAAATAGGTGCCTTACTAGGCATATAAATACAGAACTCGGAGTAATAATTCATTTAAATTGCAATACAGAACTGTATTTCTCACACACACACACCCCTCAGAAGCAGTGCAAAGGCTTGGGGGAGTTAGGGGGAACAGAGGAAGTAATTGCTGGGAAGGAGCCTGAGTGTGAACTTGGAGGGTTGTTGGATGTGGGTGGGAGATGTATGGAACATGGGTATTTTTGAGGGGTGTGGGGAGAGATTGTTTGTTAGGGAGCTTCCCCCATACAGATCCTGGCTGACTGAATGGGAGCAGCTAGGGATCAGGCACATCTGCCTGTCCCCATAGGGCTGTGCACGCCCCCTTCAACCCTCTCTCAAACACCTCCATGTCTCCCTGCACCCCCATTCCCATGTCTCTATGCCCCCACTCAACTACCCCATGTGTCCCTGCACCCTCCCACCCCCACCCTCAGGTGTCCCTATGCCCCCACTCAGCTACCCCTTACTCCCATGTGTCCCCTTACACCCCTCCCTCATCCCCATGTGTCCCTATGTACCCACTCAGCCACCCCCTCTTCCCCCATATGTCCCTGTACCCTCTCTCCTGTGTCCCCACAGGGTCCTGCACCTCCATTCCCATTTAGCCCCAGTTTATCATCCCTCAGTATCCCTAATGAAACTGTCTGTGACCCCCTCCCCAGCAGACCCATATGCCCCACAGTGTCCGTCCCGCCATATCCCCTGTCTCCTGACCTGGCTCCGTGGGAAGGGTGCTGCCTTCTTGTCCCTATCAGCAGCTGGGGCTGGCCCTGGAGCAGCTGTTCTGTTCTAGTGCCACAGTGGCCCCCGGTGGGCAAAAAGCATAACTTCAGCAACTTTCCATCAGAACTTATTTGCTGCAGGGAAAAAGAAAATTCTTCTTGGCCCATGAATGCTGCGCATGCGCAAAATTCCCCCAGCAGTAAACATTGCAGCCAGCCACAGCACCTGCAGCAGTTCTGTATTGTTTGTTAGCTAGGTCTTTAAACACTTTGGGCCCAACTCTCAGGTACATTAAGGCCCCATCCACATCTCTGGCTGCATAAAGGAGTCCTAGGGGGTGTCGGCACAGCAGCTGTGGGTGGCATTTGCCGCTCATGTAGACATACCCGCACTTTGGAAGATAGAGAGAGGATGCCACAGGGTGTGTTTCAGGAACAGGCCTGCCTGTCCACCCCCCTTCCCATGTATACTCGCTTATGTGGCCTACGCAGAAGCTTATGCAGCAGCATCCTGACTTCTACATTTAGTGAGCTAGGTAGAGTACATTGCCACAAGCTGCGAATCACACACCAGCTGCAGCGTGCACAGCCCTCCACTGGAATGAGACTCAGGCCGTTTAACTCTAGTTTTGGTGTCCCCCCCCGCCCCCACATTTAAATGAGCGGGGGGGGGAAGAGTGTTCAACAAAGGTAGGTGGCAACAGCACTGGGTGAGCTAATGAACTTCCCCTTATGTGCACTTTATACTTAGAAACATTTATGCTTCCTTTGTTTCTGAAATATATCCTAGCAGTATAACACAACTCAGCTTGCAGAAGGTGGATAGGTAAAGTGGGGTGACAGAATTGATTTGGGGCATCTTCCCTACAAGGACTGTTTTCATCCTATTGCTTGTTTCAAGTGGGCACATAGGCGCCGACTCCGTGGGTGCTCCGGGGCTGGAGCACCCACGGGGAAAAATTGGTGGGTGCTCAGCACCCACCGGCAGCTCCCCGCCAACCCCGGGGCCCGCACCTAGCTCCCCGCCAGCCCCGGGACCCACCGCAAACTCACCTCAGCACCGGGAGACGTTGCGGGGCCCCGCCCCCGACGCTGGGCGACGTTGCGTCAGCGTTGGGGGCGGGGCCCCACAATGTCTCCCGGCGTCGGGGGCGGGGCCCCGCGTCAGGGGCAGGGCCCCGCCCCCGATGCCGGGCATCAGTCGGCACCTGTGAGTGGGCAGATATCAGTGGTTATTGGTGCGGGCGGGGAATCAAGAGTAAATATTTTATAACATTAATTAGGTACGAAGTAGCAGAAAGATGGGTACAGCATTACAAGAGAAACTTTACTAAATAAGAGTGCTGTGTTTTACCTGAGAAAAGATTGTTATGGTTTACTACACTTGTGTGATAACTACTATAACCCCACATTGCTTACTTGTAATTAACATGACAGTAAAAACCGTAAGGGGTTTTTGTACATCTTCTCCCCGCCCCAAAGAGGAACTGGTCGTAGAGTGGTGCAGACATTTCCGAAACACTAACAAACCAGCAAGAAGTGATGAGTTCAAGTGGGTCTGTATTTGAATCCCAGGGATGACCCTCGTTTTCCAGAAATACACCAATGAGGTAGAATGAATGAAACTGATGAGCTCCTTCTGCCAGTTGAGCCACATTTCTCTGTACACCAGCTACGCTGATGCCTCTGCTTGAAATAACGAGGGAGGAGTTTGCTTCCTTTGTCCGTGCAGCCCATGAACATCACAGAATAAAGAGTCTTCTTGGGTGTTGCTAAGCAGATGCATTTTCCATCACGTAGCTGTTTCCTGGAGAACATAGCCTTTTCCAGGAGGAACTCCAGCTTTCAACGCTTCTGGCCAGCTCTGGGTCTCATAGTAAGTTGATAAGGCATCAAAGACTGTCAAAAAGTGATCAAGATCAGTCTAAATACAGCGATCACTGGAAATCTGGACTCGTTTGTCACTAGTTAGAACACCAAAGGCTGGAACAAATGGTGTCCCTAGCCTCTGTTTGTCAGAGGGGGGTGATGGATGGCAGGAGGGAGATCACTTGATTATTACCTGTTAGGTTCACTCATTCCGGGGCACCTGCCATTGGCTACTGTCAGTAGACAGGATACAGAGCTGGATGGACCTTTGGTCTGACCCAGTACGGCCATTCTTATGTAAGATTTGATAGCTGCCATCAGCCAGGCATCGTTGCTATTGTTTAGAATCTGATGGGCAGGCAACCTAGGAAACGTGTTTGTGACCAGAGGTTATGTACTGGTAGCTAAACATCAATGGCATTAGGAAATTCTGCCTTCTGGCTGACAGCCATGTTGACCTCCTGACAAGCCACAGTGGATCAACTACAGCTTCCCGGAAAAGCAGAACATCCCAGGGCCTCTCCACTAAGAACAGCTTCTCCAGTCACACGTCCGTGTTTCCTAACGCTGCTCTTCGCGTTTTGTAACTTTAAGGTGAACGCGTTCACGTTTATTAAACTTGGGCCAACTTTTCACACTTGGGTGCCTGAAGAGAGCTGCGTGCTCCCGAGTGTTAGGAAAAACAATCCGGCCCCTTCAGCAGGTGCCTACAGTGGGCGTTGCGGGTATAGCTTCCGGCACTCATGTTTGAGAACTGTGGCATTCCCATTTAAGACAAACTGAGTCTACCCCTCACTGATTAGACCATCTTAGACTTTGAGTCTGATACATTCAACAACTACATGCAGAATCTAGCCCCTTGCTTGTAGCTCCCCCCCGTGCCACACATACACCTATCCTAGGCAGTATTTTGGATGCTCCTCTTCATTATCCTTTCCTCCTCACACCACACCTTCATTAAAACATATAGGGACAGCACCCAGGGGTTCCCCAACACAACAGGCTTACTGAGATGTGCAAGGCAGCTCCAAACCCATCTGAGCAGCAGCAATTCACGTGTCTTGGTAAGATGGAGAGGGGAATTTCCCACCCGGCTGCAATTCCTGCCCTCAGTCCTTAGAGGATGTTCGTGAGTCAGGGAGCAGTTCTCCAGGCTGAATACTGCACGGCTCGGCAGCAGCCAGGGTGTAGACACAAGCTGGCCCGGGTCGAACAGAGCTTGGCCTCTGAATAGTTCTTTGCTTTGCTGAGCTACGGCACCTCCACAAGCAGTGGCATTGCTGCTGGCAACGTTAACAGGAGCGGGCCCTGCCACTGAACTAGCCTTCCAGCAGAGTGAGGGCCCATGTGAAGGCAGAGGGACAGGAAAGCTTCCAGCCCTACTCTACCTGTGCAGAAGACAACCTGGTATCCAAGCCCCACCACACACTCTTTCAGCCGTGTCCCCCCTTCTTCTGTTCTAGTCCAATTAACTCTGGGGCCTGAACTTTCCTCCCCATTCCCTGACCCATGACTGACATCATGGCATAGAGCGCTGGCCTGTAGCTGCATGCCAGCAACCACCCGCCTGGAAGCCATACCTTGATTGATTGCCAACGTCTCTGAATGATAGTTCTTCACGTTGGCGTTCTTCACCATGTACTCTGCAATGGGCAGCCGAGCGGTCTGCAAGGAGTGCTCCTGGGCCTGCTGCAAGGTCACTTTCTGTAAGTCAGAGTCCGAGATTATGCACGCCCCCTGGCCTTCTTCAGTCTGATGACCTTGTAACACGCACGTTGCCCTTCGCTTAGGAGGGGCTAGGTGTGTGGGAGACAGACCCACACCCTCCATGGCTGGGTAAAGCCCATTAAGACAGGCTTGCGCTGTCCCTGCTACATCCCTCCATTCCCCATGGAAACTGCCACCCCAGAACAGACCGGGGCGCCAGCTGTCTGCAGCAGGCAGTTCTGGAACAACGTGCCCCCCGGGGGGTGGGGGGGGGAGGGAGGGGAGTTCCTTCCAAGCCCCCAAGGGGCAGAGCTTAGCTCATCCCTGAGGCATGAACACTGATCTCCCTCCCAGAAGCTTGCGAGGGGAGCCGCCAGCCACACTTAGTAACAAGCAATGGGCAGGCCGCTGCCCAGAAGGCCATTCGGGACAATCTCCTGCCAGTTCCCAGCCCGTTTCTACCCTCCCTCCCGCACCTGGCGGAAGGTGAATGAGTGGAAACAGATGGACACTGGAATCCAGACTTCTCTGATCACTATCCAGCTGAGGCTAGACCTGGGTTTGGCGTGGGGGACAAGTTCTGTTGCCTTGTTTGTGGCGCCTAGTGGGAACGGATTGAGTGGCTCTCGGTTTGGCTCCTTCCTCTCAGGGAAATCCCCTCAGTCACTTCATTCCCTCCCTGAGCGCCTGCCGTGAGAGGGCTGGAGCAGGGTCCCAACCTGCCACCCCTCCTGCTCAAGACCTGTACGAAGCCACGAGCACAGATCGAGTCAGTCCGAGCAACCACGTGCTTGGGGGATTCAGCTCTGCCTTCAGAGGGAGAAGGACCTGGCTGCAAGGGGGACCTAAGGACCTAGTTTGGAGCAGGGCTGGGGAAAGGTCAGGGGAGCAGGGAGGTTCCAGGCTGGCAAGCCCCAGGCTGCAGGGCCTGGCATAGGGCTGGGGTTCAGAGGCCCTATGCCAGGCCCTGCAGCCTGGGGCTTGCCAGCCTGGAGCCTCCCTGCTCCCCTGAGTGGAGCATGGCCCAGCTCCGGCTACTTCCCCCAATCAGCCCAGCGGCTGTTTTCTCCTGCCACAGCCCTTTCCTAGGGCTGTTTCAACCCTGTCAGGGCTGGAGCAGGTAACCACCCCGCTACAGGGCCTCACTGATGATCTTTAAATTGTGACTTGTCCGGCCTTGCTTATTCAAGAGCTTGCCCATCGCCTACACCCCGCACATCTCTCACCCAGACCCTGGCCCAGGAGTGCCCCTCAGGTGGGAGGCGCATGCTGTCAGAACCTGGGTTTAGCACCCCCAGGACAGTGGCAATGCTTTCCCCACCGAGCGTCCTCTGCCTATGGACTCCACGCCCCTTGGAAGGCGCCACATCTAACCATCTCCAGGGCACAAGGTGAGACATTTATTCGGGTTTGGCGCCAGATGCTATGGAACTTACAGCATCACACGCTCGAAACACTTTGATTCACACTGCGAGCCGACGGCTTTCTAAAACACTGACTTATAGAATCATAGAATATCAGGGTTGGAAGGGACCTTAGTAGGTCATCTAGTCCAACCCCCTGCTCAAAGCAGGACCAATCCCCAATTTTTGCCCCAGATCCCCAAATGGCCCCCTCAAGGATTGAACTCACAACCCTGGGTTTAGCAGGCCAATACTCAAACCACTGAGCTATCCCTCCCCCCATCTGCCCTCTGGTGATCTGCGTCACCCAAGGTGTCCGACGGTGGGACATGTATGGCCCCAAACCTACGGAGGGATGGAGCCGTTCCCCACTGGGACTCTTTGTGGTGCAGGGGTCCGTGCTAGCACATCCGACTCAGGAGGGGGCCTTAGGGATTAGGAGAGATGGCAGGGCTGGAAGTCACCAAACTTACATTCACGATAGAGTTTTGTGACCATACATTAGGAATAGTTTGCAATAACCTGATCACACTGCTAGTGAAGAGGAGAAAACTGCACGCCTGCCGGCATCATTTCCTGCCGGGGGCTCCCCTAGTGCTGGCTGAAGGTGCCAGGGGATTTTGTAAGTGTTTGGTGCCGCTTCCACCGAGCACTCACCTTCTGAATGCTTTCATCCACCAGCCCGCCGAGGACATACACGCTGTGGGGGTCAATGTCCTGCAGAGCTGGAAAGGAAACAGAGCACTAGTTAGACCGAACACCAGGCCGGTTAGCAGTAGCAGATCTACTGCAGAGGAGGGGTTGGCTCAAACTGTTCTCTCTGCACAAGCTGGGCCCCAGGTGCTCCAGGAAGCTGGGGTTGTGGAGTGTGCTGTAGAAGCCACCCCGTGCCCCAGAATTGTGCTCCATACCCTAAGCTTGTATTGGAGGACGGGGTCTAACCCTAATGGTTACAAAGGAAATCGTCAAAACATGAACATCTGCCTGAGTCTGCAGAGAGCCTGAAACAACCCCTCAGAGGTGGGCTGAAAACAGAGAAATCTGAAGATGGCAATGGCAACATTTGTTAACTCTTTCACTGCTGATCACTTTGATATGCAGCTTAGGTGCTAAACCTCACAATCCCAGAGAGCCAGGCCTCGCCACATGCCAACTGCATCTACCAAAGCTTCCCCCGCCCACCCCTCAACAGCTTCCATAGACCCGATACACATTTCTACTACGAAATTCTGCATCAGACTGTAAGTTAAAAATAGAGGAGCAGCATACAGTACATTCAATAGCAAGCCACAACGGGGATGCTGCAGTGACTGTTTTATTTTCAGGTTTAATTCAGTAAAACCCTCTCTTTTAAGATAGATCTGAAACAGCCACCGAATTTCCAGCCTGCTGCCCTGGAGTCCTGCAAAGTGCAGGGTTCTAACCACACAGCACATGGGTCAAGACATTCAACGGTATTTAAATGCCTAACTCCCACTGATGTTAATGGGAGTTAGGCATCTAAATATCTTCAAGGATCTGGGGCTAAACCTTCATTCATTTCTGGGACATCTTGAGCATTGATGAGTGTAGACCAGATCCTGCTGGAGATCCCAGCTGCACCAGTTAGGAAGTGATCTGTCTGAATTAGTTTTAAACACCGTTTAAGAAAAGCTTTCAAACCAATCTTGGGTCAACTGTTTTTTTAAAATAAATTCTAGATTTTAACAACATGAGTTCTCTCCCACCACAGCTCCCCAAAACAAGCAAAGGACTCACCATTCTCCGAGTCAGGAGTGAGGTAGACAATTGTCTCTAAAGGAAATAGGTCAAGGTAACTTTCTGGAGTGATATCCATCTGAAAAATGCAAAGGGAGAACACGCATGTGAAGTAGACAAGAAGTGTCTTCCGCTAGAGTCCCTCTGCCGGGGTGGAATACCCTTCTCAGACACGAAGCATATCAGATTTGCTAAGGCCTCTGGGTCATTCAGACCCACAAGGGTAAGATGTTTTTCAGAAGAAACGAACACACATTCCATATCTATAAATACCACTGGTAATTTTCAAGTTTTGTTAAATTCTTTCCTGAGCAAAATTAGCCGACGTATTGAGGGAAAGAGGAGATTAGCAATAATCCTAACGAACTAACTTCACTGCCTCTGTTGAATAATCGTCCATGATTAGTTCTCACAAAGTCATGCATTTTCCCCCTTTAACTGCCCAGCTCGTGAAGTTTATTGGAGGGAATAGAGCTCAACAGTACCCAGGGGTCAGGTCTCCCTGGTGCCAGGCGCTGTACAACGCACAAGACAAAAAGATGGGCCCTGCCCCAAAGAGCTTAGTGGGCTTGATTCATTCCTCGGTTGCTCCGGCTTTTTCCCATGGAGACGCTGGCTAGGGGATCTGAGTTTTATTCCCACAGACCGGCTGTGTAACCACTTGTAGGGCAAGCCATGTAGGCCAAAATTTCTCACCAACTGCTCCTCTGCAATTCCACCGATGAAAACGGAGTTCCCCAGGTGCCACTATCTGAAGAGGGGGTTACACAGGTTTAGCTAAGGTCATAGTTTGGCCTACAAAGCCTTAACTACGGCTGACCAGGGGCGCGGAGGAAAGAACCCAGCTCGACTCTGCCATTCTAGGCTGAGGTTGCAGGGCTGGCTCTTAGGAAAAGCATCTTTTTATCTGTGAACGGGACACGTCGGATGTGAAGTCCAAGATCCAACCACCATGGAACATCCCTCCTCCCGCAGGCCATATTCCAAGTATAACCACACGTGAAGCCAAACCTCAATTAGCAATGAAAACGGAACATGTGAATTGACAGAGTGAGTTAGACCCAGGGTCCAATCTCACCCAGAATCTTGTCTCTACCAGTCGCCAGCACCGGATGCATCAAAGGAAGGTGCAAATACCACACATCTGCCCCAAAAATAGTATCCCTCCACTGTAGCAGGGGCTGTCTTTTTGTTCTGTGTTCACACAGCACCAAGCCCAATGGGGCCCTGGGTCATGGCTGGGGCTGCTAGGCACTTCGGCAATGCAAATAATTAATAATAATAATTCCCATTTCATCTGCAGCAGCTCTACACTCAATGTATGATCCCACGGAGTGTAATTCACTCTTGTTTCATTGGCTTTGAATAAGACACTGGTCTCAAAATTCAAACTAAGATACATAGCCGCTGTGTTCATACGAGGAGCATCCAAAAGGGTACAATGAAGAAGGGAAAGATTCTAGCTTGTTAGAAAGATTCTAGTTTGAAAGATTCACCTCTGTTAGTCTATCAGGTGCCACAGGACCCTTTGTCGATTCTAGCTTGTGTTACTGCGTTTTAAAAACAGTCTTTTCGATTATATTGATATGAGTCACGGGAGCAACATGTTTTGCTGTGTACAAGAGGGCAGTAGCCACTGTCTTGTAGAAGTCACTCACGACAGTTACTTTTACGATACTTACGAGGTAACTGGAAAACCCATCATTCATTCGGAAGCACTCTTCGGAAATAGGACTGCCTGCCACAAATCCAGTAAGGCAAATCCAAAACGGCTTTCCAGCTTTCTTGTTGGAACCATACAGCCTCCTTATCTGAGCAGCAAGGCGACTTATTTCCTTCCAAGAGATAACAAACATCTTCACACAACTGGCCCGGATGGGTATGGGCTCAGAACTAAGGGCACCACTTCCTCCCCCGTCGAGCCCAGCTTGGAGATCCCCCATCACAGCACGGGTCCGGACCAGCCAGAGGTGAAAGTAAGCCAGTCCGCCCCAGTATGGCATACTGGCAAGAGCTGGTGCACCGTACTCAGGAGGACCGGCTTTCCCAGGTGGCAATTTAAAGGGCCTGGGCCTCCCAGCAGCGGCTGGAGCCCCCGGGCTCTTTAAATTGCTGCCAGAACCCCACTGCCAGAGCCCTAGGGAAGCGGCGGCTGGGCTCTGGCCGTGATTTAAAGGGCCCGGGGCGGTAGCGGTGGAGAAGCCCCAGGCCCTTTAAATAGTTGCCGGAGCCCGCCACTGCTTCCCTAGGGCTCTGGCAGCAGGGCTCCAGGAACGGGGCTCTGGCTGCCGCTACCACCCCGAGCCCTTTAAATCGTCCCCGGAGCCTGCCGAAGCCCTGGGGTAGCGGCGGCGGGGCTCCAGCGGCAGCAGGGCTTGGGGGAGATTTAAAGGGCACAGGGCCCTTTAAATCGCCACCCAAAACGCTGACTGCTGAAGCTCCCCTGGCGGGGGGGGGCGGGGGGGGAGAAGGGGGAGGGCGGGAGGAGAAGGCACTTACCAGTACAGGGCAGGCTGGGGCAGGCTCTGACCTCATGCCCCGCCCCTTCCGCCCGAGGCCCCACCCCTTCTGGGGGCCAGAGCCTGCCCCAACCCAGCCCCGTACCGGTAAATCAGTAGAACTCCTTTCACCCCTGGGCCCAGCCCAGCTCAGCGTGCAGAAGCTGAGGAGGTGGCCGAGCGCCTACGTTACACAGATGGCCTAGCAGGTGTTTTAAAGGCCATTCACGAGAGACAGTGGAGATTTAGGCTGGGCGGAGAGAGTGGGGTAACTGAGGCTCTGTTCTGCCCTTGGCCTTTGGGTTCCCATCCTGTGCGCTGCGTTTCGGAGAGACAGCGTGCCAAGGGCAGGGGCACACTGCATGGGTACAAAGCAGGCCGAGGACAGAAGGGCCAGTCAGATACTCCCAGCTATCAGAGCAAGCTCTCTGGGGAAGCAGAGCTCTATGCCTAGTGGTTGGGGGCTGGGATTTTCCCCACGTAAAAGCCTTTGTTTTTTACGGTAGCCTCCGACACTCCAGCTCTGGGATAACCCTGCTCGCTGAGAGATCAGAGAATCTCAGGGTTGGAAGGGACCGCGGGAGGTCATCTAGTCCAACCCCCTGCTCAAAGCAGGACCAACCCCAACTAAATCATCCCAGCCAGAGCTTTGTCAAGCCTGACCTTAAAAACCTCTAAGGAAAGAGATTCCACCACCTCCCTAGGTAACCCATTCCAGTGCTTCACCACCCTACTAGTGAAAAAGTTTTTCCTAATATCCAACCTAAACCTCCCCCTCTGCAACTTGAGACCATTACTCCTTGTTCTGTCATCTTCTACCACTGAGAACAGTCTAGATCCATCCTCTTTGGAACCCCCTTTCAGGTAGTTGAAAGCAGCTATCAAATCCCCCCTCACTCTTCTCTTCTGCAGGCTAAACAATCCCAGTTCCCTCAGCCTCTCCTCATAAGTCATGTGCTCCAGCCCCCTAATCATTTTGGTTGCCCTCCGCTGGACTCTTCCCAATTTATCCACATCCTTCTTATAGTGTGGGGCCCAAAACTGGACACAGTACTCCAAATGAGGCCTCACCAGTGCCGAATAGAGGGGAATAATCACATCCCTCGATCTGCTGGCAATGCCCCTACTTATACAGCCCAAAATGCCGTTAGCCTTCTTGGCAACAAGGGCACACTGTTGACTCATATTCAGCTTTTCGTCCACTGTAACCCCTAGGTCCTTTTCTGCAGAACTGCTGCCCAGCCAGATATTGTTGGCATTGCTGGACCCCTCCCCGCCGCTCCCATCCCCCATACAATCTAGCTCTGATCTCATTGGTTATTTAAAAGGAAACACCCTGGTTGTGCGGCAAACAAGCTTCAATGGCGGAAACAAAAAAGAATCACCTGTCAAAAATGGATGCATCTAAATGAATCGTTCGTATCAGCCCGGCCCTGATCCCGCAATGGGACCTGTGCAATGGGCCCCACTGGCACGGGTCTCTGCTAAATACCTCCCACCGACCTCAGGGAGATGCCTACGCTGGCAGGCCTCCCTGTAAGATTCCTCCCCAAGAGGCTCATCAGCACTAGGAACAGTTAGCAGTTGCAGAGCATACCTTCTTCGTCATGTGACCGGTCATACTCAGATCTACACACAGCCAAGGCGCTGCTGCTTTGGCCGCCAGAAGCCGCTCCTTGGTGATCGCTTTTAAAACACGTTTGCTGTGCTGGTGAGCAGCACCTGGAACGCCGAGCAGAGAGAGAGAGATGGGAGGGGAAGTGTTGGGGGGAGCGGAAGAGGGGGAATTCAATCACTGAAATAACGCAATAACATTGCCTTAAATCCCAGGCCCCAGCATTCTTGTTGGGGTCCTCAGAGGCGGACTAGCAGAAGAGCTTTTTCCCATTTCCCTGCTTGGGTTCCCCGCCCCCTCACTCCCCCAGTGGCCCCTCCCCGACATCTACGTTGGTGTGGGGGCGGGAGGGTCTCCGTTGGTCACACCCCCTGGTGAGGTATTTGCAGTAGAGAGAGGGACATATTAATGCCGTTGCCCAAGGCCTCTTGAGGAACACTGAATTCTGCTCTCCCGTGGTCCAGGGAGATGAATTCAGCCCGGAAGAGGTGGAGAGAAGGGCTGCTAGGGTGATCAGGGGAATGGAGCGTCGATCTCCCGAGAGGAGGCTCACAGAGCTTGGCCTGCTCCACCGAGGAAAAGGAAGGCGGGGAGGGAATCCGATTGCGCTCTATAAACATACCAGGGAGGGAGAGGAGCTACTGACACTAAAGGACAAGGCTGGCACAAGAGCCAATGGGGATAAACTAGTCAGGAGTAAATTCGGGCTGGAAATGAGAAGAAGGTTTCTAGCCACCAATGGGGCGAGGGTCTGGAACAGCCTCCCAGCAGGAGCTGTAGGGGCAGACAACCTGACGGCTTTCAAAATGGGCCTTGCCAAGTCCATGACCAAGATTATCCAGTGGGGTTGTCTGGGAGAGCAGGGGACTGGACTCTCTGACCCAGAAGGGCCCTTGCAGTCCTGTGCTCCTTGTGTTCTCAGGGCTGAGCCCCGTGCCATGGAAACAGGAAAGACGCTTGGTCTGGCAAGCAGCTGCCTCGCCACGTGATCTCCTCCCACTGACGGCCATGGCAGGAACAGAAAAGGGCAGTGGTGGCTGCGGTTACAGAGAGGACCCAGGGATATGCCACAGCTTTCCTTATCCCCACTGCCGCTCATGTCTGCCCCACACCTCCGAACTACTGTGACACCCCCGCCCCCAAAAAAAGGGGGGCTGTCTCTCCAGGCTGGGAAATGCTGCCTTAAAGAAATGCAAAGGGGGTGGTTTGTTGGTTTCAATACGGACATGCTCTGTCTTAGACCTCAGGGCTTGAACCAGATTTATGTCATTGACTGGTAAATTTTCACACCAATTTCTTGCTGGCATCCACACTAAATGATTGTAAGTTTCAGCTTTTCCATGAGGAGCTGCTGGCCTCAGAGGATTCTTGTTGCAGTAACTGCATGGAAAGAAGCCTCTGACGAGGGGCCACATACAGATTCCTCCCAAGGAGGAATTTCTCAGATGGGAAAGGCATGACGAGGTGTTCCATTCCTAGACACTTGTACCTGAAGATATTACAGGTGTTATCCTGCACTCACTTAAACGTGTGAGTAACTTCACGCAGATACGGATTCCCACGGAAGTACATGGGAACGCAGCAACATGAAGTACCTGCCTGCACAACATTAAGAATGTGTGCACATAAGTCTTTGTAGGCCGTAACTGGCAGGATGTTTCATTTTGACGTTGATCCAACAACTCCAGGTAAAAATTTACGTTTTAATAAAGCACAGGCCTCAAAAATCAAACAGGCTAATGTTATAGCAGCTCGTACAAGATGGGTTTGTAAAAAGGCAATATCATTGTCCAGAGGCGCCGACTTCCCCTCTTTCCTGTGGGTGCTCGACCCTCCCACTGCCCTCGGCCCCGCTCCCACTCCACCCCTTCCATGAAGCCCCGCCCCTTCTCCACCCCCCATTCCAGCCCCTTCCCCAAAGTCCCCACCCCAACTCCACCCCCTATTCCAACTCCTTCCCCAAATCCCCGCCCTGGCCCCGCCTCTTTCCCACCTCCTCCCCTGAACCCGCCACGTTCCTGATCCTCCCTCTCCCTCCCGGAACGTGCTAACGCTGCCAAACAGCTGCTTGGCGGCGGCCAAGCGGGAAGCGCTGGGAGGTAGGCAGAGGAGTGGGGACACAGCACGCTCAGGGGATGGGGAGGAGGCGGTGGGGTGGGGGGAGCTTGGCTGCTGGTGGGTGCAGAGCACCCACTAATTTTTCCCCGTGGGTGCTCCAGCCCCAGAGCACCCATGGAGTCGGCGCCTATGCGTAGATTGCTCACTTTTGTATCATTGGATTTAGTTCTATATTACCAGGGGGTTGGGCTCTTTATGAATGTGCTGACCTCCAGAGGTATTTCTGGACACGGTGTTTGGCAGCTGCTTATTTTGAAGCAGTCTTAAAATGGATTTTCCCCCCATGCGTTAAAAGCCTGATACTCTGTTGTCAATAAGCAGCAGAATCTTGGAGGAGAACTCTCTGCGTCCATGGGCTTGTCTTCGCCGCAGGGTTAACTCAAGTCTCATCCACGCACACACAAATCTGTGAGCGTGGTGGGGCTTTCATTTGCAATGACCAGCAGGACCAGTGGGATAGATAACAGGTCAAGTTAACGCAATCACTCTGTGCAGCTCCAGTGTTATTCTGCAGTGTGGCCGCTTTCACTAGAGCTAGGCTAACTGGAGAGGACTGAACTCAAGTGTGGATGGTTTGACTTAACCCAGCAGTAAAAATAAAACATTGCCCTGGTCTACACTTGAAATTTAGATGACATAGCTACAGCCCTCAGAGGTGTGAAAAATCCACACCCCTGAGCGACAGAGCTCTGCGACCCCACCCCCAGTGTAAATGCAGCTAGGTGTGTCCTTGGGAAGGTCGTGTTCCTACAGTGGTGGAAAAACCTCTTTCATCGGCATATGCTGCATCTACACTACGACACTACAGTGCTGTTGCTATGCCCCATAGTCCCCGTAGTGTAGACAAGACCATAGGCTAAGAATCAAAAGTCATTAAAACACAGAGCCAGATTCACAGGTGCTGTAAGATAGCCACTGTACACCAGCTGAAAACCTAGCCCCATAGTTTTCAGTTTGCTTGTACCTTTATCTTCAGCATGTTTAGCTTTTCTCCTCTCTTTTTCCTGTTTTCTCTTCTTCTTCTTTGCCGTAACTATTTTCTCCCAATGCCTCTGTTTCCTCAAAACATTCCTCTTTTAACACAAAGAGAACAAAAGGATCTGAGAAGCTCATAAAGATGCAAAAGATTTAAAGTGCCGACCTAACCGTTTTTTTCTAAAACCCAGACCGAAGTTTGAGTCCGCTTTCAGAAAAGGACAGCAAGTTTTCGGCTGCAGTTTTGTGCACCCATAGCCCTGAACATGTGCACACAAGTTGAGCAGATCCCTACATACCCAATTTGTGCGCACAAATTTAGTTTTTGCTTGTGCAAAATCGTGGGGGCAAATCGATAGGCCAGACTGAAGCGCCATTAAACGTTTGGGCCTAAACAACAAAATGTAGTGGTGGATTTTTAAAAAATGGTTTTGAAAAGCATTTTTGTCTTTCAAACTACTCCAATAACAGTCAAGGAAACAAAGCCACCAATCAAGTCTATTTCTCTTGATAAGATCCCATTCCAGCTAAACTCACTTGACTTCCAGGCTGCAAGATCAAGCCTCTACAAATATTTTCTTTTTCCAAGATTGCTCCTGAGTGACAGTTCTTGTTTACATCTAGCTCTGTCATGCATTTATCAAAGGAACACTGTCAAAATAAACACCATACAGCTAAAAAACCACCTTCCTTACCTGAGTCACTAATGACTCAGATCATTAAAACAGAGCTTTGAAAGATCCACTATGCTTTCCACCCCCCTCCCATATTTGTGCTATTTCCCCCCTACTTTGTATATGTCTCTCAGCCTGGATGATGCAAACAGACTGGTCAGTTTCTCGGCCAGGGGATCAGTCTCTACAGGATGCGGTTCCCAGTTCCACTAGTGGGGAATGTTTACATGGGTTTGTTAAAGAATATAATTTATAGTTGTAGTCATTACTTTTAATAGATCCAGCATCTACCTCTGACCTTGTGTGTAATGCTGTTAGGCCCTGATCCTGCCACTGGATCTGTACGGGCAGTGCTGTGTGCCCATGCAAACCCCCTGGCTGCAAGGGGCTGCCCATACGGATCCACTGGCAGGATCGGAGCCTTACCTTATACTGTACATACCGAGTACCACTTCTCACTGCCCACAGGCAGGTCCTTTGGGCTGTCACAGCCCGTGTCAATCTGCAGGAGCCGGAAGCTTTCACAGATGCTTTCCCTGTCCCCTCCATCATCCTGCCAGGTGACCTCGCATTCCCATTGTCCATCTGCTCCCTCCACAGGGTCACTCCCCTCTGTGTCATGCTCTGCATGTTTCATCATTGCCCGGTGCTCTGGCACGGTGCGGAGTGGTTGCACTGCATAGAAAGGGAGACTCAGTCTAATGGAGACTCTGCACATTTAATTGAACAGATCAGATTGAGCCTTCCTAGGCGCAACTCACGCCTGCTTGGCTCGCGGCACCCGGCAGTGGGAGGCGGAGAAAATCAAGCAGCATTTCCACTGCTGCCCTCTTCCAGGGCTTCTACTGGGGCAAAGCAGCTTTGGTCTGACCCCCAGGAGCCTGCTAGGGAAGGCTGCAACAGGGTATGGGGCTGCAGCCCATCCAGGCTACACCAGCTCTCAAAGGCTCCTCCAGAAAAGGGGAGGATGTAGGAACCTTCAGCCACCAGGGGACTCCCTGGCCCAGTGTACATAGACCCTGAAGCAAATCTGTCCCCATACACCTTGAAACCCTGCTAGCTGAAAGTGCGGGCAGTGGCATAAGTAGCCATTGAGCGGGGAAGAAAGCAAGAAGAGGTTTTGTACACTTCATGATTAATGAGCCTGCAGGGTTCCCAAGGGACAGAGTCAGATGCAGAGAGGCTGCAACAGGATGGGATTATTAGAATGTAGGTGTGGAAGGAATCAGCCTTCTGGCACTGGAACATTTCTCTTTGGAGAGGAAGTAAGTAAGAAGGGCGGCAGATTGCAGGTACAAATATAACATCCCATAATCCAGAGGGCCAAACTCATGACATACACAACCCTTCTCAGCTACATCTTTATTTTCCACATTTTTATAATAAAGCATAACAAATATTAAAAATAAAGTTCTGACATTTTTTAGCCCAACATTTTTCAAAATTGAACTGACCCTTCTTTGGAAGGGTGACGGTACTTGCTCATTCCCTAGTGCTTAGGTATACCGTATCCCTTTTGGGCAGGACTGTGAAAAAACAAAAGTGAAGACGGCTTAATTGCATTTGTCTCCATTCGGCAAAAGAACTCCAAACACTCCATGCTACAAACTGCACCTGAAAAAGAGCTCAGTGTCGCTCAAAAGATGTTCTTTTTCACCAACAAAAGTTAGTCCAATAAAAGATATTAACTCACTCAACTTGTCTCTCTACTATCCTGGGACCAACACGGCTACAATGCACACTACAAATAGCACACACGCTGTAGGCCAAAAAGAAAAAAAACACGAACCCATATTACTGTTAGGGTGACCAGATGTCCCGATTTTATAGGGACAGTCCCGATTTTTTGGTCTTTTTCTTATATAGGCTCCTATTACCCCCCACCCCCTGTCCCGATTTTTCACACTTGCTGTCTGGTCACCCTAATTACTGTTACCTCATACACCCTCCCCTGTCCCCTTGGTTCAGCCACCTATTGCTATCCTAAAACTAAGCTTTTGAAGGCACGCATTGTCTTGTCTTGTATGTCTATACAGTGCCTAGCGCTGTGATCTGGGTGTGACCTCTACATAATCCCTGCTGAACACAGAGAAGCCCATGACATTCCCAGCACTCCCTTCTCTGGTCAGATTTTGCAGTCTCGGCTAACCTGCTTTAAATCCAGAGTTACACCACCACAGCCAAAGGAGTAAGGGAGCTGCTGGAGATTTACACTGGTGTAGGAAATCAGAATTTGGCCCCCTGACTTTAAAATAAAAATACACATCTGGCCGTCAGCAATTCAGTACTTACAGTAACAGGCTCTCCAGGACCAGCCATGTGGAGGCCGAGACACCAGCATTTCCTACTAGTCTGAATGTTTGCTACTCACCAGCCACGCTTGGTCCCCTAATGACAATGCCCAGCGCTCAGGACACAGTCAGGCTATAACAGCACCTGCACCTTTAAGAGGCTTGCCCAGAATCCTCCCTTCCCAGCCAGGAGCAGGCCAAACCCCAGGCACCAAACTTCCCACGTGATGGTTAGACACAGTCATGTGGCGCACCCTCAAGGTCACGTCCTCTGCTGAGCCAACTGCATTCTGGGAGTTGTAGTCCTAATACTCTGAATAGCTAAGAAAACGAGCACCTTGGACATCTAACTGCTATTTTTAAGCCATGTGAAAGAAGACAGAAAAAGCTGCTCTTGCTCCTCTCTGGCTTCTTCTTTAACATGAAAAAAAAAACCTTTCACCCCTTTATTAATGTTCTAAATCTTCTTTTCCTTTGGGGAATTTGGAATCAGAGGGTTTTTCCTTTATTCCTTTATTTCCATAGTTCATATTTCTCAGTATCTATACTTAGTTCAGGTTGTCTGACACTTCCCACTGTAAGCCCCTGTTCTCAGTTGCCTATAACTTTGCCAAACTTTAAATGTTTGTGCTGAAATCTTCCATGCCAGGTGTCTGCTCATGCTAGATTTTTTGGAAAGTTTCAGCTAAAGTGGTTCGGTTGTTTCCATTAATGAGATTAAATACATTGTTTAGCCCATATTAAAATAATTCTTACGGTTGTTTCTCGGAGAAGCTCTAGTGCATCCATGTTTTGGAGCAAGGACTTGAAATCTAGCAGGGCAATTTTGCCCTAGTGTGAGGGAGTTGCCATTTGTTGTCACTATGAAAATCCACTCAAATTTGGCCAAATTATAAGCTTCTGAAAAATTGCAGTTCACACATGCTCAGTATAGACTTGAGTTTGGCAGCCAAATTGTCCCAAGATTCCATTTGGACTGAACATGCTCCATCCCCACAAAATTCCCACCTGTGACCAGACCATGTGCCACCCAGACAGAGCAAGTGAGCACGTTCCAGCCTGGGCCTGCAAGGGGCTGAGCAGGACTTTTCCTGAAACTATATGGGCAAAACTTAATTCTGGCATTTCCTAACTTTTGAGCATTTGACTTTATAACCCTAGTATTCTTTTAACATAGAGTGTCTTTTAAATGTCACTATTTCATCTTTGTATTGTGGTGGTTCATAGAGGCTTAAACTGAGATCAGGACCATGTTGCACTAGATAATTACACAAACACATCGTAAGACTGTCCATGCCACTGAAGAGCCTACAGACTAAGGGGACAAAACAAAAGCAGCATATTATCCCCATTTTACAGATGGGGAAACTGAGGCACTGAGCAAATAAGTGCTTGTTTACACGAACAACTAGACTACAGCAGCTAACTGTCCATGTGCACGCTGCTGACACACGTTAAGAACTCTGTTTGAGTGCTTTGAGCTAGACCTCTTTCAAAGAGGAACATATGTTTTAAGTGAATATGTGTTGTTATCCTCACAGCAGGGAAATATACTCATTTTACAGCAAGCAAGCTGAAGGCAGACAGCGGTTAAGTGACAAGGCAGTAAGGCTCTCCACAGGTGCAGCTGACTGACCCCACCAAGTCCCACTCTGTAACAGGAATGCTTTTCATGCAAGCTCAGAAGAACAGTTGACAGTCTGCAGTGTAGGAGCCACATAGCAACTCCAAGCACAGGCCTAGAGAGACCTGAGATGACAGGTGGCTACTGTCCTGATTTTGCTAAACAGTTTAGAATGTTGCCCCTACCTAATAATAGATCTCACAACAATAATTAGATTGATTCAGCTGTAATGGGGTGAAATATGCATGCATACAGGTCAGCATAGCTGTCTTTAGAGTCCTGACACATCATGTCATGAAGTCATACAGGTTCCTCCTCATTCTTGTCATAAATCAATTGTTTTCTGTGTGTTTTGTCACAGATTAGTCCCAGGGGGAGGATTCCTTCCTCTGAAATGTTGCTAAGGTAGCTCTGCGAATCCTCATCAGCATTCTTTGATGAGTGAACTGCAGGTCGACTCAGCAAGCAAACGGGGAAAAATACAGAGAAATGGTAAACTAAAAAGCAGAAGCAGACATCATGAAGCGGTGAAATGGCAGTTACTGGTATTGCTGGCTCCTTGGAGGATTTGGGCCCAAGTCACCATGTTACATAAAAACTTTGCCTGGAACCCCCAAATTAATGATATGCCTGCCTTTTCTGTAAATTTGAACAGCAGCTCTGGAGAGGACAGGCAAGTATTGATCTAGCTGGCCACACGGAACTACTCCTTCTGTTTAATTAATGTATTTGACTAAGATAAAAGCCTACAGGTCACAGCACATTTTCTTTGATGTCCATAACAGAAGCAAAACAGTCGTTGCCCATTAACTGCATGGCACACATTATAACAATCCAATACACAATGTCTAGCCCATACATCATTAGAAACTCCTTAGTGTAAACTTTTCTACCCACAACTCACTCCTCTTCACAAACTCACATCAAACAGGGTTATCTCAAAGGATGTATTTGGATTTGTAGGACATGTTGCCAGCAATGGATTTAACTGGATTAGCACACAGTATAAACAGATGTTATCCTGGGTGTTTTCTCTCCAAAGGCTTGGAAATTATGCATCCAAAATTGTCTGTGTCAGGGTAAAGAAGTGATCATCAGGATTTCTTGAGATTCTTTAAAATGCTCCTGGGAAACTCATCCAAAATATTTGCTGGGCTTGGCTTCTCAATCTGACACGCGAGTGCGTGGGCTAATTCTGGGGTTCTGAAACAGCGGGGGGAGAGAGTGGTCACAAATAGGCACTGGGGGGTTCCAATCACTCTGCCTTTCCCTGGTGCTAAATGGATATGACCAGGATAGGACTGACCATGAGACTGGAGGCAGGAACTCTTGCGTTCTAATCATGATCGGTTAGTGAGTCACTGCACGGCCTTGGGAAAGTCACTGAGCCACTAAACCATCTTATTATTTTACTTAGAATAAAGCGATCTCTTCTGAAGGCCCTCAGAGAGTTAGTGAGATTTCAGCTGTGCTCTGGGGCCTCTTTGGCCTCATGGTTTCTGAGCCCTGGGTGCTGACTCCAGTCACATTCTCAACGAGCAGGGCTAGAAACTGAGCAGTTTGAAATGAAAGCTGAATTTTCCCCTCATCCCAAGACTCCAGGAGCTGATCCACTTCAGGCTGATTGTGGTTTCTGGCGTTCTGGGCTTTAGAGGGGGACAGAGGGGAGATTCCCTAGGCCCTGGCTGCCCCTAGACTCTCCTGCTATCCCACTATCTTGGCAACCTTCAGGAAAGAGGCCGTGATAAGTGTTTGTAATATTTTGTTCTCTTGTTTAGTCTCGCAAAAAGAAGGCCAAGGGGGATATAATGCTCTCTAAATATGGGGGGAGGGACAGTAGCGCAGCCAGGTCTGGAGCGCAGGGGGAGCGGCGCTAAAAAAGGCGCCTCCCCCTGTACTCACCCGGCGGCACTCTGGGACTTCGGCGGCTCACTCCGGGTCTTTAGTGGTACCCCGCGCCAAAATGCCGCCGAAGACCCGGAGCGCCGCCGGGTGAGTGCAAGAAGCGGCGCTTAAAAAGAAGCGGCGCCTTTTTTTAGTGCTGCTAAAAAAAGACGCCACTTCCGCCACTTCTGCTCAGGGGGGAGCAGCCGCTCCCCCTGCTCCCCCCTGGCTACGCTACTGGGGAGGGAGGAGGAGTAAATACCAATGAGGATGAAGAGCTATTGAAGCTAAAGGACAAGGCTGACACAAGAACAAATAAACTGGCCATGAACAAATTCAGGCTGGAAATTAAAAGGTTTTCTAACCATCAGAGGAGTGAGATTCTAGAACAGCCTCCCAATAGGAGCTGACGGAGCAAATGACTTAATTAGTTTTAAGAGACAGTTGGACAAATTTGAGTGAGATTATATGCCATGTTTGCTCATGATGATGTAGGGCAGGACTTAAAAGCCCTGGGGCTCACTGTGAGTTTACATCTTACGTTCCTAAAGTTCATGCTTCCGGGTTTCAGCCAGCCACTGGCAGGGGTCAGGAAGGAATCCCCCTGTGTATTCTGGGAGCGTTTATAGGCTTACTTTGAAGCATCAGGGATGGCCACGGCTGAAGATGGGATATTGGACAGGGAGGGCCAGGGCTCTGAGGTGGCACTGAGTATTCTCTCTCTTAGGTATTGGCTGGCTGGTTCTTGCTCACATGCTCAGGGTCTAATTGACCACCATTTTCACTCAGGTCAGACTGACAGTGCCGGGATGGGGTGGGGAGGGGGCGGAGGGGGGTTATCTTCCTCTGCCGCTGTGGGTGTGGGTGACTGGCAGAATTATCTGGGTCTATCTCATGTAATCATTTCCCTGCCATTGCAGGGGCCTTGGGCACTGGTGCACCTCGCTCCCTCCTGTTCTCTGTCTGTGACACCTAAGAGTCTAGCCCCCTGGGGGGTCTCACTGACTGGTCTTGTTTAGGTTGTTGGACTAGTGTGTGGTGCTGGGTGGTGTTAGTGGCCTGTGATATATGGGGGGAGGGATCAGATGAGATGATCTAGTGATCCCTTCTGGCTTTAAACTCCATCCATGAGATTAAAGCACCGATTCATTCACCCTGCGGGGCAGGGCCGTTTACCAGTCACTTATGTCTTCTCCAGAGATTCCAAGGTGCTTGGTGATCCTGATTCCTGCCACCCACCCTTGGCCCAGCAACTAGCCACTCGCCTTGTGGCTCCAGCCAGGAAAAGCATGACAAGAAGAGACCCTTGTTCAGCTGCCATCTGTGCGCCAGCTCCTTGGGCTGGGCAGACTGGGGTGACCAGATGTCCCGATTTTATAGGGACAGTCCCGATTTTGGGGTCTTTTTCTTTTATAGGCTCCTATTACCCCCCACCCCGTCCCAATTTTTCACATTTGCTGGCTGGTCACCCTAGGGCAGACTGGGGGACTCTTCCTGGCTCTGGGTGACGGCAGGCAAGTCTCCGTGCCTCAGTTTCCCCCTCTGTGACGCGCGGAGGAAGACACTGGCCCCCTTTGCAGAGCTCTGGGAGCTCTGTGGGGCCCGGCCATGAGAACCAGGCATCGCGTTGGAGGAGCTGAGCCCCCGCTACTGCCCTGGGTCCCCAGGCCGGGCTGCTGCTGGGTCCCTGCGCCCGGGGTGACGCTCAGCTTTCCCGCGGGCCGTCGGGACTCCGCCGCGGGTGACCCCAGCGGGCAGCGGGCCCGCCCCTCTCCGGGCGGGGCGGGCCGGGCCGGGCCCCGCAGCCGTGCGCCGCCGCCTGCAGCCTGGGCACTTCCCGCCGGCCAGCGCCATGAAGGGGCCGCTCCTGCGCCTGCTGCGGCCGCGCCGCGCCCCGGTGAGTGAGTGCGGCCCGGGGCACCCGCCGTGCCGGGCCGAGGGGCGGGGAGCCGGGCCCTGGAGCCCGCGGCGCGGGGCCGAGTCCTTGTCCCGGGGCCGGCCCGCCCGAACCCCGCGCTCCTCGGGGAAAGCGCAGAGGGTCAGACCCCCACCCCCGGCTGCCAGATCCCCTCCGCCCCGCGGGTCCAGATCCCCCCCCGCTGCCAGATCCCCTCCGCCCTGCGGGGACAGATCCCCCCCCGCTGCCAGATCCCCTCCGCGGCCAGATCCCCCCCCGCTGCCAGATCCCCTCCGCGGCCAGATCCCCCCCCGCTGCCAGATCCCCTCCGCGGCCAGATCCCCCCCCCCGCTGCCAGATCCCCCCCGCCCTGCGGGGCCAGATCCCCCCCCCGGCTGCCAGATCCCCCCCCCCAGCTGCCAGATCCCCTCCGCCCTGCGGGTCCAGATCCCCCCCCGCTGCCAGATCCCCTCCGCCCTGCGGGGACAGATCCCCCCCCGCTGCCAGATCCCCTCCGCGGCCAGATCCCCCCCCGCTGCCAGATCCCCTCCGCGGCCAGATCCCCCCCCCCCCGCTGCCAGATCCCCTCCGCCCTGCGGGGCCAGACCCTCCTCCCCCCCGCTGCCAGATCCCCTCCGCCCTGCGGGGCCAGACCCCCCGCCCCCCTCCCCGCTGCCAGATCCCCTCCGCCCTGCGGGGCCAGATCCCCCCCCCCGCTGCCAGATCCCCTCCGCCCTGCGGGGCCAGATCCCCCCCCCGCTGCCAGATCCCCTCCGCCCTGCAGGGCCAGATCCCCCCCCCGCTGCCAGATCCCCTCCGCCCTGCGGGGCCAGATCCCCCCCCCGCTGCCAGATCCCCTCCGCCCTGCGGGGCCAGATCTCCCCCCCCCCGCTGCCAGATCCCCTCCGCCCCGCGGGGCCAGATCCCCCCCCGCTGCCAGATCCCCTCCGCCCCGCGGGGCCAGATCCCCCCCCGCTGCCAGATCCCCTCCGCCCTGCGGGGACAGATCCCCCCCCCGCTGCCAGATCCCCTCCGCGGCCAGATCCCCCCCCCGCTGCCAGATCCCCTCCGCGGCCAGATCCCGCCCCCCCGCTGCCAGATCCCCTCCGCCCTGCGGGGCCAGACCCTCCTCCCCCCCGCTGCTAGATCCCCTCCGCCCTGCGGGGCCAGATCCCCCCCCGCTGCCAGATCCCCTCCGCGGCCAGATCCCCCCCCCGCTGCCAGATCCCCTCCGTGGCCAGATCCCCCCCCCGCTGCCAGATCCCCTCCGCCCTGCGGGGCCTGATCCCCCCTCCCCCACTGCCAGATCCCCTCCGCCCTGCGGGGCCAGATCCCCCCTCCCCCGCTGCCAGATCCCCTCCGCCCTGCGGGGCCAGACCCTCCTCCCCCCCGGCTGCCAGACCCCCTCCGCCCTGCGGAGCCAACCCCCCCCCCCCCCTCCCGGCTGCCAGATCCCCTCCACCCTGCTGGGCCAGATCCCCTCCTCCTCCCCGCTGCCAGATCCCCTCCTCCTCCCCGCTGCCAGATCCCCTCCGCCCTGCGGGGCCAGACCCCCCGCCCCCGCCCCCTGTTGCCAGATCCCCTCCGCCCTGCGGGGCCAGATCCCCCCCCCCCCCGCTGCCAGATCCCCTCCGTGGCCAGATCCCCCCCCCCCGCTGCCAGATCCCCTCCGCCCTGCGGGGCCAGACCCTCCTCCCCCCTGCTGCCAGATCCCCTCCGCCCTGTGGAGCCAGACCCTCCTCCCCCCCCGGGTGCCAGATCCCCTTCGCCCTGCAGGGCCAGACCCCCCCCCCACCAGATCCCCTCCATCCTGCGGGGCCAGACCCTCCTCCCCACTGCTGCCAGATCCCCTCCACCCTGCGGGGCCAGACCCCCCCCCTCCCCCCGCTGCCAGATCCCCTCCACCCTGCGGGGCCAGACCCCCCCCTCCCCGTTGCCAGATCCCCTCCGCCCTGCGGGGCCAGACCCTCCTCCCCCCCGCTGCCAGATCCCCTCCGCCCTGCGGGGCCAGACCCTCCTCCCCCCCGCTGCCAGATCCCGTCCACCCTGCGGAGCCAGACCCGCCTCCCTGCTGCCAGACCACCCCCCGTCTCCTGCCAGATCCCCTCCGCCCTGTGGGGCCAGACCCCACCCCCCGGCTGCCAGATCCCCTCCGCCCTGCGGAGCCAGACCCATGCCCCCCCCCCCGTCTCCTGCCAGATCCCCTCCGCCCTGAGGGGCCAGACCCCCCCCCCCGCCTCCTGCTGCCAGACCCCTCCCCCTTCCTGCTGCCAGATCCCCTCTGCCCTGCGGAGTCAGACTCACCCTCCCCCCTCCTGCCAGATCCACCCCTTCTTGCTGCCAGATCCCCTCTGCAGTGCACTGCAGGGCCCGGCCTGCAGCTTAGGCAGAAGACACAGTCATGGGGGCATTTGGCTATTGCTTGAAACCCAGCTCCGTATCAACACAGGTCTTGTTTTGCAACAAACATGTTTCCCCATGCTACTCGGGGCTGCCCTATTCATCCAGCCTTGAGCAGCTGGCCCGACACTGGTCAGGACTGGCCTACGCTGCCGTGAGTACAGGGGACAGGACTAGACGGCCTGTCGAGGTCCCTTCCAGTCCTGCGAGTCTATCGGGGCCTCAGACTTTGCAGGCGCTCTGGGCCTTTGGTTAGCAGTCTGCAGTTCCCTGAGAGCCTACTTCTCCCTGCTCAGAGTTGTGACGTCTACAGCTGTGTTTCAGGATATCTTCTTCGCTGTGGGACTCAAATCAACCGCTCTTGCAATCTGCGTCTGGGAGTGGGAATCTTTCCCCAGCTGCCAGTCAGACATCGCTGAGGGTACAAGCAAGACCCTAGCCCTGTCTGTCCCGCTGTTTGCTGGAATGGCTGCTTTGCTGTGTTTCTGTAACGTCACTTCTTTGCAAGGCAGGGCTGGGCTATTGCTAGGCTAGTCCCCATCCTTCGACCTGGCCAGCACAGATGGCTCTACCAGGAGTTCAGCCTCCTGCTGGCCTAGCCCTCAGGCTCGCTGGAGCACCGGGCCAAGGCACAGCGTGCAGGAAAGGTCTCTCGCAGTCAGTGCCGGGCTAATCGCATGCATGGTGGGCTCCATGCCACGGCACCAGTGGATTTCATTCAGTCGGTAGGAAAAACTGCTAAAGCCACGTAGTGTACTTAATAGCCATTGTAAGTGTGTTGATTAGGGCATGACACAAAATGCCACTTTTGAGGCCTCTGTGTGGGGTCCCCAAATTCTGGACCCCTCCAACAATTAGTGCCCCCCCAATACAGCTTCCCACCCCTCCAGTGACTCCAGTAACCCCCTCCCCTCCAGGGACTTCCGCAGCAGAGGGGTGAGGAAGGTGGGAGCAGCTGATAGTGTTCACCAGAGGGCAATGGGAAGGAGAGAACAGAAAGAGCCCATCAACTTTGTGCCAGGCCTGATCCCTCCTTTGCCCTCCCTACTTGAAAACTCATGTTAGCTACTGCGCAGCTTCCCCCCGCCCCCCCAAGCCTCTCCCTGCTCCTGCAGGACAGGAGCAGGGGGCTCACAGCTGCTGGCTGGCAGACACTGCCTGAGACTGATATTAGCATGTTGTCCAACACAATGAGAAATTTAGATTTTAAAAGGACTTTGTTCAATGTATCTTTATTTTCCATTCAGTTTTTTCCCCATTCCAATATGGCAGGGTTATTACAGTAACGCCTCACTCAACGCTGTAGTTATGTTCCTGAAAATTGCTACTTTAAGCGAAACGATGTTAAGCGAATCCAATTTCCCCATAAGAATTAATGTAAATGGGAGGGTTCACACTGCCACTTGCGTCAGCAAAACTTTTGTCTTTCGCGGGGGAGGGCTTTTTTAAGTACCCGTGAAAGACAAAAGTTTTGTCAACAACTTCGCAGTGTAGACAAGCTCGTTGTAAGAGCAGTGAAAGTGTTAAGAGCAGCTTAGAATGCCTTTTGCTTTTATTTCATTTGACCAAATCTAACTTACGATGTTTTGACTTATAATCACTTAAAATCTATCTTTATAGTTCATAAATCTGTTTGTTTATTCTACCTGAAGCCGTGCGTTTGGTTTGAAGCGTGTCAGAGGCTCCCCTTGGGATAACAAGCCTGGTACATATCAATTTCTTTGTTAAATGGATTAACTCATGTAAGCTTGCAGCATCCAGCGGGTATAACTGGACACTGCAAGACGGAGGTTCCTAGGGTTGTGTCTGGGGCCGGAGATATTGGCTAGTGTCATCGGTTGCACAATCCAAGGAGCAGCTTACATGCCCGAGGCTGTGCGTGAACAGCCCAGGAGTGGGGGTTCTCACAGCAGAGCAGGGTAAGGCTGGCTCCCAGAGTCAAGGATTGGAGTGACCTAGCAGATCACCGGGCCAGGTAACAACAGGGGAATGTCACATCTCAGTGTAAGTACACTGCCTCTTTAAGTAGATCAGCAAATTGAGACAGCAGCTGCTGCCAGCAAGCTCCCTCCGTCCTGAGCCTTGTTGTGTCCCCCACTGCTCTGTGGAGAAGGGGTACAGGAGTGGGGGGGAAGAAGTGGGAGGAGGGAGATACCCTGACATTACCACCCCTCTTTCCCCCACCCCCAGCACAGCAAGCAGGAAGCTCCCGGGCGCAGCTCCAAGGCAGAGGGCAGGAGCAGCACATGGCAGTGGGGGAAGGGACAGCTGAACTGCCGGCAGTTGGTAGCCTGCTGGGCGGCTGCAACACAGGGAACTTAGGGGAGTGGGGAGCTGCCGGCTCACCTTGGTTCCAAGCCCCCACCAGCTAGCTGCAACGGGCTGCTCTTCCTGTAAGCAGTGGACAAAGCAGGCGGCTGCCACACAACGTTAGAAGGGAGCATTGCGCAACTTTAAACGAGCATGTTCCCCAATTGATCAGCAACGAAACAACGTTAACCGGGACGACGTTAAGTGAGGAGTTCCTGTACATGTTGCAAAATTTTGCTACATTAATTCTTTGTCATCTTGGTTAAAGGAAAACAAACAGATTCCAAAAAGAATTAAAACCTCCCATTGACTATGCCACAATGTTTTTATTACAGTGCTCCAATGGAAATAAAAATCACTCAGATGTTTAAGTGCATGGAATAAAAACAATTTGGATATTTCTAAAGAACAAATCACTTCAGGCAAAGTCAGCTTAGGGAATTTGTTTGAGGCTCTTCATTCAAACAAAGTCGGCAACATATAATCCAGTAAACAACAATACCCAGAAACATTTTTCCTTCAGCAGCACAGTACTAAATGTACGTTTTCTCCATGAAAAGAAAAACAAAGGTATTTGTATACAAAAAAATCAGTGTAATCTTTGGTACCACATGTAAAAGGGCATCTTCTTATTAAGTGCGTCTTCCCCCTTGGCATGTAACAAAAACTTTTCCTTAAGAATGGTTCAAAATTACCCATCTCATGGTGGTTCTGTTGAGCTGGTACTGACAACTGCAGTTGAAAAAGCAATTATGCTGCATTCCTGGCTTGAAGTAGTAATAGCAACCCAGATACATGGTTTCTGCCTTCAGCACCTCCTCTGTTCAAATTGCTGTAGTACCCGTCACTGGTGTCCGAGTTTACAAGACTGGGTCCAATAACTCACAATGGTTAGTTTGGCTTTATTCCATCAGATGACATGTTTGAAGGCAAGTTCAGTTACAGATTTATTTAAGTGATTTAAAAAAACCCAAACCTCTAGGAAATTACACAACTTGTTCAGATAGCAATTCTCTCTCTTCCTTGTTTGCTTTTTCCCCTCACCAGAAGAAGACAAAAATCTGGTGAACAAAGGGCACATTTGTTTTATTAACTGTGATTTCCTTTCACTTAGGACAAGTCAATGATGTTTCTTAGATTTTCATCTCTTCAGGTTTTTGAATTTTCCCTTTAGAATGAGCAGTTAGACCTCTAAATCTTAGTATTTTTATTTCTTCAGGTGTGCTTATTCTGGTTTTGTAATAGATGTGCAACTGGACTTTGTGATAATACTCATGTTTGGTTGACTACAGTATTTGTCTAACAATGATACTACTGCAGATATTGTTAGAACAGTTTCTCTTAGATATTTTGTCATTTACATATACTGCAGTATCTTTTTAAATCACTTTGAAGAATGGTTTCAAATTGCACATCAGGATCTGTCTGCCGGAGATAGCTGTTTTACCATTTCAAGAAATTCAGACAGACTTCTTTCCCTGATTAATAACAATAATTTGCACTGCAGTGTCTAAGTGTCTCGCTCATAGACCAGGACTGCATTGGCCTAGGCGCTGTACAAACAGTGAACAAAGAGATCCCTGGTGCTTACAATCTAAGCAGTCTAATTTCCATTTAAAAATGGTGGTAAGATGACAGCCAGTGCATTTCCACAAGATTGCACAAGTGACTGAGGTCTGGGATGGTAATATGTGAGTTCTAGGCTGCCGGGTATGTGTGGATTATTACACCTTTCTGGAAGAAAGCAGGAGCAGAGTACATGATGTTCAGTGATAGGAGTCGGGGACCTAAATGTTCTATTCCTAGCTCTGCTACTGATTTGCTATCTGACCTTAGCCAAGTTTCCTTCAACCCCGTGCTTCAGTTTCCCCATCTGTAGAATGGAGATAATGATACTGACCTTCCTGTGTAAAACACTTTCAGATGTACAGATGAAGAGTGCCACGTAACAGCTAAGCATATTAGGTGCTGCTCCCAAAAGCATAGCTGTAGCATTGTGCTAATCCGCTGACAGCAGACTTTTGAAGTAAGGGATGTGATCCAGTTAACTAAACCCATGCGAATGGGGGAGGAATTGCTCAGGTTTCAACAATTGATTGTACTTTGGATGGTGGTGCCGCTGTACAGTACTTAGAATTGGGATGGATTTTGTTCAAAAACTGAATCCAGGAGTCCCTAGTATCATTTGGGAGGGATAGCTCAGTGGTTTGAGCATTGGCCTGCTAAACCCAGGGTTGTGAGTTTAATCCTTGAGGGGGCTATTTAGGGATCTGGGAGAAAAGTTGGGGATTGGTCCTGCTTTGAGCAGAGGGTTGGACTAGATGACCTCCTAAGGTCCCTTCCAACCCTGATATTCTATGATTCTTTACTGAGGGAGGTGTTTCTAGACAATTCATTGCACAAACATTTATAAAGCAAGCCTCTAGAAATAACACTACTTTTTTCATAGTGTCTGTTAAACGCCCTTACGCTAACTATATCATAGGCATGAGTGGGCACGGTGCTATTGATTTTTGCTGATGTTGATGCACATCTCAGGGACAGGGCATGACCAGTATTTGACCCCAGGACTACTGGCATCCAAAGCTGAGGTACTAACCCAAGGCCACAGAGCCATTCACCAGAGGTTGGTGCATTGATGCCAGTGGCAAATGTAGCCCTTTGTTGATACCATTCATTTTGGTTAATTAATTTGATGTATTTTTTCTTGTAGGGTACTGCAGCGATGGGCTTGTGTTGCGTTAGTTCTGAGAAACAGCGGTGTGACTTTAAGAGGATACCGTGTAGAAGTGGAGAGGGTGAAGATAATACACAAGCATGGTCATTGCAGCATTATTGCAATAGTGCCTGGAGGTCCCCGCTGGGATCAGGGTTCCATTGTGCTGGGAGGTCTCCAAACACATCCTGAGAGACAGTCCTTGCCCTGAGCTTCTTGCAGTTGAGTTAGGTTGGAAGGGGAAACTGAGGCACATAGGCCCTGAAGAGCATGCAGCAGAGTCAGGAATAGAAGCCAGGTCATTTGGCCCAGTGCCCTGCACACTAGACCATGCTGTCTCCCTATGGGTGGTGGTGTAGGTGGTCATGGTGAAATGTGATCTAGCAGTGGCTGTGGTTTACATGAATTCTGAGCCAGTCTCAGAGCAGCTAAGCAGAGAAGGGAGCTAATAACCATCCTGCTGGCTAAACAAGCCTTTCCCCCGCTCTCTCTTTAGCCTCGGCCTCTCCTTGTGTCAGGGAGCCTGTGGGGAAGAGCGCAAACGGCAGCCGTAAGCCCTGCATCCAGTACACAGGCAGGGAGCACCATGAGGCCGCTATCCAATACCCAACAAGAAGGTATTGTTGGGCGCTATCCAATACCCAACAAGAAGGACCTGCCGTACGATATAGTGGAGCTCATGGAAGAAGTAGAGATGAAGGTAAGAAGAGTCTGCTGAGAAAAGCTCTTCCCAGAGGACTCAACCCAGCCTCTGAGTTTGGCCGATACCAAGAGACAGTTTCTGGATCAGCATTAGGGATGGCCCCTGCAGCCTTGGAGTTCTGTGCAGTCCACATGGAACAGCTTGTAGGATCAGGCCCTTGGTTAGAAATACTTGGTGGCTCAGCATGATGATTATTCCCCTTGTTTGTCCCAGGAGGTTACTGGTGGTTCCAAATGGCTTCTAGCTCAAAAGGGCTGCAAGCCCCATTCCCTCTTCTCCCCACATTCCCTGTTTGTTTACTAGGGAAAAGGGGGATGAAGTTAAACCTGACCTGACACTTTCTTTTCATTACTGACGATGCACTGAAAAGGCCGGCAAGATTTTTCTCCTGCTTGGTTTTCTCCTTTCCCCAAAGCATCCAAATGGGTGTACTTCTCTTAAGCAACACCCCGAGGTGCAAGGCCATGGAGAATCAGGCCCCTTGTCTCCTTTTTTCCTTCCCCCCAATGTCTGTCTGCTCCTTTCTGTCCCACTCCCCAGAACCCCCTTCTGGGCACTATTTCCTGCTTCCCTGCCCTGTTCCTCTCTGCGCTGCCTCCTAGCCCTGAGCCCCCCTTTCGGCGCTCCCCATTCTGAACTCCCTCACTGAGTTGGATCTTGGCTAGGCTTTCCTGGGAGCTTTGATCCATCAGTTCCCACCTTTTTCCTGTTGGGCTAAAATCTCTGCTCCCTGATCCCGTTATATTGCAGTGGCCCCTTGTGGAGTCTGCCAGGCTTGTTCCAAGCATCACAGCTTTCCACTGAGCCTGGTGGTTTGTAGAGTCTTCCCCTGCTATATCCCTCCCCCTAGTTCCTTCTGCCTCGGGCATGGGGTATACCTTTTTATTCCCCTGTATTGGGGCTAACAAGACCCACGGGGTCTGACTGCCAGGAGGAATCAGCAGCAATAACTCTACCTCTCTGCACCTGACGGGCTATTAGTTATTTGTTTTACAGTAGTGCCTGAAGCCCCAACTGAAGTCATTATATCAGTAAAACATGGCCTGGGCCAAAGTGTATTGTAACTGGGCAGTCTAAGCAGTACCCCCTTGTGGTCCATCAAAGCACAGCCCACCCAGCTGTGGGTCTCTGACAGTCAGCTGACACCCTTGCTCCAATCCAGTGTAGCATGCCTGGGCACACTGGAGTCCACCAACTGTGAACTCAAAACTCAGGGTCATGCAAAGGATCTCAGCAGGACCCTGCCCTCCTGCTTAGGGTTTGCGTTGCCAGTTTCTTTTGACAGTCTCCTTGGGCTCCATTGTCACCTCCACCATCCTCAAGCTTGGGCTGGAACCCAGCGTCCCTCTCTGAAAGAGACGAAGAACTCTGCACTCGTCCCTGGCCAGCCCTCCTCCTTGTATCACCCCACTCCATGACTGACATTGGCGGTTGGATCAGCTGGGTCCACGGGCTTTCCTCAATCCACCAGTGTGGAACATACCTTCCTCATTAACCCCATCACTACCAGCATAGGGCCGATCAGCCCCATCGGATGTATTTTCCACCTTGAGTTTTGGTAGCGTGTGCTCTCTGTAGTAAGGTTACAGCCATTGACTTCTCTTCTCTTTAATCCCTGAACAGAGTGGATTTTTGCCCAATGTATTCAGTGTGATGTCTCATCGGCCTGCGGAATTCAGAGCATTCTTCGCATATTACAATGCCATCATGAACAAAGAGAGAGGTAAAGTCTGCAGCAGCCTTGAAACTGCCTTTAGCTTTGTAGGTCAAAAGTTGCTAAAATGTGGCGCTTGGCTCTGAGTTCTGTATGTCCTGCAGCCAGCCTCCTCTTCACCTAGAGAGTTACAGCCCGCAGAGACTACAAGATCCAGCATGCAATGGTAATCCACACTCACTGAGGTCTGGCTGGTCCACATAAGAGGTTTGAGTCTGCTGCTTCCAGCTGAAATAATATTCGAGGCTCATGCTTTTAGCACTGACAGTCCTGGGTTCAAAACCAGCTGTCAGGCCAAGCAGGGCTGCACAGTTGCTCAGTGTTCTGCTTTGTGGATTTCTAAGCCAGCAAAGTTCTCCATATCCTGTGGGAGCAGTAATAATGTGATATGCTTTTTGCAACAGTCACTGGAAGCAGTAAGGTTGCAGGACACGCTTTGAGTGTTTCTCTGATGAAAACAGAGGTGCCCCTCAGCTCTTTCAATACTGAAGGGGTGTTTTGACCAAGTGAAGTGTGCATAAAGAACTGCTCAAATCACATGGAAATCTTTAGAAAAACATTGTATTAGGAACATTTCTGTATGATTCAGATTTTCAATAGGGGAGAGGTCCCCTTGTTTATTTTACCTTGGAGGACATTTCCATAAAGTCAGAATCTCTTAAGATGCCTTGAAAATTTGACGCAACTTCTATTGGCTTGAAAAAACAATCCAACCCCTGTTAGCTAGAGGCCGGTGTAGAAAAGTTGTGTTTTCAGAGGTGGGAATATCACTAAGGTACAAGAGCAATGCACTGGTGTGTGACCACACCTTTCAGAGGGCACGGCATCTCCTACCATGGTGTTCTCCCTGGTCTTTGCTTGTGGCTTCACATTTTGCAAAAGTGGCTGGCGAGTAGCTGCTTAGTAAGCTTGAGACTTGCCTCCCCTCCCCTCAATTCTAGAAGGATCTTTATTTTTCTTTCTTCTCTACCCTCCACCCCCAACTCTCCTGTCAGCAGCTCCAGTGTCTACTGTAAAAAAAAAAATTACAAAAAGTTTCCTTCTTCTAACACTGAACTTAAGGGTCTCTCTTTCTCTGTTTCACTGTAGAGCTTCTACCTAGAGCCTTACCTAGGCTGGCTTGCTACTGATTTCAAAGAAACTAAACCTGTAGCCTCACACCTACCTCTGCTACTTGGGACAGTAGCCAGCAGCCTGCAATGTGAAATTGACATGATTTTCATCAGTGTCACAGCTGCCTACAGAATTCTGAAAGCAGCAGTGAAAATGAAACTGACCAGAGTTTTATTTCATCTGGCTCAGGCTTGGAAAGCTAGCAACAGCAGCAGAAGTGGGCTCAGGAACGCATCGTTGTATAGGTTTTCATGGGGAAGGCCTAACCATAAGGGCTAGAAACAATTTTTAAAAATGAAATGCTGAAAAAAAAAAATCGATGGCTTGTCTTGAGAACTTGACTGTGTTTGACGTTGCATATGTAAATCCCTAGATTTATATTTAACTCTATCACAGCTCAAGGCACATTCCTAGGACTTCTTTGGAGAATGATGGGCTTCAGTCTGCCCAGGGTATTCAAATACCCACCAACAATTATTGAGAAATTCAAACTCTTTGGAAGCTTGGTCTAGGTGACTTGCCCATCCTGATGGTTATAAACCATGATCTCAAGCCCATCAACTTCAGGAGAACCTCATTATTTCTATTTTGTCTCCTGCACAAAAGCGAACCTCCCCCTAGCCCCTTGGCTAATAGGGCCTGCAGCATTGCATTTGCCTATAAGAACAAAAGTCAATTTGAAGATTAAGGGTTCAAGAATCAAGTAACAAGATGCAAACTTATTAATCATTTGACTCTGAAAGAGGCACAGAAAAGTACTGATTAAGGATCTGTATACTGCAAACATTTAGGCACATGAGTATTTTTACTTATGTGAGAAGTCAATAGGACTAATTGACAGTTCCACTAACTACTTACCTGAGTAAAATTACTTTTGTTTGAAAGTTAAGGCCCTAATTATCTATGGATCAAATGTGCAGTCCTTACCCCATCAAAACTTAAATAGGAATTTTGCCTGAGTGAGGCCTGCAGGATTCAACCCTTTATCTATTCAATTACTGGCATAACTACTGGTCAAACATAAGTGCTGGAACTAGGGGTGCTGGGGATGTGGCAGCACCCCCTGGCTTGAAGTGGTTTCCATCATAAACAGGGTTTACAGTTTGTTTCAATGGCTGTCAGCCCCCCTGCTATACAAATTGTTCCAGTGCCCCTATAGTCAAGATGTCTCTCTGTATGCTTTCCTATGTACTTTCTTGCCTGCTTCAGTACATGCCAACCACTGACTCTACAGCATCTGTAATTTCCCCGTACCATTGATTTGTGTGTATTTTTTTGTAATAAAATGAAAAGCTTCAATAAGAAATCCCCCTTAGATTATTTATTTTCCCCCCATAGGAAGACTCAGCAAGGCTGACAAAGAACTTATTGTTGTGGCTACAAGCATTGTTAACAGATGTCCCTACTGTGTAATTGCACATGGTGCTTTACATCGGATATATTCTAAAAAGCCAGCTTTGGCTGATCAGGTTAGTGGGATTGTTTGTTTGTTTTTAAACTAAGTAATGAAAGTATCAGAACAAAAGGGCATACTCTGGGCCTGCTTTGTAGGCTGTCTTGAGATGGGGGGAAAATATAATCAAAATGAAGTCTCTTCTTGTCCTGACTGCTGAAGATGTCTAAGGTTCCAATCATAGAATCTCAGGGTTGGAAGGGACCTCAGGAGGTCATCTAGTCCAACCCCCTGCTCAAAGCAGGACCAACCCCAACTAGATCATCCCAGCCAGGGCTTTGTCAAGCCTGACCTTAAAAACCTCTAAGGAAGGAGATTCCACCACCTCCCTAGGTAACCTATTCCAGTGCTTCACCACCCTACTAGTGTGGCTCTGTTTGATATTGTTTGATAGGCTCTGAATACATTTTTCTGTAGCTTTTTTTTTGCTTTTTCTTTCTTTCTTGCAGGTTGTTGTGAATTGGAAACTGGCTGATCTAAGTGATCGGGAGCAGGCAATGCTGGAGTTTGCTCTTGCAGTCAGTCATGCAGATAACATAACTGAAGAGCACTTCCAAAAGCTGGAGGCGCAGGGTTTTGACCGGGAAGATGCCTGGGACATAGGCACGATTGCCTCCTTTTTTGCCATGTCTAATCGTATAGCTCACTTTACTGACCTGCGTCCAAACGAAGAATTCTACAGCATGGGCAGAATACCTCGGGACAAGGAAAAAGCAGAAACTCCCTAATGCTGCCCACCATTTTGTGAAGACATATCAAGCACTTAATGCTGTGGCTAACGTTGCTAGTTACTGAATATATATAAAAGGCACAAGCTAATAGGAGATTGTTACAATAAGAGATCAGATGGGGAAATGGGTTATGCTTTCCTCCAGCATGCAAAAAGCTGGAAAGGGCTTTCAACCATGGGCCAGTCATAAAAGTGTTTAATTCCTAAAGTAGCTGCAAGATCAAAACGTTTGTCTTAAACCTTGTTTAGATTGCCATAAACTTGCTGGGTAACATACCGTGATTATGCATAGCAACGTTTTCATCACATCTGTAACATTAGAGTAAATACCAGATGAGATTTGTATATATAGTATTGTACCAATGTCAGAGAGGGAAGGGTTGTCATAATTTCTCATGGCACTTTTGCTAATGATCAGAGATTAATGTATAAATAAGGGTTGGAGAGAAGGGAATATCCTTCTCAGCCCTATTCATTACTCTTATGTGATCCTGCAGTGAAGGCCTAATGCTCCTTTAATAGCACAATCATTCCAGACCATCCCACTGGTGTCGTGGAACGTCTCTGCTTGGCTTCATTGGAAGTTGGATCAGGCCCTTAGTGCCAGAGTGAGCAGAGCTGTGCAGTGCAGGTGTGACAGTGGGAAGTTTTTACTCAATCACAGGTACCATATCAGCAATAATGGGCCCGTAGAAAGTTACTGACAGTGAAAGATTGTTTTTTTTCTTCAGATGCTCAAATGAAGAAATTCTCTTGACTAATGCTGTTGGGCTTAGTGGTGAAGGAATCAAGTGTTTGTATTCATGATATAGTGTTGCCAACTCTTGCAATTTTATCAAAGGTCTTGTGATATATGGTGTTTTTCTTATAGCGCTAGCTGCTAGAGTGAGGTGATTTGGGTGAGAATCTCATATTCCATTGTTTAAAAAAGAAAGTTTCTAGCCTTCATAGTTGCAGAGAAAAGCTTGAAAACATGACTCGTATGGACTCTAAAGGCTTAAAAACTCCTGAACCCCCCAGTTTAGAATCATAGAATATCAGGGTTGGAAGGGACCTTAGGAGGTCATCTAGTCCAACCCCCTGCTTAAAGCAGGACCAATCCCCAATTTTTGCCCCAGATCCCTAAATGGCCCCCTCAAGGATTGAACTCACAACCCTGGGTTTAGCAGGCCAATGCTCAAACCACTGAGCTATCCCTCCCCTTTGTCAAATCTCTTGATTTCCATGTTTTATGGCCTGACCTATGATTTTTGAACACATTGCGACGGCAATATTGCAACTTTCCTCTATCCGATCTATTTCTCACAACTTTTCTAAAATGTCTCTACTGTAAATGGATCATGGACAAACTCCAGCCACTCACTCCCCACTAGTTAAGAAACGTGATTGTCTTGCTTGAGTTGTTTTCAACACAAAACCATGTCTGTGAAATGCAATTGTCTTACCTTGTGTGTATTTTAAACTAAATGTAATATTAAGGTTCTTGCCTCAACTTTTAATCACACAGGTCAAAAAATATAACCCTTTTTTGAAAACAGTTGGACTGTGTGAAATGTGATCTTTTCTCCTGAAAAAGCCCCCCATTTTAGTGATAAAAGGTTTGTAAGTGAGAAGCCGCAGGAAGCCATGGAAGCCAGCGAGTGCCTTTCAACTGACTTTAGTGGGCATTGAAGAGTGAAGTAGTTGCCTAGGGGTCAGTTGCTGTCTAGGAACCCAGGAACTTGGATGGTGTTCCAAGAAGAAGGAGTGCTAGGCAGAGACGGGCTCCACCTGACGAAGAGAGGGAAGAGCATCTTTGGAAGCAGGCTGGCTAACCTAGTGAGGAGAGCTTTAAACTAGGTTCACCGGGGGAAGGAGACCAAAGCCCCGAGGTAAGTGGGGAAGTGGGATACCGGGAGGAAGCACAAGTAAGTCACTGCAAGAGGGGAGGGCTCCTGCCCCATACTGGGACAGCAGGACGATCGGTGAGTTATCTTAAATGCCTATACACAAATGCAAGAAGCCTGGGGAACAAGCAGGGAGAACTGGAAGTCCTGGCACAGTCAAGGAATTATGATGTAATTGGAATAACAGAGACTTGTCACATGATTGGAGTACTGTCATGGATGGCTATAAACTGTTCAGGAAGGATAGGCAGGGCAGAAAAGGTGGGGGAGTTGCGTTGTATGTAAGAGAGCAGTATGACTGCTCAGAGCTCCAGTATGAAATTGCAGAAAAACCTGAGAGTCTCTGGATTAAATTGAGAAGTGTGAGCAACAAGGGTAATGTCGTGGTGGGAGTCTGCTACAGACCACCAGACCAGGGGGATGAGGTGGACGAGGCTTTCTTCCAGCAACTAACAGAAGTTACTAGATCACAGGCCCTGGTTCTCATGGGTGACTTTAATCACCCCGATATCTGCTGGGAGAGCAATACAGCGGTGCACAGACAATCCAGGAAGTTTTTGGAAAGTGTAGGGGACAATTTCCTGGCGTAAGTGCTGGAGGAACCAACTAGGGGAAAAGCTCTTCTTGACCTGCTGCTCACAAACAGGGAAGAAATAGTAGAGGAAGCAATAGTGGATGGGAACCTGGGAGGCAGTGACCATGAGATGGTCGAGTTCAGGATCCTGACACAAGGAAGAAAGGAGAGCAGTAGAACAGAGACCCTGGACTTCAGAAAAGCAGACTTTGACTCCCTCAGGGAACTGATGGGCAAGGTCCCCTGGGAGAATAACATGAGGGGGAAAGGAGTCGAGGAAAGCTGGCTGTATTTTAAAGAATCCTTATGGAGGTTGCAGGAACAAACCATCCCGATGTGTAGAAAGAAAAGTAAATATGGCAGGCGACCAGCTTGGCTTAACAGTGAAATCCTTGCTCGTCTTAAACACAAAAAAGCAGCTTACAAGAAGAGGAAGATTGGACAAATGACCAGGGAGGAGTATAAAAATATTGTTCAGGCATGCAGGAATGAAATTACGAAGGCCAAATCACACTTGGAGTTGCAGCTAGCCGGAGATGTTAGGAGTAGCAAGAAGGGTTTCGTCAGGTATGTGAGCAACAAGAAGAAAGTCAAGGAAAGTGTGGGCCCCTTGCTGAATGAGGGAGGGAACCTAGTGACAGAGGATGTGGAGAAAGCTAGTGTACTCAATGCTTTTTTTGCCTCTGTCTTCACAGACAAGGTCAGCTCCCAGGCGGCTGCACTCCGCAGCACAGTATGGGGAGGAGGTGACCAGCCCTCTGTGGAGAAAGAAGTAGTTCGGGACTATTTAGAAAAGCTGGACGAGCACAAGTCCATGGGGCCGGATGCACTGCATCCGAGGGTGCTAAAGGAGTTGGCCAATGTGATTGCAGAGCCATTGGCCATTATCTTTGACAAATCATGGCAATCGGGGGAGGTCCCGGATGACTGGAAAAAAGCTAATGTAGTGCCCATCTTTAAAAAAGGGAAGAAGGAAGATCCGGGGAACTACAGGCCAGTCAGTCTCACCTCAGTCCCTGGAAAAATCATGGAACAGGTCCTCAAGGAATCAATTCTGAACCACTTAAAGGAGGGGAAAGTGATCAGGAACAGTCAGCATGGATTCACCAAGGGCAAGTCATGCCTGACTAACCTAATTGCCTTCTATGATGAGATAGCTGGCTCTGTGGATGAGGGGAAAGCAGTGGATGTGCTATTTCTTGACTTTAGCAAAGCTTTTGATACAGTCTCCCACAGTGTTCTTGCCAGCAAGTTAAAGAAGTATGGACTGGATGAATGGACGGTAAGGTGGATAGAAAACTGGCTGGATGGTCGCGTTCAACGGGTAGTGATCAATGGCTCCATGTCTAGTTGGCAGCCGGTATCAAGTGGAGTGCCGCAAGGGTCGGTGCTGGGGCCGGTTTTGTTCAATATCTTCATCAACGATCTGGATGATGGTGTGGACTGCACCCTTAGCAAGTTTGCAGATGACACTAAACTGGGAGGAGTGGTTGATATGCTGGAGGGTAGGGATAAGATACAGAGGGACCTAGGCAAATTAGAGGATTGGGCCAAAAGAAATCTGACGAGGTTCAACAAGGACAAGTGCAGAGTCCTGCACTTAGGACGGAAGAATCCCATGCACTGCTACAGACTAGGGACCAAATGGCTGGGCAGCAATTCTGCAGAAAAGGACCTAGGGGTTAAAGTGGATGAAAAGCTGAATATGAGTCAACAGTGTGCCCTTGTTGCCAAGAAGGCTAATGGCATTTTGGGTTGTATAAGTAGGGGCATTGCCAGCAGATCGAGGGACGTGATCATTCCCCTCTATTCAGCACTGGTGAGGCCTCATTTGGAGTACTGTTTTCCAGTTTTGGGCCCCACACTATAAGAAGGATGTGGATAAATTGGAAAGAGTCCAGCGGAGGGCAACCAAAATGATTAGGGGGCTGGAGCACATGACTTATGAGGAGAGGCTGAGGGAACTGGGATTGTTTAGCCTGCAGAAGAGAAGAATGAGGGGGGATTTGATAGCTGCTTTCAACTACCTGAAAGGGGGTTCCAAAGAGGATGGATCTAGACTGTTCTCAGTGGTAGAAGATGACAGAACAAGGAGTAATGGTCTCAAGCTGCAGAGAGGGAGGTTTAGGTTGGATTACCTGGATCACCTGGATCGATTGGACTTCAGCTGTCATTAAGACTGCACCGATCAGAACTTGTCTGCCATTCTTCTCGCACTCTTGCCTTTCTTCTCCACATTCGTCCGAAACGTTTAACGATGTCATCTTCCCATCTTCTTGGAGGCCGACCGGGGGGGTCTTTTCTGTTCTCGCGGGTACCACTCAGCAATGATTGCGGTCCACCTGTCATCCGTGAGCCGTGCTGTGTGCCCCGCCCATCGCATCTTGTTATGTCTGCTTTCCACGACTATATCTTTCACACCGCTGCGTTCTCTGATTATTTCATTTGGTATACGATCCAGAAGGGAGATTCCCAACATAGCTCGTTCCATTGCCCTTTCAGCTACCAACAGCCGTTGCTCTTCTCTCTTCGTCAGTGCCCACGTTTCACTGCCATACAGCATGGCTGGCAGCACTGCTGAATTGAAAATATTTTTACATGTGGGCTTGTCAATTTTTCCTTTGAGGACGTCCTTGATGGAATTAAACGCACACCATCCTGCCCGAATCCTTCGTGAGAGTTCCCCGTTCAGGTCTTGGCGCATATTAACTTCTTGGCCCAAATATATGTACTGTTCCACTTCTTCGATGTCTTCTCATGTTACCGTTATTCGGGCTTTTCATAAGACGTCTGATCGCATATATTTTGTTTTGCAGCGGTTCATTTTCAGGCCGACCTGACTACTTTTCTTGTCGCGTCTTCGTAGCATGCTCTGCAGTTGGTTCGTGCTTTCGGCAATTAGTACAATGTCGTCTGCAAATCTGAGATGAGATAATCTCTCTCCGTTTATGTTGACACCACTCCTCCAATTGATCTTGTTCATAACCATTTTGAGGCAGGCGGTGAATAGTTTCGGTGAAATTGTATCTGCTTGCTTTACGCCTTTCTCGATTGGGATGCGGAGGGGAGTTTCAAGGAGAGTAATGTCTGTTGTACATCCAGTATTCGCTTCCTTCAACAAACTAATGTACTGCGTGTTAATGCCCTGCTCTGCGAGCGCCTTTAATATTGCGTTAAACTCAATGCCATCGAAGGCCTTTTCATAGTTGACAAAAGCAATGCACAGCGGGAGTTTGTATTCCCTCGCTCTTTCTAGGAGCTGGCTAAGGGTAAATATATGGTCGATTGTACTGAAATTTCTTCAAAACCCTGCCTGCTCTCTCGGCTGTTGTTCATCCAGACTCTGCGAAAGTCGATTCGTTATCACCTTTGTGAAGAGCTTGTAGATGTGAGAGAGCAGGCATATAGGGCGGTAGTTCTTAAGATTTTCTCGATCACCCTTCTTGTGCAGCAAGATGGTATTCGACTCCTTCCAGCTTGATGGTATTTTTCCTTCTTCAAGATATCGACTGAATCTTAAAGCGTGGGCCTTCCAAAGTTTTTCACCTCCTGCGTAAATCATTTCTGACGTTATTCCATCTTTGCCTGGAGCTTTTCCCTTCTTCATCTGGTGTAGTGCGCTTCGGACTTCGCTGATGATTAGTGGGGGGACGCGTTCTTCTGACTCTTCGAGGGTTGGGAGGGGGACGTTGATTCTTGATTTGAACAGTTCTGTATAGAAGTCCTTGCAGACCTCCTCCATCCCTGCTCTGTCGATTACTGTCTCTCCATCCTTGTTCTTCAATGCTGTTACGCTCAATCTATACTGCGTCAATTCTCGCTTGCATGTCCTGAGGCTCTTGCGTGATTCAGCTGTTTTAAGGAGCTTTTCTTTCCAGAAGTTCTCGAAGTCATCCTTCAATTTTCACCGTATAAGCTTGCACAGAATGGAGTACTCGAGGTTGTTATCCGAGCTCCTTTTCATGTTTCTCCACTTCTCCAACAAGCTTTTCGTTTCAATCGAGATTCTTCCCTTTGCCTTCTTCAGCTTTTTAATTTCAGCTGCTTTTATGCAACATCTCAACTTGTCAGCAAAGATACTATAGTCCTCATCACACTTTTCCATCTGGCTCCAGTCAAACCCAGAAATCGCTTTTTTCAGCTTTGCTTCATCAAATGTCTTCGGCTGCTGTTTCCTGTTTGCCATCTGTAACGCCTTCTTTTCCACCGCTTCGTCGAAAATCAACTTCGCTCTAAGCAGGCGATGGTCACTGCCGGTGTTGAATGGCTGCACCACAGAGACGTCTTGAACGATGCGCCTTTTATTGACTAAAATATAGTCGATTTCATTCTTACTCTTCGCGTTTGGTGCGATCCATGTCCACCTTCTTGAGATCTTCTTTTTGTACCAGGTGTTTGCCACGTACAGTTCTTTCATTTCTGCCATCGCTACCAGCCTCTCTCCTCTTTCATTCCTTTCACCGCTGCCGTATCTCCCTATGAACTTTTCGCCAGCTTTCCCTCGCCCGACCTTGGCGTTGAAATCTCCCATCGTGACAGTGTAAGTGGACTTTTGCACGAGAGCTCTTTCAAGCTCTTGGTAGAATTCTTCCACTTCTTCGTCCTCACTTGCACTTGTGGGAGCGTAGGCCTGGATGACCTTGAGGGCAGCTTTTGACTCCATCTGAAGATGCAGCACACCGATACGTGATGATGTTAGCTGGCATGATATGACTTTCGAAGACCAATCTTTACTGACAATAAATCCAACTCCTCCAACATTTCTAGTGACCTACAATTGTAAGTACACACAGCGAGGATTGTCCTTTTCCATGTTGGCCTACCACATGACATTTTTAGCAATCTCTTGTCGCTCAATTTCTGCTCCGCCACCGTAGAACGTGCATTTACTCGTGTTGTTTTAGCCGTTAACTTCAAGCCATCCTACTGGCTAGGTGGGCAGGCATGCGTACCTCCTCAAGCTTAGCTAGCCTTCAACCTCTAAGGAGAAGGAAAAGCGCTCTTTCCTCTGAGAGAGCAACCCTCCTCCCTGGATTGGATAGTCCGACACCTTTGTAGCATGGTAAAACCTACCAGGGCATACGCCACGCTACCATAGCTGTCAGACGGCCAGGGTCACCGCTGCACCACGTTGAGGCGCTGAGGTAGGATTTTGCAGCAGGATTTTAGGTTGGATATTAGGAAAACCTTTTTCACTAGTAGGGTGGTGAAGCACTGGAATGGGTTATCTAGGGAAGTGGTGGAATCTCCTTCCTTAGAGGTTTTTAAAGTCAGGCTTGGACTAGATGACCTCCTGAGGTCCCTTCCAACCCTGAGATTCTATGATTCCAAGTAACTGCCCTGAGGAACTCTGTAAATAGCAAAGGAGGGAGAAATCTTCCCACTGGATTGGGCCGAAGCTAACCTGCAGCCCTAGAGCTTCTCCCCATCCCCTCCTACGTCTAGGCAAAAGGAGCAGAAGATCTCAGCAGATCTTCCAGCTGGTATTACCCTTCCCCCATCACCCCTCTCCCTGGGTGACAGCAATGCAGGGAGCTTTTAGTGAGCTGGGGGCTGCTGTGCAAGGGGTGTGCACACACGTGTGGATTTCTAGTTGTGCCCCCCCCCCCGCCCCCAGCAGGATTTGCTCAGGGGTCGGTAAAGAAGGGGTGAAAGGGGCAGTAACGCGGCAAGATCCCTTGCTTCCCTCCCTAGCCCCACCCCATTGACACCTTCTTCCCCTCCCCAGCTTCGCTCCAGTTTGTGTGTAGACGGGACTTCCCCTTGGCAGGGGGAGCTGGCTGTGCCAGGGGAGTGGGTGGGGGGTGGCTGTGCTGCTCCAGCACCGGCCCGGCTCGGGTTTGCTGCCCCCCAGGCGCCGGGGTCTGTGTAGGGTCCCCAGCAGCGGGGCAAGGGGGCGCGGAGCTCCCAAGGAGCCGCTGGGTGGCGCTAAGGGGCGGGCGACCCTGGCACCCCGCCACCCAGCCGGGGCCCGCCACCGCGCGCGGGCTGGGTCCCGCCCTGGGGGCACGTGGATGGGGCGGGGCTTGTGGGTGGCCCCGCCTCGGGGCGGGTGGGGCCCGGCCGCGCGCGGGCGGTTTCCGGCCGGCGGTCGGGCAGCACCGGAAGCGGCGCTCGGGGGCCGGGCCCAGCTGCCGACGCGTCCCGCGCGCTGTGATGCTCGCGGCCGGGCGCGGCGCGGGATGAGCTCTCCGCGCGGGGAGGCGGAGGGTCCCTCGGGCCCAGCCCGCCGCCCGTCCCCCGCCCCGCCGCCGCCCCCCGGCATGGAGCCGCCCGGCGCCAAGGAGCCGCCGGGGGAGCCGCCGCCCGCCTCCCCTCAGGCCCCGGGGGCGGCGGCGGGCGGGCGAGCGCCGGGCGGGGGCCTGTTCGGGTGGCTGCGGGGCCGCTGCCTGGGCCGGGGGCTCTTCGTGGACCCGGCCCGCGACAATTTCCGGGCCATGACCGGGCTGTACAGCTCCATCCAGCCCGCCGACTCCGTGTACCTCAGCACCCGCACGCACGGCGCCGTCTTCAACCTGGAGTACTCGCCGGACGGGTAAGGCCCGGGCCCGCCCCCGCCACACCGCGCCTCCCGGCCCAGAGCTGGGCCCGCCCGAGCCCGCTGGACCCCGAGCCCCACCTCCCTTTCCCCTCACGCCCGGCTCGATCCTCCCGTCCCCAGATCCCCCCTCCCCCGCCTATCCTCCTGGCCCGATCCTCCCCCCCCTCCCACACACACACTCACTCTGCTTTTCCTCCCTCCTGACCCGATCCTCACCCCCCCCCCCACACACACACACACTCTGCTTTTCCTCCCTGCTGACCCGATCCACACACACACTCACTCTGCTTTTCCTCCCTCCTGACCCGATCCTCACCCCCCCACACACACACACACTCTGCTTTTCCTCCCTCCTGACCCGATCCTCACCCCCCACACACACACACACACTCTGCTTTTCCTCCCTCCTGACCCGATCCTCACCCCCCACACACACACACACTCTGCTTTTCCTCTCTCCTGACCCGATCCACACCCCCTACACACACACACACACACTCACTCTGCTTTTCCTCCCTCCTGACCCGATCCTCACCCCCCCACCACACACACTCTGCTTTTCCTCCCTCCTGACCCGATCCTCACCCCCCCCACACACACACACTCTGCTTTTCCTCCCTCCTGACCCGATCCTCACCCCCCCACACACACACACACTCTGCTTTTCCTCCCTCCTGACCCGATCCTCACCCCCCCCACACACACACACTCTGCTTTTCCTCCCTCCTGACCCGATCCACACCCCCCCCCACACACACACACACACTCTGCTTTTCCTCCCTCCTGACCCGATCCACACACACACACACTCTGCTTTTCCTCCCTCCTGACCCGATCCACACACACACACACACTCTGCTTTTCCTCCCTCCTGACCCGATCCACACACACACACACACTCTGCTTTTCCTCCCTCCTGACCCGATCCCCACCCCCTACACACACACACACACTCTGCTTTTCCTCCCTCCTGAGCCGATCCACACACACACTCTCTGCTTTTCCTCCCTCCTGACCCGGACCCACCTCCAGCCCAATCCTCAACCCGCCCCCCCTCCTCCCCACACACACCTGTGCCTGGCCCCACCCCTGCTCTGGACCGCCCCACACCCCAAGCCTTCCCTGCACCTCCCTCTGCCCCATGCTCAGCCCCCCTCCTTCCAGCCTGGACCTCCACCACGACAGGGACCCTGTCACCTTCCCTCTCCAGGGAGCCCCCCATCCCCTGATCAGTAAGAGACTGACCCATCTGGATACGCACCCTTCTGCAGAAAGACTCCTTCCCATTCAGGTGGGAGACGGGGTGGGGAGCGGACACACCCTTCTTGGGCATAGTCAGATATCTCCCACCCCCTCACCTGGACAGGTAGGGGACTGCTGGGACCCACCTGAGATACTGCCACCCTGACATTCCCTGGGGGAGGGATCCCCTGAAATCCCTAAGGGTACAACAGAGCTCTCTACCCACCATGGGCAAACGGTGGAGATGACCTGCTCCCTGTGGGAAACCCTGGGACAGAAGGATCTTGGCTCTGATGGGGATGGAGGGTGTCTGCCATGTGGGCCTGATTGGGTTTGGGGTGATGCTTAGGTCACACTATATGCCAGAGGACTGAAGGATGGGTAACACTGTTGTACTCAGCTGCATCAAGAGCTATCATGATCACAGGCTCGACATTAATTGCCTCCTGCAGGGAGGAAATAGAGGGCTAAAATCCACTCATTGAACAGCACTTTGAAAAACATTCAACTAATCTAAGGTTGAACTGTCTCTCCAACCAGTTGGAGGCTTAATACAATTACAATTAATAGTCTGTGGATCTCAAGGAAATTGATTGAGGTCAGTAAGTATCACTAGCCCTTTTCCCCAGTGGGGAAATAGAAGGAGAGTGAATTGCACAAGGTCACACAATGAAGCTGTGAACAGACTTTGAGTTTTCCACCTCCTAATCCTCTGTCCCATCTGTTGGACTTACATGATAGCGGAGGATAAAGGTACTGGTAGATACAACTTAAGATCTTTGGGGAAAGTCTCTAACAAGAAGCCGCTAAAATTGACAACTGCAAGATGACAGGAGATATCCTGTCAATGGTTAAACTGGTTAACAGGCTGCAAAAAGTAGGAATAAACAGCCAGTTCTCTTTAATGGGGTCCCTCGGGGACTAGCATCAGTGGTCAATACCGGACCTTAAAGAGGAGTAGATGGTGAGGCAGCAAAAGTTGCTGACAAATGATTTGTTAGTCAAGGTTTAGGAAGGGGTTGCGAAAAATTCCTACCAACCTAGCTGCACAGAGTAACTGGGCAGCATGACGGCTGACGCAAGTCATAGAAAACAATTCAGTATTCAGTGGTGGGTAAAAAAGTGGCTTAGATGTTGGGCTGTACAGTATTTAGGAGGAAATAAAGAATAATACAGAAAACATTATGTAAACTTGATGGTATGTCCTTGCCTTGAATAGTGCATTCGGTCTCTCTCCTAAACCTCTCAAAAGCAATGAATGGGGAAGGCCAGTTGGATAATAAGGGAACCAAGAGAGTGCCCATTAAAACTATGAAATCAAATACTGAAACCAATATATTTAAAATATATCTAATTCTCTGGAACTTGCTATGTTAGGTTATTAGATTAAACAGTGATTAGACATGTATATAAACAATAGCATTTGTGGATATGCTATTTTAAAAGACAGCAACAAAGTATCCTTTCAGGGCATATATAATCTAACAATGATTTTGGGTAGGAAAAAAGTCTTCCTCATAGACCGTGGGGTAGTAAACTAGATACTGGGACTAGACTGACTCTTGGCCTGTCTTTGAATGACAATAGCTGTATTTCTACTCCTAGGCAGAGTGTTAAAAGTTAAACTGTATTGTTTCCTGATTTGACAAACCCATTCCAGTTTCATTTGCTGTTCTGAAAGTTTAACCAGTACAAATCCAATGTCAGTGTGTGAGTGCATTATTAAAGTGTATGCTTTATTTGGCTGAAGAGAGAATGAATCTATAGGTCTCCTGCTCATTGGTGTGTGTGAGAATAAGGAACTGAGCAGATGCTGTTAGAGATGCTGTCGAGATTTGTAGGCCAAAAAGTTTTGACCACTTCTTGCTTGCAAAGTCCTTGTTGTTCATTGTGGTAATTTCACCAAATCTTTTAAAAAGATTTCTGCACTAACAAAGTGGGGTGTATTCATGTTGCGGGTGGGGAAATTCAGTAAGGAAATAAATCTGTCTAATACTTTCAGGAGTTTTGTTTGTTTTAAAGCTACACTGCCAAGGCTTAACTATACAATGACACCATGTATTGGGACCAAAGATTTTGTGTTAAGGCTGAATCCTGTTTGCCTTACATATGCAAATAGTACCACTGATTTTAGTAGAACTTGTGAATAAGTAAGATGAGCACAACTTGGCCCAGGGAGTGGCATGGTATGTAAATGGTTGGAATTCTGTTGTAAAACTAACAGCTGGTCACAAGCTACTGGAGAAAACTTTGAACCTCTTCAATTGAACCATCGCTTTAATGACTACCTGCACCATGTTTGAGCCAATGGGCATCTGGGTTACAAGAACTAGTTCAAGGTCTGGGACTTGCTATATTCACTTTTTTGCCAAAAAGATAATGCTAGGCTAGGGGGAGACCAGCATCAGTTCTAAGGTCTTACCTTGGGAGACCTGCCAGGACTATATAAACAAATGACTTGAGCCATTGAAAAGCTGTGGATCTCCACTGTCCAGCAATGTAAAGTATTTGCTTATAACTGCAGCAGGTCCTATGACCATGGATTACGCAGTCATGATCTGATTACTATCTTGTTGCTTTTTCCACTTCCATTGACTCTAATAGAAGATTTATTACCAACAGCGAGCACTCAGTAACAAAAGTAGGAAGCATTTATGGAGGATTAAACTAGTGTTGGTTTGTGTGATGAGATAAGTTTTCTTACACTGGGACTCTTGCACTGGCATAGCTACAGTGAAGCATCACTGCAAATCCCTAGTGTAGATGTGCTGCACAGGTGTAAAAAGTCACTTGCAGTGGTGCCAGCGTAGCTACCTCAGTACAAAAGTACCCATTGTAGACAAGGCCTAAGCTACCTTTACACATCTGATGATCTTGGGCTGATTTGGGAGCCAAACTGACACTTGGTGCAAGTTAGCAGGCACTGGCCTACTGTAACTTCCCCGTGGGATCATTCGGCTGGTTGAGGATTTGGTGGAGCATGATTTCTTCTTGGCTAAAATACCCCATTACATCACTCAAGAATCCTCTTATGCAGGGGAAATCCTTAGCTTCCCATTTAGAGCAGCTCTAACATCAGTTTGTGTAGCTCTAGTGATGCAAAGTGAGCTTAGTAATGCTCATCATCTGGCTCAGTGACACTCAGCTGATTTTAAAACCATAAATGTCTTTTGGTAATGAAATGGGAGACTAATGCAGAACCAGATTTCCCCAAAAGATTACTCCCGTCTTATGCTTATGTGCCTCTCTCAAGGGAGCCCCACCTTGCTGCCATTTGCTTTCCTGGTATTACCTGTGAATATGCCCTGAAAAGGATCTTAGATTCTCAGATTCTGAGAACCACTTTTGACAATTGTTAACATCAGTGAACAGGTACACCTAGGCCAGTCTTCACTGCATTTACAGCAGGATAACTAACACGTGCTAGCTATCTCTCTGTAAAACCCTAGTGGAGATGGGGCTTTGTAGTTTTTATCGCAAGGTGGGGCTCAGTGAGGTGAACGAGATGTTGATTAAGTACATTGTGGTAAAAGCGCCTTACCTCCACTAGGATTGTACAGTGAGATAGCTAACCCACATTAGTTTTATCCTGCTGTAAATAACTACCTTTTGGCTGTGAAGACACCCTTAGCCACAGCTAGTGACAAATGACACATTTGCAAATAATCGTTCCTCTGTGTTTGAAATATTTAAGATTTAGTGACCCACATCAGCTTTATTTTCTTCTAAAGTTTTAGCAATAAATTGTTGAGTCCTAAAATAGCTAAGTATTTTAAAGTTCTGAATGACTGCCAAATTCTGCTCCAAAAGTGTGGGCTTTTTTTTTCCTCATGCAGAATAATTGAGAAGTTTAACAGAGCTCCTGGAATAGTCAGATTATCCTTAAATGGCACTCTACTTGAATTTTTTGAAATTAGTCAGTTTAAAGGAATTCTGCTTTCTGACAGAGCACTCTTTAAATAGTGTATCCTTTCCACTGACTTCAGTAGGCTTTGGATCAGGCCCCAAGTGAGCAGCTACCCAACTCAAAATTATTATAGAGAAAGGGATGAGCTGTTATGACTGAGAGCAAATTAATTTGACTTTCAGAAACAGCTGCCTGAAATGAAGTAATTATCTGGTTTGGTTAGTATTGGTAAACATCAAATAGTTTAAATTGCATTTTTTTTTGTTTATATTTACTGGTCAACTGCTGATTACAGAACACTTGCATGTGTATTAGTTTGAAATGATCCAAACACATACATTACAACTGGCAGGGTGGTGAGACATGGCCCAGATTCTAGAGTTCTCACATGTGTTCCAAATGTACTTAAGTACTACTACTGTCCATTGCATGTATATTAGAGGTTTCTATCTGAGGATCTCAACACATGAATTAATATAGCTTCCCAGTACCCTTCTGAGAGGCATTTATTCCCATTGTATAGCTAGAGGACGATTGTTAAATGCCCAACGTCGCTTAGGAAATCCGTGATAGAGGTGGGGAATAGAACCCATATCTTCACTACTACTCTTCATCCTCCTTTTCTTGTCCTTATTACAGACAATAATCCTTAACCAATCAGTGCACATTTTCCCACCTAGGAACCTCTAGGTTAGAATATAAAATACTGCACTGATAGGGCAAACTACCCTTAAAGAACACTGTAAAACGGTACTAAAATATACCTAATTGTGTCATCAAATGTTATGAAGCAACATTTCAGTTCAATAGCTATAAAACAACCATACAGCATATAAAGCACTCTGAATTAAAAAGATCATGTGATCTGTCCAGTTACTACACCAGCTGTGCATCAATGTGTGCCAACAGCCACGCGGTAGACAAGATGGAATCTTTCTGAATAGGTAGTAGAGGAATTGACTTGGTAAGTGAGTAAGCAGTAGACCAATTTCCACTGTACAATCATGAAGTAGGAAGGGTTTGAGAAAAGGTAACTGTACAAAGCCAATCGGAACAGTATCCGTCTGTGGAATGTGCACATTTAGCAATAAAACAGAGATGAATCAATGACAACAGCTGTAATGGTTACTTGTCAGTGTTTGCAGCCTTCACTTCTCTTTATTAACTGCAAGATACCTCTTTCCCTTTTTAGGTCAGTGCTGACTGTTGCTTGTGAACAGACTGAGGTCCTGCTTTTTGACCCCATATCTTCAAAGCACATCAAAACTCTCTCTGAAGCTCATGAGGACTGTGTGAATAATATCCGGTTAGTATCATGGGGAAACAAAACCAAACTTTCCGTATATAGAACTCCAACATTTTTCCTAACTGTAGGTGTTAATGTGTTCATGACGCTGTAGTGATATACAGATCAGTCCTCTGCTATTCTGTGCTTTTTGTCTTGTCAACAGACAATGTGGTATAAGTGTACCAGTTACCATACTGTAGTTTGTGTCTGGGGAGAAAGTTAATGGACAATGTTACAATTAAGTAAGCACGCAACGCAATACTGAACATGTACGCGTAACACACCTTTGTCCCTTTAAATCTCAGGTTGGAGCAAGTATAGCTAGAAGAAGGACTGTTACTGGAGGCAATGTAGTATAGTGGATAAGGGCTTGAACTGTGCATTAGGAGAGCTGGGTTCTAGTCCCAGCTCTGCCACTGCTTTACTGTGTGATCTTGAGCAAGTCACTTCACCTCTTCGTGCCTATTTCCCCTTCAACACTTTGTCTGTTTTTATTGTGAGTAAGCACCTTCTTCCATCCTTCCTAGAGGTGGGGATCGGACAACTCCCACCCAGAGGTGGCTGTGAAAGATAGGCCAGCATGACATATGGTGGGAAGAGGGCAAGGATTGAACTTGGCATTGACCTTCCTGCTAGAGCCCTTCACTCTTGTCTTTTATTTGCCTCTAGTTTATAGATATTTGGTGTATTGTCAACTCTGCTTTTAGAGATCCCACCCATTATAAATGCTCATTCTGGTACCCTGCCCTCCTTTATGTTGTAAATTTCCAAAGCTGGGATTCTTAAAATATTCTACTCCTGAAAAGTGACTGAGTAAAGATGGCTAATGAGGTTCTGGGTTCTGTATCACAATGATTTTCATATCAAATGTGCTCAGTTTACAACTAAACCTGTGGTGATTTAACCTGCCAGCCCTACAAACGCAACATGAGCTCAGAGTCGAGCTGAATTCTTTCCTCTTCACACAGCATCACCAGCAATAAACCAGACCAAGTACGCCCTCGGTGTACAATCCAGTTACCTAAGAGATCTATGGATGATAATGTTACAGAAGTAACTGTTTTAATGTGTAAAGATAACTGACTGGAACTGAATTGATCTGCAAGGAAGGTTGGAATTAAGCTCCTTCACCCATAGTTATGTTGGCCTGATAGAGCTAACCAGGGTCCTTTCCAGTGTATTTGGTCATGTCCTCCTTGAGTGAAAAGGTGCCATTTTTACATAGTTACTGAGCAATGTAGAACTGGTCTCCATTTTGAAAAATAGAACATGTCTCCGGTGTGTTATCACCATTCTTTTTCCATGGCTTGGGGTCCTTGCCTTGCTGCAACCTCAGGAGTTTTCTCTCCCCTCAAAGCCAATCCCTGCTGCACTGTCTTTATTTATTCTGGATCCCTTACAACGCTTTCATCTGCACAAACAGTCTTGTCATTTTCCTCTGTGCTGAAGCAAAGCAAGCTCATAGATTTTAATGCCGGAAGGGATCACTGTGATCATCTAAGTGGACTTGCATTGTGTAGGTCATAGAATGTCACCCAGTGATTCTCCCATTGAGCCCAACGAATTTGTGGTTGAAGCAGAGTGCATATTTTTAGGAAGAATCTTGATTTAAAGACTTCCAGTGGTGGAGAATCTGCCACTCCCTTTTTAAGCTGTCCCACTAGTTAATTACTCTTACTGTTTAAAAAAACAATCACACCTTATTTCCAGTTTGAATTTTTCTAGCTTCAGCTTCCAACCCCTCTCGTGTTCTGCTAGATTAAAGAACCTTCTGGTATTGGCTGTCTCCTCCCTGTGTATTCTTGTAGACTGTGATCTAGTCAAGTCATGGGTCTGAACCAGGGGTTTTGTCTGAAGACCAGAGATTATCAGGATAAAGTATCACCTGATATCATTAAGTGCTTAATTTGATGACTGTAATAATCTGACTAGACCATCCATAGTCTTGCATCATTCCCATTTCAAAGTCATTTTACTTGACAGAAGGTAAAGTGCCTGACTTCTTTTTCCAATGTGTCTCCTCACTAAATAATGGAGAGCCAGCATACTCGTTTGCAGCAGACGTTGGGTGGTGTGTACAGACTGATGCAAGTGTATAGTACATGTGCCTCGTTTCATGCATAGGTTAGTCGGTGTGCACTGAATGAAGTAGAGGGACAGCATATTGAACCGTCAGGATACTCAGGGTGGATAAAGATCGTGGTTTTCTTAAAGATTTTTTTAATCATTTCTTTTTTAAATATATTTTTACGTTAGATGTTTTTGTTTACATGTTAGTTCTTTACTTCCTGTTTTGTAGTCTTAAATGGCTAAAGCTGGTGTACTCATTTTAGCTAGCGTCCTTTCAGACGTTACATAGACTTTTTTTCTTCTAAGAACTTTTGCACTTACAATCCTTGTCTGTGCTGAAAAAGAAAAATCTGGGTCCTCACTGACAGATTTACTCTGTGAGCAACCCAAAGTTAGACATAAAGCTGATATGCAAATGGATGTAAATATAGCACAGGCTAACACCACCTTCCTATATATTGAAATTCCATAAGCCAAGAAAGCTGAAATGCTTTGACCAGGTTATGCGCCTTCATCAGGGTTTGCAACCTGAAGTCATTGGGATTTAGGATTTTTGGAAAAATCCCACTTTTACGTGGCTAAATATAGGTTTAGGAGCCTAGGCCCTGCTTTTGGAAACTTTGGCCTGTGTATTAGTTAATACCTGTTAAATGGGTTGGAAGTCTAAGTAACTTTTTCACTGTTAACATGAAACAATTTTGTTGTCAAGTGACAGATTTTGACACTAATGCTTTCAATAATGATATCCCTGATGCTGCGGGCACTTATGCACATGCTTAACTTTAAGTACATTGATAGTCCTGCTGAAGCCATTGGGACAAATCATTTGGGTAAAGTTGTTATCTTAAGCATTTGCAGGATCCAGACCTTCACTTTCAATATTCTGTGTTTTTTGCCTCTAACAGTTTTGTAACATTGCAGTGATACTGTATTGATGGTGGCATTTAGAAAAACAGCACTTAGAAATTCATAGATTCATAGATTCTAGGGCTGGAAGGGACCTCGAGAGGTCATCGAGTCCAGCCCCCTGCCCTCATGGCAGGACCAATTACTGTCTAGACCATCCCTGATAGACATTTATCTAACCTACTCTTAAATATCTCCAGAGATGGAGATTCCACAACCTCCCTGGGCAGTTTATTCCAGTGTTTAACCACCCTGACAGTTAGGAACTTTTTCCTAATGTCCAACCTAAACCTCCCTTGCTGCAGTTTAAGCCCATTGCTTCTTGTTCTATCCTCAGATGCTAAGATGAACAAGTTTTCTCCCTCCTCCTTATGACACCCTTTTAGATACCTGAAGACCGCTATCATGTCCCCTCTCAGTCTTCTCTTTTCCAAACTAAACAAACCTAATTCCTTCAGCCTTCCTTCATAGATCATGTTCTCTAGATCCTTAATCATTCTTGTTGCTCTTCTCTGGACCCTCTCCAATTTCTCCACATCTTTCTTGAAATGCGGTGCCCAGAACTGGACACAATACTCCAGTTGAGGCCTAACCAGCGCAGAGTAGAGCGGAAGAATGACTTCTCGTGTCTTGCTCACCACACACCTGTTAATGCAGCCCAGAATCATGTTTGCTTTTTTTGTTATGAGTCAACAGCATCACACTGTTGACTCATATTTAGCTTGTGGTCCACTATAACCCCTAGATCCCTTTCTGCCGTACTCTTTCCTAGACAGTCTCCTCCCATTCTGTATGTGTGAAACGGATTGTTCCTACCTAAGTGGAGCACTTTGCATTTGTCCTTATTAAACTTCATCCTGTTTACCTCTGACCATTTCTCCAATTTGTCCAGATCATTTTGAATTATGACCCTATCCTCCAAAGCAGTTGCAATCCCTCCCAGTTTGGTATCATCTGCAAACTTAATAAGCGTACTTTCTATGCCAATATCCAAGTCATTGATGAAGATATTGAACAGAGCCGGTCCCAAAACAGACCCTTGCGGAACCCCACTCGTTATACCTTTCCAGCAGGATTGCGAACCATTTATAACTACTCTCTGAGTACAGTTATCCAGCCAGTTGCGCACCCACCTTATAGTAGCCCCATCTAATTTGTATTTCCCTAGTTTATTGATAAGAATATCATGCGAGACCGTATCAAATGCCTTACTAAAGTCTAGGTATACCACATGCACTGCTTCTCCCTTATCCACAAGACTCGTTATCCTATCAAAGAAAGCTATCAGATTGGTTTGAAATTAGTTCATTTTAAATTTTAATCTAAAATTGCAGGAGCACAAATTTTTAAATTAGTTTTACAAAGCCTCAACCTTATTTAAATCAATGACGTTTTAGAAAAAAATCCAGTGGCTTAAGTCACCTTGACTTCATATTATTCCACCCTGCGAATAACTGAATATTGAATTGCATGTTCACTGTTCAGTTCAGCCTGTGCACTGAGTGAGGCAGGGGTCCCGTGCAGGAAAAGTGTGCGGTTGTCATTAAAGACTGTATCATAATCCAGATGCACAAAGGGGTGGCGTTCCAGCTGTTCAGGCATTCCATGGCTCTTGAGAGCTTCACTACACAACTCGATCTTTTAGTGCAGACTTTTTGGTATGGAATTATTTACGATTTTAAATTTCTTTTTGTAGAGGGAAGTGATAAGGAGGGGATGAAATTGTAGGACCAAGTAGGGAGAGTTGGAGGAAGATGGGGAGAAAGGCCAAGAAACTAGAAGAATGAGGTTAGCAGAAGTTAGTGACTGGAGAAAGGTGGGAGGAAGGTAGACCTGACCTAGTATGATGGCAAATCCTAGGAGCAAATTCTGTTACCATTTTTTAAAAATCTGTGTTTAATCCTGTACAGAGCTCCCTCTGCTGGCTCTTGTCGCCACTGAGAGCAATATTCCCAGAGTTTTACTGTCTTCATGCTGGTGCCTACAATAGGCAGTGAAGGAAACTAAGGACAAAACCAGTAGGGACTGAAGTTTCGAGATTCTGGGGATATTACGAACACTCTGGATACATAAAAAGAAACATCTGTAGTATCTTTTTTTAAACATTTTCATGAGTAAATGCAGTAAAAAGGCGCATCCTAAGCTAGGAGGATAAAAGTGCATATTTCACTATGTCCTGGTCAACTCTTTGCTGGACTACCTCTCCTGTCTTGTTGAAAGGCGTCTTTATACGCTTCTCTGCCAGTTTTGGGCCAGATTTTCAGAAATTCTTGTACTCAAAGTAGTAAAATAATTACGCTGGGTGTCAGAGTACAAATATGGCCCAGCCCAGATTTAGTTAGTTGTGTGGCACTACTGTTAACTTTCTTCAGTCACCAAAACTTTGAAACAATCTGCTTTGTCAGTAATATTAATAGGTCACAATGAGGTGAGGTCTCCTTGTGCATGGTCAAAATCCCTTACTAATTTACTTGGATATTTAAGTGACAGTGGTGTGCTGTATAAAACCCCAAGGAGGTTTGTGACTTAGCCAGAAAATATTTCAGGCATAAAATGCACTGGCTAACCCAGCTAGGTGAGTGCCTTTTACAGTGGGACAGGGTTTAATAATGGGCTAATATTGGTAGGCTTCACAGAAAATGTGTTCTGTTTTTTTTTAAAGGAGGGATTTGAATGGAGAGAAGCTAGTGATTTTGTCCAGCAGGGATGGAAGGGACAGCATGGGAGGAAGAGTCAAAGGAAGTGGTAAGGAGGGAGGGGCAAAAAGAGTAAAGAACAGTACTAGGCCATCTTAATTCAGTGAAACCTACTAGAATCTTGTGCCATCTAAAGTGTGGAGAGGAGGATTCCTGTATCTTTCAGCACTCTGCCAGCTGACAAGAGTGGAGCGATTCTGAAACCAAAGTGAAGGCTGGAGGTCTAAATGAATTCTGACAGCCTTGAGGATATCCCTCTAATAAAGAGGCTCCCCAATGGGAGTCTCTTACTAACGGTGGTCTGAAAGCTGTCTGGTCAGGTGATGCTATTTTCTAGCTTCCACCTGCTAAACTGTACTAAAAGACAGTTAAAAATACAGTCAATCCTTTCCTAGTATCTTCCACACGAGCAATTGCTTTAGTTGCCACAGGGATGACAGGCTATATAGTACAGTGTTGGGTGCCTATATATATATATATATATATAGGCACCCAACACTGTACTATATATATATATATAAAGAAATAAATGACTTTTAATAGTATTTGCTTGTTTCTTCATTAGTTAAGAAATTTAGTTTATTTCCTTGCCCAAAAAGTATTTGGGGGGGAGATATCAATGTCACCAGTGCTACTCGAGATACATTTTGGCCCCTTTCCTATTTTAGTGGCAAGCCTTATAAATCCAATAAACACTTACTGCACATGTTCTATGGCAGTTTGGCTTGCAGTGGCTTAGAATCATAGAATCTCAGGGTTGGAAGGGACCTTAGGAGGTCATCTAGTCCAACCCCCTGCTCAAAGCAGGACCAATCCCCAAATTTTGAACTCACAACCCTGGGTTTAGCAGGCCAATGCTCAAACCACTGAGCTATCCCTCCCCTGGCTTCATTCCATACATCTGTTAAAAGGCCAGCCATTATGCTACAATCTGCTAAAGATGTGGTAGCAGGTAGTGGGACATGGAGGGACTTGGGGGGTCATTGCACTCGAAGCACATGTACAGCACTATGGCCACAAGTGCTAATGGATGTATAAACAGATCAATCTCAAATAGGAGCAGGGGGTGGCAATACATCTGTGTTTGGCATTGGCGTGACCATTACTGGAATGCTGTATCCCGGTCTGGTGCCCACAATTCAAGAAGGCTGTTGATAAATTGGAGAGGGTTCAGAGAAGAGCCACAAGAATGATTAACAGAATGGAAAACATCTTGTAGTGAGAGACTCAAAAAGCTCCATCTATTTTGCTTAATAAAGAGTAGATTAAGGGGTGACTTGATTAGTCTATAAGTATCTACATGGGTAACAGAAATTTGATAATGGGCTCTTCAGTCTAGCACACAAAGGTATAACAAGATCCAATGGCTGGAAGTTGAAGCTAAACAACTTCAGACTGGATATAAGGGCATACATTTTTAACAATGAGGGTAATTAAACATTGGAACAACTTATCAAGCATTGTGGTGGATTCTCCATCACTGAAAATCTCTAAAATCAAGTCTGGATGCTTTTCTAAAATATATGGCTGGTTCAAACAGGAATTAATTCAGGAAAGGCCTGTGGCATGTACAGGAGGTCAGACCACAATGGTCCCTTCTGGCCTGATAATCTATGAAAACCACCAATGGGACATCCCTAAGACAGTCTTTAAGATGTGGTCCATGCTATGAAAAAATATTGCCCTCCCCTGCTCTATTTCCATAGATCTTGTTAGCTGCTCTCTTTAGTTTGTCCCTGGAGATGGAATATGAAACTGATACTTACATTTTTGCCAAGAAAAAAAGTGGTAAGATTCACATCACTAAACTGTCTGCTACAGCAAACTATCAGTTGTTTGTGTGTAGCTTTATTTTCATAAATCCTAAATCCCAGTTCAGGAATAACTCAGTCTGAAACCTCTTAGACACACAAGCCAGACAAGACTGCGCTTGCTTGACAGTATTTAACTGTCTGTGCACTTCACAGGTTTCTGGATAATCGCCTGTTTGCAACTTGCTCTGATGACACTACCATAGCACTTTGGGATCTGAGAAAGCTGAACACAAAAGTGTGCACTTTACATGGTCACACGAGCTGGGTGAAGAACATTGAATACGACACCAACACCAGACTACTAGTAACATCGGGGTTTGATGGCAATGTGATCATTTGGGACACCAACAGGTATGTGAATATGGGTTATGGATGGTCAGTAAATATATGAACTGTGATAGGGACAGGGCTCTTTTAAAAATAGATACATTCATCTTGAATGAAACTCTATTACTCTGAATGGAAACTTAATACTTTCTTAAATTCTGTTACTGATTGCTCATCAGCCGATGGTGACGATCAAGAATTAGGACCGCCTTATTGCGATGAAGCTCTAGCAACTCAAAGGAGACTATGTAGGTCAGATTGAAACAAAGCTGAAAATGCGCTGTATCAATCTAGAAATACAAGTGTACACGTTGCGGATTTCCCTCCGCCCACCCCATTTAAAGTCCAGTTTAAATGAGCTCCATAAGAGAGTGTACAAATGGTGAATGAGTCAGTGGGGGACAGAGTGCTCAGCACTTTGAAAATCAGCTCATGTGTTTATGAATTGACCTGTGGATTTCAGAATCTAACTTTAGGCTCCTATTTTTGCCATAATCATCTCTCATTTTGCACTGTCCAGGTGCACCGAAGAAGGATGTCCTCACAAGAAGTTTTTTCACACCCGTTTTCTCATGCGGATGAGACTGACACCAGACTGTTCAAAAATGTTGATCTCCACTTCCTCTGGGTATCTTCTGATTTTGCACGACCTTGATTTAACCAAATCCTTAGAGGTTGGCAGCTATCCAATATTAAGAGCCAGAAGAACTACATCAAGTTCAGGTGAATTTTTGTTAGTAAAAATCTGTACATTGTGATCCATTTGATAGAGGTATTTGTATACTGTTCCCTTAGAGGAGTGGTGAAGAAGATTCTAGCAAGAAAGTGGCACTCTGATAGCTATTTCACCTTGTTCAGGAGTGACTCTGGCCTGTAGTTAAGCTGACCTAAGTCCCCATATAGACAGCGCTAGATGAGTCAAACAACAAAATTCTTCCATTGACCTAGCTACTGCCTCTTGCGGAGGTGGCTTACCAGTGCTGATGGGGGAATCCCTCCCGCTGGTGTAGGCAATGTCTACTCTGAGGCAGTGCTACATTTTAAGTGTAGATAAGCCTTAATAGGATGTCACCAGAGAGTGCTCAACTGTGAAATAACTAACGTGGGAGACTATTTCCTATTGGTCTGTAACATGGGTGCTGTGGGATACTTAGGGCTAGTCTACACTTACCCGCGGCGTCGGATCGATCTTCTGGGTTCGATTTATCGCGTCTTGTCTAGACGCGATAAATCGAACCAGGAAGTGCTCCCCCGTCGACGCCGGTAATCCTGCTCCGCGAACGGAGCCAGCAGAGTCGACGGGGGAGCTGTGCGCCGCCGTGTGGACCAGGGGTAAGTACTTTTAAGTTCGAAATAAGATACTTCGACTTCAGCTACGTTATTCACGTAGCTGAAGTTGCGTATCTTACTTTGAACTTGGGGGCTAGTGTAGACCAGCCCTTAGTAGCAGGATCCAGAGAACTAGCAGCAGGAAATTCTGTGGTTCATTTTGCCACATTGCAAGAACTTAACAAAATAGTCCCCAAAATTAAAAATGTACTCTGCACCTCCCTTACTGTTTGGTGTCAGTCACTTTTGTCTTAGCAGAGCTACTGTAGGCTACCCAGTGATCAAGACAAGGTAACCTACTAAACATGAGATGCTGCTCTGAAAAGCAACCTTATAAATGGCATAATGGGGCTTCATGTTATTTCCGAACACATTTGCTGTAGTTACTAGTGAATGGAGCAGATTTTTTCTAATTGCTGCCTGCCATTCATACAGACCCTGAATCCAAGTTGAATTTTGTTGTTTGACTCATCAGCACCAGTGGCAAAGATGCTGCAGGTCAGACCCTGTCCCAAGTTACACCTGTGCAGCCTCGGTCTAAATGGAGTGGCGCAGGTGTAATGAGAGACTGTTTTACCTTTCAGCATCCAGTACTGCAGAAGCATGAGCAGGAGAGAACCCAACTCCTGACTCTTAGACCCCCAGGTTGAGTTTGTAGTGCTGGCAGTTAGTTTCCTTTTAACAGATACAAACATGGACCCAAAATGGAACTTCTAGGGTTGTTTTTCAGAGCAGAGCCACACTTTACATTGAAAAGAGTGCACTGAACACTAGCTCATTTGGGGTTAGTAGTAGTGGTTTGGTGCTCAATTGTTTGTGGTTTAAGGCACTTCTTGGGAAAGCACTGTCTTCATTGGTGAGACATATTTGATTAGGGCTGTGCTGGTTTACATTCACAGGAGGTTAAAATGAGATACATACAAAGCAAAAGAGCTTATCCCATCTGTCAGATTTACATGACTGCTACTCTGGTTTCAGACTCGACAGCTACCAGTTCATCTGGTCCTAGAGCTGTGGGTTCACCATGTCACCAGAATGATTCCGGTCCGTTGTCTGAGAAACATATGTCGCGACCCTCCCAACGAGAAGGTATGTTAAGATTAGAATAAAACGCGTAGGTTCTTTTGTGAAAGTGAGTCCAATGAGTAGCCAAAATGTAAACGTGAATAAATAGCATGTACCTTTTAAAGTTCTATATACTTTCCTACCTCTTATTGCTTAGACTATTTTAAAAATCTCACTAGGTTTTACACAAATTCAGTACTATATATCATCACAATACATAGAATGGTGATGTCCGGAGTTCTAATTTTGTTGCTTTCAGATTTCAAAAGAGAAACAAGACACTTGTTTTCCATTTTACATTAATGCATAATATGTGGACAAATGGGTGAGAGTCCAGAGGGGAGAGACGAAAAAAAAAGAGGTTTAGAAAACATGACATATGAGGAAAGGTTGAAAGAATTGGCATGTTTAGCCTAGAGAAGAAAAGGCAAGGGAGAACATAAGTCTTCAAGTATGTAAAAGGTTGTTATAAAGATCAGTTGTTCTCCATTGAAGGAAAGACAAGAAGTAATCGACTTAATCTGCAGCAAGGAATATTTAGGTTAGACATTAGGAAAAACTTCCTAACTCTAAGGATTTGTAAGCACTGAAACCAAGGAAGGTTATCGAATTCCAGTCCTTGGGGATTTTTAAGAACAGGTTAGCAAAAACCTGTCAGGGATGATCTGCCTCAGTGCAGGGGACTAGACTAGATGACCTATCGAGGTCCCTTCCAGTTCTACATTTCTGATTCTATGAGATCAGCACCTTCATGCATATGATGAAATCATAATTATTTTTTTATTGTGTAGTATTGCTTAGTGTGGCTTATTCATTTGAGTAGTTGGGGCATTTGTCACAATTGCTAGAGGAAGGAATACAGCTTCTTTTAGTAAATGGAAGCAGTTTTGAAAGAGTTTACACTTGGAAAAGTGATTGTGTAAAAATAATACCTTCTTACTCAGTAGAACTACTCCCCGCTGCTTGTACATTCAGTTTCTTCTGTTTGCTTTAGTGAGAGAAAAAAACAGTTACTGCTTCTCTTAGCTATGCTGAGCCAACCCGGTGGAGAGTGAGAGAGATTCTGTTCGTCCTTGGGCATCAACAGAACTGACCATGAAATTCCAGTTACAGGGCATGTTGTAGACCCCTACAAACCTATTAAAGTAGGAGAGACGGAGGGTGGCTTCATGCGTCGCACACTGGACTGGGACTCAGGAGAGTCACTGCTCTTCCAGAGACATTTTGTGACCTTGGGCAAGTCACTAAATCTGTGTGTGTAGGGCTGGAGGGGCCTTGAGAGGTCATCTAGTCCAGCCTCCTTTCCCCACTCCCATCCCACACTGAGGCAGAACCCTGCGCGTGCCCCAATTCCCTCCCCAGCGCACCGCGTCCCCAGCCTACCTCCAGGCCAGGGGTGGGCAAACCGGCCCATGGGCCAGATCCGGCCCCTAAGGGCTTTGGATCCGGCCCGCGGATTTGCCAACCCCATGGTGCTGTGGGCCCTGCGCCGCTCCGGGAAGCGGTCGCCACATCCCTGCGGCCCCAGCAGGAGGGAAGGCAGAGAGCACCGCTGCTCTTGTCTGTGGGTACCTCCCCTGAAGCTCCCATTGGCTGGGAACGGGGAACCACGGCCAATGGGAGCTTTGTGGGAGGTACCCACAGGCAAGAGCAGGGCATGGAGCTCTCTGCTCCTCCTACCCCTAGGACGTGGTGCCGGCTGCTGAGTGGAGCGGCATGGGGCCAGGACAGACAGAGCTTACCTTGGTCCCAGTGTGCGGCCCCTGCCACCCCGGAGCTGCTCCAGGCCGGAACCCAAACCCCTCCCGCACCCCAACTCCCTGCCCTGAGCCCCCTGACTGCACCCAACCCTGCTACACCCTGCACTACCCCCTGCCCTGAGCCCCCTGCTGCATCCCGTGGGCAGGGCGGGGGTGGAGTGGGGGGCGGGGCCGGGGGCAACGGGGGTGTGTGTGTGATGCGGCCTTCGGGCCAACGTACGAGCCCTCCTGGTGATTGGAGTTTGAGACCCCTGCTCTAGGTGTTTACCAATGGATTGTTTAATAATTTGTTCCATTATCTTTCCATATATCAGTTTACCTGTAAAATAGGGGTAACGTTGAGGATAAAGTCACTAATGATTGTGCCGGGCTCAGATGTTATGGTGTTGTGAGGGTTGGTTATATGAGTACCAAAATGTGAGGGCAGAATCTGCCTGCAGAACCTTTAGTAGTGATGATCAACAAAAAGGAAAGAACCCAGCTTGAGATTCAGAACCCAGAGTGAGTTTGCATGGCTCGCAATAATATAAACATTGTTTACTTGTGAACTGAGCAAGGTTGATACAGGAAGTCACTCCTTCCAATGCCCATTTTAGTGTTACTGTGGAACTGTGCTCTTTAAAAAATATCTTGCAATGACAATGAAAAGCTGAACGTATGTGTGATATCCTCTGTCTTTGCATATGCATATATTATTGTCATCTGAGATGGATTCACGCAGACTTCTGAAAAGATAAGTTGTCGGAGCAGAATCAGGACTCTGGTGTTCTCTTGCTGCTCTGCTACTGACTAATTGTACACTTCAGCAAGTTACATAATCTCTGCCTCAGTTTACTTATCTGTGGAACTGGTATAAATACTTCTTAGCGTGGTTAAATTTTGTGTTAAAGCACTTAATCTCTTACAATGTGATGTAAGTTTCAAAAATCTATTTTTCATTTGATTACGTTTTGCTATGTAGAGTTGGTCAATAATGAAAAGAGATGGGAACTGATATGTAGTAATAGTGTGTGACTTGTGGTTGGTATCTCCCTCCTAGGTGGATCTCCACGAAATAGTCTTGAGGTTTTAACACCAGAAGTTCCTGGAGAAAGGGACCGTGGTAATTGCATTACGTCGCTGCAGCTCCATCCCAAAGGATGGGCTACTCTTCTTCGGTGCTCAAGTAATACAGATGACCAGGAGGTAAAAAAATTAAAGTGGCACATACTTAAAAATGTAGCACTGGGGATAAGAAGTGTCAAATCCTAGAATTGCATATCAAATTCCTTAATTGCAGGTGAACGTGGATTTTGCATCTCCATGATTGACAGTGGATTAGCTTTTTCTGGTTACAATACACTGTTTTGGATTGAATTCGGAATAGGGTGACTAGTTGGTATTCAATTTAGGCCATTTTCCTAACCTTTACATTGGTATCTTTAGGAATGATAGGAAGCTAATAGTAATGTGGGGAATCACCTGCTTTTCCTGACCACCATAGCATGCCTGTCTCCAGCTCACCTGCTTTTCCTGACCACCATAGCATGCCTGTCTCCAGATTTGCAGTTTGAATGTCTGTCCCATTCCATTTGTCGCATGGCATGCAGGTGAGAGCAATGATTAGGTAGGCAGCCTGCATTTCAGCCTGAATGTGACCAGTAGGGACACAATCAAGAGAGGAGTTTGATCTGAAAATTTTTCACTCTGTCTGGAAGAAACTGTACGCTCTAACAAGGACTTCAGCCTGTGCTATCAGCAAACGTGAACTGTGAAAACACTTGGAGCCAGGAAAAAATGTACTGCCCTTGGTGAGATAGCAAACAGAGCAAGGGTGCATATCCAGAATTATCAAATGTTCTTAAGTCAGATCATAGCATACCACCTCTTCTTGCCATTCCTGATATTTTGCAGGGAAGAAGCATGTGCTAGCAAGCTGAATCACTGACCGATATTACCTGTGCTTCATGCAGGACACCAGGAACTCGACACAAAAACCAGCCCCAGCACCGACCCAAGTGGAGTGCCCCAAGGGTCGGTGCTGGGGCCGGTTTTGTTCAATATCTTCATTAACGATCTGGAGGATGGTGTGGACTGCACCCTTAGCAAGTTTGCAGATGACACTAAACTGGGAGGAGTGGTTGATACGCTGGAGGGTAGGGACAGGATACAGAGGGACCTAGACAAATTAGAGGATTGGGCCAAAAGAAATCTGATGAGGTTCAACAAGGACAAGTGCAGAGTCCTGCACTTGGGACGGAAGAATCCCATGCACTGCTACAGACTAGGGACCGAATGGCTGGGCAGCAGTTCTGTAGAAAAGGACCTAGGGGTTACGGTGGACGAAAAGCTGAATATGAGTCAACAGTGTGCCCTTGTTGCCAAGAAGGCTAACGGCATTTTGGGCTGTATAAGTTGGGGCATTTCCAGCAGATTGAGGGACGTGATCATTCTCCTCTATTCGGCACTGGTGAGGCCTCATTTGGAGTACTGTGTCCAGTTTTGGGCCCCACACTACAAGAAGGATGTGGATAAATTGGAAAGAGTCCAGCAGAGGGCAACCAAAATGATTAGGGGGCTGGAGCACATGACTTATGAGGAGAGGCTGAGGGAACTGGGATTGTTTAGCCTGCAGAAGAGAAGAATGAGGGGGGATTTGATAGTTGCTTTCAGGTACCTGAAAGGGGGTTCCAAAGAGGATGGGTCTAGACTGTTCTCAGTGGTAGAAGATGACAGAACAAGGAGTAATGGTCTCAAGTTGTAGAGGGGGAGGTTTAGGTTGGATATTAGGAAAAACATTTTCACTAGTAGGGTGGTGAAGCACTGGAATGGGTTACCTAGGGAGGTGGTGGAATCTCCTTCCTTAGAGGTTTTTAAGGTCAGGCTTGACAAAGCCCTGGCTGGGATGATTTAGTTGGTCCTGCTTTGAGCAGGGGGTTGGACTAGATGACCTCCTGAGGTCCCTTCCAATCCTGAAATTCTATGATTCTATGACACCAAAGACCAGAATGACCTATAAAATGCAGGTTTTGCCTTCAGGCTTTTGGTGGAGAAAACCACTCCTGCAAATCCAGAGGCTTGTCTAAAGATGTTGAGAGGCATCAGATTGCACCATTGTTCTGAATAATTGTGCAGACATTAAAGCCTTAAGGAGTGTTCGTAATAGCATGGGGTGTTTATATACATGATACAGCTTTATATTCACAATACTTGGCTAAGCCAACAGTCTGTAGCAAATGTGATTCCTTACAAGTAGGAAATTTGTTGGATGTCCTAAGTGCTTGACAACAGCAGTTCCTAAATATCCTATTATATGCCTGTTGGAGGTTATGAAGAGATCTTGTTTAATTATCTGCTTATAAAAGAGAGGCTTGTGTGCGCTGCTCTAAGAAATCTGATGTTACACTGCTGGCTCCTTAGCAGAATATCTGTGGATCAATGAATACCCTTCCGGAGAGACTTTGGTGGTAGAAGTTAGCATCTTGGTGTAAAAACACCATCCTAGAGTTTAGGGCCAGAAAGGGAGCATTAGATAATCTTGTCTGGTCTCCAGTATATCACAGGCCATTAAACTTTTATAACTTGTCTTTTATAACTTGTCTTTTATAACTTGTCTTTAGCTAAACCAAGTCTTCCAGAAATGCATCCAGTGTTTATAATCAGCTGCAGGACATGCAGAGCTATCATTTGTGAGCCACGGATTCCATTTTTGAAATGGTGAAAATAAAATTGTCCCTGAAATCTCATTGCTATTGCAGGGTTGTGCTGGAGCTCGTCTGAGTACTGTGCTAGGAGACCGAGGGCATATATTCAGGTCACTTTCTAAGAACAAAAAGGCTTATTTTTAATAACACTTGCCAGTGATAAACCAACATTGTTTAGCTCCATCTGACACGTTTTGCATTGGAACGGCTTTGTTCTATACCAAAGCAACTTTCACGTTCTGTAAGTGTCTTGCAAAGTAATTACTGGAGGTTTGGCAGACTTACACTGAGATGGATAATGACTAGTCTGTGAATTGACAGTCAAACCATTGTAAGATGCGTTGTTACTTCACACTAAAAAGTACTTTCTGAAAATGCAGATAACGGAGCTTCCTTGGCTTATTCAATGTGAGTGGCCTTAATGTAACTTTTGCAAGAAACCAGTTTCTAACTAGGACACGTGGCTGCCTCATTCTTTCCTGTGGACATTTACATAAAGAATTGGACTCCGATACATACTTTGACTTTCATCGAAAAATTGTGACCGGTTGCTTACCCAGCTTTGCTCCACACATCTCATTACATGGCAGTTGGAAATCATGAACATTCGTCCAAGCTTACGTCACAGTGATGTAAACGCCAACTTGTCAGAAGCTTAAAAAAAACAAAAAACCTCACCACCCTTAGGTGCTTATGCTGCAAATTAAAATTCTCTACTGCTGGCTAGTCAGGACAAGCAGAATACAGAGCTGCCCATAAGGGACAAGCATTAGTAACTTCAAGAGTGAGCTCCCTTACAATGCAGTCAGAGGTGCCTAGATACGGGATTGCCTTTCCCTATCTATATCGGGGCAAAGAAACATCCAAAATAAAAGGTTACAGTGTAGTAGCCGTGTTAGTCTGTGTCAGCAAAAAGAAAATAAGAAAGAAATAAATACTTGTGGCACCTTAGAGACTAACAAATTTATTTCAGCATAAGCTTTCATGGGTTAGAACCCACTTCATCGGATGCATAATAATTTATCCAAAATAAATGGATCTTTATTGGATAAGCATAAAGGATGGAAGTTTTTCCAAAAGGTTTTGATGATGCAGCAGGTTACTTAGGCTAGGTCTACACTACCCACCCCCGTCGAACTAAGGTACGCAACTTCAGCTACGTGAATAACGTAGCTGAAGTCGAAGTACCTTAGTTCGAATGAAAAAGCACTTACCCGGGGTCCAGACGCGGCGCGCAGGCTCCCCCGTCGACTCCGCCTACTCCGTTCGTCGAGCTGGATTACCAGCGTCGACGACGGAGCACTTCCTGGTTCGATTTATCGCGTCTTGACAAGACGCGATAAATCGAACCCAGAACATCGATCGCGCGCCTCCGACGGGACGCGTAAGTATAGACCTACCCTTAGTTACAAAAGAAGTTGGTAATGATACGACTCTCATGAGACTGCATGGACAGATTCATGACTCAGGTCAGTTCAGTATAGTGAATTGTTCCTCTTACCTGTTTGCTAAATAACTAAAGGCAGCTTCTACACTTTGTGCAAGGATACAGCCAGCTTCCTTTGCGAATGATCTTGTGGGTGCTTCAGTAGATTAGTCTTGAGGATAATGAATGGAGTATCCTTCTCGTTGTTTTCAGAGGGATACTGAGCTCTGACCGTCTGTTAAAGCCTAACCTTTTCCTCACAGTTTCATGAGTAGGATACAAAACTTTGCCAGATTAAGAGATAATAATGTTGCTATATACTTGGTTTTTTACAAATATTGGCATCTCTAAAGCTAGCATCTTGCATTGTGTTTTCCAATCTTAACAGTACTTCAGTGAATTGTCGCAAAAAGTGAAATTCACATTCTAAATGTAAAGACTTTCATGTTGTGTGCTACAAATTTGCATTTGAATAGAGGTGATTTCAGAGCACTGGTAAAAAATATTTGCAGTGTTTTGCATTAATATCTGATTTCTATTCACAATTTAAACCCCAATCTTGCAAAAATGTAAGTTCATGCTTCACTTTAACCTCAAGTAGTGCCATTTGAGTTCAGTGTGATTGCTCATGTGAGAAGTCACATGTGCACGTCTTTTCCGAATCAATGCCTTAAATGTGAATTGCAGTGGCCTGTTTAGTAGCCCAACAAATACAAAAGGTACAACCTTGTCCTCTCCCTAACTTTAACCCCAAAGCGCCAGTGTGGTTTTCTCTCTAGTTATTTGTTCAGCAGTAGTTTGAGAAGCACTCAATATCAATGAATGCCTTTTCCTAGGATACAGCTTCTAGATTGCTAACATTTGTATTAATGTTGGCTGGGACTAATGTACATATCAACATACTGCCGGTGATCTTCCCACAAAAACTTTCTCTATTTTTTTCCAAGTGTTTTTTCCAATGTGTGTTGAGGTTCAAACAGTGCAGAAACTGGATTGCTCCTCGTGTATGTGGGTAAATATAACTTTCCTCTCTCCCGCTGTCTAGTGGACCTGTGTGTACGAATTCCAAGAAGGAGCCCCAGTGCGCCCTGTCTCACCTCGTTGTTCTCTCCGATTGACTCACTGCATCGAAGAAGCCAATGTAGGCCGGGGTTACATCAAAGAACTTTGTTTCAGCCCTGATGGTCGAATGATTTCCTCCCCGCATGGCTACGGGATCCGCTTGTTGGGATTTGACACGCAGTGCAGTGAACTTGTCGACTGTTTGCCCAAAGAAGCCAGTCCCTTGCAGGAAATCCGCTCTCTGTATTCACACAACGATGTGGTACTGACGACCAAGTTTTCTCCAACACATTGTCAGATTGCCTCAGGGTGCCTTAGTGGACGTGTTTCTTTATATCAGCCAAAGTTCTAGGCACATCTTGCATCAACAGTAACTTCACAGATGTTTGTTTTTATAATTACTTCAGTTTGGTTGAAGTGTGTTCTTTTTAAAAAAAAAAATCTTGTAAATGTGGACAAGATCATAATTACTATGGTCTGTGAACATAGCGGTGAAATGAGTACTCAGTCCAGCACTGTATGTGTTCTGACACTACAAGTCAGGCTCTGTACATTCTGTTTTCAGCCTTCCCTGCAAACCTCTGCTTCTGATGATCCAGTGCCACTGATTTCCAGTCTTTCTGGTTGGGTTTCACAGTAGCACTTGTTGGTCTTTCAGCGTGACTTAGGGTGGACTATCTGCAAGATGTCTCGCTAGGGCTGAGGGAATTGTTACACCAAACAATGCCCCCATATTTCCTGCTGGTACGATCTTTCCTTGCCACGAAGGAGCTGGACTTCCTGACATCCTCTCACTTGGCCTCCTATTGCTGTAACTTTTCTCTACAACAATTAGGTAATGGAGCTATTCTCCTGCATACTAGATTAGTTTAGCCACAAAGAAGAAAGACACTTTCCTTTCACAATATAATGATTGACTAGAAAAAATGTTGTCACCTTTCTGTAATGTTTTGCTATAGTTAAATCTCTTAGCTTGTTTTCCTTAATGTGCATATATTGTGTTTATTGCAAGATGGTAAAAGGTCAGGATGGAGATGCATTTCCTCAGTGAATTCGGTAGGAAGACATTGCCATATTGAGCAGGGAAGCCAGAGTTGATCATTGCAAAGGAGTTGTTCGAATGTTTTGACATAAAATGACAAGTTAAAAATGCCCCTGCCGGAGTAAGTTGTGCGCCAGACACTAAGGTTTCTAATTGCTGCCCTTATTGTAGGAAGCTTTCCACATTAATAAAAAATCTTAATCACATTTTGTTTTGAAACGTAAGAAATGCTACACTTTAAGTTTCCCTTTGTGTTACCAAAGCTGAGCTGCATAACAAAATACCCTTTTGTAACATGCCCGGATCTTAGCCACCACCTTTAAACAAGAATTGGCCTGCAGAGAGTCTGCTGTCATTCTGCCAAATGAAGCAGTCCTTCAGATTCCACTGTCGGTCTGGAACAGAGCACAGTATATACAGGCTAAATATATAATTATCTGGATTCAACTGGATTTTTCAGCAGCAAGAAGAACACATGGATATAACTACTCAGTTTCACTTATCCTCAGTACCGTTTACCCTTCTGAACACAGTTGCTTCAGTAGTAATCACAAGAACTTAATGTTCTGAATATCCTTTTTATCTGCAGAAAAAAGAGAGTCCTCTAGCTAGTCTAACAGTGTGCAAGTGGATATATGTATAATTTCATAGTATGGGTGGAAAGCAAATGAATTTAATCATTTAAAATTTGGAATACCTATTTGCATGAAACTAGGAACTAAACTTCTCAAAACTTGACAAGCGCACGGACTATCATTGAGGAGATGAACATGGCTTCCTACTAGTCACTTGCTTGGAGTGAAGAGAAGGTACAAAGCTTCTGGAAGCAGCAAACCTTTCTACGTGCTCTTAGTGGGGGACATTTACTCAGGTATGGTACTAATGAGGTTAAAAAGCTTTTTTAAAACCCACAGTCAGTTTAAATATACAGGAATGGGACTTTACACTAGCAATTACCAGTAAAAGACTTCCTATCCTAAACTGTACTTAGCTTATCTGTGAGGCTTTAGTAAGTGAAACACTCCTGGGGACTTGTCCGATTTGGACCCAGTGAAATCGGAGAATTTTGCCTGAAAGAATTTAGATTTTGGTCCTCAGTGGTATCTGAAGGGATTTTAAACAAAATATACTTAATGTAGATTGACTGTTGAACAAAAAACAGTCTGCAGAAGGCATTATGGGTCCAGGGTGGAAAATTAAATGCTGATCAGGTCCAGTAGATGAAGATCTGGAAGCCTGCCAATGGACTGGATCACTCCAGGAGTCACGCCCTGTGTATGTGTGTACCAGAATGGATCAATGGAACTCACTTTGAGCGTCTGGTGCCTCATGGGAAAGCTTTGGAGAAATTGATTTAGGAACCCTGCTGCTTTTTGCTGGCTTTTTATTACTGAGGGTATTTGCATGAACATTGGATTGTTGTTGCTTTTGGAGGAAGGTTAATCTACTCCTGCATCATCTCCTGTTTTTGAAATTATATTTAACTCCATAGCAACTAATAGTTTGAGGATTGAGTTCAAGTGACTGAACATGCAGCAATTGAGAAACAAAATTCCCTATTTCCACACACAATCAGCCTGAGTTGTTTAATCTTTCCCCACCCCCCATTTCTCCTGTATTAAATGACTCCCTGTAGAACTCTTTTTGTATAATAGCCTTGTGTTTTGAGGAGGCAGTGGCTCTTAACCTAGTCATACTTTAAGTTAATGGAGCAAAGTATAGGGCTATCCATCGTCTTACAGCAACTGATGTACACAGCTACTTATGCCCAAAACGACAGGCCTTAGATTCAGTGTGTCACTGAAGTGAAAACTGGGTACTACATGGGCTCTTTCTTTATCACTGGAGCCACCAGCAGGACCTCAGAATAGCAGTGATGGGAGATGTACAAGTAAGTGATCAAAGTATGTATTTTCTTGGCATTAAAAGCTTGTTTTAAAACTGAAATGTACTAGGCTGTGGGAGCAAAATCATTCACTTTGACACCACTCAGAGGCATATGCATTAGAAATAAACCATTTTCAGTTTAAAGCAGAATGATCAAGCTAAATAAGTTTACTTATTTTTCTTAAAGAAAAATAAAGGGGGTTGAGTGGCTGTAGTGGGAAGCATCCTCCTACATGCCAGTTTGTTACTTGGCCTATAAACTGGCTTGTCCAAACTGCAAATTATTGAAATTAAAAATCCCTTCCTTCAGTCTTCACCCGCCTTTCTGTATCTATTTTGTACTGTAAATAGTCTGCAAATCCAATTCTCAGTCAATCTGGATTTGTTGAAATGAGGGTGAGTCTGCTTACGAGATATTTTCCTTATCTGTGATGTAAGGGACTACAACTTGCATTAAATAGCCAATGTACTACTCTGCATGGCCAGGATGCAAGCTTCTGATCTGCAAGTAGTAAAAGCTCATGTGGAGAATGTCTAATTTGGAAACTGGTTTTAGATGATTAGACTTTATATTACAATTTTGTTTACAAAGGAACAGGAATCTGCTGTTATCTCTGTTTGGGTGGCACAACATCTAGATATAAATTGTGCTCTTGAAATGAACAGTAGTGGAAGATTTACAGCTCACAGACCAAAGGATGGCAAATTGGATTGTTTGTGTAGCCTTTTAGTACTAAGTTAATTTTAAAAACTATTATTTTCTCAGTCAGCATGCACACATGCAACTATCATACCCATTAGAAATAATATACTCCTACAGAATTATGTAGGACCCTAATTCTCCAGCTTTTCTTTCTGTGGACCACTTGCTAAGGAAAAGTTCCTCCCAGGGACCATCTCTTCTCAGAATATCCCAGTCTGCTACTCCTTGGATTGCTAAATGATTTGCTGAAAAGATCAATGGTGAATCCTTTTGAATTGCTCTAAAGTACTGTTTGCACAGGTGTATTAATTTGACATGCAGAAAAGCACCCTGAAGTAATTGCAGCTTTTTGTAATTTCTATTAAGACTATTGGAATTCCTTGAAATGAAATGCTCATTTTGCATTTTTTTTAAAAAAATCTATGCCTGTCAATATGCACTGTTTTTTTTAATTCTACCTCATGACATGCTTTTTTTAAAAAAAGGTTATTGCTCTGAAACCTTTGACACTAATTTTTCTGTACAAATAGAGAATTGTTAAGGTGTTAAATAGATGACATATCACATATAGCTACTATTTAAAATGCACAGCACCTGGAGTGACCGTCTAAAACAGCTCATCACTTTGAAGCGAGACCATTTAAAAAGCGCAAGGCTGATGATAGAGGTTGCCCTGTCTTGGGGTTTTGATCATGTTTTGTGGTGCTTTGTAGTATACGTATAGTGTGTTTGTAGGAGCAGATACATTTTTATATTAAGACCAATTCCGTCCATGTATGCTGTAAGAATGTTGCCTAACTTTTCTGATTACATTTTGCAATAAGTTGAATTAGAATGATAATTTTAGATTGTGATTATTTAACAACTCCTTTCAATAATAGCTGGAAGTTTTCAGTGAAAGCAAATAGATTTTACTTCAGTATAGTTAACAATACCTTGAAACACTTTGTTCAGTGATGCATAACTGACTAGTTAGATGCCTTGCAGTTATAGCTCCAAAAAATTATTCTCACCATTTTTGTCTTTCTAAATCACATTATCTTGCCTTATGAAATTAACCAAGTGACTTGGGGTGAGCTTTGGCATTTTTTTTCTAGGTAGCAGAAAAGTTATACGCTTGCTTTGCATTAAAGTTTGAAAGACTAACGATCTTCCATCCCAATACTATGTAAGAAGCAAAATGGGTTAAATAGATAAACCCAGAATTAAGGTAGTGGTTGATACCAATATTTTTTTTATCATCTTTTTGTATTGGTATATTGTATACCACTCAAATACTGAACCTATTGCTAAATTTTAAAGTATTTCTCAGTTAGTGATCTTAGCTGGACTGTGAAGTGTGCAATATGCTTTCTAAATGCATGGTTCATATTCATTAGTTACTGTAAAAGTGTAATTCTTCCATCTTCAGCATGACTGATAAGCAGAAGCAGACCTCCCTAGGAATGTTTTTTTTAGAAGTGTTTATGAAAACCATCCTAGTGTGTTTGAAGCCAGTAACTCTTGTATTTGTCCAGTGACCATATTGTTGAAGTGAGGTGCATTTTTCACATATTCCACTAGAGGTCAGATCTAAATCACCAGAGCACTGAACATTTTTGGCACGGGAAGAGGTAACTGAGTAAAAATGACATTTACTTTTTTTTAAAAAGTGATTATTAGCTCAGCGAAAAGCTCTAGCTGGCATGTCTCTATTTTGGGGGTGGGGAGAATGGGGAAAAGCAACATATATCTAGACACACACTAAAGGATTGAAGCCCAACACCTGACTTGCTTTATTTTTAATCTGAAATCTCCTAAACAAGATTCTAACTCTTTACATGGAAAATGTACTAGTGAAAACTAACATTTTTTCATTGATCCTACAATATTGTATTTATAGGAGGAGTGCAAACACTGTTCCTTAAGGATGCCACAAATAATGCCAGTATAGAAAGAAGTTTAGGTATTGCAAAGTAAAACTGAAGTATTTGCTAAACAGAAGAGCTCTGTGAAATTCAGACTCTTCATAATGCAACAAATACATTTGCCACATGGAAACTTTAAAAAAAAAAAAACTAGTTTCCAAGATTCCAAGAGAGAGAAAAATGCCTGCCTTTGCTCTGTTAGAAGGGGGGGGGAAAGCATGATCTTAGTCAATGGTGCATTCTCTGCTACAATGACATTGGTATTCAACAGGCTCTCCAACTGTAAAAGTCTTTTTTTAAATACAAGAGTAAGTTATGCGTGTAGAATATTTTGAAATACTCAAGGTTTCATAGTCAGAGGGGGTAGACTTTTAATACAATACATCCCAAGTAGCAGAGCTGTTCTGAATATACTGTACTTGCTCCTATTCAGTAACTTGTACTGTTTGTGAACAGTTTCTCTTGCTTGCACAATAAATTAAACATTTAATAAAGCAATTCAGTGCATTTTTTCAAAAGTGATAGGGTGCATTTTTCTCTAAATGTTAAGTTATATTCCATACTTTTAACAGAACCACACAGCCTGGAGACCTCTTTGCTGCACTATTTGCTTCCAGTCCTAGCCACTGCTTCAACTTGATAATACTTAGTGAAATAATTTAAGATTCTCCCCTTTTGAGGGGGTGAAAGAACCACTTGATTGTTTATTTTTTCTGAATCTCCTTTTTGCACACTGTCAGTATTTGCTAAGCCATTATCACAGCTTTTGCCTTTGGCTGATAAGTCTAGAGAAAGCGCTGGAGATCAGATGAGGCATCTGGTACGAAAGAGCCACCTACATTACTGTATCTCCACTTTTATTAGATTGACTCACCTGGTGCAAGAGACTAGTGCATCAAACCACTTATCTACATCTCATACAATGCTGGCCATTAGGAAATTATGTATTTGAGTCTTGCCATGAAATATGGGAAAATGCATGTAACCCCAGGAAAGGCAACCAAAAAAAAACCTGCCCACATTTATTCAGATTAATTGAATACCAAGAATAGGTACAAACATTTGTTGTTCAATCTTCCCCACTGCCAACTTGTGTCCCTCAGTATGTTTTATAATACCCCGTGTAATCGCAGGATATGTCTGAGTCAGTACACTAATAGCTTAGTACTTTGCTTTCAGTGATTTTCCTACTTCATTTTGATACTGAGCCTAGACATGAATAATAATCCAGCTAGCCAGACATGAGTCAGATGAACTTCCCTGCTTTGGCACATCTCTGAAAATGCAGCTTACAGTCTGAGTTCTCTTCTCCCATTCCCATCATTGCCCCTTAATCCATGCTTCTGTTTTGGGTTGACACAAACACTTATTCCTAGCACAATCTAGCCTCTGTAGTAACTAGACTGAACTCCTTAGGAGCAGGGACCATACTTATATTTTCACACTCTGAACTCAGGTTCTTTCCCACCACTCCCACACCTGCATCTAATTAGTTTTTTTCCACTTTAACACTAACTCCCTTTGTACTATTTATCTTACTGATACTTGCTACCCATCCCAGTTTACTAAACTGCACAGCACATGTTCCTCCAACTCATATGAAAACAGTAGTCTACTAATTTGTTGGATTCTACCCCCACCTACCTGTCCCCAGCTTGATACATTGTTTATCATTAAGCTTTGCCTACAGACTTCAGTCCATCCAATGATCCTCATATCAAGTCATTGGAATAAGATTTCAGATACTATCAAATCTTTATTAAACCTGAGATATCTCATCTTTTGCATTCCCATTAACTTCACTGACAGCTCTCCTGTACACAGAATATAACCAACTTGTATAATTCTGTTAAGAGGCATTTAGCCATGCCTGATGTCCTCTTTAAACTCCTGATAATCATGACCTAAGGTTGAAAATGGAGTTGGAAGAGGCTCTTCCCTTGTGAAATGGTGTATAGTAGCAAACCAGCATGAGGCCAAGCCTCAAATGTTCTGTTTTGTTGAACTATAATTGCCAACACTTGCTTTGTTTGCTCCAACTTACGTTCTTTTCAAGTGCCAGTAACACACTGTTAGGAAAAAAATACAAATATAAAATGTGCTACAAAAAACTAAGGCTGGGGAAACAGATTTACTTTTGTTTTATTCCATCAAGGAAAGGTTACAAAAACAACACACTGGTAAAATCAAATTCCACCAGTAACAAACATTCAACAGACAGTATATTTAAATCCATATAATCACAACATTCAAAATATCAATGTGCTTTATTTGTGTTTGGCCATCTTTGAGTGTGAAGCTTAGCAGTATAGAGCTATAGATTACAAAGAAATAGGACATACTGTTTGGGAGTAATTATTTAGGGGCAGTTATGTCAAGTGAACAACTGAAATGAGGTAAAGTAAAAACCATAAGCATTTGAAAACTTAGATACATTAAAAAAAGTAATGTTCACTCTAAAAATTAAGAAAAAAAGCCATCCAAAACAATTTCTGAAAGCATTCCTGTTCACCACAAAATATGAAAATACTTTATAAACCCTTTTTGCATAAAAATATACAAAAAAAAGTCTTTTTATATGAAGACTCACACTTATGTTCCTGCCCTCTCTTCTCTTCTCCAAGGCTTTAAAGCACATCCACCTGAATACCAAGTACAACATTACTTTTGTTTAATATTTGAGTATTTATCAACATGATTAAATGATCCCAGAGGAAACCCCCAAGCCCAGCACTCTTATGGACCTCCTCGCCATAGTATCGGAGTGCCTTTTCCACTACGGTGATATACCCTGAACAAGGCATAAAATGGAGGGTAGAGCAAATTTCAGCTAAAAAATACTGACTAAAGTGATCAGTTATGCTACAACCTCACATGAAGCAAGTAAAAATAGTTGCAAAAGGACATAAGTTACCTTAATACAACAAAAGTTGTCTACAAAGTACTTTGACTCCCATCAGTTTTCATACTACTTCTGTATGTGTTAATCTTGCAGAAACCACGTCTTCTTTCTGGCACCGTGCCTGTTTGCAACAGCAACTAAGCAGCACAAAAGACAAAATACTCCACGTTCACAAATAGGTGATATTGTAACATGAAGGACACTTGAAAGCTTTTAGATAAAATTGGTTTCATTCTGCCCCCCCACTCCCTTTTCACATAGGTACACATACCCCTACTTTGCACTGGATCAGTTTATGCTGAAGTTGAAAATGTAGGCTCTGTCTACACTGCGTACCTTACAGCAGCATAGCTGTGCCGCTGTAAGGGCCCTGGTGTAGCCACTCTTTGCCAGCAGGAGAGACCTCTCCTGCTGGCAAAATAAAACCACCTCCAACGAGGAGCAGTAGCTTTCTCTCCTGTCGATAAAGCGCTGTCCACACCAGTGCTTTTTGTCAGTAAAAAAAGGTTTTAAAAAAGTGTATTGTAGACACAGCCTTTGTAGCTACCTTATGTTGCTTGACAAGCTGGCATTAATATTAGGAGACTAACAACAATTCATGTAGGCTTTGTTGAATCTTAAGGCTTAGTTGAGAAGTAACACCATCCTCATTAAAAGTTGGAAGTTGGCAGTCTGGTTTCCAACAATAAAGATACCTGGAAAACCTGAAACATTATGGGAGTTCAGAGTACTCTTACAAGGTACATCATACCTTCCAAGTTTACCAAGTAGGGAAACTAAATAGCTTTGGTCAGCCTCCCTCACTTTCATATTCCACAAAGTGCACAATCAAGCATAGTTTTGATCACCAGGAGTGTTAGGAAAGGTTAAGGGTGACCTGGAGTAAGTTTCTAGGCCAAGGCCAACATTTAAATAGAAAGTAAGTTTCATTCAGGTATGGGTGAAAGCATCTAAATACTTTAATAAAGAGCGTACTTTTGAGCAAACTTTTCTTAAATTAAGATTAGACACAATGCCAACATTCACCCCATAAAGATTGAAGACCATTAATAAGACTGAGTGTAATTACCTTTCAGACTAAACAGGCACTGGTAAAAATAACTTCTCCCTACTGAAATGTAACCACCGTTTTGCAATAAAACTATCCAAATTTCATTGCTATTCACGAACAGGTCTGATTATGACAAATTTGATCCTAGGAAATAAGTGACCTCAATGTGCCAATACCCAACTGAGCAGAGGGACTTCATAGAAGGTAACATTTTTCATAATAACTTAAGCAAGAATTCGTATGTTGCATTGATTATGCCCCAGGATATAACAGAGCGATGGTAATTCAGATGGGCTCCTCTGAAAAGATGTGACAGTTTTCTATCACGTTCCAGCCAAATCTTCATGAAAACTTTTGGAAAAGACTGGAATTCCCCACCAATTTGAGACTGCATGCGAGCTTTTACAACATTCATTGGGAAAAACAAGAATCCCAGCATGGCACCCAACAGCCCTCCACAGATAAAGTCATTAACCAAATGAGCACTGTAAGAAGTTGCTTCAGGCAGACACCGTTTGATGGGTCCTCGCAGACCAAAAAAGAGTACATTACTCGGTCCGTTTCGGAGCAAAATAGGTACCAAACCCCGATAATATTCTTTAATTCCATAGTCTTTTAGCACCTTGAAAGCCTGGTAAGTGTTTGTAAATCTGTCATGATGTTTGTAGTCCTGAAGCAAAGTCTGGACCCGCTCAAAAGGTGTCAGAAGAGCCTCTGAGGTTCCTGCAAGCACTGCTGCCACGCAGCAAGTCACAAGTTCAGATGCATTTGTGTGCCTCTGGAGCAGGGAGGAGAAATCCTCATACAAGCCAAACATCAGGGCAAGAGTTGTAGTTTTCTGCATTAATGGAGGGAGGAGTCCACGGTACAGGTTTCGGATTCCATCTTTCTGTAACTGACATACTGCATCCCTTAATCTCACTCCATACAGTTGTTGTCGAAAGAGGACCTTCTGGATGGGAAAGGTGATTGCAATATTGGTGAAGGCTGCACAATATCCACAAAAGTAATGTTTACCTGAGCTAACTTTTACAATGTGATGAGCAATATCTTGCTTTGAACTTGTTATGACAAGATCTTCTGAATCCATCATACTGCTCTCTTTCTTTCTTCATATGAGTGTTGTCCTCTCCTACATCAAGAAGGTAAAGGAGAACATGAATAAAGCTGCAAAGAACCCTGCTTTTTTTTTTAATTAATGTTTATAAATCCTTTACATGCACAAGGTCTTCAAGCAATTCCATGAAAATTCAGTGGAACAGAATGATAAATACCACATTTGATAGCTCACACAAGTACAAGTGGTTTCAGTGGCTGTATTAAAGCTCTCAAAGAACTGAAAGATTTATACATCGTTCAGCTAACTGATAGAAGGAAGGGTAAAAAAAGCAGGAAACTTTTTTGTTGATTAAATGCAAGAAGTTATACACAAATAACTTTTAAAACAGTGTAGCATATTTAGTGCCATGTGAAATCTGAAAATATAAGTGGAAGTTAGTAAATTCAGAATTTAAGGTTCCTACGCTACACATTAGTAATTTTGACAATTGTTAATACAAAACAAAATTAATGAGTTTGTGTTTTTTTAAACTTGCTATTAAAAGTCATCTTGACTATTCAGACTCTCATTTTACATGATCCTGTAACAGACCAAACCTTATCTGTAAAGAACACTTTTGCTATGGAGTAGAAATTATAGATCACAAACTATAGAAAATATGGGCACAGTCTCTAAAGATTATACATTATAACAACTTAACTCAGGGAAAGTAAGCAGTCGGACAGATGTCAATTAGCAACCTACATGGTTTTATCCAAAGGCAGAACGTCACAAAAATATAATGGGATGGGTGGAAAGGAATCCGAATCAGTGCTGAGTGTACAATTTTGAAAGATCTTTTTGGTAAGTGTGAGATGCATTAAGGGATGGGAAATAAAAACCCACACAACCTGATTATACAGAGAAACAGCATTCCATAAAATACTGAATGCAACCCCAACATACAATGGGTTTGGGAATGGGAGGGGAGAAGTTATCCCACTTAACGAAGCCATAAATTCAAATGTGGCTTGTCAAAATGGCAAGGTAATTTAAGTAACTAAGTCTGCATACTTGGTATTATAGCATAGCCAAATAAGTATAAAAGAGCTGACTCCAGAATTACAATTAATCAATCCTAGATGCACATATGGTCCTGTTAAAGGTCAGAGAAGAACTGGGACAACAAGTGAGTTCTTAATACAAGTAATATCTACTGAGAGTTGTAAATATCTGCAATTTCAAAGTTTTGTGACCTACCTGATAAAAGCTAGGGAGTCTTAGACCCAAGTATATTATTTGTGTTTGGTTTTAATGTAATTATTTTCCTTTCTTTAACATCTGATCTTAGGCTATATTGTTTGGGAATTTCATTCAGTTCCAGAATAGTTAAATATAGCTCAGACTTCGAAAAGGAGATATTTAAAGGTGTCTAAACTCTAAAGCCTACTCTGCTTTGCATTCTCCATCAGAACGCATGAGCATATGGGGCCATTTCCATAAGTGCAGTCATTGCCAGCATGTGTGTGATAGGCAGGATGCATGGGAACCCTAAATAACCACAGCCAAGAGCTGATCTGAACCTGATTTACATTTAAAAGTTTTACCAGTGTAACTATTTTGGTTAGGGGTGTGATTTTTTACAGTACAGTTATACCAGTAAAAGCCCTACTGTGGATGCCATTATACAGTATAGTTTACTCTCCTCCTTGTACAGAAATACTAATATCTAGCTCTTCTATAACTGCTTTGCATCAGTAAATCTCAAAGCACTTTACAAAGGAGGTAAGTATGATACTACTATGTAAGCACTTTAATACCAGTATAACTACATTTATACCAGGGTGCTGAACGGCTTTAACTATCCTGGTATAGTGTCTGTAGGTCAATTTAGTTGTCTACATAAAGGTGCCTTATGCCAATGTAGCTATTCCTATAAAGAAGGGGAATACGCTAAAACAGATACAACTGAATCCATAACTAGGATTATACCAATTTAACTATTTTAGTAGAAAAGTTATACCCCTTCCTGAAATAATTAAACTGGAATAAAACTGTGTGTAGACAAGGCCCTGGGCAGCTTAACACCAAATGCACCATCAGTAGCAGTCTGTGGTCCAACAGTCATTTCAATCCTCATTTTCTATTGAAAAAAATCTAAACAAAGAGCCAGATTTATAAAGGCCACAAATTGCTGCCTGCAAAGCAGCTGAATTCATGAGGTAAGGAGCAGTGTAGAACTACTACTTTACCCACCTCACCCATGTTAAGTTTAAGCAAAAAGCATCCCAGCTGTCTCTCAAGCACTTATTACCAAAGCCGGGCCTCCTGGGAAGAGGAGAATTTCCTTTGAAGTCTTTATGATAAATCTCTGCCTGCAGCAGTACTTTATAAGGAACCTGCCCCTTCCTCCAGTGGTGCTCAGAAGTACCTAGGCTACTTTTCAGTTAAACTTTATTGCCAGGGATATAGTCCTCGAGGATTAGGGAGAAATATAAGCTTTGGTTCGCCCCTTTGTTGCCAATGCCTGTAAATCCCTACAGCTGTTATAACACCACCCAACTCTTACAGAAAGCTTTTCTCATCAGTAGATCTTAAAGCACTTTAAAAAGGAGATAACCATCATTATCATCCCCATTTTACAGATGGGGAAACAAGGTCACCCAGTAGGCCAGAACCCAGACCTCAGAATGTCAGCTCAGTGCTCTACCCACTAGGCTACACAAACGTGAGGGAACTGTGCGAAGGGGATATTTTGCATCCCATTGCCTTTTACCTTTTTGTACCTATTTAACATGACAATGGTAATAGATTAGGAATCTTCCTGACTTTTGGCGATGAGGTCCTTGCTGTGCACTATGGTAAGTTAGGAAGTGAACATGACATCACCAATAGGAAATTGGGTTTTGATGACCTGTACCTAAAACATCTAATTAACAACCCAGGTAGCAGTACTGCAGACTTCCATGCACATCACCACGCCTCATTTCTAGAGGTGAAAATGTAGTTCAGTCTCCATGTCTTTAGTCTTAGGCTCTGTCTACACAGGAAGCACATTACCAGTACAGGAATATCTGTAAACTATACAGGCAAAGTACTTCTACTGTGGACACAGGTTTACTGGCAGAGCAGCAACTTGGACCAGTATAGTAAAAACACCCCCCTGAACAAAACAAGCTGTACCAATAAAAGCGCAGTTTTGATGGTATAACTGCATCTTCACTAGGAGTGCCTGCCAGCACATCTGTGTTGTCAGGGGTCACAGCTCTGACCAATTATAGTCATGCCAGCAGAAGTCTTTACGGTAGATCTGGCCTTGGTCTCTCTGCTAAGACCAACTACAAGAGTTCCAATTATAATAGCAAGGGCTTTCTCATTTTTGTTTACATTTGGCCACATGTTCATTAGGAATTTGACTGAGACCACCAAATCATTCCACACAGGCCACTCAGGAGCCACCTTTGGTACCTTTTTGGCTAATACCAGTTTGTGACTGATCTGAAGTAGTTGGTCTACAAGTAACATGCTCCCTAATTCCCTGCATCACCCACTTCTTCAGGTCTGAGGTCTTTAGGGACTTGTCCATAAAGCAAAAAAGGGGCCTCCTTCAATCATTTTAGCTTACCGTGACTGAAAAGCCCTAGTAACACACATGTGAATACAGGCTAAGACCTCTGAATTTGTGTTAGCTGGTCATAGTGAAGCCTTTTTTTACCCGGGTAGTCAAGACCCTTGTGAGAAAATATATAGTCTATTACATTTATTATTTTGATGCAAAGAGGACTAAGCCATGTAAAGGCAGGAAAGGCAAAGGTGGGTAACACTGGGATTTGTTAGTTCAAAGCCATATCAGGAGATAAAAATGTGTAAATGTAAACAAGCAATCATACACTGAGGACACTGCTGCAAACTGCTGACAAGACAAACTCAACTAGTACGACAGAACTTACATGAATGTTAAAACCTGGTTCTACTCCAAAAACTGACTCTAAAAATGGCATTGTCTCACTGATTTTTGTATCAAATTGCCTAAATTTGCAAATAACAGAATTTTTTTCTAAATGCCAACTGGATGTTTGGGGGGGGGGGCACGCAGGGGAATAAATGATGATACTCTCTGAAAATGATGATACTTCTCATGACCAAAATTCCACCCACTAAAGATGCTAAAACGGGATGCAACTCAGATTGGCTAGATCCTCATAAGAATGTCCCTTTACTTACTACATGCTTTGATCAAAGTGAAATAGTTAACTATGATGACATTTAAGTTATTAGGCTTCAGAATTAAAATCTCCCTTTACATGAATTCAATTCAGATTTCCCTTATAACTGTTTCTGATCAGGCAGACTTAACTATACACTGGTTTACATTTGAAGATTACCTTCACAGCTACTAGAGGCTAAAGATTTTATTTTTTAAATAAATCTTACAATCTGGAGCAAGAGATGTAGTCACCAAAGCAAACCATTGGCTAACCAAGCCACTAAAGAAATCCCAATTCAGCACCAACAGCTAGATCTGCAAACTTAGTCTGAAAGTCAACCTCGGCTCTCCCTAGCACACTCCTCAATAAAGATTCTGCAGTTGGAACTCAGTTAATTTTTTTGATAATGTGAAAACTGCAACAGAATCCAGAGATAACTCTTTCAAAGCTCTATTGGCTCTGCAGGGCTAATGGAAGTAAAAAGTAGTAAATACGATAGACAAGCAGAAACAACAATGAATATACACAGAGAGCAGGTCCATTAATTAAGACATTGCTCTAAAAATAACTATGAAAAAACTGGTAAAGTCATACTTTACAGCTACCTTTCTCAGCCATACAGATTTATTACAATAAGCCTGCTCAGGATGAAAAATACTTTTTGTGATCACAAAGAACATATTTGTTGACAGTCTAAAGCAGGAATTCTTACTCCATGAGGTATGACCCAAAGTGAGCTGGGAGGGAACACCAGCTGGACCACACAACCGTGGTTGAGAAACCTAAAGAAATTATTAAAGCTATACAATCTCTCAGGGTAAGATTACTCCTGGGGAAATTCTGCACACTGCATGCACACATAATTAATGTGCCATGCATAACTTTTTTTCCTTCGCAGAAAATAACTTCTGCTGGAAAGATGCTGCAGTTACACCTTTTGCCCACCAGGGGCCACTGTGGCACTAAAACTGCCAATATGGAAGAGAAGAGGTTGCCTGCCTGGCAGCATCATGCCTGTGGGGCCAGGTCAGGACACAGGGGATGGGGGGGGGGGGGGGGGGGAGTGTGTCACAGACTGGGGGAGGAGACTAGGGTAGGGGCTGAATGAGAGTGGAGACGCTGGGCCACATGGGGGTGGCTGAGTAGGGGCACAGAGACACATGGGGCACAGGGACACTTGGGGATGGGGAAGGGGGCACAGGACACATGAGGACAGGTGGGAGGGGGTGTAAGGACACAAGGGGGTACAGGGACACAAGGGGTCAGGAGCAGATGTGCCTGACTGAATGGGAGAGGCTAGGGGTCAGCCAGGGTCTGCATGGGGGAAGCTCCCTAACAATCCCTCCCTGCCCCCCAAAATAACCTGTTCCATACTTCTCCCACCCACACCCACCACCACTCCAGGCTCACTCCCAGGCTCCTTCCCTCTCCGTCAGCTCCTCCGTTACCCCTGGCTCCCCCAAGCCTTTGCACTGCTTGAGGGGGGGCAGGAAATATGGTTCTGTATTGCAGTTTAAATGAATTACTCAAAGTTTCTGTATTTATATGCCTAATAAGGAATCTATTTGACAAAAAACATTTCCTGAATCTTTTTCCATTGTCTGTATTGTTACAGACATACTTGCTGACAGGTATTTTGAAATAAATTACCAAAATAATTGAAACTGATGTGATTATATTGTGTTATTTTGACAAATAAAATATGCAGTATTGTAAAATAGTGCCGAATTTTTAATTTTTGGGTGCAGAATTCCCCCAGGAGTAGGTAAGATCCAGAGTTCGCTCCCATATGCTGCCTACTTCCCTACCACTCTAACCCATACAATGGGGCTCCTCAGTCTTCACCACCTGCTGGCCCTCAGCAAGAAAAGGAGCATTTTTAAGAGGGTGCATAGCTGCTCACACAATCCCTTGAAGTGATGATGGCTGTACTCCTAAGTGCTGGTAGAAGGTGGAACACAGAAAGATGTCCAACCTCACCACACCCCAGAGCCATTTCTTGCAGTTACTATAATCCTTTACAGCCTTTCGGTGGGTTGTAACAAGAAACATATGGTTTTAGGGTCCCCCTGCAAAAAAAAAATAAAAAAAAAAGTTCGAGGACCACTGGTCTGAAGCACAGAAGCAGCCTAGACTAGGATCAAAATTTAGAACAGAAGTACCTCCCAGGGGAAAAAAGGTTGAGCCAACTCCTAAGCAGGTTTTTCTTGTGCTTATAATTTTCCTTTGCATTAAGAGCTTTTTAATGTTCTCTACTTTCACCTAGCAATAAGGATGTTTTCTTTTAATTACCTTGTTTTCTTTATGTTCATTCTTTAAAGGGGCACAATCAACATAAAACTCATTTTAAAGGTCTGTGTTAACATTGCAGATTAAGTCATCAAAGAACTGTAAAAGTCTAATTTACTTTTCTCCTGGTATGCTGTTTGCTTTGTTACAATTCAGTCAGCTAGAACAATAAAAAGAGACTCATTCAGTTTCAGCTTTGTTCCCAAGGCATTTTTACTGCCTATGGGTATGTCTACACTGCCGAGGTTACAGCCGCCTTGTGATGTGGGCAGTGTGGACACACTTTATCACCGGGGGAAGAGTTCTCCTGGCGATAAAAAAGCCCACCCCAAATGAGCAGTGGTAGCTTTATCGCCGGAAGAAAGCGCTGTCAATAATCGCACTTTTCAGCACTAAAACTTTTGTCGCTGGGGGGGGAGGGGTTTCCACACCCCTGAACGACTAAATGACAGTGTAGACACAGCCTGAGTCTCTCCATACATAGAGTTTAAAGGCCAGAAGAGACCACCAGATCACCTTGTCTTGTATATCACAGGCCACCAACACCCACACACGATACCCAACAACCGAAATGAGATCAAAGCAGGGTGGATAAAAATTGGATTTTTTAAATTTATATTATGAGCTTTTCTTTTTAAAAATAAAGCAGCTTAAAATGAAATCTGAAGTTACTATAAGCAAGGTGGATTTGATTTAACGTTCTGTATTCTGGATTTTTTTTCCTTCCACAGCAAACATATAATATTTTAACAAAACAAGCATATTAATTTTTGAATTCAGTTCAACATTCAAGTTTATTTTTAATCAGTTTTTTTTTTGTTAAAATTGTTTTTAACTAAAATAGTTAAATGAAATATTAAAAAAAAATTACATCGACTGTCAGCGAGGTCAACATGAGAAACTTAAAATATTGGCTTCTGCAGCTAACTCAGTCGTCTTCACCTTCATTTTCCTGTTTGTTCATAATCTGGAAAACAAAAACAAGCTTTCCTGCTTTTTCAGGTCCCAAATGATGTCTCAATTTGGAATGAATTAGTCCAAAGGAAGAAAATATCCCCTCTACACCGGCAGAAGAAGCTATTGCTGTTAAAAGTGAGATTATCACTTCAACAGTCTCTGAATCCAAGTGCTTAAGTTACTTCCACCAGTTCACTGCTGTGACTTTCTTTAAAACATCAATAGCAAACATATATTTTCTGGAATGGTTCTTATTCCCAAACTGGGTCTCTTTTACAGCCTGCTGCCATTATAGGTTTCCCCTTCTAGTGAGAGAATGGTATGGTACATCTCAAATCAATGAAGGCTACACTCAGAAAGACCTCAAGACTTCTGGAATATGCTGCTCAAACAGTTTCACTTTTGTTCCAACTTCCTGTCCCTCCCTTATCATATTTATCTCCAGACTTCTCCTTGTCCAGATCTATTCCACCCCCAACAATCTCCTATTCGTTGAACTTTTTGAAACTATGCACTTTGAGCAGGGGTGAAAGTGAGCCGGTACAGGGTACCGGTAAGAACCCGTACCGGCCCGTACGCAACCCACATTAAAGCACTGCCGCAGCAGCACTTTAATATCTCTTCCCCTTCTGCCTCCCCCATGGGTGGCCCTGCTGGTAGGGTCCGTACCAGCAGGACCACCAATGGGGTGGGGGAAAGGGCAGGAACATGAAAGCGCTGCTCTGGCAGCACTTTAAAGACGGTCCTTTACCACGGCAGCGCTTTAACGTTGCTGTACCCCCCCATCGGCGGCCTGCCGGTAGGGGGGCGCAGCAATGTTAAAGCGCTGCCGCGGCAAAAGACCCTGCAGCGCTTTAAAGTCCCTGCCCCTTTTGCCCCAATGGGGGGAGAGGGGGACAAAGGGAACAGCTGCCACAACTACAGACACTTACCGATACGGGGCTGGCCAGGGCCAGCTCTGTCTCCCTCAGCCCTGAACCCTTCCGCTTGAGGCCCCGCCCCTTCCGGGGGGCAGACCTGGCAAGTGTCTATAGTTATTTTCACCCCTAACTTTGAGAGAGGGGTAAGGGATTGACCCTGTGTTCACAAATTGCAGAGGGGCAATAGGGTTGAGGTCTGTTATTTCTCACTTCTATATATTTATTTTGAAGCCATTTTTTGCTGTTAACAAGCATATCTCTGGAGACACAAATCCAGTTTGAGAACTGCAAAACTAAGCATCTCTGATGGTATCTTCTAGACTGAGCACTGAGTCCCATTGGGTAGATAGAAAGATTAACCTAAATAATCTATACAGAAGCCTGTGGAACCCCATAAGATTGGGTCCTTAATTCATGCGGTAAATAGGACCAATGGTCAATGACGGGATGTTAGAAGTTACTACAGAGAACTTTTTCCTGGGTGTCTGGCTGGTGAGTCTTGCCCACATGCTCGGGGTTCAGCTGATTCCTTCCCAACCCCAAATATGGCAATTTTCCTCCAGGGTAGATTGGCAGAGGCCCTGGAGGTTTTTTGCCTTCCTCTGCAGCATGGGGCACGGGTCACTTGCTGGAGGATTCTCTGCATCTTGAAGTCTTTAAACCATGATTTGAGGACTTCAATAGACGAGACATAGGTGAGAGGATTATTCCAGGAGTGGGTGGGTGAGATTCTGTGGCCTGCATTGTGCAGGAGGTCAGACTAGATGATCATAATGGTCCCTTCTGACCTTAAAGTCTATGAGTCTACGAGTCTAACTATTGGAACTTATTTACAAAACTTTTCTTAAACATTATGTGTATATATTGTCTCATACTATAGAATCAGAATTTCTAATCCCTCTTCCATGAGATATCTTTGAGCTATAATGTATCTTAATTAAAACTATCTTAGCTAGGTTTTTTCCTCAAAAAGCATTTTATCAAAAAAATCCAATTTTTTTTAATCATTGATTTTTATCCACCCTGACTAAAAGTTACTCAAAACATTTAAACAAAATTGAACCTCTACCAAAAGCTTTGAGTTAAAGGCTGCTTTTTTATATAAAGGAAGATGTTTTTCCCCGTTCTAACTTTTGACGTCAAGCTTTATAAATATGGCACAATAGGTTAGTCTAAGTAACGTAGGAGATGGTCTCATCGTAGGAGTGGAGTGCCCCAAGGGTCGAGTGGAGTGCCCCAAGGGTCGGTGCTGGGGCCGGTTTTGTTCAATATCTTCATCAACGACCTGGAGGATGGTGTGGACTGCACCCTTAGCAAGTTTGCAGATGACACTAAACTGGGAGGAGTGGTTGATACGCTGGAGGGTAGGGACAGGATACAGAGGGACCTAGACAAATTAGAGGATTGGGCCAAAAGAAATCTGATGAGGTTCAACAAGGACAAGTGCAGAGTCCTGCACTTAGGACGGAAGAATCCCACGCACTGCTACAGACTAGGGACCGAATGGCTGGGCAGCAGTTCTGCAGAAAAGGACCTAGGGGTTACAGTGGACGAAAAGCTGAATATGAGTCAACAGTGTGCCCTTGCCAAGAAGGCTAACGGCATTTTGGGCTGTATAAGTAGGGGCATTGCCAGCAGATCGAGGGACGTGATTATTCCCTTCTATTAGGCACTGGTGAGGCCTCATTTGGAGTACTGTGTCCAGTTTTGGGCCCCACACTACAAGAAGGATGTGGATAAATTGGAAAGAGTCCAACGGAGGGCAACAAAAATGATTAGGGGGCTGGAGCACATGACTTATGAGGAGAGGCTGAGGGAACTGGGATTGTTTAGCCTGCAGAAGAGAAGAGTGAGGGGGGATTTGATAGCTGCTTTCAACTACCTAAAAGGGGGTTCCAAAGAGGATGGATCTGACAGTGGTAGAAGATGACAGAACAAGGAGTAATGGTCTCAAGTTGCAGAGGGGGAGGTTTAGGTTGGATATTAGGAAAAACTTTTTCACTAGTAGGGTGGTGAAGCACTGGAATGGGTTACCTAGGGAGGTGGTGGAATCTCCTTCCTTAGAGATTTTTAAGGTCAGGCTTGACAAAGCCCTGGCCGGGATGATTTAGTTGGGGTTGGTCCTGCTTTGAGCAGGGGGTTGGACTAGATACCTCCTGAGGTCCCTTCCAACCCTGAGATTCTATGATTCATTTTCAAGAGACTAAGGCTATGTCTACACTCGGACCGACATAAATTAGAATGACAGACGCGCCACTGTGGACTGAGCTATGTTGGCAGGAGACACTCTCCCATAGCCTTAGGCTAGAAGGAAAGTAAGCTCCAGTCACTTTCAATTAAGCATATTTGAAATTTTTTGCAGGCTTGCCCTGAAATAATCAGTTTAGTTCACGGACTACAGTTAATCCCTCTGTTTAATAAATCATTTAGTTGTAAACGTGAAACATGTTTTGATGAGAAGTTTATGTATCCAAACATTTAAGGGTTTTTTTTAAAAATACAAAATAAGTTTTATATGCTTTGTGTGTATTTAAATTCCCGTTACCCTTCTACTTCAGCTTGACACAAATCATTGGGGGGGGGGGGGGGGGATTAATCTATCATTCACCATTTTCTAATATACTAAAAATGTACAACAAATAAGACTCTGAAAATACTAAGCTATATAACAGCTTAAATAAGTGTACAATTATAGTGTGCCGTCCTAGGTGCAAAAATATGCAACAAATCTAGCGTAAAGCCTCTATTAAGTTGTAAGCGAAGACCATTCAAGCATGTTATCAACTAGTGAGAACATGCCTTTCTTTCGCAAATAAACGTGTCCATTGGTAATTCAGTTATTTTAAAAAATCATGATTGAAATGGAGGCTCTCCACTTGATCAGTGCACCCCCAGTCACAGCCATACAGCCCCGGGAGATCGGACTATGACATGCCGGAGAGCAGGCGGGGCGGAGACGCCTGGGAAAGGGCTGGGAGATGCACCACCCTGGCAAGTGAAACCCCCCAGCGAGGCCACCCGGGAGAAGACCCCCCCCCCATGGGGCGCGCCATGCCGGGCGCGCGAGGCAGCCCCAGCCGGAGCACAGGGCCCGGCCGCAATCACGGACACTGCAGCGGGACATTCGGACCAGGCTGCTCCCGCCTGGGCGCCGAGGCCAGGCCCGGAGCCGGACCCTGGCCAGAGACTCGCGCCTGCGGGCGGGTCCCGCGCGGCCCGCCGTTCGAGCCCCAGCGCGCGCGCGCCCCGCCGTTCGAGCCCCAGCGCGCGCGCGCCCGCCAACGCTCCCCCCTCCCCCCGTGCCAAGGCAGGGGCGGGATGGGCGCGCGGGGGGGCGAGGACGTGCCAGGACCGGCGGCCGCGGCGAGCAGGGGGCGGGGCTCACCCAGCACCCACAGGCGCTAACCTGCCCCGCCGGGCAGCCGCGGCCCGGCCCGCCCCGGCCCGGCGTGGGGGAGGGGCGGCGACTCACCCGCGCCGGCTCCATGGCCGCTCGCGCTCGCTGACAGGAGCCGGGCCCGGCACCCTCCTCCTCGGCCGCCGCCGGCCCAACCCGACATCCCCCACTCTGCGCGTGCGCTGGGCAGTAGCGGCACGTGACCTGGACGCCGGGGGGGGGGGGGGCCGCCTCGCCTCGCCTCGCCCCGCCCCGCCCCCTCCCTTCCCCGGGCGGCGGCTCGGCAGCAACGCGCCACGTGACCCGAGAACGTGGCACGGCCCCGCCCCACCGACTCCCGAGTCACTTCGAGCCCCCAGCCCCGGCCCAATCAGCTAGAAGGGCGCTCGACACGGTCTCGCGCCGGGCCTGTGCGCGCGCGCGGAGCACGGGGGTCAAGGGAGGCGAGGCAAGGGCGGCCGGTGCCAAGGGAAGGCGGGGCCGGGCCAGAAGGGGGCGGGTCCGGGGGGGGCGGGGCGACAGGCCCTGCGAGGAGCGGGCAGGCCCGGCCAGTGATTTCCCTACCCCTCCCCCCGAATTTCCCCTACACCCCCCCAGTTTTGTGAGCTAGTTAGGGGGGGGGAGGGATAGCTCAGTGGTTTGAGCATTGGCCTGCTAAACCCAGGGTTGTGAGTTCAATCCTTGAGGGGGCCATTTGGGGATCTGGGGCAAAAAATCTGTCAGGGGACAGTACTTGGTCCTGCTAGTGAAGGCAGGGGACTGGACTCGATGACCTTTCAAGGTTGTTCCAGTTCTAGGAGATTGGCGTATCTCCATTTTTTTTTAAATGTAGTGACCCCCCAAGTACATTTGAACACCCCCCCCCAATTTCAATTCCTGGGGCGGCTATTGGGCCCGGCCTGTGCCCAGACCCTCGCCCCCATGATAGTCCAGCAGAGACCCCAGGCCCCCTTGCCTGTGCCCGGGCACCGTGGCGGGGAGCTGCCCGCTCAGCGGCCCTGCCTGCGCCCATTGCACAGACATGGAGCGGCTGGCCCCCTCACCCTGCACAGTGCCCCCCCTATGCCCCCTTCTTCCGCTGCCCCCCGATTGCCGGGCGGCGCTAATCTCCCAGGGCCAGGGCTGGTCCCCCCCGCTTCCAGCCCTGCTGGTGCAGTTGTGTCCTGTAGCACTTAGCCAAGATGCTGCTACACCCAGGGTAGAGCAGCTCCCGGGACAGTAGCTCCTGTTGACACAGCACTTTCTGCTCTGGGGTTAGGTCAGTATCATTGAAGATTAGGGTTGGGAGAGACCTCAGGAGGCATCTAGTCCAACCCCCTGCTCAAAGCAGGACCAACCCCAACTAAATCATCCCAGCCAGGGCTTTGTCAAGCCTGACCTTAAAAACCTCTAAGGAAGGAGATTCCACCACCTCCCTAGGTAACCCATTCCAGTGCTTCACCACCATCCTGGTGAAATAGTGTTTCCGAATATCCAACCTAGACCTCCCCCACTGCAACTTGAGACCATTGCTCACTGCTGTCACTCAGAGGTGTGAGTTTTGTAGCGTAGAGGAGGGCAAAGTCGGTGTGAAGTGCTGCAGTTGACAATAGAACCTAATGTGTGGCTGAGAGAAGCTTTGTCATGAGCACAGATTCACTGCCCCATAACTTCCTTTCCATGGAGATACGGTTGACTGGCAGTGCCTTGTACCCTTCCAGAACATTGGGGGAACCTATACTGAAAAGCACTATGTAAGTGGTGGTATTATACTTAAACCTCTGATACAGAGTTAAGAGATGTGTGACCTGTGCAACACAACCATAACCTTGTCCTCTTTGAGTGATGCCCCAGCATGCCAATAACATAGGTTAGTACTCTACCCTCCAAGATGCTACAGAAGTTAGAACACTTCAGGAACAGAACGCTTGAGCACTGTTGGACAGAATCTAGCACCTTTTTGCTAAAGGAAAATTCGGGATTAGGCTAGGCATAGCAAACAGGAGCTGTCGCACGCCTGGCCTTCACTTAAAGTACGTCTATACTACCTGCCAAATCATAGAATCATCGAATCATAGAATCTCAGGGTTGGAAGGGACCTCAGGAGGTCATCTAGTCCAACCCCCTGCTCAAAGCAGGACCAACCCCAACTAAATCGGCGGGTAGTAATTGATCTATCAGGGATCGATTTATCGCGTCTCATCTAGACGCGATAAATCAATCCCAGAAGCACTCCCCATCGACTCCGGAAGTCCTGCTCGGCGAGAGGAGGAAGTGCAGTCGACGGGGGAGCGAGCCTGCGCCGCGTGGACCCGATGTAAGTACTTCCACTTTCGATCTAGGAAACGTCGACTTCAGCTACGCTATTCTTGTAGCTGAAGTTGCGTATCCTAGATCGATTCCCCCGCCCCCCCCCAGTGTAGACCAGCCCTTAAACACAGAGCCTACTCCACACAAACCACCCTTGTCCAAAGGATTTTGTATGAGACGTTGCCTTTGCTTACTCCTTAATAAGCCTCAGAAGACAGTCGTACGCCACCAGACTGCTGACAATTCCCATGGCACGAGGACCTTGTTCATCTCGGCTGACACAACCTGCACAACTTAGTGCTGGAATGAGTCATACCTGATCCCTGAGAGTACACATGCACCGATCCTCATACCACAGCAACAGGTCTGCCAAGCAGTTCCAACTAATCCCTCCACCATGCAATATACACCGAACCGTGCATGGCAGTTGCATGCACATAAATGCTGGATTTCAACTCTGTGGAACACAATACAAACAATGGCATGTTCTTTTAGTCTTTAATCATATCTGCTTATTTTGGCAGCACTTCTCCTGAAGATTTCCCATGGGCTCTTGCCAGCTCCAGTGTGGCAAAGTTAGAGTGGTGGGAGTGGCACATATCTTAACTCTTTATATCCTGGTTTTCAGAGGTTTAAGTAGGTGCGCTCAACATTCTGGAAGAGGACAAGGCAATGCCACACCACTTGAACTTTGCATCAGTGACGTTTAAGAGCAATTCATTTCTCCTGTCAGGCTGGCAGGGCTACTGGTAGGAAGAAAGGTGGTAGCCAAAGGACTGTGAGGGGCACATTTGCCACCAGGAGGCACCAATGAGTGGAGTGGACTCTATACTCCACTTAGGATCTAGGGTGGGGGAAAGGGACTCTGCACAACCCTTTGCAGCACAGGAGGACTGCAGGGGTAGGAAATAGACCATTCCTCTCAATAGGGTGTTCTAATCTGAATCTGAAATACCCTCTCCGCCCCCACGGAGTTGAGTACAGCTGACACAATAGCTCTAAGAGGTCTGAACGCACCCTTCACAATGGGTGTTCTCTCCCAGCCCCTGTGGAATAACGATTTTCAAGACAATCTCACTATTCATGCAGGTGTTAGAGCAATTTGAATATTAAAATCAGCTCCTTGTTGGGGAAAGGTGTCTGTCCAAGGACCTCCTCCACTGGATGACCCCAAATTTGCTCTAAGTAGTACACTGCTGCCCCTGTTGGACAGTTTGCATGACAATATGACTATGTTTGTGGATTATAGAGCATGTTGATTATTAAAATAATCTCCTTAGTGGAGGATCTGTATCTGGAGAACCCAAACGTCCCCAGCTCATGCCACTAATCTACCCTAATGTGGCACAGTTATAGTATGGTAGGGAAGTAATGCCATCACAGCTAAGGTGATGTCAGGATTTCATCTTTAATAGGGGTGAAAAAAATCTACAAAAACCCTGTCTTTCGGGTTAGTGAATCATTTCTTAAATGTTTACTGTAGTTTGTGCACTGCTTGATTTTTTCTATTACAGTTTGGAGGGGTGGTAATATCACATGGGGTTTACTCCGGTTGTTTTATAAAAAGGGTCAAGTGACTAAAATATTCCTATGGTCAGACATCTCCTTCGGACCCTTTTTCACAGAAATTAGAGGGATGAAATTGTTCGGGGTGACCCCATGCTTTGTGTAGACTGGATGAATTATTGTAAAAAGCTGACGTTTGTTTTCTGTGTTAAGTTTTCATGATAAACATCAATTACTCTTTTGCCTGAGGAGATCATGCTGACATCATATTAGTCAGTGTCGACCTTATGCCAGTCATTAGGGTATTTCATGTTGCTCAGCAACTCCTTTGATCATGCTGCCGTAGATGAGAGTTGCAGCTACTTGCTTTTTCTTTTCCCTGTCCCATTGTTCAGGAAACAGGTGAGGAGTATGCAGCATGGTTAAATTACCCGAATGCTGCTACTTACAAAAGTCTTTCCTTTCCCCTCTAGTTAATTAATGCTATTTTCCTTGACAGTACCTCTAAAGTAAAATCTAAGTTTGCATGAGGATTGTGGCGCACTCTGAAATATTGCCTCTTAAAGCAGAAGCTTTACTCTCTGAGCAGGGCTTCCAGAGGCAGCCTCTGCAGAATGCAACTACTGTAATTTGCACAACACACGAGTCTTGACAACAGCAGGACTTGATAGTGCAGGAATGCTGTGCAGGTCCAATGGCTGTAGCATGTCACCTAGACCAGTGGCTCTCAAACTTTTTTACTGGTGACCCCTTTCACATAGCAAGCCTCTGAGTGTGACCCCCCCCCCTTATAAATTAAAAACACTTTTTAATATATTTAACACCATTATAAATGCTGGAGGCAAAGCGGGGTTTGGAGTGGAGGTTGAAAACTTGCGACCTCCCATGTAATAACCTCACGACCCCCTGTTTGAGAACCCCTGACCTAGACTGAGCCACACTTACTCTGCCATCAGCCTGCCTGCAAACACTCTGGTTTGTACAGAGCCCCCGTCTTGCTTCAGGTGCACAAATGACTTTCTCTGGGTTGTCAGCATGAGCCACATTGTAGATCCAACTTCTACCAGGAATAACTTTTAAATTACCATTTTCTCTTGATGGGCAGTAAGTGCCAGATGCTAGTCGAGATAAACCCTGACTGGGTGAGATCAGTTTGGGGAGGATCAGAGCCATAGTTTGAGCCCCAGTTGTACCGATCAAAAGCTGTAAGAACCATAAAAAGTCCATGTCATTATTTTTGTAAGGGTGTGTGTGTGTGTGTGTGTACGTATCTCAGGAATCTCTAGCTTAAACTAACTCCAGTTTGAACCATTAACCCTCCATCAGAGCTCCCTCCGTGAGACACAGCAGTTTTCAAGGAACTTGAAAGTAAGCATGTGGATTTTAGAACACTTAGAAAAATCAGCTGTAAAACGGTAAGCTTATCTCAACCTTAACTACAGTGGGCGCTACTACCCCACTATCATTTCCTTCACGCTCAGCAGATCTGAAGTCCACTGAACTGCACTAACACAATGCAGGACTTTCATTACACTTCTCTATAAGCGAAGTTTCAATATCTCTGAGTTCACCATAGGCACTCTGCTGGATCTTGTTGCTTCAGACATCGTTTTTGATTGATCTTTTAGAGAGGCCTGTTTCCAAGTGAAGGGAAAAAGCCATGTGATCTTAGGACATAAATCTTGATATGCGCCACTGCAGTGTTCTGCCTAGTGGCAAAAACAACTAACTTGCTATTGTGTTTGGCTGTTGCTGAACATACCTCAAACACGGCATTGTGTTCTTGTAATGTCTATCTCATCTCTCCTTAGATAGTGACAAGGTGCTTATAAACTGGACATCAACATATTTCATCTACTGATTTGGGATGGTTATAATGGCATTACTATTCTCCCTGACAGAATGAAAATTATAGGATTTTCATGATTAAAACCTATGAGTCAGTGGTTTATTTCCCCTCTAAATTCATCATAACTGGAGATTGGCCATATAAAATTTTAACCAGGGGATTGAACAAAGTTTTATAATTTTTTTAAAAAAATTTCTGCTCCAACCTGTGTGCCACCAGGTGAACACCTGTGATCCTTGACGGCAGCTGTTAAGAAAATGTGTATTTGATTATGAATTGAAGTGGCCATGTGATCTGAATCAGCCCTCTCACTGAGAAGTAGGATGTGCCTTCTCCCCAGCTGCCTTGCACCACTTCCCCTGCAACCTCAGGGGTAGGTCTCACAGGACAAAGGGTTGTGACCTGAGTGAAAATGGGTTTATTTTGTTTATTCTTGGACTCTTTGTTATACTCTGGAAGGGGACTGATTACTTAGCCAGAGGGCCAAGTCAAACCCAATCCCCAGAGCCCTGCCAAGACACCAAATCGCCTAGCCAGCCAAGGGGCACATTTAAGCTTTGATGGGGTAGAGGAACATAGGACTGGAAAGGACCTCCTGGGTCATCGAGTCCAGTTGACTCCAGGCAATCCTGTCATATTATCCCATTCCGTGGGCAGTGATGCTAGGTTTGAAGGCTTTCCCATACAGGAGCTGGGACGCTGGGGATGAGGGGTCTCAGCACATACATTTTGGTGCAAACAGGATGTGTACAGTTAAGTTTTATTTTGAAATTTTTAAAACAAAGTGTTTCTGACTCATATGGGCTACCATATTTTTGGCTACTGGATCTGGTAGTGCTAGCAACTTCCAGAGTTTCTCTCAATGATGTCAGTAGCTGGTAGAGATGGCATATTTGGATAAACACACAAGGAAGAGATCACTGTCATAGGCGCCGACTCTGTGGGTGCTCCGGTGCTGGAGCACCCACGGAGAAAAATTGGTGGGTGCTCTGCACCCATCGGCAACTCCCCGCCCGCCCCGGACCCGCGGCAAACTTACCGAGCACCGGGAGACGTTGCGGGGCCCCGCCCCCGACACTGGGCAACGTTGCGTCGGCGTCGGGGGCGGGGCCCCGTAACGTCACCCGGCGTCAGGGGCGGGGCCCCGCAACGTCACCCGGCATCGGGGGCGGGGCCCCGTAACGTCACCCGGGGGCGGGGCCCGGCGTCGGGCTGGGCTCCGCCCCCGACACCGGGTAACGGCACCCACGGGCGTCCCCGGAAGTCAGCTCCTGTGATCACTGTAATAAGAATTTACAGAGGTGGGAATCTACAAGGGCAGAATTGAGTGGTCAAGGTATTTACAAAACAGTCACTCCATGGCATTCCAAGTTTAAGTACTTGAAAAAATGACAGTTCCAAAGAAGGAAAGAGGGTGCCATTCATAGCGTCTTATCAAAGCGGTAGCAGGCCCTGCCAGAACAACAGATGCAAAACCCACAGCCATATCTCCACTGCTAAAATGATCACTCACAACACACCTTTCGAGATCTATGGGTCCTACGCAAGCCTGTCACAACATGTGGTGTTTGTCATTCAGTGCACTAAGTGCCCCAATAACAACTATGTGGGTGAAACCAGACAATCACTGTGCTTTCGAATGAACTTACACAGAAAAATGATAAAAAACAAAAACACCAACGGGCGAACACTTTCCACAAAACTATCACTCCATTGTCTGACCCTTCAGTCCTGATCCTTAAAGGAAACCTGCACACCACTTTCAAAACACGAGCCTGGGAGCTTAGATTCATAACTCTGCTAGACACTAAAATCATGGTCTTAATAAAGACACTGAATTTATGGCTTATTACAACAATCTGTAACCCACTAACCCCTCTTTTGTCCTATGATTGCAGAGGTGTTGACGGGCTACTTCATCTTGAATGGACCTTTAGAATATATGTTAACTCCTTACGCTAAACAATCTGTTGCACCTTGCATTAGCTATGACATTCTCAGTACCTTCTGCAGATCTGGAGGGTCTGTCTACGCTGCAATAAAACACCCTAACCCATCAGCCTGAGTCAGCGGATATGGGCCAGCCGCAGGTGTTTTATTGCAGTGTAGACATACCCGAAGAAGAGCTCTGTGTGGCTTGAAAGCTTGTCTCTCTCACCAACAGAAGTTGGTCCAATAAAAAAGATCACCTCCCCCACCTTGTCTCGGGAACAATGGGTCATTTTCTAAAATTATGACAAAATTACCGCAAAGCAACTTTTAGAGCAAGCCAACAGTAAAGAGCCAAGCCTGGAACACAATCTGGGGAATATTTTAGCAGGTCTGTGTGGAACAAAGGAGCGTCGGAGGTATAAATAGAGGCTTAATTCAGAGCTACGTTGCATGTTGAAGAGTGTGGGCCGCCTACGTAGATTCTTACTCTTAGTTGTGCACAGTATAATTGGCAGGAATTGTATAAATTGCTATTGTGGGCTAAACCAGATAGTCATGATGTAGGGAATTGTGTGCTTCACAGCTAATTACCGTGTTAGGCATTTTCATCACAGGTTTCACGCCATGCTGCACTTTTGTTAGGTGAGAAGAATGCTCCATCAGAGGAAGCGGAGCATTAATTTTGGAGGGTGGAAAATGCCGTTCAGTCATATGTGATTTACCTTCTGCCTAGCAAGATTAAAAATCCGTGCCTCAGAAAGCAGCTGTTTCAGCAACATTACTGTCTGGGTCACTGTCAGACTGTGCAGGTCTGTGTGATGGCAGAGAGCGCCACACCACGCCAGCCATGGTAGGGCTGCGGGCATTACCCACAGACTCTGTGGAGATCAACACTGCAGGAAGTGCTAACTGGGGAGGCTGGACCGATAGCTTCCTCATGGCCCCTGATTGGGCCAGACACCCTGGGCCCAAGAAAAGTTCCAGGAAGCCTGTATGCAATGAGGCGGCAGACTCTGATGGAAGCAGTAGTGATGGGCCTGCCTCTCTGACTCTCAACCCCGGCTCGGACCCTCAGCTTCCAACCTTGAACTCCGACCCCTTTGGGACTTGGACTCTGGTTTTGCTCCCTAACTTTGGTATTGGGACTCCTACTTTTGGTACCTGGCCTCTGACTTTGACTTCAGCACTTGAACTTCTAGTTCTTTTCCCCTGGAACCCTGGCTCTGTTCGGGCCCCCAGCATCAGTACTAGGACCCCGACCCAGTCCCACACTCAGGCTACCACTGTTAGGCTCCAACCCTGGTTCTAGCCCCCAGCCTAGGCTCCTGGACACTGGCATCAGCCCTGACCACTAGGTTTCTCTGCCCAAGTCCCAGTTGTGTGACAGATGGTGAAATGCCTGGGTACATTTTATGAGGCATAGATTTGCTTTCCCTCCAAGTGTCTGTATAGCACCTAGCACAATGGGATTCAGGTCCATGAGTGGGCTCCTCCGTGCCACCACCACTATACAAATATATAACAAGTATGCTTGTTTGAATGATCTTTTTTCTACAATTAGACACCACCATTTGAAGGTCATGTCTATGAAGCAGATGCATAACCTCCATGCAGGTGGAAGGAGAGATTTAATAATGATTTCAATTGCTCCATTGTTTGGCTTGGCAAGCAAACGCAGTTGTGAAGTTTTTGGCAGACAGTTTTGTAGTTTTAGCTACGTCTATCACCATGCACATCACTACATGCAAGAGGGCAGCCCTTCATCTCGTTGGGCAAGAGATTTCTGCTAATCAAGACATTGTCAAAGAAATCACAGAGTGCTGGAATGAAGACCCATGGAGAGTAGGGCATAGGAGGCAGCTGAGAGGGGCAACTCATTTTAGGAAATGTGTTGGGAGTTTTTGAATTTGAAGTAAGAGCATCACTAGTGAAGAGCATTAAAGTGCTATAAGGATCTCCAGATGATAGCAGAGAAGGAGCCTAATAATCCTGATTTATTAAAGTCTAATTTTGCTGATACTTGTTATTCCTCAGTGAAGTTTGCAGTTTGGAAGCCTGGTGTTTGTGGGAGTTGGCTCAGTGGTTTGATATCAAGCAGAAGCTGGTGATACTGAACAGAATTCTGAAGCTTTTGTGTGGTGCTATTCTGGGTAGGTGGTTTTGGGACCCATGTGGATCCTTACAGTCAAGTGCTCGGGTACAACAGTGATGAGCAGTGTAAGAACCGGTATAGAACACAACAGTGAAAAATGACCTATCCAGAGTAGTACAGAATTAGCATCAATGCACTTCTATACGATAAGACTTTAATTTGTTATTTGAGTGACATTCTTTCTTGAAAAATGTTAATATTCTATGTTAAATGTCTTCATTTAATATCATATTATTTAACATTACATATATTTGCTGTATTTTCTTCTTTATCTTTACATTCATTTGGATTAATACAATTTACAAATGTATGTGAATTGTTGCGTTTTTACTGTAGCTAATTAACAATCTCTAGCTCTTCTATAGCATTACTCACAGTAGATCTCAAAGCACTTTACAAAGGACGGCAATATAATTATTCCCATTTTACAGAAAGGGGAAGTGACTTGCCAAAGGACACCCAGCAGCACAGCTGGGAATAAACCCCAGGTCTCCTGAGTCCCAATCCAGAGCCTGGGGACAATGCTGCTCCATTTTCATTGTGCATCCCATGAGTACTCTTCTAAGAAAGCAGCAAACAGCACACCAAATCTGGAAAACCCAGATCCCAGTTACACTGAACTTTCTTCCATCTTTATTGTATCACTTGTCCGTTCACTAATAAAAATATAAGCAAGTGCAGTATCTAGTGACTAGGCCACAGAGTCATCAGTTGTCACAGGTTACTTGCTCCGTATCTATTTAACGAAGGCGGTCTGACCATGGTGGGTAATGACTGGGAGAACTTTTTCTCATTTCTTTGCAAATATTTTTGGCAATATCTTACCCTTGGTGTCAATTGAGGATACAGGGTAGTAACTGGGACACTGCTCTGAGCTGGAGCCCTCCTGGGATAAGGGCAGCTCGTAGTGTGGGAGACGGAACGCCCCATCATCTGGCCTCGTTAAGCATGCAAGAAGTGGGGCACAATTGTTTCCAAAAAGTGTTGAAACCTGTTGGGAAAAATCATATTGGGCATAAGTCTGAGCGCTGGCTAGGTGAGTAAAAGGGTCAGATTGTGTGATAAAGTGTCACCTTAACTCAGCCCTTCTGGGTTCTCGGATATTTGCTATTTTTTATTTTATCAGTCTGGGTATTTAGCTGGCCTCCATCACCATTGCATACAAGCACCTCACAATCCTTAGTTCTTTTTATTTGGCATCCTCACACCCCCTCAGGCAGTAGGGAAGTGCTCTGACCCACATTTTACAGCTGGGGACTGATCCACAGAGAAATTAAGCAGAGCAATGAATCGACCCCGTTTCCTGAGTCACAGACCAGACGTTTTTTAACCATAAGCCCATCCTTCCGTACAACTCGAACGTTCTTGCAAGGGTGCCATGCTGAGAGAGCCTAACTCTGCATTTCCTGGTTCTCCCGTAGGTGGATATTTAAACTTCTGTTTAGGAAGTGTACAATGACTACAAGGCAGTGTTATGCAGCCACACCCTAAACCCCATTGTAGGGGTGGGGGTGTTCTCTTATGTTTCTATCAGGGGAGTTGCTATAGCACAGGGGTCGGCAACCTCCGGCACGCGTGCCAAAGGTGGCACATGAGCCGGTTGTTGACGGCACGCGGCGGCGGCTCAGCCCCCTCCCCCCCTCACTGCCCCACCAAGAGCCCGCTGCCAGTCTGGGTGAAGGAACCCAGGCTGGCAGCGGGCTGAGACCCCGGCTGGCAGGAGCCCGCAGTGAGAACCCGATGCGGGAACCCCAGAGCCACGGCGGGCTGAGCCGCTCAGCCCGCCGTGGCTCTTGGGTTCCCCCGTGGGCTCCTGCCAGCAGGGGTCCTGCCTCTGGCCCCACCAAGCGCCCGCTGCTGGCCTGGGTGAAGGAACCCAGGCTGGCAGCGGGCTGAGACCCCTGCTGGCAGGAGCCGGTGGCTGGAACCCCAGAGCGGGGGAGGACTGAGCTCTGGGATTCCAGCTGCTGGCCCCTTGCCAACCAGGGTCCCGCCGCCGGCCCCACTCAGCAACCGCTGCTGGCCTTGGTAAAGGGAAACCCAGGCTGGCAGTGGGCCGAGACCCTGGCTGGCAGGAGCCGGTAGCGGGAACCCCAGAGGTTAAAATGTACTACTGGCATGCGAAGCCTTAAATTATAGTGAATAAATGAAGACTCGGCACACCACTTCTGAAAGGTTGCCGACCCCTGCTCTAGCATGTTAGGTAGGAATATTCTTATATAGACACCATCATTGTGTTCTCAGGATTGATAGGGATCTCTGGGGATTATCACATATGCAACGTTGTACAAAGTCCACAAGTCCTTAAAAGCAGTGTTGCCTTGTCATTATTATTTGCATTGCAGTAATGTCTCCTGGCCCTAATCAAGGATCGGCGCCCCATTGGGCAGTGAACCAACACAGAACAAAAAAAATCCCTGCCCCAAAGGAGTTTATAGTCATGGATCTTACAGGACCATAGTCCTCCAGGCTCGATGGATACACCAAACCACAGCTGTAGCCTTTTCTCAGTGCCATGTAAACAATTCCCACAAGTGTAAATGTAGCTTTGCAGAAGGGCTTGTTACTTTGTTTGGCTCTAGCGCCACCTCATGGCCAGATCTATATTACTCCCAGGCCCTCCAACATAGAAGGCACAGCTTAACTGAGGCATATTCCGCAATGCATGTGTGCTACCAACCTTAGTACTGCTAACTTACTAGTGCAACGTAAACAGAGACCACAGCATACAGTAGGCTAAAAATTCGCATGCCAGCCAACTCCAGCGAGCAGCCTGCACTTTGGGACAAATTATCCCAAAGGCCAAAGGATCTGGAGGTTGCCTACACCCTTATAAACAGAGCTCAGCGGCTGTGCTGTGGGATTCTGGAGCCAGGATCAGACCCTTGCAGCAGGAATGATTTAATATGCTTATTCTAAAGAACCATCCATGTGTTCGGCTTTTTGCTGAGCATTATGGGACAGATGGCATGCTCCCACCCCAGGCCTGCCTGCTCCGTACATGACTCAGCTTAGAAAACATATTTGTAGCTGTGACTTAAAGAGCCCAAGTCAGCCCCATGCAGTGCTAGCCACATGCTTCTTTATTCCCTAACACTTTGGCTCCGATACTCAGGTCCGGCCAAGCTATACTCAGTGCAAAACTGCGGAGGTTGGGGAGGGGGCTTTACACTACATTTGTATTCCCCACACCTGAGACTGCTGTAGGTCAGTTTTGTAAGTGAAATATTACAGGCCAGCTTTATGGCTACTGTAGCTTATGGCCACCTCCAACAGACCAGTTCTTGGCCCTGTGCTATTTAACATTTTGATCAATGATCTGGATGAAAATATAAAATCATCACTGAGAAAGTTTACCGATGACACAAATATTAGGAGAGCAGTAAATAATGAAGAGGACAGGTCACTGATTCAGAGTGATCTGGATCACTTGGTAAGCTGTGTTCAAGCAAACAATATCCATTTCAATACAGATAAGTGTCCATGCATACCTCTAGGAACAAGGAATGTAAGCCATCTTTACAGGAGGGGGGACTCTATCCTGGGAAGCAGTGACTCGGAAAAAGATTTGGAGGGTCTTGGTAAATAATCAGCTGAACATGAGCTCCCAGTGTGACCTTGTGGCCAAAAGGACTAATGCAATCCTGGGATTCATAAACAGGGGAATCTCGAGTAGGAGCAGAGAGGTTATTTTACCTCTGTATTTGGCTCTGATGCAACTGCTGCTGGAATACTGTGTCCAGTTCTGGTGCCCACAATTCAAGAGGGGTGTTGATAAATTGGGGGAGGGTTCGGAGAAGAGTAATGAGAATGATTATGGGATTAGAAAACCTGCTTTATAGTGATAAACTCAAGGAGCTCGATCTATGTCACCTAACAAAGAGAAGGCACAGGCAGTTCCCTGGCCTGTGCTATGCAGGAGGTCAGACCAAATGATCACAATGGTCCCTTCTGGCCTTGGAATCTATGAATTAAAGAATCACTGCAGAGTGCAGCATGTTCTAGCTACGTGTCTTCTTCTGAAACACCTCCCTACACTCGGGGCAGTGAGGTGGGGCACAGAGCTGGCACAGCCCCATCGACCCACCCCCATCCAAGGATCCCTTTGCTCCCGGAGAATCCACAGCTAGGTCCCTTACGCTGGCTCTACACTTATAAATTAGATCCACGTAGCTATGCCACTCAAAGCTCGGAATAACATTGTGCCCTGAGCGCTGTAGTTAGGTTGACCTGAGCCCCGGTGCAGACACAGCTAGGTCAACTAAATAATTCTTCCATTGGCCTAGCTACCACCTGTCAGAGACGTGGCTTAGTGACACGGAAAAACCCCTTCAGTCGAGGTAGGAAGCATCTATGCTACAGTGGCACAGCTGCAGCGTATACATGGCCTCCGAGGCAGGGCTGCACACAGCAAGCTGGAGTGAGCTTGGGCCGACAGCCTGGGGCTAGCCGAGCTGGCTGAGTGCAATAAACATAGCTGTGTAGACAGTGCTGGGAAGTTGTGTCACGACCCACACGTCCTCCCGTGGCTTCAGAGCCTGGATTCCAGACCGTCCACATGGCTGTTTCTATAGCCCCAGCTGCAGGGCCGGTGGAACCATTAGGTGAACTAGGCGGCCGCTGAGGGCGCCAAGATTTGGAGGCGCCAAAAAGCGGTGCCCCCCAATTTTTTTTTTACACTATTGCTGGTCACTTCCGCACTCGGTCTCAGCCCAGCCTCTCCAAATGGAGACGTTGGAAGATTTACTTGGTTTGTGTAACGCCGTTTAAAGGGCCTTTGTGGCGCATTTTTCTCTGGGAGAGGTTTGCTCAGTGGCGCGCCCGGGTAGCCTGGAGCGCAGCGCGGCAGCGAGCCCAGTTCCAGAGAGCTGGCAGGGCCTCCCGGGGCATGGCCGCCCCGGTCACCCAGCAAGCGCCCGACAGGGAGAACCCCGTCAGTGGTGGGGCAGAGCCTCGCACTTTTCCAAAGGAACAGGTGTGTGGTGGCCAGGACCTGCCCAGGCGAGCCCAGGAGAACCCACCTGCGCGATGGGACGATACCCCCGTGGGAGCTGGTGACAACCTGTAGCGTGGGGCTCGCTGTGGAGTAAGGCGGCGCATAAACTGGCACCGCTGCATTTCCAGCTCGGGCCGTGCCGCATGGACCATGAGCCGCCGGGCAGCGCTGGGCGGGAGAGGCCTGGCTGGGTTGGGCCTTCTGCATCATTTCCAAACGCGAGCGGAGTCGTGCCACGGGCATTGCACCTGCTGAAGCAACCCCCTGCCTAGGCTGGACAAGGACTGAGCCTGGCCGGAGCCCCCCCTAGGGCTGGGGGACACCACGGCCGGGGCTGAGCAGACAGGATCCTGGGGGGACGGGGTCTCTGCCCAGCCACAGCTATGGGGAACTAACAGGGAACACACCCAGGCTGCCAGGCGGCTCCCCTTCCCCTAAACCCACCAGGGCATGTATGTGCGCCCGGTGTCAGGGCCCGCGCCAAGGAACGAAGAGGAGAGGAGCGCATCTGGCGGAGAACCTGCCACCGAAATGCCGCTGCCGAGCGCATCCGCCGGAGAACCTGCCACCGAAATGCCGCCGCCGAGCGCTTCCGGCGGAGAACCTGCCACCGAAATGCCGCCGCCGAGCGCATCCGCCGGAGAACCTGCCACCGAAATGCCGCCGCCGAGCGCATCCGCCGGATAACCTGCCACCGAAATGCCGCCGCCGAGCGTATCTGCCGGAGAACCTGCCACCGAAATGCCGCCGCCGAGCGCATCCGCCGGAGAACCTGCCACCGAAATGCTGCCGCCGAACGCTTCCGGCGGAGAACCTGCCACCGACATGCCGTCGCCGAGCACTTCCGGCGGAGAAGCATTGCCACCGAAATGCCGCCGCCGAGCGCTTCCGGCGGAGAACCTGCCACCGAAATGCCGCCGCTGAGCGCTTCCGGTGGAGAACCTGCCGCCAGAGAAGTGTTGCCACCGAAATGCCGCCGCCGAGCGCATCGGCCGGAGAACCTGCCACCGAAATGCCGCCGCCGAGCGCATCGGCCGGAGAACCTGCCACCGAAATGCCGCCGCCGAGCGCATCCGCCGGAGAAGCTGCCGCCAGAGAAGCGTCGCCACCGAAATGCCGCCGAGAAGCATTGCTGCCCGCCACACTCTTCTGAAGGCATGAATGTCCTCTTGGCCACAGAAAGGTTGGGGACCACTGCCCTAAACAGTGTCTGGGGCAGGGGCGGGCGAACCAGAGAAAACCCAGGCACAAGGAGCCCGTGCTAGGGGGGAAAACACGCGACCAGGAGCCCGCCCTCGCAGCGCCAAAAACGATTCATTTGGCAGATAAATTATCCCCCATTCTTAAAAGTTTATAATAAGCGATGCTCGGGAGGGGGGGTGAGGGGGCACAGTGTGGAAGTTTCGCGTAGGGCGCAAAATATCCTTGCACCGGCCCTGCCCAGCTGTGGGCCCAGGCTGGGGGGGGGCTGGCTCAGTGATGCTGGCTAAACACCCCCTTCGCCTGCAGCCACGCAAGCAGCCTTACGGGCAAAGCCCTAGCCAGGGCTGGGCGTTTTGCTAATGAATGGGCCCGACCAGCGAGCTGTCCTGGCGCCCCAGGGCTACGGCAGCCCCTGAACTGCCTACGGGGGGCAGGGTCCGTGGCTCCCCCAGCGCCCCGCTCCCAGGGGGGCGCTGCCCTGCCCGCGCGCCAGGGAGTCTGCTGCAGGGCCCGGCGCGCGCTGCGCTCCCCCCCCCAGCGCCCCGCGCCCGGGGAACGCACGCGCAGCCCCCCTCCCCCCGCCGGGCTCCAGCGTTCCCCCCCTCCCCCCGCCGGGCTCCAGCGTTCCCCGCCCACGCGCCGCGAGCCCCGGGAAGGGCTCTCTCTCCTCCCGGCTCTCTATGGTCTGTGCGCTGGAGCGGGGGGGGGGAGGGGCTCCTCCCGGCTCTGCGGGGCGAGCATCGCCCGCAGCAGCCTCCGCGCGGCCGCAGCCGGGATGCGGCGGCTCCCCGGCGGGATCTAAGGTACGGGGGGGCGGGGAGGGGGGGCGAACTCTCCCCCCCCCCCGCAGGGCTGCTGCCTTGCAGACTTGCCCGGTGCATTCCCCGTGGGTGGGGCGCCTTGCGGGCGGGAGCGGGAGCGGGGTTGATTGTCCGTGAGCTGCTGCCCGGAGTTGTGCCTGGACCCCGCGCACACTCTGGTGTGTCGCCGTGTCACTAGCGGCTGGCTGGCTCCCAGTTTCATAACTGTCGCCCTCGGCTGGGAAAGGCAACTGGGAGCAAAAACCTGCCCCTTCTGTGTGGGAAGGGACAGAATGTGTGTGAACACAGCCGCTGCTTTAAGGGGGGGACCGTCTGCAACTTGCACGAATGGCCCCGTCCTTAAGGAAACCGAATTCTGCCGAACCGTGTGTTCCGAAAACCAGGGGCTTTACACACGCTTGTGAGGGGACCGGTGTTATGTAACATTAGTGCTGTGTGGCTTGTGATGCTCTTTTACTACCGCGAGGCACCCATCAGTGAGTGTGTCCACAACCATTTTAAGGCACAGCACGGGAAAGAAAAGCAATTTCCTTTAATGCTCGCTTGCCGGTTGTGTCGTGTTTTGAAATAGGTTTATAGTAGGCATAGTAAATGTGTCCCCTTTGTTCTTTTGTTAAGTGTATTTTGTATCACGTTGTACTCTTTGCTGCAGTGTTTCTACTGTTCATTCAGCTATTTGGCCACCAGAGCTCTGCTGTTTCTTTTAATATTGTTTTGATGTCAAATATGGAACATTTGTTGAAGTCAGTTACTTACGGTAGGGGAATTCAGTTGTCTAACATGTGGTTTAAAAGTTATTTCAGTGCTTTCTCTAGTTACTGGGGCAATATTTTTTAAGAAGGGAATTGAATGTTAGTGGCGGTAGGATGAGTCTCTAGAATTATTGCAAGTATGCTGAGCTGCATCTTTAACCCATTTTGTGATTGGAAGGGTGGCTAAAAATGGGTGGTGGGACTTCTGGTTTTCTTGCCTCGCTTACAGTAGGATTTTGACATAGGCTGACCTCAGAGTAGGGTGTTGTTTCAAAACAGAATGATCCATGGCAGAAATAACAAAGGAGAGGAGAGGGCATCATTCAGTAGTCAGAATCTGGAACAATGCAGTATCTCGGAGTTCTGCCAATCTTTTGATCAAAACTGCATGAAACTCCATTAGAATACAAGCAAAAGGGAAAGGTGGTGGTACCTTTCTAACATGGGCATCCAAGGTGGTTTTCTGTACTGGTGGATTACTGTTATAATCGGCTGCATTTGTACACCAGATTAATATGTTTCCTTATGCTAACCCTGTTGTATTGGACTGCCACACGGAGTAGATACTTTTTTGGAATGTTACCACAGGGGAATACAAAGATCTACTTTCATGAATATATTTCAGGTTGGGCAGGAGGGAGGGTATGCAGCCTGTCCACCATGGCATTGTGCTTCTGAGACAGGATTCCTCCAGTCCCACCCTGGGGGAGTAATGGCACATTTAGTCCTGGGTACGGTGGGATTTTGAAGCACCATCCCTCAGGCAGGTCTGTAGGGAGAAGTTGCTGAGGGAGCCTGGAGGTGGGTCCGTGGGGAGAAGGGGCCAAGGCGGGGTGGGTGGGGAGAAGGGGCCAAGGCGGGGTGGGTGGGGAGAAGCGGTCCAGGGAGGTTGGAGGTGGGTCTGTGGGGAGAAGGGGCCCAGGGAGGTTGGGGGCGGGTCTGTGGGGAGAAGGGGCCCAGGGAGGTTGGGGGCGGGTCTGTGGGGAGAAGGGGCCCAGGGAGGTTGGGGGCGGGTCTGTGGGGAAAAGGGGCCCAGGGAGGTTAGAGGCGGGTCTGTGGGGAGATGCAGCTGAGGGAGGCAGGTCTGTGGGGAGAAGCGGCCAAGGGAGGTCGAAGGCGGGTCGGTGGGGAGAAGCGGCCCAGGGAGATTGGGGGCGGGTCGGTGGGGAGAAGCGGTCCAGGGAGGTTGGAGGCAATTCGGTGGGGAGAAGTCGCTGAGGAAGGTTTGTGGGGAGAAGCGGCCGAGGGAGGTTGGTGGGGAGAAGTGGTCCAGGGAGGCTGGAGGCCATTCAGTGAGGAGAAGCGCCTGAGGGAGGTTGGAGATTTGGGACAGCTTCATGTGTTGTGTTGTGAGCTGTTCCTGACCCTTTGAGGAAATGCTTCTGTTGAACAGCCCTCATTGCTGCAGCCTGTATATAATCACCCCATCTGTGAAACTCCAGACACCAACTGGCTGCTTTGTCCTCCTCTGCAAAGCCAGCTGGTACAGTGCACCAGGGGTGGGGTCTAGGGAGCTGTCTTCTTCCCCAGACCGGTAAATAAAGCATGTCTGATCTCAGGTACTTATCTGGGCCCATCACCCTGGTATCTGAGCAGCTCACAAACTTTAATGCATTTATCCTCACGATAACCTTGTGAGGTTGGGCAGTGTCATTCCCTCCCTTGTACAGATAGGGAACTGAGGCACAAGGAAGCCAATGGTGGATCAGGAATTGAACCCAGGTCTCTCACCCAGCACCCTCATCAATGAGCCATTATGGGGCCTGCTGCTGTCCAGGGAGCAGTCCTCCCTATCCCGACCCTGAGGAGCCCTCTGCTGTGACCCCATCACTGTGCCTGGACAGCGGAGAGTCCTGGAGGCTGAGAGGCACCTCCCTGCAGCGGAAGCAGAGTCAGGTTCTACAGGTGGGGGTGAAGACCAGATTGATGGGACAGGTTTCCATGGATCTGTTTCTGACAGGGCGAAGACTCTGGAGGCCCCTGAGCTGCTGGTAATGGCTGAGGATGAAGCTGTGGTCCCTGAGGAGGAGGATAACGTTGTGTTGGGTGGCAGCTCTGTTGCCTGGAGCTCCCAATGGCCCTGTCTTCCCCTGGCATGGGGAGTCCTCAAGCCCCCGATCCTGCATGCTGTGGTGATGACGCTGGGTCCCGGCCTGGGGCCGCACTGCCTGCCCCTCTTGGGACAATCGGTATGTGAGCTGCTCCAGCTGAATCTCCCTCCTTCAGGAATGAGGAGACTGTTCCGCTCAACGTTCTCCTGGGCTGGTGGAGTCTGCGGGAGAAGCAGAGGACAATGAAGATCTCTGGGACTCCTCCCTGGTTCCGGATGTCCCCGCCAGTCAGCAGATAGGAAGGGTGGGTCCAGGGTGAAGGAGATCGGTGGCTTTTTGGCTAGCACTAAAGGGAGGTGTGCACAGTCCCACTGACCTATGAGCGAATTGCTCCTCTGCGTGTGGGGGCAGAGTGTGACCCCAGAAGCTTGGGACTGTGTCTGATCGTGATTAGGAGCAGCCAGGCTAGTGGTGTTGTCAAAAGCATTTCTCTGGTGAGAGCTGGGAGGCTCCCGCTGCGCAGTGGGAAGAGACTGAACACGTGTGGTGTCTAATGCCGTTTACCCAAAAGTCCAGCTCCTCTAAAAGTCACTCACGTTCCCTGATGATGGTGTATGCTGCCCAGTGCTCCTCTTGTTTATCCAAGCCGCATTTTGCTGCTGCTGATGGATGTCTATGACCTATGTCTGTGAGATCTTTTAGAAACCTGGGCTGGTATTATCTTCTGTCTCATTTTGATGGATTCATGCCATGAATACCTCTAATCAACAGAGCTGTGAAAAGTGAATTGACCTTTGCAAACCCCCTACACCTGCATCCTCTGAAGAAATGAGATTTTTAATTGGAGATTTCACAGGCAAAAGAAGATTTGTTATAATGAAACAGAGCTTTAAAGCTGCCAGACAGACCCCTCCCCCTGGTACCATTCATCTCATAGACCGTGAGGCCATCGACCATCCAGCAGCGGTGAGATGCACAAGATGGTCCTTTTTTACTGCATTTAGCACTGCCGCGTCTGTGGTGATTTGATTAATTTAGCTACAAGGACACCATCAATTTAAAAATAACATTTGTCTGACTGTTATTTTTATTTATTTTCCTACAAGCAGCAGCTCAGCTGACTAGCTTAAAGAGAGTGAAGGGGGGAAAAGTCTGCTGTTGGTTTGTTTTTTAATTTGTTTATCCTGTGGCTTCCACGGTGCTTTGTGTACAGTCAGCATCATTGTTTTCCCCTCTGTAGTAAGTGTCCCCTGTTGATGTGGGTCTTTCACAAAAGCCATCGGGGAAATAGAAAACATTGACCAATTACTGTAAACCCTCATAAATGGGCCAGGGACTCAGGGCAGGGCGAATATGACTTTCAACTTCATTTTTGAAACTGAGTTGATTATAAATTGGTGGTGCCCCCTTTAGTTACAAATACATGGCCCTGATTCAGGAAAGCATCTCTCTTCAGGAAAGTGTACTATGCACTTAAATAGAAATGGACTTAAGCCCAGGTGTACGTGCTTTCCTGAATCAGCAGTAGCTGCGTATTAAGGGCTTCAGATTGGCATATGCAGCGATCTTCATGCACTCTTTGATCACTCCAAAACATTTTGGGGACTGCTTGGGCTGGTGAGGAAATTCTGAGTTCAAATATTGACTCTGCCACTCACTGACCTGGGCTCCCTGCCTCACTTCCCCCATCTGTTGGAGGGGGAAGATAATTGTTAGCACACTTCTCAGGCCTGGGTGTAAGGATCAACTCCTGCTTGTACAGTAACCAGGACATATAAAGTGCTATGCAAGTACTTATAGGTGATCTTTGTTGTTATTGTTATGTAAATAATAATACTTATTATTAATTGATTATGGATGGGCTCCATCCATAATCCCAGTCTAAACAGACAAGGTGAACAATACAAAGAACTTAGTAGGGCATCTGATTTTGCCGCTATGACTTTATTCTCTGAGATCTGGGGAAACTACTCTGTAACTATAATGGATAGTAGCTGAATAACAGGGAGCTCAGGACTAAAACAATTCCCATATAAAGCCCTGGGTAGAACTCTCCTCCCGTAACTATTGTACTTCTGATAGCTATTTTATTGTGACAGCCATGATTAAAACTATGGGAGACAAAAGACTGTATGAATTCCAGGGCCACATAGCCTTTAGTCATAAGTGAGGGCCCCAAAGACTTCTTCCTGAATGACCCCGGGGAATAGATTTCAAAACCTCCTGCTGCATATAAAAAAGTAATCATTAGTTTTGCTAATGCTAAAGCTTATTAGGTGACTTAGACCCAGAATTTCAATTTTGTGTAAGAAATAGAAAATAAAACATTCTAAGCATTTTTAAATAAAAATTGCAAGCAGTTTCAATGCAAATTTGTGTTTGTTTTGCAATATGCCATAGTACAGGGGTGGGCAAACTATGGCCCGGGGGCCACATTCGGCCCTCCAGCCTGTTTAATTCGGCCCTCGAAGTCCCACTGGGGAACTGGGTCTGGCCGCTCCGTGCATGCGTGTCAAGACTCCTGGAAGCAGCAGCATGTCCCCACTCTGCTGGCTCCTACGTTTAGGGGTAGCCAGGGGGCTCTGTGTGCTGCCCTCGCCCCAAGCATCACCCCCGCAGCTCCCATTGGCTGGGAACTGCGGCTAATGGGAAATCCAGGGGTGGCGTCTGCGGACAGGGCAGCGCGCGGAGCTGCCTGGCCGCACCTCCACATAGGAGCTGGAGGGGGGACATGCCACTGCTTCCAAGAGCTGCTTGATGTAAGCGCTGCCCGGATCCTCCACCCCTGACCCCCTCCCATACCCCAACCTCTTGCCCCAGCCGTGATACCTCTCCCGCACCTAGGTGACCAGACAGCACCCTAGGTCCAGGTGGTGGGCAGTAATAGGACAGGGGGTGGAGAGTAATAGGAACCTATATAAGAAAAAGACCTAAAAATCGTTACTGTCCCTATAAAATTGGGACATCTGATCACCGTACCCACACCCCAACCCTCTGCTCCAGCTCAGAGCCCCCTCCGACACCCTGAACTCCTCATTTCTGGCCCAGCCCCAGAGCCCACACCCCCAGCCAGAGCCCTCACCCCCTCCTGCACCCCAACCCCAATTTCGTGAGCATTCATGGCCCACCATACAATTTCCATACCCAGATGTGGCCCTCGGGCCAAAAAGTTTGCCCACCCCTGTCCTGGTTGGACTTGCGAACTTGTCCTAACACAAGAACCAGAAAATGAAACTGACTAGAAAGAAAAGTGAAATGTATTCAGCTTGGACAAAGACAATAATCAAATTCAGGATAGTAAATAACTAGGGCTGTCGATTAATCACAGTTAACTCATGTGATTAACTAAAAAAAATTAATTGTGATTAATTGCAGTTTTAATTGCACTGTTAAGCAATAATGTTTTTCTACTTTTTCAAATATATTGATTTCAATTACAGCACAGAATAGAAAGTGTACAGTGCTCACTTTATTATTTTTTATTACAAATATTTGCACTGTAAAAAGATAAACAAAAGAAATAGTATTTTTCAATTCACCTCATACAAGTACTGTAGTGCAATCTCTGTATTGTGAAAGTGCAAGATACAAATGTAGATTTTTTTTTTTACATAACTGCACTCAAAACCAAAACAATGTAAAACTTTAGAGCCTACAAGTCCACTCAGGTTTCAGAGTAGCAGCCGTGTTTGTTTGTATCCGTAAAAAGAACAGGAGTACTTGTGGCACCTTAGAGACTAACAAATTTATTTCAGCATAAGCTTTCGTAGGCTATAGCCCACTTCATCGGATGCATAGAATGGAACACTACGAAAGCTTATGCTGAAATAAATTTGTTAGTCTCTAAGGTGCCACAAGTACTCCTGTTCTTTTTACAAGTCCACTCAGTCCTACTTCTTGTTCAGACAATTGCAAAGACAAACAAATTTGTTTACATTTACAGGACATAATGCTGCTTATTATTTACAATGTCATCTGAAAGTGAGAACATGGGACTTTTGTAGCCGGCATTGCAAGGTATTTACGTGCCAGATATGCTAAACATTTGTATGCCCCTTCATGCTTCGGCCACCATTCCAAAGGACATGTTTCCATGCTAATCACACTCATTAAAAAATAATGCGTTCATTAAATTTGTGACTGAACTTTTTGGGGGAGATTCTGCCATATATTTCATGTTATAGCAGTCTCAGATGATGACCCAGCACATGTTTGTTTTAAGAACACTTTCACTGCAGATTTGACAAAACGCAAAGAAGGTACCAATGTGAGATTTCTAAAGCTATCTACAGCACTTGACCCAAGGTTTGAGAATCTAAAGTGCCTTCCAAAATCTGAGAGGAACGAGGTGTGGAGCATGCTTTCAGAAGTCTTAAAAGAGCAACACTCCGATGTGGAAACTACAGAATCCAAACCACCAAAAAAGAAAATCAATCTTCTGCTGGTGGCATCTGATTCAGATGATAAAAAACGAACATGCGTCAGTCCATACTGCTTTGGATCGTTTTTGAGCAGAACCCGTCATTGGCATGGACGCATGTCCTCTGGAATGTTTGTTGAAGCATAAAGAGACAAATGAATCTTTAGGGCATTTGGCATGTAAATATTTTGTGATGCTGGCTACAAAAGTGCCATGTGAAAACTTCTTCTCAATTTTAGGTGACGTAAACAAGAAGTGAGCAGCATTATCTCCTGCAAATGTAAACAAACTTGTTTGTCTGAGTGATTGGCTGAACAAGAAGTAGGATTGAGAGGACTTGTAGGTTCTAAAGTTTTACATTGTTTTGTTCTTGAATGCAGGGTTGTTGGTTTTTTTACATAATTCTACATTTGTAAATTCAACATTCATGATAAAGAGATTGCACTACAGTACCAGTAATGGGGGAATTGAAAAATACTATTTCTTTTCTTTTTTACAGTGCAACTATTTGTAATAAAAAATAAATATAAACTAAGCACTGTACACTTTCTATTTTGTGTTGTAATTGAAATCAATATATTTGAAAATGTAGAAAACATCCAAAATATTTAAATAAATGGTATTTTATTATTGTTTAAGAGTGCGACTAATCGTGATTAATTTTTTTAATCTCTTGACAGCCCTATAAATAACCAGTATCAATGGTGAAAAATAAATTAGATTTCCCAAATGTTATTTTGAATAATCTAGATTCCTAGTAATAGGGAAGTAATTTGAGTTTTGTTTTTTTTTCTGATTCATACGTCATCACAGGTCATAAAAATTCTGCAGCCAATAGCTTTAGTCTAACTAAAGTCACTGGGCTCAACATAGGAGTACCTGGGTGCAATCTGTTATCTTGTGATCCACAGAAAGATGAGCTAGTGGTTCTTTCTGACTTCAAACTTTATGAAACCTAGCTTGATTTTTCAAATAGCATGTTGAGCTCACGATTCAGCTGGTAAAGGTGATTAGGTCATTGGGAAAGAGTAAATACCAAACCATATGATGATGTGTTTAGAGCCACTGACCAGAACCACCACACTGTCTTTGAGGCTGTGGGGTCTGGTAGACTGAGCACTGGACTGGGCCTCAGGACATCTGGGTTCTGTGCTCACTCTGTCAATGGCCTTCTCCTGGACGTTGGGCAAACTTCTGCTCTCTCCCCTTTCCTACCCTTTACTTGTCTTTTCTATTTACATGGTAAGTTCTCTGGGGGCAGGTGCTGTCTTTTACTGTGTTTGTGTAGCTCAGGGGTCTCAAACACGCGGCCCGCGGGCATGGCCCGCGGAGTTATTTCCTGTGGCCCGCCATAGGCGCCGACTCCACTGGCATCCAAGCTCCAAACATTACTGAGTGTTTATATTTTATTAAAACCCCTCTTTGCATTACAGTTTTTAAAAAGTTAATACATTGACTTTTAATAGAATACTATATTGCTCTTCGTTTTTTTCATTTTTGACTATACTTTTGTATCATTGTATGAAAAGGTTTCAGTGATGCTGCCCTCGGGCCAATTTACTAGTTCTCATGTGGCCCTCATGGTGATTTGAGTTTGAGATCCCTGGTGTAGCTCCTAGTACATTGGGGGCTTGATCTCAGCTGGGGTTTCTAGACACTTCTGTAATATACATCATTAATTCAACACCGTTGCTCTACAATAAGGAGAGCATGGGTGGAAGATTCAGGACCCTATTTTTCATTATAGATTTATTTCCTGGTCACCAGTAATGACATCTCCAGCCACAGAGCTAATATTAACAGAGACATTTTTACTAGCCATTTTCTTGCTTGCTGAGAATAAATATTTGTGTGTGTTGAGTACTATGGATAGTATGGCATTATGAAAATATTGTTGTGAGGATTGTGTTTGCAAGTCTCCAGTAGGAGAGAGATATTGTGACTTGAAATTTAAGGTAGAAATTCAGGGTGAAATCCTGGCCCTGTTGAAATCAGTGGGATTTTTGCCACTGACTTGAGTGGAGTTAAGATTTGAGCCAGCCAGCTAGGTCTTATGTTCCTTTTGCACACAGCCCTCCCATTGAAGGAATGCAGGGTTGGGCCCAGGGGAGAAGGAGAACAATATTTTAACAAATATAACAATGAGCTAAAATAGAGAGAAATTATATTAAATCTCTTGTGGAGACAGATTTGACATAATGCCTGGCCCCACTAATCCTTGAATACTGATCTAAGTTTGCAACAGTTAACTGCTGTCCCTGTTTCTTTGTGACATTTGTGGGCTGTAAAGAGAAACTTCTGTATGTGTTCTGGGCATGATCCAAACCCCAGTGAAATCATTGGAAAGGTGACTATGGGACGGTGCAAGATGTACTGGGCACATCATTAAGGAAGAAATCTAATCCTCTGGGTTAGCTTCACACAGCTGCCTCTTTTTATCATAACAGAGAACCCGTGAGCATGGCTCAGCTGAGAATGCATCCTAAATCACGGTCCCCAGGGTTCTTCATGGCTAATCCCTCATCTATTGATCTGGCAACAAATGTTCCATCACATTTAGAAGTGCCTCCTTTACAGGCTTGTTATGTTAATTAAAGTCTGTTTCAGCTCAGAAGCCAGATTTCCCTTTCTCAGATCATGGAATCCAAACCAATGAAAGAATTACTCATTTTTTGAAATATGAAGCACAGTTTTAAATGGTTTTGAAGGACTGACTCCCTCCCGGCCCCTTCCCCCCCCAAAATACTGAGCTGATGAAATCAGCCTGCAGAGAATCTCCAAGCGTTCCTAGTTAGACCTGTGTCCCAAATGAAGAATGAGAAGCAGAGACAAAAGCTCCAGGACTTCCTCAGCCATTGCTGGCCCCACTTCTCCTGGGCTTGGCATAGGGGTATCCAGCTGTACAGAATCGGGAGGCTGGCTTTGATTGTCATGGCTTGGGTGGATTCCAAGTAAATCCAAAAGGTCATGATGGGCTTTCCCAAAGGTAAGGCCTGAAGCTGTAGTTTGAGCGGCTAGGGGACGAGGCCCCAAAAAGGGAACATCAGTCTCATAAACCATAGTTCCTCATTTAATACAGTTGCCTGTTGGGAAGCCTACCTCTGGCATACACCTTGGCAAGTTCACCTTAGTGCACAGCCATGTGATTGTGGTTTGTCTGTGAGGTTCCATTTATTTTGTGTCCGTGATTTTGTGTCCTTGCAAGCGTCTTATATTCTGAGGTCAGGCTAGGTCCTTTTCTCTTTGCACTTCATCTCTAGTAATAAAGGCACTTACTAAAGGCCAGTTGCTACCCTTGGTCAGGCCTGTACCCACTTTGTTTTAAAAGTGAACCCTTACTGCAGTGGTTCTCAACGGTGGCTCGCGGGCCAGTTTCAGCCCAATGAGCACACAGCTGTGGCCCATGTGACCTCCTCAGGGCTATACAGGTAGTATATGTGGTGTTTGGATGCGGCCCACGTAACACGTGGAGAGCTGCATATGCGGCCCACAGGGGTAAGTAGGTTGAGAACCACTGCCTTACTGGTACCAGCGCAGCCCCACTGAGTCTGCACCCGATTCACTGATTAGAACTGAGTAACCCATTTTGTGGACGATGCACAAGCTGGACTAGAATCCGGCTCACAGACCTATAGCTGCGTTAGGACCTTCGGGCCTCGAAAAGCAGCAAAAGCTGATTTTTGTCACTGGCGCCAGCACGTCTGACTCTCGGTGCAGGCCAGAAGATCTGTTCAGTCAGACGGTGTCATTTTACATCATCACTTCGCAGAGTGCAGCTGCACTTCACGCCAAGGATTCAGTGACACTCTCAACAAGCCCTGGATTTCACTCCTTCCTTCAGTTGTCAGCTGTGGCCTTCTGCAGACAGCACCTTCCAGGCAGAGATTTTCCTGCTTCCCTAAACCCAAATGCCTTTCATTTGTTTCTGAGTGTGAGGTGCCATGCTACTTCTTCCTCTGTTTGATTTATTTTACGGCATAGGGGATTATGGCGCTGGCAGGATCTATAGAGCCAGATAGTCCTTTTTATCCCCCACTTCCCTTTCCTGAGAGTCCTGAAGCTGCAGGATAGGAATGAAAAGCACCAGCTTACCACCCTGGGCATCCTTGAGTGACCGAGGTGCATCTGAAGAATTTAAAGAGTGCTACAGGCTACAAGCCTAAAATTCAGCCCTGTTTGTGCTGAGATTCTAAAAGCTGCCTGGATGTAACAGGACAGTCACTCATCTCACACAACATCTCAAGAGCCATCAAGCCACAGGGCTGAATAGCAGAGCGTTTAACCAGCTAGTAAGTCTGCTTGCTACAGAGGGATAAGGGGAGCGTGTTCCGTCCTTCCAGAACCCCTATGGGTCTCGGAGTAGCAGGGATTTATTTTTTAAATCTTGGGAGGGTTAAATGTCCAGCTCTGTAAGGATCTTGCTGCTCACGAAGAGGCAGCTGTATTCTGTAGGGGAAGATCTACTGTCTTCCCAAGCCTTATAGCTGAGGGCCCAAACTATGCCCTAGAGCAGCAGTCTTCAAAGCCCCACAGTCCTAAACACTCGGCCAACTTAAAAAATTCAACCTCGTCCTTTGGCTAGCTGAGCAGCCGGTGGCATGGGTAGCACACGAGGTCAGGAGGATGCAACCCGCAGCCATCCTCCTTTAGACCTATAAGGGCAAATTCATCACAGGGGCAGGTTCAGCGTCTGGTACAGCCCGTCCTAATTTGTGCCTCCTCCTGCCCACAGCCTGTAGGGAATTCGCAGCAGCCTCCAGTCTGTCGCCCAAAACACCCATCTGCTGGAGACACCTTGTGCCAGTGCTGTTCGGGTTCATAGCATCATAGAATCTTGTTATACCTGGGCTGTTATACCTGTCCCTTTGCAGTGGTGTAGATGGTCATAGGGCAACACGGAATCTGGCCCAGAGAACAGGCGTACCTGATTGGCTCCTTGGTCTCCAGGTCACACGCTCCAGGGGCCCATTGGCTATTAGTTGTTGTTGTTCTTTACATCAGTGCACAGTGGTTGTGAACGGCCACCATTCTGGTCGGATGGCACCAGGCTCTCCCTTGGCACTGGTGTAGTTGCCCACACAAGGTGCAAGGCAGTGCTGAATGAGGCCCCGGATGTGCATTGAAGCCTTGACTCAGATTCTGCAGGGAACGAGTTGTTGGCACTCTGCGCAGCCATCCAGGCAGGTTGGGTTCACTTTCCAGTCCTGGCCCCTCTCTCCCTGGGTCAGCGGGGCCAGGAGAAGGGCAGGGGCAGCACAGCCAGCCCCTGGGGTGGGGTGGAGCCAGTGGGTATAGAACAAACCCATTGGACGTCTACGGGGAATGAAGTGAGACTGAGGCCACAGGAAGGAACTGTCACAGATCTAACCAATGCCTGCATTTGATTGCCTAACGCCTGTCTTTGTTCCACCCTTGCTAGGTGACGATGGAGATCAGCGGTCTCCCGGTGGAGCTGTGGCGCTTGATTTTATCCTACTTGCGTCTGCCCGACCTTGGCCGCTGCAGTCTGGTTTGCAGAGCTTGGTACGAGCTGATCCTCAGTCTGGATAACACCCGATGGCGCCAGCTGTGCCTAGGCTGCATCGAGTGCAGACACCCGAACTGGCCCAACCAGCCTGATGTGGAGCCCCAGTCCTGGCGGGAAGCCTTCAAACAGCACTACGTCGCCTCAAAAACCTGGGCCAAAAACGCCCAGGACTTCGAGTCCTCCAACTGCTTCTACTTGTTCCGAAGGAAGAAGGACCGCCATGTCCTCCGCGTTGGGCAGGGCTGCGAGTTCGATACCCTCCGGGCCGCCTTGGCCTCGGCCGGCGTCTACGACCGGATCGTGCTGCTGCCGGGGGTGTACGAAGAGCAGAGCGAGATCACCCTCAAGGTGCCGGTGGAGATCGTGGGGCAGGGGAAGCTAGGCGATGTGGCCCTGCTGGTCAGCATTGATCAGCACTGCCCAACCACTCGCCTGTGCAACGTGGTCTTTATGCCAGCCTGGTTCACCCCCGTTGTGTACAAGGTGGGTCCGAAACTCTCCCGGTATCCTCGTTAGGGCATCCGAGATGGCCCTGGCTGGAGATGGGACATGGGGTGGGATGGGCCGATGCTCTGAGGCGGCACTGAGCAGTCTCTTCTTTTTGGCCGCCTAGTTCTTGCTCACGTCCTCAGGGTCTAACTGGTCGCTGTATGTGGGGTCGGGAAGGAGTTTCCCCCCGGGTCAGGTTGGCGGGGAGCTGTAAGGGTTTTTGCCTTCCTCTGCAGCATGGAGTGTGGGGCATCTGGGTGCATCTCACTAAATCAGTTCCCTGCCATTGCAGGGCCTTGGGCACTGGTGCACTTTGGTTTCTTCTGTTCTCTGCCTGTGGCTTACAGTAGTTTGGTCTCCTGAGGGCTGTAATAGTTTGGTCTAATTCCCGTTGTTGGATTTAGTGTGTAGGTGTTGGGTGGTATTTGTGACCTGTGAGATGCGGGTCAGACTGGTCCCTATGACATCCCTGGAGGATGCACGCACGATATCATTCATGCTCTTTTTTAGTCATGTTATGTGGGGCTTAGAGATGTCAGGACTCCTGGGTTCTCTTTTTGGGGTGGTAGCTCACTCACTCTTTGACCTTGCCCATGTCACCTTGGGCCTGGTCCAGACATTCATACTCCATGAAGCCAATCAGGCTACTCAAGGCGCAGCCATGGGAGTAAAGGTTTGAAAATCTGACCTCTTGCCTCTCTTTGCCTCAGTTTACCTGTCTGTAAAATGGAAACCTTCCTTACAGGAGTTGTGGAACTCTTATTTTTTTAAAATAATTTAATTATCTGCCTCATTTAACTTAATTGCTTTAAAAATGCTCAGAGGAAAAGTGCTATACAAGTATTAAGGAAAAACTGTCAGGGTAAAAAAAAATATCGTATTTAAAAAACAATAGATTTCCTGCTCTGTGTTTATTCAGATTATTGAAACACAGATTCATTTACTCTTCACTGTTGCGTGCTGTTTAGTGACTTTGTACAAAATTCCTTCAGCCTCCATAATGAAAGTAGAAACATTTCCCTTTCATTGATCGTCAGTTTTGCTTTCTGGATCATAATCCGCTCAATGCTTCAGCATTTGGGTTGCAGACAGTGAATGGAGAATGTTCCCTTCCAAACAAGCCCATTTCCCATTGGTGTTTTTATTTTAAAAAGAAAATGGAGCCATGAAATTGAGCTTAGATTTTGCAAAAGCTTTTACAAAATAATTTGTTTAGCCTGAAATTGACTTGACGGTGTCCCTTTTGAGTAGCTTTTTGAAAAGAGGGAGGGGGGAAAGAAGAGGGATAAAGATGTAGGTGTTAGATGCGCGAACTAGCAGATCCCTCGCTAAAATACTGCAATGTTCTCCATTTGTTTATCGTAGCGCTTTGATTTTAAAATCTGCTCCTGTACCCAAGGAATGTGCAATATGTAGCTGACGAAGAAAAGGTCAGGTGTAAAAATTGGAGAGTTGTGCAAAATGATTCCTGTGGCCTGGGAGCTCCTGTCCCCAGTCATTGATTGTAACTTATCGGAATCTCCCCCACAGTTTGGGGACCACTGTACCAGACCCCTCTGGGTCATGGCTGAGGTATGTTGTCAGGGCAAGGTGAGGACGCTGTCACTGCCTGTCTCGGACTTGTTGTGGGGATAAGCAGAGAGCTTTGTAGCACCTCTTGTGGTGAGAAAAGACAGGACTCTCTTACAAGGTATATAAAGATTACTGCGGCTGATTTCCAAGGCTTTCTGCACACAGGCTATGCTGGTTTGTGTCACAAAGCCTCCCGAGCCGTGGAAGGGACAGCTGACGACATGACAGACATCAGCAATCCAGCGCCACGTTCACGTGGACAACAGTGAAGAGTGAATGAAGTTTCCAGTGCTAAGGCAAATCCCCCTGCCTAATGCTGACCCATAGATGTGTGAGAGAAACATTTAACTTCCTTGCAGAATGCTTGGGACTTGGCATACAACAGATGGAGCATGCGTGATAGTATGTAGAGCAGATGCTGTATATGCTCCTGGTACATTCATAAATATTAAGGCAAGAAGAGGCCATTAGGATGTCTAATCTGACCTCCTCTATATCACTGGCTATTACATTTCACCCGCTTATGCCTGTACTGAGCCCAACAACTTGCGTACACAGGCTGACAACAACTAAAGCTGCCACGGGTAGGGTCCAACTCATAGTAGATGGGTGTTGCTCAGTTCAGTGGCCACAGCAGGTCATGTTGAGCCACCTAGTTGTTGGGATGTGGCAGCTGGAGCATGCCATGCTATCTAGCATCTTAAAGGTAGCTGATCGAGGTTGGGGCAGTTAAATGCATGGACCCTTGGTGCAGAAGCCAATGGGTGCCACTAGATGTGTTCCATGTGCCGCTAAATGTGTGTATGGGAGAGGGGAGGGCGTTTGCTTTGAGAAGTGGAATGGGACATAATGGTATCGCCAGGAATGTGAGTTATTTTTGTATTTATTTTATCTCATGATCGTTCTTCTCCAGACGACCTCTGGCCACGTCCAGTTTGACAACTGCAACTTTGAGAATGGGCAGCTGCAGATCCACGCCCCGGGGACCTGCCAGGTGAAGTTCTGCACGTTCAATCAGTCCAGCATCCATTTCCACAGCGTGGCCCTTGGGGTCCTGGAACACTGTGAGTTCACTGGCAGCGAAAACGCCTCTGTCACCATAGAGGGCATCCCATCCTCTGAGAGGAACTGGGCCTGCAAACACCTAACCACACTGGCCAAGTCCCACTGCATGTTGTTACAGGCGTCAGACCCCGCGCTTTGCAATGTGTCGAAGCGGGGCGGCTGGGGCGGCCCCCCAGCAAGGAACGTAAGGACCTGCGAGATCGTGGTGGGTGGGGACCAAAGTAATTTTCTTCCTGCTTCCAAGACTCAGCTGGTGCTGGAAAAAGCAAGTGAGAAAGAAGCTGAAGTCAGTGGCAGACTTTATACACCAAAGGAGGGGGAAGCCATGACCCTGGAGACAGACTCTAGTGACAGCGAGCTGAGCACGAGCAGCGAGAATGAGGAAGACGACCGGTCGATGTACAAACTGTCCTATCGGGCCCACGGTCTGAGCCACATGCTGGCCCACGTGATCCACAGCAGGCCGCAAACCAATGGGCTCACCGCCCTGCAGAGGGACCTGGAGCTCAAAACTCTGCAGCAGGAGCTGCAGAGGGACAAGGAGGCCCAGTCTCTCGCCAGCTCTCTGCAAGGATGCCTCATTCGGAAGTGCCTGTTCAGGGACGGGAAAGGTGGGGTCTTTGTCTGCTCGCAAGGGCGAGCCAAGCTGGAAGGGAGCATCTTCAGGGAGCTGACCTATGCGGTGCGGTGCATACAGAACAGCAAGGTGCTGTACAGGCTGGTAATGAAACCCTCCCACGCTGCTAAGGCCACCCGCCTGGGGATTCAGTCGTCAGAGCCTATAGGCCACATTGTTAACCAGCCTCACGCTTTGCACCTGCACTTAAAGTGTGGGTGCAAATGAAAGCACTTGGATGTCTCCTTGGTTGTACCCTCAGATCAAGTCGTTAGACATCCAAGTGCTGTCAGGTCTGGAGGCATCTGACTCTCCCTGCAAAGTTAGAGGCTCGATTTAAAAATGTGGTGCTACCTGTCAGCATTTCCAAGTACATCTGTGAACATGCTGAACATGCCCAGGGGCCACCCAATTAGCAGTGGAGGAACACAGGAATTGCCAGACCGGATCAGAGTGTGGTCCGTCTAGTCCAGTGTCCTGCCGCTGACAACAGCCAGTACCTCCTGCTTCAGAGGAATGTGCAAGAAACTCTGCAGTAGGTAGCGAGGAGGTAACCTTCCCAAAGAGACAGTTCCTTCCTAGCCTCCGATAGCTGAAGGCTGAAGCATTAAGGTTTATACCCCTTTATCAGCATAGATTTGTAAAGTGGCCCTGTGCTTTATGAATAAAGAGTTCAGAATGTCGAAAAATTAATAGTATCAGAGGGGTAGCCGTGTTAGTCTGGATCTGTAGAAGCGACAAAGAGTCCTGTGGCACCTTATAGACTAACAGAGGTATTGGAGCATAAGCTTTCGTGGGTGAATACCCACTTCTTCGGATGCAAGCAGTGGAAAAGTCCAGGGGCAGATATAAATGCCTCTGGACTTTTATATCTGCCCCTGGACTTTTCCACTGCTTGCATCCAAAGAAGTGGGTATTCATCCACGAAAGCTTATGCTCCAATACCTCTGTTAGTCTATAAGGTACCACAGGACCCTTTGTCGCTTTGAAAAATTAAGAGCCCTTCAGAAAGGATACAGGAAACGAAATTCACCAAAAAATCCCCACAAACCAATTCAGACTATCAGAAAAATCTTCCTGACCGTGAGCTCTAGTGGAGTGATATTGGTGTAAAGGAGCGAAGAATCAGGTCTTGGTTTAGTATACGGGGAGTATAAGATTTCTGATGCGCTTAACTATTCATGTCCTTGCTCTCAAGTGCCTGGACCTGTCCCTGCTCTGATAGGTAAGCACACTGTTCTCGCTTAGCAACCGTAACTGTTTTTCTCAAATGAAATGAGTTTGCCATGGTACCTGAGAGTAGTTTGGGGTCCTAACTGTTCCACCCAAAGCTGACCTGAAGCTAAATGGTCAAGATGATGGTAGCGCTAGAGATACCATGTGGAACGGATCCTTATCCCTACAGCAGCACACGGGAGAGGTGAACGTCTGAGAGGTAGCCCTCAGCTGTTGGCAGTTTTCAATTTCTGGCGGGAACAAGAGGTCTCCCACGCATTGGGGTGGTGACACGCATGTCGTCTAGGCCACAGGCTTGGAAACGTTTGTTTCTTAGCAATGAGGACGTGGGAAGGGCACCTGAACTGAACCGTAGCATTAAACACTCAGCCGAGGGCTACTGCAAGCTGATTGGCTGCACTAGTGAGTGAGGTACTAGGTGGGAGATTACATTCATTTTATAACGATGCTTCCCAGATGAAATACTTTGCAATGGCATCCTGCAGTGCCCTCATCCTCCCTTCCAAGCCATTAATTCCACCCATCTGCTTATAGGGAAAGAGATTTTAGTTGTTTTTTAAGGCAACAGCTAGTTCGAACACCTACCCCCTTCACCGCAAACACATCGTAATCCTAACAAGTGATTTTACAAATTAGAAATGGGAAGGATCATTTATGCAGGGCCGGCTCCAAGCACCAGCAAAACAAGCTGGTGCTTGGGGCGGCACATTTCTAGGGGCGGCATTCTGGCGCCGGCCATGCCGCCCCTAAAAATGTGCCCCGGCCACCCTAGCTCACCTCCGCTGCCGCCGCTCGCGCACCACGGCACGCGAAGCAGCTGATTCACGTGCCGCTGCCCCCCCTCCCTCCCAGGATTGAGAACCTGGGAGGGAGGGGGAGATCCCGAGCGGCCGTGGCGCGCGAAGCAGCTGATTCGCGCGCCGCTGCTCCCCCTCCCTCCCTCCTAGGCTTGAGAGCCTGGGGGAGGAGGCAGGTCTGGGGATTAGGGGAAGGGCAAGCGGGGGGGGGGGGGGGGCGCGGCCAAATTTGTTTTTGCTTGGGGCGGCAAAAATCCTAGAGCCGGCCCTGCATTTATGTCACTTAGATCATTCTCCAGCCAGGACAGCATATGCTCTAGCCTTGTGTTACATGTCTTTCACGTTATCGCTTCCATTACTTGGAGTCTGAGAGATTAGTATCAAAACGTGGGAGATTTGCACAAGAACCAAATCTCTGTATGCAAATGGAGAATGTGTATTGGGCCCTTATCCAAAGGCAATTACAGCCTGTGAAGACTTTCCACAGACTTGATAGGGCTTTGGTTCAGGTCCTGGTGCAGTAACTTGGGCTCTAGTGAGGCCAACGCTTACACGGCACATAACTGTGCTAACACAAGTAGCCCCATTGGGGCAGGGAATGGAAACACCTAGGCTGGAGGTGAAGCTGTTCTGGTGAAAACTGGCTAGAATTTAGCATTTGGGTTAACACCCCCTGTGACGCTTTCTCGCGGCGCCCAGGACTGAGGGGCAGGTTCGCTGAGTTGGAAAATGGAGAGGAGAGGCAGGCAGTAACAGAAGGGAAGAGTGCCTAGTTCTGCAAGACAAGGGGAAGAGTCAATGGAGATAGCAGAGTTCAGAGCCCCAGGAGGACAGAAGACGATTCTCAGAAGTTTGCAAGTGAGAACAGAAGACAAGAGGACTTGCAGTCAGAAAAAACAGAAGGCTGGAGAATCGCACTATCGCCAGGAAGAGGCAGGTCCATGTGACTGGGGATTCCCTACTAAGAAGAAAAGACAGGCCTGTCCCCAGAGCCGATGTGGAGAACAGAAGGGTGTGCTTGTAACCCACACCTTCTGGACATGTTGCTCTGTCCCATCTAGTGGCACTGAGACCACTTAAAGAGAGAGATAAAATGCGTCCGCTCTACAGCCTTAGCTAGCAGCCAGTTGGCTTTTAGCTCATGCAGTAGAGGCTCATACACTAAGCTTCAGAGGCCCCAGGTTCCATCCCGTGTGCTGATGACCGGGGAGCTAAGATACAGGATGTGGACCTGAGGCTGAAGAGGATCCTAATGGGAGCTGGAAAGAATCCACTGATTGTCCATCATGTGGGAACAAATGATACTGCGAGATTATTCCTGCAGTGCGTCAAGGGAGACTCTGCCAGGCTGAAGATGCTTAAAGAAATGGAGGCGGAGATGACCTTCAGTGGGATTCTACCTGTCCCTGGAGGAGGAGAATGAAGGCGAGACAAGATGATGAAGATCAACAGATGGCTCAGGCAGTGGTGCTATAAGGAGGGCTTTGGGAGGCATTCACGGGCAAGGGACTGTTCTCGTGGGATGGACTCCCCCTGAATAGGGAGGGAAATAGACTTCTGGGATGGAGGGTGGCACAACTGATTAAAAGAGCTTTAAACTAGGAATTCAGGGGAGATGGTTGGGAGATGCTCATGTAATCTCCACGCCTGAGTCTAATATTGAGTAGGAGGAAAATCAAGTGAAAGAGGATACAGCGATGGAGAAAGGAACAGAGAGTAGGAGAATGGACAGCAAGATAATGCCAGTACCACTAACAGTAACAGTCGGTAGGCAATACTGGCAGTCGGATCACTCTGTCTAATCGGGTGAGGAATCAAGCAGAAACAACTAAGATGTGTGTACACCAGTGCAAGGCGTCTAGTTAACAAAATGCCGGAAGTAGAAGTACTGGTGCAAGAAGTGAAAGCAGATATTATAGGGATAACAGAAATATGGTGGACTAGTAGTCATGACTGGAGTACAGGGATTGAAGGGTGTGTGCTGTTCAGGAAAGACAGAAATAAAGGTAAAGGTGGTGGAGTAGCATTGTATATTAATGATGAGGTAATTAGAAGTGATGGAATGGATAAAACTGAATGTGTTTGGGACAGAACCACTTTAGGGAAGAAAGGTAACAGAGGCTCCTCTGGGAGAGTGCTTGGGGTCTGCTATAGACTCCCAGGATCTGATATGAATAGAGGCCTCTTTAAAATATTTGTAATGAAATAAGCACTACTGGGAATTGTGTGATTATGGGAGACTTTAATTTCCCAGATAGAGATTGGAGGACACTACTAAGAATGGCAGGGCCCAGACTTTTCCAGTTACGATCGCTGAGAGATTTCTTCACCAAATAGTTGCCAAACCAACAAGAGGTGATGCTATTTTAGAGTTAGTGTTGATAAGTAGCGAGGACCTCATAGAAGACCTGGTTGTAGAGGACAGCCTTGGTTCGAGTGATTGAGTTAATTCAGTTTAAACTAAATGAAAGGATCAACAAAAATAGGTCTGCAACCAGGGTCCTTGATTTCAAAGGGAAAACTTTACAAAATTAGGGGAATTAGTTAGGGAAGTGGATTGGATTGATGAACTCAAGGACCTGAATGTGGAGGAGGCTTGGAATTAGTTTCTGCAACTTTGATTTAAAGTATCTGAAGACTGCATCCCAAGCAAGAAGGAAAAAATCATAGGGAAGGGTTGCAGACCAAACTGGATGAACAAGCATCAAAGACGGGTGATTAAGAGAAAGCAGAACGCCTACTCGGAATGGAAAATGGGTTGGATTAGCAAGGGAAGCTACCTCTGGGAGGTCAGACTGCATAGGGAAAAAGTGAAAACTGCCAAAAGCCAAGCAGAGTTGGACCTTTCAAAGGGAATTAAAACCAATAGTAAAAGGTTTTATAGCCATATAAATAAAAAGAAAATAGGGAAAGAAGAAGTGGGACCATTAAGCCCCAAGGATCGGGTGGAGATTAAAGATAATCTAGGCATGGCCCAACACCTAACCAAATATTTTGCCTCTGTTTTTAATAAGGATAATGAGGTGCATGGACAGTGGCTAATGGGAACAAGGATATGGAAATAGAAATTATTATATTTGAGGTGGAAGTCAAGCTCAAACAGTTTAATGGGACCAAATCAGGGACTCCAGAAAATCTCCATCCAATACTATTAAAGGAATGGGCATATGAAATTGCAAGCCCAATAGCAAGGATTTTTAATGAATCTGTACGCTCTGAGAGTCATACCCTATAACTGGGAAATTGCTAATATAGTACCTGTATTTAAGAAATGGGGACGGGGGAAGTGATCTGGAAAAGTTTGACTTCAATTGTATACAAGATCTTAGAACAAATTTTGAAAGAGAGAGTAGCTAAGGACATAGAGGTAAATGGTAATTGGGATAAAATACAACATGGTTTTACAAAAGGTAGATCGTGTCGGACCAATCTGATCTCTGTCTTTGAGACTATCCCAGTTTTTTAGACAAAGGTAATGCAGTAGCTTTAATCTACCGGGATGTCAGGAAAGTATTTGATACAATTCCACATGGGAAATTATTTAGTTGAAGACGATGGGGGTTAATATGAGAATTGAAAGGTGGATTTTTCCCGTCTCGATTTTTCACACTTGCTGTCTGGTCACCCTATCACCAGCTTTCATTTGATATTTGACATGCCATCCTTTATAGATCCGTACTATGATAGCAATGTGTTAGGTGTAGTGAGTTTGTCAGTCCTGATGGGCGTTGCTGATGCTGAGTAGTGAACCCTTTGCCAGCTGGCACCAATGGGCTCACACCCCCACTCTTGGAAAAAGTCCCATTGTGTCTTTAGTAACAGCAGATGCACACCGCTTGTGGATTATGTTGCCTCAGATCACATGTATATTCAAGTTAGGGCCCATCAAAAGTTTTTCATCAAAACTGTTCTTCAACAGAAAATTGGGTTTTTGATTAAACAAGATTTATTTTTAAAAAGTGTCTGCTTTCTGTGGAAATATTTGACTTTTGGGTTGTTTTTTTTGCTAAAACCCGAAATATTTTGGTACAAAAATGCCACTGTGGTACCTAATGGGAGTTGTAGGTTGGTTGCTTCTTGTCTCCATTCTCTTCTATGCACCAGCCTTCCCAGACAGGCTTCATTTCCCATGATGCACCACCTCTGCCTGCTAAGAGGGGAGACTATAGTGCGTCATGGGAGATGTATACTGACCAGGGAGCCCAACCTATAAAGGAGAATGGGAGTATGAGGCACATGAACTACAACTCCCACGCAACAACCAAGTGGTATTTCAGAATTGAAATATTTTGGTTTTCAATTATTTGCCGAAAACTTGACATTTTCGGGGGGCGGGGGGGGGAATTCCAACCATCCAAACTTCAAAACATTTTCTGACTAATCAAGACATGGTTGTTTCTGTCCACACATAATAGTTGTAATGAACTCCTTCTGAAGAGGGAGCACCAAACATTGATTTTATATGTCCCACAGAAACATCTGCGGTTTCTTGATGCTGGAGAGCAGCAGGTTGCTTTTTAGAAAGGTATTTCAGAGATGTGGGGCTTTCTGCAACAGACCATAACAAGTGTAAAGTAAATCAATACTTTGAATTAATTCAAATCAATCCCTTGTAATTTAGGTAACAGGGAGGAGCAAATCTAGGTGGAAAAGAATGAGAGAGACTTCCATAAAGAGAGAAGGAAATAAGGTCCTGAAATCGTGGCTTATGTAAGAGAAAAGTAACTGTCAGGAGCTTGACGTGTCTCCTGAATTGCGGAATACATCCTGGGGGTCCACCTTTTGACCCACTCACAAACAACCCTCTGCCCTCTTACCAGCAAGCGAGAGAGAGAGAACATTTCACAAGGTTCTTAACATAGGTACCTGGACTGCTCAGACAGGGAAGAGACTTTTTTCCATAGGGCTGATATCGAGTGCCCTAATTTGCTCTTGTGGATTTCTTCTTGGCCTGGCATCTGAGACCATTCACTTCCAGTTCACTTTCTGAGCTTGTTTTGAATTGATTGCCTAATCCCCATTCAGTTGGCTGTGTCCTGTCAGTGCTCTTGGAGGGCACGTGCGAGGCTAGAAATGAGCCTGGCTGGTTCCCGGGGCCTGGCTGTTTGAAGTGGGCGAAGTCTTTTAGCTTTAGAACTCGGAAGCTGTATAATCAAATCCCTGTCCCGTTTCCTCTTATTACAGAGCTACAATGACATGATTCTTGGCTAAAACAGCTTCCGTCTTATCCCCGTTGGAGCAGCTGGGCCATGTTATTTGCAGATGAAAGCCTTCTATCACTGCTCCAGCAGGGCCCAGCCACACACACACAAAGAGGTGTTAGTAACAATAAGGGCCTGACTTAAGGCAGGGAAATTCAGAGTTTAGACTGAAAATGCTTCTTTATAGTTTGTGCTTCATTCATGCCTCTGTGAAGGTTGAGGGGAGGAAACTGGCTGTGTATAGGGAGGGGACAATGGGCCTCACCCTTGGTTCTCGGTTCGATGGTGTTTGCAAACCAGGGAGCATGGCCTGTGGTACTGGGGGAATCTGGCCAGATTCTCTGCTGGAGTAAGAGGGTGCAGCTGCATTGTCCTCAGTGGAGTCGTCTCCCATTTCTAGTAGCAGAGAATTTACAGTGGATTGAAGCCTGGGAGAGTCACCCCAGTGCAAAGGGAGATCCTATGGTGGGGCCGTCGCTCCTGTGCCACTCCCCTCTCTGTTGTAACGGGCGTGGCTGGAGGAAAGGGGCAGGCCAGCAACATTCAACTCTATCCCAACTGCAGTTTTGCCACTACAGACTGTTAGTGGCTGATGTAAATTAGAGCATCCTCTGAGTGAGAACCAGCTGTGCATCCAGCGGCCCCAGAATCAGGGGAGCGCCGCGCTGAGCCGGAGGAAAGCTATGGCAGCCGAGCCTGCTGATGCAGGTCCAGGTCTAGCTAAGCTCTTCTGTGGCACCTGGCACTAGACGGCCTTTCTGATGCCAGAATGGAAACTGGATTAGCAGTTCTTACTGCGGGCTCTGCTTAGCATAAATTCCCTCCGGCTCTGACTTGAAAGCAAAGAGACTCCGAGCTAAGGCTGCCCACTCTGTTATCAGAGTGGGCAGTTGTTGTACCATGCTGCATTGGAGGCAATACCAAAGTGCTGTGGGTGGGGTGAGGAGCAAAGTATCATCTGTACCTTGTCCTTGTCCTTTGTTGGATTAATGATGATTTCGCTGCTGTCCGTCACTATAGCGCGGATGAGCGAAGGGGCTGATCTAGTGGCCGCTGGCGTCCGTGGGATCAGCTCCGCTGGCTCTAACGGGCGTTGGATCAGAGCCCAGCCCAGCAAAGCCTTTGAACAAGGTGCGCAACTTTCAGCAGTGCCCGTGAAGTCCATAGGTGGGGGCCTGTGCTTAGCTCACAGCATAAGTCTCCCTGTTACCATTGCTCTGCTGAGCAGGGCTTGGCATTCCACGGTGAACTTGCCCTCCGCACCAGGGCAGTGGGGAGTGACTAGCCTTGCCCGCCTAGCTCCACCTTTAAGTAACAGATTGAATGAAGCACCTTTTTGGAACGAGCAAATAAAGGAAGTGTAATTTAATTACCTTCTGATCCATGTTGTTCATTGAAGTGGGAATATGTGAAAGCAATTCGTAGATTATTTCTCTCTAGTAATCAGACATGGGGCTAGGAGTTTATTTGACTGGAAAGAATTAAATACCATAATCACAGGAGTATTTAACTACTTGTTTGCTTAAATAAAACAATGCAGCGATGAAAAGGTAATCTGCCTTAATTTTGCTGCCTGGGCTGATTCTGCATCTAGATACCAGGTGTTTTGCCTTCTGTGTCATCTTGCTCAGTAGATGTGCTTTCACAGCATGCAAATAGTGCATTTGCTGGGCCAAATTCAGGACGGGTGTAAGCAGACACTGCTCTATTAGTGGAGTGATGCCCGCTTCTACTAGGTCTGGATTTGGGTCTCCAACATCAGGGTAGCTCTAAATAGCAGGGAAGTGTGCCAGCATTGTTGTAAGTTCTGCTTTGTAACCTGACTTTGGAACCACCTCGCCCTGGGTGAGAAGCAGCCGATGAAAGCTCGTTGAGTGATTCCCTGGTTTGCTGAGCTGTGTTTGGCTGCCTCTCATGAGATCAGTTACCATAGTGTGGCTCTGCTGTAGCTAACAATATTCAACATGTGGTTGAAGTCCATGAAATGTAATCTGGAGCATTGAGCACACACTAGAGGAAGGGTGCGAATGAGAAATACTAGTGAAAACATAGAGCACGTTGTATTCAAGGCTAGTCATCCCTGCTCTGGTTTGGCACAATGGAGGACTCTGACCCCAGTGCTTCTCCCGCTCCATCAGCACCTCTCAGCCTTGAAGACTGGAGCCCCCAAGAAGCCGCAAGATGAATGGAGTCACGAAGCCGGCACAGGAGAGTCCAGGTTCCAACATCACGACCTTTGTGCAGGTCACATTGCCTTGATGCACCATCTCCATGGAGACCTTGCCGAGCAACGCCAGCACTTTGGTCAGGATTGCTTTGTGGCTCTGCGGTCCCGTTCAGCACTCTGTCTCTCTCCTCTGGATGTGGGGAGAGGGCATTTCTTCTCTCCACGCCTTCCCTGGCTGGGTGCCGCTTCTGTGTGCTCGGCGTTCTCCTCACAGCCTTGCTTCCAGGGTCAGAGCTGCCCAGGGTCAGAGCTGCCCGTGGCCTCCAGAGACACGTGTGTCGCCCCCCCCCCTCCAGGTTTTGGTGGGGTGGGGGATTCCGTTTTCCCACCCCGAGCCTGATGCATGCCCCCTTGAGAATGATCCGTTTACACGGGCATTGCAAGAGGTGTATGGGGAAGGGCACAGGTCCATAGGAAAGACCTTACCAGACTCTGTTTGGTGAGAGACTCAATAATCGTACCCCACAGGGATACTAGCCCCTCTTATCCACTGCTCTGGATACAGTCTCCCTGCACCCTAGTTAGGCAGGGAAGTGCTCTTACTCCATCGTACAGGGGAGCAGACTGAGGGGCAGAGAGAATGGGGTGACTTCGCCCAGGGTCATGCAGCAAGGTCCTATCATAAGAACAGGGGGATGCTCCGCCAGATTAAAAGGTGGCAAATTCAACACTGATAAAAGGCACTACTTTTCCACACAATGCTTAGACTGTGGAACTCCCCGCTGAAGCCAAGAACTTAGCTTGGGGATTGAACTTTTGTGTGGATATCAAAAATATCCGGAGTTATAATCAACACTGAACATTTTGGAAGGGCTGTAAAACCTCCTGCTTCACTCTCACCAATCTCTAACTATTTGCACTCAGGCTGAGCGCTAATGTGGAGCAGATGATCTCACATCTGCTACTGTGGGATTCTTACACCTTTGTCTAAGCTTCTGGCCACTGGCCGAGACGGATGCTGAACTAGATGGACCTTGGCAATTCCTGTGTTCCTATGCCTTGCCAAAGGCGGGAATAGCTTCCAGAGTTCCTGAATGAGCGCTCTAACCACTAAACCACCCGTCCTGCCTTTAAAATAAAGGGAGATAGTGGACAATGTACAAAAATCCCTCCAAACGAGACCTGACTTGACTTTTTAGCAAACAACACAAAATCTAGTTCTGGGTTTCTGCATGTGGCAGTATTCCCTCGGCACTGTTTGTCATTCACGCCCATCGTACTTTATTTTAAACGCTGTTATTGTTCCTGTGATGACTGTTTTGTGGGTGTTGGTTTGTTAACTCGTCTCCAGAATTGTGCATTGCATCTTGAGTAGAGAGGACCAGGTTTGCTGCTGATTTGCTCTGGTGGCATAAAACGGCCTTAAAGTGTGTGGAAAAGTCCTTTCCCATTCTCCCCCCCCCCCCCCCCCCCCCCGCAAAGGATGCAGCCTGTGCAGAGGTTTCCCTGGTTGGTATCCCTGGTATCGCTGCTCACCCCCAGGCCCTGGCATAGGGACATGACCAGAGGGCACTGCAGTACGGCTATTCTGTGCCTCCCGGGCTGATAGAGATCCTTGGGGAACAGTGCACAAAGTTAGAGCAGCCCTGAGGCTTTGTGCCCTCCATGGCCACAGAACTGGGAAATACCAAGGTGGCTTGAAATCACCAGCCAAGTGCAGGAGTGGAAAAACTGGGGATCAGGCCCAGGATTTTCCAAAAAGAGTCCCTTAAAATATTATTAGTGGGGGAAGAGGGGGGAGAATATTAATAACATCCAGCTCTTCTCACCAATACGTCTCAAAGCGCTTTGCAAAGGCGGTCAGTATCATTATCCCCATTTTACAGGTGGGGAAACTGAGGCAGAGGGCGGGAAAGTAACTTGGCCAAGGTCACCAGCAGAGCTGGGAATAGAACGCAGGTTTGCTAGGTCCCACGCCAGTGCTCTGCCCGCTAGGCCTCATTGACCATCTGTAGCCATCATGGAGTGTCTCAGTCATGCAGGGGACTGACTGGCAAGGACACTTAGTCAAACCCTAATCGTGCAGCTGTAGGATTTGTCTCAATGGTATTGCGGTGGCTGCTGCAGTGAAGTAGGGAGCAGCTAACAGAAACGAGAGAGACAGAGATGGACAGAGAGAAATTTGCGGTAAGGATCTTAAAGTCCTGGCAAGACAGGAAATGTTTAGCTCAGGAATGATAACCCATGGTAGTAAGCTGGTCTCTCTGCCATCAGAACAGATATTGAGAGCTGCCCAAGGGAATCAGGTGCCCAAAGCCTAGTGAAAATGAAGGCAGTGTTGCTACCTCTTGTGATTTTATTGTGAGTCTCACATTTCGGTGGTTTTTTCCTTAAAGCCTCACCTCCCGGAGTCCCGTGATTATGTGAGACTTGCTTTCATTTAAAAAAATTAGTCTCTGATCCTCAGTGTTGGAGGGCTTGAAAATGTGACCTCCTAAAAGCTCTAAACACAGCAGGAAAAGTAAAAGGATCCAAAACAGATCATTTTAAATAGCGCGTGATTTTTAAGTCAATCTCATGATTTGTGAGGACCTTGTGCTTTTTGAACTCTTGGGGTTGGCAGTGCTCTTAGTGGGCAGAAGGCTCCCAGTCCTAATAGCCCCCTATGCAAATCCCAGCTCGCTTCTAGGCTAGTTGATTTCTTTCAAGAGGCATCTTGCTTTGCTAATGGATTTAGATAACACAGGGGAAGTCCTTTTGTTCTGGTAAGGCAATTAATTTGAAAATGTTTTGTTGGGTCTTGAGTGTGTTTGGAAGAAAAATTACGATAAACAACATCTTCTAAATTCCTTGATGCCGCATCCTGTTTAGGGCATTTTTTTAAGCCTGCCCCACTCTCTGAAAGGGGAATTGGCCCTGCTTTCACATAGTGAAACAAACCCTGCTCCAAAGAGATTACAGATCCAGTGGCTTTCTTCTGCGTAGGCTGCCGAGCCATGTGCTGTCTCTTGTGGGACAGGAGTGGGTGAGTGAGATTCTGTGGCCTGCAATGGAGGTCAGAAGGTCAAACTAGATAATCACGATGGTCCCTTCTGACCTTAAAGTCTGTGAATCTAATGAACTTTTTGGCATCATAACACAGAACATGATACTTTGCTAGTAGCTGAAGGCAATGGGAGTTTTCCATGCACCAGGGACTCCTGAGGTGGTGGAAGGTTAAAGCTATGCTTTTCCCACGAGGTTCCTTTTTCAGACACAAACTGACTAAAACTGCTTTTCCTCTGCCTTGTAGATCATCATGCTGAAGAATGACATTCACCACTGCAAAGCATCAGGGATATTTCTGCGGTTGGCAGCTGGAGGTCTGATTGCAGACAATAACATCCATTCAAATTGCGAGGCGGGGGTGGATATCCGGAAGGGAGCCAACCCTCTGATACTGGTATGTACATTCCCTCCGCCTGGATCTGTCTGAAGCTCCTTCTTTTTTAGGGCTAGACAGGCACCAAACATTCCTGTCTGAATTGCCCTGGAGAGTCACCCTGGCCTTTGAGAAGAAAGGATTTTGGCTTCTGAATCTTGCCCCAAGTCTAACCCTTTTGGGTTCTTCATTAGTGAATTCTGCCTCAGAATAATCTGCTTGATTCAGAGGGCCCCCTGTTGGCCATGTGTATTTCATTTGACATTGAAATAATGGCTCAAGGCAAACAGGCTATAGAGCTATTCAAATAATCCCCAAATGTCACCTACCTTGCAATTGCTCTGCTTAGGGAAAGAACAATTACCTACAGGGCATCAATTACCTACAGGGCATTCTCCTCATTCTGAATATCCTATCAAATGGACATTGAAATATAGCAATGAATTGTGCAGTCATGTGATAAATCATGCAGTCATGTGATAGGCTGCACCTTGCACTTTGGATCAGCTCACCTGCCCTCTGCCCACCGTTCCATCTGCCCTGGGATTTAATTCAACACTTCAAATCTCTGAGCAGCTGCCACCAGTGGAGGAAAAAAACCCAGCCAGCCCCAATAATGCGCCCTCTTGCCCTTCTGATGTGGAAGTTCCTCTCTATGTTGCCGTGTGCCAACTTACAAGATGGGCAATATTGTTATTATTTATTAAACATTGTTATAACAGTCGCACCCAAAGGTCTACGTCATGACTGGGACCCCATTGTGCTGGGTGCTTTACAAACACTGCTTCCAATCTGAATTACCTCCCCAAGGCTGTGCTGGCCTGAGCCCCAGGATGGGTAATATTCCGCCCTGTGCCAGGGTCAGGTTTAAAGTCCAATATTTTGCAACTCTGCAGCGCTTGAAACAGGAGCTTCCCATTGGGATGAGCTGAGCAACCAACAACTCCCATTGCTCTCAGCTGGGGAGAGGGGAATCCCCATTGCTCTGACCTGGGGAGAGGGGAATCCCCATTGCTCTCAGCTGGGGAGAGGGGAATCCCCATTGTTCTCAGTGGGAGCTGTGGGGCACCAAGCATTTTTGAAAATCTGTCCCATAGCGCTACTGTCCTTCCTCCCCTCCCCCTGTCTGCTCCGGGATTGGCTTAGATTGGGCTCTTATCCTGTCTGTCGGCACGCTGTAACCACTCCCTTAGTTACAGGGAGCACTCAGATGACATAACGAACTAAGCTGGTGCAGGACCAAAGGAGGCTGACCTGGACTGTGTTCCAGGGCTGCCAAGCAGTACATTATTCTTGCGTAGAGCCCGGAGAGATCTTTATATGGAGGAAACTGGAAGCCTGAGTGTGACACACTCGCCGCCCTTGCTCTAAGCTTGCTCATCAAGCTCTGTTGACTCCTCTGTTTCTGTCCCCTGAAAGAGCCAGCCCCAGCTGCGATAAAGGCAGCGTGTCGCCATTTGAGTGCACCTAGCAGGACATCCGCTTGTGTCGGGATTAAGTGGTGGCCCCATGTCTGTGTGCGAGACGCATGGAGGTGTATCGCGCCGCTCACAGATCATGCCCGCCATGGACAAAACAAAATCCTTTGCATTTCAACTCTACAGGACTGCGCTCTCCAGCAGCGGAGAGGGCTCCTGATTGGTTTGGAAGAGGTAGCGCTTTCACCTCCATGGTGCTGCCCCCAATTCATCTGAGGGCTGACCAGTGTTTTTTCCCTCCTCTGCTGGCTGGCACATCACAGAGATACTCTGCCCAGCATGGCACCCTAGTTGGGTGTCCCAGGCACGCCAGGGATTGAATGGGCATGAAGACCCTCCGGCCCCAGGTCTATCCAGGGTCAGGACTCATTGGCAGGGCAGGGTGGGGATGGCTACAGTGCTGCTGTAGCAGCTGGGTATATAGAGCAGGGACTTCAGTCATGCCAGGGTTGTAGATCTGGCATCTGTTTAATAGGCAGCAGGTTTAATAAAACAAGAGGAAGTGCTTTTTCGCAAAATGCACAATTGACCTGTGGAACTCCTTGCCCGGGGATGTTATGAAGGCCAAAAGTATAACTGGGCTCAAAAAAGATGTAGCTACGTTTCTGGAGGCTAGGTCCATCGAGGGCTAGTCGCCAAGATGGTCAGGGATGTAACCATGGGGTTACATCCCTGACCATCTTGGCTAATAGCCCTCTGGGTGTCCGTAGCCTCTGATTGCCAGAAGTAGGGAGTGGGAGATGGGGTGGATCACTCAATGACTGCCTGTTATGTTCATTCCATCTGGGGCATCTGGGATTGGCCACTGTCAGAAGCAGGATGCGAGGCTAGATGGACCATTGGTCTGACCCAGTGTGGCAGCTTTAAAGTTATTTCAATGAGCACTAAATTCATGCAGGAAAATTAAAAGTGGAACAAGACTTTGTCCACTAAAGGGGTTTCTGTGTTTGTGACCCTCCTGGCCACTGGGTCCATTGTCCACATTCCTCTCCATACAAGCTGCCCATCTCTCCGGCAATCTCCTGTCGTGTACTTGTCTGAGTGATCTCTCCCCTGTTTTGCCTTTATTCTCTCCGCATGTGCATAAATGAAACTGCAGTGTAATAAGATACACAGTGGCCTTCGCTCAGGCATCGTTGTCCTTGGCAACGGAAAAGGCATCATCCGTAGCAATCAGATCTACGGGAATAAAGAAGCTGGCATTTATATTCTGTATAATGGGAACCCCATTGTGAGGTATGTTATTAAGCAATGACCTCTCTTGCTCCCTCCTTTCATGTTTTCCCTCCCCCCTCCTGCCCTGTATGTTTTTCATGTATTAACCTCCTTCCCCAGTTAAGGAGCAGAAATATCACTGCCGTGGGGCTTTTCTGTGGCTGCCTCTGTCCCCCAACAGCTCCCATGTGCAGGTCTCTAATGCTGATCTTTGCCAGCGCTGCGCTATTCAGAGAAGGTGGCCACTGGACTCAGAGTCGGGGTGGGGCGGGGGAGTGAAACAATCGATCTTTAGACAGGTCATTGCCATTCTGGTTTGTCTTCCTGCTGAAAATCCTCCTAGCGCCTTATTTCTTTTGGAGTCTGCTGACTACAGCCGATCCGTTTGAACAGGCGTGTCAGAGCCTGGCTGGTTTCCTTCAGACTAGCAGAATTCAGCTGACTTCATTCTTTAGCTGTGGTTCTTTGTGAACTCTTCCAGTACATGCAGCACATGTCCCCCTCCTCGCCAGGAGCTAGCATGTGCTGTTTTCCTGGGTGTCTCCTGGCTACATAGAGCAGAGATTGGATCATGTGCTGATCCATGCTGGGACTGATCCAGACTCGGTGCAAAATCACCCCAAACGTGTCAGACTCCCCAAGGCCAGAAGGAACTGCTGTGATCATCTTGTCTGACACTGATCATGTTCTAAAGCTTCTACGTGTCAATACCCCTCTGCCCCCTCATGCACACACCATCTGGCAACCCTGCCATGAAATCACAGCAGATGGGTAGTTTGACTAGTCACTGATGCTGGAATTGCAAAGAGAGCTCTGGCCCCCTCCCCCCAGGAGAGTAATCCTTTTAGCCTTGATAAAATGAATGGGCCGTTTCCTTTCGGTCATATCCTGCCCTAGAATTGTGCATGCAACTCCGCTGGCATGGGAAGCAGAATGTTCCCCTGAGGGCAGGGCATGGAGCCGGCAGGGCACTGCCACCTGGACAGGTGGTTTCCTGGCGTGGGAATGCGAGGCTGCACTCTCTTGGTGCACAGCTCCTGGTGAAGGTAACCCACGTTAACCAGAGCGGCCTCCCCTTAAACTTGACCTCGCTGCTCTCCCTGGTAAGAAGCGTTTCAATGCCTGGTGCGTTCCAAAGAGGGGCGGGGGGTGGATCTATACTCTGCTCCTGCCAGAGTTAGTGGGCAACAGGCAGCACGAGGGTACATTCGCCTCTCCTGAGGGGAAACGGAAAGCCACGCAGCTCGCCGAGTCCTCTTCGCCTCTCATTTTAGTTCAGAGGTTTGGCTTGGTCATCTTGGTCAGAAATGGCCCTGCCCCTTGCTGTTGGGATGGTTGGCTGCTGCCCTCCCACCCCAGACATGGCTGCATTTAGTATTATTATTTATAACGCAGTCGAGCCTAGAGATCCTAACTGAGATCAGGGCCCCATTGTGTTAGACACCGTGCACAGCGAGTGGGAGACAGTCCCTGCCCTGTGGAGCTTACAGTCCAAGTAAACAAAGGAACTGGAAGATTGATCTTCCCAGGTGTAGAGGTCAGGAACGGAGGCACAGATAAAAAAGTAACTTGTCCAGCATCTCACACGCACACACAGTCTGTAGCAGGATCAGGAAGTGAATGCAGCTCACCTGCGTCTGAATCTATTGCCCTGATCATCAGGGAGCCCTTCCTCTCATCCGGTCATATATAGGGACCAGAGCTTGTAAAGCATGTTGGGGTGAAAATTGCTGTATCAATATACAATATTAGAATACTTAACGTTGTGAAATAAGCTGCCATATTCCTTTCATTTGCCTTCTCTCCCCCCCCCCTCCCACTCCTTAATGATGCTCCTTTGACTTTTAAGTAATTTGGTTTTTGTATTTTAAATACTGTGCACTTAGATAAAGTGATTTTCATCCTGAAGGAGCCCAAATTGCATCACAAAGTCTATTTAAACCACTTCAGGCACTGTTGAAATGCAGCCCCCTCTGGGGTGGAATCTAGGATGGAAGGCAGCCAGCATGTAACGGCTCACAGCAACACTACACAACAGTTTAGGCAAGGAGGGAAGAAAAATATTATATGGAATTGTCACTGCAAGGGATGTGTAGTAGGCAGAATGGCATTACTCATGCTAAGAATATGTATAATTAAGCGCAAATCTTGCAATCCTTATTTAAGTAAAACTCCCACTAACTTCTCATTAGTCCACATTCTGTGCTGAGTGCAGAGCTGAAAGTATTCTTGTAAGCTACTTGTAAAAAGGCTTAAGTATCGGTTGCAGAACCACTTGTTCTAGGATGGGAGCTAGGGTTGGCAAGTGCAAGACAGATTTACTGTGCTGTAAAACACCGGGGTCAAGAGGGGGTCTCTTTTATAAAGGATTATGGAAATGCTCCATCAGACAAGTAGCAATTTCTAAAATGGACCGGTCTTCGTGATGATGCGGCTAATAAGTCTGGAGAAAGACAGGCTGGAGAGCAAGTGATTCATTATGTAGCTTTCATTCTCTCCCTAGTCAGTGTCACTGGCTGGTTTCCAAAGCAGGTTATAATCAAGAGTAATCAAGATCAGTTGTTGATGTGAGAGAAGAGGAAAGGGAACGAAGAGGCAGGGATAATTTACTCTCGGGTTCCAGTAGGGGAAGAAATGTTATTCTGCCCAAGACAGTATTGCTAGCCCAGTCATTGCTGAGCTGGCCGTGGGAATTTAAAAGAACCCTTACCTTTGCTCCGCTACCAGTCGGATGCCTGATTCCCCCAGCATTCGGAAGCACTCTTGTTCCATCCAAGCATGTCATTCTGTGCTCCTCTCACAGCGCCGCCCGTGGGACAATGAGCCTTCCGTGGCTACTGCTGAAACTGAACCCGCTGCCCCGGCTCTATCCCTGTTGTGACTCTAAATATGCAGAGAATAGGGACCGGCTTGCCAATAATTGACTGAGTTAGATGCATAAGCCTGTCTTTCAAACCCTTTAGCTGTCCTATCCGGCTCCCTGTAATTCAGACAGATAACTTCCAGATGTTAGGTTTGAAGCCAAAGCTCCTAGGCGCTGAACTGCCATTGATTTTGATGCCCTTAGACCCCTCGGCACTTTTTAAAGTCCCACTAGGTACCTGTGTGTATCTTTGGTGCCTAAATACCTTTAAAAATCTGGCCCTTAGTGACTTCGGAACCTATGTTCCATTTTCCAAAGCACTTAAGTCAGGACTCAGGCTCCAAAGGGCCCAATCTTCAAAGGTATCTAGGTGCTGGCTCGTTGATTTCGGTGGGAGTTAGGCACCAAACTGCCTCTGAGGATTAGGGTCTGAAATGATCAAGGTGCTTTTGAAAATAGGGCTGATGCTCCTAAATCACATAGGTGCTTTTGCAGTTCTTACCACAGTGGGGTAGCTCCATTTCCCTTCTCAGGCACTGAATCGTATGTGGACAATAGAACATAGATGTCACAGTCCCAGGCTGCACCTTTAAAAATACCCTTGTGTCTGAGCTTTGGATTTCGGCATAGCAGGGCAACGTGACTGTTAGACAGCCCTGTGACAGTCAGAGAGTTACCCCTTTGGACATCTGCATGTCATCTGGATGCATCTCCTAGGGCAAGATTTTGGAAGTTCTTCTCAACAGTAAAGGTGACTTCCATGAAATGTCAAATGCACAGCGAATGCGGGTACCATATCTTCAGCTTTTCAGTTCTTTGTGCGTTGCTCACGGTGTTTCTGTTGTCATGGAACAAGGCTGGCTTCCTCCGGCTGTCAAAACCGAAGTGTGCTGACTAGGCATTAAGTGTAACTGAGCCTGGAGCGACTGCTTTGAATTCAAGCTGTGCGCTCGTGAGCACAGGAACTTCCCTGTGCACATGCAGAAAATGGGAGGGCTGCCCCAGGCAACGCTGCTGTCAGGTGCCCAAGGGCAGGGAAAGCCCTTCATTGGCCTCGGTGCTTCGTCTGCACTTGGAGAAATACTGTTCTGTGCGTGCAATCTGATGCCCACGTTTAGAGAAAATAGCCCTGGCCCCTGCATTCCGCCTTTGGGCAGGTATAGTCGCTAGCCTGCTCAGCGATGCAGCCCAGATGGGGCAAAGCACGTTAAACATCTCCCTACAGTTCCCTCCTCTCCCCTCCCCCGCCCCCGGGTCATTCTCTGGCTTGGATTTCTGTACCTGGATCCAGTGCCGACTCTCATCACTCTCTTGCTGGGCGGGCACTGAGGCAGGCCCTGTGTGAGGTTCTCTAGTCGGTCGATAGATTTTCCTTTTTGCAAACTCTAGGCTAAATTGTACGGGTTGAGCACAGCCCCTTGTAAGGGGCGCTGCCCCAGCACAGTGCCCCTGAGAGTAGCAGAGGGCTCTGCGCTTCTCTGCTAAGGAGGGGAACAGGTTTACTTCAGTCCCTTCAGTGGTGCAACCTACTCCTCACACAGGGCCGTGGTGGATTCGCCATCCCCGACAATTTTAAAATTCAGTTTGGATGTTTTTCTAAGAGCCCTGCTCTAGGCATTATTGGGGGGCAGGTCTCTGGGGGGGCCCTGTGCTATGCAAGAGGTCAGGCTTAGATGAGCATGATGGTTCCTTTTGGCCTAGCAATCTATGGGGTGCTCTCTGCTGCCTGCCAGGTGTCTGCAGAAGGGTTAGCTACAATCTCAGGGCTTGTCTTCCCTGCAGAGTTAACCTGAATTAAAACTCGAATGTTGCTCCTACCCCGAGTGTCTCTCTCTCACACACACGCTTTCCCCTCGAGTTGGCTGGTCCATCGGCTACAGCTCGAGTCAGCACAACTTGTCAGCTGCTAACACAGCCACCCTGCAGCGTGGGCGCAGGCTAGCTCCACTTGAGAGTGACAAGTCCTCCAGTGCCTTCCCATAATTCCTCCGGTGTGCCCAGACACGACAGACAAATTCTCCCCCAGTTCGCTGGGAAAGAATGCCCAGAGCGGCTCAGCAGAGTGCAGTGCAAAGAGCCGTGGAGTGGGCTCCCAGAAATCTCAGCAGCACACCCGAGTGAGGAGCCAGAAGCCCCAGTGTTCTCTCGCAGCCAGACCGTTCTCAGTCGAGCGAGGCTGGCTGGAGAGGAGTCACTCGAGTGAGGCTGACTCGCGCTGACTCTGCGGTGAAGACAGACCCTAAGGCGCCGGAGGGGCGGCTATTAATACAGCACAGTAAAGCTTGTAGCTTCTCACAGTAGATGTCACGTTGGGGATGAAGTAACCCTTTCCCATTGCACAACATTGCCAAAGGCCTCACACGTCTTCTCTGGCTGCAGGCGGAGGCTCTTTTCACCCTGGATGATGACCCATCGCTGTTAGGAGGCAGTGGGATTTTGGCCCTGGTAGGGGATCCTTAATCACACTGGTGTGCAGGTGCTCCAGGATGTCCTGCCGCCGCCATCAGTGAAACTGCTCCTTTGTGAAGAGGCCCTGGGGTGAGAATGCAGGTTCCCTCCCCCTGGATGCCTGGCGGCAAACAGGCCTCACGCTGTCCTGCGTAGGTCCCACGCCGTGTGCGTCGTTCCCAGTGTGTCACCCGAGTGCTTGTTCCCCGGAGCATGAGGCTTTTACCTTCTCCCTCGGCGCAGGGGGAGAGAGCTCATCGCTCGGAGATCTGGGGCGTCTCTAGCCCTTCCTCCCGTCTTGCGTTTAACTGCCCCCCACTGACGAGCTGAGTCTCCTGGGCAGCTGTTTAATCATCCAGTCCGTAACTGATCGTCTTCTCAGTTTGGCCCATGTGGGGCTGCTTGGGAAGTCAGCGTCAGGTGACTCTCAGCCTACCAGCCCCTTGTTGGGACTTACCGGTACAGCACCCAGGGGCCTTGGGGTTTCCCAGAGCGTTCCCCCTGGCTAGAGTGAAACGATCCCCAGGGGAACAGTTCTTTTTGCATCGCCTGCTTTAAATCTCCCTTCCTCCCCAAGCTTCTCGTCCCTGTGGAGCAGAGTTTGCTCTGCGGACTCGGAGGAGAAGGGGATATTGGATGTGCACTCTTGGTGCGGTACCAAAGCAGCAGTGGTGCACGCCGATGTGTTTGCCGCCGGTCAACGATGCGATACGGCACCGGTATATTGCTAAGCGCGATCCAGTAAGTTCATCACAACCCGGTGAGGGCAGCCCAGGTGGATGAAAGCAGCCTGTTGGCGGTGCAGTGCAGTTCGACAGGTACTGAGCTCTTGGCAAATGCTGCGTGCACATCACAAGCGCTGAGTGCTGCTAATGATGTTCTACCTCCGGCCGTCCCGCCACGAAGCCCACGTGCTGATCCTGTGTGCAGACGAGAATAGAAGGGCTCTGCTTTTGTCCCTGCCTCCCGGCTCCACTCCCCAACCCCTCTCCAACAGGGCTGACTCATCATCCCTGCAAACAGCCAGCCAGCAGCCCTTGCCTCCCCCTTAACCCCTGTTGCCATTGAATAACCCCAATCATTAGCATCTCCTTGCAGTCGAGAGTTCTGTAGGTCTCCTCTCCCTCCCCTTCTCCTTGCTTGCCTGTCCGTGTGTTCTCCCTACCAGAGAGGGGGTTGTCTTGAGCTTTCTGGCCAATGACCACTCTGTGCCTCAGTTTCCCCATCTGTAAAATAGGCGTAATAGTCACCTCTGCAAATTGCTTTGCAATCCTCTGAGAGCAGGCACTGTCAGTGCAAAGGGTAAGTAGTCGTACAGGAACCAGCCATCTGTTTTTATACAAAACTCCCATTAACCCCAATGACTGTTGTTGTTTATTATAGTTGTATTGTGGTAACAGCTAGTGGACTGACCTCCCTTGTGCTAGACACTGTATAGACATTTACCAAAGAGACAATCTTTGCCCCACAGATTGTGATCTAAGTGTAAGGCAAGAGACATGTAACAATGGCAGGCCATGGTCCGTTAGTATAAAGATACAAGGTGGCACTGACGAGAGATTCAGCTGCCTGATCTTTGTCCATGGAGCCTGCACAGGGAGATAATCAATAAGCAGCAGCAATGGTTTTAAACGGTACTATCACACTGCAGAACAAAACATTCGGGCATAGTTATTTTCTCCAGTGCATTTTGAAGTGAGTTATACCCGTGAATGAGCTACTATTGTTCTAAATGTTTGCACCGCCTCACTGAATTGGGGCAGAACAGAAGATGCATTTTTGGAAAGTTAACTGAGTTAAATAGTTGGATGGATGGGTGTGTGCGTATTTGTGTGTGGACGGAGGTGTGGTACTTTCTCCCTTTGTTGTGTGGCAGCAGCTCTCTATATAAATAGCTATTTCTAAATATTGCATCTTTTGTGAGTACTGCATTGTATTTCAGGGACACAGAGATTCTAATGCATAATGCCGTAATATTATTCCTGCAGTTTTCTCAACACACGCTAGTAATAAAGAAAATGTGGATGCTTCTCTGTATAGTACAAATACGGTTGCAAATAGAAGTAAATGAACGCATGCTCTGAGCGTACACAAACCAATATATAATGGCCAAATGCCCATATGATCATTCAGTGCTTCCTGTGGTCTTAGGCCTGATCTACGCTGGGGGGTGATGGTTGATGTAAGGTAGGCAACTTCAGCTACGTGAATAACGTAGCTGAAGTCGACGTACCTCGATCGACTTACTGCACCGTGAGGACACCACAGGGTCGACTGCCGCCGCTCCCCCGTCGACTCTGCTTCCACCTCTCAACGCGGTGGATTACCGAGTCGACGGCAGAGCGATTGAGGATCAATTTATCGCGTCTACACTAGATGCGAAAAATTGATCCCTGAAAGATCGATCGCTACCCGCCGATTCAGCGGGTAGTGTAGACCTGCCCTTGGACTCTCCGTTATGAAACACTGCCCATTTAGGGTGTAGAGGACCCTAAGGATTTTTGGCCCAAATCCTCATAGATATTTAAATCAATGGCAATCATGAGCCTGCAAACCTCTGAGGATCTGGGCCTATGCACTCTCCATGTGACCTGTTGCTTGAGCACAGTCCACGAACGGAGAGGGTGCAATGCACGCAGACGTATCCCAAACGTCGACAACTCATTTATTTACAGTGAGAATACGGGGGCTAAAACTGCAGTGTGTTGCTTTTTATGCCCAACATTGCGAAGATGTGAGACATAGGGCCCTTTATTCTCGTGAGTAATCCTCGTTCATGCAAGGGGTCCTGTTGAAATTATTGGGACAGCGTGGGTAAGTGTCTGCGGGATCAGACTGTAATTGCCTTTCCAACAAACAGCTCCATGGTTTTTAACCTGTTGCTTGCCTCACTCCTCTTTGACACGGCAAACAATTAAAGTGCAATTTACTGAGCCAAAATCCACCCTTACTTACATCCGTGCAACACCATGGGAGTGTAAATGACAGTAAGATTTGTTCCCCCTGTTCCAGAATAAACAGTGTGACATCTTGTCCCATGGTGCTTCTGGGCCAAAATATCTGACTTTTATTTTTGCTTTGAAATAAAATGTGCACATTATGCTTTGATGTATGAGGCCGGCTTCTTTGCCAACTGGGACTAACCCATGTGACTTCACTTGAATCGTTGTGGATTTGCATTGGAAAGCAGAATCTGGCCTGTTCTTTTCAGTTTACTTTGCCTTCCATTGACGCATTGATGTGCGTTATGGGGGTTCTCTCTGCATTGTGCTAATGGAGGATCATCCCAGTTGATGCCCGTTACTGAGGTTTGAGGGATTACATTTATGAAAATCTGTGAGTTCAGAGCAGTTTTCAAACCTGCTGCTTCCTAATTTTGTGGCTGCTTCTTTATGTTTTATAACAAGTATATTAGCGGGACTTGCAATATGACGTACATTTCCAACAACAGCTGTCTCTAATGATAGGGTTGCTTCTGTTGCTTTGTATTTCAGCGTGTTTTCCCCCATTTGATTGGCATTACAGTTCATATTTTGAACCACAGGAAAGTTATCCAAACACCTGCAGCTCCATTGTCTTATAAGTTCTGCATGTATCTTCTCCTCTGTCTATTTTTCCCTGGTTACACATGACCGTTTTATTGTCACTACACAGCTTGATGCATTCTCATTAAAGAAGAAAAGGAAATGAACTGCAGCTTAGAGCCAATCAACCAGGCAGCACTTTGAACAGAAGCGCTCTCTGCTGGGTAATGTGTAAAGGATGTAAGGGCTACTACATCAGTTCATTTAACCCGGAAAGTCTAGTTAGGGCAAATCTGTGTGTGATTAACAAATAATACAAAGAGCAACAACGTTGATAACCAACTTTGTTTTCCTTTCTTTCTACTCTAGTGGGAACCATATATTCCAGGGGCTTGCAGCTGGTATAGCAGTGAATGAGAATGGAAGAGGTCAAATAATAGGTATATAATTTAAAAGCAGGTTTGTTATGCATGATGGATGGTGTTTTCTAATGGGCGTCAGGCTTCTAAGTCATATTTAGATGCATCTTTCTTGCAAAGTTATTTTTGTTTTAGACTCAGTGGCTGGGTGCAGACTCCATTGGAATCAACCTTTTGGTATGTCTACACTACGAAATTATGTCGAATTTATAGATGTCAATCTTTAGAGTGATTTTATACAGTCGATTGTGTGCGTCCCCACTAAGCGCAGTAGGTCGGCGGAGTGCATCCTCAATACCATGGCTAGCATCGACTCACAGAGCGGTGCACTGTGGGTAGCTATCCCACAGTCCCCGCAGTTTCTGCTGCCCATTGGAATTCTGGGTTAAGCTCCCAATGCCTGATGGGGCAAAAAGATTGTCGCAGGTGGTTTTGGGTTCATGTCGTCAGTCTCCTCTACCTCCCTCCCTCTCTCCCTCCCTCCGTGAAAGCAACGGCAGACAATCATTTCGCGCCTTTTTTCCTGGGTTACCCATGCAGACACCATAGCACGGCAAGCATGGAGCCCGCTCAGCTCAGCACTGCTGTTGTGAGCATTGTTAACACCTCGCGCATTATCCTGCAGTACGTGCAGAGCCTGGCTAGGAGACGCCAGCACGAGGATGATTATGAGCAAGACATGGACACAGAGGTTCCTGAAAGCATTGGATGTGGCAATTGGGACATCATAGCGGCAGTGGGGCAGGTTGATACAGTGGAACGCCAATTCTGGGCCCGGCAAACATGCACAGACTGGTGGGACCGCATAGTGTTGCAGGTATGGGATGATTCCCAGTGGCTGCGAAACTCTCGCATGCGTAAGCCACTTGCCTGGAACTTTGTGAGTTGCTTTCCCCCACCCTGAAGCGCAGGAATACCAAGATGAAATTTGCCCTGACAGTTGAGAAGCAAGTGGTGATAGCCCTGTGGAAGCTTGCAACGCCTGACTGCTACTGGTCAGTCGGGGATCAATTTGGAGTGGGCAAATCTACTGTGGGGGCTGCTGTGATCCATGTAGCCAATGCAATCACTAACCTTCTGCTAGTAAGGGTAGTGACTCTGGGAAATGTGCAGGTCATAGTGGATGGCTTTGCTGAAATGGGTTTTCCTAATGGTGGTGGGGCGGTAGACAGGAACGCATATCTCTATCTTGGCACCGGACCACCTTGCCAACCAGTACGTAAACCGCAAGGGGTACTTCTTCTTCGAGTGCTGTTCCTGTGGGTGCTCCACTCCAGGTGACAGTGCATCCCGGCGCTGTTGATCGGAGATCTTCGGTAGCAGTGCCTTGCCGGGGGACACATGCTCAGCTGGTGTCTCGTTAGAGTCTGCCTGAGCGCACGCCTCCCGCGCCCCCCTCAGTTCTGTCTCAACCATCCTTGGCTGAAGATGGGACTCGGGGCAGTGCTGATCCTCTTCCCTGGTCTCTGAAGGAAACAATTACAAAGAATATAGAAATAGTTAGTAACATCCCAGTTGTTTCCCTTCCTTTAGAATAGTTACTTAGTTAAAAACAAAAAAACTTTTTTCCTCATGTTTGTCTCCTGCTGAGACACTCTCCCCTGGCATTCCTAGCACAGTAATGCCAGGGGCTTCAGGATTCAAGAAATGTGCTTCCTGTCAAGACTCTGTGCCAAGGTCCGATGGACACTTGCGTTGTGTGAAGTGCCTCGGCGAGACACGTCCCTGCCGAGCGTCTCCATTGTGCGAGCCACAAAACCAGGGCTTGTCGTGACGGAACTGCGGCTGAACATGCTCCTGATGGAGAAATCCCAACAGCCGCCTCTGGAGACGGGCAATGGCAAACCCTCTCCCTCCTGCTCCCCGGCCAGGTCCGAACCAACAGGGAGCACGGCTTCACCCTCTCAGGCAGAGGCAGGAAGCCCAACTGTCTCCGTGCAGAGACTTTCACAAGGGTAAAGGGTCTCCTGCGAGATCCTTACCCTCAATGCTGACAGCGCTGAAGGTAGGCACCTCCGACTGTCCCAGCACCTCAGCCACGGCTCCCACGGAGCGCTGAGGCAGGGACCCGACTTCCTGTACCGGGAAGGTCTCCTCAGCACTGGTCCCCTTGACACCGAAAATAGACCTGGTGCTGACAGCGTGCTCTGCCTCGGTGCCGAAAAGAACGTCGGCACCGAGCCTGCCTGCCGTTCCGATAGTGGCAGTGGACCCCCGCAGGGCGCCTACAAGCGACCCGCGGCGCTGGGAAAACAAAAGTCTGTGCACGGTTCTGAGCACAGATTGCGTTTGGCTGAATCACAGCCCGGGGAGCAGCAACAACAGTTCCTAAGTCAGGACGACCTCTCAGTGGCACCTGAGCCTAACTCTCCGCTCCTGGACACACAGTGCTCACTCTTTGACCAGCCGCTCTCCCCACCTGAACTGGCTACCTTCACTGACAGCGAGCCTGATATGCAGCAGCAGGCGGAGTTCTGCCCACCTGCCTCTCCTCCTCCACTGGAACCTTTTGCACCTCAGGTCACGGCTCACAACCACCAGCCTCAGTTTCCCTACTTTGCCCCCTGTGGCCGGCACCTAATTTTTCCTATCCTCTGCCTTGACCTCAGTAGTACCTTTGGCCAGCTCCTGCTGCCACTGCGCTCTCATGCTTCTTCCACCAGACCACAACCTCCTTCTGCGCCTCTATCTCCAGCTCCGTCTACTTCTAGAGCGCCTGAACCCCACTCTGAAGAGGTGGGCTATGGACCATACCTTGATTCACCGACTCCTAACTCTCCATCCACTCCAGATGGAGCCCTCATGCCTCCACCTCCACAGAACATGGACAACGTTAGACAATTCCAAGAGCTTTTCAAGAGGGTGGCACTCTGCCAAGACATCCCTTTAGAGGAGGTCCAGGAGACACAACACAGACTCCTCAAAATCCTCCAACCCTCTGCGCCCTCAAAGATTGCGCTTCCTATAAATGAAGCACTCCTAGACCCACCTGACACTCTCTGGAAAATCCCAGCCTCTCTCTTACCAACTTGCAAAAAGATTGAACGTAAATATTATGTTCCTGCTAAGGACGTAGACTTCTTATTTTCTGATCCACAACCAAATTCTCTTGTTGTGGATGCAGTGACACACAGGACGAAACAACCTCACTACCAGCCCACCCTGCAAGACAAGGATCTCAAACGCCTTGACATCTGGGGCCGCAAGGTTTATACCTTCTCCACTCTGCAATTCGGAATTGCAAACTATTCCACCCTACTTGCGAGTTACGACTTTGATAACTACAATAAACTCTTTGATTTTCCTCCCATATCCCAGAGGACAAGAGAGCAGATTTTATCAGTCCTCATTGAGGGCCAGTTGGTCTCCAGAATGGCCCTACAAGCATCTCTACACATCATGGACACCGCAGCCCACACTACTGCAACTGCAGTGGTTATGTGCAGATCTTCCTGGCTCTCTGCATCCGGTATCCCCAATGACCTCCCCTTTGATAAAGATAAATTATTTTCCAAGAAAACCGACAAAGTCCTTCACACCATGAAAGACTCTAGAGCGACCCTGCGCACTCTGGGCATTTACCCATTCCTTCCCAGGAGACAACGGTATCAACCTTATCAAAGGCCACGCACATACCAGTATCACCGGCCTCAGCCCAGACTATACGATATATCCAGGAATCACGCTAGACCTCCTAGGCGCAGACAAAACCAAGCGCAAACAGCTACTTCCCACCCATCAGGAAACAAACAACAATTCTGAAGCATTGGTTGAGGGTCTGCATGACCACCCCTTGACTCCACCGCCTACTTGCCCATTTGGTCACCGCCTCCAGGTTTCCCACCATGCCTGGCAGCAGATTACACAGGACCGTTGGGTCCTAGAAATAGTTCAGTCTGGTTACTCCATCCCTTTTATATCCTACCCTCCTACCTTTCTCCGTCCCTCTTCAGGGACCCCTCTCACGAGCACCTACGTCGCGTAGAAGGGGCTCATCTTGTACAGTTAGGCGCAGTGGAACCTGTGCCGACACAACGTCGAGGAAAAGGGTTCTACTCCCACTACTTTCTGACCCAGAAAAAGACCGGGGGATGGAGGCCTATACTAGACCTACACCGACTGAACAAATTCGTAACGGTACAGAAATTCAAGATGGTCACAATAATACCTGTGCTGGACCAAGGGGACTGGTTCACAGCCATCGACCTACAGGAAGCCTATTTTCATATATCCATTCATCCAGCTCACAGACTCTTCCTACGATTCACAATCAGACACAACCATTTTCAATACAGGGTACTCCCTTTCGGACTCTCCACAGCACTGAGAGTATTCTCCAAGACCGTAGTCGTGGCCCACCTCCGCAGACACGGGATCATACTTTTCCCCTACCTAGATGATTGCCTCATCAAAGGCAACTCATACGATGAGACACTACAAGCTACCCATTTCGTCATCTCCCTCTGCCACAGCTTAGGTCTGCAAATAAACGTCCACAAATCCACCCTGACACCCACACAGCAGATCGAATTCATTGGAGCTCACCTGGACTCCATTTGAACCAGAGCCTCACTCCCACACAACAGATTCCTCACTATCACACATCTCATACGCACGCTCTCTGTTCGTCCCAGAACACAGGCAAGAATTTGCCTACAGCTCCTTGGCCACATGCCAGCCACCAGCTTCGTGGTCATGTACGCCAGGCTGCACATGAGATGTCTTCCTGGCTGACTCAACTCCAACTACAAACCCAGCAGGCACTGCTTATCTATGCCGCTAACTCCTCCAGCGAATGTACTAGCTTCCCTACAATGGTGGACAAGACCAGAGAACCTCTGCATGGGCGTTCCCTTCCAGCAATGATCTCCGACGCCCATGCTCACCATGGACGCTTCCCTGATCGGTTGGGGAGCGCATCTGGGGGGACACACGGCACAAGGTCGCTGGTCCGCGCCAGAGGCGCGTCTACACATAAATCTCCTAGAGCTCAGAGCAGTGAGACAAGCCTTCCTTCACTTCCCCTCATAAAGAACAAATCTATCTGGGTCCTAACGGACAATATAGTATGTATGTTTTACATCAACAGACAGGGGGGAGCATGATCGCACTCCCTATGCATGGAGGCCATCCGGTTGTGGAATTGGTGCATACAGCACCACATACAAATTATTGCTTCGTACCTACCTGGCGGTCACAACACTACTGCCGACGCACTCGGCAGACACTTCTCTACAGAACACAAATGGGAATTGCACCCCGCGGTACTACAACAGCTCTTCTCCCACTGGGGCGCCCTGTCAATAGACCTCTTTGCCACAACCCAGGATCGCAAATGCCACCTATTTTGCCTCAGAGCAGGATTCGGGACTGCATCCTTAGGAGATGCGTTCCTCATCCCATGGAACAACTCTCTCATGTAGGCCTATGAGTAACTTTCTCTTCTTAATGGTGCTGCAAGCACTGGTGGATCACAAAGGACGTTTCACCAACGTCAACGTGGGATGGCCGGGAAAGGTGCATGATGCTCGCATCTTTAAGAACTCCGGCCTATTTGAACAGCTGCAAGAAGGGACTTACTTCCCAGACCAGAAAATTACTGTTGGGGATGTTGAAATGCCAATAGTTATCCTTGGAGACCCAGCCAACCCCTTGCTCCCATGGCTCATGAAGCCGTACAAAGGCAGCCTAGACAGTAGTAAGGAGCAGTTCAACTATAGGCTGAGCAAGTGCAGAATAGTGGTAGAATGTGCCTTTGGATGTTTAAAAGCTCGCTGGCTCTGTTTGCTGACTAGGTTAGACATCAGCGCAACCAATATTCCCATTGTTATCGCTGCTTGCTATGTGCTCCATAATATCTGTGAGAGTAAGGGGGAGACGTTTATGTCGGGGTGGGAGGTTGAGGCAAATCGCCTGGCGGCCGATTTTGAGCAGTCAGACACCAGGGCGATTAGAAAAGCACAGCTAGGCGCGCTGCGCATCAGAGAGGCTTTGAAAACCAGTTTCATGACTGGCCAGGCTACGGTGTGACATTTGTGTGTATTTCTCCTTGATGCAAACCTGACCCCTTTGTTGATTTTAATTCCCTGTAAGTCAACCACCCTCCTCCCTTTGATCATAGCTAGCAAAGGAAATAAAGTCACTATTGTTTTGAAACCATGCATTCTTTCTTTATTGATTTTTTTAAAAAAGGGAGATAACTGACAAGGTAGCCCGGGTGGGGTGGGGGTGGAGGGAAGGATAAGGCCACATTGCTTATTGTAGCCACACTACATATCAAAACCTATTGAATGACAGCCTTCTCTTGCTTGGGCCATCCTCTGGAGTGGAGTGCCCAGAGCCTCCCCACCTCCCCCCCCCCCCCCACCGTGTTCTTGGGGGTCTGGGTGAGGAGGATATGGAACTTGGGGAGGAGGGCAGGCACTTATACAGTGGATACAGCGGCGGTCTGTGCTCTTGTTGCCTTTCCTGCACCTTCACCAGACGCCTGAGCATGTCCGTTTGCTCCCCCATTAGCCTCAGCATCGCATCCTGCCTCTTCTCATCACGCTCACTGTATGCTTTCCTGGCCTCTGTCGCTGTATGCCTCCACGCAGTCAGCCGTGCCCTATCAGTGCGGGAGGACTGCATGAACTCGAAAAACGTCAGCGCGAGTGCGGTTTTTTTCGCCTTCTAATCTGCGATAACCTCTGGGACGGAGATGATAGGGGGAGCATAGAAACATTTGCACCTGTGGGGGGATAAAAAGGGAGAGTAGAATTTAAGTAGAAACATTTCTGAGAACAAAAGGGAGACTCTTTCACAGTGAATCGAACAATTCACAGCAGACAGCACATGTGCTTTAGGTACAAGGTCGCATTTTGCCTTTTATAATGAGCGCCTGCCGTTATGGCAACACATCACACACAGCTGGGCAACAGAATTAGGTTTCCAGGCAGCCATGGTAAGCCAAAGGGTACGCGGGGCTGGCTCCTTCCGCCTTCATAACATGTGGGAATGGTTTCAAACTGCAGCACCCTCCTTTTCCATAGAAAGCAATGCTGGTTGGCTTGGCCATTTAAAAGGAGGGGCTGTGGTTTTTGGGTGGATGTGCAGCACAACCCTCCCCCCCCCACCCCACTGCGTGAGGATTCTCTGGGATGATCCCTTCACCCCTCCCCCCCACCACGTGGCTATTCTCAGGGATGATCCCTTTTAGCCAAACGCAAACAGCCCAGCTTGAACGGGGTCTTTTGACTATTTGCTTACAAAAATTCTCCTATTTCAACCATGAATGATATCACTCTCCTGAGGCTAACACAGAGAGAAAAAGACTGAATGTTGCTTGAATGCGACCAAAACTCAGGACCATTCGCTGCCATGCTTTGTGCTGCAGTGATTCCAGACTACTTGCTTCTGGCTTGGCGTGGTAAAGCGTCCTACCGTGGAGGACGGAATAAGGCAGCTCTCCCCAGAAACCGTCTGCAAAGGCTTTGAGTACCTCCAGGAGAGCTTCATGGAGATGCCCCTGGAGGATTTCCGCTCCATCCAGACACATTAACAGACTTTTCCAGTAGCTGTACTGGCCACGAATGCATCCCAAGGCTTCAGGGCAAATCAAACATTAAACACGATTGCTTTTAAACCCTGTAGTGTAGTTACAAATGTGCACTCACCAGCGGTGCCTTCTCTGGCTTCAGGGTCCGAGAACCCGCCTTGGAAGGGTATTGGCTCTAGGGTGATGAAAAGGTCCTGGCTGCTGGGGAGAACGGATTCTCCACTTGCCTGCTGCGCATTCTCCTCCTCCTCCTTCTCCTCTTCCTCATCCACAAAATCCTTCCCCCTGTTGCGTAAGACTCTCCCCTTGCAGGTGTCCAGGGACACTGGTGGGGTAGTGGTAGGGTGCCCCCCCTAGAATGCCATTCAGCTGATCATAGAAGTGGCATGTATGGGGCTCTGACCCGGAGCGACCATTTGCCTCCTTTGTCTTTTGGTAGGCTTGCCTGAGCTCCTTAACTTTCACGTGGCACTGCTGTGTGTCCCTCTTGTAGCCTCTCCCCACCATGCCCTGTGCAATTTTGGCATATATATTAGCATTTCTTCTTTTTGATCGAAGTTCGGCCTGCACAGATTCTTCTCCCCATACAGCCATCAGATCCAGTTTCTCCCTTTTGGTCCATGCTGGAGCTCGTTTGTGATTCTGGGACTGCATGGTCACTTGTGCTGCTGAGCTTGCCACGCTGACCAAACAGGAAATAAAATTCAGAATTTCCCAGGGCTTTTCCTGTGTACCTGGCTAGTGCATCGGAGTTGAAAGTGCTGTCCAGAGCAGTCACATTGGAGCACTCTGGGATAGCTCCCGGAGGCCAATAATGTCGAATTGCATCTGCACTACCCCAAATTTGACCCAGCAAGGTCGATTTTAGCGCTACTCCCCTCGCCGGGGAGGAGTACAGCAGTCGCTTTTAAGAGCCCTTTAGGTCGACGGAAAGGGGTTGGTTGTGTAGAGGCATTGCTTATAAAATGCACCTAACGTGGCTACATTCGACCTAACCTAGTAGTGTAGACCAGGGCTTTGATTTAGATCATCAGTCCATACGCCAATAAGGGAGGGTGTAGGCGTGTCTTTTCTGTATTGTTTTGCTGGAATTATTGGTCTCTCGTTGGCACTGTTTGTTCGCAGAAGCAACATTCCAGATTAACTGTGTTTTTACTCATGCAGTATTTGGTTTTCATGGCGAGTTTGAGTCGTTAACGTTATTCTACTTCAGCGGCATCTTGGAGTTGTTTCCCCTAGCAATTGTTCTGCTGAACATATACGTTTGAAGGAGGGAGGCTAATTATGTAGAACTGGTGATACAACTAAGTGCAATTAAGCGGCTGAATACACTGCTGCCCTCCGTTTGCAGTTACAGACAGTAATTATACTTAATTGAATCTTTTCTGTTGTTCCATAGGACAAGATTATAATTGTTGCCCTATTTTCCATCGTAAAAAAAGTAAATACAGACCCACCATTATGGATTTTTTAAAAAAGATAATAGGTTTCTAAAAAAGCTGAATTGCTCCCAAGGGACAGTGCAGGATAAATACTCACTAGACCATAGAAGATCGTAATAGTGTGGCTCACGCTAAAATTAAATCTCGTCTTTTGTTTCGAAAGACAGAAGCAGTAATCTGCTTCTGCTGTAATCATTTGTCCTGTCTCCAGCCATGTTCTTGCGTCTCCTTTTCCTTGTGCTGCTGCTCTATTGAGCTGGGATCAGGCCCCTCTGTGACTGGGTAAAGAACCGTGTTTATCCAGGGCCAATCCTGTGAATCCAGTAAAACTCCCATTAACTTCGCCACGAGTAAATTCAGGCCAGTTATACAGGATGATTTGCAAACAAAAAGAAGTGAAATTTGCTAAATAAATGGTGGATGAAATCCTGGCTCCATTATAGTCATTTTGCTGTTGACTTCACTGGGGGTCAGGATTAGGGTGACCAGACAGCAAGTGTGAAAAATCGGGACAGAGGGTGGGGGGGAGGGGTAATAGGAGCCTATATAAGAGAGAGACCCCAAAATCGGGACTGTCCCGATAAAATCGGGACATCTGGTCACCCTAGTCATGATATAATTCAATGTGTTTTGTGAATTTACTCAGCTCGGCTGTATGTGCATCATTTCCGCACTTCCCCAGCTGGGTTCTTCTGCCCCTGTTACAAACAGGCACTTTGCTTTTCAGCTTCTTTTGGGGGGGAATGAGGGCTTCCCAGCAGTGTGTGTGACTGTCAGATGTATAATTGTTTAGCAGCTACGCCCCGGGGGTGGACTGTGCATAGGAACACAGCACAGCCTCCTTTCTTTCGGTGATTTTTTCTCTCTTCTGCTCTGTGTTAGAAAACGTCATTCGTGAGAACCAGTGGGGAGGGGTGGACATCCGGCGCGGGGGTGACCCCGTCCTCAGGAGCAACCTGATCTGCTGTGGCTACTCGGATGGAGTGGTGGTGGGAGAGAGAGGCAAGGGGCTGATCGAAGGAAACACCATTTATGGTAAGAAGCCAAAAATGTGGAAAATATCTTGAGCTCCTGACGACGTAGCGCTGTCTACACCAGGGGTTAGGTCGGCGTAGCTACATTTCTCGGGGGGGGGGGGGTTGTTTTTAACATCCCTGAGAGATGTAGCTATGCCAATGTACGTTTCCAGTATAGACCAGCCCTTAACCCCCGTGTTTGGGAACTTCCTTTTCAGCTTCGAGCTGTTTCTATTTGCTTGGACAATTCCTTGGTTTTTTCCTGGGCTGGACAATGGCTAGCTGCTTGGCGCCGCCCTCGTCTGGTTGTGAGGTGCTGCTGAAGTTGCAGCACGTTACGAGGACAGTTTTCCCCATGCATTCATACCCATAAAACTGTTCAGTTCAGTGTATTACAAGCTTTCATCAAGATCTCACTGGATATACGTTCATTGTACAATAGCCGCATGCAATCAGTTGGTTTTAACTGTTTATTTGGGGGTGGAGTTAAACCTTTTGTTATCCCCTTGGGGTGTCGAGACCCTGATCGTCATGCTTAGAGCCTGCCATCAGGGGGTGGATTGGACAGGGAATCTGTCCCTTTCTGTAGAATGATGTATCCCGAAGGATAGGTGTGTACTGCAGGGGCTGCAAAACAGCCGCTACTGGCGATCTCTCACCTCCCACCGGTGCGGCTGCGTTCATGTCTCAAACAGGACTTAGGTGGGGTGACCAAATTGAGCAGAGTCTCACCACTGCTAATCAGGCTGGGCTTCTGCAGAGCAGAGAGAGCCTTGTCCTCTGGCCGGAGCAGCTCCCTGAGGCTGCTGGAGGAGGGGCCCCACCCAGGGTTGAAGCAGGCTGGGTCCGCCTCTTCTGCAGCAAGCCCAGGGGCGACAGAAGTTGAACAGCTCATAGGGGATTAACACAGCCGTCTACCAGCTGATCGGTGGGGGCGGGGCTGCCCAGGAACTACTGATCCCTGGCTGGGGCTACCGCTCTATTGCCTGTGGGTGCAGAGCACCTGCTAGTTTTTCCCTCGGGGTGCTTCAGCCCTGAGCACCCACTGAGTCCGTGCTTATGCTTGGACCAAAATCTTCAAGATTTTCCTTTACTACTTTTGAAAGTGTGATTCTCATGTAATTGACCAGTGCTGGGGATGATCAGTTTGTGCAGAACACTCAGGCATGATCCCATGAGGTGCTGAGCAGCTCCTGTTGGGGATGAACACCCTCCACTCCCAGGGTAGGTGGAGGGCCATGGGCGGGGGACCGGGGTGCCCGAGAGCAGTCCCTGCCCTCCAGGGTGCACCGCCCAGGGAAGATGGAAGGTCCTGGGCTCCCTGGGCAGCTCTTATCACATCCCTGGCTTCCTGCCAGGCCAGGAGGCAGGGCCTTGGGACAATGGGAGGAGCAGGGGGTGGGGCCTTGTGGCAGGGGTGGATGTAGGGCCCCCCCGATGTTCTTTGTGCCCAGTGCCCCAGTAAATCTTAATCCGCCTCTGCGAGCAACTGTTAAAGCAGGGCAGAGGAGCAGGCTGCGGACCCCTCCCGCAGCCTGCGGGTGCTGAGGGTGGTAAATTGGGTCCATCAGACTGGTTGGCTGGTGGGTCAGTGTGGGGAGGGGCTCCTAGCAAAGCAGACAGCTGGAAGCCATGTAGGTTATATCTTGTGGGCCAGAGGCTGCCACCGAGATTGTAAATACGTAGTCTCCCTAGAGCCACAGGTTCAAATCCTGGTGGGGTTAATTTAGCTCTTCGCCCTTCTTGAGTAGATTAACGGAATACAGTGTAGCTCAGTGTGTGGGATCCTTTGGATGAGCCTTTTATAAGCCAGGACCCTGCCTGTTTGTGCAGGGACTTAAAAGATCCCATTGCCCTTTCGGCAAGAAGAGTGGTACATTGATACCGCTCATGCTAGAAAATAAAATCGCAGAAATTGTTACCTCCGATATGCAGCAAGAGGAAGTGTAATGCCACCAACTTCTCAGACCGCCTGGGCTCTGAGCACTTAGCCAGCATAGGACGGACATCTCCCTGGCTAGGCACTCATGGTCCATCACTGCTATATCTGACCACTTCTCCTGCCTTGGAACGCCCCTGATGGGGAGGGAAGGGTTATCCTCCGTGTGGGGAAACTCAGGCACAAGGAGACTCAGCTACTTGCCCAAGGTCACACTGGAAGTCTGTGACAAAGCTGGGACTAGAACTCTGGGTCTCAGCCCAGACCACTAGCCACAAGGCCAAGGCAGTATGTACAATACATCCCAAACTCACTGGCCTCGTCCCCCCAAAATGCTGTGTTTAGGAACTTGATTTCAGTGGGAGTTAAGTGCCTTTGGGGATCTGGGCCTTGATGTTTTTCCTTTTGTGTGTCTATGTAAGAGGTAGCAGCAAATCAGAAATGAAAGAGAAATGAATGGATCATTGCAGCAATGTGCATCTATCCAACCGCTGCTACACAGTAGGTGTCACCATTCAGGGCAACTGTACCTGTATTCCCCCTCCATGCTTCATCTTGGGCATCCACTCTAGGCTCCCGGCTCCCCAGCTGTCACCTCTTGTGGGTAGAGACCTGTGTGTGTCTTCCTTCTGACGGGGGTATTTCCCTGCCTACACTGTGATATTTCCAGACAGCCATATGGCTTAAACAGGCCAGCGTCGTGTTTTGCTTTCTCTCCAGAGTCTATGAACAGCGTAATGGCCCACAGTTCTAAGTTACTACACCGCTCTTTGTAAGCAAGCACATTTATTCTTAAGGTAAAAGCATTTCAGATAAAATAAAAGAACCTACATGCATGATAAAAAGCTTACCCAAGGTCACCCCAACTCCCACCTTGGGCTCGGAGCTGTCAGTACTTCAAAACCCACCAATGGGTTTTCCCCAGGGTTACAAGTTCAGAACTGCCCCACATTCAGAATGAGAACAACCATGAATAGTTCAGTTGTTCTTTATACAGCTTGGGCCTTTGATCGTGGCCACTTGTAACAGGTGATCAGCAGACAATGGCCTTCTCCTCAGGGCACAGCTTCCAAAGGCTGGGTTTTCGCATACCTAGAGGTGGGAATTTGCATTCACCTCCGATTAGATGTTCCCCAGGAAAACCACTTCACACTTTTTGTTCCTAAAGTCCATTCTTGTCTGGCACTTTGCTCAATATAGTTCTTTGAACCCCGACATCTGTTACGTCTACCCTCTCAAGAGGTTGTTACAGTCTCAGCCCAATACATAAACCATTAATTAATACAGAGGTACTTAAATTTAATTCAATAAGGTCTCCCAAGGATGTTGCAGGAAATTGCCAGATCTGACACAGTAGGTACTGTTCTCCACTGAGTTTCCATGGCAGTATGTTTCATTGCGTCTTTCCATTGACATTGGTTTGGAGTCACTCAGCTCAAGAGGGAATCATCAGTCATTAGCTTGGCAGCATCTAACAAGGAGAGCTGGAGCCTGGAATAAACCAACTAAATACCCATAGGGGGGATTTATTTTCCAGCAGAAAACAAAGGAAAACAGAACCTTGAACAAACACCAATGGGAGACATCTATGTTTGTGTTTAATTGTGTAAACGGGAACAGCGGAGTGGGGACAAAGAAAGTAAGAGTGAGCATGACCACAGGGACAAGACTATATGTGACATACGCTATATGTTACACATCACAGTATATGCTCCCAGGGAATATGAGGACCTGAATTATAAACCACATCCTAGTTATGGCAAAAGGGGATTTTATTACTGTTTGTATTTCCCCAATGCCTAGTAGCCCCATTGTGCTAGGCGCTGCACACGCACATTGTGAGAGACCGTTCCTGAAGCTGCCGTGTAAATAGACACGACAGACAAAGGAAGCATTGGTATCCCATTTTAGAAATGGGAAGCTGAGGCACGAGGTGATGATTTGTTCAAGATCACCCTTCAGGTCAGTAGCAGATCCAGGAATTAACCCAGTCCAGTGGGTCTCGGTTCCCCATCTGTAAAGCAAGCACAATAATACTTGCTCTCTCTGTCTGGTCTGTTTACACTGTAAGCTGCATGGGGCAGGGGCTGTCTCTCACTAGGTGTCTGTAGTACAGCTGTGTGAATAACAGATTTTTCAGTTTGCTGGCAAGGCCGGGGGTGGGGGGTGGGGGGGTGGAAATGGTTTCAGGTTGAACCGGAAATGGAATTTTTCAAAATTTTCAGCAAGTCGAAAAGTGGAACAGAAAATTATTTCAAGTCGAACGAAGCATTTTGTTTCTGCCACATGACATTTTTTTGGTTTCAATTTTGACCATTTTCATGTGGGTTTCTTTTTTTTTAAATTTTTTTTTTGTTATTGTTTTAAGTCAAACGAAAGGAAATGTCAAAACACCAAGTCGTTTCAAAGTGAAAAATGGCAATGGTTTGATTTTTTTCATAATTTATTTTTCGGAGCTTTTTTCTGACCGAAACCATTTGGTGAAACGAGACAAATTCATGACACATTGTGGTGTCATCAAAGCTGCATTGTTTGCTGAAAAAAAGTTTTGCCGGAAAAACTGCGCCCAGCTCTGGTCTGCACAGGGCCTGGCCCAGCGGGGCCGGCCCGCGGTCGGAGCCTATAACGATGGCTGTCACTCTTTGGTCTGTCTCTGCATGTTGCAGGTAACAAGGGTTGTGGCGTATGGATAATGTCATCCGGCCTCCCTCACATCATGAACAACCGAATTGGCCACAACAGCATCTACGGGGTAGCGGTGTTTTGCCGCAAGGATGACGCCAACGACTATCTCGCCAACCAAGGCGGCAACGAGAACTTCAACGACGAGGGCGAAACTGCCAGCTGGGAGAATGACTTGGACAGTGAGGACGAGCGCTTCCCCTCCCGACGGCCCATCAGCGTGGCACTGGTGGAGTCCAACAGCATCAATCACAATGGAGGTGAACGTGGCCCCAGCTGTTTGGCCCTGCCCCAAACATACTGTCCAGGGGCTGACTCTGTCCCCCCACTGAGTTCCCAGAGAGGTGCTAGGGGTCTTCTGCGGAGATCACAACCACAGTAACCGTGCAGCTCTGAGTATGATGGAGCCAGGCGAATGGAGGAGCAGACTGGAGGGGAGTGATGCCTAGCAGTGGTAGCGCCTGGCACTGCCTTGCAGAGGACAAATTCAGTCTCGAGACCAGGGACTGGATTTTGTCCATTGCTGCAGCCATTTTATATAGGCTACAAAGGGGGTGGAAACAACCACTGCAGTATTTTTGTCACTGGGATTTTCCCCTCTGGGCATATCCCAGTAGAACCATGTTACACCAGGCCCTGGAAGCCCCCAGGGCTGAAGGGTGGAAAGGAGTGTGTGGCTGGAGTGCATTGTACTCTGGCTGTATATGAGCCCTGCAGAGAGTCTTCAGAGGGCCATTACAAGCGGGTGAGGCTTAGAGCAGCCATGGGGCCGCTCTGGGTTGTGCTGAAGCCAGATTGGGCACTGGTCTGGGCAACAATTCAGGAAGTATAAAGGTATTTAAAGCCACTTTCTTCACCCCCTGCAGAAAAGGAGCAGGTACTCGGGGAGTGAGAAGGCTGCAGGGCCTCTGTGTTCATCTCTTTGGAAGGGAGATAGAGAAAAAGCTTTCACATAGGGGGCAGCGCTGAGGAGCTCCAAAGCGAGCCCCACCCAGCATTCCTTGGATGGAAAGTTGATTCCTGCAAGAGGGGACTTGCTGGAGCTTGTATGTGGGAGGGCAGGGCAGGTGATAGGAGTAGTAGCAGAAGATCAGGAAGACATGGGAAACCACACCTGGGGTATGTAAAATCCCTCTCTCTCCAGCCCCGAATAAAGGGTCAGCTTGAGTGTCAGGAAACCAGAGATGCCGCTCCATTAATGAACCTTTGGGCAGCGTCTATAGTACTCCTACGCCAACCGGTAGCTCTCAGTTTCTATCACAGCTGTCGTTTCTGTGCTCAGTGTTGTACAGTATTGTTGCCTTCTCTCATTCCAGAGTCTGACCAGTTCAGTGCTGACGCCCTGGAGTTGATCACGAGAGCCGTGCAAAATTTCTGTAGCTTGTGAACTAGCCTGGCCTTGGGGTTGTATTACAAATGTCAAACCCACTCCACTTTGTCCAAAGACAGCCTCAGAGCTGAGGCTCACCGATCCGTAGCACAAACCTGAGTGCTGGTTAGCCTGAGTTTTTCTTGGCATTTTGTGATTTATTCCAGTCCAGAACTCGGGGTGTTGAACGGTTAAGCACATTCAGAGTTTCCCAGTCCCAGGCTGGTGGAAGACTTGTTTCTCTGACTGCCCAGCAGATCCAGTTCTCGCCTGCCCTGTTTCATTCACTCGAATGAGTTCACTGACTTCTTTCCCCCTCTTTTGCAGCCGCTGGCTTGTACGTCAAGAGCAGCGAAGCACTTAACATCATAGCCAACGCCATCCATGCCAACCACGACAGCGGGGTAGCCGTGTTCCAGAGCAGCCAGCTCACACGAATCGCCAACAACAGCATCTCCTGCAACAGCCTTGGGGGGGTGCTGATCGAAAGCGAGGCCAGAGTGGAGCTACGTGGCAATGGCATTTATGACAACAGCAGCCACGGCATCACCTCCAAGGGCGACGGGGTGATCGTTGAGAACGACATCATAGGCAACCGGGGATGTGGCCTCCGGTTGTTACAGACTGCGGACATGAAGGTGGGTGTTCAAACAAATCCTAGATTCCAGGACCAGAAGGGACCACTGTGAGCATCTACTCGGACCTCCCGTGTAACACAGTCCTGTTTGCTCTATACTAGAGCACATCTTAGAGGAAAACCATCCAATCTTGATTTAAAAATAGCCCATGATGGAGAATCCACCACCACCGTTGGTAAATTGGTACCATGGTTAATTACTCTCACTGTTTAAAAATGTGCCCCTCCCTTCACAGGAGAGCAGAGCAGCACTGCTCATGTGCAGCAACTCTATCGCTTAACAAACAGGCATGTCGAAGAGGCTAGGAGATCGTGAAAGAGATCGCGTAAGAGAAGCGACAAAGGGTCCTGTGGCACCTTATAGACTAACAGAGGTATTGGAGCATAAGCTTTCATGGGTGAATACCCACTTCGTCGGATGCAAGCACGAAAGCTTATGCTCCAATACCTCTGTTAGTCTATAAGGTGCCACAGGACCCTTTGTCGCTTCTACAGATCCAGACTAACACGGCTCCCCCTCTGATACTTGAGAACATGTAATGATAGTAATAGTACTTAGCTCTTCTCATCAGCAGCTTGCAAAGCTCTTTTCCTCATTTTACAAATGGGGAAACTGAGGCACAGAGTGGGAAATGACTTGCCAGAGGTCACCCAGAATAGAGTCTAACTCTCCAAAGTCTCTGTGCAGTGCTCATAAAAAGGACCATACTGGATCAGACCTATGGTCCATCTAGCGTAGTATCCTGTCTTCCGACAGTGGCCAATGCAAGGTGCTTCAGAGGAAATGTACAGATCAGGGCAATTTTGAGTGATCCATCCCTTGTTGTCCAGTCCCAGTTTCTAGCAGTCAGAGGCTAGAGACACTCAGAGCACATCCATGACCATCTTGGCTAATAGCAATTGATGGACCTGTCCTCCATGAACTTCTCTAATTCTTTTCTAAACTTTACTACATCCCCTGGCAATGAGTTCTACAGATTGACTGTGCGTTGTGTAAAGAAATACTTCCTTTTGTTTGTTTTAAACCTGCTGCCTATTCATTGCATTGGGTGACCCCTGGTATTTGTGTTATGAGAAGGAGTAAATAACACTTCCTTATTCACTTTCTCCACACCAGTCATGATTTTATAGACCTCTATCATATCCCCCCTTAGTCGTCTCTTTTCCGAGCTGAAAAGTCCCAGTCTTATTAATCTCTCCTCATACGGCAGCCGTTCCATACCCCTAATCATTTTTGCTGTCCTTTTCTGAATCTTTTCCAATTCCAATATATCTTTTTTGGAGATGAGGTGACCAGAATTGTACGCAGCATTTAAAGTGTGGATGTACCATGGATTTATATAGTGACATTATGATATTTTCTGTCTTATCTATCCCTTTCTTAATGATTCCCAACATTCTGTTCGCTTTTTTGACTGCCGCCACACATTGAGCGGATGTTTTCAGAGAACTATCCACGATGACCCCAAGATCTCTTTCTTGAGTGGTAACAACTAATTTAGATGTATCATTTTAGATGTATAGTTGGGATTATATTTTCCCTTGTACATTACTTTGCACTTATCAGCATTGAATTTCATCTGCCATTTTGTTGCCCATTCACCCAGTTTTGTGAGATCCCTTTGTAACTCTTCGCAGTCTGCCTGGGACTTAACTATCTTGTGTAGTTTTGTATCATCTACAAATTCTACCACCTCATTGTTCACTCCATTTTCCAGATCACTTATGAATATGTTGAATAGGACTGGTCCCAGTACAGATCCTTGGGGGACCCCACTATTTACCTCTCTCCATTTTGAAACTGACCATTTATTCCTACCCCTTTGTTTCTTATCTTTTAACCAGTTACTGATCCATGAGAGGATCTTCCCTCTGATCCCATGACTTTTTACTTTGCGTAAGAGCCTTTGGTGAGGGACCTTGTTGAAGGCTTTCTGAAAGTCCAAGTACACTGTATCCCCTGGATCACCCTTGTACAGAAGTTTGTTGACCCACTTAAAAAATGTTAATAGATTGGTGAGGCATGATTTTCCTTTATAAAAACCAAGCTGATTCTTCCCCTACAAATCGTGTTCATCTAGCCACTAGGCCACACTTCTGATTAATAGCACATTTGTCACTCCAATGTTGATGTTTATTTTACTTTTAATACACTGTTGATCTGACTTTTCCCAGCGTAGGTAGCTCTGTGATTATTCTGTGTATGTGGCTAGACAATTATGTCTTCCATTTGGAACCTATTTGCCATGAAAGAGAACAACTGAGACAGTCAGAGACTGCGGAAGTCCCCAGTAGACTACAGTGGAGTGTCACTTTCCTTGTCTTTGGCACACTCTCTCTCTTTCTCCTCACCCACCTGCTTTATTTAGTTAGTTGCTCCACTGCCCTTGTTGTATCTAACCCAACGGTAGCCAAAATCCCTCCTAAAAGCAGCCCAAGGAGTTCTGTAATATGGTCAACATTTGCTTTCATGTTTAGTGTATTGGTGTGGCTAATGGGGACTACAGATCCCAGCATGCATTGCTCCATGGCAGCCTGAACAACCAAGCTGCTTGGAGCAAGAGGGAGCATTGCAAGTGGAGACCTCCAGAAACTGTACCACTGCATTAAAAGCAGGAGTTGCTGCAGTTTGCGCCGATGTTTGCAAACTAGTTGCAGCTCTCCCACTCCTAACGAGTTGCCAGTGTTACCCTAAGGGTAAAAGTCACCTTTCTTCTAGTCTTTGATGGGGTGAAGCCCCAGTAAGGTGCAATACTAGTCTGTTGCAATAATCTTCACTGAAAAGGCCCCAGCAATGAACACACAGGGAGCTCTGAGGTTATGCTATAGAGATGGGTGCTCTCTCCTCTGTTCTGTTCATGAACATTCTGATCAGGGAACTGTTGTTGTCTGGGCCTAAGGCTAAATTAGACCTATGGAAACCCTAATCATACTGCTCCCTGGGCACAAGTACCCCGAGGGAATGAGGGAGAATTCAACTTGTCAGAGGCCCCCTGATTGTAGCCTGGGCTATGCTAGTTGCTGTTGTTATTTCTCATGCAGACTCTAGCAAGGATCTGTTACCTGTCCCGAGAGTCGCATGAGAAGAAGTAAACAGTTTGCACTGTCCCTGGTGGCTCTGCCCAAGATAACAAGGATGATAGAGATTGGGACTGCTGCCCACGGGAGAAGTTCAGCGGTGGGGATCCTAGTTCTAACTCAGAGATTCCACGAAGGAATCATCGCCTTCCTCTGCAGCATGGGGCACGGGTCACTTGCTGGAAGAGTCTCTGCACTTTGAAGACTTTAAACCATGATTTGAGGACTTCAATACCTCAGACATAGATTAGAGGTTTTACAGGAGTGGGTAGGTGAGATTCTGTGGCCTGCGTTGTGCAGGAGGTCAGACTAGATGATCATAATGGTCCCTTCTGACCTTAAAGTCTATGAGTCTATGACCTCCTGCATAACATAGGCCAGGGAACTTCCCCACGGATCTTTTAGAAAAACATACACTCTTGATTTATAAATTGTCACTGATGGAGACTCCACCACGACCCTTGGTAAAGTTCTAGCAGCGAAAGGTTTAACCCGATCCAATGGCTGAAAGTAGCAGCTAGACAAATTCAGGCTGGAAATAAGGCTTAAATGTTTAACAGCGAGAGTAATTAACCATTGGAACAACCAAACCCCCGGATCCTTGGAGCTCTGGATGTTTAAAGCCTCTGGAGCTTGAATGGAGTGTGGTCACTGCCCCAATCTTAAGGTCTCATGGCACACTTCTTTCTGAGACCTGTAACCCGCAGTCCAGCTGTCTAGCCCCACTGGGCACAGCGCAGACTTCTGAACATGACTCCTTCAAAGATCTGTGACCACATGAGAAACCATCCTGGAACTCTCTAACCTCCCCATCCCATCTCTCTCTGTTCCAGTCTGGCCTAAACATTGCCCCTTTGCTTAACTGTACTGGTCCTACTGGGACATTTATCCCCCAGTTCATCAGTGCATTTAAACCCATTCTTAAATCTGTGTCCAGTCAGCAAAGCACTTAGGTATGTGGTTACTACCGAGCCTGTGCTTTGCTGAATAGGGATAGATTGCTGAATCGGGGCCCTAGACTTTAAGATCTTTGGGGTTTTGTTTGTATTGATGACCGGTTAATAGATATACTAAGGTACCATGTACAACTGTAGCACTTTATTTGATTAGATCGTGGAAAAGGCCACGTGGCCCAATATTCTGGCCAGGTTCTGGTTGTGCCATGTTGGGATATTTTCCCCCCAGGTAACCAAGAACAGGATCCAGTCCTTTTGGGATTATGGGATTGTTATGCTTGACCAAACCAAAGGCCTGGTGCAGGAAAACCTGATTTTTCAAGGGAGGTCCAAGAAGACCATTTTGCAGCAGGTGTCGAATGCAGAAGATTGTATTGTGCAGAACAACAACCTCCTCACCTTCAAGAGCAAGTAAGCCCCTCGCGCTGCTCTTTCACGAGTCCCTTGGCCTAGAACAGCCGTTCTCAAACTGTGGGCAGCGACCCCTAGGAGAGGCCACGAGCTGGGGGCTTCAGGCCATGAACCTGCTCCGCTTTCCTCACTCTCTTCTTCTATTGGGGCAGGTTTGCTCAGCCACTGCAGGCACTGGCTCGTGCAGTGCTGAGCTCCGTGAGGACCTGTGCAAAGGAGCCTGGGCTTCTGGAGTCGGAGGCTGGAAGCATCTCGCTCCTGACTGTGGGAAAACCAGGCTCCCCACTGGGGAGAAGCAAGAGGCTTGATGCACCTGTTCTAATGCATCTTCCATTGGCTCTCTCCTAGCAGGCTTGTTCTCATATGTGGGTGTGGCCTCCTTTTCCGGGAACAGGGCCCATTGATTTCACCTGGCCTTCGACGGGAGGTTGGAGGAGAGAGGAACAGGCTGATGTACCTGAGCGCACAGCCCCGTTCCCCTGGAAGTACACTTTCCCATTGCAGCAGTCTTTCCCTGACCTGCCACATCCCCCAGACCTGCACCGCGCTCACATGGAGAAGGTGGTTGTAAAACAGGGAACAAAATCACACAAATGTGTTTGGATCCCCCCCCCCCCCTTTTTTTTTCTCCTCATCGAAATGACATTTCAGTGAAATTCCAAAATTGAACACACATTGTCCTGCTTGAGAGTTGGAACACAATGTGTGTGTGTGTGTGTGGGGGGGGGGGGGGTCATAAATGTAATCAATTTACTTTCCCATGTTTTCTTTTTCATTGAAATGCAAAATTCCGACAAAGATTTTCTTTGAAGTTTCCCAATTCCAAAACCATACAGCTCTCAAATCAGGACAGTGGAGTCATTCCATTGGCTGAGAACGAAGCTCCTCCCCCTCCCCAGTTGCTAATGGATGCTTCTGGGGTGTTTTTCTGTTTCTCCAGGTCTGACGTTGCATGGACCCTGGACGACCCTCCAGCACGACCTCACATCGAAGGATCCACCCGAGGAACCTCCACGGCAACAAACAGTCAGAAAGTGACCACCATGTCGACCAGGATAGCTGCACGGATGGACGGAGGCTGCCACAACAACGGGAGCATCTTCTGCACTATTCTTTGACTCCCGTGTGAGTTTCTTCACCGTTCTCTTAGGCTGGTGCCACTGCAGAGACCAAGCTGGGAAGCGTCTGCTGTTCCCATTCGTTGCAAGAAGCTTTCAGCGCGGGCTCTTCATGTTAATCCCCCTTCTTTTGTCACTTTGGAATATTGCCACTCCCCAGATACGTTACACACTAAATCAACAGTGGCAGGAGCACATTGCCATCCGCTTTTCGTTTCTTCTTCTTTGAGCCATTCGACCAATCTCCTAGCAATTGCCAAGCAAATCAGTCGCCTTGGACAGACCACAATAACGCCAGTGTCTAGCCAGTTAGTGGCGTAGAAAAGGAACTTGGAATGAATTTTACTTTCCTGCCAGGAACTGGAACTGTTTCAGCCCAGGGGAAAGGCACCGTCTTTGCCTGTTGCAGTGGCAAAATGAAAGGAGCATTGCAGTTGCATGAAGCCGTGGACTGACTCCAAGCCCTTCAATTGGCCGGGCATAAAACTAAACAGCAACAAAACCACCATTCAAAGTTCAGTCACAAGCAGGCGGAATGTAATGATGGCTTAAAGAGGGAAAAAAATACTCCATAGTGGCTTGTTGGGAGCCACCTGTACAGGGAAAAGTATGTAAAGAGTGCAGGATTTTAGAAGCTGAGAATGTGTCCTGTGTAATCTAGTTTATCTCCAGGAAATAACTGCTCATAGTAATTCTGGCCTGCAGTGTAAGATTTGCTGCTGCATTTGTGATGCTCAAATGTCCAGACCTCCTCTAAGTCCCAGTGTTGGAGACGATGCATTAAGGCCCAGTCTGCACTGGAGCTAAAATGGCATTGAACAATGAGGACCAAATAGTAAAGTCAGGTTTCACACTGCACCTTTTAAATGCTAGGAGTCCATCTACCCTTGCAAATTCATCCTTCCCTGACAACGGTCATCATCGATGGGTCTTCCTGAACCAACGCTGTGACCGGGATATGAGACCAACATTTTCACTCCTGCCACTTAGAGTTCTTGAAACTTCTCAAGTAGTGGGTCAGTGTCCTGCTGTAGACAGAGAGACCCCAAAGTGCTTTTGCAAGGATGAACTGGGTCCTGGGAGTTCAGCTGTGCAGGCAAGTGTGAAATAGTGACTATAGCATGAGAAATCGGGATCACTCCAAAACATTTTCTGCTGCTGAACCTTGGAGGTGAGTAAGAAATATGCAAAGGGCTCTTCTTTGCCCCTGATCCCGTGTGCAGACGGGGCCTGCCTGCGTGATATCCAGTTGTCCCATCTCTGCTCTTGAGATCATAGAATCATAGAATCTCAGGGTTGGAAGGGACCTCAGGAGGTCATCTAGTCCAACCCCCTGCTCAAAGCAGGACCAACCCCAACTAGATCATCCCAGCCAGGGCTTTGTCAAGCCTGACCTTAAAAACCTCTAAGGAAGGAGATTCCACCACCTCCCTAGGTAACCCATTCCAGTGCTTCACCACCCTACTAGTGAAAAAGTTTTTCCTAATATCCAACCTAAACCTCCCCCTCTGCAACTTGAGACCATTACTCCTTGTTCTGTCATCTTCTACCACTGAGACCAGTCTAGATCCATCCTCTTTGGAACCCCCTTTCAGGTAGTTGAAAGCAGCTATCAAATCCCCCCCCACTCTTCTCTTCTGCAGGCTAAACAATCCCAGTTCCCTCAGACTCTCCTCATAAGTCATGTGCTCCAGCCCCCTAATCATTTTTGTTGCCCTCCGTTGGACTCTTTCCAATTTATCCACATCCTTCTTGTAGTGTGGGGCCCAAAACTGGACACAGTACTCCAAATGAGGCCTCACCAGTGCCGAATAGAGGGGAATAATCACGTCCCTCGATCTGCTGGAAATGCCCCTACTTATACAGCCCAAAATGCCGTTAGCCTTCTTGGCAACAAGGGCACACTGTTGACTCATATTCAGCTTTTCGTCCACTGTAACCCCTAGGTCCTTTTCTGCAGAACTGCTGCCCAGCCATTCGGTCCCTAGTCTGTAGCAGTGCATGGGATTCTTCCGTCCTAAGTGCAGGACTCTGCACTTGTCCTTGTTGAACCTCATCAGATTTCTTTTGGCCCAATCCTCTAATTTGTCTAGGTCCCTCTGTATCCTGTCCCTACCCTCCAGCGTATCAACCACTCCTCCCAGTTTAGTGTCATCTGCAAACTTGCTAAGGGTGCAGTCCACACCATCCTCCAGATCGTTGATGAAGATATTGAACAAAACCGGCCCCAGCACCGACCCTTGGGGCACTCCACTTGATACCGGCTGCCAACTAGACATGGAGCCATTGATCACTACCTGTTGAGCACGACCATCCAGCCAGTTTTCTATCCACCTTACCGTCCATTCATCCAGCCCATACTTCTTTAACTTGCTGGCAAGAACACTGTGCGAGACTGTATCAAAAGCTTTGCTAAAGTCAAGAAATAGCACATCCACTGCTTTCCCCTCATCCACAGAGCCAGCTATCTCGTCATAGAAGGCAATTAGGTTAGTCAGGCATGACTTGCCCTTGGTGAATCCACGCTGACTGTTCCTGATCACTTTCCCCTCCTTTAAGTGGTTCAGAATTGATTCCTTGAGGACATGTTCCATGATTTTTCCAGGGACTGAGGTGAGACTGACTGGCCTGTAGTTCCCCGGATCTTCCTTCTTCCCTTTTTTAAAGATGGGCACTACATTAGCTTTTTGTGAAAGATATAGCATTGTGACTCCAGGCCCAGCAAGGCACCTAGCTAGGGCTGTTACAGTTTGGCAATAATAGAATCTGAAGCTTTTTCTGCCTTCTGCAGGATGTTGGAATTAAAGGGCAAAGGAGGGTGTTGCTCTTTCACATTTCAGCCTTTCTCACTTTGGGACAGAGCCTCAGTTAGTCTCGTTGACTTCGATGAATGGGGACCTGGATCCTTCTGTTCTTTTCAGGCAAGTTCTATGCTGGATCTTCTCTATCCACTTCACATGTCTGTGACGCACATCCTGGTCCAGACCCTGTGCTGGTATAAATTGACATGACTCCACTGAAGAACCATTGACTCCATTAAAGTTGGGGAGGGATAGGTCAGTGGTTTGAGCATTGGGCTGCTAAACCCAGGGTTGTGAGTTCAATCCTTGAGGGGGCCATTTAGGAATCAGGGGCAAAAATTGGGGATTGGTCCTGCTTTGAGCAGGGGGTTGGACTAGATGACCCTCCTAAGGTCCCTTCCAACCCTGATATTCTATGATTCTATGAACGGAGCGATGCTGATTTACACCAGCCGAGGATCTGGCCCCTATGGGTTTTTTTTTTTTAAAGAAAAACAATTGTTTTATGTGAAGACTTTTGTAATTAAAAACTGTATATTACAACAATAAAGTGCTATATTTTAAGGGGCTTTTTTTAAACTGTTTTATTTTGCAAACTTGAGGCAAACACTAGAAGTTACAGGTTGTCACTGGCATTTTCCAGACACTAGCGGATAAGGGCCCAAATGTTTCAACGTGCCTTCTGAGTTTGGGTGCCTGACCTAAAAGGGACCTGATTTTCAGAAAGTGCTGAGCATCTGTTCTTTGAAAATCACATCCCATTAAGGCATCTCCGGTTGAGCACCCAAAACCCATGTCCTGAAATCGTTCGTCACTTTTGCAAATATAACCAGTGTTACTGACTAGGGAGGTTCCCAATACCTGTCCACATGCCACAAACAGAGCTACATGCACTCGAGAGCCATGTGACCTGCTTTTAAACAATAATATGGAAGTAGAGAAATGATTGACCAGAATCATTTAATTCTTAACTTCCTCAGAGCAAGAGCTTGCATGCAGCGTCCCGTCAGCCTGTCCCTGTGTGGCAATGTTCATTTCACACACATCCGGCTCGGAGGGGATTTTCTGAGCTATAGTAACTTGGTCAGACTCGTCTTAAAACTTTTCTGGTTTTTAACACCCTGTTGAACTCTCAGGCTTAATTCACAATTGGGGCCAGATCTTCAACTGGTGTCAGTGGGATTAACACCCCTGGAGCAGCCAACCAGTCAAATCAGTGCGTGTGAGAGTCAGGCATTGCAAGATCATGGGGCCAGATTGTCAAAGGTGTTTAGGAGCTTGAAGATCCGAGGGTGGGACTCTGACAAAGCATTGCAACATGTAACTGTTAGGTGCCTGGTGGAATCCACACCCCGAATGAGATCCGGGGAGAGCCAGGCATTTGAGAATGAGATCCACAGACTCCAGTACACTAAGCCACCTAACGGAACCAGTCAGAAATAGTGAGATGGGTGTGGCCTAAGCCCTGCCCCTCCAAGGGCCTTCGGTGCCTAACTCTGGGCCAGAGGGCATGCCCCCTTCAGTTCAGGATTGCCAGCCAGGAGCCCTCCCTGCAGCCAGGTCAGCTGTTTTTCAAGAAAAACTGAGAAGGGGGGCAGGGGGTAATGCTGTCTCTGTTTCCCCCCTAGCCCAGTGATGAGAAGACCTTGTCCTTGGCTCTCCCATCTCATAGCTGAGTGCCCTGACCACTGGGCTAGGGGGTGTATTTTGGGGGGGGGGCAGCGGTGTGTGAACACACTTTGGCCTAATGAGTATGTAGATAGCTCCGTGATTGGGCACTGACCTAGGCCAGAGCAGGCAGCGTGGGGATTTGAAAACGGCCTTGACATGCAAGGGCCTTAACCAGTGGGATAATTGGTGGGGGGGGGTGTTTCTCGCTCTCCTCCCCCCCATGCATTGTATAGGGCACCTGGGCATGCAGCCATGCGTACCTCTGTTCGTGTCACTAGCCCACTATGAACAGGCCCATTCAGGAGTGAAGCACACCTGTTGTCAGAAGGACCTGAAGAAAGGCCGCTGTCAATCCCCGTGCCAAGCAGGTCAAGAGCTTAATTAAATCGGCACAAAGAGCTGGACTGTTAGGGCACTAGACGCTGGAGCCAGGCTGGCTTTCAGAGGCTCATTCAGGATAAATCCAGCAATACATTTCCAATAGCAACGTTTGCGAAATGCATTTCCCCACCAATTACCAAGAACAGCTGCTGTGGGTAGGCTGAGAAGTGGGTCTGGCAGGTTGTAATTTACAGATAACTTCCACTTTCTAAATAACCAGGGGAAAATAGGCATGACAGATTTTGTAGGGGGCTGTCAGCCGGTGGAACAAAACACGGGTCAGCGTTGAGCAGCCGAACTGAACACATTTATTTTTGCCTGGACGGGAACAGACTCTGTAATGGGCAGGAGATGGCAGCGGCCACATTTGGGAGACCAGATTATTAGCCCAGTGGTGAAGCTTGGTCTTCTGAAGCCGTAGCCCCTGATAATTCCACCCTAGGAACTGGACCCCCCTCCCCCCCCCCCCCAGCCCTACAGATTGCTTTTGCACGGTGAAACTTTGGCACGTTTGCTCTGTCAGTGGGCATCGTGTCACACACAAGTGCTACCTAGCAGGATGCACAGATCCATGCCTTGACCCCAATTCTCCTGCACTAGGGGCAGGGGAGAGGGACAAACGTGCTTTAAGCCACCTTTGTGGCCCCATACGCCTATGTGCAGGGCTCTGTCTGGCCCTCGGTGTTAGAGACGTTTCAGGGCTGCTCTAACGTACACACTGCTTCCCGGGGCCCCTAGGCAGCCCCTGATAATTCCACCCTAGGAACTGGACCCCCCTCCCCCCCCAGCCCTACAGATTGCTTTTGCAAGGTGAAACTTTGGCACGTTTGCTCTGTCAGTGGGCATCGTGTCACACACAAGTGCTACCTAGCAGGATGCACAGATCCATGCCTTGACCCCAATTCTCCTGCACTAGGGGCAGGGGAGAGGGACAAACGTGCTTTAAGCCACCTTTGTGGCCCCATACGCCTATGTGCAGGGCTCTGTCTGGCCCTCGGTGTTAGAGACGTTTCAGGGCTGCTCTAACGTACACACTGCTTCCCGGGGCCCCTAGGCAGCAGTGAACGCTGACCCTCTGACCCCTTCCCAGCCCTGGCTCGCCCTCGGTGCCAGCAGCAGCGAGTAGGACTAGTGTACAGCCAGCTTTATGCTGGCGGAAAGGCCCCTGTGCCGGGTCTGTTCTCAGGTCCCGGGTTCTGGCACCAGAGCAGCGTAACTGGGTGTCTGGCTGGTGAGTCTTGCCCACATGCTCGGGGTTCAGCTGATCGCCAGATTTGGGGTCGGGAAGGAATTTTCCTCCAGGGTAGATCGGTAGTGACCCGGCCCTTCCTCTGCAGCATGGGGCACGGGTCACTTACTGGAGGATTCTCTGCATCTTGAAGTCTTTAAACCATGATTTGAGGACTTCAATAGCTGAGACATTGGTGAGAGGATTATTCCAGGGGTGGGTGGGTGAGATTCTGTGGCCTGCGTTGTGCAGGAGGTCAGACTAGATGATCATAATGGTCCCTTCTGACCTCAAAGTCTATGAGTAACTGGGCCACAATACAAGTAGGCACCAAGCCCAGTCTTTGTAATAGCGAATGTGCTGCGCTGCAGTGGCTCTGGGCAAGCACTGCCGTTCCCCGATTACCCAGACTGGTGCTCCTCTCCTCAGCATCGCTGCCCTGCCCACAGCAATAAGGAAAAGGAAACAGAAATCCTTCCAGCTCCTTTGACGGGGCTATGGCCCAGCCCAGGGGCCCAGCCCGGCTCTTCAGCCAAATTTTGCTCCGAGGAGGCTGCATTGAGAGTCACATGCGCAGAACTGCCCTTGATTGAGCTAAGCTGACGCAGTCCAGGGAGAGACACTTCAGTTATTTTGTACTGGGTTCCAAATAACTCCTGCTATTTTGTTCTTAAGTGTTGCTGTCTCGTTATCACAACACACCCCAGGTAGAGTAGTTAAGGGCGACTCATTAGCCACAGCACCATCTTTAGACTAAAAAACCGTCCAAATTTTCCCAATTAGATTTTCCACAGCAGCATTTACAGACTTGCAGGCAAAACCTCTGCCTTGATCAGCCCGTCTGTAATCTCTGTGGCATTAATTAGCAGCCTCTGCCCAGAAAGTTGGGTACGTTTTCCATCACTTTTAATGACTGACGGCTCACAACACTTGCCAGCGTGCGCAATAAAAGGCTACATCGTATCCTGAGAGAGTTTCTGTGGGAGCCTCAGAGGCCCGAGTCTCTCCCTGAAGCAAATGCACAACATAAAATAATAGGAATTTACTCTAGCTGTTAAACGCTTCCTGCTTCCTCCAGCTTGCACTGGCTTTCCTCCTTGGAGATAAGCTGCAGCCTTTGCCAGGATTTCCCCTGAATAGAACGGGCTAAGATTTTCCAAAATATGTGCCTCCCGTAATTAGTGAGTGCCTCCCAAGGCTCCTAAGTCTATGGTATGGTGCTAAAGGCCTGGGTCTACAATCCATGGAAACCAATGGGGGTCTTTCCTTTGACTCCAATAGGTTTTGAATCAGGAGCTGCTGGGGGCTCTGTGCTTTTAAACACAAGAATGGCTATACTGGGTCAGACCAAAGGTCCATCTAGCCCAGTGTCCTGTCTTCTGACAGTGGCCAGTGCCAGGCGTCCCAGAGGGAATGAACAGAACAGGTAATCAAGTGATCCATCTCCTGTCGCCCATTCCTAGCTTTGGGCAAACGGAGGGGAGGGCCGCCATCCCTGCCAAGAGTTATTGGTGGACCTATCCTCCATGAATTTATCTAGTTCTTTTTTGAAACCTGTTTGGCCAGTGGTGGGCAACCTGCAGCCTGCATAAGGCCAATCACGGTAATCTGATTGCAGGCTGCGAGACATTTTGCTGATATTGACAGTCCACAGGCACGCCGTCCCATTCCCCCAGTTGCCAGTGGCCTTAGTTTGCTGATGGGCTACATGCAGCTCGCAGATTGCCCACCACTGGTCTTGGCCTTCACAACATCCTCTGGCAAGGAGTTCCACAGGTTGACTCTGCGTTGTGAGAAAAAATACTTCCTTGTTTTAAACCTGCTGCCTATTAAGTTCTTTTGGTGACCCCTAGTTTGTGTGTTACGAGGAGTATTTAATCCTTATTTACTTTCTCCACACGTCATGATTTTATAGATCTCTATCATGTCCTCCCTTAGTCGTCTTCTTTTCTAAGCTGAAAAGTCCCAGTCTTATTAATCTCTCCTCATATGGCTGCTGTCCCTAATCATTTTTGTTGCCCTTCTCTGAAACTTTTCCAATTCCAATATATCTTTTTGAGATGGGGCGACCACATCTGCACGTGCTATTCAAGGTGTGGGTGTACCATGGATTTATATATTATCCATCCCTTTCCTAATGATTCCCAACGTTCTATTTGCTAAAGGGGGTCGTTCATGTAGGTCCCTGCGTATGGACTTGGGAGCCTGTCTGTGGGCACCTTAATAAGCACATGGGGGCAGAAATCCATGGGAAAGGTTTTGTTTTCTGTGCTCCTGCATCCTCTATTCTAGCCGAGGATTGAGTTCTAGCTTTCCCCTCACCTCCCTGCAGGAAATCTGTTCCTAAAATAGCACCTCCAAACAAGCTATCCGTCACCTGCTGTGTGCATGGGACAGCCTGGGAAAGGAGAGAGCAAGAAAAGCACGGGCTAAGCATCCAGAAAAAGACGAATCCAATTCTTCTACTTACTTTATAATACAGCGTGCCGGCAATTAAACCAGCCCCAGGCCTCTGTCACGGAGTGTGGGGGAGTCAGGCCCTGCACCCCTCTTCCCGGGATTCAATGGGACTCTCAGCCAGCCAGTAGAACAGGAGGTTTATTAGGGTTGTCAGGAAAGAGTCCAAACAGAGCTTGTAAGTATGACCAGGACCCCTCAGCTGGGCCTTCTGGGGGGGGCAGGGAGCTTAGACCCCGGCTCTGGGGCTCCCTGCGTTTCACCACCCAGCTTCAAACTGAAAACCAAAAGCCAAACCCTCCAGCAGCCTCTCTTCCCCTCCCCCGGGGCCCCTCCTCTAGCCTGCCCATTCTCCCAGCCAAAGGTGTCACCTCCCAACCCCCGTCCTGGCTCATGTTACAGCCTCAGGTAAAGTCTCGCATTTCCAATGCAGCCTGTCCCAATGCAGCCAGCCTCTCAGGTCAGACCCATCTCGCTCTCTACTCCGTCACAGCCTCGTTCCTGTGTATGGCCAGGAGTCAATAAGCCAGATTCTCCTGCTCTGGGCTGAGTTACATTGTGATTTTAGCTCATGGGATGGAAACAGGGCACAGGATGGGTACCCGGCGGTACAGCACGGCACTGTGAAGAAATGAGTATGTATAACTCACTCCCCTCCCCACCGCCCACCCACACACACACTTCAACAGCATAGCTGGAGCCCCCACTTCCCATGAGGATTGAGTGACTGGCTGGGTTCTACTTAAAGGATTTCAGCAGAGCAGACAGCACAACGCCGTTCTGCTTGTGGGGTAGGTATGATGATGATGATGGCCAATGGGCAGGCAGGGCAGCTTGTCCTGTACACGCTCCATTCCCTTTTTGTCTGGTGTCCTCTATGAAAATTGTCTATTCTCTGCAACTTTGAAAATTTGACGGGGAGAACAGGATGGAGAAAAACTAACGTTTTTTCTGGTTGCTGTGGAGTAGAAGAATGAAATCAGCTCTATACTGAACTAGAAAACTGCTGAACTTCCATGGATTCCCTCTCCTCACATTGAGCAATGATGGGAAACGGCAGAAGTTCCGAGAGCCAGCGGCATGTGCAGGTTAGTAACAATATGCTCCAGCCAAAAACAACTGAAATAACAGCAGCTAACGCTGGTGCCGAAGGTCACAAAGCACGTAAGGGTAGGAATCAAGATTCGGAGAAGTTCTCGTTCCTTCAGCTGCTGAGGTAGAGGGTGAGAACTTCCTTTTAATACTAATTACAGTACTCACCCCGAGGCACAGACAGCAAGAGAGGAAGAGGAGCTGATCAGGTTAGAAAGTCTGGACTTCTCTGTTAAGATGCACAGCCACAAACCACAGTTGCTCAGCAGACTGAGTTCAGCATTCATGCTCCTGCCTGCCTTCTTTCACAGACGTGATGGGGCCACAACTGATCCAGGACTAATGGAAGTTTGTGAGGTCTGCATGGCCTCTCCTATCCTCCTCCCTCCTAGCCACCCCCTGTCCTCCTCCTGTCCCCTAAAAGCACGGGTGTAGCTGTGTAGAAAGCAGGAGAGGGTTTTGGTTTATTTTCAAAAAGGACTGATTACAGAGATGAACGTTAGCCCAAACCCATTATTATGATCAGCCTTGTCCAGTCCCAACGGGTTAAGTGCCACGGTCTGGCAAAACAGCCCTTCTAGGATCTCAGATTTCAAAGTGTCTACACTTGGAGCACCCACGGCGAAAAATTAAGCACCCACCGGCAGCTCCCTGCCCAGCTCGCCTCCACCTCCTCCCCTGAGTGCGTGGCGTGCCCGCTTTTTCCCCCTAGCTCCCAGCGCTCGTGCCACGAAACAGCTGTTTCATGCAGCTGGGAGGGAGGAGGGGGAACGCGGCGCGCTCGGGGGAGGAGGCAGGGATTTGGGGAAGGGGTCCAATAGGGGCAGGGAGGGGGTGGAATCAAGGCGGGGACTTTGGGGGAAGAGGTTGGAATGGTGGCGGGGAAGGAGAGGAGTTGGGGCGGGGGGGTGCGAGCACCAACTAGCGCCGGGGAAAGTTGGTGCCTATGGCGTCGGCTTTGTTCTTGCAGAGGCACCTGCCCTGTCCTTTCAGCCGCTGTTCTCCGCAGTGAGATGTGCTCAGTATTCCTTTACGTCATCTTCTTGCGCTTCCGCTGGCTCCCTGACGGCTTGTACACGGGTAAGGGCAGAGAGAGGGTGGCCAATTTGTGGTCTTCATCCTCCGTGAGTCCTGAAGGCCCCTTCCTTTTGGAGATCTTCAGTCTCATGGCTTTAGCGATCTCCAGTATTCTGAAAAAAATAAAAACACCCATATCCGTGAATACAAGAGTGTACATTCCAGTGTCAAATCATGGACACTCAGTAGCACAAGGCAGCCCGCTGGATCAGAGCTTTCACCTCGGAGGAGCAAGGATCAGGTCAGAAGCGAGCAGTGACTTGGCTCTGTGGCTGATCTCTGGAGCAGTGACTGGCAGTATGCATCTCGTTGTGTGAGGGCAGATCCATTTCTAGAAAAGCCCACTGTGGGAACAGCAGGGTGATTTTGCTCAGGAGCTAAGTTACAGCAACAGGACTTTTTGGGGAGGCTGGAAAACCATTGGGCTTGGTCTGCCCAGCTTTGGGTAATGAGAGTAGCCGGTTGCTTTATTTAGTAGCTCATTATCCCAAGCGTGTGAATGTTATTCAGTCCATGCCAGTCAGGGGAGAGATGGAGTAAAAGCCATCTGCATTTTGTAACGGGCACAGCTCAGGTATTTGTTTAGTGATAGCACCGCCCGCTGGCCTGCAGGAGAGCCCCGCTGATTTCCAGACACTCAGCCCTGGAGGAAAGAGAGAGAATGCCCTGTGGTGCTCAACTGCAAACTCTTTTGGCAGTCTAGACTCAGAGTGCAGCACTGATGGGCTCTATGGCCTTGTCTACACTTGCAAGTTAGAGCGCCTTAAATCAGCCCCGGGCACCCTAACTCCTGAGGTGTCCACACTGGCAAGGCACTTGGAGCGCCTGGACTCCGCAGCTGGAGCGCCCCAAGTACTCCACCTCCACGCACAGGCGCCAACTTTTCTTGGCACCGGTGGGTGCTCGCCCCCCCCGCCCTGACTCCACCCCTGCTTCAAAGTCCCTTCCCCTATTGGACCCCTCCCCAAGTCCCCGCCCCCGAGTGCACTGTGTTCCCCCTCCTCCCCCTTCCCTCCCAGGCTTGCCGCAAGCGCTGGGAGGGAGCGAGGAGAAGCAGGACACAGCGGCACGCTCAGGGGAGGAGGTGGTGGCGAGCTGGGGAGCTGTCAGTAGGTGCAGAGCACCCACCAATTTTTTCCTGTGGGTGCTCCAGCCCTGGAGCACCCACTGAGTCGGCGGCGCCTATGCCTCCACGAGAAGCATAGAGCTTGCTGCGCCCTGGCTGAAACGCCCGAGTGTCAGTGTGGACGACATGTTGCATTACTGCGCTGCGACTGGCCTCCGGAAACGTCCCATAATCCCTTGAAGTCAAGTGGCCACTCTCGTCATTGTTTTGAACTCGGCTGCAGGCATGCAGCTAACCCCTTGGAAAGCTCCGTTTAAACCATCACTGTGGAATGCTCCTGCTGCAGAGGCAGGCGTGTGTGTGTGTGTGTGTGTGTGTGTGTGTGTGTGTGTGTGTGTGTGTGTGTGTGTGTGTGTGTGTGTGTGTGTGTGTGTGTGTGTGTGTGTGTGTGTGTGTGAGAGAGAGAGAGAGAGAGAGAGAGAGAGAGAGGGGCTACTGTCGGGGTTTCCCCCTGCTGCTGTCTGAACTTACAAGACAGCATGTTGACAAACTCTCTGCCCACCAAAACCCACTGTCTCTCCCCCTACATACACACAACACACTCCCTGTCACACTCTACCCCCATCTCCCCATTTGAAAAGCACGCTGCAGCCACTTGCACACTGGGATAGCTACCAGAATGCACTGCTCTCTGTGGTGTTGCAAGAGCTGCTAATGTGGCCACGCCACCGTGCTTGCCGCTGACAGTGTGAACACACGGCAGCGCTTTCCCTGCTGTGGTCTCCGAGGGCTGGTTTAACTCCCGGCGCTCTACATCTGCAAGTGTCGCCGTGCCCTAAGATACCTCAGAGTAGAATTAAAGCAGTAACACGTCAGCAAAGAGAACATGTAGAACTTTTTAATCAGGGATGCAAAATCCTTACTCAGAGAACTAAACCACTCCTGAATATAACGATCACAGCAATTTCTCATTCTTCCCATGGCACATGGATCATCTGAATGTGATTAACAACCCTGCCTGTTCTAGTAAAAGTCCGACTCCCACTTTAGAGTGTATTCGGATTGATCCCCAAAGCAAGCTTCGCATCTGTGTTTCAATGAACAATGCCGTTTGCAAGGAGATTAAAGAAGTGGCTTTCTTCCAGTTTGAGTCTCACTCTGACTTTCGTTTTTCAGACTTCTCTGTGCTCATTGTTTTAGGATCTCCCAAAAAGACAGCTGTACACGTCAAGAATCTATTGTGCCTAATGCGGCTCACAAAAGGCAGCATGACCTTTCCAAAAGCCATTTACTTCATCTTTAAAAATGGGGTCTAATTGGCTTCAAACACTGCCATTAAAACCATTATCCCACATCAGTTCCAAACAGCAAAATTACTGGAATCAGCAACAGTGTCCACTGCCACATGTACAATGGAGTCACCCTGTGAAAAGTCAGGCAACTAATAGATCTGAACACTTCCATTTACCATTGGAATTTAACCTTTCTAGTCGAGAATCATTGCATTATTTTCTACAGGATTTTGTTATGGGCAATAATTGATTTCTTGCTGGAGTTAATTCTGCAGGACACAGATCTCGAGATGGATTTTTCATACCCTGCAATAGCATCTTTAGAGATCGTCAGGAAGGGTCATTCTTACGAACCAGGTCAAGCTACAAAGCATGTCCTTGGAGTTGCTATTTTTCCCACTGAGGTGCAGCAAGCTAAGCATGGTTGAACTCAAATTGCTGACTGGGGGGCCAATACATTTCAATTCCAGATAGTTGTATGCAGCTGCTCTCTCTGTGCCAACAGCCAGTCTCTCCAACCTGGAGGTCAAGGATTCCCCAAGCGAGTCCATTAGATTAAATCAAGAATTGATCAGAATTGTATTCTCCAACGGCCTGAATCACACCCCTCTGAAGTCAGTGGAAAGACCCCTCAGTTTTATGGACTCTGGATCAGGCCCTGAGTGAGACCTGTTGCTAAAGGCACACTTTACACTTATCTATTGAGCATCACAGCACAGACATATTTTTTGTCCCATGGAAAATTACGCGCTAGGAAGTAACTTCCCAAGGAATATACTGGAGCAAGTGTTCTTCATTAAGGACCGGATCCTGCCCCCCGCAAATCACCACAGTTGTCCTTGCTAGTCCCAGTTAGCCAAACCCTCATCTCCTGATGCCGTGTGCAATTACCCTCCCCAAATGTCAGGAAAACACGTCTCCTCTGCACCAGGCAAGGCATTTCGGGGGCACTGGATTACTGGCTGTGCCAAGGGGCATGTGCTCACAATTGGTTTTGTTTAAAAACCAGAGTTCCAACCTTTATGACAGAGACTGTTGCCTCCTGGGAATTAAACACGGATCATGGACCTAGCGGGGCGTCAGAACTCTGCTTCCCCCTTGTAGTGAGAAGGAGGAGAGTAGATTGGAAAACACAGAGGCAGTGTTGCGCAGTGGACTGGGACTCAAAGTTCTACTGGCTCTGTCACTGGCCTGCTGAGTGACCTTGGGCAAGTCACTTTCCCTCTGTGCCTCAGTTTCCCCATCTGTAAAAGGAGACAATGATGCCAACCTCCTCTGTAAAGTGCTTTGAGATCTACTGATGAAAAGTGTTGGATAAGAGCTCAGTATTATTAGTTATTTTAAACGCTACCCCATTACACCCCAATCCTATACTGAGCACTGCCTGGGTGCACCCCACTGACAAGAACGGGGGGAGCCTGCATGGTACTCAGGGCAGCATCTGGATCAAACACCCAACTGCTCAACTGAGGAACTGAAGACAAACCCCTCAGTGCTGCCTTCCTCCCACGCCACCCCACATTTTTAAAAATGACTGAACGCTTCGTGTTCCTACAGTTAACAGAAACGTCACTCACCTGTTCTCGCGGAGTTTCATGTCCCTCTGTAGCACAGTCAGGTCTGTTTGGAAGTTGTTAATGTGCAAGGCTAAGGCTATGACATAGGCCGTAATTTTAGCCTTCATCGAAGCAGAGATTAAATTCTGGAGACTGGAGAATAAGAGGGTAGGGGAGAGAGACAAAATGTGACTTTTTAACAGAGCCAAAGTATAACCCTTTGGGATTGTGTCTGCTTACAGCCGACGACAAGACCTGGGATTATATTCCTAGTAAAAGGGATTGGGAATACTGGTGACAACAACAGCACTATCTCCACTACCAGCCCTTTTGCGAACGACCAAAAAACGGTGTGTCAAATCTGTGAATAGTTTTGTGTCAACCAAACCTGCAATTTTCATCAATCAATCTAGGCTTCTGAAAGATTTCACCCAGCTCTAGTTATAAATCAACACAGCTCTCAGGGCAGACGGGTCTAGAGGATTGGTTTTCATGCCGACATTGCACATTTATGTTCAGAACTCCCGGCCGCTTCACAGTAACGCTGATAAAATGAAGCGTGAAGAGACAATGCCTGCAAAGCAGAAGAGTCTGGCCCTTCTGCACACGGCCACCTACGTGGAAGCCAACAAAACTCAAGAAAACCGCAAGCAGCTTCTGGGCAATGTTGATTGAACTAAAACAGCCCCACAGCTGAAAGGCTGAGCTATGGCAAGCAGGCAAAGAATCCAGTGCCCAAGAAGAGCAGAAGCCAGTACCACAGGTCTGACCAGTGTCCAGAACTTTTCTTTTGCAGCTGCAGACTGGAGGGATTGGTCAGAGGCAGGCCCGGAGCGGGTTCTGGGAACCCCAACACAGGCACGGATCACGGGGAAGAGGTGACGTCCTAAACATGCTTTAGTTTAGTGCTCTGGGACCACGCAGGTACAGCAGGGGTTGGGGAGCTGCCTTTACTCAGTGGTGGCACCACAGGGTCCTGGCCTGGGAGGTACAATGGCAGCTGGAGCTCCCTGGCAGTCCCTTAGGAGGGTACAGTGTGTGCTCTCCTGCTTTCCACTCAGAGAGGTGTCGTCTCCTGGCTAGCCCCCTCCATGGCACAAGCCAGAACTCCTGGGTTCTACTCCTAGCTGTCCTGCTGCTGACACTACACCTCCACTTATTGGGCTAGCTTCTCTGCTCTGCAACATCATGCTCAGATAACCAAGGAGACTGGGGAGGAGCATCAGTCTGGCTTCTCCTCCTGCTCCCCGGGGTGGGGGAGGAGGCTGCGAGAGGGTGCACAGGAGCCGGGCAACTCCCCAGCCAACGAGACATAGCCAGTCTTTCCTTCCACCGTGCTGCTGGAGCGGAGCGGAGGGTCTGCCCTGCCAAGACAGCAATGATGGTGCGTACAGATCGCAGGGCTGTGGGCAGGTTTCATTCACCGATGTCTGTAAAAGGCTTCAGAAAGAGAAGGCCCCAGGAAGACGTGGGTCTTGTCTACACACACACAGTTGCAATGGTTTCATTCAATGGGGTTAAACTGGCACAGGGCCCTGTACGGGCACACCGAGGCCTACTCTACACTGGAAAAGTTTTGCTGGCAGAGTTATACCAGCAAACCCTCCGAGGGCAGCCACCGCTCATATCTGCATAAAAGAGCGTCTGCCATCTTAGCTAACCCTGGGAGAGAAGCGACACTGGCAAGACTCTGATACCGGTATAACTGCATCTCTACTAGGGCTAGTTCCGGCATAGCTATGTCAGTTAAAAAAAAAAGGTCACACCTGTAACCAACATAGCTATAGCAGTACACGTTTTAAACTGGTTTCAAACTGGGTTTTATCAGTTTAGCTTCCCCCTGAAACCTGACATAAGCAAGATTTAAACTGACTAAGAGCTTCTGAGTGCCAAGTTGCACTGACTTCCTGCCTCAGCTTCAAATCACAACTTTAGTTAAACTGGTACAAGTGTGTGGGTAGATGGGTAGCGTTTTCATTAGTGACCCGGGAGCCCAAGCGAGTTTCAATAGCACTTGAGCTCCTAAGTAGCATGAGCTCTTAAAAATGGGACTGGGTTCCTAAGTCATTCAGATGCCTGTGAGCATTTTACCCCCGGCCTTTGTACTATGTTCAATAAAATTCAGTCTCCTCTCACACTGGTGTGACTCCACTGACCTCAACAGAGCCACTTCTGATTTACACTGGCATAAGACAGAGGAGAATGAAAGCCAGAATTTCCACACTATCACCTCCTGAAGTACAAATAATTGCTCAGCATGGTGACGGAGAAAAATCTCGGTACCGAAATCTACAGGCATTAAGAAGGGAAGATGCCAATAATTCAGATTTCTTGATATGGCTGTTGAGATGATTTCCTGATAACATGGGCACAGTTATGATCCCTTGATCTGAACTTTCCTGTGTCACGAACATCAATTTCAAACAAAACAAACTATTCGCTACCTGCCGTTGTTGTACGTCAGGGCCGTGAAGTTTTTCATGAGTTTGCTGTTAATAACATGTGGACAGTCGGGGCCCATTGCATCTAGAAAAAAAACAACCAATCATAAACACACATTCTGAACATAATGGGGCTTCATTAAAATTAACACTTAAGAACTATTATAACACTGTGCTGGTTTTATACTGCTTCTATGACATCTTTAAGGGAACAACTTAAAAATACATAAATCAGTATCTTGACAAACTACTTAGAGCTTCTAGGGTAAGATTTTCAAACAGTGTCTAAATGATTTACAATCCTAAACTCCATTTTCAAAAGAGACCTAGGTGCTTACAAGCCTAAATCCCACCGACGTCAATCAGACTTAGGCTCCTAATGGCCTGTCACTTTTGAAAATGGGACTTAGAAGCTTTTGAAAATTTTACCTCTGTGCTTCTGTACCATCTACGGACTGTCATTTTGTTCTTTCTTTGTACAGTGCCTCTCACAGCGGAGTCCTGGTCCAGAATGAGGACTCCTAGGCACTATTTTTTTAATTATTATTATTAATAATCAATTAAATTATATTTAGTATTAATCCGATATAATTCCTTCCTTATCTGTGTTTCCATTACCAGAAGGTTATTAAAACTTCAAGTTTTTTGAAAAACTTTTGAATTTCCTTTTCACCACTTAGGGGTTGTCTACACTTGAAATGCTCCTGCAACTGTGCCGCTGTAGTGCTTCAATGTAGACATTACCCTTGCTGACAAGCAGGGTTCTCCCATCAGTATTGTTAATCCACCTCCCTTAGAGGCGGTAGCTAGATCGATGGAAGAATTCTTCCATCGACCTCACGCTGTCTACACTAGGGGTTAGGTCAGCTTAACTACATCACACAGGAGTGTGGGTTTTTTCACACCCCTGAGCAACATAGCTAGGTCAACCTAACTTTTTAGTGTAGATTGGGCCTCAGAATGATGAGTTTCACTTTTATTTCACACCACTTTGACTTTTGGACTCCCATGCATCAGGGTGTCTGGGTTCCCGATACGACAGGGGAATGTTTAAAGGAAGCTTTTTCTATAGAAAGTCTAAAGCTGAGATTTTTCAAACCTGCCCAGTGTATTGAGAAGTAAAATTTTTGCAGAAGACCATGGGAGTTATGCATCCAAATCCCCTTTGAAAATCTACACCTAAATGTTTTGTGTGGAGCTTTTAAGAACTGTCGTTACTGCACCTTTAAAAGCAAGATCATTTTGGATGCAGAATTCAAAAGAGCTTGTTAGCTGGAACCAATGGAACTGAAGTTGGCTGGACACTGAACGTACAAATAAAGTGAGGTTGGATAAACTTGTAAATAAGGGATACCCTCAGTTCTGCAAGCTCTCACCAAGTGTCTCATGATATTTGGTGTTTTCCTTAAATCTCCAGCTGCTGGAATCAGGAGATTGGATGAGAACCTCAGCTTTCATTTAAAAAAAAATATTCCTAACCTTCTTGCTTGTGGAGAAAACCTTGAAAACATAAAAGTGTGACCCTGAAAGCTCAGAAACTGGAAAGCAAAGAAAAAGCTCCAAAAATGTATTTTAAAAAATAAAATCTCATGCTTTTTAAATCAATCATTAAGACCATAAGAACGGCCACACTAGGTCAGACCAAAGGTCCATCTAGCCCAGTATCCTGTCTTCTGACAGGGGCCAATGCCAGGTGCCCCAGAGGGAATGAACAGAACAGGTAATCATCAAGTGATGCATCCCATGTCGCCCATTCCCAGCTTCTGGCAAACAGAGGCTAGGGACACCATCCCTGCCCATCCTGGCTAATAGCCATTGATGGACCTATCCTCCATGAACATGTCTAGTTCTTTTTTGAACCCTGTTATAGTCTTGGCCTGCACAACATCCTCTGGCAATGAGTTCCACAGATTGATTGTGCATTGTGTGAAAAAATGCTTCCTTTTGTTTGTTTTAAACCTGCTGCCTATTAATTTCGTTTGGTGACCCCTAGTTCTTGTGTTATGAGAAGGAGTAAATAACACTTCCTTATTCACTTTCTCCACACCAGTCATGATTTTATAGACCTCTATCATATCCCCCCTTAGTCGTCTCTTTTCCGAGCTGAAAAGTCCCAGTCTTATTAATCTCTCCTCATACGGCAGCCGTTCCATACCCCTAATCATTTTTGTTGTCCTTTTCTGAATCTTTTCCAACTCCAATATGTCTTTTATGAGATGGGGCGACTACATCTGCATGCAGTATTTAAGATGTGGGCGTAACATGGATTTATATAGAGGCAATATAATATTTTCTGTCTTATTATCTATCCCTTTCTTAATGATTCCCAACATTCTGTTCGCTTTTTTGACTGCCGCTGCACATTGAGTGGATGTTTTCAGAGAACTATCCACAATGACATCACTCAAGAAAGAGATCTTGGAAACAGCTAATTTAGACCCCATCATTTTATATTTGTTCTGGGGGGGCCTGGCTCATGATTTTTGAATGGTTGGGGTTGGCAATGGTGTGCTAAGTTGATGATTTTGTTGACACTATTCTGAACCAATTAACAACATAATAATCCTTCGCTCTTATATAGCACTTTTCATCAGCAGATCTCAGTGCTTTACAAAGGTCAGTATCATTATCCTCATTTTACAGATGGGGAAACTGAGGTACGGGGAGGGGAAGGGATTCCCCCAGCGGGTCAGTGGCAAAACCAGGAATAGAAGCCATGTCTCCTGAGTCCCAAACCTGTGCTCCATCCTCTGGGCCCCACTATGTCCCTTCAATTAAAGTAATGACAAAGTAATTTAGGTTAAATAAGAAGGCATGACTAGCTGACTGGATCTGAGCAGACATAACAGCTTTTGTGATTTCAGTTTGTGGATACAGACACAAACCAAAAATGTAGGACATGTTAAAGGTGACAGTATTCTATTTTTTAAAGCCATCTTCACATTTCCACATTATTATTGATTATTTGCATTACAGTATCGGCCTGAAGGCTCAATCAAGGACCAGGAGGACTCCACTGAGCTAGGCGCTGGACAAACACAGAACCAAAGGATGGTCCCTGTCCCAAAGGGCTTTGATAGAGGCGGCCATGTGTTATTTCATGTAACAACTCAGAAATGCTGAAGTTGAAGAAAGAAATTACTTTGTTCCTGGAAGGAAAAACAACTTTTTCATTTACTGTGTTTATCTGTCCAAAAAACACAACAAAACAAAAGACCTTCTTGATAACAGCATGAGAAAAAGCAACATATGAAAGACCATTTGGTTCAATGGCCATGCCCCCAGGAACTTCCCAGTGATCTGCTCAACATGCGGAGGAAGGGAAGATTGTATGATAGCAGAAGGCTGGAGTAACTGTCATTATTAGAGCTGGCTGGATACTGGATGTTTTGCTTGGTGGGAAATTCATGATTTCTAAATTGCTTCTGTCCAGAAACAAAACCAAACAAAAAAATTCAAAATTTCCTACAACAAACTTCCAATAAAAATTGTTTCAGGCTGAAACTCTTAGTTTGGATAAAACCCGAAAAAAATCATTCTGAATTTTTACCTTTTAAAATGTCACATTATGAAAAAAAATGAAATGAAAAGTCATTTCAAAATAGGAAATCTAAACGTCCTGTTTTGAAAAATAAATTGGAACTTATTGGAATCCTCTGTTCCAATCCTCCCCCGCAAATTTAATTGAAACAGACATATTTCCGGTGAACTGGCATTTTCCGATGGAAAAATATTTAGTTGGGAGCATTTCTGGCAGGAGTTACTCTGGTCTTCGCAATACCCTGGTCTAAAATGGCAAAAAGAAAATAAGAAAGAAATACTTGTGGCACCTTAGAGACTAACAAATTTATTTCAGCATAAGCTTTCGTGGACTACAGTCCACTTCATCGGATGCATGGAATGGAACACTCAGTGAGAGGATATTTATACAGTCAGAGAAACACAAAAAGGTGGAAGTAACCATATCAACTGTAAAAGGCTAATTAATTGAAAGGAACTGTTATCAGTAGGAAAGAAACTTTTGAAGTGGTAATCAACATGGCCCATTGGGTGGGGGGGGAATAAATTCAATTAACGTAATGACCGAGCCATTCACAGTCAATATTCAGACCTAAGGTAATGGTATCTAGTTTGCATATTAATTCCAGTTCAGCAACTTCGCGTTGGAGTCTGGTTTTGAAGTTTTTCTGTTGTAAAATTGTTGTAAAATGGCAAAGTCACTGATGAATTAAAACTGCAAGTTTACAATCTTGAATTATTGGGGCTTCCATAATTTCAAGAAAATGTACATTTTACTGATAAGAAAATGCCATTTCTACTTCTAAATGGAAGACCGTTTGTGACACTAACGTGTTGATTTGTTCTACACGATGTTCACTGTTGAGGCATTAACTGCACAACACGTTCACTACTTGCTTTCAAGCTTGTGTATTTCCCCCCCCCCATGCAGATTCAGCCACAGGCTTCCTAGGGAAAGAGAGAGGGTTCATTTTTTGTCAGTGTTTTTAGGTTGAGATTTTCAAAGCATCCCAAAGGGCTTCGGCCACCAAATGTGTGCCTGACTGCTTTCAAAATCTCAACCTTGGCCCAAAAGTGTACATGGGGCTCAAACTGCTACGGGTCTGCTAGAGCTCATCTGTAATCTTAATTTTTCCCCCCCTGGATTTAAGACTCCATTAGTTACAATACAAACCCCAGTCCACAGCTGAAAGGTAAGAAGAGCAGAGAGATGCTCCTGCTATTAACTTACGTTTCTTCTTAATCACCTTCTGGAAACTGAACTTGATGAGGGCATCCAGAAACCACAGACACCGCGCCTTATGGTCTGCTCTGTCCTCACTTAGAGGCATGGACTTCAGTTCTTCTAGAACGAAGGAGCAATGGCTACAAGGAAGAGAGGGAACATCCCTTAGAGCAAAGGGCATAAAGAAATGGGGTTATGGGTACAACACACTCGGACAGGGGATGCCCGAGTGTAAGGAATACACAAATAAGGCCAAGTCTGCAGCTAGTTTAAATGTACAGAGCTCCACTAACTTTGGGGGAGGAGGGATAGCTCAGTGGTTTGAGCATTGGCCTGCTAAACCGAGGGTTGTAAGTTCAATCCTTGAGGGGGCCATTTAGGGATCTGGGGCAAAAATTGGGGATTGGTCCTGCTTTGAGCAGAGGGTTGGACTAGATGACCTCCTAAGGTCCCTTCCAACCCCGATATTCTATGATTGATACGGCAAAGCCAATTTACGCCAGCAGAGGATCTGGCCTCCTGTGTATTCCTTTGTCAGAGCATCCACTAACCTATCACGCTCTACCCACAACCTTTAAATGCACTAATGCTTAATGATGAAAGGCAGGAGTAGTATTCTCTGACCAGACTGGAGAGTCATTAGAAGGACATTTCCACCTAGGGACAATATTGCTCTGAAAAAAAGTGCAGATGATCCTACAGTGAACAATATCTGTCCAGTAGACAGTAGAGCCTGTCTACTCTAACCTCAAACCTCACCAGAGCACAAGGCTGTCTGCATCCATCCGCAGTCTACGCAGCTGCTCGGGCCTTTCAACTCCTCTTTATGGTTCCCCCTAGCCTAGACTCTCCAAACTTCCACACGTTCCCTGTTCAGCAGCTTGTCTAGAACAGTGCCCAGAATGGGGCCATCTGCCCCCATGCTCAGAATCACCGTTTGCTTCCTGTTCATTTTAATATCCTTGCTAGTCTTCAAACCCTGGGATTTCCCACCCAGCTCCTTCCTCTGGCCCCCAGCATTTTTCACATTTACCTATCCAACCTCATCTCTTCCTATTTGCTAGCCAGTTCCTTACACTTCTCTTATTCCCATTCCCCCAAACAGTAGCCGTCCTGGCTGCACCCACACAAGCAGGTAGAGACTCTGCCTTTGGCTTCTGGCTGTTTCCTAGGTCCCCCAGCTCTCACTGTTATAAACGCTGCACACACAGATGCACGCTCCAAACACCAGTCATCCCTCAGCCTGCTTCCTAGATTTCAGCTCCTCCCACTGGGGCAGAGATCACAGATCAGTTCAGGTTATTCCCACCTTGTGATAAAGAGAACACAGCAAAGAAGGGGCTCATCTTATCCAGCGTAGGAACCACAACCTTGAAGTCAGTATTAAGAGGCTGTTATTACATCACTGAACATGTTATTTTAAGGAAGAAAATGAGCCTTTTTGGAACAAAGATAAATCTACCAGCCACAGTAGAAAATGGCCATAAGAACATAAGAATGGCCATACTGGGTCAGACCGTCGGTCCATCTAGCTCAGAATCCTGGCGGCCGATGCCAGATGCTTCAGAGGGAGTGAACAGAGCAGGGCAATTTATCGACTGATCCTTCCTGTCTTTCAGTCCTGCTTCTGGCAGTCAGAGGCTTAGGGATACCCAGAGCATGGGGTTGCATCCCTATCTTGGACAATAGACACTGATGGACCTATCCTCCATAAATGTTAAATATCTAATTCTTCCACCTAGTGATCTGGTTCTAGTTGGCTAACAGGGTTTTGAAACAGCACTGAGCTTATGCATCTGCTGATTCCTGGGACTACTGGTCCATCAGATGAAACAACAGAATAATTCTAATGACATCTGTCTGGAAATTCCACTAGGGATGTACAGCTTCCTGCGTGTCAACTAAGTTCTACAGGTGTTTTCCTTCATGCTAGAAGCTACGCATTTTTTCAACTCATTTCATTACAAGGAACTGACCACTACATTTGCCCCATCAATAAGCCTAGAGCATCCTTACCTTTTCTCTTCTGTCTTCTGAAGGATCGCCTCAGGAGTAATGCTAACGAAAGCTGCAGCGGGAGTCTGCAGCGCTTCATATTCGGCAGGGGAGAGGACTGGAGAGATGTTAAGAAATAATAAAGAACACTTTGCTCTTTCAGTTGAGGAGCTAGAAGCCCTTAACGACCATTACGTTTCACACCAGCCCTGGACAGTAGGCAAGCCATGTAGATGTACATTACACCAGAGGCTCACTTCATCCATCGCGCTACTGCTCACAGCAACCACCACCACGAATATTTTAGAACAGCGAACAGTATAGCCCACTAACGCTGCACGGGGAGATGTACGATAGGCAGGCACAACAATAACAGGGACTGGACGCCAGCCAGGATTAATGTCGCTGTAGGTTTTGATTTCACGATGAAGCATCTCTCCGGGTATTTCGGGCAACAGTTCAGATTCTACCCTTTGCTCCCCATAACACCCTTCATAACACTTATGGTTGACATCTACTTCACATTCGCACAGGGGAAGGCACCAAATCATTTCCTCTGGGAGAAGCCGCTCAGAAGGCCGGATATGTGACTTATAGGCCCAAAGGCCTAAGGCCCACTCTCAAATCCTCTGTCCCCAGCGTTTTGGTCACAAACGGCAGTTACTCCTCTCAAATGACACACAACTCTACTGCTCACCTGAGTCTGACCCTTTCCTTTAACTCAGTATTTTCGGCTGGGTAAAGCAGGGCTCTGCCCCATAAAGGATACTGTCCTCAAACCTGTAGACGTTCTCTGGTCTGTCAGCATCTTCCTGGCAGGGAGGCAGGAAGAGGGAGACATCTTGCAAGTCATCCTGAGCGGCGTCACTGACTAACGCTTTCAAAGCAAGCAGGAGAGGAGAGAGTGCTTGAGCCAACGCCAACGCGAGTGGAATTGCAAAGTGAATGTTCGTGTTTAGCGTCAGTCTATGCCAAGGGAATTCTTGCTCAAAAACCGAGAGCGCTTCTGGTTAGAATTTTAAAGCTCTAAATGTGGTATGGGATGCGGGGGGGGAATAACTTTCCAGGACCCTCTGCTCTGCTACCAGAGAGCTGAGATGGGCAAGGAAAAGAAGGTATGATTCACCCATGTATAGGCCGCGTGATCAGAACTAGAAGAGTTGATGACCGTGTGCTTGTAGCAGAGAGGGCTGATCGACTCTCTCCCAGAATGGTAATTTGTTCGTTTCTAGCTGTCAAATTTCTCCAATGCCACTACTAGAGAGTTCACCACTCTGCTTCATTTAACACTCAAGGCAAATCCGCCTCTCCCTCCCCCTAGTTCTTGACGTGCGCGAAGCCTCTGACTACACGAGGGGAGGGAATAGACACAATGAATTAGCAAGTCTCCAAAAATCCGACAGGGAGGCTTGCTGCTGCTCTTCTGCATCACTCTTGTTACTTACCAGCTACACCTTTTGTCTCTATGATGTTTTCCGCTGCTTTTGTCACAGCCACATTTAAAGTCTCACTGCCAACTTGGTGCATCCTTCGAGAGTTCAGGGCTCGCTTCTGCTTGTTGGTGCCGAAGGCTTCAATACACGAATCCACCTGCACAAGAAACCGATCCAAGTTACTGCACCTAGATACAGAGGTGTGCTCTTTGGAAGTTGTTGGAGGGAAGCAGGATATAATGCACACTGAATAGGAAGGGCTGCTTTTGGATTCTACCTTTCAAAGGAAAGGAAATACATGTCACAGACCTGCAAGACCAAATTCTCTGCCCAGTTACAGCGGTGCTCTTCTACTGATGTTACCAGTATGAATGAAAGGAAAACTCAGCCTTTAAATTACAGTCCAGTCTAAGGCAGAGATAGCTTTTGCTATTTTTTTTTAAAAAGCCAACAAATACAGAATGAACGAGTCACTAAAAACGAAAAGAGGGGATGCACGATTTTCAGTATGCCAGAATGCGGCCCCCACAATGACCAAGTGCTAGTGAATCTGAACACTGAGCTGCAAACGAAGACCACGATCCTGCAAATGGATCTACATGGGCAAATCTGTGGGAGTGCACTGGTTTCAGTCCCCAAGCTGACAGTGGTGTCTGCCGGCCTGGATCTGACCACAAGACCATGGTCTGATGCCCATATGTAAGTGGGCCATCATCTAATGGAACATTACACAAGATCCATACACAGAGATTCTATTTGATGTACAGTAACTCAATACAGAGGGTTGGGAAAACTAGAGCTCCTTTATTAAACATTGTAAATTTCACATTTGCTTTGTGTCCAAAAGGGTTATCAGGTTATAACTACAAAGTGTAGGGTTTAAAAAGAAGTAACAATAGAGTTACATTGGAACAAAAATGTATTTCCCCCCTCTCCTATATAGTGATTAAGGCCCTGATTCTGCAAAGACATATGCACACGCTTAACTTTACACATCGCAAAGTCTTCTCGTCTTCCATGAGAACACCCACCATGTATAAAATTAAGGACACCTCTAAGTCACTGCTGAACTGCCGTCTGTCTACATTTAAGGGTTAGAATAATAGAACTACAGGGCTGGAAGAGACCTCAATAAGTCACCAACTCCAGCCCCCAAACGCTGAGACAGGACCAAGTAAACCTAGACCATCCCTGACAGGTGTTTGTCCAACCTGTTCTTAAAACCCTCCAGTGACAGGGATTCCACAACCTCCCTTGGAAGCCTGTTCCAGAGCTTAACTTCCTTTAGAGTTAGAAGTTTTTCCTGCTACCTAACCTAAATCTCCCTTGCTGCAGATTAAGTTCATTATTTCTTGTTCTACCTACAGTGGACATGGAGAACAACTGATCACAGTCCTCTTTGTAATAGCCCTTAACATAGTTGAAGATTGTTATCAGGGTCCCCCTCAGTCTTCTTTTCTTAAGAATAATCCGTTTTTTAGTCTTTCCTGAAAGTCAGGTTTCTAAATCTTTTATCATTTTTTGTTGTTGTCCTCTGGACTCTCCCTCAGTTTGTCCACATCTTTCCTAAAGTGTGGCCCCCAGACACAATACTCCAGCTAAGGCCTCACCAGTGCCGAGCAGAGCAGGACAATTACCTCCCGAGTCTTACATATAACACTCCTTATACACCCAGAGTAATAGTCTTTTTTGCAACTGCATCACACTGATGACTCATTCATTTTGTGATCTGTTATAGCCCCCAGATCCTTTTCAGCAGTACTGCCAGCTCACCACTTATTCCCCACTTTGTAGTTGTGCATTTGTTTTTTCTTTCCTAAGTGAAGTACTTTGCACTTATCTCTATTTAATGTCATGTTGCTGAATTCTGACCAATTCTTCAATTTGTCAAAGTCCTTTTGAAATCTAATCCTGTCCTCCAAAGTTCTTGCAAACTCCCCCTCCCCAGTTTGGTGTCATCCACAAATTTTATATGCATATTCTCCACTCCCCTATCCAAGTAATTAATGACAATATTGAATAGTACCGGATCCAAGAATGAACCTCGTGGGACCCACTAGATACAGCCTCCCAGTCTGACAGCGAACCATTGATAACTTCTCATTGAATAGGATTTTTCAACCAGTTATGCACCCACCTAATAGTAATTTCATCTATTCCTCGTTTCCCTAGTTTGCTTATAAGAATGTGATGTGGGTCTGTGCCAAAACCCATACTAAAAACCAAGTGATATCATGTCTACCGCTTCCCCCCCACTAGGCCAGTAACCCTGTCAAAGAACAATTAACATTAAACTTGTTCTTTATGAACATGCTCTAAGTAAACTTAAAATAAATCAGTGAATACAGCCCAACATTTTGGTAGCCATTAATCAGTTTAATGTTTAGCAAGTTCATAGAACCAACACCAAAACTACAATAATGATAAAAATGCTGCTGTTACACCACTTAAAACCCATTGCTCAGCTTCAGACCATACTAAAAAGGTTGAACTACACCCATGAATGGCAAATGTGAACAAATCATTTCTAGATTAGTATCATTTACTGAGGATAGCCCGGTGATGATGTTAGAAAAATGAAACTTTTACCTTCTCTCTGTAGGATTTATTCTGATAATCTGATGGGTCGTCATCTATTAAATCATCTACAAAAAGAACACAAATGAGTACACTTAGGTATGACTGTGCAATTGCAATCTATAATACATACGTCTTCATACACAATGTGCCAGAACCTGGTATACAAGTTCTCAGGCTCTCATGCCGGATACTCGAGAATTTAAAATAGGATAAATGGAAATTCTAGACAACATTTAAGAGGGAGACTGGGCAGTCATGTTACTACAAAGAGCATTAATACTTTGGTTTGATACGGCACAAAAGGTGTGTCCTGGATTATATCAATATCAGGATCACCTAGTGCACCAAGGAAACAATTCATTGAAGATACTGAATATTTTCCTCTAGGCTTGCTGCAATAAAAGCAGCCCTGCTGAAGAACTGTGCTGTCCAGGGATTATTTGATTTCCCAGAAAGTGGCGATTCAGTCTCCAGGCCTGTTGAGTTCTAGCCTTCTCCTAAGCAGAAGACACAAAAGATGATAACACCAAAACATAACCTGAAACCATTGATTGGGATGAAGTTCAACGTTTTCCACCTTCCACCCTGATTTACTCTAACTTTTCCCCACCCCTTTCTTCCTAAATATCACCTCTTAGCGTGCAACGTGAAAAACAGTAGAAGGGAGAGCTGTAGCTAGCTCCTTAAAGCACTGGAAAAAGGTGTATTGTGGGGGCATTGTCCTATCGGCTTGCGCTCTTTCACTCAGGAACCAACAAGAATATCCGTGATGTTGGACTGACGGAAACAGGAGCCAAACGATAGGCAGTGGACTGAATGAAATGCACACTGAGTACGGAGGTGTGATGTTGGTGGTAGAGTTCAGTCTTTTACTTACCTGACAGCAACGGCTGCATGTTGAATAATTCAGCATTATAGACTTCCATTTGTCCAGCGTCCTTGTCTAACACACCGACAAAGTACCTATGGAGAGCACAGCAAGGGATGAATAACCAGGGATGATCGTAAGCAATATTACATGGCACGGTGCTCTTCATGTCCCTCCTGCTCCCTCCCCTCCCCAGCAGGGACCAATTTTTCCAATCACAACAACTAGAATTTCACAGTAAAATGAGTTCCATAAAAGTCACATAGGAGGCCTGATTTTTAACCCTGAAGTCTCAAATGAAGGCATCTAAATTAGCCCCCAGGCACACAAAACAAGTGGTGAGGTGCCTAAGTGTCAGCTTCGATTCTCTTTCTTGTTTCTATTTGCAGGGATCCTAATAGCTCCTCTGAGCAGGATCTCATTAGGTGCACTGTCTGGTTTCAGAAGCATAAGAATGACGTTTTTCTAGGGCTGTCTGAGCTCAGGATCAGTACTATCTGGAATTCAAAGAATACAGATATTTCAAACCCCGACTTGGTTCTCAAGCAAATAATTAAAGACTGGACGGCTCTTTTGTAGTCTGTCGGTTCTTTTTAAAGCTCAGATTCCACGTGGCCGTTCTCCGATTACTAATGGCGCCTTGAACCTGTGGTTTGGGCTACACTTAAAACTAACACCAGCATAGGTGCGTTGGTCAGAAGAAGTGTGAAAAAATTGCACCCAGCCAACACAGCTATGACGACAAAACCCCCGGTGTATGCCAACAGAAGAGTGCTTCTGTTTGGGGAGGCAGTGTTCCTACATTGAAAGAAAGACTCCTGTTGGTGTAACTTGCGTCTATGCTAGGAGGCTATGCCACTGTCTACACCAGGGGTCTCAAACTCAAATGACCACGAGGGCCACATGAGGACTAGTGCATTGGCCCGAGGGCCACATCACTGACACCCCCCCCCCCCCCAGTAGTTTGTCCACCCCTGGCCTGGAGGTAGGCAGAGGAGCGGTGGGGGGCGCACGGGGAGCTTGGCGGGTCGCACAAAAGAACCCCGCGGGCTGCATGTGGCCCATGGGCCGCGAGTTTGAGATCCCTGGTCTACACTAAAGCCTACGTTTGACAGCTTCCCAGAAACTGACTCTCCTTTCTCTGCTACGAAGAAAACAGATTTTTTTGCAAGACCAAAATAGTTCATTTTAAAGAGATCGAGCCCTCCCTTTCTTTCCAGCCAGCAGTTCAGAGCGATAAAACGGGTGGTTCACGTTGCTGCTGTCCACACCCACATGGCTTGAGAAATGTGTGTTTCTTCCATTTTCAGCGTAACTCCGTGGAGCAGGCTGGATCTCTCTCATATCCACCTGGCGGCTGAGGACATTCATTTTATGCTGCATTTGGCAAGGTTTTCAGCCGGTTTGCGCTGGGTCCGCCCCTCTCTCTACCATTTTTAAAACTGGAACTGACTTGGTGAGGACCAAGTATAGCTACAGTTTTACACCAGACATTCAGTTGTGCTGAGCTGGGGGAGGAATTCTCTCTACTACCGTGTCTATTTCATGGGAGCAGTTCAACTAAAGGCGTAATTTCAAACTGATTTAGTTCAACAGTGCATCGTCGAGCTAAGCTGAATCGACACAAGCCAGCTTCAAATTGAATTCAGTGTCTCCGCAGGGTTTAGACGGGGACTAAGAGCAAAAATACAAGTCTAGTAGCGAATAAAACTTGGGGCGGGGGGGTGGGGGGGAACCGCGTCATTTCAGGAACAATCATGGATGAGTAGCTGCTAGAAGCTTTATGGAGGCAATGCCTTGTCTTCGGGTTGTGGAGAACGGCAACTCCATTGGTGGCTCCTTCAACTAGACAAAAAGAATCAGTCACCCATTCAACTAAGCTGAATGGAGAGGAAAGGAATACAAAAAGGATCGATCTGAAGCCTCTAAACAAAGAAAAAAGAGCACCTTACTCAGACTATCCAGGTGTCCTCACCTACGTGCAGTGATCTTCACACCTAAGGAAGCTATGTTTCCATCCCTCCAGCTTCCAGAATTGGCCTCACATTAGCCAGGCACAAGTCTAGGGCTCTACAGCAGCTGTTCCAAGGATTGATTACATCATTAAAACTGTCTCTTAATCATGCCCAATGATATGAATGCTCAGAGATGGAGTCCTACGTTGGTATAAAATTGCATATCATTGATATTTGTAGCATAGATGTTCATTAGACTAATTGGGTCTCAATTTAATTCTCCAGACACAAGCATAAAACCGCCCCTAGAGTCTTGTTGCAATGACTTGTAAATTAAGTTCTGTCAAAATTAAAGTCACAGCTCTCCTCATTTCATTTGAGACAGAGGAGAACAAAAATACATGATCAGCATGTAATCAATCTCTTTCACCTTTTAGACAATTTGAGTCCTGGATTTCCTGCTACAGCCACTCTTGTAGTGCTTAACAAAATGGTGAGTAGCAAAAAGGGACTTGCCTTTAATTGAATCATTTAGAACCCAAGCACATCAGGAGACTAAAGTTTTTAAGTACCGTCCCCCTGCCACTCTCTCACATGATCCAGAACAAACACCGAGCTAATCTGTTTCCCTCGCACCCACATTCCCTCATCAATATTTAAATTGTTATGGGGCACAGAAAAGTATGTCAGCACACCTCTGTTACCAGTACAGATGTAACTAGGACTAAAACTTGAAAGACATTTCTGAAGTTCATCTTTCTCACCCTCCATTTGTATATACTAAATTTAAGAGACACATCAAGTCAAATTTGGCCCCAAAATGCAGGTTGTCTCTTAAAACAAACTAGTCTCTAAACCTAAGACAAAACTAGCTGCAAAGTTCAAGTTGTGAGCACCACAGGCAAATGTTTTAGCTGCATCTGCCTGAACATCAGTTGGAGGAACAGAAAACCAATTCTAGATCTTCTCCACATTGCACATCTAGGGCAGGATTTTCACAGCTTCCTTAGGGATCCGGACATCTAATTACCAACTGATTTCAACAGGATTCCTCACAGATAAGCAGATGAATAAGTTTTTGCAGGATTGGAGCCTTATATGATTTTATTATTCAGTTCCTATGGAAACAAACCTTGTTGTACTGTTAGGACTACTGCCTGAAGTCATGTAAAAGCTTGTTTTGTTCTTTTTCTCTCACTATTTATATACACAACAAAACCTAAATTTAGGCTCTAATTTGACCTGACAGTGTCCTCCTCCTTCTGACTGCACGCATATTAAACTCCCTTTGATATTACTGAGAATGTCAATGTGCCTCAAGGGAAGAGCAGATAATCCTTTCCTGTTGGATCCGTTAAGGGTATTTGCTGTTGACTTTTCCTGGGTCCACTAATTCCAAAGGTTTCTATCAAAACCAGAGGTTCCCTTACTTACAGTTCCTAGATCAAGCAAGACTTGATAAAACAACATTATTACTACTAACATTTGCCTGGAAGCTCCAAGATCTGTTATCTTTTCCTTATCCTTCCCAATGAAAGCACTATCACTTCATATGTGTTTCCCTTTATGGTGTATGGTAGTGGTTCTCAATCAGGGGTACACCACCCCCCACGGATATGTAGAGGTCTTCCAGGGGGCACATCAACTCATCTAGATATTTGCCTAGTTTTACAACAGGTACATAAAAAGCACTAGCAAAGTCAGTACAAACTAAAATTTCACACAGACAATGACTTGTTTATACTGCTCTGTATACACGATACACTGAAATGAAACAATATTTATATGCCAATTGATTTATAATTATGAGACAGTAAGCAGTTTTTCAGTACTAGTGTGTTGTGACACTTTTGTATTTTTATGTCTGATTGTGCAAACAAGTCGTTTTTAAGTGACGTGAAACTTGGGGCATGCAAAACAAATCAGACTCCTGAAAGGAGCACAGAAGTCTGGAAAGGTTGAGAACTATTGATGTATGGAACAGTCAAATAGATCATCAAGCTGCTGTCTTGCAACTGCCCAATAATCACGCAAGATCAAGGAATCCTCTGCATGTATCACGTACAGATTCTGCAAAATTTGAAGGGTGGGTTATTAAACTGGATTCTGCAACATCAGTGTCTCTCTTTGGTGATGTTACGTACCGGATTTTTTTAAAACCCAAATCTTCTTAACCTGATGTACACATCTACTGCATGGCCAGATTTTTCAGCCCCTCTCATTGAGAACAATGGGAGCTGCGAGGTGCTGAACTCTTGAAAATCGGCCCCTCTTTGTTTCCGATCCTCAGCAGAAGCTGAGCTCTTCTGAAAATCTGCCCCGCATGTATAAACAGCACAAACGAAAAGGCTAAGAGAAGAATCAAGCAAACAGAATAACTGCTTTCCCTCCTCCTTTGCACGCACCCCATACCTGCATAGGGAATTACATTTCAAGACTCCTGAGCCGAAGTTTTTTCCCACATAAGAAAGCCTGTCTGTCTCCGAAGTCTAAAATACAAAGAAAAATAACTTTAGTGGTCGGGTTCTTGCGACACAAATTCACCATGTGCACTGAACTTTCTAACCAAGGTAGTAAGTCCTTTTTTCCTGGGTATCAGATACCAGTTCTCCAAACAAAAGACATTTTTAACTTCTCTTATTTCAGGGAAATTTTCTCATCAATTCTATTAAAAACACACCACACCAATACTTCCAAAATAAAGTCTTAAAAGAAACAACGTTTCTTACACCTGAAAGAGCCCAACCTGGTGAATAATGCTACCTCCACATTCACCTAAAGCAGGGGTGGGCAAACTTTTTGGCCCGAGGGCCACATCAGGGTTGCAAAAGTGTATGGAGGGAAGGCTGTGCCCCCGCAAATAGCCTGGCCCCACCCCCTCCCAGTCCCCCGACTGCTCCCCTCAGAAACCCTGACCCATCCAACCCCCCCCCAGCTCCTTGTCCCAAATACCCCCTTCAAAGACCCCCCTGCCCCTAAACACCAAATCCCACCCCCTATCTAAGCCCCCCTGCTCCCTGTCCCCCCCCTCCAGAGACCCCTTGCTCCTAACCACCCCCCATCCCTGGATCCCACACCCTATCTAAGCCCTCCTGCCCCGCCCCTATCCACACCCCCGCCCCGACAGACCCCCGGGACTCCCATGCCTATCCAACCCCCCCGTTCCCTGACCGCCCCCCCCCCCAGAACCTCCACCCCATCCAACCTCCCCCTGCTCCCTGTCTGCCCCTCAGGACTCCCTGCCCCTTATCCAAATCCCGGCTCTGGCCCCGGCCCCCTTACCACGCCGCTCAGAGCAGCGGCCGGAGCCAGACACGCTGCTGCGTTGCCCCGCCAGAGCGCACAGCGCCGCCCGCACGGCGACGTGTTGCGGTGGGACAGCGGGGCTGGGGCCAGGGGGAGCCTCCCCGGCAGGCCGGGCTCGCAGGCCGGATGTGGCCCGCGGGGCGTAGTTTGCCCACCCCTGACTTAAAGGAATGTAAGAACACTTTATGTGGAAGTTATTGCCTTCATAGTTCTAATAGTATTTTTGGTTAACTTCTGAGCATGCTTAGCACTGTCGTGAACTCTGGAATTTAAAATCACAGCTAGAATGTCTTGCCCACAATAGTTAAACCTAAAAGTGATAGTTTGTAATAGAAATTCTGTAACTAGTTAGGGCTAAAAATGTATAAGAAATTAACCATCTTTGCTATTAAATTTAAGGTGTTATTACAGATGCTTTAGCTAAAGTTACATACAGCCTTCCATTATAACTATAATATAATGTCCATTATTTATGCTCATAACTTCCTGAAAATTAATCCTCCTCCTAGACTGACAATTGCTGTGTTTTGTCTCAGCTCCCAGGTTATTCCTGAGGGATTGGTAGTGCAAGTAAAATTAATTCAGTGATTTTTTTTAAATGTAATTTTAACACACACAAGCACACACTATCACTATACACACACACACTTTTGAAAAACTGGACTTATTTATGTGCCCTTGGACTCAAAAATAGCTGAACTTTAAAACTTCATTGCATCGTCATTTTATGTTCGCAATCCTGAAAGCTGAGTGCAATTCAGCCACTCTGAAGAGTTTACAAGATTAGGGCCTACATTTAAAAATTATTTAAATCAAGAACTTTCGTACACCTGCAGTACAAAATTTCTACCTAGTTTGTGGTTGAACATGTGTATACTCTTCAGTAGCACTAACGGCCTAACTCCACAATAACTCAGGTACGGTTTTTCCTTTTCTGGCCTTTAGCTTGTTTCTCTTTCCACTAAAGCCAACACAAGCAAAACTTTCACACAAGAGAATTCAATCATAACAAAAACTACAGCAATGCAAATGTTAAGGTTAGAAATGTAAACATGAAAGAAATCAGAAAATGCAACATGGTTTTTGCAGTCATCTTAGCCTGCCTACTCTGCAAATAATAGCTTTACTTTTTTGTTAGGTATGCTGTTAACCATATAGCCCAATATATACAGTATATGCAACATGGGAAAGTCAATATTACTTTCAGAATCCATGACGTTGTGTGTTTAATTCGGTAACCGTAACTATATTACTGCAATGGTACTTTGCATTTAACATATGAGCCAGAGCAATTCAAACTTGCAATGTACTGCATTATTGATCCCTGTTACCATCCCTTTATATAATTGGTATGAATACCCTTGAAGTACATTGTTTGGGAAGCTATATGGTGTTAGGTTCATTCTGTGTCTGATCATGAATTGCTTTGACAAAACAAAATTATGCTTTCATACCTGTCAACATATTAATACTCAGTACTACTTCTTAAGGTTACACTGACATCTTGTGGTTTTGTAGACTAAAGACTCTAGAATACACGCTTTTTAGAGAATTGAGGAGCTCCAGGTATCAGTGCACAGACTATTCCTCAAATTAACATGGCACACAGCTGGTTAACTCAAAGCTACTGGCAAAAACTCTTTCCCCCTCTGGCCCCTGTCATTGTTCCAAGCTGCAGCTTTTTCTATTTAAACTTCTGCTACCACTTTCCCTCAATCCAATCTGATTTCTGCTGCTAAGAACAGTCTCTCCGCCATGCAAGCTGAAATAAGGGTCTGGACAGATACAGACTCTCATAAAAAGTGGAATGGTTTAATTTTGGGGTTTGTGTTTGGTTTTTAATTCACATGGAGGGTTCATCAACAAAAGGAGGAGGGGAAAAAATTGTTTTTCTTAACCTCTGAGGATTGGAGAAGAGGCAATGGGGGGGGGGAGGGATAGCTCAGTGGTTTGAGCATTGGCCTGCTAAACCCAGGGTTGTGAGCTCAATCCTGGAGAGGGCCATTTAGGGATCTGGGGCAAAAATTGGGGATTGGTCCTGCTTTGAGCAGGGGGTTGGACTAGATGACCTTCTAAGGTCCCTTCCAACCCTGATATTCTATGATTCTAAATTGCAGCAAGGATGGTTTAGGTTGGACATTAGGAAAGACTTCCTGTCAGGGTGGTTAATACTGGAATAAATTGTATAGGGAGGTGGTGGAATCTCCATCATTGGGGATTTTTAAGAACAGGCTGGACAAACACCTGCCAGGGATGGTCTAGATAATACTTAGTCCTGCCCTGAGTGCAGGGGACTGGACTAGACGACCTGTCGAGGTCCCTTCCAGTTCTATGATTGGCTACTTTCTCTTTCAAGGGGCACCATCCATTTGAAATCTAGCCAATTTTTTTTTAAGTTAGTTTAAAACTGTTTCAGTTACTACAGCTGCTTAAATCCCCCCTAATTTATGATGCTTTACAATCACATTTGTCTTAATGTTTTCCTCTCCACTGCTGGGGGGGAGGGAGGGTGGAGAGAGACCCACAAAACAACAGCCCAACTAAAGCTCTGCTCCTACAATCAGATCCATGCCAGCGGACTCATAGACAACCCTACTGGGAACAATGGGGCGCCATGCAAATCCAATTTCAGGACTGGGGCCTATCTCCTTATAAAAGAGAACCACTGAAAAATGACTGTACATGAAGAGGATGTCAAATGTACAAAGAAAACAAAAGCCTGATACAAACAGAGATTTTCCGTCACCCCAGGATCATAGGAATTCACAGACTGGATCAGAGCCAAAATTCATCTAGTCCAATATCTGTCTCCAAATGTGGGTAGTTCCAAATACTTCAGAGGAAGGTACAAGAACTCCAAAATAGCAGAGGAGGGATAATCTGCCACATTAGAGCTCATCTTGATGTCTAATTGCTTAAAACCTGAAGCAAAAGGTTTAACCATCTTCCAAAATGTGTTATTCACTATAACGCTACATATTTTATATCCATACAATATCTTTTATTTCTTGTAATCTTAGGTGTTATACTTGTAAAAGTAGCAGGTTACAAAAATATACAAAAGTGAGATTTTTTATTTCAGTGTCCCTTTACATATTTTTCAATACTTCTTGGCAAAAATATCCTGATTGACAGAGACAAAAACCTGGTAATAAACATGGATCTCATATTTCACTGCAGAACTTTTATACAACAACAACAAACAAACTTACCAAGATTCTTTGGTGTTTCTTTCTGGGATTAGAAGCATCTTTGCTTTTGTATAAAGTAAAATCCATGTTTTCAGAATTCTGCAGTTTTCCATTTGAAAATTGAACTGTAATAAATTTGTAAGGAGAAAGATTTGAAACAGTACAGATAACGGTAAACTTATGTTTAAAATAAAAATGTTTATAACAATGCAAAGAAAGAGGTTGTTCTTAATGAGAATTTTGGGCAGTCTGAGTTATGTCAGAGTTAATTTCAGAATAAAATTGATTTTTCCCCCCAGAATAATTACTCCATTTTGGAAGCCAAGTAATTATTCTGGAATACACTGACTTTTCTTATGGCACAGTATCTACATCGGAAGTTATTCTGGAATATCTATTGCAGAACAGTTTACTCTGCAATGGTTATTCCACTTAATTTCTGAGCATAGACAGAACCTGATTATTGTGCTATGGGTGTAGAGCAAATAGAGGGTCACTAACGCCCTACACCCGAGACGTCAGTGATTTGTCCCGAGTAAGATGCCACAGAATCTCCCTGGCAAGGCTAGACCAAGGCTTGACACTAAAGAAGGATGTCAGACAGGATTTGAAAGATTCTATTTGCCCCAACGGAGATAAGGGCCCGCTGTCCTAGGAGCTGTACAAACACAGTCAGAAACAGACCCTGAAGAACGTACAATTTCTCCATCACTGACAATCTTGATGGGATGTTTTTTCAAAAAGATCTGCTCTAGGAATGACTGTGGGGCAGGTTTTTGGCCTCTGTTACGCAGGAGGTCAGACTAGATGATCACAATGGTCCCTTCCGGCCTTGGCATTTAAACAATCTTTTGGCTGTAGACAGCTCCCTGAATGTAACCTCAACACTCGGAGACTATTCGTATAATGTTCCATTCATCTCTATGTTCATGAATCTATGTTGACTGCAGACTGCAAAGGGACCACACACACGCATGCACTGATTTGCTTTCTTGGAGCAGGGCCTGAATGCGATGCAAAAAACACACTGTAACAACAAGGCTGGTGTCGAAACACAGCAAAGGAGCAGCTCAGAGACAAGCAGCCTGCCCTCCAGAAAACTGCCTTCTAGCTTTATTTGTCTTTCAGTGACTTGAATGTAGAGGGTTGATTGTTTTTAAGCATGTATTTAATAGCTAAAATTCTGCATTTTTTCTTGAAATCCCACAGGTTAATATTTTGTCACCCCTCCAAAAACTCCAGTTGCTTCTTCACCCTCCACCCTTGAAGGCAGCCGAGCGACTCCCTTCACGGGCAAGCAGGAGGAAGGCGCAGCCGACGGGACGGACGAATCTCTGCCCAAGGTGGGCTCTGCTCTGCAGGCTGCCTAGGGAAGGAGCCCCCCCGAAGCCGCCTCTCCAAGGTTCAGGATGACACAGGGGAGACCCACGGGCTGGCCGGGAAGGATGAAACTCACCTAGACCCCATCCCGCAAACGGCGAGGAGATCAAACCCGGGCAGCCCCCTGCTGCCCGCCCCGAGCCCGGGCCGCCGACTCAGCGGACACCCCCCCGCCAGGGCAGAGACAGGGGCTCCGCGGCGGGGGCCGTGGGAGAGCAGCGCCCCTGGCCGGGGGGGGGGGACACCGCGTGGCGCAGGGGGGCGCGCAGCCAGCGGCAGGGACCGGGCGCCGCTCGGGGCAGAGCGGCCCTTGCTCCGCCCCAGCGTAAGGGGCGCGGCTCTTACCGAGCGGGGCGCTCTGGGCCTCCTGGGGGTCCCCCCGGTAGCACCAGCGGGCGGCGGCGGCCATGGCGCGGCTCCTCGCGGCCGAGCTGGGAACGCCCTCCAGCCAGCCCCGCCCCGCTGCTCCCGGCCGGCCGGCCGGCGCCTCCCGCGGTGACGGGCGGTACTGCAGCCAGGGCCGGCCCTGGCTTTTTGGCCGCCCCAAAGCGAAAAAAACACAAAACCCACAAGCGCCGCCCCCCCGCCCCCCAACGCCGGCCAAAACACCCCCCCCAACAACGCCGCCCCGCCAAAAGGCCGGGGGGGCCCAGCGGGGAGGGCGGCATGCCCGCCCCCCGGTCCCTCTGCCAGCGGGGAGCGCGGAACGCCTGCCGCCCCGCTCCTCCTGCCAGCGGGGAGCGCGGAACGCCTGCCGCCCCGCTGCCCCGGCCTGAGCGCCAGCGGGGAGCGGAGCACACCTGCCGCCCCGCTGCCCCGGCCGGGGCGCCAGAGGAAGATTAGTTTTTTTTGTAAATTAAAAAAAAACAACAACAAATAATAAAACCTTGAGCGCCGCCCCCCTCCAGGTGCCGCCCCAAGCACGTGCTTGGTAGGCTGGTGCCTGGAGCCGGCCCTGACTGCAGCCGGGTCAGTGCGCCGGGCCGGGCCTCTCTGTGCGGTTCTCAGCCTGCCTCGGGCTCCAGGCTGCTCTCCGCTCCCGGGCTCAGGCGCCTTGCGGCGGGCACTGCGCGGCGAGCCCCCTGGCCACAAGGAGAAGGGGGCTCATTTCTGGGAGCGCCCCTGCATCTCCTGCCGAAAGTGGGGTTTTTAGCCTTTTTTATGCATTGCCATGAGTCCATCCTAAGAGCACCAGAAGAACTGCAGGCAGTGCAGTGGGCACCATCATTAAATACAGCGGGGTTGGAGCAAGCTTCGGAAGAACTGCAGACAGTCCGAGCTTTGCCTGGCTTACTAAGAACTTTAGGAGTTGCCCCATTATATGTATGATTTGAATGGCTGAACTTTATGAGTGTGACCCACGACTTAAACCTGTCCATCTTAGGCAAGAGCTGAGGTGAGGCTCTCAGGAAGGTGATGAGTTTGAGTGAAAGGCGACCCCAGTTCACCAGCGCTCGTTTGAGCTCTTGTTTCAAAAGCCTCTTTTATCATTTGGGGCTGCACCATAGTTTAGTCCAGTCCGGAATAGAATCATAGAATATCAGGGTTGGAAGGGACCTCAGTAGGTCATCTAGTCCAACCCCCTGCTCAAAGCAGGAGCGATCCCCAAATGGCCCCCTCAAGGATTGAACTCACAACCCTGGGTTTAGCAGGCCAATGCTCAAACCACTGAGCTATCCCTCCCCCCAAATAGTTATTTCCTGTTTTGCCATCTGTTCTTTAGCGAAACCACATCCCTATTTGACAGCTAATGATTCTTTCTGTTCCCAAATGTACATAAGTAGTTGTCAATATTACCTGTTAGCACTCTGCTTCCATTGGAGGTCCCCTCAACAGGGCTGGCGCTCCCACTAGGCGACCCTAGGGCGCCAGGATTTGGGGGGCGGAGACTCCCGGCGGTGATTCAAAACGCCGCCGAGAACGCAGCTTCCCCTGAGCTGCTGCCCTGCTGCAGGCGGAGGTGAGCTGCCGCGGGGGGGAGGGGGGCGGCGCTGGCTGGCACGGGTGAGGGGCTGCCGTGGGGAGGGCGCGGGGCGGTGGGGAGATACCTAATATCCTTTGTCTAAACTTTTTTTCTGTTGGCATGACAGAAAACTCTTGGTCTAGAAAGCTGGTCTGGGGGACACACACTCCAGTTAACATGTACCCAAAGACTGGCCACAAAGATGTTATTTGAAGAATGTTTAAAGTTGACTGTTAGCCAAGTGATAGTTTTAAGTAGACCAACAACTCTCCCTAGAGAAAGCAGGTATGTGTTTGAGGGGCAGGGCAGTGCAAGGAAGCTTCGCGCCCTAGGTGAAACTTCCTTGCACCAGCCCTGTGCCCCCCGCCCCAGCTAATGCCACCTCCCCGCGGCAGCTGGCTCCACACACACCCCCCCCCCCCGCAGCCAAACCCCCCCCTCTCCGCAGCGGCGGCTCAGCCCCAAGGGCCGCGGCAGCCTCCCCACCTGCCCGTGGGCCGCGGCAAGCTCGGCTCCCCGCCCGCCCGTTGCGGCGGGCTGGGCTCCCCGCACTCCCCCGCGGGCCGGGCTCCCCACTGGACTGCAGCGGGCTGGGCTCCCCGCGCCTCCCCGTCGGCTGCTGATTCTCTAAGAAGTAAATTAATACAGTCTGTATGGATGGAGGGAAAAGCTGAATGATAGATGGTGCTTGTAGCCATTGTCTCCTCTTGTTCTCACAGCCTGTGTCAGTTCTGTCACTTCGGAGCCTATGGCTGAGGTAAGCTTATTTTAGATCACAGAGAAGCAGTACACTGCATTATTTCTGTTTTAAAATAAGCCACACTGTACAAGTACTTGAAGTCAAGCTTGCAAAATCCTTTGGGAGCTACCACTGCTCCTCCTGGCCTATATTGCATAATGTCATTCGTGAAATTACTGGCATCCATAGGAAGACCTGATACAGCACATTGCAATGATGGAAGGAAAGAAGAAAATCCTACCCTCACTAGAATGTTAATTTTTATTCGTCTCTACTGGCTGGTTCATGCAAGAGGATAGAGTCTGCTGCTACCAGTTCTGCTGCTACTTTTTTCAGTTCAAATGATAAAAGCTTATTGCTTTAGTGCTGAAGTTCAAGGTTCAAACCCTGCTGAAGACCCAAATGGAGGAAAGAGAGGAAAGTGCTGTTACAAATTGGCATCCAACATGGCGTGTAATTTTGTAAGGACCTGTGTACAGTAGCAAAGTGGTTCATTGCTGACAGTGGGTCTGTGTCTTAATGGCTGGGAATTAAGGTGATTTTTTGTGTTAGTTCTGTGCAGGGATTTCTAGCGGTCTGGTTTGTTAGTACATTTGTATCTGTTCTTCCCAATGTCTGATGCATGGTTGATTTAAACTTTCGTCTAATGTATCTGTAAGCTTCTTTAGTTAAGATGACTCTAGATGTTGTATTATTCTCTGTATATTAATAAGGGAGGAGACGCTCATCCTTGTTATTCTCTGCAGCCATTATTGGTGCTGGAGGAATGCCTGTTTCTGGGGCAATCTACACTCATTGCTGTATTTGCTTTCCAGAAGCTACTCTAAGGCTAGGTCTACACTAACCCCCCTTATCGAACTAAGATACGCAACTTCAGCTACGTTAATAACGTAGCTGAAGTCGAAGTACCTTAGTTCGAACTTACCTGTGGTCCAGACGCGGCGCGCAGGCTCCCCCGTTGACTCTGCTTACTCCACTCGTCGAGCTGGATTACCAGCGTCGACGACGGAGCACTTCCTGGTTCGATTTATCGCGTCTTGACAAGACGCGATAAATCGAACCCAGAACATCGATCCCGCGCCTCCGACGCGACGGGTAAGTATAGACATACCCTTAGTATAACTTTCTGAGTGATGTACCCAAATATTTGGATGCTAATATTTTAATGGTATCGTTAAATTTCTTAACCTTAACTTGGGATATTGCAGATTATATACAGTATGTTCTTATGTTTTATATTTTATGACTTTTAAACCAAACCTTGTACTTTTATATAATTTAAGCATTATACTCAGATGTATCGAAACTGTTTTCTTAATGTATTAGATAATTTTAACATCATTAATACAAAAATTAAATCTGTTCTTATTTGTTTTCTCTTGCTGTTTGTCCCAATCTGTACAGTTGGTAGTTACAGTCAGGCCCGAGAATTTTTTCCTGTTTGTAGAATGGGTTGAATTATGCTTCTGGAAGACTTTAACAATCATTTATGGGTAGGTTTTTACTTATTTAGTGAAGTGTTGCCAACTCTTGTGATTTTTATCATGCATCTCACAATATTTGATATTTCACTTCAAGTCCTAGCTCCTGCAGGCACAGAATGATGTGAAAATCTCAGCTTTCATTTTTATTAAAAAAGTAAGTTTGTGGCCTTCACCAGTGCAGAGAAAATCTTGGGAACATGACTCAAGTGCGCCCTGAAAGCTCAAAAACCAGAATGCAAAGGAAAATAACCCAATCTTTTTTAAAAAAAAAAATCTCCTGATTTCTAATACAGCGTCATGATTTTTGGAGCCTGACTCATGATTTTTGAACATCTGGGATTGGCAACTGTTATGCTTTTATAGCCTGCTGGAAACGCCCTGGAGCATCGCTTTCCAAGCCCAGGTCCCTAGGCCTTAGATGAGGTTGTGCACAGTTTCCATCCTGCTTTAACAGGCTCTGGGCTCTGGTCCTGCAGGGTGGTGGGTACACAGATGCCCAGCTCAGGACGGCCAGGGTGGGATGCCAGGCCAATGAACATGGGGGAAGGGAAGGGTGAGCCCTAAAGTGGGCGGTCGCTGAGGCTCTTGGGAGGCTGCAGTTCTGGTTGGGAGGGAAGGGGGCGCTCCTGAGCCTCAGCCTAGATTGAAATCACGTTCTGATTGGTTTACGGAGTGCATGTCCAATCAGCCAGCAGCTTATTGATAAACCTCCTGGAGCACTGTGGTTGTATCAGCAAACTGGTGGCTGATTGGCTGAGCCTACGCCTCGGGGCGCTCAGGGCAGCGAATGGAGCCCTGTGATTGGCTAGGAGTTTCGCATCCCGGGAGGCTCCGGACCCTTTTTTCTTCTTGTCCCCGCCCACCCCGCTGATTGGCCGCCATACGATGGCATCACTTCCTGCTGCCGGCGAGGCCGTTACAGTGTCCGGAGTGGAGGGGGGAGGAGACCGGAGCGAGCTGGAGAGGAACCCGCCGGGGCCGAGAACGACGGGCCCCCCCCGCCCGGAGACGCAGAGCCCCGGGAGGGGAGGGGACTGCACGGCGCAGGTGAGGCAGGCCCGGGGGGGGGGCGGGAGAGGCGGCGCGCGCTGCGCCGGGGGCGCGCGGCCGGGCGGGCGCGCGCTGTGTTTGGGGCGGTTTGTTCTCTTGTCAGCGCTTGTCTCGCCGATGCGCGGGGGGAGTGAGGAGGGGACCGGGGTCCTGCGCATGCGCCGGGGCCTGGGCGACGGCGAGATTAGTGTCACCGACACTAGACAGTCTGAGCGGGAGGGGCGGGGCCTCGGCCGGCTGGTGAGTGACAAGGCGGGGTGCGGGGCTCGGGCTGACACCAGGCCCCCCAGACACGCCCCCGCAGGCTGCCTCGTCTGCCCCCCCCCCACAGGGACAGCCCTGCCCGTAGGCCCCCACTGCAGCCTCCGCTGATTTACCGCCCCCCCCCCCCGCGGGGACAGACCCTAGCCCCGCCCCCAGCTGCCCTCATCTACCCGTCACTGGTCCCTCTGCAGAGACAGACAGACCCCTCCCCCTCGCCTCCCCTGCCCCCCACCCTTAGGCTCCCCTCATTTCCCTGCCCTGGCTCCTCTGCAGTGACAGACCTGCCTGTAGGCCCCCCCACTGCATCCTTCCTTCATCGATCCACCCTGAACCTTCACTTAGGTTCCCATGATCTCCAGACCCTGGCCTCCTCCCCATTACATGCAGGTTCCCCTCATGTCCTGTTAGCTCTTTGTTACTTGGTATTGGGTAAAACAACTTGGGGAAAATTGAGTCCCAGAATTCTCCAAGACTGGGGGTGGGGGAAGCTGCAGTGATGCTCCCCCAGGTTGGGTGGTACCCCTGAGCAAGTGTGTGCATGGGAGCGGGAGGGGGGGAGATGTCTGTAGTGAAAATCACCTGGTCTGAGGATCTGTCTTGTGCACATGGGTGGAATTCATATGGGAAGTGGGTTGGCAGTCACACCTGCAGTCTCTAACCATTTGTGCTGGAAATATTACCCTAGTCCTCACGTGTGTGCAGCTTTGTAGCAGGTGTTGCAACCTGCAGGTTGTAGTAGACACATTGAAAAATAATTATAGGGCCAGGTCCGGTCATTCTGAAGTGAGCAGAGTCTTGCTGACTTCACTGTGGTGGCTACCTGTGTGAGTGAAGGACTGCAACATTGAACGTGGTGTATTAAAAACACAGCTACTGGTTAATGTGTAATTTGCAGAAAACCAATGGGAGCTTTTTTTAATACTTTTATTTGCCTTTTTATTCACGTTGCCATGTAGATTTTCTCTTGGCAGTTTCAAATTTTTGTCAGCTCATGCAAATCTTTCACTTTCAAGACATCATTCATGCTACTGAGACTTCTGAGCCAGGAGCGAATGAGATCTTCCAAAACAGCATTTGACATATTACAGAATCAAGTGAAATGAAGTTGGCGTTTGATCTCTGCTGCAAGACTCTATGAAACACTTTTTTTAAATGTGTGATTTTAGCAAATCAAGTGTTACAAAATCATGGGACCAAGTGTGTGAAGCAGGGTTTTCAAAAAAAGAACCTTTTGCAGATTTTTTTTTTTTACTATTTGGATAGTGAATGATAAAAAGTGTGAAATGTAAGGGTAGTGTGGAAACCATTCTTAATCTGTACAACTGTGAGTGACTTGCTGTTCAAGTAGGTGTGAAACAAGTTTTGGCATAGCTTAGTTCTTTAGTTTGACTCCAGGTTGCCTTTCTAGTGTACCCAAACACTTAACAACTATTCCTCTCCCCTTCCCCCACACCTCCCTCACTCCTGGTTTGATTATTTGGAGTTTTCAGAGAATAAAAATAATTGTAGGTGACTGTTTTGCAACACATTGCACCATTTGTTGTACCTTCCATTACACTTGCACGAACTAGTTCAATGCTATAAGTGCAAGCCAATAGTAGTTCTAAAACAAACTGCCAAAGTACAAAAAGATAGTTGTCTGTAGACTGTATGGAGGTCATTTGGCAACTGCATTTTGTGATTACCTGTTCTGTTCATTCCCTCTGGGGCACCTGGCATTGGCCACTGTCGGAAGACGGGATACTGGGCTAGATGGACCTTTGGTCTGACTCATTATGGCCGTTCTTATGTTCTTTTATTGATGTTTAGGATCTGCCTTTTTTTTTTTTTAACACAATAGTACTATCAAAGACAAATTCTGCAAAGGTCAAACCAATAACCATGTGGCTACTGTTACACTTTGATATAAAATTGAAATATGCAACAAAGCAAAGGGAGCATATATATCTATCTATATCTATATCTATTGCTGTGTTCTAAACTTAGGCAGCCTGTTACTTGCTACTTTTTTCTTTTAACTTTGTTGTGTCGCTGTTTAAATTATTTAGTGATTGTAACAGTTCATTTCTAGTTCATAGAATATCAGGGTTGGAAGGGACCTTAAGAGGTCATCTAGTCCAACCCGTTGCTCAAAGCAGGACCAATCCCCAATTTTTGCCCCAGATCCCTAAATGGCCCCCTCAAGGATTGAACTCACAACCCTGGGTTTAGCAGGCTAATGCTCAAACCACTGAGCTATCCCTCCCCCCTGTTCATTATTTCCCATAAGTAAAAGTAATTAGCTTAGACATAGCTACATTATTTGAACATATGATAAATAAACTTCTCTTTTAAAAAACAAACTTGTGGCTGAGGTTTTTAGAAGAGTTAAGAATTACAAAATTATTGTTATTACTCCAAAAATATGTTTATTAATTAGTACGTGCTAAAATGTCTGGCATCATATTATGGATTTGTATGAAAGATTGTACAACACAGACTTTCCATTAATAGTGGTTCAAATTACACTGCCATGAGAAGATATATTATTGAAATAATTTTAATATGAATAGGTTTGGGGAGGCCAGAAGCAGGGGAGTTGTCAAATCTCAGTTAAAATGCAGTATTGATTTGCTGGAGACATGCCTAATTTATAGATAAAATAATCTGCTTTGGAAGTTAAAATCATGAAGAAAATTGATTCAGCCCATGTATCATCTACAGAGGAGAAGGCACAAATGATATTTGTCCCTTTGGCCTGCTTTATATTTTTCTGATAAAAATGTATTTCTCCATTCTGAGTTAAACTAAATCATCATTGGTTAGATGACTAGAATTAAAAAACAGCATGCAGAGATTTGTAGATTCCACAGCCAGCAGGAACCACTATGATCATCTATTCTGACTTCCTGTTTAACACAGGCCATAGAACTTCCCCAAAATATTTCCTAGAGCAGATCTTTTAGAAAAATCATCCAGTCTTGATTAAAAAATTGTCAGTGATTGAGAATCCACCAGGACCCTTGGTAAATTATCCATTGGTTAATTACTCTCACTGTTAAAAGTGCCTTGTTTCCAGGCTGCTTCAAAATTAGCAAGGGTTGAGAGAAGTCATTAGGGTTCTTGAATTTCCAGTAAATGGTAAAGTGAGGTTGATGTGTTAGATTTAGAAGTTTAATGCCCTGTTGGGCAAGATAGTATCATGCTCGGGTATCTGTGGCTGCTCTTTCTCCTGGAACACTGAAATGCAGCTCTCTTTGGCTCCATATGGTATTTGAGGTTTGATTCATGGACCGAGGATTGCTTTTAAATGGGAAAGCTGAAAATGGAACTTTCTTTTTTAAAGTTGGGGCCTCCATTTGAGAGGTAGGTGGCAGAGAGGCCATCCTATGGATCTGTTCAGCTTTTGCAGATCAAGATGGAGATTGGGAATACAAGTGTCCTGTTATGGTGCAGCGGTGGCAAGGCCATAAGTAAAGTTACAGGAAAAGTTTCATTTTTGCGGGCTGTTAAAGCTTTATTTTTCAGAAATGCTGTAAAACTGACAAAATATAGAAATTAAAACTGACATAGTATCTGAAGTTTTCATGGTGATTTGGTGCCGGTGAGGGTGATACAAATGGAATAATAAGAGAAGAATCATAGAAATGTAGACATAGAAAGAGGCCACCTAGTCCTTCCCCCTCCCAAACTGAAGCAGGGTTAAATATATCTAGACCAGGGGTCGGCAACCTTTCAGAAGTGGTGTGCCGAGTCTTCATTTATTCACTCTAATTTAAGGTTTCGCGTGCCAGTAATACATTTTAACATTTTTAGAAGGTCTATTTCTACAAGTCTATAATATATAACTAAACTATTTTTGTATGTAAAGTAAATAAAGTTTTTAAAATTTTTAAGAAGCTTCATTTAAAATTAAATTAAAATGCAGAGTCCCTCGGACTGATGGCCAGGACCTGGGCAGTGTGAGTGCCACTGAAAATCAGCTTGCACGCCGCCTTTGGCACCCATGCCATAGGTTGCCTACCCCTGATCTAGACTGTCCCTGGGAGCCGTTTGTCTAACCTGTTTTTAAAAGCCTCCATTGATGGGAATTCCACTCCCTATGTAACTTGTTCCAGTGCTTAACTATCCGTTATAGTTTGGTTATTAGGAAAAACTTTCCATCTAAGTATCCCTTGCTGCAAACTAAGCTGATTACTACTTGTCCTACCCTTGATGGACTTGGAGAACAATTGATCACTGTCCTCTTTAAAACAACCTTTTACATATTTGAAAATGATCTCTTCTCTAGACTAAGCATGTCATACGAGGAAAGAGTGAAAGAATTGGACATTTTTTTTCAAACATCTAATTATTTTTGTTGCTCTGATCTTGACTCTTTGCAGTTTCTTTATTATCTTTCCTTAAAAAGTGATGCCCAGAACTGGATGCAGTACTCCAGCTGAGGCCTCACCAGTGACGAGTAGAGCCGAACAATTACCTCCTGTGTCTTACATATGACAGTGCTGTTAGTATGTCCCAGTATGATCGCTTTTGAATGTGGCATCCCACTTTTTTATCCCTTTAGACAAGTGTATAAACTCCTTGGATCTGATTTTTGCATCACACGTTACCCCACATCTGCAGAGTAGGAATTTGTTTCTATTCTTCTTGCATAATTTTTACCAGTTTCAGTTTTTATGTATGCCAATATGAAGTGAACGTATTGAGCACTTTTGAAAGTGAATTGCCTGTATAGAACTTAATACGACATAATGTTTCTGCTACCCCCAGATTGTTCTGTAGCAGTTAGAGGAAGAACGAGAGTGCCACTATACCGGTAGTTCAGAGAACAGTTCCCTGAGCTGAGAACAGGAAGAACATGAGTTCAGATGTCACACAGTTTATAGTTCCGTGCCCTTCACCACCTTTATTATCAACCAAGGTCATGACCCCAACCCTACAAGTCAGTCAAGTATAAGTTGCCACCTGTACCCTGCTCCCACACTTTTCCTTTAACAAATAGATGTTAAAAAAGGTCATTTCAGATGCACTAAGGCCAGGTCTACACTTAGAACGTGGACTGATCTAGCTAAATTGCTCAGAGCTGTAAAAAATTTCACATCCTGGGTGAAGTAGTTAAGTTGACCTAACCCCTACTGTAGACACAGCTAGATAGATGGAAGAATTCTTCTATTGACCTAGTTACTGCCTCTCAATGGAACAACTCCTGGCAATGTAGAAAGTGTCTATGCTACAGCAGCACAGTTACAGCGCTGTAGCTGCTGTAATGTAGAACCCAGGTCTCTAGTATCATAACCCAAATCTTATCCACTCAGCCATGATGCCTTTCAGATTGATTGTTCTTTGTGTTTTTTCTTATCCTATACAACATTGCCGCCTTGAAGTCAGGGATAGAATCCAGGACCCCGATCTCCAATTTTCTACAACTATTTAGCAAACCCACTGGGAAAGTGTGTGTCAAGTCCCCTTCTAGTGAGTGTTCCTCTACAGGATAGCAATTACACCTGTAAGCCCAGGCAGTAAAGGTCTTGGCTAGGAATTTGCAGTGCTAGCGTTCAAATTGACAACCCTGTCGGTGATGTTATGGATGCATTGAGAAAATCTTTTAAAGATAATATAATTTTCTTAGTCAAAAAACACCTTTCAATTTTTTTACTTAAACCATTAGAATCTGTAAACTTTGGTGTGATGGGCCAAAATACAAGTGTTCCACATTTCAATTTTTGTCATGCTTTGCTTTCAGGTGTCACGCATTGCAGGTTTGAAAGCTGAGAGATACTCTTCACAGGGGCAGGGCAAGGGACCTAGAAAAAAGAGGAACACACTATGTAACCCTGCTTCCCTTCGACTGATAAGCTATGCATTGCTGTTAATTATAGTAGATGGCGTTTGGAGTCTGTACTTTCAGTAACTTTTAAATGGTGATAAAATATTAGGGACAAAAGCTCCCCTGGAGCCATGTCTCAGCCTTTTCAGGAGGGTCAAGGTGGCAGGAGCAGCTTTGGCAGTGCAGCTTATCCCTCTGATTGCCAAGCAACTGCAGCTCACCCTCCTTGATACTGAGGAGTTAATCACTGAGCTACACCAACTACCAACCCTGTATTTAAAAACACCACCACCACCCTAGGAAACTCCCACAAACTTCATTTGGTAATAAGGTTGTCAGTTTGATTATGTTTGGGTACATATTGCTTCTCCATCAGGTTTTAACTTCCACCTCCAACAGATAAAGTGTGCCACTGACAGTGTTCTTGGCAGTGTAAAGGTGACAGAGAATACAGGAGATGATTCCCTTAGCCATGCTTTTCAGGCGTTTGGATGAACCAGGGTATGTCCAGATGCAACCTTAGCTGTCACTAAATTAAGATTTTGCGTGTATTTAACCAGAATATAACTTTAGAACTAATTTGGGGGTTGGACTAGATGGCCTCCTGAGGTCCCTTCCAACCCTGAGATTCTATGACCCGTTTAGCTCTTTAAGGAGTTAATTCACTGAAAATGTCCACTTCTTTGAAATTTTTCTCCATGACTTACTAAATAAAATAAAAATCTAACCATTGAGGGACAAAAAGAAGAAAAAAGCATTCTTGATTTTTACATGAATGACGCTTTTACTATTTAAGTACCTGGACTTACGTGTCTATTACCGTCTCCAAAGGAGTTTTCTGTGGGTTTTGATACTTTTGACACAACAGTTGAACACAGCACAAACACATTCTAATGTTGGTGAAATACAACCTTTTTGCTTAAGTTCTTTAACGTAACTTGGGCATCTTTTCATGTATTAATGGTGTGCTAGGGATCCTTACAGATTTGGTGTCTGACACATCAAATATATTTTAAATATTGAAGGTTTAGAGAGGTGGGGAGGGGGTGAGTCCAAGTAGTAAACTGCCAGCTGTTGGCTGGCAAGCAAGAAACAACCCAATTGTAATACTGATAATGACTTAGAGTATTATTACCTGTATGCCAAGACCTTTGATATTCAGTTTAACTATGGCATATCTGAGACAGTTGACACTAGGGCCATGTCTACAATACTCCTTATGTCGGCAAAACTTATGTCGCTTGGGGGGGTGTGAAAAACCCACATCCCGAGGGACATAAGTTTTGCGGGCATAAGCGCTTGTGTGCATAGTGCTATTTCAGCGGGAGACGCTCTCCCTTCAACATAGCTACTGCTGCTCGTTTCGGTGGTGGTTTTATTATGTTGACGGGAAGCTCTCTCCAATCGGCATAGAGCAGCTACCCGAGCAATCTTATACTGGCACAGCTCTATCAGTACAGCGGTGCGACTATAAGCTTGCTAGTGTAGACATGGCCTCTCCTCTTATGATGCAAAAACATAGACCATCACACCGTAAATGCCTTCTTTAACCCAGGTCACATTTTTTGGGGGGGAGGGGGAACTATAGGTTCAGTTTGTAGTCTTTCTTTGGACCAGTATTTTTAGTTATGATCGGATATGTCCAAAAGGATAGTTGGCGTAATAACTTTGAATGTCTTTTTAATTATCACATTGGCTTTGGACACAGCAATAAAAGAAATAGACTGTGATTAAAACCTATTTGTTAGGTTTTCAGCTTTTGGAAGGAGCTATCCTTTTAAGTTGACATGCGTCATTCTTATAAAAAACACGCCTAGATATATTAAAATGGAAAAAGTAATGTTTTTATGTGGGGTTTTTTAATTTGGCCCTGAAACAAGTGTTCATCCATTGGGAATCTTTCAGACTAGCTTTGTTTTTTGTTTTGTTTTTTTGAAACTCCAGGCTTGTCTAATGAGGTCAAATTTCTTTTACCCGTCTTCGGGTTAGAAGTGAAGTCTGTAAATTACATACCTGATATTTATTGCCTATATCAAAATAAATTGCTTTGTCTCATTTATATCAGAATGCATGTATCTGGAATTCTGTACACACATAATGCACTTAGTGCATGACTTTCTATATGCATATGAAAAATATTCAGGTACGTGGTTTGAGTCTTAAATGACATTTTAAAGTAAATGCATGGAATTGTAAGCCATTGTAAACATTAACTCTTTAAATTAGGAGACTGTCTCTTAATTGTAACTCCTGTCTCTTAAATTTGACGCATCAGTTGGAAGTAACAGAAGAGGAGAAGGACCTCTGAGTACTGGTTGATCGCAGGATGACTGAGCCGCCAATGTGATATGGCCGTGAAAAAAGCTAGTGCAGTCTTGGGATGCATCGGGCGCGGTATTTCCAATAGAGATAAGGAGGTGTACCATTATACAAGGTACTGGTGAGACCTCATCTGGAATACTGTGTTCAGTTCTGGTCTCCCATGTTTAAGAAGGATGAATTCAAATTTGAACAGGTACAGAGAAGGGCCACTAGGATGATCTGAGGAATGGAAAACCTGTCTTATGAAAGGAGACTCAAGGAGCTTGGCTTGTTTGCCTTAACATAAAGAAGGCTGAGGGGAGATATGATTGCTCTCTTTATTATATCAACGGGATAAATACCAGGGAGGGAGAGGAATTATTTAAACTCAGTACAAATGTGGACACAAGAACAAATGGATATAAACTGGCCATCAGGAAGTTTAGACTTGAAATTAGACGAAGGTTTCTAACCATCAGAGGAGTGAAGTTCTGGAACAGCCTTCCAAGGGGAGCAGTGGAGGCAAAAGACCTATCTGGCTTCAAGATTAAGCTTGATATGTTTATGGACGGGATGGTTTGATGGGATAACATGATTTTGGCAATTAACTGACCTTTGACCATCAGTGGTAAATAGGCCCAAGGGCAAGGGGAGGAATGTGAGATGGGGTAGGATCTGAGTTACTGCAGAGAATTCTTTCCTGGGTGTCTGGCTGGTGAGTCTTGCCCACATGCTCAGGGTTCAGCTGATCGCCATATTTGGGGTCGGGAAGGAATTTTCCTCCAGGGCAGATTGGCAGAGGCCCTGGGGGGTTTTCGTCTTCCTCTGCAGCGTGGGGCACGGGTCACTTGCTGGCGGATTCTCTGCACCTTGAAGTCTTTAAACCATGATTTGAGGACTTCAGTAGCTCCGGCATAGGTGAGAGGATTATTGCAGGTGTGGGTGGGTGAGATCCAGTGGCCTGCATTGTGCAGGAGGTCAGACTAGATAATCATAATGGTCCCTTCTGACCTTAAAGTCTATGAGTCTGTGAGTCCTTTCCCAAGATGTATGTTTCTGTGATTTGCCAGTCCTGTTTTAGCTGTTCCTATAGGGTCTGGTAATCTGTCATATAATATGCTGTAATATTACTATTGGTCTGTTTGTTTAAAAAAACCCTCCTGTTCTTTTCTAAATCAGAAAGGTACAGAGAGTGAAAAATGTTCTTTTTTAGGCAAGGGTCAGTCTATAACACACAGAGATATTGTTTAACTTTACAATTATATTAATGGAAACTTAAAAACCCCAAACCTTAACCACACTTCTGTTGTTGAACAGTGTTCATGTTGTTAAGCATGCAACACAGTTTGGATCCTGAGCTAGCAGGATCAGAAAGATCAGTGGGAAAAGTATTTACAGAGAAGATAGGACCTTGCTCTTAAGGTTTGCTAAATGTTTTTCGCCTAGATCTTACTACCATTTGTTTTTTCTTTTTTTTCACTGGAGGATTCAGAGTGCATACTGGCCACTTCTGGCTCTGGTATGTCACTAGACATACAGCACAGTGAAAAATGTATTGGACACTTGCTAGCTAGAGGCTCAATTGAGTTGGGGGAATTCCAGGGCTGATACTGTAGTGAAAAGCCCCCTGTCCAGCATCACTGCTGAGATGGCTGATGACACTGGGATTTCTATCCCTAGATTCTGCTTATAGACTCATAGACTTGTGCTGGCCAGCCGACCCCAGCTGGAGCGCAGGGCGGTGCAAGGAAGTTTCGCGCCCAAGGCGAAACTTCCTTCCACCAGCGCGCCCCCCCCCCCCATCCCAGCTAACACCGGCCCCCTCCCCCCCACGGCAGCTCAGCCGCGGAGGCAGGAGACAGCTGCGGCCAGCAGCCTCAGACACTAGAACAGTCTGTAGATGAACAAAGACAGCATTACATTTGTTTGTTTTGGAGGATTCTTTCACACCCATAAGGGCTAGCTATTGAAATGAAAAGTTACATGTTGAAAAAGTAGTGGCTTAGTATCCATGTTTACGAGAGCTTCCTGCTGGCTAGTAGACTTCTTTTAATCCCAGTGTATGTGCTTGACAGATCACTTACTATGTTAGGGCCCAGAGATCCCAAATGAGCTCCTTGTGTATGTACATACATAGTAGGCAAGACACTCTGCCTTGAATATTTTACAGTCTAAATAAGCAAGGCAGACAGGATAGGCAAAAGGAAATATCCCCATTTTACAGATGGAAAATTGGGGCACAGGGTTAAGTGAGTTGACCAAGGTCACACAAGAAATCTGTGGCAGAGTTGGGCGTTGAACCCAGATCTCCCGAGTCACGATTCAGTGCCTTAACCACATGACCATCCTTCCTCTGTTTTTAACCTTGGGCATTGTAGGTGAATTTCCTTGTCCAGTTTGATATATATTTGTAAGAAGGTTAAGGTTGCAAAGACAAGCACACAAGTTGGGAAATGCCAATATAAGGGTGTCTGTGCAACTTTAATTGTCCCCCTTATGTGTATGCATTGATAACCTTTGATTACATGATCACATACTGTTCCCCTCCTCCCTCCATCCCCCCACACCCGAATGCCCCTGCCTTGTTCACCAGATGGGTAGTTAGTCAGTATTTCTTTTATCTTCCACATTCAATGTAATATGAGCATGAAATAATTACCGCCAATGAACATGGCATTCATGATATTGCAGACAAATAGGTCTTGTCAAAGTAACTTGATATCTTGTTTTGAAGAGATTACAAGTTTGTTTTTGTATTATAGTGCTTAGGCGCCCTAGTCATAGACCCCATTGTGATAGGCACTGTACAAACACATGTAACAGACTTCTGTAAGGTATTGGACTTGGTACCATGTGATCTTTTGATTGAGGAACTAGAATTATACAAAATAAACATGGTACACGTTAAATAGATTAAAAACTGGCTAATAGGTTGGGACTGGTTCTCAGCCCTATGGTATTTAATATTTTTATGAATGACCTGGAAGTAAACATAAAATCATGACAGTTAAAGTTTGAAGACGACCCAAACATTGAGGGAGTGGTAAATAATGGAAAAGTGATTGAAACAGCAATAGAGATCATTTGGTCATCTGGGTGTAAGCAAATGATATGTTTCAATATGGCCAAATGTTAAGATCACACATCTTGGAACAAAGGCATCCTTTGAAGCAGACACTGAAAAACATTTGGGGGTTATGAGGATAATCAGCCGAATGTGAGCCTCCAGACCGACTCTGGCCAAAAGGGTTAATGTGATTGTTGGATGTATAAACAGGAGAGTATCAAGTAGGAGTAGAGAGGGTTTTGTTACCTCTGTATTTGGCTCTGGTGCAACTGCTACTGGAATACTCTGTCCAGTTCTGAGTCTACAGTTCAAGAAGGATGTTAATAAATTGGAAAGGGTTCAGGGAAAAGCCAGAAGAATGATTAAAAGATGGGAAAATTATGCCTTAGAGTGAAATATTCAAGGAGCTCAATCTATTTTGTGTTTCTAAGGGCTAGTCTACACTTACCGGATAGATCGGAGGCGCTGGATCGATCTTCTGGGTTCGATTTATCGCGTCTTGTCTAGACGTGATAAATCGAACCAGGAAGTGCTCCCCCGTCGACGCTGGTAATCCAGCTCGACGAATGGAGTAGGCGGAGTCGACGGGGGAGCCTGCGCGCCGCGTGTGGACCCCGGGTAAGTACCTTTTCATTCGAACTAAGATAGTTCGACTTCAGCTACGTTATTCACGTAGCTGAAGTTGCGTATCTTAGTTCGAATTGGGGGGTTAGTGTAGACCAGCCCTAAGAGGAGGTTAAAGGGTGACTTAACCACGGTTTATAAGTACCCACATGGGGAGCAGAAATTTGATGGTAAAGTACTCTTCAGTCTAACAGACATAATATAACAAGATCCAGCGACTGGAAGTGGGAGCTAGACAAACTTAGGCTAGAATAAAGGAACACATTTTTCATGGTAAGGGTAATTAACCACTGGAACAGCTTACCAAGGGTTGTGGTGGATTCTCCATCCTTGGCAATTTTAAAATCAAGATTGGGTGTTTTTCCTAAAAGAGATGCTCTCATTCAAACAGGAAGTCAAATTGAGGGAAGTCTAGTTGCCTGAGTTATGCAGGAGGTTATAATCTATTAATGTAACATTTAACAAACCCTGCACTTAATACAAAATTATCAGTTTCCTCATGTGCATTTCTGCGGTGCTCTCCATAACATCTGTGAACTTCACAAACATCAATGTGTCTTCATAACACCCCTATGAGATACAGGCCAAACTTGTCAAGTGTCCATTATTTTTGGGTGCCCAACTTGAAACCCTAGGGCTTTCAGAGTATTCAGCATTTTTATTACACTTTATATGTTCAGAGCACAGATCCAGTTGACTATAGTTGCAGTTGTGAATGCTCAGCAAATCTGGTGGCAGGAGTTTTGTTTTGGCCATTCAGAAAACGAGGAACCCAGAATTAGAAGACAGCTGTGAATATTTTGACTTATATGACTTGTCCCGCATCACACAGGAACTCTGTGGCAGAGGCAAGGATAGAATTCAGTTCTCTAGAGTGGCTTTTTGCATCCTTAACCGTTAGAAAATCCTTTCTCTTCCTATAGTCCCCTGCTACATTCACTGAGCGCCTTCCAACTTCTGCCACCAATGAAGTGTGTGCCCTACAGGCAACAGCCTAATTCACTAGGCAACCCTATTCATTCCCAGAGCACTGTCCAACTGCACTGTAGTATGTGATCATGTAATTAAAAACTCTCATAATGCATACCCACACGGGAGCTGAATTGTGCAACCTTGATTTGAGTATTTCCTATTTTTTTTGAGTGGTTGACTGCAACCTTTACATTTTTCTAATGTAGATCTTATGTGACTTCCAATTTTTTTTAAATTTGGTTCCACATGATACAAATTAAATACACACATACACTAACCCTCAAATTAAGTCAGTAATAGGGTTTGGACCTTTATATTCACAGCACAATTCTCTATCACTTGAGCTAATGGAGTAACCGGTAGTGGTAGTATGCTGTTATCTTTGCTGATAGAGGAATGCAGAGACATAAAACTCCTGGGTTAAATCCAGGTTTTGTAGGGGAGTGTTACCTAGTGATTATAGATCCTTTTGTCTATCCTCCCCTTCTCCTGTCTGCCCCTCTCTCTCTTCTATCCAATCCACCTGGCTCTTGCCCCCACAACAGACCCCAATGACCTGTCTGCCTTCTGATTTGTGCAACACCCTTCCTTATTCCTCACCCCTTTGCATTTTTGGCAGGCAGCTTCCTCCTCCATGCTGCCTGGGTGCCAGCAGAGGGGCCATTGAGAACGCAGGCAAGACAGGTTTCCTGGTCTGAGTTCTCTTGGCTGCCGGGAGGAACAATTTCAAGGAAGGAGCTGGGCTGAAGCATGCTCAGTGAAGATGGAATCTTCAGACAATTTAACCGCCACACTCTTAACCAGTCTGTATTGACCATGTGCTGACTGAGATTTTGTAGAGCATGGCCATGCTTGGGTGAATTTTTACTGGGGCTGCAAAAAGCACATCTCTAACCTCCTCGCCCTCCCACCCTCCTGGTCAAATTTCACACCCTTCCTTCAAAGTATGGAGGTGCCAGAGCTTTTCAGTGAAAAGATTGCAATCTTTTTTTTTTTTCTTTTCAGTATGAGGAAACAACATATTTTTTCCTAATCTCGTTCTCAGACAGCTGAACTGTTTTAGCTAATACTTTCCACCAAAATTTAGCCTAAGGGAGAGACCAGGCATGGGAATTTCAGCCTGAAGGGTTAAAGTTTGGTGAAGTTATAAGCAACTGAAAGTAGGGTCTTTATAATGGAAGATTTTAGACACCTTTAACTATAGGTTCTGTTACCAGCTCTGCTTATAGTATGTTTGATTCTTAGCTGGGAAATACATTCGAGAAAATCCTGAAAAAAAGAATGTCTAGCAGAAGCTGCAGTTTTTCCTATGCTCATTCACAAGGTTGCCAGCATAAGTATTCTAGTAATATGGTGGTGGTAAGTAAAAGATCAGTTATTGATAGTTTGCCTCTGAGCCACCTGCATTCACATTTTAAACCCTGGTTCATTGTGATAAATAGAACTTCAGCCATTTTTGTCTTACATTTTCCTCTCTCATTTTGTAGGATCATGGATTTTCCAGGACATTTTGAGCAAATCTTTCAACAGCTAAACTACCAGCGTCTTCATGGTCAACTTTGTGACTGTGTCATTGTGGTGGGGAACAGGCATTTCAAAGCCCATCGCTCTGTTTTGGCAGCATGCAGCACACATTTTCGAGCTCTCTTTACTGTAGCAGAGGGAGACCAGACCATGAACATGATCCAGCTGGACAGTGAGGTAGTGACAGCTGAGGCCTTTGCTGCTCTGATTGACATGATGTACACCTCCACACTCATGCTTGGAGAGAGCAATGTTATGGATGTCTTGTTGGCAGCTTCTCACTTACATTTGAACTCTGTTGTTAAAGCATGTAAACACTACCTTACTACAAGGACACTGCCAATGTCCCCACCTAGCGATAGAGTTCAAGAACAAAATGCACGCATGCAAAGATCTTTCATGCTTCAGCAGCTTGGACTGAGTATAGTGAGCTCTGCATTAAATTCCACCCAGAACACAGAGGAACAACAAAATACTATGAGCTCATCAATGAGAAGTAACCTAGAACAGCGCACTACTTTTCCTATTCGGCGTCTCCACAAACGTAAACAGTCTTCTGAAGACCGGGCCAGACAGCGAATCAGGCCTACCATAGACGAGTCCATCATTTCAGATGTTGCCCCAGAGAGTGGGCAGTCAGTAGTTCATTCACGGGAAGAATTTTTTTCACCAGATTCACTGAAGATTGTGGACAATTCTAAAGCTGATGTTGTGACTGATAATCAAGAGGATAACACCATTATGTTTGATCAGTCTTTTGGTGCCCAAGAAGATGCCCAAGTGCCCAGTCAGTCTGACAACAGTGGAGGAAACATTTCGCAAATGTCCATGGCATCTCAAGCAACACAAGTGGAAACTAGCTTTGGCCAAGAAGCTACTTCTGAGAAAAACAACTTTCAGTGTGAAAATCCAGAGATCAGTCTAAATGAAAAAGAACACATGAGGGTGGTGGTTAAATCTGAGCCCTTGAGTTCCCCAGAGCCTCAAGATGAAGTGAGTGATGTCACTTCCCAAGCAGAAGGCAGTGAGTCTGTTGAAGTGGAAGGAGGAGTAGTGAGTGCAGAAAAGATAGAACTGAGTCCTGAAAGTAGCGATCGTAGCTTTTCTGACCCACAATCTAGTACTGATAGGGTTGGTGACATCCATATTTTGGAGGTGTCAAATAACCTGGAACACAAGTCTACTTTCAGTATCTCAAATTTTCTGAATAAGAGCCGAGGTGGCAATTTTGGTGCTAATCAAAATGATGACAACATTCCAAATACAACCAGTGACTGCAGAATGGATGGAGATGCCTCTTATTTAATGAGTCCAGAGTCTGGGCCTAATAATGGCCATTCCTCTGCTACTGTCTCTCACGTGGAGAATCCGTTCAATGAACCTGCAGACTCTCACTTTGTTAGACCTATGCAGGATGTAATGGGTCTTCCATGTGTACAGACTTCTGGATACCGGGCAGCAGAACAGTTTGGGATGGACTTTCCACGGTCTGGCTTGGGACTACACTCTTTATCAAGGGCAATGATGGGCTCTCCAAGAGGTGGAGCTAGTAACTTTCCCGGCTACCGTCGCATAGCCCCCAAAATGCCTGTTGTGACCTCTGTTAGGAGCTCCCAAATGCAAGATAGTACATCTAATTCCCAGTTGATGATGAATGGGACCAGTTCCTCTTTCGAAAATGGGCATCCTTCCCAGCCTGGTCCACCACAGTTGACCAGGGCATCTGCTGATGTTCTTTCAAAATGTAAGAAGGCCTTATCTGAGCACAATGTCTTGGTTGTAGAAGGTGCTCGCAAATATGCCTGTAAAATCTGCTGCAAGACTTTCTTGACCTTAACAGACTGTAAGAAGCACATCCGTGTGCACACAGGAGAAAAGCCTTATGCCTGTTTAAAGTGTGGTAAACGGTTCAGCCAGTCCAGCCATTTGTATAAACATTCCAAAACGACCTGCCTACGGTGGCAGAGCAGCAACCTACCCAGCACTTTGCTTTAATCCTCCCCCCACACTAAGCCCATACAAATAATGCCAATACGAATTGTAAGAACATGAACTGATGTTTGGAATATTAACACTATTTTGTTCAAGACTGCAGGTTAAGAAGCTGCCGTTGTAGTAAACACTTAAGTGTGATCGTGCTCCCCCCCCCCCCCAAAAAAAAAGTCTTGGTCCTGTAAAATGGGGATAATACCATACCTACCTCACAGGGGTGTTGTGAGGCTTAAACAACTGTTTGGAAGCGCTTTGAGATGCTCTGAAGGAGGCACTATAGAAGTATTAAGTATTATTATTATTATTATGTAAATGCAGGTCTTGGGCTCGTGGGGATGCAATCCCTAAAACCAAGTAGTTCCTTTGCTGCGGGGGAGGTGGGAGGGAAGGAATAGGTAGGAGGGAATGGGTGAAAATGTAGCCAGCTCCTAATTATGTTAAAGTAGCACGTTTCAAGGATGAGAAACTGAAGTGCAAATTTTTTTTAGGAATTTTGTAAAATTGTGAAAGTGTTTAAATAAACTTGTAAAATAAGTTGATACATTATGTGTATGAACAAAAATGCAAAGAGCTCTTTACTGTTACTAGTGCAGATTGCATATCCTTAAAGAAAAACAATCTTGGATACACCTGTCTACCACAAAATGCTTTAAAATGTTAATTATGAAAATAGTTGTAGGGGTTCTGAATGTACTTTTGGCTGTTTTCCTGTAATGGACACTGTAATGAAGGTGCTTACCTTGAGTCCAAAACAAGTAACGTTTGGACTCTTAGATGTATATATAGTTTGAATACAGCAAGATCTCCTAGGTGTTTCACCATTTTTTTCTGTAAAAACTTGTAATGAGTGAGAAGTGACGTACTGTTTCTGTATGTGCTATTCTTAGCAGTATTTTAACCAACTTGTATTTCATATGTTAAAATTCCATATACATAGATGTCTGAAAAGAACTTGTTATTGTCTACTTTATTTTAAATGGGAAATATGATTTGTGGTGGCTTCTTTTATTGTGTAAGATAGTCTCTTACCCTTTCCAGATGCTGACAGTCAATCTGATCCAAGTTATTGTGTAAGCAGACTATCTATCCTTTTCTGATGCTCTTATCTTCAGGCTTTTTAATTTCCTTCTCCATATACTTATTGTCCTCCCAACCGTGGATTACTTTGATCTGAGGAACAGTCAGGAATGAGAGCCTGTCTTGCCATATTCATATGCCTCTCTGTATAAAATGTAGCGGTTGACTCTAATTCTTCAATTTAGAGAAGTATCATAAATGTACTTTCCCACAAGTGAAAATCCAACACAAATTTAATTTTAAAAATAGCACTGTACACCTTGTAAAACAAGTTCAGTAATCTGTTTCCAGTAAATCTCACAGATCTTATTTTAATTTCCTCCTCTTTGATACCATTGTAACGAATACTCTTTGCAGTTGTGGGTTTTTTGGTTTTTTTAAGATGCACATGAACTAACTCCTGGAGTTCAACAAACTGGGTTTCTATTAACATTTTGGAGCACTTCTACTGACCAGTGTTACTCTGTTTATGCCAGGGGTAGGCAATCTATGGCACGGGTGCCGAAGGCGGCACATGAGCTGATTTTCAGTGGCACTCACACTACCTGGGTCCTGGCCACCGGTCTGGGGGGCTCTGCATTTTACTTTAATTTTAAGTGAAGCTTCTTAAAAAAAATTAAAAACCTTGTTTACTTTACATACAAAAATAGTTTAGTTCTATATTAAAGACTTATAGAAAGAGACCTTCTAAAAATGTTAAAATGTATTACTGGCACGCGAAACCTTAGAGTGAATAAACGAAGACTCGGCACACCGCTTCTGAAAGTATCAGAGGGGGAGCCGTGTTAGTCTGGATCTGTAGAAGCAACAAAGGGTCCTGTGGCACCTGCTTGCACTGTTTTCCACTGCTTGCATCCGAAGAAGTGGGTATTCACCCACGAAAGCTTAAACTCCAATACCTCTGTTAGTCTATAAGGTGCCACAGGACCCTTTGCCACTTCTGAAAGGTTGCCAACCCCTGGTTTATGCAGAATCTCGGTTAGTGCTTTAGCACATCTGTCATATCCAAAAGAGACAGATCATGAGCATCTAATATAGCTAATCCGCAGAGGCAGCAGTTGCTTTTTTTAATATAAAGAAAGCATTTGCAAACTTTCCAACCTTCTCATCTTCAATCTGTTATGTAGCAAACTCATTCTATGTGGTGTTACTGTCTGACTTTTTGATTAAACCTATGCTATTTTTTTAAATAGGGATATTGGCCACCTGAAAAATCTTGTATTTATTTGAATGGAAGCTGAAAATGAAATCCTTGTTCTGTGGTTAGTTTAGCCTTGAGTGACTGAGACAGTTGAAACATTGGAACTAAACAATCATGGTCAGTGCCACAGAAACATGGGGCTGTGTATGAAACTATATCTGGCTGAGAAAGTAATAAAACGATCTCCTCTCGCTTTGTGATGAGAAAACTGCCTAAGGCCTGTTAACATTTGATTTGCAATTTTAAGCTTCTAAGGTAAGCAGGAACTTGGAACTGTTATGAATGACAGCGACAAAGAGTTCTGTGGCACCTTATAGACTAACAGACGTATTGGAGCATAAGCTTTCGTGGGTGAATCCCCACTTCTTCAGATGCATGCCATCCGAAGAAGTGGGGATTCACCCACGAAAGCTTATGCTCCAATACGTCTGTTAGTCTATAAGGTGCCACAGAACTCTTAGTCTGGATCTGTAGAAGCGACAAACATGGCTACCCCTCTGATACTTATGAATGACAGGATTCAATTCTTTAAAACCTCACAGTCCCATGAGTTCAATGGTTACACTTCTGGCTTTCGGTTTTTTAAGGCACCAAGGAAATGTGCCAAGTTCCTGAATAGCATTAGAAAATGCTGCATTTTATGTGGTAATCATGTTGATGTCAAGGGACTAAGAGCATTGAACTACGTTAGTCTCACTGCATCTCCATTAAAACTAGATCTTCAGTACACTGCAGTGTTTTCTAATTTAATCTTTTATGTTGATGTGTTGCCTTATTGCTAATCTCTTGCCTAACTTTTTAATTGCTTGTCTTTTTCCAGTTTTGTTCCAAAAACTACTTTTTTTCTATTTTCCAGCTGTTTTCTTTATCTAGCATCTGTCTAAAACCCTCCCACTCACAGGAAGCAAGAAGAGATGGGGGTGGAGCAATTAATGCACTTAATTTTAAGAATGAATATGAACATGTAAACAAAACCTATATTTAACTACATCTGGATCAGTTTTTATAATATATTTGTGGTTATGTGAAAGGCCATAGGTGGTAAGGGAGGGCTGCTCTCTTCAGAAACAACAGAAAAAAAATTAAACCTTGGGAATCTTTTAGATGTAACAAACTTAATTTTCAGTATATCAAATTATAGTGTTTTATAGAAGGACATATTACAGCTTCAGTAACCCATGTCTGACTGCTGTTGTTTTCTTGGTCTTCCTATGTGGAGCAATATCTCAGAATAAACACACACTACTGAACTGACCCATCTTGTAAAATGAGCAATATCTAATCTCCAAACCTGACAATAATTATAAAAATAACCTCACCCTACTTCTGTTCAGACTTAATAGCCAAGCACTATAGTGTGATCTCACGTGAAGCTCTCAGTATGTTTATAGTGTTATGAGATACATCTGAAAATAAACACTACATTTTTGTGCTGATCTGTCTGATTTGATTTAATTATTCACTTAATCCTGACTGGAACACTGATTGCCTGCAGTGGGGTCTACCTGCTGCCTCTTGGTCTCAGTGGAGTTGGTTATGACCTACAAAGCCCTAAATAACCTGGGACTGGCTTACCTGGGGGCTAATGTCTCTTCCTGCACCATGCTGACATTTGCAGGGACGTCTGAGCTGGAACCGTCTTGTAATAAAGCAGAGAGGGTGGCTGGCAGGGCATTCGGTGTGTGGGCTTGAGGACTCTGCATTGTCCCAATTTGGTGACCTTCCAGGTATGCTGCAAAACACATCCGTTGGGGGTATTTTTGGAGAAGGTTGAAGGTATGATTCCTAGAAAATGATGTGGCTGAAAGGAGGGTGCCTGAGTTCCTATTGAATTGATTATTTTAATTGTATTGCTAATGCTATGCTAGGATACTGAGATCCTTGCATAGGTGTTTCTTGATTATTTAAATCTAAATAAACAAGTACAATCCTGTAATATTACCAGCAAGACCTTATTTATCTTGAACAATAATGCCCCTTGTTGCCAACTCTCCCTCTCTTAGGCAGAACGCTACATGGAAGCATAGGGTGAGGAGCCTCTAGTGGAAGAAAGTCTGAATTAGTTGTATGAAAATAAGAAAGAAAAACTTGTAGTCTCTAAGGTGCTAACAAATTTATTTCAGCATAAGCTTTCGTGGGTTAGTACCCACTTCATCGGATGCATGGAATGAAACATACAGTAGACCGACCTTATGTTTCTCTGACTATAAATATCTGTCTACTGTATGTTTCATTCCATGCATCCGATGAAGTGGGTACTAACCCACGAAAGCTTATGCTGAAATAAATTTGTTAGCACCTTAGAGACTACAAGTTTTTCTTTCTTATTTTCGTTTTGCTGACCCAGACTAAGACGGCTACTACACTGAATTAGTTGTGACATTCCTCAGGGTGCAAGCTGAATTGCTGGTCTGTTATGTCACCTTAAGTCTCCAGCCTGGATTCCCTTTTACACTGCCTTACGTTCAGAATAGCAACCCTTCCAGGCTCTGTTCACTCAGCCTCCAGCATGTAAAGTCATTTCTAGTTGAACACATGAGTGCTATGCCCAGCCATCCATGAACAGATACAAGGTGATGCCGCCCTCTCCCCCAAAATGTCATGTACTGTTCAGTGGCCCACTGGAATCTAGCTCATAATTAGTTTGTCATTCCAACAGTGGATAATGAATATGCACCAGTCTGGTCTCAAGTATGGCTTTCCCAAACACTTCAAGCAAACACACTGGTTTAGATAAGAGTAAGCCATGTTTAACTAGAGAAAGATAGATTTTTAAGTGACTTACAGGTGATAAGGCATAATAATCAGATTTAGTTACAAAAGAAAAAGATAAAACCACGATCTAATTTCTACACTTTACCTAGGCTAACTCTAAAAGCAAAATTAGATGCAATATATTTTACAGGCTTTTTCCAGCCTGGATCCACACCCCTGAGTTAGTGTTCTTTGGATACTTAGTGATGTCATGGAGAGGAAGAGGTGGCCAGAGGCTTTCTCCCTCCCACTTCTACTCTGATCCTTTGGACTGGAAAAGTCTTTGCTGGGTCATGGGGTCAGCAGTTCCACTGGGTATGTGTTCTGCAAGCTGTCCTGGGACATTGTAAATAATTTGTTTATAACTCCCCTTCTGGTAAATCTCCAATTAAGCAGGTAATGGCCTTTTAGCACCGAGCTGGTGCCTCTTTTATCTTTGAAAAAATGGTCTGTGTGTTACCCAGAACGACAGCATATTTCAGTAACAATCACATTGTACATGGAGCTATGAGATTTTACTACGCTGATACATTAACAGGACAATGTTCTAGAGATTGAGTTTTCAAATGATACAAGGCATACTTCAAACAAAATATATCATGAGCCTACAAAAGTGGTGAACGTGGGCTGCAGGGTGTCTCATGGGGTACAGTATATCCCACCACTTTAAAAAGTCCCTTGGTGTAAGCTGTATGTGAATTTTACACCTATGGAAACAAATTTCGCAAGCAAATTTGCTTTTCTAAGGCTCTGAGCTTGCTTCTGTTACAATAGTTTTTTAAACTTGCTCTCTGTCATGGAAAAAGGTCTTAGAAAGATGGATGCTAGGTTGGATACTGGAAAAGTTTGACCACATTTGTTGAGTTTTCTGTCAAATAGGATTAAACGTACATAACACTCACTGTTTGTCACTTGGTTTATCTCTACAGTGATACCAAAAGAAAGTTGAGAGTGATAACAGACCCATATCCTCTGTAGATCAGACATGGAGGGGGGCACACAACATGCTGGCCATTGGGTCACATCTGATGTTAAGTACGTTTAAGTCTTTTGCTTTATCAGAGCGATAAAGTATAAAGCCACCCATCTGATTATGATTGTTGCCTTCTTATGAAAATGGGACCAATTGTTCCAGGAAAGGGAGTGATTTTCTTTGATCTCTGAGTTTCCATCCATGTGCTCTCCAGAGTCCCACAAACATTCAGTTTTTCTCTTAGAAATAGCACAATATACATACTGCTTCCACATCACCACCACACAGCTGTGTGTTACTCAAGCCTGGTTTAATAAGTTCTACTTGCAGAATGACAGAGGCACATACACCAACTTTACAGCAGGAACACGTCAGGATCTGTTCTGCTTCTTTAGGCTAAGAGACAATGGTCATTTCTAAGGTATGACCTGGCCTAGCCAGCGATGTTCTTGGGATTCTCTTCTCTTCACAGCTGGAGTTCACATGGCATACTTTCCTCTTTCAAGCCAGCCAGAAGGTTGTTAGCGGCCAGCACAGACATGGCGTTTCTGGTGGCATAGGTAGCACTTCCAATGTGAGGCAAAATCACTATACCGGGGAGAAAAAAAGACATATTTCAGAGATTGGTCCATGCACCAAAGCAGTATGCTTGTTACTCTAGCCACATACACTTTCATTTTATGGTGGCACTCCTGTGCCACGTCTCTGTAACTAGTCTCCATGTGGGATGGGTCTGAGAAGTTCAGTTGTGTTAATGCACCAGCCATGGAGTAACATGGGAGAAGAGTTCGGTGGCTTTATTCTAGTCACCATGGGTGAAATCCTGGCCCCACTGATGCCAATGGCAGTTTTCCCCCTGACTTCAATGGGACCAGGATTTCACCCCAGGTGTCCAGAATTACATCTCCACAAACCACGGTCTGTTAGCAGTGCTGGCTGTAGCTTCACCCGTGAACAGAAGAGCAAGGTGTTTCCGGTCAAGAGAGAGTGTGAAAGCCAACTCCAGAGTGTCCTTGCTTTTGTTGGTGTCGCAACTACATGCCAGATGGGTTTGGTATTGAGCAGCTCTGTCAGTGAAATTAATAATACATTTGAAAGCTTAATGCTTTTAAAGGGGAGATATTTGTGATCTTGTACCCTTGATGTAGTATAAAAGCCACCTCTTTAAAACTAAATATTAGAAAGTGTAAAGTCAGGACCTCTTGTTCCTAACATAGAATCATAGAATTGTAGGACTGGAAGGGACCTCAACAGGTTATCTAGTCCAGTCCCCTGCACTCAAGGCAGGACTAAGTATTATTTAGACCATCCCTGACAGGTGTTTGTCCAACCTGCTCTTAAAAATCTCCAATGACAGATTCCACAACCTCCCTAGGCAATTTATTCCAGTGCTTAACCACCCTGACAGGAAGTTTTTCCTAATGTCCAATCTAAACCACCCTTGCTGCAATTTAAACCCATTGCTTCTTCCCCTATCCTTAGAGGTTAAGGAGAATAATTTTTGTCCCTTCTCTTTGTAACAACCTTTTATGTACTTGAAAATTGTTATGTCCCCTTTCAGTCTTCTCTTCTCCAGAATAAACAAACCCAATCTAACATGTCACTGTTTGACAAGAACATAGGACTGGCTCACTAACTCAAGTCCCCTGCTATCCCAATTCCAGAATTTAGGAAGGGTTGTTTTTATATGACATAAAGGAACAAATTATAACCATTAATTGTTTTAATTAGGGCTGTCAAGCGATTAAAAAAATTTAAAACTGTTAAATATAATACAATTTATTTCAAAATTTTTGGATGTTTTCTACATTTTTCAAATATATTTCAATCACAACACAGAATACAAAGTGTACAGTGCTCACTTTATATTTATTTTTGATTACAAGTATTTGCACTGTAAAAAACCAAAAGAAATAGTATTTTTCAATTCACCTAATACAAGTACTGTAGTGCAATCTCTATCATAAAAATTGAACTTACAAATGTAGAATTAGGTAAAAAAAACCCTGCATTCAAAAATAAAACAATTACGGCTGTCGATTAATAGCAGTTAACTCACGCAATTAACAAAAAAATTTAACAGTGTGATTAATTGCACTGTTAAACAATAGAATATCAATTGAAATTTATTAAGTGTTTTTGGATGTGCTACATTTTCAAATATATTGACTTCAATTACAACACAGAATACAGAGTGTACAGTGCTCACTTTATATTATTATTTTTGATTACAAATATTTGCACTGTAAAAATTAGTGGCTTTTTGTACATAATTCTACATTTGTAAGTTACACTTTCACGATAACGAGATTGCACTACAGTACTTGTATGAGGTGAATTGAAAAATACTATTTCTTTTGTTTGTCTTTTTTACAATGCAAATATTTGTAATCAAAAATAATATAAAGTGAGCACTGTACACTCTGTATTGTAATTGAAGTCAATATATTTGAAAATGTAGAACATCATCCATAAATATTTAAATAAATGGTATTCTATTATTGCTTTAATCACGCGACTAATCACGATTAATTTTTGTATTGGCTTGACAGCTCTACTTCTAACATGCTCATCACCTCGGTATCTGGGCACTAAGGTCCCAATCCATTGATGTTAATGAGGCTACTCATGTGCTCAAAGCTAGGCAACGTGCTTAAGTCCCTTGCTGAAATGGGGTCCAAGTTCTCAGCTGATGGAATTCTGAGATCAGTCAGTGAAATGTTTGCAAATGAGCAAATATATTTGAATTAATTAAAATTTGTCCTGAATTCACTCAACTGACAAGGTTTTCCCTCCTCAGTGCCCCTCATATCACACGGCCTTGCTATGGCTCAATGCTATGCGCAGCTTACTTAAGCACACATGGTTTGACTTTCCCTTGCCTGTGACTAATTAGCCCCTCATATTAAACCCTTGCTAGACACGAACCATGCCAAGCTCACCAGGACTGAAATTCCTTGTCAGGTCAGCGTGGCAAACAGAATAGCAAGAACTACATGAGACCCCAGCTCTAGCCACTCGAAGCCACTGCCTCCCTCCAGAATTTAGGCAGAACAGCTGCTGTTTGCAAAGACGGCGGCTTACCACAATTCTTCAGGGAAAGGAGAGGGTGGTCTGTAGGCAGCGGCTCCGGGGTTGTGACATCCAGACCAGCAGCTGCAATCTGGCCACTAACCAAAGCCTGGTACAGGTCTTCCTGGTTCACCACCGCTCCCCTAAGACACACGGTTTAAGCTATACAAGAGCTAGGTATCGTTACTAGTAAACCAGACAAGCCTGGGATACACACACTGCCAGGTGCTTAACTTTACACACTTCAGTCGTCGCACTGGCTTCAGTGGAACGACTCACCTGCCTGAGCGTTTGCCCTATCAGGGCCTTAGGCAGGAATAATCAGCTCTGTAGGTCACTTTGTGCCCGTTGTTCCACACCACTAACCATCAGGTTCTGCTTAACTGCTCTCTCCATGCTCTGCACCGGGTTATTGTAACAGTCACTGTGCCCAGTCGTAGTCTGGCTGTAGTCGTCCCATTGTATTCAAATCCCATTTGGACACGCATCATTTGAACTGTGTTTAAGCACAGTTTTAACCCTCAGCTGTAACATCTATGTAGACGGGACCGTAGCATCAAGCCATGCTCCTATTGTCCATGGGGACAGCCCGCGTACCCATTCCTGGGAGAAAGGCCGTTTGAGTACCACCACCAACACAAACAAAGCTTTTCCACCCTGGAGAACAGCCATAGCCACTTCCTCCCATTAAGGAGAGAATCCAAGATGGCACCCACTTTGCAGCTTTTAGAGTGGCAATAATCCCATGATATTTGCTGAACTCCACCCTAAGGGGGAAAAAAGTTGCTTTCTTGTGTACAATATATAGTACGCAGCAGGCCAAGCTACAAGGCTAGCAAGCACAAGCTCAGAGTTGGTGCCACAAACCAATACTTGCCCCCCCATGGCTATGGCAATTTCAGCGTAATCCCTTGACATCCATAACACCCGTATATCAGTTACCTGAATATCACACGCTTTTCCTTTCTCACCCACAATCTAGTCTTGTTTAAGATGACAGTGAATACTTTCACCTGCTTGTGTTGATAAACACAGATGTTTTCTTCATTCGGCTGAAGAAATCCTTGTTGCACATTCCTTTAGTGTCAGGAGTTAAGGAACAGGTTACAACAACAAAGTCTGACTCCTCTGCTAGCTTGGCGAGTGGGACTGGGTGGAGGGAAAAAACCAAAAACACATATGTCACGAGTTTCCTTGGGAGGGGTGGGGGTGTCTTGTTTATTTTCACTAGTTTGCGAACTACCCAATGTCCATTAAACAGTCAACAGTGAGGGACACTTGCTTCAGGAAGACCTTGCAATCCTCACCCCATGACTGGGTTGCCAAACCCAAACAAAAACAACATATGAACAAGGTGCTATATTTTAAAGGACCTTTAAAAAACAAAATAGACACGGTTTCATCAACCAACAGAGGAAATTTACCCATGCTTAGCAAGTCAGTCTTCCACCCCAGAGGTGGCTGCATTGTGCATTTCAGGGGTGGTACATATTAGTTAGCAAAATATTACCATCATATTTTAAACCAACATTTAGAAGTTCTGTAAGGCCTGAAGACAGATTTGTCAACTCTTCCAGCTTTCACCCAAGGATGGGAGGAGAGGAATAGGTAGAGGTCACTGGATTTTCAAACAAAAAGATTGACCCCAATAGAAATCGATTTTTTTGGAACCGTTTATTTTTCAAACACATAAGTCACAGCTGGGCAACATCTTAGGACTTTACAGAACGAAGTCTATCAATGAGCTTGAACATGCAGAAAGGCACAGTGCAGAGAATGTGCATTATTATAGGTAGGAAAACAAATACTTGATATAAACGTGACTATATCTGAAGAGAGTCTCATTTGGGAGTTGCCAGTTACTCCTAAGAGGTCTGGGATGAAATCTTGGCCCCATTGAAGTCAGTGGGGTCCAGATTTCACTCATGACATTGCCACCACTTTCAATCAACAACATACTACATGTGTTTGCGCTCTGCACTCAAACACTAATCACTCTTTGGGGCCTTAATAATAATTCAGCATGGCTACACTGTGCTTGAGGAATCCTTCCAGTTTCCAATCACCACACCCAAGGACAAGATCTTCCCCGCATCAACTCATTTGTACTGTTTGTTATTCTGCACTTACGAAGAAAGATTTCTATCCAGAGCTGTCTTTCCAGCTTCATTTATGTCTCTTACCAAACTCGGCTTGAAACTCCACGGCGTTCTCTGGTTTAGGCCGACTTCCCGTATACAAAAATGTCTTGACCCCAAATGGCTTTAGACGGCGCGCCACTGCCTGTCCTAAAAACAAGAGGAGGTCACGTCTCTGCACACTGAGATCATGCACTGCAGGAAGCAAACCACTAACCCTGCAATTTGACAGCCCAAAACCGAGTGTATTGCTCCTGCATCTTTCGACAAGGCTGCAGAATGCATCCACTGTTCACTCAACTGCAATGAAACCTGCCACTTTCATTACGAGATTATTCTAACTGCCCCAGCTAGGATTGTCACGGAGGTTTCCCATTCATTTTGGAGGCAACATGCTCTCATTCACTCCGTGGGAAGTGAATGAAGTTTTGACTGGTAAGGCGGCTGCAGCAAAGGGAATGATGGGACATTAAATCTGAAGTGACATTTTGGAGAGAAAATGTAAGGAAGGAAGAAAAAAAAAATCCATTGACCAACTCCACACGCTACTAGACAAGCCAGCACTCCTGTGTACCATGGACTTTGTTTGGGATATTCGTTTAACTGAAATAAACCAAGAGAAAGTCCAGTTTGCTTTAGGAGTCTGATAAGGTGGAAATATGTGAATGTTTTACAGCTTATGGTCTAAGCCTGATTGCAATCGCACACGGATTGGTAGGATGGAGAGATGGATTCCTGCTTAGTCAGCCTACTCCTGGAGGGGCAGGTGAATGGGGGAGCGTCCCATCAGCCACTGGTTTGAATGTCCTCAGAACTTTGTCCTTTACAGTTCTCTTTATTTATTTTGCAGTTTCTGTGAACATGCCCAGCACCACTACCATGGGGCAAAGTTAAACACGAAACTGTTAGCATAACCAAAGCATGAAGTAACTTGTGAACTCCTCACCTAACGGGTGAGAACATAAATGTCTGCTCAGCAAGAGCCTTTCACATATTTCCACCTTATCAGACTCCTAATAGGGGTTGAAAGTGACATCCAGGATTCATCGGATTCTATGACGAACAAGAAAGAGAACACTTGGGTCATTGGTTGTTCCCTGCAGGAAAGGGGGCTGGACACAAGTTCCCATGCACACAAAAAACAGAGGTAAGGAGAAGAAAGTTTCTGGCTGTGATAAAACTGAGTAAAATATTAAAGCTACAGACAGTACGCACTGGAGATCTAAACATCTTCTTACTGATCACTGAGTTAGTTATTTTAATCAAACATTCTATTCTATATAGGTAGTTGTACCATGCTCATCACCATAGTATCTGAGCGCCTTCCACTATTGCATTAAGTAACGACAGCTGGTCTGTATCTGTTCTCTCACCCTCTCCCCAGAGGGAGAAGTGTGTGCAGTGAAGTGTCTTCTTTTGGAAAATTATATCGTACACACACCCGTTGCTATGTCAGTCAACAGCGCTCCCATTATTGGGAGATAAATACTAGTATATATCTACACAGTACAATACACTCACCTATTCTTCCCAGCCCTATGATTCCTACAGTGCTACCGGACAGACTGTACCCACACATCCACAGAGGCTTCCATGTTGTCCAACCACCACTACAAAAGGAAGTGAAATGCAAACAGATGTTATATCGATTCCATTTTCCAGGTTGGCTTGGAGTCTGGATAATGGACCCAACAAATTACGAATGGCACAAATACTTTGAAACCCACGTGTCACAAACATACTGATGATTTAGCACCCTAGAAACAGAAATGACCAGGTATGAATGGTGCTAACATGCAGTGACAGGCTCTATAATGTTCCTGCTTTAAGTCACCTTTAACGTGAATTAGAGCAGCCTCAAGACTGATCTAACTTTGTTCCACTCCCCACTGTGGGTGGGTACAGCCTTTGTGCAGTGAACTCTGGCCATACCCCCAACGTCCTTCGCACACTGGGAACAGAGCCAGTGCAGGGCCCTTCCAGTTGCTCTCTTCTGGCCAGGGAGGCCCCATGCACAATCTAAAGGGCTCTTCAGGGGGCCATATTCACCTCCTTTAAGGCCCCTTTACACTGCCCCACACACTCTAGCTCAGGCCTGCACAACTCGTAAAGCGGCGAGGGCCATATTACTCCAAAGAAAACAGCTGAGGGCTGAAACCCCCCAGCACCGTGGAAACACTCCCCCCCCCCACCCCCCTGCACCACCCGCACCACGGAAACAACCCCTCCTTCCCCGGTGCTGGGGTATGGAAGCCTGTAGAGGGGGAAAGAAACAGCGTGCATAGGGTGACCAGATAACAGCAGTAAAATAGGACCCGCCCCCTCCCCGCTCGGCCCCACCATCACCCCCCTCCTCACCCCCCCAGGGGTCACTATATTACTGCACACAACAGTCAGCCAATGCAGTTGTAGATAAATCTCTGCATTATGCATTTTTGTAAAGCTTTTATACGACTTTGTATTGAACCTTGGTAATATGTTATAGCAGGCCCCTAAGGTAGTATAATTAAGGTAAAAGAAAAACCTCTTTTTGCTAGAAGTAGAATAAGATCTTCCCCCCACCTTGTATTCAATTGCCCTGCTGAATGAATGAGGTGTGAATGAGGAAGGCGTGGAAGGCAGGCACCTCCAGACAGCTGCAACCCTTGGAGAGGGGATGGGAACCAGACCAAGGACAATCAAACTTGTCAAGTGGGCTGACTAGAGGAGAGCAGACATACTGACGGCCTCGGGGGTTAGAAGCAAGCACCTTCCTTTGGGAACACCCTCTTTGCAGCATTGGGACAACCCCCAGCCCAGAGACAAGCAGCAAAAAGGACCAATGGACACAGTCCCAGATTTTGAATCTGGGAGATTTGCCACCAGCTCACCTGCCTGCCCGCTGCTGGCTTCTTACCTTCCGCCGCTGCCCCCGCCCCCTGCCGCTGGTTCACCCTCACTCCCCAGCTTGCCACTGGCCTCTTCACCAGCCTGCCCACCCGCCAGCCGTTGCTTGCCCCACCCTGCCGCTTGCCTACTCACCCCCCCCCCCCCCCCACGGGCCGCACAGTGAGCCCATGCGGGCCGCATGCGGGTTGTGCAGGCTTGCTCTAGCTGGATCACTGCCCAAACACACAGAGTTATGCCTTAGATTTAGGACTTAATACAGCCTCTTTGTTAAGGTGCAAGATAATTGCACTTAACTCACTGGGCTCATAGAACGATGTTGATCTCAGCTAGTCCAGTGCAAATCGAGAGTAACTGTAACTGCATCCATTTAAACTTCTCAAGGCAGGGACTGCCTTTACTTTGGTGTATTCGGGTCCAGGATTGATCGAGTACACAGTCTATGGAGTTACTCCAGACTCACACTGACGTCACACAGTTCAGAATACTCACTTCTTCACTTCCTCCACTGACTCCGGCAGCCTGCGACACGTAGCTAAGAGCAAAGCTACCGAGAGCTCGGCCGTGGCGTCGGTCAGGATGTCCGGGGTGTATCCTACACGGATTCCACTGCAATTCAAACACAGCATTTCGGTCCCCAAGTGTTAACACATGGAACGCTAGGTTGCTCGTTTGTTCACATTTGGATGAAATCTTGTGTGTATTACACTTCATTCTGCTGGGCATTTTTTCGACACGGGTTCTTATATCACCATATTATCGGAGCACCAAGCAAACAATAATTAATCATCGATCCTCACAACTCTGCTGGGAGCTCAGGCAATGCTCTTATCCCCATTGTACAGATGGGAAATTGAGGCCCAGAGAGACTGAGGGTCACATTTTAAAAGCTATCTAGGTGCGTAAAGATGTAGACAGGTGTCAAATGGGATCCTTTAAAAATCTGGTCCTTATGCGCTGATCCTCAAAGGTATTTAGGTTCCATTGAAATCAACAGGAGTTAGGAACATATATACCTTCGAGGATCTGGCCCTAAGTGGCTTTCCCAAAACCCCACAGGGCCCGCAGTAGAGCTGGGAACCGAACCAACCTTTCCCAAGTCCCAGTGCAATGCCTTACCCCCAAGCCGACCCACCCTCTGTTCCAATGGGTTTCTCTCAAATAACAGTTCTCTATGTCTTTCACCCAAGAGAATGGCAGGGGAAACAGCAAATAGCGGAAGAAAATGCATTCCATGGTTAAGAGTTAGCACACAAAGAAGCAAACAATACCGCTTTTTAATTTCTTCGAGAGCCAGATGGTCAACACCCACAGACAGCGTGCTGATTATTTTAAGGTTGGACCCTGCAAAACATGAAGACCGAACCCTCAAAACCTATAGAGCTTAAAAAGAACAAACTGCAACGATACAACAATGGAAAAATGAAAGGATAAAAATGTCTTACAATTACTGTCTTGTAATTGGCCGAATCTTCAGAATCTACTATAGTGGGGTGGGCAACTTTTTGGCCCGAGGGCCACGTCTGGGTGGGGAAATTGTATGCAGGGCCATGAATGTAGGGCTGGGGCAGGAGGTTGAGATGCAGGAAGAAGTGTGGGGTGTGGGAGGGGGTGCCATGTGCAGGAAGGAGCTCAGGACAGTGGGTTGGGGTGCAGGGTTCAGGGTGCAGGCTCCAGCCCGGCGCCACTTACCTCGAGCAGCTCCGGGATGGCAGTGGCGCGCAGCGGGGCTAAGGCAGGCTCCTTGCCTGCCCTGGCCCCACGCTGCTCCTGGAAGTGGCCAGCACGTCCGGCAGTGGCTCCTGGGGGTGGAGTGGGGCAGGCTGCTCCGCCGCGCGCTCCCTCACCTGCAGGTACCATCCCGAAGCTCCCATTGGCCGGGGTTCCCAATTCCTGGCCAATGGGAGCTGCAGGGGGCGGTGCCTGCAGGCAAGGGCAGCGCACGGAGCCCTCTTCTCCCCCTCCCCCGGGGCCGCAGGGACATGATGCCTGCAACTTCCGAGAGCGACGAGAGGCCAGGGCAGGCAGGGAGCCTGCCTTAGCCTCACCGTGCCACGGGGCTGGCAATCCCACGTGCCGGATTGAAAGCCCTGACAGGCCGGATCCGGCCCATAGTTTGCCCTCCCCTGTACGTAGTGACCACCTAACAGGGCTGAAACTGAAGGGAGTCAGTAAAACCGAAATACTACTTTTTCAGGTAGCTGACTCTGGAAAGTTGACAGTGCTTTGTGCAGTCAGTTTCATTGTTTCCCCTTCACAGATGGTCAGTTTTCTCCTTCACTGAGATTCACAGAGTTACGCCAGAGTGACCATGTGGTCTGATCCTGTTAACACAGGCCAGGGAACGTCACCCAGTCATTTCCGCATCAAGCTCATACCTTCTGTTGGACTAGACTTTTTTACAAGACACCTTGTAACATCAACTGGAAGAGGAAGGAGAAAAATCCCTTAGAACTTTTAAAGGAATTGAAACCAAAATCAGGAGGCTCTATTTAGAGGATTTGCCAGAAACGGGATTTTTTTTTTTTAAATGCCAAAAACATCAATGAAAGTTGACAGTGTCCCTGTAGCTAAGGAAAAGTCTCTTTAAAGATGCTTCATTTATATTCCTAGCTTCTTCTCTTTGACTGGGATGGGACCAAGTCATTCATTAGTGGTCATTTTCTGGGGAACTCTACACTAGGCAGAGACGTTTCTTCTTGCAAGGAAACCCCCTCCCCCCCCCAAAAGGGACTGACAGTAAATTCTGGCTAGTGAGGTTCACTGGACGCTGCATTTCCGGCCAGCGGACACCCGGGAGCTAGATGCATCTCTTCATGTCTTACACCTCCGCGATGGAGGGACACAGCGTGAGGTGGCATTGAAGTAGAGGATTCGTATTAATGCATGGCAGCAAAGGAAGGCTTAGCCAATCCGCTTCTCAGGGGCTGTGAGGGCGAGACACCGGGCCCGAGACCCGGGCAGCCGGATACAATTCTGTACGTCCTCTCCTTCTTCGATGACAAAGGATCAGCTAGAGCCATTCACAAGGGAGCCACCACATACTCACCTGCTGCATCGAGGACCTCTTTGTCTATCTGGTCAGACAAGACACAGAGCAGTCCATGCTTGCCAGCCACCCCCGCCAGCAGTTCTGACCGCGGGACAGGTTCGTCCGAATCCCACTGCTGGATGCTGCAGCTACAAGGATACAGGAAAGTCACCATCACATTGAAGCACGAGAAAGAGGCCCCCTTCGAGCCAGCACTGCGTGTTGCCCCAGGTCTTCGTACTGTGTTTGCCAAGGGAAATCAACAAAATGGAGTGAGAGAAACGCTCTCATCTTCCTGCCTAAACTAAGGATTCCCTCCTTTCCTCCCTTGTGGATTTCCCCTTCACAGCCCAGGACGGTGCTAAAATACAGCCACATGATGTCCTGTGCCGCACACGCATGCCACCTGTGAACTGGCTCATGTAAGGTCCGGCACCTTCTTTCAATAACTGCAGCAGCGGAAGGAGGAAGAACAGTGGCAGGATCTCTTCACGCGTAGAGCAAAGACCATTCGTCCTGCAATGACCTGCCAGCACGCCCACACTGATCGCTTGGAACACTTTCTGAGCTCTGGCATCACTTTCAGCTTGTTCAGACCTTGCCTCAGGCCTGCATCAGCTGGGATCGCTGCAGACTGCTCTGATGTTCTTTACATGGGCTAACGTGGCAAACTTGGGTTTTAAAGCGCCAAATGGTACAGACATTAGGACAGGTCAAGAACTTCCCCTTGAGTCTCAGCCTGGACAGTATCTGTGCTCAGAAGTGAACCGTTTTTCAGGAATCCCCCCAGCAGGACTGCATCAGGAGCCCTTACTGTGGAGAGTCCTCGGGTGCGAAACTGGCTTTCCCTTAACTTTTGCTCCAGTTCATCCTTCCACACTTTTAAATAGCAACTGAAACTTTCCCTGGGTGGCACTTGCCTCTCTAGGTTCTTATATGGCCCCAGCGTCACTGGAATATCTGAGCACCTCCTAATCAACAAGGAATTTATCTCCACAGAACCCCCATGAGGCAGGGAAGTATTATCATTGCCATTTTACAGCTGGGAACACTGAGGCAACAGTGTTCTATGAACACATTACTGCAAATCAATTTGGGGGCCTACCACTTTACAGAAAGCATGGAATGCTGCAGGCAATTTAAACCAAGACACCACACAACTGCTCATTGCCCATGCACTAGCGTGTGTGTGTGTGTTTTGGGGGGGGGGGGGGTCACTGCATTTCCATAACGCCAGTAACTGATACCAGGAGAAGGGTAATCCAATGGCAGCCACAGCAGAGCTGCGGGGGGGATTTAATTCTTTTAAGGCACCCTTTGCCCTTTGGCTTTGAATAGACAAAATGATGGGGGGGGGGGGGGGAGGTCAGCTGTAGTTAGGAAAACAACTTTTAATAGAAACACAGGTTTGGTTTCTGGGAAGTACTGGAAGGTCAGAGATAGTTAAAAAACCGCTGATCTGAGGATAATGTACAATGTCAAACTAAGGTTAAAAAATTCAAGTAACCCATAGCCGGAGAGAGGGAGGGAGGACACATAACAGGCCTCCTTCTCTTCCCATTGAAGTCAATGGCAAAACTCCCATTGAATTCCCTGCTGCAAAACATAGGCCCTGATCTGACCAACACATAGGCCTGGCCTTAATTTTATGCACATGACTAATTCCACTGATGTCAACTGGATTAGCCAGGTCCATAAAATGAATGATATACACGAGTGTTTACACAATTGGGACCTTAGCTGGCTATACTCCATGCACAGCATAGTTATTGTTCTTTTAACTTTTGCTTATTGGAATCAAAGGCACCGACCAGCATCGGAGATCAATGGCTTACAAAATATTTCTGCCCTTTTATAAAAAAAACAAACAAAAAAAAAAAAAAAAAAGCAAAAGTCTTTTCAAGTCACAGGAGGGGTAAAAAAGAGTTTTGGACAAATTTTTCAAAAGTGCCGCAAATCCTCAAATCAAGGGGAGGTAGGTGTCTAACTGTCTCGGTGGATCTGGGGGTCTAAGTGATTTAGGAGTCCAAATCCTATTGAAAGTCAGTGGGACTCAGAGGCTTCAAAGGAGAACATTTTCAGAAGTGTCTAACACAAGAAGGGCGCAGCAGTTGGTTTCTTTCCTTGTAAATAAACACCAGCTCTCTGTCCCCCAGGCCTCAGCCTCCGATGGGTCATTGACAAGAAAAACGAAATTACCACCCATCTATAAACACCTCTGATCATCGGAGTTGGCCATGGAAAGGGTCAGAACCGGGACTGCGGTAAAACAGATGACACCACAACCCGCATTCTCAACACCTGCCCTGTGAGACACAGAACACACGGCCGCGCGAGCTAGATAATCGCTCTATGGATCTCGCTGTCTGAAATAGGCTGTAAACTCTTCAGGGCTGAGTCTGTCTTTTTGCTAGGGCTGCAGGTTCACTGACGGAGCCGCAAGTGATGAAACCAGCGACTACATTTGTACCCGAACCCTTATTCTCCCTTGCTGGATCCTTCTCTCTGGAGCAGCAGCCGAGGGTTCTGATCCTGATGCCGGCAGCTCCTGGGGGCAGGGGCGTTTCTGGTGGGGGTTTGTGCAGCGCCCAGCACATGGGGCCAAGACTGGCGCTGCCAGGCGCCAGGGCAATACACAGAACAGGCGACAGCGCAACAAGGACCATTTGCCAAGGCGGCTTCCGCCTGCACCTTGCAGACGGTGGCAGCAATGGGAACAGGACCCCAGCGCATTTCGGGGGGAGGGCACAGGCATGGGACCTGCCTTTCCAGAAGCAGCGGCTAATACTGGGTGTCCCCAGCTGCCACCCCTCCGAGGCGCTGCTGCTCAGCACCGCTCAGGATCGAGCCCCGGGTCTGCCCCCCGGCTCCGCGGCGCCCAGCCCCGCGCCCGCGGCCCCCGCGCCCGCTCTTACACGCCAGCCTGGCTCAGGGCCGCCAGCCCCTCGCGGGGGATCCGCCGGGTGACAAACGCCTGCATCAGCCGGCCGGGCCGAGCGCAAAGGCGGGGCCGCCCCGGCGCCTCCTCCCGCGTCTGCGCGCAGCGCGCCCCGGCCCGGCTGCCGGGGAACTCCCGGGAGCAGCCGGCGGGGGAGGGCGGGAGCCGCAGGGCCTTTGCCTCTGTCTGGAGCGTTTGCTGCACGCTCGGATCACGAGCTCCTGCTCCGAGACAGGAAGAGGCGGGAGCAGCCCCCCGCCCCGCCCGGGGGGGTTAGCCTGGAAGGACTATGGGCGGGGGCAAAGCACCAACCTGACCTTTAGGGCGTCCAGCCAGCAAGCGTGAAAAATCAGGACGGGGTGGGGGGTAATAGGAGCCTATATAAGAAAAAGACCCCAAAATCGGGACTGTCTCTGGTCACCCTAGGGACCTTTCATCCAAATTCTCTTTTCTGTGATCAAAGCCCCCCCCAGCAGCATGGAGAGGGAAAGCTCATGGAGATGCATCCTCAGTTCATAATCAATGAAAGCGCTTAGCCCGCCAAAGGAGCGGCTGGAAGGGTGTGAGTGACCCCCGGCTTCAGAAGGATCACAGCAAGTGCTGTTTTGCCGGGCAAGTTGATCGCACGATTGCAATGGCCAGCAATCCGCGGAGCGACTGGTCTAGCCCGGTTTAGGAAAGGATCCGCTGTTTGCCTCCAAGAATAACATTGTCAGATGCAGGAACCAAGTCATAAAGTTACAGGGGATCCCAGTTCCATTGCTCCAGAGTCCAGAGCAGATCCGCTGGTGTGGGGTGTAAAAAGGAATTTCCCACCGCTACCAAGGATTGTGCAGTTAAGTAGGTACATTATGGGTTAGTTGTTTGTTCCTTCCTCTGAAACATCAGGTATAGGCCTGAGACAGGTGATCAGACATTAAAGCTGACTTCCCTAGAGGCTGCAAACAAGTCAAGAGGAAATGGGGGGCGGGGAGAATTGCATTTCTTGATACCAGCCCCATTTTCAGTAGTCCGCTGTGAAAGCTGGCCTAGCTCTCCTACCTGCCACGACGGGTCAGCAGAACGCAGCAAGGATTGCTGAACCCTGCTTCCGGGGCAGTCCTGGGCAATGGCTCGGTGTGTGCGTTAACTTGCATTTATGGTGCGTCTCTGCTGCTCTGTGAGCAGTGTGTGCGTCTTCTGCCGGAGTGTGACCCATGGAGTGCCTGACAGAACAGTCCCCTGGAACTCCAGATGACAGGAACTAAGTGACTAGCTTCTGCCCTGAGCAACCCCACCCCACCGTTTACAGAGAGGGGGGGGGGGGGTCAGAGGTACAAGGCAGGGTAGAATTTGCGTCTACACGACTAGCTAATTAGCTAATGGATGAATTCTGCTCTTAGTAGCAGCAATGTAACTCCAGAGTTGTCTCCAATGGCTTCCGTGGAGTTACTCTGGCTTCACACTGTTGTCAGCGAGATCAGACTCGGTCCCTAACGAACCTGTTTAACTAACCAGCAAACAAACAAGCAGCAACGTGTTTTGCAGGCAGCCGTTCCCCCAGGATGTAGGTCCTTGGTGAGAGAGGGCGGATTGGATCGCCGAGCTGACGGCTCACATCCTGCACAACATGGCCCAGTGCAGGGCTGGCTATTTCACGGCCCATGTTGGTGCTGTCCTATTGATCCGCTGGAATCGCAGTCAGGAGCCGCATTTCAGTTGCCCTTAGAGAAAGCAGAGCCCTGCACACCACCAATAAAGGGCAAATCAGCAGAAGGAAAATACATCTGGTTTAGGGAAGGGAGGGGGTGAAACCACCCCAGCCTGCTTTCACCCCAGAGCGGTCTGAAGACACCAAAGTAGCGTGCCTTGAAAGTCAGTGAGGAGAGGCTGCAGAAAGAAGGAGCTCCATGGGCGTTGCTCAGCTAATCGGGCCAGCCCTAGATAGTTACCCTAATTGCGCAGCCACACTGTTGCAGGCCTTTGTTTTGTCGGCATTCGTCCCAGCATGCAATGTTCATCCCCCACTCGATGGCCTGACTCCCCCTCCTTTGAACTGTGCAGTCCCAACCCCCTCCCAGGGGCTGAAATCTTCCCTGTCCGTCTGCTCCCTGCTTGTGACACTACCACACACATGACAAGTGCCCTGTCCCCCGCTCCTTCCCATCTCCCTAATGAGCATCCTCCTCTTGCCAAGCGGGCCCAGTCTGCCCGAGGCCCCCTCGTGCTTTCCTTTGCACGGGGCTCTGCAAAGCCCCGGCCTGGCATGTGAATGTCAGTGCTCCTCAGGGCCTGGGAGCGGCAATGTGCTCAGCACCAGGGGCAGCGAGTTCTATTCCCTCGTGGTGCCCGGGCTCCAGCAATATTCAGGGCCCGGGTGCCCAGCTCCCCCTGCCACTCCCCCGAGTGTCCCCCGGCCTCCCCTTGCTGCCCCCATGCACCTCCCCGGGCCCCAGAGCACAGCATCCCTGTCTCTCCCCTGCAGCTCCATGCTGCCTCCCTGCATCAACTCCCACCGCAGGGTCCTAGTGCCCCCCATCCAGACTGCCCCTGCCCTTCCCCCTCAGACCCTTTCATTTTCCAGCAGGACCCCCCCTCCCCTCCCTGCCTGCAGTCACTGCTCCTGCCCCGCGCTGGGCAAGGGACAGCCCCATACCCCACCCCAAGTGAGGCTACAGTGAGGGGCAGCAGCGGAGCTGCTGGGGAGAGAGTGGGCCCTAGGAGCACATGCAGTGACAGTGGTGGGGGTGAGTGTGCTGCCGGGGACAGGAGAGGGGCCCCTCTCCCAGAGCTCGCTGCTGCCGGTGGGGAAAGGGCTGGGGGGAGTCCTCTCTGGCCCCAGTCCCGGGGCAGGCTGCCTGAATCCCAAACTCATCCCCAGCCCTGCCCCCCCCCACAGCCCACACCCCCAGCCAGAGCCGTCACCCCCCACCCCCCCCAACCCTCTGCCCTAGCCCTGAGCCTCTCCAACACCCCAAACCCTCATCCCCAGCAACACCCAAAACCCATACCCCTCCCCACCCCTGCACCCCCTCCCTCCCCAAAACTCCCTCCCAGAGCCTGCACCCCAATCTCCTGCCCCAGCCCAGGGCCTGCACCCCAGACCTCCTCCCCCACCCAAACTCCCTCCCAGAGGCTTCGGCAGGTGGGGGGGAAAGTTTGGGCGGGGGCGGGTTCTGGGCACCACTAACATTTCTACAAACCTGCCACCCCTGCTCAGCACGCATAGCAGGGTGAGCCTGGGCCAGCAGGGCGCTGAGAAGTGGTATTCAGGGATGGAGACCTTCACAAATTCCAAAGCTTTGGTTTCACTCATAAGAATGGCCATACAGACCAAAGGTCCATCTAGCTCAGTATCCTGTCTTCCGACAGTGGCCAATGCCAGATGCCCCAGAGGGAAAGAACAGAACAGGTAATCAAGTGATCCATCCCCTGTTGCCCATTCCCAGCTTCTGGCAAACAGAGGGTAGGGACACCATCCCTGTCCATCCTGGCTAATAGCCATTGATGGACCTATCCTCCATGAACGTATCTAATTTTCAACGCTGTTATAGTCTTGGCCTTCACAACATCCTCTGGCAAGGAGTTCCACAGGTTGACTGTGCATTGTGTGAAAAAATACTTCCTTTTGTTTGTTTTAAACCTGCTACCTATTAATTTCATTTGGTGACCCCCTAGTTCTTGTGTTACGAGAAGGAGTAAATGACACTTCCTTATTTACTTTCTCCACAGCAGTCATGATTTTATAGACCGCTATCATATCCCTCCCTTAGTCGTTTCTTTTCCAAGCTTAAAAGTCTCAGTCTTATTAATATCGCTTCATATGGAAGCTGTTCCATACCCCTAATCATTTTTGTTGCCCTTTTATGAACCCTTTCCAATTCCAATATGTCTTTTTTGAGATGGGGCAACCACATCTGCACACAGTATTCAAGATGTGGGCGTACCATGGATTTATATAGAGGCAAGATGATATTTTCTCTCTTATTATCTATCACTTTCCTAATGATTCCCAACATTCTGTTTGCTTTTTTGACTGCCACTGCACATTGAGTGGATGTTTTCAGAGAACTATCCACAATGTCTCCAACATCTCTCTCTTGAGTGGTAACAGCTAATTTAGACCCCATTATTTTATATGCATAGTTGGGATTATGTTTTCCAATGTGCATTACTTTGTATTTATCAACATTGAATTTCATCTGCCGTTTTGTTGCCCAGTCACCCAGTTTTGAGATTTTTTTTGGTAGCTCTTCGCAGTCTGCTTGCGACTTAACTATCTTGAGTAGTTTTGTATCATCTACAAATTTTGCCACCTCACTGTTTAGCCCTTTTTCCAGATCATTTATGAATATGTTGAATAGGACTGGTCCCAGTACAGACTCCTGGGGACACCACTATTTACCTCTCTCCATTCTGAAAACTGACCATTTATTCTTACCCTTTGTTTCCTATCTTTTAACTAGTTAGCAATCTATGAGAGGACCTTCCCTCTTATCCCATGACAGATTACTTTGCTTAAGAGCCTTTGGTGAGGGACCTTGTCAAAGGCTTTCTGAAAATCTAAATACACTATATCCACTTGATCCCCCTTGTCCACGTGCTTGTTGACCCCCTCAAAGAATTCTAATAGATTGGCGAGGCATGATTTCCCTTTACAGAAACCACGTTGACACTTCCCCAAAAAATTATGTTCATCTATATGTCTGACAATTTTGTTCTTTACTATAGTTTGCCCAGTACTGAAGTCAGGCTTACCGGCCTAGGGCACGAAACTTCCTTGCACCGGCCCTGATCCTTTAGCATCTCAATCGTCCAGTAGTCCTACTGATTGTTTAGCAGACTTCCTGCTTCTGATGTACTTAACATTTTTTTTGCTATTACTTTTTGAGTTTTTGGCTAACTTTTCCTCAAATTCTTTTTGGCCTTCCTAATTATATTTTTACACTTCATTTGCCAGAGTTTATGCTCCTTTCTATTTTCCTCACTAGGATTTAACTTCCACTTTTTAAAGGATGCCTTTTTGCCTCTCTGCTTCTTCAGGGAAACAGGATGTTATACATGAACAGGATTGCATCAAAGAAGTATCTGACTCCATCAGCAGTTACTCCTCCTAATGGATGTTCCAAGCTATACTTCTTAAGGTAGGTCTCCATTTACGGTGGTGTGTAGAGGACACACACTGCATGCCTAGCTAGCATGGGTATAAACAGCAGTGTAGATGGTGAAGCCCTGTGTAAGTGGATACAGATACGCCAGAACCCTAGGGTTTTGGCCAAAAGAGTTAGGGGACTTGTAAGGAACCTGAATCTCCCCACATGAGTGATAGATTATTGAGACAACAGCCCACTGAAGGGGTTATCTTACTTGTGGACTGGTCAACAGTGGAACACATCCTGTTCCCTTACTCGGGTGAGTAGCCCCAGTGAAGACAGAGTGATCACTTGCACAAGGAAGAGGAAGCAGGAGTTGGCCACCGTGCTCTGCTTGCAAACACGTCTTAGGAATAGAGCAGGTTGAAAATTTGATTTGCCTTGATTTAGCTGGTTGAGATGGGCTCTAGGTTCTCTTCTAGGGTTCAGTAAAACTACAACTGGTCCAGTCCACACTCAGATTTCACAGTGCGTTTGTGATCTCGTTGGAGAACCTCAAAATCTTAAAACTCCAGTGGAGGCATAGCCTGGGTGTGCATGCGACATTCATTTCGCACACACACTGAATGCCAGACTGGTCCATGGCTGCACTTTACACTCATTTTCACCACTTTACTGCTTACACTTATTTTCCAGTGCACCTAAATCACGCATGTAAGTTACACCACTGTTTAAAATCATTGATTCATTTATTCGTCCCTCTCCCCCCGCCCGTATGTGTTTCTCTTCCTCAGACAACACCATCATTTTAGTCCTTTTTACATGCTGTGACTGGGAAAAAAAAGACTTAGTAATAATTTCCAGTCCGAGTACGATGAATCACATCTACTGTCAGTAAAATAAATATGCAACAACTGAGAAAATACACATGGTAACTGGGGACAAATGAAGCACATAGTATGAAAAATAAAACCGTTGAGAATCTTACTCTTAATGCAGCAGATGTAACATGCTGCACTGAAATAAGACACTAAGATATGAGGAAGAGAATACAAGAGGTGGATATAAAGATTTCATTTTGGTTCATTAGGAACATCAAAACTTCTGCAGTTTGGCAACCATCTTTTTTAACGCAGTAGAAACGGAAAGGTCTTTTCACGTCGTTAATAGACAGGTGCTTTCAGAGGTTCCAGCGTAACAAGGAGAACATAATCTGAATTCACAAAGAAAATTAAACTAAAAAAAAAGTACCAAGGTTGATAACAATGTTATACATTTTATTTCTGGGAATGTGCCCATTCTAAAAATGCAAATGTACTAGAGATCTTCCCTGCTGATTGCCTAATGCACAATAAGACTCCAGACAATTTTAATGAACCCTATCCCCCTTAGCAAATGCCAAGTTAGCTTTAAGAAAAAAGGTCACATTTGAAAGCGATTGCTTATCTCTTGGTGACATTCACGTCCAGCAATGAGCAGAACACACGTGCTGTAACTAGCTGCTAATGTCGGGGCAGGGGGGTGTCCGTAGACCCTCCAGCAGCACTGAGCGCAGTGAGGAGACACGGCGCAATATGTAATACATACGCTGCGCTGCAGCAGGTTGGTAATGGGAGGAGAGGGAGATGGGCTGCTGGCTCCCAAGAGCTGGATACGGTATCTCTGAGACACCAGTAGAACTGGCCTATTCTTTCTCTCGGTGAAGAAAACAATGGTGCTCTCGCCCTTCGACAGCTTGTCATGAGACCTCCGCCGCTCAAACAGCTCCCAGCAATGGCAGGCGGCATTCATCCAGGCCGGGGGCGGTTTGCAGGAGGCTGAGCACGAGGAGAGTGTGTGCTTTGCGTTCCCCTCAGAGCGGCACCTCCTTGCCCATGGCTTTTCCCTGAAGGCCGGCCAGTAAGTTGCTGGCAGCTAAGGCAGCCATGGCGTTCCGGGTAGCGACCGTTGCGCTGGCGATGTGGGGGAGAATAACTGCAAACAGAAAGGGAACACGGTCCAGAGAGATCATTTCTTGGTGCCGGGACCTGCAATTGCAATCATAGGGCCTGCCCCCCTGTGAATGTCACCCTCTCATCAGCGTTCATCACCCACGGTGCAGATGTCCCCTGACAGCGTCTGCCCTGGCCGTGGGAGACGATCGCTCCTGGGACAGACCGCACACCGCTCCTGAGCCCAGGATTCCATTGGCTCTGGAACTTGTTAGGGCCCTAGGGTGACCAGATGTCCCGATTTTATAGGGACAGTCCCGATTTTTGGGTCTTTTTCTCATATAGGCTCCTATTACCCCCCACCCCCTGTCCCGATTTTTCACATTTGCTGTCTGGTCACCCTATAGGGCCCTCACCTGCATTGCTGCACTTTGCATGGGACTACAACAGGCAGGGATGCTGCCTAGCTAAAATGATCCCAGCAGGATGTTTAAGGACAGGAGAGGGGAAGTACAGATTGTTTGACAGAGGTGGGGAATTGGGCTCTTCACAGAGGCCTCTTCGCCCCTTGTGATTTAGCCGGATTTGGTAGGGGGGCTGCAAGCCTGGAGGATTGAAAGGGCATTGCCAGGAATGGCTGGCTTAAGACTAGACCTACTAGCTGCGTTTTGTCTGCATGCGAGTCACATCGACCCTCCGCTCTGCCTGCCTGCTCCATCCGTGTGAGCTGGCAGGGGATTGAAATTTACACGAATCCTGCAGGGTTTTAAAAGGATTTTTAAAGTTAAGATGATGTTTTAGTCAAATCCTGCCGGATTCTTATAAATGTCACTCCCCTGGTGGCTCACGAGACCAGAACAGGCAAAGCAACCAGACGGATAAGAACATAAGAACTAAAGAATGGCCATACTGGGTCAGACCAAAGATCCATCTAGCCCAGTATCCTGTCTTCCAACAGTGGCTAATGCCAGGTGCCCCAGAGGGAATGAACAGAACAGGGAATCATTAAGTGATCCATCCCCTGTCGCTCATTCCCAGCTTCTGGCAAACAGAGGCTAGGGACACCATTCCTGCCCATCCTTGCTAATAGCCAGTGATGGACCTATCCCCCATGAATTTATCTAGTTCTTTTTTGAACCCTGTTATGGTCTTGGCCTTCACAACATCCTCTGGCAAGGAGTTCCACAGGTTGACTGTGCATTTTGTGTGAAGAAATACTTCAATTTATTTGTTTAAAACCTGCTGCCTATTAATTTCATTTGGTGACCCCTAGTTCTTGTGTTATGTGAAGTAGTAAACAACACTTCCTTATTTACTTTCTCTACACCAGTCATGATTTTATAGACCTCAATCATATCTCCCCTTAGCTGTCTCTTTTCCAAGCTGAAAAGTCCCAGTCTTATTAATCTCTCCTCACACAGAAGCCGTTCCATACCCCTAATAGTTTTTGTTGCCCTTTTCTGAACCTTTTCCAGTTTCAATATATCTTTTTTGAGATGGGGGCTACCATGTCGGCACACAGTATACAAGATGTGGGCGTACTATGGATTTATATAGAGGCAACATGATATTTTCTGTCCTATTATCTATCCCTTTCTTAATTATTCCCAACATTCTGTTAGCCTTTTTTTACTGCCGCTGCACACTGAATGGATGTTTTCAGAGAACTATCCACAATGACTCCAATATCTCTTTCTTGAGTGGTAACAGCTAATTTAGACCCCATCATTTTATATGAATAGTTGGGATTAATCTTTCCAATGTGCATTACTTTGCATTTATCAACATTAAATTTCATCTGTCATTTTGTTGCCCGGTCACCCAGTTTTGAGAGATCCTTTTGTAGCTCTTCGCAGTCTGCCTGGGTCCTAACTATCTTTAGGAATTTTGTATCATCTCACTGTTTACCCCTTGTTCCAGATCATTTATGAATATGTTGAATAGGACTGGTCCCAGAACAGACTTCTGGGGGACACCACTATTTACCTCTCTTCATTCTGAAAACTGACCATTTATACCTACCCTTTGTTTCCTATCTTTTAACCAGTTACCAATCCATGAGAGCACCTCCCTCTTATCCCGTGGCAGCTTACTTTGCATAAGAGCCTTTGGTGAGGAACCTCATGAAAAGGTTCCTGAAAATCTAAGTACATTATATCCACTGGATCCCCTTGGTCCACATGCTTGCTGACCCTCTCAAAGAATTCTAGTAGATTGGTGAGGCATGATTTCCCTTTACTAAAACCATGTTGACTTTTCCTCAACAAATTATGTTAATCTATATGTCTGACAATATTGTTCTTTATTATAGTTTCAACCAGTTTGCCTGGTACTGAAGTCAGGCTTACAGGCCTGTAATTGCCAGGATCACCTCTGGAGCCCTTTTAAAAAATTGGCATCACATTAGCTACCCTCCAGTCATCTGGTACAGAAGCTGATTTAAATGAAAGGTTACAGACTACAGTTAGTAGTTCTGCAATTTCACATTTGAGTTCCTTCAGAACTCTTGGGTGAATCCCATCTGGTCCTGGTGACTTACTGTGGCTTAATTTATCAATTTGTTCCAAAACCTTCTGTAATGATACATCAATCTGGGATACCCTCAGATCTGTCACCCAAAAAGAATGGCTCAGGTTTGGGAATCTCCCTCACATCCTCCGCCGTGAAGACGGATGCAGAGAATTCACTTAGCCCTGGTCTACACTACGAGTTTCGGTCGAATTTATTAGCATTATATCGATTGATCTATGCACCCGTCCACACGACGAAGCCCTTAACATCGACTTCTAGGGCTCTTAAAATCGATCTCACCACTCCACCCCCAACGAGGGGATTAGCGCTTAAAGCGATATTGCCGAATCGATCTAGGCTTAGTGAGGATGCAATTCAACGGTATTGGCCTCCTGGATCTATCCCACAGTGCAACATTTGACCGCTCTGGACAGCAGTCTGAGCTCGAATGCTCTGCCCAGGTACACACGAAAAGCCCCGCGAACTTTTGAATTTCATTTCCTGTTTGGCCAGCGTGGTGAGCTGCAGGTGAGTGCAGATCTCATCAGCAGAGGTGACCATGATGGAATCCCAGAACCGAAGACGAGCTCCAGCATGGACCGAGCGTGAGGTACACGATCTGATCGCTGTATGGGGAGATGAAACCGTGCTAGCAGAACTACGGTCCAAAAGGCGAAATGCCAATACATATGCCAAAGTCTCCAAGAGCATGCAGGACAGAGGCTACAACAGGGACGCGCAACAGTGCCGTGTGAAAATTAAGGAGCTCAGGCAAGCCTACCAAAAAAACCAGAGATGCAAACAGCTGCTCTGGGTCAGAGCCCCAGACATGCCGCTTCTATGATGAGCTGCATGCCATTCTAGGGGGTGCAGCCAGCACTGACCCACCCATGTGGTTTGACTCCGTATGTGGATCATCAGAAACCACCGAGGAGCATTTTCGGGAAGAGGAAGATGATGATAATCATGCTCAAAATGGCGCACAGACACAGCAAGGAAGCGGAGAAGCCCTTTTCCCCAAGAGCCAGGAACTTTTTGTCACCCTGGAGTCAGTACCCTACGAACCCACCCAAGGCGTGCTTGATGCAGGAGAAGGGACCTCTGGTGAGTGTACCTCTGTTAAATTAATACATGTTTTATAAACAAGCGTGTTTAATGATTAATTCGCGGCCAGTACAGCTACAGCTACTGGAAAAGTCTGTTAACATGTTCGGTGATGGAGCGGAAATCCTCCGGGGACATCTCCGGAAAGCTCTCCTGGATGTACTCCCAAAGCCTGTGCAAAAGGTTTCTTGGGAGGGCAGCATTATCCTGTGCTCCGTGGTAACACACTCTACCACGCCAGGCCAGTAGCACGTAGTCTGGAATCATGGCATTGCAAAGCATGGCGGCGTATGGTCCCGGTGTTTGCTGGCATTCAAGCAACATCCGTTCTTTATCTGTCTGTGTTATCCTCACAAGAGTATATCATTCATGGTCACCTGTTTGAAATAGGGGGATTTTATTAAGGGGGTATTCAGAGGGGTCTGTCCCTGCTGGGCTGTTTGCCTGTGGCTGAACGGAAATCTTCCCCGCTGTGACCCACGCGGTGTGGGGAGAGGGAACAGCGAACATCTTGGATGTGTGTGTGTGTGGGGGGGGAGGGTGTCGATTAGGTTCGCGCTGAACGTTAACCCGAAAACCGCCGCCCCTCCCTTTTCAATTGCCAACCCTTTTTAAATTGCCAGCCCAAAGGCTGTTTGTTATGGAAAATGAGGGGGTTGCTGTTTGAAATCATTCCCACAGCCTATAGACTGTGGCTTACCATGGCTGCCTGCAAGCCGAATTCTGTTGCCCGCTGGACCTGCTTGTGTGATCTCTCACACCAAACCGGCAGACCCTCAATATAACAGGCAAAGTGCAACCTTGGACCAAATGCACATGTGATATGTAATGTTTGGAGCATTGTTCTCTAATATGTGTCTTTTAAACTACTCCTCTCCCGTTTGTTTCCTCCCGCAGCTGCAAATGTTCCAACGCCACCCCTTTCATCACCGTCCCAGAGGCTAGTGAAGATTAGAAGTAAAAAAAAAAAGGAATCGAGACGATATGTTCTCAGAGCTCATGCAGTCCTCCCACACTGAAACTGCCAAGCAGAATGCGTGGAGGCAGACACTGTCGGAGTCCAGGAAGGCAGAATTTGATTGCGCAGACAGATGGCGCGCTGAAGACAATGACTGGCGGGATGAAGAGAGACAGCGGCGGGATGAAGAGAGTAGGTGGCGTCAGCGTGCAGAGAGAAGGCAGGATGCAATTCTGAGGCTACTGGAGGATCAAACGGAAATCCTCCGGCTTATGGCTGAGGAAAGGCGTATGGTTCAGGAAAGGTCGCCTGAGCCCAGACCGCCGCTACAGCCCCTGTGTAACCAACAGCCCTTCTTCCCGAGTCCCATAACCTCATCCCCGAGACGCCCAAGAATGCGTTTGGGCGGCCTCCGTGCACCCAACCACTCAAGCCAAGAGAACAGTCCAAGCAAGAAAGGGCTGGCATTCAATAAGTTTTAAAGTGCTGTGTGTCCTTGTCCTTCCCTCATCACCTCCTCCACCACCCATCCTGGTGCTTCCCTTCCTCCACCACCCATCCCGGGCGCCCATGGCAGTTACCCCCATAGTTCCCCCTCTTTGTTTTACGAATTAATAAAGATTGCATGATTTTTAAGCAACAATGACTTTATTGCCTCTGCAAGCGGTGACCGAGGGGGGGAGGGCAGGGCGTTTGGTTAAAGGGAAGTAGAGTGAATGAAGGGGGCAGGGATAGCTCAGTGGTTTGAGCATTGGCCTGCTAAACCCAGGGTTGTGAGTTCAATCCTTGAGGGGGCCATTTAGGGATCTGGGGCAAAAATTGGGGATTGGTCCTGCTTTGAGCAGGGGGTTGGACTAGATGACCTACTAAGGTCCCTTCCAACCCTGAGATTCTATGATTCTATGAAAAACAGAACTTTCACACAGCATCCTGGCCATCCATGAAACTGGTTTTCAAAGCTTCCCTGATGCGCAACGCACCCTGCTGTACTCTTGTAATAGCCCTGGTGTCTGGCTGTGCATAACCAGCGGCCAGGTGATTTGCCTCAACCTCCCACCCCGCCATAAACGTCTCCCCCTTACTCTCACAGATATTGCGGAGCGCACAGCAAGCAGTAATAATAATGGGAATATTGGTTTCGCTGAGATCTAACCTAGTCAATAAACTGCACCAGCGAGCTTTTAAACGCCCAAATGCACATTCCACCACCATTCTACACTTGCTCAGCCTATAGTTGAAAAGGTCCTGACTACTGTCCAGGCTACCTGTGTATGGCTTCATGAGCCATGGCATTAAGGGGTAGGCTGGGTCCCTAAGGATAACTATAGGCATCTCAACATCCCCAACGGTTATTTTCTGGTCTGGGAAGAAAGTCCCTTGCTGCAGCAGCTGAAACAGACCAGAGTTCCTGAAGATGCGAGCGTCATGTACCTTTCCCGGCCATCCCACGTTGATGTTGGTGAAACGTCCCTTATGAGCCACCAGTGCTTGCAGCACTATTGAAAAGTAACCCTTTCGGTTTATGTACTCGCTGGCTTGGTGGTCCGGTGCCAAGATAGGGATATGGGTTCCGTCTATCGCCCCACCACAGTTCGGGAACCCCATTGCTGCAAAGCCATCCAGTATGAGCTGCACATTTCCCAGACTCACAACCCTTGGTACCAGCAGCTCGGTGATTGCCCTGGCTACTTGCATCACAACAGCCCCCATTGTAGATTTTCCCACTCTGAATTGATTCGCGACTGACCAGTAGCTGTCTGGCGTTGCAAGCTTCCACAGGGCTATCGCCAGTCGCTTCTCTACTGTGAGGGTTGCTCTCATCTTGGTGTTCTGGTGCTTCAGGGCAGGGGAAAGCATCTCACAAAGTTCCATGAAAGTGCCCTTACGCATGCGAAAGTTTTGCAGCCACTGGGATTCATCCCAGACCTGCAGCACTATGTGGTCCCACCAGTCTGTGCTTGTTTCCCAGGCCCAGAATCAGCGTTCCACTGTATCAACAAGCCCCATTACCACCATGATGTCCACCTTGCGGGGGGGCCTTTTTTGAGAGAGGTCTGTGTCCATGTCCTCATCACTGTCCTCAGGGCGCTGCCGTCGCCTCCTCGCCTGCTGTAGCTGTAGCAGCTCCTGGTTCTCGTTCTCCATATACTCCTGGACAATGCGCGTGGTGTTCATAATGGCGATAACAGCCGCGGTGATCTGATCGGGCTCCATGCTTTCCCTGGTATGGTGTCTGCAGGACAGCAGAGTGGGAGCAGAAGCGGCGGGTGGATAACAATGGTGTCAGCAATATGGCGCCCGCATGAAAAAAGGCGCGAAAGGATTTTGGGCTCCCCCCTCCGCTGCTTTCTCGGAGGGAGAAAGGTTTAGGCTCCTTTCCTTCTAACAGCAGATGGTACAATATGCCAGGAAGCAAGGGTTAGGCGCCTTCCCTTCTAGCTGCAGATGGTTCAATAGGCTTGATATCCATCATCATCTCCTGGTCCCCTCAAGGATTGAACTTGCAACCCCGGGTTTAGCTGGCCAACGCTCAGACCGCTGAGCTATCCCTCTGCCCGTATTATAGCGCAACTGAATCCCCACTAGACCTAATGTCCAGGCGTACACTGGAGATGTATGGTAATTGTGAGCTGAGCAGGCTCCATGCTTGCCGTAGCAAACCCGGAAACCCCGGAAAAAAGGCGCGAAAAAGATTGCTTTCACGGAGGTAGGGAGGGACGTTTGATGGCTTGACGACATGTACCCAGAACCACCAGCGACAATGTTTTCTGCCCCATCAGGCTTTGGGATCGCAACCCAGAATTCCAATGGGCGGCGGAGACTGCGGGAACTGTGGGATAGCTACCCGCAATGCAATGCTCCGAAAGTCGACGCTAGCCCCGATACTGTGGACACAGTCCGTTGACCTCATGGTCTTAATGCTCTTTAGTGGGGACACACACAATCAATTCCATAAAATCGGGTTTTAAAATATCGACTTCTATAATTTCGACCTAATTCCGTAGTGTAGCCATAGCCTTAGTTTCTCCGCACTGGCCTTATTGTCTTTGAGTGATCCTTTAGCACCTTGATCATCCAGTGGCCCCACCGGTTGTTTAGCAGGTTTCCTGCTTCTGATGTACTTAATTTTTTTTTTGCTACGGATGGCATAACATGCCCAGGGTCGTCCCTGGGCCACAGGTAGGTACACGCGCTGGTTGATCTGCACATGAGCCTGGCTCTTGGGGGTGCGCAGGGGAAGGAGATGGCCTGTGTGTTTATTTGCAATGCTCTTGGAAAGTGGCAGCCTAGGAGAATGCATGCATCTATTTAGCTTGCCAGGAAAGGTCCCCTTTTCAGCTGGGGAGAGCTTTGAGTGAGTTCCATGGCCCAGCCACTCCTTGGGCTCACTTCTGGAAGGACCAGTGAAGGTGCAAACTACTGCTCATTGTTATTATTATTCATATTACTGTAGTGCCTAGGAGCCCAGCCGCAGACCAGGGCCCCACGGTGCGAGGCGCTGTACAAACACAGGACAAAAAGACAGTCCCTGCCCCAAGGAACTGACACCCTGAATCAATTATGGCGGGGGTTTGGTATGATGTGAAACTTTGTCCCCTGGACATGGCAAAACTATTACACTCTTTCTGCTCAGGCCACCTAACTGTCACCATGTGGTACCTACCCAGCTAGGCTCGTTTTAAATTGGCAACCAAGGCCCTGCCTAGACTAAGGAAATAGGTCATGCTTGACACCGGGCGGGCCAATGACTTTACGCCTCGTGTAGACACAGTTCAACACCTTTAAAGACGGGTTGACGATAGCCAGTTAATGCTATTTGTCAAACGTGATCTATAGGCCTGCCCTGCACAGGTCCCTGTATCCCACTGCCAGTCCAGACCCTAGCCCTCTGAATGTTAGCAGACGGGGCGGTAGCGGCTATCGCTGTAGGTAAGTTCATATAGCAGTTTCCCTTCTAACACGGCATTTCCAGTCTCACCTAACTCACTCAGAACTTACTGAAGCTTCTGGCTTTGGGGCTACAATGTTTTAGGTTTGGTCTCTTCTTGCATGGGATTTTTTGTTTTGGTAGTTTGAGCAAACACAGTTCAGCCATTTAAGGAGGGGTATAAAGCAAATACACATTCCCCACGTAAAAATATTCTTGCCACCCTTTTCAGCAACTCTCCCACTGTACCATGGCGCAAAGTTGATGGAGCATAGGGCGGGAACTCTTGTAAGTTGTCATGAGGGTTAGGGAGTGCTCTGACACTCTTTGTATAACACTGTTTTGATAAGCCTGTTGTACAGCTCCTGAGGTCGGTGGGACCAGAGCTCTGGCGTGAGCCTTTTAAAGGCATGGGCGCTGTTTTTCTGGTGGTATCTTGCTAATAGGCTGACCAGATAGTAAGTGTGAAAAATCGGGACAGGGAGTGGGGGGTAATAGGATCCTATATAAGAAAAAGCCCCAAATATCGGGACTGTCCCTATAAAATCGGGACATCTGGTCACCCTACTTGCTAAATAGTTCCACAATATGGAATTTACACGTCATTATGAATTCTTGGCACTCCAGCAAAGTTCTGAAGAGTGAAGCACCTGCTTTTTAAGGGTTTTTTCTTCTTTTCCTCATCTTTTTTATTTTAAAAACCCACCAGAGAGGAAGTCTAGTCCAGTGGCTAGGACCCTAGCTTGCACTTTTGGAGACCCAGGTTCAATTCCTTGCTCTACCACAGCTTTCTGGTATGATCTCAAAGCAAGTCACTTAGTCTCAGTTCCCCATCTCAACAATGGCACTTCCCTACCTCTGAGGGATATTCTAACAATAAATACATGGAGGCTACTCTGGGGATGGGGGATCTGTATCACTGATAGTTAATTCAGCCTCCTTGTGTGGATGCATTACAGCACATCGTTAATGAATATAGGAGATGCGAGTTGTCAAATAAATGTAATAGCCTACAGCTTTAGATACACATTTTGTAGTGTTATGTATTACTCTGTGTATGCCAGGACAAGTGAGGCCCACGGAAATACACAGCAAGCCATACTTAAACATCCAGTATCTGTCTTTACTAGAATTGACCAAATTACTAAATTAGAGGGAAGGTACCACATAAAGTTAAAGGATCAAATCCTCATGTGATGTAATTAGCTGAGGATCTGACCCTAAGTCAGTACTGATTTACTGGCTCTTTATGACAATGAAATTAGTGGCCATAGAAAAAGAATGGGGAAAATGATGCGATATACAAGGGTGTATAGCACAAAAATTCTGTATGATGTTGCACTATTTAAGAAATAACGTGATCATGTGAGTCAAGACTGTTTTAGTGCATACACACCGGGGTAGAGTTAAAGTTGTATCTTTATCCATGCATCTTGGTGTAAACTGGTGCATCACCATTGACTACAGTGGAGTTATACTGATTTACACCAGCTGAGGATCTGACCTATTATTTTTTATTCCAGGATGCGCATCTCTCAAAGGAGATTAACTGATATGCAGAATCCACAGGAATGTAAAGATCATTGGGAAAACACACACACACAAAGGAACCCCTGAGCTGGCTGGAAACTGGAATTTCTATTTTGTGGGAAATTCTGACATTTTGAAATTTGGTTTCATTCTGAATTGGTCAAAATTTAGAAATTCTGCCATAGAACAGAAATTTTTTAAAAAAAGTTAATTTGGAAACATCCAAACATTTTGTTTTGATAGTGTCAAAACGTAATATAACACAACATATTAATTAGTATATATAGTAGTAATGATGAGCTACAAATCTAATCTAATACTACAGTTGTTATTTTAATATAATATAAAAGTTTCGCTGAAATGGATCGAAACGATAAAGTCAAAATGAAACATTTTTACCTTGTTGAAATGAAACATTTTGACAATATTGAAATGAAAAGAAAATGTCTGAATGATTACTGTCAACTTCCTCCTGTCAAAAATGTTGTCAAAATTCACACGCCCCCCCAAAACATTTTCATATCAATGCAGCTGCCTTTTCTGAAAGAATACTGTTCCATCGAAACAACTACAAACCAGTGCAAGTAGAGGCTGCCTGGTCAAGAAATCAGGCCGTAGTTTTAACTTCCCAAATCACCATTTTCAGCCACTACTCTTCAGGCGACGGTAGCAGCTTTCAACACAGACTCACCACAGTTTTTAAGTTTAAAAAGGGGATGATCTGTAGGCAGAGGCTCAGGCTCTGTGACATCCAGACCAGCAGCTGCAATCTGACCGTTGACCAATGCCTGGTACAGGGCTTCCTGGTTCACTACACCGCCCCTGTTGGGAAAAGAAAAACAAAGAATCTCTCAACTTCTGGACATCTTCTCTGTGTAGCTGTTCTAACAGCTAAGAGCCTTAGTTATCTGGTGAAAGCTTTAACAACGGGGTTGGATAAAGCTGGAGTGCACAGCAGTCTGATCTTAAAGGCTGCTTTATAATAAACTCTGAGGCCAGGGGCTTACAGTTCTGTCCTCCGGCACGATTCATACTGTATTATGTGTGGGATCAGCTTATCTAATGAGACCAAATCCTCGGGATGGGATTTGCCTGTGTCATGATACATCTCCCACAATCAGCATGTTGTCGGATTACACCCACGGAAGCCTTTTATTTTTAATAATTGCTTGAAAGTTGATTTTATTTTATTGGGCTGGGATGCCGTTAGAGTTGGGAAAATAAATCTTGTCTCCGTCTGTGATCATGGAAGGATTTGTGTCCGAAGTTTGTTCTCCAGTATGACATCTGTGTGTTTATCTTGCCGAGCCTTGGCTCTCACATGTTTCTTTCCCCGCTGTCCGACCTCACCTGCTGGTGTTGATAAAGATGGCAGTGTCCTTCATTCGGGAGAAAAGACTGTTGCCACAGATGCCCTGTGTTTCAGGAGTTAAAGCACAGCACACAACGATGACGTCCGAATGCCGAGCCAATTCATCCAGTGGCACTGTTCAGAATAAAGCAGAAAGGCGGCAGAGATTTTTTTTTAAAAAAAGGCACACCCCTTTGGGAAAAGCCTTGGGTTTGTCTTTGCGCTGAGTTGACCAGAGTCCACAGAGAACAGACTGACCTAGCAAGAGGTTTCTGACCTGAGGAGTGAGGGAGCAGTGGGGACAGACAACTGAACTAGTTTTAAGATGGAGCTTGATAAATTTGTAAACGGGATGATATACGGGGCTGCCAGTGATAGCAGGGACTGGACTTGATGTCCCAGGAGGTCCCTTCCAGTCCTATGGCCCTCGTCTGAATATTCTTGGGGGCCCACAATATTTTACATTTACCGTAAATTCACTAAACGATTTCCTCCAAGTGGAATTGATTAGTCCAGTTCAAGGTAGCTATTGACATCCTCCAAGTTCCACAGGCCTGCAGCTTTCTGACAAGCCCTCCCCATCTGCAGAGGCAGATTAGGTGTTTGTGGGGCCCTGGGCCAGAGCACGTGGGGGCTCCACCCCACCCCTTCACCCTGCAGTCTCCCCCGCTCCTCCCCCGGTGGAGGCGGCTGGTCAGCAGGTCACAGTTCAAAATGCCCAGCTGAGAATGGGTATGATGGCTAGTCTGGGAGACATACCTCGAGGCACAGAGCAAGGTACACCAACGACACGTGTTAAAAGTACATTTGCAGAAAGAGCCGTTTTACCGCTTTAGATTCTGCAGTCACAGCAGTTGGGGGCAAACTCTTTCTGTGCGTATTGTCTGGATAAAATACGGCAGGGGGTGATTGGTCACACTTAATGACATCTGTGCTCAGTGATTTCCCTGGGCTTTGAATCAACCATGTAATTTGCAATATGCTGATGTGACGGGCTACCCCTCAGAAATGATACAAAAAGGCTTGTGGCTCAATAAATAGGAAGGAAAAGCTTTTTAACAAAACTGCTTAACCAAACTGCTTCTCTGGACTTAAGGGCTGTCACCAGCCCTCATGGTTTAATCTCGAGTCTCACAAAATGGAGTGTTTTTCTGAAAGCCCCAGCTTCTGGAGTCATGTGTTTCCATGAGAATCTCAGCTTTCATTTAACATTTTTACAAAAAGCATATTTCTAGGTCTCACGACTGCGGAAATACATGAAAAGGCGAGACCCTTACAGACTCAGAAACCACAACGCAAATAAAAACAATCCATTACTTATGTTTTTTAGAATCTCACCATTTCTATGTGAATCTCATATTTTCTGCGGGGTGGGGGGGTGGGGGTGGGGAGGGGAGGCCTGTCTCGTGGCTTTTAAATGGGGGTGTTCTGCAAGGATGGCTGGGGGAACCTCAGTCTGCCCCAATTTTAATCTAAACTAAAGCCTCCACTTCGCAGCCCATACACATGCAAGGCAGGACGCTCCCTAGCCGGGTAGTTAGGAAACCAGGCTTTCCGGCAGCTCAGGCTTTGCATTGGTGAGGTGGGATTCCAGCTGGACTTCTCCACTGTCTGAAAAACGCTCTGTTCCGTCTTACCAAACTCGGCCGGGATCTTGGTGGCCATGTCAGGTCTCAGGCCAGCGTCGGCGTAGAGGAATCTCTTGACACCAAATGGCTTTAACCGGGCCATGACAGCTGCTCCTATGAAGTGGGAATTACAGCCATGAGTTCCACTTTACCGCTGCTCATCTGCTGGGCAAATTCTCCCCCTCTGCAGGAGAACCAGTGTGTAGGGGGAAGGATTCCCTAAGGTGAGTTTCCTTTACGTCTTCGCATTGTGGAGGGGCTTTACTGCCCTCAGGGGTCCTCAAAATCTGCATGGATCTCAGGACATCCATGGAGGCCCATGACAGCAGTCCCTTCAGACACCATCCCTCAGCCCACTCCCCAGGGAAGAGGGACTTGCTGAGTGGAGAGGTGACTGTGGAACGACCAGGCCAGACTTACTGAGCACAGGGGAATAATCTGTTCAGTGTCGAGATGGGATGATGCCATGAAGAACAGGCATCCACATCCCAGCCTGGGACCTCTTCTCGCCCGAGTGTTTCGGCCGAGGGGTTTCGGTGGGACTGGTGGGAGATGAGAGCAATGCTTCTGAGCTCCTACCATAACTTCCAGCCCAAGTGCACCAGGTCTAGGTCGCTTCTGTTTGCAAAGAACACCTCCTGTGTTTTGTTTAGTAACCAACTGGATTTGGTTAGTGCAGTTATTAAATAGTAGGGCAAGTAACTATGCCCCAGAAAGTACATCCATTGTCCTACTTTATTGTGGTGACGGTAAGGAAACCTGATAACAATTGCCTTTCTTCCTCCAAGCACTTTACAAACACCAACTCATTCTCATGACAACCTGATGGGGTGCATAAACAAACAGGATTAGGTCTGCTCTCCACAGTCCAGATGGGGAAACTGAGGCAAAGAGGCTACATTTTTAAATCTAGGGACATAACTCCATATTTAGGTACCTAAAAAGTGGCCCAGTTTCAGAGGTGCTGATCACCTGCTAACCCAATTGATGCCAATGTGCAAATACAGCAAATCCTTTTATTGTAATCCTAACCTGCTCTACACCACGCTGTGAGGGCAAAATTCGCCCCTGTGGATTTAACAGGGCTTAAGTGAAATTTAGTGGTTTTTGAAAGGATTTTAGCCGCTCAAGGGATGAAATAGCCACAGAAGGCTAAAAGGTTTTCCACTGCCCAACACTTTATGTTGTTACTTAGAAGCAGAGCTCAGTGAATAATTGATGTTTTGGTTGGGGGCTGGGGGTGTCTGAAAAAAATTGGTTTGTTTCAAACCACAACTGAATTTTTTCAGTTTTTCTCATTGTGGGGGGAAAAAAACCCTGAAAAAAATTCGTTTGGGGTTCACCAAAACATTTTATTTGACCTGAAACATTTTTTTACCAATTTTTCATTTCATTTTGGGTCATTTTCAGGTGCATTGAATCTTCCTTTTTGTTTAATTAGCAAAATTTCTAAATGAAACATTGCTTCAAACAAAACGTCTAAATGTTTTGTTTCAAAATGGCCAAAATGAACCATTTCAACTTTTTCAGGGGAAAAAAAAATCAATTTTGGCAAATAGTTTGGTTAAAACTATTTGCCAAATTTAACCAGAATTCTCAAGTAGTTTCAGTGCCTCCAAAAAATGCATTTTCTGTGGCAAATGTATTATTTGCCAAGCAAATTTTGCCCGGCTCTAATGACAAATGTGCAAAGTGTAGAATGCCACATAAGAATTCTTCATTTGCTTACACCAGCGGTAGTGACATTGCACAGGTATAAATGAGGTCTTACGATGCAAGGTAGTAGACTATCAGACCTATACAAAATAAATACTTGAAATCTCGATCCAGCCTCCACTGTAGCATTAGAAATGTATAAGCAACAAAATGGAAGCACATAATGGTGTTTTTATTAGAACTGATCCAAAAAGGAAAAATATTCATGAAAAGTTTTTTCAACGTGTTTCCTTCTTTCTCAAACGTTGAAAAATTTTGCCCAGCGCTGTAGACAGCCAAAACAGGAGAATTTTGCAAATTTTGACAATTTTTTAAAAACTGGCAAATTCTAAAATGTTGACCAGATCTACTTTTTTATATCAATTGATATAAAAACAAAAATGTAAAAAAAAGCAACCTCATGATTTTTTAAATGGTTGACACTTTTCAAAAATACTCAGATTTTGACTCTAACTCTGGTTGATTTTTTTGTCTCTTTTCATCAATTTGATTTTTTAGCAAAAGAAATCAAAATACAGAACATTTTGGCCAGCTCAGTATGAAAACTCTCCACGCATTTTGCAACTTACCTATTCTTCCAAGTCCTAGAATCCCCACAGTGCTGTCTGTCAGACCATAGCCACACATCCACAGAGGTTTCCAGGTTCCCCAGCCACCGCTTTAAAATAACATTGGAAGCTATTTCAGGTATACACAGTACAACATCAACCCTTCTCCTGCACTTTGGAATGTGAAGACTGTTTCTATTTAGCTCTGGTTGATCATTTAACAGGAATTGCCAGACTGGATCAGACCAAGGCTTGAACTAGCCCAGTAGTCTTGTCTCCAACACTGGTCAGGAGAAAGTTTCAAGAATGCCTATAGCAGGCAGTTATGGGATAACCTACTCCCATGGAAAGTTTCATCCTAACCCTCATTAATTAGTGGTTGATTTTTGCTTTGAGGCAATGATTTATATCATTTATAATGATTTATATCCCTCACAAATCTTAGACTAGCCATTGTTGAGAGACAAGAACAAGGAGTAATGGTCTCAAGTTGCAGTGGGGGAGGTCTAGGTTGGATATTCGGAAACACTATTTCACTAGGAGGGTGGTGAAGCACTGGAATGGGTTACCTAGGGAGGTGGTGGAATCTCCTTCCTTAGAGATTTTTAAGGCCCGGCTTGACAAAGCCCTGGCTGGGATGATTTAGCTGGGGATTGGTCCTGCTTTGAGCAGGGGATTGGACTAGATGACCTCCTGAGGTCTCTTCCAACCCTAATCTTCTATGATTCTAAGGTCGGGGAGTTAATATCTTTTATTGGACCAACTTCTATTGGTGAGAGAGACAAGCGTTCTAGCTTACACAGAGCTCTTCTTCAGCTCTTTGCAAGCTGGAAAGTTTGTCTCTCTGACCAACAGAAGCTGGCCCAATCAAAGATATGACCTCCCCCACCTTGTCTCGCTAAGATCCCGGGACTGACACAGCTACAACAACACTGCATACAGTATTAACTCTGAACATCCTTGTTCTCCATATACATTGTGAATCCCGTGCTGCTGCAGCTTGCACGGCTGTTGTTATTTAAACTAGCTGGATCAAAGCTAGCGTGGATATGTGTACACGTGCAGTGCAGGCATACCCATAGCTATATTTTCTCTTCTCAGGACATGTGAAGTATCATCTATAAAAACCCTAATCACAGAGAGGAGAATATGCTCCTAAAATACTTGTCCAACTCCCCATCTTTTGGTTGTTTACTCACCAACACATTGGTCTTTCACCTCCGGCCGACAGACTCAACATAAACAGTTTTCACTAGGTAGTTTGAATAAAGACAAAAAAAATTACTTCTTAGCTTCATCCACCGCTTCTAACAGTCGACGGGAGGTTGCCAGAAGAAGAGCAACTGTGAGTTCAGCAACTGCCTCAGTCAATACGTCTGGCGTGTACCCTAATCTGATTCCTCTGCATCAAAAGACACAAATAACAAATACACCGTTACATTACTGGCGTTTTCTCAATGGAGGAACGGTCACACCTGAATTGTCTCTAGACCATTAGGATATGAAGGTTATGCCACATGTCCTCAGAAATACATTTTTCTCTAGACTTACAGGGAGGTCTTGGATTGAAGCTAGAGCTGTGCGAAAGTTCAGTATGAAAACCCAGCACATCTGGTTGGGGGTTCGTGATGGACAGGAAATTCGCTGAAAGTAACTGAGCCTCTGCAAAAATATTTTGGTGAACTTTGAGACCACCACTGAGCCAAATTTCGCTATGTTTTTTTTCCCCAGGATGCACTTGAGACATCTCCAGGGGGGCCAATTATCAGAGAGCGAGCGCTCGTCACTTTCTGAAACTGGTCTCCCCCCCGCCACCATGTTAAGACAGATACCCAAAATCATGAGCCGCTTCTGAAAATGGAGGCCTTTCTAGTCATTCCACCTGAGAAGGAGATTTGGGGGTTTAAATATAACTCAACACTAGGTGAGGCATCTATTGGCTCCTATTGACTCTGTTTCAGGAATTGGGTTTTTCCAGGGAACGTTACAACTGAATTAAAAAAAAACCCTCAGAAGGGCCACTTGAGGACATTGGGGATTGGCATCATGGCAGGGGAAGAGGTGAGGCTAGGGTTTGCAAGCAGTGAAGGAGAAGGTGGGGTGGCTGACTGTGAAGGAGGAAGGCTGAGTGTGGTGAACAGCAGCTGCTGTGTGGTTCTGTTTAGGATAATAATATTAATGTGGCTCGTTATTCATTTTTGTGCATTAGAGAATCACACACTGAATGGTACTTTCTTTTGTAAAACACATTTATTGCTCCTGCAAGTTGCCCATCTATTTCACCTTCAAGAAAGGGGTGGAGCTCCCGGGGAACTAGCAATGACTTCCCCTTCAGGAGATGGGAAGGGCCACAAAGACACAGAGGTCACCTAAGTATGGGAGACAAGCCACCATGAGAGGGGCCACATCTGGGCCTGAGGTCCTTCATTCTACAAAGACCAGGGATTGCACGGCTGCTCTCCTTGCTAATTTCCTATTGCTGACCTTGCTGAGCCATCAGCCTCCAAACTCAGGACCTCCTTGGCTGTCTTGTTGACCTGGCCAGGAAGGGTGGGGATGGTGACAGGAGTTAGTGCTGAACGAGGTGGTTTCCATGATGGCTGCTTTGGCATCGTTTATAATCTTGATGGACAGCACCATGCTCCAAAAAATTAGGGAGTGACTGGGATTCCAATATAACAAGGGGCTACTGACCCAGCCCAAGGCCTGTCACATCTTTAAACTACCCCCATTTCCCTCCTTGTGGAGACAGGACTGCAGTGACTCTTGCATTTGTACAGCTTGTGACTAAACCACAACAGCACATTTTACCTCTTCTTCAGCTCCTCCAGAGACACATGATCATAGCCCACCGACATCGTGCTGACCACCCGCAGGCTGGGCCCTGTGGTCGGAGGAGAGAACAAATGGACTGACGTTCACATCCAACCAGAGCTTGGTTGTGTAGCAATGTTGGCAGCCTGAGCTCCATGCTCCGTGAGAACTAGGCCAGATCTACTACTGCACACATTCAATAACTTGAGTCTTGAGAAGGCTGAGGGGGGGAATCTGATAACAGTCTTCAGCTATGAGAAGGGCGGTTGCAAAGAGTACGGGGATCAACTGTTCTCCATGTCCATTGAAGGTAGGACAATTGGCAATGGGCTTAATCTGCAGCAAGGGAGATTTAGGTTAGATATCAGGAAAAACTTTCTAACTCTAAGGGTAGTTCAGCTCAAGGATAGTCCTCCAAGGGAGGCTGTGGCATCCCCATCACTGGAGGTTTTTAAGAACAGGTGGGCCAAACATCTGTCAGGACTGGTCTAGGTTTACTTGGTCCAGACTCAGCACAGGGGGCTGGACTTGATGACTTCTTGAGGTCCTGTCCAGACCTATAGTTCTATTATTCTATAATTCTAGTAACCTTCTATTACTCCTCCTGGAAACAACCACTACAGTGACCACTGGCCAGGGCATGGGCAAGCTTATCTTAGCTCCGTCACACCCTCCCTGTCTTCTCGCCACACCATGTTCTGCAGACTGCTGTCTCACATTCCCACTGTGTTATACCTGCACAGTGCTCCTCAGAGGGTGAGTTGCATCAGATTCTTGCAACTGAGAATAAAAGCCTACTACTGCTGCTTGTTAATGAGTTTATTCCTTTAGCTCACAGCAGTGGATTACAACAGGATCCTCGTTCTTTACGTGATTTTAAAAATCATTCCTCAGCTACCCAAACAGACCCCCAGCTACCCTCCAGCCAAATAGCAGGGTGCATGCAGAACCCTAATTTAAATCAAGGAAATGGCCACCCAGAAAGAAATCTGCATCATAGACTGATTCCAGTGTAGATGCCCCTTTATCGCTACACATTTGGAAGTAGAAGGGCCCCTTCAAAGCCCATTTCAGCTGCTGAGCTTCCACACCCGACCATCAATAATGTAAAATGGGGACACGCTAGCATGAGTGGACATGAATGCATGATAGTTTGGGGGCATCTTGTTTGTCACTGCTCCTGCCATACAGGCAATTTCAAAGTACTTTTGAAGTATTCAATGCCCTACCTGCCGCGTCCAGCACTTTGGCATCTATCTTCTCTGTCAGGAGGCAATACAAGCCTCGAATCCCAGCAACCTTCTCCAGGAGCTCCGAGCGTGGCACTGGCTCATCTGAATCCCACTGCTCAATGTTACAGCTGCAAGAGGAGAGACGGGGAAACGTATCAGGGTGGGGGCTGTGGCTTGTAAAGCACACAGGGCTGGTTTGCTACAGCCCTTACCAGGCAGCAAAGCCCCCTTGCCCTCCTGCTCAGATTGCAATGCCAGACCATGTCTGGCTAGTCTCCCAACTACCCCTGTGAGGAAGAGGCTGGAGGGTGCAGGGACTGAGAGGAGACCTGGGTACTCACCTTGTTTGACAATCAGAGCAGCTGGCTGGGCCTGGGGGCTGAGTGAGGGTAGCCTGGGGTGCGTTTTACTCTAGAACATCCCAGATCCAGGGGATAGCAGGGCAGGAAACAATGGCTCTTGGAGCCGTGTTCGATGGAGCCCTTTAGAAAGGAGAACGTGTCCCAGAAGTGCTAAGTATCTATTCAGTGTGTGCTCTGACGTTGCACTCCATATATTTTATGGAAATATGCTTATGAGTGTGAATATGATGTAACTGGCATATGCTTTATGAAAAAGGTCTCTTGTAAGGTATCATAACAAAGGTTATAACCTACTGATTATATTCCTCCTATTTGTATACATGTATCATTTTTTGTATCTAAAGCTAGAAATATGAAGTATAACTCTGAGGTCCTACTGTAATTATGCAAAGTGTGGGCCATTAATGGTGGTTTAGAATATTGATGGCTCCCATTGACTAAGACAATTGGTTGTAAATAGCTCTGTTTACGTGCAAATCTTCCTGTGTATGTGGGGGCCAGCCCTGGAATAATGGAGGCTGGGGTCTTACATGATACTGGAATCCATCTTAAATTTGGTACTTTTCCATTTAGAAGGACGGGTGGAGACTCAGTGAGACAAAAGATTCCCACCTTGTGCCAAAGCTATAAAAGGGGATGGAGCAGGACAAAGCAGTCCCAATCGTGAGCATACCCCTATTTACCACCTAAGATGTCTGCTGGAACTAACAAGGACTGTACCAAGGGAAAGGATTGGGCCCAGACTAGGAAGAAGTCTAGTCTGTGAAAGAAGCTTATTGGAACATCTCTGAGGGTGAGATATTACCTGTAATCAGTTTCTTAATGTATTAGGCTTAGGCGTGCATGTTTTGTTTAATTTTGCTTTGTGATTTACTTTGTTCGGTCTGTTATTACTTGAAACCACTTAAATCCTACTTTTTATACTTAATAAAATCACTTTTGTTTATTAATATACCCAGCGTAAGAGATTAATACCTGGGGGAGCAAACAGCTGTGCGTATCTCTCTATCAGTGTTATAGAGGGCGGACAGTTTATGAGTTTACCCTGTATAAACTTTATACAGAGTAAAAGGGATTTATTTGGGGTTTGGATCCCATTGGGTACTGGGTGTCTGGGTGCTGGAGATAGGTAACCTGTGGAGCTGTTTTCAGTTAAAGCCTGCAGCTTTGGGGGCATGGACCAGACCCTGGGTCTGTGTTGCAGCAGGCTAGCGTGTCTGGCTCAACAAGGCAGGGTTCTAGAGTCCCAAGCTGGCAGGGAAAACGGGCTCAGAGGTAATTCCAGCACATCCCGGTGACAGTCCCAAGGTGGTCTCTGTGACCAAACCCGTCACATACGCTACTTGTGAATTCTTTTTTCAGGGAAATCAATATCTATTTCTCCAAACAGGATCAGAAAACGAAGAGAACCGCTAAAGTTAAAAGTCTGGGTTTATCATATACCTAACCTGCACATGAGGCAATTTCAGCAGAGCTACCGTTACCACTGCAGTGTTTAGCATCAAATCTTGAATGGTCTCTAGCGAAAGGCTTCCTGTCATTGTACTGCAAGTAGTTGTATGTCCTCCTGGGACAATTGTCATCTCAGTTACTTGGGTGTAAATACAGCGCAACTCCACTAACTTCCTTGGGGTCGGTCCAGCATTCCAGCGTAACTGGAAGCAGAATGTGTCCCTACTTGGTGAAAGAGGGACTTCATTCAGTAACACAAGTGGAAAAGGTGTAAAAAGACAAGGCTGTGGAGGGTGATTTCGGTTACACTGGGACACTTCATATGGAAAAACAGGATGGGCTCAGTAAAACTGAGATGTGTGGTCACTGTGTGCATGCACATCCATTAGCTTTGCTGGAGTTACTCCAGAATTACACTGGGGATAAGTGAGCACAGTAGATACAGTATGGTTCAAGAGAAAATCAAGATACATTGGCAGTCAACTACTGTGTATCGGCACACTGCAAGTACCCTGCATGACACGTGATGTGAGCAATACAACCATGTCGGGAATGTAGTTGGGTAAAGGAGGTGGATAGACATGTGGGGCCTGCTCCTGCTCCCCTTGACTTCAGTAATGGCAGGATTGTGCCCACAAATTCCACATCCATTCCTATGTTTATTACAGATCAGGTGTTGCTGAGACTTATCTACCTACCTCCCCTTCCATCTCTCCATCCTCTGGGTGCTGTAGAACGCCCTGATGGTGTGCACATGCCTAGACCTGATATGACACTACGTTGTGCTAGGTAGTTAGTGTCTTTGAACGGAGGCTCTCAGAACTCTCTGCAAAGGTGCATTGGTATTAGCCTCATTTTACAGATGGTGAAACTAAGGCACAGAGCAAGTAGAGGCCAAATTCTGCAGTCTTAATCAAGCAAAGGTCCCAGTGCGCCTGAGAGGGAGCCAATGAAAGGTGCTTTTTGCTCCACATCCCCTGAAATGGGCCAGCTGCTCCGAAGTCAGTACATGTTTTCCTCTGTAAGAAGCAAAGACTTTGGTCAGATGGGCCCTTCCAACAGTTACACATCGAGCCATGGGTGAGCTGGGACTAGCACTCACATGGCTGGACACCCCATCTGCCGCTCTACTTACCAGCCCATGCTGTCTTGCACCCTCAGCAAGTTCGCGGATGACACTAAGCTGGGAGGAGTGGTTGATACGCTGGAGGGTAGGGATAGGGTCGAGAGTGACCTAGACAAATTGGAGGACTGAGCCAAAAGAAATCTGATGGGGTTCAACAAGGACAAGTGCAGAGTCCTGCACTTAGGACAGAAGAATCCCATGCACTGATACAGGCTGGGAACCGACTGGCTAAGTGGCAGTTCTGCAGAAAAGGACCTGGGGATTACAGTGGATGAGAAGCTGGATACGAGTCAGCAGTGTGCCCTTGTTGCCAAGAAGGCTAGCGACATATTGGGCTGCATTAGTAGGAGCATTTCCAGCAGATTGAGGGACGTGATTATTCCCCTCTATTCGGCACTGGTGAGGCGACAGCTGGAGTATTGCATCCAATTTTGGGCCCCCCACTACAGAAAGGATGTGGACAAATTGGAGAGAGTCCAGCGGAGGGCAACAAACATGATTAGGGGGCTGGGACACATGAGTTACGAGGAGAGGCTGAGGGAACTGGGATTGTTTAGTCTGCAGAAGAGAAGAGTGAGGGGGGGATTTGATAGCAGCCTTCAGCTACCTGAAGGGGGTTCCAAAGAGGATGGATCTAGACTGTTCTCAGTGGTGGCAGATGACAGAACAAGGAGCAATGGTCTCAAGTTGCAGAGGGGAAGGTCTAGGTTGGAAATTAGAAAACACAATTTCACTAGGAGGGTGGTGAAGCACTGGAATGAGTTACCTAGGGAGGTGGTGGAATCTCCTTCTGTAATAAATATAAAGGGAAGGGGGAGAGGGTCTGATGCAGTGCTATAAGATCCTCTGACCAGTAAAGGGTTAAGAAATGCAGGTAGCCAGACTGACACCTGACCTGGCTGGCATCTGACCAATAAGGGGACAAGATACTTTCAAATCTTGGGAGGGGAAAAAAGCTTGGTGTGTGGCTTTGTCTGAGTCAGAGTGATCTTGGAAGACAGAAAGAACCTACAGAAAACCAGTCTCCTCACCAAACCTCACTTTTCTAAAGTAAGGGTAGTCAGCACTGCGAGTAGATTTCTGTTTATTTTGCTTGGTGATACATTCCCTGTGGGAGAGGGAAGGGTTATTCCTGTTTTTCTGTAACTTTAAGGTTTTGTCCGGGGGGGGGGGGGGGGAATCTCTCTGAGTTTGGAAATTGAGTGCCCTGTAATTAGTTACCATCCTGATTTTACAGAGATGATTTTACCTTCTTTGTTTTAATAAAATCCTTCTTTTAAGAAGCTGACTGTTTTCTATGGTGTTAAAACCCCGGGGGTGGGTTTTTAGATCACTGTGTAACCAATTGGTTGGGAGATTGTTCTCAAGCTTCCCAGGAGAGTGGGTGTACGGCTTGAGGGAGTATTTTGGGGGGGAGGGAAATTCAAGTGATTCCTTTCCTGGATTCCTGTTAGACACTTGATGGTGGCAGTGAAAGAAGCATTTCTCAGGGTGCAGGGAATTTTGTACCTTGGGGGTTTTAACCTAAGCTGGTAAAAATAAGCTTAGGGGCTCTTAATGCGGGTCCCCACATCTTTACCCCAGAGTTTAGAGTGGGGAGGGAACCCTGACATGGTGGCAGAGCGGTGGGATATATTGAACCAGAGATTTTTTTTGAACCAGAGACAGGGAGTTTAGAATTTTTTTTTCTTCTCTCTGGCTCTTCCCTGTAGCTGCTGGAAGCAGGGACGGGGGAGGGGTTGAGCTGCTAGGAGCTAGAGTATCTACATATGAAAGCAGGTAGTTAACCCCTACAGGGAATACCCAAGCAAGTTTTTTTTTTCTTTTCTAACTCTATCGGGTTAAAACAGATTAAAAACAGAAAGGCTAAGATGACTGCCAGTGATGCAGCTATTAAACTTGAGCTAGCTCGATTGCAAGCCGATGAGAAAGATAAAGAACATGCAAGACTGCTACAAGTTAGACAGATGGAGATGGAGAAGAAGGAGAGAGAGAGGAAGCATGCTGAGGAGGAAAAAGAAAGAGAGAGGAAGTATGCTATGGAGATGGAGAAGACCAGGGTGGAGCAGAATCTACCGGATAACACTAATAATCCTTCCCCAACAACCCACAAATGGGAGCGACTATGTCCACCGTATGATGAATCCCGTGATGTTGAGGAATATTTTCTCACCTTTGAGAGACTATGCAATCTCCATACCATTCCTGATGCTCACAAAATGACCATATTGGTAGCAAAATTGACTGGAAGTGCTCTGGACATATTCAATGACATGCCTATTGATGAGGCTTCTGACTATGAGAAATTCAAGGATTTGGTTTTAAAACAATTTCAAGTTACACCTGAAACTTACCGAGTAAAATTTCGAACCCTTATCCGAGGGCCTGGACTAAGTAATGTAGCTTATGTAAACCGGATAAAGGAGCTGTTAAAAAAATGGATCAAGGGAAGGAATGTTACTAGCTTTGAAGGAGTGTGTGATTTGATGGCTCAGGAACAATTCCTGAATATGTCCAAGGATGATATAAGACAGTGTTTATGGGATAAGAAAATGGACTCAGCAGACAGCCTTGCTGCTTATGCTGATCAATACGAACAGTCCCAGATCAGCAGAGGGGCAAGGAAATTTGGCACACAAGGGGTGCAGGAAGCAGAGAGGAACAACCCTGGTCATAGTTTGGGGAGATACCAGAGAGGAAAACCCGAGACCACACCCCCTCACCAGGAGCAGCCCAAGGCCCCACAAGGAAAAACCCAGACCCCTTATTGCCCCACCACCCCATTCTCCAGCAACCCACCTCGCCCCACTGACCAGTCAGCTGGGCGATGTTTCAAATGTAACGAATTGGGGCATGTGAAGGCCAACTGCCCCAAGAACCCCAACAGAATACAGTTCATTGCACCGGGGTCACACCAAAGGTCCTCAGGCCCAGATGCCTCCCAGATACCCTTGGAACGAAGGGAAACGGTGAGTGTGGGCGGAAAAAGGGTTACAGCGTGGAGGGACACCGGAGCACAAGTGTCGGCTATCCACAAATCCTTAGTGGACCCCAGCTTAATCAACCCAGAGGCACAAGTGACAATTCAACCCTTCAAGTCCAACTCTTTTGATTTACCTACAGCCGTGCTGCCTGTCCAGTACAAGGACTGGTCAGGAAATTGGACTTTTGCAGTCTATGATGATTATCCCATTCCCATGTTGCTGGGGGAAGACTTGACCAATTGTGTGAAGCTAGCCAAGAGGGTGGGAATGGTCACCCGCAGCCAGGCTAAGCAAGCTGTCACACCTAGCTCTGTTCCTGAGACTTCCACCAGAACCCCATCTGTACTACCAGAGACCCAGATAGAGGTGGTGGAACCGGATACCCTGCCAACGACTGCAACAGCCGTCGTAGATCCAATCACAGAAACCCGACCCAAGCCAGTCTCGGAACTGGAACAGACGAAACAACCAGCACCAGAACCATTGCCAGCACTGAGTCCAGCGCTTGCAACCCCATCTACCGTGCCAACACCCGAGGGCACCACCGAGCCTGCAATGGCAGCAGCAGCCGATAACTCAATACAAGAGGCCCAGCCAGAGCCTGAATTACCACATTGTGCACCAGTGGAGAGCGGTTCACAGTCAACGGAAACAACCCCATCACCTACATCGCTTCCAGAGGGACCCAGCCCAGGTCCACGACCCAGTGAGGAACTGATGTCTCCAGCATCTAGGGAACAGTTCCAAGCCGAGCAGGAAGCAGATGAAAGCCTACAGGGAGCTTGGACAGTGGGACGGAGCACCCCACTGCCTCTCAGCTCTTCTAATCAATCCCGGTTTGTTATAGAAAAAGGACTTCTATATAAGGAGACTCTTTCTGGTGGACACCAGGAAGACTGGCGTCCTCAGAGACAGTTGGTGGTTCCGACTAAGTACCGGCTAAAGCTCTTGAGCTTAGTCCATGATCATCCTAGTGGTCATGCTGGGGTGAACAGAACCAAAGACCGTTTGGGGAGGTCATTCCACTGGGAGGGAATGGGCAAGGATGTTTCTACCTATGTCCGATCTTGTGAGGTGTGCCAAAGAGTGGGAAAACCCCAAGACCAGGTCAAAGCCCCTCTCCAGCCACTCCCCATAATTGAAGTTCCATTTCAGCAGGTAGCTGTGGATATTCTGGGTCCTTTTCCGAAAAAGACACCCAGAGGAAAGCAGTACATACTGACTTTCATGGATTTTGCCACCCGATGGCCAGAAGCAGTAGCTCTGAGCAACACCCAGGCTAAAAGTGTATGCCAGGCATTAACAGAGATTTTTGCCAGGGTAGGTTGGCCCGCCGACATCCTTACTGATTCGGGAACTAATTTCCTGGCAGGGAGCATGGAAAGCCTGTGGGAAGCTCATGGGGTGAACCACTTGGTTGCCACCCCTTACCACCATCAAACAAATGGTCTGGTGGAGAAGTTTAATAGAACTTTGGGAGCCATGATACGTAAATTCGTAAATCAGCACTCCAACGATTGGGACCTAGTGTTACAGCAGTTGCTCTTTGCCTACAGGGCTGTACCACATCCCAGTTTAGGGTTTTCACCATTTGAACTTGTGTATGGCCGCGAGGTTAAAGGGCCATTACAGTTGGTGAAACAGCAATGGGAGGGCTTTACGCCTTCTTCGGGAACTAACATTCTGGATTTTGTAAGCAACCTACAAAACACCCTCCGAGACTCTTTAGCCCTTGCTAGAGAAAACCTAAAAGGGGCTCAGGAAGAGCAAAAGGCCTGGTATGATAAATATGCCAGAGAGCGTTCCTTTAAAGTAGGGGACCAAGTCATGGTCTTGAAGGCGCTCCAGGCCCATAAAATGGAAGCGTCATGGGAAGGGCCATTTACGGTCCAAGAACGCCTGGGAGCTGTGAACTATCTCATAGCATTCCCCACCACAACTCTCAAGCCTAAAGTGTACTATGTTAATTCTCTAAAGCCTTTTTTCCCCCGAGAATTGAAGGTTTGTCAGTTTACTGCCCAGGGAGCAGAAGACGCTGAGTGGCCTGAAGGTGTCTACTATGAAGGGAAAAATGACAGTGGCGTGGAAGAGGTGAACCTCTCAATGACCCTCGGACATATGCAGCGCCAGCAAATCCAGGAGCTGTGCACTAAATTCGCACCGATGTTCTCAGCCACCCCAGGACTGACCAAACGGGCATACCACTCCATTGACACAGGTAATGCCCACCCAATTAGAGCCCGACCTTACCGAGTGGCTCCTCACTCCAAAACTGCTATAGAACGGGAGGTCCAAGATATGCTACAGATGGGTATAGTCCGTCCCTCTACCAGTGCATGGGCCTCTCCCATGGTTCTAGTCCCCAAACCAGATGGGGAAATACGCTTTTGCGTGGACTACCATACGCTAAATGCTGTGACTTGCCCAGACAACTATCCAATGCCTCGCACAGATGACCTATTGGAGAAACTGGGACGTGCCCAGTTCATCTCCACCTTAGACTTAACCAAGGGGTACTGGCAGGTACCGCTAGATGAATCCACCAAGGAAAAGTCAGCCTTCATCACCCATGTCGGGCTGTATGAATTTAATGTACTCCCTTTCGGGCTGCGGAATGCACCTGCCACATTCCAGAAACTGGTAGATAGTCTCCTAGCGGGATTGGGAGAATCGGCAGTTGCCTATCTTGACGATGTGGCCATATTTTCTGACTCATGGGCCGAACACCTGGAGCATCTCCAGAAGGTCTTCGAGCGCATACGAGAGGCAGGACTAACTGTTAAGGCTAAAAAGTATCAAATAGGCCTCAACAGAGTGACTTACCTTGGACACCAGGTGGGTCAAGGAACTATTAACCCCCTACAGGCCAAGGTGCAGCCTATCCAAAAGTGGCCTGTCCCAAAGTCAACGAAACAGGTCCAATCTTTCTTAGGCTTGGCCGGATATTACAGGCGATTTGTACCGCACTACAGCCAAATCGCCGCCCCTCTAACTGACCTAACCAGAAAGAACCAGCCAAATGCGGTTCAGTGGACTGATGAGTGTCGGAAGGCCTTTAACCAGCTTAAAGCAACACTCATGTCTGACCCTGTGCTAAGGGCCCCGGACTTTGATAAACCATTCCTAGTAACCACAGATGCGTCTGAGCGTGGTGTGGGAGCAGTCTTAATGCAGGAAGGACCAGATCAAGAATTCCATCCTGTCGTGTTTCTCAGCAAGAAGCTGTCTGAGAGGGAAAGCCACTGGTCAATCAGTGAGAAGGAATGTTACGCCATTGTCTACGCTCTGGAAAAGCTACGCCCATACGTTTGGGGACGGCGTTTCCACCTGCAAACTGACCATGCTGCACTAAAGTGGCTTAATACCGCCAAGGGAAATAACAAAAAACTCCTTCGATGGAGTTTAGCTCTCCAAGATTTTGATTTTGAAATACAACACATTTCAGGAGCTTCTAACAAAGTGGCTGATGCACTCTCCCGTGAAAGTTTCCCTGAACCAACTGGTTAAAATCGTCCTTGCAATGTGGACAATATTGTTAGTCTTTATCCAGTTATTAGTATATTTGGAGATGCATGTGTCTTATTACTTTTGTTTTCTTTTAGAGCTCCAGGAAGAAATCACAGCCAGTGTTTCACACTATCGGTGATTTGGGGGGCGTGTCATAAATATAAAGGGAAGGGGGAGAGGGTCGGATGCAGTGCTGTAAGATCCTCTGACCAGTAAAGGGTTAAGAAATGCAGGTAGCCAGACTGACACCTGACCTGGCTGGCATCTGACCAATAAGGGGACAAGATACTTTCAAATCTTGGGGGGGGGGGGGGGGGGAAGCTTGGTGTGTGGCTTTGTCTGAGTCAGAGTGATCTTGGAAAACAGAAATAACTCTTCCCTCTCCCACAGGCAGTGTATCACCAAGCAAAATAAACAGAAATCTACTCGCAGTGCTGACTACACTAAGGCTAGGTCTACACTACCCCCCCATATCGAACTAAGGTACGCAACTTCAGCTACGTGAATAACGTAGCTGAAGTCGAAGTACCTTAGTTCGAATGAAAAAGCACTTACCCGGGATCCACACGCGGCGCGCAGGCTCCCCCGTCGACTCCGCCTACTCCGTTCGTCGAGCTGGATTACCAGCGTCGACGACGGAGCACTTCCTGGTTCGATTTATCGCGTCTTGACAAGACGCGATAAATCGAACCCAGAACATCGATCCGACGCGTTCGACGCGACGCGTAAGTATAGACCTACCCTTACTTTAGAAAAGTGAGGTTTGGTGAGGAGACTGGTTTTCTGTAGGTTCTTTCTGTCTTCCAAGATCACTCTGACTCAGACAAAGCCACACACCAAGCTTTTTTCCCCCACCCAAGATTTGAAAGTATCTTGTCCCCTTATTGGTCAGATGCCAGCCAGGTCAGGTGTCAGTCTGGCTACCTGCATTTCTTAACCCTTTACTGGTCAGAGGATCTTATAGCACTCTTCCTTAGAGGTTTTTAAGGTCAGGCTTGACAAAGCCCTGGCTGGGATGATTTAGTTGGGGTTGGTCCTGCTTTGAGCAGGGGGTTGGACTAGATGACCTCCTGAGGTCCCTTCCAACCCTGAGATTCTATGATTCTGTGAATCACCTGCCATTATTGTATTGTGTTTAACTGCTATACGAATTGAGATCTAACCCCACTCTCCATCTGAGAGGCCACAATCCTTCCTAGTGTGACTCCACAGGAGCCAGTGCACTTACTCCAAGGATGAATTTGGCCCTTAATCCTTGCAATGCTCTAAGACCCCAGCAGTAAGAGTAAGAATGCAGAACCCAGTTATCCTAGACAAAAGCATATTCCCCTCCTGGCTCGGTCACCGGCCCAGCCAGAGGCCAGGCTTTGAATGTAATTTTGTGTTGAGGGCTTGGTGCCTGTCATCACTCTCAGTTTTGCATTGCTCAGGCATCGACAGCATCATGCACCACTCACAGCAGTGATTCGTTTCCTTTTGCAGGTTGCACTGCCAGAGATTTTACATGTGGATCAAAAATTGGCACCATTGTTTCAGGTTTTGTGACATTTGGAGTCTATTAACCAGATGAAAGTCTGTGCTCACTGGAGCGCACACACATGTATTTAGGCTGTTATAAAAATAATCTTGCAGTAACAGTCTAAGAATCTGAAGGTTTCCTGTAGGGGGGAAAACAACATATTTTCTCCATTAGGGATTTTAACCAGCCCAGTTTATTTAATCCTTCTTAAGGCATGGGATTTTGTAATTAGTTAGCTGCAACCCAAATCTTTGGGCAATTGTGTTCTAAGGAGCAGCATTTTAATTTTTCTTTAATAAAAGAGATAATGACTGTTTGTTTATTTTTAGTTTTTAAGCTTTGACGGGAGAAATTTCACAGTGAGACCAACGGGAGGGGTGCACCTGAAGAAATCGCTCAGCACGCTTCTATTGCAGGGGTGCTAAGGAGCTCTAGCCAAGGCCCAGGACTCCATTATACAGGTGCTGTACAAACACAGAAGCACAAGATGGTCACTACCCCAAATACCATGTCCTTTAGCTTCTAGTGGTGCGATCTCATGGTGGATACTCATGGTTTGAGTCGTTCCTTACTTTTGCTTCCAGACTGCATATTAAACAGTAGCAGTGAACCAATTAACTGCCTATTTGTCAAAGTGAGTGATTGTACTAAAAGTGTGAGGCAACACGTCTTTCTTTACACAGGAGGGGGCTGTGGTGACGTATGTCTGTGAGCCCAAATTCAAAACACCATTGAAGACATACAGCCCAATCTTCACTTCTCCATCATTCTTAGACCACTGTAATGCCACTGAAAGCAGTAGCCGTGCCATCTTAAACCCAGGGTCACGCCATAGGTGTTGGAACTAGGGGTGTGGGGCATGCTGCAGTACCCCCAGGTTTTAAACGGGGGTCCGGCCACCAGCCCCGCACCTGGAGCTCCGCTCCTGGCCACATGCCCGGGGTGCTCTGTTAGGAGAAGACCTGGGGTAAAGCCTGCCACCTCCAAGGGAAGGATTAGGAGGAATCTCTGCCAGGGAATTGTGCCGAACTTTCCTTTCCCCTGGTCCCTGACTATATCATACGTCATAGCAGTGCATGCCTGCCTTGGAGCAGTCCCTGCTGGCCACCCATGGCTCTCTCCGCCCCAGCTCTCCTCAACCAGATTTCAGTCCCCTGCCAGAGTCATAGAATATCAGGGTTGGACGGGACCTTAGGAGGTCATCTAGTCCAACCTCCTGCTCAAAGCAGGACCCATCTCCAATTTTTGCCCCAGATTCCAAAATGGCCCCCTCAAGGATTGAACTCACAACCCTGGGTTTAGCAGGCCAATGCTCAAACCACTGAGCTATTTCCCCCCCTCCCAGCACCCAAGAGTTCTTTCCCCCCTGGGGCTCCTCCTAGCACGCCCTGAGGGCTTCATTAAAGTGTTTCTTACTCGGGGCAGAGCACTGATTCCCAGGTTCCCTGTAGTCCTTCCAGGGCCTCCACAACCCACCCCCTGCAATTCCTCTACCCAACTGGCTTTTCTCAGCCCTTTCCTGAGGCCCCGCATGTTTCAGGCTGTCACCTGACCCCAATTAGTCCAGTTTAGGCTGGGAGGCAGCTAATCTGTCATGGGCTGGGCTGATTGAACAGGACTGGCTGGCCTGCCTCAGGCCTCCTGGTCCTTGGAAGAGTAGGCCACCCCATTACAGGGCAATTTCCCCTTATCACTGTTTCCATATACAGGCTAGCACTCATTGAAGTCACTGGGAGCCTCTCTAGTGGCTTCAATGTGATTTGGATTGGTGGGGATTTGCAGGGGGGGGAAATCCATATCCGTTTGCTTTAACTAAAAAATTCTAATTTTCTATGGGAAACTTTAAAACCGAATGAAAACGTATTTGATTTCAAAATGGTTTGGTTTATTAAGCCCTCCAAAATTCTGTTTTTAAAACCCTTTTTGGGTGTTTTCCCCAGCAGTTTTTTCCCTTCCCCCCATTTCCTTTTTAATTATAACAGTAAAATGGCATGAAAAAGCAGGGTTTCTCTCCAGCTTTTGGCAGTTGGAAAACAGTGTTGGAAAGTGTGTGTGGGTGTGGGGGGGAGGAACCCCTTCATTTTGAAATGAATTGGGGTTTTTTCTCAAAAATATTTCATTATGAAACACTTAAGTCTAGCAACATTTTTTTCTGCAGAAAAATACGTTTTGACAAAACGAGAAAACGGTTTCAGTGGAAAATTTTTGACTAGCTCTCCCAGCAGTGGACAGGGCCTTTCCTCAGCTTGACATGGGTTAGAAATGGCTGGCATCTCTCTCCTCCATGGGACAAACCATCGGGCAGGCTGGCAGTTGCTTGGGAGTGGGGCCACCCTGGCTGGGCAGCACTACAGCCAGGTCAGGACTGCAGGGCATTGGCAGAGCCTATGGGTTTGAGATGGCACCATGCCTACCCTTATTATGCCTGTCTTCCCAGCACAGCGAGGCTCTGGTTTTCAGGAACGATACGAAATTGCTTCATTTCCCCAAACATTCCCAGATACTGATGCTAAACCCTAGAGCTCCTCTGGGGCAGGATGAGCAGCAGCGCACTGTATGTGATGGCTGTGATCAGCGGGGCCGGTGCCTGTTGAAGTGGACTCACATATCACAGATATTGCTCGTTCCAATGTCAATGTCACTTACAATCTGGAACTGCTGCCAACCAGGGCTGGACAATTCTACAGGTTTCCACGTGTGTGGGGCGCCCCAACTAGACCCTGCAGTTCAGAGGTGGTGACAACAGGCCAAATTTACTTAGAGGTTCAAATTTTCACATGCTCTCTCCCCAGGACTCCTTCCCACTGACCTTAGCTCTCCTCTGGTGTGTGTGGAGGGAAGGGAGTGACCTGATTTCAGCCTGACTCTCTTCTGAGGCACCTCATCTGCTTTCTCCAGTAAGGCCACTGACCGCTGCTAGCCAGTCATGGCCTTGGGATGGGTCAGGCAATGGTCTGAACTCCCCAGTAGTCAGCAAGAGACACCCACTCCCACAGCCACTGATGCTGTAATAGCAAGCGCAGAAGCAGACTCTGAAGTTTAATGTGCAGTTGTTAGTGACTCCACTCATGGGTCTGGGGTGACATTCATGGGTTTGGCTAGAGCGACAAACAGTGCTCCTAACTCACTTAGGCAGTCTTGAAAATACCCCCCTTCACTGCTTCCCTGTTCACTGCTGAATTGTGTGGGGAGGTCTCTCTTTCTCCTTGCCATTCAAACTCCATGTAGATTGTACCCATAGAGGTGAACACGTCCGTCGTCAGAATCATCTCACCACGTGTCAGCTGCGGATGCACCTGTTCATATTCATGAAATATCTCCTTTAGCTCACCGTGCCTCGTTCCAACAGAGCTGGGCAAAGAATGGTGACTTTTTTCAAGTTGTAAAAAATTGAATTAAAAAAAACTTTTTAAAACTTCACATTTTCAAAACACTTCGACCAGCTCAGAAAAAAATAATTGATTTCCCACTCCTCACCCCCACCCCCGATTTTGTAACTCAAAAATTCCAATCAGCTTGGATTTCCATATTCCACTCACGTTTCGCATAGACAATGCTTTCTGTCGCCACGCAGGGCTGGAATTTCTAGCCTCAGGGCTGGTTTTTTGACTCCTTTGTGCCCCATGCCGACCTGGCCCCGGGACAGGTGGACCCAGACCGGTCACCATTCATGGCCTTCTGGGTTTTGACACCACTGAAGGTTGAGTAACTGTACAGAGTTCTGAACTAACTCTTTGACTGTTTTATTATTTAACTTTCACCTATTAGGCACTCAGCCTATTCATCCATTCAGCATCTAATTCCCACTTGGATCAAACCCTCTTTAATTAAGACTTGCTATTTTTTCTGCCCTCATTTAACTTGGCTTCTCAAAGCTCAATATTTTGTTTTAGAAAATCCAAGAATATCTAATTTTTTCAGAGAGATTTGTCATGTAAAGTCAGGTTACTGTTGGTTCTAGGCATGAAATGCATATTTGGTTAGAATATTAAAATTATATTTGCAATCATTTGGAACACTGTCTGATTTTTACATTGTGAAGTGACATTGTTGCAGAAGAGAGTTTTATAAATGCCTTAGCTTTTCATTGGCTTAAATGTAAGGAATTTTATTGAAATCTTACATTTTTGTACTGTTTTCCCCAGCACATCTAATAAATACAATGTAGTCACCCCGTGAATTCCAGCAGGCATCCTGGTTAAAGGCTACTGCTAAAGACTACGGTAAAATTTCCCTGGATTTCAATGGCAAAATGGCACTTAGAACATTGCAGGCGAATCATTGCCAAGGCAAACTGAGTTCCCAATAACCACATTGCCTGCAGTCCCCTTTCACTATGACTTGTGTGATTCCATCCGTATCAAACCCAAACAGCAGCTTTGCAGTGAGATGTCCAAACCCATGCGTAGAGTCTCTGAAATGACTCTGCGTAATGAATTCATGGATGCCGAACAACTTCTCACCCCACCTGGGGTGAAATCCTGGTCACACTGAAGTCAATGGCAAAGCTTCCATTGGCTTCAGTGGGGCCAGGATTTCAGCCTCAGAGTCTGCTTCCAAGCTAGTTGGGGGCTCAGATGAGGGGGAGTCAGATGAATCTCAAGCTTTCGAGAAATGCACCGTGGATCTGTTGGAAATCTAGCACCTCCTCCTTCCTTGGAAGTTCATGATTCACTCAGTGCTACAGTCCACATTCAACCCACCTGGGTTGACTTCAGAGACATTGACATACTGGGGGCCGGGGGTTCCTTTCAGTTACTGTTACTCCACAGACTGCAACGTTTGACAATGGTGTGCGAGGCGTGGGGAGGGGGAGGTTTTGGAACTAAGAGGAATACTCACAGCCCTGACTGGCTCAGGATCTTCATCCCCCGTGGTGGAATCCGCCTGGTCACATAGATTCTAGGTAACTGCTTCCCCGCTGCATTTGGCGCCTGTAATTTACCCCCGCTGTGGAACTCTGACACCAGTGTCGTTTTCAGCCGTCTCAAATGACAGAGCGTCCCCATGGCAGAGCAAAGGCACCGACAACGTCCAAAAGCAGGACTTTGGATGGGATGTTTTCGTGCCAGTCGGTTCAGTGAGTTTGTGCGACCAGGGAGAGGGAGGTTGTGTGATAAGATCCCTTGGACCAATGAGTGGTGAGGTCGGGTTCTCTTTACTGAGTTGACCTGTCACAGTTTATGTTTGCACACTCTTCTTAATCTAGCAGTTTAAATAAGACAAGGACTGTGAGGAGGGAAAACCTAGTTAATAAGAAAACACGCTCACGCCAACCTTTGTGACCGGGGGAAAAAATTGAACTTCTGCAGAGCAACTGTTGGTTCATGTTTCCTGTTGCATTAAAAAGAGCTTTGAGGGTTCTTCTCAGTTCTATTTGAAGTTCATTGATCCCATAACTGTTTAAAAACAATTCGCTTTTGAATTGTGAAGTAACAAAGATTGAGACTGGGGGGTCCCAAATATTTAGATGGGACTATGTCAAAAACTATACTGGGTGAGGCATTTTCTCAGCAGTTCCCAAATTGTGGGTCGCAACCCCAAATGGGGTCGCACCATCAGCAGATGGGGGCTCAGATCTAATAGGTCAGATTCGGCCCATGCACGGATGCTGTTTGCCCCCAAACGTGTCCAGACCTGCTCCACGGATGCCGTGCCAAGAGCATATGGTGCATGCGAAGTCACTTTGTGCAGAGTTTGTGGAGTCCCGGTGCAGTGTTTGTGGAGCAGGTCCAGACACGCCGGTGCTGCCCCCGGCAATACTCCCACAGCCTTATTCTCAGGGTCTCCCCCTCCCAGAGGAACCCCCACCCACTATCCCCACCTCGCCTCAGTTGTAGGCTACTGCCAGTCACCATCAAGCCCCCACTCACTGGGGAAGACTCATGAAATAGCTGCCACTCATCACAGGGAAAGGTTTGGACCTGCTGCCTCTGCCTACCCGTGGGCTGCCCCTGCAAGCCCAGTTTCTGGTCTGGCCTTACCAGGCCTGCAGCCTGGGTTTTTTCTAGGCTGGAGATCCCCAGCTCCCTTAGCCTTTCCCCAGCCCTGCTCCACTCCAGGTTCCTGCTTAGTTCCTGCAGCCAGGCCCTTCTCCCTCTATAGGCAGAGAGAGACTCTCTGGGCTTCTGGCTCAACCTTCTCCCTCCACAGGCAAAGGGAGACCCTTTGCTCGTGGCTCACTGCCCACTTATAAGGGCCAGCTGAGCCTTAATTGGGGCATGGCCCCAGCTGAGCCTGCCTTCCCACTCAGCCTGGGGCTGCTTGCTCCAGCCACAGCCCTCTCCTGGGCTGTTTTCAAGCCCCTTCAGGCCTGAGCGGGGTGCCACCCCGCTACAGAGAGACTTTGATTTTTCCAGCTGCAATCGATATGGTGAAGATAATGTGTGGGGAAACTGAGGCAAGCCAACTCAAAGCCACACCACTCTCCAACACCACAGTGAAGCGAAGGATTGAGGTGATGGCAGCAGATCAGGACAACACACTGGTGGAGCACCTGAAACACACGGATACTTTTGCTCTTCAAGTTGATGTGAGCACCGAGGGCCGAGATGCACATTTCTTGGCTTTTATGAAAAACACAGGGGAGGGTGCAGTTCTTGAAGATATTCTGTTCTGCTGCCTCTTCCCGAACATGAGATGGCACAAGGAATGTTTGATGTGCCACATGCAAGACAAAAATATCCCGTGTGATCACAGAGAGAGCTTTTGTATAAATGGAGCACTGTCTATGGCAGGCCACAAACCAGGTCTGTGCGCCTTGATAAAGAAAGTTGCTCCATCTGCTGTGTGGACTCACTGCGTGATTCACAGAGAACATCTGGCAGCTAAAGCTCTGAGTCCAGGTCTTGTCTATTGTACACTCCATGAAGACTCAGCCTCTTTGCGTGCAGCTGTTTGCAACAGTGTGTGAAAACCCAGGGTCCGTTCATGACCTGCTTTTGTTCCACACTGAAGCTCATCGGCCGTTGAAAGGAAAAATACGGTGATGATTTTTTGAACTGAGAGACGAGCTGGGTGCCTATGTAATGGATTGCACAAAGAGCGCATTCATTGATTTCCTGTGTGACCAAAGGAAGACGTGCCATCTTGCCTACGTCACGGGCATATTTGGGAAAGTGAATGAATTGAACACAGGTCTCCAAGGAAAGAACACCCACATCCGTCAGCTGAGTGATCGAATCACAGGATTCACAAAGAAAATTGATTTCTGGAAGAATAATCGATCGAAGACAACAAATGAATCCTTCCTGCAGCTCTGCACATTCCTGGCTGACAATGAAATTATTCAGGCTCCCACGCAGGTGATGGCTGAGCATCTCCGCCACACAAAGGAACAGTTTGCAGCCTTTTACCCTGTCTTGGACATGACAAAGTCTGATTGGGTGCGAAACCCCTTTCAGTGCGAGCCTGATGCCAAGGATTTGCCAGCCACTGAAACTGAACAGCTCATCGAAATTTCCTGCGATCGATTCTTGTGAGGAACCTACGCCCAACGTTCTCTCCCAGAGTTCTGGTTCGCTGTCAAGAATGAATGTCCTGCACTCTCAGCAAGCGCCTTGAAACTGATGGGGCCATTTGTGAGCATGTATTTGTGCGAAGCTGGATTCAGCACACTTGGGTCCATCAGTATCAATCTACCACTGATGTCACATCAGAGAGTAGATGTGCAATTTTTACCATGCTGCCGGACTTCAAGAGGCTGTGTCACACCAAAGAGCATTAAATAATGTATTTGATGTGTAACCTCTTTAGATTCCTTGATCGGTATGTTGCTTTGTTGCTGTGTGGGGTGTGATACAGGAGGGCCAGGGAACAGCAGTAGTAGAGTGTGAGAGGGGAAATATATAAGCCCTAGGCTAATTAAGGCGTGGTTCCCTGGAGACTAGGGAGGGTGGCTACAGGTTAATTGGAGCACCTGCAGTCAATTAAGGCCCTCTCAGGAACCTAATAAAACCCCCTGCTTCAGGCAGACAGAGGAGCAGGAGGAAGGAGTTGGAGCAGAGTGGTTTGGAGTGGAACAGAGAGCAGTTTGGAGGAGTTGAAGCAGAGTGGTTTGGTGGTGGAGCAGAGAGCAGTGTGGAGGAAAGCAGAGGAGAGTTTGGAGAAGTGCTGTGCCGGGCTAAGAAGACCAGGACCCTAGGTAAAGGGACACCTGGCTTGTGCAGAGGGAAGGCAGGAAGCCCCACAAGCAGGAGAGAGAAGGAGCCCAGGGGAAAGTATCACTAGTACAAGTGGTTTACCCGCTAACCTAGGGCCCCTGGGCTGGGACCCGGAGTAGAGGGCGGGCCCGGGTCCCTCCCTCTCCATTCCCCTTCTCTGGGATACTAGTGGGACAGCTGATACCCCAGTTCAGGGGCAAGAAATGGCTCCCTGAAAACCCCCCACAAGAAGAGAAAGTGCGGGACCCTCATAGTAGTGCCAGCAATTTGCCACAGGGGTCACAGGTAACAGTTAGTCTCAAAATGGGGTCATGCAGGCAAAACGTTTGGGAGCTCCTGTAATATCTTTTATTGGACCAACTTCTATTGGTGAAAGAGACAAGTGTTTGAGCTACACAGGAATGCGTGTCCCTTCCACCAAAAGAATTTGGTCCAGTAAAAGACATTACCTCACCCACCTTGTCACTCTCATAGCTTGGGACCAACGTGGCTACAACAACTCTGCAAACAAAAAATATACTAGCCGGATTCACTACTGTGTTGCTCTAATTTTAGGTAAGATTGAAGTAAAACTGGAAAAATGCAGTGGAAAAATGAAGACCCCACCCCCCGCCCCCAGCTCTGGCATTTTGCTTCTGTCCCTTCAGTCCTGACCCTCGGTTTGTTTCCTGGCCTCTGCTCTCCCTGGACCCAGCTCTAACCACTAGGCCGAACTCTCGCTGCCATGACTAGGCCCCCATGGCCAGTGGGCAACAGTGACACACCAACTACTGGTGATGGGGCAGCTGCATAGGGTATTTCTCCTTTCTTCTCAAATGTCTCTGGAATTCTCTCTTCCAAGGCACGCATATGACTATAGTCTGTTTGGCTTCAGTTGTTCCATCCTAGGAACACTATTTATTTTTGTCTTTGATTTAAATCTTCCCTTATTGGTTTTTCTCATGTGCCCTGTTACTTACAGCTTAGAAAGGGGGCTAGTACCTTTTCTCTCTCTTACAAATGATTAATTTGATCTTGCAATGTCAGATTAACATGTACCTTTCTCTCATCTGTATTCAACATTTTAGAAATGACCAAATGTATCTTCATCCAATTGGTGTCTGTTCTCTCTCTCTCTTCCCCTTTTGATGATTTTCTGATTGTAGTTTGGTTGCCTGGCCTTTCACTTCTTTGCTAATGTGGGTCACATGATCATATTGTAAGGCCAACAGTTTATAACGTAGGAAGCTCTGAAACCAGATCTCAGAGTTCCACATCCTTGCTCAGCAGCTGCCTGGCTAGCCCAGGTCTGTGTTTCACAAGGAAGTTTCAACCTGGTGGACTTACTTTATCAGTGGGTGTGATTCAACTGTTCTGTGATCTCTGCCAGGACACTTGCCCGACTGGATTTGTGTTCTTAGCGTGGTTTAGCCTACTGCGAGTTTGTATCTTGGTTTTAGTTCATTGAATCTGCTTTGACCTCACCCTACTGTAAATCGGGAACAACTCCACTGAAGTCAACGTAGCTACACTGACGTAGATGAGATGATCATTGGACCCCATTGTACGTGGCTGATCACATGGGGGCATCTTCCCTTGTGTACGTTCCCTAACCCACCCGGCTTCACACTGGCGCAGGAATTGGAATGATATTATTGAAAGTAGGTTTCTATCTGCCCAGAGCAGGAATGAACCTGACTTGTGCAGCAGCAAGGTATGGAGCAGTGCAGACCATCACGGCACAGGGCAGGGAACATGCTCCGGGCTCAGCAGTGCTGTGAGCTGGTCTCAGAGCTCATAGGCCCTTCTGCGTGGATGCGCAGTGCCCCACAGGGGTGGAGCCTGGCCTCACAGCGCTGCAGCAAGATGAGCAAGTTTCTCGACTTCCACTCAGTTGATAATTTTCCATCCAAACTGTTTTTCAGCAGAAAACTGGAGTTTTGACCGCATTACGTTTTCCTTGGGAAGTGTCTGCTGGCTGCGGAAAAATGACTTGTCATCAAAAAACAGAGAGACCCTGAAACTTTTGAGATAAAAACGGACCTTTAGGGTTTCACGTGAAAAATCAAAACTTTCGATGGTGTTAACAACCATTTTCTGAGCACTCTAGCGTGAAGCCAAGGCAGCAGGGCCCCTGCAGCAGGTCCAGCTGGACAGAGTCATTGAGCTGCCCACGTGACGCGGCAAACGCCCCCTCTGACGTTCGGTTTATTTTCCGAGATCTTTCTTGTGTAACCCACCTGTGAAATCTGTGGCCATCTTTCTTGCATGTGGCTGAGGGCCAGATTCCCTGCTGCTGTAAATCAGCATCACTCCAATGGTCCTAATTGTTTACGGGGGGGCCAGGCAGACAATGTGAATCCCAAACAATCATAATAGGGCAGCTCTTATGTCTTCAGAGCTCCCTCTTCTGGCTCTTTGTCAGCAAGCTTCTCTGCTGTTCTGCTGAAAGGGACTCAGCTGCGTTGTAAGGTTTAGGGCATGTCTGCGCTGGCGCTGGAGTGTAATTTCCATCTCAGGGAGCCAGACCTCGGTTTGCTTTGATTTAGCTAGTGCGCTACAAATAGCATAGCCGTGGCTGCACAGGGGCCAGATGGGTGAGCCACCTGAAGCCCGAGGTATGGCTAGCCCCATCTGCTGCCTGCGCTGCCCTGGCTACACTGCTATTTATCACGCACTAGCTCAGTCAACATTAGCATGCGTATGTCTCTCCAAGTTGGAAATGACACCTCCAGTGTAGACGTACCTGGAGCCTAACTAGGCTCAGTTGCACCTGTTGCTCCCAGATGTGGAAGCCGGGATTCAACTCCAAAATGTTCATGTTATTGAAAGCAAGGTCCCGTTAGAGGCCCCTTTATGCTGGGCTGTGTCTTTGTTTTGGGCGTCCCTGCCCGGGGGCACCAGAGGAAAGCTCCCCCGTTTCTCACCTCCCTAGAAGATTTTCTGCACTGGACACGGTTGCAATGACTCTTTGATTCCAGGGAATTCTAATGTAGCTGTTAAAAACTCACTGCAGGATGAAATTCAGCCGCATAGTTCTTAGTCCGTGGGGATTTTTATTTGTTGACTTAGCATCATTATACACTTTTTTTCAAAAATAAATCTTTGGATATTTAATATATAAGATGTTCAGAAATCTTCAATCCTGCTTTGCTGTCTTATCCTTCAGCTACAGTTATTTTTCTTGGCCCTTTTAGCTAGATAGCGCTTTTCATCCATAGGATGAAAAGCTTTTTCTAAAGGAAAATAGCAGTAGCCTCATTTTACAGATAGGGAAACTGAGGCACGGGGGGAGGAAGTGACATGGCATGTCAGTGTTGGGGCCAGGAACAGAACCCAGGGATTCTGACTCCCAGACCCATGCTGTGGCCACTGGACTGTGCGAAGCTCTTTAAAAATAGCTTTCAGTGTAGTAGCCGTGTTAGTCTGTGTCAGCAAAACGAAAATAAGAAAGAAAAACTTGTAGCACCTTAGAGACTAACAAATTTATTTCAGCATAAGCTTTCGTGGATTAATACCCACTTCATCGGATGCATGAAAATAGCCTTTAAAAATAGCCTTTGTTTAAAAATCAATCCATGAGTTAACTCAACTACAGGATATGGGGCTTGATGAAGAATTAAAAATGAGGTTCTCTGGCCTGTGCTCTACAGAAGGTCAGACACCAGCAGATGATCATAATGGTCCCTTCTGGCCTTGGGATCTATGAACTAGCCCCAACTGTTGTAATTTATAGCTCAAACTCTGACCGTGGGTAAAGAGCAACCAAACGTATGCTTTCCAAAAGAAATAAATATCCATGTCACTTGGCTAAGTGCTGTTTGCTGTGTAAAGTGCCAGATACAAAAACCAAGCATTCCTTCTTTTAATGCATTTTCAATATAAATGTAACGGTGTGGGCTGCGTTACCGCCTGCAGTAGCATGACAGAAGTAGACGGAACAAATGCCGCAGAAGAAAATAAGCCACGGTTAACAATGGAGCATTTAAAGAAAGGAGAGAAAGGAAGGCAGATGGCATGAATATTAGTGCATGAAAATGACTAACACTCTGAGAATTTCCCAGTGTACTTCTCACTTGTTTTGCCTTGCTTCTATAATTAATTTATGGAAAGCGCCTAAATTGGGAATAAACACAATCTCGCAAATCCCTTCTAATCTCTGCCTGTATTTCTGAAATGATACCCTCAAGGTATAGTTTCTTACCATGATTAAACTGTTTTCTTTTTAAAGAATTAACACAGTCTGATTTATTTATTTTACACAATAGCACAAAGCGTCGGTGGTCGGGGCTGAGCTCAGCACTAGTTCAGAAGCAAGCTATTGTTATCGGCTGCCTTGCGGGGGCATCGATGTGCTGGGCTGTTGTATGGGGCAATATTTTTGTCTTGGCTTCAGATACCTGTTTGCAGTGAGCTAAGCCACACAACGTGACGACACAGACAGTTCGAGGTTGGCGTGTATTTGGACGCTGCTTCATTTAAAAAAACAACAACATCTTTTTTCCTCAGGTCATTTCCTCCAATCGAAAAGAAAAGCAGAGGCGCTCCCTAGAGTTAGGGTATCGGAACCCTCTCCTTTAGATCTGTTACGGAGGAAAAGCACGGGGGCAGCTGTACGGCCGGAACAATGAGAGCTCTACGTTTGCTCCCATCCCGAGTTGGCAATATGGAGACGTATGTACAGCAAGCTGTTCCATGGCGTTTTGAACACTAGAACCAGCCTGTAAAAACCTGGGCTGAGCCCTGTATTTATCTGTTCCATTTGCATTGGAGAGAGTTTATCTGATGCCTGCTGGGACACTTGCTGCTGACACAGCCCATATGTTCCCCCCATGGAGGGGAAATGCATGGAGGGGGCAGATAACCACAAAAGGTCCTGATCCAAAGCCCACTGGGAGTCTTTCCATTGGCCTCAATGGGCTTTGGATCAGGCCTCAAAATGGCGCAGTATATGGCCACGTAGCTTGCCACCCATTCCCCAGGGAAATGAAGCTGGAGCAATCCACTGGGAAGAGCTATGTGGATCCTTCTCTGGGAAGATGCACAGCACAAGGGACCTTCACGTGTACTACCTGGCTCGGCAGCAGCACTGCTGAGAAGGATCTGGGTGCAGTGCAATGCAATGCTGTTGCAAAGAAAGCAAATGCAATGTTAGGTTGCATTAAGAGAGGCATAGCATGCAAGTCACAGCGGTGAGAGTACCACTCTACTTGGCAGTGGGTAGACCTCGGCCACAGGAGCATATGACCCAGACGCACTGGGAGGTCTGTGGTCCCTCTGAAGGAAGAGCAGTCAACAAGAAGCAGCACTGGGCAAGGATGGATTTTTCTATAAAACTGCTCAGATCGTCTCTAGTTCAAACAGGAATTAATGTAGGGAAGTCCTATGGCCTGGGTTATGGAGGAGGTCAGACTCACTAGGTGATCACAATGGTCCCGTCTGGCTTTATTATCCGTGAAGCTATTCCTTGTGACCGAAAGGCAGGGCCTACAGTAGGAGCAAGAGAGCGGAGGTAAAGAAACTGGATGTTTATGATACCTCTTGTCATAGTGCAAAGCGGAAATCAAGTTGGGAGTTAGTGGATGACACATGCCATCCCTGTGTTTTATCCTTTGTAGATCATGCATGTATAACAGAAAGCTTTGCCTTGTTTCCTTCCATGGCATCTTCTTGCAATGTCTGCGGGAGAAATATCACAGCAGTGAAGGCAATCTCTCTCTCTCCCCTCGTATAGACAGGGACAGAGCTACTTGTGCCATCCCCATGGTATACCGGCTAGATAGCTGGGCTGTTGTTCAGATGAATGCTTTCCATTTTGTGGGCAGCTTGCTTGTGTTTTATGAAGTTCAAGAGTGAGTCCGGGAGCTCCTGGTGTTTTGCAGGGAGAGAACGTTACTTTCCTCATAATGTCTAGCCAGCCCGCTGTTTGCAATGTCATCGGGGGGAAATGACCAGAAGAAACCCTCTCGCTCATATTTTAGGAGTTAACTGAAATCATGGCTGTCCCGACACAAATAGCCACATCAGTCATAAACACCAAGAGGTGAATAAAATGGATGACTTGCTTGTGCTGGCAACTTTTGAGGGCCTATGATTTGCCCCAGCAGAATCCATGGTTCATAATTCCTATTTACAGTAGCAATTGTCTTTAAAATTGTAATTTTTCACTTATGGGCGATCTCATGAGTGAGAGGGAACCTTGTTTTGCCTGGTATCACAGAAAAACTTGACTAAGCTTTAGGTAACTGAGTGCTGGGCCCTAGGCATGCAATGGTTGAAGGTTAACCCGTGCTAGCAACAACAGCAATCACACCTCTTTTTTGCTAGCAGTCTTCATGAGGGTGTGTTGACTGCTCTACACAGGACAGTTTATTTTTGAGAGCTTTGTGATAACAGGCTCTGGACTATGTCAGGTGGTTCAGCTACAGTGCAGACAAGTGCTAGAGTAATACTCAGCTAATTCTGAGGACAGCCAAGCCCAAGGCGAGGGGATCACAGCACAGCACATGCTTAGCTTGGCTATAGGCCTCTTGTGTTTAAAGGGAACGTAAAGAAGCAGCTTCAAGTTCTGCAGATGATTTTCATTTCTCTTAGTCATGCCATTCAAGTTCTATGGAGTTCCACGGTAAACCTAGTAAGAAGGACAATCAGGTTCCTGGGCTGGCGATATTTTAATTCTCTCCCACGTGAGACTCGATTGCAGTGGGCAGACATATTGACTTCACCTGGGACACACATTCTTGTCCTGCAAAGGCTGAGATAGAAACAGCCAGCACCATGAAAGAACATTCTGATACATATCTGCCTCTGGACATTTCCACTGCTTGCATCCGAAGAAGTGGGTATTGACCCACGAAAGCTTATGCTTCAATACCTCTGTTAGTCTATAAGGTGCCACAGGATCCTTTGTCCATTCTGATACAGCTGAGCCCCGAATTCCCGGACCCAGCATTGCTGAAGAAAGTCATATTTATTTTGTATATCCAGACTAATTATTTTGATATTGATGGCTGTGTCATGGGCATTTACTGATTACTTCATGTCGCACCGGATGATATATTTTGTTTATTGAATTATATTGTAGATAAATAAAAAGCTATAAGTTCCAGACCACATACTTGTTTTTAATAAGCCTGACCTAGAGTACTTCTGAGGCACCTAGCTATAGAATCATAGACAGGTAGGGCTGGACGGGACCTCAGGAGGTCACCCCCTTTCATGCTGTGGCAGGATTAAGAATACCTAGGTCATCCCTGACAAGTGTTTGTCTAACCTGTACTTAAAAATCACCAGTGATGGGGATTCCACAACCGCCCTGGGTAACCTGTTCTAATTCTTCACTGTCCTTGTAGCTAGAAAGTTTTACCTGATGTCTACCCTAAATCTCCCTTGCTGCAAACTTAGTGGATTACGTCTTGTCCTCCCATTGGTGGACATGGAGATCAATTGATCACCATCTTCTTTATAACAACCAGTACAGTCTGTTAGCTGGGTGGCTCCTCAGAAGCCTATAGATTCTGTTTTATTGACTTGTTCTCCCTTTTCAGATTGACTCAGCAGGTGTTAGAGTCATTTTTATGTTGCTTGAAACAGACCACTTCCATCTTTGTTTTTTTAGACTGTAACAACCAAAGTAATTAAAACACTTTTGCAGATATTCTGTTCCCTTAAGTAATAAGTGGTTTTGAATGTTTTCTCTAATTAATTACACTATTAGTTAAATATGTATTTTGTATAACATGCATATTCACCCAACTACTTACTCAAACAGTTAAATGCATATTTAAATATGTATTATACACTTTAATGCATATTAATTATTTGGTAGCGAGAGAAAGCTCATTCTGAGATATTCCTGTCTGGGGAATAGATATTTACGCATAAAGTATATTACTGACTCGTTATACGATAGCTGCTTCAGACTTCTTATGGTCTATCATGCAATAAATCCATATTTAGTATTGTGTTGATTTGTGTGCCCCTACAACAACAGTGTGACAATGTGCAGTATACTGTGCGGTGTAAAAAAGAACGCACTGCACATGTGCCACACTCATTCCTTTTAAAGCCCTTTTAATTGACAAATATACAGTCAGGGCTTAATAGGTCTATGGCCCGATCCAATGGCCACTGAAGTCAATGGGAGTAACATGTTAACACTTTTGATATTTAAACTCTTTAGGTTTCAAAGGAAAGATGTGGCAGGATGGCCTAATGGTTAATGCACTAGACTGGGACGCCACAGATCTGGCTTCTCAGGCCTCAGCTCTGCCACAGACTTCCTGTGTGACCTAGGGCAAGTAACATCTCTCTGGCCTTGATTCAGTTAAGTATGTACGTAAGTGCTCTGCTGGGTCAGTGCCTAATGGAGCAATTAAGGAGGATAAGGACATTACGCAGAGACTAAATTATTTATTGGTACCAGACATTGCTACAGAGGAGAATGGGGTGATACTTATTGTTTCCAGGTAAAAAAAGAGGTGCTGAAATATCAATACATTACAACCTACTGGCCTAGAAGCTGTGCATCCAAGCGTTCCGAAGGAAATCTGAGTTGCCAACTACAACATGCCACCTCTCATTAAATCAGCTACAGGACTAATATAAGAGGACAGGAGGGGAACAAATGTTGCTCTATCTTTAAAAAGCTGCAAGGAGTGACCCTGTGAATTACAGACCAGGGAGCATGTCTGCCAATGCTAGCTAAGCTGACTGAAACAATTACAAATAGAATTCTGCAACACCTCGATGAATGTGAGGTAAGAATGAACCAGCCATCTTCTGCCCAGCGAAACCCCAGCTCCCTACCTTATTCCAGTTCTTTGCCCATGCCCACGAAATAGTTAGTAATGGGTGACATCGTTTATTTGGCCTTTCAAAAAGCCTGGGACAAAGGCTTGCGAGAGGCAGTTAAAGCACTAAGTGGACGCGGGCTGACAGGAAGTATTATCATGGCTCAGAGCCTGCGAGGAGACAGAGAGCAAAGGGTAGGAATGAAGGGTCAGCATGGCAGTGCAGTAACGATGGGGTGTCCCAGGGCACCATGCTTAGTAACGGACTCGTGACCGGGAGAAAGGGGTGAGCTGGCGGTGGCAACATTTGGAGATGACAGATGATTTGGGGCAGTCAAGATAAGGACTGATCCTCTGAGGAACTAGACAAAACCAGGTGAAATTTGCCCTCCCCCCCCCGATTCTTCTCCCTGAGTATTTAAACACCTGGCCTGCATGCCACCATGACCCTTTGTCTTACCTGCATCTCCTGCAGTTCACAAGGGATCCTGCTCTCAGCTGGCGGCAGCTCAGAGGGGCGGGGAGGGAGTAAGCGGAGCTGCGGAGGGGGGCACATGCCTGATTTGATCTAGGCACCTGAGTCCTTCCTGCCAGCCTTGGTGCTTTGCACATCCACTGCACAGTGCCTTGGGTAATGGAGGCTCCATCCCCCATCCTTGGTCTCCGCTGCTAAGCTGGAGAGATTCGGCCTTTTCACTCTCCTTGCTCCTCTGCCCCGATCCCTGCTCCTGCCACCAGCCTCCTAGCAATGGAGTTAGAGGAGGATTTTTTCTAGCCCTTCTTCCTGCTTCTCTGCAGCTACCAGGCCCCACAGGAGCAGGTGCAGGGCAGGAACTGCCCCTCCCTCCAGGGAACAGGTGGGGAGAGAAGGAAACGACCGAGTGGTGTGTGCTTCAAGTTTCCCGCTGGAGCTCGGGTTGCTAGTTCAGTTGTCATGTTAGCTGCCGGCTTGCCCTGCTCCAGAACAGTCACCCTGCCACCGAGTCCTATCAGCATGACCACTGTGGAGACCCGCTCCTTGCAGGAGATGCATGGGCATGTGCAGTAGCGTAGCCAGGTCTGGAGCACAGGGGGAGCGGCGCTATAAAAAGGCGCCTCCCCGGGCTCCCCCTGTACTCACCCGGCGGCGCCTCCGGGGGTCCGGTACGGCGTACTGGCAAGAGCTAGTGCCGTGCCGGACCGTACCGGCGGTGATTTAAAGGGCCCGGGGCTCCAGCCGCTGCGGGGAGCCCCGGACCCTTTAAAGCGCCGCCGGGGAGTGGCGGGAGCCGCGGGCCTTTTTAAGCACCGCCCAAGCCCCACTGCCGGAGCCGGGCTCGGGTGGGGATTTAAAAGGCCCCGGCTCCTGCAGCCACGGGGAGCAGCGGGCCTTTTAAATCCCCACCTGAGCCCGGCTCCGGCAGCGGGGCTCGGGCGGCGCCGCTTCGCTCACAGGGGGAGCGGCCGCTCCCCCTGCTCCCCCGCGGCTACGCTACTGGCCACGTGCTTACCATGTGATGTCAGAGCCCACTGGAACGGCCTCTGTAACAAAGAACACAAAGCGAACAGTCTCCCGAGAAAGCAGCTGAACCCCCCTTGCTCTGCCTCCTTTCAAACGCCACAGTATTCATGGCCAAGAGCTTCAGAAACGAGGGCCTAAAATTAGGCTCCTAAACCCAGATTTAGGTTCTGTGATACAGCATAGCCAGAAGGCAGCAGGAGAGTGATCTAGGATGAGGAGAAGCCTTATTCCCTGTAGATTAATTAGAAGCACCTGAAACCAATTAGTGCACCTGAAGCTAGTCACCTGATAAAATCCCCCTGCTTCAATCAGCCAGAGGAGGAGCTGGAGCAGAGTGAGGAGGAGTTGGAGCAGTTTGGAGGAGCTAAAGGAGAGTGATTTGGTGGTGGAGCAGAGAGCAGTTTGGAGGAGTGAAGCAGAGTGGATTGGTGGTGGAACAAAGAGCAGTTTGGAGGAGAGTTTTGAGAAGTGCTGCGGTGGGCTAAGAAGACCAAGATCCTAGGTAAAGGGACACCTGGCTTGTGCAGAGGGAAGGCAGGAAGCCCCACAAGCTGAAGGTCAGGAGAGGGAAGTAGCCCAGGGGAAAGAATCACTGGTACAAGTGGTTCACCTGCTATCATAGGGCCCCTGGGCTGGGACCCGGAGTAGAGGGCGGGCCCGGGTCCCTCCCTCTCCACTTCCCTTCCCTGGGATACTAGTAGGATAGCTGTTACCCCAGTTCAGGGACAAGAAATGGCACCCTGAAACCCCCCCACAAGAAGAGAAAGTGCGGGACCCATCATAGTAGTGCCGGCAATTTGCCACAGTTCCTAAATAAGTGGCCGTATTGTCAAAGAGCTGCTCCCCCAGACTTTCCCTTGGAAGGTGTTGGCTGGTTAACGCTCGTTCTAGGAGAAGGCTGTTTCTAGTCCTCCTTCAAGCACGCTTCATCATGACAATCTGGCCCGGGCGCTAAACACTGCTTGGAAGGCGACTGGCCCCATTCAGCTCAAGTTGCTCATTGAACATGCTGCAATCAGGAGCAGCTTAGCGCTATCCGTATTGATTTCCTATTGAAACTTACACTTGCAAGCAGACTGGCTAGCTGTGCGAAGTGGTTTAGCAGGGCAGCTGTCGGGGGAGGCAGTTCATTCACACAGCCCTTTCTCCCTTGCGGGTTTACCTGGCTGGTGTGCTTAGTTGTGCTTTGTAGGGCCATAGGAACCGCCAGAGTGGATCAGACCAGTGGTCTGAAGTCCAATGTCCTGACAGTGATCAGCACCAGTAGGAGTTTATGGAATGACCTGTCCATCAGGAACGTTTCTTCCAATTCCCAGGAATTTAGGATTGATTTATGCCTTGAAGTATGAAAGTTTATATCACTTACAAATATATTTTAAGTTAATACAGCTGTGGATGGTTCTTATTCATATAAGGGTCTAATTCTCTTTTTCATTGGGTGGCAAATTGTGATTATTGACTGGCAATGAATTGTGTACTCAGCTAGTCTATGCTATGAAATCCTAGTTTTGTTACCCTGTCCTGTCTCATTCCCCTTCTCCATCCCCCACTCACTTTTTTCCTCTGTCACTTATGTCTTGTCTTGTAGACTTTACTGGAGTAGGAATTGCCATTTGCTACATGTTTATATCGTGTCCATCGCAATGATACCTGATTGAGGCCTTTAGGTGCTAATGAAATAGAAGTGATTAATAAGGTCCTACTCAATTCATGCCGTCAATAACATCTTGTGGCAATGAGTTACACAGGGGCTTTAAAAATCCACTCGCCCATGTTCTGAAAGCAAGGGGAGCTACCCATGAGATTCCTGAATCCATAGACGTTGAGTGTCTTGCTCTGGGCTAGGAACAGTTCTGATGGGCTTGGCTGAATGAGGTGAAGTCTAGCTACGCCTGCTCTACATTTTGAAACCAACCTAGAATTCAGTGCCAAGTATGCTTAGTAGTCACGGCGCATGCTGATGGTGAGTAATTCCTGTCATAAAAATTATTACCATAGTAATTTGTCATAGCTGAGCCTATTTAACAAGCAGGAGTCAAAGACTTAACTTGGGACCAGATTGTTACTTATTCCCCATTGAGCTTCTATTAAGCTGAGGTCTTGACTTGCCATCCTCTCTCTGGGAGCCCTGAGTCGCACTGCCAAGTCATGGCTGCATATTTGCATGCAGGCACGGCTGGTGTTCAGCTTTGTTTTTAACAGTGGATCTGGCTGCGGTCTTTTTAGATACAATGTACTTTTACTGTACAGTACCAGATTGTACATCAAAACTATTATTCCAACATCGCAGGCTTAATTATAAAAGTATAATTCAAATGACATTGGGGGTTTGCTGGAGTTAAATTTTAATGGCAAGCCAGTGCCCTTTTAATGGCATTTTAGACATTTAAATTGGGCATGATCCCTTTGGGAACAGTCATTTTATTCATGGAGATTCTGTCTAATTTGAATATAAAAATACCACTCAAAAGATACCGTATAGGCTATTTCTCACTTGCAGGAGCTCTACAGGCCAATCTTCCCAACTGATTGGGCATCAGTGGATTAAAAAAAAAATCTTACTCAAGCAAAGCACACTATAGAAATCTATGTGTTCATAAATATGCCCCCAAACCTTTCAGTTGGTTCCCTAAGCATTCTGGGTATGGCATGCAAATGAGAACACCAAGCAACTTATTTCACTGTGAAGATGCCTACTCTCCAGTATATACATCGCAGGTCACTTTGAACATCGATAAAATAACTAGCGAGCTGTGGGAAGTAAACAACGACTAGGAGTTGTCAGGCTTACGCTAAAAATCCCAGGCCAGTTCCTCAGCTGGTGTAGCTCAGGGTTGCTCCTCTGAATGCAGTTCAGCTACACCAATTCACACCAGCTGAGGATCTAGCCCCAAGTTTTTCTATTGCAATCCCCAACCTTACTGTTGATCACTGACAATGTGTATAACACAAGCATATCTGCCAGTGCATCCTCTTGCTTCTAGATATATGGTGCATCTACACAATTTGTAGCACACATCTAGGGCCTGATCTTGCAAACACTTGTGGAGTGAGTAGGGTGACCAGATGTCCCGATTTTATAGGGACAGTCCCGATTTTGGGGTCTTTTTCTTATATAGGCTCCTATTACCCCCCACCCCCGTCCCGATTTTTCACATTTGCTGTCTGGTCACCCTAGGAATGAGTAACTTTACTCAGTGGACTAACTCCATGAAACTCATTGGGCCGACACGTGAGTAAAATGTTTGAAGGACTGGCTCCGCCTTTGCATCTCTTTAGGTTGAAGCTTTCGATCGTCTATAAATACCCTGAATTCTGGAAGTGGTACAGTCCTACCAAGGGTTGTATATTCTGTTCCTTGCTCCTGCTCCTTTAAAGTCATTGGGAATGTTGGTACTGACTTCAACCAGGGCTTTGGAGCTGTGCTCCGGCTCTGCTCCAGCTCCAGGCAAAAACCTGCAGCTCCACTGCTCTGGAGCTGCTCCATGCTCCAGCTCTAGGCTCCACTCCAAAGCCCTGACTTCAACAATGCTATAAAGGATGAAATGGCTTGGGTCCCCTGGAGCCCCCTGTTGAGCTGCCATCCTACATCGAACGTCGCCTACGAATCAATAACTGGCTGCGCGAGAACTGCCTGTAAAGGAAACAGGCTTCTACCCATCCCCAGCCCAGTATCGAGGGCCCCTGTGCACGCCTGTTGCCCAGTTCTGTGCCAGACATGCAGATCGACACCACCAGCAGGCGCTGTACAGCCCAAGAGCAGGAATACAGGCGGTGCCATGTCCCCTGCCTGTACTGTGGAGAAGGTGGCAACTTCGCCTCAAAGTGCCCACAAACCCAGATCTACTACGGTTATTGGAAACCACCCCGTCCAGCTCTGGTAGAACGGTTGTGGCCGGACATACCCTGGAGAGCAATCTCCCAGAAAAGTCCTCTTGCTACTCCCATGTGCCCCTGCAAAGGTGGATGCCTGCCAACTGCACCCGCAATGCCCACTCCAGCTCCAGGCCCCAGCCACAACTGAAATAAGTTATACTCCGCTCATTGACTGACTCTGGGGCGTCCAGCAACTCTATGGACTGGCCTTTGCCCAAGCCAACGATCTGCCCATCTAGAGGAAGTTTGTCCCCGAGCAGGTGGAGGCTATTGATGGCAGTATGCTGTCCTCCTGGCCCATTTCCCATGAGACAGCACCGCTCTAGGTCGTGATCTGAGACCACCAGGAGATTATGCAGTTTGACCTGATCTCTTTGCCGTGCTTTTACATCACACATTAAACAGTAATAAGACACCAGATGGGATTCACCCAAGAGTTCTGAAGGAACTCAAATATGAAATTGGAGACCTACTAACTCTTGTATACAACCTATCACTTAAATCAACTTTTGATGAATGGAGGATATCTAATGTGAGACCAATTTTTCAAAAAGGATCCAGAGGTGATGCTGGGAATTACAAGCCAGTAAGCCTAACTTCAGTACCGGGTAAACTGGATGAAACTATAGGAAATAACAGATTTACCAAACACCTACATGAACATTTGTTGGGGAAGAGTCAACAAAACTTTTGTAAAGGGAAATCATGCCTCACCAATCTACTAGAATTCTTTGAGGGGGGTAAACAGAAATGGGGAGACGGGTGACCCAGTGAATATACTGTACTTGGATTTTCAGAAAGCCTTTGACGAGGTCCCTCACCAAAGGCTCTTAAGCAAAGTAATCTGTCATGGGAAGAGCAGAGCGGAGCAGAGCAGTTAGTGGGGACAGTCGGAGCGGCTTGCAGGACAGCTGGTGGAGTGGAGCTGCTGGTGATGTGGAGCAGTTTGCGGGACAGCTGGCGGAGCGGAGTGGCTAGTGGGACGGATGGCGGAGCAGAGCGAAGCACCACGAAAGGGCGGGGCAGTCAACTTTGAGCCACGTAAGGTGCCCCTTACGTCTCCCCTCCCCATTTCCATGCAGACTGGGGTGGGGGTGGGGGTGTAACACTCTGAAGATGAACTTTGAACTCTGGGGCTGGACTTTTGGGTTCTTGGACTTTTAGGACTTTGGGTGATTTTGGGGTTGCTGGACTCAAGAACCAAAGGGAAAGGACATGGCCATTTTCCTGGGGTGGGTCTTTGCTCACAGTTTGGTTTATGAATCCTAGTTGCGGTGTTTTCCCAATTTAATGCTGATGTCGTTTACCTCCTGTTATTAAAGATTTTCTGCTATACCGAGGCTCTGTGCTTGCGAGAGGGGAAGTATTGCCTCTTTGAGGCGCCCAGGGTATATGTAAGATTTTCCCAGGTTACTGGGTGGGGGCTCGAGCCGGTTTTGCATTGCGTTGTTGAGCGGGAACCCCTATGTACTGAACCCGGCCCTTGCTGCTGTCGACTCGTCCTGGCAGAAGGGTTACACAGGTAGTAACCAACGCTGCAGGAAGCCAGAGAGTGACTGGTGTGTTTTGGGACAGGCTGCTGGGGCCAGAGTTGCTGGACCAGGGCACACGCAGGGTGTGACCTGCATGCTGTTTGTGAGCAGCCCAGGTGGGAACTACAACAGCAAAGCGTTGTGAGGCACCCAAGGTTGCAGGGCAGGCACTGACACAACCCCTCTCTGGTCTGGACTGCACTGCAGAATGTGCTAGCAATGAGTGGAAGACAATCATCTGCACCAAGTATAGCCACTCTGAGTATCTGGCTGTGCCCTTCTGCTTCTCCGATGCCCCAGCCATATTCCATTCCATGAGTGATACCTTCAAAGACATCCTAGACCAGTTCACTGGGACCTACTTAAATGACATCTCATCTTTTGGGAGAATCAATCTCTGCATAACTAGCACATCCAACCAGTGCTGGAATGCCTCAGGAAAATTGCCAATATGCCAAATTGGAAAGACATGAGTTGGACCACACCACTGTTGATTGCGTCAGCTAGATCATCTTGCTCGACGGGATCAGTAAGGGTCCAGAGAAATTTTCCATCATTGTGGATGGAGCCTCGCCAAAGACTATCCGCGACATTTAGTGTTTTCTGGGATTTGTGAATTTTTCTCGGAGATTTATCAAGGAATTCTCCCCTGCAGTGGCTCCAATTACCAAACTCCTCCGTAAGAATTCCACCTTTATCTGGGCGTCGGAGACCCCATGGGTTTTCAAGCAGCTAAAGAAGGCCTTCACCTCTTCACCTATATTGAAGCACCCCGACCCGTCCAAGCCCTTTGTTGTCGAGGCAGACACTTCCGACTGTGCCATCAGAGGGGTACTGGCAGAATTGCTGGGGTCGCCGAGCAGTCTCCACCCAGGCGTGTTCTACCCCGGAAAACAAACGCCCATGGAATGGAACTCTGAAATCTACGATAAAGAGCTGCTATCCGTTGAGACTGCCTTTGGGGGTACCATCAGCACTTGAAGGTCGCATGTTTCTCTGCCCAGGTATTCACGGACCATACAAACTTAGAACACTTGTGATCTGTGAAGACCCCACCCAATGCCAGAGCCAACGGTGCCTGTTGTTCTCCTGTTTTGAGTTCACGTTACATTATCAGCCTGGAGGAACATTCATGGGAGCCAGTGAACAACATCCATATCCCCTCTGTGAGTTCCACCAGTCCTATCCCCACAAACCCAGCCCAGAGATCCCAGCTCCAAGCCTGACCTCCTAGAATCCTCAGGGAAGGTAACACGAGGCAAACCTGCATCCAGACTAGGGCTGCTCAGTCAGCCGCCATGACTCACCCCTCCCTCAGAGCCTGCAGTGACTCAGCCTGTAAACAGAGCCTGCAGTCACTCAGCCCTCAGGCATTCTGCAACAGCCTATCCCTGGGCAGGGCCCGGGTCAGATGACCCCCAGGCACAGGTATTTCACTGACCCTGCCAGAGCTGCAAGTAATGCCTGGGCTACACTAGGTCAGCATAACTACTTCACTCAGGGCATAGTTAAACCGACCTCAACCCTGTGTAGACAGCGCTAGTCTGACGCTACCCCCTCTCGGGGAGGTGGATTACCAGCGCTGATGGGAGACGTGCTGCAGCTGTGCCACTAGAGCATTTTAACTGTAGACAAGCCCTTAGTCTGTGCAACAGCACTACTCAGCCAGGAACTCTCCTGCTGCCTCACTACCGACTCCCTAGGCTTCCAGCTGGCCTTTGAGCCAGTTCCAGCCTGCTCCAGACTTGTCCGTGCCCTACTCTAACCTTGCTCCAGCCCTGTTACTGGCCCACTCCAGCCCTACACTTAACCCCTGGCCTGACTCCAACCCAGCTTCAACCGTTAGTCTGCATTCAGACTCCAACCCTGATTTGGCACGTCTACTGACTCTGACCTCGGTTCTGACCCATGGCGTGTCCCCCAGCTCTGTTTTCAGCACTGCTTTTGGCCTGCTCCCAACTCTACAGCCGGCTTTGACCCTTGGGACCTGTTATTGACCCCGGCTCCACACCTGACGCTCTGGATCCCATGACGGGCAAACAGAAGCATGATTAGGCTCTATGACTGATTTGCTAATCATTAACGCATTTCCTTTCGCATAGAATGCTGGTGTAATCATGCTTCGGTTTATTGGCTCTCTGCTTTGGGGTAGCTGTTCCATGGCAAAGGAGTTTCCTTTGTATTAGGGCTGACTGGAGGGGAACAATTCTGTTTCATGGTGACTTTCATGGTTTCAAAATGTGTTTGTGTTCCACACTGGCCTGCAAACAAAACCTTTCAAACAATGGCCTTGTGTATGTCACACGCCGTACCCTGGTGGCTAGGGCTCTTGGGAGTGAGGAACTGGCCACTTGAATGCACACATCAAGCAATGCGTGCACAAGGAGGCATACATTTATTTGCAGAAAATCCGGCCCCATAATTACCACCACATGGCTTTGCCCTGACATGGGCAGAGCAAAGGTTGTTTAGGTGATGAGAATTGCACATTTCAGTAACTTCTCATTTTAAAATGATACAGCAACTCTGCAAGGCCCCATAGTTATTGGCGCTGCATGTATTCATACTGAGAAGCAGTCCCTATCCCAAAGAGCTTACCGGCTAAGTAGGCAAAGGAGTCATTAATATTCTCCCTTTACAGCTGGGTATCGGAGGCACAGCGAGATGAAACCCCTGATTCTGTGCCCATTGGAATTACTGGGAGTTTTGACAAGACGTAAATGGGAATAAGATCAGGGGCCTCACAGACTTGACCAAGGTCATAGAGGGAGTCTGGTGCAGGTTCAGGAACTAAACCCAGCTAATGTTGCCTTATGTACAACCCCACCCTTCCTCTCACTGCAAAACACGCCCTAAACATTCATTTCCAGCTAATGCTTTTCTTTTGCGAAAGCTGCCCTTTTCCCTTGAGTTTAAATATTTGTTCCCTTAAGTGGCTGATCGAAATCTGCAAACTTAAATCCAGCTTACCTAAGTGTGTTTGGGGTTTTTGGCATCATAATGACACAGTGGACATCGCTTGTCCCTTTTGGTGCCAAACATTGTCACAGGTGCTATAGAGGGACAGAGGGCAGGTATAGCTACAACAGGCACAAGCAGCAGATTTTCGGAACAGTTTAGCTTTCATTTAGGAATCTAACTGGAACGGACAGAGCGTCAACAATGCTTAGGCCCAGATCCTCAAAGGGAGTTACACACCTCAGTATCTTTGTGGATTGGTACCAAGTGCTGATTGCATTGGTGGGCCACTTTAAAAGTGATGGAGAAGAGCTGTATTAGCCCTTGGGTTTCCCTTTAACCCTCCCTGATCACAGCATCACGCTCTCCAGCACTGGTAGCTTGACAATGGTAATGGAACTGCTCTAGCCTTGTTTCCTAGTCAGGATAAACTATTTGGCCTGTGGACGAGATTATTTCTGTACGGAACAGGATTGTTATCACTTAATTGAAAATAATTATCCAATGCAAATTAACTTCAAGTTGCCTAGCTGAGTAGAACGAAGGGAGCATTTCAGATCAGTGTAAAGGGGGATCGAGGGGGATGTTTTAGGTATATGTAACAGTAGAGATAAAGGATGCTTTATAAGACCGAGGAGTACGAGGCCTTTCACTGTGTAACTATGGAAGAGAGCCGCGTGAAAGTGTTTATGTTATCGTAAGCGTTGCAAATAATTGTACACTCCAACGAAGCAAACGTGCTTGTTAGAGAGATGGAAGACAGAGCAGCAGCGAATAACCAGGCTCTAATGCAGTCAAAAGGATTTTAGTGACGGCTGCGCTTGCAAAAATCAAGCTCCAGAGGTCTGTGTGGTTGTTAGAGGCCCATCAGATGAGGTTTTGCTGTCTTAATCCTAGATGACCCATAGAGCCCTCAGTAAAGGGGGTGAGTAGGGGAGAGAATTCAGATTAGGGCTTCAGATGTGGAGAAAGCTGCAGGTTCAAGGAAGAAGAGCAAACTGGCTGATTTCTTTGTCCAGCCCTTCCAGGAGCCACCTGCTCTAGCTGCCAGGGCGTCCGCCAGGCCGGGAAGTGGCGGTAGCAGGTTTGGCACTGGCAAGATGTTGCTCCTTGCTGGGGTTTGCAGATTCCCTGCTTTCCCGCAATGCTCCAGGGAGTTGCCAGGTAACATTGCCCCTGTGAACTATGGGCTGCTCCTCACATCCCCTGTAGATCAAAGCCAGCTGCCAGACCCTGTTCCTCTAGGGATTTTGAACAAAAGTTTTCCCCTCCAAAACACTTGTAGAATAATTTCAGTGTGTATAAATGTGAGGAACCAATGACACTGACCCAGTGCTGAGCTGAGCACAAGGCTGGGCAGGGGAGCAAAGGTGCCTTCAAGCCTGCTTTATAGAATCATAAAAACCTAGTGCCGGAAGGGACTTTGCGAGGTCATCAAATCCAGTCCCCGCTGCTAAGGCAGGACCAAGTCAACATAGGCCACGCAGGCAGGGGTTTGTCCAACTTGTTCTTAAAAATCTCCAGTCCTGAGGCTTCCACAACCTCCCTGGGAAGCCTGTTCCAGAGCTGATTTACCCTCAGAGTGAGAAAGATTTTCCTAATATCTACTCTAAATCTTCCTTGCTGCAAACTAAGCCCATTACGTCTTGCCCTACCATGAGTGGACATGGAGAACAATTGCTTCAAGTCCTCCTCTTTATAACTGAGCTTCACCTATTTGAAGACTGTTATCAAGTCCCCCCCGCCCTCAGTCTTCTTTTCTCAAGATGAAACAAGCCCATTTTTTTTAACCTTTCCTTGTAGGTCAGATTTTCTAAATTCTTTATGCTTCTGTGATGCTGGGCTCGGCTAGGGATCAACAGTTCCCAGTGTAAGTAAGAGTAGTCTCTGGGCTGCTCTAAGTCATACTTAATTGCCCCATTCCATTGCTGGGGTGCCAGGATACCCTGGACACACCCACTCCCTCCCTCCCTCTCGACACACACCCTGTACACCAGTAGCTGGGGGTAGGTCTAGCATGAGAGATTTTGCGGCTGTTCAGTGCCACACAAGGGTTCCATCGGCTTGGCACAAAGCAGCTGGATTGAGTGCTGGATCTGGCTAGGCATGGTGCAAGCAGGCGCTGTGCCAACTTCCCCACGTGTCACTGCCAATGCTTTTCAATCTTGCCCTGATCTTCCATCCTTGGGCCCTCTGAAGCAGTAATGTCTGGTTTATCTGTCACTTGATCTAGCAGGACATTCTCTTTCCAGTCAGCTGTTCCCAAGGGTCCAACAAGAGGTTAGAGGAAGTGAGGTTGGCCACTTACAGGTGTGAGCTCTTAAAATGGCAGCATTGGGAGCATCCGGCTTTGTAAAGGACCACATTACACATGGCAGTGTTAGTGTTTCCTGTCCTGTTGCCTTAGCACTAAGTAAGGGACAAGGAGCACGACTGTCTGGGTCAATGCTTAGTTTGTAATGAAAGAGATGCCGAGGCTCAACAAGTAGGTCCTGGGGCTCAAGCAACTATTTTATTGTAATAACTGATGTGACAAGCCCAGAGGTGCTCGGGCGATGCTCTGCCAAGCCTAGAAAGCCCTGGCACACGTTAAGCCCTGGTTTGGGTTAGTGCCATTCGTATCACATCTAATTTGACACTAACTAGATAATGTTTCTAAGGTGGATATTTTCCGGGTGGCTGAAATTCCTTTCCCTGTCACTCCTTTTACACCTGAAGGGGGAGCTGTTCAAAGTGCCAGTAGGCAGCTGACTCCATAGACCAGTTTAGGGCCATTTGCACTCTGTGAACACCAGCTCCTTGGCAGTTTCTCTTTCCCACGCTGCCTGATGGGTTTGGATTAGATGAGCCCTTCCTGAAATGTACACAGTAGCTCTGCCAATGTATTTATCCACATTCAGACCGATGCTGAGTTTCTGAAACTTTTTTTTTCTTTTTTTTTTTTTGCTCATTTACCAGATTGGTATTAGGTTAATTTCTATTTTTAAAATGGTTGAAATACAGTCTCTTCAGAAGAAATGTAGAACACCTTAGTAAAAATCTCTGTCAGTACTTTTTAGGAGATAGCATGCTTTACACGGCAAAGGACAATTAGACACAGTCAAATATTGTCCTGGTTAAAGACTATTAATTTTCCTCACATTTGTCATGAATTAATTTTTTCTGCCTGTATCAACAATATAGCCTTTATAAATGCAACTGGCTCCTCTACATGGAAAAATTAAATTTGCTTTGATAATGAACCGAGGTGCTAATAATCATTTTGCAATGCAAAAAAGCCCAATTACTGACTGTCAGGCAGTGCAGTGTCACACTCGGCTATAATTGTTCGAAAGGACGTTTAGCTGTGGGAGAAGGCACTTGACTGCTACGGGCAGGAACGTGGGGCAAGATCAGTGGCGGGCGACACCCTGGGGTTTGTAAGTGTGTCCCTTTGCTGGTAGGGGTCGTTCACGTAAACACAAGTATAAATGTTAAATTGGATGGCAAAACAGAAACCTAAGATTCCCAATCCACGGTGATCTTAAAGTGGCTCTAATGCCATGGGAGGCTAATATTGGTCTGTCACCTTTGATTTTGCTTCCTTTCAATCTGCTTGCTGGAGCTGTGAGCTGTCCCTGCTACTGGCTTTTAGTGACACGTCTTCACCAACATTTTTCATGTCCTGAAGATTGTCACCCGTAACACAGATGTAGAACTTATGCATTTTCACTCCATGGGTCTGCCCCCTTAATTCTCATGACATGGTGACACTTCTGCTCTTTGACACTTTTGTGTTGACTAACCAACCATTTTTCCTATTATATTTCCTTCACACGAGTGGCCGAGCTGCGGATGCTCAGAACTGTTGATTCCTGATTGGAACACTGAGGGAGAGTGCCACTGGGACTAATCTGATTGGTTGAATATATCCATCACCTTGCCATAGACATACCGAGCAAAGAACATGTAACATCTCTGGCAGAATAGCTGCAGCTCTGTTAAGAGGCAGCAGAATAAGCACCGGCATGAATGCAAATAGCCCACACGGCAAAAGGCAGGTGTGGTCCCTCTCCCATACAGGGCAGCACATTGGATCTAATTAAACATGACACTGGGTGATCCTAGATCTCTTGCATGGGGGTCTGAACTAATTCAGTCCTCTGACCTCCCCAGGCGTGGCCAACTTACTCTGTTAAGAGTTAGTACCCCCACTACCCAATGCCTTCCTAGCCCAGTGGTGCAGATTATTCCCTTCACCTCCCAGTTAACAAGATTGGGGGACTGTGGAGGGGTCACTCACCAGTTGGGGTCCCCCTCCTGGCCAGGCATGGTCCATCAGCCTCTTGGACTCTGGTGCTTCCCATCAATGCCCTCTCACAATGCCGCCCCCCAGTCAGGTCACTTCTAGAGCTCACCCCTTCCAGGGTAGTGGCGAGTCCAACAAACAAAAAGTTCAGTGAGCTTATGTCAGGTCTTCAGCCTCCCATCGGCTCAATAGTCCTTGTCCACAGGCATCTGGAGGGCAGCAGCTTTGATCTGCTTCCTCAGACCCCCTGGGCCACGCTCTACTTTTGTCTGCCTCCAGGAGCCTTTTGCAGAGCAATTCCTTCCAGCACTTTCTCCCAGGAGGGTCTGGCTCCTTGGGCTGCTTCCTGCCATCTTGTGGCTGATGCAGGGTCCCCTCAGCAGCCCCCTCCTACCTGGTCTGCAGGCTCTGATCCAGCTGTTGAAGATCCGCTAATTAGCCTCCGCTGAAGAGGTATCTACTGCCTCTTAACCCCTTGGTAGCTGTGGCAGGCTTAGAGTGGTCAGGTGCCCGTTTTTTTCACTGGGAAGTCTGGTCAGATCTACTGACTGGACACCCAAAGTCCAGTTACTGCGGGCGGGGAAGGCGCTGGGTCATCACCCGCACCAGCCCCTACCTAGCTGGGGCTGCCTCCTACCTGCGTTGGGTGGGTGCAGCTCCCAGCCCCGGTGCTGCAGGTGAGTCCCTCCGGACCCAGGCGGGGGCGGTGGGAGGGGAAAAGCAGTGAGCAACAAGGGGGAGAGTGGAAGAAGAGTGGACGTGGGGCAGGGCCTCAGGGGAAGAGGCAAGGGCTTGGGGGGAAGAAACAGGGCAGAGGTAGGGCCTCAGGGGGAAGAGACAGGGCAGGGGAGATTCCAGCACTCCTACTGCAGTGTCTGGTTTTTAAATATTACTGAGTTGGTAACCCTAGGCAGGATGGGGCTTATACCTCCCATCACAGGGACAATAACCCACTCCACTCCAAGTGAACCCTCCAATGGCTCTCCTTAATAATGACTCATCATGCATGCTGCTAACAGCTGCTTGGCTGCCCTCTCACCAAGCCAACCCATTCTCCTGTCTCGCCCCCCCACCCCCGAAGACAGGACTTGGGGCCTGGTCCAATGGGCTTTGGGTCAGGCTTTGTCTCCAAAGACTAAATATTTCAGCAGAGGCGAATTCTGCCAGGGGACATCATCTCTGGGAACTGGGTCTCCTCAGTGAAGGTACAGGTTAGCTTAAGCATTCTGCAATCCAAGTTCTTTCTGGGTCAGCTGTTCACCATGGAAGTGTTGGCTTCCCTGTAGGTCTTTATTTAAAAAGATGTTTTAGTTGAGCAGAAGACCTTTGAGCTTTGGTACAAAGGGAATAGACTAACGAGAATAGTGCTGGCTGTCTTCTTACTATAAAGAGGCAATTTATCATTCTGAACTTGGAGTTCAGTGTTGTCCCATGTCTACACATATATATTTGCTTACGGTCTTACACCCAGCCACGGATACTGAGGAACACTGATAGGCCATCGCTGTTAGAAATGGCCAGGAGATAATTATATGACATAGAGCCCCGGGCAGCATTATATAATGTTGCTGATTCTTTTTGGTGAGAAAAATGAAAAGAATGAATACAAAAGCTCCCCATTTTTATGGGCTGAGTGACTGTTAGATTATAGCAACGAAACTTGAAAAAAATCACCATTTGAAAGTTAGTATATCCAATTCATTCAACCCCCTCTTCTGAGCCTATTCTGCTGTAGTGAATAAAGATATATCACTGAACGGCACAAGGAACCCTGGGCTGCTTGTGTCAAGGATGAATTACAGCGGTAGTACTGAAATTCAAAGGACTGTTTCTGGAATTGTTACAACTATGTTATATATTGTAGCAATTGCCTAAAAGACAAGACAAGCTGAAAACAGGACGATTTGGAAAAGGTGAAACTCTGGAATATCTTAACTTTTAAAATATTTTAAGTATTCAGAAATGATATGTAGATTCCCCCACTACTCTTCCCCTTCCCGTTCCCAGACAGTACCTTCTGGTCAATTCCACTCAAAACTTACTTTCTCTCAAGAACCCTAGTCTACTCTCCTTAAAGGAGGAAAAATATAATAGCAAAGAAGTGTTTGAATGATACAAAAATACTATTTAAAAAAATGGATTAATCTTTTGAAACTGCCCTAAGGATTATTTCCCCCACAAATCAGTCTATTTGTATTGATTGGTTTAAGGAATTCTTTTTTCTCTCACCATACTGAGTTGTTTTGAATACTAGTGTGTACTGTAAGCACATAAATAGAAAATACTATTTTTATAAAATAAAAATCTGTATGGTTGTAAAGGAGCTTGCACGGCATATGCATAGAATAAGTGACAAAGCTGGATACACTCCAACAACTTCTGCTTCTTTGGTTCTCTTTTTACTGTAGGATACAGCTGAAAACAGAATTGGGTTCATTTTGGAGGCATTAGTTCTGTTGGGCTCACACACTCTGATGCCAAGATACCTTTATCTGTTTGAATAGGTACAAGTTATACATTAGTCTAAATTCTTCCTATGCTATGCACCCACATACCTTGCACACACATGATAACTGCCAGATTTCAGGTCCGCAATCTAAATAGATGAATACAGAGTGTCTGACTAATCTATACGCAGAATGCAGTTTAGGTGGAATTTTCTAAGTTTAATTAAAGCAGAATTTTGCTGAAGCTAATTTAAATTTTAAACAACCAATGTGTGTGTGAGGAGTTTTTTTATTATTATTTTAAAGCTTTGTGGTTACTTTGTTCTTTTGTTAAAAGTAAGTCATTAAAGTCAAAATTAAAAGGCAAAATGAAAAACCACTGGGCATAGAAAATCCACCAGGAGTTCAAAAGAACCTCTTAAGACACAAGTTGAGTGGAGGAGCAGGAGCGAGATGTATCTAGGCTGCTCAGTCAGTGGCAAATTTTCCATACACCAGGGTTCCTGGAGCTTACATTCTGTTTAAGCCCCGAACAACAGGATAAAAATGTATTTTTATGCGAGTGCTGCCACGTTCTCAGGGTGATTAGGGAGTTGTAATGTTGGAGATTGGCCTTCACGGCATTGTTAGTCCTCATTAACTTTGTTTTAGAAAGTACACGCAATGAGATTTCAAGTGGTAACAGTCCACAGAGCAGCGTCTTCAACCCAGGCAGCTTTCATGGCTAATTTATAGCTGGAAATGTGTTTCTTTTTTTTAAAAAAAGAAGAAGTCTTATGCAGATAGATGTTCTCACCCGGCAAACCTTTGTGAAGGTCTCCATTGGGAAACCATGCTTGAGTCATTTGGGCCAAGCTGTCAGACATTACAAAAATCACAAGCGCTTTCCTAGTTTATCAAAAGAGCTGTGTTCATTCTGACATAGCACTTCAAACTTCCTCTGCAGTTAGCCCTCACAGGAGACCCCCATATGCTTTGGATCATGTCCTACGTGAACTCCACATATGGAGCGAATGACCATTGTAGTGAGAGCTGGGTGGGCGTTTGACAAATTGCATTAATATGTTCGGGAGAAAACAACGCTTACGGAAAAATGTTAGTTAAGGCCCTACTTGAATCGCAGGATGATTGTCAAATAATTGCGGCTGAGTTGCGGACAAGACATGGAAAATGGTGGAAAAGTAATAATGGACCTTTATTAATTGCGGTAACTTGGAAAAGCCAGAGAAGATCTGTTTGTTTAAGAAAAATTTGATGGAACAATATAAACACTCAACTATTAGGTTATGCCTGCTAATATTTTTGATAACCAGACATTTTGCTGCAACTATATTACAGTAATTAATGCACGGGGCTGACAGCGGGAATCCCACCATGCGCTGTCAGCCCCGGGCGGCTGACAAAATTGCGATGGAAACCTAATATTGCGGGATCTGCAATTTCCGCAATATTGCAAATTAAGTAAGGCCTTCATAATAATGTATTCTCCTCAGCGGGAGGTGGTGGGGGTGGAACGTTATTCATCGTTTGGTGCTTTTTAAAAATCTGGCTTTATCAATGATGGACTTTATTCATTTAAAAAAAAACCACCCTGTTGAATGAATATTAAAATTCTGTCTTAAAATGTAATTCTACTCTGGAAAATATCTGTGTACACACAGCATCTTCTGACAGAGCTAGCCTGAATCCTGTGTGTGCTCAGGCGCCTATCTGCGAGGCACATCATCAAGTACCGTCACCACTTTTTATACCTGCTAGCCCTGCAGAGCTAACACAGCTACAAGGGAGGGAGGTGGATCCTATTCCTTCTTGCGCATCGTCAGCAGAACTGTTTACTTAATTCCAAACAGAAACAGATTTGCAGCCTCATTGAAGAGGTTTGCGCAGGTGGCCCGGAGGCCTGCAGAATGTTTATCAACTGGTGAAGGCAGGCAGAAGGAGAGAACCCAGACTGACTTTCAGCTCCCAGGTTGTGAGGCTGGCCATTAGAAAAAATGTCTCTTTATTTGAAAACTGAGCATATTTGATCTGGACTCACTGAGACCCAATTAACCTGGAATCCCACCATGCCATTTTTGAGTTGGTTTGGTGAGTTACGACGACACTTTAAACCTCCAGGATCTGAACTTCCAACATGCAGGACACAGGTACATAGTAATAGTAGGAATAACATGTCATTGGGAGTAAATATGGGGGCTTAAAGGTACGATTTTAAAATGGTGGTTTGTGTGATGAGGTCCTTTCCCAAGGGACAATAGCGTAGATTCAAAATTTGACCTTCAACACCTAAATATTGTTGTTTTCAGTGTTCTTCGTGTCACCTGCAGAACAGCTCTGTGTAAGCTCAAAAGCCTGTTGCTTTCTCCAACAGAAGTTGGTCCAATAAAAGATAATACCTCACTAACTTGTCTCCTTAATAATGTTACAATTTGATAAGGAATATCTTCTGGATTGGTCCATGTGGGTTCTCTCCCTATCCCGCCCCAGCTCATCATAGAAAATGTTGGAGTTAGCCTATTTTGTTGCTCTTTCCCCTGGGACAAGCTTATTCTTTGCTGCTGTGTGTAGTTTGTACAAGTTTTTGCATAAAGACTGCCCGATCGCATCATTCCTTGTATTGAAGCAAGCCATTGGAAAAACTTCTGTCCTCCCTAATGGAGGCCGTACTTTGTCCATGCAGATCCAAGACAGCTTCTAACTAGGAATTTAACATTTTCTTTAGTAACAGCTCAAGGAGTCTTTTGGGCCTTAACCCACTCATTCAGGAATTAACTTTTGAATAACTAATGAATGGCAGCAATCAGTCAGCAAGAAACAAATTCTAGTGCCCCTGGGCATGGTTTTCAAAAGTATTTGTCTTTCCTTGGGACTTGTGCTCATAAATCACTTAGGCACGCTTCAAAAATCCCATCCTTCATCTAACCTATGAATCATAGCACCAGACCTGAATTGGCTACTAGGATTCTCTCTCCATCAAGTACATCAGGGGTAGGCAACCTATGGCACGCGTGCCAAAGGCGGCACGCAAGCTGATTTTCAGTGGCACTCACACTACCTGGGTCCTGGCCACCGGTTCAGGGGGCTCTGCATTTTAATTTAATTTTAAATGAAGCTTCTTAAACATTTTAAAAACCTTATTTACTTTACTAATATATAACTAATAGTTTAGTTATATATTAAAGACTTAAAGAAAGAGACCTTCTAAAAACGTTAAAATGTATTACTGGCACGTGAAACCTTAAATTTGAGTGAATAAATGAAGACTCGGCACACCACTTCTGAAAGGTTACCGGCCCCTGAACTACATCATCAGGTTTTCTTCAGAATGCAACAGTTGTGTTGATTTCTTTACTTACCAAGAATGTGGCCTTTGTGGCAATTTCCATAGTCTTTATTGTTGCTATTGCCCTCAAAGATTCTACCTGATTATCCTAGTCTTCTGCAGGAAAAGGGTTCCTGAAGCTGTTCTTCAACCAGACAGCTAAAGACCTAAGGTGAAATCCTGGCCCCATTGAAGTCAATGGAACTTTTGCCATGAACTTCAATTGGGCTAGGATTTGATCCCTAATGAGCAACAAGGATCCCTTGTTTCTATCTAAGATTTCCTGACAAGGTTTAAATTAATGGATTTTCCCCCCCTTACAAATAGATGTGGGTAGGAGAGGGTGGTAGGAAAGAGATCTCAAGGACACCCAACGAGGCAATGGATGGATTGCATTGAAGAAGATGGTAAGCAGGTAGACCTTAATGGCTCCTCAGGCACATGAAGATGGGGGATGCTTGCTCAACATCCTGACCCCTAGTTGATGGGATAAGGGGAAGAAGAAGAAGATGCAAGAGATACATAGACAGGAAGGACCAGTTCATGGCTTTCTTTCTCATAAATGACTATTGATTCTCTCACCCTGAACTTGGAACAGATTAGAACTTTGAAGCATCTGTTTATATCAGATATGCAATTAGGTTAACTATAGGAGAAAAACTGGAGCCCTTCTATTGGTCTCCAGATCGCCAGATGAAGAAGACCCATCAATTTCCCAAAGAAACTAACGGACCTTCTGTTCAGCACAACGTTCTTTATCTTCAACACCTACAAGGATGGTGCCAAGGGTACATCTGTATCCATTCTCCTTTCCACAGGGGTTCACACAGCGAATGATCTTCAGCCCAGGACTGGACACTGAGGACATCTCATAGACTTTAAGGCCAGAAGGGACCATCATGATCATCTTGTCTGACCTCCTTCACATCGCAGGCCACAGAACCTCACCCACCCACTCCTGTCACAGACCCCTGACCTCTGGCTGAGTTACTGAACTCCTCCAATCATGATTTAAAGACTTCAAGATACAGAGAATCAACCATTTACTCTAGTTCAAACCAGGAAGTGACCCCTGCCCCCATGCTGCAGAGACGGCAAACCCCCTCCCCCACAGGGTCTCTGCCAATATGACCTGGGGAGAAATTCCTTCCCGTCCCCATATATAGTGATCTGTTAGACTCTGAGCATGTGGGCAAGACTCACCAGCCAGACACCTGGGAAAGAGTTCCCTGTAGTAACTCAGAGCCCTCCCCATCTAGTGTCCATCATTGGCCATTGGAGATATTTGCTGCTAGCAGTCGTAGATGGGCCACATACCATTGTAGGCAGCCTCATCATACCATCCCTTCCATAAACTTATCAAGCTCAGTCTTGAAGCCAGTTAGTTTTTTGCCCCCACTGCTCCCTGTGGAAGGCTGTTCCAAAATTTCACTCCTCTGATGATTAGAAACCTTTGTCTAATTTAAAGCCTATACTTGTTGATGGCCAGTTCATATCCATTTGTTCTTGTGCCATCATTGACCCTTAACTTAAAAAACTCCTCTTCCTCCCCCTGATATTTAACCCTCTGATATATTTATGGAGAGCAATCATATCTCCCCTCCCCCTTTATTTTGTTAGGCTAAACAAGCCAAGCTCCTTGAGTCTCTTCTCATGAGGTAGGTTCTCCATTCCTCTGATCACCCTAGTAGCCATTTTCTGCACCTGTTCCAGTTTGAATTCATTTTTCTTAAACATGGGAGACCAAAATTGCACAGATGAGGTCTCACCAGTGTCTTGGATTACGGTACTAACACTTCCCTATCTCTGCTGGAAATACCTCACCTGATGCATCCTAGGAATGCATAAGCCTTTTTCATGGCTGTATCACATTGGTGGCTCATAGTCATCCTGTGATCAACCAATATACCCAGGTCTTTCTCTTCCTCTGTACCTTCCAACTGATATGTCCCCAGCTTATAGCAAAAATTCTTGTTGATAGTCCCTAAATCCATGACCTTGCACTTTGCAATATTAAATTTCATCCCATTTCCATTACTCCAGTTTTCAAGGTCATCCAGATCTTCTTGTATGATATTCCAGTCCTCCTCCATATTGGCAATACCTCCCAACTTTGTGTCATCTATAAAGTTTATTAGCACACACCCACTTTTTGTGCCAAGGTAATTAATGACAATGTTAAATGAGACTGGTCCTAAAACCAATCCATGAGGAACTCCACTAGTAACCTCCTTCCAGCCTGACTGTTCACCTTTCAGCACGACCCATTGTAGTCTCCCCTTTAATCTGTTCCTTATCCATCTTTCAATTCTCATATTAATCCCCATCTTCTCCAATTTAACTAATAATTTCCCATGTGGAACTGTATCAAATGCCTTCCTGAAATCCACGGAGATTAAATCTAGTGCATTTCCTTTGTCTATAAAATCAGTTATCCTCTCAAAGAAAGATCAACATTTGTAAAACCATGTTGTATTTTATCCCAATTACTGTTTACCTCTATGTCTTTAACTACTCTCTCTTTCAACATTTGATCCAAGACCTTGCATACAGCTGAAGTCTAGCTAACAAGCCTGTAGTTTCCTAGATAACTTTTCCCCCTTAAAAATAGGAACTATATTAGCAACTTTCCAGTCATAGGGTACAACCCCTGAGTTTAGGGATTCATTCAAAATCCTTGCTATTGGCCTTGCCATTTCATGTGCCACTTCCTTTAATATTGTTGGAGAGAGATTATCCAGGACCCCTGATTTTGTCCCATTAAGCTGTTTGAATTTGACTTCCACCTTGGTTTAGGAGTTGAGCCAGGCCTAGAATATCTTTAATCTGCACCCCATCCTCAGTGTTTAGCAGTCGCACTTCTTCTTTCCTTGTTTTCTTCTTATTTATATGGCTAAAACACCTTTTACTATTGGTTTTAATTTCTTTTGCAAGGTCCAACTCTGCTTGGCTTTTGGCTCTTACTTTTTCCCTATGCAGTCTGACCTCCCAGAGATAGCTTCCCTTGCTGATCCCTCCCATCTTGCATTTCTTATAGGCTTTCTGCTTTCTCTTAATCACCTGTTGGAGATGCTTGCTGATCCCCTTTGGTCCTCAACCCTTCCCTCTGAATTTCTTTCCTTTATTTGGGAGGCAGGCTTCAGAGAGCTTCTGGAATAGAACCCAACTCTCCTGAGGCCCAGTCATCTTTCCACTAGGCCACACTGCACCTGGTCTCGGCTGAGGCCTTTATGTGCTGCTGGGATACCTAAGAATAACGGCTGGCTCCTCTAGGAGGCCTGTAACGCTGCTGGATGTGCTTCACCTCTCCTGAGGCATAGTGCTCCTGACAGGCAAATACAGCTGGACAGTCCACGTGCTTCCAGCCTGAATGTCCTTTCACCTCCAGGGGGATCGTTTCAATGAGGGGTAGCCATCATGGGACCGACGGTAGATTATTTTATGCTTGTAACCTGGCCCAAGGCTGGAGGGGTAAACAAACATCTCCATGAGGGGAGGGATAGCTCAGTGGTTTGAGCATTGGCCTGCTAAACCCAGGGTTGTGAGTTCAATCCTTGAGGGGGCCCTTTAGGGATCTGGGGCAAAAATTGGGGATTGGTCCTGCTTTGAGCAGGGGGTGGCACTAGATGACCTCCTAAGGTCCCTTCCAACCCTGATATTCTATGATTCTATGATCAGGGGAGGGGAAGCGGCAGCTCCCACCTGCTCTAATATGAAGGCCTTTACACATGTAGGACCCAGATCCTCAAGGCCATTAGGCACCTAACTGCCACTGAAACCAATTTCAATGGGCCTTAACCTACATACATCTGGGCCTAGGTTCACCTAAGAGTGTGGTGGGGTGTAATGGCCTCCCACTAGCTTAATTTCACTTGAAACAGGAACCCGGGTGAGATGCGGGTGCAGGGCTGGAGGGTGCTTTTTGGGGGTGACACAGTGTAACACCAGCCCTGGGAGGTGCCGAGTGCTCCGCAGCGCACAGGGGCTGGTGCCCCCTTGGATGGGTGCAGCGCATTCCCCCATCTGTGCTGATCCCATGCAGTGGGGAGGGGCTTATTTGCAGCTACTCCCCCTGCAACGTGGCCCTTAGTGAGCTGACCAGGCCCCAGCGAGTTTGCCGAAGAACCAAACAGCCTGCTAAGGGGCATATGAGGTTGTGTGACCTCGCATGGCCCTCCTCAGGCACGAAGGGAGGCCCAGTGAGCCCAAGGCTACATAGGGGAAGGAAGCTGCAGCCTCTGGCCTTGGCCCTCTGCTTCCTGCTCTCCCACTCCACACAAGACCCAAGACCCCTGCACCCCTGGTACAGCACCAACCCAGGGCCCCTCTGCTTGGGTCCCATCAACCTAGAGTGACCAGACAGCAAATGTGAAAAACCGGGACAGGGGTGGGGGGTAATAGGAGCCTATATAAGAAAAAGACCCAAAAATCGGGACTGTCCCTATAAAATCGGGACATCTGGTCACCCTACAACCCCACAGCTCTTGTGAAAGGTAGGGAGGTCTCAGCAGGCCCAGGCTGAGCCTATCTCCAAAGGTCCTGCTTTAAGCCAGACACCGTGCAGGGAGGTCGGGGCAAAGCCAAGGCTCCTAGATGCCCAGGCAGTGCCCGGGCCACACAACCAGCCCCCTCTTTACCGAACCCTACTTCATTCACTGCCCAGACCTTCCTTTGTGTCCGTCTCACAGCACAGCCACGCACAGAGATCTGGCCGAACCTTTCTGAGAGGCAGCGTGGCTAAGGGCTGGCTCTGCAGTAAGAGGGGGCCAAGTTCTATTCCTAGCCCTGGCAGAAATGAGCTTAGAATCATAGAAGATCAGGGTTGGAAGGGACCTCAGGAGGTCATTTAGTCCAACCCCCTGCTCAAAGCAGGACCAATCCCCAATTTTTGCCCCAGATCCCTAAATAGCCCCCTCAAGGATTGAACTCACAACCCTGGGTTTAGCAGGCCAATGCTCAAACCACTGAACTATCCCTCCCCCCAAACTTCCCCCATCGGTACCCTGAGGGTAAAGGTAACCCAGTGCAAGCTATGTGCCCTTCCCTACTGTCTGGTCCACAAAGGAGGACAAGAGCCAAGGAAAGGAGTTAGGCTTGGTCTACACACGGTTTTGGTGCTGGTATAACTATTTCAGTTAGGGTGCGTTGGGGGGTGACAATTCTTTTTACTGATATAATTATACTGACCCAAAGCCAAGGGTGGATGCTGCGACACCATATGGGAACAGACTGTACAGACATCAGCTCCTTTACCCTGGCATAACTGCATCCATGCGGTGCGTCGTGTGAAGCAGCACTTCCTTTGTGTGTTTGAAAGCTGCTGCCTATTCATTTCACCGGGCGACCCTTGTGCAGGGGTAAAGACCACTTCCTTATTCACTGCGCACTTCACAGACCTCGGTGGTAGACTTTAGGGAGCTGCTAGCTTTAAACAGAGACTTAGCTGCAGCCTTCCTCTGAATACACACGCTGCTTTATTCCCCCGCCCCCATCCCCAGCCCCGCAGTGTCTGCCCTGCAGTGGCTGCAACAAACGAAAGACTCAGTTCTCCCTTCCCCCCTCCCCACTCTTGGGACAACTGCCCCCATTACTAGCCAAGACCCTGAGCCTCCCCCCCAGCCCCTCCACCTCATGCTCCAGGCTGAGCTCCAGCCCTTTGTGTATTCACACACTGTAGGCGTCCTCATGCTACTTCACCAATGCATATCAACTGTGACCTTGAGACACCGTCCTCTCCTGGGAGGAGCATGTTTTCCAGTGGCAGGCAGCTCTGGAGTGAAGACTGACAGCTCTTTAAACGAAGAAAAAATAGCAGGTGGGAGGGATGACATACTGACGTGCACTTTGGTTTAATAGGAGAAAACTGAGATGGGTCAAACTTACTCAGCTCTGCAGTTCCCTTGGCCTAGCTGAGGATCTTACAGAGACTGTCCTTTAATTAGTGCATCGGCTGAGGCTAGTGGACAAGTCACTAAGTATTTCTGCCAGCATTGCTTGCTCTCGTCTAGGCTTTCCCTGTTCCCTTCCTACCCTGTCTTTTGTCCTGTGTAAAAATGTTTTCAACTCTATTATTGTAATTCCTTTGAAAACTCTTCAGTGTTCCGCTCCACTCCACGGGGCACTGATTGAAAAGGTGAGCCTCACAGGTAAATGCTCCTGATTTGATTTTGTGGAATGTTCGAGGATGATCTTATGCTTAGGGGCCAGGAATGGGGCAAGGAAGGGCTTGGTCCAATCTCCAGCTCTGCCAGACTCTTCCTGCCTCAGTACCCAGCTGTTGATGGAGAAATAATCCTTCCTTTGTCTTGTCTATTTCGACTGTAAATTCACTGGGCCCAGGACTGTGTCTCACTATGGCCTGGTCTACACTACAGCCCTGTATTGGTAGAACTATGTCGCTCAGGGCTGTGAAAAATCCACACAGTTAGACCTACCTAACCCCCTAGCCAGCGCTGGCAGTAGGAGAGTCTCTCCCGTTGGGGTAGGAGCATCTTCACTTAAGTGCTGCAGCAGCACCAATGCAACGTTTGAAGTGTAGCTCTACCCTGAATGCATATACAGCACCTAGCACATTGGAGCCCTGATCTCAACTGCGGGTTTCTAGGGCCCGGATTCTCAAACGTGCATAGGTGCCAGCTCCCAGTGAGATCAATGGTGCCAGGTGCCTAAACATCTTTGGGGATCCAGGCCTAAGTGCTCCACTGGACAGAGACTCAGGAGACTGGGTCCCATTCCTAGGCCTGCTGGGCGACCTTGGGCAAGTCACCTCCCCGCTCTATGACTCAGTTACCCCATCTGTGAAATGGGGCTAATGATGCTGACCTCCTATGTTAAGCACTTGGAGCACTATGGTGGAAAGGCATGACATAACAGCTGTGACTGTTAATATTAACGTTTGCTATCTGAAACAGATCAAGCTATCTTTAATTACCTCAAAATAATACCACCCACAGGAGTTAACACAGAACAAAAATGCTCATTACCCTGCAAGACACAAAGTACAGCAGGCAAAAAGCCAGCAGCATTCGGCCACCAGGTCTGAGACAGAGGGGTTGAAAAAACGTAAGTGAAGTTCATGTTTTAGACTTACAGACTTTAAGGTCAGAAGGGACCATCATGATCTAGTCCGACCTAGGTGAGGTTCTGTGGCACATCGCAGGCCACAGAACCCCACCCACCCATGCCTGTAACAGACCCCTGACCGGGTTACTGAAATCCTCAAATCATTTGAAGACTTCAAGTTGCAGAAAATCCACCATTTACACTTGTTCAAACCAGCAAGTGACCCTTGCCCCATGCTGCAGAGGAAGGTGAAAACCCCCCAGGGTCTCTGCCCATCTAACCCGGGGGGAAATTCCTTCCTGACCCCAAATATGGTCATCAGTTAGACCCTGAGCATGTGGCTAGAACATGCCAAGCACCTTTGAGTGTTCAGCTGACTGCAGAGTGGCCCAGGACAACAATCAAACCCACGTTCCCCTTGCGGGAGGAGGAGGAGGGGGGATGCAATGAAGATCAGTAGGAGGATTGGCAGTCTGATGGCCTAGCACCAGTGACAAGAACTGGAAGTGTCAGTGCGGGCATGTACCAGGACTGGGAACTATTGTTGAAGACACTTAAAACTAGATGAGACAGGGTCCAGTAGAGTGTGAGGGATGATGGCCTACGAGGTCTTTTCAATCTCTACATTCCATGACTCTGCTCCAGCCCTGCACCGTACGCTACCTCCCCCCGCATGCTGGGGAGTTCCACTGGCAATCAGTCGGAGCACTGTTCATTTGAATGGAGACAACAAGGCTAACATGCTCTACACAGCAATGATGGGCCAGGAGACACACTGTGTCCAACACCTATTCTTTCCTTCCTATTCCTACTCTCTCTTGTTCTTCCCCTTACACCCAGTGTTCTGCTTTCTCTCGGTGTGCGTGGCGCCAAAGGTGCTGCTTATTTGCCATCTGCACTGCCAGGTCTATTCCATATGCAGAGGGAGTTGAGCATCAGTCAGAGTTTGCCAGCTGGGTAGAAGCAGCATGAGCAGCACTCTGATGCACCTCAATTTCGTGGCAAAGGAAACTGCCGTAGTCCTTGGGTTGCACTTTCACCGCAGCGGAGGGATGGCTCTCTCTTACCACCAGTCATTTCCTTCCCAGCGGTGTGACCCAGGGCTTGAGAGCATCACCACCACTGAGAGAGAACAGACACATTTTTTAAATTATGCACCCGATGTTGGGCCCCAATCAGTATATTTAGACACCTAAATAAATGGCCTGATTTTCACATCCACAGCTCCCATTAACGTCCAAGACAAATCAGGCCATTTTGCAGTAAGGCACCAAACACCCAAAACTGAAAATGTGACAGTAGAATCTAGGATAACACAGAGTTGACCGATGTCACTGAGTCTCTGAGAAATCACCCCATTAGGCTTCCTTTAGAGCTTTCAGGCCTCATCAACTCCTATTAAGGTCAATGGAAAGCACCCCTTGATATCACAGGGCATTGCATCAGGCCCTTAGTCACTCCATAGCATAATATCCTTCCAGCACGGTTTATAAAGCCCAGACCAACGATATGTGCGCTTGGTGCTTTAATAGGGCCAGTTCACAAAGCTGAAAACAATCATGAGACGCATTACCTGGAGGAAGGATTTAATCAGAAAAATGTGAATGATCATAAACTCATGGAAATGGGTTGGGCTGGAAGGGACCTCAAGTCCAAGCCCCCTGTGCTGAGGCCTAGTAAACCTAGATCACCCCTGACAGGGGTTTATTCAACCCATTATTAAAAGCCTCCAGTGATGGGGATTCCACAACCTCCCTTGGAAGCCTGTTCCAGAGCTTAACTGCCCTTAGATTTAGAAAAAGCGTTTCCTGACATCTAACCTAAATCTCCCTTGCTGTAGATTAAGCCCAGTTCTCCTTGTCCTACCTTCGGTGGACATGAACAACAACTGACTACAATCCTCTTTGTAACAGCCTGACCATATACAAAGACTTATCGGGTCCCCCTTAGTCTTCTTTGCTCGAGACTAAACATACTCAGTTTTTTTTTTTTTTACACCCTTTCCTCAGAGATCAAGTTCTCTAAACCTTTAATCATCTTCGTTGCTGTCCTCTGGACTCTCTCCAATTTATCCACATCTTTCCTGAAGTGTGGCGCCCAGAATGAACACAGTATTCCAGTTGAGACCTTGCCAGTGCTGAGTAGGGAAGAACAATTACCTCCTGTTTCTTACATACGACACTCCCGTTAATACACCCCAGAATATTCGCCTTTTTCGCAACCGCATCACATTGTTGACTCATATTCAATCTGTGATCCACTGTAACCCCCAGATTCTTTACAGCACTACCACCGCGTAGCCAATTATTCCTCATTTTGTTGTTGTGCATTTGATTTTTCCTTCTTAAGTAAAGTACTTTGCACTTATCTTTATTGAATTTCATCTTGTTGAATTCAGACCAGTTCCTCAAGGTCATTTTGAATTCTCATTCTGTCCTCCAAAGTGTTTGCAACTCCTCCCAGCTTAGTGTCATCTGTACATTTTATAAGCATACTCTCACTCCATTATCCAAGTCATTAATGAAAACATGGATCCAGGACTGATCCCTGCAGAACCCCATTAGCGACGCCCTCCCAGTTTGACAGCGAAACATTGATAACTACACTTTGAGTACGGTCTTTCAACCAGTTGTGTACCCATCTTATAGTAATTTAATGCAGACCACATTTCCCTAGTTTGCTTATGAGAATGTCATTTGGGACTGTGTCATAAAGCCTTACTAAAATAAAGATATATCATGTTTACAGCTTCCCCCATCCATTAGATTAGTAACCCTGTCAAATAAGAAAATAGGTTAGTTTGGCATCATTTGGTCTTGACAAATCCATGCTGGCTATTCCTTATTCGTATCCTCCACGTGCTGACAAATTGTTTAATATTTTGTTCCAGTTAGTCTGATTGGTCTATAATTCCCTGGGTCCTTTAATCCATGTTTTAAAAGTAGGTACTCCTACTCTACCCCTTCTCCAGTTTTCTGGGACCTCACTCGTTCTCCAGGAGTTCTCAAAGATAATTGCTAACGGTTCTGAAATTGCTAGTTCCTTAAATATCCTAGGATGATTATCATCAGGCCCTGTCAACTTCGATATTCTAACTTATCCAAATATTTTTTAACTTGCTCTTTTACTGTTTTTGTTTGCATTCCTTTCCTCTTGTTAATATTAATTGTGTTGAGTATCTGGTCACCATTAACATTTTTAGTGAAGACTGAAGCAAAATACACATTAAACACCTCAGCTTTCTTGATGACATCAGTCATGAACTCTCCTTCCCTGCTAAGTCTATAGAAGACCGACATGTTCCTTCATCTTTCTCTTGCCCCTAATGTATTGCCTTTTATTTCTTTTGCTAGGTGTAACTCATTTTGTGCCTTAGCCTTTCTGATTTTCTCCCTACAAGCTTGTGCTATTCTTTTGTACTTCTCCTTGGCAATTTTTCCACGTTTCCACTTTTTGTAGGTTCTTTTTTGATTTTCAGGTAATTAAAGAGCTCCTGATGGAGCCATACTGGCATCTTGCTATTCTTCCTACCCTTCCTTCACATCGGGATAGTTTGCGGTTGTGCCTTTAACACTGTCTCCTTGAGAAACTGCCAGCTCTCCTGAACTCCTTGGTCCCATTGGAAGAAAATCTAAGGGATATTCTTACTTACCAGTTCTCTGGGTTTGTTAAAATCTGCTTTTTTGAAGTCCATTGTCCTTATTCTGTTGCTCTCACTCCTTCCTTTCCATAGAATCGTGAAATCTAATATTTTTATGACCACTTTCACTCAAATTGCTTTCCACCTTCAGATTTCCACCAATTCTCTGAGATAGGCATATCTCCATATAAAACCATAAGGGCTAGAGAGACTCCTTTTGGGAGGAGGGATAGCTCAGTGGCCTGCTAAACCCAGGGTTGTGAGTTCAATCTTTGAGGGGGCCATTTAGGGATCTGGGGCAAAAATCTGTCAGGGGACAGTACTTGGTCCTGCTAGTGAAGGCAGGGGACTGGACTCGATGACCTTTCAAGGTCCTTCCAGTTCTATGACATAGGCATATCTCCATATATTAATTTACTACCAATTCCTCCCTGTTGGTCAGAATCAAGTCTAAAATGGCTATGCCCCTGGTTATTTCTGGAACAAAACATTGTCCCCAATACATTCCAAGAACTAATGGAAATTTTGTGTTTCCCCATATTACTTTTCCAACAGACGTCTGTGTAGTTAAAGTCCCCCATTACTACCAGGTCTCGTGTTCTGGGTATTTCTGTTACTTGTTCTAGAAATGCTTCATCTATCTTCTCATCCTGATCTGGTGGTCTATAGTAGAGCTCAACCTTGAGATCACCCCTATTTTTTACACCTTTTATCTTACCCAGAGACTCTCAGCTGATCTGCCTCCCACATCCTTCGGCACCTCAGAACAAGTGCTTTTAATAATAATTGGGAATCATTGAAGAACACCTTATTAGATGCCCAAAAAGGAAATCTATGACCAGCAGAGTTGAGGACAATAAAAAGGAATTTTTAAATATACTAGGAACAAAAAGAATCCTGACAATAGTATTGGTCCATTACTAGATAGAAATGGTAGAATTATCAACAACAATACAGAAGCGGCAGAAGTGTTCAATCATAGAATCATAGAATCTCAGGGTTGGAAGGGACCTCAGGAGGTCATCTAGTCCAACCCCCTGCTCAAAGCAGGACCAACCCCAACTAGATCAATAAATATGTCTGTTCTGTATTTGGAGAAAAACAGATGATGTAGTCTTATCATATGGTGATAACACTCTTTCCATTCTATTAATATCTCTGGAGTATGTTAAAGAGAAGCTACTAAAGTTAGACATTTTAAAATCAGCAGGTCTTGGTAAGTTGCAACCAAGAGTTTTAAAAGAGCTGGCTGAATAGCTTGCTGGACCATTAATGTTGATTTTCAATAAGTCTTCGAGCACTGGAAAAGTTCCAGAAAGGACGAAAGCTAAAGTTGTGCTAAGTTTTAGAAGGAATAATCAGGATGGCCCAGTTATTATAGGCCTCTCAACCTGACATTGATCCTGGGCAAGACGATGGAGCAGCTGATATGGGACTCAATTAATAAAGAATTAAAGAAGGGTAATGTAATTAATGCAAATCAACATGGATTGATAGGTTTTGTCAAACTAACTTTATACCTTTTTTGATTAGATTACACATTAGGCTGATAAAGGTCATAGTGCTGATGTAATATACTTAGACTTGTGTAAGGCCTTTGACTTGGTACTGCATGACATTTTGATTAAAAAACTAGAACAATATAGAATTAAGGATCGTTCTTGGCCCTACGCTAATTAACATTTTATCAATGACTAGGAAGAAAATATAAAATCATCACTAATAAAGTTTGCAGATGACACAAAAATTGGGGAAGTGGTAAATAATGAAGAGGACAGGTCACTGATTCAGAGTGATCAGGATCTCTTGGTAAGCCGGGTGCAAGCAAACTATGCATTTCAGTACAGTTCAATATAGGAACAAAGAACATAGGCCATATTTACAGAATGGGTGACTCTATCCTGGGAAGCAGTGACTCTGAAAAACGATTTGGGGGCCATGGCGGATAATCAGCTGAACATGAGCTCCCAATGTGACGCAGTGACCAAAAGGGTTAATGCAATGCTGGGATCCGTAAACAGGGGAATCACAAATAAGAGCAAAGAGGTTATTTTACCTCTGTATTTAGCACTGGGTGCAACTGCTGCTGGAATGCTGTGTCCAGTTCTGGTGCTCACAATTCAAGAAGGATGTTGATTAATTGGAGAGAGTTCAGAGAACAGCCACGATAATGATAAAAAGATTAGAAAACCTGCCTTATAGTGACAGACTCAAGGAGCTCAATCTATTTAGCTTAACAAAGAGAAGGCTAAGGGGTGACTTGATCACAGTTTGTAAGTACCTACATGAGGAACAAATATTTAATAATGGCCTCCTTGATCTAGCAGAGAAAGGTGTAACAATCCAATAGCTGGAAGTTGAAACCAGACAAATTCAGATGGGAAATAAGGCATACATTTTTAACAGTAGGGGTAATTAGACACTGGAACAATGTACCACTGGTCATGGTGGATTCTCCATCAATGACAATTTTCAAATCAAGATTGGATGTTTTTCTAAATGATCTGCTCTAGGAATTATTTTGGGGAAGTCCTATGGTGTATGTCATACAGGAGCTCAGACTAGAGGTCACAAGGTCTTGGAATTTATGAATCTATATAGTTATTTAAAGGACACTTGTAGTTACTAAGCACAATAATTGCTAGATTTTCTATAGCGTTGCCGCATTAGTATGGTAATGATAGTGAGGCTATAACTGAGTATTTTTATTGCACTGTAGTTGTGGAATCCCTGTGTTACATGTCACTGGGCTATGCCGCTACATAAAGTGTACACATCTCCACATTGTGGATGGGTGAGGAATGCACTGTGCCCTTTATTTCCTTGTGGGTGTCTTGAAAATGAGATACAATGCTGGACACTAACCAGAAGTGATGGGCCTGAGGCAGGAATCACTGAATGAGATGCTGTGGTTTGTGTTAGGCAGGTCAGGCTTGTTGATTGTAATGGTCACCTCTGCCATAAAATCTATGAATTATCGCCTTCCAGCCTTTCTCCTTTATGACAACCCACGTCACAACGGGGGTCTTTAACTTATTGCTAGCTGCTGAGGTAATTCTGGATTCTCCCATTGCAGGGAGGGTCCCTGAGCCTGAATATCTGCACTGCAATTAAACAGCCTTGTAGACTGAGCACCACAAGCCCAAATCAGCTGACACAGCGGGTGTTTAATTGCAGTGTAGACCTACCCATGGAGTCCCCTTGCCAGGATGGGAGCATTCCCTTCATGCAGGATTGTGTGCTTTGAATATGCTGGTTTTCCCGGAAGATGGGAACAGGATCTCCAGTGCCTGGATTGCCCATTACGTGTGGAGACGGAAGCCAGCATTGCAATGTACTCAAAGTATATGGGTGCAAGCCTGAAGAAGGGACATGGCCATGCTGTTCCTTTGGGTGCTGTAGCAAGGCGGGGTGGTGCCCCACCACCCCTCAGAGGGAAGAACCTCCCCAGAGGCCAGAGTGGGCAGAGCCAAGAAGCTCTGGGCCCACCCCTCAGAGAGACAGGCCGCAACCTGGAAGTAGACCGGCGCGACCCGGAAGTATAAAGGCGCGACCCGGAGGTATAAAGGCGGGTCCGCAGAGCTCACTTGGGGACCAGCCGCCGGGGAGGCCAGACGCCGCCAGCCTAGCTCGCGACTGGGAAAACCCTGCGGCCCCAGGGACATGCTGAGACTGGCCGGACCTGCCGAGCGGCTGCTATCCGGAGGAGCTGCCACTCGCCCGTTACCATGGTGCTGGGTCCCGCCGAGGACACCACCCTGACTCAGATTCCCTACGAGGGGGAGTCCGGAAGTAGCCCGGGGGCAGCCGACCCTAGTCTGGCTGTAACTCTGCCAGAGCCAATGTCAGTGTGTTGTGGCCAGGATCCCCACTGACTCAGCAGCGGGTCTTCGGCCGCTGCTAGGGCCCCGGGCTGGGACGCAGTGGAGTGGGTGGGCCTGCGTCCCCCCTGCCACCCAATGTGCGGGTGGCAGTCTCCCCCTCTCCCCGGCCGCTCAGAGCCAGGAGCCTGGTGCCTTCTATTGAACTCTGTGCTCAGTCCCTGCCTGAGGGCCTGAGCCCCTGACTGTTTGCTTGCCGCCCTGCCCTGACCAAGGGTCTGGGGGTATATTCTATCACTTGCAGGGCCCTACCCGACATTTAGGGCCATAGACTGAGGATTCCCCAACCCAGCCGAGCATGTGCAGCGAGGCGGGGTGGTGCCCCACCACCCCGCAGAGGGCCAAGACCCCCTACACTGCTCACTTACAACTCATTATGCTGGGTGTTGTTTCCTGGGCTTTGGGAGCAGACCACTTCATACTGTGCAGAAAACTCTCCTCTTCTGAAGGAGCCCAGCTGCTTTGCTGTGGGCTACCTGGCCATATCCCCACACCAAGGAGACAGAACAGAGGCGAGGGGGTTGGCTGATGGATTCAATCCAAAGCAAGAAAAGATCCTCAATTTGCTGTCCCACAAGGGCCTTTAGTCCAGACTGGACAGTCTGCTGAGAAGTGAAAAGGAACGTGAAATGCAGCAGATAGGGAAGGAGGCTCAGAATGTATATTAGGGAAAAGTCTTGTCAAGAGTGAATTAAAAAAATTACATGTGATGAATTTTTTCCAAGTACCTCTAGAGAACTGTCATTTAAATATAGCATTGAGTTAAACAAAAATCAGTTTGGAACCACCTCCGAGGACACATCTTACGTGAAGTGGAATTGGGGCCTGAGATACATGAATTCATATTTGTCTATTTTTGCTCCAAATAACCTCTGATATGTAAGAATATGGCTACTGAAATCCTTACATTCACCCACGTGATCCCTTCAACGCAAAAGCCGATGAATTAGGGCTTTGCTACACATGGAAAATAACCGGCAGAATTATCCTGGGATAACAGTGTCCACATGTGGAGTTTTACTGGCATAGCTATGCAGGCAATTCTCCCCATGTAACTAAGGGCTTGCCTAGACAGGTTAACACACATCCTGTGCAGTTTCAAAATCCAACAGTTTTCAAAGCAGGCAGAACTCTCTCAAGGAGTACATACCAACTCTATGAAGCCATTATTGTTAGCGACTATTCTGCTCAGGCTAGAAAAGGTGCTTAGAAGAGGGTATCTACATTATTCCATAGCAGAGAGCCTTTTGGTCGGAACTGACAGAATTTAATCTTGTTAACAAAAACCAGGTCTTGTTTTCGACCTCAAAAGAAAATGTATAACCAACATACCTTTTCATGTATCCCCACGTAAAACTTTATTTGGTTGGTTCCTTTGACAAAGTATTTATCCTTACAAAGTTTTTAATTCTTTGGAGTACAAAAAATACTTCATTTCTTAAAAAACAAAACAACAAAAAAAGACCCATTAAGTCATTAAACGTAGGCATTATATTTCTGGAAGCAGGTAAACTGCTTGCATTCTATAGCTTGGCTACATAATTTTATCTTTTAAAAAGCAGGACTTCCACACTGTGGAAAACGATGGCATATTTAATTCCAGATGTCAGCCCAACTGCTTGTAACATTTTTTAATTGAACTTCTCTTGCTTACCAGTTAGCAAAGAGATTTGTTATTCAATCAAGGATTTCCTTCCTCGTAGTTCTTCTGCTCCTGATACTTAAACTTGCAGTGCTGTGATTATGATGAATTTGGGACATCACATGAGTTCCCAGGGCAGAAGACTGTCATGTCATAAGTACAATACAACAATTTCACTGCAGACGCCAGCTGGGTGAGAGGCAAGAAAATGCTTCACCAAAAAGATTGTTTTTTTTGTATTGCTGTTTACTTTCCCCTTCCCTGCCCCTTATCCTAGTCTCCCCAGTGTGAAAGCCTCTCTTTAAAGTCAGGCTGCAAGGGAATCACATTTGCTTAACTACAGTACTTTGACAGGTGTAACACTCTTAAAAGGAATCGCTCAAAAGGAAAGAAGGCCAAACCTTCCCACTATGGACCTTTTCCCTCATTCATCCAAACAAAAATACCCCAAACAAAAACAAAAAGTTCCCAACCTTTCATCGACTTACAGAAAAAGAGGGACTTCCAAAAAATACAGTATGATTTTACTCGCGTACATTAACCACCTCTTAGCCATTGGCAAATACTCTCTTGAAGAAGCTGAGAGTCACAAGCTCAGTATTCTTTGTCGTGTTGGTTTTACACATCCAAGCCTGTATGCAAAGGTGGATTCAAATTCTACATCTTAGCACAGGGTCAGAAAAATGCCATGGCAAAACGGTGGTGAGTTACACCCCCCGTCCCACTGTAGCTTTCTGTTGACAGGTTAGCAGCTGGATTCCTGTTTTGATTTCTTTTTCCTCTGTTTTATAAGGAATAAGCTCTCATCAATGGTGGAACTACTGTCTTTCTTGTTTCGTTGCCTTCTCTTTTTCTTCTTCTTTTTAGCTGCATCCAGCAGCTCCTGCCCATTTTTTGTTTTCCTGCCACGTGGAGAGAAGGCAGTGTTGTGATGCTTTGTGCTGCCCTTTTTGCTGCTCTTAGGAGAGTGTGTTTTACACCCCTTAGGGAAGTCCTCCTCCTGGTCATTATTCCTTTGGACATCTTTCTTGTGTTTCTTCTCTTTGTGTTCCTCTGCCCAGGATTTCTTATTGGCCTTTTTGTGGCGCTTTTCTTCTTTAGGACTCTTGACATACTCTTTCCCAAGGTTTTTCTTTTTCTTATGACACTGTCCCCTACGCTCTTCCTCCTTGCGCAGTCTCTTGAACTGCACAGGCAAAAGGCCGGCTTCTTGAAGTTCTGTAAAATAGAACAGTTTCTTTTAATAGTCACTAAGAGGTCAGAACCACAACGCTTGAAAACCACAGCTCTGTTTGCAGTTTGGGGTCAGCAATGGACCACCACATGGTATGTAAAAATCTGAGGACCTGGATAAAACTCAGACATTTTGGCAAACACTGGGTAAGCTAGAAGTTTATCGTCATGTCATTTTAAAGTCAGTTGCAGCCAGAAAAGTGATGATGTGGGTTTCCATAATCATTTTCTCTCAGTGACTTCATATGAAATTTGTTCAGTTTAAAAAACGATGATCTCTGGAAGACCCATACATTCGATCTGGGATTGGAAAGTCAAACGGTGTCATTTTACCGCTGACATTTCTATAGTCAAGATTCTGCAATCCAAAAATTGCTGATCTAACTGTGAAGTAGATATAGACTTAGAATTCAAATACAGACTTTAAGGTCAGAAGGGACCATTATGATCATCTAGTCTGACCTCCTGCACAACGCAGGCCACAGAATCTCACCCACCCATTCCTGGAATAATCCTCTCACCTATGTCTCAGCTATTGAAGTCCTCAAATCATGGTTTAAAGACTTCAAGATGCAGAGAATCCTCCAGTAAGTGACCCGGGCCCCATGCTGCAGAGGAAGGCGAAAAACCTCCAGGGCCTCTGCCAATCTACCCTGGAGGAAAATTCCTTCCTGACCCGAAATATGGTGATCAACTGAACCCTGAGCATGTGGGCAAGACTCACCAGCCAGACACCCAGGAAAAAGTTCTCTGTAGTAACTTCTAACACCCCATACCTGTTCTACAGATGGGTCTTCAGAGATTTGGACAGAGTAAGGACCAGACCGTGCCAGCTTTACTCATGTTGAGTAGTACCTTCCTCCACAAGTGGTCTCATTGTAGAAAGTGGCCGTTCATATACATCGGGGTGGTTTTTTTTCCATTGTAATTGTTTTTAGTAACAGATTTTTAAAAACATAATTTACAATTCAGAGAACACTCCCCAATCAGTTTATAACCATTTTAAGTCCAGTGAGATTTTGGGGTTAAAGTACTTCCTTGTGTCCTTTTAGAGGCTTGGAAGAATGAATTTCAGGAACAGACTGAGGTTACTAAACTCATTAACCTTGCCCGGCTAGTTGGTTGAGATAATCCCCATCATTATCTTCCAGAACATGGAGAAAGCCAAGATTACAAAATGCCTAACGAAAAGCAGTAAGTATAACAATGTACCCTGATTAAAGACCACTTAAAAATGTGATGGTCAGTAAGAAGTATTTCACAAAATATACCATACCGTCAACCTTTCTCTTTGCCCTCTGAGCTCTCCTCTTGATGTCATATTCATCATCATAGTAATAGATGAATGGAGAAGAAGGGAATGCTCCATTGTACATCCGCTTCTCTGAGCACTCCTGCAAATCACATTTTAGGTTACTACATGCTGTGACATCTTCTTAAGCTTTGGATTATTGATTTCAGAGTTAAGGAAATAAACCAGATTCTCCAGGCCAGAACCACAAAGGTATAAATCAGGTTTATTCCACTGAAGTCTATGGATCAATGTTGATTTACACCAGCTGGGGATCTGGCCTTCAGTTCTTTAAATCCTGATAATTGTATTCGTTTCCAATAGCCCTGTGTATATTTGTATCACAATTGTGCCTATGAAGCAACATTTATTTAAATGTTTATTTAATTTCTTTGTTACTATCCTTTGATAGCTAGGGGAGTGACAGATGGAATCCCATGTCTCCCATCGGTTATTACAAACCTGCTCTTATTTTGATTTATAAAGTAATGTAGCAAATGCAGTACACATAGAAGTGAAGGGCTGGAGTCAGGCGCACTGTAGGCAGGTGCTGTACAAAAAAAAAAATCAATTGATTGATTGAGAGGATCTGGGCGAAATTAACTTTCTGAAAGATACTGAATCAAAACACGTTCTGCAGGAGACTTCGCCTGCAAATACATCAGACTTGGTGCAAAGAAGAGATGAGATGGGAAAGTCTAGAATCTTGAGTCACAGGAACTGATTGGTTTAGTTGTTCTCAGAACCTCACTTATAGTGGGGCTCATTTCTCAATCACACAGATTGGCAAATACGAATCGTACAAATTAAGTGTTCTTGCTGTCTTGACAGCCAATCTGGCTAAACTTGTATTGCTTCCTACAACCCTGACTGCACTTATACAGGGTGCCATGTGATACTAATCGCTGCTTTGTTTTGCTTGTAAATTTTTTGGAGGTGTGATTCTTTTCCTCTCTCAACATTGCCCAAATCTGGTTAAGTCTGTCTAGTAGTTCTCATGAAATCGTCAGTGGCTTTCACTTTTCTGATGTCCCCACCAGATGCTGATCAGCTTTCTTTCAAGACTTTGGTACTGCTAACTCTATAATCCCCTCTTCCTATGTGTCCTCATACTTCCTCCAATACACTTTAGATCTACATACAACACACTAGAAATGTCTTCGGCTAGGATTTCCTTGGTCTTTGGGCCAAGATTAAACGAGGCACTATATCCCGAACTGGCAGCAGCGGACTTGGAAACTAAATGCATTTTTAAAATTTTTAACTACTCTGTTTCCTATTCAGACAAAGAACGTGGCTGAAGTAAAGCTAAGGTTCAGAGAACACTTCAGTAACTTAAGAGTAAAAATCCTTATAAGCACATTGCCGTTAGGAAAAAACCCACACACAAAGGAAAAACCACATTAAAAATCAGGAAAGTTAAAAGATCAAATGTCCAAGAAGTCCAAACACTTGAAAATATGCAAATTCACAGTTAACGAACTCAAACCACCCTTATTCTGCCACCTAAGTGATCTCATCTTCCAACCCTCCTTTCTTTATTTCTTTTTATAGATACTTTGCACGTTGTGTTGGTCTTGGATCAGGCTCTTTGTCTCAGGGCTTTAAGAAGTCTGGTTAAGCTTTCAATGTCAGAATCAATCTACTCCCTTTTTTGGCATGCAATATATATCGTTGCAATTTGTAATCTGTGTCTAACTACTGATAATTACAAATCCCAAACTTTTTCCTATTCTTGCCTCCCAGGTGGTGCTTTCACCACTTATTAGATTCTTCTGAATACTGGAAAGTGCAAGGCAGCCCCTGAGAAAAGGGGATAAAGAACTCCCTACCATGTTAAGCAACTAACGCTCCTCCTATGAGGTCTGTTTGATACAATGCCTATATGATGAAATGTTAAGACATAGGTAGCAAAAACATTTTTTAAATTTGAGTGCCATGAGCCAGCCATCCTAATGCAATAATTCAATGTAAAACTAAGTGGTGGAGAGAGACAGTTTGAGTCTCCATAAACCACAGGATTCTGCCCTTTGGATAATCCCAGCTCTTACATGCCCCAATTCCAGTTGCCCCACTCAGGTATAAAGGGATAGAGAAGCATAACTGCATCTTTAGTACATAAAAAGGCTTCAAAGATGCATATTACACACTTGGCCAAGGTTTAAGATGGGAGAAGCCTAGGAAAGGCGTTTAGGTTTGGCGCTCTATACTAAGTGAAAGGAAACATTAAGCCAAAAAATTGCCAAATATTTACTCAAAAGCAGCGGTGACACTGGTTTAGACAAGTAATGCAAAGACACAGTTATCTTCTTTGATGGCTGTGAAACACACTCCCTCAGGTCTGTTCTGAGATGCTGCACAAAGTCTAGGGTTTGTGCTGCAGACAGATGGCCCTTTCGTTATTTTTCATGTTGTTAATATGTTGACAGTAAAGCCCTAGTGGATGAAATGCACATGCCTCCAAAACCAGCACTTCTGCGTCCTCTTTTAACTTCACTGCATTGAATAATCATCTCAATAGTGTATAACGTGCACTTTCCCATACCCCTCTCTCTCAAATATATTGCCACTACTGCCATACACTTTGTACCATTAAATACTCATGGGACATTTTTCAGCACTAGAGGTAACCCACATAGCACAGCCTGCTACTAACCCAACGGAGGCATTTTCTATTTGATTGACACATCTGGATGTGAATGTAAGGCACATCTCCACTTCCTTAGTTTTGTTACATGCAAAACTTGCTACAAAGTCGGAATAATGCAATGGGTTGTCACTGATTAATGTGGGAAGTTGTTACACTTAATGGTGAGACCCTTAAAAATTAGTCCTTGTTATGGCCGTTCTAATGGATGGCTTGGATGTATAGATTGCAATGAAATGGAGCATTCTTGGAAGTCCAGTGAAAAGAACAGATTTGCCATCAACATTGACCCTTTACCTGAAGGGACAGTTTTAAAAAGAATATATTCTGAGTAAGCAGATAATATGGTAACTTAAGTCTATGGCAATTGTGACCTCAAGGCATCAATGCTGTATTAAGTATATGTCCAAGTATTTCCACATTTAAAAACAATGGAGGAAGTGTGTTGGCCTACGATGATCTTATGGATGGAAATGGTCCTGTTAACTCTAGCAATTAACTACCTTTTTGCTGCTGGTTCAGTTTTTGGGAATTGTGAAAAATGTTGGCTGAGACAGGTCTTTACAAAACCATAATCCGAGCCTTCTCTCTCCTTAGTCACCTTGGTACACTTCAGCTTTAAAAGAAAGGAGCACTCTTGTCATTTACTTCTTGATGTTTGGAAACAGCCAATTGAGGAAGACCATGCAGATCTAGTTATTTGGGAATTCCTGCAGCATTTTTCTGTTCTAAAGACAGACTTCTTAAGTCCATGCAGAGATGTCCATCTCTTAGAACCTTGAGTTGAGATGGGCAATGGTTTTTGTACTTGCTTTATGAACCAGCTCTCTTTGTTTGTGGGATTTGTAGATTTGAACTCTATCTACTGACTACATGTGTCTAAGTGCAACACTGCCAAGATGTCTGCAAGGGCCACTGTCCGTACTTTCAGCCACTTCTGAGCTGGAATGTTTACAATAGAGCAACTTAAGCCAACGTGTGAATGACACACTCTTTAATTATAAAGGACTGAATTCTTAACTGCTGTGCAGATGCACAAGGCTCAAATGCCGCAAACACAATACCTTTCTGCTGTGTTGGGGGCAAAATGTGTGGAAAACTATGCATGGGGACTCCACACCCTTACAATTGCCACAGAATCCACTTTTGTAGCAATCTTTCACAGGGAAATGTGATTGGGGGTAGATTTGTCACCCACAATGGGGTCAAGACCAGTGGATAAAAAACACAGATAGCATCCTCATGGCTCAGATCCTGTTAAATGGCTGCTAGTCTCCCATATACCTTGTTGCAGTTGGCTGTGGGTTGTCTATATGTGTCCAGGTCGTATAACAAGTTATGACTGAAGATTCCTTCTCGGCGCCCCACTTGTTTCAACTCTATTTTGAGTGAACGGAGTCCTTTTCTTTGGGTTTTGCTAGCTTACAGGACTGTCCCCCATGGGAGTTTACTCCTGCCAGGTGTGGTTAGCTCTGTTTGCGGGATGGTAAAACTGTCCTGGTTTTGGAGTTGTTCTATCAAACTTTAGACAAAGGAAATAATAGATTCTTAGATTATAAAGTCTGCGGAGACCACTGAGATCATCTCATCTCAGATCCTGCCTAACAAAGCTGTAGGACTTCCCTGAATTAATTTCAGTTTGAACTAGAGCATCTTGTTTACAAAAAACATCCAATCCCGATTTAAAAGTTTCCAGTGATGGAAAATCCAGCACAATTGGTAAATTGTTCCAGTGAATAATCACTCTCACTGCTGAAAATTTGTGCCTTAATTCTAATCTGAATTTGTCTAGCTTCAACTTCCAGCCGTTGGATCTTGTTATAGCTTTGACAATTTAAAGAGTGCCATTTTAATTATGTATCATTCTAATTTCTTACTCAAAATGTTGTATGATGCCAAGTCAAACACCTTACAGAAGTCTATTGCATCAACACAATTACCCTTATCAGCCAAATTTGTATTCTCATCAAAAAAGGTATCAAGTTAATTTGTCAAGATCTATTTTTCATAGAATCATAGAATATCAGGGTTGGAAGGGACCTTAGTAGGTCATCTAGTCCAACCCCCTGCTCAAAGCAGGACCAATCCCCAAATTTATGCCGATCAGCATAAATCCATGCTGATCGGCATTAATTATATTACCCTCCTTTAATTCTTTATTAATCAAATCCGGTATCCATTATTTTGCCTGGAATCAGTGTCAGGCAGGTAGGTCTATAATTACCTGGATCACCCGGCTTACTCTTTTTAAAATATTAGCTATCTTTTGGTCCTCTGAAACTTCCACAGTGTTCCAAGGTTTATTGAAAATCAACATTAATGGTTGAGATAGCTCCTTGGCCAGCTCTTTTAATATTCTTGGTTGCAAGTCACCCAGTTCTGCTAAGTTAAAAATGTCTAGCTTTAGTAGTTGCAGTTTAGCATCATCCTTAATAGCTGTTAGAAAGGAAATTATTTCATCATCATATGATATGAATATATTATAAATATGTTTCGAACACTTCTATCTTTTATGCTTTATTATTGACAATTCTACCATTTCCATCTAATAATGGACCAATACATTGTTAGTATTCATTTTGTTCCTAATATTCTTAAAAAACTTCTTCTCTTTGTCCTGAACTCCACTGGCCATAATTTTGTTTGTGTCCTTTTGCTTCCCTTATCAACTTTCTACAATTCCTAATTTTCTGATTTATACATTCATTACTATCAACTTCCACTTCCTTGTTTATAGTGTTTTATTTTTTCACTTCCCCTCTAAGTCAGGTTAATTTTTTTAACCACTGTGGTTTGATTGTGACTTTTTGGGCATCAAGAACATTTTAACACTTCCCAATTATCATTCACATTCTTTTCAACTTTGTGAAATAAGCTCTTTTAAAGCACCAAGTGTGTGTGTGTGTATATATATATAATTACTTATTTGGACTTTATTCTGTTTACAGATAACAAATATGACCAATAATTTCAACATTTCCTTTGTAGAAGGTTCTGATAATTACAGTCTGAAATCCGAGATTGAGCAATGACAGAACAAACGACAGGAATTAGTGTTGGTGTGTCATACTATTAGCAGATTTATCAATACATCTTAAAGCAGATGACTTGCACCTTAGATCTATCATTAGGCAGACCGCTTTGTACCATCTGAAAACAATTGCCAAGATTGTGACTGCTGCTCAATATGAATGACATAGGGCTGATGACTAATGCTCATATTTTATCTAGATTGGATTATTGCAGTTGCCCGTTTTCTGGGGTCCCCCCACCCCCCAAGGACACACTTTATCCAGAGTGTAGCAGATTTCCTAACAGGTACATGTTTGTCACAATACAGCACTCCAATCTAGAACTCTTTACATTGGCTCCAAGTAAAGTTGTGCACCAATTTTAAAGTTCGTCATTTAACTTTTAAGTTTGCAGGGGGGTAGCCCTAACTAACCTGATTGACCTTTAACTGCCTTATGTCCCCATACAATTTCATATGAGGATTGAAACTCCTTGAAAACAACATACCCTGTTCTGTTTGTGATGCTGAAAAACATGGCAACTGCTGTGGCTAAGTGGATATGTAAGACAGTTAGGAGGGAAGGAAGGAGTGTTTGGGTGAATACTATCCATAGGCTTTAGAAAAGCATGAACCTAAAGCTTTCAAGACACTGGGAATGCAGATTTTCTATCAATACTGTTTCTCATTGTAAAATTGCCCCCAGCCATATTTCACAGCAAAGTTAATAAGACAACACCCTGTTCTGTGTGTCTACAGGTGCAGAGCTGCACCTGTCGTGTAAGGATACTGACAGTCAAAATATATATCAAGGAATTGATCCTGTAAGGTGCTAAATGCCGTCAATTCCCATTGAAGCCAACATACGTTTAGGGTGCTCATCATCCTGCAAAATTTGTTCCCTAATTAAGAAATTATATGAAACTCAGTAAGAGACATTAAGTTACAGGTTAGAAACCATCAATTTTTTCTGTATGAAAACTGGTGGTTAAATAGCCTGGAAAGTTGGCTGGGGAGGAGGAATTTCTAATCAGATGGCACTGCTTCAAGGCATGGTTTTGGGACTCCTTCTATGGTACTTTAATATATACCTATTCCAATGTCAGAACAATTGGGAGTACCAAATCTTGTCAATTTGTAATAGTCTGGCTGACTAAAGTGGAGACACTGAACATTTCAGCAATATTCCACCCCACACCCACAGGAGAACTTAAGGTTAAATCCCTTCAGCAACTATCCATTTCTTCCATATATATGCTCTCTCTCTGTGACATACACATGCATGCACACACAGTTTTTAAAAATTAGCCTAAGGTATTTCTTCTTTTATCTGTTCCAGATCATTTTACAGTGGCATCCAATTATTTTTAACAATGCTGCAAGATCACAAATATTTAATTAGAGTTGTTCTTTCTACAGTGCCAGCGTGAGTCTTTCAGCTCATTCCTCCAACCACACACCATAGTGAAGGTAAGCATATGTATAAGATGGATACATTTAACATTTAGCCAGAAACTACTGAGACTTACATATCCATAATGTCCTTTCTGGGAGCAGTTGTAGCAGTACACCAATGCAGAATGCTCAGAATACGAACTGGACTTCTTGATTGATCCTGGTCTGGTCTGCAATATGGAAAACAGGTGAGAATTAGGTCTGGTGAATTCCAAATGTTGAATTACAATTAAAAAAATCTAAACAAAAAGCTGTCTAAATCAACAGCGTTCCAGCTGCAAGCAAGAAGTTTGGAAAAAGAAGCAAGTTGCTCATGTTACTGTAATATTACAGAGCAAATTAAACCTTGATCACCAAAATCAAATGGGACAGGAAACTTCAATGTCAATTCCATACAGCCATTTTATTTCAACTCTCAATACGGGAAAATAGGCTGCTGATTTCTCTCTTTTTTGCAGATGTCCCACTATCCTCAGGGAACAACCAGAGCCATCAGATATTACATCCACCAGCTGGATAGGAGCATTTGTGCATTGCAAAATTAGTCCCTCCCAGCAGGACTCACTTAAGGCAATATGGGGAAGGTCTTCTGAGAGAGATACACAGCCTAAATCTAGCACACTCATATTTCCTCTCACCCTCCACCTCCCCTGCGCCCTCCCACTCAGTCACTGAACAGAATCTGCCACTAAACTGAACTCACGGGTCAGGCAGATTTATTTTTTAAATTCAGAGCCAATAAATAAATATTTTGCTCAGAGTAGCACCACATACGTTTTGAAGGGAGTGCGTGAGCACACATGTACATGTTCTAGGTATAAACACACACTTATTCAATAGAAAACAATAAAAAACAAAACTCTGTTTAATCAGAGTTGGCATACAGTATTTGCAGAGGAAGGGGGATGGAATCAAGGTTCCATGAAAACTGGTCAAAACAGAATCCAATTAATTTAAAGCTCCACATATTTTCCTTTATTCTTCATTCTAGTGGAACACAGGAAAATGTGTGGGATTTCAAAGAACTCACCAATACTTTTTTTAAAAATATCAGTCTGTTATTGCAAGGGATGCTTTTTTCTTTCAAACCTCTGATTGTGTTTACATCCCATTAATACTTCTAATGCAACTGTATAGTCTTCCTTTACAGAGGAATTATAATGATGTTTGTAAAATAGACAGAAACTACAGGATTATTCCTTGATCATCTTTTGCATATGCATCTGACCACATTTTTGGTAGGACAGGACAAGGTTGTTTCACCACATTTTGAACCCACATGGCTTTAAAAGCGCACTTCAGATTCATGTAACTCAGTTCACATTTCATTCACTACACACTGTGAATAAAGGATCAGAGAAAGGACATGTCCAATGAAAAACAGTGTAAACATGGAGCAAAAATCAGAGAGAATGAAAACCAGTGTTTGTGACAAAACGAGCACAAAGACAAAAAGAGAAAATCTCATATAAAACAACAGATATATATTCTGTCTCTCTCTGTAGATAGATATAGAGCTAGTAATAATGTCTTCAGGCCACTCACTTGTGCCAGCCTAGCTTTTTGGATATTTTTCTACTACATAGAACAGGCTAAAAAGCCCTCCCCAGATTTAATGTACAGGAAAAAAACCCCATCCATAAATTCAAGCTGTTTTTGAATAGGAGGTGTGCAAAGCCTTCAACCCTAGTAGGTTTGGCCAGCTCCAGTTTTTGGATTCCATACCCTGACACTCACGGGAAATAAAGTTGCATAGGTTCTAATACAAAGTTCCTTAGAAGTAGAAATAAATTAAATAATCTGGATCCTTCTCCCTCTGCCATCACACAGAATGTTATGTGTATGAAATCCGTTTTCTAGGCTTATGTCAATTGAAGCTCACATTGTGACGTGACCAAGAAACTGCAACAGGTCACTATCTCTGGTTACTTCAGTCACCACTTGTCTACTAGAGAGAATATTCATCTAGAATATCTGTGGAGTGGATCTGTCAAAGGAAGATCAACTGTATTATATTACAAATGACTCTATATTTCTATTAAGCCATAAAATGGTTATATTTCAATTGGAGAAATTTGATTAAATGGTCTTATTCTTATAGTTTGTGATGTATCTGGCATGTGAAATTGCAACTGAGACACATCAGAGACACATATACTTTAATCTCAAAGTATCTGTTACAATGTTAGTCGGGTTTTATACCTTGAACTGTCAAATAGTGTTACATGGATTTAGCCAATAAAACAATTTAGACTACTAGTGTTGTATGTATTTAAAATCTCTATTAAAATTTACATGAAGCTTAAAACAACGTAACTTTCTTTTGAAAAAGAAAAATCAGGTTTTCTTCCCCCTTGAGATATGATTTGTTAAATAAACACCAGATTTAAGGATCAGGATGATACTGCTAGCATAGAATTTAGCATGTCTGCTAGTGATAATGCTAGTAATTTATATGACTAAATGAATAAATAAAAAGTACTTATAGACTCCTTCACTCTAATCCAGTAGTTAAATCTTACAGTTCAAGATAAAAGTAATCCTCCCCGCTCATAAATTATGTGTATACTTCTGTAGTTTGTGCATTTTCTTCTATTTAAAGATGGTTCAAGACTAGCACTTGAAGTGCTTAGCAGTTACAGCCTCTAACAGATCTCCTCAGAAGTTCATGTACTGCTGACCTGACTGATAAATGGCTGGATGTTAATCTGAATAACACTTTGAGCTGAAAACTTTTAATTACTATGATAAATGTTATCTGCATGCTATCTTTTAACCAACTATAGTACACCATGCTACTAAGAAAAGAGGATGGCACTCTGAATAGGTCTTACCTCATTAGAAAACAATTGTACATCAGAACTCGGTGGTGGAAAGAGAGGGATGTTAAGCTTTTCTTATTGTACTGTACAAGGTCTAACAAGAATCCTTGAGAGTATTCACTGCATTAGGAATGTATGCTCATGTGACACGAAAAAAGCTCCACACAACATTCCCTTGTGTTTAGCAAATAGAAAAGGTCAGATTTAAGGAGACAAATTAAACCGAATACTTACAGTTCAGATTACAACTATACACATCTCTACGGCTTTCCAAAAGCCAAACACAAGGGGAACCTGTATGTTTTTAAGCCCTCTATTTTATTATTATTTAAGGTTTAAAAAAGCATCTAAGGACGCCAATCCAATGGGTACAAAATAAAGCATTCATAAAAGTAGCTCCTCTATGTTATTTTTTTTGTTACAAACATTTAAATAATCTATATTTGTAGGGTGATATCTAGGAGATTACTTCACTATCAATATATAGAAGTAATAACCTGGTAGATAGCATTACCTATGAAAGGTCCATCCCATCTGCTATTCTTGCTGAAAGCTTTTCATGCACCAGTAAACTCAGTAAATATCAGAAGATAAAGCATAAGCCTACCACGCCACGGATTTACTCCTAATGTCTCCTCAAAGTGCAGCCCGATGCAACGATTACAAATGATTTTTCTTCTAATGTCATTTTACATAACCCTTTTTTCTGCATGAGTAGTTAGTGCGGAATGAATGAATGAATGCCATTAAAACAGTTAATCATTATCTGGGACACTGGCCTTCCTCCCTTCTCAACCAGGAATCTCCATGACAAAGGCCAAGAGATCAAAATGCCAGGGCTGCCTCAGTGGCCTATTTCTGACAGTAATTTTTTATGCAAATTGGCCTGCTGGGCAGCTCCCTCTGTGACCTTGAGCTGCCCTTATCTAAACTGACTTTGATCCAATGAGGGTTTGCTTATATGAAGCTCATTACTACCTAGGATATGCAATCTGACTAAATCTCACTAATTAAAGAGAATTTTCTAGTCTCCGTTTTATATTATATGCATGTGTGCGATTACACACACACACAACCAAAACTACACTAGAATATGCTGTGAACTGAACATTGCATTTTTGACAAGTATATTCATTCCACAGTCAAGCACATAATGTCACTTTTAAAGGAAAATACAGTCCTTAACTGCATACTCCATAACTCAAATTTATACAAACACACATATCCAACTTGAATAATGCATAGAACTGCGATGATTAAATAACGTTTAGACCTGACACTTACAAAGTCCTTCCAAGCCACATTATTCTGTAATAAACGGCATGAAAACATATTTTAAAATATCGGATTCCCACTTGATTATCAGAGAGAACCCCATCCAAACAACCAAGTCTACTATGATCCACAAATACCTAATGGAATGAATTTTGACAGCTGAGTAAAATGTGAAAAGTTTCAACTGCCTATTAATAAACTTTAGCTGAAACCAAGGTCACTGTCTTCCTACACTGATCAGTTTTTACCAGCCACCATTCTGCCTCTGTTTTAAGGCTAATGCCTATTTTCCTGAGTGCACCAAACAACACTGTAGGTTGAGTCCACTTTAGCACCCAACACACAAACTCTCTGGAAACGATCTATACAGCTTATCCTATATAACTGCCCACTGCAAGTTTTCTTGTACCACTACTAAAGCATCTGGCACTGGCCTCTGCTGGTCACAAAATACTGGGACTAGATGGGATGATCCGGTATGGCAACTGCTATGTTTCCATCTCACTGGCAGATTCCATTTTCTGCTGCTATTCCTTACTTCATTCTACTGAGAGTGTGTTTTCTCTCTCTGGTGCTCAACAATTAAACTGCTAATTAATCAGAAAAAACCCTTCATCTAGGCAACACGGATGATCCTGCAGTCCTTACTCAGGCAAACCTCCCATCGAAGTCAATGGGCATGTTTTGCATGAGGACTGCGGCTCTAGGCCCTAAATGTGTGACTCAAAAAGATAAGGAAGGAAATGTGAAACTGAGGGTGGAACTCATTTACATCAGTGCTGCTACGTCTGCTTTCTCAGACCAGGGCATGATGGTCTGACTGTATCATTACATACTACAGATGTCACTACAGTTAGGCAAAACACGACAAGGGAAGTGACACAACAACTGCATTACTGTAAAAGCATACTTCATTTCTCTTTAAAAACAGATCATAATCTATCTATATTTTAGCAGAAGCAATAGCAACTATGGGTCATTCCCCTACATTCAAAACTGCCAGTAACAGCTAACATGTAATGTCGTAATTATACTAAGATTTTTTTTTAAACCATGTCATGTACCCAATAGATTTCCACTCCACTGGGTAATTCCTTAATTAGGCAGATTTTTGAAACGTGTATTATGTACACAACAGACCGGAACGTCTCCTTTAGAGTATTCCTAGTCTATCGCGTGATTGCATCATTAAGTCACACATGCTACGTAGTAAAAATCCTTATGAAAATTCATGAAAAAAAATGTACAGAGCATGTTTAGTATGCAGGTGCAGTAAATAACTTAAATATTTTGGCTTAAAAATCTCACAACCACCAAAGCAATTAGACTATTTTAGGGGACCAATTCCTTGCCAAATGTATTTCTTATATTTTAGCCATTTAAAAACTGTACATATCCAAAAATGCGTTGCTCAAATCCACCAACCATTATTTTTTTCTTTTTTAAATTGCACCTGGATTGTGATCTCTTCTCACAAGTTATACCTTGTGAATGAGTATATTTATATTTATATAAAAATAGGCTACATAGCAGAAACAATGAAATAAGTGTTACTAAAGCAGAGTGAATTATGCAGTTATATTTTCTGTAAACGATATCTAGTAAATCACAAATCAATGGCTAGATTTTTTTTTAATTGGATAGTCTGGAAAAGCAAACACTTGCAAATAACCACAAGGAGAAATACAACTTGTTCAATCCACAATACAAGGGGTAAGACATGATAGTCTTCTACAGAAGTAGACATTTATATAATGCATTTTAAATAGATGCAAATGGCAGCTACAATTCACTGTGTGAAAAGATGAAACTAAGAGACAAAAACTAGAAAATTATACATATGAAAGAAATGAATGTAATCTTTTGATACTCTTACGAATCAGGAAAAATACTAAAATATTAATTTAGGATGTCGCTTCTGTAAAATGGACAAAAAAAAAATCTTCAGTAAGTTCAGAACAATGAATATATGCAAGATAGTATGGATAACAGCAATTCACTCCCTGAATGCTCCAAAATCTTCCTGGCTTAGAAAGCATCCCAATTTTCTCCAAAGGTGGTGGCATTTATTCACTGATCCATGGCTAATTTTACATGGAATGTAAAACGTTATTTAAATAGGGTGGTGCATTAAATTTCAACTATTTCCTATGTAGCTCTCAATCTACAGACCCATCTTTCCTCTATTTTAATTTTAAAGTAAGTTAGCAAAGGCTTCCTTCTTAATCCCCAGAGACTACCTATATAGTGACACAAATGCACAAATTTATGACAGTAACATAAATGTTCCTCTGAAGTAATGTGCAACATTAAGTGAAATCGTTTCCTGGAAGATATTATAGGGATCTATATTTTATTTGCCATCTTAAACATATCTGGGTCTTTATGACCTTATTTTTAAAATGTATTTCCTTTTTATATTTCTTGGTGCAAATGGACTGCATAAATAAGCAATGTGCTATGAGGCTTCAGACTAGCCGATAAACCCTTTCAATTTTCATGCCAGCTTCTTCTTTTGTAATTCAAATCTGGCTGGAAACTGGCAGCTCTGAAAACTGAAACAAGCACTGCCACAAATACCTTGTAATGCTATCGACCTTGTCTGCCCATGCAGTGAGAAAAGGGGATGCATATGTGTCTGCAGTCATCCAGATAACACAACTCATTTTTTGGGGGGGAGGGATAACAGAAGCCAGCCCCGGACTGTGCACCAAAAGCAGTCATTACCAGGCAAGCTGGAGAATAAGTCTCTTCAAAATACACAGCGCATTTAAAAACCATATACAGGGCTCAGCCACTGCTTTCATTACCAATTTTAATTTAGCTCCTTCAGTTTGCCAGCCAGATAAACTCTTTAGTGCTGTTTTTTAATCTATTTGCCACATTTTCTGTTTAAGATTATAGTAATATGGGGCAGGAGAAGGAATCACTCTTAGAGGAAATAAAGAAATAGATCCGCTTATCAGCACCCATCAGAAAGTTCATTAATCAGCCAGGCTTTGTGCCCCCTAAATTGAAAGGTTAAATAATCCTCTCAGGAATATTTCTAGGCACCTCCGCCAATTGTCCGGAGAGGAGCTGCCATTCACAGCACTCTGGATCGGTGACAGGGTATTTTACCACTGTTTGGACCTCAAACAATGACGGACAAATGGCCTGGCTTACAAAGAAACCTTTTAGTACAAGGATGGAAAAGGACCACAAGCTTTGATGTGGTGTGGGGGTGGAGGAAGGAAAGGAAGGTGGAGGGAGAAGGAGGAGACATATGGATCCCTGTATATTTTATTTGAATGTTTATTAGTGTAGCTATCAAATGCATTTATATATGCATGCACACACACACTCACTATATATATACATACATAATATGCACTCACACTACTAAGAATATGCATGTTTACACAAGCATTTATACATTAATCTGAACACAAACATTTCCAATGCTTGTAAAATTAGGAGTTGAACAGAACTGAAGGTTGGTTATATTTATTAGCTAATACTCTGGGGAGCTAACCAAATCCCAAGGTTTTAATTTTTACTGTCATTCTAAATGATTTACAGCTTCCTTTCCCCCCCAGCCTCTAAACTATATCTGGTCTACTGGAACACCCTTAACCAAGAGTAGAGCTTTTTTTTCAGAAAAAGAAATATTTCTTTAAAATATGGTAGAATCTATTATTGGAGTACTTGAATACAACTGATTCTGAGAGTAAAGTATGTGTTTCAGTCTCTTACAGCTGTGTTTTTGGAGTGTTATCTTGACATCAGATACTCAGGAGGAACAAATTATAACTAAAGATTCCTATTTTAACGATATATCAACTAGCTGTCAATGTGTATTGCCTTTGATTGTATTGATGAGTGAATGCATACAATACATTTAAATAATCAGACTATTAAAAAGACAAGGTCATTTCCTTATACCTTTGGCAATGGCACATGACCAATATGATTACTAACTATCCAAGTTAACGTTCATTTGGCAGGAAGAAGCGTCTACAATTTGATAGCTACATCCCTTAGGCATTCCCCCTTTAAAGATACCATATATATCCCAGACAGAAACTTTGTAATTATTTTTATTTGCCTATGCAATGAGCTCCTGGTAACTATAAATTGCCTTTAAGGAAATATTTGATACATGTAGTGAAGATAATCCTTGATCAAACAAATTCAAACCAATCTATACATGAACTTCTTTGAAACTTCATATGGTGTTTACATGTCTTTCCCTTATACCCATTTCTATTGAAAAAGTCTTAATACCCGTAGCTAGATTTTACTTTGTAACATGATTTGGGGCACTTTGACTAGCTAGTCTAATGTTTCTTAAAACAAAGCAGAAAATATTTTAATTTCCTCCAACACCAATTAAATCAATACCCCACTGACAATAATCATGTCCCCAAATCATCCTTCTGAAAACGTCTATGTCCTCTGCCTCTCTAACACCCCTGTACCACCACCAGAAAAGCAGCATCAGTGGGATCTCGTTTAACCAGGTTCTCTGGGCTGCCCATCAAAAAGTCAAACTGAAACCGTATACCACTGTCAAATCCAGTATATTTAAATAAATAGAATAATTTAAATCCAATCTCTTTATAGACAGAAAATAATATAAACCCTAACATTTTAAAACCATTATGGCAATCTGCTGCTTCTGAGAAATCCTATGCTATATCGCTGGTTATTTAAAATGCCAGGGCAACAATTTACTAATAGAATTAACAGTAATTCTAGAAAACCAAAGCAAAGCAAAACAAAACCAAAGCAAGACGCCATGTGCAGTCAGCATTGTCAGCTAAATAACTATAGTATGAGAACTTATCATAGGTACAGTTGTATAACAAAATGATTAGAATCTACTGCAGATGCACAGATGAGGCACTAATGGAGAATATCCCCTTCAAGTAGATATAGACCAAACTGCAAAATCAAACAAGTAATTAAAAAGACGTTTGTAGAGTCCTGATGGTGGCGGAAACAAACAGCCAATGGCAGCAATGACACTGGCTGTTTAAACTTGAAGAACTGCCGAAGCAAAGGAAAATATATTGTATATCTATGCACATTTGAGAGTTATAGTCATGGCTTTTTGGAATAAACATTACAAACAAAATTAACATACTAAAATAAGTTAAAAGATGAAGGTCTAACTTCAATCCACAGAAGCCAAAAAATTCAGAGCCAAGAGACTTCTTACTTTGTCATACATATTTATTTTAACACGTGATCAATCAGATCACCCACTGTTCTGAGACTTCGCTAATACTGAAGTAAAATGGTGCCTATTCAGCCTGGAACTAAGCTCTTTAACTCTTAATATATGGAGCTTGGGGTTATATTTTAATCACTTTTATGTTTTTTTTTAATTAAAACAAAACCAAGGTAAATCTGTCAGAGATAGTAACTTCTTCATTGACATGACAGGCCATACCTAGATGTGTTGTTGTTATTATTGACATGACAGACCGCTTGGAAATAAGTCAATGAATATTTTTAGGGAATCAATCTGTAGATGATTAACATGATCAAGCATAACTTTAGAAAGTTATGGTCTAACGTGTTTGAGTACTTAGCTGCTCCTTAATACATGGTTCATTGACAAGATAAACTCACAGCTCCTAAACAGCAATTATGGTCTATACATGACTACTAAAAGAGAGTTAAATACACATATTAATTGGTGCAATACACCTTATCCTCTCCTCCCAGGTCACTGAATACTCACAGACTTTTTAACATGCAGGTTATTTATATGATATAGTGCAGTAGTTTTAAATGTTACTGAAACATACCATTTACAGACCATTACTCAGTGGACAACTGACAAGCAAAGGAGCCATTATTATTATGACAGGCAGACTCTAAATTCTTATGAATCAGAACAGGATGTCCATGTTCGAGTTAGCAGTTTACATTTTTAAACTTTTATTTCAATTTTGCAATATTCAAAGACATTTATCCACTTAAAACAGCAAAATGCAAATATTTTAAATTAAAAATATTTATACCTAGATTTTATATAAAACCAATGTAAAACCACAACATATTTTTTGGTTTTTTTTAATACAACAACCTTAGACACAACCTCATATATTTTAACCAAATTTAGCAAACTTCGTTTTTGCACTCACAGCTCTCACGTCAAGATTCAACGAACAACATACATTTACAGTAACGTAGATAACTTCAAGCATGAAAATGTACACCTACTCTTTACTGCAGGTGAGCTGCACAGAATTATTACATACTCTCTCAGACTAAAGGCTGTAAACGTAAAATGCAGCAAATCTGACACTAATCTTCCACCTATTTATTTTTCTGTTCAAATCATTAATACATGTCAGCATAGAAATTAGCTACATTAATGCTTAAATGTATCTTTTTTATTTTTAAAAAACGAAACAAGTGAAAGTAGTCACCAGCACCATAAACATTACAGAAATGAGAGCACATGTTAATCCTTCTAGTTAAATGAAGCTACTGGTGGTTATATGAGGGAGAAGGCCTTTTGACAATAAGATCTAAACATTAATCATTCTTTTTTCTACTTAAGTAACTAATTATCCAATAATTCCAGTGCATCACAAAAATAATGTGTGATGAAAAGCGATTAATACAGGGCAGTTTAGTCATTAAGAACACAGAGATTTCCACTCCAGATTTTAGTAAACATTTGGGGTACTTGTCATCCTTTCCCAGTTGTATTAATGCCCTGCCACTGGGATCATTGACAGTTACATGCGTTGTACCACAGCCTTCAGAATAGAAAGGTGTTATTGTTAATTGAAATAAAAATACACTAATTTACACCCCCCCCCCCCCCCCGTAAAGCCAGGGTCCTAGTCTTCCACCCCGCAGAAAGTACAGAGTTCCTTAAATATCTTTATTATGCATTCAGAAGACACATGGAAGTCACAGGTGTTCTGAAGGATGTATCTTAACAAATGGAAATAGTTCAAGGGGCTACTGTATATAGGTGCACAGAAGTTAGAAACGAAAAGGGTCTGCTGAGATTAGCCCATTCGTTTCTTCCACCGCGGTGTAGGACTGTTTCCGACAGCACATCAAACCACAATTTATAATCCAGGCTTAAGCTGCACCACATCACTCCCCTGCCCTAATACGTACAATCACCTAGTTTGAGCAGAAACTATTACAGAAAATATTCAGAAAATAACTATTATGGTTAAATGGTTCAAATAAATGACAGTTCATTACTGTGTCACTTGCAGGTTCATATTCCAACAAGGTTAACTTTCACAGGCTCTAACAACAGTACAGGATTCATAGAGTGCTTCAGCAGGGGCCATCGCATACAGCTAAGGGCCAGATCCTCAGCTGTGGTAAACTGACAGTGCTCCACTGAACAGCTAGGACAATTTACAGGAGCTGAGGATCCGGCCCGAAGTATAGAAAGACGCTAGGAACAGCATCAGCAACAAATCCTCAGACAAACATAGGAACATGGGCGCCACTTAAAAATATCTGCAATTGGAATTTTCTACCATCTTTACTAGTAAAAACAAAACCTGATTATTGTGTACTTCAATTATTTCCCGTTAGAAGCAGTTAGTTGCATCAAGTTTTAAAATTGTATTTTCCTGAGAAGTTAAGTATGTAAATAGTACGTTTGTAGACATTCAAAAGTTTAACACGATCTTTTTTATTATTTATGAAGATCATTCATTTTGCCTATAATATTTTAAGTGCAGTTTAAAGTAAAAACTGGAAAACAATCGTTTTAACAATCACTCTCACCCACACTTGTAGTATATGTTTTGGACTCATTATACAGTTAACATCACTATGTGTAGGGTGATCTAACTGCTAATTTATATCTCAAAGCTATCAGGGTAGCCTTTTGTATATTTTGGCTATTTGGAAATAAGACCAGCCCTAAGTGTTCCCTACTGTGACAGTAGTAAACATACTCTGAATGAACCTTGCAAAGGAGTCACAAGTAAAGAAGAAATAGCCATTAATAGGAAAACAATACTATATATTGCAAAACAAAAACTAAATGAAAAACGTTTCTATTTTAACTAATAAATCTGTTAAACCAAACCACTCCTGATTGATTTTTTTTTAAAATAATGGAACACTTATGAAGCATAATACCTTCATGGAAACATCTGCCAAAGGCCACACACATGTAAAAGCAGGAGGGATGAAATTTTCATAAACACTTGATAATTTAAAAAAAGTAACTCTACCAATTATTATTAAAGGGTTGGAACGTCTTTCTCCTAAACTAAGCATGTTTCAGCATACATTTTCAAGCCAGGTGAGAACGTCACGCAACCCAAACCATAAACCACTTTTTCCTAAGCACAGATGCTCTTGTTTTTCCATTGCACAAAACATCACGAAGTCATCCTTATTTCAAATTCAAATGCTTTGCAATTTTGGGTTATCTTCACTGTAAAACATCCAATAAAATGGCTATGTGAGTTTTGACATATAACTTGTGATGGAATGCTGCGTGTCTCCAACATATGTGAAAAATATACAACCTATGTCCAACAAAAGTAACATTTTACAGTATTTTCTTAAAAAAGAAGACGACAGTGATCAGTTGGTAAAATGCAATATAATTTACATAATCTTTACAAAGTTACTGCTCTAGAAATCTTAGGTCAGGTAACTCTAGAGGAGTTGATCCTGTAGTCATATCCCAGAGCCTCAAATAATCCCATCCATGAGTCAGAGAGCAACAAGACTGGAGAGTAGCAAGATTTAATCTCTCCACCGAAATACTTTTTTCCATCCTTCATCTGCACAAAACCTACAAAGCCTTCTCTAGTTTCCAAATTTTCCAACTCTCCAGCTTAAATATTTTTTCACAAACGCTATATTTTAAAAACTCTTTCTGAAAGTCACATTTCTAAGGATTTAAATTGATTTGAGGCTAGACTGCTTACATTTTTATTTCAGAAAAAAGGTGGCAGGCCATGTAGAATTATAATAATGGCACACAAAGAAACCAGAGCGCAAAATTTAAACACAAAAGATGTATTGTCCCTTCATGTCTTTTACGCACACAGGCCAGAACAGTGAATTTCTGGTTCACCTTTTTTTATGTAAGTGGATTAAAAGTAAGATTAACAAACTGTCAAAAAATGTGTTAAATGATAGCCTCCGCTGGTAAAAAATTCTGAAGGCTGTAAAACTCCGTTGGTGGCCATCTTGGACTAGGAGTTGTAATATAAATGAAACTAGCAGAGACAGGAGATGGGGGAGGGGACCCTTACTGCCTGAACACTGGAAGAGGAAGGGAGGGATTATCAAGGATGAGCTATACTTATGGAAAGAACCCTCCTAAAAACAGCAGGAATTTTTTTTTTAAAGTATATCTAAACATCTGGAAAATACATCAGAAAACCAGATACAAACTATGTTTTGTCCATCTGCTGGGATTTACCTTTCCTTAGTCTTTCTACATGTATTTCCTGAAGAAGGCCATATTGATATTTGAAAGATTAATTTCTATTTCATTATTGTATGTAGATTTTGTTCTTGGATTGTGCTTGCTATATGATTCAGTGTATGAATGAATTAGATTACAATATGCTATGATAAAGTATAATGTACGTAGACAGAAAAAATGAAATTATACAACGTGAATGCAAATTTTATTTTATGTCAAAACATTATAGTGGCTGTCCATTTCTTTCCTGGTGCTTAATGTCTTGTGCCCCATATCAGGTGAATATAGGATATATTTTGTCCCATTTTTCAGCTTGAATCATGCAAACGAACGAACACACAGATACAAATATGTGCTTTTGTACCTTAAACAAAATATTGTGGGTTGTTATTTAAAAATACGCTTCGTCCTACATTTTTCATAGTTATCCCTTATTTGACTGAAAGGTAAATGCTCCATTAAAAAATACGCACACATACTATATCCACACACACACAGAGCCGAATCCCACTCATTTTACTTACTTTAGTAGACCCCCTAGGCCAGGGATTCTCAACCAAGGGTACGCAGAGGTCTTCCAGGGGGTACATCAACTCATCTAGATATCTGCCTAGTTTTACAACAAGCTACATATAAAGCACTAGCAAAGTCAGTACAAACTAAAATTTCATACAGACAGTGACATGTTTATGCTGCTCTATATATTATACACTGAAATGTAAGTACAAGATTTATTTACAATTGATTTATTTTATAAATATATGGTAAAAATGAGAAAGTAAGCAATTTTTCAGTAATAGTGTGCAGTGGCACTTTTGTATATTTATGTCTGATTCTGTAAGCAAGTAGTTTTTAAGTGAGGTGAAACTTGGGGTTCGCAAGACAAATCAGACTCCCAAAAGGGGTACAGTAGTCTGGAAAGGTTGAGAGCCACGGCACTAAGCTATTCATAGATTTACAAATTCCAAGGCCAAAAGGGACTATTGTGATCATCTGAACTGACCTATATAGCATGGATCAGAGAACTTCTCCTAAATAATTTCTGGAGGAGATTTAAAAAAAATAATCCAATCTTGATTTTAAAATTGTCAGTGATGGAGATCTACCATGACCCTTGGTAAATTGTTCCAATGGTTAATTACTCTCGACATTCAAAATGTTTGCATTATTTCCAATCTGAATTTGTCTAGCTTCTACTGCCAGCCAATGGATTGCCTTTCTCTGCCACAATGAAGGTGAACTGGGTTCAGCACAAAGCCACACGCATGTAGATACATATAAAGTGCTATGGCATTTTTTTCAGCAGCAGTAGTTATCTTCTGAAGAGGGTAACATTGCTGTATAATAACAGGGCTATCTGCTATTATTATTTGTTTAAGGTAGTGCTCACTATGTTTAAGTAATTTTCCAGACTCTCCAAAAGGCCTGGTCTCGGTCCCAAGCACTTCACAATCTAAGGATACAGTCTATACAGTTAAGATTGAGTACAAATCTGTTTGGTGTATTTATAGGTGTGTGGGTCTCCAAGAAGTGCAAAGTTATCTAAAAGGAGAACTGCCACGGGGAAAAAAGAAAGGTGATCAGATTAAATATACAGAGCATTTTTAGGTCAAACAACAAAGCTGAACAAATTTATCCAAAAATGTAAGTTAGAAGATAAATCCTGTTTGTCACCAGAGCAGTTCCACTGACTTCAGTATGGACTATTTTTGCAACTAAAGTGGGAAGGATTTTTCCTGGGCCTGTATCTGTCCAGAGCAAAATATTCTACAAACACATATAAAATTCTAGTTTGGGTCGTGAGTAGTTTATAAACAAAAATGAAAAATAACAAAAGGATAGAATTTAGAAAGAGGCTAATATTCTTAAAGTGAATTGCTATGACTGAAAGTGCTCTTTACTAGTCCTGATATGAAAGAGAAGGGAGTGATGGTATGTTCTTCACATCAGACTGCATCTTTCTGAGTATTTGCAGCTCATCTCGTACAACCAGGCCACCAATCCCAGTTGGTGCCGTTGGCTACAACCATAATAAAATCATAAACGACAATATTATTTCTTCAGTCAGAGTTATAGGTAGGTTTCCTAAGGCTCAGGGACAAAGCACTGTAGGACTGAACTTATTTCAGGAGCCCTTAAACATTCTTTTTTGTAGGACTGTGATTCTTCATATTCTAACATTATTTATATCTGGCCAAAATATTGTAAAATTATTTTTACTGGATTTTGAAAATCAACTTCTTGTATTATTAACCTACTACTATTTCATAATAACAAGTTTGCTAAACGTAGAACTGTGTATCTGACTATCATTTATTGCATGCAGGAAACAAAGAGGAAAAAACCCATAAAATATGTTGACAACTTTATTTTATCTTTTCTGAAAAAAAGAGAAATATATAGAATAGGCACTATGAAAGTTATTTAATCACATTTTAAATCATCATCAAAACTGGTAATTAAATATTATCCTAATTCACAATGTGTAATGTGACTAATGTTTTGGTGACTGACTGATTTTAGAGTAATGCTTGTTATAGTTGAAAGAAATTTCAGGAACCTAACCGTGTCCAGTTATAAACCTTTGATTATCACAGAGCCTTTAAATTTAAGTTTTATTAATATGATTTAATTGTCTGTTTTTTTCTGACAAGGAACAAACTAAAATATTCTGCTCATAATTCTTTTTGCCATTTCAACTGCTTCTTTTTTGAAGTTCTAACCAAAAGAAGCAAGCCATTTCTGACAATATTACAAAGTTTTTTTTAGTGTTGCAAAATTTCCAACCGTAAGCGTTTAAACTAAAACCTAACACCAACCATAACAGTAGCAATGGAATTATTATGTACTCATTGTTCTTACTGAAGCTACACTGAAGTGCAAGAGCTACTATAAGTCAATAGATGGCAGTCCACCTCTTAGAAAAGAGACAGATAATGAATAAAATCATCAAAAGCGTCACAAAGAGACAAGAATTGGGTTCTGTTATTTTTAACAAGCTTTCAGAGTCATTAATTAAGAACATTTTAAGAATATATGTGCATTTAAACACAATTTTTAAATGGACCTCTGGCAAAGCGGTATGATAGCAGTGGTTTTAAAAGTTCATAAACATGACACATATTTGTATAAAATATAACCGTTGCTCTGCTTGGATTGATGTCTATATATGTTATGCACATCATTAATTTACAGTTTTCCCAAATTCGGTTTGAACCCAGTTGTTAACTTGCTATATATATTGTTAAGGTGTGAAAAAACCTGAATCTAACTTTAGTACATATATCTGTAAAGATATGTGCATATTCTCCAAAAATAATAAATGCAAGTATTTTTCTTCTCTTGCATTATTTGTTTAGAAATCCGTATTTATAGCAAACTATGATGGAATTGTAAACTGAAGACTGCAGTTAAACAGTGGAATGCCTACTTGAGAGCAAACAACTTCTACCTTTTAGTCATACTTATGTAAAAGAAATAGACCAACTCTATTCTAACACAACAGTTTCAGCATCATCTGTGGCTATTATTTGCTTCTGTTGCAGTTTAGATCTAGAGAGAATTCTTAAGTGAAAAAACAAAAATTGACCCTGACATGTTTAAGTAGTTTAAATAATATAGATTCTTTTGAACTATAGCCTCTATTTTAAACGTCTACTATGTCTGTTGTCAACAGAAGTTTTAAAAAAAGTATAATCTGATTATGCTTCAATGAATGTAGTTGTCAAAATTGATCTTCACAAGAAAGATGCTATGTAAATGAAAAATATCATCATAAAAAACCTGGATAATTTATAGTACTAAATAGCGAAGGCATTTATAAGAAACAAGGTAGGGACTACATATTTAGTAATGAAATAGGAAATATTTATATGTATGTATATTTGATCACATTTCAAAATATTCTCTCACAAGCAGAGAGTATCCCAAAGCACTATTTTCTCCAAATTTATTAATTTTTCCAATATGACATTTCATGCATAGCTCCAAATATTTTAAAGTAGATCTTCTGTTGGTGGCTATTGTTAATTTCACACCATTGAAAGTATAAAGTCAAAATACTTCCCTGAAAATTAGTTGGCTACAATTCTTCATGGTGAAACAGCTTAGATTGCTTGTCAATGATTGCCAGGAAGAATCTGTTTTTTAGCCTTTTAAACAGTAAGATTTTTTGTAGTGTTGATTATAACTCTTCTCTGAATAATTGTTCAATGTCCAAAACAGGCTTCAACAACAAAATATATTTTGACATATTAGCTGAAACCTGATTCATCATCACATTATTGCATAAATAGGTCCATGTGATTCTTAGATTCTAAGTTCCATAAGGGATCTAACAAACCATTTTAACACTTCCTTTTCTGGAGCATAAAGAATTATAAAGGATTGAATCTTTTCTTTTGAGTATATTTAAATAAATAAAGCAAACAACAATATAAAGCGAATGCGACTAAACCTATTCCTATTACATCTTCTTTAATCTGGTAATTTAAGAGCAAAGAAAATATTCATATAGAACTGGAGATTTCCAAAGTGTATGTTTAAAAAAAACCCCTAAGCATAGGAAAGATTTTCAACAGAGTGTATCCTTTACTATTAAATTTAGCTGCTAAAACAGAAAAGAGAAAGTTCCAACAGCTTGAAAAGGCACAGGGAACAGATTTTAAAGTACATCCTATAGCAGCATTCCCTTATTTGAAAGAAAAACCTCAAAACCACAGCACAACAAAAAGTACTGGACAAACTTTTCTGCTTTGTTTAATCGTACAAGGATGACAGTGGTTATAAAGTTATTCCAGTTAAACACACATTTTCCTTATGTTGAAAAGAAGTCATAGGCAAGGCCTATTTTTTTATACTTGTGTGTGTGTGTGTGTGTGTGTGTGTGTGTGTGTATATATATATATATTATTTAAGGTTTGTAGTGTAGATCAATTAGACATTATTCTAAACAAGTTAAATATTGTTTTCAGACTCCACATTAGTTAATGTAGGTGCAGTTTGTTTAAATTTTGCATACAAGAAAAAATTCAAAAACAGAATAATTTATTTGTAGTGTGCAGTAGTTATTTTTATAACTAAAGACCAACTAACCAGGTGCCAAAGAAGAAGTGGCAGTTGATTTCTTCTTTAAGAATCATGTACAAAGATTTTAAAGTTTATTTCTAAAAATCACATTCCATTCTTTAGGTAATGTTCTTTAATTAAAAGTTAAAGAAACTGCCTTGTAATATATGGCAATTTGACAACCAAATCTGGGAAACACTGAGACAGGAATACTGTTATACCCCAGTATAAAATTAAACTTTCTTTTTGTAATGTATACAGTAAATGCAGTTATGGAGAGGAAAGTAATAGGATGCAGTGATTAAATTATGCTAGTAATAAAAACAATCAGCACTTCTAAGAATGTATAAAAAGGGACAGTGTATTATTGCATTCTCCAGTTCAAAAACTCTTCAGATGTTTATTATCTTCCTGAAGAAGATGCTTGTCTATATTTTATGGTCAGCAGTTCACAGAAGAGTAAATAGGTTGGGTGTACAAGAAAATAAAAAAGGTGTTTCTACTTACTGTTAGGTGATACTGCCTCCATATTTCTGGGCAAGCCTGGAAAATAAAAATATTGATCAGCTGGGAGCATGAAACAAGGTGCTTTACAGCCTGTTGGTTTTGGCATAACACAGTATCCACCGGTGTCGGTCACAGGAAAATAAGAAGCTTAACTGAAAGGGGTCTGCATTTCAGCTTCAAAAACCTGGCTAGACAGTTTAATTGAATTTTACACTGGTTTAACACACTCCCTGCCATTGTCAGAAAGCCAGTAACAGTTTTCTCTCTCCCTTTCTTCTCTAAAGGTTAGAAGTTTTGGAGACTAACATGTTCTTAACAGTCATAACTATTATTACTATAAAACAAACCCAAACACAGCAGACTTAAAATCTGCATTTAGGGTATAGAATGTGTTTTGTAACATTTGAAACCTACATAATGTTTTGGAAATTAATTCAGCCATTACTTTGCTTTAATACAGAAGTGAACTTAAAATTATGTTGCTATTTTTGTACATGTCTGAATCCTAATCAAAATATAATTGTTACAAGTAATAATCCTCAGTAGCCTCATGTCAGATGAGATGTAAACAAGGAGCATAACAGATTGCTTTAATGCTTCTATTTTTACAATGGCTTGCTGTCTTCTGTTTTGATCTGTGCCCATCTTGTTCACAAACTTCAAAGCATAGTCCATGGTAAAAACAATATATAAAGTAGATTTTCTATAGCAGCAATTTAACAGTAGACTTGAAGAATGCACAGAAAGTGAGAAAGAGGAAATGTGTAACTTTTTTCTCAAAAATAAAATAAAAATGTATTGAGAATCAATGAGACATGGCTGTTAAATATTTTCCTAATATTCCTTAATATTTTTACAAAATGTACAATGGCTTTTCTGATTCTGATTTTATACACATATTAGAGCCAGAAACAAATACCTATTGCTAATTTGACTGTTATACATGCCAGAACCAGATGTGTGTTTGTCACATATACACACACAGCTGTATTACTATTATTTGCACACCATCTTTAATTTTCTTTATAATGCCTCTATTTACTGTGGAAATAATCTCTTGGTCATTTGAACAATTTCCCATTTGGTTTGTAAATCTCAATTCTGAGTGTTTACATCAGAAAGTTTGGTTATTCCATGTTTTCCAGGCGGTATCATATAGTTTTAACTTCTAACTCTCAAGTCCCCCTGTCTTAATAAATGTTACATATACATTTGCAAGATTTTTGAAACAATCTTTTCTCCCATGCCTGATATACCTGCTTTCCTTTATTTTTACAGAGAATTTACATTTGAAAATACAAACAATTAACAAAATGTAATGGAACTTCTACAAAATAAAAGGTCGTGCCAGTGGCCCTAAGGCATGCAAACAGAGAGCATCACAGTAGGTTTTCTCCGGATGGGCTGAAAATTTTATTATACATTTTACTAGTCATGCAATTTTCTGGAGAAAAATGTACAGTGTGCGGTGCGACTGTTCCACACTTTCTGTCTTATTAAAATATTGTATGTAAATATTTGTATTTTATATTAATATTTTTCTACTAAACAGTAAGATGCATTACATTTCTGGGCATAGGGAAGCAATACAACATGTGACCGTTTAAAAACACTCAAGGTATCTTGGAATGCAAACAAAAGGATTTACCACCTCTCCTAAAATGGATACTAGTTTGGCACTTACACAGGATTAGCAAGGGTAGCAGGCAGTTATTTATACATTAGTTCTGGGTAGTTTTCGATTACCACAGTGTTCCCAGAATAATATGGTTGAAAAATCGCAATCAATGAGTTGTCATATACTGGCAAAATGCCACTCTGCTATATGACCTTTACTTACACAGCAGCTATTTAATAAAAAAAATTACTTGGTTTTAGAATAATCATTTTGTGACTCTGGATATGAAGACACTATTTACCGTGGAAATTTGTTGCTAAGAAATAAGAAACTTATATCTCCTACAACTAGTAGTGCTTAATAAAACATTTAAAAGGCACAACCTCACCTCACTCAGCAACTCTATCTAATAAGAGCTAGTTATTATTATTGCTCTTATCTATATGTACATTTTAAGGCTGCGGGGAAAAAAAAGAGGTAAATCTAAAGGAAAACTGAACTGGCATATTTCTATATTCACATGCCAACTCAGTGCAACATTTTTCATAATCAAAATACAACTTCGGGTGGCTTATGCAATAGTCCAAAATGGATGACAGGCTAAAAAATAGCCATAGTA